>OX579677.1:57066467-60065772 GCA_951230905.1 Cheilosia variabilis | reverse complement strand
ATGCTCTCCAAATGCAGCTGCAGCTACTGCCGCAGTCGTGCAACAGATGTGGAACGAGACGAAGCATGAGATCGATGCGGACATGATGCCACCGCCAACGAGTACTCAAATACCGATCAATGTACGGCGATCTTCACTGACCAATGCCATGATCACCGATCAGATGGTTCAAATTGGTGGACTCAAGACTGAGATTCTGGATGAAAACTCACAAAGTGCTATTGGGGACGCTATGCAGTCCGATTCGTTGGATAGTTTTCCGGTTGTGGCAAGTGAGAACGGTCTGGTTGTGGATACAGGTCCTCTAAAGGAAGTCATGCAATACCAGCGCTTACGCAAACAAAGCATTGACATGTTGGATATGCGATCGATGTCGCTGCTGAACGAGAGCAACAGTTTGTCAAGCTTCCCCACACACCACAGCGATATGAATATAGATGTTGCAGCTGCGACCGCCGCAGCCGTTGATATAGCCGTAAAAAATGAACAAATTGCCAACGAGATTTTAACTGCAGCCGTCGTGCATCAGGGACAACAGACAGTCGACAAGTTTCTATCGAGCCTAAGCCCGACAGCCACAGCACCATCAATGGAGCAAAATCCGATGTTTGTCAGTAGTCCTGGCAGTGGACCGGCAGTAATATTTCAGACACAGGCTTCCAACAACCTTGTAATGAACTCAAATCCCGCCAACAGTATTGACCAAACGTTGAATAACATTTTGGCAGTGGCCAACCACTCTCCTTCGAATGATATGCAGTCAATGACTCTGGTTCGTAGTTCTTCTGTGTCGAGTACATCGTCTTCGTCATCGTCATCGTCATCCTCATCGCCGAATGGGTCCCCAATTACACACGACATCATTCTCAACTCGGAACCAGCTGCAGCTCTCACCTCGGTGGGCATGCAGCAGATACTGACCGAATCGGCTACTACAGCGGATCACATCCCCGCGGAGATGATTCTTAATTCGAATGTATCGCCATCGACAATACTCTGCCCACCAAACTCAGTGCCGAATATGTTGGTAAATCGAGTCAACCTTCTCAACGGAATGGGTATGCCACCTCCGTCACCGCAAGATTCCCTCTTAAACACAATAATAATGACACCACCGTCAAATTCGCCGCCAATTCAACAGCAGACGTCACCGCAGTCACAGCAAGTTCAGCAACCATCACCACCGCGGCAAGTCACAGCTGGCGCCCAACAACAGGATCCACAGGTAACAGCAACCTCGACAGCTGTGAGCAACATGATTATCAAAGCGGCGGCCGACTTCATTACGAACCATGAAAACAACCCAGGGTCGGCAATAAACGTGCTGCTAAGTCTGAGTACCAATCCCATCCAAGCTCAGTCGCAAGTTTCACAAATGCTCGCTGGAGGAGTCACAGCCAATCCGTTGGTATCGACTGCCCCCACAGGTGTGTGTCCAACCACACAATTTCTTGCCAACAGCCGACACCATCAAATGCTGGACAGCCGACCGCCTGACTCCGTCCCCCTGGTGAACATGCTGCTAAGCCATGACGTGCAGAATATGACGGGACCAGTCGGGCCGCCAGGTGTACCCAATGGGTTCCTGCAGAGCCTTCAAAAGTCCAATCAGCTGGCTATAAGTGTCGCGTATGTTATTTAATATTGTCAAAGTAGTGTTCAATGTAATATGAACAGTTTTCTGTTTTGCAGGCCACAATCGAATCAGGAATCTCTTATCCAAGCGGTGGGCCTGCCGGATTCTAATCTACAAAAAACCAATGCTGGTGTTGCACAGCCACAGATGAATGGTATTTTGCCAAACGTCTCTTTGACAGGACCTCAGACGACAGTGCCAATACCACCGCCCACGGCCATTCCCCAGGAATTGACCACAATGTCCGATCAGGACTTGATAAGCTACATCAATCCAAGCACATTTGATCAGCGTAAGTACGATTATGTTTGGAGAAATATTGCTCTCAGCATCTCCAGTAGTGAAAATTTTTTAAAGTTACTCCGCGAGACCAATAATCATTTATAGTGTCCAGGCTAAATTTTTTGAACTTACAATGGCGACATTTTCCATACAAAATTGCATATTGTGACCTACAAAATATATAAGGTCAAGCTTAAAAAAATGATTATTAGTAAGCCCGATGCAGTTTGTGGGCAGTTCTGCTGTTAAAACGGATTGCGTTCGATGTTTCCCTTCACCAAACTTGTTCAGATATTTTCTACGCCCCACAAAGGAATATAACTAACTTAGTTCTCTGTTTCCATTACAGTCTAAGTCACTCAACACCGACAGAGAAACTGGCTTACATAGCTCTTAAAGTCTTCAAGACTACGAGTAATATTACTACACCAGAAAATACAAAATCTATAATAAGCAATTCTATGCAGAAACGGTGGATCTAGAATTCAGGCCCAATCTAATAAAAGGAACAAAAAGCTTTCAACTGTTCGGCGAAAGCTCTGCAAAATTATAAATATACATTACTCAAAAATGTAAACCCATTTGTAAGTGACAAATACATTGAATCCTATTTATTGAAAGAAAATATTAATCAAAATAAAAACTAACCTAAAATCCACCAATTAATGTTTAGAAAGAAAAGTATTTTTGTTTTTTTTTACATAACAAAATCATAAACAACAATTACAACTGTAAACAAAAGATCTGATATTCTTTTATAGTTTATACTTTTATGTTTCTTAATTTTAAACAAATTTGACTAAACAAAAAAAAAAACAACTAAATCAATGACTGCCATATTAAAATAAAACAATAAAATATTTATTAAATGCTATATACATATACATGTTTTATAATCTACATATTGAGAAAATATTTTTCTAACCAGAAAACAAAACAAAAAAAAATATTTACACACATGAATTAGTGTCTTATTCAATGGAAATTCAAAACTGGGCTAAGCATACGCGCACAAAGCAAACAAAAAGTTTTATCATTAAATTAAAACAAACAACAAAAAATATGTTTCCTTATGTTCGTTCGTGTTCCACCACCTCATTCGCCGCGCTCCGTAGGGTAATATTTTTATTTGAAAAAGAAGTCTGATTTATCATTATTTTTTCGTATTTTTTTATTTGTACGTCTTGTTATATCTTTAAGTAAGGTTATATACGTTTTTATTTTGTGTTTCGTAGCATCTAAGTTTTCTTTTTCATTTTGTTTTTGTTTGCCTGAAAGCAGCTAAAAATATAAACAAATAAAACCACTGATACAAGAAAATAAACAAAAGACTTTTCAAACTTTTTTTATCAAATTATTCACTGAACAAAAAAGTAACACAAAACCACGAAACTAGCTTAGATGCTTATTGTTATGATGCCCCAACATAATTCGAAATTATTTTGTACACTAGGCTTAAGGATTTTATTAGAGTCAATATAAATGTTAAATGTGTTAATTCATGCAGGTTAAATGTGTTTACCGACTGGGATTGGTAAACCTTCTTCCGAAAAAAAAGAACACAACTACAAGACCTTAAAAGATTGAAATAAGTTCTTAACTCGGAGCTATCAATTGTAAACTAGACTTAGTTGCTACTATTATATACGTATACATATTATTATACATAAATGAAACTGTTATACACATGCATAGTTGTTAAGTAAAATTTGGAAAGAAAATATTACAAAATATATATTTGAATGTTATCAGTTGTTGTAATTTATATATTTCTGTAATAATCATAAAATAGAAGAAAAAATGAATAAATAGAATCATACACATACATAAATCCGTTTCGATGGCTTTTCATAATTTTTGTTTCGATAGTTATCGCGGTTTCTGTCTAGACGTGCCAACCCCAAGCTGTTCGAGCTTCCCTTTTGCTCATGCAAGCCACATATGGCTTTCCCGAGCTGGAATCGAATACTATTCGCCACTACGTTCCCAAACACCGTGCGCCTAAGAGCAATGATATTTACATTCAACGATCACATGAAAACGAGGAGAGCAAAACAACAGGCGAGAAAAAAGAGAAAACGCATTTCGAGTGATTAATTTATAGATATTTATTGTATGCGATAATTGAAAATCGGTAAGCTCCTGCTTAAACCTTCAAACGTTTCAAGAACAAGGACTGTGCCTGCAACTCGAGCTCAGTCAGCTTGCGAACAGTAGGCCCAAGCTGATCGACGTGGTCCTTGTAACCAGTTCCAGAGTTCAAGTTCTTCTGGCCATACACCACCTTTCCATCGAAATCGTTTACTGGCACCTTCACGTCCTTGGTGACCTGCGTAATAGTCACGTTCAAGTGCTCCTCGACTTCACCCAGAAGATTCTTTTCGTTGTACCAAATGCAGCATCCGCGGTTGTCAGTCAGGTTAGTGTTCTTGCAATTTCTTCCGCGACTGGAACACCATTCTCCGTGATACCACACCTTCTCGGGAACTGTCGACACCAAGCTGATGGCTAGACCCATCCTTTCAGCGCGACCAACTCTTCCGATGCGGTGGACATAGCTTGACTTCTCATCGGGCAGCGTCATGTTAATCATGAATGGCAGACCAGTGATATCCAATCCTCGGGCAGCAACATCAGTGCAAATCAGGAACTTAACCTCTTTCTTCTTGAAGCTCTCCAAGTTCGCTTTGCGTTCAAACGGCTTACGATCGCCATGCAGGCAGACACACGAGTAATTATTTCCGCCACGCAGCTTGAGATAACGTTCGAGATTGTCGCAGTCCAACTTTGTCCTGCAGAATATGATTGCCCTGTCCATCTTGTGCTCCTCGATGGATTGGATGCAGTACTCGCCCTTCAGGATCTTTACTGCCTCGGAATAGGTTTCGGGGGTTTGTCTCGTCGGGTGGGCACCGTCACGCTCATGAACAGCGTCGGTTTGGATGCGCTGCCTCAGTGTGTGCCAACTGTTGTCTCTTTGCGGGTCAACCATGCAAACAACGTGATGCACCGTCTCCGGTACGGCGTCTTCTCCCTTAAGATCGACCCATGTAGGGAAGTGCATTAGTTTATCTGCCATTTTCTTCACTTCAAACGCGTGAAGGGTAGCCGAGCAGACTACCATCTGCAGGCGTCGCCCATCAAAGGTCAGTTTCGGGATTTGCTTGTGGATGCGATCGATTAGATCAGTGTAACCCTGCTTCAACAAACCATCGGCCTCGTCAAGAACGAAAAATCTGCAATGGGTCAGCTGAACGAATCCACTACTGATCATCTCCTCCAAGCGGCCGGGGGTGCCCACCACGATGTGGACGCCCGACTGCAAGGCGCTCCTCTGCTGCTCCAATTTAACGCCGCCAATAAGGAGCAATGACTTCACCACCGGGTCACTCAAGTACTTTCGGAATTTCTCAATCTGGTCGTAGGTCTGCTCAGCCAATTCGCGACTCGGTTCAATTACAATAGCTTGGGGGGCATTTGGCAATTGCTTAGCATTGGCTGGCGAGTTGTCAGGAATCGCCTTTGGATTTGCTTTAAAAATACGTTCGTCAGCTTTGCATACCGCAACAAAGCCTTGAGGAACTTTATGCTTAAAGTCGGTTTTGCCAAAATTGAACATCATTTCGGCGTTTTTCAGCACTACCGTGGGATAGAAAGTTTCGTTCTTAAGATTATCGGCTATTTTGAACGCCAGTCCCAGCGGAGTTCCGTTCTTAGTGTAGCTAATCTCGTACTTATCCAGATCTAGACAACATCCGATGACGTCATTGATCCCAAAAGCCTCTCCATAGTCGTCAAACTGCCGATTGTTGGACTTTTTACCTGTTCCTCCGAATCCATAGCCAAAGCGATCAGTACCAAGATCCAAATTAGCCTGACCGGTTGACCAACCAACGCGACAGAGTCCCTCATCAGTCACAGTAGCTTCGAAGTAATGCTTTCCACCTGCTCGAACGCCGGTGGTTGCTCTCGAGCCGTGCCATTCCTTGAACTCCCTCGATTGACAGCGAGTCCCATCCGGTGTCACTGCCAAAGCTGAACCACGATCGAAGAAGGACATGGTCCATGGTGCTATAGACCCAGCAGTAGTTCCTGAAGCAGTTCCTTTTCCTTCGGCGATATCACGCAATGTTTCCCATACAATCTGCAAAATTGGCAAGCAGAAGGCACCAGTTTTCCCGGAACCTGTTTCTGCTGCCATCAGAACATCTCCTCCGCCAAGAATCAATGGGATTGTTTCGGCTTGCACGTCTGTAGGAAGGGTCCATTCCATTTCTTCGATTGCTTTAGCAATTTCCGGTAAAACGCCAAATTCTTCAAACGCAGTCATGATGAATGATTTTTAATGAAATCGTTTGAGGAACTCCTAAGATATATTTGTTTAGCTGTACTTTACAGAATTAAATGAAAATTTTCTCTGGCGGATTAGAAATAAAGTCGACCTTTTATGAAAATCTACCGGCGACAATGTCCAACGAGCAAAAACATTTGCAGATATGACATTTGGGACAGATAGTATCGGCAGCATTCAGAGAACATACGAGTTTTCGGTTCGTTCGTGGTGGGTACCCATTTAATTTATTTGGATAAAAATTATTTGTTTTTTATTTTGGCCACAATGTGAACTAGCACATCTTTATAATTTTTCAAAAAGCTTCCTCTGGGTCTTATCACTTTATCCATCCGCGTTTACTTTAGTGAATTGCCACCGATTCTTTTATCTCAATTCACAATGATCACGTTAATTTTTTCAGAGGAACTGCAATTCGCTGGCGAACGAAATTCTCTTTTAGTATACTCTAGGCTAAAGAAATGTTAATCGCATTCGTTCAAGTAAATTTGTTTCTATGACATTTCTACTGTCTACTTCATTTCAAACACTTACTTTGTACCAGAACACACATTTTTGGGTCTCACATGTACTCATCAAAACATGAAACTCTAATTCTTCGACAATTAGTTTTGTCTACTGTGTCATGAAAATTGAGAAAAGATATAAATCTGTCAGCACATAAACGAATGTGCTATAATAGCTCCATTTGAACTTGGTAGCACCGAGAAAGGAAAAAGGCAGGCAAGCGATGGCGGCTGCTAAAGCTCGGATTATAAAGGGTGATTTTTTAGCTGGTTTGGTTTTGGCAACACTGGTTTTGACAGCTGACGTGTGTTTAGTACCTTGTGTCACTGTCAAACAGCTTCAGTTTGGTTTGCAATTTAACCATGGATCGTCTTACAAATGAACAACGCTTGCAAATTATTGAATTTTACTATCAAAATTCGTGCTCGGTTCGAAATGTTCATCGCGCGCTGCTTCCATTTTATGATCGGCATTCTCGACCTTCTGAGCAGTCTATTCGGAAGATTGTGACCAAATTTCGCACCAAATTTACTTTGTTGGACATTAAACCACCAACACGTTTACGTACTGTGCGTAGTGAAGAAAATATTGCGGCCGTATCAGCTAGTGTGACAGAAGACCGCGAAATGTCGATTCGGCGCCGTTCCCAGCAGTTAGGCCTTTGTTACAGCACTACGTGGAAAATTTTGCGGAAGGATTTGGGCGTAAAGCCTTTTAAGATACAGCTGGTGCAAGAACTAAAGCCAGCCGACCTACCACAACGCCGAATTTTTGGTGAATCGGCTCTTGGAAAGCTGGCCGAGGATCCGCTTTTTTATCGAAAAATTGTGTTCAGCGATGAGGCTCATTTTTGGTTGAATGGGTACGTAAATAAGCAAAATTGCCGCATTTGGAGTGAAGATCAGCAAGAAGCATTGCAACAGCTACCAATGCATCCCGAAAAAGCCACTGTTTGGTGCGGTTTATGGGCCGGCGGCATTATTGGGCCATATTTCTTCAAAGATGATGCGAATCGCAGCGTTACTGTCAATGGTGAACGCTACCGAGCGATGATAACAAACTTTTATTTGCCCGAAATGGAAGTTCTTGACTTGCATGATATGTGGTTTCAACAAGACGGTGCCACATGCCACACAGCACGCGAAACAATGGCGCAATTGCGAGGCGAGTTTGGTGAACAGTTAATTTCACGTTTCGGGCCGGTCAATTGGCCGCCTAGATCGTGCGATTTGACACCATTAGATTATTTTTTGTGGGGGTATGCCAAGGCTAATGTGTATAGGGACAAGCCCGCTTCGATTGACGCACTGGAAGCCAACATCCATGCATTCATTCGTGAGATACCGGCCGATATGTGTGAAAGAGTATGCCAAAATTGGACTCAGCGGATGGGCTACCTGAGACGCAGCCGCGGTCAACATTTGCATGAAATTATCTTTAAACATTAAATTGCAAGGTTAAAACTATGAATTCAAATAAATATTTCATTCATTTTTTCGAATTTTTTGTGTTTTTTTTTTAAAAAAAGTTATAAACCTCTTAAAAAATCACCCTTTAAAACTATAAAACATACTTTAGCATGATTATTTTTCTTCTAATAATAATCACCCCTATCTAGGTATCCGTTCGGAAAAAAAATCCGATACAAAATTCAAACCTGATCGGAACCCAAATTGCGTTCGAAGTATTCGCTTCGGAACAAAATAAATGAAGTATATAAACGCGCTCATTTCACATTAAAACATTCCGCAGCAATTAGTTGTCGGAGAGCTTCGGAAAAAATGTGCCGTGTAGCTGTCAAAAGTAAGTGGTATAACGCGGTCGCACGCAATGCGACAAGGTGCGCTGTATGTCATCGGAGAATTTTTCCGAAAGTTGTATCGGAACGGATATCTCGAATGGAATTTCTCCGATTTCGTACAAATCTGAGAAAATTCCGTTCCGAACGGATAGCTCTAAAGGGCCGAATATCTAAAATCAACAGAAATTCTTACAAACTGAACATTTTACCCCAACTTCCTCTACATAACAATTCCACCGACCATAACAACCCACTTCAACACCGTGCACCGAAATCGAATACAACAACCCACTTTATTTTAAAACGGCTGGTAAATGTTATCTAGCAGTTTTACTGTTGAGTGTTGACCCAACTGCGCTACAGCTACATGCTACACACCTTTTTCAGGTACTATGACAATATTCGTACACTGTACAAGAAACAAAACCTCCATTTGCTTCAGTCGATAAACGATACTCCGCGAGTTTTGGTCTACGTGCGGGTAATTTCTCTCAGATATAATTATTAAATATAACGTGCACACTTTTCATCGCCGTCACCCACACCTCTTTCCATAGTTTACACAGTGATAGTGTTTCTATTTTTTGTTTGTTTTAAAGGTTACACCGCATGTTTTGTTTACCAACAAGGTTCGCGTACACTTTTCGCCATACCAGGCGGGTAACCTATATAATACCCGTTATTTGTTTGCCGTTTTTTGATTGTGAATTGTTTCGGAATATACAAAAATTGTATACAATTAAAAATAAATAAATACCAAAACTAGTTCACGAAACAGATTAGTGCGCAATAAAGTTCTTAACTTTAACAATTCTTCTTAAAGTGGATATACGTACTAATAATAATTTTAAAAAAATGTAAGTGTTATAATACAAAATAGAATAAGGTCTGTGGGACCTTAGTTTGCACTAGCAACTAGCACTTAGTTTTCCTCATTGCCTATATCTGTGTTAGTTGTGCAGTGATAGAAGAACTTTTCAAACAATACCTGTTTCCTTTTAGTTTTAACACTGTGTGAGCTCGCTTGTGGATTTTATTACCTTTTATTTTTTATGAATTACTATTCTCAGTCCTGCTTGCTGCGGCTTGTCGACAGCTTAAAAGGATAATTAATGAATACCCGCACAAGGGAATATTTTTTTTTATTCAAAGGTACTCGATTGAGGGTGAGTTTGAGGTTTAGTGGAAGTTCTCAAGAATTTCTATTTCACTGTAGGCACTGGAAGAGATTAGTATAGAAATGTGAATGGAAATCTACCTACCTGTGGCTTTCGAGGTTTAGTGGAAGTGGAGTGTTTTGCTCTTGTTTAAATAATGTTTCTTCGGATTTGTAGCTAAGTAGGGGCGGTTCCTTGCATTTTTTGTTCTTTGGAATTTCTTTTGTTATGCAGTTTATTACGTAATCTGACGGTTGAAAATTTGATTTAAGAGGATTTGATTTGATTTGAACTTTGAATTAAGAGGATTTCTGGGTTTGTAATATAATTTATTCGGAGGTTATTTGCGTAGCTGTTTACAAGTAAATTATAAGGTTATGATGGTTATTATGGTTTAAGGTAAATAAATGTTTTTTTTTTATTTGCCGCCAAACAACCACATACCTAACTAATTTACAAACAGCGCAAAATCTACAAATCATCGGCTGTTCGAATTTTGTTTTCACTTTCTATAGGCGTGTTTTTTTTAGCTTTGAGCATTTATACAAACCATTGATAACAGCCTCCTGCCATTAACACGTGTCAATTCACGACAAAAACTCTGCGCCTTACCAATATGTAAACATTTTGAGTTTTGACTCAAAATTTTAGTAGTTCACAGTGGCTATATTTTCTATACAAAATTCGCAATTGTGAAAAAATTTAAACTCTAAACTTTCTTAGTAGTATGGCGCAATAAGTCCGTACCAAGACTATGTATAGACTATACTATCCAATCTTAAAACCAGAAATGTCCTTCTCTACCAGCCTCTTTCGACGATAGCGGATAATACTATCAAAAGGCATATAATATGATCAGATCTGATGCAATACCCACAACACCATCCACCACAATGATGTAACTTTTGCCAGGATCCAATATCCCCGATTCGAAACCTGTCCGCATATTACATAAGTCCAGAGATAAAAATTCCAAAAATAGTGCAAGATATCGTAACACCATTCCACGGCACTTTAGCCGACGTCCCCTTGTGCATTTATAATTCGAAGAGCCAGGCGCTGCTGCCGCTAAACGCAATGTAACAATTTATTTTTGCAATAAGCACTGTTTGACCTGTTTCGATGCAATAACACAGCCATTGCGACACACCATTTGAAGCGTCTGCCAAAATTATTTAAATTCATTTGTATTACTTAACTCAGGCGAAAGCAAATTGTATCAATATTAAAATAATCGGAAGCCATCATCAGCTTCAGCCGGCATCCCAAAACGCACAGTTTCATCGCTATTTATGCTGTTCGCCTGCAAATGACAGGTTATATGATGTCAGAGAAGCATGCTACATTTGTTTTTACGATCCAAAATGCGCTCTCATGCGCAACTGATACTCGCAAGCCGCAATTTGTGCAAATTTTGTAAAAAAAAAAGAGGAAAAATAAACAAAAACCAATCCAACAGACAGAAGGTATTAAATTACCCACATTCAGAGAAAAATCATTGACCCTAACGAGTCATCTCCCGGTGGGAACGGGACGGGCATAAAGCCACAAAATCAATTACACTCAAAAAGGTTTATAATAAGAGTTCAAGGTGGAATACAAATAAAGTCCCGTCCAAAATGTCCTTTTTGACATTTTGCCGATCTGCCAAGTGGGGGATTTTACGTTTATTTTTTTTTTGTAGCAAGATGGCTTCTCATAAGTTCGCTGCTAATGGGCCTTGGGTGAAATAAAAATATTTTTAGTTTTATTAATTTTTTTTTTGTACTTACAATAGGTATGCATTACAAAATACACATTTGCGAAATAATTAAAAGATTCATCAAATCTTTATCAGATCGGTGTAGAGTATCGTTCTAAATTATAATAATGCGGTTTATAAACAACTCTGCGTCATTTTGGGGTGAGTGAGGAATATATTTGTGCGATAACAGCGTAAAACCTTGCAAAATTATTACAGTTGTTCGGTATCTTATCAAGGAGCTTAGGTCTACATAAATACGCAGATACACAGAAGGTTGACAGTAAATTTCTTTCACTTTCGTATTTAACTATAGTTTCGTTGTCCATATTTTTATTCTCAATCAGTAGAAGATGTTCAGGATTTTCAGGAGAATATACTTACAACCTCAGTCGTTCAGTCGTTATGGGGGTATAATGTCCGAATGTTGGCGATTCGAAAACACAATAATGTACATATACCGAATTCTATCGAGCCTGCTATTGTTGTTAAAGTTTTAAAGAGGAAATTGGTTAGATAATGTTCTTGATATACCTCCATGACTGACGATGTGAACTCAACGAACTACTTAGCATAGACCATAGACAAACGATACCAGTATGATTTGTCTATGATTCTTATTTCAAATGCGCTTGATGTTCTATTTCATTTTGACTTGGGATCAATAGATTTCACCGACGATTACTACGCATGTTCGGTCTTGAAGCACTTTGCGGACACCTTTTTGCGATAAGCTATTCTGCGAACGTTTCGCTTTGGGCGGATAAAAGTGAGGTTAAAAATATAAGATTTGCATAAATATGTGCGCAATTACATTAGTGCATAGCTTTTTGAAAAAGATTCAGAATACTTAGACATTTTAAATGAAGAATATTCGTAACAAAATATTTAAATCAGAAGTTGGTCGCTCAGCATTCAGCTGTTGTTGTTCTTGTTTATCACTGAGTTTCAGGAGCTTCCTCAAGAAAAAGGTTGCATACTTATAATTCCAGTTCAGAAGTTTAACGTGAAGAAAAGCTTGTATAAGTATTCGCATTGAAAACAAAGTAGGTTACCCATCTGCAAAATCCGATTCTCTGTTCTAAATGTACCTACCTAGTAAAATAAAAGCGACTTATAATAAAACGACTTAAAAGTGCGCCGCCTTCAAGGGATGGTAACAGAACGTCACTGGCGGTGCCTCTTTTTGTGAGTGCAAGAAAACGTGTAACACAGAACAATTGTCTACGGAAATAAGACTAAAAATGGTAGCACGCACGTTATATTCACTAATATTAAAAAAAAAAAAAAAACAATCAAGAAAAGCTGTAGAGCTTGCTGTGAATATGTATACCTATAACACGCAATCAATTGTAGACCGTATTTTATCATCATCCCATATTTAAATAAATTCGAATGGTAGCATTCGTTTCTAAAAAAAGGTATAAGATCGTTAACTTCTTATGTAAATTTCCCAAGCTGCATTTCAACGGGGAACATTTTTCCGTGCTCCAAATACAAACTAGAAACGGGCCGTAAACAACTATGGATCCCCTGCAGTTGAGTAGAGTTGAGTTTGGGTTGTGCACCAACCGAAAAGGAAAACGATGACCTCTCTCCGATTCTACCAGATTGTCTAGTACGGCCTCTTGTTTTTAATTTATCTTCATTCGAATTAGTCTATTAAAAATTCAAATAACTGTTCTCCCTTTACGATATACCTATATCTCTCATCAGTATTCTCACGAATACATAGGTATACCTCCATCCATGACTCTTTACGTAACTTTAACAGTCCAAAAAAACATTTTATATTAGCCACAGTGAGAACGCTACACAGTATAGATAACAAGAAAGTAAAACTATTTCACTAATTGCTTCGTCTTATTCTTCTTTTTCTTTACAGATATGTAGCCACTTCAACGACTTTAAAGTGAAATTCATCGCGAACTCAAACGCACTACTGAACTGTATAATCGCACATAAAAAAAAATACAAATAAAACCTCAACCTAATTAAGTCATTTAATTCGTCTAAAGTATTAAACAAAATCACTTTCATTAGGGCCCGTCTTGTAAAATAAAAATCTTCAAGAATCCACAAATAACAACAGTGCAATCGAAAGAAAGCAAGTGCATCCATCAAAGAGAAAACATCTAGATCTATCTATCTAGAGTAACAAAGAAAACCCTATCTCCCGGGGCGTGCGCAACAACATTTTACTCGCGTGATTTGTATCTTCCGTGTGACTGGTTTTCTTCCTCCAAGACGCATTCAAATTGAAAAAAAAGAGAAAAATCTCCATTATTTATGTTTGATGCGTTTCCAGTGCAATTATTTAGAAAATAAAATATTGTGAGTGAAATTGTTGTTCTAAATTGATATTGCATGTGTGAATTTGAAATGAATACACCACCGTAGATGTAACGTAACGTTTCGCACCTAACTTTCTTCGAGCGCCACGAAGGTTGTTTAGTTTTACCGTCTTGATGAATGGTGGTCTATTGTCAGCCGTCTGACATTTCAACTGCAAGTCAACAAATTTTCGTGGAATTCCGTTACAGCCTGCAACAACAAACACCAACACAATGGATACGTCTTCGAACACGGACAACAGTTCCGATCAACTGTCGTTTTGTTTCATTCGGGTGAGTTTGATTTAAATGAAAAATTGAATTGTTTTTACTTTTGTGTAGCTGTGGTTTTTGATTGAGCTTTTTGCGCTGACCTATACGAGAGCTGTCTTCACCTTCGCACATTCCACTGACCGGATGGAATTTTTTTCTGACACCTGTTACCACCTGCGGCTGACTTCAAGAATCTGTAAAAACTCGCGGCGTAATAGTCCAAACTGGAGCTGGAGGCGATCACTTGAAGCTTATGCCAAAAGTGACACTTGATGTGCGTGTTTTGTTTGGCAATAATTTCCGGTTTTCTGGGGATTTTCCGAACGCGATTTGGGAACAAGAGTTTGTTAGGTTTAAAATAATAAAAAAATGGACACAGAAGGGACCAGAATCGGATTTCAGTCTGTGATTGTAAATGACAAACGGCCGACTGACTGAAGATTGGAATTTGAGTTATCGTTAATTTACATGGTTGGACAAATATCAAGTAAGATGAGTTGGGTACCCAATAATAAATCAGGGACTGAATGTGAGGGACTACACTATACCTATAATATTTTAGCGCGTGTTTTGGGCTGCCATGTTGCAACGTGACAAATTATGGAAAATATAATGTTTTTTATATGGCAATGGCCTATTTGTGTATCTCTCTCTCTAATTTTGTGCAATTGATAATGTATGCTTTCATGTGTCTAATTGGGTTCCGTATATCCTTACTTAAAAATGCTGCGCGAATAGTAAATTTTTCTTCTCTCAATATCGCTTTTTATTTCTTAAAGTTCGTGATACATAGCGGCATAAAAAACACAAACACAAAGTCAGAATCCCCCAAGCAGCACTCCAGCCAGCTTTAGATTCGCTTGAATCAAATCGTATTTACGCAGTTAAAGTATCCAAATACTACGACAAAATTTGAGCGCTCCAGTTGCTGGGTTAATCCCAACTTCATCGCGAACAATTCAGAATCGATTTAGGTCTCGTGGTACCAAATCGGTGCTGTACCGCAAAAATCAACTTCCAGTTCTATTCCTAAGTCCTCCACATCATGCCACTCAAAACTGTTATAATCGATTAGCCTCCCACAAAAGAGTCAATGGCTCGTACGAATGCGGTTAGTCACCGGCAAATATGTCCAAGCGATTGTGCCAAAATAAAAACAAGGGCAATACACTTTTATGCTCCATATTCGTGACCATATCGTCGTCGACGGCGTTGCCCTCAATCCAAGCATCAATTTGCGTCACGTCTGGAAAATAAGACACATTATCCAATTTGGTGGAAGAAAATCTGTGAACTATTTTTTCCCGCGCCTAATTCGATACTCGACACCAACAATACTCACCTCAGCACACATTGTGATCGTTTTGCGGGTACATGGGGTTGGGGATTTGTGCGGTTTTGTGACTTGTAGAAAGTTGCTTGAATGGGTTTGCGGTTCACGTTCAATCTTTGTGAATGTGGAATGCGCTGTGAGTGGAAATCTGGATGAATCTAAAAGCATGAACTCTTTGTCGTGTCACATGGACGGTTATAAATATGTACAGCTCTTGCACTTACCGCATGTTAAATAAATAAAAAAAAAAGTCCAACCACCGACGCGTAACCAAGTTCTTGCGGCTGAGAATCTCAAAATCGGTGCAATAACTTCTGCGATGTTCTTTCTGTTCGATTCCACACTTACACTTGCCAGACAGTGGAACTACGAGCCGCGACCGCATATATTACACTTGAAACTCACTCGGGTGTAAAAGTCTCGGCGCATCGTACAGGTGGGCAGACGTTCCGTCAGCCATAACCAGATGGCAATTAAACAAGCATCAAGCCCGAAACTGACATGGGGGAGTGTTGATAAACGTACACGGAGCAAGAACAACGACATGTATAAAGCAACTCAGCCGAATCGTCCAAAAGAGGGACCGGGATCGGGACCGGCATCTGGAAGCGTGTGGTTTACGATTCGTTGACCTTTTTCGTCGTGAAGGTACCTCTTGCAAGAGGTTTTCTGTAGTTATCTTGGGTCAGCGCATTGTTCATCGGTAATGACTCAAAAGTCAAGAACCACTGCTTAAACACCGTGATGGCAATTTATCAAGTCGCCTCTTTAAATAGTACGAGTATGAGACAGGGGAAATGTCAATTATCGCCGCAAGTATAATTTTTCTTTCCATTGTTTGGTTAGTAATGATAATAACTTCTGATGAACTCGTTTATATGGCGAAAATGACTGCCTACTCGGCAAAAGCATATAGTTCCTCAAAAGAAATTGCGTAGATAAAAAAATAGTTATAAATACAAGTAACGACTACTGTATATATGTGTTTTGTGAGTTTATGACACGCACATTATTTTCGGGTCTCGTAACTCATCCGCATTTGACACTACTGGATTATGTGCTTACATTTTTGTTTTTGCGTTGGCACAGCTCGATGTTGTGCAGTTGTCATTTACCTGGGTCAGTGACGTATGCGCATGTGAAAGCCAGATAGAGTTAGGCACACATTCGTAAACGTGAAACTTATTCCCAGCACAAGTATATGTATGTTATACCTTTGTCTCATGATTTATTTAACCGAAACACCCAAAAATATTGGATTTGTTTAAATTGAGTAACGCCTATGAGAAAAATTTAAATTTCTGAAAACGTGTGATTGTTTCTTTTTTGTCTTTAAGTAGAAGCGATAAACCCTATTTAATGCATTGAATAAACATTTGGCTTCCATTGTAATTCGCATCCAAGCAAACTTTAAAGGTTGGCTTTTGACAGCACTTCATAGTTTTAAGAGTTGTATTTTTTACAAGTGACACATTCCTAAGCGTCAGAATGAGTCGAGAAGTATTTTTAAATACGAAATTGTTGATTTATATACCTACTTAATTTACTTCGAATGCGATATTACATAAATTCTGAACACAATGCTATAAAATTTGACAGATAAGCAAAAAAATTCATAAAATAACGAGTATCGACTGATAAATTAAGATGAAGGCATTTCGGTTAAAATTTTGGCGCGGTTTTAGAAAAAAAATAAGGGGGTTTTAGAGCAACTGATATGCAAATTAATAGCCACTCGTTACTTTGTAATTTTGTACTCGCTATTTTTAGTTATTTTTTATTAGAACGCCGATAGATCTTTTCGAACGCGATTGACTTTAGCGAAGTACGCAAGGACCTGCCCGATTTTTTAAATGCTCTCACTTATCACATTCTTTTTTATGTGACTTAGAGTCGTAAAAAGTAAGCACCGAGTGAATTTTTTTCAAGTTTAGTTGGCTCACCGTAACATTTCAGAAAGACAAAAACCAGAAATTTCTACAATTTCTAAAACGTTGCTCGGGCG
Organism: Cheilosia variabilis; assembly: GCA_951230905.1. Lineage (NCBI taxonomy): Eukaryota > Metazoa > Arthropoda > Insecta > Diptera > Syrphidae > Cheilosia > Cheilosia variabilis. The sequence continues at coordinate 60,048,353 of OX579677.1, read as the reverse complement.
TAAGGCTGTATAAGTCTATTGCCAAATGCCAACCCGTATCCGGCCGCTGACAGATGAATAGATTACACGTCAGCTGATGAAAGGTGACCCATAATCAATGCTGAATGTGACAGATAAAGTGGGTATACTGCATTTACAACATCACGCACACGCATTTTTTGATGAGACGAGACAGAGTGATCCGTTTGTCCGCAGCCAATGCTAATAGGCCTGTTTTTTTGAGCTTCGATCTCAGCAAAGCAAAGTAAAGTAGGATTTTCAGCAAGCGATTACAAAGACTACAACTGAGTCTCGAAGTGTCAAGTAGAGCGTAGTTGTTGTAATTGCATGATGAAAATCCAACTTTACTTTGCTTTGCTGAGATCGAAGCTCAAAAAAACACGGCTAATGAAGAAGTAAGAATGAAATCACAAATCAGACGCCTAAAGCATAGACAAACCATACTGAGACCCCCAACTCATAATCCTCTTGCCGCTGGCCCCCTCAATTTTTATTCAAATTCGCCATTTTGTATTCCTATCGGTGTTATGTCAAAAAAGAATCCGTGTGAGATGCAAAAACATACAAAAAATGCAAAAATAAATGCTGCCAACCTCGGCAACCGTGGGGAAATGTGAAAGAGTTCGGAATCTCCACATTTTTATATTACTGAATGCCATTGGTAAGTTATTATAAATTGTTAAAAGGCGAATAATTTGATTTGGTTGGTTAGTAAAATTATCTAAAGTTGATGTTCTATATACTAGAAACATAAGGACAAACATGGTTGTGTATTTTCTGCTTTTGGATATCATTAACTTCGATTTCGTGTGTAAATTTTTCTTAAATAATGAAGAAAATTTGCTCAAAATGTTTTCATTTTCCCTCAACCAGTCTACATTGTTAATTTTTCATGAACATTTTAAGCAAATGTGCACTTATTCCTAAAAAAAAATATTATCCACACGTAACGAACAATTTCAAATTAAACGGATAAAATTCTATGAACTCTGCCAGCAACTTTGCCAACAGGAAGTGTCTCATATCTCCTGGGAGTGTGTTGGTGAGCAGAATTTTTGAAGTTTCGTGACATTTGTCAATACGATTTTCTATGTAACAATACTAGCGCACCAGATGTGTACACTCCATAAAAAATATAGCTTGTAGGCTAAGTAACGGGAAATCGGCCGGAGCTGGTGGTCTCAGTATTGTCTCTGGTTCTACCCATGGGTATATGTAAAACGGAAATAAACACAGTTCCGGCGACCAACATTTCTGTAATCACATGAAATCGTTTTTATTTCTGATTCAGAACATGTCAAATGAGAGTGGTAATTAGTGTCAGTAAATTAAACCAACAATTCATCAATCAGTTGTATGAAATAAATAAATAATTGTCCGTTCACCAGCTCCGGAAACCATTTTGTTTTAGAGGAAAGCGGAATTTCGTAAGCCATCACTAAAAAAATATCAATATGCTGAACTTTCCCATAATTTCTACCACGTAAACAAGATGGCCGATCAAAATATGCGTCATCGTATTTTTGCGTGTTAGGTAATGCTGTCTCTTTCAGTCACACGGCTATTTAGTATTGGGCATCGCTTTAATCTTCCGTGTTAGGAATGTGTGATTTTGTAAGGGGGAAATTCCTCAATATTTTCAATTTGTCACGTCAAAGAGATAAAAATTCTATTCCTTTTAGATCATACGTTACGTGTATAGGTAATTTGTTCAATTAACCCACATTTAAAATCAGAATACCAATGAAAAGGTTTAAATAAATGCTATTAACAAGATGACCACCATTCACAACTCACTCAAGCGAAATGAAAGACTCTTTTCTTTTCTGAAGACACATAAAGAGCAGAATGGCAAGCATACCCATATATTTCTTCCATAGCTAATGTGATTTGCGTCCACACATTGAGTGTCCATTCCAGTTTGTCCATTTGAAGAAGTCATGTGAACCCTCGAGATTTTGCTATAGTGCCTACTTTGTGACCACTCACCCAGTTCTTGGCCTGTTTAAGTCGTTTGCTTTACTTTTTCGCATCCACAATGGAAAAGAAAGCATTTAGATAGTTTTCTGTGTTCCTTTTTTGTTTCTTCACTAATGATGGTATAAATAATTTTTTTTTAAAATGCAGCACCGCAATGCGACATGTTTAGGTACTTTACTGCGAGGGTTTATTAAACTTCCTCCAAAGTGGTTTGTTGTTAGATATTTCACATGAAACATCGTACTTCAAGACAGTTTACTGACAAACAAACCCACTACAATCTTAATATTGGTAAATAAGGCAAATGTACACCTTCTTTAAACACCCACAAAGTCTTGTACAAGCCAGAGTCGTGCCGGAGCAATTACCGACAATTAACCTCAGCTTCAAGTAGCTTAAGACCCTAATTATCAAAGTGTTTCGGAGTTGACCAAAACCAGAAGTATTTACCACGACTGTGGGCTGAGCACACGTGTGAGATACCCTCGCAGTAAATCTAGAGCTTATGCAAATTGATGTGGACACTGGACATACTGTGTTTGAGGAGGACCATAAATGCGATTGACCGTGCCATAGGAGAAAGCCACACATTATAGTGTCAAAGCCAAAAATGCATAATATGGCATATTATGTTAAACGAAACTGGTCTAACTCTTGTTTCCGTCTTTCTCTCGATTTGTGTTTTATTTCGTTTTCAAGCCCACAGTCACAAAAAGCCTCACACTAGATAGCAACACATGATTGTATCTTATAAACTCTTGTGAGTTTATTAATTTATAAAATCATAACAAAAGAGGCAATTTTTTGAAGCGAATTTGCCGCTGTAGGAAATACAAAAAAAAAAAAACAAAAAGCTAAGTTGCACAACTCCGTGTATTATAACATCGTAGCGCACACGACCACTTTTTGTATAGATAGTGCGTGAAACTAGTGCGCACGTCTACGCAAACGCTTTTGTTGTCAGATTTTGTGTTTTTACCTTGATACGTTTACTTAAGTGCGTTTTTCACGCTGTTATCGTAGTTTTATCTGATTGCTATGACCCCAAAATAAATGCCACTTATGCAAGCGTGGGCGTTGCCTCATAGTCACAATCGAACCAGTTTAGAAGATCGGTTGCCGAAAGATATACCTATAATTAATCATTTGGGACTACGGTAGTAAACCGTCATGATGAATGTATTCTATACTGAGTTTACATACTAGGTATGATTGATTGGAAGTGTTTGCAAAACTTCAGTAGTGACGTTAAAAAAGGTCTGGTTTCAATGCACTTCGAGCGGATATTGCAAAAATAATTGTGCAGGGTGAAATGTCACACCCTTTTATTTGATGAATGAAAATTTTCAAACAGTCAAAAGAATCTTGAAGGTTAATCCTTGCTGTTGGTTTGTGATTTCAAGAATAATATTCTGTCTGGGCAAATATAGAACTCCTCTTATGGGAATGAATTGCCAACTAAATAAGGGAATATTCGTAAATTTGACAGTTGAGTCAGACAAATACTTTTTTTACTCAGTGCAGTAATTTGAGCACTTCAGTGATTCCCCTTTTTGGGGAAATTTATCTCAATATTAAGTAAAAGAGAAAAAGTTTAACAAATTGGGAATCTCAAAGTAGAAATGAAAATTCGAAAACAACACACATTTTTTAACTCAAGTGTAAGTTCAAATTGCGCCCAAGTGCATTAAATAAAATCGTCCTTCATCTTCATCAAAAATGAACGAAATCAGTCCAGATTCACTTAAAATCGAATCTCCAATAAAAGATAACTCTAAAATCTGGAACCAACCTCTTAGGAATTCCCCCAAATCGCGTTGTGAGATAAAAACGTAACTGAACTGCAGTTATTGGAGTGTTCTCACAGTTTCCGCAGTCTTAGACCGCACTGCACTGCGCATCGGTTTTAAGGTTAACATTCTCATTTTCACTGTATGACTCTAACAGCTCTGTCTGGATTTTGTATTTACATATACGTAAAAGTGAACATTATTTAATACGTACAATTTGTTTTTATACTTGCGCTTCCTTTTGCAAGTTTTTATATTAACAAAAATTTTAGTTCAGTGTTTATTTTTTTTTCGTTAGTGGGGAAATTGTTTTTTTATTCCTTTTTAAAAAGTTGATTAAAAAAGGAGCCAACCAACGAGTGGACAAAGTTTAGAGATCGTTGCTCATCGCATTGCTTAACAAAGTTTTGCAGTGCGTTGGGAAACGATTAAACTGCACATTTTCTTGACGCTGCTCTAATTTTTGAATTTTTCTTTGCTTAAGTTCCGTTAAGTGCGAAGAAGTATGAGTCCCGGTCAGATTTTAAGCACGGCCTTAATTAACAATATTATTTAAGAACTGCCACTCCACTGCTATTGGATGCTCTTATGCTCGCTACTGCTATAATGAAACTGCAGTCGAACGCATACCAAGTCTGATACACTTCAACGGTACACCGAAACGCCTGCTTTCAATTGGTTTTTTTTTTTTAACTTTTAAAGCTTCGTCAAGTGCCCGAGAGTCAGCGTTGCCAACCAATTTAGAAAAAAAATGCCTAAGTTGAGAAAAAAAAGCCTTTTTCAATAAAATAATGCCTAAAGTAATTTTTTTTAGGTAAAATGGAACAATAAATCAAAAATTTAACATAAATATAAAAAAATAAACAAAAACCATTTTTAATTCCAAAACAAAAACTTAAGTTGAATAATAAGTAGATTAGATTCGATTTATTTCATAAATATCTATATATATAATTCAATAATTCAATATGAACAATAGTTTAATAGTTTAGCCGAGAGTGTTAACATGTGCGTCAACTCTTTGTGCAATTTCTACACCAAACCCGCTTCAACTCGAGCAGCACATTCTTTTTTTTTTCAAAATCACGCAAGTCGATAAACTAGGAAGACGAAGCTAAATTCAATGGGTGGTGAACTGGGTGTAGAAGGTTGTTCAACAAACGAATGAATTGATCAATTAGATGGAACTAGCCCCGCACAGTCCATTTAACACGAGCCGAGCATGGTAATTTTGTAGTTGAATCGCAACGTTAGTTTGTGCATGTACGGGGTAAATTTGTTCACCTATTCGAATTAATAGTTGAAGTCACAATTGGACGCACTTGGTTAAATCTGTCGCGCACATAGTACTACAAACTGTGTACGGGAGGTGTGTTTCCGTATGCTAAAAAATGTATGACACATATTTCCTCTTCATCATCAAGATTCTTCTGAATTTTAAAAAGCAACTTCTACTGATAGTTGGTTATTGGTTTAAATCCCTCAAATAAAACGGACGAACTGACATTTATACCTTCCCGCTTAAAAAACTCCTCGCCTCTGGAACCTATAACTCTTCGACAGTTGCTCGAGGCATTTGCAGATAGGTACTTCTTTTGCACTTAGAATGTTAATTGCGATCTTCCGTCTTGGAGAACCGATATCCTTATAGCAAGTCTTGGAAGCTCACGTCCTTTTTTCTTTTCCTCTCTAAAAAATGTTGCCTCTGGGCTTGCAAACTCCATAATTTATTATTTTGGCTGAGAGAAACAAGGGATCGCCATACAAATGGTAAACAATGCTCCAGCCAAGAGGAAGACAAGGAAGGCCGTTTCAAAGCTCAAGTCACCACGAATGCCAAAGTGCCTAGCCTGCACAACTTAAACCAAACAACGCTTAAGTAGTTTCTCAGTTGTACTTCTTTTCAGTTGAGATCTTCCTTCTAATCTTTAAATAACTTTACTTATGTGGGCTGGTTTTTTTTAAAGAAGGACTAACAAACAAATAGTTGCGCGCCCTTCCATCTTGCGCGTGACATATCAAGAAAGAAATTCTTTCATCTTAATTAAAGCCTATTTTAATTTTTAATGTTAATAATAGTTTTTGTGTCGCAAAACGAAAGTGTATCCCTCGATTTCTTTGCTCAGTGCAAAATTAAACTTTTGGACACATTTTCAAGTCAAGAAAAGCCACGTAAAGCTTCTAGTTTCTAGTTTTTCTTAAACGAAGTTGCGCATGACTTCTTTCAGTTGAATTTACCAACTGCATTCGACTTATGTTGAGCTGGGCAGACTAGAATCTTTTGCAATCGCTTCATAAGACAAGGCCATTCGCTTGATAGCTCCTCATACGTGTAAACGTTTCTGAGGTGCTTCTGAGCTCGTGGTCAAACTACGCATCTTTAACTGCCATCAACTCGCGGTGAATTCCGACTACTTTCACTACTTTCAAATGGTATGACGGTTCTATCCATCATTCTTACATATCATCCCAGAAACCAAATGAAACAAATCAATTTAATTGGGAAACGCAACTCCCCATTTTTTTTATAAGTACATTAGCCGTTAGTATATCCGCATAACGAATCGAAAGCACGCGCACCAACAAACCCCACTCCGAGATCGAATTTATCCACTTATTGTCATCTTGCCCAATGATGTTGTCTCAATCTGTGGGGCAGTTCCATTTAAATTGTAATTAATTAATGCGCCCAACCTGAACCTGAGATGAAGCTATCTATCACTGATAGCCGTTCCCAGAATTCGATATGATGCACCCAAATTGACAGAGCTATTTGTGCGCGACGAGTATTCAACAATTCGTTCGACAAATACCACACCAGGTAAAGTAGTGGTACACGTAACTTTCTCCTATGAGGCCCGAGGCCCCCCTCCCCCAAACAACACTGAAAGTGTTAAACTTGTCGATCGAATGGATATTCGAGTTTTTGTTTTTATTAGTTACTTCGCAGTAGTTACGAGTATGCTAAGCCGCCATCTGCGTGGCTCAAATGATAATCATCTCTAGTTCGAGATTTTTCTACCATTTGGCGATGGCTGTGCATAGAGCCGAGATGAGAAATAGGCGAGCAGAGAAAACGGGCAGAAGATCGTCTGCTTTGCATGCGACGATCTGCCTCACCTACATTTTTGTTTTATTTCTGTATCTTACGTAGATACGTTTGTAACTATTCCTATTTGCGGAAAGTGCAATTTTCGCACGCGTCGCTCGGGCGATCGGTCGTATGGCCATGGGGATTCTCTCTTTTCCAAAAGGCATATTTGTCATTCGTTTTGTCGGATTGCTGCAAATGGGAAATGGCAAACATGCATTTTCACTTTAAGTGTGTGGCGGAAAAGCAAACCAGACGCTTCAAGGAAAAGTGGACTCCAACTCAAACTCAAACTCGAACTCGCATTCGGACGATGTAAATGTGTTGATGTATTCAATTCGACTCCTCTTCTTTTCATTAAAACGAGAAGATGCGAGCGCTCCCAATCCTACTCTCGATAAAAGTGGTTTATTTATCATAATGGTTAGGAAACGGAGTGAACAGACTGTGAGACTGGCAAGATGGCAAGATTAGCTTGGGTTTTCCGAAACTGATATCTTTTGTATGGAATAATTATGCACACTTGGGTGTTGCCTTTAATGGACCAATTCATTTGCATAAAGTTGGTATTTTTCGAAACGTTTTCCCTTCCCCGACTCAACGTGTTATATAATTCCGGTGATAGTGATGTTAATGTTTCCTTTGTTACCAGTGTAGTGACTGGTATCGGAAATTTGTTGAACGTATTTTTTGTTTACTTCTCAGACCCGAGGCGAAAAAAGGCTGCACGTTTGCATTGAAAGACAGCTCAAAGTGGCTGTGTTGGAGAGGACATTCTGTTTTGTTTATCTACTCCAACTTTTATTTAAGAAGAGAAAATTACTAAAAACCGACCTGGGGCCATCATCAATTTTTAACTATCTCCAACTGTTTCCAGAAAAGTAGGCAAAAAGCGTACAGTTTCCGCCATTCCAAACCAATTACAACAAGCACATCGTATAGGGTACCGAAAGCACTTTTTACCGTAGTGGCTATAACGCTTGTCCTGCGCGCAGATAACTGACCATAATATTCAATAGCCACAGCACCTACGGAAACATCACTAGCAATAGTTTTTATAGCCATAGCACCGTTAAAACTGAATCTGGCCCCAGCGAGCCAAACAGGGGAAATTGGTAATCGTTGGAGTGAATATCCTCGCCTTGGTCAATTTTTTTTTGTTCAGCATAATTGTTATTAGTGTCTATTATTTTTGTTATAGTCAAAACCGTCTTTGAAAATACTCATCTGAATCAAACTTTTGAAGAATTCCTTTCTGGCAATCATTTCCTTCAAATTGTTTCCTTTTTTTCAATTTCTGTAACAACGAGAAATTTCAAAACTAGAATTTCTTGATTGATGAAATAAAGCTGATTTTGACAAAGCTTGCCCATCTTCTGGTTTTCTAACATATTTTTGAAAAATGTTGGGAAAAAATGTTCAGACATTGACATTGAAATTGACAGCTGGGCTGACTTGATGTGTCTCAGTCTGATTGGCCTAGATCGATCACATGAACAGTTTGTTTCAGTTGACTTTATGGAGGCCGACGAATCTAGTTAAGAATTTCATGACTGGGTATCAAGTTGACAGTTGCGCCAATATTGGCCGATTTTGACATTTTAAATAGAAAAAAACACTTTTTGGTCGATGAAATTCAGGAATTCGGGCTGTCAAGTTTCACTTTTGCGTTTTATTTCGTTTTCGATTTGGCTTTTCAGATTTTGATCTGAGATTTCAGATTTCTGCTGCCAAATCGAACATAAAATCCGAATTTTATTGGTTCTTGTGTGTATTCAGTTGGCCGGAAAAAATATTTTTTTTCACTTGCACTGGAAACCCATTTTAATTGATTTTTACATATTTATAACAACGCATTTCGAAATAATTTAATATAAAGAATCGTTTCCATACTCGAAAAATTAGTAATTCAGTTAAAACAGCTGTGTGTCATACACATTGGTGTTAGTGAAAGTATGTGTGAAATCTGAGAAAAAAATCAAGATTTCTCTGAAGAGTCAGATCAAAAAAAAGATTGATTTTTTGGGCAAATCAAACATGAAAAGCAATCTCAATCAAAAAAAAAAAATTGATTTTTTTCTCAAAAAAATTGTTTTTTTTTAAGTTAAATAGAACTGTGGGCATATACCTTCCTTCTGCTCAGCGCTAAGAATCAGTTGCCAATGTTGCGCTATCTTAAGGCTAAAGTTTTTTTTGTTTGATATATAACCCCTCTCGTCTTCGGTAAATCTATATACCCACAAAATAATAAGCCGTAAGTTCTGAGTGAATGGCTCATAAACACACAGCTATAAAAATGCTAATTGTACAGTCATGAATCTTAGAGGGTAGACATTGTAAAGCTGTTTAGACGCGAACTAGAGACAAATTTTTGGATATAACTTCTTTCAAACCATTGTAGCTCTTAAAGATTTGATTGTAAATTTGTTTACTGCCCTAAACACAACATATTCCCTTGATTCTTTTTTTGTTGGGAGGATTGTGAGGAGATGCAATGCTGTATGTGATTTGTTTTCCAATATGTTGTGTATAAGCCTGGTCACTATAATGGTAGAATTTCTAACACTCGGCGAAGTCTAGTTTGTATTTATAATTGTCTTCAGGGAGACTTAGATTTTTGGGCAATAGTCCATTTTAGGGGCTACACCTTGGAACCAGCACTTCTAGGGAAGGATCCTTTAAATAAAACAAACAAAACTAATCAAGCACTGGCATAAATATGAGTCCCAAGACCTCAAACCAGTACATCGTAAAGATAAATCAACAAAACAAATAATCAGCTTCCTCCTTTCCTCACATAACTAGGAGGATGCTCCTGCAAACAATAAAAATCACCTGCCGAATCCATCTTCAACTACACCCACATTTATAGAAAGTAGGTCGAGCGTGCACTCTCTATCTTCCACCACAATCTCATCCAATCTAACAAAGTCTTAATTGCCCGCTGCGCTAATTTGAAGGCGTTTTCGCTCATTTACTAAACGCGCGCACTCATCATTTCATCTTCTTCCATTCCAATTTCTAAAAAAAACACGTTTTTGAGTTTTGATTCTTAATACCCTCCTCGCACGCAACACACTCGATGATTTATGCAAACCGCATGATACGCATTGAAAGTGGCCCCAGAGCCCATCATCGCAATCACAGACTCGCGTCCAACTGCAAGTAGAAAGTCACCTGCTATGCCGCCTTGTCGCACATATAAAATGAAAAGCAAGGCGAACGCCATCGGTAACAAGAAATACTCGGCATGTTTTCACCGCACAAAAAAAAGTTCCAATCCAGTCCGCATCCGGAAAGATGATTTCCTTAAAGAGACGCATGCGGATTATGCGCGGATAAATGTCCAATTGCAAGGAGAAAAGGCAACACGGATGCGTGTACAATTACCAATCAGTTTTGGCCATAAATGAGCAATAGAAAGAAAGACTTGTTCAAGTACCAGGGAGTACATCTCTTTAATTATTATTATTGTCAAGCCAAAGACGGAACTCATAACTGCGGTCCAAGTAGGCTGTTCAGTGTTTTTCCATATTTTTCTTTCAAATGGGACACTTGGAGCCTTTTTGCGGCGAACATGAGTCTAGTTTCGATTTGGGCAACTGGATTACGTTTCAATTTGAACCGGAATGTAGTAGATCTCCATAGAAATGCTGGCCAAATGCAAATTGTGTATGAAATTGAATATTTATATGAATACTGGTGTGGAATTTGTTAAACATAAGGAAACCATTTTGGTAAAATAAAAATTTGCATAATGTCGGTAAGGTCAGCAGATGCGAGGGCACGTGGAATGGTACACACCTGTTGATCTGGCGAGAGCGGGCCGAGAAACAGTGACCCCAGCCGAACAATTACTCGGCTCGAGGTTGAGAGAGTTTTACTTAAGCTCCGACGTCGTATATTATGACGCTAGCTTATGGCACCTTTGCCCATCTCCGATGATGAACGATCTCTTACAATACTTGCGGCACCTTCCGCATTTAATATTAAATCTGTCAGGTATAAATCAAGCTCTTTAATATGCAGTTTGAAGCGGGAATCGCGCAGTGAGGTCTTCACAGAAATTAGACTCAGTGCCATCGGAAGGGCGCTTAATAGACCTAGGTTGAGATCGACTTCTCTCTAATTTAATAGGGTCTTCCCTGAATGATTTGAAGTATCAAGTATCGGTGAGGGAAGATCGAGAATAATGGAGGGCCATCTTTTGCACGAGACATTGACAATGAGGATTTTTTCCCTTAATTTTCTAAGCCCTTCCAATACAGTCGCAGAAACTGTGCACTTTTGAAAAGACAGTTTTGAGTCCGAAATTGTGATCCTATTCATGAGCATTGCTCTATTTTAAGTACCCTTAACTTTATCCGCAATGTAAGGAGTTTAAGTACTGTTAAGACTAACTTTCTGTTTCCATTTTTCTGAGGATTTCAAACCAACAGCAATTATTCCTAAGTCGCGCACGCAACTCCAAGCAAACTCATTGAATTGCTAAATTCTTGTAAGCCTCTTCACGCCTCCGGCTTGACCTTAAACTTCACTTCTCGAATGTAACGCGTCGAAAGCGCATTCCGTAAACGCAAACCAATTAAACCACTTAATAAGCATACATTTCTTTCCCAATATCATAACCACCGATTGCCCTATCAATCACAACACAGTAATCCAACTTGACGTGAGTCGGTTTCGTCATTTCGTTTAAAATAAATAAATACACCGCCAAATCCCCACGACAACACCGCAAAATGTATGCCCTCTATGTAAAGCCGCACTCGGGCACTCATGCGCGCCTCTCGCGCCAACCTTGGCTATGGAAAAATTCCTAAAACCCAGTCTTGTACCTACAAAATCCATGGAAGTGTAAAGAGATCTTGTAAGACAAAAGAAAAGCGCAAATAAATAAATAAAACTAAATTCAAAACTTCAACCTAACCTTCAAGCTGAACTGAATTTTGTTTGCTTTCATTTGAAATGCAGCGTCTGCGGTTGTTTATGCTTTTAACCGCACACCGATTCTTTGCGATTTAAAGTGTCGTCACTCTTATATTGACAAGAGACAGCACCATATCACCAGCACCACTGCATGACTGAATGACATAACCTAGGTCTGCTCCAGAGTATATAGGTAAGTTTCAAGTTCAGTCACTTAAGTAGCAAGCACAGGTACAATCTACTTCAGGAGAAAGCAAACAATAATATGCACTCCGAATGATATAAACAATGTTTTGACTTCTGACAGCTAGCGATAAGGGCCGTTAATTTGCAAGGTGAACGCACCAACCTATCGCTATCAATAAATTACACCGACCTTGCGATAAATTTAAACCACTCTTCGAGCCCAATCGTTCAGCATATGAGTGTTGGCCTACGAAATTCGTGGACTAATTGAACACACTTAGCGCGAAGAGATTGGCTTCGGCTCATACTCGTATTTATGACAAGTCAATTAATTTATTCCAATTTGTATGACCAATTGGACATTCATAAATCTTATTAAACGGTGATGTGTTTACATATTTAATAATTTACGACTAGTTTATGCAAATACTGCGACTGCGCATCTACGTATAGGGTGCGCTACGGCAATTAGAAACGTTTTTTATGCGTTCTGTGGAAAGTTCTTTAGAAAGAACTTCTTATTGTTTGGTTTTAATGACAGTTGATAAGCACGGAATGCAATTACTGTGCTGCGTTCGAGTTGGGTTTCCGCTAACGTTTTTTTATAGCAATTGTTGTAATTACATAAGCGTTGTTATATAATTATTACTTGCACTGGCGGCTTATTGCGACATTTTTAAACGGGTTGAAGTTTATCGCGCAAAGTGGATTTTTATTGAACGGCGAGTCAAATTCCATGAATAACGTTGCAAATTTGTTTTTTTATTGGCATTGGGCTTTGTATAAGTGTTTTTTGAAAGATCGTCTAATGAGTGGAAAATAATGTTCACCCTGTTTAAACATGGAGTGAAAAATAGGAAAATCAATTGCATACCCTTTATAAAAATACCTGACACTTTAGGGCCAGAAATTCGCTAGGAAGTTTGTAACAACTGTCAGATCGAAGTCGAATATCTCAAATTTCGACTTGAAAGTTACTGTTATTTTTTGTTTTCGATTTGCAATAAAATGGATGCAACATGGAAAGTTTTACTTATTCCCAACTTGACAAGAGACATGACAAATTTACTTTTTGTTTCTTTATCAAGTCAATTGTTGCTAATTTTGCAAATTCAGGACTCAAAACGGGTGGTTGTGTTAAGACTGTTTCCGATCTATAATTTACTAGAAAAATGTTGGCAAAGTTAGTCACAATCTGTCTCGTTCCTGTTCGCAACAATTGGACAGAACAGAGCTGCATACCTATATCATTTCTACTCAAAGTATGCTTCTGAATTTTAGCCAAAGGAATCTTATTGGTCCTGCCTTCGTGGATCGATTTACTCAGAAAATTTAAAAAATGATCCACTCTTGGTTAGTTTTAATTTTTCTGTCTGCAAATACTAAAAAAAAAAACAAATATCAGTGTTATATTTAGAATGAACTGTCAAAGTTATAATGTGAGAGTGTATTCGTGTCCGTATTAAATAGACCGTCAGCTCTGCGCACCTACCCGATTACCCCCGCAAATTTTGAAAATAAAATTCTCTTAAATTTCGTGTATGCGAATACAGGTGAAGCACCAAAAAAATAATTCCTTATGGCGGGAGGTGTGATAAAAGAAAAAAATGAATGAACCGTCAGGTTTCTATGTGCAAGTGTATGCGTGCGGCTAATTTACTTAAAAATGGCACACATACTTTCTCACATAGAAACACGGTAGACAGCTTGTAGGCAAATTCTCTTAAGTTGAGCTGACGGTCTATTTAATACTTAGTTTATGTTCGTGTCTAGCCATCAATTTTAAGCTTCGGACCCGCAAAGGCGGGCGACACATCATCCTATAAAATGTATCCATAACTACATTCATACCTAATGTCTTTGCAGACAGCTTGTAAAAAGTACACGGAGGGTATAGGGACAATTGAAATTAAATAAAGTAAAACTTACACCTCGATGCTAATATGGTCAAAGTTTGCCCAACAGAGTACAGCAGTCTTCTAAGTTGTAAGTCACACAACAACTTGCCTCACTAGAAAAACGCCGTTAGGCATGCCTAAAGGTTGTGTATATCTTAAAACAATTTCTGAAGGTGCTATAGAGCTTTTACAGAGGAGTGAGCTCAGAAACTGTGGAGCTACGATAGCCATATTTAAATGCACCGCCTTTGTTTTATGTAGGTATGCATTAAGTGAAAACATTGTGACAATCAGAGAGGGAAGCTGGCAAAGCCTAGTAAAACACATATAGAAAGAGCTTACCTTTGGTGTATATAGTTATAAAGCCCCTTAGAACCCCCAAACCCTTAAACTAAGCTTGAGGGTATGGTACCTTTAGAGATCTATGAAGCTGCCATATAGTCCTGAAAATCGGTAAATACCTGCATGTACCTCTGAAGCTGTAAAAGCATCTTCAGCTATTTATGAATTTCAGAGAAACGCTGCTCAAAAAATGAAAAAAAAAATGCAAAGTCCAAAGATGACATCGATGTTTCCGTACTTTTTTAAAATTTGGACAAAAAATAGCCTTAAATGAATGAAGGAGCTTTGCCCTCCCAATTACTGAGCCGAATTTGACCACATTATGACAAAAACCAACTTTGGCGTTGTAATTTTTGTTCAAAAACTGAAATTTTCGACACTGCAAACCTCCCCCCTTCTTTTCTCCCCATAAACCCACAGCACATAGACTGCTATTTAAGAAATAGCATTTTCTTAAATAGGATTGTGGTTATGTTTGCACAGTCATACAAAAACAAAACCCCTTACATTGATATTATTCTTACTCCCCATAATCACATTCCATATTTTGTTAACGAAAGTGAAAGGTTTTTCTTCTGTCACCCATGTAGGCAGGAAACATGTAGTCAGAATAATGAATGCGTTCTCACATTCTTTAACTAAAATCAGTTCCTTCACCAGTACATATCATAGAACTGGGCTATTTCAAGCTCAAGTGAATATTGAAAACATTTTGCCCCCAAATAAGGTGCATTATAAAAACCTCTACGCTATCACCACCTATAAACAAAATTAATTCACATCAACCCTATCTTTAGTGGCATAATAGAATTACGGTGAATGACGCAATTTCATTGATTTCCAAAAACAAAAACAATTCTCAACTCGCAACTTGCGTGACTGGAACGATCTATTTGATTTCATCGTCATTGACGCCACATGCTGCAATAAAGACCAAAAATATCACCAAAGTATCGTCTTTGAATGTGAATCAGGCGCTCTTTTCGTTTTTAAATCTCGCAAGTAGTAATTTTATGTTAAACTAACAGCCATTTGGCATTTCGTTTTGTATTTTTAGAAGCCATAGAACACCGCAGATAGCATACGTGATTTTGTTTTCAGTTATGTTTATGTTCCACATATTAATTCAACAATAAACCGATTGGTCTTATGCAAACAGTAGTTTGCATCGAAAAGTCGCGTATTTTATGCATACGCGTGTTCAGAAATCACCCTCAGCAAGAATGTTAATGTTCGCTTGGTAGTATTTGGCATCAGTAACCGTGTGACATTTATGCAAAGAACAAGGAAATGTCCTTAGTACATGAGAAATGTCAGTCATGACTCACATATCAATCAGAAACCATAAAACTGACTAAACGAATAGTGAACAGACTGCTTAAATAGGTAACAATGTTTGTATGGGTGGATAATACACGAGTATGTAAGTGAACTGTAGGAATACATGCGACTTAACCTTGTGCAGTGGAAAATATGTGTGGATACTTTAAGAAAGAATTTAAAGGCGATGTTTAATTAGTACGAGGGCTTAACCTATGAGGGCAAATTCAGTTGGCAGTAAGTCGAAAGTTTCGTCATAACAAAGAAGGGCTTAACCTATGAGGGAAAATTCAATTGGCAAGAAGTCGAAAGTGTCGTCATAACGAAGAAGGTTATGATCTTATTATTACGCGAGTATGTACTTCCAAAATTCAAATTTCTTAACTCTATTTCTTGCATTTTACGGAAGTGTTACTAACTTCAATTTCAAAAGTTGCCACCCAATATTGTTTGGGTGTATTTTTTTTTATTATTGAAAAACTTTTCTTCTGCTTTTGAATTACGTTTGTTTAATGTTTAATTTTTTCCATTGAGTCTAGAAAATGATGGCCGCCGATTTATGACATTTTTCATCACTCTTGCCATAACTTCCGGCGAAAGGCCCTCTCATTCTTGACCGATATTCTCTTTGAGGGCTTTAAGAGTCTGATGCTTGTTGACTTCAAAAAACTCTACAAAAAGAAGTCTGGAAGGGTTAAATCAGGCGACCCGGAAATGCAGCTTTCAGAATTTCGGTAGTGACTCTGTTTCTCCATTTTGTTGGAACCACATGTTCCACGATCCCAATTTATCAGAAATAAGAAAGTATAAAGCGATTCATATCTGTGTTGATGTGTATTTTGAGTCTGTTTACTTCACAAATGTCAAAGTAGAATTGACATTTGCGGCCATTTGCAAAAATTACGACATCTTCCGATAGTGTCATGACTTTTGCGCCACCTTGTACTTTCAAAAATGAATTCTAATTCAAAAAAGCATTCTAAAACTTTCTTTATAAACGCTGTTCTTTCATTTGGGTAGGTGCATGCAAACGCATAGCATATTCCATAACACTCCCCAGCTGTCCAACTACATAAACATAAACCAATTAAGATGCACAACTGCATTCGCTTACCACCATGTTGTAATGATATATACCGATACCCTCTTCAGCTTAAGCTGAATTATTATACGAACTTCCTCTGTGGAATCTCGATTACGCGAGTGCACTCACACAATGGTAAGCCCATTGATTGGAAGTGCATCATTAATTGACAACTAGCCGGAAGCAATACACACCTCAACTTCATATTCAATTCCACAGGCACAGGCAATGGCAAATGTTGTAACGGACAACGAATACCATAGCCACAACTGCATATAGGCTGACCACAACCGATACGACCAAATCAATCGGAACGCCAAGTAGTTATCAAACGTTCAGGCGACAAAATTACTAGTGGCTTCGTATTTCCTGTCACTCTTTTTCCATCAGTCCACCACAACACCGCACTTGTACCTTGTACGTGGTATATTGACAGTCCCGTATATCCACTGTGGTGTGACGATTTAAAATTGTTGCATTTTATGACATAATGCGAAAAATGCCAACCGATCGATGGCAAACTGTCAAGTTTTTAGGTTAGCGGCAGCGAGGTTCTACAATTCGATGGCAACGTCACTGCTCCCTTCAAGAAGCTATCAAATTTCAAATTTTCATAATTTGCTCAACTTCCGCATGATATATCGAGTAACTGGCACGCCTCCATTGCTCCATTAGTTGTTAATTTTCCTATGCGGACTTCTACAGCGAAGAACGAACGAGTTCCAGGAAACTCTATAATGCAATGCCCGTATCGCTCGTGTGCCATTTACCTCCATACGGCCGCAGCCGGCGGCAAAGTGACAACATTAGAACAGACCAAGGCACAAGGCAGACAGCGTGTGCAAAGGGGGAAAACGTGTTGTAACCCAATCCGATTTCTTTGTAGTCTTCTTCTTCGTTTTCCGATTGGAAGCAATCATGTCGATTTGATATGCTAACAAATCATTCATTCATTGATGTAGTTTTCATATGTGTTGTGCTCATTCGAATATACACAATTCCGTACAAGGGCACTTGGCGGGGAAATTAATGTAATTGCAGCGGAGGAACAAATCACTGCACATCTTCTGACATCTTGTGCTTCTGCAGATGACAATGGCGTGCGCGGATTTACTTGTTGCTACGACAACAAAAAATCAATTTACTGCTTCGTTAGGGAATTGTGTAATCCGAGTCGGCATGCACTTGAATTACGTGTATCCGTTGATCGTGCGTCTGCGACCATGCGTCGCAGTGGAGTTTATTTGGAGTTCTATCCATCAGATGCCACTGTGCCGTATTACGGTGCATCGTACGTCAACTTTCGATCGAATATGAAACAAAGAACAAGGTTTTTCTTTCTTTTGAAACAATCTGTTCATTTGATGGCGCTCCTCTCCCGGATCATTTGCATAATCATTCAGGATGTTGGATCGGATGGATGGATGTTCTCTGTCGACACGCAGAACCGAGATTATATGTGGGACACGACACAAATTGTGATCTTTTCTCTGTCGTTAGGTGAGGTTCCAACAAACGAATAATCATCCGCGTGGAGAATTGTTGTTTTATTGCGATTGTTAGCCTACTTTGGAAGGTTTTTATATCATGATGTCGCTCTCGTTCTTTTTTAGAGGTCATTTCTCCGACTTACACATTTTTGAGAAATGAGATTTTAAGTTCAACTGACACAGAATTTTTGGGCTTGCATCTGTGGATGTGGAGACATGTACCCTACAAAGTAGCTATTCCACGACTGACTAATGGATATCGTCCACATTTAGACAGTGTAGCCCAATATAATTGTCAAGAAGAAGCCCAAAAATCGTTGAAAATTTCCACAATTCCTTAAGTACTTTTTTTGGTATTTTTCCCACTTACCCACTTTATTTGACTTCCATCTTCAACAATTTGCTTTTGTGGCATGTGTCAAATCAAGAGGCCTGCAAAATAATTTGGTGTGTCTGCAAGTTGAACTGCTCGATTTCACTTGACTGATGCAAGAATGCTGCCAAGTTTTATGTAGTTTTCGATTTTTCTTCAGACTCGCTCTCAGATTTCAGATTTCGTGTGTCTAACAAAAAATAGATCAACCCGATGCAATTTGTTTCTTTTCAGTTGAACAATTTCACGAAAACGTAAACAAACTCCACTAGTTGTCAACCTCAAACGTACTTGTACACTCAGAAAAAAAAATTGTAATGCCAACAATTTTCGTTGGTTAAAATGAACCCAAATATCGATATCTTTGATTTAAGAATGAAATTGTTGGCAATGATGTAATAAAATACTTTTGGAGAGTATGTTATTCTTACGCTGAATACCTGATTCTTGATAACTTAAAAACGAGTTCCTGTTAACAAAAATAATATTTTAACCAAGAACTTTAAACTTAAATTTTTTTAAAAACTTCAAAATTCTTCGCTTAACAATCTTTTTGTTTCTGAGTGTATTGGTAAATTTGAAGCAAATCTGAGAAAAAAATCCAGATTCGCAAAAGTGCTCTGAAATCTGAAAAAGAGTGTTTTTTTTTGTAAAAAAAGTGCTCTGTGAGCGCCCAATCGAAAACCACATTAAAAGTGCAGGTTTGTTCGAAAATATTTATTTTTTGTAGCTTTGTGAAGCAATAAACAAACAAAATTTGCACAAAATTTTTAAAACGATATGGAAGAAATTTCAAAGCGCCCAATCTGGCAGCACTGGTCGTAAGCAATAATGTATGGACACTGTGTGTGTGTGTCCCTTTAATGCAATAATTCCTGTTTTTAGCACTATTTCACTGGTTCATATTTATGACGCAGCGCCGTTGAGAATCATAAATTCATTTTGTTTTAAATTCGTCTGACGTCTGGTGCGACATCTGTACTTCGTTAGCGGCTACGTAAAAGTTTAAACGAAGTCGCCACAAATGTGTTCAATGTCATTTTTAGTGGAGGTTATGTTCGACGATTTCATTCTTTTGCTTGTTTCACTTTTGCCGGTTGACAAAGTGTCTCCGTTGCAGTCCAACTTGTTGTAACAGTGGACGTCCGCATTTTGCAGGTGTCTGTCTCGTTCTAAAATATGTTTGGTATCAACACTGACCACAATGCGTATAATAGTCTTCTGAGCCCGCTAGAGTGCTTAGCGTATTTTTGAAGGTAAACGTGATTAGGTCACATGCTGCCTAAAATTAAGAAAGGCATTGGGATTCAAGAGAGGCGATAGAACGCACCGGACAAAAGGAGTAAGAAAAACTGTGCAAAATCGGCGTCTTTTTGGATGTGGCAAAGACTGAGGGGAAAGTCTTGAGAGGGGAGAATGAAATGACTGTATCAAAGAGGCGATTTGGATCTGGACTTGAATCGCGGTACCTACAAACAAGCAATGTATGTACCTAATACGTGATGGAATTGATTTATTATTTCGTATATATAAAACCTTCGTCTTCATTCCGTTCACTTATAGCTCGTTCACGGATGCGGCGTTTCTCCCCCTAATCGATGCGTCGGTAGATAGTAAAAGATCGCTCACAATGCGACCTGTATATACAAAAGAAATAGCTACTTATAAAGACAAGGTACAGCAGGTGGCTAAATGTACTTATACAATTATCATAAACAAGGATTTCCTGTCGGTCAACGTAACCCTTCCAGAGGAAGCTAATTTCACATTATACTCCCTCGCTTCCTTTTGACTCGTCTGCCTCAAAGAAGCAACAAAGCCAAGACAACCCCATCCTGACCAACTGATGGTCATCACTCTTACTCCTGCTTGAACGCACTTGACGTCATTAAAACACTCCGCACCATGAAGCTACGACGATTACTATACACGAAGCCGCCACACTCAGCTGACCGTGTCCCGTGAGTCCATCTCTCTTCGCATATCACGTATATTCCTTCCAATTAGTGTATCCTGGGCGATAATGCATTCATTCTCAGTTTCATTCTCATCTTTTCCGGTTCACCGTCTGTCGACAATCAGCACTCGGCAACTGCAGCTGACACTAAACGGTTAGTTTCGCTCCACTGCAGACTAGTCAGTTGGTGATGGTCAAGTGGATGTGATTCTCCCCCAGCAATTGCATACTAATTAGTCGCGATGTTCTGCAATCAAGGATACAAATCGTCGACGTATACCGTCATCCTCCATCAGAGAGAAGATGAGAGGAAATGCCTCAGGGATGCCTGCGAATTTGCAATTAATAGTCAACAACTATGCAAATTAGCTTTTCAATGGAATTGGCACCATTTTGGCACCATGTCAACAATCTCTTCCAACAGCAGTGAAATTGAATACATTCCACTGACAGTGGCAGCACTCCTAGTCGCAATAAACCTTACGCCCGCGGGGCGAGCTACGAGTAATTTACTTTGGCAATTTCGCAACGCGACTTGGCAATTTTCTGCATCGACGACGAATAATAAGCGCAATTCGTATTTCGTATCGGAAAGATACAATTTGAATGGAATGCGAATAGAAAACGGAGGGAATTTGTTTTCGTTTTTATTTTTTTCAAAAACTTGTCACGTCTTCTGTGGAATTTTAAAAGGAAATAAATTCAGACTTGAATTGTATAAGTTTCTGTTACCAATTGCGTAGATGGCTGCTTTTTTTTTTGTTATCTTAAGCTACTTGTTTATCAGATGTGTTTTATGCCCACAGCGAGTAATGGCAAATGTTGGTTTAACAGAGTTATCGCTTTTCCGGTGACAGTAGGTTTGTGCATAATTATTTCGGGAAGTTGTTTTTCGTTATCGATACACAAACATCAAACTATAGAAGCGTGTAATTAAGTAATTTCAGTCAGATTGCGTGCGCAACGTTAATATGGTGCCTCCGGGAGGGAAGTACTCGTACTCATACTCAGTTCAGTTGTTGACCAAAGGGTTTATCTGTTGTTGTAATGGAAGACATCACGCACTAAGCTGAGAACAAATTACCTACGACTGCGTAGGTTCCTTTGTGGAAGGTTCTCCATTCAATTGTAATGGACAGTAGACAATTTGCGGTCAATTAGGGTTTCAGATTGTCCTCGCATTTTCTTTCCCATTTAAATGGGTATCCGCAAACTGTGTTTGGAGCTCAAGTAACATTTTTCTTTTCTTGTTTTCTTTGCAGGTAAGCACGATTTTCTTTGTAATGTCTTCAATTGGATACCTTCACCGTTTAGGTATACATCGTGTAAAGGTCAAGTATAGAATGGAGTGAGTTCGTACATTTGATTTCAGAGAAATTTGCAGCGCTAACATTTGAATCAGCGAAAACTTATGAATAATTTCTAACGTTGCAATGAAACCCACAAAGAAAATGAAAAGTATACGTCTCCTAGGACGAGAATTTTAAATTTAAGCTTCAATTACAAAATTTAGGATGAAAATTGGTTATAAAGACCTTGAAGGGACCTTCAAAATTCTCGTCTTAGTAGGTATACTTTGTTTTTCTTTTGTGGGTTTGATTGCTACGTAAAAAAATTCTCACAAGAAAGGTGATGATGAATCTTAGATGAACGAAATTGTCTTCCGGGGCAAACGAAATGCGAATTTCACAATTCTTCTTATAGCTGGCTTCTCAAATGCGAGTGATGTTCCGGTTACGAGGGAATTGTGTTAAACGAAAAAGCTGAACCGACAAGAAGATTTTCAAAAATTCCCTTTACATGGGAACACTTCTGTTCCACTCCGAAATGGGTTCTAAATTTAGCTATAAGAGCTGGAAACACGTAAACATACTACAACTACATACACATAGCCAGTAGATACCAGTTGCAAATGAAATGAGTCTGGCCATAAGTACAAAATTAAAACAAATTCTCGCACATTCGACAATTTCGTTCGTCAGCAAGTTCGTCTTAGAATCCCTGGCGAAGGGATTTCTTTTGCAAGAAATTGTTGATATTAACCGCGAAGCATTGACGGAACCGAAAATGGCGTTAATGTCAATGTTTATGCATCATAGAACAAGACTCAAACTTACTCTTTGCTTGATTTTTGGTGTACTGTCAAAGCCGAGCTACACAAAGTCTCTAACTGCCTCCAAGTTATAGCTGTCTTTTGCGACAAAGTCGGGCTACACAAAACCTCTAACTACCTCAAAGCTATAGTCTTTAACGACGCGTACCTGCTGTCAGATTCGTCGATATTTTGTGTTGTTCTTGTTGACAGCTTTGTCGTCTAAAGCAATTTTTTCCGGGGCGTTCCTAATGACAGCTTGGCAATAAACACTTCAATGACATCCCCGTATGCAAGTTATTATACATTCTTTTAGAACTGTACCCATCGATGGCGTTAGCTTTAAAGTTTCGCACAATGTTCTTGTTGAAGAAGTCTCATATGACATCGCATCGTAAGGAAGCAGCACATTTAGGTAGATCAGCTTGTTGGCAGCGTAAACTTCATCGTCATTCAGGACTGTACTTCAACTTTAACCAACATTACGTACCTCAAGGAAAAATTTGCATAGGTATTGCGAGTGTCAAAAAATGTATATCTAAAGCGTGTAACACATGCCCTCATCTACATTTACATTATTATTGTGCAAGCCGCAGGTGTTGCCACTGTTATCCAGGCGTACCGCTAAATACCTATTTAAAAATCCAACTTAAATGCGGTTGACATTGAAGCGATTTAAATTACTCAATTGGTATAACGAATCAATTCAATCAGAGCCAATTGAACTGCAATTTTGGATAAATTACGATTTCAATCGATTCGACACAGTATGGGGATTTTTATGACCGCAAGTCGCTATGGTGAGCACAGAATAAAAAATAACATAAATAAAACGCAACAGGTCGTCACAGTAACTGAGTTACTGTCAAAACTATTTTCAGCCTCCTCCAAAACCTCTTCCACGTCCCCATTAAGAGAACCTTTCTCCAATAAATATGTAAATCCGTTTAAGTTCACCATAAACTCATCCGTTTAATACCACCAGCAAATTACATAATTAACAAACAAACAGCCTCCAAACGCTATTAGATATAGATAAGCATAGAAAATGCATTTCAATTTTATTTGTAGATATTTTCTAAACGGGTCGGTCGGTCTTCGTGTGGAACAGGTTTGGCCGCCATCAAACGTTCCTACGTTCTACTTTGATAGCTCACTTTATACTCTTTATCGCTATGACCGACTAATTAGAAACGGAACAACCAGTAGTCAGCAGGCTGGCAGCTACCCGCAGCCGTGTACCATCACCGGTCTAATCAATGTGCCATCAAAATTGCATTGCCATCGGTCTGTGGGATTAAATGGCCCCAGACGCAGGCCTTCTGCATTCATATTTTGTTTGAATTGTTTTACTTAAATTTATTGGCACACGAACACATACAGCTTACTGCATTTAAACACTATTTGGAACGTTAGAAAACATCAATCGTGCACACACTGGTTTGTATATCTAAGTGATGGCCGCCAGATTGGAAAAGACTGACAAGCTACCTGTCTTATGTGGTGCGACTCCAACTGGTGAGGTATGCACCATATCGGTCTTCCAGGTGCACAATTTCAGCAAGAACAACTGTGAATTCCCCGTTTTCGGAGAGAAAGAAAAAGAAAAGTCATACGGGCCATTGGGTGCTACATAAAAAGTTATGAGTAGGTGACCGGGTATATCTGCTCATGGTAACTAGGTATTCGCTACCAACGGTATATCGCTATAGTGTCACGATTTTGCCAGCAAATGTGTGTGTGTGCCTGTGTGTTTGTAGATCTACAACGTGCGGTTGGAGTTTTAAAAATAATTAACCATGCAGTCAACTTTGAGAGCAATTACACCTGATGGGAGTAATTTCGTCGTTAGCGGGCTTAATTGTTGCAATTTAGTCGGGCCTTAGCCAAGGCATATGATACCGCTGATGATCTACCGATGCATGATAGTTTAGTGTAACCGTATTGGGAAAGGGGAAGGTTTTCTTTTCCAACAAGGCATGCTTTTGCAGATCATTGTGTTACAATTTGACGTGTGACTTGCATAAAGATCTAGCGGTTGTCGTCAGTACGTGTTGGTAATAACAAAGTGATACGTGTTGGTAATTGTTTATAATTATGGTTGAGTCCAATGGAGTACGGAAACCTGTGACAAGCAAATATTTGTGTTTTCTTGTGATTTTTCAGTCGAACCGAGTCGAAAAAAAGAGATTTACTTAGACTGTTGGTTGGAAAGAATAGTAGCATTAAAATATTAAACTTGTTTCATATTGAGGTGGAAGAAGTAGTTGTTTTCCTTCAGTTCTTGTGGCATTAGCCCTGCTTAAGTCAGAGTCCGATTACATTGAAACTGTAAGTCGTGACTTTATAAACTCCGCTTAGCTCAAGATATATCCTTTTTTGTCCGTTTCTGTCGCTACGTGTTGGTAAAGCCCATTCAATACTACATAAACACCTGTTAAGCTGTTTTTGCCCTGTGGCTTCACAGGTTCCTTTCATTCTTGACAAAAATTGGTTTGCAAAAACTCAGAAGCATATTGTAGTTGAACAAACCCTCCTTAAAAAAAAATAAATAAATTGCATATAAAAAAATTAAAAAATGAAATCCCGGGTCATATACCTAACGATATATTGCGCTAAATTTAAAAAAAATTGGATTCCTGAAAAGAAAGAGAAAACCGAACACACAGTAAAATTGTGCAGTAAATCTCTGGTGAATCTCCCCCACGGCACTTTTAACTAGAACTTTACACATGTGTCCACAAGTTTATTACGATCATCAAAGTTTATGTGAACATCATAGTTAAACCAACGTATATTCCTTGGACTCTCTCTTACCTCCAGTCATTGCCACTTACGAGTATATGCGGCGTAAGTGCCCCAGAACTGCATAGTACTATTGGGATCTTAGCGCACATGAGATTGATAGATAGATTCAATCTGAAGTTGTACACATGTTTTTCTTTCAGATGAGTACCCATTAAGAGTCTGATGGATCGCATAGCGTCCATGTTGACATTGAATGACTATAAACATGAATCCTTGAGTGGTTTTCAAGTTTAAATATATTTTTTTTTTTTTTTGTAGTGGAAAGCCTTCTGAACGGTTCTTGCAAAATGGCCTATTGGCATCTAGCCGGAGAGATAATAACGGGGTTGGTGAAGTTGAAGAAAATGTAATTTGTCACATTTTTCACATCACATTTGCTGGCAAAGCGCGTACAACATTATTTAGGTAATAGATCATATTAAGCAGACGTCAAGTAGTGCATATATATGACTCTAGGCTTTCTAGGCAAGTTTTTGAGGTTAAATTCTGCGAGTTTCAGTTTCACAATTAGTTTTATTGAGAGCGTTTTTATTTATAACCCCATTTATATCTTAAAAGTTATGTTCACTTTTTTGATGGATCACATTTTAATTGACTTGCTTGCAAACATTTTTTGAAAAACTCTACCGCGGTTGGTAAAACATCCCGTCGACCGAAGAGCTGTTTGTTCGAGATTGCAATATTGTAGTGCCTTCTTACACAACTGATGCAATATAAGTTGTCTTCTTGTGGCGTAGTATGCCCTGTCCATAGTATGAACAAATTGCTATATTCCAACTTTAGTTGCAAACTGGGAACACTGTTTAAACGGCTGAAGTGCTGAACTGAGCCGCAGAATATCTGACGTCTGACGAAAAGTTGTTTTACATTTTTTCTCCATCTGTCATTGTGCTTTTCTTTAATTATTTAACCAGGGAATCACTGATGGCTCCATTGGCTTTATAAAATGAACATATTATATCTTTTAAGAAGAATCGCCCTCTGACTGCTCTCTTTATTTTGATTCGCCAATTTCAAATTGCAAAGGTTTTATTTATGGAGCTCCATAAAAGACAGCCGTCGAATCGAGAAATAAAAGCTTTCTATATTTAGCTATTGCTGATTAAGCAGTAATATTTTTAAGTATTACTACTACAAATCTTACCCAAAGTACCACAGTCTTTGAAGAATAGGCACGTCACAATTGTTTTCCTAACCCTTTAAAAAGGCTTAGCACGTTGGTCCATAAAGCTCTATCTCAAAGCTAGACAATTATGTTGCAAACTTTTCCCGCACCCAGAAACAGCTTTACTTTATTAAGTACTTTTTATTAACCTCCATCAGGCAAGTTCGTTTATCTTTACAAGCCAGAAGCCCACCATGAAGTTAATCTCCCGATAATTTTAGCCTTAAAACCTCGATTGGATTGCATCGATTTGTTCAATAAAACGATTTTACGGCCTTTAGAAAAGCGAAAACGAGAAAACCCCACTGTAAGTGTCTTAAGTGTTAAGAACTCCATTAAACTGTACATTCTCAATTAACATGGCCATCCTTTAAAAGTGCATACTCATGTTTAATGATATTCAATAAAAAAAAAAACACAGTCCTATTTAACGACCTTCCTCAACACAACCGACTTTGATGTCTTGTGCACAGTATCTCGTCAAAACTGGTACCCCCTGTTGGATGGTTAACATAAGCCTGAGCCTTGCTGTCAATCCTCAATCCAGTCGTCGATATTTTATTATAATTTAGTCATTTGTCTTCATCACCATCGATATACCGTATATGAATTGCATCGCCCAACGGTTCCCAATCAGGTTCCGCATCACACCTGACGCAAATGAATCAATCCAAACAACCAAGTACCCGTCTTCGTCTCATTCTAATCGCTGGCAATCTAGACCGTTGGGGTAATTATTAATTGTTATACAATACGTGTGGGGGCCATACCCCCAACACATCTGCAGCCAAAGTATCTAATTAGTATGCATCTTTCTTGTGTGCGCTGTCCCAAACCCTACAGCCTTAGTTTGATAACAATGTTTTGTCTTATTTTTGTTGTTTGTTCTTCTGTTTGTGTGCCGTTTTGTTTTATTCCCATTTTCGTAATTTAAAATTCTGTCTAAACCGTTACAAATGGAAGCTACCTACCTCTACCTGTGTGAAACGGTGAGAAAAAAGAGAGTGTACAGACGACAGGCGAAGCGGACGATTATCTGAAGATACGACGGCCACTATTCGTGGCCACAGTGGGCAATTTGGAATATTTGATGGTCAAGAAAAGGTATTCCTAGAATTGTGGTATTTTTCACTCTAAAAAATGTTAAATGCGTCGTAATGCACATTTGAAAATTATTTTCTTTTAGCTAGTCTAATAAATACAATAAGAGACAATAGGAAAATAAAATAAAAAAAACTTACTTACCTATATTTAATGACACTTATAAATAAAAAACATTTTAGTTAGGACTTTTGGATAAAAATCAATCCTATGTTATTAGAAATAAAGCATTAAACTTGACTTTAGGAAATTGTTAAATTGAAGTCATATCTGATTAAGTTAAATCTAAATAACATCTGTCAAGTCTAAGGTGACATCTGTCAAATCCAATCAGCTGAAGTTCACACTGGGGCGAGTTCCAAGTTGTTTATTGTTAAATAAATTAGTAATTATTATTGTTCGTTTAATTACTTTGGGAAGTTGCTGCTTGCTACTCTTCATGTGCTTGTAAATTAGTTTTTCTGAATGTCCAAAATGTGCGCTGTTCCTTTATCAGGACAGTCAAATATCGGTACGGTTGATGGTAGTAACAACAAAAAGTAACACAATTTACAAGCGTTTTTACTTTTTAAAATATCTTCCTGCTCTATCTGTCAAATTTTAAAAATGTATGTTCACGACGACAACTTGGAACTCTCCCCTGACAAAACAATACAATTGAGTCACAATAGCGAGCAAAAGCTTTATTAAATTTGTAGTTGGCGCTTCAGGACCAACCAATATAAGAGCGAATGGCGCACTGTGAGCAAGCGAATATTCGTAGTTTCTGACATTTCATTCACTTGAAAACTTTTTTTAATCGCAGATACCCAAGATTCAGTTTAATTTTGTAAGGTTAAGTTCAAGCGAATTTCTCATTCGTAAGCTGGTGGTTTGTGGATCCCCACTGACAGTGACAATAATTTTCAATTCGCGGGGAAATTGCTTTAATTGTAAATTTCGCTATTTAGGTCAATTAAGACTCACGTTTTTTTTTCGATTAGATATTAGATTAATTAAATATAATGGTTTTGTGGTGGACCAAATAACAATTTTCAATTTATAAATGCAAGTAAATTGATTTGTTCGCAATTCTCTATCATGTAAATACTCCTTTAGAGTTGGCTACCCAAAGAGGACTTTAGAGTCGATTTCCTTTTTATTTTATTCATAACTAGCTGATCCGGCGAACTTCGTACCGCCTAAAATAGATTAAATTAGTAACATCCCTTTTCATAGTTAAACCTCTCTATTGAATGAAACTCCCTTGGAATTAAATTGAGTTCAATGCATTTGCGCCCACCACCCCAAAGCAGAGCAAGAACGGAGCTAACAGGTTAACCATACCCATCCACAAATTTCCATTGAAATCAGTTGATTGGTTTGGGTGATTGACTACAGCGCCATATGTCGGGTGGCCATGTTTCCAGAAACAAAATCAGTTCACGCATTAAGAGAACATCCCTGATTCAAGACAAACAAAATAAATAAAAAATCGTTCAAATCCGAATTACCCGATATGCTCGTAGATGATAATGTGTGAAAAAACCCAATATGTACTGAAATTCATCTGTTTTTTCACACACGCACAACACACACATACGTTTTCCGATTTCAACCAAACTTCACAAAAACCATTTTTTATATATATAGATAGTATTCTTTTTACAAAAACTAATACGCGAGACTTTGGTTTAATTAACTTTTCGTAACTCTTACTATGTATGTAAATTTGGAGTGCTTTGCAGTAAAAGCTAAAAATATTGCGTCTCCCATTTATTTTCAACAAAAGGGTTTAAAATTGGTTTCAGTACTTTTGAAACTTTAAATATTGCATTACACATGTCGCGAAATAATTAGTAAACAAAAATAAGTGTTTTCTTTTATAAATTAAATTTTGAACGTATTCAAATGCATCCTTAAGACTCCCATAAATAAGAAATAAATGTTCACAGTTAGGTATACATCGGAACATATATTTTTAACAAATAAAAACCCACCGCCCGAATCACTTAGTTATACCCAATACTATACTCGATTAAAATTGGCGTCCCATATTTCCACTCCCATCCCACTGTACAAGGCGCTCTAAAACTTACTCTTTGTTTGTGCAAGTTTTCTTCTTGCAGCCATTCCATTCCATGAAATCCACTAGAGATTCTCTCCAACAAATGCACTTTTGTCTTGATCTTTGGGAAAGAATCTTCCTAAGCCGCAGCGATATCCAGAAAGCACACAGACACACACACAGCGATACTCCTGGGAGATGCGCATGTTCTAAGCCACCGCAAGAGAATGGCAATTAAGGTTCTTTGCGATAGAAGCGCGAAGGAATTGGCCACTTCCGTGCAGACAAACTACAAATATGCTCAAGATCCATTCCGTCGGTCGTGGAGTTTGGACGCGTTATTCCTCTTCATCGCTTTTGGAATTATTTTCGACTAGTTATAAATAGTTAGTCGCCCAAGAAAAGTTATACCGTAGTGTGTTTTACGGGAGAAAACCTCAGTCGGTTCAGTGTGTGTTTGAAGAATGTTTATGGAATTTGCTGGGTGTTGTTTATGTTAGAATTTTGTGAATAAATTTTAATGCTGCTGTGGTGCTCAGTGAAATGAAGAGGTTTTTAAGCTCTGCATGTGTATAAAAATAAGTGATTTCGCAGCGAAATAATAAGTACTGTGGATTGTAACATAACATACTTCTTGATGAGTGATTTAGACAAAGCAATGGGTTATTTGCTGAAGCTGGAACAAATGGTTGGTATTTGTGTATGGGGATAATTATCGTTTTGTTCTTGGAAGTGCTACCGCGGTACGCAGCTGCGGTGATTGTGAGAAGAAGTGGTGAAGCTATTAAGAGGAAGTTGCGCATCTTTTCTTGAGCTTGCTCTTCGAATAGTCGAACACGAAAAAGGAGTTAATTGTGTTCTGTCTAAGTTGGAGGATACATTTTCAAGTCAAGTTTCCTATGCAGATAGTTTTATTTTTGGCCTTTGATTTTATTGAACTTATAAGCCACACTTTTCCGCAAATTATAAGCTTCAGGTTTATTGGAAAGGTATACTTTATTTGCCCATAAATTGGTCTACTTTCACAACGATTAGTCTGGTCGATGAATCGGAGTGGAATTGTCTTTCACTCTCAACACGACGTAACAGGTGACAGGTTAAAAGTCTTCCATACAAAGCCTCAAGGGCTCAGAATTCTTTATCAAGCGCATTCCTCAATTGTGCTACCGAATCTAAAAATTATATTTCTTTAAAGCATCACGTTGTTGTGTAACTGCGATCCATAAAAACAACGGCGTCAAACCGCACATCAGCGCGTATCAAACAGCATCAACAACGCGGTTATTTCCGAATATTGATCTTATATTGCTTATATGGCACAAACCGCCACCTTTCTTAAACTCTTTGCTTTTTGTTAATTAATTAAGTGAAGTACCCAGTCAAACCTAAATTATTTTTCTTACCGTAGATATAGAGCATCTTCAAAAATCTAGTAATCCTAGGTCGACTAGGTTGATCTGGAGTAGATGTACTCTGTTCGTCACCCACATATCGGAACTGTCAAATTAGTACTCAGTCTTGACTAGATTCGTCGGCTACCCCTCCAAAAAATGTCAACTAGAAAAAACTTTTTATGTGAGCGATCTAGACCCATGAGATGCATCAAGTCAGCCAGCTGTCAGACCTACCTACTAGATTCTTGAACGTCCTCATAGGAAATCTTTTTTTCTGTCAAATTTTTGAGCTCGAAAGAGTTGTAAGTGACAAAGTTTAAAAGGAAATAGCCCTTAACTCGTGATTTGTCAAAGCTGATCTATGCAGCTAACTTGTTTAATGCACGAATCAATGTGTGTCAACTTTTGAATTATTATTTATAGACAACTTCACGTAGGTTGTACAATAATCTAGGCACTACAGCGCTCCTTACATACAGCGGATAAGCGAAGAAACACTTGCTCCACCGCCAAATAGTAATTTACTTTGACAACTGAAGCTTGCAGCGGCCAAATAAATGGGGAATATAAATTCATTATAGATATTGTAGATGAAGTTTTCAAACCTGTCTTGGAAATTAGATGTCCGCTGTAAGGCGCGCCCTCTGTCTGAAAACTAAGTATAAGAAAAAACTAAAACCATAGAAGCCTTGCATTTAATTGCAAAGAACAGCAGAAAAATGAGTCTACCTTGAGGCGCACGCTAAAAAACATTTGCGCATTGCACCGCATTCTATACGGGTGTTCATAAGCACTTCAGAAATGAATTAATGCATTACAGTGCAGAGCTAATAAGTGGACTCTATTTTAAAAATGATGGCGTCACTTAAAACTTGAATGTTATGATTCACAGTCACTAAGTGCAATGACCACTTAAAGAACAATCAAACTCTCAGTCTTCGTCTAGTATTCGATTGAAACTTCGGGTTATATAACTGCTTCGCATGCTTCAATTCAAAATTCTTCTCGATTCTACAAGCCTTTTAAGACTAACTAAACGCTGCCAATTTGCAAAACACCTGCTAAAATTCAAACACAGCTGTTGTTAATTTTTTTAGGGATCGTTAATTTGTCTCGCTCCAGCAAACATGTCCCACGCGAATTTTTCAGAATTCGTTGTTTAATTACCTGTTTGCATCATGCAAAATTGGTTATTGTTCTCAAAGGTATTTCTAAAAATAAAGTTCTGATTAATTTGTTTCGCTTATATGATGGTGGCAGCAATTATTCTCTTTTCAAGTATTGATTGTGGAAAACCTTGAAAGCCTCCATAGACATGTAATTATTTAAAAAAAAATATTCCAATACCAGAATCGATCCATAAACACGGTACACTTTACTGGTGCTGGATGTATGATTAGGCCACATTTAAATACCTTTATCCGGCTAGGACTACCGGTACCATTAACATTTTGAAAGATCAACGACAACATTTCGAAGGTCGGCCGCATAACGTGCAACACTTTACATTAACTTAACAAAGATCAGTACCCAGCCACAAAAAGATCCAAGATTATACTTGTTATTATGTTGTTATACCAATTTCAAGAAGGCCACATGCCATTTACCTGGCTGTAAGAGTGTAAAACCCGCCCCACACAGCGGGCCAAACTAATCAACTGACCTACAAACCGACTAACTTGTCAGAGATACATCGCTTCGTTCAAATTGGACTCTCAATATTGACGGCAATTGGTTGCAGTTGCAGTAATCAACTGCAACTCGTCGACATTTTGGCACGGAGAACTTGCATCTAAACAGCCAACAACAGTTAGGCGACACACGAAGAGATAGCGTGAAGTCGAAAAGAAGCAGCGCCAAGCTAGCTTGACAGGAAAACAAATTAGAAATCTCTTCTCAAACGCATAATATCTAGGTCAGTCGTTGTATATCCACCGACAGCGACCCAACACCTCTCTTTCTGTCGGTGAACCAAAGACCGGTATCTCCATCAAGAGTACAGTATCGCGCTTTGGTTGCGCGATACCCAAATGAGATGCTGCGCTTGTTTTATACGCTACTAGTTTAAGATAGTTTTCATGATATTGTGTTTTTACCGCTGCCTAGCGTAAAGCTGGGGGGGCATCTCTCTCGCACTCTCTTGGCTCTATCTGTGTATGGACCATGCGCGGACAAACGAATAGTTTGGAATTCCGCACGCAGGCAGAACAGAATAAGGCGAAGAGAGACGATCGTTTTACAGTGAAACACGTTTCCATGTGACAGTAACACAGTTTTGCATTGAACTAGCAATTCGACTGCAGGGAGGCGTATGCGCAACATTTTCGCACTCCAAATTAATGACCAAGGCGTTAGTTGTATTCGAAAACGCGGAACGAAGATGCGGTGTCATAAATGCACAGTTGTAGACTGGATACTCCCTGGTGACCTGATGGCGGTTATGAGGGGCGCCAGTTTGAAAACGTCTAAATTCGCTGTTATATTTCCGGCATAATGCAGTCGGGGAGGTTGTGGCGATTGATTTTCTAATCAGTACGAAAGGTTGCCTTACATAATGGCGTGTCTTTTGCGTTATGTCTTCTTTTAATTATTCAGAGATGTATGCTGACTTAGAAATGCCAACCGAATTTGAATTGGAGAACAGGTTAACAAATTAATTCGCCACTTTAGGTGTGGAGATCTAGTCATCTTTTGCTTTCGACGTCAATAACTTTTAACGCCGTGAACTCCTTAGTAGGTTTGTGGGAAACTGTGTCAAACAAAACAAACGGAAGGCATTTTTAAAAACCATAGTCCTATATTAATTAGCTTGTTGTTGAGCTTCTCTTGTTCCTTGGGAGAAACAGTTTTTGTTTTCTTATATTAATTTGAAATGCAAAATCAGAGAGCCCATGAATGGCTGCCCATTTATCATTCAAATGTGTCAAGCTTTATATAATATTGCGCCTAATAACATTTTTGGTTCACGCATCTGCTGTACAAACAGTGGTTGCACCGGTAACAACCAAGAATATGGTTGGGGGATTAGATATTTAGATTTCTTTTTCTTATTTTAATGAGTCAATTAACTGGGAAATAAAGCAAAGAAGCTGGATCCGAAACTGGTGAAAGGAACTTGTTAAGATGAGAGCTATTCTTCGCAGCACGCTTCATAAATGGAGCAAAGTATTTTATTCCGATGTAGCTTCTCGCAACTGTTCCTTTATGGTTTTCTTTTCATTTTTATTTATGCTGCGAATGGTAGAGCTAGTCCTACAATTTTATGCCAATAGCGAAGGTGTTTTAGTTTTCCTCACTTTTAAAGAGCAGCGAATCTTTAAATTAATGAAAGTCGTAAGCAGACATACGAAAGCTTTGAAAAATCAACCTTAAATTGAACCTTCAATACTAAAACCGATTCTTTGGCAATAAGCTTAAGGTGTAATGTGTCTGCCTTACTCTCGGTTGGCAATTCGGTTTCTTCACCGGTATAAAGCTTGCTTCTGTTTTTAACATATTTCTCCATGGAAAATCGTAACTCTGTCGTAATAAGTTTTTATTTTCATTGTTTTCAGAATCGAATCTGTTACTATCATAAGAGATTTTCGTTTTACCTGACCATGTTCATTTTAATTGCACCCTCTTGAATTATATCATGACTGCCAAAATAGTGCTGAATTTTCTTTTCAAAAATTAGGTTGGAGGGAGCTTACGCTACCGAGAATTGGTCCCAATACCGAACGGTTCCTAACGCTTTCAAATATTATACGTGACACATAACAAATAGTTTCAACTAAATGTCATAATATTGCCGCCCCTACTATAAAGCTATTGGCTGACCAGTGGAGCTGATTTGGAAATTCAAAACTTCACCTGTAGAGTACCAGTTTCTGATGTTGCTTTAAAAATATAATGAAGCTTCTTCAAACGAAAATTAAGCTACATCCGACTTTTTCAATGAAATCATGGGCCTATTACTAAATGGTCCGCTCAATTACATGTGTATATATTTTGGTGTAAAACGTACATGTTTTGTGAATGAAGAGAGATGCGAAATGGCCTTTTAAGTCCTTGACAGTCCTTCTCCACTCGACAGAAGAACACCCAATAGTAGAATCCCCATAAATAATTGGATTCTAATTGTAAATAGATTTTAAGGAATCATAAGCATTTTTAGTCTATCACCCTTATTGCGAAGATCAACTACCAATTAATAATTGAAATTTATCAATCAATTTTATTAACTGGTATTGTGACTGTCAACTGTCAATATTGTTGTTACATTGTGATTTAAGAAAAAAAAATCGATTGTGAATGAAAAAAATCGGTATTGCGAACAACAATTTTTTCTTGTCAGCTGTCAATTTTTCTTTCAATCGTAAATTTGCAGTTGATGAGTTCGCGCTACCTAAAGAAAAATGTGAATTTCGAATTAAACAAGTGATAAATTTTATCAGGATAGCAGGATCATCCAACTTCTCATCTCAATCAAAATATAGTTCAGTTTAAGTCATTTTATATTTTGTTTTTAATTTTATTGATTTTCTGAATTTTTTGTACGTTCCTCAAAAAAAAAAAACATCTGTCAGACGCACATTCGCATTCACAATAATAAAATTATTTTGAAGGCATTCACAATAGCACAATTGATAAATTCTATCAGTCGTCAATCGGTTGATAGTTGATCTTCGCAATAAGGGTGTATATTTTCAGTTGACGTGTCTCAATCGTGCGTCAGATTTTATTGATTTCGAGATCAAGAAGTTCATGTGCCAATTTCGTTGAAATATTTAAACAAACATAATTAAAAAATGGAGCGTAGAGTAGCCTTGCCATCCGTCCGGGTTTTCCCGGACATGTACTCTTTTTTGCCTCTGCGGGGAACGTCCGGTATTGTTTTAATAAAATGTCCGTAATTGTCCGGTATTATATTTTCACTTATCTACTTGGCAGCTTGTCTAAATTTATAAATTCATCGAAAAATCAGTCGGAGATCACTAAAATCAAGTAAACGAACAGAAATAATAATTCAGAAATGCAAATTCGAAACGAACAGAACTTTTGAGACGTCAAAACAATTGTGTTGGACTTGCGCTCTCTTAAAGCAAATGTTGTTATGTGAAAGTAAACAAATTTGGATTAAAACTATTTTGTTTTCTTTTGTCCTAGTTTTGTACTCTTTTTCTGATCGTCATTTGTCCGAGAAAGTCCAGGATTTGGAACCCTATGTACTACTTTCATCAAAAACCATCTGGCAACACTAGCGTAGAGGAACAATGACAACAGACACCGGTTTAAAAGCGTTTGGCAAAAGCACTTATTTAAAACCAAGGGCATTTGTAAAATAGCTATGTTTCTTTTTATATGTTTTTCTTTTTGCCTCGCATTGAGAACAAAATATTTAAAAGATGTAAATTCTAGAAATATTCGTGTACTTTCCCGAGTCAAGCTGTCAAGCACTAAAAATCTGTCATACTCGAAAAATTGAGAGAAACTCTCTCAGAGAGTTGAAAATATTATGTATAAAAATAAAAAATAAAAATATATGACGTACCTTTCTGCAACATAATATGCAACGTTCTAGGCAGAGACAATACTGAGACCACCAACTCCGGCCGATTTCCCGTTACTTAGCCTACAAGCTATATTTTTATGGAATGTTCACGGTTGGTGCGCTAGTATGGACAAATGTAACGAAACTTCAAAATCTCTGCTCACCAATACACTACCAGGAGATATGAGACACTTCCGCTGTGGGCAAAGTTGCTGGCAGAGTTCATAGAATTTTATCCGTTTAATTTGAAATTGTTCGTTACGTGTGGATAATATTTTTTTTTTAGGAATAAGTGCACATTTGCTAAAATGTTCATGAAAAATTAACAATAAATGGTTGAGGGAAAATGAAAATATTTTGAGCAAATTTTCTTCACTATTTAAGAAAAATTTACACACGAATCGAAATGATATCCAAAAGCGGAAAATACACAACCATGTTTGTCCTGATATGTTTCTAGTATATAGAACATCAACTTTAGATAGTTTTACTAACCAAACAAATCAAATTATTCGCCTTTTAACAATTTATAATAACTAACCAATGGCGTTCAGTAATGAAAAAATGTGGTATTCCCGAACTCTTACACATTTCCCCACGGTTGCCGAGGTTGGCAGCATTTATTTTTGCATTTTTTGTATGTTTTTGCATGTCACACGGAATCTTTTTTGACATAACACCGATAGGAAAACAAAATGGCGAATTTGAAAAAAAAACAGAGGTGGCCAGCGGCAAGGGGATTGCGAGTTGGGGGTCTCAGTATGGTTTGTCTATGGTTCTAGGTAAACATTCGACCACCACCGAATTTTCTTTTCTTTTTTCACAGAATTTAATTTTGTGTGCAATTGATTCTTACGACGGATTTTGAATTTGTTTTTTGTGAACTTTGTGCATTTGACATTTTTATGAGGAGAGCAACTGCTCGTTACTCGTTATTTTGCTAATTTTCTTTTTTTTCTGTCATTTAGGCTTTGTGCGATTGCATTCGATTTAAACCCTATACGCGTTAAGATATGACTCTCCGTCGGCTCCGTTAATGTCCAAAAATGTGAAATAATGATGGGCTATTTCTTATTTGACTTCAGGTTCTTGCAACCCATTTCAAAAATTCTTAAAAGAACTCCCCATCTTTTAGTTGTTAAATTTAAACGTTGATGTGCGAAGTATTCCCAACAGTCTTAGTTAAAAAAAAACTCCTAAGAATTTGCAAAATTATTTAAAAAAAGCATTGTTGTAGATATTGGTGGTCAATGGCACGAACCACGTTCCCCCAGTGCACCAAACGCGCAACCATTAAACGTATTTGTAAACTGTTTTTGATTGCTTGATCTTTTGTGACTGAAATTGGATGTAGTCTGACTTTTGACGTACCGCACAGTCATCTAAAATCAATGTAACATGGCCTAAATTGACGTCAATATTGATTAATTATTTTTTCTTTTTTCTTTTCTTCAATGTGCGACTGAGACAATCACTCAACCGATGCAAAAGACGAGACAATTTCATTCCATCTGTGCATCAGTGCACGAACTTGATAACTTATGTTTTCGTTTCCCATGCCTTACCCATAATGTGCGCATCAGTATCCCGTCAACACTAATTGTACACCCAGTTTACTTTCACTTAAAAAGGTTCAATTATCAATAATTAATGATGTCTCGATGTTTTCCATGCTGGGGACTTTCGCCTTTTATTTCATCAAATAAATTCTTCTGTTCTATTTGTAAATAATAGCAAAAGTTATAACGTTTCTTTCTCTCTTCTCTTTCCAGGTAAGAACGGACCAATTATGAAAAATCTTAGTGGGGCGTCTGCGTGTATTTTATTTAACGTAAATGGGTATTATTTTATAGTTAAGTTTAGAATGGTAATGATAATGATACAGTGGCCAGACAAAGGAAAGTTTATATGAAACAAAAGGTTTACTCACAATTGACTGTGAGCTACGTTCCTGATTGCAGAGCAGAGACAGCTAAACTATGGAAGGTGTTTTGAGATAAATATGGTTGGAAAGATTTTATTTTTCGATTTCACTTTAATGTAAAATGATTTAAATAAAGTTGAAGTGAAGGTCTAATTTCAGGGATGTTATCAAAAATACCCCTTTCGATACAAAAAAATCCCACGATATTCACAACTAAAACATACGTACACAAATCATTATAGTACATATAAAAAGCACAAAAAACAACAATTCCAATGGTTTTTCTTAAAATTCAGTAATTAAAATCCCTCTTTTTGTTCTGAGAGATGAAAAAATGCCTTTTATTCGCTCTTAAGCTTATTTTGATATGCAAAATAACACGAACACGATCTGTCATCACTGTCAGGTGGTTTAAAAAGAAAATAACATTTCGGATAGATTTTCTTAGGGACACAGCCTGGGCAAACACTAACCGCAATTTGTACGTATAATTAAATAAATAAATAGTTGGTGCAACAGGAGGTCCGTGGAACCCTAGGCCTAGCTTCTCACATACGTTCGTTTTTGTGTGAGTTTTTCATTTTTGCGGCGAATGGAAGGGATCTACAATTTTTTGCTGAGTCCAAACGGCGAATTGAGAAGCTCATTCATGACAGTTATAGTCTCGAATGTTTGTCAGACGTTCGCGACAGGTGGCGGGCGCAGTGGGGAAAAACCTCCTTAAAATGGAATTTGTTTTTTTTTGGGAATCGAACCAGGGACCCCTCGCTTAGTAGTCCAACACTCTAACCACTACGCCGACTTTTTACTTGTCTCATAAGAAATCTGCGCATTTTGTCAGAAAAATATTCTCACATGGACATCATATACTTGAAAATTCGTTCCTCTCCAACAGAGAAAACGATACGCAGTGCTTGCGATGTGCACTGCCACTAACTACGATCAAGAACAATCGTCGCCGATATTTTTCGATTTCAAAATAAATAAATTCAATTTGATCATCTCCAAGTTTTGGGTCTGTAACTCAGCTGGATGAAACAAAAATATGACTGACAGTTCAGTATCTAAAAATGTGTTGGCTCCTTTAGGAATTCTTTCTGTTTTTCATTACAATTTATTTGACATTTGAGTACTGTCAAGTTAACAGCGGTAAAAAATACATTTTCCTCCTAAGAAGTAGGCGTGGCAAGGAAAGACATTCCCTAAAACCTTCTCGGGGTCTCAGGAAACATTTACATACAATTTTTGTAAAAGGACGTCCATTAGTTTTTATGTCAACATACTCAAAACCCCCTTGAGCTTTCCTAAATCCATAGTCTGCTGAAATTTGAAAATGTAAAGCCCTTTCTGTTTACAAAGTTCTTCATTTGTTAACATGCAAACAAATAAACAGATCGACTTCATGTAGACCTCAACCTCGGCCAAATAAGCCATATTTATTCCCAAGAAACCTTCTCACTGCATTACCTAAAGTCGGACCATTAAGTGACGTTGTCCAACCCATCATAATTCCAGCATTATTACGAAATGCTGAACCTTCAAATGAAGACATCTTCCCAGCAATCCCGCAGTCATTACCAAGGCAATCGCCACCATCCGAACTGGCCGAACTAATCAGCATCACAATCACGATCAATTGCCAAGAGTGCATGCGCGCGATTAGCGTTTCTTTTCGTGAAAAAAAAGTAAAAGTTACTTAAAAATCCATCATTACCCGCCAGATAGTCAAGACTCAAGAGCATGATGATGAGATTGACTCACAGTCTGTCTGTGTTCACCCGGCAAGGCGAAAACGAGAAACGGCACTTCGACTCAGCCAGCACCTGATCGGCACACTAAAATAGCACAGCCATCCTTTACCCGTGCATTGCATATGCCTGATGGGCAAGAAAGTCAACTGCGCGCTTCTCGTGGACGTGGACAAAATTTCTGATCGTCCTCACTCTGCGACCGCGTACTTGCAGATCACAAATTTCACCTAAGGTATGACCAGACGTTCGATGGTCAATTTTGTGTTTTTTTCTGTTTTGTATACGCCATCTTTTGGGTTTTGGCTGAAATCCAAAAGAAAGAAAACGGCTTTTCTCATGCCAGATTCTGTATATATGTAGTTTCATCCACTCATGACGGTCGTGTGGAAAAGCGTGATGATTTACAGCAGAGAGAGAAAGAAAAGAAACTCTAAAATGGTGTTTAACCTTTAGAGTTGGAGTCGGGTCAGAGTCATGTTTTTCGCTCTGAAATAAAAAACCGAAAACGTTTTCCTCGCCGTTTATGCTTAGTCATGGCAACAACGACAACCTATCTGAAATCTGTTGGCGCGATGAAAAATTTGGCACAAAGGCGTCAAAGTCGATAACTACCACTTGGCGCTGGCAGCTGTTGGTATCGTTTTGTTTACCTCCATTGGGATTCTCTGCGCCGTTTTCAGTTTATCACACGTGTTAATTTTCCAAGAAATTTCTACTCATGTGAAACGAAATGCACTGTTGTGTATATTCGAGTTGAATGGAGTACTCCGAGAGAAAGGGAAACTATGGCTGAGGTCTAAGCCGAGTGTGCCTTGAATTGAACTTGGATTGGAATGCATATGAACATGATTTATGATGTGGACTAGCAATCGCAACACGAGCACTGATAGATCGATTTTGATTTCTGCGATTGTTAGTTTAAACTTTGTAATTAGTTACGCTTTGGTATTTTGCATACAATTTGCACATTTTATATAGATGGCAGACATGATGGCTTGCATGTCCAGTCTTCGATGGAATGGTGGTTGATAGTTCGATCGATTGGAAACGGCTTTATGGCCCAAACTTGAAGATAGAGGGGCTCTGCAGGGGATGTTGAGGCAATGCAGTAGCACATAGCGACCAATCGGGCCTATTGTGGGTAGAGTTTTTTAATCTCATATAAAATAAGCACATGAGCTTAAGGGAGTCTTTAAGATTGGTAACCCGTCCATCTTGCGTCTGAAAAACTTACTTCGCATACTGCAAAGGCTCCAGGTTCAATCCCCGGAAAAACTCAAAGTACACCAGAAGGCTTTTCTCGCTCTGAGACTTTCGTGAAGCTCTGTTAAAAAGCTGTATTTAAAAAGCGCATTAATTTAGCCACTGGGACTCGTTTAAGGTACATTCCCTTTGTCTCAAAAAAAAAAGAAGAAAAAAGGGTGAGATGCTAGTCCCAGTGCCCTATACCGACCTGTTGGGACTTTCTCGAATACGTAATAAGATAACTGTAATCAAATTGACAATTGACATTACGACGATGAGGAATTCAAAAAAAGTGGGTCGCGCAATCCGTCTGCCCGTCTGTCTGTAGGTCCGTATACTCCCGGGGTCTACAGCCTAAACGACTCCCCGGATTTGGTTCAAACTTGGGACTTGGAGTTTCTGGGCCTACAGTTAGGGGCCGTTTTTTTTTTTGCACGGTAACCTAAATTTTAATGGTACTTCCCGCATAAAATGTTCACACCAGTTTGATTTTTTTCGAGAACGGCTCTGACGATTTCAACCAAACCAACATATCTCGAAAACGGTCCGATTGTTACAAAATTTAATTTCTGAGGTAATTTCTAGCTTAAAGGCAATTCAGTTTTTCTCTAAATTGTTGTACAATGAATTTTTGAAAAAAGTAATTTTTTTTAAATTTGATTTTCTTTTGTTTACCTGTAAACGGCTCTAATGATTTTGACCAAAATGCATACTTCGAGTAAAATTGATGTTTTTAAAATTATTGCGTCCTCAATATTCAATTCGAATCACCGAAAACGCTTTTTTTAGAAACTGATAATATCTCGTAAACCCCATTTTCTTGGATAAACGAAGTATTGCTTACATCCCAAACAATATTCAATACTCAGCTCTCAACTAAATAGTTAGGCAATAGCATGTTTCAAACTAAATATTGCAAAATTTCTTACTGCTTTCTCTGCATAATTTTACAAAAACGGATCTAACGATTTTGACAAAAATACATATTCAGGATAACAAAATAATTCCAAATAAGATTCCGTACTTAGTTTATCCGCAGAAACATCGGTTCAATCAATTTTTTAATTATTTCTCAAAAATGGCTACCCAAATCAAGATCCGTCTTCGTACATTTTTTTTTTAAAAACTTAATATGTAGAGTACTGCCAAAAAAAATATGCAATTACATAAAACTACGAAAAACAAAATAAAATTAAATAAAAACTGATCAGAAAACAGAAACTCCTGCTACGTTTGCTTCAAAGATCTTGTAAAATGTATGTAAGAGCTTATATAGTAAAGGGTGATTTTTTAAGAGGC
Organism: Cheilosia variabilis; assembly: GCA_951230905.1. Taxonomy (NCBI): domain Eukaryota; kingdom Metazoa; phylum Arthropoda; class Insecta; order Diptera; family Syrphidae; genus Cheilosia; species Cheilosia variabilis. Next base: position 60,005,554 of record OX579677.1, on the reverse strand, counting down.
TTAGAACTTTTTTTAAAAAAAAAACACAAAAAATTCGAAAAAATGAATGAAATATTTATTTGAATCGATAGTTTGAACCTTGCAATTTAATGTTTAAAGATAATTTCATGCAAATGTTGACCGCGGCTGCGTCTCAGGTAGCCCATCCGCTGAGTCCAATTTTGGCATACTCTTTCACACATATCGGCCGGTATCTCACGAATGAATGCATGGATGTTGGCTTCCAGTGCGTCAATCGAAGCGGGCTTGTCCCTATACACATTAGCCTTGGCATACCCCCACAAAAAATAATCTAATGGTGTCAAATCGCACGATCTAGGCGGCCAATTGACCGGCCCGAAACGTGAAATTAACTGTTCACCAAACTCGCCTCGCAATTGCGCCATTGTTTCGCGTGCTGTGTGGCATGTGGCACCGTCTTGTTGAAACCACATATCATGCAAGTCAAGAACTTCCATTTCGGGCAAAAAAAAGTTTGTTATCATCGCTCGGTAGCGTTCACCATTGACAGTAACGCTGCGATTCGCATCATCTTTGAAGAAATATGGCCCAATAATGCCGCCGGCCCATAAGCCGCACCAAACAGTGGCTTTTTCGGGATGCATTGGTAGCTGTTGCAATGCTTCTGGCTGATCTTCACTCCAAATGCGGCAATTTTGCTTATTTACGTACCCATTCAACCAAAAATGAGCCTCATCGCTGAACACAATTTTTCGATAAAAAAGCGGATCCTCGGCCAGCTTTCCAAGAGCCCATTCACCAAAAATTCGGCGTTGTGGTAGGTCGGCTGGCTTTAGTTCTTGCACCAGCTGTATCTTAAAAGGCTTTACGCCCAAATCCTTCCGCAAAATTTTCTACGTAGTGCTGTAACAAAGGCCTAACTGCTGGGAACGGCGCCGAATCGACATTTCGCGGTCTTCTGTCACACTAGCTGATACGGCCGCAATATTTTCTTCACTACGCACAGTACGTAAACGTGTTGGTGGTTTAATGTCCAACAAAGTAAATTTGGTGCGAAATTTGGTCACAATCTTCCGAATAGACTGCTCAGAAGGTCGAGAATGCCGATCATAAAATGGAAGCAGCGCGCGATGAACATTTCGAACCGAGCACGAATTTTGATAGTAAAATTCAATAATTTGCAAGCGTTGTTCATTTGTAAGACGATCCATGGTTAAATTGCAAACCAAACTGAAGCTGTTTGACAGTGACACAAGGTACTAAACACACGTCAGCTGTCAAAACCAGTGTTGCCAAAACCAAACCAGCTAAAAAATCACCCTTTAGTACAGTAGCGTCTTATAACTCTCTAACTACAATAGCGAAAATTGCTTGTTACTGAGGGCTTGAATTTAAACAAAACTCACCTTGCCAATGTAATTCAGATTCAGATGAATAGCCCAAAAGTGAATTTTATTGTTATTATATTATAATTTTATTAATTAGGAAGTAAATTACAAAATTATCAACTAAGATAGCACTATAGCTGCCAATGCTTACGGCTAAAAGAGAATTTTATTTAACACTGTTCCTATATTTTAAGGACTGTTTCTTTTATCGCTTCTCGCATTTTTAACTACCTAGCTAATAAAATAAGAAAAGAACCAACCAAACCTTTGATGACCGAGAAAGTTTCGTTCTCAGTCGTGCACTTTATTTATATCGCTTGGGATTCTCAGATGAATTCGCGAATGAACTCAGATGTGATCAATTGATTGGAGAAAGACCTACGATGAAAATTTATTTTATGGTTCGCTATACTGAAAACGACGGCCTTTTTCAACCTTTCTGTGTACCTATATATGTATAAGTGCAGCACCTAGGGCGTAAACGTAGACCACTAAAAATTTCCAACATAGCTTAGAAAAGTTGTTGTAGTCTATTAGCACACCAATCTTCTTACATCGTGATTCCTCGATGGAAAGACCTCAGCACCGCAGTTTTCATGAAGCAGGGTTTAGACATGGTCTGCTAGAAGTCTGCCGTAATCCTTTTATTTCATTTCGATTTCTTGCAGACTGTTTGCACTCAGAGCTGTTCGAAGATTCTTGCAACGATTTATAACCATTCAACTTGCATAAACAATCTTAAAAATCAGTCTTTTTTACCTCTCCTAGTGTAAATAATCAAAATCGTCATTGAATGGAAGTAATCACCATTTGCAAAACCCCTCCCAACCATAAACGACTAAACCCACTTCCTGTTTAAAATCCTTCAGTCATCGATTGTCCTTCAACCACCCACAATGACAATTTGTCAACAAAATAATTAGCCCATTCAACTCCAGCGTATTGCGTTCGTTTTATCTTCCTTTTGTTACAAATTTATTTACGATCAAACATTCAAGACAACAATAAAATAAAATTACACTCGCGAATAGAAGCAACCATTTTCCGCGTAAATGCTGTCACGTAGTTGTCTTTAAGGTTGTTCAAACACAATGTTTTCACATCCGATGGGTCACATTCCATTTGATGTAAGCCGAAGTGACGACAAGTTGTCTACTTATCGTACCCAAATTAGCAGAGATCGGACGATATACTCGTACGCTTCAGCGAATCCGAAATAATGGCCGGTTTTGCGCTACCTATGCCCGCATATATCTGATTGCGGCTGAACTCGGATGCGCGTTTACTTCAGCTACAATGTCAAATAGGTTGTAAACGTTGCTTGATGAAATTACATCTACCCACGGCCAGCTGCAGCTTGTCTTCTAGGTGGTCATCAGATCTTGTGCACCTCCTTCATCAGTAAATAATTTCATTACCGATTGTTAAATGAGTTTAATGACCATTACTGTTCAATGTACCCCGGGGAACCCTGCGCGTGCATGAAATGTATATTTTAGCATGTTGCCTCGCAAATCATGTGCAATTTAAACAGAGATTATTTAAGTGGCTAAGATGCCTCTATAACACGCAACGTCCAACGATGGAATTAAATCACTTTCAGTTGAATGAGGAACGATTAGTGTATGTGCAGCAGATTAAGGGGGAGGGATTATTTACGGTTTCAATTAAATCTATGAAATCTTTTAAAGCAATGAAGATGCACTAATCATAACATTTTGCGTAATTGATGTGGTGTATATTGAATGAGATAGTAGTGACGCAGCTTGAGTGGGTGAATCACGGTTGTTGGGAGTTTTCTACAGTCAAACCACCATACCGTAGTTGGAGTCGATTTGTTTATGAGCGGTACTTTTATAGTTTTATATTGAGACACCCAGTGGCAAAATAAAACAAATCATTTGCGGACGCACGTTTTATACAAAGAGGTGCAACGTGAACTAAGAGGGTGAAGCACAAGTGATTTAAAAATGCTATTTTGAACATGCCGACTTTTAAGCTTACGAATTGTAGTCTAAGAAATGGAACCACATAGTACCACAGGCAAATTCTAAAATTCAAAACTGCCACAGGGTGGTGCAAAATTGACTTTATGATTAATATTCAGTGAATAATTTTTTTCCTGCTTATTTTATTTAATTTTGACATCTGTTACAACTTAGATTATAGTTTGGAAATAAGTTCACATTATATTTGACATATATATTACACGCACAAAAACTTGCGATTTTTCCTCTGTTAAAAAAAAAATTATTAAAATAAACGCACAAAAACTTGCGATTTTTCCTCTGTTAAAAAAAAAATTATTATTAAAATAAACTAAGTATCTGTTGAAAAATAAAAACACTGTTCGTTGTTAAAATCAAAATCAGAAAATCGCGATATTATTCGATAGAAATTTTCTTCGGGGCAAATTGCGTATTTGTGGATTATTTGGTTTTAACTCCTGAACCAAATTAATCTTGTATCGAAAAATGTGTAGATAACTGCTGTAAAATTTGTAAAAGACCGCTGCTGTGAACGTCGACTACAGTGACAATTTCGGGGTTTTCCTCAATACTTGCTCGAGCCCGAGCATTGTTCACATCATTCCGAACTGCACGAGGTCTTCCAGTACACGGAAGATCACAAATAGCCCATTGTTGCTGAAAACCCTGAACTAATCGGTAAATTGTTGGAGCCCTGGGAGCATTTCAACCATGAAATAAATTTTGATATGATCTTTGCGACTGAATAATCGAATGCAGGCTTTTAAAATTAAACTGAACAACTTTGGTTCTTTATTGTGCGTTGTGTCTTTTCATCACAAATTTCCCAAGTTAATTATAACAAAAAAAAATGTATATTATAATAACAAAACCATATTAGCACTGTCAGAGGTTTTAATTTTGGAAATGTTTCTTAACAGTCCAGACATATGTCGTTCATTGCAATCAAACCTTGTTTTGAGGTCCAAAATGTGTAATGTATGTAGTTTTTTTTTCAGTTGATGTTTATGAAGCAGTAGCCGACAAAGCAGACAAAGAAAATGGGGACGTTGAAGTTTCTAATTCTAGTTTAGTAAGTCTGACACAGTTTTGATTTGCTTAGATCGGTCACATGAACAGCTGTTTCAGTTGACGATTATGAAGGGGTAGCCGAAGAATCTAGTCAACAAATTCGTGACTGAGTACTAAGTTCACTGTTCGCATATGTGGCTGACGCAGGAAAAGTGACGTTCCAGACAAATCTAGATTTTGCGTTCAGGTTCTAGTCCAGATCAATCTAGTCGACTTAAGATAACTCACACAGAAAAATAAATTGTAATGCCAACAATTTTTGTTGGTTAAAATGAACCCAAATATCAAAATCTATAAAATAAGAATGAAATTGTTGGCGATGATGTAATAAAATTCTTATGGAGAGTATATTATTCTTACGCTGAATATCTGATTCTTGGAAACTGAAAAACGAGTTCTTGTTAACAAAAATAATATTTGAACCAAGAACTTTTAACTTACAATTTTTTAAGAATCTCAAAATTCTTCGCTTAACAATCTCTTTTTTCTTAGTGTAGATTTTTGAAAGTGCCCAATCATGTCTGCATACCTAAAGGGTGATTTTTTAAGAGGTTTAGAACTTTTTTTAAAAAAAAAACACAAAAAATTCGAAAAAATGAATGAAATATTTATTTGAATCGATAGTTTGAACCTTGCAATTTAATGTTTAAAGATAATTTCATGCAAATGTTGACCGCGGCTGCGTCTCAGGTAGCCCATCCGCTGAGTTCAATTTTGGCATACTCTTTCACACATATCGGCCGGTATCTCACGAATGAATGCATGGATGTTGGCTTCCAGTGCGTCAATCGAAGCGGGCTTGTCCCTATACACATTAGCCTTGGCATACCCCCACAAAAAATAATCTAATGGTGTCAAATCGCACGATCTAGGCGGCCAATTGACCGGCCCGAAACGTGAAATTAACTGTTCACCAAACTCGCCTCGCAATTGCGCCATTGTTTCGCGTGCTGTGTGGCATGTGGCACCGTCTTGTTGAAACCACATATCATGCAAGTCAAGAACTTCCATTTCGGGCAAAAAAAAGTTTGTTATCATCGCTCGGTAGCGTTCACCATTGACAGTAACGCTGCGATTCGCATCATCTTTGAAGAAATATGGCCCAATAATGCCGCCGGCCCATAAACCGCACCAAACAGTGGCTTTTTCGGGATGCATTGGTAGCTGTTGCAATGCTTCTGGCTGATCTTCACTCCAAATGCGGCAATTTTGCTTATTTACGTACCCATTCAACCAAAAATGAGCCTCATCGCTGAACACAATTTTTCGATAAAAAAGCGGGTCCTCGGCCAGCTTTCCAAGAGCCCATTCACCAAAAATTCGGCGTTGTGGTAGGTCGGCTGGCTTTAGTTCTTGCACCAGCTGTATCTTAAAAGGCTTTACGCCCAAATCCTTCCGCAAAATTTTCCACGTAGTGCTGTAACAAAGGCCTAACTGCTGGGAACGGCGCCGAATCGACATTTCGCGGTCTTCTGTCACACTAGCTGATACGGCCGCAATATTTTCTTCACTACGCACAGTACGTAAACGTGTTGGTGGTTTAATGTCCAACAAAGTAAATTTGGTGCGAAATTTGGTCACAATCTTCCGAATAGACTGCTCAGAAGGTCGAGAATGCCGATCATAAAATGGAAGCAGCGCGCGATGAACATTTCGAACCGAGCACGAATTTTGATAGTAAAATTCAATAATTTGCAAGCGTTGTTCATTTGTAAGACGATCCATGGTTAAATTGCAAACCAAACTGAAGCTGTTTGACAGTGACACAAGGTACTAAACACACGTCAGCTGTCAAAACCAGTGTTGCCAAAACCAAACCAGCTAAAAAATCACCCTTTACTTAGTTGACATTTCGAAGTGTCAAAATTGTAAATAAACCACGAGCATATAACAACAATTCCAGTTGCCTACATGAACTAGGTATCCGAACCTCTCCAAAGACTCTTTCACAGATTCATACTTGAATTGGGGTAGGAACTGAGTTTAGTTACTATAATTGGGTAGATAAACCTTAATGCAGACACTAAAAGTTTTAAAAATACTACAACAAGTACGAAATGAATAAGAAATGGAGCTGCAAGGCATTCAAAAACATATACATCGAATATATGTATCGATTGAAAAACGTGCCTAAATGTAAATGCCACCAGCGTCCTCTTATGTAATTCCCAAATCTTACTTTAGCCCCAACGCATCGAAATCAAAGCCACGACTTCCAATCCGCAAAAACACAATTTTCGTGATGGCTTAGAATGCTGACCGACAGCCATTTATGCGTTTAATTTAAAACGGAAACTCCAGACAAGTATGTGCTGTGCACCTCTATTCCCGCCGCAGTCACGATTCAAGTTATTTTTTCGTCGAACAAAAACAAACACACTCATTACGCATTCACGTCTCTGCGGCTTAATTACAAATTCAAGCTCAGCCACTGTCGAGGAGCGTTGACTTTGCCGCTTGCTTCAAGTTTAAGGAGGCACCACAGCCTACCCCACTCGGAAGTGATAATAGTTTGAGCTCGCAAAGCCCAAAAATAGTCTCCATCGAGAAGCGCTTTAATAATAATAAATTCCATCGGCATTACAAATTAAAAAACGACTCCTAGACCACGAGGGCCACCTCCCCGCCGACACATGAACATGAGTGCCTTAAAATAGAACTGCTTGGGTTCCTACTGCGAGTGTGACGTCTGACGTGCCTTCCAATATTCTTCGTGCATTGCAATCACCGTGCAAGTGCAATTGCAATTGCAATGCACGCCTGATACTGAACTTTGTTACGTAACGCAGTAACTTGGCTAAGTTATTGATTCTATTTTATAAAAGAAGAGCACTTCCTAATGCGCTCTGGCGGAGGTGTGTGCGTGTATGAGAAGGACTATCCTTTTTTACTGGCGCGCACCGATACATGCGATTTTAATTACAAATTAATTTTTATTGCTGACAGGCATTTCAGAACAGCGCCACGACCATCCGAATCTAGAATTGCAAATGGACCTGCAGTTGCTTCGATTGCAATTACTCGATACTTGCAATAAATTATTTATACGTGTGTCCTCGTTCAGTACTCGTATGTGCAATGGGCTGCCTCTGGAACAGCAACTGACGAGAGATAGGAGTCCAAGTCCGAGTCCGATGTTGTGGTGTTTATTCAATGATAACATATACCAGCCGTCCGGGTTACTTACTCTTGTGAAGTGAAGAGGGGTTCGGTTTGTTTGTTTGTTTTATTTATTTTCATATCGGGGAGATAAAACACCCCGAGGACCGAAGGAACGTTATATTCTTGTTGTGAGGAGGGACTTATCTTCTGTGTGTCTCTTTGCAGTTTTGGAAGGAGAACAAATAAATCGGACTCCGATGATTAATTGTTCGGCCTTAATGAATAATAATGCGTTTTATCCGCGAATGTCAAGAGCATATTAGCATTTTACTGCCTTGATAAATTGTATATTAAAACGTTTGGAGAAGGCAACGGCTATATTTAGATACATTTTTTCAAACCCACTACAAGTCACGATCATCTCCGTAGATTTGAGTGATACTAAGAGACATCAAAAAGAATAATCGTTCCTTAGGCCGGTATAAAAGGACTCAGATCACACTAATTGTCTTGTTTTTTTTTATAGTGGACATCTTATTAAAAGCTGGTCTATGACGACCTACAGTACTTTGTCCTCACTTCAACACTTTTTAATTTGTTTTCTTCAACTGCACTCCCGCAAGTCGACTTCGAAACGCTGCCCGTCTGTATGTAAATCCACTCCGAATTTGCTTCGGTTCAAGTCCGCGTTCACTGCTTAAGTTGGAAAAATAAAATCACGACCGGAATCTATGATTTTCTTGCGGATCCGAGTCATTTTGGTCTGAAAATATTGAACTTAGTATAATAACTTGAATACAGCGCCACCTATTGGATTCTAGCTGATCTTTGAACCATCGTCTCAATAAATCAAAAATATATTCTATGGATACAACATCCATCAGTCGTTCATAAGTTGCTCGATCACTAAAAAACACACCAAACGATAAGATGTACTTAACGATAATTCAAGATGGCCGCTTCAATACTGATTGACATTTATACTCCGATAGGTTCGAGCCTTCGAAGTCTGTATAGTGAAAGTGGACATCTTAATGCTTCAGAGACACCGCCCGAAGGTTGTTGCTGCGTTGGTTGTAGCAAAGAGCTTCTATATTAAGAACAGTTTACAAGCACACAAGACTCTCCCTAAAGCCCGGTTTCTGAAAGTTTAAGTGTTTACGTTGAACATCAATATTTATTTATATTTATTGGTTCAAAAGCCCAGTACATTGGTCTCGAAGACTCTGTACGAAATAAAAATATGTAAAGGTAACCGATTTCCTTCAAACATATGGTTAGACCGGACCTTAAATTCTAAAAAATAAAGACAACAGACGGTGACAAAATTACCCTAGACCTAGCATCCCTTTCCCATTCTATTTTCGAAAGGCGAATGGGACCTTCGATCTCATCCGGACGACTAAAATAAGAAGCTAAACATTTAGACTCTCGGATCTTTCAGACGTGAGCGATAGGTGGTGCAGAAAACCCACTGCGCCTATGAAACCTAATTACCCATAGGGTATGAATGAAACAATTTTGTAGGTTTACTATCTGTATCTACTTACTAGATGGCGCTATCGTCCGGCTTGGATATGATTTTCAACCAAATCACAAGCCACAGCTCTTTTCAGTTTTAATAAACTTTCTTAGAGCTGTTTTTCGAAAACATGCATGCAAAGAACGAAGGAAGGTGATGCCCATTTTGCACTAAAATCCTTTTCATTTCATCGACATCAGAAATTGAATTCATTTCTACTCAAAAAAAGAACAGGGAAATCATACAACCACTTCGTCGCCCCGAACTGTATTACCAGCAAACGCAAAACAAACCTTCGTTGCGTAATGCAAACCGACTCTAAATACGAAGCAATTTAAAAAGAGCTGGCTTTTAATGCGACGCAATTAGAGAAGGCACGCACTCGAATACGTCTTCTACTACTTCTTCTGAACTATACGAGTACAATTCCGCAGTAATTACAGTGCTAATTTCATATTTAATCGCCTCCATTTGTGTTTACCTAAAAAATGAGCTCTCCGCCACAAATCATCCCAGTAACATATAACATTCCTTGCCGCGCACCATCTTGACATTTTTGGCCATCTTGCTAGCCTGCCATGCTTTCTCATTGAAATAGAGTCAAGTCTAAATTCGACATCCAGTTGTTGTTGTTAACAACTGATGTGTTAAACATTCGAAAAAACTTCGTCTAATGCCACTTTGTAGGAGTGGCGATGGCGACGATTGCACTGCACCACTTGATGGTCGGAAGACATGAATGCTTCCACACCGCCATAAATACCAACCAAAGCCACAGCCACAGCAGCTGTATAAGCCCGAGCTACTCTCTTGATCGGCCCATCAATGTTTGCAATCAGATTGTTAGACGGTGTGCAGTAACTTGTTCTCCTTGGAACAGCATTCCAGCGAAGGAATTCCAGACGTGCGACATGAGTCGCAAAACACTCTTGTTGTTGTTCGCATTGTTATTGTTGTATAGTGTGCGATTTTTGATTGATGCCGAATGTGACAAGAGTCAAAAGAATACTTTAAGTTGCCAGCAAGGACTTTGCCGCAATATTACGTCTCCGACATGACAAGCGTCTGATTAATTGTGACATGGAGCTTGTCAACTCGCTTGTGCAATGAACTGCGATGAACTTGTTCAAAGTGTAATGTATACTACTTGATGCACCTGGCTTACATGACAAAGTTTCATAACCAACAAGACATTGAAAACCGTGTTATGTTAGCTTTGTACGAGTACTCGTACATTAAGAAAACCAAACCATGTGACTGATGAAACGAGTCTTTAAATAAATGCAGTGTGAGGAGAAAAACGACATTTTTGATGGTAATTTTAAACTTGACATTTCAAACAAGTGCGCGAGCATAATCTCTGAATTCTCTTGATATGCAAACAAGTCGTATGAATATTTATCAGAAATGTAAATCATTTTCATTGCCCAATGCCGCCAATAAAGAAATAGTAAAATCTTAAGTCAAATCTATAAAAGATACAGTTTTATTGGTTTGACATTGAAAATCAAATCATGTCTACTAAAAGGAACTTTCGAATAAAAATGAATTGATATTTTGTGAGCGGTTTGACAGCTGTCAACATTTGGTGCAAATTGAGGAATTCGGTATATTTCTCCCGTTCGTCATGAGTTTATTACAAGTGCTTACAACAATAAACTGGGGGCTAATCACGTATGCCGATTATCGTCTGGACGATGTGGTTTTGAAAGTCTTACGAATAAAATAAGCTAGTTTCTAGATGAATTCTTTTCCGTTATCGTCAGGTGTCATTAAACTCCGTATTCAGTGGTGCCATTTGGCATTTTTTATGCATATTTTAACTTTAAATTGCATATACTTAAGTATAAATAAAATATGCTATAGGTATGGAATCTAGCATATTTTAAATTTTTTATTATATTTTCGTGGTATATTTTGCTATACAGATAACGAACGCATCCATAAAAATTTTCTGCATTTGGCATTACTGAAGATTTGTATGACAATTTGTCAATTTGAAGTATCGGCTGTCAAAGTGTTAAACCTTAAAAACAAATATCTAAACAAATGTGCGATTGCTGCTTAATTAAATTTAAGTTTCTTCCGAAATGGACAGGCAAATATATCCGTACTTATTGTTACCTTTTTTTTTTGTTAAAGTCGTTGTTTAGCATATTCGGTTTTATTCCTCCATATATTTTATATTTATTTCTTAACTTAGCATATTCCGTTAGAAAATTTCTGGCAACACTTCCGTATGACCCTACATTTTTCTCTCTTTTATTTTTCTTCATTTTTATCACCTAAAATAATGTTGGAAAGTCAGCTGCGTGAAAAAGAGAAGAAAGTGTGTAACGGTATAGGTTTGGAAAGCAACCACATATTTTCAAAAGAATTTATTTTCAAACAATGTTGAAATGTCAAAAAAAAGCTGCCATTTGGGACGTTCGGATACCTAAAACTTCAACTAGATTTGTCTGGACTAGGTATACAAGGGAATACTAGGTATTCAAGGCGACATTGAATTATTATTATACTTGCGATTTATTTTCAATTTTGACACTTCGAAATGTTAACTAAGTATCTAGGCAACAACCGTGCTACTTAGAAGGTTTAGAAAAGCTGCAACATCGTTATTTGTATTGAAAAACAAAATTAGGAAAATAATCTCACTTTGGGTGCTGAATTTCGATTTAAGTCACACAACACCGACGCAGAACACACGAGAACATTTGTGTTGGTTAACAAATTGAAAATATTATCCACGCTAGCTCGTGTTATTCCGAGATGGGCTAACTCAACCCCCCAGCAGCTTTATGAATAAGTGTTTCCAAAACAATTTGCGTAGGTGGCCAATTATAATTCTTCAATCTTTGCACCCATCTTTGAGTCGTTTAAAATTGGGCTGCTGTGGAATGTGTGTGCCTGTGCTGTGTTCCGCCATTAGGCACATCCGGTTATTCGCCTTTTTGGCTTTTCTACAAATTTTCTAGTGTTAATTCACAAATTTGCTCCCATTATGCGTTCCAATTTACCATTTCAAAGTTCTGGAATAATTATGTGTAATTTCCACAGCGTCGTCGGCCATATTTAAGACCCACACTTACAAACGAGCCCATAAGCCTGGAAACATATTTACCTTTCCTGCTTTTATTTATTTATATATTTTTCTCTTGTATATCTCGGTGTAGAGGTGTTGGATCTTGGGGTCTGGTGCTAGGTTCTTATCGCCGATATTCTCATCTCAACGCTCACTGGAGAGTTTGTTTCTTTTTGCTCCGCATGAGATGGATCCCGAGTTTTATGGCACATCTGCAATCAGTGTTTTATTACTATGATCTCATTCTGAGTGAGATGTTACCCAGGGAACAACACTTTGACGTCGCTCGATTAAAGGGTACCCACTTGAGGGGGACTATTTTTCTTACGAACGTTAACGCCATTAATTACGATGTATTGAGAGAGCGCACCTTCTTGCTTCACTTCGGGTTTGTCCACTTGTCAGTTATGCGTGCGCAATCATGAGGCATCCATTCTGATGTTAGCATAGGCATAATGTAATCTGGCCATTAGACAGAGGATAGCCGCGGCATGTTTACATTCTCGATAAATGTATGCGGAAATGCGGTTCGATCAAAATCGAAGCTCTGGTTGATGCTAGTTTTACGAGTGCCTGAGGTAGTTGGGAAATAATTCTCCTGCATGAGTCAGTCTCGGGTGTGGAGAATTTTATGGGGCGACTGTTTAATCAGTGCGATGTTGCGAAATAATCGATAACGACGTCAACCTCAATTACAGGTGGGTAAACCGCGATAAGTGGGTCTTTGTCTCAAGAACAAATCAGAAGGCGTTAAACAATTGGGATAAGTCACTGGTCTTATCAGGCTATGGGCCACTTCGCTGCTTAGTTGCCGGAATTAGTCATTATAGCAAGGGTTGACGCCAGCGAACCGATCTTTTGTAAACAATTTGAGTGGAATTTAACTAGTATGTGATACAAGGATAAACCGGAAGGTTCAATCGTAGGTATGATGAACGAAAACCGATTGGGAAATGATTATAAAGTTGTTTACTATTTGAAATGAAGGTTGATGTAGGTAGATCAAAATATTTTGTGCGTTCTTTGAGGCGGGTTGTTGGTTTTGAAATGTCGGCGTCTTCAGAAGGATATGTCACATATTAGGCCTTGAGAAATTGATAGGAATTATTGTACGGGACTTAATGAGGGAGTCTTAAATAAGTTACTATTTTTGAAATGGTTACAATGTGGGCCTTCGTGTTTCAGCGGCTATAGAATTTATAAGTCATTAAACTATCATTAGTATATATATATATATATATTACTGGCGCTGTTAAAAGCGATTGTAGCTTACCTTACATGTGGAGTACACATCTCATTCCATTTTTCTCACCGTTTCAGAAGAGCATTGGTGCATTGGTGATGGTCTTATAAGTATGTTGTCAAGATTGCTGTAAAACCTTGACTTAAAAGCCCCTGAGCCTGAAAGGGAGAGAGAGACCGACAAAGCTATTTAAAGCATTAAAATAATGCAAATGCTGTCATTCTCTCTGTTGTTTTAAATATTTGGTAGCTTAGTGTTTTAGGTCAATTTGATCAATTACAATTTTATATTACAATTTTCTCTCATTGCAAGAGAATTCGTCCACCGAAAAATAAAATTGAAGAGCAAATTTAAATTAAATCAACTAAAAATGCAGTTAAAAAATAGAATTTGAACGATTTGACAACCATCTGTCAGCTATAACCAACTAGAAATTTCTTGTGATAATAGGTCTGTTCCTTTACTTTTAAATCTTAGGAATTTTTACTAGTTCTTACGAATTTTTACGAATTTTTACTCAATGCTGTTCCTTAACTCGAAAAATTCCTAAAAGAGAGCGTCATCGAGAGAGCAATAAATTACCCCTCCACTGAGAATCTTACGAATTTTTACTCAACAAATTTCTTGGTGTAAGAATTGAAAAAGCTGTCAATTAACAGCTGATTCGAAATTTGTTGTCCCATTTGACATTTGTTTTGATTTCTTGTATATTAAAATGGTATCAACAGGCGGAAAAATAAAATTGAATGTTCTCCTTAGGTTCTTTTGGTGGCGACGAAATTCTTCCTCGCTGTAAGGAGTAAGAAAGGAACGATCTCCTCCACGTATTTTTTAATGCTATGCCACTTTTTCGTCTTCTCGAATGCTTGTAATTCGATCAGTACAAACTCTTCCGATTCGATTAATTCCGAATCACTTTCATCGCTAGGTAGATAAATCAACAAATGTTGTTCGTAAATTAGCAAATTCTTCGAGTTTATCAGATATTTTAACAACTTTTCGTAACACTTTTTTGAATTTTTGAATTATAAGCGTTCCCTAACTTTTATGTAATTATCTCTCTGTGAGAGAATTTATCCCCACCACTGCCATTTTGATTTGACAGTCTTGTCCATTCTTACTACAAAAGTAAAGGAACATACCTAATATTTGCAGGTTTTTTATGGAGGCGAAATGTTTTGTTCTCTCTTTGTGGCTCTCTTCTCAAACTTAAGGTTTGTTACTTTTGTTTACAATGGAAAAACTGTCAAAATGTCAGTGGGGGTATAAAAGGTTTGTTCCTTTACTTTTGTAGTAAGAATGGAAAAGACTGTCAAAATGACAATGGTGGGGATAAGTTATTTCTCTGAGATAGACACTTACGAAAAAGTTAGGGAACGCTTTTGTAGTAATCTATTAAAAGACAGATACAAAATTCAAAAATTCTTATAGCCTGCACCCGAAGAATTTGCTAGTTTATTAACAATAAACAGATAGGACGAATTTCGTCGCCACTTTCGAAAAAAATATTGAGGAGAACATTACATTTTATTTTGCCACTGTCAGTGCCATTTTAATACGCAGGAAATGAAAAAAATATGCACGCGTATGCCAAATAGGACAACGAATTTGTAATCATATGTCAATAGTCAGATGACTGACTGTGGTATTTTCGATAATCGTCGTAACCGTGGTCAAGCCAGTCCGAAAAGTCTGGTATCACTTGGAATTTCGTCGCCACCAAAAGAACCTAAGGAGAACATTCAATTTTATTTTTCCGTCTGTTGATACCATTTTAATATACAAGAAATCAAAACAAATGTCAAATGGGACAACAAATTTCGAATCAGCTGTTAATTGACAGCTTTTTCAATTCTTACACCAAGAAATTTGTTGAGTAAAAATTCGTAAGATTCTCAGTGGGGGGGTAATACCTTGCTCTCTCGATGAAGCTCTCTTTTCCAAATTTTTCGAGTTGAGGAACAGCTTTGAGTAAAAATTCATAAAATGTTGCTCTTTTCATAG
Source organism: Cheilosia variabilis (assembly GCA_951230905.1). Classification (NCBI taxonomy): domain Eukaryota; kingdom Metazoa; phylum Arthropoda; class Insecta; order Diptera; family Syrphidae; genus Cheilosia; species Cheilosia variabilis. The sequence goes on along the minus strand of OX579677.1, from coordinate 59,990,193 downwards.
AAAAGAAATCTAGAAGTGCTCTTTCGATGTATTCTATATTTCATTGAAAAAAAAGTGCACTTCCAGGTCAATTCTTAACACGACAGAACACAGAAGTGTCCGGAATATTTTTAGAGAATTGCCCTGAACTCACCAACACATACTAGCAAAATGTCAGATTGAAGTGTTTGTTGTGTTATTAGAAACAATTTTTTCGCTATGTGATCCGAAAATATACAATTATGCGTGCAAAATGTAGACTTAAATTGAAATATTTGGCTGTATTTATTACTGCAGAAAACAAAAAAAAAGTAGCAATAGAAAACCATATCTCTCATAAGGTGTCTACCACTATTGCAAAAGTGCTCCAACAAATTTCATTGAAAAGAGCAATTCTGAATTTCGGGGCAATTCTCTCGGATCTTCAATCGAAAACGCCTTTAGTAAAACTTCATAAATATTAAAAGAAAAGGAACAGACCTTAATTTACTTACCACAATCCCATGGACTGGAACGATCACGATCACGTTTGCTGTAGGCACGCTTAAATCACAATCTTCCCACACAGACGGCGGGGCTCATCATCATCATCCCATCTGTCTGGGGTCTAATTCCCCAAAACACCGCCGACATCCCACAAAGAACTCAATACTCATAGTCGAATATCCACGAACTGTCGGCGCATATTATTGCCTCACATTTGTTCAAGCCTACTTCAGTGTCTAAACAATTCAAGTCAGCACTTAATTACGTGGGCAGAAACTCCAAGCTGTAACTCACTACATTCGCTCGGTCTATAATACAAAATTGCCTCATCGTAGGGTATCCACACATATGTATTTGTATATTTACTGGCGACAATCACCGTTTTTATTCGCTGCTCAATAGATACTTTATTACCATTAAGTCAAATGGTACAAACACAACCGCTCTCAGGTATAGGAACCTTCCTTCGAGGGGATATCTCACTTCACCTTACCCACAAACAGTAGAGGTATTACCACAACACAAATCCAACGTAACGTTCTTAATGCAGTGCAACTCGGCACTCGGCTGTATTGTGGGGGTGGGCTACACTGAAGCAAGCTCTACCGAACCAAACACAAGAATAAGGTTGTTGACACTTCAACTTCTAAGAGTTCTTCATATCGCAACCAAGCAAACTAAAACCAAAATAAGAAAAATATAAACAAGCATGTAAAAGCGAGACAATATCGGAGTAAGAAAAACAACAATGTGCCCTGACGACGCCCCTCCCTATGCTCTTGTCCTCATGCTTGAATGCTATGTGAAAAGGTTTTGTAAATGTCGCTTGGTCGGCTCGGCGGTTGCGGCGGCAACCGGCAGCTACGGCATTTGGAGACCACAAAGGAGTTAAATGTGGATTTATATCTCCAGAGTGACGTTTATCTTGCTGGTTTAGTGTCTCCAGAGATTTTCTTCGTTCAAACTGATTTTGGTCTTTTTTTTTTGTGTTTCCCCTTTTGCCAACCACTCCTTATTGCCCTTGTTTCTTGCGGTGCCGCCGTCATCCTCGTCACAAGGTTTTGTAACTCTCGGAGCCCACACTTTGTTTACTACTTCCAGATAAAAGAACGGATGTTACTCGTGTGATGTAATAATATTTATACTCCCCGAGGAACTGGCGAAGATGAAGTGAGCTCGACAAAGTGGCGGTGTAGGGTTTTATTGAGAAAAATAAATCAATTGTGGTGATGGCTTTCGGATGAGTCAAAAATTGTAAACACTCTTGCTTTAGCACTTAAAGATTTAATTAGCCCGAGACGTAGTTAACCCTTTTATTGCATCGCTTCTCTGTGGGTGATTATAAAAGACGATTTACAGTTGTTGTGCCAGCGTTTGATTGAAATACAAAATTGGCAGCGGATTAACCAATTGAATTTACTTTAAAATGGGATAAGTTGTAGCAACAAGTCTTTATAATGGGACGAGGCTAGATTCGCACAACCATTCGTTTGCGTGAGTTTTTATTTTTATGTTTGAGATGAATGAAAGGGATCTTCTACTTTTTATTTTTATCTAGCAGGGCTTAGCACTTGAAATTTCGAAGACGTTTGACAAAGTTTTGGTATAAATCCAACTACATTTCCGTCCTCTCAATTTAAATTAAAGAGAGTTTGGTATTAATCTCATTTTTTGACGCATCTCGACTACATTCCTGCCCTCTCAATTTAAGTTGACGGTTTTAAGTCTGCAACTTACTAAATAACTTCAAGTAATTTTTAAGATGCAAAATTCTAGCCTTAAATTGTAGGTTCCTTCTTAAAGTGGATGCAATTAAAAGTCACGCCCTCTATTGGCATTGATGAGATAGACCTGGCGTCCATTTACAGAACCAAGTTGGCAATGCAGTTCCATTGGGAATGTATGTATATCTTGTGGAAAGCCTTTGAAACGCGATAGGAATTCTGGCTTACAGTGGAATTGAGCTATCTTCGCTGTTATAATTATAAATAGACTGAAAAAAAAACGAAAATACCTCTGTATAAATACTTAAATCATGATTTTACAGTGGCTGTTCTACGGGGTATCAAAGGACCAATATGTTATCTTTACAAGAGATTCGCAATTTACTTATCCAAGCCCTGAAACAAGACTCAATGTTTCCTTGAGTGTGTATTAATTCTCAGAACTCCTCATATGATCTTCCATTTGTAAGAAAACCATTAACACAACTCTCGGATCCTGCAAATAATTGCACCATCCAAAGGTCTCTCGCAAAAGAGCCGCACTACCATATCAAAGTCCGACTTGAACAACAACCTTAGGCATTTCAAGACGCTATATAATTACCCTCATTATATTTGAAAGGTATTCACATAAACCTCTCCTTCTTTGCAGGGATCTGATCCTCGAGCGGCGACATGTCGTGGAAAACTCCAAACTCGGCGATGTAAATTGAATCAGGAGATCAACAAAGAGCTACGATTGCGTGCCGGAGCCGAAAATCTATTCAAGGTAAGAAGTGATATCTTTATTGCCACCCAGGCTATCACGGCTAAATCATTCAAGTCAACTGTATTGACACGCGAAACTCTTCTTCCTTTCGCAGGCTACCACAAATCGCAAACTGCGCGACACAGTTGCCCTCGAACTCAGCTTTGTCAATTCCAACCTCCAGCTGCTGAAGGAACAATTAGCCGAGCTGAATTCATCGGTGGAAGTATACCAAAATGATAGGTGAGTAGTATGTCTATGTATGCACACGCAGAGGGTCCCACCCACCCAGAGAGACCATTTAAAATTCCTTGGAAAACGGACCACAAGCGGTGGCGACGTCTACTCCTTCGCCCAGCTCACGTGCGTCCAGCTATTATCTGGTATGGGGAAATTTAAATAAATACCAATTGACCCTTGTATGCGAGTGCGCGATTGTCGTCGTTGATGTTGTAAATTTAATTTAAAATAAATACTCTTCGATCCGCACAATTATCCTCCTAAACACAGTCAGCAACAGGAATAGATGCGACATATGTGGAGGTATATATATCCGTAGCCGTACACAAACCTCCATTGAGCCAACTATCCAATTATTTTCTACTTCATCCGATACCGATATCCCTTGGCCCAAAGTTGCTGTCGCAATCGCAGTCAGACTTTTCCGCGACGTTGAACGAGTAGAACGATATTGTAATACCAACGATAGACGTGTTATGTAAATTTCCTTTAATGATCGCTACTCGCAGGAGTCGTCGCCGTCGGTCGGTCGTTGGTAGTCTGTGGGGAGGAGAGTAGTGCGCCCAACTTAAATGGTACGGCCTGTCGAAGGGGAACATTATAGGGAGACGTGCTGGCAAACCCTTTCGTGGATTCATTTAAAATGCATGAAATGACATGGTCTACGTGTGATGGCATTAATTCAGTTGCATTGCATACAGAGTGATCATCATGCAGAGATATTCTCGCTGTCGTACGCTTTTCGTTGGTGTTTTGTATCCTTTGGAAGACTTATACTCGCTGGTGAGTCTCTCTCTATCTGACAGGAGAAAGGGAAGGGAAGTAACAATCGAAGGAGCTTGACGTTTGACTGTTTTGCTCTGTGGATGTTCTCGGAACTCAGATATACAAGTTGAGGTTCCCAAGAAGACGAAGGAGCCTTATCTGAAATGGTACTTTATGGGTTTTTGTCGAATCGTTATTTCGTGCATTGCTGTGACAGTTGGAATCTGGAATCTCTATTGCTTATAACCACGAGAGGGAGGGATGTGTATACTGCCTATAGATATACATTGTAAGTCACCGTGGCGACGAATTTCAACAAACAGAAATTCTGTACAAAATTTCTTAAAATTTGTATGAAAAATGGACTGCCTATAACCACTTTAAGGCGTTGTGCTTGCCTAGAGGTTTTCCTCCGTGTTAATAAAGAAAATACTGAGTTAAAGTTACCAACTGAATACGCATCAGTTGAGTCAAATTTTGGTATGCTAACTGACGTCTGCTAGCTAACAACTTGTGCGCATTTGTTTATTATTCCGAGGGTTAGTTCATAAAGTGCTAACTCATTTTTTAGTGACAGTCAATTTGAAAGTCATCTTGCGCCGCGTTGTTGCCAATCTACGGACCCCAGCTACTCTATAAAGCGATCGAAAATCTGGCTTCCAGATGGCGCTGTAGGCAATTTTCTTTACTACTACTATGCCTTATGCAAATAGTGCATCCAAACACAGCTCTGAAACATATCCATATTTTTATTTGGTGGACAGAAGCGCAGTGATTTAAAACTGATGGGCTTGGCAGCACCTGTCTTTTAAGTTAAATCAGGGATGTGAATGATCAAATTAAATGTCTTCTCCTCCTTTCAATTTTAAACAAATTAACATTAGCAAAATTACAAAGCAAAAACATATTTTGTCACTTGTATTTTAAGACCCATTCGACTACTGTCGCACTAAAAATCTATCAAACTCAACGAATTGAGCGGAAAACTAACAAAAATGGAAAAATTTACTACATAGTTATAGCTACCTCGTTCTACTTCCAGCTTAAGGTCAAATTGTGCAACACAAAACTATATCAAACCGTAATTTTCAAATTCAGGACTGGAATTATTTTTAGAGGCTCTAATATTCTATGTTACAAGTGTTATTTATTTTTACTATTTTGTATTCAAAAGGAATATATTTTTTTAAATATGTGTATATTTCTTTTTATTTTTTCTTTCTGTCAATGTTTTGCAATAGTCCAATTCATCAGAAGAATAAATCAGAGCTCTTTGGAGAAGATAAGGAAATTACTCGTTACTTTGAATGTTTTCTCTTTTTCTGGAAATTTTATTGAACAAATGTACCACTAAAATTTACATAAACACATAATCTTAGGCCTAGATCACCTCCTTAAGTCGAAGTTCCCTAATTTTAAATTTTAAAATTCCGCTTTACTTCACTTCACTTTTTGGTTTTCAATTGGCGAACGTCAAATACTTATGTATGAAAGAATGCACACCTATAATATTTTCCGGCCTTCGACGTAGTACCTAGTAGACGCATAATGGACATTGAGACCCATAGTCTTATTCAGTTTAAGGTGACTGTTTTATAACAATCTTAAAACTCTAAGAAAAATTAAAGGTAACGATTTTTGGCAGCAGCAAAAAAGGTTGTATCGAATACAAATTTCATTGATATGTTTTTAATAATACTCTCTAGAATTCATCGAGTTGCGGAGACTTGTTGCAATTCATTTCACAATTTACTGAGATTCTATGCTCAATTTCCTCTTATGGAATACCCAAAATCTTATGGGAATCTATAGCTGAACTAGCTTTGCCCCAAATAGCAGTCCGTCATAGCGAGTGCTCTTCAAAACATTACAAAGTTCTTCCAAACGCGTCTCTAACAAAATAAAGAGAAAAATAAAAATAAACAGAATATAAAACGTGATAAATCTTCAAAATAGGTCCACTGCTTCTGTATCGATCCCAATTGTACGAGTGTTTACTCTCATAAGTCGCGCAGAACTCAATTTGCCATAGAGAACTTTTCTTTGACAAACTAGAACAGCTTAAGACAGATGAACACACTTCAAGGGAATCGTCTTTGTAAAGTCGAAATAATTCTAAAAATTCCGCATGAATCTAATCCTTTTAAAGTATTTTAAAAGCACAACATCGACATTGTCATCAATCATCTTCGCCCGATGACACTTTATGATAGCGGCGAAACTAATTCGCTAGAAAAATATCTCCATTATCTGCTTGTGATGAGCCACTCCCGGAATCACTCCCTTTTATTCCAAAAATTATCAAATGGCTCAAATCGAACCCATGGGAATTAAAGTGAAATCAATTTGGTTTGCCTTCCCCTATACCAACAACCCCTCGCTAAGGCCACACTCGTTTGCTAAATCCGCTTATTTGTAAGTCCAAACAACAATTAAATTAATACTCTCAGCACTTAGTCTCGCTCGGTTTCAAGGGGTGTCCGGGTTAAATCAATTTCTCTACAACTACCTCACCGCGATTGGAATTGTTTTGTAATTGCGCATTTGGCCAAACCACAAACCAGTTACACCACTGGATCCCGATGACGATGATATTATGTTACGACGATGACGAGGGATGGCATTTTAATAGTTGACAATCGAAACAGTAGATTGACTGATACATTCTGTCGTCCATAAACAAATGCACACATCCAACCATCGTGTCCCGTTCCCCGTTTCTGCACCTGAAGAAATTAATTTCGTTGTTTATAAATAAAGTGTTTGCATTTTTTCACGTTTCGTGGTAAAAATAAATGCGAGTATTTATATAAGTCTGTTCTATTTCATGAATTACAATTAGTTAGGATGGCTATGGTTGCTCTGTTGCTGTGCAATGAGAATAATAAGAAGTGGGGAATGCTTAGTTGGAAATTATTTATCGTACCTATTAATATCGGCAATATAAATCTTGGAACGAGTGTTGGAGAAGAATGATTTGATTATTAACTAACATTTGATATAGTTTAGTAGAATCCAATTCATTTTACGTTAAGGACAGACAAACTTTCAGGGAATCCACTTGCCAAAAAAGGTGTTGAAGATAGCAAAAACTAAGGGCTCTTGCACACTGCGAGGCAAAACTAAGTGTAGTTGCTGAGCAGTGGATAATAAGAAAGGTAGCAATTGCAACCAGTTTGTTAGTACAGTGAATGTGTTAACAACGAACAATAAGAACGCTCGCAATCATTTGAGATTTTCCCATCCTCTATCTGTTAACTCCCAGTGATGTTTAGTTATCAACGAGGACAACTTGAAACGCGTCGAAGGTACAGGCCAAATGGTAGCTTATCCAAGTATACCTTAATAGATTTCAAACTGTCAAATACATTAAACGGCCAACAGACAGTAAATTTGGGCTCAAAATAACTTGTCGACATTACGCGAGTTTGAACATCTACTTCAGCAAAAGTAAAGCTAAGTAAATGAATTTTTAAGAAAATTGCTCCAGTCAAAAAGTGGTATGCTTTGTCCTGTGTGTCGACTTGTAGCTTGATTCAACAATTTACTAAATTTCACTTGCTAAACGGAATGGCAGCTTTTGAGCTAAGCTACTTCTGCCGAGTCACTTGCACTTGGGATAAATACCGAGTGTGCACATTAAAAGTGTCAACTAAAGTCTAGTTGCTCTGTAATTGTGTGCTGAAAATTCTACTCTACTTTGCTCTGTTAGTATTGATGTTCAATAAAACATGCTTATTTTAAGTTGATCCAACTGTTGCAGTAAATGAACAGCTTTCCTAATGAACTAGTGTTTACCGCCCTAAAAATTCAAAAAGCTCGTAAATAGTTTTTAGCGTTTATCATGTCGTATAGAAAATCATAACGAACTCTTACTAATTTCATATTTTACCGAGAAAAGTACGAGAACAGTTCTTATACCATAGTCGAGTTGATCTGTTTGGATCTGCTAAAAGATTTTCTACTAATCGAGTCATATCGAAGAATATTTGGTATGAAAATGGCATAACTGTCAAACTAAACATGTCTAAGGAAGAGAAGCTTGTACGCCTTGTATGCTTCTAGTAGTTCAAACGAAGTGTATCTTCTGTGGGCGACTTAACTAGGTTCGATGCGACGTCTAAAACATCAGTCAGATTGAGAGTGACCCTCTTTGCATGACGGATATAGTACGGAATACAGTTAACTGTCTACCTAAATCACGCGCTGTATGAAGTTATAAAAGCATGCCGATAAATATGACATGAAAAGCGTTCATAAAACGACAAGTTCCACAAAGATAATTTCACAAGCACAATCGAAAAAAAAATGTTTGCAAATAAAAATAAGCTATAACAGGTGTGATTGTATTGCAGTAGTTAGCCACATTCGGTCTTTTTTTTTGCGCCGTTGCTAATGGCTGTAGGTAGCTATATCTATGTGGAGGCTGGTGGTACTATAGGTGCGCGATCGCTCTGTACTGCACTGCAGCCCAACCCCATTTTTTGCAGTCAGATCAGAAATGGATTTTACTTTTTTTTTTTAGTTGTGTCTACTTTCTGTTACCGGTTCCAGTTGGTTGCGATATTTCGCGCTTGACCATGCGATTAAGCGCAAATAAAAATCACAGCGGAAAAAAGGGTCAAAAATGGACAGCACTATTAGATGAATGTACCCGAAAGCACCGGACAAAAGGCGAAGATTGAATTTTTCTATACACGGACAATGTTTTGTAACAATTTTGACCACTGCGCACTGCGCAGTGCTCAATTGGCTTCGAGGAATTTCTTGTTTGTTCTCCTTTAGTCGATTGGGATAAACAACAGCATACTTGAAATGGATTGATTTGAGACTTGAAAGGTCCATTTTTGGATATAGTTCGATTGCGGCCTTTGAAGAGATTTAGACTTGGCGAGTCAAACCATTCCCGATTGTGGAATGTGGTTGTTTTTTGTCGGTGAATTTGATTTTGAAACTGATATCGTATATGATTCTTTTGCTGGGAAAGTGAAAGTATAGTTGCAAGGCAATGTTGCCGTTGCATAGATAACGTTGTCCTTGGTGGACTTAAGTCATCTGCATAGTTAAGTTTAAATCTTTGGACAGCATTTTAAGGCTGTGTCCACCATTCGAGCAATGAAAATGCATAACAGTTTCATTAAAATTATAAAAAAAAGCGCAATCTCTTCAGAAATATAAAAAATAATTCGCTGATTTTTTTCAAGCACCTTCCTACCAATTGCCTTCCTTATGAAGGATCGATTTACCTACACTTAATGCTGCAATTATAGGAGAATATGTACATTTCTCTTATCCATGTGATCATTTCGACTTATTAATTTATTCAGTGAATTCAGTGTTGTTCGAGACGAGACAGAGAGATCCATTTGTCCCCAGTCAATGTCCGCAGTGTCATGGAAAACGGAAATGAGCACAAGATCCTGCGAACAACATTTCTGCAATCACATGAAATCGTTTCTATTTCTGATGTAGAACATGTCAAATGAGAGTGGTAATAAGTGTCGGTAAATTAAACCAAAAATTCATCAATCAGTTACATGAAATAAAAAAATGATTGTTCATTCTTTACTTCAGGAAGCCATTTTGTTTTAGAGGAAAGAGAAATTTCGTAAGCCATCGCTATAAAAATATCACAATGCGGAACTCTCCCATAATTCCTTACACGTAAGCAAGATGGCCGACGTGTCATGTATTTTTGCGTGTTAGGTAATGCTGTCCCTTTCGGTCATTAGTATTGGGCATCGCTTTATTCTTCCGTGTGTGATGTTGTAAATGCAGCATTAGACTAATTTTCATTATTCTGCGTTTATTTTTATTCCAGTCAGGACAGTGTTATGCCAATGATACCACTCGGACTGAAAGAAACAAAAGAAATCAACTTCTTAGAGCCATTTTCGGACTTTATATTGGAACACTACAGCGAAGAACCATCGATGTATACCGATGCGATCGCCGACATAACAGACACACGACAGGTAAGAGTTTCAAAAAAAAGAGTTCTCATTTATATAACGAATTGACATTTCTTTTCAGGCATCAAAGACACCATCCAGAGATCTACAAGGTGTCGCCTTGCTCTTTCGCTACTACAATCTACTGTACTATGTCGAAAGGAGATTTTTCCCGCCAGACCGAAACTTGGGCGTATACTTTGAGTGGTATGATTCATTAACAGGTAAGCATTATGAGTTTGAATGGGATTAGTCCAGCTTAAGCCAATATGCGATTGCATTTAAATTGTATGGGGTGAGTTAAGTGGCCAATTGCAAGCATTTGTTTGTATTGGCTTCAAAATTATTCTAAACGGATGAAATTTTTCCAAGGGATGGAAAAGCTATATAAGTAGCTATGCCATCTCCCCTAACAGCTTACCCCCGTATTAATAAACAAATATGCACATGTAAGTTATCTAGTAGACGTCAGATAGCATACAAAAATTTGACGTGACTGCTGAGTAACGAGCTGATAACTTTTACGCAGCGTTTATTAATACGGGGGCTAGTGTGTACTTCCCGTTTTTGAGCAGATATATTTTTGCGAAACTGTTTTCATAACGTCTTTCCCTTTTCAGGAGTCCCATCATGTCAACGTACCATTGCCTTCGAAAAAGCCTGCACGCTCTTCAACTTGGGAGCAATTTACACACAAATCGGCGCACGTCACGACCGAACTACAGAAAAAGGACTCGATGCGGCAGTAGACAGTTTCCTTCGTGCCGCTGGAATATTCCGTCACATATTCGATACATTCACAAATGCTCCATCGATGGATCTGAAACCACAGGTGCTAGATGTTCTGGTTTCACTAATGCTTGCACAGGCGCGTGAGTGTCTCTTCGAGAAGCTACAACTCCAAATCGAGTCGCTGTCTCTGATCGACTCCAGTCATGTAAGTATCTCAATAGTGACCACCCCCACTGCGATTTGTACAAGGCTAATCTTTAAATACACCTCCAGCTCTTCAAAGACCTTGCCGGTGAGGCAGCTCAGCTCACAATGGAATACAATGAGATGCACAGAAACATTCAGTTGAACGACACCCACACATATCTGCCCGAATGTTGGGCCGGTTTAGTGCCCCTGAAATCTGAATACTACAAAGGTGAGTTTTTCCACACTTTGACTACAAATTTACTAATCGTTTGTGTTGTTCTGCAGCACTGTCACATCATTATGAGTCACGGAGTATCGATGCGAATGCCGACAGTACATCTTCGCTGGGAACTAGTGGCAAACGCAGCCAAACGACAGTCGAGTCATTCGTTGGTAATGCGGAGGAGGATGCCGCAAGTAGTTGCATCTATGAGGATGGAAGGTGTGCGAGTGCCTTGAAACGGGCACACCTCAAAGAATCGCTGGCTAGTCACGAGGAGGCGCAGAGGCTGCAACGCATGTGCCGGTACTTGAAGGTGAGTTACAGACCAGTTTAGGTGGCAATGATGGCAATTCAAATGATTCCGATTTCAGAACAAAACCTCACTAACGCAAGTGCTAAAGGAAGCCCACTACAAAACCCAAGACGAATATGAGAAATACGAGGAAGAAAGAGTCGAAAAGGACATTGATGAGGACTTTGATTTGATTGACGTCATTGTGGAAGGTAAAGAAAAATAAAAAAAAACCCAAGAAAGCCCGACTTATCTATTGTTCTACCAACAGCATGTTCGAAATTCACACTGTCCCTTACCGGACCTGATTTCACTTCATACAAAGTCGATGATCCCTTCAAGCGACTCGGCCCCATTGCTATCTTCTCCGCCCGACGACACTGGACTGCACCGCGATGCATTCGCCTGCAGAAAGGATCCACAGTATATCGCGGCGGAACGGTCTACCACTGCCATTGCCCGGCAACTGACCAGCACGAAATCGGTTGCAGCCTCTACAAGGATGACGTTGATAGCTACGGCTTTCACGTGAGAGGAGACGCACCAGTGATTATTGCACACGTGGAAATGCATTCCCTAGCGGATGTAAGTTGAAAAAAAAATTAAATGAAATGAAAAAGCCTCTAATCGCAAATCTATGTAAATTTACATCTATTTTCAGTTGGGTGGAATAAAGGAAGGCGACTTCATTGTCGAGGTCTCTGGCATGGATGTCAAATGGTACTCCCACCAACAAGTTGTCCGTCTGATCCAAACGGCTGGCTCGTCGCTAGAGTTAAAAGTCATCACACCAATGGATAGGAACTACCTTAAGGTTGGTACCAAACAATGAAATACCTCTCGAACCATTTTCTAAATTTCTCCCGCCTCTAGCCACTGTCATCGAAGGGCTCCATTTCCACTTTGTCGGCTGCCAGTTCATCGGGTGTTTCGTCAGGTTCATCCAGTCCCACAGGTACGACCAGTTCAAAGCCCAAGCTACGCTGCAAAACACCAAAAAGTCGACTGGGCAGCATTTCGTCGAGCTCATGGAATCCATTTCGGCGCACTCACAGTTTGGGTAAAATATTTTAGCACAAAATGCTCACCGCTAAGTGAGTGTGAATTTTTACAGTGGCCATTCTCTTTCAGTTGGATTATTTCATATCAAGCTAACAGCTTAGAAAAAATGCTTCTTTCCATCCCATCTCTCCCAAAAATGTATAAATATTTAAACGAAAAAAAACTTATAGCTTTAAGCAGCAGCAATTTAATTAAATCTAAGCTTTAATATTACGGTTATTATGCATGCGTTTTTATTTTTGTATTTTATTTTGTTTTCGTTTGTTTTCCACACGTGGGAAAATTTAAAAATTGTAAAATATATCAAGTAAAACACAAAAAGAAATGGGCTTCCGGAAATTTAGATAGCCGAAGGAGACAGAGGGTCTTCTGAAGAAAATAATGTTTATTATTTATTTGTAATAGATGTGCATGTAGAGTTTTTTTATTATACTATGAGCATAACCCAAATTGTAAATGTAAATGTATTTTTGTAATTACGAAACGAGAAACATATAAAATAATATCGCGCCATTTTTTGTTTTTAATAAAGAAAAGTGAATTATTGTAAATGAAAATAATGAATATGTATGTTAAATAAAAGTAGTATATATAAAAACATTTAAAATAAATAAACAATATGCATAGTTTAAAAAAAAAAGGGTTTGTCTTTTTTATTTTTTAAGATGAATGCAGTTCATATGTTATGGTTAGTAAAGAGGAGGACACCTTTCTTCTGTTCACTGGTTGCTTTTTATTTTATTAGCTCAAGAAATACTCTGAAGATGATTCCAACAAGAAGTGAGCAAGAATCAGAATCCACATTTACACCGAAATATTAGTAAAGACGATCAGAGGCAGTTTTCTCGGTCGCATGAATGTCATTGAGTGAGTGATTCCCGAATGAAACCAATGAGATAAGACAAGAGCCCAGCAAACTACTAAGCGAAAACGTTCGCCTAGACTAGATGAATGCATAGCGAACTTCTTTACATTTTATTGGAATCTTCTTCCAGCGATTGTTTGCCCATTTCTTCTATAAAATATTGTTATTTTATCTCTCTATAATTATGACTATGAGCAGTTTATCCATGACACTTCACGGAAATGATCATTTACGTATGCGCTCTTCAGATGCATTGAATATAGAAACTCACCGATCTCCCTCTATATCTAATCTCGTGCAAAAATTCGCAGCTGTGACCATGCACCTGTCCTGTATTATAAGGTCACCTACGCTTTGGGTAGTCTGCCGCACTACTGAGCTAGGGCCTAGGGGTCTCAAATTTGACCCCCTCAAGAAATAAATTACATTCTACATTTTTCTCACAACGCCACCTTTCGCGAACATCTGACAACAGTCCGAGCAGAGATGAATGATTAAAAGAGATGGATATCATTCGCACGCCTATCCCCCAAAACCCATTTGTTTACATTGTTGTTTTTGTAATTTCAATCCCTGTCTGTGAATACGTGTGACTTAAAAAAAGCATGCTGCTAATGGCCGGCCACCATTCCTTTTGCTTTTATGGGCATCGCGTTGTTCAATTGGTTTGTGTTTCGTATTGAACTTGTTTGGTTTTTGTTAAGGCTGCGATTAAAATAGGCTACAGAAATTCGTTACTCTCTGAGGAAAACTGATTCTCGTCTTTCAATAACGAAATTTTTGTGAAGGCACAACCTTAACCTGTTTAATGTTAGCCACATATACAAACGGTCGACTTGATACTCAAGTTACCAAATTTTTCACTAGAGTCGTCGCTTCCCCTTCATAGACGCCATCTGAAAAAAACATTCATGTGATCGATCAAGGCCAATCAAAACTGAGACACATCAAGTCACCCAGCTCTTTCAGACTTACTAAACTGCATACAACTTGAACTGAACTTGAATTCTCAACAATAACGTGGACTGCTGCGTATTATGTGCGTTGCACTACTTACATAGAGGCTGCAATGTTTCTTTGAGAACACTTACAGCAAATGAGCGCCGCGCGATATAATTAATGAATGTATAACAGTAAAGTCCACAGTGGCTATTTTTAAATACGAGTTTTATTTTAATAATATGTTCACTTGCTTTTTTTTTTGTTGTTTGTTTTTTTCTAGTTTTGTTTTCTTATTATATTATTTCATTTCTCACCAAGTGATGATGGTTTGTTCGGGTTTTCCTTCCATGTTATTTGTTTTATATTTCTCTAAAATGACGAAAGACATAAAATGTTTTTTTTTTTTCTAGTTTTACATGTTTTTTTTTCATTTTGAATTACACACACATACACAAGAAATTTGTTAGGTTTTTATTTTTGAACGTTTTTAAACTTATTGTTAAATGTAATTAATTTAATTGTTTTAATTATTACTTTATTGAGTTAGTCGACTGCACTTGTCCAATTGATAAGAAGGAGTTGACGTTTTACTTGTTCCGCCATTTTTGTTTTGTGTCACCTCACCTCTTGTGTAACGGTCAGTGTAGATAATTTATAATAAATCATTAGTTTTGACGCTTAAACGTTAGTACATCCATGTAATTTAAGTTTCTAAATTAATTGCTAATATTTTTTTTGTTATAATACTGAAACACGACTAGAATTCTTTATGTCATAGAATTTATTATTAAATTTTCTTGCTTTCTCTTTGGAGACACAATCACTGTATTCTCCTCACGACCACACTTAGTGATTTGTAATTTAAATTCATTTAAATGTTTTATTTATTTATTTATTTACTTAAAAACTAATACAGCAAATATCGAATAGATACACATACACATATATCTATATGTTGTATATAAGTAGATAATTATGTTTACTTTTCAGTTTGTTAAAATTAATTTAGATAGTATTTTGTTTTATCTTTGGTTTTATTGTTATTATTATTATTAATAAATAAATTGTTTCACATTTATATAATTTTTGTTTTACTTTTTGTCACATATATCCATATATATAGTAATTACGTTTTTGTTTTATACATATAATTTGTTGATTTAGGTACATTTAAAAATTTATTTATACTTATTATTTTATTTCTGGTTTTAATTCTTTAGAAAAATGAAAAAAGAACTTATACATTATGTATATAATATAAATTGTTGTTTTCTTTATACATATATGTATATAGATATATATAAATTTGTTTGTTTTTTTTTTCCTTTTGTGTTTTGTGGAAAATAAAAATATATTTATAGTATAACGAATATATAAGAAAAAACGTTTGCGGCAATAAAAATTGTGTGTAGTTTGTTAGTACAAATGTGATAATAATAAAGAAATACAAGAATAATAAATAGATTTGAAAAATATAGATCACGATATCAATATAGCTTTTTTTTTTTGTTTTTTTTTATTCTTATTTTCGAAAATAGAAACTAAATATACATTTTGCTGGAGGGTATATGTCCGCCCGCAGCGGCAAACGCTTAGATAAATGGTATGACACATTGAGAGAGAGAGAGAAAAAAAATCATCAAATATTACACATTTTTCTATCTAAAGAAACGAAAGGGCTTTGTTTTTGTTTTTTACTTTTTTCTAAAACACATACATTTACATAAATCTACGAAGCATAAAAAGGAACACTACTTACATAACTACGTTTCTACCATTTTGTTTACTTAAAATATACTGCTTTGATACATTACCTGATCGAAACAGCAATGGGTTGTGCGATGATAGTTAGGGGAATACCACAGACAGATTGTTTATATTAATAGGTGTTGAGACAGAGCAAACAAATAATTAAACATTCACAATTAGATCTAATATATATATATGATTTTCTTTGTTATAATTTTTTTTTTTTTAACTTTTATTTTCTTTTTTGTTTTTCTGCAAAGGACAATGATCGTTGTTGATATATTTAAAAATATTCTCGCAAAACATTTTTTATATTGTTCACATTTACAGGTACATGGCTTCACTAGAACTAAACAACAGTTGGTCTAGCTTGTATGTATGCATCTGCCTGTGGCCTCAAACAGATAACAATTTGTTTAACAATTTAATTCAATTTAATATTTATATTACACTACAAATAATTCGAGATAACTTACTAATTTCACATTAAGATAAATAGAAGATGCATTTTTATTGATCTGCACTGTAATTGTTATTTAAACAAATTATAGTAGGTATATAAAATTAACTTAGCAATAATAAAACGTTTAAAACTTTAAGGAATACAAATACAAACTATGTGGGGTATAAGGTATAATGCACTTCGGGCTAATTGCACATGAATTTAAAACGAAAAAATGCTATTGTGGTATTTATAATTATGAGCTTCTTTGAATCTGTTCGAATTCTAATAGGCAGGAAGACGTAAATAACCGGAAAGTGTTCCATATCTAAGATGAATGTGGGCAGAACAGGAGTGGAATACGCTGAGATTATTGTTATGGGTCACACTTTTGACTGTGTAGTCTTACAGCAAATGGAAGTGTGGCATCACTGTTTATTACGACAAAAATTAAAATTAAATTGTCCGAAGCAAACAAAACTTGTGGAAAGTATCAAATAAAACTTGGAGATTGCTGATTACTCTTTAATTGTAATAACGTCTTCCAACTCAATGCTGTTTGGATCTTTTTCGTGATGACAAATAATGTCATTTAAGATAGAATCGATACCATTTTCGATAATATTTAAAGCACAATTTTTTTTTATCGGGTCTTAAGCATAAATTAATGGCTACAGGTCCGTATTAAACTATAGGCCTAGCTTCATCTATCTTTTTGGTTTAAACGTAAAAAAAAAAAATTGTAGGACCACAAGTCAGATTTTATAATGGCCAGAGCATAAATAATAAGTTGGAGCAACAGGTCCGTAGGGACCCTAGACATAGCTTCTCGCGACCATTTGTTTTTTTTTTTTTGTTTTTTGGGACGAATGAATGGGATCTACAATTTTATGCCGAGTCCAAACGACTTATTAGAAGCTTTTTCATGACAGTTAAAGTCTCGGATGTTTGCGCAGTGGAAAAAACCTTAAGATTTAGAATTTCAGTTTTTTAGGAATCGAGCCAAGCCACTACGCCTACAAATCTCATTAGGTCTCTTCTTATACTTCCGCCTCTTGTTCCTTGTACGATTTCGTACGGAAACTTACTATTTTAACCAATGCCGTTCCTTTACCTTAATTTTAACGAGTTGCTTAGGCAACTTTCAAAAGCAAATTTTCGCGTTAAAATTTATGTCGTCCTAAAACAGTGCGGCATTTGAAGAGTTGCGTAAAGTCGAGTGGACTCTACGATACGTTTATAAATAAGGCTGATAGTGTCCAATACTAACTGATGACCATGCTGATTTTGACAATGTCGTTTTCCATTGGGACCACCAAAAATCTTTTTCAGGTCTCAGATTTAACGCGGCTCATGGAACATGCAACGAAATTGATCTGCTTTTGTAAATGGATAAGTGCGTTTTTTGACAGCAATATCAGCTGTTCAAATTGCATTCGTTTTTGGAACAATCAACTATGGATATCGACTTGAAAAATGTTTCTCCTGTACAAATGGAGTACTTTCGGTGATTCGTAGTTTCCAGATGATGAGGAAGGCAATGAAGATAATAATTTCTTCAAAATTATATCCATGACAATTTATGTATTTCTTTATTTTGGTTTTCACGAAACTTTGCGCATTCGTCTTAAAGCAAAATTCTTAAAATGACGTAAAACAGCTGTGCAAAGTATATTGGTATTTGTGACAGTATGTGTAAATCTGAAAAAATATCGAGATCTGCAAAAAGTGATCCGAATCAAAAAAAGATTGTTTTTTTTTTGCCCAATGGAACATGAAAAGTTATTTAGATCAAAAAAAAGATTATTTTTTGTCCCAATGGAAACCGACATAAGAAAGCTGTCGTATGCGTGGCAGCTGAGAGGTAACTTTGAATTTTCATATTCTTTCTTTTTGTGCTTTGTTTGCTTATGCCCGGGAGCCTCTGGAATCAATAAAATCTCTTTTAAAACCGTTCCATTATTTATGTCATTTTACATTGGCTTACCGGACGCTTCTTTTTGGCCAATGAAAAACAACGTTTGTCTGGCAGAACGTCATGTCGAAATAATCATGCCGAGTAAATAAATCCTACCGCGGCGTTAAAGAAGCACTCTGTTTGACAGAACGTACCATACATCTCTCTAAGGACGAATACTTCTTATGCGTGAAGATGTAGAAACATGTTTTGACAGATAATGTATGTATCTTTAATGAAATAATGATCTTCGTGAGATCTGGTACCTCAATAGTAAACGCATCAGCCGTAACTTATGAAGACCATAAAAAAAAAAGCGCGTGAAGAACAACGTACCGTTTTTTTTTTTTTTTGCAGTATGCAGGCTCCTGTCACACTCTGGGATAAGTCCGCCAAAATCTTATCCTTATCATCTATTCCGCGTAATACCCCTGAGTAGGTATTTCACAGTGAACTTAGTTAACGTGTTTTGAGTAAAGCAACACGTGTTTTGTTATCGGAATGGTGGAACTCAGTTTCGTGAACTTGTCTGGAAGCCAAATAGAATACCGTAAGCAAGTAAAAACAGCCTGCAGCGTAAAAAAATATTATTACATGTGGATTGGCTTGGCAATATACATGGAATGACATTTGCTGGGAAGACACAAATAATACAGAGTTATAATCGCTCTAAGGGGTAAGAAACAGAACATTCTTGCTACTCAAAATATTTAAACATAATAAAACCTAACCTAGCAGTACATCCAGCACACACCGAGGAAATACAACGAACAATGCTGCTTTCAAAACAGAGCCAGCTGCAAGTCGCATTCGTATTCTCAGAGCGAAAAGCCATAAAATACATCTCTAACACTATCTGATCCAAGGGAGTTCTTCTTATTTTAATCTAACTTAATCGCGATCAAAAACAACTACGCAATAAAAAATAAAATACCTATGTATAAAAAAAATGCATGCAGATCAATATACACCTACACCTAGTGTCATGAACTCTCGTCTATCTAAACAACAAATTGAATTTATTCTAAACATACATGCGGACACAGTACACTACTAGTCCAACCGCTACACGCTTATCATTAGAATACTTCATTCCATTTATCTGTAGTTACCTGCTGCTGGCGCGAGAGACAACTCCTCATGTCACAGTACGTTTAGTTTTGGTGGAAAGATAGATTATGCATGCATTTGCGCTTAAAATCGACAATAACAGCGGCAAAGATGGTGGCTAGTAGCGACAACGACAACGACTGCGATTGCTTTACTTGCGTTAATTGTATATAAAATTGGCTGCATCGCAGAGTGCGTCGCTGTCGTCGTCGAACTTGTCGTTGATCGTGTAACCAGTACCTGTGCCATACACCCACTCCTTCTTGATGAAATCCCCATCGGTGGTGGACGATTGTAGGCCCAGTGAACTATGGTCCAGCCGAAAGTCATCTGGATCGTCCGGGTAGAGGTCATCTGGAATGCTGTCCGGAATCGAATTCGGTTCGAAGAGATTCGAGTAAGGTAACGAATGCGTCAGGTCGTGTGTGTCGACCAGGTCGTCGCCATCAAAGTTCGAATGGAACTTGGAGGTCGGTGGTGAGTTCTGTGACGGTGCCGAACACTCGTCGAATATAATTTCCTTCTTGATGAACATGTCAACGGAATTATCACCTGAAGAGTAGAGATTTGGTTCGCTTTTGATTATTAGGGCCGTTGTGGCTAGGGACGGTGAGTTCTCGTTTGTGTGTCTGATGGACGTCGATGACATCGATGATAAGGATGTATGACCGCCGACGACACCTCCAGATGTTGAGGCCGCAACTGATCGCGATTCGCCAGATGCGGGCGACGAGGCCGACGATGATGACGACGACGACGATGACGGCGATGGCGATGGAGAGATGATCTGCGACGATGGCGACTGTGATAACGACGACATGGATGCGGTAGTGGACTTAATTATTGCTGAGACCCGTTGGTATTGGTGGTTGTGGTGGTGATGGTGATGTTGCGGCTGCTGCTGTTGTTGTTGTTGATGTTGTTGCTGCTGCAGGTGCGGCTGCTGTTGTGCGTATGTAACCTGAGTAGGTGGCCCGTTTTGTACATCGTTCTTTATCACAAGTTTCATATTATCATGATGAGATTCGTTCGAGGAGTCCTCGTTGGTGGTGTTTGTGGTTGCGTTGGCTGTTGTTATGCTTATATTATTGTTGTGTTGGTGCGAGTACATTTGAATGCCATCGGTTAGATCTGTGTTCTCGTTCTGCTCCTGCTTTGGCTGGATAAGCATCTCGTGCTGGTGCAGCAGTTGCTGGTGGTGCTGCAATTCTTGCTGTTGGTGTTCCTGTTGCGATTGATCGATTGGCTCGAGTTTGACAGCGACGAGCGGCTCATACTGGATGGTGGTGGTCACCTGACTGGTTTGATCCTTCTGATGAGTCTGCATGTGGGTTTGCAAGCTGGACTGCGTGTGCAGTTTCTTCTTGCAGATCTTGCATTCGAATGGAAAGTCGCCGGTGTGAGTGCGAGCATGAATCTTAAGGTTGTAACGTTGACCGAAGCCTTTGCCACAGACGTCGCATCTGAAAGGATAAGATAAAAGTATTGATTAGAAAGGGGCCAATAAAATAAGAGCTGGGGCGAAGCAAGAGCATTCGAATTTAATGTAAGAATAGGCCCAGTTGTACATGTCAACAAATGCCAGTCTGTAACAAAGAAAATGCTGCTTTTTTAATTATACAAGTCCGAAGAGCTCAACAGACTTTTATTCACGCGATACGATTTATCGGTCATGCAATAAGAACGACACTTCAGACAACTCCTTTCGACAGGTTATCGTGAAGGGCACAATGCAAACAGGAAAGCTAGGTAGGTAGTCATTTTTATTTTCAGTTTAAAAAGTCTCCACTTGAACCGACAAAGTGTCCGCTGAAGTCCAATAATCCGAAAAACAAGTCATTTGGAAAACAACAACCATTCCCCCCAATTCTACGAGAAATCAACAAAACCCACTTACTTGTGCAATTTAACTCCGGAATGTAGCTTGGAATGGCCTCGCAACGATGCCAACGCGCTGAACACCTTCCCGCAAATCTCACATGTCAAGTTAACATTGTCGTTGTGGATCTTCTTGTGCACCTTGAAGTACTCGAAGCTCATAAACTCTTTCAGGCAAACATCGCACTTGTACTTGTGGCGCTCGGACTGTTGGCCGGTGTGCACCCGCATGTGCTTGATAAAGTTTGGCCGGAAACGAACGACTCGTCCGCAGATTTGGCACTCGTAAGGCTTACAGCGTAAGCAGTGTTTCTCGTAGTTCTTTAGGCTCTTCAGCACCATGTTACAGATGGCGCACTTCATGTTGTTGGCATGGCCCGTCTTGTGGATCTCAAAGAGTTCCTTGTTGTCGAACTTCTCGACACAGTCGAAGCACTGGAACTCCTGCGGTGGTTTCGGCGGCGGCGGCGGAGCTGCCCCCTGAGTCGATGAAGATGATGATGATGCAGCAGCGATGACAGTGCCGCTGCTGGTGCTGCTGCAGCTACTGCTGCAACCGCTAGTGGTGGGTGCTTGTTCAATCGATGATATTCGACGGTGGTGATAGTTGGTGGTTGTTACTGTGGATATGCCACTGTTTCTGCCGTTCAGGTAGAACGATTGCGTCCCATCGAGTCCCACTGGCACTGACGAACTGGACCCCGACGACGATGATGGCGAAATATCGTCCTCATCATCGTCTTCTTCTGACATGGCTGCTGCATCCATTAACGAAACAGAACCTCCTTCCTCGGTGTTGGTGCTCATGTTGGCCGTGTGCAAAGTGGTGATCTCTTCCTCGCGACCCACATCATCGTCGTCGTCCATGTGTTCGACTTTTATCACTGACGAGTCCATCAATTGGTAATCATTGCTTTCCATGTCCGCTTCATTGGCGGCCATTTGCGACGAGCTGACCAGGTACCCGTTCGAGTCCAAGTTCAACTTCGGAGTCGCTGGTGGGGTTCTGTCCGGAATCGGATCCTGGAGGATAAATTCGATTTGTTGCGACAGCGAGTTGTCGTTTAGCGACATAATCCCGTCCACATCGTTTTTCAGCTCGATGAAGAGTGGAATCGATGTGACTCCAGCCAGAGAGCTGTCCATGTTCATTGGTGGTAAAGTTAATGTTAGCTGGCCTTACCAATGGTTCCTCACTTAAGTTCGTGCGTTTCTTGTGTACGGCGGGCTTGTGTGTTTGGGGGGAAGCTGGTGGGGGAATTATCAGTAGCCAAAAAAATTACAATTTTCTTCTTCGTTTTCCTCTTTTTGGATTCCAATTCCTATTTTCCACTAAATGGATGTGCGCTGGTATGATGGTGCGTATGGATGTGTGAGTGAGTGTGTGAACTTTTCTTCTTCGATATTCACGTTCTTCACGACAAATCACGACGACGATATAAATGCTCTCTTTTGGAAATTTACAAAAAACAAAAAGAAAATAACAACAACAACGAGAATTTTATCTCACTTGCAACATTTTTCGAAATTTTCTTTTGTGCATTTTGTTTTCACTTTGGGGGGAAAATTTTTCTCGGACACGATGGAGAAAAAATTTTTTTTCGTTTTCTTCTTTTTGGGGAAAGATTTCCTCTTTTATGTCGTTTTTCTTCCTGTTAAAACTGGACAAGTTGACGTTCCCTTTCGTTGTGACATTTGGATATGGAAGATAAACGACGCGGATAAAATGACTCCAATTAGCGGATTTTGTTATCCAGATGCTGGGAATTTCGATTGCGATGAGATGCGTCCAATGTGATTTCTTATTGGCAGCCTGTGGTGCTACTATCTGTAGATAGATGGCGACATAAACGACTAGCAGGTGATGGCCATTTTTATCCGTAGTAAGTGCAGCTGCAGATGGGTGCCAGCATTGCTTGAAATTTGTGGCTGTAGGTGGCGGTATAACCAGCAAGTATTTATTGTCTTCTTTTTGTAAAATATATGTGCTGGTATTTTATAACTCATACTGCATTTACAACATCACACATTCCTAACACGGAAGATTATACGGATGCCCAATACTAAATAGCCGTCTGGCTGATAGGGGCAGCATTACATAACAAGCTAAAATATGTGACGCGTATTTAGGTCGGCCATCATGTTTAAGTGGTTGGAATTATGGGAAAGTGCTGCATGTTGATATTTAAATAGCGATGTAAGACAAAATGATTTCTGGAAGTGATGAACGGACAATTATTTATTTATTTCGTAAGATTAATTGATGAGTAGTTGGTTTAATTTACTGAAAATAATTGCCGCTCTTATTTGACATGTTTAAATTCAGAAATAGAAAGGTTTTCAAGTAATTGCGGAAATGTTGGTCGCCGGAACATGTGTTTATCTCCATTTGATGTATCTATAATTATGGGTTGAACATTTATTACACTTTTGGAGTCTAGTTTGTAATCTCATTTTGATACGCCCTTATTAGCATTGACAGCGGACAAACGTATCTCTCCGTAAAAAAGGGTTTCAAATCGCAATTATAACAAAAACGGTGAGACCTCGAAGTGTCAAGTAAAGTGTAGTTGTTGTAATTGCGTGCTGAAAGTCCTACTTTACTTTGCTTTGATGAGATCAAAGCTCATAAAAACAGGCCTAATGTTAATCAGTATAAACAGCAAGTCATTTAAGGTAGCTGTAAAAAGTGCCATACAAATTATTTGTATACACTTTAATTATATTAATTTTAATGTTTCGTGATGTTTTCCTTCCGCACAATTTGAACTCATGGTTAACAGTTTCTTCATCACAATGGTTAGTGGGCAGGATTTCTAAGCCACGAGATCCATATTTGACCATCTGAAAAACAACAACAACAACACAATTTAAAGTTTTTTTTTGTAAGCCAACTCTGAGAGCCGTTCGAGAGTGCAGCATTACTGGAAATCTGTTCAATAGAGGCATATCCATTGTCTAAAATACAAAGTCAGTTCCCACCCACAATAAATATATAAAATAATAACAACATTTCTGGGTAGATATGTATACGTAAATGGTCAACTGTCAGATACTATAATCTGCGTAAATATACACATATCATTCCGGAGGGAGTCATTTAACATTTGGAATTTGCAAATAAATACCTTGTACCGAAAGTATTTTCGAACATTTAATTTAGTTAACTAATTATGCTGGGGTAAAGACACGAAAATGGCGAGTTATATTTTATGTTCCTAAAATTCAAAATTTACACCTGTGTATCTACTTGTGCATTTTTCATTACCTGGCAACAGTCCTACATAACGAAAGTCGAATTCACCTTATCCACGAAAACATGGCCACTCAGCTCGTCATAATATGCGACAAAGGCTAAGCGAAACAAAAACACAACGCACTTAGCTCTTCTCGTTTTCTCCTCTTTTCCAACTGAAACCTGAATCACCTCTTTCAACAAGCCAACAACAAAACAAGAGAGGAAAAACAGCAACGCAACAGAAAACAACAAATAAAGTAAATAGCTTTGCTCTTTCTTAGCACTGCTGCTGCTGCTTCTGTGTTGGTGTGATGTATTCGAATCGAGTTCGAGAAAAACCAAAACCAGTCAGTAGAGAAAAGTTGACATTTGTGGCGTAAAGTGGTGAGTGACGGGCGATCGACTCCACGACGGACGAATTCGTGACGAAGACGACGACGCGAGTTCTTGTGCTCAGCGAAACGTGAATTTCGTACCTTCACATAATTGGGCAAAAAGTTTCCTTCGAAATACAATTTAAATCGCATTCAGCTATTTAATCGAAAACATTTTCTTGAATCGCACAGTTTGAGCGAAAAGTAAAAAATCAATCGTCAAGTGGAAGAAAAAAAAGGAAAATCCACCTCCAACTGGTCCATCTCGGTCTATCACATAACGATTCCCCCAGTGTCACACAATAGTGTTGTTTCGCTCTGCCTTGAAAATCTCAAAATCAGTATTCTTTTTTTTGTGCTCTCATTCATTTGTGCTCGCGTTCATCCTCCCTGTGACGAAACAAGAAGAAGCAAACCCAACAAACAAACAAGAAACAACCTGCCCAGAAAGTAGGAGTGAGAGAGAAACCCATTAAAAAGGATTATCCAAGTGCACGAAATCAGAAGAAATAGAAAATTTAAATTCCCCGTCGATATAACACAAAAAAAAACTCGTTTCCACTTCCTTTGTGGTCTTTCGAAATTGTATTCGTATCCTTGATACGTGTATAATTATTGTTGTTGTTGGATACATACCATCGCTGTATTTTACACTTCATCCATCTGGCTATTTTTGTTGTCCTTTCCAATTCCAACACTCTCTTCGCTGTGTTTTCGTTCGTTCTGTCACCGTCGTGTGTTTTGATGATGTTTACATGAAAATCAATGAAAATTCGTTAAAAAGGAAACGTGTGTAACGAGCACCGTGCCTTTTTTTGTTTGCTCTTTCTTAATTTCCATGAGTTACACAATAAATTTAATTAAATCAACGCGAGGAGCCATAGAAATGTGCAAAAAAGTTCGCTAAAACCAGTTTGTTGGTTGTTTGTTTATCATCGTGTTGCTTTGTTTTGTAATTTATTTTTACACGGGTAGAGTTTTCAAGTGGAAGAAATAAGGAAAATTCACAAAAGAAAAATCCTTTGCAAATCAATAGTGAAAGAGGGTGAAACAAAAAAAAATTCCTCTTCGTCGTGTAGTGGTTTTCGTATATATATAATTTTTTTTTTGTTTGTTCGCTCACCATCAGTAGCAGCAGCAACTGCAGAAGGCAAAGGATTAACAAAGCAAGGACTCGGGAAGAAGCTAGTACATACCTGCACACGCTACTTGGCAAACATTATCAGCACCTTCCTTCGTCTTGTTTAACAACGCAACGAAGTACGAGTAGAAAAATTCAACACAACAAGATGTCTTCAACGTCAGTTGAAACACCTTCACCAACCACCCCGCCACCCTCGCATCACCCGACAACGGTGGTGGCTGCAACATCTATTATCTCAGCAGGGGGCTGTGAAGGTGTGACAACAACAACAACCACCACCACTCTTACCCCCAACAGCATTAAAAAGACAACAGCCACACAGAAAATGTCTCGGACTATTCCAGCTGATAAGGTGAGTTCTCTTCTAGACGGTTAACGATTAATTTGACAAACAAATTTTGCCAATTTGTGAAGGACTTGCAGGTGATTGTCAATGGGATTTGCTGCGTTCCCTTTGCCGCACAAGTCAACTTGACCTGCATTATTTCTTAATGTGTGTGCGTGTGTATGTTTGTGCACTTCTTGGCAAAAGCGTTTGACATCGTCATCTCATCTTGTGTGCTTCTACGAAGAGTCTGCACAAAGGATGGAGGAATGCATGCAATGCCAGTGGAAGTGGTGTACCTATGTGCCAAAGATTCAGTCAGTCAGAACTCTTGAGGGATGCACTTTGTTTGGTAGGTAGTAGGAAGGAAATGAGCTTCTTTCCATAGCCTGCTGCTAGTGGCGTCTATGACAAGACGAATGTGAATGTGTAGTCGAAGATTTGTTTGCTTTTTGTTGTGTGTACTTCTTTTTCGGTCGGATGATGCAAGTGCACTTGTTCTAGGGTGAGTGCTTGAGATATTTACGTTGGGAAACACATTTAATTAAAGGGATTCATGTTCAGCCATGTTGACGTTGTACTTGGCAAGCTTCGAAAGCTTTGACGGTTGGGGTCTGCCTTAAGCGTTGGGGGTATTGTTTTCTTTTTTGACAATTTGCATGTTTTTTTTGTTGCTGTTTGAATTGCCTTCATATTGACAGTTTTTATGAGTCAGTCGGTCACGTTGGGCATTTTGTTTTTATTTTAAGAAAAAATATCACCGAATGGAAGTTTAAGGCTCCATATTTTTCATTTGACGTAGGTAGGTACGCCTCGGTCAAAATGGTTGTTCATAGGTACAAGCGAATAGACGGAAGGCTACAGAATCGTTTGAAACTTGAAGCGCAGATAGCGCGTTCCATTCGTCTAACGCCTAGGACAAAGCGTCAATATTGGAAGTAGCTACTTTGAAATAGTTGAGAAGTTCGAACAATAAACATCATCTCCAAGAATGCGAGGTTTGGCAAAACAGATCCTGTTTGCTAAGAGGGTGAACAAATGTTTCAGTAACTAAATTTTTTTTGACAAAAGCATGGGTGAGCTGAGAACCTCCTCTACCATCTGAAACCCGTATAACACTAGCAAAAATACCAAAAATGTCACGGACTTCACCAAACCACCTGTACTTGTTCTTTCGGGAGCTAAATATCGGTAACTGCACAGCTGTGTTACATTAAGGACCCGGCCAGTGATGCCAGGCTTTGTCCATGACGATTATCAAAAATACCATTTTTGTCCATGCCGTTGTTAGAAAAAAACCCACGATATTCCACAAGATTCTGTAATAAAAATACTCTTTCTTCGCCCTGCTAGCTTTCTTCGAAATGCTAGACGATCTGGTATCACTGGAAACGCCTGCTGAAATCAGAGCTCGCCCAATACAGATTTAACTTCTGGGTCACTGTACAGATTTCGATTGACCGAAACGTTGTTGCCTTTTTCATTTAAAATTATGAATAATGGACCAACAATGCTCGAATGTGGATAGAAATGCAGAGCGCATACCATTATAAATAAACAAACGTCCACGAGTTAGTTAGCTAGCAGACGTCGTCTACCTGGAAAACGTCAGTTAGCATGCAAAAAATGCAGCGAAATCCGTTGATAACTTTAACGCACTCTTTATTTATATGGGGGGTTGTAACTAGAATGCCAAAATGATAACCTATCGGGACATTTGTATACCAAACCGGAACTACCCCGAATGTACCTATAGTTATTTTCCTATAAAACGAAATTTGGCACCACTTTCACTTGATGATTTGCAAACAGCTTTGTGAGCTATCAGTCAAATGAATTTTGTATCTTCCCGCCATTAGCTAAAATGCGCATTTTCATGTTAAACTTAAATATTACAAGATTAGCCAACAACCCCCAATTTGTATTAGCAACAAAGTCTGTAGGAACATTCCCCAAACAATCACTTTTGACTGAGTCTCGTTATTACGAAAAAAGTATTTTACGTTGCCAAATAAATCATGATTCTCGTAAAAAATTAATTACATCTTGAAAAGAACATAATCCGACTCAAACCCTTTTCAACAAAGAGACAGGAAAAAAAGTAAAAGATCATAAATATGACAGACGTTTCCCCCCACATCAACACGTTCCTCATAAATTAGAACAAAAAAGAAACTTATTCTCTTGGGGATTACCCTCGCGACTCAAATTCTAATCGCAATATTTGCTGTACTTAAACAAAATGAAAACACAAAAATTCAGTTCACAGAAAACAGAGCCACTGCCAGACCGAACCCGTCATGTCGACGGAACATATGCAATAACCGCCACCGACACTCTTCAAAAAAGCATTTTTTTCCTGTTTATCAGTGCGGTCTATAATATATACAATTTTGGGGAATGAAATTCCCCACAATTCAAGCATAAAATAATTTTTGCTTCTTATATCTAAAGTATTGAGTGGCCATATCTTCACAGAACCGCTTGCTATCTCATGCGACGAACATCTGGTCGGGTTGTCATTGTCAGTGGCGTAAATGGAAACGCACTTTCTAAATTTGTTGTCGTAAATGAGTTTTGCCTGTGCGTCCGCGTGTTCGAATCCAATTCGAACTCCAAGTGTGATTTCGTACTCACTTTTGTTGAGCTTTGACGTTTTAATTGATTTGCACCCAAGAGATGGTGTGGATGATGTAGGCGCTACGTTTGCATTATGTTTATTGATTCGAAATGGCAGAGGAGGCAACTAGAGATTTAATGGTAATTGGATCAATACCTACCTTCGATGGCGTGCGCATGGTTGGATGATGGGAAAATGGGCGACAAAGGGCTTCTTGTCTTAATCATTGTCAATCACAATCAGCAATCAAGTGGTTGACACAGCATATGGGCCGCGTCATTTGTAAGGAGAATGTCAGAGCGATTAATGGAACGCATGCCAAGGGTGTTTCTTCTCGTTTTCAATTAGAAATTATTTGCTGAATGCCATAGATGGCAGATAAGAAATTGTTCTTCACACACAAGTGACAAGTGTACCTACTCGAGGGAAATGAAACAAATCGAACTAAGCACCCGGCATGGGGCCTGCA
Organism: Cheilosia variabilis; assembly: GCA_951230905.1. Lineage (NCBI taxonomy): Eukaryota > Metazoa > Arthropoda > Insecta > Diptera > Syrphidae > Cheilosia > Cheilosia variabilis. Next base: position 59,960,689 of record OX579677.1, on the reverse strand, counting down.
CGAAGTCTTAGAGTGGCGGATCGGCTGAAGTGGTGTACAATGGAACGAGGAGCTGTGCGACTGTTGAACTAGATTCTACAGAATGACCGCACAAGGTCGATTGGTATAGGAAAAGTGAAGTGGATTTGGCGTACCGACTTAACCTGAATAGAAAATTCTGACCGAATATAACTGCAGCACTAGACAAACACGATTGGATGGCTAATATGGCTAGTTCGAGTGCCAGAGGATGCCCTTAGATAGCCCACAAATTGAAGGAGAATGACAGCTCTTTGTAAAAAAAAATAGAAAAAAGTGTCCACATATCCAAGTTGCAATGGCAGCATAACACTCCAGTGTTCCCTTATCATCTGCTTTTCAAATTAAAAATGTATTTTGAAACTGTGGAGAATTCCTTCCAGGCGTCATGGTATAATAGTTACACAAAGTTTTGCGATAAAACAACCAAGAATGTCTTTATCCGCCCTTGGTAACGGCAATGCTTCTGCACCATAAAGTAGGACTGGGATGATGAAATTCTTATATAAAGTCAATCGCCTTCTTAGGCGAAAGAAACAGCGATTGGCAAGTGTAAATCTTGGCTTGGTTTCCTCTGCGATGTCTTTTTCAGAGTTAATAGCGGAGCCACATCTGGTCCATTTGCCCCAAAATTGGAAGGTTGTGAGAAGCCACGCTTAGGGACTTCAAACTCTGTTTACAAAATTGTATCTACACCTAACCATTTGCCAATTTTTGCTTTATGGGATCCGACGTGAGTTTGACGTATCACTTGTCAAGTAATTCCTTTTTTTAACTTTCTCCATTACGTAGTTAGAGAACGATATTGTATTCGTACAAAATTTCGAACTCGAGACGTTAATCAATTCTGACATTACGATGATAGGCGAACTCAAAAAAGTGGGTCGCAAAATTCTGTCCGTCTGTCTGTATGTCCCGAAGCCTACAGCCTAAGCGTCTGAACGAATTTCGTTCAAACTTCGGACTTAAAGTTTGGGGGCTTACAGTTCGGGGTCGTTTTTTTTTTGCATGGTAACCTCAATATTAATGGTACTTCCCATACAAAATTTGAAAAATCGAGTAATGGTACTTTTGAAATTTGGACATATCTCGAAAACGGTGCATACAATTGTAACAAAAATTCATTTCTAAGGTAATATGGTCATTTCTTTACTTAATGTTAGACTCAGTTTTATTTAGTTTATGTATTATCGTAAAATGGATTTTTGAAAAAAATTGTTTTCCCTAGTTTACCTCAAAACAGCATGTTTTTGACCAAAATGCAAACTAAGCTTAGAGTAAAATTGATGTTTTCAAAATTATCGCGTCCTAAATTTTCAATTCGAATCACTTTACTCATATCTCATATCTCATACCCCATTTTCGATTTCGATAAAACCCTAAAAACCATCCCGAACAATAACTTGTACTCGGTTTTCAGCTAAATAGTTAAGCAATAGTATTTTTAAAATTAAACATTGCAATATTTGGTACTATTTTGTCTGCGAAATTTTACAAAAACCGCTCTAACCATTTGGACCAAAACACATATTAAAGATAATAAAGGGTGATTTTTTAAGAGGTTTAGAACTTTGTTTAAAAAAAAAACACAAAAAATTCGAAAAAATGAATGAAATATTTATTTGAATCGATAGTTTGAACCTTGCAATTTAATGTTTAAAGATAATTTCATGCAAATGTTGACCGCGGCTGCGTCTCAGGTAGCCCATCCGCTGAGTCCAATTTTGGCATACTCTTTCACACATATCGGCCGGTATCTCACGAATGAATGCATGGATGTTGGCTTCCAGTGCGTCAATCGAAGCGGGCTTGTCCCTATACACATTAGCCTTGGCATACCCCCACAAAAAATAATCTAATGGTGTCAAATCGCACGATCTAGGCGGCCAATTGACCGGCCCGAAACGTGAAATTAACTGTTCACCAAACTCGCCTCGCAATTGCGCCATTGTTTCGCGTGCTGTGTGGCATGTGGCACCGTCTTGTTGAAACCACATATCATGCAAGTCAAGAACTTCCATTTCGGGCAAAAAAAAGTTTGTTATCATAGCTCGGTAGCGTTCACCATTGACAGTAACGCTGCGATTCGCATGATCTTTGAAGAAATATGGCCCAATAATGCCGCCGGCCCATAAACCGCACCAAACAGTGGCTTTTTCGGGATGCATTGGTAGCTGTTGCAATGCTTCTGGCTGATCTTCACTCCAAATGCGGCAATTTTGCTTATTTACGTACCCATTCAACCAAAAATGAGCCTCATCGCTGAACACAATTTTTCGATAAAAAAGCGGATCCTCGGCCAGCTTTCCAAGAGCCCATTCACCAAAAATTCGGCGTTGTGGTAGGTCGGCTGGCTTTAGTTCTTACACCAGCTGTATCTTAAAAGGCTTTACGCCCAAATCCTTCCGCAAAATTTTCCACGTAGTGCTGTAACAAAGGCCTAACTGCTGGGAACGGCGCCGAATCGACATTTCGCGGTCTTCTGTCACACTAGCTGATACGGCCGCAATATTTTCTTCACTACGCACAGTACGTAAACGTGTTGGTGGTTTAATGTCCAACTAAGTAAATTTGGTGCGAAATTTGGTCACAATCTTCCGAATAGACTGCTCAGAAGGTCGAGAATGCCGATCATAAAATGGAAGCAGCGCGCGATGAACATTTCGAACCGAGCACGAATGAATTTTGATAGTAAAATTCAATAATTTGCAAGCGTTGTTCATTTGTAAGACGATCCATGGTTAAATTGCAAACCAAACTGAAGCTGTTTGACAGTGACACAAGGTACTAAACACACGTCAGCTGTCAAAACCAGTGTTGCCAAAACCAAACCAGCTAAAAAATCACCCTTTATAAGTATTCTAAATAAGATCCCGTATTTCGAACAAATCAATTTCTTAAATATTTCTCAAATATGACTACCCAAATTCCGATCTGTATTCACATATTTTCGGTATAATTTTGAAATAATAACAATGCCCCAACTTCAACAGCTACGTAAAACTTAGTTTTAGCAAATATTACCAACTTCTAACTTTTTTCAACCATATTGAATAAATATTTCCAACAACTTGGAGCTTACACAATCAGCAACTACCACTTCATTTACATTAAAACTTTTGATGAACGAGAAAGATACGTTCGACCCAGTCGTGCACTTTATTTTTTAATTCACGAAAGCTGTATCCTGCAATGACATTCACCCCCGGCAATTAAAAATCATATATGCGCAAAATCAAACCCGGGCTGTTACAAAACGACTGACACTTCGATTGGAGTTCTGTGTAGCTCCAAGGAGCATGCAAAAATGTCTCGCTGACATACCCATTGCCGGAGAAGCGTGTCTCGTTAACTATTCATGATTTCCTGGTAAAAGCCTGCGCGTAATTGTGATGTTGGCTGTCAAAAATGTCGGTTTCGTTGACATTTACAAGTCATTTTCATATAGGTGAAAAAAAAAGCAATTAATGAACAAACTCGTACTAAACTATTTAATTTGCTCTTTCTTAGAAGCAATAAATTTTATTCAAAACTTAAGGTCAACATAATGAAGTTTGTCTCGATGTCGGTCGCAACAATTTTATCATATTTACATAATGAATATGTGCACACTGACAAACAAAGTAAACCCAACATGAGATAAATATTTATTTTATTCTCTACGAAAGGCACGTTTTTCCATGCAAACTTGGCAGCATTCTTGTGATAAAAATATGTTGTGTGCATGCACAAAGAAAATGCACATCTACACACTGACGCTGTCATTCTATCTTAAAGAACGTATAATGACCGAACAATTAACGTTCATCATCGCGCCTTACAACCCTTAACCACAAATTAGAGAAAAAGTGACAGAACTGAGTACTTGTAGGTCAATTGTCAATTATCAAAGCGATAATTTCATTTTGAGCATGTTAACCGCGTCTATGGGCGGCGCGCGGGCACAGATTTCATCTGGCACATACATATTGTTCACACTTTTGTGCACTGTATGGCTGCCTGTCACGCCCAAGGAAAGATTACACATTTTGAGTTTTAAAATTCAATTTGGCAGCTACAGAATTTATTGCTGCTGCCTGCTGCCCGCTGCCGTTTCTCTCTCGTTATCATTATTGAACGTGACTGACGGAGAACGCATTCGTTTCGTATATGCGCTCACACAAACACGTACAGATATTTATGCAGCTTTAGAAAATAATTCAAATTTCATTATTTTATTCTACAACGACGACGATGGCGATGTCGTCGTTGGGGTGGGGCTGCTCGCTGCTGCAGCGCACTTCAGCACAGCACAATAACAAAACACGGAAATGGACAGAGAGAGAGAGAGGGAGAACACTTCTGCATTTTTCCACGAAATTAAATATCTGTTTAGATATTCCCGATGGTTATAGTCACAGTCATAGTCGTAGAACTGCATAAACAAACGAAAAGGAACCATGGTTTCTGACATGAGAAAGTGGTGTGCCAGTGCTGGTGGAAACTAGGACAGACAGTATTATCATTTTCCATGCACACAACTGGGAAAATCCATTTCAAGGATGCAAGAAGAAATGCTTCGAAGGAGGTATTCAATGTGTATCCTCCTTCTGTGCAGTGTATATATATGATTATCTCGGAATAAGTAATTCCAATTAGTTATAGGGAGAAAAAAAAAAAAAATTCCAATGTCAAAAGATTATTATTATCCTTGAGGTCATCGCAAAAGTGCTTACAAAGATGGCTTGGTGTTGGAATAATTATCATCCTGCATCTTTCCTTGAACTTTTCGGATCCAATAGATCACAGCTACTTGTGCTTGTATAATTGCATACTTGACTGGATGCCTAGAGCTGAACCACCGGGTGGCTCTTTTGATTCCAACGGACTTTACTTAACAACAACTTGGCCTCAATTTTTTTGCAAATAAAAAAATAAGGAAATCCTATTTCAAATTGTAAGGGAGCAGTCTGATTGCATTTTGTATTTTGGAAAAGTGTTCAAATGGAAGATTCGTTTGACATCCGGAATGGCTGGAAGTGCGGAACAGAGCAGTTTGATTTTTTCACGACGCGTCAATAAAACGTTATGATGTCCTCTCTAGGGGGAGTCGCTGAAAATGGTTTTAAATAGTAAAACCGTCGCTAGGAAAAAGTGCAGCAAGTTCTGTTGAAAAACAAAACTGTCAAAGGGATAGGACAACAAGTGTATCCAATGCTGAGCAATTTCGGTGATAGAATTTACTGATGATGGTGAGTCATTCAAGTTTGACACTGCAGAGGTCAGGGCATACCGACCCTCTTTTACAAAATTAGCTCATAAATCGAGGTGGATGAACTCCTAAACTGCATGCGAGTTGCTGCCATCAATAGTGTCGTGTGGCCCCAGACTGTGTTCAGTCTTGTCATCGTAAACTTTAGCCAATATTAACCTGTCAATTACAGTTAAAGCCTCGATTATGAAGCGACCGATGGCATTTTTATCGTCCTCATTCGCCATAAGCTCGACAGATGGTGCCGTCTACGTTGATACCTGCCTTCAGCACAATCTGCTCTATAACGATATTAAAGAAATAACATGAAAGCGTATATCCTTGCCGATAGCCGTGCTTATTTGAAATGTAGTATACGATTGTCTTGCCAAAAAAACGCCGATAGGAATGTTACGGACACTAAGGAAAGCGGAGCACGTAAGTGGACTATCAACTGGACATGCCCGCATTTTCCTACAGATAGGACCCTTGTCCAATACTACTGTTCCCCTGCCTACGAAAAGTGACTTCGAAAAAGATATATGCTTCCGTACTGAGGATTGCGAGCACAAGCCATCGGAAATGGAATATCATCCTTGTATATCGGGCTGACTCGCAGAAATCAGAACACCAGAATTCGTGAGGTGATCAATCTGAAGAAGCTTATTCTCCGAACGGTCCATGCTGCAGTCCCCAACTTTTATTCCAAGACGATCTATGGAATCATTCTAACCAGCCAGTAGTCGTCTCGTCTTGGAAGGCCCAGGGTAAGCTGGTTGGATCCAGACGTTTCTCCGTGTGTGGATTGCTCTAGATAAATTAGAGCCGGTTGCGAAAGATCAAGAGTTATTTAGGCTCCTAGATCCGCAACCCTTATAATGAATAGCCGGGACCAAAAATTAATGAATTCTTTGGTAGTTCTTGCGAAGCATAGGATCGCCTTTTTGTAGATACGTTTGCAGCTGATAGACTCCTCGGGTATTTTTTTTTCCATCCGTATTCAGTTGATCATTTGATGCATGCGCCCTACCAAAACTTCACCATCAGGGTCGGCAGCCTTGTTGTTCTTAAGCTTCGATAACACGTGCCCCTTTTCATGTCAAATTTTAACATGCCGACGTCATTACGACGTAAAAAATTGTCCTAAAGTTGTCGCTACATGTGATCGCCTGTCAAGCCTGCGGGCTGTCGCAGGGCACTCTCACGAAAGACACACGAATGACCACCGAATGGCCGAATTTTTGCGACGTCAGCATGTCAAAATTTGCCACGAAAAATGACACTTGTAATCGTAGCTTTAGACTAAAGCCAACCTCTTCCATAAGGTACCTATAGGTAGTGCAACTAACTATTCATCGATTTGAAGGGCGTTCTTTTCGCGCCCAATCACTGTCTCTACTACACTCAGAAGGCCTTTCCTTTTTTTTTTATAGGAACTACCGTGGCAAAGACTATGATGAACTTGTAAAAACAGATTGTTGAAATGCGGCATATGAGCGCCGCCAATGCACTTCACCTTAAAAACATCAAAACTTTGCTTCCTGCGTAATGACTTTCGTTTTTATATTAAATCTATATATAAACAAAATATAATATTTGTTGCTTGTTTGTATGTGGATTTGTTAACGCTCACTTTAAAAGGTCTCACCCAGTTCGTATGGATTTCTGAGACATAGCAAAGGGCTTAATGGATCAACATTTGGTTTTTGTTTTGCATTGAAATCGGCCAACTAACTCAGAGCGAGTTTGAAGTTTTCCAAAACAGGGCAGCTTCCATTGTTCCACAATCCTTATTTCATCAAATCTGTAGATTGTGATAGACGACAACAAGCAATTTCTGGGCTCTGTCAAAGTTAAGCAAGCTACAGCTAGTATTGCTCGCACTCAAATAGGGTTCAAGATAAGTGCTCCAAAGTTTGCACAAAACCGAAAGATTAGACTACAGCGACCTCTCCGCTATTGCACTGACGTTTTCTAAATTCGGCAATAACGCGGTCTGTTCTCAAACAATAAACGTTATCACTAAAGCAACCATCCCAAACTCGAAAAGAACAAACGTTCCGTGGGACCGTGGTACAGTCAATAAGAGTCACTTACGCTTAGACGCCTCGGTTTCACTTTGCACGTTATCATGCAATTTTCTGCTTGCAGCACTAACCATCAAAATTCCAAAGCACACAACACAAGTTTATTGGTCTTCTAGAGTTTATAAGAGCTATATACCTTTTTATATGAACTTGCGTTTTTATTGCCACCATTCGCTGAAAGAAGGTGCGCGTCCAGTCCATTTGCTCCATTTTCAAATTCCTCGCTAAGTATTTCTTCCACTTTCGCGAATTATCTGCAAAAGAAAAAAAAAAACGCAAAAATTCTTCAGGTGTGTACCCTTTTCTTGGTTGTATCCCTTGTTTTTTTGTTTGCTATCGTCGGTTGCTTTTTTTTATTGTTTGAATTTACGATGGCGTCCATTTCTTTGGAGGGAAAAAGCCAAGACATCACGTTGCATGTTGGCCAGTTGCCTCCATTTCAGTTGCTTGTCGTTTCTGTTTTTGCCTTCGGGGGCTACACCAGCAGCACCAACACCAAGACCACTGTCCTGGACGATTGACGTTTGTTTTTCATCGTTCTAGGCTTTGGTTTGACTAATTCACTTATTCTCCTTATTTCTGTTTGAAATGATCCCTTTCGGTTTGTCTGTGTCTGGTTTTTCATGTTCTTTGGTTGGTGCGGACGCTTTGCCAACTCAAGCTAAGACTGCTTGCCCTCTCGGCGGCTGTGCTGTGCATCCCTTTTTAATTATAAACATCCGAAGATAAGATTTCAGCATGCATGATTGGAGACTGAGATCATCATCGGCTGTGCAAATACCCAGTTCTACCTGGTCGGTCCGGTCGTTCGTGCTTTGATGCTCGCTTGATATGGTCGGACGATGCGGGGGGTAGGATAAGTCATACTCTGTGTGCGCCGCTGCTTTGTTTGATTTCAATTCTAATGATAACCTAATGCAGCAGGAGAGAAACAGAAGATGATGATGATGAATTGGAATTGCTGGGCAGACAGAGACTTTGTCCGTTGATAATGATGGTTGTGGTGATGGTGGTGGACAGGACAATTAAATTTGCCCTCCGGATAAGTGCGGAAAACGTTCACCAGAAGAGTAGTAGTTACCCGACAAGTGCGAGTAAATGGATGCAAGTTTGTGCAGGATTATCAGGAACATCCTGTTTTTTTTCTGTGTTCCAGATGCCTGACCGTTTATTTACGTGTTGACAGGGAGCGTAATGGGTTTTCAGTTGACATATTTCGATTGTTGATTGAGCAATTGGATATGGGGTGATTGAATGGACTGTAAATATTGAGCGAGTGGGGTTTTTCTTGCGATGGTGGCGGTCAGGAAAAAGCATACGTAAAACATTTGTTTTTTAACACGGTCATTTTCAAATTTTGTTCAACTATGAGGCCTAGTTTTGGTTGAATGCGTTAGAGCCAGAGAGAGAGAGAGGGAGAAAGGGAGAACAGATGTCCAACGTCCAAGTGATTGACGGTTTGAAAATGGCAACATTCACTGCGATATTGCGTGTATACGGCTCAAGCTGGACTTTCAAGATAACTCTTAACCTTGTTAATTTTTTATACGTATTCCTGACTCCCGACCTGCCTCAAAAACTGCAGCCTTTAATGCTTTCAGTTATCTAGCCCAGACCGTCTAAATTTGTATTTTAGGCGAAGTTTTGGTCTTCTTTGTCGGCTTCAAAATGAGAGCTGGAAAGGAGAGATCAAGGTATTCACGTCCCTTCGTTCGATGTTACCGAGTTAATGAAGTCATCCTCGCGGGTATAATTTCCGCTCCCCTCGGTCTTAAACACCAAGACTCAGTCTGAAATGTTCAAACCGCCATTTTGATTGCATTTAGATTCTGTTTTTTCAGCGCCATCTATCCAGTGAAACATTCTAGCAGCTGCTCAAAAACCAGGCCCCATTTTTCAAACTGCTATTCAAAAACCCGAAAAGTCTTTCGTGTGGCATCACTGTTTTGCCATTCTCATCAAAACCCTACAAATGTCCCTTGACATTTTTAGCCAATTTCGAAAAAGGTACCGTAAAGTTCGCATGTGAAACAGCACAACACCGTTAATCACCTTAGCACTCAATCGTTTTCTACTTTCTAAAAACTATTCGCAGTCATTCCATTAACAAACACACACACCAAGATGACCCACTTCCGGCTACTTAAGGGGCCTCCCAATTATACCGTCTATTTAAAAAAAAAAAAACATTTCTCACGAGCGTGTCGTAAAAAATATTTTAAATTAACGATGGCTTCTTGCATAATTCATTAAATCAAATTGTGTGTTCTTCTCTTTGCAGGTAACTACTCGTACTTATAATTTAAACGAATGCAATTCAAGGGAAGTAAGTACCATTGAGAGCCTCTTGCTCAACGGAAGCCATTCCGATGAGTGTTCAATAAAGGAAACGGAAAGCACTTCAAAACCGTTAAAAACATTCATCGTCAACGAAAAAAAAAATATATACATATATAAAAGCCCCACTCTCTGTGATTGCACTCGCTCCAGCAGAAGAAAATCATTTTAACGGTAATTACCTTATTCATGGTGCCATAGAGATCCCGCAATCACCAGCGCGCGCACATACAAACACGTGTACAAAGAGGAAGAACAAATCTAATTAATAACCATAATCATTGTAAAAGATGTACGGCTGCGTTCAACATGCGCGCAACGCAAATCTACTCCTCTGTCGAAAACGAAACACAAAATCCACTCTGAACCTACTTCATGGAAAGAAAGCAGTGGGAATGGCAAAATAACCGTTTTATTAATCACACACCGGGCAAATGTAAATACAACTACATAATGCATACTTAGTTGTTGTCATTATGCTGGTGTCTTTCCGGGTCTTGGCCCGTTATGAACTGTCAAACTGTTCAGCGCTTGGTGTAAATAAGTCCTAATGTCAGAGGAAACGTCATAATTATAAGGTCATTGGAGCAAAGTGAAATTTACAATAAAAACAAAAGAATTGTACCTGGGACGGAAGAAACGTCTACTCTTTCTTGGCTTCGGTTTTAAAGCTCGATCTGTGTGTGAATGTGGATCTTCTTTGCGCATTCACACGATGACGACGCCACAGCACGCATATCTTCTTTGATCTACCATTCACGGTGGACGGCTTTAACAGTAACCATGTAATGTGCTCACTTGGCTGTTGGGTGAAATCTCTTTCAATCTATGATTTCAATTGTGTGTCACCTTATTTAATACGGTAGTACGAGTATTTCTGTCATTTTTCGCTTTGCCTTTCACGCTCTACTGGTTGTAATATGTGCCATTGCATCGTCACGGCAAACAAGTCTGAAAAGATGACGCGCATCTTTGACGTTTCTGTCAAGTTGCCAGGTCAGTCGCCCGTATATATATGAGGTTGGGAGTGTGGGTGGATAGGTGATAGTTTCATGCGAGTGACAGGAAATTCCTAAAGATGACATTTTTACAATGGCTCTTGCAGAGAGCTGTCGGAGTTCGGAGGCGTTTGTATTTATTTATTTTTGGGAAACTTCGATCGAATCAAGAGAAACGTGACAAAACTGTGTGGGTTCGGTTATGGGTTTCAGATTGTCATGAACGTTTAAACGATGACATTGTCAGAATGTCGATATTAAATTCAATATTTTATAGATTGTGGTATAAATGTATGTATATATGTTGCGCTATTAATCGGAAATGAGGTCATGTCTGGTCGAATGCAGAGATGAATTGTTCATTTTTTGACTGGACATTTTGTAGGGGAAATTGATTAAATGCTTGGCTATTATGCACATTTGTGCCCTTATTCATGATTCACTATTATTTTGTCAATCATCGGTATGAAAAGATGGTGTGTGGTGTGTTTGTATTTTAAAAAATTTATCACATCAAACTGTATTTAAAAACAATGACATAACCATTTACGCTAAAGTTCTAGCTCATAATTGACTTTCCTTTAAAGGGGAGATTTAATTAAGCGCAAAATTACCTGTTAGATTGAGAAAAAGGAGACAAAAACACAGTTGTCAATGTCATTGGAAGTAAAAGCTAATTTGGAAAAAGAATAACCAAAAGTGGAAGTGGGGTTTGTCGGCATATAAGTGAATTTAAGTAAAATTTAATTTTGTATGTACTAGATTGTTAAATGTAATAGTTTTTTCTTCTATCTTTCTATCAATAAAAAGCCGCTTGAATTTATACTTTTGACGCTTGAACGAGTGCCTTTTGTTTCGTCTCAATAACATAGCAATGGGGGCGTTCAATAAGCCAGTTTAGTAAGACAGCTGGTTGGCTGAATTTATGTCGTTTAATTTTTATTGGCGTGTATCTGTCACGTGAAAAGTTTTTCTTTACGTGGATAGAGTGGTAGCCGACGAATGACGAATCTAGTCCTGAATTTCCTGACTGAGTACTAAGTTGACAGTTTGTGGCGTAGGAAAAGTGGCGTCTACATCTAGTCCAGACCAATCTAGTCGACGGTATTCGAACACAAATGTCATTTTGCACAGGATAATATGCAGTTTGACTAGCAGGACAATCTTAAAATAAAAACACCACACTGAGACACAATATTGCTAAGCTCAACTCGATTTGAATAATAAATTCAAAGACAATGTTATGCACACTACTTCCCCGACCACACATACTTCATCTGCTCTGAGCAATGATCAGACAGTAAGATGAGCACGATGGGAATATCTCATGGTCGCATTCAAAAGTGGGTGGTCATTATCGCACTCCCACAATCAGCATCAGGAGACCACGCAAATACACATGCACCATTATTAAGACACATTCGGCATAGCTCATTTGGAAAACCACCTTATAGGCCCCATTAACTGCTTGAATTCCTACAATTACATCGCTCTTGCAGTGAGTCACATCTCATTATTCAGTTCACAGGTACCACAGCGAACCACCTACAGTTGGATTTAGTAGGTCATCGTATGTTAAACACATACACGACATGCTTCGCTTTGGTTCAATCACCCTCGCCGTACGATTTAATTTACATAATATAATTAATTTCAACAACTTCGCAACAGACCACCACAGAGGAGCCGAGCTCTCGAGTATTTGTGGCAAAGTCCAACCGTCAACCAGTGGTGAATTTCTAATTCCGTTTGTGGTTCCCTTTGTCACAAAGAGATGTCCCTCCGATTCAAGGAACAACAACAGTGTGCGCTACTATTTGTGGTCACTATCACAGGAGCTGCGCCGAAAAGTGCTAATGAAGTGCAATTGAGTTTGGGCCCCCATCTGGTCGGAGCAATTTTTTTTTGTTTAATCTTTTCGGTATCTAATTTCCGATGGAACGCACGTGCTGGTTTGCAGATGGATGTTTGCCATGGCTACCTAATTGACCTTGTTAAATGGGCTTAACCTTTTACGGATCGACTCGTCCTCTCTCTCTGTGATTTGTGATGCATAAATCACGTTTTCTTTTCCCAGTGGGTACGGATATCGACGAGGAGCATGGAAATGGAAATGGAAACCTATCGGTGCCTTTCCGCAGTCCTCTTAACTATGTACGATCATGTGAATATTTGAGGCTTAGGATGGTTCGTTGATTTGGGCAATGGCGGCACCATCACCACAGGAAATGAACTGCAATATCGAGAGTATGGTGGAAACATTTCAACAGAGTTGGCGTTTCGTACTTTGTTTATTTTTTTTTTTCTCCAACCAACGCCAACCAGTCTGCAGCGGAAAGTCGAAAGTTATTGAATTTCAACGAATGTCGGAAGCGGCGAATCGAATATCGGCAGAGTGAATTTAAAAACCGAACCGCTGGCGGAAGGGAATGAAACTAAGTGCATTTCAGCATATCAGCGATAGATACAACTCCCCATTATAATCACCACAATCGTAGATGGAGTCGCATCCGCGCCTGGTGTTGGAGCAAATGCAAACAAAAAACACACAAATACTATGTATCATGGCAGCGATGATATAATATGCAGGAAGACGGCTAACGTGAAGGTTTTTTTTTGCTGTTTCACGGGGTGCGCAACGCAAGGTCTTAGCAGGAATTTCCCTCATGGAAATTAACAGAGAAATTAGTTAAGTGGGCTTGCCGGTGCATACCCCACTTCAATGCTAAAGTAATTACATCAACGTCTGGTGGTGTAGATTGTGTTACTTTGAATGTGGATCGCCTATTGTTTGTGTGCGGTTAATTTGTGGCAGCGAGAAACAAGTGCGGTTTTGCAGAGATCTCTCATGAAGGAAACGATTTGAAGTTTTATGCAATTCTGTTATGAAGTCGAATGCGATATAAGGGATGCCAGTCAACTATAAAAGTTGCTAACAAAAATGTACTCAAAGTGAAATTTAATGACACAAACCGCACATGACAGGGGAAACATATAACCGGCAGCGGTGTTCCAAAGCAAAAGTAGGGCGCATTTTATTCGAAAGAGGATTCTTTTGGGAAAATTTTGAATGAATATCTATATGTATACGTGTGGCACAAGTTTTTAAATGATGAAAGTTTCCAAGGATAAACATGTAGCCGAGCATCTGTGGATTTTATTTGGATATTGACACAAGAAAGGGGGGGGGGCCGAGTCGCTTCTTACATGCTGTTGATTTGCAAGTTGATTGCTTGCTTAATGGAAACCGCACAGCAGAAGTAGTTGACTAACGAAGTTGTCTCCACATCCTTGGATTGAAAGTCGGGTTGGCTTTTAGTTTGAATTTAATTTAGAACTTTCTGTGATGGTCATATAAATCGGCATGTGGGGGGCTTTTAGTTGGTTAAATACCAGCCAAAGCAGAGGCTACGCCAAGGTAGTCTACAACTGTTCTACTATTTATAAGACTGATATTCGTTTTGTGGGTAGGTGGCTGTAGGGAATCTCTCTCTATCCAATAAAGGTGACCAGTAAGACTGATCGACTTTTCGGGATGCCAGTAACAGAAATTTATATCGGTTAAGTGGCTGCCGCCAAAATTAATAACCATTCGGGCCCGATTTATGGCATTTTCCATCACTATTGCCAGAACTTCCGGCGATAAGTCCTCGCATTCGTGACGGATAGTCTCTTTGAAGGCTTCAAGAGTCTGAGGCTCGTTGACATATACAGTCGTAACTTAAAAATACCCTGCAAAGAAAAGTCTGGGACAGTAAAAGACGACCAGTGCTAATTGGAAAAATGAGAGATTGGCCGAAATACATCCCTCATAAATTCGATTGTGGCTTGCTTGGCGGTCAAAAGTTAACAGCTGATATCGAATTGTATAATAAATTAAAAATAGTTGTTCTCTAAATAATAATAAAATACAAGCTGCAGCCATTGGGCCTTAACAATAAATGTATTTAGTTTCGACTCTAAATTTTAGAAGTTCACAGTGGCTATATTTGCCATATAAATTTAGTAATTGTGAGCTTCCGTAAATTTAAAGTCGAGGCTAAAATGTCGTATTAGTACGGCGCATTAATTCTGTGGCTGAAATATGTTTTTGTTCATTATCATTAACCATGGCCAATACTTTGACGGACGTTTATAATTTTACAACTTTAGCTCCCATGAGTATCAAAAATGTTGGGTTATTTTTTTTTTTGTGAGATGTGCCGAGCTCCATTGGTCCCATCCCTACCATATTTCGTGAAATGCTTCCAAAAGGCAATATATGTCGCAGTTTTTCAAATTTCAAGCTGCCATCAATGTCAAGATATAGTGTTTCAAATAACTTTGTGGTATGGAAAGTGCCACGCCCCGTGTTCAGATCCCGCGCATTTTTAGCGTATTGCTTTTTTGAGAATATTTAGATCCATGTCCCAAATTATCCAACTTTAACTAGGTAGTCCTAAACATCTCGTGAATAAAAATGACCTCGAGAGTCTTATGTAGGACTTCCATCTTTAATTTCTATATCTTTTCGACGTACTTCAGTTAAAGTTGCTTTCTTTGAAGGGGGGAGATTGCGTTGGGGTCAAGAAAGTTTCATCAGAGCTGTCAATTTTCAAAGTTAACACAGATTTAGTGGTCAGGTGGAGCTTTTTGTCGTACTCCTGAGACAAGGTAGTCAATTCTTTTGCGTTATGAAATAATACCCCCTCGAAACAAACTGTAATGCGCACATAAAACGCGCATATCCCATTCCATTATCAACTGTTTCCCGGCTGTGACACTTTCCATAAGTTGAAGTCCACCTTTATCCCCCACCTAACTGCGGTTAATTACACCATTGGCGCCATAACTAAACCCTGCCCCGAACCGCAATTTATAAATAATTCTATATCGCAATCCAATGGATTCGGTTAATTGAATACGAGTGTATCTTTCGAAATCAGCACACACATTTATGGAATTCAGTTTAAAACCGAAATCCAATAAAACTGCATACCCAAGTTAGCCTCGCTTATCCCTCTTAATTACCAACTTTATAGCAAAGCGCAGCGATATAATATAATGTACTCCCTCGTTAGGGGAGATAGCCACTTTCATCATCAAGCTGCTGCTGCAAATTCATCCGACACGATGCGGCTGTTGAACTCTAAATTACTGGAACTAATTAACAAAAAGCTACTTAGTATAGATGGGTTTCCTCTTTTTCTTTTTGCAACAACTTTCTCGCCTCGCGCTTGTTGCCATTATCTGCCAACGACAAATGAAGTGTGAAAACAGAGAACGA
This sequence comes from Cheilosia variabilis, assembly GCA_951230905.1. NCBI lineage: Eukaryota > Metazoa > Arthropoda > Insecta > Diptera > Syrphidae > Cheilosia > Cheilosia variabilis. Next base: position 59,944,753 of record OX579677.1, on the reverse strand, counting down.
TATTAATTTTCCTCTTTGTTATCGATATCATCATGACGAGCTTGCTTTTGTTTTTCTGACCCAAACCCTAACGAAAAAAAGAAGAAAAAATACAAAGATAGCAGTATCTAATAGATATATAGCAAAAAGTAAATGGTGCGTGTGAATGGGCGCTGCTCGTATCTGTACAGTTATCAAGTCGATTATATGGCCAGTAATTTCATCAAAGACTGTTTTAAGCAGAAAGAGACAAAGCCCACAGATATAGAAAATTGATTTTTTTTCTACATTCTTTACCTTCAGCCATTTTTAAATAAAAATATAGCAACGGCAACAGCCTGCATTAGAAGCAAGTCATATTTGCGTTTAATAAAAGAAGCCGGTGAAATGTTCTGATATAAATCGCTATCGGAGAAAGGGAAAGTGCGTTACCTTTGTGTTCCCAAAATAAAAGACGGTTTGCCGATTTGGCGTTTAACTTTGTTAACATTGGCGTGGCTGGCAGCTTTCGCTTTCTACCGCCGCATCTTATCTGGCACTTAAATTCCATTTCATTATCATGAGCACACTTTTATATGCGGAGTCATGGAAATTGGTAATAAAACGAAAAACGAAAACCTGGTATTGGCTATTAAATTACGAAATTAAGAGTATACTCATTTACATTTCTCCCGATTGTTATGGGAGTGTTGCCGCAAATGGGGGGATTTGTCACGCGGAAGGGGGATATTTTTAGGGCAGACTTGCATAACATCATACTGAATTGGGGGGTTCAAATTGGATACGATTTCTAGGTCAGTTGCGGAATTGAATTAACGTTTGGCTAGATGTACACAATAAAAAAAAGAATGTGTTCCTTTGATGATGCTTAAAAATGGTAGACTTTTGTTTGACCTACATTGCCCCCGCCGTTGGATGAAATTTGTGGGAAGAGCCTTCGATCTTTGGTGAAAAGATCAAGTTCAGATATCGTAGCGCATTTTTACTATTTTATGTGTTAACTAAACGTTTGTTGGCAACACCGGCGACGCGAAATTCCTCATCAGTGACACACGTTTCATTTCGTTAAGGGTTTTCTGTGTTTCCGTTTCGTTGCATTAGTCAGAGCAATTGACAGGCAGGGTTAGCGTTGAAGAATTTAAAAAAGAGGCGATGACAACAAATTAAGTGGCGTGACGTATTAATCAACATTGTAGCGATTGGGAGTAATATCGGCATTTAGATAAGTCTTAGTTGCAAAGATGAACCAAACTTTCACGGCTCTGTATAACTCTACGTTCTATGGTGACAATCTGACAGGAAACATTGTTAAGTTTTTTAACATCTATTTGAATGTTGTACGTGCATTTTGCTGGCGTGCTAGACAACTAAGCGAGGGGTGTTAGATTCACTTCCCGGAACAACAAAAATCTCATCTTTTTACTACTGCGCCACCTCTTGCGAACGTCTGACAATAATTCAAGAGTATAACTGTCATGAAAGAGGTTCTCTATTCAACCTTCGGACTCAGGACAAAATTCGTCTCAAAAATAAAAAAACACACAAATCGAGTGGTTGTGAGAATCTTGGCCTTGGAAACTGCATATACGAACCTATTGAGCCAACTATTTATTTGTATGTTGTGAATATTGTGATGTCTATTTTACACCAGAAATTCAGTTGTGTGACTTCGTAGCATTTGTTGTAAATTAAGAATTATTTTAAACATTAAAAATTCCTATCTGAAGAGTGAAAAATCCCCAAAATTTGTATATATTTGTATACTGTTCCGTAGCAAGTTTGTGGAAGCTTCATCTAGATTCTAGAATCTTAATCGCATTTTGTTCTTTCGCGTTGGTTTTCGCGAAATTCACGTCGATCACACAGAAAAATAAATTGTAATGCCAACAATTTTCGTTGTATAAAATTAACCCAAATGTCAAAATCTTTGATTTAAGAATAAAATTGTTAACAGTGATGTAATAAAATACTTATGGGGAGTATATTATTTTTACGCTGAATACCTGATTATTGAAAACTTAAAAACGAGTTCTTGTTAACAAAAATAATATTTGAACCAAGAACTTTTAACTTACAATTTTTTAAGAATCTGAGTGATTCCTCCTCCGCTATTCGCCGAAATGTTAACCCATTTATAAGAAACTCTTATCGCCTGCGATTCTTAGATGAACTCGCCGACGAACGTAATCTTCTTCCAGGGAACACGATGCGAACGAAATAGGAATCGTCTGGTATCTACCGTGAAAAACACTCAGTTATTTTCTTTAGATCTTTAGATGTTTGACAAATGCAAATCTTGTTGATGAGTTTTTGCAACACTCATCGGACTCACTGCACCTTAGGCTTTTGATGCATATAACTTTTTTCAAACAGGTCGATATTGCTTAACCTTCTTCATACCAAGTATCGTCAATAGCGGCAGAATTGCTATAAATCGGATGACCAAATTTTCGGTCGAAGACTCAAAACAGGAAGACGAGGTTCTTTACTACCTTTGGGCAAATAGTGGTTAAATATTGGACTACTAAACGAGGGGTTTGTTGAAAGTTTTTTTTTGTTTGTTTTGTTTTTGCTGCTCCACTTACTGCGAATGTCTGGCAAATATACGAAAGTGCAGCTGTCCTTAGAAAGCTTCCCAATTGAGTCGTCGGATGTGGCATAAAATAGTAAACGTCAAAAAACTACCACACGAATATTTATATTTGCAGAGGTTCCTTCTATTTTTTTTTTTGATCCAGTCATTTTATTTTCGTCAATGCCAACGTGATAAATTTTGCGGTCGCTTTGTGTGATAATTTTCCAGTTTTCCTTGCAGGTATTGAGATGTGGGAACTTCTTGCTGCCAGATTTTTTCGCGAAGTTGAATCCGTTTTTGATGGCGATATTGTGCTGATATGTATCAAAGGTCCTGAAAAATATCGCCATTAAGAATCAAAACGTCACAAACATGACGTTTGCCAGTCATATTTTCAAACCTCGAGGTAATAAAGTGATGCCAATTGTTGCGCTAACGGATATTTTGCAAAATTGATAAAGTGTTTTCCAAGTACCTTCTATAAGTTTACCCTTTAGTCAAGCAGTTCAAAAACTCTTTCAAAGTGCTTTCAAAGCCATACTTCTGCTAAACATTGAGCAGCTATTAAGCTGTCATCTGTCACTTAAATTCAAACGCAAAGTAGTTTTCCCAATTAAGCAATTAGTAAATTAGTATTCATGAGCAAGAAAATAAATTTAATTTGTTACTCAAAAAGGGTTGAGGAATAACATTAAAAAATTATTGCAACTGTCAGGTTTCAACCTGTCAAGTCAGCTCGAACTAAGTGCTTCACAAAGACCTCCTGCGTTGCTTTTATTCACCTGCATGCAGGAGCTCCGGATGCCAGTCACATCTTTCAAATAAACCATAGCTACATCCGGTGCAACAAAGTTTTCAAACATTCAAAAATGATATATGGCTTTTGGACCGCATATGCAAGCCAGCTGACGATTTGCGACATAGTACAAACATATACCAGAAGCAAAACCATCTGACACACATTTTTTCGTAATGCAACTTTTTTTCAACTTTTATATCTAATTGCATCCCAACAGGCGCACAGCACATACACACACATATTTGTCGGCCGCCACGGGGGGACAGTTAGTCAGAGCTAGACGATGAGTATCTCGCATGTGGCAGATCATAAACAAAAACAGATTAAACACAATCTCGTTTGCAGCAAAAGCCAAAAGTATAGAAACTATAGAACCGGTTGTATAGGAAGAGGACCACAACGCAACGGCACACGACTGGTGTCGTGTTGTGTTCCATCTCTGTGTGCAATTGTGGCGTTTAGTGTATTGTTGCTCTGCTGTCGTTTGAATGGGATTTCATTTCAGTCCAAATGTGGATCTATCCAGCATCGTCGTGTATAACTTTGGCCTTCGTAGAACGGGAAAATAAGGTCAACTACGACAGTATCGTATATGAAAAGCCAGAAGAAAAACAATGAACGGCCACAATGGGAGAGAAAAAACAAAAAGAACGAGTACGAAAAGCAACGACACAAATCGAAAGAACCAACGCAAGTAGAGTAAGTGTCTGTGTGCAATAATAATGCGGAAGGAGCTGGGCCCGAGGATACGGTTGAATCGGCAAGATGGCAAATTCAATGCACGTCCCATTTTGGATGTGTAACACCAACCATCGTCATCGTCATTCGAGGGTGAATTTACTGCATCCGAGAAAATATTAGAGTGATCCTTCCCCGCCAATACTTTGTTCTATAAATCCATCCTGTCCTTCGGCTGGCATTGTACGGAGACGTCTCCCAAACACACTCGGCATCGACATGGAGTACACGACCGATATATATATACTGACGATGGAGTTATACTGCAGATGGGATGGTTGCTGGTCATGCTCCGATGGCGAAGTTACCGTGTGGTTTTCGTGCAAACGGAAAAACAGATTGCTTACGGAATGGGGGCGTTCGTCTATCCGAGGCAGGATGAGGGCAATGTTGATGGTGTGCTACTGTGTAGTTTGCTTTTGTAATAATGTAACATTCACCCACTACCACCACTAGATACCCCTAAAACAGTTTGTCACTGCGATAACATTTTCTTCTTCTCTTCTACTCCGGTATCCTTTCGCTTCCTCTTCCTTTTTTGTTGCCACACCATGTTTTACTAACGAGTATAATGTACGCCGTGAAGGTATAAATTGACTGAAATTGAGAAAAATCGATTGACACAAACAAAGGGAATGGAGGAAAAAAAACCCAAGGAGACAACCTCGGTTTGGTATTATATTCCCTCGCACCAGCGATTGGCCATCAAATTACTTTGCAGCACATTTTTATGTACATATACGTACAAGTATGTATTTATGTGTTTGTTTTGGCAGCCAAATTTCCTTTCTGGCCAAAAAGGACGACCAACTACCGACCAGATAAATATTTCTTTTGTCTGCCTTCTCACTGTTCGGTGTTCAGCCGGTCTGTGCGAGTGTGTGTGCTCGGATTTGGAATTTTATTCAAAATGTATGTCCACAAAATTGAACATTCACGTAAGGAGATGTAGGTATGCGAGCAAACGAGAGAAAGGCGACATTGGTGACACTTGTCCGTTACTGTTTTAAGAATGCTGGCGACACATTCAACCCCAGGAATGAAAAGTTATTTTTAATGAAATACGATGCGTATTATTTATTGTTTACTCGAAAGTAAACAATATATGCCAACGTTATAGGCATTCTCTGTTGACTGTCTTTATTTTGAAGGTTGTGCTTTTACGATGTAGACAATAGAATAGAGCGAGATGAAATGATGGGCCAGGGCGTTCCGAACATATTTAAATTGGAAACGATTGTAAGCGATTTAACAAATATAACGGGTTGAGTTGAAGGAGCGAAAAGAGGTACACAAAACGATTTGAGCAACAAGAAATACGAATGCGTTCCGGTTGTCATTCCCTTTGTTGTGTTCAATGGTCGGTTGGTCAATTGACAACCTTAAACTTCACTTTCTGACCAGTGATGCCAGATTGAATGGTAAATCTTTTTTTTTCAAGAAAGCTCCAAAATATTAACAAGACTTTTTACCACTAATTCATCAAATTTCAAGATTCTTGATGTGATTATTTTTCTAAATCCAACAAATTAAAACAACTTTTTCTATTGAAGAAAATCGTTTTCTATTGAATCCCTTATTATGTATAATATAAGTCGAACAAAGGCCACGCACAACTTCTGTTTTACTAACGTTTACATTAACTCTAAAGTAATAAAACTAAAATTAATTTTTGTCGTATGGAAGGGATAAACTGACATTTACGATACTCGATCGAACTTGATGTCAAAAATGTTTTTGTGTATTAAATTTTTTGGCATAAATTGACATTTGCCGTACTCGATCGAACTTGTGTATTTAATTTTATATTTTACATTTGGAAAAGATCTGGAAAAAATATTTTTTTTTTATTTCGGAGAAACGAGATTTTCAGATTTTTTCATCTGGGAACACTGTTCCTGACTGGCGAAAAACAGAGAATTTGACTGCAAGATATATAATATATAATGATAAATTGGAGATTGCTATACTTCCGAGCCAAGTGTTTTTCAAGTCGTTGAAGTTCTCTTATCGAATCCTCAAACAAATCAAATAAAAATATATTCCAACAGAAGTTGCCAGGGGCCGCCGCTCAGTTTAAGTGTAGAACTTACTCCTAGAATTTTAGAAAAACAAAGTAAATCTTGAAACTTAGCTTACGAAGGTTTTATGCAACTAGCACAAGAAGGTCCAATGTTAGTACTACTGTAGGACATACGACTATTGAAACCATCTATTGATGAATCTTTTTCATATTTTTTTTTTACAAAACTAACTTTGAAAAATACGCTGTAGGGGTTGGACAGATTTATCACTGAAACTTCTGGCAGAAGTCATTTGTAAAAAATGTCGAACTTTACGCATTTTCCAAATGATGTGGTGCCCAAATGTGACCCTGAAAAATATTCTCAATTGTCTGGTATTTATGGTCTAATCTCTGGAGCTTGGCCTCGATAAACCCATAGTTTCTAAATCAAAGCAACGCCCACACTTTTGTCAGTAAGCTCTTCATATTCGTATAGTATTTGGAACCAGGGTTGTCAAGTTATTAAAATCGAAATCGCCAATCTTAAATTAAAAATCGCCAAATTAATAAATCTCCGTTGCCATAAAAGGCCAAATTAAAAGTATTGCAATAATATTGCAGCTCATATTATTAACAAAACAAAAGGAAAACAAAAACAACGTAAAAATCAAAAGATCAGTCTTGTATATTCATCGTGATCACAATCTTCATAAGTCTTTTCATTATAGTGAGAGTGACCTTCAAGCTGAGTTCACAATGAATTTTGAGTTCCGAATACCTTCACTAGGTCCGCCGTCCACCAGTTCATCTCCTTCTCTTGCGAAGGTTCGTTCCAACAAGGCAAAAAACCGACTATATTGTTTTGAAGCGAGCAGTTTCATTATAATCAAATGAACATCCGTTTCCTTAAAAGCTTCCATCGGCAACTTCCGGCACAAAGAAAAACTTTTTAAATTACTCTTCTTAATTGGCATTTTGTTTTGCTGCACATCAGTCCGCTCACAACTTTTTGTGCGGTCTATCAGACAAATTTTCACAATTTCTTTTCATTACATTATAGTTAACCTTTTAATTTTGCCTTATTCGATCGAGAATAGTGTTCTAAATTTTGCAGCACATAACTTGGCAACAATACCAATCAAATCATTTATCTTCCCTCTATTTGAAGAGGAAGCGAAACAAGAACTTTTCTTCTCCCTCGAAGTCTACATCACAGCGCATAAAACTTGTGCACCCCTTCTTTGCCGTTTTATTAGAATTTTCTATGCCCTCCATCCGAAAAGTCCTTCTGCCCTTTAGCTGGAACTTTTATTTCCTCCGCTATCGACCTAATTTGCGGAAATTCCAAGTGCAAACAAAAGTAGCTGCTGCAACATTTTTGCATCTTCTCTTCCGACCAGGAGCTCATTTCGAACCCGCTACGCTATTGCAATTCAAGGCATTCAAATAAAAACCTCAGTTCAGATATACCTATGTATACTCGTATAACAGTTGAAAGGAGCAGAATTGCTGGATTCAGGATAATCTTATGGCTGGGCAACTGCAAGGGAGATAGCTGATACAACAGGAATTGCAGACAAAATTGGGTCAATTCGACGTGATTACCCCTACCAACCGCCCGCACATATATTCGCATATTTCATTTGCAATTACAAACATTCGCATGTACACATTTTTACAGCGCGATGGTTGTGGGAATTCCCAGGAATGCCTTAAATCTTTTTAGGTGCTTCCTCTGGCGCAGCAATAACAACGGATTTTCTGACATTTTTCTTTTTCCTTTTTAAATGTTACTTTCATTCCTAATGAAGTCCTCTTTCGCAACGACCACCCTATTTTACTAGGCTACTATACCTCAACCAGCTGTGTGTGTGTGCATGCATCGAGCAAGTGTGCAACTTCGTAGTTTACTTATGCATTTCAACCGTCTGGCTGGGATATGGAAAAATAGTTTTATTCATCCACTGCCACGTCCCCATCTGCTTTCCGGCACTGTACAGAATACTTTTGACCATATGCTATCGGAGTGGTCGAGAGATAGGTACGAGTATACCTAGTGCTGCTTCTGCCGTCGCCCCATTCGAAGAAGCCGTGTGGAAAGAACGAATGGCGCCCGTGGTACTAATGGTGTGTATCTGTCCCAGAAGATATGTACTGTGAGCTGTATTATCTTAGCCAGGATATGCATTCATAGTTTGCAAAGAATTGTACAATAAAACGAAAATGGAAGTGATTTACAATTTTTTTTTTTTCAGTGTTTGGGTTGTTCCGCATAGGGTATATTGAGTTTGTGAGGCAGTGTATATGGAAACTCAATATTTGAACAGCGAATGTGTTGCATATGAAAATCAATTGATAACAGAGGCTGGAGCTGGAAGTATAGATTTGAAATGCCTTTCTAGGAAAGTGGGTGTTTGGAGGTTAGGTTTCTTTTTTGAGTCTTGATTGACATAACTTTAAAGCCATACGATTTACAGAATTTCAACATTTTTTTATTCATATCGATCTGGAAAATGCACTGCAGAGTTTGTCCGCAAACAAATGTACGGTTTTATAATTTTTTGTTACCATTATAAATATTTCCGATGTAGGAAACTGTCAGATTTAATGGCAGTTATATGGCCGAATGCACCTTAGCTAAAGAGTGACGAGTAGCCCAGGTGTTATGTCCGAGCAATCTATCGCTGTTTTGAGTTTCCGCTATTATCAGGTTTAAAAGAAATGTTTTGCTGTATAAAATGTGCCCGCCCCGTTATTACTTCCCGCCTACATTTTGCTCAATGCTTTTAGCAGGCAATATACATCAATGATCAATGATCCAGTTTCGATAATAAAAATGCATAAATGACTTTGTTGTATTAGAAGTGCCACGCCCCGTTGTCCATTCACGCCTACATTTTGCTAAATGCTTCTAAGAAACAATATACATTCATTACCAACATTTCAAATCTAAAGCTGCTGAAAGTACCAAGATATAGGGTTTTAAGTGGCTTTATTATGTGAGAGGTGCCACGCCTCGGTCGCCAACATATTGCAAAATATTTTGTACATACGACGTACAGCGGTGTTCTGAATGTTGCAACCATAGCTTCAAAAAGTAGCAGGCTATACGGTTTTAAATGCTCTAATGACAACTCGTCGCAAGCAGGACCTCGTGATTACTTCGTGCTAGACTACTGGGCGAGGGGTCTTACGTTCGATGCCTCAGAAAACGACAATTTACATCTCACTAACGTCTGACAATCCCCTCTCCATTAGTCTCAAAAAATAAAAAAATAAACTTACACAAAGGAAAAGTTCTGAGCTAGGGTCCTGTTGCACTAACTACTTATTTTGTATTTGTTTGACAGATGTGTCAAAAATAAAACAATGCCCGAAATAAAGCTTTTAAGTAGTGACTAGAGAACCCCTCATCGAAGCTTGCTCTGAAATGTAGCGGTCGTTTTGAAACGAATGGGGACGTTCAAAACATTAGTTTACTAAGTCTGACAGCTGGCTGTCATGATTTATCACAATTTTTTTTCTGTTCACGTGAACCATTTTATTCCAGTTGACGTATTCAGATCTATAATCAAAAATTTCTGACTGACATTTCGATTGTGACTTTGACGTATTGAGAGTGAAATTAGGATTGATCTATACACTGGGCATGCAGGGACAATCTAGTCTGAGTAAAGTCGACTTGAAATGAACTAGTCCTTCGAATTCCCGCAACATTTGTTTGTTATAACTGAAGTCTAAAGTTGACCAAGAAAGAGTTATTTTATTATATTCTTTCGGCTGTCAATTGCGTTTGCTTTAGTGGTGGACAAATACACAGAATTTGAATGATGCCAATTGGGAATGCATGATATGTTCTTAATATTGGATTATTTTCTCCACCAATGAGGTAAATTTCTATGTGACGCTTTTTTTTTTTTAATACCTTTCACTCTTCAAACCAGCGTTTTTAACGTCTTTTTAGTTGATGAATTTTTTGTATCGAAAAGAGTCCCATTCTTGTCGTATTGAGCTTGTGCTTATTGCCTTTTGGCAAGAAAAACTGCTGTCAAACTGACAGAACTCTTCTTAGTAATCGTGGCTAGGTTTACCACACTTAATGAATTATAGTTTGGCTGTGTCTTAAGGAGGCAGATGTCCGGTCATAAAGTGCCAGAAGTGTAATTTAAATTTAAGTGGAAACGAGCAAATTAATCACGTCACTCATTTTGTATTTCGCAGTCGCTTCAAAATACTCCCCACAAATGGTACTTGGCAGCGCTTAAACAAAAACGTTTAATAAATTGTTTGATTTAAAAAAACAAATACGTTTATTTGAACTTGTAAAACAAGAAAGGAAAACATTTCAAATGAACTTTTCAAACCGTTGACAGCTGATTAGCTTGCCACCTATCAAAGATAAGATATGAGTAGATGCCACTCAAGTGTCCAACTCGAGTTTTAGAATCAAATATGGCACTTCAAATGGAAAATTTTAGGAATAATCGATACTTAAGTGGTTACTGTCAAATAATAATAAGTAATAAAAGCTTGCGTGTTAACTTTTTTTAAAGTTTTCTGGCATACGGTAGAAAAGAAAGAAATGTGCATTGTCGTGCTCCCTCTGCAAAGTAAGCATTTTGACAGCAAATTGAAGCAAATATCTCCTAACAGGAGTGAAGTTATCGTTTAGAGACATTAAGGAATGTCTGGTTAGCCAACGATTACTGTGAATGCACATTTTGGTTCGCACTGCAACCCACTAGCAGAATTGTATGTAACAAAGGTTCACTTAAACTATGTAAAGACACATTAAATCATCGAATTGACATTTAAAAAAATCGACGACGTGTTTAGTTACATAAAATGTTTCTGACACACAAATGTAACTACTCAGTGTAGGGTACACCACATATTCAGTCAACTTTTTTATTGCCATTATATGTGTTTTTCTCTGTAATTGATTTTTCGTGTACACGTTTGTGGCAACAAATTTGGATGACGCTCTTTCCGCATTGTATGTTATTCATTTTATGTTCCATTTTGTTTTTCGCATCCCACGGATGTAGGTTAATCAATAGTAACCTTATACAGATGAATTGGGAACAACACGACCCTGAAAGAAATGAATTATACAAAATAAAAACAATTTTGAAGACATTTAAAAGATGCCCCAACTACCTACTTTCGTTTTGTTTACATATAGTAGTTAGTTTATCTCTTCGGGGATTGTGAATGAAATTTTAAACTTGAATGCGTACGAAGAAGCTCGTTGAGAATGTTTGCGCAAGTAAACTTAATTAAGAAGTGTGCTCTTTACTGAAAGTTGGAAGGTTACATATAAATATCCTTTAGGTGTTCACTGTTCTGAACATTTAAACATAATACAAAGTTTTCTAAGTAGCATTTTGCAGTTGGGAAAAAAATTGTTTGTGGGGGGGAGTTTAGTGTTTTGAATGAGGGTCTCAGGTTCAGTCCCCAGTTAAATATTAATTCCACCATTAAGGGATATTTTAAGACAGAATGCCGGCCATTTTATGATCCCATTCGGGACATTTATTTCAATGGAACATTGCTTCCCAAGTGCGACACTTTTAAATATCTGGGATCTGCGATACAGCTCGAAAGGGTGGCCAAAAAAAAAAAAAACAGCTGAGCAGGCATAAAATCATGTTCACTTTATATTGTCATTCGACTTAAAGTAAATTACCTCGTTAAAAATGGTAAAGCCACTTGCAAGGTTAGTGCTTTGGGTGACAGTGGATTATGAGTTCTATAATACTCAGTACTTGACCTCCAATTAACCCCGTAACTACCTTATTTTCTATTGTAAATGAAAAGCACTTTATTGCATATGAACCATTAACAAAAACCGAGGGAAGCAAGTTTCAACCAGTGTAATCGTGTTGTCGTGACTGTGGGTTTTAAGAGCTGCTTTATTAAAACGTATGCGACTGATTCCAAGAATACGTTCGCACGGATTTTCCCTCTCAAATGATTGATCACTTCATTACAGAACTTCTTTGATCACCGCTGTGTTATTTCCAAGGAAACGCTCTCGCTAATGAGATAAGCTTGTACGTATGCATTTTGTCTGACATGAATGCACCGACAAATGAACTGCGTGCACATTCATTTCGAATTTCAAATCCGTATAGATGATTCAATTTCATGGGAAACACTTCGTATTTGTATTTGGATCAAGGATCATCATTGAACCATTTAATAACCATTATTGAATATCCATATAAATAGCTTTAAAACGACACCATTCCATCCGAATCTGAATCCGAATCCAATGGATAGTCTGCTGCCAAACACAAATAAATTCTAACGAAGAGAAATCCAATTGCGAGTACTATCAATCTACAATTGTGTATATGCAGTTGCCATTGCAATGCAATTTGTATCCAATATCCAATTGCTCATTCAAAATTAGAACATCTGTTTTCCTACACAGGCACACATACATTATATAGATACCGATACAGTTTTGTATTGATTCCAAGCATGAAGAACCAACCCAGTTTCTAAAATATATTGCTGCCATAGAACTTGCTGTGTGCATTAGGTACAACACAATATCGTTCAATATATAGGGAAATCTGTGAAAAGGATTATAAAGGATATTCAGAGCAACTGACGGCTGATGGCTGGGGCCCAGAGAAATGAGAATTCAAAACGATAGCGATGTCGTAATGGGGGTCTCCCAAGACTGTGTTTTATTTGCGCAGACTTCGTGTGCTGAAAGACGGACGACGATTCTTTTGATTTCACAATCATGTGGAGCTATGTAGAAGCCAATTGTGTGTCGACAAAGAGCTGGATTTCTTAAAGAGAAACGAAATTAATTATTCTCCAAAGGCGAACGCAAAATCGAAAATTAATTGCATCGTCTGTTGATGATGGAGTTGACCATGACAATGTGGAAGAAGTGCTGGTCATTCGGAGTTGTAGTGTTTATGGGGGGTTTGTTGGGTTTCAACTTGACTTGCAATGGGAATTGGAACATTCTCCCCATTGATTAGAATAATCAAGCAATAACAAGAGAATCAACAGCAGACTTAAGTGCTGAGGCGCAAAATGTTAAGAACTCCGTGATCCGATGTAGGGGGTCAACTGTAGACACGCACTCATAGTTTGACGGCAGGTGACAAGGCAACAAGGTATATAGTCAATCGTTAAGTAAGGTTAGGTTAGGGGGGAAGTTTGCACAATGTGCGATTTTCACTGTGACAAAGACGGAAGAGATTGAAGCAATTTTTTTTTTTTTTTTTGAAAATACTTAAAGTTGTTTACAGGTGCCAATACAGTCATGGGTTGACTTCAAGTTAGTTGATGGTCCCTTCTACGTGTACGTTCCTCAACGATTTGCACTTTTTTTAATACCAGACCCACTTCGCTGTTCAGCTCGTAGGGTTCACTGTTAAATTTGCTGTTTCGAAATCTGTCACAAAGGGGAACGAAAATCATTCGAAGAATTTCGGTTTGAAACGACCAAGAATATTTTTATCGATTTTCTTTAAAAATTGATCCGATAGTCATTAAAATGTTGTAAACAATGAAATGAAACACGAGCGAAATAAATCGAATTGGCATTTATTTGTTTTTTTTTTTTTTATAGTTACAAAATACCTGGTTGCAGATTCCATATATCAACGATCGTCTAAACGATATCGTTTTTGAAACTTTGATCACCAAAATAAGTCATATTCTGGTCGAATTTTTTTGAAAAGCGTCAGCTTTCATTATATTTTTGGAAAATGAACTAGTTTAAGCTCTCAAACTTGTAGTTTTAGCACTTAGTTGTTAGTTTTGGTGGTGTATCGTTTCGACGGTAATCGTCTGAAAAGTTACGGAATGAGTGCCCTGTTCAAATTCAAATCGTTTAATTTCGAATGCAATAATTAATTAATATACATACTATTAGTTTCTTCTTTTTAAGTGTACCTTTTAATCTTTAGCAGATATTTAAATTTCAAATTCCAAATTAAATGAAATAAAGCATGGAAACAAATTTGCATTGACAGATTGTGTGACGTTTTTTTTTTTTTGTCAGTTTGTGGCTGTCAAGTTGTTTTCTACCTTTTCCTGACTATTTTTTGATAAACTCCTATGATACATCTAAAACATATCGCGCTCCCCACATATTTTTGTATTAATTTATACCCCGTCTGAATTTAAATAAAGTCTGAATTTGTAGTAAAATATAGTATTATTTTATTTTATTCTAATATTTCACGGATTTAAAATAAAAACTAGGAAATAGGTACTGAATTCAAGGTGTTGATATTATATTTCAATAAGCAGTTTAATTATTTCTAATACAATTTTATTAAAATCCTATATACATTTTTAATAAGGAAAGGTTTGATTTAAAAACTTCTGACTTAGAAACCAGTGTTTTCTGTATTGAATTCAAATATTATGGATTTATTTTGTAATAGCCGACATTATTTCGTTTCAATAAATCTTTTATTGATTTCTCAAAGTGAATATATAGGAAATATTAAATTCTAATATTTTCCAGCGTTGACCTATAAACAACAACAAAAAATATTGAATTTAACGCCAGTATCTTAACAGTGCAGGTAGGGATTCATAACCAACAAGCCACTGAATTCACTCATCAAAAATTCACTTGAATTTAAAAAAAAAAAAAAACCCCTGGCTTGGGCAAAACTGTCAAAAAAGCTGTCTGACTCAATAATAAATTCATGACCGTCTGCTGTCCCGTGGTGAATTTTAACTGAGGTGCGTCTCAAAAACGGGAAAACAATTTCTCAACTTTCATTAACTATTTGCTGTAAGTTGCACTTTCCAGCCGTCTGTTAAAATACCCACCAAGTCGATGACGTTAAAGTTGCAACCACAAAGTAAATGAAAATCAATTTCAATTTAAATGGACTTCTTCGATTTGGTACAAACTTTTCCAAAGATGGAACCACCAACCACTCAGCGGCCACATTTCACATAGCACTTCCCCACAAATTGTGACAAATTGTGCAACCATATCTACAGACTTTACGATGGATGTCGCCTCCTTTTCATCATTATGATAAACAGTTTGTCTTAACCTTGTAACCGATATATACTACCAAGAGAGCCAAGAGCTACTGCCAACATCATCTCTATTTTATATGTCTCGCAATATCCGATGACCCCCAGAATCAATTTTCCATGTCATCTCCATCGTCCTTACAAGAAATTCGTCATTACAACCAGCGAGTCGCAGAACATCGCCTTTCTTCATGTCAAGAAGAAAAATGTAAGCAATTGCATAGGCATATTTATTTAACTTAACGTTCATTTTGCAATTTAATTTTGAACTTAATCATTCAACAAATTAGGCTATTGCCAATGTGGCCCGCAAAAAGGATTCGACACACTTTTCGGGATAAAGTATTATCGGCTTAATGTCTCCCCTTTGCCACAAAATTAACACAATGAAGACCCCCCCGCATAGAGTCTTCTGTGTGTGTATGCTCATCGAACTCCCCAATTGATTCAGTCGCCATCCGACTTGCATGTATGTATCCTACAAGGTCTTCGACACCGTAGGCATGTTTTGGGGTTATCGAAAAGTGTTTCATATGAATGAGCGCAAAAGTTAAGTATATATGTACGTATACAACCCTTAAAGGAAGTACCCTGGCCCGTAGGGGAAGTTTCGTATCATAAAGTCAACCCCCATATATTTACCTCCTCCTGCTGTTTATCCCACTTTATTGAATCACGTGGTTTTGTCGTTTGTCGTCCTAGTGTTCAATTGCCGCACAAAGTTTTTTTTTTTTTCCCTACTTCCAAAGGGGGTAGGGGTAATTTTATTTTCATAGGACCAGCACGGTCGGGGGAGTCGTTTAACTTGCGCGCGAGAAAAAGGGTGGAAAATTGTTCACACAAACTTTATCACCATCATCCGGAGGAGTTACTTTCTTTCGTGTAAATTTGCTACACCAGCACCTGAAGTTGCTGTCGTCGTCGTCGTCGTCGTCGGACCCATCACAGTGTCCCTGTCGACCTCTTAAGTGTATTTTTGGAAATTATGTGACATAAATTTCGGGAGGCCGCCCTGTACCCTCGGTTTGGGGGATATTATACCAAAGTGGATATTTTTTGTGAGTGTGTATGTGAACGATGGTGTCGCAGTAAAAATAAGGATGTAATGAGTTTCGGTACAAGAAGCCAAAGTAATTAATTAAATCCTCGCCCGTATTGGGTAGGTATACATGGGCAATTTGATTTAGAAGAAGATTTCTAGGAGTTGCGTGAACCGGGGGGAGGAAGACAGTGTCAATGATTGTGTTTACTGTTGTTGGCGTCAATTTAGCGAACGAGTCTGCAAAATATGACCTAGAAAGCTTGGCTTGGTAGCGAAAACCAATCGGAATTAATTATGTGAGTACCTTAACATAAATTTTGATGACTTCCCAGTGGCGCCGTTGGCTGTTTTATTTATGTCACAACGGCAAAAGGGAATCGAATGGTAATTTGTTAATCAGCATAGCAGCATAAATGATTAAGTAGTGTGTAATAAAGAGAATCTATGACGAAGTGATAGCAGCATGGAGCACACAAATTGTATTCCACTATTAATCGGTGGAAAATGTTTTTCGGAGTTTTACCACCAGATGGCGCTGTTTTTGAGATGAGCCAAACAACTTATTTATAATCAAACAGATTCCGCGTATAGGGATGAATAAGAAAATGTTTTCAGGAAAGACCATTTCTGTAGGTTGTTAAACGGCGAAGTCGACCAAAATTTCCTTTCACTCTAAGGCAACCCAAAGCACTTGCCCGTCGAAAATGAAGTCAGGGTTGCAATATCTGAAACTTAGTCAAACTCGGCGCAATTTTAAACCAGCATTCGACAGTATTTCCGATTATTTGGACAAAAGTGGCAAAAATGGGTTTAGTCACAGATGAAGGCAAAACGAAGTATGTCCTGTCAACAAGAAGGGGCACCAAACATTGAAAAATTAAGTAAGGCTTTGTCAAGAAAAAACCCAGAAAACTATAAGACCCTTATCATCTCAGCCCTCCTACATGGCGAGGATGCAAATGGACATTAGCCAAGGCGGATGACGATTGCTAACGCAACTCTCCAAATTGCGGAATTCTTTTTGAGTTTTATTGTCTGCGACAGAATTGCAAATAACAATGACCGTACAAACTGGAGAGGCGTAATGTTAAGTTCACCACCGACAGTATAGCGCCACCTAGTAGCGCCTAGCTAGTCAAGCTCAACGCATCAAACTCTGATGCACGGGCGTCACAAGTCAATCCAACCAATCAACACTTTGCGCTGTAGAAGTAATCGCGTTGACGATTGATTAATCAAGAGCAACGCATGAACTTCCAGTCCAACGCATCAAACTCTGATGCACGGGCGTCTCAACTAAATCCAACCAATCAACACCTTGCGCTCTAGAAGTAATCGCGTTAACGTTTGAGAAAATGATGTGACGCAATGTAGGTACGCCTTTATTAATATTTGAAAATTTTTTTTGGCGACTGGTCTCAAGTGCTACAAAGCATGCGTACCTTTGCTGCTGCTTATCCTCCGGGTAACTGCAATTGACATCAGTAGCATTAAAATTCTTCTAAAGTTTTTATGTCAGCTGCCGTCGACGATTTGTCGGCGTCGTACCGATTATGGCGTTTTTTCAAACCTGATTTTTATGAAATATGGCACAAATGAAAGATGAATTTCCGTATTCCCGCATATATTGTTTTGACACAAATTTTCCAGCGCTGGGTTTTCCTAGTTGTTATTATTTGATCTACAAAAATTTAGTGACAAGTATTGGTTCTGTTTGCGCAACAGTTAAAACTTCATCGAAATGTGTTTGCAAGTCAACAAGGAGACGAAGTGTCGAGCAATAAAAGGCAAGTGATCGGCTCAGAAATATTGTAATATAATGAAATTAGCATTCCAAATCTTCAAACGTAAAAAAAGACTCGTATCAAAATGATCAGCGCCTTGGCGACGAGAAAACAGGGAGGTTGTCTTTTCGCAGTTCAGCAGTTGGCCGATATAAGGCGTGTTTTATTGAGCATCTATCTTAGCAAAACAGAGTAAAGTCGAATTTTAAACACGCAATTGCAATGACTGTACTCTTCTTGACATTTTCCATATTCGCACTAGGTAAAGGTATTTATGTCAAAAAGAAGCCAACTGACAGCAGCAGTTCATGTTGACACTGTTCTGACAGTAAACTGCTTTAAGCGCCAGTGGCAATAAAGTGAACGTTGAACCAAACTATAAGTTGAGACACACAACAAAATATACCAGTTTATCAAAAATGTCACTGAGCTGATTTATTAACCATTCATTTACTTTACTTTGCTGAAATAAGTGTTCATTAAATCAGACCCACCCATAGTTGACCGTGAAAGTAGTTTCAGCGAGTCTTTAAAAAAATAAGTTGAATTTCCTTCAAAAGTAAAACTGCTAAATATTTAGCCAAATCTTAGTCCTTTGTCATAATCTCTGTGCCTTAAAAAGCTCGTCAATTCAGAATTTGTCTACTTCTAAAGATTGCTCTCATTTACATACTTCATTCTTTTATGTAAGAAGTTGTACTGTAAAGCTCTCCAATGTTTTCCGTGTGTCGTCTTCACTTTTCTAATAAATATTTTCTCTTTTCTTTCTTTGCAGGTAACACTCCAATCTAATTGTAAACTTGTGGGTAAATATAACAAACAAAGAGCTACAGTAATTATTTTACTAAAAGCCCACCTAGTGCTCTTCAGTAGGTTGAGAAGTGCTTGAAAACACATTCGGAACTGTCAATTATTTATCACAACATATAGTGACAATGACACAAGGCTAACAGATACACCCACTGCTGCTTCTGCTCTGATGATGATGAAAGTAAAACAAATACAAATACGAAACCCTATGTAATCCATTACTTCCGAAATTCGTTACCAATTTGACAGCACTTCATTCCGTTTGACCGTTTCGGACCATCAATCAATCAATTAGGAAAACTTCAACTCAACCAACAGAGAAAAAACGACAAAACAGAAAACGAAAACACCCCAACACACACACCCTGTTACAACTAACAAGGCCAAGGTTTACTCGAAATGATTCGAAAGATCAATTTACGATTTTGGCTTATTTTTCGGTCGGCAGTCAGCACACACAAGTTCACTACCAAACACGCGCGCCACCACGTGTGCAATTTACAAAATCTATAGCATAACGGGGAGAACAAGGAACAAAAAAAAGTACTCTCTGCACTCAAGAAAATTGCTGAAACAAGAAAGAAAAACCTTCACCACCTAGCGACCACGAGTGGGTGAAACAAACAAAGCACATCCATTAAAACATGTAATGCAGCAAAGGCGAAACACACGAGAGGAGAAAAATAGAAAGCAACTAAATTCGTTACGTAGACGTTACACTTGCCAAAAGGCACTCCGAGCTAAATCTCTTTTTCTTCGTTCTAAAGCCGAGTCCGCACTACTGTGTTACTGCATTCTGAGCGTAAATTCATGTGGGCGAATGTGTGTTTCTGATTTTTCACATTTCAATGCGAAGGGGAAACTTTCAGTTTGCTGAAAACACCGAAATTGAAAGATTTGTTCACAACAACAAAAACTGTTTGTTTTTTACAGCTCTGCATAGTCCTTTGTTGTGTTGTATGATTTATGTCTCCTTTTGCCGAAAAATATGTTGTAGGTTTTATCTTTTGCGTGCGTCAGAGCCTAGGCATTTCTGTGTGACGGTGTTCGGTGACGTATGTCATACGTTGGGTTCGCTGACAGTAAAAATGCTACTCCCCACTGTTCCATCGAAATGCAATCAACTTGCGCTGTTATCCTTGCTTGTCACTCTCCACCTACATTACATAATATTTAGTATTTGCATTTATAAATAATTATTGATTATCCCGGGAGTGAAATGGGTGTAATCGTAAAGCGTTGGTTAACGACTTGTAATCATGCATATCGGCGTAGATAAATTAGAACTTTCGCCACGTTTCAGCAATATCTGTAAGGCTGAATATTTGATGATGGTTTTTTTTCTTTACCAGGTTGATGTGGGTGGAATGGAGGAAGGAAACATTAAAGTTTGATGACTGGCACTTGAAGGATGGGTGCGGGTTTGGTTTTCATGAAGCGGGTGTGTGCTCTTGACATAACTCCAGTCAAGTGTGCGCCACGTGAATGCTTAGTTGACACGTTAGCTACTTAATATGGGGAAAATTGATATTTATTCTACAATTTCACATATAAAGTTGAACTTCTTACCGTTTTACACCATTCGTAACGTCTTTGCAACGTTCTTCGACACTGCATATCGTATGTTACATATTTAGAGGATTGAGGTGATAATTCGTTACTTCCTTTTCTTGCCGTTACCCGTAAGTAGGTGAAAGTTGTCAGCTAATAGATTATGATGATAGGAGTTGAGTTTTGTTGACACTTCCTTTCTTTTTGTGTTCAAAATGGAACGTTGGGAGCAGATTTTACATGGATTATGGTTAATCGAGCTCTGGAAGAACTGAAAACAGTGACTTGTGGAAATGTGTCACAAAGACTGATTGGTCTATACCCGTGGCGAACACAATCGATCTGGGAACAACAAAGTGTCGAACAGAAGCATAATACTTGACAAAATTCCGTTGGTATCTCATCCATATTTCTGGAAGCTGGATCTGTCAAAATGCAATGCGAGGATCTTGGACTTATCAAGCCAATTAGAAGTCCAAATTGCTGGAGATTGGAAGTAAACCTCCAAAAAACTGCAATTGTTCTTTACTGCATGAAATGCGAAGTTCCAAACATTGAGCCTCAATCTGTCAATGTCACCAACTTGGTGCATTTTCTAATGAAAGTGAATACTTGCATCTTCTTTTAGGCAGAAAGTTTAGCTGGAAATATTTCGTGCAAAGGTTGAGTATAAAAAGCTTCTGTTGCAAAAAGCCGTAACGAATAAGTAGGGCCTACAACCTCGTTTCACTTACTCACTAAACGTCTTTGTGCGGTTTACGTACTGTGTGGCTATTACTATTATTATACTATTAATTCTGACATACATTGACGTTCTTGAACAGTCAAACGCCAGCCTCTTCCTAGCTTTTCTACCAGTTAGATGTGCCTAAGGTATAAGTACTTGAAAACTCATGACAAAGCTGGAAGCTGGACAGCTGGCAAAAAATGTCCTGGGTGAAAACGAGTTTATGCCAAAGCTGAACTTGAAATATTTTTCTGTCAGACTGTTGGCATATCAGTGCTACAACAGACGTCACCTCTGGATACGGTTTTATAGGTAAGCATGCAACAAAGTTTGGACTTGGACTAGGAGAAAGAGGGAGCGTTGCCGCTGAAAACTTTCAAAAAGGGGAATAAAAAGGAGCTAGAGCCAAAAAAGAGCCCCTACATTAAAAAAAAAAAACGACCAAACGGCAACTGGAAGAGGAGATTATTCTCTACTTTCTCGGCTCTTTCAAAAAAACTAAAACTCCATTTGGGAGCCGCTATTACAACAATTTAAGTGATCTATTGAAAACAGATATTCACAGTTTTGCTACCCGTTTTTAGAACCTCAAACTTGTTCAACGATAGGTGAGAAATAATTTCTTCAATTTGTGTGCAATGAATCTTATTATGGTGTATCAGCTTTTTTACCTACAGCAACATCAACCTTACTTAACCTAGAAAATCTTAAAAAAGAAATGAATCGTCCCCCGTCCACAACTATGACCTAAGTCATTGTTACTGCTGCATTTTTTTCAATCAGAAATTGTGTAGGTAACACAAGACATAAAGTTTGTACAAAAAGGCACTGTTTGATGTTGCACGTGTACAATAGTTTGAGCTACAGCCAGCGTTGCCAACCAATTTTTGAAAAAAGATGCCTTTTTCAATAAAATAATGCCCTTTTTTTTTAGGTAAACTGAAACAATATCTAAATCAAAAATTAAACATAAATAAAAAAATTAACAAAAAACTATTTTTATTTCCAAAAAAAAATTAAATAATAAATCACAGAAGAAATTCTTAATAGGAACAAAATTCATGACATTTTAGTTTCATGAGTAGGTAGTAGTCCATCAGAACGTCTTAATAATTGAAATCATATATTAAAAAAAAAGTCAATATGTAGAACCCAAAAAAAAAAATTCGAAAATTTGAAAAAAGACAAGCCTTAAAGCCTTGGCGAATGAAATAATGCCTAAAAGGCATGAAAAAGCATTGGTTGGCATCACTGGCTACAGCTTGAAACAAGTCTAAATTTTGAAAGAAGAATAAGTAAATCTCACGTGTCCAAACGTATCATGTGCTGAAGAGCCACCAAAGGGCGTCCTTTATTTTATTAACATTCACATTCACACTATAAAAACTAGGGTATCATTCAGTCCTATTTGAAAGACCTTCACTTGGCAGTTTTATGGATCTGATTGGAATTTGTAACCTAGGAACAAAACCAGAACGTTCTTCGTAGCTGTCACTTAAATATTCCATCGAACAGTTTCGTAAAATCAAATTCAAGGGCTACATTGCAAAATTACAGCATCAAATCATGTAAGAACAGCATACACATTATTAAAATTAAAAAAAAAAACCTCAACCACGCCAGCAGGTATGTGTAACACTTGTTATGCGTAACATGTAACCTTCACCTTAAACTGTCGTTCATTATAGTGCTATATATGAGTGATTGAGAGACCAAAGCCTATTAATAAATTATTCCAACGGAGTAATCGGGAATTTAATTTTAAGCAACCTCTCTCCTGCCACATCACTCTCAATTCAACAATTAATGCACGTGGGCTGAGAAGTTTACACTCAGATAAACTCATTCTGACCAAAATTGTCATTACCATAAATTCCCAACCTGACAGACCAAATTAAATGTTAGTTTATCCATCCATCCAAACGTACACATGTGCATACAAGACATAAATCTCAATGCATATCCTGTTGGGCAGGCTATTAAAAAGGAAACTACTCACCAAACTGTGTGCATTTCGTACCATCGCACAATTTTGGTGTCATTTTCTTGGAATTTCTTTGCAATTAGCCTATCCCACCCGTCCAATATGTGCTGACGAAAAAAGCCTTTGCACACTCTCAGAATAATCTGCCTAACAACTAAGTATTTGCATGTGTAAATTTCGTCATGGAAACCCGAATCTAATAGTGTTCCGCACACAGAAGCCCACTTTTTCCAGCCCCACACCCGGGCGCGGATTACGAAAGCCAAGAGATAGGTACACATGAAAAAAGGACAAAACCCTGGCCCCCATTTGCATTGCATTAAAATGGAAAACAAAATACTTTGCACCACCAACGAAAAATGAAAGCCACCACCACCAGATGGGCGACCTGGTTGTAAACTTTAAAAGCCCCCACGAATTACAATGCAAGAGTGAGAGGATTTGACAGGCAAGAAGGCATTCACTTAAAAACTGAAAGCCAGCACACATCGATTCGTATCAAGAGGGCGAGCTCTCGCTCTATACTGCATCAGCTCCGCAGTGTTGCCCGCCCCCCCAAAAAAAGCCTTTCGCCCTGTCAGACATCATGATGGAAAAATATAATCATTTTAGCCCTTGACCTATTAAATGAGGACCTCTCCATTTCCTCTTCGTCCCCAATCCAGTCCTTTAGTCCGTATGGATATGTGCTTTATGTGTGTGTAGGCACACGTGTGTACAATGTACATGGTGGTGGTTCGCTGTGATGGATTTATACATTTTTCATCTCTCGTTCGATGTGTTTGCTCTTGGTCCCCCTATTGGCCTCATTGCTATGGCTATGGCATTGGTACGTCGATATCCCAAGCCGTATCCTCTGACAACAGCAAATTATCTTTAAGGAAATAATGGAAATCTGTAGGCTGTAGGCTGTAGGACTGATTTGCATTGTTCCATGGTTGAATTTTATCCTCTCCAACCTTAGAGGTGATTTCCACTCCACTGCTCTTCTGGCGGAGTAATAATATCTACTTACTTTATGGAGAGGCGCCACTGCAGAGCGACGACCAGCCATCAGCATTTGCGTTGCGGAAGCCAACATAGAAAAGAGGAAACGAGGCGCAGAATATATATATTTTAATTTGCCTGTGTACTCAAAGTAACCGAAAATCCCTCAAGTGTACGTGAAATTGTGTATTTATTACTTCTTCTTTTTTTTCCATTTCTGTGTTCTCGGCTTTGGTATCCTCTTTTTTCTTTGGCGCTGGCTCCTGTTTGCATCGCATAATAACTCCTGTACATTAACTGAAGGGATTTTAAGACTGACATGACGGCGGCGGCGGCGGTACTGCTTTCGAGTGACGTTGAGTAGAGAATGAAATTTAAATTTTCTCCTCGGGGGTGGAAGTTTTAAATAAGTCAGTTTTTTTTTAGGGTGGATTTTCTTTTTTGTTCGCTCTTCCTGCGAGACAAGCTCCTTTGATATGAGAGCAAAGTGTGTTTGTGTGTTTGTGTGAGGGAAGCCAATTAGCAGAAAACGATGGAAGGCACTTGAGGTACCTATTATAGAAGTTTGCGCATAAAGTTTGCTGAATTAAATGCTTATGTATTGATTACCTTGCAAATGACTGAACTTTGTCAAACGACCACATAATTGTAAAGCTTTGAGGGGACTCTCCTGGTTTCATTTTCAGACTTGAATATTCTTAAAGAGTTGCAGTGTTTGTTTCTCTTAAATATTATTCGTTAGCCTTCACTTCCACTGCATGTGTCGACTGGGGACAGCTAACAGCGTTTACAGCTGGTGTGTAAGGAAACCTGACTTTGTATACTGACTTAGGGGCACTGTGTGCTTCACTTTTCTGCAAGGCTTATCAACTTTCAACTCTTTTAAATAAAGCGACCAAATATTTGGTAATTTTAGCAGATATAGTTCGACTTCCTTTTGACACTAATGGAAGGAACTCACAAGTTAATGCCGAGCAGCTGAGTTGAGCAACATATTACTCGTAGGACTGCGGTTTATTATAAGATGTGCGCAGTTTTCCACATCGCTGAGCGATGAGCACTAGTTCACCAATCATGAAAGACAACAGAGTGCATGACAATCGCTAAGCAGTTTTTGTTCTTTTTCAGTTATAGCCATAAGACAAATGTATTGTTTTGCTTTACTGGGCGCCACTTAACCTTAAAAGTAAAACCCAAGCTTGGGTTTCAAATGAAGCTTATGAATTTTTAAATTGAGTAAATTCACAAATAAATTGCAAATGGGGTCTTGTGTAAAAGAAAATTATTACAAGCACGACTTGGGCAACGGACTTCATTGTAGAGACAATTTGTTCGGTTTTTCTTGCAATCATCCACAGGGTTAAGATCGGAGACACACTACGGGCCGGAGGAGTTAATTTGCTCTTTATGTCCTTCTCATACAAATCTGACCTTTGCAAAACGAGGTCCAAACATTCTTTACCTTTCGTCATAGCTTTGTGACGACTCCGCATTTTTATTCGAAGATCTATGCTGCAGGCTCTATGTGTCTTACGAAATTCTAAATGTTGAAGGCTTTTCTACGTGCTGCGTTCTCTGAGCAATTCTTATGACTTTTTTGAATATTTTTCGATTTTTTAGAAGTTCTTTTTAAATAACTTAGGTTGGGACAGTCTTTAGTGCGTTGGGCTGAACGAGGAACCCCAGGTTCAACCCCCAACATATAAAAAATATTTGATAATTTTTTCCACTGACCCACTTCTTTCGAACGTCAGACAAACATCCGAGAGCATAAATAACCTGATAAAGCTTGGTTGTGATCATCTGATATAGTTCTATATCGACCTGTTGCACTCAACATTTTTTTTAGTACTGGGCTATAATTTGTATGACAACCACTTCTCTGAACTTTTGGGTGCCCTAAAAAAAATATTTTATTTCCAGAGAATGTATTGCGAAACTCGCTATCGACATATGTTTTCTCGCTATCAAACATTTGTCTAAAAAGGTTAATCTTTAGTGAACAAGGATTATACCCAACTAAGGGACTGCCCTACGTTGGGCGCCATCCCAATCCTTGATGAGCTTGCAGCGGAATATTGGTATTGCTCGTTCACTAGTGAGACGACTCGGCCCTTGATTTTTTAAACCGCACATCGACATCCAAAATCGATATTCCCACCTATTTCCGAATAAACAAAAAAGCACCCTCGCTCCCGTCTGCGGCACCAAATCCTCGCATCAATTGCATTTCATTTGTTCATTCTCCCCCAAAAACAAATAAGTGCCACCCTCTCCTTAAGTGTCATTTCAGTAACATCTTTCGTTCATTGCTGGCGCCCCCTCTCGCCAGAACCTAACGATATAATTAATGATGATTGATTGAAGGGCGTCTCAGAGGTCATTTTTTACCACCATTGCGAAATTTAGCTTTCCCCTGTTGCATCAGGCAAAAATAAGAAAATAAACAGACGAAAACGAAAATGAAAACATGACATAACAGAAGACACTTCCATTTCGGTGTTCGCACTTGATTGGAAATTCACTCAAGATTCGCTTTCGTTGCCATTTGCTTCGACTTGCAGTGCCGTCTCCACCCTGATGCTGTCATTGTTGAGCCTCTACGTCGGGGCACATGTCTCAAACTTGGAAATGAACAAGGGATTGTGTGTTTGACATGGAATCGATTTCGACAAGCAAAAAGTACGAAATAAAAACGACTTGGGCAATCATCCAAAAAACCGAGAAGAAAAAGGAGCAAAATTTATGACCATTAAGGAATCGCTTTTGGACATTTCATTCCGTACACGAAGCAGAAGGCAGACAATCCAGCACCGGCTCCTTGGTTGAAATATGAATTTTATTGATCGTTGAATGGTTATGTTGGTTCTGTTTATTTTTTTGCTCCTCGGATGGGGTTATTGCTGCTCCTCGGGCACTTACGGTTGCTGAAAGCGAACTCAAGGAGTAGTTTATTGCAATTTAAATAGATTTTCAGGACAGAGTAGATACACGTTTTCAATTTCATAAACTGAATTGTGTATGTAGGTTATGGGGTTCTCGCAGAGAGAAAGATTGAACTAGTTTGTGTCGTGACATTTGTTGAAAAGTGAAAAGGATGCTCGAAAGGGTGTTGTTTCGAATCAGATTTTGTTTGTATCTAAATGAATGCTTGTAAAGCCTCTACTCGGGTCCAATTCGGTGTCAGTTTGGTCAGCGCCACTGGACTGTGCGCCCCCTCTTCTGATTCTGTTGAAATCCATAGATATAACAAAGCTGATTGTTAAAGCCGTTGATGCATGCGCTAATTGGGAATCGAATCACTGTGCTGATATCAGATCGTTTGCAGTGCAATTGCAGCCGAACATGTATGTAATTCTAATTGAATACGTGATACCCGACGAATGTAGTATCCGTTCATTGTGCGTTTTGATATTTTAGTCGGGTATTTGAATCACCCGATAGAATTGGCAAGGAATTCGATTCGGAATGAGCGTTGGGTGCTGATTGATGTGGTTCTCAATGGACTTTTGTGCTTAATGCCAACTAATCTGGGCCGAGTAACAATATTTGTTGAAAATAACGCGAATTGTCGCCTCCAACGTTAAAGCACCTTTGAACATTGTTGTGGCATTTTCCACGCGGTTGTGCAGTGTGTTATCGATTTCGTGTTTTTTTGATGGCTTTCGACGCGTTCTATTTGACTTTACTGGCGCATGTGAGGACGATATCCTCCCAAGCCTGATCGTAAAAAAACCAACTAGTCATTTTTGCATATACTCCTCTAAACGCAAAAAACCCCAATCAACTGCCTGTGAAATATTCTTCAACAGGACACAAACAATCGGAAACACAAAGGTAACTTATGTCACTACCGGGGTATAAATCTTAGGCAGACAAGTCCAAGAATGACTTCTACGAAATGCAGCCATCATCCGCAGAGTCTTAGTAGTTGGGAAGACAACACACCACCTTGTGGACCTCTATTAACACCTTTCATAAGACATTTTTTTATCGTATGCCGTCTCCACATACAGTGAATTTTTTTTTCGCATGCCCTTCATCCAGACAACATGAGTTTTAGTACACCTATTCCGCATACAGTATACTAGAACTGCAGGGTCTCTCAAAAGTTGCTACTCTATTTCGAAAATACCTGTATACAGCGAAATCTTTTCTTGTGCGCCATAAACTCTGCCAACAGCGAAAGTGGCTTTAAAAAAACTTAGCTGACAGCCGTACCAGCCTATCCACGCTGCTTAAACTGCTTGTAATCATATTTGTCAATCTTTAGTAAGTGAGGATTGTTTGTTTTTTTTTATCTCATTCAGTACTTTATTTCGTTTTAGTACTAATTTGTGTTTTAGTACATATTTTCGATTTAGTAAGATTTTTTAGTACACTTTTATTTAGTACTAATTTTTGTTGTTGTGCCTATTTTATCTGTTAACCAGTGCCAAATTTTCACTTCCATCAAAAGTCTGTGTCCACAGACCTACAGTAACTAAAAATCCAGCCCACCCTTTAGCGTTGAAAAATTATTGTCACAACGTAGAAATGGCCCATTTCAGTGACCGGTCGAACCGATTTACCTCCATGAATAAACAACTCGAAGACAGATATCGAAAATCCGTTACGCAAATCCTTCAAACCCCCATTTGGAACTAATCACTAATAAATCAGATTCACTAAAGCTTTGCCAGCAACAATGACTTTTTTGTGACCCGAACCCGACAACCATTAAAATTTAATTTACCAGTCAAACTCATTTATGGTTCCTCAAAGCCATTTGCGCATCTTCATCGTCGTCATCGTCGTCGTTGTCATTATTGTTGGTCGCGGCGGCAATCTCCTCCGTCTTTGTGCTGTGGAACCCCTGCAGTGATTCATTCATTAGCTTCACACCCCGCAAAGTATAACTCATCAATTATGAATTTAGATATTCGGCACTCTATGTGACGTACAGACGCAGATCCCTCCGAAGACCCTTGTTCCGTTCGTTCTATGCCTTAATTGGTTTAAAGTGTTCATTTTTTTTCCGCTGTCTTTAGTGTGCGTCTGAGTGTATGTTTGTTGTTCCACCCTTAAGAGAATGAAAATTCGAAAGCCGACTTTTTTTTAAATTTTTTTCTGGCAACATTAACGAAGGAATAAAATTAGAAATGTAACTCTGACTGGGGCCCCCCTCCTTAAGAGGTCTGTCAAGAGCGTGCATATGGCATTCATTTGTCGTTCTCGTGTGCGGCTGTATATAGATTAAGTACTTTCCCCCGAGAGCACGTGGGGTCTTCGCCTGCCTAATTGGTTTATGTGCTCAGTGAGATTTATTTTTTTTCTTTTATTTTCATTTTAATTCACATTTCTGCCAGAAGCACACAAATTGATTTCTGTGCGACATCTGATGGGTGCGTGCAACCCCACACAGTACAACCACAGCCATTGTCGGTTGGAGATGGAGCGGATCCAGTCAAGCTAGAAATATGCCTTCCTTCTGGACTCAGTGGTGCGCGTTCATTGCCGATAAATGTTATCTCTATTCGTGCAGCATAAAAGGGGTGCGCTCATGTCCTGGCATGGCTAATAGGAATGTGATTCTGCAAAAGAGTGAGAGAGAGACGGATGACTTCACCCGCTCGGATAGTAATAACAATTTTTATGAAAAAGGAGAAAGAGGGGCATAAAAATTGAAAAGAAATCTACTTCTCTTACGCATGATTGCGGCTACATGTCGAAGAGCATAATAGAATAGATACGAAGGGGGGTGGCAAAACCGCAGCAGCCCATCCAGTAAAGTGGATGGTGTGTGTGATTTATATGTGTGTCATGATGGCTATAAGTTGAATTGGATGGTTAATATGGGGGACCTAAGCACACACTGCGTGCCGTCGACTGCGTAGCAAGGGGTACTTCGTACTTGTAGAAATTTCACTTTTATGTCTGGCTCTATAGGGCGGACTGAATAATTGTGTCCCATTTTGAAAAGGAGCCTCGCATTCGCATTTTATAGATATAGTCACATAGCAGGCATATATTTACAGTTTGACTTGTCTTGTCTTGTTTTTTAATGCATTCATTATGAAGCGGCCAGACGGAGAAAGTGACCCCTTCATTTTGATGAAGGTTACACTGAGCGGTTTCGAAAATAAAAAGGAACGCTTTTTAAATGAAAGCGGTTTCTTTGTGCTTTGATGCGTGTTGATTGGACACTTTGCGAAATGAAAACGTTGTTACAGTTGAATCCGCTTATCTGGACTATGCTTAACTGAAACACAAAATTAAGAAAAATAATTTTGGCCCATTGGTGTTTCATATAAGCAAAGTCTACTGTACCTCTGTGTGGGCTGTTTACATATCAGGGAAGACCTCGCTAAAAGCGGTGCGACGAAGGCTGATCAGAGGTTTTTCCAATCCAATTCGTTGTGCGTTACTTTGGGGCCTCTCTGGGTTAACTTAGAGTCGTTTTTTCTGGTGGTACTCAAGGTAGTAGCCTTGAAGTTAAAGTCGCCAGCGATTATTGCTGCACTGCGGGCCTATTATGAATACCCTGAAATTCGAAATATCAACTGTGCTTGTGCTTTTTGGATCGTTGCTCGCTCGAAACATTTTCCGAGTGTCATTGACACATCTGCAAAATTTGGTCAGTTGACCTTGCCTGACAAATGCAACCTATAAGTCGGTCGGTCTTGAAAAAAGGCTGCGTCAACCACAGAAGCAACCAAGATTCTGCCAAAAAAATCCTAAAGCCAAAGTTATAAATAATCCTTAATCCTCAGGATGTCTTCCATAACTCTAAAGCCGTTTTTCAAGAAGTTATGGGTCCTTATCAATGCGGTTCTAGGCCGGGGAAAGTCCTATTTCGACCCAATGGCAGTTCTTGGAATCCAAATCGACACCCTCGAGCAATTCTTTGATCTGAAGGTTCCCCCCAAGAGCTGTACAAATCTTTGTCTAAGTAGTTTTCGCATAACCGACAAGTTCGTCCGTGTGTGGCATTTGAAAACACTTGCTGCTCCTTCAAAGTCGGTACAAACAGCAACAAGTCTTTTCGTTCTTAAAAAGCTTCTTTACACTGCCCCAATTCTTATAACGAACCTATGACAGGTATTCGCGGGTATAAGACAGCTGTATGATAACTGTCCTATTCATGTATATCTGCCCAAAAATAAATTCTCAACCAAACCGTTCTTATGCGACACATCGAGCGGTAAGTGCAATGCGAGCAACTATTCAGAGGCACAAAGAGAATAATAAAACCGCTTGTTTTCTTCTCTTCTCCATCCGGTAGCCGGGACACCACCCATCGTATGGGTTTCAAAGGAAAACACAGGCAAAGGCCTCTTCAATATCTCAACGCTCACTCGCCAAATAATAATGCACAATCCTCTCAAAGGCTTCACTTATAAACAGAGGTAGATTCCAAATATAAGCAAGATTGTAAATATAATTATATGCACTATTTGATTATTTGCGGAGCACTTGGAAAATCCTCAAAACCAAGCGAGGGGGTTTTGTTTCCACGAACTTGGTCGATTTAATTCACACCTAAGCTCGACATTTCCGTTTCATTATATACACAAAGCGTTGGCGTTGCCCCAGAATTAAAATACAAAAAATAAAAGTAATGCCCTGTAGGGGATCACTTGGTGAAAAATTTGCGCCCATTAAAAGTTCGTCTTCATCCCTTTCGACCCAATTTTGTGGGTCTTTCAGTAAGTTTCTATATATCTAGATGTAGATATCCAATTGTGTCGCCCCCATCAAGAATTTATAATATAAAAATTCCATCGGCAAACAATAGAGCCCGACGCGATCTGCCTTGTGCTGGTTCTCTCGAACGGGCAAACGCAACCCTTCATGCCAGTATAGCCATAGCAACCCTTGTGCGCTGCCATCATAATTTGCAAACAGCAGCGGCGGCGGTCTTAACGCGACTACACTATATTTACACAATCCATTCGGTGCAGACTCTTGAAGCAGGTAAAATATTGAGTGCGGCTTCCAAGTGTATATGCGGGGGCGAATGCAACTGTAGAACAGTTGGCAACAAACCCCTGCGCACGATTTCAAGAATAGAGAATAATATAACCATTCGTAGCCGCCACCGCCACCCCATCGGCATCAATATATATATAGGAGCGCGGTATGGGCCTTAGATAAAACAAAGCACAAGAGCACGCACACACAGAGAACAGACGCGCAGTGGGAAGGGAGACGGGTGTTCCATCAGTGGGCTTGTGAGCCACATAAATCAATAGAATCAAGGCGAGTTTTATGGCATTTTAAATGAACTGACTTTGACCCAGGACAACGACGAGCGCGCCGAAGAAGAAAAGGGTGGGTTGCGATATATGGCGACACGGTGCTGGAAGGCTGCCCTAAGGCGCCGTGCACAAGCCGGCGGGGGTAGGTACTGCGAGCTTTATTTAGAGCGCATAATGTGGCATTTGCATTATTTTTTATGTGAATGCATAAAAATCTCATTAAATTTTCCAGATTCCTGTTTTATATGTTTGGTGTTGTCGCCGCTATATCTTCTTCTTCAGTATGCGGTGACATGGGAGGTTGTTTGCTGGCGTACTTAAAATTCGCAAATTGTTGTCAGAGGTTCGCCGTATATGACTTTTATTTGAACGTAATTCGGTTGTGGGATGTAGATTTTTGTTGTAAGGTCACCCTTATGACATACATTGTGTATTTGGGAGCATCTCACAGTTAGATTTGAGGTTGAGATTACTGTCATTGCCAACTATACTATTATCAAAAATGGAAGAGAAGTGTCTTGTGTTCGTTGCAACGCTTGAAAGTTTCAAATAATCCTGTTACGGCCTCGATATAGAGTATTAGCGTAATCACACGTTAAGCTGGCTCACTCCCATGTCCCATAGAATCGAATCACCGATACCCTTGCCCCTTGTCAGTCGCTGAATTTCAAGGGATCTACATATTCCTGCTCTAAGGACCTGAAACATGGACTGTCATAAAATTCCTTGAAGAGAAAAATTCTTCCTAAGATATTCGGTCTTGTTATGCATACTGATAACAGATTGACCAAACTATATCAAAATTGAAAAGTTCAGACCAATCCTGTAGAAAGTGTCAACTTTGTTCCCTCCATCCCAAATTCCAAAAGCATTTTGAAGACTTTCAACACTCCAAATTTGCTCCAGTTTACCTTCACTTCACCCCAGCTTCAAAACAGACGTCTATAAACTTTTCTAGTCGTGCTGAAGTTTACTATGTGAGAATCCAGTGTTGCCACGGTCTAGCTTTTCACCGAACTCTTTCCAAGGTTGTTCTCTACCTGCCCTTACAGTACTTATTTAACAAGTTATTTAAGGCTTCGTGTACTGGTTTCAAATGGCCCAGTTTGACAGCTTGTTTTACATACTGTTCGTTGTTTAAAACGTTTGAAAACACTGCCCTTAGTCACACTCTACATCGCCCAATTTTATACAGCAGCCATATCAGCAAATGGCTTTTAGACACGCCCACTTTTTGAGGGGGTATTCGATCAAAATAATGTTATTGTGAAGATTTTCTTGAAACAAAAAGTAAGTCGTAACGCATTATGTACACCGATTGATAGTGTCCTGACTATTAGCGCATGCAAAGTTTTTGACAGCCCTTTCGCTTAAAGGAATGGCTAGGGAAAACCTACCATTAAATAGAAATCGCTTCCTTTTTTTCGCTCTTTTATTACTGTGCAGAATGTTCTAGTTTTGTTTGTGTAGCGGATTTTGTATTGTTATAAAAACGTCGGATGGATTTTTTAAGATTTCATTTAATTCATAACAAACACGTTTCTGCTGGGTTACTTTTTTTAATAGAATGCAATTCTATCAACATTTACGTTTCCTCTTTTAATTCTCTTATGACAACAATCTACCACTTTCTGTTACTACCAAACTACGCTTATCAAATTAAGCTTAAATTGTGATCTACAAATAATCACAGTGAAAAGATGGAACACATGTCGCTTATTTTCATTTGCTTACACACGCATCCAAGCTGTCATCAGATATAACTACGCAACGTCGACAACAATCTAAGTGTCAAAAGTTCTTTGACACATCAACTCAAGAAAGCATCAAATTCAACTCACGAAACAATCGTATCCTTATTACCTGCAAACAAAATAAAAATAGCAACATAAAATGTATTTATAAGAAAAACAAGTTATTCACATATCAATTGGTTTTATTTTTAGTATATCGTATTCTGACAATGATTTCCGTCTGGCTGCACACGTCTGCCGGCATCGATATGCGTCATTTCTGTCACGGCTCGATTCTTTGTCTGTTATCCCATCAAATGAATTGTCAACCAATGTGACTTCGCATCGAGTACGCACTGATGTCAGTGATAATGATGAGGATGGAGGAAAAGCGCGAAAGAGGAACCAGATTGAGTTCTCATCTTTGAATGGCGTTCGCATGAATGTGCGAATGTGCATTAATTAATTTGATTCTGTGGTTCATTACAGCTGGTGTTGATTCAGATAATGGTGATGACGCTCCATTGGTGATAATTTGCAGTTATGATAAAGTAGTTCCTAGAAAAGAGTGCACTAAGTTGATTTATTGTTTTTTTTTGTCTTAGCTGCGAACAGTTTTAAAATGAACATCCGTCGTGCATAATGTGCACTGGAATTCAATGTATAAAGTGGTAACGCTTTCAATTAATTCGACTTCACTGACTCATTTTGGACGGAAGTTCTTAATCTGTTTTAAAGTTATACAAGCAGATATGAGCACAAAAAAAGGACTAAGAAGCACAAGCTGAACAATGGGTATCATTCTTTGTGCCGCAGAGAGTGCGAACAAGAATATTTTATACGTATACGTATATGTGCATTTTAAATGAGATTACTGGGGCGGGAATTCAGACTGTGTATCAATACAAAAAAATGGGTACACACCCAAAGAACGTGAGTGGTTTATGATAAAAATTTGCATATGAAGGATGAGAAAGGGGAATGTCGCTGTTATCTAGTTGTCAGGTGATGTAAGGACCGGATGGATGGAAGCTGTTTATATATTATTTAGGAATCAGAATCAGCTGCAGGTGTAAATTCGTTTCAAGAAGATGAAGACTCCAACTTCCTTAATTGAATAAATGCGATATGGAAACCTTTCAACGTGTGAAGGAGCAAGAGCATAAGAGTCACGTTTCGTAACAGCAGCACATAAACTTAATTTTTTAAGATATTCCCGCGTTCAGCTTATGTAAGCGCTCACAGCCTTGGCACAAAACATTCGCCGTATACTTTGTCATCTATTACAATTTTGACAAAACTGTTTTAGGTTACGAGTAAACTTTGGGTGATGTAGGTTATAGGTAACAACATTAACGACTTTGGAAATAGAAGTTTTTTCGATTCAGCTGAGCGGGGTTTTGCCGCATTATCCGAGATGAGTTTACGAAAAACAAATTGCGAAATATTGAAAAAAATATTTGCCAATATTTGCGGTCATAGAATTACGTCGTCCTCGTAAATTATGTACCCAGAACTAATCCGCAAGTCCCAGAACCCAGTTGATGTTGCTGATAAAGCCGTTAATACAAATGGTTCCAAAAATCCCGCTCTGGCTGTCAAAATTGATATTTTGACAATCTGCTTCCCCGGATATCACTAACAACGCAGTCTTTAGAACGGTTTTTTTTTTTTCGGTATCTCGAGTCTTCCTCTCCGGTCTTTCTACGTTTGTAATTTAGACTTCGCTTCACCTGTTCGAAGATCGATTGAAATGTTACTGCATTTTTGGTTGCGAGTGGAATCGTCTTGTACAGCCGTTGTTTATAAACTACTATCCACGCCCACGGACAGGGTCCTTAAAAATTAATTCAAATACATATAAGAGGATAACATAATTTCAGGTTATAAACTTTTATTTTAAAATAAAAGCAATTTTCTTCAAACATTAACCAAGTTGTTTACAAAACGCTAGCCAAATAATTGCTAGCAATTATGATTGTACTAAATCATCGACGCCGCACACATAACACATTCCACCCATCAGTAGCACCACAAACATATACCGAGTGCACCATTATCGACTCACCTCATACATCATCCATGCCTTCCACCCGTTCCATTCATTCAGCTCACTAGCAAAGAGTGCAATTAAATTCAATTCCGCAATCTCGTGTGCACTTAACATTAGCCAACAAACACACGCCTACATAAATTATTTTCCGATTTTGTTAAAATTTCTCTAGGCACGCACTATAGCAACAGCAACTGCGCCATCCTCCTTTTGACGCATCGTTAAAACACCTGCACTTGTTTTCACGATACTAACCACACAATTTCAGCGCACATAGCACTCTGGTACATCGAACACCATAGCTTTAGCGCAGCTAATAATAATATTCCCAATGCAATTTGAAAAATACACCTATACGATCATGTGCTTGCTCATTTGATCCAATAAATTTCCTATTCGTATACGTAGAATGTGCCTCCCTACCGCCTACCTATAGAAAGTTTTAAAACCACGCGCACCTGCTATTTGGGCGCCAACGCTGATGACGCCAACACAAATAGTGCAAAGTAGATATATTCGCTCATGTGATGTACGAGCACAATTTAATTAAAATTGAAAATATATATTTTTAAACGAAACGATGAAGTAGATCACCCTGTAGAGGCAGCATTATAGATTTGATTATACACAAAATGGCTTAATTGCCTGAATACTTTCGAATTTGCATGAGTGTGTGCGGCTTGATGGCAGGTTTCGCATATGCGAACTTGACCCTTATGTGCATTTTACGTGGCAGCGGCTCTCATTTAATTTGATGTGGCTTTCATTTATTTTTATTTTTCATTCATTGGTGGTCTGATTTGAATTCGCTGTGATTTTAGAAATGTTTTTGCTGGTCAAAATGTAATTAAATGTAAAATAAACGTATTTCACTGGAATTGCAATAGCGCGCAGTCTAGTGCAATCACAGTTTATATGTCGCACACAGATGACATTTGGTGCACTTTGTTATTATTTGAAAAACCCCTGGGAGAATACGCTATTAGTCACAAGTGGCGTTTGGTGAAAACATGCAAACTTCGGTTTCTAGATTAAAACGTATGACGTATTGGGGTTTACCTTTTTCAATTGGAATTGGAATCGTGTGCAGCTGTTCAACTCAACAGAGGGCAGTCTATAACAAAACGGCTATTGATCTTTCTTAAAGTGTATGATATGCCATGGCGCAGTAAAATTAGCCGTAAGATAAATCAGCAACAGGTTAGTTTTTTACTGGAAGAGTGTGGATTGTTAGTTAGAAGTAGAATGCGGACTCTCCAAAGGTTACCATTATAGTAATGAATAAGCGTTGAATGGGGTTAAGTTGTCTGCTACGTGATCGAATGAGTATACAAACAAATCTCTAGATGAGTCAAACATTTTAAAATGGGGTCAAAGAATATGATCTAATTTCTATTCAGATTGTACTAGATGAAAAGTTGTGATCTCCAGTAAAATTAAATGAAGGAAAAGCTGAACGGAAACATAGTTGTTGTTTTTTTGTAACTTTCTGTGTAAATAGTAAGTTTAGGCGTTTTCTTGTTAAGATCAGTGTAGAGCCTGAACTGTCAAAATAATAAATGCTTCTTTTTTTAAGTTCTGATTTTGTATTTCTTTTTTCATTCAGATCATAATCAGATTAGAATAAATTAAATAAGCTGTCTGAGTAAAAATTTGAACACAGTATATTTTGACAGCTAACGATATCAGTCCGCCGGATCAGGGATGCGAATGCTTGTGTAGTACGGAAACAGAGAGTAACAAAAGAAATCGACAACAAAAAAATAGCGGTATTGGAAAATAGAACAAATACTGTTCACAACGCGTATTTTTATAGTTATATGACAGCAAGTGTCAGAGCTGGCAGAGCTCTGTTCAGTGCTTTGCTCTCACTCACTCAAGTACCTCGCGAACAGAAATCGAAACCGACCACTAAATTGCTCATTTCCCTCACTTAAGTTTTGACATTGACAGCATTGAAAGATATGCAGTGCATTTGTGATAAGCCCTCCGGCTCTTATGACCCTGTCAAAAATATTTGATAGTGAAGCTGGCGCAAGTTAACTGTCGGAAAAATTAATAAGAGATGTTTTCTGAGGTCACATTAAACAGGTATTGATTCAATGTGACAGCTAATAGTAAAACCATATTTGCTTTGTGAAACGCATTTAAGTTGGCCACATTTTTTCTATCTTCATACATTTCCTATGTGGAATTGTTGCTGTCAAATTTTGTGACTTTCACTGCTTAAATAAATACAGCGCTGAAGTTTTGCTAATATTATTTTGCAAATTGGTTAAGACAAAGTACACATTTCTGCTTTGCAACTTTAAATAAATGTCT
This sequence comes from Cheilosia variabilis, assembly GCA_951230905.1. Taxonomy (NCBI): domain Eukaryota; kingdom Metazoa; phylum Arthropoda; class Insecta; order Diptera; family Syrphidae; genus Cheilosia; species Cheilosia variabilis. The sequence continues at coordinate 59,906,385 of OX579677.1, read as the reverse complement.
CCTTAACTGTACACAATAATTGTTCCATTAATATCTTAAAAGTGATGCCAACTAATTAAAGCGCAATTTTACTTAACAGTTATTATTTTAATAAACGAATTGTAATCCAATTGTTGACAACTTAATATTCTGTGTACAATAAAAAAAACGAAGTGCCTATTCGCAAGTTATTTGTGTACTGACTGACTTTTATATGGCTTCGAGACACGGATACGTATTTGACGTAACGTAATGGTATTTTGATTAAAAATAGTGTTTTGAGAAATAAATTTGCCTTAAAACGTACAAAATCGTGCCCAAAATTAAATACTGGAGCTTAGACCTCTATTTGACGCGATTTAACTTTGATATTTCGTTAGGTATCCGTATCCCGAATGACCTGCGAATAGCAAAAGCCATAAAAAAAAATACTAAATACACGCAATTGACTAAAGTCAACTTGTATTTTTTCTTCCGAAATGGTTCATGGCACAATAAAACATGTGAAATGTAATCGGCTTAAGCGAACTGGAAAATCAAACGCTTGCATTCGATTTGCGTAATTTTGTGTCGCAACCTTGCTACATCTTTTTTTGTTCCATTCAAATTGATTTATCACCAGGCAAATTCTTACAAATGAAAACTTGAATCACGTTCTGTCACATGATATCTACTATTGATTTGTACGGCGTCAAAGTAATTTTCGAACAATCAACATCACCTTAATCAGACTTCGTTAATTCAATAAACAAAATATTCCACTACGATCGGAAACCCGGAAAAGAATCAACCGAACCAAATTTATTTACTCACACTTTTTATGACGCAGTAATCAGCGCAATTATTAAACATAAATCTCTCAATGCAAAACTACTCGAACACGTACTCCAATAATGTGGTAACATTCTCTCTTCTCTTTTGCTACCCACTGGTTGCAGTGGCAACTTTAGCATACTTCAAATTACCCAATTTGAAGATCTTAAAGTCGCACTTACTCATTTCCATTTCCCATTACGAAACAAAATTGCATAATATACCAATTACATTTGTCAGTTGGTAATGGTGGCGCAAAGAATAAGGCCTTCCAAAAACAAAATAACATCAACAACAGCCACCAACACCAAGACGATGAAAAATATGTCTGATCAAATGAAACGACGACATCTCCATTCTCCACACCAAGCAGTAGAGGAAAACATCCAAAAACAAACTAAGCTGTAATATGCTGCGACCGTCATCCACAACGATATAAAAATGTCGTGTAAATGCCGTGCAAGCGTAAATTTAATGAAAACTGGAAGCTGCAGAAATAAACACAAAAAAGATATGAACACATTACTTTGCACAAGAGTGCCGTGATTCAATTGTTTTTTTTTTTTACTACATATACGGTCAAATTTGACAGGAAAACTTGTTCACTATTTGACATTTGTGCATTGTTGTGTGAGAGAAATGTCACAATTGAAATGCTGCTCATGCGAGTGCAGTTTCATGCTGGATGTTGTTGATTTTATTTTGATACTAGTCAGTGACATCTAAAAGAAAAATAATGACATATAATGTGAGGTTAGGTTTTGTAATCCTTCATTCATTTGCAGCAGTATATCCATTACAAGGGTCGCGGGTATAGAATGTGTGGTTTCTAAAAAAAAAATTTTTTTTAATGAGAATGAAAAAACTACACGTTCATAAATAGTGGTTGACATTGGCCATATCGCAATCCCCGCTGGATGACAGACATTGTGCTAATCGAGAGCAAATCAAAATGTTTACTTATTGATTTATCTTTCGACTAACGAATTATTTTCAGAATGTTGAGGATGTCTATGGTAATGGACAGGTAAAGTCCATTGAAACGCTACCATATTTTTTGACAGAGGTGTCACATTCTAACATTTTTCCTATTTTCCGTGTTAAAAGACCCGTTTAGTGTTTTTTGTATTTATAAAATTATTTAAAAAACCCACAGAGTAATCTGAATTTTATGAAAACATACGACGCTCTCAATGTCAGGTAATGCCTTTCTCTTGTGAACAAAAAAAAAAGGTGCAGCACTTTCATACTTTGTTTCGTTTGCATATGATACACAATTGGGTCGGACACTTATATGCGCCTAACATGCAGTTAGTTGTGCTTCAGCATGAGGAAAATATTTGGCTATCGAACCTATTGTTGCATTTTATTTGAAAGTCAAAGTGTGTCAATGGTTCACCGTTTGGATGCGACATTCGGGAGTGGTTTAAAAAACGCTGCGCAATGCTATTATGCGACGCGCTGCTTTTTGACTTTTCACTATGAAATGTCAAAAATGCAATCGAATGTAGAAACAAAAACATATACTTTTATTAAATAAAGATGGCGTCTTTGCAGTGTGTTCACCAAGCAAAACCAAAAAGTGATCTATACATACATGAAAATGATAACTCATTATTGAAATCAGTAAACATTTCGCATTTGAATGTCACACCCTACTTCTTTCTTCTCACGTCACAGCCAAATGCACGTGACGTTAATAAAAGCCGCGGATATTCGTATATTTTCTAGTGAATTATACATTATTTTCTTTTTTAATTTTGATTTGAATAAATGACAAACATAATATGCTTACGAAATTATAGTAAATGCTGCCAACTATGTAGTGTGAAATGTCATACATTACAGTCAATCCGGTCGGGTGTAATTTAAACACTCCTGCTATATATTCACATCGCATCTCACTGAAAAGTGAATGTCAAAATACTTTGATTTATTGCACGACTATTTGACATTTTGACAGCATTCTTCCGAGTCGAACGCTCTACTCCAATGAAAAATGTGAAATTCCAATCTGACTGTTAGAAAGTGTTGCAAATAACGGTTTTATTTGTTTTCAAGTGACGGCAAACTAGCTCGAAACAAATATTCAATGCCAGTCGGGAAATTCTTGACTAGTTTTGTGGGTAATCCCTCCGAAAACTTCAACTGAGTAACTGTTCTCGTAATCAATTAAACAATAATCGCATCAGGTCAAACTTGGTAAACCAATTTTTTGAATGTTCCCATGTGAATATTTACCCGAAATAATTGTTTACGTTCTTATTCTACAATTTGACTGTTTGTGTTGATTAATTTTTAGCTCGAACAGGGTTCTTTGTTCAACTTAAATGTACTAATCCACATAGCGCCATTGTATGGTTTGATCTTTTTTCCCTCTCATAACACACTTATGTTTAATGTCAACAACGATAGCACTCAACTGCCTATCACTTATAATCATATTTATTTTTCAATTGCAGATAAATCTCCGATTAATACTCGTTAGCGGCAAAACAAAAGAATTCCTATTCAGCCCCTCAGACTCAGCTGGTGATATCGCACAAACAGTATTCGATAATTGGCCCGATGGTGAGTAGTTTTCCATATATCGATAACGGAGAATTTATTTTAAGTACATAAAGCTTGAAAGCTTATCGCTAACGGCTATAACTGTGGAATACCTTTAAATACCTTTTTGTAAGTCGACTTAAATCAAAATATTTGGCAACTACATGAATACAACTCTGAATACAGGGCATTGCCAGAGTGGAGACCCCAATATTCCCCATTACAATTGTGCTTGTAACAAGTAACCACTGGGCTGTGTTTGTGCTTTTGTTATGTTCGGATTCGGGGGCGGCTGCAGAACAATATGTACACACTGGCATTGTGTTTGCCTAATTAATTAATCTGCAGCGTGGTTCATTTACATAAATTATGTCGTACACGTCCTCGTAGTTGTCGTTGTCGTCATCGACGGATTTCGATATCGATACCGATTGATCCCGTGTGTTTGGTCGGTGCTCCACCCTGAATTGAGGAAGGATGAATTAAATACCGAGCTGTTGGGTTACGGCTCCTACTTGATTTTTAGTTACCACAAATTTCACCCGCAACAATATTATGGTGTGGGAAGGTACTGAAGGTATTGAAGCTGGTATAGATTAATTTTTTTTTGTATCGATGTGAATTGGAGTTTTGTATTATTGTGAGTTTTGTTTGGGGGTAGTTTCCAACTCTCGTTCGTCCTTGTGCACGTTATTGCTATTACTCATTTTTTATTCATTTTTGTACTGGCATATTATCGATGCAATTAGGTGAGGGTATTGTTTTAGATGCGTGGATAGTGTATGTGGGGCTAAAATTAATTGCCATGGCTCACGAATCGAATTGTTCTCCAACTTATTTTTAAAAATGTGCTATATGGCGTGATTTTCATGGCCAGCTTTTGTTTTGATTTGTGGGTAGCTCACAAATTTGTGTACCGAAACTGGCTAATATTGTAAATTGTCTTAATTAATTTCATTCAATTCTAATACCCTATTAACAACGAGCCGAAAACACTCGAAACCAGCAGTTTTCATATACCTACATATTTCAGTTCTCAAAACGAATCGTTTAAGGTCGTTTTACACGAAAACACCACGAAAACGACTTCCAATCGTTGGGTTGTTGAAAGAAACACACCTTTTGCAATTAATGCTCTAAATTCATTTTAAAACACTTGACTGCAATGGCTACCATATGTGATAGTCAGTGGTAGTTCCGTTGGTACCATAGCTATCAAATATGAAAGCCAGGTATGTTCTCACTTTGGGCTGTGGCATGCAAAAACGGTAGCCACTACGAAAAAATCCGTATGAGAATAAATTGCTTGGCACCGCATACGATGAGATAGACGTTTGTGGTTTGAGAAAATTTGGAATATTCCAAATTTAGGGAGAACTAAAAATAATTATAATTTTGGAAAAAAAAACTAAAAATATAATTCATAAGAAGGAAAACATTAATAAAGAAATTATGTAACTGTAACTGTCTTTCCGACTTTTGGGCACATGTTTAGTGTTTTGAATTAAAACAATCCCGGCACATTTGAAGCTGATCGGGGCAACTATCGCAGTAGGTGAATATTAGCTTAGCTTCTTTTCGGGCTGCTTCACGTCCTTTGTCATTGGTTATTCCAGTGTAACAGATGTTGCATTTCCTTCGAAGTTTTTTTTCCATCCGTAGATTCAAGAGGTGGAGTGTTTTTGTGCGTGGTTCTGAATCGGGGCTGTAGGTATATATCCAGTATTTCAGCAACCAGCATTACCCTAAATTTGCGGGTGTTAATTTTGGCTTTTGTAGCATTTTTGTATAATACCCATGCGTTGACAGCACCAACTTCTAATAAGAGCTCTATGCTAAGTTTCCGATACCACTTGATACCTTTTCTGAGGGTAGAAGCATATGAACCCATCTTCTGGTCGGATAAATGTTCCCGTGTTGTAGACAAGTATCGCAGCGGGTTTGAAAGAAGCTCCTCGTTGTTTCGGCCTTGAATCTGTACTGTTCGATGGTTGATTTGATTGGCTGATGCAATTTTTGATTTCGATTTTGCCGTGTAACGGGTTGCAATTCAGGAGCATGTTTGGTGGAGAGCATTCGCACGTCACCGGTGTCCTTCCATTTCAAAATTACGATGCAATTCTCATCTTCATGTTAAACAATATCTCATTTGGCCAAGTTAGCTAGTAGGACATCTTTTCGGATATTTTTTTTTGTTTTCGCTTAGTGTGCCAACCGCATGGGTCTGTTTTTGCAACAACTCCAGTGCCATATCGTAACTCATGAAGAAGTTATCTACATAAACATCTTCCCTCATTGATAAGGTATTTTGAAGCATATAAAAAAAAAATTCTGGTTATCAATTATGATAACCTTGGCCCCTACTGATAGAATTTGCATTTAAACTTCTTCAGGTGCCGTAGCTATTATATTTGATAGCCAGGATTAAATTCGTCCTAGAAGTCAAGAATGCATAGCTAATGAATAATAATAATGCGATCGAAATTTGTAACCAAAATAGTTAACACAGAAGTTTCACGACTAGCGTCTCACAGCTGATTAAAACGTCAAACGAAAACCGGTTGGTGTTCGGTGTGAATGTATCGACAAATCTTCGACGAAAACGAGGATATCAGTGCGATATGAAAAAGGTATAAAATCCCTTAATTTAAATTAGATATGGCAAATTTGAGACGCAAAGCTAAATGTTCGGTAACTTCGTTCACCCCCTTTCTATTAGCAAATTCATCCTCGAACCATCTGTGACTTTGTCGGTTTTATTAATTGTGTGTACGCTTACCTAACGTGTTCTTCGTTAAATTCGCCCGTCAAAAATGTAAGAAGAGTCTTGCATACAGAATTTAGTTTTCCGCTGAAAATTCAAACAGAGCTTTAAAAAATGAGCTACCCATATACGAGTTGTGCCTCATTGTCTCCTCTTTGTGACTCTTTATATTCATTATAAATGTATTTGGTTAAAGTCAGATTATGTACGCTCTTTTCCAGCGCCGGTCTAAGGTATCTGTATACAAGCAAACAGAAGCCAGTGTCTAATTTTATTAAACTGAAGTTTCTTTTCAATTCAAAGCACATTTTGCTAGATTAAGTGAAATTCCATAAACTAGATTAACTGATTTACTCCAGTCACGTAGCTATATGAGACAAAACAAAAGCTTCAATAAATATTTTCCGGCTTCTAAATTCGGAAGCATACAGTACGAGTAACTTGAAAAGAACGCCTGTCTCCCACCAAATAGACGCGTGTAATTGCGCACCTTTTAATAAATTTGATAGCAAGGCAGTAATAAAAACAAGCCGGTTCCGCAAAATGATCTACTCCAATATTCACCCATCGTGCGCGCTGGAACTCTTTTAAATAAAACCCTTGAGCTACGCAATCCGTCGAAAATGTTTAAACGCTCTTTGTTTTTGCTTTGCAAATTAGTATTCTGACCGAGCTGTGTCGGGCGATGCTGTGATTTATCCCCACGGTCTGTGCTCTCTTAGTATAACTTCATTTGGTTGGCACTGCGCACTGAGGGATCGATAGCCACTGGAGAATGTGTGTGTGTGTGTGTGTAGCCAGAGCGTGACTGTGGGGTAGAAGTGGGTTGTCGTGGCACGGTATTCGGGCAAAATTTTAATGCGCTAAAAACGTGTATATGGTAATTTCGTGTGAATAAATGGAGACCGTACCCACTAAGGCGGAATACAAACAACGAAATCTCTTAAATGCTCCATTACACTTTTGTTGACAGTATATTCGTATGTATGGTGGTCTGTAGGACGTCATAGTAGGAAGAGACTTGCCGAAATGGGTATACAGGTGGTAGGACAGGACAGAGAATTGGTCGATGGATTAAATGTTTGTGTTTTTGTTTTCATCCTACTCAGGTGACTAAAAGAGGGAACAATTTATAGAAGGCGAAAGGATTCCACTGCCGACCATTTGCGGCATAGTTTCTTGTGGTTTCCAGTGAGTTAGCCGCGGGGGGGGGGGGGGGGGGGAAATCGGTCATTCTTTGCGCTCGATTATTCACTGCGCTGCCCTTAATTTAAAATTACCTGAGATGAGCGATAAGGTTGACGACCGCAAGGGAATTTGGTAATTCGCATGCGGTTCTGACAATATTGCGAAAATATACACGCTGAAAACTAAAATGTTGAAGGATAGCTACTTTTGTATGCAACAAATAAGCACCTAGACCCGCACCTAGATTCTTCTCAGTCCTTGTGCAAACATTTCTCAATAAGTACCAACTTATAGCTGCAAAGTTTGCGTGTATGAGCCGTGTATGACCGCCAATGACACTTTAAAGGCTCGCCTAATCTGACGTAACACACATTTGCGGCGATAGCTATGGCCCAAGTTTTGACTCTTAATGCGCCAAATAAACTCACTTGTCTTATAACATAAAACTACAGAAAATATAATGACAACTCCATTTGGTGGTATTTTTTTTTCCTTGCACAAATTTAACTCCTCCTAACAATTGAACGGGCTATAAGTTAGTTAGAAAACATTGAAGAGCCTTCCTGTTTATTGCCGCTATACGACAATTATATCGGATTTCCTAAATCAACGCATTCTTTCTTTTTATTCATAACACAAATTCATGGTGTCATATTTTCGGTCAATGTTCCGAGAAACTAAAGCAAAACATGTCACATGGCAAAGACAATTGAGACTTATTAGATGGGCATACATAAAAAATATTACATTCGTATTATAGTTATCCTTATATAGAACTACTACTTTCAGTTGTTCTGCTCGTATTCCGTCCGCGTGATTGCACGCTCTGCCATTTGCCATGTGTCACATTTGGATCACAGAATCTAAGCCATTCATCGTCCCTGATTCTCTTCGACTCATACGTACGGCTTCACATGAAATAATCTGTGGCCTGCGGCTGCGATACTTGCAAGTATAAACGACACTGACCATGAATTAGAGATGTGAATGACAGTCGTCTGTATACATTTGCACTTTATGTCACCTGTTTGTGTGTGTTCTTACCCAACTACAGAATAACACAGTCACGTTAGTGGCTAACATCTAATGCAAACATAGATGTTTACGCGCCTATCTGGTGCTCATTTTTGTCACTATAACAGATGTGTCATTTGTTTATTTAAAGCCTCCAATAATAGGGTTCTGATGAAACGAGTTGGTCTACATCATGTGTTTCTTTTCATGCGTGTTACAATCGCATTTGGGTGAAAATGTGCTCTTACCTTAAGTTTAATTTAATTTGCACAACGATTTACTCGAAAATCAAACAAGACACGTCAAGAAAACTCGTTTATCACACGTACTAAGAGTTGTTTTCTTCTTGGAGACAAAAAAGTAAATACCATCTCCGCCCGTCGGCATATATGTAAATTAAGCTAATAACTTTCAAAAACACGTCCCTGTGTATTGGCTGACTGTTTCTGGGATGGTTTCTGCACCCAAAACAAGTGCAAACATCGAATTGATCAAATGCCGCATTCAAGGTGACAGGAACTTGAACTGCTTCTTTAGAGAGTGTCAATTCACAAGTTTGGTGGGGCTTGGCGGCTAAGAGTTATAGGGAGGTAGACGCATAGCGCCAACACTTAATTATCTTTATTATGATGTTTGAATTGAGACGTTGAATGTCAAAACACCAGGATGTCGTATTTTTATTTGTTTTTGCCTCAACAGTGGCTTTTGTACAGCTCGTAATCTGCACTTTGTATGCTGAACGACATGGAAATTAATTGAAAGCATGCAGCAGAATACGAGTAGCTCAAGTGTTTGCTTTTTTTTCTGACAGCAAAGGAGTGAGTCAACAATTCACACAATAAAATTGTAAATAATATTTTATTGAAAATGGTGGAGCAGCAGCTGTGCCTGCAACTATGTCGTCATTATATGCGCTGCCACTTTGAAGGGCACTGCCCTGAAGTGCGTTTTTCTTTTTGCAATTGCTGTACATATATAAATTTATGAAATGCAAAGAAAAAAAAACTATAAGAGTCTAACAAAGCGGCATAAAGAGCAACAGCAGACGAAACCCAAAACGTGGGGGATGGCGAATAGCGAGCAATCAAAGGCGAAAACTGGCGAAAACTCTAGGTAATAATAGTGAGTAAAATGAGATGCGCACGAGATATGTCAAGCGATGGATTGCCGTAAATCGGATTTAGTATCTATTTCTTTTGTTTTCGTTACTAAATTGCCACTTGAGTTGAATGGACAATATTCATATAGAAATCGAGAGACACGCATCAATGGGATTTTGATTTCGAATTTGCGATACGACCGTTTCCCAGTTGAACGGCTGCGTCAAGACACTTTCACTTATTGAATTTCCCTCTCATGCATGACGTTAGTATGAACAGACCTTTAGACTTTACCATGCCAAGCCATCAGTATTCAATTGCAATCCGAAGGAAATTTATGAAGAAACGAAAAAAAAAACAATCAGTTTCAGTACTTGTCATTCGGTGCCCTCTTCAGAACGAGAATTGAATATTTCTGTACAACAACTATAAGTTGTGATTCACATAATAAGGAATGGATTTGGAAGAAGTCCAAAATTGTAATTTATGACTTGGATATTTATTTTTGCATTATTATATCTCCGTGTAGTTTATTTTATTTCTGTTGATAATTATTGTTTGTTTTATCATAATAAATGAAATAGTAACCAAGTGGTAGCCTTGTATGTTCCGTCTATTTGTACTTTGGCTAGTCATAAACATTTGATTTAAGATCTTGTTGTAGAAGTGATAAGAAATGTACGCTTTTCCGTAATAGGTTTTATAATTATGAACCTGCAGTTGCGGTTTACAACACTTTAGTGATTAGGGTGAACTTTTCTGTTCACAGTCCGGGAGAATGAAATGTCAATAGTAGTATTGACATTTGCAGTTCAAATGTGTATTGAATGTTCTCAGTATTGTAACCTCCCCACTTGTTCGAAATCATTAATCTTCCATTGTACTTGACATGGGTCTTAATTTCTGCAATCATTGCTATATAATAGTAATAATTTCTTTGTTCCATTCAACATCGTAAAACTAATCGGAGATCGGCAGGCTTAGACGTGCTCAAAATCATTTCCTCATCTCAAATAAATTTGTGAATATGACAACAAATTTATTCTCTTTCTATACATGACTTACTTATATGTCTGCATCCATTTAAGAAAAGAAAACATAAAAACATTTTGTCATTGTTTACTTTCAGATTGGGAACGTGAAATTGTTTCGAAAGCCGAAATACTTCGTCTCATATACCAAGGTAGATTTTTACATTGCAATGTAACATTAGGTGCACTAGGACTTCCATTGGGCAAAACGACTGTAATGCATTTAGTTCCGCGTGATAATCTGCCAGAACCCAATTCGCAAGGTAAATACAAAGCACTTGCAACAACACACTTTTCAGAGTATGTTTCTAATAAACTTCTCCTCCACTTCCAGATCAACGGCAAAAAAGCAAAGGTGGATCCAGTAGATGCTGTTCAACGACATGCTGTATTTTGTAACTAGGTGTAATAAATCGTTTACTTTTTTATAAATATTAAATATTTTTACTTTTAATTAAATATAATTTAAATAGAGTTTTAGTTTAAATGCAAAAATATATATAAAAAAATTGTTACGTTTCTTGTTTATTTTTGATTTAATCGAAATTTTCTGTTTTTCTTTTAAGAAAAAAAATTACTATACAAAATTTGTCTTTTCATTTGTGTCCGCTTTACTTTTTGCAAATGCATATATATATACAGAAAAAAAAACTAACTGAAAAAATGTATATTTAACACTAAATAGATTACTGAATGTGAGATTAGATTAATATATGAAAATAAAAACTGAAATAGAAAACAAAAAGGCTATTTAGATGAATTTATGGGATAACAAGGCGGCGACGATGAGTGATTTAAAGAATGATTGTAATAAGAGAAACATGAATTATAATCCTATGCATATATACACACACATACACATAAATATTTTGTAAGAGAAAGAAGGATAATAATACTATATACGGAATAAGCTGACATTAAAAATTTATGAAAACAAAATAAAATACAATATATATACCTATATGTATATACACACACAGAATTTGTAGGAGGACGAAACCGGTAAAACACAATAGGTAACAAGAAAACAAAACAATATTTATTTATTAAGATCTGCGAAACAAAAGCAAAAGAAAAATAAACAGAAAATAATTCACATAAAAAGATAATTTACTAAGTAGACATAACACAGAAAAAAGTAAAACCAACTCACACACAACTGCGCATCGAAACAAATTAAAGTAATTAAACGGAATATATGTATAATAATACTTTGGTTTGTTTTTTCAATTTTTTTTCGACTAAAGTATTAATTTATTTACACATAAATATTTACATTTAAATCCTTTTCCGTTTGCGAAGTACAACTTTAAAATGTAAACCTTGTTAAATTTACCTATTATTCGCCATAACAGCTTTCTACTACAGCTGGAAAATATGAAAACAAAAATTATATTATAGCAAAATATACTATGGTGCAATTGAGTGTCCTGAGACAAAGAAATGTAAACTTAAAATTGTTCTTGTTAAATTTATATTTTATTCATCTACATGTACATTATGTATACATAGTTTTATGTCGGCCAAAAGACAAATATTTTTAATCGTTAATCGTGTATTGAAGACCTGCAACTTGAGAATATGTTTTTTTTCATTTTCTGCTGCATTATGACATTATTAGTGACAAACAATTGTGACCGAAAAGAAAATGAATTTCATACAGCTATTTTGGTGAGTTTAAGCAAAATGTTTCATTACGTTAAGATTCCGAGAGACCCATATTTGACTCCATTGGTAACAAAAATAATATGACACTGTGGCACTGCCAAGTTATTGCTATTCCTCAGAAACCTTCTCAAATCAGATATTTGGAAACGGAATAAGATTGCAAGTCCTTCCATTAATCTAAAAAAAAAACGAAATGTAAGCAACATAATACGAAAGCAGCAATAGCCGAAGAGAATCTTTCATTTTCACAAAAGGAACCCATAACTGTCGATTAAAAGGCATCGCAATGTTCCGTGATAGGATACCAAAATATCGGATAAGTATCTAATCCAAAAGCAAAATTCTCAATTTTTCAATCATTAACTAATGAGTGAGAAACAAAAGAAACAGGAGCCGAACCGTTTCTCTTAAAGCACTGGGTGTAATTACAATAAAATATAGAAATAGTGGTCCTCCTTTTTATAAATGCTCAGATTCTGATCGACATCGAAGAAGAAAGTGTTGTTTCTGGTCGCTTGCATCATTCGCTATGAAGGAATAACTCCAATTATTGTGGCACCTTATTGCTCTTTGTTCGTCTTTTAAGGTATTTTCTAGTACCAGTCAATTTTTACAATTATTGTACCGATTTTTGGTTTACGTTGTGGATGTCATTCAACTAAAGAAGTGATTCGTGTCGATTTTCTGCATTATTCTGCAAATTTAACTGGATCGGTTGTTTTAAGTTTTACGAACATCAAAGATTAATTTTGGCTGCGTTTAATATGTTTTGTTATCAACTTACGCATGGGTAGAGTGTATTAAGACAAGCAGCAAACTTTATAGCGATATTAGTTTGTTTTGTTGAGAAATTAAACGTCCTCCGATGGCAATAAAGAAGTCTACTACCAAAAGTATTACGTGTTTTAGCGTGGTACTGGTGTGTTCTCATTTAACTCATCTAGATCACAGTATTTTATTTTGGTACGAAATTGCATGCGCGGCCAAAACCTGTAATACTTCAAAAACTTGCAGTTTCACTGAATTTCGTAGATTTACACGCTATTGATGATTTTTGACGTCGGTGAGCATTTATTAGTTATCTTCAATCGCATTTCCATTGCTTGTTACGAAATACAATTCTTATACTCGGAGATAATGTGTTGGCAACTTAACTGGGGACCAAATCTGAGGCAGATTTCCACAAAATTACGTTGAACACCAAATACCAGTTTCTCACAGCAATTTTTGCTTTCAATTACATACCATAACCAGGAGATGTAACACAAACGTATTATTTAAGATTATTTTTTGGAGCGAAGTACAAATCCCAACTACCACTTACTCAATTTGGCATGTCTCCAGTCTCCGCTTGTTTAAGTTGACTTTACACTACATCATAACGATATTTTGTCCAACCTATAAAACTCATTAAAGAAACTTAGCTTGTAGCTATCCCTACCAGGAACTCATTGCCCAATTACAACGCAAGAACCATCTTCAATACCAAAATATAAAACAAAACAAAAAATATTAAATGTATAACTTATGATCGCTTAAATATTAAAATTATTAAAAACAAAGCTAAAAAAGAGCATATATACATTTATATTATAAAAAATATAAAAACAAGCTTAAACGGTGTCGTATATATAATTACCTTATAATCTACTCGCATTCATTAATTGAATGGAATTCGTGGTAAAACAAAAATCAACAGATTAGAATAAATTAAATTTTAATTATCGATAAACCGATAAAACGTGTACATAATGCAAAACAATATACTCTTACTTTTTGGTTCATTCTGATTCAAAAATAGACAAAGTAAATACGTATATATTGTATATGTAAAAATTAATTAGTAACTAACACACAAGACAACAAATAGATAAATGTTTAAAGTATTTTAATTAAAATATAAAAAGCAAAATAAAAAAACGTTTTGTTCGTATTATTTATATAGTATTAATTGAAGATTTCTCCCCCTGTATTCTATACGATATATAGTTCATTGTTTTTTACAGAATAGACTTTTTTTGTGCAAATGCTATTGTAAAAATTATTAAAAGAAATAAATGTACTAATTGCAAAGTAAAAAAAGAAAACTATCGTCATCACACACTGCTATGATAAATGAAAAGTAATACTGTGCGAAATATTTAACGTCCTCATCTTGTTCTGATAGACACAACTTACTAGTATTACTAATTATTATTTTTCTTTTTTCTTTCTTCTTTGTTCATAAACAGAAAGAAAACGAACAAAATACTAAAGAATGTAGAAGATGAAAATAAAATGTTATAAGCGAAACGAATCAACTTAAAGAACATATCATTACTAAAAAAACTAAAGCATTAATTTTAGGCATTAAGTGTTTACTTAAAAACGAAACAAGATATATTTCTTTCATAATTTCAAGTACGTATTTTTAAATCCTCATAGTTTTGTTGTTAACACTTATTTTATTTAACCTGTGATATACCAGTAAAGAATTTCTTCTGTTTGTTTCCTTTCTTCTTACTTTCTACATCTTCTTTCATCTCTTTACTTTCTCTTTATCAGAACAAGATTTAAGTAAAAAAGAAAACTAAAAACAATTTAAATGTTACACTAAGGAATGGAGTAAACGTTTTTTTATATATAAATATATATAAACAAGAAAATTATCTGTTTAATGGCATACAGAATGTGTAAACGTGTAAAATTCAAAACATTCTTTTCCGAAAAGAGAAACTTCTTAATTTAACAAAAAACTAAATCAAATAAGACAACAAAAGCTATAAATAAATAATAGGCGTAATTATTAAACGTAAACTTTAATATAAAAAGAAAAATGGAAAAAAAAAACATTGATAAAAAATTTTAAACGAACAAGAAAAAACAAGTAAATCGTAGGTAATTGTGTAATATTATTTTTAATTTTAAATGAAATGAGAAATGCAAATAACAACTACTTTTTCGTTAAACGTGTTAAATTAATAATAAATGAAAACAAACAAAATGAAAAATCTTACAAAAATGGTCGTCTTTTAATTTCTGTTTTAGATTTACTTCGATCTATGAACATTGAAAAGTTGCTGTCGAATTTTCTGTAACAATCCGGGCTATCGTAGAAAATTGCAATGGAAATTTTGTCTTTGCTGGTAATGTCAATCATACTGCAAGGACCAAACCCATAGAATCCGTCAACCGAGAGATTACTATGATATAATGACATTTCAGCTTAGAGATATTTTCCGGATGCGACGGTTAAAGTTAGGTTAAGGTGGCAGGCCATATCAAGTGCAGCCATACTTAGGCCAAGGTAGGGTAATTGTGATGCCGAGGATCCTCATGATTTTAAAAACAACGCGTTGAACCAACAGATGCTCAGTATGAAGCACTGAAGGCGGTTGAAGCCTATATTGCCGACGAGGTTGTAGAAAAAGTATTCGCCTAGGTATACTCTACTTGAGTTAAGTGAGCCTGACACTCATCAGCACAGCACACTCATTGGGGGTGGTTCTTGAGGTATTTTTTTAGAAATATATTTGTAAAATATATGTGGTTGAAAATATAATAAATGTGCAGCCATAACGTAAAAAACTGTACAGTTAACTGTCCTCCATTTCTTATGTGAATATTCATATGCTGAATTTCAGTGAATAATTGGACGAATCAAGATTATGGAACATACGGCGAATACGTAACCTTTTTTTCTTAATGCAAAATCGTGTGAAATATTTGTTCCTTGGCTTTCAATTGCGGCATAATAAGTTTCTTGTCTAAAGGCATCATTATTTTTGTGAAAAAGTATCTTCTGGCGAACTGTACAAATGGTACACAAGGTTAGGTTAGGTTGATGGGTGGATACTGCAGAGTAGCCCTGCAGCACCCCACTTAGGTCCTTGTGGACCCATTGTGATGCCCTTGTTGAGGGGTTAGCCGATGTCATTGGCGATGAAGATTCCTCCCTCACGTTACTCGACTTTGTCCAGCCATCCTGATAAGTTTATGAACCTGCAAAGATCAGATGAAGAGACATTCGAAAGTTCATATACGTCTTGGAAGTAGTATCTACCAAGTGTTCTATATCTCAAGTGACAAAGACTGGGGCATTGACAGAGGAAGTGAGGTGTATCCTCGTGTACCTCTTCGTCTTCACACCCCCTACATATGTCGTCATTCTTGAGTTTCAGTTTCATTGTGTGGTTTCTTAGGAAGTTGTGACCTGTTAGGGCCCCTACCAGTTTATACATCGACGTTCTGTCAAACTGCATGAGTTTGCTAGTCCGACTTGGATTGTATTCCGGCCATAGCTTCCTTGATATTTCGCAGGTAGTTAATTCTTTCCACCTGTTGTTGGCTTTCATTCGGATCTTATCTTCCACCCTCTCTCTGAGGTTACAGAGTGGTGGCCTGATAAATTTGATCGCACGATCTTGATCCATAGCGGATCCATTCCTAGCCAGTTCGTCAGCTCTTTCATTGCCGGTTTTGTCCCTGTGTCCAGGAACCCAGCATAAGCGCGTGATGTGCTGCGAGCAGTGAACCTTAAGCTCTTCACGGCAGCGGCGAACTAGTTTTGATTTAATTTCAATAGCAGACACTGCTTTTATAGCCGCCTGGCTGTCAATGAATATGGTAATATCATCCCTTGGTATTTCCAACATTGACACCATATGGGCAGCTTCGGCGATAGCCAGAACCTCCGCTTGAAACACACTACTATGATCAGGTAATCTGATCGAGTGATGTATGTTTAATTCTTCAGAGAAAATTCCAGCACCTGTTCCACAGTCCATCTTAGAACCATCTGTATAGATGGATATCGATTTTCTTTTTGTGGGTTCATCTGTGTTCCATTCTTCTCTGCTGGGAAAATAGCAAGAGAATGGTTTATCGAAGTCAAGGTAGGGAGACAAGTAGTCAGAAGTGACAGCATCTCCCATGTATTTGTTCAGAATCTGTGCGTGTCCCATTTTATAGGGTTTCCAGCTTTTAGATTGGCTGATCCTAAGGGCACTTTTGGCTGCAGATTCTTGCATATAAAGATCTAACGGTATCAGGTTGAGGATTGCCTCCATTCCAGCCGTAGGTGTTGTCCTTATTGCACTGGTTGTGCTAATACACGCTAGTCTTTGTATTTTGGTCATTATTTTGAGGTTTGATGCTTTGTTTGTGGCTTGCCACCAAACTAAGCTTCCATACGTGAGTATTGGACGCACAATAGCCGTATACATCCACAAAATTATTTTAGGGTTTGGTCCCCACCTTTTGCCGAAGATTCGATTACATGCGTAGAAAGCGTTTGCAGCTTTCTTTACTCTTTCATTGACGTTCATTTTCCAGTTAAGCTTCCTATCTAAGATTGTACCCAGATATTTAGCACTCCCGGCGACCCTGAGGGGTATGCCTTCAATATTTGGAGGTTCGAAGTTCGGAATCACTCTTTTGTTACAGAACAAGACTAATTCAGTCTTCTGTGGATTGACTCCAAGACCGCATTGTTTTGCCCACGTATTGAGTGTTCGTAATGCGTTTTCTAGCAGTTCGCTTATGGTAGGTAGGAATTTTCCTGTAGCAAGTATTACTACATCGTCCGCATAAGCGGTTACCTTGACCCCTTTATTTTCGAGTTTCACTAGTATTTTATTTATGACAAGGACCCAGAGTAAGGGGGATATGACTCCTCCTTGTGGTGTACCTCTAGAGGCTGTCACTCTAAGGTCAGTGTCGCCTAGTTTTGCATTAATTTTTCTTTCATTAAGAAGGCTTTCAATCACGTTGATAAGCGGTTGGTCAACGTTGGAATTGAGTAGCGCTCTCTTTACTGCGCACGTTTTGACATTGTTAAATGCTCCCTCAATGTCTAGGAACGCGGCTAGCGTATATTCTTTGTCCTTTAAGGACTTTTCTATGGTGCCGGTGACCTCATGTAACGCGGTCTCAACTCCTTTACCTTTAATGTAAGCATGTTGTGCCGTTGATATCACATTGTCAATCCGGCTGCGGATAAAAACGTTTAAAAGCTTTTCGAAGGTTTTCAGGATAAAGGATGTTAGGCTTATAGGCCTAAAGTCCTTCGCAGCCGTGTGGCTGGACTTGCCTGCCTTCGGAATAAAAACGACCCTTAGGTACTTCTCGCCATACCTTGGGAATGTGACCGCATTCCAGGCAGCGTGTGAAGAGTCTCATCAGCATGAGCATGATTGGAAAGATTCCGTCAACCCCAGGTGATTTAAACGGTGCAAACGTATCGATCGCCCATTTAGTTTTTTCCTCGGTTACTATACCCCCTGGAATTGTTGCAGCGGTAGTTGCTATGCATGAAATAGACTGGACGGTTGTTGCTGGTATGCAACCCGGAAAGTGCGTCTGTAGAAGCAGACTTAGAGTCTCTTCAGAGGACTGCGTCCAGTTACCACTGTTGTCTTTAAGATATCCTGGAACCGCAGGTTCTTTGGATAGGATCTTCCTAAGTCTAGCTGATTCCCTAGTACTTTCTATTTCATTGCAGAACTTATGCCAGGCTGTGCGTTTAGCACTTGTGACAGCACTTTTGAATTTACGTTGACCGGCTTTGTATAGATCCCAGTCTGTCTGTAAGTTAGTGCGTTTGGCCAAATTGAACAGTGATCTAACTTTTCTTCTGATTTCAAGGAGGTCTTTGGACCACCAAGATTGAGTATTCCTTTTCCTGATTGTCCGTAGAGGACAGGCTACCTCGAATGCATTGCTTAGGATTTTATTCAAATTATCTGTGAATGCATCAATTTCGTCTGGTGATCTCATTTCTTGGTTTTTAAGATTCTGACCATTCCTCACGGCCTCTGAGACAAAAGTGTCCCAGTTGGTGAGTCTTGGGTTTCTGAGTTTGCCTCTGCCTACTAACTGTTCGTCTACTAGAAATTCTATGATTCTGTGATCTGAGAAGGATGGCTCAAGGGAGACTCTCCATTCCTTCACAGTTAGAGTCTGTGAGTTACTGTAGAGTGTTAAGTCTAGCACCTCACGTCTATTCCTAGTTACGAAGGTTGGCTCATTGCCAATGTTAGATACTAAGAGATTGTTGCTAATTATAAATTCTAATAGGGACTCACCTCGTACATTTATGTCCGTACTTCCCCAGAGCGTATGGTGGGAGTTAGCATCACAGCCAGCAATCAGATCCCATCCCTCCCTTTCTGCTGTTTTGACGAGTGTGCAGGATAGTTCTGGGGGTGGATTGTCTGTTTCGTGTGGCATGTAGATTGTCGCCAGTACCAGCGCGCCTTTTCCTGCCCTGTCCCATTTGACTGCTGTTTGGTCCGAGCCGCTGAGACTAGGTAGAAGAAAAAGTTTAAGCTGTTTTCTGGCGACAATACATGTTCGTGACTTACCATTTTCTGGTGTGTTGTGGTATATAACCAAATCTTTGGGGCTCAGCCCGCATATCTTTCCCCGGAGAATCCAGGGTTCTTGAACCAGGGCGACATCTATGGATTTCGTTTCCATAAGGAGAACGAGGTTGGCGCTGGCCGCCTTTCTGTGATGAAGATTTATTTGCGCTATCTTCATCACGGGTAGTCGGTTGCTCTCCCTTGTCTTTCGCCGCTAGCAGCCGGAGTTTGCACCGCGTTATGCCTACGCGGACCTTAAACTCTTGCTTGGGGAGTAGTGGCAGCGATTTGTGACACAGTAATATAGTCACGTCCATCCCATTCTGGGTATATTCACCCGTTTCGAGGACTTTCCATTCTCTGCTTTGTAGTTCTGGGTTAAGGAACTGCAGATTCCGTTCTATCCTTTCAACGGGTAGGTAAGGTCCTCTCATGCGGATAATACCCTTGGCCTAGTCAAGTTCAGGATCTGGACATGTACGGTCATAGCGAATAGACGTGTATTTTTTTGATCGGTCCAGCTACAGTCCGCTAAAACAGCATATAATCACGAAGTGCAAAGTGTTTGTTCTCGGAAAATCTAAACCTATACTCTAATTTAATCATTTCCAAATAACCCGGTGCATATACTACTCTGTGTTTATTTGTGCTAATTGCTTTTCATTGCGCCAAAAAGTTACACTCGCGGCAACAATGTCATCTACATCATCTTCGAGTATAATCACTCGAAACAAAACTCAAAAAGACGCTATCTCATCTCATACTGGCTCGCTCTCACCATCTGTTGGAGGCAGCAACAAAGGAATGATAACAATTAAAGACTTGCAAGTACACTTGGCTAAGCAGTCCGCTTCGCTACAATTCAGCTTTACTCAAGAAATTGACAAAATGCGTTCTGATTTTGTCAAAAAAATTGAAGAAGTTAAAGAAAGCTGGGCTCAACGTTTCGAGAGTTTAGACAATGCGATCTCATGCATAGTAGGCCGCGTTGATAAAATCGAGCAAAACATCTCTGCTGCGGCTCATATGCATAGTGCTGAGATCCTCACTCTCCGTAACCAACTCAATATGCTTGAGAGAAAAGAGGTCTCTTGTGATGCTGTGCTCTTTGGTGTCCCTGTATTTCCTGAGGAAAATCTCCAACAAATGTTTATCAATCTTTGTCAAACAATAAACTGCAACCCGCCTCATTTAGTTAAAGCTTTTCGTGCGAAAAGACAAAATAAGCCACACAACAATTCACCACCGTCCACTCCACCTTCTATTGTTTTCAAATTCAACTCCATGCATGAAAGAAATTCTGTTCTCATAGCTGCAGCGAATTACCGAAAAGCCAACAACAAAGTGCTACAACTGCGTATTATTGGTATTTCGTCCAACGACAGCTGCTACTTGAACGAGAGCTTAACTAAGCACTCACGCTTTCTTTTACGAAGTGCATTGGGCTTAAAGAAGAAAAAGTTATTGTTTTCTGTGTACACTAAATCTGGGATTGTGTACGCAAAGAAGGCGGCAAATGGTAAAAGCTTTTCCATCGATAGCTCTGACGATCTCCATTCCATTGCTGCTGCTGATGCTGCTGTTCGTGCTGGTGCTGCTGTGACTCATCATTAAACTCACCGTATTGTATTAGTTTAGTTAATAGATTATTTCTTAGCTATTGTTACTCTTTTAGTTCTTTTTATTATTGTATTACTTTCTCTCTTGGTCCTGCTCTTTCTCTTAATTCTTTTTAATTACCTCTTTTTTCCCCTCTTCATCTTTTTCTTTTTTATTCTTTCTTTGTTTTGTTTTGCTGATATGAGTAGAGTATGTTCCAATAACAGTGTGAATAAAAGATCAACGCACACAATGCTTAAGGTTCTCTCTAATTGTCGTGATGGTTTTAAAGTTTGTCACTTAAATGCTCGTAGTCTAAACCAGTACAAATTGGATTATCTAAAATACTTGTTTACAAATTCTGGAGTTGATGTTATTTGTGTTTGCGAAACTTGGTTTAAGCGTGATATATCTGATATACAGTATAATATACCTAATTATGTCATGTCCAGAAATGATAGGGTTACGTATACTTGGGGAGGTGGAATTGCAATATATTGTAAATCTTCTCTTAAATGTAAAATTATTGCCAAATCGGTTGATTTAGATTCAGAGTTTTTAATCGTTGAGGTCCATGATGGCTGCACTAAATGCTTGATTGCAAGTGCCTATATTCCTGACCGGAGCTGTTCTCTGCAGCCGTTCTTCTCTGCCCTTGCATTATACTCGCCCCTTTATGAACATGTAATAGTCTGTGGTGACTTCAATGCTGATCTGTTCAAAAATGATTCTCGAGCTTTCCAAATAAAAGATTCCGCTTCTTCATTAGGACTCCAAATAATGAATGTCAGTTACCCAACACGATTTGCTAAGGATTGTGTTCCTAGCCTTCTCGATCTGGTAATGGTATCTGATCAATCGTCCGTACTCCTATTCGACCAGCTCTCGCTCGATTTAATATCTGATCATGATCTGCTGTTTTGTACATACAATATTAACTTTACCCATTATGCTGCTCCTTTGACATTTACATATAGGGATTTTAAGTCAATAAATATTGATGACCTTCAAAGCGCCGCATTTTCAGCCCCTTGGAATGGCTGTCGCTTTATCTCCAACCCTGATGCCAAGCTTAACTTTTTTCAAGACGTGGTCACTGAGCTATTTAACCAACATGTGCCAGTAAAAACAGTGAGTACACGTAATAGTGCCTGTCCATGGTTTACAGTTGAAGTTGTCAGGACCATCAAAGCTCGTAATAAGCTTTACAGCAAATGGAAACATAGTCCCTCAAACACAAACTGGCTCGCCTATAAAGCAATACGTAATCTTTCGACTCTGATAATACGAAATTCGAAAAGAAACTTCTTCTCATCTAAATTGAACACATCTCTTCCCCCTAAAAAGCTTTGGAGGAATCTGAGACAATGTGGTATTTCTAATTCTAAAAGTAGTGAAAACTGTAAAATTGATCCTGATGTGCTAAACAATTATTTTCTCGACAACAATACTGAGGATATGGTTTTCAATTTTTCTGATAACCAAAATCCGCCCTTGCTTACTGATGGAGGTTTTGAAATTGAAGCGGTTAGTGAGAATGATGTCGTAAACTGTATAACGGCTATCAAATCGAATGCTATCGGCGAAGATGGGATACCACTTCGATTCATAAAACTTATTTTGCCTTATGCCTTATCCCACCTGACCCACATTATCAACTACTGTATCACCACGTCAACTTTTCCCAAATCCTGGAAAATAGCTCGAGTTGTACCTGTTGCAAAAAAAACTAACCCGATATCTGCTGCTGATTTCAGACCAATTAGTATTTTACCGTGCTTGTCAAAAGTCTTTGAGAAACTCATTGCAATACAGATCACTAACTACCTATCTGTCAATAGCCTTCTATATACGGGACAATCTGGTTTTAGGTCTAACCACAGTTGTTCTACTGCGATGGTAAAAATTTTTGATGACATAAGAAAGGAGTTTGATGCTGGTTTTGTTACGATTCTTTGTCTGCTTGATTTCTCAAAGGCTTTTGATAAAGTTAACCACAAAATTCTTATCTCGAAATTGAAATATCTCTTTCGTTTTGGTAACAGTGCAGTTAGACTTTTCGAAAGCTTTCTTTCTGAGAGATTACAAAAAGTTATAACATCTGACTACTATTCATCTCTTTTACCAGTGAAGCAGGGTGTACCACAAGGTTCAATCCTCGGTCCCATTCTGTTCTGTTTATTCATTAATGACTTGCCATCTGTTTGTAAACATACTTCTGTCCATCTCTATGCTGATGATGTTCAGCTCTACTTGGCAAGGCCATTCAATAACACAGCTGAACTTGTGTCCAAACTAAATGAGGACCTTGGCAGTATTTATTCCTGGTCGGTAGGTAATGGATTATTTTTAAATCCTGTCAAATCGCAGGTTATTCCTATTTCAAGTAAAAAGTTGAACATAAACACTCTTCCTTGTGTCGTGCTTGCTGATTACCAACTAAAAGTTGCCCAGACTGTTACTAGCCTGGGATTTGTTATCAACTCACAGCTAACAGGATACGACCATATCAACTTTACAATAAGACGAATTTATGGATGTCTTCGGAAGTTGTGGATAAGCGCAAGTTTTACTCCAACTACCACCAGGCGTAAACTTGTAATAAGTCTTATATTACCATTAATTACATATGCTGGGGCTGTATATTGTAGCGTAGATTCATTATCCCAGCGCAAACTTCAAGTTGCGTTTAATGACGCAGTGAGATACATTCACGGACTACGTAGGTACGATCATATTTCGCAACAGTCTAGAAGCCTGTTGGGCACAACTCTCAAACACTATATTGACGCCAGAAATTGTATATTCTTACATACCATTATAATAACTAAGACTCCTATGTATTTATATGAAAAACTTAATGTCTCTCGTTCCCTTAGAACCCTTTGTTTGATTCCTTCACGTTTTCATTATCTTAATTCATCCCGTTTATTTTTTATTTATGCTATCAAGTTATGGAACTCTCTGCCAATAACTATTAGAACCATCTCCAATGCCAATCGCTTTAAATGTGCAGTCTTTCTTCATTTCTCTCGCTTACCCTAATTTCTTATCTATCTCTATTATAGCTATACCTAATTCTTTATTATTCTAATTCTATCTTCTTATACTCTTTCTCTTTTTATTTTCTCGTTTATTCTTCTCCTTCTATCACTTTATTATTTATGTAAATTTAACTTTAGGGATTACACATTGTTCTTTTGAAATTAATTTCTAATTATCTTAAATCTATGTACTATAAAAGATATTTATCTTAATGTACCCTCATAAAAATGTGTGTTAATAAAATGTGTGTTAATAATTTCTTTCCTGTCAACAACGCGCAGGTCAGCTTTTGACCAAGGTGCGTTCATGTTGATTATGAAGCCCTTTAACCAGTCCAAGGTCTCCTGGTTGTCGCACTCCATGGTCTTGAATCCTTTGAAGGTAGATAGCTGGCCAAATAGTGGAGGCTTGCCATCTGCCCTCACAATGGCGTCATTAACACCATCAAGGATACGCTGTTCTATTAGCTCCCATTGGTTGGATGAGAGCTTCCGGTCTGGGTTGCCATAGTCGACAATAGCGACGCGCAGACTTTCCTTCACCTTTTCGGCGAATTTCAGCCTTTTAGCCTGCCTACCTACTACCGGGGATATCGTGTCGTCGTTGCGACCTCTTTTGGAGACCACCGGAGCGTTCCCGGGTTTGGACGTGTCCTTACCCGAGGCAGCCCCTTGACACTTTGAATCAACCGCAGTCGAGGTGAAAGGCAATCGGCATTTCGCCCCCGCTACGGCCAATCCTGTGCCGGCCCCTCCCGAAGTCATCCTATCTACCTTCCTAACAGGCAGAACCTTTTTCGAACAACCAGGTGTCTGCTCAGCCTTAGACAAGTCCTTGGCTGGGCCGGCACCCGATTTTACGGGTTTTGCCTTTCCCAAGGCGGAAGGCAAGTGGCATTCCTCCCTTGGTCCAGACAACTTCCCTTTGTTGATTGGGTTCTGCCTCCTCGCTATTAGGCTGCTGCGCCATACGTCTTCGGTAGACTTGACTGTCTCCCGGGCCCTAGCTAATTGCGCTGTTTCCCTCTCCGTGAAGGAGCTGGGATCGCGGTTCTTAAACCTATTTAATAGGCGACGCGCGTTTTTCCTCCTTTTTAGCGGATCCGTCTGTTGAACTGTTCTGAACAGCTTGTTGCCTTCCGTCGTGTTCGCCGCAGGGACAAATGAGGCTTCGGTTAAGTCCAAACTTTCATTGTCCTTTGGCTTCGACTTGTCAACAACAGTCACTGCGCTGTTCAGAGTCGAGTCCGCCTCTCCCGGTGAAACAACGTCCTTTCTGTCCACTTCAGTTGCGGGGTCAGATGCAGCCGACCCGTGCCCCGATAGGCTAAGGCATATCACAGGCATTGGTGGTTGCATAAGAGCTCCCTCGCTCGAGATTTCCATAGGGTCCGCCTCAGGAATACTAGCATGAAGTACGCTAATATCCCTGGACTGCCTTTCTAGAAAATCAAGGGCGTTTTGAAGTCTTTGTTTGTCCTTGTCCTCTAGTTGGTGCTATTTCTTCAATTTCTTAATCGTCATCTTACAGTTCAGCACTCTTTTCCTAATTGAAGCTGTAGACGATATGGAGAATGGCGATCGAGCGGTTGTCATCTTCCTCGAGAAAAAGTTTTTCGATTCCGAAGTCAACCGTTCTGACGCTTCCCTCAACCGATGCTGCCCTACTAGTCGACGGTTCTTGGAGTAAGAGATTTTCTTCCTCCTCCGTCATATTCGTATGAGAATCGGTGTTGCCGAAGTTCTTGGTGCCCGATTCAATTACACCAGTCCCTTTGTTTTGTGTTTTTTTATTTAAAGATTCTATTTTGGACCCACGAGTAAGGGGGAAGGAGATGTCATTCTGTACTCACCCCCTGTATACAGAAAAGGAGAATTTGGATTGAAACTAGAGGTCCCCAGGTATCTAGAGTTCGCCGCTAAAAGACACATAACATTGTGCCATACATCCCATGGGCGCGGTAGTTAACCCGGTATTACGGGTTTTATAGAGTTATTCCCCTCTAGATCCGTTATATTCAGTCTAAAGCAGTGGCACCTCGTGCAGGGTGTGGTTCTTCACCACGTATAACGGTCTTGGGCCGTCCCTTACAGACTAACCCCTGGTTTCCTTGCGTGCAAACCTCGCCACCAAATGGTACACAAACAACGTAGCCTACAGAGCTTTGATTAAGTTCAGGAACTCCTTCCAAACTTATGCATTTAGCAGAATATAATACCTTACATTTATTTAAAAACTGTTCATACATTTCGCAAATCATTAACTATTTACAATAAGGAAAAAGGAAAAATTACGTCTATAATAATTGAGGGCTAAAGACAATAACGTATGTAGGTATATTTAGTAAAATATAGTGTTCTTTCCTACTTGGCTTAAGTTTCGCCATTCAAAGAAGTCTGTTATTAAGTTAAGGATCCGATTTAACAAGCAACTGCTATACCAACCCTGTAATTATCTTCCCCATTAGAATGTTAATTTCACATAAACAAAGGGCATTCTTAATAAACATTTAACCCTATAAATACGACTGAATCTGTGCGCACCAAGTCAGAGTTCATCCGATACCATGTTCAATCCGAAACCAAGGGATAGCAGTGAATTCAAATTTCCTCTGCAATGTGTTTGGCTGAAACTTAATGGTTCTTGGCCTGTCGCATCGAAAAATCGTCCATTTATCAACCTTTACGGCACGTGGTCTTGGTATGTTGTTTTCTCGGTGTGCTTAACCATCTACTTTCAGACGGTATTTTTGGTATTTACCTTCGGCGACATCGCCAAGACCACCGAAAACTGTTGTTCGACCTTCATGGGGTTCCTTAACTTCATTCGGATTGTTCACTTAAAAATGCACCAGAACGAGTTCAAAAAGATGCTGGGTGATTTTGTGCATAATATTTGGATTCCAAAGTGAGTAAAGGCAAACTGGCAGCACAATACTTTTGTTGGAACTACTTTGTTATTGTTTACTAAGAGGAATTTGACGTTCAGCTTATATTTGCCCAAAAAAGATGTACGGGAACAGATTTGTGTCTACGGACACCGAACATTTATTTTCTACTTTTGTAGATTGTAAATATTCGATGGATTGCACTTTACCTACTTGCTGTTATTCATATTCAAATTATGTTCCCTTATCTTCTTTTTAGAGGTTCCAATCCAAAGATCGAGGCCGAATGCCAATCAAGGATGAAAATATTTGGCCTAATGTCTATTATGATGATGGCTCTGATTTCAATGTACTGTTTACTGCCTCTGGTCGAATTGTTTTTAGATCCGAATTCTGGGGAAAAACCTTTTCCCTACAAAATGATGTTTTTTTTCGATGCCAACCACGGTTGGAAGTATGTCATCACTTATATCTTCACATCATATGCTGGCGTCTGTGTAGTGACTACACTTTTCGCTGAAGACTCTCTTTTTGGTTTTTTTGTGACCTACACCTGTGGACAGTTTCGTATTTTGCATCAGGATATAGCGAGGATTATTCCAGACTCGCATCGTAAGGTGATTGCACAATATGGACATCTGGCAGTACCTGAATATCGTTTTCAAAAAGAGTATGTTCGGCAGTTGCATGCTTTGGCTCGACGTCATACGAAGATAATCAAGTAAAATATTCGGCATCTAATAGTAGTTGGGTTCATGTTTCGATTTGTTGCAGTTTCGCCATGAGTATGGAGTCATTTAACAGTCCTCATTTGTTGGCAAACTTCTCGATCAGTTCGATTTTAATTTGTGTGGTTGGCTTTCAATTGGTTACGGTAAATTAGTTACTGACATTTAGAGTACCCCTGATCTCGTATGTTTTATAAATAACAAAAACAACATTTTTGCAATTTTGTGACTTACATTTATAATGTTTCCCCACACTTTTAATTTGATATTTTTCTAAATGTACGAGAAAAGGGGTAGAAATGTTATCGACTGCGATTTATCAATCTTTTGGAAATATAAACTCGTTTTAGGGTGAAATGTTCATTGGAGATTATGTCAAGTTTTTGGTTTACATTCTTTCATCACTATCACAGTTGTTCATTTTATGTTGGAATGGAGACAATTTA
Organism: Cheilosia variabilis; assembly: GCA_951230905.1. NCBI lineage: Eukaryota > Metazoa > Arthropoda > Insecta > Diptera > Syrphidae > Cheilosia > Cheilosia variabilis. The sequence goes on along the minus strand of OX579677.1, from coordinate 59,878,230 downwards.
ATACAAAGTGTAGGTATTCAAAACGAAAGCTGTTTTTAAAATTGATCAGTCAAATATGTTTTTATTCAGTCTGTTGACACAGCTTGGCATTTATATGCATGTAACTGGGAAGGTGGAGAAATTTTGGATTTCAATGAAGGTAGAAATGAAAAAGGTTCCATAAGGTATTGTCCTGCTGGAAAGGACTTTAATTTCAAATTGAAATTCATGATATCGAGAAGTCAAAAGCCATTGCAGATAACGGCCATGAAATTTTCAGTCCTATCCCTTCAGAGTTTTACAAAGGTAATTAAAAAGTACAACAAGATAGATCATTGAAAAGAAATTTCCGTCGTCCGATATGACCAGTCGGAAGAAAAACGTTAACTTAAATAAATGATGCCTGCTTCTCAATACATCTTTTCAGATCTTAAGCTCATCGATGTCCTATTTCACACTGTTGCAGACTATGTTTGAAAAATAATTAGCTCTATCTATCTAACTTTTAAAAGGCAGTTTTAATTTGGACACAAAATATTGTAACTTTAAGCACTATTTCTGCATACATGTATTTAATGTAGTGGTAGTAATTAAAATATTTCAAACCAGAAGTAAAGATAAATAAGAATAATTTACTACTCAAAATTGGTTACAATTTACATATCAAGCAATATGCATTTGAACAAACCTCGTCGTAGATTTGGCACCACTTGAGAGCTGTTTTTATCAGCCGTTTCCGTTTGTTGAAGTTGTCAGTGTCACCAATTCAGCAGCAGCGGTCATTATTTTGAAACAGTTTTTTTGTGGCTGCGGTTTTTCATATCATTGTCGATTGTCGAGTACGGAGTAGTCGTCTTCGGTTGCGGGATTGTATTAAAAATAATTTGTTCTAATTCATTCGTAAAAGTGTAAGTGTAGTGTATCTACTTGTTCGTAACAGTTCAGTTAGGTAAGTGTTCAAAATACACTAAAAATGCTTATGCTTTAGAAAGTTAAAACTTTTTTTTAACCTGAACTACATCGCTCTAGCGTTTATTAGTAACAAATAACTTTGTTATACGCAATTAAACTATAAGTACGCCATTTTCTTTTCCATTGTTTTTTTTTTTTTCTCAAAATCAGACGATCGAACGCCACATTACATTCTAACAAAAGAAACGAAAAACATGAAGCATTTTGCTTTAGTTTTGGTTGCGCTTGTTTTGCAAGTGGCAGCGGAGCCACATCTGCAATCCGATGAATTTATCGAACTCGTTCGTTCCAAGGCAACAACTTGGGAGGTGAGTCAGTTCGTAATCCAACAAAGGGGAACAACAAATATAATAATTTGATTTCGTTATAGGTTGGTCGTAATTTCCACCCCTCTGTGTCCGAATCATATATCAGAGGTTTGATGGGAGTTCATCCAGACGCTTACAAGTTTGCCTTGCCACCAAAGGAGCCTGTAATCTCACAATATGGGGAAGATAATCTACCAGAAAACTTCGACGCTCGGCAGCAGTGGCCCAACTGTCCAACCATTGGAGAGATTCGTGATCAAGGTTCCTGCGGTTCATGCTGGGCTTTTGGAGCCGTGGAAGCAATGTCTGATCGTGTAAGTTGATAGAATAGACAATGTTTTCTCAAACAAAGGCGATTCGGCGGAATTCGCTATGTGACCCTTATCGCTTTGAAAAAGTTTATTTTACGAAGTTGCTTTGCATTTTGCTGATAAGAGGAGTCAATACATGAACAGGTTTGATTGGAATGTATTTGTTTTCGTATTTTCTATGTTTATACCAATCATATCGAAGAGATTAACGAGTGACACTGATGCCTGAAGTTCGGTAAACATATTGGTTAATCTTGTACAACTGCTGATGTCGTCACCATGTTTCGCATGGTTAATTCGATGAGAAATTCGGTCTGATTTTATGATGATATTTTTTTTTTTCATTTCATTTCATTTCTGTTGTTTTGTACAAAATGATTACTCCCACGTTTCTGCAATTACATATTATTTAGAACAAGAAATCCGGTCACAAAATAGATGTTTTCCATATATAAATATGTACCTACCTCACAATTTTTTTATTTGTTCTCAATTCTCTTGTCGCACAACTCCGTGTCGGATTGATTTTTGTACGAGTTATTTTCAGAGTAGTGTTTACCCCATTCGCTTTAAGTTTCGGTAAATGGTTGACAAAGAAATGTTGGCCCTTTGTTATGGAAACTGAGCACCCGTTTCCTTTTCAGCGTGCGATACAAAGCAAACCTTGACGGATATATACAAATACTCTGATCTTGAAAATCAAAAATGAACAATTTTAATCGTTTAACCGTAATTAACCAATTTGCTTTTTCTTTCCAGGTATGCATCCACTCAAAAGGCAAAATAAACTTCCACTTCTCCGCTGATGATTTGGTTTCATGCTGCCACACATGCGGCTTTGGGTGCAATGGTGGTTTTCCAGGTGCAGCCTGGAGCTATTGGACTCGCAAGGGAATTGTGAGTGGAGGTTCCTTCGGATCGAGTCAGGTAGATTATATATCTTTAATATTTTTTGAACATAGTATCAACTATTTGACTAAAAATAGGGATGTCGTCCATATGAAATCGCACCATGCGAGCATCATGTAAACGGTACTCGTCCATCCTGTGATGGTGAGCATGGTAAGACACCACGGTGTCAGCATCAGTGCCAGGCATCCTACAAAGTCAAGTACAACGATGACAAACACTATGGATCGAAGGCCTATTCAGTGACACGTAATGTGCAGGAAATCCAAAAGGAAATTCAAACCAATGGACCAGTAGAGGGCGCCTTCACTGTGTATGAGGATTTGATTTTGTACAAGAGTGGTATGTACATTTTTATATACAGCGAAATACCTGATGTTACCATTTCTTTCCAATAGGAGTCTACCAACACGTTCATGGTAAAGCTCTGGGAGGACATGCTATCCGTATCATTGGATGGGGTGTGGATAATGGCACTCCGTACTGGTTGATTGCCAACTCATGGAATTCAGACTGGGGTGATAATGGAACCTTCAAGATCTTGCGTGGAAGCGATCACTGTGGCATTGAAAGTGAAATTTCCGCTGGTCTACCCAAAGTAGATTAATGTGTAACGTTATGCGTCGTCCATTCCATTTATATCATTTTGTTTGCAAACTGATGTTTATGTAGTTTATAACGTAATTTTATTCTCTGTTACAACTCGATTTCGAAAAATATCAATTAAAAATGTCTCTGGTGATAATAAAATTATAAATCAGCATAGTAATATAGTAAGAAGGGTTTTGAATTAAAACGACGACTTTTGGAATTTTATGAATGTCTTCAGGATTTCTTTAAGAAGAGGGTTGCAGGAAGCATAACAATGGAAAAACGTTAACAAATGTTTAGTTTATTTAGTTTCATGATATGTTTGCATACTCGCAATTTTTCCGATGATACCGATTGACGACATCCTGTAATCAACGCAACAAATAGATCAGGCTTTAACGTCAATTATTACATCAAGCATACGGTATACCTATATCGAAGTTCGTCTACTGAGCCCGTATGACCGTATGAGTACAGTCGAGTTCCTGGGAGCTCGTAGGTCAACCAAAAAAAACTGCTCATGTGATAAAAGGTCTGTTTCCTAACCTTTCGTTAGTCAAACTTCGTTCCCTTACGCTAAAGTTGGACAGAAGTGAACCAAGATTAACTAATGTGTTCGGAAGCATTATCGTTAGGGAACAGGGTCCTACTCTGTATCTCGTACCGAAAGTAAAATGTTTCGAAAACGAACCTTTTCGAAAGTGGAATGAAATGTACTTATGTCGCAATCATAATTCCGAAATTATTACAGAGTAATGCTATTTCGAATGGGACGAAATAGAGAGTAGGGCCCCAGACCTTTTATCAAATGAACAGTTTTTTCAGTTGTCCTACGAATACCCGAAACTCGACCCTCAACAGTCTCCAAATGTTAGGGACAAGTGCTTGGTCCCCAATTGTTATTGGTACTGTTACTGGTAAAGTATATGCGAGTTTTTCGTAAATTTCCCTTTAGTTGACTTAACCGAATTGATGTTATATTATTGTACGTTCATGCCCAAGGCTGTGAATTGTATACTACACACTATTTGAAGGACTTAACAAAATAGAAAAAAAAAAAAAAATTCAAGTGGTGTGTAAACACAGAATAGATAAACGTCACCACGGGAAATGGTTTGGTTGTTTTGGTTGTGCATTGTTGCGTTATGCAGATATGCGTGGTACCTAAGCAACAATGATATTTTGCTATCATTGATACCATAAGCATTTTTTATGGTACCATACACTTAAGTTAACATAAGCATTTTTTGTACCGTATACGTAAGCTAACATAAGCAGTTTGTATTATTGACTATTATTGATACCATAAGCAATTTAATTGTATAAATAGAGTTAATTTTGAAGAAATAAAGTAGAATAAGTTCGTCCACCAAACAACTTGTTTTATAAATATTACCTGACTAGTATCCCCCCACCAGTGGTAAGGCGCTTGTCAGGAACCAAACAAGTGGAATGAGACCTAGGAGTAGAAATTAAAATGTAATAGTTATGTAGGCACCTGTTTTTTAACATTTTGAAACTGGTAACGCTGGGTGACAGTTTGTTCTCCCAGCTACTGTCATCTATTATCTACAAAAGTCAATAAACTCGTAATTTCCTAATTATCCGAACAGCATTATTTAAAAAAAAAACAATGAAACCTCTTACATTTCTTTTTATATTTTATGAATTGATTAACTTAACGCATTCAACTCACGCACGGAATGACAAGGACATATCGATACAGCAATCGTCGGCCTCGTCGCTAGAATTCAATCCACTTGGTCCATTGGTGAAGTGTAATTTTCTCTCGAAAGCATTTCTAGACTGCAGCGAGCCCTACGACCATCGCGGTAATCAGACTGCGCGTGATGAAATGGACTATGGGTGTGTTAAGTTCGGCGGAATATTGTATGACGAAGTGGAACACACAAAAGTCGAATGCACAGTATTTGCCGACATCGAATGCTATGGGCCAAGAACATTCCTTCGAGATGGAGTGCCCTGTATCAAGTACACCGATCACTACTTTGTCACAACATTGATATACAGCATATTGTTGGGATTCCTCGGAATGGACAGATTCTGTCTTGGGCAGACGGGCACTGCGGTTGGCAAACTGTTGACTGTTGGAGGCGTTGGTGTGTGGTGGGTGATTGATGTTATTTTATTGATTACAAATAACCTGCTTCCTGAGGATGGCAGCAATTGGAATCCATATGTATGAGTACACGGAGTTGTTAAGGACTTCGGGAGTGAGTTATGTGATATTAGAATTTAACTTAAATAAAGCATTTTGGTTTTTTTTTTGTAACTACACATTGTCTGTTATTGATAATTGGTAGTATTCCTCACGGTGAACTTGATCGCTGATGTTTTGCCGGAGCTCTTTAGTAGGAGCAGATCAGCTCCTTTAGAATTTAAGAAATATTAACGTGTTCATGGTGGAATTGTACAAGATTTTTTATAAAGTTCATAAGTTTAAGAGGCGGAGGTTAGTACTGCTTTGATGCAAAACTCTTCGGATGCTGCAGTCTCCAATCAAGTACACTAATTTTTTTCTTTACATAGTTTTTACTTTCTACAGATGCGTATACATATAAAAAATAAAAATACAAGTTTGTTACATTTAATACTCTTCTGACAGTTGGGCACTAAGTACAAAATGCTATTGAATGGACAACGAATCACAGTTAAAACCAATTTCAGCTTAATCTACGGTGGTGCAAGTGCAATTGCTTCAAAAGAAGTAGCGCTCGTCTTCTAGTCTAAGTATACACTTGGTGTTAATACATGGTTTGTTGAGATTACACACAAGTATAAGTTAATAAAATAATGTTGTGGCCTCACTAGACCAATAAATAGAACAAGAAACTACATAAGAATATCCAGTGGCTCAGAAAGTCCAACGACATCCAGTCGTTAAGTCCTGCCTGTATCGAGAAACGATTCTCCTGGGCGTTGGGTGAACTTGTTTCGTCCATCATGACACCCAAGTAGGCTAAATGCATCACAGTCAATAACCCAAACACTGAATTCATGACCAAGCTAAATGGAGACTTCCATTTATGTTCGTGCGAGCACGCCCGGTGACGACAAACGTTTGGCAAGATACAGGCGTTGAAAATACTAGCAACTTTGGCACGTAGCTTGTACTCCACATATGTGAAGACTCCAAGCGACAATAATACTGCGTAGATTTGGAAGTGTAGGCCATGAAGAAGCGAAGACACTAAATATGTGGCGATGATGGCGAGAAGAGCACTCCTCCCCTTTATTGTTCGGAAGACATATGTCTTGAGCCATCGATGCATCGGAATGTTCCAATTTCGTACCAAGTCAGTTAGTGAACGAGGAAACTCAATGGTGCAGGGTTTGGTGACCAAACTTCCAAACAAAGGCGACACATCGGCTTGATTTCCGCTGATACCAGCTGCTGCCATTGTAGCCTGTGAGAGGAAGGAAATGAAATAGTGGCTGCAGCGAAACGACAGAGCATCTCGGAAAGCAACAATCCATTTCCATGCGTAGTCTGTACAGAATAGAGACACGAAGCAGTTCGACAGCAAAAGGAATCCCATCGCCGCTAGGCTGTTACACACTGTCCACAGTATCCAGCGAAAATCGATTTTCATTTGGCTTAAACTCTGCGTATACTCATCATACGCAATCCATGGGCCAATCACAGTGTTCGCCGGACATAGCATGTATCCAAGAAAGGGGAAGAGCGCTGGAGTTCTATTTTGTTTGTTCGTATCTAAGTCAAAGGCCAATGAGATCACTTTCATGGTGGCTACCATCTGTACTCCTCGGATTTTCTGCCAAACAGTGGGATTGTCGGCAAGCAGTTCATAGGTAAACAGCGACACAATACAGATGGCTCCAAAGATGTAACCCATATTCCTCGAATGTCTGTACTCCAAAATACTTAAAATCACATACGACACCATCGCGAACAGCAAAATAATTAGAAAATCCTTTCCAATTGTATGATAAAGAACACCGCATCCGCAGGCAAATGAAATTATATGATCCATCCATGGCCGGGTTCGAGTGCACTTTGCGATGATCCAAGATAGGCGGCAGAGGAGATTCCAACCAATGAGAGTGCCAGCATATGACGCGATTTGGCTCACAGATGGTATTACACAGTTCTTCAGTGTTTCTTCAAGCGATTGCTTGTTAAATCGGAAGAGAAGTTTATGCTCAAAGTCATAATCTTCGAAAAGATCCTCCTCGTATTCATCGAAGTAATCCTCCATTTTGAGAGTGAATCGATGTTCAGTGTTGGATGGACAATAATGATCGCCGATGTAAGATGATGATGTATCTAGCGGATTTTGATAAAAATAACATTTTCACTGTGCAAATCGTGTGATTATATATTTACAAACAAAACAAAGAATGCAAAAAGTTGGTTAGTACCATTAAACTGTCAAAAGTTGTCTGGCATTTGCTGAAAGGTGAAGGCACATGGTGGAAGTCAGGCGAATTGAAAAATGTACTTGAATTGTTGCAATGTCTTACGAAAGTAAAGAGAATTAAATTTATTTAAAGTGAAATACATTTGTGAAAATAAAATGTTGTGAATGTGAAAGTTTGAGTTGCAGTCAACTTCACGCAAACACAAATAAAGGGCAGCAGCAATTTGAAATCGGAAATGCCTAATCGTGAAGGATAATTTTGACTGTTGACAACGCCTTCTTACATTACATTCATCATCGTATACGTCCACAATTCCGACAGAGTATGGCTATTTCCGTCATCACACTAGCTTGTAAGTTTAGAAAGTTTAGAAACACGATCAGTACCCCGTGGCTACTGGCTATCGTTAACATGACAATATTGATCTGTTTAAGACAATTGCAACAACTGAGCCCCGCGATGGGTATGTTTATCACAGAAAAAAAAAATTTATTAAACATTTTCTGCAAATAAAGTTTTAAATTTTCTTCTCTGTTTAATAAAACGATTTTAAATTATTGTTAATAAGTAAAAAATTATAGTAACTAAATCATCTTCTACCTCGAATTCACTTAATAATAGTACTAGATCAATACAGCTATCATCCGCCAGATGGCGCAACAATCGTTCGTCTCCAACGATTTCGCCCGAAAACACAAAGCGGTTACCGGCGAATCAGTAGACGAACGTATTCCTAACAAAAAATAAAATAAGAAGGAAAATAAAATAAATGGTTTTTGGTGTGATCCAGCAGCGGGCTATCTTTTGAATCTACGCAAAAGTCGGCCGAAAGTGTTTTCGTTTTCAAATCAAATCAAATTATTTCCGTTTTTCCCATCCCGAAGATAAAACAATCGTATTTGTTTTGTATGTTCGCAGAGAATTGAGAAGAATTCAATTCGCAACGAAATGGTACGCATTTGCAATTTTCCTTCACTTTTCTGTGTAAATTGTCAAGAAAGGAGGCGAGGGAAGAAAAAAATATTTTTTTTGTTGATTTTCTGTTCGACCGGAGCAAACCCAAAATACAAGAATTGCCATTATTTTCTTTATTTACGTAAACTCTTTTTTAAATTTATTTAAATGCATTTTTTACCTATACACTCCAGGGTGATTCTTTTGTTAACAATAATTCATTTCATCCAGCGGAGTATCGAGCAAATATTCCGAAGGAATTGATTTTTTTTTTCGCCTCAGCTGGGTTCAATTATTACTTGGTGAAAGTGTAACCTTGTTTTACAGGATCACGTCGCAATTATGCAGGTTTAATTGATTATTATTAGTGAAAATGTACTCATGTTTAATGTTTCTGTAGCATAGACAATTGGCATGTATTTGATCTGAGGTTTGTCTTGTTTTCGATGAAAACTACTTGACATAACCTTAAAATACAGGGCGGAATTGGAAAATATAGGTACGCTTGTAATGCTTAATTGTTTTTAATGATTCCGTTGGATTGACATAGAAGACTGCTCAATTGAACTTTAAATGGAAAGTAGAACGGATTCGCTTTGCATTAGAGCGTTTGTTAGCTCTGCAAATATGTAGGTATGTAGTTGTGAAACAGGATATACATTCTTGCATTCTATTTCACAAGAACCAAGTACCTATGTATATACTGTTACTACTATCAACTTAATCGTCATTGAATTCAATATTCAAGTGTTCAATATATTTTTTTTAACTTATTTGTTTTAATTTCAGGTGCGCAATAAAGCTTTCGAATTGACTGTTTCGCATTCAAGCATAGGTATAGATACTTATGCAATGAACCTTTGGTTGGTGGATTTCAAAAAGCATGCGTCTATGTATGATAGACCCATACATTTAGCTATAACGTGCATTCTTGTGTTTCGGGCTTTATGCCCGTTCATGGTGTTTTCTAGAGAGTACGAGAGAATGCCTTTACGCATAAGCATTGAGAGTTTAATTTGAGAAACAAATTCATTGAACTCTGCAGAACTGTTTTCTTTTCAGAGCATCTATAAAACTACTTTATGTGTTTAAGTTTGAATAGCTTTTTCAAAATTCGCAACTAATTCGACAAGTTGTAGAATACCCATTGTATTCAAAGGTTTACATAAGGGCGAGCAAATAAGCAGATTGTTCCTTGACACCACTTAGCTACCAGGAGATGTATCTCGTGTTTTCCTTGAGCAAAAGGAGCTGCTATAGGTTGCTCTCTATAACCTTTAATACTTTTCGAAAATTTACTAAGTTTCAAGCGCACACGAGTACGAAACACAATTCATTCAGACAGAACTTGATTACGTTGAATTGCTTACGTCGCTGTGGTTCTAAGAAATAGCTTTGCATAAACTGCATATTTTTGAAATAACTTCGAATGCAAATAAAAAACGTAATCGTTGTTCATGAATGGTGCACTGCATTCAGACGATTTTTGGCAGATTAGGCCATGTCGTTCATTCTATGATCGTGGATAGCATATAAGCTGAGCAGAGGGCAGGACCCTTGACTCCTTTCTGTGGCGTACTAAACAACGTACTCTAAAATGTAACCACAGTTCTTTTGGTGCAACCTTTAATTGGTCTTTACGGTTAAAAGCATCTCTATATACAAGAGTTGTAATCATTGATAACCAAAAAGTTGGAAGCGCATCCCTCCCAGTAGAAGAAGTTTCTGCTTGGTAGTACATTTGACAGTGATTCGGTTTTGAGTTATCCAAGGGAAACGCCTATGCGTTAACATAAAATATGATTACTTTTCACTTATAAAGGACTCTCTTGTGACAGTAGATCGTATTTTTGACTATTACCTACTTCAGCCTCTAAGGAAATCCTTACCTTCCTTCTTTTCAGGAAATTCATCAGCTTGAAATCTTGTGCAAGCAACTGTACGAAGCAACAGATTCAGTTATTCGTTCTGAAGCTGAGAAGGCCCTTGTCGCCTTTGTTAGCAGCCAAGATGCTCTACCAAAGTGTCAGATGCTCTTGGATCGAGCTGACTCCAGTTATGCGCAACTTCTCGCCGCAACAACTCTCACCAAATTGATACAGGGTCTAAATTTAGAGCAAAGGATCGATATAAGGTTTGATATCTTACGTAACCCCCTAAACATTAATACTTAGCCTGATTATATTTTATTTGCAGGAGTTACATATTGAACTATCTAGCCACCCGCCCTAATTTACAAAATTTCGTTGTACAAGCACTTGTCACACTCTTGGCAAAGATAACAAAATACGGATGGTTCGACACGTACAAAAACGAGTATATATTTCAAAATATTCTCGAAGATGTAAAGAAGTTTCTGCAGGTTTGTTTATCGAATGTCAAATTGGCTTTTCATTTGAATGGTTTCTTTTTTGTATGCTTTCAGCAAGGCTCGGCTGAGCACTGTACAATAGGTGTGCAAATTCTTTCGCAATTGGTGTGTGAAATGAACTCCATTGTAGAGGCAGATGTGAATTTGTCTTTCTCGAAGAATCGCAAAATTGCCACATCCTTTCGCGACCAACAGTTGTACGACATTTTTCTGTTGTCTTGTTCGCTGCTAGTAACGGCAAGAGACAATAGCAAGAGTTTGAATTTTATGGATGAATCACAACAAGCGTATGTTGATTGAAAATATTAGTTGTAAAGATTTTAAGTATTGAATTTCTTGTTGTTTATTTCAGACTTATATCACATGTTTTGCGACTGACTAAGAACTGCTTGAGCTTCGATTTTATTGGCAGCTCCACCGATGAGTCTTCGGACGATATGAACAGTGTCCAAGTAAGTGGCGAATCCTTTACTCTTTGTCATTCTGAATAAAAAAAAATATATTTTCATTTACAGATTCCTACTTCATGGCGACCAGCATTTCTTGATTCGAATACATTGAACTTGTTCTTTGATCTCTATCAGATTCTTCCCAATGGGTTGGCAAGCTATTCATTGTCGTGTCTTGTGCAGGTGAGTTTCTTCTGCCCTTTGATTGATTTCAGTGAAAAAACTATTTCCTATTTTACAGATGACATCTGTGCGTCGCTCCCTCTTTAACAACCCTGAACGTACAAAATTTCTTACTCATCTCCTCGAGGGCGTAAAGAATATTCTGACTAATTTACACGTAAGTAAATATTTAGCTTTTATAGCTTTTCCCAAATGGCTTTCAGTGCACCAGCATATAAAAGCTTTTACCAAAAATCCATGGAAATGATAGGTACAACCCCTTAATTGACTAACATCGAAGTACCTACACAGCTCGAAAAAAACTTATCTAATCAAACTAACAACAAGTTTGGCAACATTCAAGTCAAAAATTGGTACCCGTCACTCAATTTTCACATAAATTTTAAAATCAGACAGCCATTGTTTGTATCAGGAAGTTAATACCAGTTAACAGATGTATTTATGAAAAACATGCACTACATATATTTATTTCCATTAATTTCAGGGTCTCAGTGATCCCGACAATTACCACGAATTTTGTAGACTACTTGCCCGCCTCAAATCGAATTACCAACTGGGTGAACTTGTCACAGTCGAGTGCTATCCAGAAGCTATTCAATTGATAGCTAAATTCACTGTTCAATCATTGCAGGTATGTTGATATGAACGACGGGGTGAATTCCTATCACTTATCACGATTTCCTCTGTTTAGATGTGGCAATTTGCCCCCAACAGTGTACATTATCTGCTGACTCTATGGCAAAGGATGGTCGCGTCAGTACCATATGTTAAGTCACCAGAACCCCATCTGCTTGGTACGTACACACCCGAGGTAACCAAAGCATACATCACTTCTCGTCTGGAAGCGGTACCCGTCATTGTGCGAGACAATCTAGAAGACCCCCTAGACGACCTTTGTATGGTACAACAGCAACTGGAGCAGCTGTCTGTTATTGAGCGCTGTGAATATGACAAGACCTGTACGCTGCTTGTACAGCATTTCGATCAGAAGGCGCGAGAATATCAGGAACTTCTGCAAAGTCCGTCGCCCAATCCCATGGACGTGACAATTCACGAGCTGCAATTGACTTGGCTGGTGTACATAATCGGCTCGGCTATTGTCGGCAGACTGTCGTTCAATTCGAACGATGAGCAAGACACAATGGATGGAGAACTTGTGATACGGGTATTTACACAATCTGATTTTAATAGGCTTGGATCCATTATCCTATCTTTTTGTAGGTACTGCAACTGATGAGCTTAACTGATGCTAGACTCCCGCAAGCTGGCTGCGAAAAACTCGAGTTGGCTATTCTCAGCTTCCTCGAGCAAGTGCGCAAGATGCACATCTGTGAGCAGGCACAGAAGGCGCACGTTTACAAAAGGCTGTCCGAGGTATTCGGCCTGAGCGACGAACAGATGCTGCTGAGTTTGATCAATAGGAAAATGTAAGTGAAGAATTTGTCTTGCTTTCTGTTGATTTCTAAAGCACTTGTCGTTATAGCATAACAAATTTAAAATTTTGGGGACGCTCAGAACAGATTATAACCAAGACTCTTATGCTGCTATCCGAACTCTCTGTGAACTTCAACTCTTTGCGAAAGTTGGCCAAGTTGGAGGAGATTCAATTCATGTTAACGCATCACACCGTAAGTTATGTTTTGCTACGGCTTCAGCAACTTCTCTAACCCTCTGCAGAGCGAACACTTTCCCTTTCTCGGTACCAACTCATCATTGACTGAGATGCGTTGCCGAACTATGTTCTACACATCACTAGGGAGGCTACTAATGTTTGACCTGGGCGAAGATGAGGAGCGTTTCTACAACTTCTTAACACCACTTACGAGTTGGTCCATTTACCAGAAACTATCCAACAAGTGGTTCTAACCGTTCTCTTTCTTGCAGATCAATTTGAATCGCTCGGTTCGGTACTTATGGATGGGAATAGTTTTCCCAATGAAGAAGCGAAAAAGGCGATAATCGGCTTGGCGCGCGACCTGCGTGGTCTTGCACTGCCACTGAATGCCCGCGTTCCCTACACAATGCTCTTCGAATGGATGTAAGATATAGAATAAAAACAAAACATATAATCTAAATTACTAGTTCTTGTCTTTCAGTTATCCCGACTATATTCCCATACTGATACGTGCCGTAGAGCTATGGGCACATGACCCAGCTGTGACAACGCCGGTACTGAAGCTATTCGCTGAGCTCGTACATTGTCGGACCCAGCGTCTGCAGGGCAATGTGTCTAGCCCGATGGGAATACTTTTGTTTCGTGAAGCGTCAAAGCTGATATGCATTTACGGAAACAGAAGTCTTCACTTGGACGTGCCACGTGACCAACAGTATCCAATGAAACTGAAGGGCATTTCGATATGTTTTCTGATACTCAAGAATGCGCTCAGCGGGAACTATGTGAATTTTGGAGTTTTTAAACTATATCGTGACGATACACTGGACAATGTCTTGAATATTGCCGCAAAGTTAATAATGTCCATTCAACAGAACGATTTATTGGTAAGTTGCCTAGCGGCTAACGAAAGTTTGTGATTTTTATTCTTTCGTTTTTTTTTTTTTTTTAAACAGGAATATCCGAAACTAGCTTCAGCATATTATGGCCTACTCAATTGCCTATCACAAGATCATATAACATTTTTGGCCTCCTTAGAACCTCGCGCATTTATTTATATTCTAGAAAGTCTGTCTAAGGGACTAACTGCGTTGGGTGAGTGGTCCAACGCTTCGCAGGCGTGCGTAGATTTCACTAAATGAACGCGTTTTCCTTTGCAGATTCGACCATTTTTATTTGCTGCTGTTCGATACTGGACTGTGTTGTGTCATATATATTTAAACAACTGCAACTTAAAGGTAGAATGAAGTGACATTTTAAATTTATTTGCACTTTCGAATGGCGAAAGAGTTTAGGATTACTCTTTTCGAAATCATATGAGTTTTAAGTGTTTCTACTTGTGTTTCATTTCAGTTTCGACATTCCCCAACAAAAAGCTCCGCAATATAACACCGGAGAACTCACAGTTCCTTGAGGTGAACTCATTTTGTCACAACATCATATTCAAACTTAATAATTCCTTCGTTGCAGGTGGTTGAAATGAATTCTGAAATTCTTCAGGGTATAATGTCAACACTACTCAATATGGTTATGTCAGAAGACTGCAAAAACCAATGGTCTATGTCCCGTCCTCTGCTGGTACTTATTCTGTTATACGAAGACTACTTTAGGTAAGTCTCTTGTTCACCATTTTGCAATTGCATATTTTAATGTTCCACGCACTCGTTGTGTTGAAAGATCGCTCAAAGAGAACATAATCCGGTCGCAGCCCATTGATAAGCAACAAACAATGGCACAGTGGTTTGATGGACTGATGGATGGTATCGAACGAAATGTAGCCAACAAGAATCGAGAGAGGTTTGTCCTTGCCGCACACTGAAACCAAACAGTACACGTAATGTATTTTATTCTCTTAGATTTACACAGAATCTATCATTGTTCCGGCGGGATGTGGTCCACTTACCGAAGGTTTCTAGCTTCAATCCTGGTTCGTCTCTTATTGATATTATTGATGATTATACATAAGTTTGTTTGTTTGATCGTTTGAATGTCAGGTTATGTATGTTTTTAATTTTCCTTTAAATTCTTTTTCACACATGAAACATGAATTTCTTTTGCGATTATTTCTTATTTTTCAGTTTTCTATTGAATAGGTATTTGCTAAGAAACGAATTTCAAAAAAAAATTGCCAAAATGTCAGAATGAACGAATTTATTCAATTGCATCAAATTCACAGTCACATCTTTAATTTCATTGTAACATTTGTCATTTGTAGTAAGATTCATATGTTGTATTGTGTCCTTGCACATCTCTCATTGGCAATATTTTAGTAAAAGGTTTCTCTTTTTGAGTATTCATCACATTTTCTTAATTTACTGACAGCAAATATTTTAAACAAAGGTGAACTTTCTCAAGGGTGCTTTCAACAAAAATCCTAAATCATCGCTTAACGAATGGAAAGACATTCTCCAAAATGCAAATTAAATCGTACATATCTTTTCAGTTTTGATATCTTGGTACAACTGTACAATAAACCTAAAATTGTTTTTATTGTATTTTTGTGTACTGATTGGTAGAGCGATGATTCTGTATCTGATTCTGCGCTGGCACCTGTTTCACTTAGTTTGTGATTGCCCTTGTAGCGCACTATCTACATTTGACACAAACAGTATGAAACGTTTTCAAAACGATGAGTTTGTTCGAATATGTTGAAATTATGTGTCTTGACTACACAAGGGTAAGTGGTCCATTTCAACGTTTGGCTTCACCTACTTTCATATTTATAATGGGAGGACACCAAATCAGACCACCTTGTTAAATCCTTCTTCATCGCTGCAGATCCAGCATCTGTTTAAGGTTTATCTGGGGTTCCTTCTCTGATAGTCCACTCTTTCTGAATTCTATAACTTTGCTGGCAAGTGTTGGGCAGTGAATTTTTCTCCCGAGTTGTATGCCTAACCTAAAAAAAATACTGATGAGAATTTCGATCGAATAGCTATGAGAGTGCCTATTGACATGACATCGTTTCTGACAAAGTTCGGGAAACGTTCCAGGTTTAACATTCGGATGTCGATAGAAATATTAAGCCGTTTTTATTATGCCCACATGATCTATATAGATCATTGATTTCCATGACTTACTACAGCAGTTGGTTCTCGTAATATTGTAGTAAACCGTGGAAGTAAATGATCTCTAACAGATCATGTGCATAAAATAAAAATATATTCTCCGATGGATTAATGTAGCCATCCCCCATGGATTTTTGCAATTGAATTGACTCCTCCAAAAGGGAACAAATATCTTGACAATCTGGAATCTGTAAATGATTTCTTCACCCGTTTGTCAATAGTTTTTTTTTTGTTGATCTCTAATGAGATATCGTTTTTAAATGCAATAGAGCCGAGATAGACAAAGCGTTTCACTACGTAAAAGTTATTGTCGTTGTCCCCTTCATAGTTAAAACTGAATTTATCTGGCCGAATGCAAATTAACGCACTATTGATATCTACTTTTTACGTCTGTGTCGTGAGTTTTTCACCATCATGTAAAAGCACGTTGGTGAAATTAATTGCAGATCAAGTCTCCGTTAAGTCGTGTCCGACCTGAACAAAGCAGCAAGCATTCTTCATCCTGAGCAGCGAAACGCTTTCAGCGAGACATGTCAAAACTAGACATCGATTCACAAAGTTTGCCTGAGAAGATGATGGATGGGTATCGATTTGCAGCAGTTGGTTTTTATTTTTTTCAAAATTAAACAAAATAACACGCCCCAGTTTTATTATAAGTAACAATTTGAAACACATTTTCCGCAGTACAATCATCTATTACCGATGACAATACAATGTGCTAACACCTCTACCCTCTGTTGGTACATACTAAATAACAAATTGTTCGCTCCTTCCCTATGTACATAAATGTTTTCTATTTGCACATTGAACCATAATAAACAAAAATTCTTATATTTGCAGAGAATGCAAATGAAACATTCTTAAGCGATGATTTACTTACCACTGATGCTGTAGAAATTGAATATATGAAGGGGTAACTTTTCATCAATTAAAGTGATCCATAATAAAAGAAAAAGTACTAAACGCTTTATATTTATTTTATATATATTTTTATATTTCCTTGCACTGATTTATCCTCTTTATTATCTATCAGCTTTCTGTGTTAACATTTTGATATTTGTTTATTTTTTTTTCCTGTGTACATAGGAAGTTTGAATAAGTCGAATTAACGAATTTGAATAAGCCCAACGCACAACGTAATGTTTGTAGCTGTTTACGCACGACAAATCTAATAGTAATTGTCAGGGTACTGTAAGTCAAAATGTATGCTTCAGCTTTATAGTACAACTAAGAGTGGAGTGGATATAAAACTATGTGGTATATAACATGTTTCTAATATTTTTTCATACGTTATAAAAAGAAGCGAATTAATAATGCCAAGTGTTAGAAGAAAACTTTCAATGTTTCATTCTTTGAGTTGCTTTGCTACAATAATTTTGTAACAACCGTAGTTGTTATACGAATCGATGGTTATTTTCCTCATGAAATTCAAACTTTTCTAAAGCTCGACACATTAAAACGGATTACTTAGCAGTCAGCACTGCAAAATAAATAACTCGCTAACTTCGCTAACTAAGTAAACCTTCGTTACGTTTGATTAGTTCGCACTAGTCAAATTCCCTTGCACCGAAACCACAGCCATATCGGTGCAAACGGTTTTGATCTAAAGAATCGCGCAATTACAATGGGACGGTGGTTTAACTATCCCCTATTGCTATAATGTCTTTTTTTATGTTTATCGTCGTCTGTATGGCGTTCAGAAAGCCCAAGCTGCCAACACCAATTTAGTGTATTTCTTAGCTCTCAAATAATGATTTCTTTTTCGTTCAGAGCATGATCTTAGGGCACTGTATGGGCTCAAAATAAATTGATTGAGCAGTCTGTGTAGGAAGCTGAGCACAACTTATTTCGCTGAACAGGAATGCGAATCGGTATCAAAAGTCTCGGTTCAGAGTAGTAGTGTTCAGCATTCTGCTCTAAACGAGATAAGAAAAACGACTAAGCGATTGAGTCCGCCCTCTGAATACGGCATTTAAATAAAGTGTTTTCAGCTCGTAAAGCTATAAAGGTACCTATATATATGTTTACAAACATGCTCGCAGCCTAACAAAAAGAGTAGTCACACAGATAAAATCGTGTATTGAAATGCCGGTTTACCCATCGCAGAATATCCCATTAACACCTAACTGCATTACGTTAAAAAGCTTGGTTTATTCAAAATTCTAACAAGTTTCTAAATTACATTACATATTATCTTATTCTCAGTTGACTTGTTGGTGTTTAGAATAAGTTTGTTATATTACAAATACTCTGTCATCAAATTCACCAAACATTCCGTTTTTAATAACACTTTTATTTTTTGTCCCAAATTTCATTTCGGCACTGTAAACAGTTTTGGGCCTATTTATAGATCCATAGGAACTAAATTTCTAATAACAGCTCAACTAAATCAAGATCATATTTTTAAACCTAAAAAGGCAAGTGACCTCAATATGAATATTTATATACGAAATTCTGTTGCTACTAACAATTAGGCAAAAACCATAGAACTCACTTTATATTTTTGTTTTTGGTTATCTTTCTGTGTTTTCTTTTTTTTTTTTACATTTCATTCAACAAATGAATTGAAAATAATAATTTATCAATAAATACTTCTCTCTCTCTCAATTTAATTTTTTGCAGAAGAATCGTATCAATTCTATAGCGAGACAAATTATTCTGTTTCTGTGTAGATGCTCCCAACAATTATTATTAAATAATTTATCCATGGACGCCCAAACGAAATATGTATATGTGAAATACATGTAAACAAAGAATTTTGAATTTATGCAGCAAAAAGAAAAAAAAAACTATCCTCCTCCATATACGTTTTCTATAATACAAATCGTAAAGTATCGTTTAAAACAGAAAGAACAATTTATTTGTAATAGTTTCTCTATTATTACCATTTCTGTAATCCTTTAAATATTGTTTAAAAAAAAGTATCTGGAATTTGTGTCTTCTTGAAAATTTGATTTCGTTTAACTTTAAGTGGATTTTCTTTTTCATTGCGTTTCTGTTTTTTTTTTTTTTAAGTTATTGTCTCCAGCATGTAGCGTGTATGATTGTGAAGAAGATAATGTTTTGTTTGGGATTTTTCTTTGTTCTAATTTAAAAATGTGCATAAAGCAAAGGAAATAATTAATTAAAACAGAAAAGCAGAAAGATGGTTATATATTGCAAACAAAATAATTATTGTAAAGAAAAACCACAAAAAAACAACAATAAAATTTGAATATTTTTATGACGTTTGTAGAGATATTATGTAAGAATTATTAAGAAAACTAAGAAAAGAAATTATATATATATTATATTATCTCTAATTTTTTTGCAAATAAAGTTTTATTTCAAAATGTTTTGTAAAATATTTTGAAAAAAATATATAAATGTTTTTTTTTTAGTGTTTTATCTAAGTTAGCAACTATAACTACAACATATAAATTCAATAAAATCAATATCAAACGTAAAAAAAAAACGACGATTGTGGTAAGGCTCTTCTTGGTTCTGTGATAAAGCAATTCATGTCATTACAAAGCGACAATTTTAAGCCTGCTCAACATTTTTTTAGCTCAGGTGGACGCGATTGAATGTGTCACTTCACATTGGTAGAGAAGAGATTCTATTGGAATTTGAACCAAAATACGATTCCATTCCAATTAACTTCCATGTGCGATCACATTGGAATCCGTTGTGGCAATAATTGGATTGGTGTCATACTTCAATCGTTTGGCTGAGCTTAAGTTTATTTTTGGCAAACCCTTGAGCCCAAATGGTCGAGCTCTTAGCTATTCGCCACTACCTATTCGATATAGACCACGAACTACTTGTGTGTAATATAGCATCACATGTGCGAGTAAAAAGACCCGACGTCAGAAGTAGTTGATCAACCCCATAATTGCCTTTCGTAGAGTAACTCCTTAGATAACATAAAACACTCCAATTGATATCAACTACACTAAAATGTGTACAATTTATCGAAAAATAGAACCATTGCATTCATATAAATAATTTATTATTAACAATTACCCAAAGAATTGGTATAAAAGATCGATTTACACTTTAAAATAATTCGACCATTGTAATATTGCACTAAATAGGTTGAGCTGTTTCCTCCTTAGATTCGGTTAGGGCTCTAGCTTGGTGTATGAACACTGGAACATTTATACCCTAAAATCACATGATGTCAAATAATCAGGGTAACTGAAACACAGCCCCGTCTTACCTGCATTTTGGCTGACCGAATAAATCCTTTATTCGATGTCACAGTCACTGCTTTCATAATAATACCAAAAGCAAATATTTTAAGGCTCCTTGGATTTATCTTCCCGCCAACGTTAATCAGAGAGATTTCATGAGGAATTTCCTGCACGTCTGGATGTATTTCAACTCGATCGACTAACTCTTTGGCTCGTTGCTTTTCCAGTGATCCAGCTAGTAAGTTGACAATGTCCTGAAATGACTGGTAAGCCGTTTCACAGCAAACCAGTTGCTTTCCCTCGAAGACTTTATCTAAAACCGGCTTGAGAGGTGATTCCCGTTCTCTATCTGCTTGTTCGGTAAGAATGGGTTCTTTGAAGGACCAATTTGTGCTACCATTTGTCAAAGAACTTATGTAAGCTAGCATTGTAGTTATGTCTAGATTCAGGGTACTAACATTCGCAAAGTCTGCATTTTCTTCATCAGTTAGAACAGCGGCCAATGTTTGTTTACTGATTGAAAATGTATCAACGCCAATCTCTTTAAGATCTTCAAGTAGTTCATTTTCGATGTCATGGCTAAAGTAAAAAACTACCTGAAAGGCAATGAAATTTAAGTAAATATTTTTCTTCTTATTTTCGACGTACCTTGGGGCGCTGAAATATACAGAGATTCTGATTTGCACCGTAGACAAATTCCTCGGCCTGATCGAGGATACTTTTTGCTCCGTAACTAGCACGACCCTTGGCCGCATCAGTCAACGACTTGGAGTTTCTAGCAATTACTGAAAGTATCTAATTTAGTTTTAAATGATTTACATTCGCGCAAATCTCAACCTTTAATCCATTTTAGTCCATTTTCGCAAACAATATCTACTCTCAACGGATTGTTGCGCTCTTCCACAGGGAATCCACAATCGACATGTACTACGTCTTTTTGAAGCTTAAGAATTTTTACCAGGAACTCATAGTGCGTCAAATTGCTGCACATTACATGGTTTAGCTTGACCGCATTGGTTGAGACAACCTAAATCGGGAATTGCTTTGTTTACCGATAGGTAATAAACGAACATCAACCACATGCACTAACCTTTTGAAGAAATTTGATTTCTTGATTGATTTTTCTTTGAATCTTTTGCACACCAGGAATTGTGTTAAATGTATCAAGTTGTCCTATTAACGTTTTTCCTAAGAATATTTTTTCTTCGGCTAAATTTTGAAGATTTTCATCACAGTTTTCCATTATTCGCAAGCAAAAATTTGTTGAGCAAAATTAATTTCCTTTGACAATTGTCACTGTCATCAACTGGCATAAGGTCTCCAACAAATCAGCTGGAAGGTTTGTAGAAATTATTATTTCATTGCCAGATTTAAATGGTATGTGGAAATAATGAGCCAATTAACACAAAAATATGAGTGGGATGCTTTATATTACATTTTCGGCTGATGCAAAGAGTAATTAGAGACCATTTCTCTAACAATATTTAACAAATAAAAGTTTCTCTCGATTTAAAATGATTCGATGTCAAACAGAATTGTACTCCGGTAATTTTCGAAAAAAGTCGATATACATTTTTACTGCGCCATGGAACAAAAAAATCTACAGCAAAAATAAAAAAGTGTTCTCTGACTAATTGGATAGGTACCTACCAAATTATTACAATTTCCATCGGTAAAATGTTATTGTGAAGCAGCATAAAAACAAGGTGCATTCACTATAAAGCGCTTGTCACCAAACAGTCATCACAAAAAAATGTTGACAGTTCTTTAGGCACATGGCTGCGTAGTGTTTTCTTTTGATTTTCCACTTGCAAATTTTAAAATTGTCTTCCTTATTTGTATCTCCCATTTTTGGTAAAAAAAAAATTAAAGTGAGTAAATATGGAGGTTGAAAATATTAAAGCCGACGTCTTTTTGCCCGCGAAAACTGAGAAAATGGCAAAAAAACGCGGTGCGAATGATGACAACGATCAGATGCAAGTGGACGAGGCAACAGGCATTGAAGGAATCACAAAAACACAGCGAGCACCCAGAGCTAAGCGTACTAAAAGCGATGTTCGTAAGATTGGAGTACCACCTCACAGGTAGAAATTTGTTAAATAAGTTAAACCTTTTATGGCTACTAAAATCACAAAACTGCAGATACTCTTCCCTGAAAGAACATTGGATGAAGATCTTTACTCCCGTAGTGGAGCATATGAAGCTACAGATTCGTTTCAACACAAAAGGCCGACAAGTCGAGCTTCGAATTAGCCCAGAGACACCTGATATATCTAATTTACAAAAAGGTGCAGATTTCGTCAAGGCTTTCCTCTGTGGGTTTGAGGTTGATGATGCACTAGCACTTCTACGTTTGGAGGATCTGTTCGTGGAGAGTTTCGAAATTAAGGACGTTAAGACACTCAAAGGTGATCATATGAGCCGCGCTATTGGTCGTCTAGCGGGAAAGGGTGGACGAACAAAGTTTACAATTGAGAATGTCACCAAAACACGTATTGTGCTGGCCGACAGTAAAATTCACATCTTGGGCAGCTATCAAAACATTCAACTAGCGAGGAGAGCTATTTGTAATCTGATTCTGGGCTCACCCCCAAACAAGGTGTATGGCAATCTACGGTCTGTGGCTAGTCGCCTAGCCGAAAGGATGTAAGCACATTTGTACACTTGATATATTTTATTTAAATACACAGTTAAAATAAATACGATTGAAATTTAATCTAAGACAAGCAGAAGCATTTTGTTTAAAACTTGGTAAATATCAAGAGGAGCAGCATGAAAAGCGTTACTCCAGCTAACAACATTATGCAGAACATTTTGCGGTTCTTTCGTTGATACATTTCGGCACGCTGCAATTGTTTAAGACCCTCCGACACTCGTGTTTGCGTCTGTTCGACGTTGTAGTCAATCCTATCCAAGACGGTGCCCTGTTCCTGTACCATATGCGAGAGATCTTTGAAAATGTCGTTCAAATCGAAGATGGATTTTACTATCTTCGATACTTCCTGTTCGCGGTGTTCTGCTAGCTTACTGTTTTCTTCCTCGAAAAGCAAGAGCTGCTGTTGAGTCATGCGATTCGCCACTGGTCGTTGAAAATGTTCATCTATCTGATCATCGGTTTCCTCGTAATAACCACTTGTGGCAGAACTCGTAGCCGGTTGGAGAAAGTTGT
Source organism: Cheilosia variabilis (assembly GCA_951230905.1). NCBI lineage: Eukaryota > Metazoa > Arthropoda > Insecta > Diptera > Syrphidae > Cheilosia > Cheilosia variabilis. The sequence continues at coordinate 59,854,775 of OX579677.1, read as the reverse complement.
CAAATGTATCGACAAAGTTGCTTTGACTCTTGCTATCCAAATCAATGGTGGTAAAATCAGGAGTTTCAAAGTACTTTTGTGAGCGTTCTTCTCTTGAATTCAATTGTCTTACATATCCACTCTGGCTGTTGCGGAACTTAAAAGTGAGTTCCTGCAGCGAGAGCAACAAGTAGGTGACTACATTCGAAGTCAGTCGTTGTTCGGTTTTATTGCCCACACCAAGGCTTGATCGAATACATTGAATGTGTCTATGAGTTGATGTGATAAGTTTCGATATCTCCTGGGAAAGTATGTCAATCTGTTGCTCCTCTTCGCAGTTCTCATCGAATGCCGGTCGTAAGAGATGCCGCGCATGGAGAGATCCCAGCTCATCCAACTTTGGTTTGATCCTAGACAGCAGAGTATTTGAGAAAGATAAACTAGTCTAAGAAAAAAATTTCTTACTTGGACATAGTGTACTGTGCCTCCTCAAGTTTGTCTACCCATATCGGTGGTGACCCATATTCATCACGCATTTCCATTCCTTCTTCGGCATCGTGTAGCGATCGTTTAAGAAGCTTTTCTGCATCACTACCGCGCTAAATTACAAACTATAATATAATACATATTCCCGAACATCTGTGCTGGAATTGATCGATATTTACCCTATCGTCAGAGTACAAATTTCGATTTTTAGATGCGTTATTACGCATTATAACGAAAACCTCTGTTAAATTGCGTGAGGTCATTTTAAAAACGTACAGATATGTTTTTTTTATTAATTTTATTAAATTAATATTGTGGTAGATGGTTGGCAACAAACTGATAAGAAAGCTTAACAAAACAAAAAAATATTTAGTTTGGAAATGGATTTTTTATTTGAGACGTCAAAAATGGTTTCTTAATTAATAAGCTTTTTGTGATGTTAGACCAAAAGCGATAAGCCCACGTTTATTTTTGGAACGTAACGTGCTGCAGACCGTAACTCTTTCGGACCCACATTACACAATTGTGCGATGTGAATCCAATAAAGTTAATCCGTTTTTATTATTAAAAACAGACAAGTATACATAGTTTTCGTCAGACTAGAAATAATGATACTTAGATTCTAGAAAAATTCAAAGGTTTATCAATCTGTTGTATTATACATTCTCCAAGATATAGTATATTAACTCCTGCGTTCACATCTCGATTCCAACAAGTACGACAGCTTGGACAATACTGGTACCTATGTGGAGATTTTGATGTTTTTATTTTTATTTTCGCAGAAACATTTTGCACACAGCTTTGTAGTTCGAAACTCATTTACAAATAAAATATCTGCTTTTCTCTTCCTAAGAGCCTCGATTAGTTTTGTATTTGGACTTCGTATATACCCACGCATAGGAGAAATTGAAGCAATCTCTGTAGAGCCGATGCATATCAACGTCTTTTCCTTGGCTTCGCAATAGCATGAACTTTTGTAGTTTCAGACGTGTAACTTTTCTCTGTGCATATATTTTTTGCTTCTCTGCAAATATTGAAAGCTGGTATTCTGTATATTCTTCGAAGGCTTCTGAATACGGTGATAGTTGAGAGTCTTCTACGAAATTTTTTGTATATTTTCGCAATTTTTGTTCACGACTATAATATCCAGACATGTTGTGATATGTTGAACTCTTCAATTTAATTGGTACACCATTACGAACGCCACCATATAGAAGTCTTAGACCAGGATCGAGGCCTAATTTATTGTCATATATCGTATTTCTCATTTTTAAAACATCTCCATTGTAGTCATCTTCTGCGTATGTATTTTTTTCCTTTTAACTTTAACAATTTTAATTTTCGTTGGCTTCTTCATCGAGAAAGATTCTACTACGCCATCTGTTTGAAGTGAATAGTTGAATTTCTTTGCAATAGTTTCTGGTAATTTGAAATATTTTCTCCATTCTGAATCGCGTTGAAATGTTGACCACGCACCCTTGTACAACTTGATGCCACATAACATTTGATAAAATGCAAACGAGTCATATTGTATGATAACATCCATGTTTCAATATGGGAATCAGAGCAAAGTTCTTCATATTATTTTTTTCATTATAACGTTGTAGGTTATAGAATAATGGCAAACAAGACCAAAATAATTTACGATTTTGTATTTTATCTAGTCTTTCTCCGTTCCATGATAATTTATCTCCGAGTTCTTGTAAAAGAACAGTATCTGGGGTTTCTTCGCTCTTGGTTTGGAACAGGTATGATAGCGTTCTATATACTTTTTTCTTGTCTGGTTCGAATTTGAAAAATCTTCTTAGCTGTTATACGCATACATCCATATATTGTGAAATATCACTTCATATTGGTTGGAGGACGCGATGAATAAGTTCGAACGATACGAACTATTGTATAAAGGAAGCGATTTTCTCATTTTTTCGTATTCTGGGTCCAATATATATTTTGATTTCTTTGTCCTCATCAAATGATAATAAAAAGATTGAAATTTTACAGGTTCAAAACTTCATTGTTTCATTAAATGGAAATGAATATATCTCGAGACTTCCACAAAAAGCGAGGACCTTTTATTTACATCTTTTTGAATTTGTTCAAATATGTGCTCATTTTTACAAACGCCCCTTAATGCTCTTTTAACTACAACAGTTTCAAAATTTTCACTATTTGTATTATCGTCTTTACGTTTAGACATTTTAAATTATATTAATGGAAATATATAATAAAATTAGTATTATTATTAGTAGTAGTATAAGGTAGGTAAAATTACTTATTTTCGGTTAAATACACTACACCAGGTCCAGAATTGTTTAAATTACAATAGGAAAAAAAGAAATATGTATTGTGCATACGGATTTGAAGAATTCCGCAACACCTATTTTACTTCTCTACGTCGCAATGAGATGTATTTCTTCAAGCCCTGCTAGTGGTAATGTATAAAAACCTCATGTACTCACTTCAAGAATTTTTGAGTTACTGTCGGGTAAAGGTATTCAAAAACTCTTAACGTGAGAGTAAAAAAAAAAAATTAATTTTACATGAGCTGGAAACATTTAAATATAATTGTGTTTATTGAACACACAAATAGTAATAAATAATGAATAATTCTATGATGGACGGTGTCAGAACACAATGCAAATAGCTCTGAAAAAGTAAACACAAGAGATTTTTAATAAAATAGAAAACATAATTATTGGATATAGGAGAAAAAAACATTGTTATTTCCCATAAAGTACTGAAGCAGCTCTTTTTAGCGACCACTTTTAAGACTGTGGATTGTTTACAACAGCAACAGCAAAAACAGCTGAGAATTTGGTCGTCAAAAATGACGTGTAAACATTTACCTTTTTCATCTCTCAAAGAACGACACACTGCTCACATTTTGGTATCGATTTTTACTTCTTTCTCTGAAACAAATAATAACAATGGGAAGAACAGTCTAAATAAAATCAAATAACCTACCAAAACATCAAATCAGATATGACGCGCAACGTGTTACAGAGCAGTTTGCTAAATGCAGGATTCAGTATTATCTTCCAGGTGAGCAAATCCCACAGCGATTGAGATAAAAAAAAAAATTAATTTTGTATTATTAGTTCATTTTTATTAGTTTTGTACTTCCGGTGATTATGTAAGCACATTGTTCTCTTAAGATCCTTTGCAGGTTTGTTACATTCGGAATCAACGCGTTCATTGTTCGCAATGTTGGACGAGACGTGCTCGGCGTCATGAATGTACGCTTATTGCTGCTCGAGAGTACACTTCTATTTTTGTCCCGTGAAGCTATTAATCGCGCCGCGCTGAGTGCCACCTCACAACGAAAAGACAAATGCTCTTGGCCACAATTAGTCAACCAGATGTGGTTGACGTAAGTTAACTAAGCACTATAGTTTGCATCTGTTACTAAACGAAATTTGTAATTGTTTTGCAGAGTACCCACCTGTATTGCCCTATGCATTCCTTGTACATACGTCTGGCTGGAGATTTTATCGCCGGTCGATGATTTCCTTAAGAGTCAGTATAAATTCGCCTGTTATGCTGTTGCATTGTCCTGTGTAATTGAGTTATGCGCTGAGGCGCCAGTCTTTGTCACACAGATTTTCTGCTTTGTAAAGTTAAAAATATTCCTAAATACCTTGCACATATTCGTTCGATCGGTAATTTTCATTTGGATCGTCGTAAGGAATAAAAGTATTGCTATTGATGCTTTTGCAATAGCACAGCTAGCTAGTGCTGTAGTGATTTTTATGGGACATTACGCATATTTCTATTCTTACATAAACAAGTTTAACGAATACAAGCTGGTGGTAGCGAGTAAAACAAAATCGAAGCAGTCCCCTAGCACATCAAACTTCAACGAAGAACTTTACAAGAGTATGGATGACTTTCCTTTCAAGAGCGTTGCGGAAATGATGCCGTTTGCTATGAAAAATGAGGTAAGCCGGATGATAATCTCTGAGTGTCTAAAATTATTTTTTTGTTCATCTTCTAGGAATCCTTGTTTAACCCGAACCTGCAGGTTTTGACCTTGAGTTTCGTTAAGCAAGGAGTCTTAAAGCAAATTCTGACTGAGGGAGAGAAGTACGTGATGTCGATGAGTCCTGTGCTATCATTTAGTGAGCAAGCCACATATGACGTTGTCAATAACCTTGGAAGCTTAGCAGCAAGGTTCATTTTCCGACCCATAGAAGAGAGTAGTTATTTTTACTTTACTCAAACAATATCAAGAGACGTTCAACTGGAGAAACAGAATTTGGTAAGCATACCAAGTTCCCTTTTGAATATAATTTAAATACACGTTGGTCATTTTTTTAGGAAAAAGTTCACGAAGCTGGGAGGGTTCTAAAGACTCTGTGCATTGGCGTAACCTCGATTGGCTTGCTCGCCTTTACATTTGGCCAAAGTTATTCACACACGTTGCTCCTTTTGTATGGTGGAGCCGATTTCGTCGCAGGTGGTTTACCAGAGAGTCTGTTAAAGTGGCACTGTTTGGCTATATGTTTCATGGCAGTAAATGGTATCACGGAGGGTTATATGTTTGCAACGAACACGAGTAAAGACATCGACAGGTACAACTACCTCATGGCGATATTCTCCATTAGTTTCCTTATTCTGTCATACATATTGACGAGCTTCTTTGGGCCAGTTGGGTTTATCTTTGCCAACTGCATAAATATGTTTTGCCGGATATGTTACAGCACAAAATATATACTCAAACAGTACAAGCCATTGGCCATAAACCCTCTTCTTGGTATCATACCAGGAAAGTTATTTACATTGGCGTTGATTTCAAGTGGATTGCTGTGCAAATATTCCATGGTGAGTGCAAACAAATAAAGCTTAATTTGCTGAAAATCGTTTTTTTTTTTTTCCAGATAACCATGAACTCATTTCTGGTCCACATGGGTATCGGGATAGGTGGCGTTTTATTATGTCTCTGCGGTTGGAGTATGGAAAATGCCGATTTGGTCAAAATGGCTTGGAAATATGGAAATAATCTGAAGATAAAAAAGAGCTAACGAGTCTGCAAGCATAAGCAGATAGGACTGTCCCAAAAAAGCACAAAGTTTCCTTTTATGTTAAAACTTAGTTTTAAATACAAAAATAAGTTTGCCTTTGTTATTATTTAATATTGCACATATATGTTTAACTAAAAAACGGTTCAATAATGAATTTAATGATTCATGGACGAGCAAAGTAAATAATTAGTGCTGCCGTTAGAGTTGCGTCATTGATAGTTCTTTAGCACAAGCGATCATTTAATTTTCTGATGACTCATTTGGCTTTGAAACCAACTCGATCGTCCATAAACCATAACATAACACATTTGAAAATTTCGTCTTTGAAGTCATCAAGAGAGTAACGCATTTCCCTTATGTAAATTTGTATTTTCCTTTATTTGAAGACTAATTCACTATCGCTTAAGTGATTAAAACTGTAATGATAGTCTAAAATAAATAAAAGAAAATAATATTTTTCCGTAAAATTTTTTTTTATGGATTTTGCTAGGAATTGTTGCACTTTACATTAAGTAATTTCAACAATTTTGTCTTACCTAACCACTCAATTGAAGACTAAACGTGAAGTCGTGAAGTAGTGAAAACATAAAAGTCAAACAGTTCAATTTTTGTTTATTTCTTTAAGTCGTTTAAAATTAGAAATATCTGGGCCGGGAGGATAATTAATAAATTATCATTTATCTACTTTGGGAGTAGTGCGCTTTATGTGCACGGATATGATTTTTTTCTCCGTGTGGCAGTTCACAGTATGGTAACACAGCTCAAGTATTTTCCTTTTTAGAAATTTCCCCTCCGTTATCTGCAATCCCCTCGCTTGTTTATAAAAGATCGATGCTACTGCTATTGTCAACGAAACGTTGCCGTTTTATTAACTTATTTTGAAAACCATAACTAAATAAGAAAACATTCTTCTGGTCGATCTGGTGAATATGTAAGTGCCTTTTGAACAAAATTCTGAGTTAAGACAAACGAAATCTCCTTTGCCAATTGTATTTTATTTTTGTTCTTTACAGCGGTGTTATTAGTTTTTTTTTTTCATAAATATTGCTTATTATATTTTTCGTTGATTCTGACATTTTTATGCCATAAATTAATTGTTGGGTGTGAATATATTTTTTTTATTTTATTGTTTATTTAGTTTCATTATTTATTGTTGTTTGCGTAGATTTTAAAGGCGACATTCAACTTTTTGAAAAAAAATAAAATGCTTTTGCAAACTACCCAAGTACCACAGCACACGAACACACCCAAAGCCCTAAATGACCAAAACAATCGCCATCTGCATCTGAATATATCATACACTCATTACCAAACGTACAGCATTAATGAATCTATTACAATCTAGAATAGGTTTTCGTTGACTGACAGGGACAGCCTACGCCATCACAAGTTATGATAAAAATATTTATTTTGTTGTGAGATGCGCCGCTGATCTGAAGCTTTCGAATTTTGTTTTCTTAATTTCTTAAGTTTATTTTACGAGCTCAAAGTAAAGTGAATAGTACCTAAAGTCCAAAACTAAAGCGCACAAATTTGTATCCAAAGCAGAATTCACGTTTAAAAAATAAATAAGGTAAGCCCGTCTGTAAAAAGCATAATCAAATAGTTTAAAAAGGCGGCAAATTGTTATTAGGTCAACGTAAACAAGTTGCTAAACAAAAAACAACAAAAATTAATATATGTCGATAAAATCAACTAGTTGCTCACTGTCAACCTTTTATGGTATTCCTTTTCTAGTACAGTCGCTGCTTGAAACTATTTTTATCACAAACTTTCGTGTGTTTCAGATGAAGAAAGTAGCAAGACTGCGTAATCCCGAAGAAATAACAGCCAATACCGAGCGAATGGCTGTTCGTACAACTGGAAGAATAAAGGTACTATTGCATTTTGTTTTTATTACGCGACAGGAGGTGAATATTTCATATCTTTAGAAAGCAAAAGTTGTCTTCGACCCATCAGACAATTATTTGCCAAAATATCACCGCCCCTCAGCAGGTTCTGTAAACAGCAATCAGCAGCACTTGGATAATTTAAGTGACTCGTCCAATGAGCGTCGTCCAAAGGAAGAGAAACCTCGTGTAACATCTACTGACCCATTTGATGGGAGTGTGTGTTACATTTGCGGCCGCAAGGAGTCAAAGAAAGGCAAAGCAAAGTTGATCTCTTGCAAAGACTGTGATCACAAAGGTAAGGTCAAAAAATAGGTAATTCCCGTCTTCATAGCTAACCTTTTGTTTTTCTCAGCGCATATCCCTTGTCTCCAACTGGATTTTGAAGATGTTAACAGACTTCGCGAGAACTATCGTTGTGACGTTTGCCAAATATGTTCATCCTGTTACGAAGGACCTGAAGATGTAAGTAACACCCAAAGAAACCCTACGCAACCTTCTCATACGCTTTGTTTATAGGGTGATCTAATTACATGTACAAAGTGTGTTCAGTCTTTTCACTATTCATGCCATATACCGAGCATGGCTAGATTTCCAGCACAGACCAAGTGGTTCTGTTCAAAGTGCACAATTCCTAAGCCCAAGTCGCTGCTCAAAGTTGCAGAGAACAAGGTGCAATCGCCCCCGCCGAGGACATTGTCTAATACTGAAACTGACAGGAAGACGGAAATTCAAGAAATTAAGAAAATAATAGAAGGCAACATCACAGTGGAGAAAAAACCAGAACCATTACCGCCAGTCGAAAATGGTAGTAAACCAGTTCAAATCAATGTAAATGATTTGAGCGAAATACCAAACGTTAAGAACTGGTCAAGTGACGAGGTGATGGTGTACTTTAAGAAGTTTTTTCCAGATGAGGCTCATATATTTAGTGCTCACGACATCGATGGGCAGTCTTTGTTGCTGTTGAAGCGGTCAGATGTTGTAAACAGATTGGCTATCAAATTGGGACCAGCTTTGAGGATCTACAACCTAATCCTCAAGATACAGTCACAATCTAATGATCCAACATTAGGTTGGTAGTCTTATTTTACAAACTTTTTTTTATTTATTTGACGTAACACTTGAAAAAGTGTGGTCTGCAGTAATTGCAGATAAATACGTTAATTTTTTTTTGTTTTTATCGTAATCTTCTGTTTTATTAGCAACAGATCTTCCAATTTAAATTCTTAATGAAGTCTTACTTATAAAGTTGTGCTTTCAAATGGAATTAAACAATTAAAACATGTTTTAAACAAAATGATGCGTTGTGTATTCAATTTAAATGAGATCTACAGGGACGATATTGCGTTGGAAGCAAATCAAACATTTAAGAATAAAAAGTTCGTCGGCTGCAATCTAAAATAAAAGTGCTGACCACTGTCTCTCACTAAAACAAAATGGATGCGCCTCTTGTAACGTTTATTGATTGCCATTACAGTAATCTGCTGACAATCTGGGGAAATCAATTGTCCATGTCTGAAAACGATTCGAAATGCGCCATCATTCCATTGCTTGCACAAAAATGTTGTCAAAAAACTAGACTGATTGCTCGGGGCAGACCAGCTGTGCGTCATAAACCTAAATCTTGTCTTATTTGATAAGTTTGAAGAACGCTGCTGTTGCCGTGGTTATCGAAAACATAGACAAACCATAGTATGATGTGTCTCTGATGGAAAGTACATGCCCAGAGACAATACCATGATTTGTCTACACATTTTCCCATGTGCATGGCCCCTAATAGTGGCTGAGTAAAACACATCATTCATTGTAAAGTTTATATTATAAAATACATACTCATACTTGAGCGCAAATAAGATTCAATAGAATGTTTGATTTCTTTAAATATTTCTAGGTATACATAAACATTCTGTTGGATTATAAGAAATATTATACAATAATAATAATAAACGTAAATATTTAAGTAGACCGACCATCGGGTACAAACGAATAAATGAGAGGGCAAAGGATTCCTAAAGCCTTTAGCTGAAACCCTTTCAGGTGCAAGTAGGAACTGAACTAACAGAAACAAATTAAATTCATGAAATCAATGTCATTTATACAAAAGTGCCGCAGTACCAATCAAAAGAAGATATAAAGAAAACCTTTAAGAAATCAGTCTTCGCACACAACAGAAGTTAAAACGCACGCCATACAGTTTACACATAAGTGCGTTTCGGAACATAATCTAAAACCTTATTATTAACGCACAATTAATAAGTGCGGCAAAACTTATTTGATGTGGAAAAGAAAAAAAAATACTGGCGTTTCATTGAACAACAGATTTCACTCTTTTGTGATATGGTGCATTGGTCGAATTAAATTACAGAGGAAAGGGGTATACCCGTTTCTGACCAGAGGAATACAGTTATACCTACTAAAACATTATACTCTAGGCAGGAGCTTTTCTTCGTCCGCAGAGGGACGTAACGCTGGTTTGGCTCCTTTTGTGGGATCAAAGCCATACATGAATATCGATGATATTACCAGAGCAGCACCAAAGGAGAATTGCATTGTCAAATTGAATTCAAAGAGATAAATCGAGGCAATACATGAAATTATGATTGCCAGCGAAGTGGCGAACCCCTTCAGTATATTATCGGCGTACTTTACAACTACAGCTACAATAAGGCCACCTCCAGCTTGAAGGAGAACCAAATACCAGATGAACCCATCATACCCAAAGAAAAAGCCATTTTTTACTATACTCTGACCATCGTTTACAAAACATGTGATTGCACCAAAGGGAATACTAAGCAAACTAAGCTGCACATTTCGCATCCATACCGAAATGTCGGCACCCTTTAGAATCTTCTCAAAGTATATACCAGCGAATCCCGACAAGAAACACGCACCTACTGCCGCCCATAGCCCGAGCATCCGGTTTTGCTCTGGCCCAACATCTGCCGTAGAAGAGGGATTTGGTGACTCCCCAGTTTGGGCAAGTTGCACCAATACTATGCCAGCCACGAGCAGGAGTAGTGCTCCCCACTGAGTGTTAAATAGCTTACGTCGTAGGATTACCACAGCGAACATAGCAGTTGTAAGAATCTTTAACTGATACGTTACTTGATATGTCGCTGCATCCAAATGCGATGCGGATACATAGAGTAAATTATTCTGCACTATGTATACTAGGGATGGAACGCAAACCTTCAATGTGTCAATTGGGTTCGCTATTATGGTCTTGTGCAGTGTCCTTCCGAATTTACGTGCATCTTTGCCCTCCTCGTTGAATACTAACACAATGCATGTTATCAGTTTTGCCACTTCCGCCATTAACACCGCTGTGTGATTGGAAATATCAATTAGGTTATCAGCATTTAACTAATTGCTTGTTGCGCATCTTACCAGTAGAGCTGAGGAAAACATCACCCGACCGAGTTCTAGCGTACCGCATACTAAGCCCAAGGACGGCATTTTGCAACGTTAGGGTGATGAGACTCACGTACTTGAGAGTATTACTGTTGACTGTAATGGAAATCAAAGCGTTCAGATTTTGGCGGTCGCCGACTAGACTGCATTTATATTACCGTGTATAACCATGACTGATTAGTATATATAAACAACACGTTAATCGTTTTCTTTATCCATAAATTCGGTCATCTACTACTGTACCACTATCTACCAATTCCGAGGACCGCCGAGCAATAAAAAAAAATGATACACGTAAACAGAAATTTGGCAGCTGAAAAAGTGACATTTGACATTTGAGTTGATAATTTTTAAGTTACAGATATGGCAAAGCGTATAGCAGTAGAGCGACTATAAGAATTGTAACTTTGGTTTTGTAATTGACGAAAACAGCTTTGTGGGTATATTATGTGTATGGGTAAATCTGGAAAAAAATAGAGATCTGCAAGAAGTGATCTTGTATAAAAAAAAGGTTTTCCCTATGAAAAACAACATAAGTATTATTAAGCGTGTTTTTTAAGTTTCGATCTCAGCAAAGCAAACTAAAGATTTTCAGCAAACTACAATACCGATTCAGATTCTCTTGTAATAACACCCACGAGCCAATTTACTATGATATAGACAAATATTTATATTTGTAAGTACATACCTATATTATTGTTCGCGCCAAGTTAAATGATAGTCTGTACAAATAATTTTGAAATACCTATGTATATTTTTTTTAATATAAATTCTCTTAAAACTAATATTAACTACTCTTTCAATTTTCTTTTTGTAAATCCCTTTTATACGCTAACAGAGCCATGTTAGCAGGCACCTTTACTTTGTGAACAGTCTTCAAATGATAACGTAGATTGCTATTGCTAATGAAATCCTTTTCACAAATAACACACTTAAAGCTCGTATGATCCTCGCGAATATGCTTGAAAAGATCTGTTGACTTCTCAAACATCTGTGCACAATATTTGCACCCGTGAGATTTTCTAACATGCGCCATCAGAAATGGGGAGGATGAGAATGCTTTTGGACAGTATTGGCACAAATAAACACGAGTATCATGAATAGGCAATTCACCTTGGTCATCTTCCGTGATTATATTCATGTTCTCAACTTTTACCTCAACTGGTTCGAAATTCATTGTACGAATATCGCTAAGTGTTATCTCGTCGTTATCTTCTGGAATAACGGTATCTAATTGAACCTTCGAGGCAGACGAAGGAGTAAATTGCGCAATTACAAATGAACCATTGCCATTGATTTCTCTATTACGCTTGCACTTCTTTTTGCAGTACACTTTTCGTTTGGGTTCGCTCAACTCCTCATCCACGGTTTCATATCTGGATATCAAGCTCGAAGCCCCATCAGCAAGGACAATGTCGGGAGTCTTGGTGTATTTCCTTTTAGAAGAAAGGCTTTCCGAAAGAGATATCAATTCATCTTCAGACTGTAGGCACTCTGGATCGATGTAAACTTCTTCGACGTATTCCGACTCAGCGTTGATATAAATTGTGTCCTGATCTTCATCTGTCAAATGTTCTTCCAATACTTGTGGGCTGTGACTATACGCATCTTCTTCTATTTCCTCTTCTTCTAATTTGAACACTTCTTCTATTACCCCTTCTACTTTGCACTCTTCTTCTGCTGGGTCTTTTTGCGATTGCCCTTCTGCTTCGTATACGATGGATGATTCCGGCTCATCTGCCTGCTGATGATACAAACGAAATATTCTCTCATCTGCCCGTTGAATTTTCTCTATGAACAAATAACTTTGCACTAGGTCGTGGGTGCAGTTTTCGCAAATCATTTCAGGTATATTGGCGTCCACTAGCTTTGAAATATATTTAAAATAATTCAATTTTATACATTTCGAACATTTATTTCCAAATTATACCTCAATATCGGAAAATCTTTGTATCATCTTCTGCATGGAGATGTTGTTTCCCTGTACATTGACTTCATATCCATTTACGCAGAAATGCCCCGTTGCAAAGCATATTCGACAAAGCTTTTGATTATCCATTTCTCATTCATTTGGTTGATATTTGTGTCAGAGAATTAAATAAATAAATATCAAATGAGAAGACAAATTACTCAAATAAATAAATATGAAGGGTAAACAATTTTGACAAGTGACGTTAATTTATTGACAACATTTTCCGTGACTGTGTTCAAGAACAATGTATGACATTTATCAGTAGTGTACCTACTTCCATGAGCGCAGCTGTGCATCTATAATCATTCCAGTAAATGTCCAGCGATTGAAAATAGAATGAAAGATGCACCGAAATTGCACTTTAAAAAATAAATTGTCGTTTGTTTCCACACCATTGTCCTTCCCTTTTCGATGCATATCTTCACTTGCTATTTCCGTTGAGAATATACGAACCATAGACAAACCTTACTGAGGCCCCCAACTCACAATCCTCCTGCAGCTGGCCCCCTCAATTTTTTTTTCAAATTCGCCAATCTGTTTTCCCATTGGTGTTATGTCAATTAAGAATCCGTGTGACATGCAAAAACATACAAAAAATACAAAAATAAATGCTGCCAACTGCGGCAACCGTGGGGAAATGTGAAAGAGTTCGGAAATACCTACCACATTTTTACATTACCTACTGTTGTTAAATTGTTAAAAGGCGAATAATTTCATTTCTTTTGTTAATAAAACAATGTAAAGGGGATGTTTCATTACTAGATACATATTAGGACGATTGATTGTGTATTTTCCGCTTTTGGATATCATTAACTTCGATTTCGTGTGTAAATTTGTTTTAAATAATGAATAAAATTTGTTCAAAATGTTTTTATTTTCCCTCAACTTAATTAATTTTTTATGAATATTTGAAGCATATGTACACTTATTTATAAAAAAAATATTATTCACACCTAACGAACAATTTCAAATTAAACGGATTAAATTCTGAACGCTGGCAGCAACTTTGCCCAACGCGGAAGTGGCATATGCAAGGTGCGAGTGTGTTTTAGCATTTGCCACCCCGTAAAAATATAGCTTGTAGGCAAGTAACGGGAAATCGGCCGAAGTTTGTGGTCTCAGTATTGTTTCTGATACGAACATAAAGCCATAGGTAGGATTCCGTTCACGAAAAAAAACTATGCGTTCAGTTTGTGTTTGGAGTTATATTTTCAGCCCTTGAAAATCTTGCAGATGTGGATTTAACAATTTTACTAAAATTAAGAAATGAAAATATACCGCGTAGTCTATAGTTGGCCCCGAAAATGTCTTTAGAATTTGAAGCAAATGTGACGTTTAATTTAAGTTGAACATGAAAACCATTACTGCTAGAGTAGGTACTCATAGTGGTTTTTTGCTGAAAATGCTAATATCGCCATCAATGATTTAAATGAATGCTGTCACCGTGCTCCGATTAGATTGCGAATAACGGCCCTTCGAACTTATATAGATTATCCTCACACACTATCTACAGAACCAACAACATCAAGTTTATATAAATGGGGCTTAAGAATTTTAAGACATTATTAATGCTAATACAGCTCCATAATCAAGACAACTCGGATGCGACATAACTGTTTACATCGTGTCATGACGCAAGCATAAATTGGAAGAAAAACACACACAACTTTGTTTATTATTTCACAACTCATTTTGCCCTCTTAATTACATAATGTTGTTAACAGTGAATAAGAATTATGATTACCAATGTTTTCTTCCCGCCAATGTTCTCTACTTGTTGATAAATATACGAGTGTGTATAAAGCCAAATAACAGTATTTCTCATAATGATTCTACGCCCTTTGATTACCTACAAATGTATTGTACAAAAGTTCATGTTTATAGAGAATCCGAATCGTATGTGCTCATTTTATGTGGTATACTAAAATGCTACCAATCATTTGTACTGAACCACATTAATATAGCGTGCAGTGGATTTCTTGATTCGAGATTCCCTTGGTGTTTGTTGTGAAACCAAAAACAATAAACTAGCTGTATGCTGTGAAAGTAGTAATCACGGCAAAGGTTTTTCAACTTTCAACCCCCCGCGTAACACGTCGTATTTCTGAATGCCGGTAAGTGGTTGCTATGCCATCCTATGGAACTGAAAATATGTAAACAATATAGCCGTTCTCACAGTAACAACAACATTTGACCACCGAAAGTAACTTCTGATCCATCTCTTCAATTATTTATTTTTCATTAGCTCTGCGAATTTCAAAATTAGAACGTACAGGATACAGCCATGGTTTTGTTTAACTGAAAACTACCTCAGAACATTTTTGTTTCAATCAGTACACATCGGGTATTAATTATAGCATTGTCAATCAAACTGAAATATAATTTAAACAAAACAAAAGGAACAGCCGTACAAAACAACACCTTTAATTCGTGTGATATAGGTTACATATCTGTAACAGCTTACGTGCAAACAACTATCATGAAGTGTGCTGAATTTCGTCCTTGTTGTGAATAATACTACGTAAATCTATTTCGTTGGCAAGTCTTGGGGGGAAGATAAGGTTGAAATTCGTTTGGATACATCGAGTGTCTACATATCGTGAGCGATTTCGTTGGTGTTTTCTAAATAAAAACGAGTATCTCATTTGATTACGGTTCAGTGCTGTGTATTGATGCCCGAGGACAAATCGATCTAACAACAATCACTATTTCATAGGCGAATGATTGCTTGCACTATGTTTCGGTTCAGGGAATAGCCCATGAACTTTGTCTCTAGTTGCGAAGGAAGTGTCGCTAACGGTCTGTTTGTGGATAGTAATAAAGTAACAAATAAATTAGTGTATCGTCGAGTCGATAAAAAGCATGACGACTAAAACTAAGCCCCAGGAGAAGCATAAAATGTCCGAAATTGATGATGATATTTTAAAGTATTTTGATATAAAAAAGGTGAGTGTATGATTATAACTTATTTTGAAGACTCTAAAAAAAAATGTGCCATGGAAATGCACTATTAAATCACTACGCGATTTGTACTTGTGCATACGTATTCAGCAAATAAAAATCGAAGCCACGTGTGCGTAATCGTAATTTTAATACATTTTTATTTAATCGATGTTATATAGGAATTAAACTATATGTAGAGTTCGCGCCCATATTTTTAAAGTTAATCTTAGCTATTTCTGTGTCTCTATAAATATAATATTGTTTAAGAGACTGTTCTTTAGCAACAAAAGAATATTGATATGGATACGGCTTGTGCTGAACGTTGGAGGAACGTTTAGTGCCAAGCTTCCTTTTTTGGAAATTGATTGAATACGAGCGGTCTTTCAGCAAGAAATTTGAATATTCTGTGAGTACGACATGTTCAGTATAGCATATAATGATGCAAGTACAAGTTCGCGTGCATAGTGTTTGATTGTATAAATGTATACCATGGCTGGAATAATATCGTGTCGCTGTTTTACAAACTATTATTTAGGAATTCGATGAATTGGTTGTCGTGAATATTTTATATCTGTCATTGAGATATTTGGTAGAATCTATCGAAAATTTCTCCACAAACATGTCATCTGAAATCGGTCTTTATCCGTCAGGTGCAAATGAAGAGCAACTGAAATTACCGCCTTTTGCCTTTGCCGTAGACCAAATTGTGCGTCTTGGTTGTATTTTTGAAGACGAAAAACAACAAAATTATACCTATTTTGCATCTACACTTTTGACCGCCACTCCTTGACCGCCAAAGCCTTGTTCTCCGCTGCGATGGAAGCAGCTCCATAATTTCATATAATCTCAAATTAGACAATGCCTGATTGTTTCTTAATATTTCTATAATGTTTTCCATCATGCCGTAATCTTATACATATATAAATAGGGCAAGGCAAAAATTTAGAGCCACTTTCACTGCCTTAAACACAACATATTCGCTTGATTTTTTGTTTGTTGGAAACGTTGTGCTGGGGTGTTTTTCTGGGCGAACTCTTTAAATTAGTGCACGGGATGTTATGTAATTTAATAATAACAACATAATTTTGAATAATTTAAAATTTGTTCAACAACCTTCTTATGTCTAGCGACTTGGCAAAGGCGCGTATGGAATTGTGTGGAAAGCTATAGACAAGAAAACAAATCAAACATTGGCGGTGAAGAAGATTTTTGACGCATTTCGAGATGAAACAGACGCCCAACGGACATTTCGTGAAATAATGTTTCTTCGTGCTTTTCGTAACCATCCAAATGTTATACAACTACATAATGTCTACAAGTAGATCAACCCCCTGCCATTTTGCACAGGTTTTAATTAAATGTATTATTTCATAGAGCTACCAACAACTTAGATATATACCTATCCTTTGAATTCATGGAGAGTGATCTACACAACGTCATTAAGAAGGGTAACATATTGAAAGATGTCCACAAGAGATACATTATATATCAATTGCTGAATGCCATCAAATACATTCATTCTGGCAACGTTATTCATCGTGACTTGAAACCAAGTAACATCTTGATAGACACTAAATGCAGATGCAAGTTGGCTGATTTTGGCCTAGCACGATCTGTGTCGAATCAGCACATGCGTTATTCAACAGATGCTAATGAATCATTACAACCAGTGCTTACAGATTACGTAGCTACAAGATGGTATAGAGCGCCTGAAATTTTGGTGGCAAGCAAAAGGTAAATGCACAATGGAACCTACATACTAGGGAATAAAATTTACTGAATTGCAATTCGTCTAGGTACACCAAAGGCATCGATATGTGGAGCCTCGGGTGCATACTTGGCGAGATGATTCGTGGTAAGCCAATCTTTCAAGGAAGCAGTACAGTTAATCAAGTAAATAGTTTATAGTATCTCAATATGCTTTGTTAACTAAACTTTACACTTAGATTGAAAAAATAGTTTCGGCGCTGCCGGAAATAACAGACAAGGATATATTGGCTGTCGGTGCTGGTTTCGGTGCAGCTCTTCTAAATAAGAACATATCAACGAATAGGTATACTTAGTTGAAAATAAATAAACACAAAATACGATTTTAGATCCAAATTGACTGTTGCAGTAGTACCATTACACTTGACGAACTCCTTATCGATGGTTCTAGTGATGCGAGCGACCTCGTTAAACGACTCCTCGTCTTAGATCCCTTGGCGAGGCTCACAGCTACCGAGGCTCTAAATCACAAATATGTTGAGAAGTATGAAGTGGTTGTATGGTGGGTGAAGAATTTATTAATGACAATTTCTCCAGGTTTCGCCATTCCATTGAAGAGATTGAATTAAACGTTGACGTGCGACCTCCCTTTCGTGATGATATACGTTTGAGTGTATCCGAATATCGATCCAAGCTCTATGAAATTGTTCAACAGACAGAGAAACCCAGCGTGGGTAAAGCAGGTATCAATTATCGTAAAAGGTACGTATTTGTCACGCTGCTGGCTCAATTATTCTGACATTCATTTAATCACCATATTATGTGCAAAACGAGCTATTCCATGGGCACTAAATAAATATATTGAAATATATTTCAAGTTAGATTATTGTTCTCTTCTTTGTTTAAATTTTTTTATTTCCACAGAGATCCAAGAGCCAACAGCAAGTCGGTAGATAGTACTTCTGCTAAGCATCATTTTTCTGAAGATAAGCCAAAACGAAGTATAAATCGATCTCAAGAGCGAAAGTCATATGTTTCCAATCCGTGCAGCGATGCAATGCTAGCCACAAAAACCACCTTGGGTAATGGCAAAGTTCACATAATTACCCCACCGACTTCAAAGAGTGGAACAATTCCCAAGACCCAAAGTATTACAAACCTTTCTACCGACCAAAGTCCAACCGACGCCAAAGTAACTTCGATGCTCTCAAAAACGAAATACCTCATCAAATCGACGGTCAGACAAGTTCCCAACTCTGTTGCAAAGAACACAATATCCTCCCCCGAAATTAATAACTTGCACCGAACACCTTCCTGGTGCAATAAGCCTGTCTTGGACAAACGTCATTCTATTGACGGCAGTTGTAATTATGCGGTACCTTCCGACAAAATAATTCCCCACCCCCATACAAGTCAATTGTCTAGCAAGGAAAAACCTACAAACTTGTTGCACAACAGCTACTGCTCCATTACAAAACTTAACGATAAAGCAAAACAATTCAGCTCCAGGGTACGTAGAGGAAGTCAACATGATAACAATAGTGCATCACCTGAATATGTTGATGCAAGAAGTGCACAGACCGATAAACAGGATGATTATACAGTTGCAAACGAAGGAAGTAACTATTACGAGAACAGACTAAAGAGACTTGAAGAACAAATTGAAAAGCATAAACAGGACGTGAACGCATATTGCAGCGCGAAAACGAAATATTCAAAATCAGTGAAACTTAATCGTAATGCAGATCAGGCTAAGGAGCAACAAATAATCTACAATGATAAGTACTCTATGATGAGTAACGGCAGCGGGAAGACTATGCAACTGCGTTCTAAGGTGTCAGATAACTCATACCGAAATCCCACTAAATATGGTTCATCAAGATGTTTGTATGCAGGAGGGGATGATGTTGATCATAGGCATGGAATACCTTCAAAATATGATGGTCGCAAACCTTCGAAAATTATTTAGTTTTAAATAGATAAATTTATACAAACTTGAAATGTTTTTATTTTCTATATACCTATATATATTTCTGTTGTAAACCTACAAGAAATACATTTACAATTTGAATGACTTTCATAAGCACGTGATAATTCTTTACAATATCCTACATAGATAGTTTTCTGTTAACGTTGTATTGAATGTTCCAGATTATTATGTTGAGTTTTCAAGAATGGCTTCGGTTTCAGGTTTCGCGAATAATAATAATGCTATCCACTGAAAACGTTACCATTTTAGTTTCTAAAACACGACATATGAGATTAATATCGACTTTCAGAAAACTTTGCCAAACGACTATCCGTTCACTACTTCCGGAATCCATTTTGATTTATAGGCAAGATTCCATAGACCATGATTTTAAAGTTATCAGCATGCTAGTCTTTTGCATAATTCTTGTCTCGTAAACAAGATGGTCGACCAAAATATGTGTCCAACACTATTTTTGGTTAATTTATGATTTCACTCATACTTATAGGTACTATTTTCGAAAGGAATAAAACAGAAAAACAATTCCATGAGCAGTTTTTTGTAAAAGCTTTAATTTTAAGGTATGGCAACTTCAAGGCGATTGTATGAAGTTTTATATCTCCGTTAGTAACTTATCCATGGTTCTTTACTATTGTGAACTCACAACCTATCTTTTGTTTTTGACATTTGACAGTTTTGCAGATAATTTTCCACCGTGCAATGCAAGTAGAATTTGCCGACAGGGTTTTACATCATACATTTTAAATTAAATTTTAACAAAAAAAATGTTAACAACAAGAATAATCTCGTTAAGAATCCAAAAGAACATCTTTTTTGGTAACATTTTAAGATATCAAAGCACCAAATCAATTCCTGAACAGCATGAACAAACTTCACCAAATGTTGATACATCCAAAAGCTCTTCCGGCATCAAGACAAGATCAGTCGGAGGAAAATTGCCACAAAGAAATCCTCTGCTCAAGAATTTCTTCGTAGGACAAGTTGACAAAGAGTTACTTGCTTTTCCTGAAGTAATTTCACGAGATGAAATGGCTAAGTTACGCGAAGAAACTGCTGGATTTCAGAGTTTCTTTGATTCGGTAGATCATAGCTATTTCGATTCTGCCAAGTCTATTTCAAAAGAAGTGCTAGACAGCATCAAACAACTTCGGCTATATGGCATTAATGTACCTGAGCAATACGAAGGGCGAGGCTGGCAATATAGCCAGACTTTAATAGCATCTGAGGCTGAAGCCAGTGCAACTGATATTGCTTGTGGATTGTTATCTCATCGTGTAGTTATTGATACCCTGAACGAGATTGGTACTGAAGCTCAGAAGGAACTGTTTTTACCAAAGCTGGCAAACGGTAATTAAATTAATAGTACGGATAACACAAAAAAAGATTAAAACGCTTAATTACAGGTTCGTTATTAGCAACTGAGGCTATATTTGAGTACAATGAGTCGGATGATGGCTTTTTTAACACAACAGCTAAATATGATCCCAGCGATGAAGTGTGGGTTTTGAATGGAGAAAAGGCATTCGTTATAAATGGACCAGCCGCCGGGCTATTCCTAGTCATCGCGCAAACAGTCAAGTTGAATATGGCCGCAGATGTGGGCAAGACAACAACAATTTTTTTGGTCGAAAAATCCACCCCTGGAGTAAAAGTTGGAGTTCAACATGAAACAATTGGTTGTCGAGGAATCATGACATCCAAGGTGCAGTTCGACAATGTCAAACTGCCAGCAAGTTGTGTTGTTGGGGCACCAAATGAGGGAAGCATACCAGCTGAGACTATATTACGAAGCAGTCGATTACGAAGTTCCATGATTGGCTTAGGGCTGTCAAAAAAGTTTGTCAGTGAACTAACGCAGCACAGTATTCGAACGAAACAGTTGGGAGTGGCGTTAATGTAAGTAAAGTCGCAAGTGCCTTTCATGTTTCCAGAATGAAATATTATTTTTAGGGACTTGGAGGGTATAAGAAAACACATCTCAAAGTTGATAACTAGCACGTACGCTATGGAAAGTATGATTTATCTATCAGCGGGATTGTTAGATGAATTCGAGTCACAGGACGTCAGTATGGAATCAGCTGTCACAAAGGTAAGCCATAAGAGCAGCGCTAAATTTGGTATATTCTAAGCAATATATTCTTTTAGTACTATACCCTCACGAGGCTCATGGAGAATTCGTCCAAAAGTATGGATGTAATTGGTCCAAAATCCCTACTCAAAGGGCAAACAACTGAAATTGACTTTCGCAATGCACTGTCACTATACACGCAATCGGAACCGCTCGACTCTCTCCGAATGTACATCTCTTTAACCGGCCTACAACATGCGGGTTCCTCTATTCACGAAACGGTTCGCAAGTCAAGAAACCCGTTGTTCCATCCCGGGCACATATTTTCAAAATTCATGGAGACTTCCACTATTGAGAATCCGAAATCAAAACTTCGTTTAGGTGAAGCTCTACATCC
Organism: Cheilosia variabilis; assembly: GCA_951230905.1. Taxonomy (NCBI): domain Eukaryota; kingdom Metazoa; phylum Arthropoda; class Insecta; order Diptera; family Syrphidae; genus Cheilosia; species Cheilosia variabilis. The sequence continues at coordinate 59,832,909 of OX579677.1, read as the reverse complement.
GTCGTTAGAGGCAGCGGCGCAATGTATCGAACGTTCAATTATACGACTGCAAATGTCGGTGGAGCTGCTGTTAACAAAGTACGGTCAGCAGATTGTAGAGAAGCACATTGAAATCCATCGATTAACAGAAATGGTTGCACAGATTTATGCCATGTTCGCAAGCACATCACGTGCTTCCAGAGCATATTGCATTGGCTTAAAACTTTCTGATAATGAGCTGCTATTGGCATTGACCATTTGCGCAGAGGGCGATTCCATCGTGAAGGCGTTGACATACGAAATTTTTAATGGCCCCTACATGAACAACGACCGAAATGTAAACCGACTTACAAAACAGGTTTTCAAAAGTGGGGGGTATTTTCCTGAGCACCCGCTGACGTTTAACTTTTAAGTAAGAGATGTTTGTGTAGTTAGCTCTGTTATCATTGAAATAAATACTTTTATTTAAAAAAAAAACGAAATTAGCTGGATGTCTTTTTTATGGATGTAGGTATTGTTGATAAATACAAAAATTAATATAGGTTACTGTTTGGCGCAACTGAACCGTATATGTTTTGGAGAACATGGGACCACAGTTGGAATAATTATACTCCCGGATATGTTTTAGACTTTCACTGGAGTTGGCGCAACCGAAAATGTTCTGGGTATCGAATTACACTAAACACCTCACTCCTACCACTGCGAAAGAAGGAAACAATATAGGTATGTAGCTATGTATATTTTCATTAAAAGTACAGAAATTTGGATTAGTGGGAGTGCTCTTAAGACTCTGAATAAAGTGAATAGAATTATATTTCGTTTCTTTTGTCAAAACGGCCCAAATTTGCATACCTTCAGCAAAATGTTTCCGAAATGTTTTGTGAACAAGCTCTTTCTTCAGAGATTCGGAACAAAATTTGGAAGATTAGAGAACCATCTACTTTGGCAGAAAACAAATAAAAATACAATAGCATTTATTTTTACCACAATTTTTGTCGGCTTCTAATAAATCTGTGGCAACAAGGAAGAACAGCATAAGTCGACTTAAGTCAAAATTGATTTAATCTTACGATCGGATGCACCGCACCCTGTTCTATACGTCATATTTTTTTCATTCAAATATCTTTTACGGTTGCAGTGGAAAAAACGCATAAGATATGGGAAGGCATCTGAGTTCAAACTTTTAAACTTCGCTACTGAAAAAAGGCTAAAAATGACTTATGCTGTTTTTCCTTGTTGCCACAGAAATATTAATTCATAGTTCTTCTTTTTTTAACAACAGGAGTAGGTATAACCAACTAGAGCTCTCGCATGTGGATACGACGACAACTTGGAACACGGCCCTGTTAGACAATCTCCAAGTGTCACTTTTATACCAAACCATTTGACAGCGCCGTCAGTAGTCAGTTGTCCGTTCAATCTTCAACTTTTCTGAAATATCAAACAAAAATAATTAAGCATAAACAAAAGATCGAGAAAAATTACATTCGGTCATAAAATTGCCTAAAATCTCAGGTAAACTAGACAAGACCAGACTACTCCATTATCACCATGAACCATGGGAAGCGGCATAAAATCCCCAGCGAGGACCAGAAGAGCAAAAAGGCTAGGACTGAATTTATTCGTTTGGCGGTCTGCGCCTACATGAAAGATAAGAAGTACATCACCACCAAAAAAGTACGGAGAGCCGATTTTAATCTATCCCAAGTGAACAAACAGTTTTTCTTCAACAAAATGATCAAGAACGATGTTTTCATCAATAATTTCTTCCTTTTCTCAAACGTAACGTGCATCTCAAACAACTATAAATTTATCGATGAACAGTTCTCCAAATTCACTGATTTCACTGAGAATCAGAAGCTGGAAATAAAAATACAATTGCGCAGATTCTATGGACCACTGATTTGCCACTTGTACTTGGAGATTCTTAAGAGTCGCGAGTCCTCCCATGCTGTAGACTTTCTTCGTAAAAACGCTCATCACGTGCCAACAGATATGGATCCTATTGTTCGGGTTAAAAACGATGCCGAAGTCAATACTAACTTCAGGGGAAGATACTTTATAACTTTGGTCAAACTGCTCTCTACTTGTCCAAGTCTTGACGCTGCAGAGAATGTACGAGAAATTATTGCGTTTCGCAGCTCCAAGTTCGAAATTGACGTTAATATCGATGCCATTCAGATTCTGAATAACTTCTTAAAGAATCACGCAAATGTTTTGCTCCTTAGCACCATTCACACTTGGATTCATATTAACGTAATCGATGTAAGAGACAACAAGTCGGACAACCTGATCTTTATAAAGGAAAAAGAAAGGCGACTTCTGACTGAGATGAAGCCACCGTTGCCTGTGAAACCTATCAAAAAGGAAATCCCCGAAGTTGCCAAGGCTCAACCAAACATCTTTAAAATTGCACTGAAGAACATTCATGTTGTGGTGAATGAAATGAAGAAGGTCCAACAGGACTATCCACACTATATTAAGGTATTCGACCCAAACAAGTTTTTAACTTCAGGTCACTGTGACAAGAATCATTGTCATGTGGCTGCAGGTTTTGATGATTCTGTTGTAAAACTTTGGCAGCATAGCGGCCAATCTCTGCGAGGCAAGAACGTCTTCTCCAGCTTTAACGAGTCGACCTGCCCATGGAACACAAATAATCGTTTCACAGAAGAAGAAGAAGAAGATGACATTGATCGAAATGAATTTCCCGAGGGACTTAATAATCAATCAGTTGACGGAGAAATTCTCCTGCGAGGTCACAGTCGAGGTATCACAGATCTGCGCTTTTCGTCACATTTTCCTGTCCTTTTTACAGTATCAAAAGATGAATCAATGCGTTGTTGGTCTGGCAGAAACTATCAGTGTGGCCGCGTATACACTGGCCATAACAACCCTATTTGGTGTCTCAACGAAAGTCCAATCAGTTCATATGTCGCAACTGGTTCCAAAGATCTGACAGCTCGCCTATGGTGTTTGGAGAGGGAATTTCCGTTGATAACTTACATAGGTCACACACAGGACATTAATTCTGTTGCATTCCATCCAAATGGAAGTTACATTGCAACTGGTTCCGATGATTTCTCAATTCGCCTGTGGTCTGTGGCAAGTGGAAAGGTGTTTAGAGTGTTCTCAGAACCAAAACTAGCAATAACATCGATAGCATTCAGTCCCGATGGAAAGTATCTGGCAGCAGCCGGAGAGGAGAGGAAAATTCGAATTTTAGACCTTGCCGCCGGGCAGCAGCTTTGCGAGCTAAAAGAGCACAGCTCAAGTATCACCAGCATCTCATGGACCAACAGCGGTGACAGAATTGCATCAGGGTGTACAGATGGTAGTTTGAGGATTTGGCACGTCAATAAGCTTGACGCCCTACGAGTTAATGGCGACAGTAGCAATGCGTTGACATTGAGTGCTGTGAGCTCTACAACTCCGGTAGTCTTTTCGAGTAATAACTTAAAGACGGTTTGCAAGGTAGAATATAGTACTGAAAATATTCTCACATGTATAGGTAGAAAGTAAGGATATATGTTGTGTTGTCATTTTAAAATAAATATAAGAACTACATTAAAACTACAATATTAAAAATAATCAAGTGTATTTTTTTTCTTATGAGAGAAAATGGTGATCAAACTTAAATACTAAGCAACGCACCGGTGAAACGCGTTTTGTGTTGTTAAATACGTTTACTACAAAAAGGTATCGAAACAGCAATATATACAATTTAAGGCAAGTTGGGTTTAGCTTCTATACCGAGGATTGCGCTTGGCCGAAAACTATACTCTCTGTTGACCCCTTGTATAGTAAGAAGGAAATCCGCCTTTGGGTTCTAAACTACTTTATTTAAGCTGCATTTATATATGTATATGGATTTTTAAGACGACAAGTCTAACCAATGGAAAAGACATATATTACCTTATATTACCCACTACCCTGGGTTTTTTGAATATACAGTCAACTCTCGATTAACCGGGGTGCTCGGGACCGAGCTCGTACCGGAAAATCGAAATTCCCGGATAATCGAAAATTATATTATCAACGAATAAACCAACTTTTTACAATATTTTTCCATTTATTTGTAATAAGATTTTGTACTTTGAAACAGTCAACAAACTAAAAAACATAATAAGAAAGACAACACCTACAGATACGTTTCTACACGTGTGGATAGAAAAAATACGTAGTATTTATAAAAAATGATCACGGATAATAGAGTGAATCCCGGAAAATCGATTTCTAAATTAATAAATTTTTGAAAAAAAAAATGTCCCGGTTAATAGAGTTGCCGGTTAATAGAATGCCGGATAATCGAGAGTTGACTGTATCTGTTAGTAATACTCAATATTTTCCGTAAAGGGTAGATATAGGGCGCAACTACAATAAGCGTTCTTCCGAATGGCATATCATACTGATCAAGAGCAACGTTTTATTGATTAAACTTGAGAATAAAAATTGAAAAAAAAGAAACAATTGCAAATAAAAACTTTTGCAAATAAACAACTACAAAAACAAAGAAATTAAAAATGTTGTAAAAAAAATAAGCAGAATCACGTCTTGTCCATAATAGCGATACGGCTACTGAAAAATTTTATGTTTCGAATCAACTGTGAAAAAAGCAATATTCGAAACTGTGTATACATTTCGGAATAATTTATTGTTGTGTAAACAAAATAAACACAAGTACACAAAATGTACCTCTCCAATTCGCTCCACGAAAATGTGTTGTTTCGCCTATATTTCGGAAATCGTATGTACTGAGTCTCCAGTTTTAATTTAGTAACGGAAAGGTGTTGATCTCGTTCAACAAATTCGAATTATTCGCAGTTGTTGCATGAAACGTAAAGTGAAAGAAATGTGTATTAAAAATTTATATTTCTGAACAAAAACCAATGGATAACAAATTTATTACTGAAGAACACTAAGGAAGACTTTTTTTTTTTTATTAATTGCCTCTTTGTTTTTGTAATTGAATTTAATATGGATTCCAGGAAAATACCCGATAAGTTTGCTAAAGAAACTAAAATACCGGAAAAAGATTTGAAGGAAAAGAAAATGTCCGAAAAAGACATTGAAGAAAGAAAAATGTCCGTAAAAGATATCGAAGAAAATCTTCAGGAATTGCTTGATAAGGAATCAAGAGTAAGTCAACATAAATGTTGTGTTTATACAAACGAGAACCGAAAAACAGGAGTGCAATGTTCGTCTGAATCTGATGGGCTTGTGGCCCTTTTCGACATTGATTTTATTTGAAGTTTCTTTTTCAAGGAAATCGGTGGATGTTGTTGATGAAATTAAGCAGGTCTTATTTAAAAATCGCCTTACGCACATTAAAGTGTTAATTGGGTATTTTTGTAGCATGCGCAAGCGTTTTGCAACATGTTGTATGAATGTACTAAAAATATAACTAAACTATTTTCATCTTCACCGAAGACAAAACAAAAACAATAAACAAGTTGGAGCATTCTTTTGGCTTAAGAGAGTTGATTACACCAAGTGAACATTCTTATTGCGGTATACAATATTGAAAAAGTGCAGACATCAATTGGAATTCTTTGCAAGGCAAGAAAAGAAGACAGGTGCTCAGAATGTTTACAGAAAGTAAATAGCGGATGTTGCATTTAGAAAAATAAATTAAATTTCAAATAAAGAAAATTCTTTCCCTTCTATGTTTAGATCATACGATAGCCTACGAATAACGTTTTGTTTCAAGTAAGGAACCCTCAATTTTATTTTAAATGGAAGGCCATCATATACACGGAATGTAATGAAGGAGTCTGTGAAGGTTACAACAGACAGTTGGGTTACGTTTTCATTGATCTTGTGGTCTGTTAACAAGGCCAATTATCACATTGCGAAATCAATAAATTTTTGAGTTCCTTAGACATTTATACATAAAAACGCGCTTGTGTGTGGAGTAGAACTCTGGAAATATATTGTTCGGACTATAGCAGAGGTGTTACTTGGACTTGAAAATTGGGCGGAGTGGGTTAGTGGTTATAGTTTGTTGGACTACTGAGCGAAGGTCCCAGTTATTTCGCTGCCTCACTCTTACAAACGTCTAACGTCTAATAGTGCATCTGTCTGGAGAATGGTTCTCAATTCAGACGTTTGGATTGGAACCAGTCCAACATTTCCCAACCTTCCATTCGCACCGATTTATTAAAGTTCACCCAAATAAACATTCAAAAAAATAATCTGTACTTATGCATCTACATACCTTAACCACTTTTTACAGACGTTGTTCGTCATATTGTTATTGGCATGCTTTCTGCACACATTTGCGGGTCTCAGTATGGTTTGTCTATGACAATTGCCATTCGAATGCACTTATGAATAGTTTGCGTGTTTGTTTTATAGTTTGTGGTTGTATGTTTTGATTTAAGCTATGTAGCCTGTTAGCCATTATGGCCGACACGTCAAACAAATGCAAATGTAGGCAATCGAGCATTGGCTTAAGTTGGCTTACCCTGTTGTATCTGATAATGCGATACTACTTCACTTTTCTTAATAAGTTACGACTAAACTTCTTCTTGTTTTTCCAAGCGCATTGCTTGATTGATTTATTTTCATATCTTATTTTCCACTTATCAATTTTTTTATGATCCATCGTTCTGATCTGCGGGCTCAACTTTTCGGATTGCTATTTCATAATATCACTACGTCAGCTTTTTGAAACAATTACGTCACCACACTATTCTCCGGGATTGATTACGTCACCAGACTATTCTCCGGGACTTTGGAGTTCATTGTCAGCAATGACATTGCAATTCGGCATGCACTTGGATTAGGGCACAACAATCAGCCCTTAATCTTAACCGGCAAAATAGCTGCGGAAGTCATTTTATAGGCGACCAGAAACTATTTTAAGTACATAGTTTATTTCGAAAATGAATAAATAAGTTGCGCAAGAGATCCATTTAGGCTCTCAGCTCTAACTATTGGCAACCATTCTTAATCCATTTTGTATGCCTAAATGAGTTTGCGAATGAAACTTTAATAATATCAATGTCTTCGCAGAATTATGAGCTTTACCTTTAGTCGATTAGGCAAATTTAATTTTCAGGTTCAATATTCCGTACACGCTTATAGTTGCCCTTCCCTTGTTACGTACAACTTTGTGCTGTAGTTACTTGGGTTTCTCTTTCTTAATATATAACGCACTTCATTGAAGTACTTAATTGTATATTCTGTTTTCTTACTTCTTATTGTAACTATTGAGAAGCCCTCTCTATCCCATTGCCATAATAACACAACACTAGTTGGCGCCCAACGTTGGCACCGTATAGAAAAACAAAAACTAAAACTTTATTTTTCTTTGCAGGAAGAACGAAAAGCAAATGGACGTCTGGTGGCTGTGATAGTTGCATCTTTTGTGATTTTTCTGGCTGTTTATCATGCTTGGATAAGAAAGACTACCGTATTGGCTGGTATTTTAGTACCAGCCCTCATAATGATTCTCTACGGTGGTTGGGTTGTGGTGCTAGCAAAACGAGATAAAAAGAAACGTCAATTGTTTGTACGTGCACATTCTAATTTTGTGTTTTTAAATACGAATATTATTGCATTTTTTAGGAAAAGAAAATCGAAGAAATAGCTCGACAAGAAAAGGCGAATAAAGCGGAGCTCGGGGAGACCCAAAAAAAGTCCGTATCAAAAACAAATACAACACAGCTGACAAATAAGGATGAAAAACAACGGCACGAAGAAGAAAAACCATCAACGTCCCGAAAAAAAGAACGATCAGATAAAAGTGATTCAGCAAATAAATCCCAAGCCAAATCTAAAAAGACTTTAAAAACGTCATCACCTCATCGTAAGAAAATAAAAACAAAGCGCCCAAGTATACGACAGAAACTCTTGCGACAAAACGCAGTCATTGAAACTCCAAATGCGAAAATCCTGATAACTTGTAAGGAGGAACGCAAAAAGCATCCTTTTGTAAGAACAGCATCAGTACCATAACCAAATATGAACATGTATCTATAACCACTATTTGTTGTTTAACTCTTTTTTATACGAATACTTTATATATTCTTACTTAATGGTAAAATCTTCGAATTTTTAATATCACAACTGTTGTTTCTATCTTGATTTTAACTTTTAAGAAAAGAGCTATGTAAATTGTTGTAAAAAATATGCACCAATGAATTTTTATAATTAACATAGTGCGGTAAACATTCATGTCTCCGATTGGCGAGTTTTAAGTCGTTGGCACTTGGGGCAGTCAAATTGCGCCTTCCAGCAACTGCAATGATAGCACGAGCCACACTTATCGCACCGTAATACTTTTGGTTGCCATGGAAATATGACAGTTTCCTTGCGACAAAATTCGCAGATAAATCCACGCGCTGTGCAGAGCTTAAAAAAAGAAGAGGATGTGGAAAATGAACGAACAATGTACGGCTATATCCACTTACCACACAACTGAATATGTGATCCTCACATTTTCGTACTAAATCTTGCAGTGACTTGTGTATAGTCTTGGTTTTGGCATCAATCAGATCGGACATAGACCACGTATCAGGATCGGTTGATATGTAGTCTGGCACTGACGCAAAAAACACTCGTTCGCTGGAAGGTGACACAAAAAAACCTTAAATTAAAAGGGTTACCGGGGTTACTACTTCTGTTTGAACTTACTTTTCCGCAAAGCGACACACAGTAATGAATTCCCTCACGAATTGAGTTTGTACCCTCTTCAGTCTGGCGCTTCGTAGGGCTCTACTTTTAGCGTAAAGTGCAGGGTTCAAGTCGGGAACGTAAAATAGCGGATACGTCCACATTTGTTCAAGCAGGCGATATGCGAACACACTCACAGGATAAAAATTGAAATCCCATCTAAAACAAAACATTAGACTCCAAAGATCTGTTTGGAAAGTTACCTGTAAGCCATACAAATGCAACACTTTAGAAGGGATCGCTGATATTTGATTCCGGTGACACCCAGTACAATGATACTTCCCCAAGTATGTACAATATCGAAAACTCTTGATGTGACTTGTTGATACTCGCATTCCGCAGCCAGCACAGCGATTGTTTTGACTTTGGATCAGTAGCTTCCTCCTAAAAGATAACTTTGAGTTATGAAACTTTTGAAACGAAATGAATAAAGTTACTGTGGGGTTGGATGGTTCGTGAAGATGATCTGTTGTCTAGGTGGCGCCCAATACCGCGTCCCTCTAGTTACCATAGGCATAACAAAATCATCTGGATTGTTGGATTGCTGTGGCATTGGCAGGAGTTGTTGAGGAGTATCCTAAAAGAAAATATGGTTAGTCAGTTTTTGAGAGAACTACAATTAACTAACTTCCTCCGACACGAGCCATTTCAAATCGGACACCTTTGGAAGGTGTTTGTCGTTAAACTTCGAAATCAAAGAAAGTCCAATATTCTCCGCTGATCTTAGATCATCCAACGAGCTTTCTCCCAGTTCAGCGTAGGGCGTATGTTCACTTATGTCTACACTCTCCTTAAAATGTGTTAAGTGAATTGGATTTTGCATGATTTCTGTTAACAAAACTTACCTCTACTACATTATTAGTCTCTAGAGTTTGCCCTTTAGAACACTTTGTACCATGCTCTTGGTTGGGATCTAAGCACTCGTAAGCCTGGGATGAGGTTCCAGGGTGATCTACATTGTTAACAGCACACAAAAACCAACTCTTTCTATAGGTACACTCTGGAGTATAAATATGTAACACAAAACTTACCTTTACTTTCACCCTGCTTCGTCGCAGCGCTTTCATTTCCATTCGATTCCATCTTCTGACACTTGATTCGCTCGATCGCAGAGATTATCGCTTCACAAATTCGAAAATGTGCATTCTCTCTCTCCAACTCGGTATTATTCCTCGAAAACTGTGCATTTTGCAGAAAAGCGGCCAAACTCTGATCACCAACAGCCTGGCCGCCTTGTATCATTTTGGTATGCAACGAAGAGCTTGAGTCCTCAAACAGATTGCTTGTCTTTCGTGGAGGTAGCTTTTCTCCGCACCGTGGCAGAAATGAATTCAGAACACCGTCCGTCTGAGCTGACGTCGAATAGCACATGGAGGTGGAACTTTCGTTCCAACTACTACCCGAATGGCCACGAAATGATGAAACTGAAAAAATATTCGAAAGAAAGCTGTTTATAGGACTCGGACTGCTGCAGGACTGCGATTGGCGATCACAGTTCATATCCAGTGATGAAGTTCCCACTATTGGTGATACTTTATTCGGTTGCGCATCTCCTGTACTGTGACTAAAATGATGATCTTCCCAGATCTTGATGTCGTCGCATTTAATTAGTTCTATCGCGATAGATGAACTACTATGCGATTCGCTGGTAGTTTTACTATAGCCCGACGATGGAGTCGATTGCATAGACTCTGAATTTTCTTCTTTTAATTGTTTGTTTTTATTTTGTATGTCTAGGGCTTTATGGAGCCGGCCAATGCTTACACGGACATCCCCGGCATTTCCCATAGTTTGACTTCTTGCGCGTTTCTTTGTTCCAAGTTGCTTCAGTGCGGGTAGACTGTTCCACTTTCGAATTGTGCTTCGTGGACGTGTAGGCTTAACATACAAGGAGGATTCAGGGATGATAATGCTACATTTGGCTGGTGCTCTCTTTGGGGGTGACATCGAGAGGTTCGGATGTGATGAAGCACGTTTGACGTTAAGTAGACTTTCCGTAAAGAGTGTCGGATCAATTTGTGTCAGTAAAGAACTGCGATTAAGTTCTAATGCTGAAATACCGATAAACAGTGCGGTCGCGTATTTGTCATTGCGAAGGTATGAGTATTCGGTGTAGTAGGTATTAAGTAGCTCCTTGTCGGTAACTAGCATCTGTAGGCACGAACACAGACGGTGATCTTTGAGGTTTTCTTGCACCCATGTGGTAAAGAAGTTTCTAGGAGATAGTGGTTCGGAGATTTTAGTTGAACTTGCATTGTTCAATTGAGCGGACTCCCTTAGCCAGCGTAAGTCATCCATGAATTTTTGTAAGCGAGTTTTGTTCGACGACTGCTGTAAAATATAGTTATCATTAATTATTTTATTAAAACATCTCTTTTTTAACTTTCTTAATATAGGTATTTTACAATTTAGGAATGCGGTTTTTCTTTTGTTAGGTATATATACGCTTCGTTTTTCTTTCCCATACACGAATGCAAATAAGCTACTGCCAGCCAATTGCTCCATGGTAACGGATTAAAGGTACCAAAAGGTATAGAAATCCTAGAAAATCCATTTGAAAAGCATTGGTGAAAGTGTTGCTAACTGGCCTAACATAAGCGCAGCTGGTACCAACAATTGGAAAGTAGTTGGTGTAATAAGTTCTTTGCTGTAATTTTCTGTGTTGAAATCACAACAATGCGTATAGTATATAATACAATAGACACACTTCACAAAATTCAGACAGCGCAACACCTACCACACTCAATTGTAACCCATCGGAGATGATTGCAACTATTGCATTTTGTATATCATCCGAATATAAATCATTCCATTCATCGTCCCTTTCATCTCGTCTCCCAAGGAACCAAAACTCGATCGATTTTCTTAAATTCACTAAAAGTATTCGATGGTTCAATTGTGGTTGCAATGGTACAGATGTCTGCATTTTGAGGTTTTTATTTTTCTTTGCCAGTTAAATTCTAGAAAGTTAGTTTCAGTTTATTTCTTCCATACTGTAGTTTGCGATTGGTTACTTGTTTTCGTAAAACTCAATTCAGTTTATTGATTGCTCTCGTCCACCAGCAGTCAAATGTTATCACAAATTCAGACAAATAACAAAAAACAACATATTACAAAAAGATTACACAAATAATAGAAGAGAAGATTCCGAACATGACATCACAACATATTTTGACATTAGAATATGGGGCAACATGGCTGCGCTTATAAACAAATCTGTTCGTTTCGAGCTAGATGCTGGTAGATATCAGGGTTTCCACTTAAGTGGTTATCAATTGGTTCTGATTTTTTTCACAGCTAGTTTCCCACCTTTTTTTTATTGTAATATTTATTTTTTTTAATTATTTTTTTAGCAAGTGGAAGTAAGAATTACTTGTGACTATTTGAGTGTAATGCAAAAAATAACATTCGCTGATTTCTGAAGCGAATGAGTTTATAACAGATTTTGTTTAATTAATTTAATAATTGAATTGCACGGCTTGCAACAACAATGTGAGATCATGTGGATTATTAAAAAAAAACGCCTTACATTGCTGTTCATGAATATGGTAGAATGAAATACCTTCCGATTTGTTATATTTTGCCATTATCATGCATACACTGCCAAAAGGAGAGGAAACATATTTGCTGAATATGTTTCTTAATCGCCTTAAGTGTTTCAATCAAACATTACTAACAAATGTCACTTTGTCAGATGTTCCTTTAAAAAATTCGTGCTCCCCCTAAGGTTATTTTCTTCAAAAATGTCCATAATAACAAAAAACGCAAGTTTATTTAAAAATCTAGTGCTGGACTTTTCCCGATTAAGGTAGTCCTGAAACATAACATTTTCTTTTTCAATACAATACAAGTCTTTATAGAGTTTCTCCAGCCCTCATTCAAGTCAGAGAAAAAGGCCACTTGAACCGACCAAAACTACGTAATCCTTATTGGTTTGTACGAAAAAATCGAGTGGTATGTATTAGATAACATAGAATGATTGTCATTTAATTGAGTAATTCAAACTTCATCCAGATACACGATGATAACATAACCCCCGAAAACAAAGTTTTCGTCAAAGAAATAATACATGATACTTTCGGTCCACCGGCTATTATCAAAGGTGTTCAAACATACGATCAATCCAAATTGAGCCTTTTGAAAGCCGAACCACAAGTTAATGTAGAATGGACCCCACAAAGTCGACGAACCGGGCTGCTTGCGCGAAAGATTGGTCAATATCCACTTTGGCTGAAGAACGGACAACGTATCAGAACCACCTTGTTGCATATAGTCGACAATCATGTTATTAAATACATACCACCAGAGGAATATACTCCAGCTCAAAAGCCAAGGGTGGTAAATATAAACAAGTACGGTTGTTTGTTGGTGGGTGCTGAGAGCGCGGATCCATCACTGCTGACGAAGGAGTATTGCGGGCTTTTCAATGATTCTGGAGTAATGCCAAAGAAAAACCTTGCCCGATTCTTGGTCACTCCAAATGCTGCTATACAACCTGGAACACGGCTGGACGTTACGCATTTTCGAGTGGGAGATTTTGTAGACGTCAGAGGAAAAACGTAAGTTTTCCATTTTTCAATTATTGTGGTTAACCGCAATGTTTATGTTACTTTTATTTACTTTTATACTTTTAATTAGTATAGACTTGCGGCGGCAGCTAATATGTATAACAATAATCTATCATTGCAGCGTAGATCATGGTTTCCAAGGTGTGGTGAAACGGCACGGCTTTAAAGGCATGCCCGCCTCCCATGGTGTGACTAAAACTCATCGTCGTCCCGGTAACATTGGTGGTGGCGGTGAAAAAGGTCGCGTCTGGCCGGGAACCAAATTGCCCGGTCACATGGGAAACCGATACAGAAAAATAAAAGGCCTCCGAATCTGGCGTATTAACACCAAATATAATGTAATGTGGGTGCAAGGAAGCGCTGTTCCCGGATCGACTAACGGGCTTGTCTACATCTACGACACAATTCTGCCTCTGAGGAAACCAAGAGATAATGGTCCGCCTGTGCCGACAAACTTTTACGATGAGGAGAACGCACCATTGCCCGAAGATATTTGGTTTGAGGATGTACATTGCTTTAAAGATCCCACGATAACATACGAAGGGGAATAGAAATATTATTTATTTAAGAAATAAAAACGTTACACTTAAGCTTCGGCGTTTGTTTATAGAGAACTTCTTCCATTGGAGGCTATTCTCCATCTTGCGTCCGGGTTGTTAGGATCATCGGAAGTATCTAACACAGCCTCTTTATTTAATTTCTTAAGGTGGTGTCCCACGTTGTAAGCAGCCGCCGGAAAAAGAGCCTCTGGCGTATCTTTGTATATAACTTTCACTGCATCCATTGCGGTGTGGCTGTCCTCGGAGTTAGCTTGAAAGTATTGAATGATTTGTTCCTCTCTTTTGTTGCGATGGTTAATGTAATACTGGATTTTATCAACTGGATCCTGTAAAAGGAAAAGTATAAAAATCTTTCTAGGGAAGACGGTTTCAGTCCTACATTGATGATGTTCCCATGGCCAGGATATATTACTGACGGTTTAATTTTCAAAATATGGTCCAAGCTGTTCATGTAGTCGTATAGATCCTCGAAGACAGCGGTTCCCTCGCCTTTTAAGTTAGGTTTCATAGTTATTATCAAGGTATGTATATTCCTTGCAACTCACCCAGAATACAGTCGCCACTAAAAAGCGTTCCATCGCTCATTGTAAGTATCACATGGTCGGTAGTATGACCAGGAGTATGAACAATCTTAATACTAGCACCCTCTACCGCAATTTCCTGGCCATTCTTAAGCTTGGCTACTTTAATATCAATTGGTATCTCGGGACAAGTGTCTTCCGCGTCAGTTCTGGGAAATTTCCATACATCACATGCTAAGCAAAAGAAATTGAAATTTCTATGTATGTAACGATTCTCTGTGACCCGATAAGTGTTATTTAATTGGACTTGATTGCAAGAATGTCGCTAATAGAACGACCGTGAGGTTTAATTTTCTACCTCGTAGGCACTTGCTTTCATTATTCGATGGCAGTTGGACTCATTCTTGACAACAAATTACCTTGCTTAGCGAGTTTTACAATATCCTTTACTCCACCGACGTGATCGTGATGCCAATGTGTCAATATAACCGTTCCAATTATTGCCTTTTCATCGTCTAATACCTGTTTCAAGTTTCTTACATATTCTGGAACGTCTTCATCACCGGTGTCGATGAGAATTCGTCTGTAAATAACAGACAAAAAGTGGACTTTGTAACTATAATCTGTGCATGTCATACACACTTTCGCCCTGTTCCCAGTAAATAGGTATTCGTTCCCTGAAGTGTCATTGGACTGGGATTACATCCTAAGATACGTATTATCGACGCCGAAAGCCGAGATATACTTGGTATTTTCTGTGCCATTGAATTATTTTTATTATTATTATTTTAGCAAATGCAAAAAAAAAAAAATCCGAAGTGATTGAGTTGTGTACTAGATTAATATCAATCTTGACGGTTGTTATCACCATATTGTAATAGAATTTGTCCAGAATTGGCATTGGTATGATGTCTTGCTGAGTGCCAATCTTTTATACTACCTACTCCGATAAAACAATAGATACCTACCTAGCTAATACCACAGGAATTTTTTTTAGATGAGATATTTAACACATAGCGCAGGAGAAGAGGTGTGTGCATAGTTTGGTGTGTTGGTAATGATTAAGGAAGTGTGATTCCACGAAACATGCGTGTGTTTGGCTTATAAGTAATGTCCTTATCCATTGGTTCATTTATACTTGCAACATATCATTTACGTTTCTTGTTACCATATAACAGAAATACAATTACTAAGTCTTAAATATGTAATTACTTGTAACTGCATGCTTAAGATTCGACTTTTCTTTACGGAAATCGGTAAATAATAAAGAAGGCCTCATCTTAACCTACAAACTAGAAACTAATATGTATAGGTATGAACACTGCTCTAAATACAAAGCTTAGTTCTTGTTTTATTTCTAAAATTCTTGTTATTTACTGTGTAATACAAAATAGCTTCTATCATCATTAAACAAACAAAGAAATTGTACACCAAGTTAGTTTAGGTCCTACACGGAGGGAGACGGTTTCCAGTTTTTTATAAATGAGTGTGGATGTGTTGTTAAACCACTAGAAGCTTATGCAAGCAAGTTGCCTACCGCCATTGGAAGTTTACAGATTTCTGAAGTGCGATTCCAGTCACGTTTGTACTAAAATCAGTTAGGTAACACTAAAATGCTGCTGTGCAATGCAAATCACGGGGAAAAATACAAAAGTCGGAAACCACAGAGTTTTCAAGAGAAAAGTGATAAATATCTCTAATAATAGCAAGTAAAAAAAACCCCACGCTGAGCAACAATTGCAACTTGCAATACAAATTAATTTTACTGCAAGTTAATCACCTCTGAACGAGAAAGGGGGTGTGACAAACATTTCATCATTGCAAGGTCGTGTTACCAGTTAATCAGAAAAACCTACCGATACCGACCACACACGTGGTGCAAACTAACGTGTGACGCAGTTAGTTTTCACATGTTCATTCATTAATACATACTTTAACACGTTTGCTAAAATTAAAACAGTCAACTTGTGTTGAAGTATTGAACAAAGCAAAGTCAGGGCGAGCACAGTAATAAATTCACAGCATTTGCAATCTAAACTCCCACTTATCTGAAATCATTCAACAACACAAACTACGACTAGTATGATGATAAAAGTAATTTATGCCCATGCAAATTAAGATTCATTATTTCCTCATTAAAATGTGCAATACAACGAACTGGTTCAAATTCCACGAAATGAGACCCAGACTGGCGGGTTGGTATGGTATATGTATTAATTGGCAAAAATGTGTTTCATAATTGCGCTCAGCTATTGCAATTGATTGCAGTTCGTATCCATACAAGTACCTACATTCCTTTTTTGCGCGGGCGAAGAAGATTCATTCATCTTCGAGATAAGTAGGTCAAGTCCGTCATCCGAGAGGTCAATCTCCCAGAACGACGCGAGATAGCTGGTCGCCAGAGTATAGATTAGAGCATAAATAAAATAAATCTCGTGTTGGTGGTAGCGTAGACAGAGTGATAGCAGCCTAATAGCTCGTAGAGTAGAATGCAGCACGTGCGACGTGCTTGTGTATAATAATTTTGGAATGCCCCGCGAGTTGCCGCGTTGCAAAAGCCAGTTTTCTCGCACCATTCTGGACAATTGGAAACGAGTTGCCACTCGTACCAGTTTTCAGAAACATTACCTAACTGAAATGGAGGGAGGCCTATCGGCATCGTCGCGCTGCTGGTGCTGACAAAACGGCAACGTAGAACAAACTTTGCCAACCTGCCAACCAGCCACAACATTCCGCTGTCGCCCTTGAGATTCGCTGGACGTGTGAACTGTGAAGTGTTGTACTCTGTGGAGTGTGTAAAAAAGTAAATAATAAATATTTTACGAGTAAACCCCCTATTTTCTGGCATCCCATTTCCCATTCAATTCATGCACCTGCGTATATAACAGTTCGTATATATTCGTGTGTATGTGTCAGGCTTTCTTGACTGTCACCACGTTTGTGTGCTACTGTCTACTGAATTGTCAATTTTGACCTTCAAGGTTCCTTCAAACGACGACAGCACTAGCAAAGTTGGGCGAAAAGCTAGAGGCAAGTGAAACTTTTCCAAGAAAAACGAAAGAAACACACGAATTCAAGGAAAAGCAAACAACGGATAGAATAGAAACAATGGATAAAGAGATTAGTGCAGCGCTAGAAACGATTGCTATTAATAGTGATTCGTGTAAAGAGAAATACAAATGCAAAGAAAAGTCAAAAACTTCTGCAGCGGTAACGATCACTAGTGAAAAATCGAAAATGATTCGCGAGCAATGCAAAGAGCTAATCCTAACCGATGAGCAAATAACGGAGTTAAATTATCGCATTCTACATGAAATAAAACGTGGCCTTTCAAAGGACACTCACGACCGCGCCAATGTGAAGTGTTTTGTGACGTACGTGCAGGATTTGCCCAACGGCAATGAGAGAGGGAAATTTCTGGCCCTTGACCTGGGTGGAACCAACTTCCGGGTGCTGCTGATTCATCTAAAGGGTGACAATGACTTCCAAATGCAATCACGTATCTACGCAATACCACAGCACATCATGCTTGGCTCTGGAATCCAGCTATTCGATCACATCGCTGAGTGTTTGTCGAATTTCATGAACGAGCACGACGTCTATAAGGAGCGATTGCCTCTTGGTTTCACATTCTCTTTTCCACTGCAGCAGTTGGGCCTGACTAAGGGTCTGCTAGTCACCTGGACCAAAGGTTTCAATTGTGAGGGTGTTGTCAACGAGGACGTAGTTCAATTGCTGAAGGATGCCATTGCAAGGCGTGGTGATGTGCAAATCGATGTGTGTGCCATTCTTAACGATACCACCGGAACACTGATGTCATGTGCCTGGAAGAACCACAATTGCAAAATAGGTCTCATTGTGGGAACAGGCAGTAATGCCTGCTACGTGGAACGGGTCGAGGAAGCCGAGTTGTTCGATGTGAAAGACAACCAAAAACAGCACGTACTCATCAACACGGAATGGGGAGCCTTTGGGGACAACGGGGCGCTAGACTTTGTGCGCACTGAGTACGACGACCACGTGGACAAGCACAGTATTAATCCTGGTAAGCAAACTTTTGAGAAAATGATTTCTGGAATGTACATGGGCGAATTGGTTCGCCTGGTGCTGGTTAAGTTCTACAATGCAGGTATGCTGTTCAAGGGTCAGGAATCGGACGTACTCAATACTCGTGGTACCTTCTTCACCAAGTACGTGTCGGAAATCGAAGCAGACGAAAGGGGGATCTACACAAACTGCCGGTCGGTGCTCGAAGAGTTGGGACTTTCAAATGCCACCGATGAGGACTGCGAAGATGTGCGTTTCATATGCGAGTGCGTATCAACACGCGCCGCCCACTTGGTAAGTGCCGGCATCGCCACCCTAATCAACAAGATGAACGAACCATTTGTCACCGTCGGAGTGGATGGCTCTGTGTACCGTTTCCATCCGAAATTCCACAATCTCATGGTAAAGATGATCAAGAAGCTCGTCAAGCCAGGCATTCACTTCGACTTGATGCTGTCCGAGGATGGTTCTGGTCGCGGTGCCGCCCTTGTAGCTGCCGTCGCCTGTCGGGAGGACAAGGAAGACGACGATTAGAGGGCACACGTACAAAAAGGATAATACCACAACAAAATTACGCCTCTTTCCTGACGCGCAGCACCACCACTTAAGAAATTGAATGAATGACGGCAATGAGGAGGAATTTTTTTTTGGAGCATAGTACATAATTATATATTTTTTGTGTTGGACGTCAACACAACGTCAATGAGAAGCGCAAACATCATCGTTATATACATATGGATAATCTACTTTATATTTGGATTTGGAGGTTGTACCGTATTGGTTAGTCTATTTAGGTATAAAGTGGATCTTAATTATTTTTTTTAAAAGCAACACGTTTTATTTTTTTTTGTTTTTAAAAATGTCTTTTTTTATTTATAAACATTTGGTTCAGAGAGAGGAACGCTGCTGCTGCTTGTTTGTTACTCGTAGAAAAATTGTATTTAAAGTATTTATTTAAAAATAAAAATAAACAACCACACACCTCAACCAAAAAGACATTGGAAGATATAAATAAATGTTTTAACTACTGTTTTGGCTACACAGAGATAAAAAAAAATGCATGTTTTAGTTCCCTAGGCGGGTGGAAACAGTTGCTTCTTCGAGGTGGTGTCCTTGAATTTGTCCTTTGCGCACGTTAGGGGTGTCGTTGTCGCCGCTGTTGTCTCGTGCTGTCTGTCATTTTGATGCTGCGACGTTGGCTCCGATTGTGATTGTAACAACTGTTCGTATCGGCTGCTTAAGTGCTTGGCAGCGTTCAGCGTTTGGTTGAACTTTTGCATTTCATTGAGAAATCTCGTGTATGTACCGGCCACTTGGTTGAGAATTTCCATTTGCTGTGTGATTATTTCATCTTCATCGTTTTTGTGATGGTAATCGTATTTGTTAAGGGCAAAGTGCGCTTGTTGTCGCAACTCGGCGATTTTGATATCAATTCGTTTTTGTGTCTCCTTGAGGTCGGTCATTTCAAGAATTTCTTGTGTGGACTGGGAAACGGGGTCGACAAGAATTTCACAAATTCAAGAAAAAACTAATCATTCACAAACTCGTTAGGGAAGGGTTGGAGCGGAGGTTGTGTTGGTTTGTTAATGGTTTGTTTATAAAAAAAAATTTGAAATGTTGCCTGACGTCTGTAGTTGAAAATGTCAAGTGGCTTTTGTGAGTGGTGCCAAGTCTAATTTGGTCAGCAAATTGTTGGTACAGTAATGACGAATGTTTTGTGGTATTCGATTGGATTTCTCTTGATTTGAAATACAGCAATCTTTTTCCGATTTTAGTGCACTTTTGCGAATCTGTTTTTTTCTTCTCAGAGTTGCTTGATGTAGTTTTCGATTTGGCAAAAAGATACATTTTTCTGATAAAAAATTAATTTTTGTTTGAACGAGATTGCTTTTCGATTCGCTAAAAAAATCAATTTTTTTTTGATCTGGCTCTCCTTTAAGAAAAATATATTTTTTCTCAGAATTCACACATACTTTCACTAATACCAATGTTTATGACACACAGCTGGTGGTTACGAATTGTTTATCGTTGGAAGGATTGCTTTTTTAACTGAATTATTAATTTTTCGGGTATGGAAACGAAAAAATATTTCGAAATGAGTTATTATAAATGTGTAAAAATCAATTGAAATGGATTTCCAGTGCAAGTGAAAAAAAAAAATGTTTGTCAAACTCAAGAAACAATAAAATTCGGATTTTATGTTCGATTTGGCAACAGAAATCTGAAATCTCAGATCAAAATCTGAAAAGCCAAATCGAAAACGACATGAGTTTGACAACTAGCGGAGTTGTTTAACTGTAAAGAAACGTATTGCATCGGGTGGACCTATTTATTTTTAATTACTTCTGTTATGTACAAAAGTTTAGAAATCAATCTGTGCGCAGATTTAGAATGATTTAATATGCTCAAAATTGATTCTCATGTACGTTTGTTTCTACCCTGGCCTAACACCTAACTACACACTTTCTGCGCAAGCGTATGATCCTAACAAAGCTTATCCGCTTTGTTCCGAATGTATCCATATGCCCGTCACCTAGCATATGGTCAAAGTTTTCGTGACTGATATTCCTTAGATTGTTTTCAGCCGCCTGTATGTCAGAGCTTATTTACCGTGATTCTCAAGGTTGCATGCCTTCGTCTCCTAAGCTGGGGATTACAGGCCCTGTTCCCAAACAACTCTTAATAAATTGGAATCTTAACGTATCGTATTACATATTTTGCCGTAAAGACCAAAATGACAGAGTTAAATAAACTTGCCCTTCAAATTACTTCTGGAGGGACTGCAGCGACAAAATATGTACTTAGGTAGCACAGGAAGCGTAGAGCGGGAGCGATTCGTAGCGACTACCTACGTACAGTGCATAACAATCGATAATACTGAACTCATGTCTTTGTAATCAGAGAGGACATATTATATTTCTGGTAAAATGACGAAATGACACACAATTATTATTACTATTATCACCCCCACATTGCACTCGCCGCACAATCCGAGGACGAACTAGAAATTTATATATTAATAGAAGATAATTATAAAACTTATGAATTGATTCTTGGAATAATCCTAAATAAAAACTCAAAATGTGATTTATTCGTCTGCGAACGGCAGACGCGCGCGATTACTAATAAAAACCTTTTTAAACCTAAAAAATAATAATTGAAAAAAAAATGTACTTAAAAAAAAACATGTGTTACACCAGAGCGAATATGTGTTATGCATTTTGCTCAGCAGCTGCTGGTTAACTTATTATTGCATTATGATTCTGTCACTTAGTTTAGATTTTTCTCTTCGATTTAAATTTATTCCCCCAATCTATAGTTTAATTGTTTTTCTCTTTTCCATTTGTATTTGCTATTTTATAGTCGATTTGCTTATACTAAAAGTAGATTTGTACATGATTTTTCTCACCCTCGTAAGTTTATTTTTTTGTGTTGCTTTTTGTTTTTAAACCTTATTTTTTCTCATGAATCAGAATGAAAATAGATAAACAAAACACTTAAAAAGAGTCCTGGTGCGCCTGGCACCGGAACAGACCGATTTTTGGATGGTAACCGTGTTAGAGTGCTTTCAGTTGGTAACGATGAAAGTGATGGACCACTGCTGTGGGTCTGCCGCCTGAAGCCAGCTGCACTCGTTGGCACACAAATAATAAAACTTATAAATGTGATCTGGTGCGAATTTAGTTCCTTTTCTTCACATGCGCGCACATACTTTTGTTGGTCGCATCGTAAACACTTGTTTAACTTTTAACATTGGCAATTTTTTTTTTTGGTTGAAACTGTGTTAGGAATTGTAGATTGCGGATTATGAACGTGAATAAATATTTAAAATTAATAAAATAAAATGTGTAGATAAAATGTAGGCAATGAATGCGCCTGCAGTGTGTTTAGGTGTGACCTCATAATCGCTTGAGGATGCGCTTCTTTTCTTTTATGAGTTTTTCTTTCTTTTTGTCTTGGAGTTTTTTTTCGACGGCGTGTTTTTTGGAGGAAGGGCCGTCATCGTCTTTGGTGTCTGTAGATTTTGGGGGCTGCAAGAGAAATGACAAACTAATTAGTTTATTTCTGGTTATAGAAATGGGATCGTAATTTTATTTATTTCGCTGTGGGAATAGATTTTTGGTGGTTTTTCGACATTAAAATTTCTTCGGCAAATACTACAATCGGTGATACTTGCCTGTAGTTGGCGTGGGTATTATTCAACACCATTTCTTGGCTATACAAAAATATAATACGGCTCTGCTCTACTCTACCCTTCCTTTATACCTATTCTATAATCTCTCTAGAGATAAAACGCGGATACGTCTACTATATATTCAAAAACTGTAACTGACCGAAGAAAGAATAGAAGATATCGTAGTTGAAGTAGTCAAGGCAATGGGAATATTGTCGAAAAGGGAAGACACGGACAACCAGACATTATGGGAAGGTATGGGAGCTATGATGCAATCTAAATCGAAAACTGGCAAGCGATGATAAGGCTGCTTCAAATAATTTACTTAAAGAGCAGCGTTCAAACACAAACAACTCTACGAAAGTAATTAAGATATACCACGATATAATATGTAGTAACATAAAAACTGATAAACTTAGCTGCCCATTTTTACCACAAGAAAAAGCATAAATTTCAAGTCTATATTGGTAAGTAAACGAAACGGCTATTCGCACGACGTTAGGGACACGGCTTATTTCGACGGCTACGTATTTTAAGTAACGTAATAATTAAAAATAGTATTAAGAAATAAGTTGGGTCTTAAAACGTACAGGCTCGTGCCCGAAAATGAAATTCTGGAGTTTAGATCCCTTTACCCATATTTGCCGCGTTTAACCGTAGCCGTCGACCTAAGCCGTGTCCCAAACGTCGTGCGAATAGCATCAGCCATTGGTAAATGTACAGGCAATATTTCAATTGCTGAAATAGTCAGGCGAAGCGACTAATAACAACCAATCCAATTACTCAATTAACAATCAGATACAAAAGCAATCAAACTTTCAAACAACTCTAAAATTCAACAGAATTTGAATGATGAATCACAGTAAAGATACACTCGGATTTGAGATAGCAATGCTCCCATCGAGTCACTCTGACAGTAAAAACAAAACTACAGGGACTTCGGAAATCAGATTCACTTCACATCGCTTACACTATAGACACCAAACAATCAACACTACTCCTTTCCTTACTTACCTGTGCATGAATTTCAGTCATCATTTTCGCTCTTTGCGAATAGTCGTCGTATCGCTCGAGTAACATTTTGCCAGCTTCCTCGTTCAAGGCTGATTCCGCATTCGGGACAATTAGAAGGCATTTGATTGTGAGAAGGATGTGCTTAATGCCCAAATCTGGTTTCCAGTCTTTCTTCAGTGTGTTGACACAAATCTCTCCGTTTGATGCGACATTGGGGTGGAAAATTTTTGTCAGAAAAAATGCTTTTGGTGGCGTTTGCGGAAAGTCTTTTCCGAGTGTTAGCTTCACACGAAATGCCCCACTACTGTATGGGGTTCCAGCTAAAATAATACATAGCACGTTCTAAATAAGTACCTACTCGGAATTCTATATACATCTATATATATACATACATGGTCCCTCAATAAACGCTTGGATGTCCGTTACATCAGTGTCGTTAATTTGAATTTTGATGCCCTCTAGCGGACTATCGTTCAACGAACGCATTTCCTTCATGACCTGGCGAATCGTCTGAGGTGAAAGATTCTCGACATTGGAGATCTGCTAGTGGAAAATAGACAATGGCATTATATTTCTTTCATTATTAATGCACTGCGTTTAGTTAGCACTTTTTAAAGGCCATTTAGCAGAACGCAAATTGAGCAAATTACTCGTATTGCATTTCCTCACGAAAAGAAAAAAAAAACTTACAGAACTCATTTTTGTTAGATGATTTTATCGATCGATAGTTTTCGTATTTCCGAGAGCAGCTTCTCCACAATTTGTATTGCAAAGTATTGTGTAATTTAAAAATATAATAATTATTAATCAATTTGCTAGAGGACTCAAGAAATTAACAATCGAAATAAATCGGAATTTAATCGACAGGCCTCGATTTGTTACAAATAATAACCCGAGGTGTAGAGTGGCGGTGACAGCTCAATGCAAATTTACATGGGCGAATGATTTTAGTGTACGTATGAGGTAGATGGGTTATATTCATGTATTTTTTTCGGAGTTTTGCCCAGATAGTAATAATTCTGAGTAAAATGAAAAATAAAAAAAATATTAGCAGATTCTATATGACAAGGACTGAAACTGTTGAAAAGCTTGTATTATTGAATTAAAATTGGTGTCTCGATCAGATATGCCATAAAAACAAAATATGATTATAGCACTAAAACAATCTAGAAAAAGAAGAGTTCATTGATTTGTTAATTTTGTTTATCGAGTCGTTTGCTCCTGGTTTACATTCATTTTTTCTTACAGTCTAACTGGTCGGCTATAGGCTATAGTGCCAAGATGGCTCGTACATTTTATATTGGTAAGGCATGTGGTCATGCACTGTTACTAGCTTTTGTGCGCCTACAATGATATTGATGTCTGGCCTCAACCGGGGACAAAGTCGTGCTCTGAAACTTCGAAATGAGTGAATTACATCTGATATTCTATATGATGAAGTTAATGTCGTTTTCGATTTGGCAAACAGACCACTTTTTTGAGTAATAATTAATTTATTGATAGCGGTTGCTTTTCATGTTTAATTTGGGGCAATTTTTGTATTTTTATTTGTATTTTGTATTTTTATTTTATTCATATCATATATGTATCATAAACTTAGAACTATTAAACAATGATTATTGAATATTCGTGTTCATTCTTTAACTTGAAGTTAGTGGTGAATGACACATCAAGATTAATATTTCATTTGTTATTTGATGTGGGGTGACAATCAAATATAAATTCAGATTTTTAATTTAGATGAAGCAATCTCAATTTTTTCTCGCATTTACACATACTTTCACTTATACCAACGCGTATGGCACACAGCTGGCGTTCACGAATTGTTTATCGTTGGAAGGATTGCCTTTTCAACTGATCCAATAAAATTCGGATTTAATGCTCGATTTGGCAGCAGAAATCTGAAATCTGAGATCAAAATCTGAAATGCCATATCGAAAACGACAAAAGTTTAACAACTATTGATGCAAAATCTAGCACAAATCATAACAGCATTAGTTTAATGTTTTCCGATTTAGGAATTTGTATCTTGAATGCATCCTTGCTTATGGTATAACTATATTTGAGTATCAAACTAGGTAGGTACTCAAACTAACGTAGGAAAACATGCATAACTTTAAGTCCCAAATTTGTTTGCTTTTGGTATTTGTCTTTTCTGGTGTTAAGTAAAATGTTTGAATGAACCTTAACTAATAATTATTTGGTACAGTTGATATAAAGACAACAGAAAATATACAACGTGTAGGTAGAAAGTCTATTGCAAAATATCTTATTGCCTTACCTTAACCTAGAAGTAGTAGCTTCCCTAGAAGGAGTACCTAATTTCAACTGCAAATCGGCATTTAAAAACTTGAAATGTTCACGCTTTTACGGACGGAAAGTGATTGCTTTTACTTTAATGGCCCATGTATACTCACCAGTCACCACCTTTATCACAGAGAAGATAAATGCAAAACCAAACTAATTGTGAAATAATAACATAATTCTATATTCATATTTGTCAACAAATATCGCAAATAGTTTCCTTATTGGTTTATTCATAGTCAATCAGACGATTTGTGATGGTCGACCTATTCATAAGGGCAGACAGGTTTTTGTTGATACAACATTAATGTAATCTATTTACACTTAGTTGTAAGAAACGTGAAGCAACGGATTTAACACAACATAAATCTTCAAAGAAAACAGCGGGATTCGAAGACTTACTTTCAACAACAAACATATACCTACCATACGAAAGTGAAAATAGATCTAGCTCTCTTAATAAAGATTCAATAGAAATTATTTACCTAGTTGCCAAGCATTAATTAAACCTACCTACCTCATAGCCCCCTTAGTAATTCAATTGCAGCCAACTAACCAGTTCGGCCTTTGGTATAATTGCAGCAACAAACCAAGATCACAACAAATTATGGCCGAAAGTAAAGTAGATATCATGCAACTCAAATACTCAATTATGGCATTTCCCAAAAAAAGTTAGTTCACAAGAACTTTCACTTGGGGCGTTATCTCTAACGCATGTTCATCATCTATGTACTCACATATAACTGCTTGTTCGGCATACACTTCTTAATTGTTCATTACGTAAGTGGGGGCCATGCAGAACAAGGGTCAGGTTCCAGGTACAGCTTATTGCATGTCTTAGTGCAGCAGTAAAGTTTATTTACATTCGTCATAAAGCTACGTTTAACGTTTTCGTTGGGCTGTATTTGAGGTGTGATTGAAATTTCTATTCAGTATTATTTTGTCCGTAACACGATTTGGTCAGGATTGAACAAAAATAAGTAAAATGGCTTTCAACAACAACAAAGGAGAATACAAATTTCCGTACGAGATAGTTCCGATCGACTCGGCGATTAATGAAGAGCTGCTGCAGTATTTTCATGGTACATCTGTCGATCTTTGTAAACTTTAAATTTAAACAAATCTTCTTTAGGCGAAGGTACGGGCTTTGTTCAAGTTGGACCGGAGAAGTACTTCTTTCCACAAAAGTACAAAGACGAAGCTGAAGCTTTTTACAATTTCCAAGCAAGGCAAAGTGATGTATGGGTCGCATCCTTTCCAAGGTCAGGAACTACTTGGACACAGGAGATGGTTTGGTTGATTGCGAATGATTTAAACTTTAAAAAGGCGAAAGAGCAGCCCTTAACACAGAGATTTCCTTTCTTTGAGTAAGAGAACGTGTATGAAGTTGAAGATATAGGAAATTGTACAGGATTTTTTGAAGATTTTCGAATTTCGTACATCCTCGGGTCAAAGATGAACTTCTGACAAAAAATGCTGGGTACCCACACAAGCTAGCCTTTATTGAGGAACTTACTCGCCCAGGATACGAGTTATTAAGGGGAGTCACTGAGCAGAGGTTTATCAAAACGCATTTCCCCTTTTCACTCCTGCCACCTAGCGTTATGGAGCAACAGTGTAAGGTAGGCATAGTAAATAACACCGAAAGTGACAGAATAGGTGATCGGAAATATTATATACATTGGGCCTTACCAATAATCATGTTTAACCTTCAGCTTATATATTTTGTAGGTCACAATATGCAATTTTGTATGGAAATTTTCGAAAATTTCGAATTTAGTGCCAGGACACTAAAAATGATTATTAGTATCGCGGATTGTCTTGTTGTTATGAATAGATTTAATTTCGAATTTTCTAGTCATTCTCATACACTTTTCGTTTGCATCTGAGAGTATACTCTGGTGATGATAAGTTCTTGTAACTAAAGGATTTTAATTGCCACTGGTTGGAGTTTGAAAGCCTAATAAGCAACCGAGAGTTTACAATCTATTTTTCTTGATATCGGTTTTTGTTAAATACAGATACGAGATGCTATGGGCGTTGTAACGTACCAATAAATTAAACAAATTTCGCTTTCTGTTTAGATAATCTATGTTGCTCGGAATCCTAAGGATGTCGCGGTATCCTACTACCACCTTAACAGACTTTATAAAACCCAAGGGTATAGGGGAGACTTTGAGCGCTACTGGGATTATTTTGAAAATGGTTTAAGTAATTACATACTGCGTATAAGTAGAATGGAAGCACGATTTTTTTTTTCTTTGATTTTCTTGCAGACCCATGGATGCCATATTGGAGTCATATTAAAGAAGGATGGACACATCGCAATCAATCAAATGTACTTTTCTTATTTTATGAGGATATGGTGAAAGACTTACACAAGACAGTACAACAAATCTCCATGTTTTTGGGAAAAACCCACTCTACCACAGGAATACAAACTCTTGTCAATCATTTAAGCATTTCAAATTTTAAGCTAAATGCATCTGTCAATGGTCAGGAGATGAATAACATTGGGATTCTGAATAAAGGCGAAGCTGGTTTCGTTCGCAATGGTACTTCTGTAGATGGATGGCAGGGAGAGTATAGTGATAAGCTTAAGACTAGAGTTGAAAAATGGATCGGTGAGAATATGAAGAAGACTGGAATATTGTTTCCAAATTAACTTTTGAACCTTTTGTTTATACACGGCCAATTTTAGTTTAAATGCAATAAAAGTAAATGCAAATCGGATAGCTGTATAATTTATTTTTGAAGGTACGTTTTTGAAAAAGTTCAAGCAGATTATCAGACGTTTTCTTGTTTCTTGCTTCAAAAAATTCAATAGCTACTCTATTCAGCATTATGCCCTTTTAATGCATTGCTTAGAACTAAGGGAATAAACAAGACGCCGCAGTGCCAGAGTCCCCTGTAGGCGTTTCCGTCTTATAATGGGAATAAAATGCCTCTTCACAACAATGCAGAGCAAAGGACTTTACGAATGCCCTCATCTAGGAGGATATATTGCAAACGTCGGGAAATTCCCATTGTTTACAGAATCGCTAAAGCCCACAGAAAAGAACAAAGTGTAAATGCATAGAAGAGAGCAATGCTAACTTTCTGGGAAATGATGTGGACTTTTACTAAGGTAGGTATATAAGAAAGCTATCAGAAGAGGAAAATCCAAAATATACTTTACAGACATACATTTCTTTATACGGATTTTCAATGTCATCACCGATTCTTTATTTACACACTTAACATGCATACTTTCTCAAAATTGGAACTTTGATTACGCGAGGTGAAATATGAAATTCATCTATCTATTAAAATAGTCATATTAGCTGGCGTTTTTTGGCATTTAATTCTTAAAACAAACAAAACTTCGTCGCCCTACCTTATCTCGCATACAGCGGCTTACCTTAACCCAATTTTTCCTCTCTATCATCAACGACATACAATTGAGAGCAAGTGAGAAGTAATATCAAACTGCATTTGCGGCGCACAAACAAAACAAATTACCAAAAAAAGAGCGAAAAAACGTCGTGCAAAAATTCAGAAAACTGCCGTAAACGATTTTTACCCTCAAGAAAATTTTCAAATTCTAACTAGAAATTCAACGAAATAATTGCTTGTTCACCAAGTTACAACTTTTCCTTTTTTATCTGCTTTTGCATAGCATTAAATAAAGCGTAATAGCTGTAGTTACCGAGCAAACTATTTCATCCCATTTTACATCGGTAGAACACTAGAAATGTCACAAGTAGACCAGGTAAGAGGGTAACTCCCGAAATCGATATCCTCTGCAGTAATCGCATTTGTTTTAATCTATTAATTTAGAAACGAGCTTTCAACAAATTAAAACACGACTTGGAGGGATGGCGTGAGCTAATCGTTCTAAGCAACTCTTTCCTCAAGTGGGAGAAAAAGTTCTACCCCGGCGTCATTATCGGAGTGACCTCACTGGTTTTCTTGGTTTTATGGTACTTGGACATGTCCACTCTTACGCTGGCATCGTTGGGTGCATTGCTATTGGTCACCTTCGACTACGGTTATGGAATTCTGGCTCGGTTCCTATTCAGTGCCGACAACTGGACCGGATCAATGGAAAATCAATTCGAAGATGTGTGCAATGAGATATGCGCTACAAAGATGAAGATATGCTCGCTATATACTTTCTTGTTTACCGCTAAGGAGCAGAAATCAACTATGGTGGGTTTAAATTGAGAACAAACCCATTATGCAGTTAAAATACTTGTTCTCCTTTCAGTTCCTAATCATCGTGAGCATATTCCTTCTAAGTTTTGCTTGGATCGGTGCTGTCATTGATAATCTATTTCTCACCTACGTGCTGACCATGCTTGTGGTCATGTACCCGGGGCTACATCATCACGGCTTCATTGGCACGGTCAAGAATCAGTTCGGCAGTCTAGTCTCCTCGAAAATCAACCAACTCAAGGAGAAGGCTACCAAGTCAGACTAAACAAATTCACGGTACATCTAGTTTATCACTTCAGCTTGTTGCATCCGCGAGTAACCAAAAAATACAAAACGTATTGTTTATCCATTAAGGAAATTAAAAAATAAGGATTTTGAGTGCCATCAATATTGAAGGAGCAAGATGGTAGAATTGATGGACAGAATTAGTTTGTACGTGTGATTTAAGTTAAAGCGTTAAAAGACTTCAATACTCACATTAACAAGACACCTCATTCTCATAGTTTCGTTAATACCTCATTCAACTATTATTATTCACACTTCACTTGTAATAATTTATTGGTTTTGTTTTGCAATTTGTATTTCATTTCGCATGCTAAAGGGCTCTATAATGTGTAAGTCATTTTTAACAAACATATTTAGGAGTAAGGCATTTCATTTTGTGATTTATAATTAAATTATTAATAACAAATTAATATTAAACAAAAAGAAAACAATATAATCAAATGAATTCAATCAATAAAGAGAACCGAAAAACTAGTGGAAGGTGAATGTGTTTTGTTTAAACTTGAAAGGAGATTCGTAGTTGTGCAATTGGCGATTGCCATGTTAAAGAAGTTGGCAGCCAAGGACTTGCTATGTAATTTTCACCCAAGCACCCATTGTGGCCATGACTGCTTCTTTCTTTGTTTGAATTATGTGAAATGGAGCTTATGGGCATAGACAAACCATACGATTTGTCGATGTTTGTCAGTCCTTATAGTTTATATTCCTATAATCAATCTATGGGCAGCCGCGTCAATCCTAGTTTAATTTAATAATTTATTTTTTTTAACAATGTAAGCGATTCAGAAATAAAGCTAAAGTACGTCTGTGGAGAAAGAATTCTGATACGCATGTAACTAAAGTGGCAACCCGCAAAAATTAAACTCTTAACTCAAATTAGTAGTTCCTAAAAGCAGCATGAAAGGACATTCTTTAGTTTAACAGTCCAGATTGTAGTGGCCAAAAGGTTCTTCAAGACAGCTTACTCAGAGACTGTCCTTTTCTCATCGGCATTGTAATTGTATCGTTTTAGATCCCGTTTTTCTTTATTGAACACATTTCTAACGAATATACGTTAATTTTGCACAAAGTAAAGGTTAAACATGAATCAATAACAACAATCCGGCCTATTTAACTTTTCGTGCTACCACTGAGAACACGTTAACAACACTTATTCTGTGTACTTATGATGATGTGATAAGCCACTCTTTTCGATTCATCTGTGAACAGGAGCAAAGTAATTAAATAACAACTATAAAACCTATCAAAAATAATAGTTTCGTTTGTTACTCGTGTTTGTTCGAATATTCATTAAAATAAAAAACGAGTCCTTTCTACTAACAAAGAAAGGTGTGCTGAAATTTAAACCAAAAATAATCATCCCTTAAATTTTTAACTGTTGAAGGGACTCAGCCCTGGCGTTCGCACGCTATTATGAATTAAATAAATTTAAAGCAACAGGCCCTAGAATTAGCACCTCACAACGTTTGTGTGAGTTAATATTTTGTGACAAATAAAAGGGACATGCATATTTACGCCGAATACGAGCTGCAGATTGAGAAGTTTTATCAGGGCATTTATGTATGGTTTGTCTATGGTTCGGATGGTTGCCAGAAGTTCGCAAAAGGTGGCGCAATGGAGAAAATGTTAAGGCGTAATTTCTGTTCCTCGCTCAATAGACCAATAGTGAGCATGAAAAGTGGCATCAAACTGTAGATCCTTTTCAAATCATACCTACCAATAAATGTTTTTTAATGCCTCTTAAGAAAGGATCTTAGCAAGCAATATTTTCATATATGATTTGTCAAATTATGGAGATTGCAGCTAATGGAAAAAATGATCTACCAACTAAACTACCAATATCGGAACTTCCTGCTTACCTACATAGCGTGTTTATCCGATGCCTTTCTTTTGCATATTGTCTATTTGCTCCATTTTCAAAAAATCGTATCACACAGCTATGACATAAAATATGCATTCCGCGTTCATTATGCATTCCGCATTCCACGATAGCCGAATACATTCACACTTTGTTAGTCTAATTCAACGACTGGCATCCACAAATTAATTTAAATAACAAGTTAATTGAATTTGCCGATTACGCGGCGCAACGATTGGGACACGAGTTCATAACAATAATGCGTGTTTTGTGAGTAGTATCAGTCCAACACACGGGCAATTCTCGCACTCGTGTGCCTTCAGACCACAATCAGTGGTTCGAAATATTCATAGTTGCTAACCAAGTCACGTAGCTAATTAGGCTTACAACTCTCCCCCCACACACCAACTTATTTCGGCCGGGTTCGGCCTTCGGTTAGTAGCGCATCGGATGTGCATCGAAATCTCCACGCATGGGTAAAACTAGGATTGCAGCGATTCACAATGAACACACGAAGGAGTTTGTAACAAGTTATCTGCATGCCACCATCACCCTCCAGCCACAGCTGATAATGGGTGTGTTCTATACACTGTACTCATTTGGTGCTGCATCAGGATGATTGCGATGGAAGACACCAACTGATTTACACACGACTCCCAGCAGGAGTTCTGCTGTACTGGGGGTGCTCGGTTTCACGTTGCGGGATCGAAATTAACAATTTACAACTTCGCGGAGTTTAATTGAAAATGATGAAAACTCGGGCATTGACTGAATATTAAATGCACGCATCCCTTCATACTCAAACACACGAAAGGACATGATACCGAAATACGAGCTCTGCCGAAACCGAAGCCTACATTGGAATTTACTTGCAGTGAATTATTGCACATGGGTTGATCTGTGCACTGGGTAAACCGTGTTCAATGGTGGCGCGAAAAATATCACACCAATTGCGGTTGAAATAGTCTGTATGGTATGAACTGCATTTGGGGAAGTAGCGCAGCGCACAGGACCTCATTAAAAGCTGATTACCAGATTTATTAAATTTGTTTTTGTATTTTGATTCAACGGAAATAGGCCGTGTAATTTAAATGGATACAATGCTCGTACCGTCCAGAATGCGGAGAAAGGCTATCTCATGCCGTAGAGAGCTGTGCGTAAGCAAGGCGATTCATTTTAAGAGCACATCGTGGAGATGTGGCTGCTGTTGGTGTATAGTTGGTATATAAAATCAGACAAGAGAAACAATTAAATTGCCTTTTAGATGGTGGTGACGGATAAGGGCCGACGGGGGGCAGTCTGTGCTGCCCAGTCCAAGAGGATGTTTTGTTTTTAATTCTGATGAAGTTGTTGACACTTAGCATATTTGAATACAAAACAAGAATGATGCACCAGAATCAACACCAGATTGGGCCAGGTTTTCTGGGTCGACTGGATATATGATGGTGGTAGTGATTCTGCGACAAAGTTTGAGTGTTCCTATTATTTTTTTTGCCTGATTGCACGAATATTTAATTTATAAATGTTTTCGTTTTGAGGACATTTTGAAAAGTTTGTATTTTTGTTGTGCGGACAACAAGTGACTGTAGAAACACTAAGAGAACATTCAAGCCGTATTGTGAATGTGAAGAGTTGCAGAGTTTTCAGTTTAAAAAGCTGATGTGGATCATAATACAGGTAAATGAAACTAAATTAAATTGAACCGCAGCGAACGATAAAAACCGATCTGTCCTTAGATAGTTGGTGCATTAACTTGTTTTTTGTTAGTTTGTTATGTGAGTTACCAAAGTTAAGTCGGTATATATGAGCTAATAAAACTTCCTGGAGGTATAGTAACAAAAGATAACAAGTAGTTCCATAGGAATTAGGAATGAGAAGATGAGATCATCTTCAATATTCAAAAGCTGGCTGTATTTCTTCATTCTCAGATTGGGATGAGGTTTGCAAACTTACAATAACGTACATTACACACAGCTTTCTATCTCAAACATATCTGACTGCACGAATCGGTAAGGCAGTAAAAATGGTGTCTACGGTCTGAATCTCTGAACTCTGAATACCAGTTAACTTGAGTCGGGTCATCTTCATAATCATACAACAAAGTACATAAAATTAGAGGGAGAGATCGGATGTTATGCAGTAGCTGCTAATAAGTAAGTGCGTAAAAATGAAACTCTTTTTCAAAAGCCACCATGCTGATATTTCCAAAATCTGCATCACGTAAACTACATGACCGACCAAAAATCATCATAAGTTGATATTAGACTGCGAGATGACCAATTCATCTTTCAAATGATTAAAATGACAGCATTTTCAAGTCCTTTCATAATTTGTCTGTCAGTCGGCTGCGCAACCCACTTATATTTTTCGCACCTACAGCTTGATTGCGCAGATAAATATTGTGACTTACAGCTCCCGCCTGATTAAGGCGACATTATTTGTCTATACTACAAGTACTATCATTGTAAAAAGTCAATTGTTGTGTTTTAGTCCCAACAGTAACACGCATAAATTATTTAAAGCTACAGAATAAATAGTGGATTCAAGATAAAAATTGCAGGACAATCTAGTCTGACTTAGAAAATTCAGTCAAGAAGAATCTGGTCAACTTAAGACCACCGAGATTCTATGCCTATTCTCTCTATATTTTTGGGGCTTAAAGTTTTTCATTTCTCTATTGGCACTTAAAGTAGGTACGAATATGCTCATAGTCCTT
The DNA here is from genome assembly GCA_951230905.1 of Cheilosia variabilis. Taxonomy (NCBI): domain Eukaryota; kingdom Metazoa; phylum Arthropoda; class Insecta; order Diptera; family Syrphidae; genus Cheilosia; species Cheilosia variabilis. The sequence goes on along the minus strand of OX579677.1, from coordinate 59,798,007 downwards.
ATGCCCATTTAAAGGCATAATCAAGGCAAAATATTCCCCATCCGATCGTGCTACAATTCTGCTTATTAATTACAAAAACGCTGTTCAGAGTTTGGGTCCCAGTTTGCATTCCCAGATCCTCATCATACAAATACCGGTTAGATGATGGCCTAGATCCATATAAATCTAATCCCTGATAACATATAACTTTATGCAATGATTAATTTCCAACGCACCATTTGCTTAATTATCAGCTGTCTCCTGTATATCAAATTGCGTCCTCGCCCACGTCTGTCTAATTGTATATCTGCACATAAATTTAAGCTTAATCAAATGTAATAGCTCAATTACATAATGAAAGACAAATTTGCCAACGGGGTCGGCGGCGGTATTGAATTCCAAATCGACGCTTGATAAAGTATAACGCAATTATAAATCACCAATTGAGCGGATTTTAGAAAATAAAAAATAAAGAAAGCATATTAAAATGTCAACATTTCTTTTTTTCCTTTCGACTCTGAGGCATCCCATAGGCAAAATTCTCATAATGCGTTGGGGTGGCCTTGTCTTCGAGGAGTTTGAGCAGATTGAGATAATAAGCAGGGTGTAGGAATAAAATTCTCATAATTTTTTTTTTCATTTCCGCCAGAAATAGGAACACGAAAAATTCAATTGCATAGCAGGCTTCCTTCCTGTGCTAGGGATAGGGAGGAGATTTATTTTCATTTGTATTCCCATTACCGTTTAATCGTTACTTCAATCATGGATTCCCCTGTGAACGAATCAGTTTCACCATTGAGAATACTATACGTATACCACTAATACCCTGCAACGCCAAATTAAAGTGGCTGACAGATCGGTGTCCGATAACAACTCGAGGCGTTTAATAGAATTCCTATCCACTCACATGAACGTAAACAAAACCTCACATAACCGAGCCGTGCCCTGTGTCGGTATATATACATCAATTAAAGTACAATGTCCTGTGCTTAGCCCTGTATCCCTGGCATATATCGCCATTGCCTCCTTAACAACAGTTGCAATACAGTAACAGTAACCCATACAATATAGGACCCAAAATTGCCTCATTAGTGGCGCACAATGCAAATTGCTAATTTCTTCGTTAAAATTCACTTAGAGAGAGCGCTGCTTTGAAGCGCATGCATGAGCATGAGCATGAGCATGATGCATTACAACGAAAGCTTTTTAAAGGACTTTTAAAAAGCCAAATCGAAGCTTGCTTCTCTCAAACTGCGCGAAAATGGAAATTGTTCCAGAGAAGAGAAGAGCGGAAACAAAATGGAAATGAAAATTTCTTTTTTACGTACCGTTGTGGATGTCATCGTTAGGATTAGGACCAAAAAATCAGAGCCTTTTTTTGCGTTCACTTAATGGAGCTTTGTTCATGTTCGCACAATTGTTTCTTATTATATTTGCTCGGAAAGTAGATAGACTTTCGTTTCCTCGGCTCTTCATTGGAATGATGATTAATGTGTGTCTTGTCTACATAGGTGGATTTGTATTCTACTCGTTTGATGTAGGTACCTATCGTTAGTTAGATATACTCGTAAACTTGTTTTTCATGATGATGACGATCATGACATGGGAAGATGTAATGTGAGAGTATCTGTATGTATTCCTATGCTCGAGATGTTCCTATTTGAGCTGTTCCAAGGTCTATTTTAATTGTCAGTAGGTATCCTCCATAGACATTGATTTAAATATAATGTAGCTATTGTGGGACTGCAAGTAGGGTAGTTCAATCACCCGACTATGTTTTCAGTTCAACAATTTGTTTTGGAAGGTAAGTACCTATTCTACGGTTCCAATTATGGAAGTTAAGAAAAATGTAATTGCAGTACAATCATCAGAACTTTAAACGATTGAGTACCTCTTATAGAAAACTTATTTGAAATTGATCTGAAAATGTATCCTACCGTCAACTGCAGGCAACAACTGTCGTTTTGTGTTTTCTGTGGCATCTACCAAAAAATTTACCGAGAAAAAAGGCCTACAGTTTGAGAAGAAGCGATCGAAGTTTCGCTTACAGGATGGTTGAATTTTAACTTGGGCATAGCTCGATTTTTCAACTTTAAATTTGATATTTGGCACTTTCGTTTAGAATCAGTGCGGCCACATTCAAAAATTTAGTTATCTTAAGGCGACTATAGATTGGTTGGTAACGTCACTTTTAATATGCCAGCCACATTTACTGGATTCGTCGGCCACCCCTACACAAATGCCAACTGGAAAAACTCGTGACGTGAACAATTTAGTCTAGTAAAAACTGGGCACATTCAAGAATCGAGTTATCTTAAGAACGCAAAAACTAGATTGGTCGGGAACGTCACTTATGCGAACTGTCAACTTAGTACTTAGTCACGATTCACGAATTTCTTGACTAGATTCGTCGGCAACCGCTCCATAAACGTCAACTGAAACAGGTGCACATATGACCGATTTCACCCAATCAAAACATCTAGTGAGACAGCTGTCCGACTTACTAAACTAGATACTTGAACGTCGCCACTGAAACACATCAAGTCAGCCAGCTGTCAGACTCACTAAACTAAATTCTTAAACATCCCCAATTTCATCGCGAACTAGACAATCACGTCCAGAAAAATGTATTTAACCCATTTAAAAGTTTCGTGCTAGTGGATCTTTCCGTTGACTTCAACAAGCAGGTACATAGCATATTATGTCGGTAATGAAGTTAATTTGTTAACAAAGTTCGTAGCCTTAGTTTTGTTTTCTCTTTATGCGTATTACTTCGAGTGTGGCTTATTGTATTGTATTGTAAGTAATAGGCCCTGTACACTGCGACCAGAAGAGATCTATTGTGTTGGCCTCTAATGTTTAACCCAGGGAGCTGTTGAGGCTCTTTATAAACCTCAGCACCCTTCTTGGTTCCATGTTTTCTATATCGGCAGGACTTAGAAATGCCTTTTGCATATGGACCGTTCTGCCCCTTGCCACTGCAGGGCATTCGCAGAGTATATGTTCCGTTGTCTCTTCCTCCTCTCCGCATAGCCGACAGGAGTCATCGTCGGATAGTCCCATCTTTTTGAGATGGTATCTTAGTGGCCAGTGCCCAGTAAGAAAACCCGTTAGTATCCTTAGGTCTTCTTTGTTTAGCTCGAGTAACTTTTTTGCCTTACTACGAGCTGGTCTTATGAATCTTTTTGCTTGTCTCTGTCCTTTGGATTTCGTCCAGTGTTCGGCAAATTGATCATCTTCCCATTTCCTGAATTTTGAGTGTACGTAGCTCAAAGGTAGCCCAAAGTAGGGTTCAGGACCAGTGAGCAGGCGTGATGCGCCTCTTCTCGCCAGGCAATCCGCTCGTTCATTGCCATCAAATCCCTCATGACCTGGTATCCAAGCAACGGTGACCGTATTGTCCTTGGCCAGATCTTCGAGGAGATTAAGACATTCCCAAACCAACTTTGACCTGATCGTGTATGATCTTAGGGCCTTAAGAGCTGCTTGGCTGTCTGATAGGATGTAGATGCGGGCACCTTTAGCGCGCCTTCGTAAGCATTCTCGGACACATATCTCTATGGCGTGAACCTCCGCTTGAAAGATGTCTGGTGATTTTCCCAGTGCTATAGCTCTTTGGAACCTAGGCCCATAGACCCCAGCCCCGGTGGCATCATCTTCCATCTTCGAACCGTCGGTGTACCAGATTTGTGATCCCGATGGTATTACGAATTGGTTTGTTCTCCATGTGTTCCTGTCAGATATGACTATCTTAAATTTTCTGGAGAAGCGCAGCTTTTTAAGCATGGTATCTGATACCTTGATCACAGGATCATTTTGGAGCATTTGTAGTACTCGAAGGTGTCCTGTGAGGTTTCCTGCTCTAAGATTTGATATATCAGGGAGCCTGAGGGCACTGAGGCCGGCTTCCTTCTTTACAGCTAAATGTAAAGGCAGAAGGCTGAGCATTGCCCCTATGGCTGCAGTTGGACAAGAGTGTGGCTTAAGAAAGTGAATCTTTTTTTTATTCCAACGATGAACAATTTGACTAGATTGCATCATTATGTAATCAGTTTACTTAAATGAAGCCTTATTTTTAGAGTTTTCCTATTTCCGCTCGCTAATTGTATACTACCGACTGTGACTACGAAATACTGCAATCGATAAGGAAGTCGATATCGCTAGGGTTGCGTATTTGATAGCCAGTCTATCGAATAGCGTTCAGAGAGACTGATCGGTTTTGAATTCGTTTAAAGCATGAGTTGTAAGTTCTGGGAACCATGACAATTGAAAAGGGCCGATAAAGGGATAAGTTTTAGTCGAATCCAAACGTCAAGTTGTCTTAGGACAGTCTCCGATATCAATAACTTTCAATGACAATTTACACTAAATCAATGGGCACATTCAAGAATCTAGTTATCTTAAGTCGACTAGATTGGTCTGAATAAGATGTAACCTGAACGCAAAAACTAAATTGGTCGGGAACGTTACTTTTTCTACGTCAGCCACATGTGCGAACTGTCAACTCAATTACGAATTTCTTGACTAGATTGGTCGGCTAACCCTCCATAAATATCAAATGAAACTGCTCATATGACCGAACCTTCGAACTTAAAATGCTGCCAGCGGAATAAAAAAACAAAATTACGAAAATAAAAACAGCCTCACAAAAAAGTTTAATGCAAGTGGGCTATGTGCTAAGTTAATATCCAATTTATTTTATGGAGCAACAATTACAGCATACTCCAATTTAATACCTATAAACCATTTATTCTTAGCAAATCTCCTTGTACATTATTTCAAACCAAAGGAAGCCTCAAAATGTGCGGGAAGCCGCGAAAAATTCTACCAACTTAAATACAAATATATCAATGCTAAACGCAGCATTAACTTCATTAAAAATTAGCCGCAGATTCTCCCCCGCCTTCCAGCAAATGTTGGCGAATATTGATCGTCAATCCAACATTAAAACCGCACAACCCCTTCCCCCTTACGAGTTCGTCATTGAAAAGCACTTTAGTAACAAATCCCACAAATTCACAGCAGTGTTTCCAATTAGCTTCGAATATTAAAAGCCCCTCAAAGTAACTAAGCGGGTATATATCCACAGTAGACCAAGACACAATGCTTCTGATGCGCGTAAAACTTTTTCTAAAGGAGCAACGCTGTTAATAAAAAAATGGAAAGCAATTAGAAAAATACTCAACGAAGCAATATGTGAATTGTGAACTTACGCATCAATCGACAAAGGTGCTTCAGACGATGTTGTCGTCAAGTGCCTTTGAGGTGAGAACCGAAACACCTTATACCACCAGTTTATATCCAGGGGAGAATCGAATAGAAATTTAATTAACCCCTTTTTGCTCTCCACCTTGCCGCTGCTGCCTGGCGTTTGAGTTCGTCATGGCGACAGCCTGTAGTAGGAATGATTCGAATTCAAGACTCCACTCAAATAAAATCACTGGCTCGTGTCACATGCGATAGAACATATCCTTGGGAACCGTTAGTTGCCTGGAGCAGAACCCAAAGAGGGATGCGGATGGTTTTTCTATGACGAATTCAAACAGGATTTTTGCGAGCACGATGTGGAACAACCTTCTCAAGGAATGCTCCTCTGTGCTCTACCGCTGCTCTTGATGTATACCTAAATTAAGTAATTTTAATCAAAATTCGGTTCAGTACCTCGGCAGGATGTGGAAAAAATGGTGTCTCCAAATATAGTACGAGTAAATGCACGCGCTCCTTGTACCCAACGAAGTGAAGAGCTTTATAACATTTTTCATTCATGTGCGGGGCCGGGACTGGGCGGGTTGGTTGGACATTTTAATATTGTTAGATTGAAAATTTATGAGATCTCACATGTGGAAGCAGTTTGCTTGTGTGTCAACATCCTTTTGTATCTCAAAGGCGGTTTGCACAGTGGGTGGTGTAATTTGCTTAATGTCAAACTCAAACACAAGTTTGAATATATATTAATCATGAATTGTTTGCTAATTAATAACGGCGTCTCTTGTGATTAAGAGAACATGCTAGATACTTTGGGTAGTGTGTACCTTTAGAATATACGTTCGCTACGTATTACAGTAAAAAGAAGCAACACATGCACGACCGTTTTGCTCTCTGGTAGAAATAAATGTATGCACACTTTGTGCGAAAATGTGCAAAACGTGGCCTTTTCAGATGTAAACTTGAGAAAAACTAAAGACAAACTCATCTTCGTCTAAGTATTGAAAGTTGAGAAGACGACGATGATGACGCTCTCAGGACGGCGAGGGCAGTTATCCTTTAAGGTTGTCTATAAGATATGCATCGCGGGTAGCTGGTTGTAATGCTGTTGTGGTTGTGAATAACTTTCCCAGTTGTTGTTGCATGAGTGCATCTCTTTGTGCGGCATTTACTGGAGCAAAGCTATACGGCGGTGGTATGCAGCGATATGGGTGAGCTAACCAATGTTTGTTTAATGATTAAGGGGTTTTTCATTCGTCCTTCAGTGAATAGTATTATGCATTCAAAGTGTTGTGCTAAAAATGTTGCGTATACGCAGCCGTAAATTGCACTATGGGATAATGTGCAGTGATCTCAATGCGGCAAAAAAAATCTTAAGAGATGTGTACTTTTGTATTTTTTTTTTGATCTTAACGTTTATAAGTTAATAAGAACATGGAATGAATTGCGGTTGCAAATTTCAAGAAACTAAAACAATGCAAGCGATGGCGGATGGAAGTTGGGAAAAAGTTTGTTAAGAGCGAATAAAGGGCTACCTCTTCGACTTAATTTGAGGATTTTCCAATAATACGTATAAACAGATCAATACTACTTTGCTTCTTTGAAGTCACCAGTAATCAAGTTTCAAAAATTCTCCCCTCATTCGTAGCTATAGTCCCTGTTAGTAAATCGCAAACTTATTGCACATAAATCCGCAATAAAATCATCACTCAATGAATCGGAACGAAAGTATACCATCGCATATTTGTTTGGCGGCAAAGATCCTACTCCACAGACACAAGAAAACGACTAACAAGGCAATGGAAATTCTCATAAAAATAAAGACATTCCATCAGAGGGACAGACAACAAAAAAACATTCCTTCCCCCAAAAAGAAAGTAGCAAAAAAGTTGAAACGCAAAAGAAGACATCTCCCATTCCTCTTGAAATAATTGCGACCAATTTATCAGCACAAGGATGGCAAACGAGAAACCAGTTCTGAAGACTTCTCCTGAAATTAAGCCGTTCCAGACGCCCTGACGACGACAACCACACCATTCCTCCCCATTAGAATGATGAGTCGATTTTTTATTCGCTCCTGGAGCAATATGGGTCTGAGACATCATCTCCACCAGCGCCACCTCACCACAGCTACTGCCAACAAGAAGATGAAGGAAGGGCTTCCGCTTCCGTATACCAGGTCTGTGCACGAGACAAGTAGTTATAGGGATGAAGGGCTGCGATGAGTTTTTGAAGTTTTTGGTTAATCGAACTTTCAGGAGTTTTGAGACATGAAGAAGACTGATGTGGCGAGCTGAGGATTTCAGTGGCTTGAAATATTTCATTTCGAAGTAGGTATCAAGTTTGATTGACAGTTTTCGAGAATATTTTCCCATTTAGAGGAAGTTATTGAGCAGCTACTTGAGGAAGAGAGGAATGCGGGATTTGACTTGGATAGCCTTTGGGAAAAATTTAATTTCGAACTGCTTCGATGTTTTGTTTTAAAAACAAAATTATTGAAGCCTTGTTTAAGAATCCGAGTCGAGTCGAATGTCGAGCAAATTCTTTAAGAGTGTCTGCCAACAATAAGCCAACAATGCCCACTTATAAGGTTTTCAGTCAATTGACTCATAGCTGCCGTTTTACTCATTAGATTTATAGTAAGAGCTCAAATTTCATTTATTATTAGTTTGACAACAATTTTCCGATCCACACTTAATAAAATACCTGCTCAACCGCATTGACAATCTTCCAATCAATAAAAGAAAGAAGGCATGTGACGTGCAGAAGAATGTTACTGTAGTAAAGCGCACAGTCCAATTGACAATCCGATCAATGGTTGAATGATATTCTACCTTACCGACGCAGATGTGTTCGTTAGTAGTACCGATGGGTGCATAAAAAGGGACCTACATCACTTAAGGTAATTGAGACAACCATGCAAATATGTGGACATTTATTTTGAGCCGCCATCTTGTTTATACTATATAATAATCTATGCCAATGGGTTATCCTACAAAAGAAAACAGCTTCCGGAACTGTTGAAAGGAAAATGATTTGTTTATTTTGCTCAAGGTGTTTGTGCATGATTAGTAAAATTCAGTGAATCAAATTGCTACTTTCCTATGATATGTTTCAAAATGATTGTGAAGGAGAGTTCGTTCATGCAGCTAAAAAGAATTGACATTACAAGAATTGAGCTTTTTTACTATCATGTGCCAGAAATTGCAGATGTTTAAATTTAGGTATATGTGCATTCGATTTTACATAACCTTCGATTTTGGATAACCTTAAGTACTAGTTTTTTTTTTTTTTCTCAAAAGGTTTAGGTATTGTTTAAAAAATTAAAGAAACAATCAGATCCTTATATTATTTGAGTGAGCTGGATAATCTTTCGCTTTCCACGTCGTTTCACTGGTGAATGGGGACGTTCAAGAATCTTGTTTAGTGACATCTGGTTGACTTTATGTGTATCAGTTTTTTATTGGCCTAGATTCATCACGTGTACAGCTTTAAAGTTGACGTTTATGGTACTAGGTTGACTTTTCGCGTATGTGGCTGAAGTATGAAAAATTACGGTAACGACCAGCGACCAATCTATTCTTTTTGAGATAACAATATTTTTTAATGTGCCAAATAACTCACCATATCTTACATTTCTTTCAAAAGCACTCCTATGTCGGTAATGAAGTCTGTATAAAAAAAAATTAATTGGTAATGTCACCTTGCGCTTATGTTTGTTAATATATTGATTAGGTTTTGACATCGTTAATTCAGTCTTATTGTTTGAATAATAGTTGGTTTTTGATGTGTGATTGTAAAACAGTACGAGCATAAATAGAGCGGGAATCGGCATGAATATCATACTTAGAGAAAATATTGTTACCAACTTATAAATTATAAAAATAATACACAATAAGTGGCGTCAGAAAAAAAGAGAGTAGAGTAGAGTAGATTAACAATTAATACAGATAATGGAGAGAGTGTTTTACAAATAAACTTCCTTTTAAACATTATGTAGGTGCCATCTCTTTTTGATGTGACTTCGTAAGATATAACCTAAACGCTAAAAATATTCCGGGAATTTGTACACTGCTGCTTCATCGAGTTCAATTGACGCTGGACCAACTTCCTAGCAACTATGTAAATTTTGAGATTTTCCACTGAAATGTCCAATAAAACAACACCTTAAGCAAATACTTATGCCACTTCAAAGTTACCCTCTCTGCGCACATAAGGTCACGCAGAGCAAGCACCATTTGCTTGCACACCTTGTATTCTCTAACAAATTCACTTGTTTATCATCGGATTATCTTTCCTTAATAAAAAATGAACACCGTCCCTGACACAATCACCCTGCAGCATTTCTCTCCCCCAGACAAGTTGCAAAATATCACTTAATCAACCGTTAGCTTGCCCCCACATCTCTAGTCAATGCCATGCAAATGTTTATCCTCAAATAACACTGGGACACCCCAACTTACCTAAAAAAAAACAAACAGACAATAAATAATAATGAACAAACAGCTCGCAAAATCTGTCACCTTCAAAACAAAAACCATTTCTGTCTAATTTGCCATTCACATAGGAAGCGGAAAAAACATTTTTTTTTTGCATTTGCCTTTGTGTAGTATGTCGAAACATCAAAAACTGTGTGTAGACCGTTGGAAAAGTTTCGTGGGAAGTTTTCTTCTAGCTCGCCGATTGCAGACTGAAAAATCGCAGCAGCAGGAGTACTCCCAACAAATAATGAATTCATAATGCTTGCCTCCAACCGAATGGGGCATCATCATGAGAGTGGTAGCCATGCCAAAGTCACTTCTAGCGGAGTCTCCATTTCAATTTCCATTCAAAATTAACGACCTTCAGTGTACACTCAACGATCGATACGATTCCAACAAAAACTAGGACAAGTTGTGCTCTCTTTCGTCCGGTCTATTTGTCCATAGATATTTTCCACTTGCATTGTTTTGAATTTAGATACACCCACTCGGAATGAAGGAAATAATTAATTACCGTTGCACGCAGGATGGGTCGCTACTTCGGTTGTTATGGGTTGAGGTTTTCGTCTTTTTTTTGCTTTCTTTTTGGGGTGGGTACACCAAGGTAGGTATGACCCAAAACCATTAAATTGGTTTTTCTGATGCGGAGGGAAGCAGCTGTAGCCATTGGAACATTTTGGAAATTTGTTGTGAAAACCACCTAACAAATCCAGAACTCTTAATGTGCTTACAGATACATTCGCTGTTGATTGGGAGTCGGAGTTGAAATGAAAACGTACTGAGGTGGAGAAGTACTTTTGCAAATGGTTGAAGGATACCCTATTTCTGAAGATAAGTTCAGAAAGTTTTATGAAAATGAATCAAGTCCCGAAGTAAAAAAGCCTTTAAAATAGAGAAAGATTTATACGTGGAAAGAATCCTTTATGGAACTTATATGATTTCGTATATCATTTTAAGAGACCATTTTAGCAGCGCCAAGTTTACTGGTTTATTGTGACAGATAAAAACAATAACCTTTGCAAATCATTTATTCATACAATAGCTGCCAACTTGACTCATAATGGCGAAATTTTCCTAAATAAAATTACCAATTGTGTCCTAAAAAATGTTAAGTGCGTTTTAATCTACTACTTTTTTTGTTGTCAAAGCAAAGTCAAAATTATTGCTGCCAAAGACCTTGTCATGCCAGTCTTTTAAAGGCCACTGCTAAATTCCGAACTAAGGAATGTAGGTATTTTTTGCCGAAATTCACAAAAGTAAAATAATACAGTAGCAAACTTCAGACTTACAAATGTTTAACTATAAGTGTTATACGTAAAGGCCTGCCCACCTCAAATTCATGTTAAGAACAGATAAAATTTATCTAGGGCAACATTAAAAAGAGAATTTTTGCCTCTGGCAATGGAACGGGAATATTGTACTAGAGCAAAAAGGGTTTTAAGAAAAAATACAAAAATCAGAACTGGAAATTTATAATAGACAAACATCAGGAAATGCCAGAATTCCTCTAATGCGGATTAATGTTGTTGTACTTGCCAGCAAATTGAGACAAAATTCGGACTTCGAAATGGATGTCTCGAAATGGTTTTTCTCGGATCAATGTCTTTAACAGCGATGTGAAAATGCGCCTTATTAGCAACAAAACTTTAGACCTTAAATTTGTGGATGCTCTCAACGATTACGAAATTGGTAACGTAAATCGTCGAGACTAATAATTGCCAAATAAACAAATACCTACACATCGCAGTCTTCAGAGTCCTGGACAACATTTTATGTATCCACGATATTATACCCTATGGCTACGATGACTAGAGAACACCTCTACTCGCGACATGAAGACAAGTATTGTTCAACTCACATCCACAGAAATGAGGACAAATAGACTTTAGGTCATTAGGGAATAATTTTGCAAGCTCACCTATAATTTTTCATTAGGATGCCTTCTGACGAGACATACCAGAGGGCATTCCTTGCGGTTGCTTTAGCAGCCTTTTTGGAAATGAAATAAAATGCCAGTTTATGAATAAGATTAGAATACACTTGGTTTAATTATTCAATGGAATAAGGTCACAATTTAATTTAATTCAAGGTATTTAAGAGGAGTCCTTGATTTCTGTATAAATAATATAACCCTTGGGACATGGAGGGGTTTGCTGTATATATATGCCAACTTGCTTTATGTGTATCAGAAAATTTTAACGTCTTTGCTCATTGAAGCTGTAAATCGTAGATTAAATTGCTGCAGTAAACCGTGGGGACCTTTTAGTATCTAGTTTAAGAAATCTGACAGCTGTCTGACTTGATGTATCTCAGTTTTGATTGGCTTAGATGGGTTATATAAACAGCTTCTTAAGTTGACGTTGATGGAGGGGTAGGCGATGAATTTAGTCGAGAAATTCGTGACTGAGCAATGAGTTGACAGTTCGTATATGGGGCTGGCGTATTAAAAGTGACATTTACGATCAAAGTAATGGCGTTTTCGATTGAAGAAAAGAATTGCCCTTTCTATGAAAAGAGCAAATCTAGAAGTGCTCTTTCGATGTATTCTATGTTCCATTGGAAAAAAAAGTGCACTTCCAGGTCACATTCTTAACACGACATATTTTTACAGAATTGCCCTGAACTCACCAACATATACTAACAAAATGTCAGATTGAAGTGTTTGTTGTGTTATTAGAAACAAATTTTTCGCTATGTGATCCGAAATATACAATTATGCGTGCAAAATGTAAACTTAAATTGAAATATATTCATTTGGCTGTATTTATTACTGCAGAAAACTAAAAAAAAAAGTAGCAACAGAAAACCAAATCTCACATATGGTGTCTACCACTATTAAAAAAATGCTCCAACGAATTTCATTGAAAAGAGCAATTCTGAATTTCGGGGCAATTCTCTCGGATCTTCAATCGAAAACGCCATAAGTTTGGCGTTCAGGGTACATCTAGTACAGACCGCGATAACGTCAGTGTCAAATAAGAAGAAAAAATAACAGATAAAAACCTTGTAGGAAAACAAAACAGATTTTGTATGGCTATAGCATAATTCTGTTAAAAAATGACTGGAAAGTTTATAATAAAGTGAAAAAAACGGAATAAAAGCATTTTAGAGTTGAAAAATGATATTTATAAAATGTATTAGTAATGGGAATTGTGCGCTTTTTCAAAAAGATTTGAACAAAGCACTACTCTGGCCATAATAATAAATCGGCTTTCTTATATCCTACAAGTTTTTTTTTGATGTTTGATTTCAACCAAAAAGATAGCCCATCTGTGACAGGACGTGCTTCGCAAAACACCATCTAGTCGACCTAAGATAATTAGATTTTGAAATATGCTCTTTGTCAATAGTGAACATAGTTTACTGCATTGCTTATTTGCGTGATTGTTAAAATAAGCATCGATCATTGTGGGTTGCAATTTAATAGGTTTGTATTTATGTAGATATATAAAAAAAAAAACAGGAATAAATATTATCGTGTTGCCACGGTTTGTAATCTTTAAGAAAAACTCTTTGCTGTGTAGACCGAAGGTTGACTTCTAAATCAACTGGTTCCCTAACAGTGCGCCGTCCTTTTCTTCGCAGGAAATTTTTATTTCCTAGGTATGCATATCAGAGAGGCTATATGTCCTACTACTATTTATAATTATTTCTGCAACTCTACCGCCACTTGCTTTATGTGTCAATGAACAATGACGACATCGTTCAACTCCGAGCATCTGCCTATTGAAATCCCCTACTTTGCATTAAAAAATCAACAAAATTAACTAAAATTCTGTTAAACAAATCTAGATTCAATACCTACTTTATCTATTGATTATTGTAAAAAGGTAGGTACTATACACAAAACCAATCATCTCCACACGCACATTCAGCTTGCACACGCCACTGCCAGACAACCTGACCGAAATTCACACCTCTTTGGCATTAATATGCATGATTGGCAAAAAGTTTAAATGTACACACGAGTTGTATCCTAACTGAGGATAAAACAAAATGTGTTGCTGCCATCGTAGCCATGCCATCTTGTGTACAAATGGCATCGACATCGACAGAGCAATATTGGGTTTGAGAAAAAGTTAACCAATAATAATATCAATGCTCATTAGTTCTTCAATAAGTGTAGATAAGAATTGCTTTCAAATTTAAATTATGAATATCGCTCCCAATTGAAAACTGGCTCACACAATTCGCAAACGAAGGCCTGGATAATAAATATATGAATATTTGACAAATTTTATCTGTTGAGCCTGCAAAGACTACTAAGGATTACAAATTAATGGAGCTTCGTTTTTCAATCAATTTGTACGAAATTGTTTTGACGTCTTGAATGAGTTTTCTAAAATGGTTGAAGCTTTTATTATGTCTGTTCCTTTACCTTTGTAGTAAGACTGGAAAAGACTGTTAAAATGGCAGTGGTGGGGATAAATTCTCTCACAGAGAGAGACACTTACGAAAAAGTTAAGGAACGCTTTTGTAGTAAACTATGAAAATGACAGCTATATAATTCAAAAATTCAAAAAAAGTTGTACGAAAATCGTTAAAATATAATATAAACTCGAAGAATTTGCTAATTACAAACAAAAGTTGGTTCACCTACCTAGCGAGTATATGGAAGAGTTTGTACTGATTGAACTACAAGTATTCGAGAAGAGGAAAAAGCGACAAGGCATTAAAATTTACGTGGACGAGATTGCCCTTTCGTACTCCTTACAGCGAGGAAGAATTTCGTAGCCACTTTCTAGAAGAATCTAAGGAGAACATTCAATTTTATTTTGTCGCCTGTTGATACCATTTTAATACGCAAGAAATCAAAACAAATGCACTCGTATGTCAAATAAGACAGCAAATTTCAGATCAGCTGTTAGTTGTAAGGTAAGGACAGCTTTTTCAGTTCTTACACCAAGAAATTTGTTGAGTAAAAATTTGTAAGATTCTCAGTGAAGGGGTAATATCTTGCACTCTCGATGCCGCTCTCTTTTACGAATTTTTCGAGTTAAGGAACGGCATTGAGTAAAAATTCGTAAAAATTTTTTTTTAAAAGTAAAGGAACAGACCTGTTTGAATATGTTTAGAGGTGGAAAGACCGAATAGTTCCTGCATTTTGTGAAACAATTTCTCTTTTTGGATTCGTATCACCTTTTGCAGATCTCGATATTTTTTCAGATCTTCAGCCACAAATTCGTTCCATGTTCCATCAGCAGCGTAAAATCTGAGATCTGAAAAAAATGTGTCGTGGTTCCAATGGCAAACGACATTAACTTAAGATCGTTGCAATTTAAAAAGTACAATTCACATCGGAGTATAATGTATAAATCAGAGGGAAGTTAGAAATGAAGTTTGAATCTTCCAAATCCACCGAGTCGCTTGGACTACGCAGTTATGTGTACAAACGACATTAAATATGTGCAACAAAAAAATTCTTTTGTGAAAATGCCGAAAATTAGTAAAGTTCTGGACAGATCTTTCGCCAGAGAAAAACAGTTTTAGACCCCCTGGGTATATGTATTACGAGGTGCACTCTAAACTCAGAACTTTAAACCAACAAATAAATTATGAAATGCGGCACTCAAACGTTCATTCGACGTAAGTACTTAACAGTTTTGTTTTTTCCTCTACCCGCTTAAAGTATTTGTTGAGTTTTGAACTTTTTTCATGGCAGACGATTGATTTTTTTGGAAGTTCCATTGCAAAAAATTTCGATTCTATATCAAAAAATTTACTTTTACGGTATTAAGGTATTGCAAATGATACTTAACTCTACAATTTCGAGTTAGCAACTTTTAAAGTTATCCCATCCTTTTGATAGCACAAGATTGGACCGTACCTGTAATATCATCCTTTGATGGAAAATCCACACCCAAACGAACGCTGCCCGATGCTATCTGCTCAAATAATTTTCGGAAATCCCTTCTGCTACCTAACAGTTCTAGTGCAACCCCAAAGAGAATATTTTATTAGAGCTTAGGTAAATCCTCTACGCCCCATGCGTCACAGCAACGAGGCAAAGATAGATTAAAATTTGCTTTTCAACTCTCGAAAGTTTTCAGTTTCATAAACCGTTGTTGTAGTGGCCAGATGCAATGATATTCATTTCATAATCTCGGCCTTAGTTTTCAATTTATTTCAAAATCCTTTACAAAATGCGTCTGCCCATTCCTGTGAAATTCGGAGCCGATTGCTGGTTGGTCTTCAGAATCATTTGATGCTCGAAGCGGATATTTCTGAAAGGACTCTCCTTCCTTGAGTGTAATGGAAACTTTTTGCCTTTCATTGAAGCCCTTCGATGGCAGTAATTCGTATCTGTGCGTGCACTCAGTGCACCACACCAGAAATAATTTTTAAAACATGCCTCTGCCTGAATATGGAATATAGGGGGAGCGACGTTTCTATTAAGAGTATTACACTTGCACCCCTTCAGAGTCTATCTTGGGAATAGTTCCCTTATCTGGCCGACTATACCGTACCAGTGTAACGTCACCCTCTTGTGTGCATTTCCTTGCCATTGAATATGATTCCATTGAGTTGCATCCTGTTACGGGAATGTACTTCGCCCCATATGCATATAATTCCACATAATGCACCTGATCTTCCTCCTGGACAACTTGCAATTTATTTATTGATTCAAGGCACTCAGGCAGGAGTGCGATGCAATGCTGTGCACTCTGGCATACACAAATTAATGAGCTTCTTCATCATGAAGTAGCATTTACTTTGTGAGCACCACTCCAGTTGAAGCGGGGATTGGCTGCTGCTCCTACATAAATAATCGCAGCACATTTGTCAGGCAGACGGCTTCTTGCCAAAGCAACTCAATAAAAACGTCCAACAGGGGGCGTACACGTAGCATTTACTGGTACACGTCGGTCGGCCGTATTGGAACAAGTTGATTATGCACCGCCCTGGGCTAAAGCAGGTGGAATCCTTTCAAAATCGCCTCATTACGATTCATACCATGAAATCTATTACTTGAGCGGGTTCGGTGCCGCCGGCCGCTGCTTTTCTTCTCAGCAAGGTTATCGACGATGGAGGACTGTGGGATTGGGATTTTTTCCGGAATCCAGTCAACATACGCTTGGAAAACTTTGATTTTTCCCCACAATACGTAGCCTAGGTGAGGCGAAGCACTAAAACGAAAATAAATACCAAATTCCGAATGGTAGCGGAACAGCCAGAGAAAAAAAATGGTGGAAAAAACTCCAAACAGACAGGCGTTTCTGTCTGAGTGGCTGGCTGTCGGATAAGCCGCATGGATGGCTCCAGGAAGAGTCGACCAGATTGCCTCGATACACTTTGGTGGGGCCCGCTGAAAGCAATGTGATGTTCATTTTCACGGATTGCTAGGCAAAAGCCATTTAATTCAGGGCTACTCGTACATGTGCCGGGGCCTTGGCACGGTGATTGAACGAGCAATCAATAGGAGGCTTTAGCCGTGCGCCTGTATATATGCAGTGCATATGCGATCTACCCCATCAATGTCAGAACTTTCAATTCTTGGAAAACTTCAAGCTCTTTAAGCTGATGCAATGGAGTGAATTTAGGGAGAGGAAACGCTCGGCTCGCTGTTCACCGTAATTCCATGCGAAGCCAAGTTTGCTTTTATGTTCTCATATCGCAATTACGTTCTCGAATGCATCCTTTCAGCAGAGTCGACGTTGCAGAGTGGTGGTTGCTGCTGCAATTTTAGATTTTGCTTAGGGTTGTTGGTTTCTCTGTTTTTCGATGGTGGTAACCTAGGCTGCCTTACAAAAACTGAGGGAAACAGTGTGAGCAATGAGGGCTAAGTGAATGGAATGTAAACACAAGTGGTACAAGGACGTAGCGTTTTGTGCTGCTGAAAACCAAAATATTTTAATTTGGAAATTCTTAGTTAAATTAGGGATGAGGTCTGTATTGTGTGTTGGTAATTTGGAGCGGATGAGGTGACCAAATTATAGAATTTCGCCAGAAAGTGATGTGGGTTGTGAAATGTTTTGCATGGATTTGGCATCTTGAATGAGGACCATGGAAGTGTATTGAACGAGGAGAAGCTGCGTCCTGCTGGGCAAATTGATGTGGTTTCAACATTTAATTTCGAAATATGCATTCGAATATTTATTTCTACAGTGAGGGTGGGGTGTATTATTTTTCAATCGATTTGAGTTGTAAATTGATTTCGAGCAACGAGTTGGATTTCTTTAAAGGGAACGTTTCGTTGCAATTTCATACTCCTTTCATCGTGGAAAATTTGTTAAAACTTCTTCCTTGTGAAGCTAGAAATGAGAAGTCAATATCGGCGAATATTTGTTTGGGGGGGGGGGGGGGGGGGGGGGGGGGGGGGGAATACTGCGAGTCCCTTAACTTGTGTCCGTTCTGTGATTAGTGATTATGGAAGCTTAAGAGTCAATGATATAACTACTTTCGCAGAAGACCTTAACATGAACGGAATTACCTATTGATTAAGCCACATCAAGAGTTATAGAGTTGTAGCACCTCATCAAGATCTCAGCGATTACTAATTTAGACTGCATGTGTCTTCAAATAGCTCTGTGAGTCAGGATGCATCTACCCCGCTGAGGCAAGCTAATTTGGCACAGTCTCAGAGTGAATAAATAAATAGCTGGCGCAGCAATTTATTTATGGGAACCCTAGGCCTAGATTCACACTGCCTTCAGTTTTATTCAGAATCCAACCAACTGAGTTTAGAAACTTTTTCTTTACAATTAAAGAACTTTAGGTACAATTTGTGTAATTTCCAGAGGTTTAGACCGTAGTGCAGCCCATTAACCAAAGAGCCACTGAGCCCAATGTATGTTGAATTCCTTTCAATTTCGGTGGCTTAATTTAAATATCTTTACCTTAACAGGGTTCACATTTAGTCCGCACATGTAAGCCCATTAGTTCTGCGTTTCAGAAGATGTTTCCAAAGATCTTGTAAGGGTGAGATGTTTATTAGAACTTTTTCTCTACGGTGATGAGTTTTTTGTTCTCTGCTAGCAGATCTGTACCCTTTAAGTGACTGTAATCAACCTTGCGGAGCACCCCGTCGGCCTTAACATTTTTCGTAGCCAAGCTTTGTATTGATTACCCCACTTTACTATACTCCTCATCCAGTGATGTACTAAGAAGTCAATTCGTAGGTTGTAAAGTGTTTCCGACTTGTCCACGATCGTAAATTCATTGGCGGCAAGTGAGTTTTTCTCGCGGTGCTCTGCCGATCCGCCCTATCCTTCTTGGATAGTATATCATTGCGAATAAGAAAGTCTATAAGTATTTCTGGTAGAAACAACTATACTCATCTCAAAATCATTTTAACATAGATAAACAAATTGGTTGTGGTTATCCAAGGCTTTAGGGAGAAATGTAAAGTAAGCGGGACTTGAAAGTATGTTAGATCTTCGTCATGCTTTATTTGATTAAACAGATCTATAACGAAGGAACCATTGACAAAAGTTATTATTCACCAAAAACTTTCTTTTAGATGAGTTGATTGAGTTACGCGATGGATCGTCAGTGATGGCATCATACATACTACCTCCTGGCAAACGGTTGTCCAGAATATAATAGACATAAATCTTTGTTTCCATTCTGTGTTTTTTTATGTAGCTCTGTATTTAGCGTGAGTTTGATAGAATATACCGAAACTTACAGGACTTTTAGTTTTGTTTACTATAGCTGCTGGGTTTATAGGGCTTTATATTTGGAGTCCACATTATTTTGATAAACATAGCCCAACAGGCAGTTTCCTACCATCAATTGTTTTTTAGGTAGTGAATAATGTGTCCTCTGAAATAGAAAATAAGATTCTTAATTCTTAAATCAAAGATTTTCATATTTGGATTCATTTTAACCAACGAAAATTGTTGGCATTACAATTTTTTTTTCTGAATGATCGAATAAATATTCAACAAAAGAACACCAATGCAATATAAATACAGAGAACGTTTATACTCTCCATTATCATTTCATAGACTAGACCCACATAACATCTCCTAAGTGGGCAATTACTCGTTACTCGTTACTTTGGTAATGGTCTCCCTTTTTTTAGATTAGTAATGGGACTTGTATAAACATTTGGAAGCTTTGATTGATTTAAACTGATTACTCAAAAGGACTTGTATATTTGTTTAAACTTGTTGCATTATGCTTAAATTTATGCATTATGAATGCAAATTTTTTTGTCATGTTAATAATTATTTCGAGTTTTCTGACTTCTAAAGTCAAATAGATACCTAGAAGGATGTGCTTCAGTCGTTGGAAACGAACCGATGAAAATGAAATACCATGTACGACAGTTCACTCCTGAAAAAAACAGAATGCATGTAAACTATATTTGGTCGTTTCTTAAGCATCTACATACATAGTACCTCTACAAAGAGTTTTTCAAAGGTCTATGCGCTTAATTACCCGAGTCAAGTGCTTTAAAATTGTCTAACTTTCAAAAGATTGAGCGAAACTATCTCAGAGATCTGAATATACACTCCACTTCGAGCTACTTAGAGCCACTTACATTTTTGACATCTAAGCCAAACTATAGGTTCGTTCGTGTACTTTCAGCATAGAAAAATGAAAAATGTCAAATATCAAATATTGAGAGAGAAATCTCTCAATTTCAAGAGAAGTACGTGACCGGTTTTCTAACAAAAAGTTTAAGAAATGTCATTTTGACATTATCGTAAAATGCAGCATCTACAAAATAAGTTGGAATTTAATTTTTTATAAGCTAGATACCTATAAAACTTACCATTTTGAATGCGCTGATACGTTCTAGGAGAATATTCGATTACAACTTCTTCCTT
The DNA here is from genome assembly GCA_951230905.1 of Cheilosia variabilis. Lineage (NCBI taxonomy): Eukaryota > Metazoa > Arthropoda > Insecta > Diptera > Syrphidae > Cheilosia > Cheilosia variabilis. Next base: position 59,777,564 of record OX579677.1, on the reverse strand, counting down.
CGACATCGTTGAAGACGAAAATAAATAGAGTTTTACTTGCCAAACTTTTGAGCTGTCACTTAGTTTTCAGTTTTTTTAATTTTTTAGTAAGTTGAAATTCGGCGAGTAGAAAAGAATTTAACTCTCATTTTTTTTCAATTTTCTCAGTACGTGGTCGGATTCGCACAATTTCTTAGCAAATTTTTTATAATTTTACGTTTGCAAAAAAGTACCCGAACGAACCTTATATATAAACACATGACTTACCTTTTTGCAAATATAAAACGCCCGCCGAGCTTTCTACATTCTTACAGATTCTTTTTTTGTGAGTAATTGATTTCTGAGACGGATTTTGAGTTAGTTTCTTGTCAGCTTTATGCACTTGACATATTTATCACTACTTTCCGGTTGAGGTTTTCTGAGCTGTTTCGAGCCAAGAAAGAAACTGCTCGTTACTAATTATTTTGTTAATTTTCGCTTTTTCTGTCATTTTTGATGAGAACGAGCATAGACTTTGTGCGATTGCGATCGATTTGATGAAAATAAAATGAAATGAAATGAAATGAAATGAACCTACGATTCGTGCATTTCCATCCGATAAAACTGTGTTTTGACCTTGTTGGCTGTGATTTCTTATTTATTTACGCCGTTTTTATGTAGGATGACTTTTTTTTAGTGCTTAGCTTGTTTTCCTCGAGAAATATTCTCTACTCTTTCTGAAGAGAAGACTCTAAGACTTTTCACGAAAAACAGACACTGAAGCCTAAAATGTATGGTTGGGTTGGTTGCATTTAGACTCGATAGAGCTGCTCCAAAGAAGTCCTGAAATATTCTGAGAAGCGCAATGACAACTCATTGTTGATCATAAGAATTTCCTTTTAGCAGTGCAGACGCACCTATAGTAGTTTTAAGAGAAACAGCTTTAACTTCAGGGTAAGGACAGGAGCTTTCTCAAAATTTAAGGGTTATTCTATCAGCCTACCTTTCCTTTAACTTGCTCACCTCCTATGTTCATTCCTCGACAAAATCAATGTCGAAGGAATTACAAATTCATGTCCTCAAAACCTATCCGATAGTGAATTAGTTTTCTTTCAACTTTCCACTACGCCCTGTCTCCCCCCACCCCCCTCTTCTAAATATTATTGTTCAAGCCATACCTGAGTAAAATCGTAGCCTCCCACTGCGAGGAATTTAAAGTTTCAAAATGAAACCGAACGAAGATGAAAAGTAAATCCAAACATCACTTAAATGAGATATTCAAACGTGTGGTACCGGCCGCAACTGCCGGTGGTCGTTGCAGAACACACATTCCTACAGTGGTTCGATGCATTTTTCATGTGTTTGGAGTGCATGGTTCCACTGCTACTTCTTCTCGTATATAATCCTTCGTCTGGTGCAATTCAATCGTCGTCGTCGTTGTAATTTTGCCGACCCCATAGTGACCGCCGACATTTCCATATTCTAAACAGGTTGTGCTTACATTTGCTTTTGGTCAGGACTATTTGGCTTTCTGCCGGGGTGAACTGACATGAATTATATATACCGTGCATGAAGGATCTGTATTTGCGGACCGAACGGTGCCCGGCTGCTTCTCTTGCTGCAAAGGTTGCGGCCCCAGATGGAAGTGGTCCCATTCAACTGTGCTGAATGTAGGACAAAGCTCTGGGATGTCTTACAATCTATTCAACATTGATGCGTTTGTTTCTCCCCGGCAGCACATGGGGAAAAGTCGTTCCTTTCGTGCTCCCGTTCTCAGTGTTCCTTCGCACAGTGCACACAATTAAAAGCAAGCTGGTCGCACCGATACCCCACTTGATGACGGCTTTGTTCTGCAATCGTTTACATCAGCAAATGTACAGTCATGTGCGGGGATGTACCACTCCATGCGATAACGGTCTCGGCATAGCAGTCCATTACCTCCTCCGGATTTGCTTCTCTCGATTTGCGTGATCCGAAGAATGTGTGCCGAACGGATTAGACTATGTGAACCCGGCCCGAAACGCTTATCAGCGTGTCCACGCGATGTGTGCCTTTCTCAGCTAATCCGTAGGTTTTGCTATTCTCCTCCCGGCACAGTCACTGATCCACGTAACCCCATTTGGACGGTACAAGGGATCAGTGGTGGACTTACCGCGCCAGATGTGCGGTGGGACTGCGAAAATTGAAAGTTATGTGCTACGCTGCCCTAAGAACTTCTAAATTAACCGTTCACACACATACAGCAAATCCAGGTTATGTACTCACTCTGCTAATCCGCTTTAATACTGCTGTAGGTAGCCTTACTTTTATGCACACCGACCGCGTTCCCTAATTACCCACCTGGCAAATAAAATGAAATAAAATTCCCACGCAATTATGCATGGAAAATATAATTTTCCACTTCCACTAATCCTCTGGTGTTAAGCAAACCTAGTCCAGGAGAAGGTATATAGCTCTCTGCCTATCACAGCTGTGATTATTTATGGTGACATTTCGGCGAGAATTCTATGAGCATTTCAGGAGGCCCTAAATTTTGGGGCGCGCGCGTGTGAAGCCCTCGCGCCATGATTTATAGTGTTGGCGAGACGGAACGGACGCGGACGATGGGGTTTATTTTAAATGAAACTTTATGTCCGTGGCCGGTTGTCGAGCTAAAGAGCTATATAATAAATTCCAGTTGCCGGCTTCATCCGCCAAGCAAATACATGTACAAAGTGTCAGCGGGGTGGGGGATGTAATTTGAATTTCTGGCGTATTTGCAAATCTGCGCCGTGGTATATGAGGGCGTGCAGTGGAAATTGAGGCATACATTAGCTGGTTCGCGGCAAATGTATTGAATTTATTTAATGACTGCATTACACGAGTTGAGACGCCATTTGATACTCGAGGGGATTGCCCGATGGTGGTCTCCATTAGAGAGGTTCACGGATGCATTTGGCTGAAGTCTTGTTCAAAATGCATTTCGCGGTGAAACGCAACCGGAAGTAGGTTGAGGACACAAAATCAGTGAAGTCCGTAAGTAGCACCATAAAGACCTTGCGCTATGCAGTTCTGAAAAGTGTACCCTGAGGATGACCTTGTGTGCATACGCAGGACGAACGTGAAGGAGCGGAAATCTCAGTTCTTAGGTAAGTCCGGTCGATACTTCAAAGCCAGTCAGAGCTGGTAGCGTCTCGTGTTGTCCCGTACTCTTCTATAGGCTAGTGGCTCAACGTTGTAATGTTTTGCCCAGTTGGTGTCGGGCCACCTGGAAATTGATGCTGCGCCAGTACCAGTTACGAATTATTCCGCAAGAAAATAATCGAAACAATTATTCGTTCTTTAGGAGAAGATCTAGCGATTCATGTCTTGGTGACGTCTATTTTGTATCATTTGCCAAAATTATACCACTGCGCCACCTTGTACATTTTGATGGAGGGAAAGTATGTTTTTCTCTCTTTTTATGGTTCTTGTTTTACTTCGTAAGGGTGCTGAATAGTGGCGCCCCTGATCAGTTACTTTTCCAGCAGTAGATTGAAGCAGATTTATATTTCCAAGAAACAAATAAAATCAAATGACAGCTATCTATAATGTCTGTTGCAAAAAGGAAGAACAGCATAGGCGACTTATGTCAAAATGTTACGATCGGATGCACCGTACCCTGTCATAATTGTCATATTTTTTTCATTCAAATATCTCTTACGGTTGTTGTGTAATGCATCAGAAAAAAACGCATAAGTCGTCTTCCGACATTATCGGTCATGACAGCAGCTGTTTCAGTTGACGTTTATGCAGGGGTAGCCGACGAATCTAGTCAAGAAATTCGTGACTGAGTACTAAGTTGACAGTTCTGATATGTGGCTAACGTAGAAAAAGTGACTTTCCCGACCAATCTAGTTTTTGCGTTCAGGTTACATCTCATCTAGACAAATCTAGTCGACTTAAGATAACTAGATTCTTGAATGTGACCAATGACTGCAATCAACGACAGAGCTGGAAAATTATTTGTGTGTTTTTTTTTAAGAGCATTTTTTCTTGCAAACCGTCAGTGCAATAGTTTCGTAGCACTACTGGAATCAAAATGTTCAAATGCATTGGGCACATTCCAAAATCTAGTTATCGTAAATCGTCTAGATTGGTCTGGACTAGATGTAACCTGAACCCAAAAACTAGATTGGTCGCGAATGTCACCTTTTCTACGTCAGTCACATATGCAAACTGTCAACCTAGTTCTCAGTCACGCATTTCTTGACTCGATTCATCCGCTACGCATCCATAAACGTCAACTGCAACCGATTTCAACCGATGACCGATTTCAGCCAATCAAAACCGAAATGCGTCTAGTCAGACAGCTGTCAGGCTTACTAAACTAGACACTTAAACGTCCCGATTATCTTAAGGAAACAGACATGATGACACATTGCTTCCGTCACTTTTTCGAAAGCGGAAAAGCTGTCAGTGTCGAAATAGAGTGTGAATTGAAATAAATAAATAGAGTATCCAATGCCAATCATACATGAATCGTTATAAATGTCAAAGGGATGCAATTGTTTTGAGTTTTTTTTTTATTAAATGCAGCTTTTGGGCGTACGAACTTGGCCCCCAAAGAATTATATTTCTTTGATGAACAATTCGGGTCTTGAGATTTTAATGGAAATGACATTATGTCATTTGATAGAGAGTTCTGAACGAAAGCGGATCTGGCAGTCCCGTTCTCCTTTTAATGAAAAACTAACCCTTTCCTTATTTTTGCTGGTTCTTTTTTTTAAGCATGCGTTTGAAGTGGGGCTGTAACCTTTTTATCATTTCTTTGGAGTTATTTAGGTCGAATCTTTTCCTTTAAACAAAATAGTGTTTAGGTAAGAGCTGGCTTGGATTTGATTCGCTTTAAAACAGGCTTATTACTCCTTTAAGCTCCTTTTTTCCAAAGTCTACAAAAATTGCTCATGTATAGATGAAGTGATGTCCGTCCAACGCTCCAGGCCCGCGCACCTTCCTCCGCCAATATATGGATAATTATAGTTCACACATTTCTGTTTCTAACTTTGCCCGTTAACTTTTCAGCCATCGCATCGCAGCTCGGGAAAGTTTCTGCTAATTGCTTTGCCATAAAAAATCGGACACTCCTTAATGACTAATGAGTCTATGCAGTGTTTGTCTCACCCCTACACAAGCCCCCGGTTAAATGACAACCGCTTGGGTAATTAGGTGACAAAATTTATTGTGTGAGAATTGTGCAATTGTGAAAGGCAGATTAGCGCGATATGCCACTTAAGCTCGAGTCGCCATTAAAAACACACCAACACGCGGACCGAGTTGTAAACAAAAATGTGGGTGACCATTTTCCAGTAGGTGTTTGCTGCTTCGGTGTAATTAGGAGCGAATAGTCGAAGCAGTCCTCATCATTGCTTTGGCTGTTAAATGGTGGGACGTGATTTAATTACACTGTCAGGATACCGCCGCCAAAGTCACGACCAGGAGAAAGAGCTGTTGGAATGTGTGGCAGAGCGAATTGAATCTCGGTCGTTTGTTATGTGGCATTTCATTTGAATTTTCGCGGCCATTCGCGTGTCATTACAGCTCTGTTAAAATGTTGGTGTAATGTTGCGCTTTTTATTTAGAAACACGCTGGAAAGCATCGGTAGCACCGCCAGCTGTCACCGCAGCATATAATTCATCTTCGTTGCGGGTAGATTGTCAAGCAGTAGATGTCATTGAAACAATGAAATGAAATAGCCTTCGGCGGGGGAGTAGCGGCGTAAAATGATACAAATCACAATGCCTAATGAAGTTGCCAACCAGATGACAGATTGTCATAAAGTTTGCATCGTAATCAAAATGTGATTTAATTGAACTGCGTAATGAGACAGTACCTTCTGATTTATTGCAATTCTTGTGTTTTGTCCTTGAAGGCATGACAACAGCAGATGCCGATAAAATGAAGGACCCATAAAGGCGACATGTGCGGGTGGAGCAGATGGTGGTGAGAAGCGATTAAATGAACCTGCCCGAGTACCTAAATTTTGTTTTATTGCCTCGAAAGGGACGGTAACTTGGAGGGGAAGAAGCTGATGGGCTTGCAGATAGTATACCTAATAAGAAAATAATGTCCTCTCGAATTTGGTCGCTTTAATGTATTGGTTGACATTCTTTTTTCTCTTTTTTAAGTGGGTTTCTCAACTTTGTTGTTATTAGAGGGAAAAGGCAGGAATATCCGCAAGCATTTGAGCTATAAGTTGAAATTTTATAACATAAGTGCTTTAAGTATTTATATGCTGAAGTTCTAATAATATTGGAGGCTTGTAGTTCTTTATAAAGTCCGTACGCTTACGGATTATGAGATTTTTTTTTGGGGAAGAAGTTTCCAGAAACAGTTTTTGGAGCGAATCCAGCGTTAAACCTACTTTTAGCCAGAGTACTCTCATTTTAAAGCAAGGATTCGAACAAGGGATACCCAATAAGACAGAATCGTACCTAACAGACATCCGCCATTTTTGTAGACTCTTGCAGTGACATCAGGCTGTGGGTGGCATGACGAAGAACCTTATTCGCCTTAAAACGCGTTTTGGGAAGTACGCTTTATATTATATAAAAAGAAAAAAGATTTGAACAGTAGAACTCCGAAAAGGTTGTCATTGAGAGCAATTGGCCCCTATGACTGCAGTTTTGGGCCAAGAAAGTCCACCTCCGATCAAATTTTCACACTTTCGACAGATCCTGGAAAAGACCAAAACGATATCCGCCATCAGTTTATTGATTCCAAGTATAGGGACGAGGGCAGATCTATCGAGTATATGCTGTCAACAAAAAGGGACACCCAATATCGACGAATCGAAAGGCTAGCAAGAAAGCTTAAAGCCAGTCTGAATCGACTCTGTCTAGAAAGAAATTCAACGGAGAACAACTATTGCTATTCGCTGGTTTCTAGGGCTCATTGACCTATAGCCATCTCCCCAAAAACTTATTAAATTCTGTATAAGACCCTGATAATCCATGCCCTATCCTAGATGGCCGTGAAGCTTGGACTTTGTTTTTGGTAGATGAAGACATCCTTTAGCGCTTTGAGAAGAAGATTCTTCGTAAAACTCTACACATATTCATATGGCGCCCTACTAATAACAAATTTAAGTCTCGACTTCAAATTTACGGAAGCTCACAATTGCGAAATTTGTATGGAAAATATAGCCACTGTGAACTACTCAAATTTAGAGTCGAAACTAAAAATGGTTATTGGTAAGGCCCATGGAGTTTCCCTGTCTATAAGAGAAATGGTTTAGAGAGACGAAAAGTGTCCCATAAAAATCGACTGATTCGGGTGTGTAGCGGAATAGAAGGAGAAGCTGGGGAGGGAAAGAGACGGCGACATCACTGGCGCTGAGGAGAGGGGATGAGAAAAGGGATTCATGGTGGTATTTAATTTGTCTTAATTTTTTCCGTCAAAATCTAAATCTAACCTAAAAATCTGGGCATCAGAGCCGCAAAAAACTGATTTTTGTTCCTTAATTCAGATCTAGCAAGATCTGAGCTTTTTGAGTAAAATCAACGCGGAACCTTCACTCCCAACCCTTCCCTCAGATCGGAAATGAAATCCCCAACATATTTACCAATATTTCCCTGCAAATGCTTTCTCAAAAACCCAAAATTCCTTTGACATTCCACACAAGTCCTTCCAAACCGAACTCCCAATTCAAACCGAAGAGAGTATATACTTCTCCCAAGTCTTATGTATTCCCCTGTCGAAAGGGATTGCGCCAACCAAGTCATTCAAAGTCCTTTCGTTTCGTTTTTTTTTTGAAAGATCCATTTACAACTGCCTATCGTCCATCGATAGATGATGAATAATTAACTGAGCAAGCATGAATTTCCCAATGAGGCGGAAAGTGTCAGCACCAAAAATCCACCCCAGCACAGATACAAATCCATTTGAAGGAAGGACCGGCTTTATTTACCTCCGCCACGTCGCTCGATTAGTGGTGGCAGTTGACACGTAGCAACCACGCTTTCCCTTAAGGGGCCCAGAAACTGCGTCGCGCCATCGCCACCTATGTCACTGCGGACTGGCTTAACCCTGCCAAGGCCGGAGCACCCACTTGTTCAACGGTTATGTCATCTTACAATGAGCTGAGATGACAAAGTGTCCTCCATCCCATTTACTGGCCCCAGATGGAGTTGGCAAATTGTTGTGCGTCTTTCACAATCAGAGAAAGCCAGGGATGAGGTGAATCTGTTAACAATTACTTTGAATTGATCGTAAACACATGCTTCCCAACCCCCGGGCCCGGGTCAAGAGTCGTCTTAGTCATCCACTGACTTGGCACATATGTGTCGGTTCTGTGCGCAAACAAAGCCGAAAGCCGAAAGCCGACCCATTCACAAAGGAGTGAGTTTTGATTGTTTCGCCTTGGGTGTGCTTGTGCTATTGTCCGCCAACTTCGCCCATATGCGAGATTGGATTCTTCACCTAAAGTTTAAATTTTAAAGCACAACCTAGTGATTTCGTTCGCATTTTACCCCACGGCTGTTTACATAGGTATTAAGCTGCAAGATTTATGAAAGCGGTTATTTACTTAATGGCTGACCATTCATAATACCTTCCCCCGTTTGTTTTTTTTCTTCTACTGTTTTCTGCTCAAAAGAACGGCAAAGGTGGAGGAAAAAAGTCAACATGGCGAAAAGGAGATTTTCCGGTATTCTCTTCCCTGGCAGCCGGGCATAAAATTAAATCCTTTATTTAATTAGAGTTGGTTTACAAAGCGCAAAACAAAAGCCGAGGGAGCAGGCAGTGAAAGGAACTTTTCTGATTAGCATTGAGTGAGTGAGTGAGTAAGTCGTCGTCGTCGGGAGAAAAGTTTTTCAATTTTGATGAAGTAAAAACGACACACACAGAGCCCAGAGCAGCACATCGTCATCGTCATTGTCGAGTGCAGAGAAAATAATTCATTGGCAAGTAGCGGCGCGTTTTTCAAGTCTGACGTCTGTGTATGGCTGATGGTTCCATTGTCCTAAAAAGCGAGAGACGGTCCAAAAGGATCGGCATATGCAAAGCGAAAAGGTTGAGTTACATCTCGTACTTTAACTTGAAAGGAAACTCAAACATGAAGTTTCAATAAGCAACGAGACGTTGCAAATCCTTCAAGTTGTGGTGGTCTTGCTGGTGGCCAGTAAACTCGTTTAAAGTTAATGCAAATTGCTGGAGGAAGAGCAGAGAGAGAGAGAGGGAGATGAACCTCGGTGGTGAATGGGTGCGACAACTTCGTTAGTAAATTAATTGGAACTAGACTGTCGCAGTTTAGAACAATCGCGACCAACGAGGAGGCGAATGGAGAACCTCCACCTCAACAATCGACTGAAAAAATTTTAAAAGAAGTTCCAACTTCAACACGATGTGCACAACCATATCAACAATGAATAGACAGACAGCCAGCCCCAGAGCACAAAAGAGTCAGTGTACAAGCTGGGTGCAAGTGCAGAGTTGCTTGTTGCGAAAGCATGTGCTCCTACAGCTAAAGTAAGTGGACACGCATTCACTCGCACCTATAGGAACTTCAACAGTTTTTTGCGACGCCAGGTGCCTAAGAAGCGATCGAAACAGATTTGGGCTTACCTGTCTCAATATTTTGATGATCCGAGGGACTCATGTTCTTCATCTTGTCACACTCGCAGTTTGTCTGACCCATGTAGAAATTGATTGATTTTCGCGACCGATTTTGCGTGCTGGGTTGCGGTCACAGAGCATCCGTTTGAAAAGTAGGCCTACGGCAAGCGCACACTCAGTGCTGCCGGAGAGAAATATTATAAGGGGAGTATTTTGAAAAAAATAGTAGTACAGACATTTTCAAAATAGTCTTCAAAAAGTGGGTACAAACATTTTTTTTAACTTTATTTAAAAAAAAATTTGGTTGAAAAGAAATCAAAATACAAATAAATAAATTATTAATTCTAAAAGGTAACAAAAATAATTAAATATCTCTTCAATTATAAAAAATCCGTCTTATGGCAGAAAGATTTGTTTGTTGTTTGTAAAATAAAATAATTACGGAACTAGCAGATGGAAATTGCATGAAGCCAAAGAAAAAGAAAAACAAATTAGAAAGAGGGTATTTCCCTTTTTGACGACAGCTTGGAACATGTAAATACGTGAACATGAACATGTTCCTGTGTAAACGTGCTGCCAAATTTGCATTAAATTTAAAGTGAATTAAAATTAAATTTATTAAGGCTGAAATAACACTTAGCTGCAAGTGTAAGATAGTTTAGGTGTTTAGGTGAAAAGTGCGATGAGCTGCTAGATGCCGCCACTAAGCAGTTGCTCAGTTGGTCCTTTCTTCAATATTAAATTCCCTTTTCCAAATTTCCCTCAATCAATTTTAAGCCCTAGAATGTAAGATCAATTTTGGTAAATTAAGATTTTTCACTTTTTTGTAACCCATCAAGGAGGTAAAAACTCGCCCAATAAACTTGGAAATCCAAACCCGACTCTAATTATCTTTCTTTATCTTTACCGATCACTTTCTCTGCCCCCAATATATCACCCGAACAACCGAATATTTATTAGGTGTTCACGGAGATGTTGAAAGTAGTACAATACTCCTATGGGGGTACTTTCGGCAACACTGCGCACACTTCTCACTGTTCCAATTCCAACTCATGACGGCGACTGACGACTGACTTGGAAAAGAACAAAACCTTAGAGCTATGTCTGTCGAATGAGAGCACTCCCGCTTCGCTACGACCCCTACAGCCTGTTTGGAGTGCATTTTAAGAAAGGCAGCTATATAGCTGCATCCTGTAAAACGACTAAAAGTCTATCTTAACGTCCGATATCCTGCGACGCGGCATATTTTTTTAAATACTTTTTTCCTGTGTAAACTTCTCCAGATGTTCGCATTTTGTTCTTTTGCGATCTACGACTAAAAGTCTATCTTAACGTCCGATATCCTGCGACGCGGCATATTTTTTTAAATACTTTTTTCCTGTGTAAACTTCTCCAGATGTTCGCATTTTGTTCTTTTGCGAGGAATTTGCGAAGCGCAGCCATTAAAATTTGATGCAAACATGAATCGCTTGGGATTTTCAGACATCTGACGACCGAAATATTCTTCCAGAGAATTTGAAGCTAACCAAACGCCAAATGATTATGGCAACGTTACATTTGATCTTCTGGTCTAGAATATAGCGACACAAGACAAGAATATGTGACCAGCAAAGGTTCTGCCGAAAGCCAGGACAACTATAACATGTGGGTACAAAATGCGCTAGATGGTTTTTCCATGAATAGGCCAAAATGTGATTGGCATCCAGATGGCGCTGACCTGATTCAGTTGTTTTAAATGCGGGTGATGGTCTCGTTCATTCGGACTAGACTCTGGACTTGCTATACCTAAAATCGCCTGTTTAACAGGAAGACAATTACAACACTTAATAATAATAGTTCTTTGAACTAGTCTCAGAAGTCGAACATAAGTCCCAACATATTCCGCGGGACCAAACCAAAAAAAAGGGCTTACGGGCGCGTTGTAGACTGTGTCCTCAGAAGTGAAGCATTCAATCATATTTTAAGCTGAGGTTGGTAAGAATGTCTAGGTCTAGCCAAAAAAGAGATTCTGCTGCATTTACCCTTGATGGGCAAGACCCACAAAATGGGCTATCGGCAACGTAATAACCGACAGCGACATCTCTCGAAGGGTCATTTATTTTTATAGTAACTTACTTTATGGGTTGGACCACGACCTGAACAAAGCCATTCATAGTTGGGAGCTATTAATTAATGAAAGCAAGAAGTAACAACCATTCCTCGGACAAGGACGGATTCACTCTTGCCGAACCTGTACATGGAACGCCACAAACTTGTTCAAGCGGTATGCATTCAAATAAATTGGGAAGGCAGTTGCTAGCCATTTCCATCCTTAGAAAGCGCGATTAAATCTACCTCTTAAAGTATGAATGCATTATTTAATAATTTTACAGACATTTGCACGTACAATTCTTAGAAACCCCCTCTTAGAAACACAGCTACAGCTCCCTCCCAAGAGTAATGTTTCAACTTTTATGAAAACGTCCAAATGTGACTGAACAGGAATGTGCACAATAATATACTACATCTCGAGCTGTCACTCACCCGACGAGTCCAACACCCACGCCACATCCCACATACTCCGCCAGGACCAAACTTTGTGGCGAGTCACCATCCACATTCGCATTGTAAATTGCATTCTCTGGCCAAACTGCATAGTTATCTATCATTGGTGCGGTGTTGCAGCGCACTGTTTTCCATGCGAAGTGTGCGCCCTTCTGGTGGCTCAACTTTGGCCGAAACAACATTTAATTCGCATTACCAAATTAGTTTGGGAAAATGTTCCCCCTTTATCTCAGTTGTGACGTGTCAGCAAAAAAAATTTCATTTCCTCCAACTTTGTGCGCACCAGGTGTGAATCGAAGTTGAAGGTTCGTGGCGCCATACTCAGTCTTTCAAGAAGCGACGAAAGTTGGGAAAGTTTTTTTCTTTTTTTAAACTACCCCACACATGCGTAGCCTTTGTGCAATTGAAACGGAAATCCACGAGCAGTTAGCTAAACGCAAACTTTTCCTCTTGAATGAAATTAAATTCTCGTTGCGCAGTCGTTTGTAAATGTGCACTGCATGCGAAGGCGAAGGATATCGTCTTGGATCGTCCCATATTCAGTGGCAAATGCACGTTTCCTCGGATGCTTTGGGAGTAGAAATCGGTCTTAAGCTTTCACCCCAGGTGACATTATGAATGAGTGTCGTTTCCGTCAAAACAGAGACGCCATCCGACCAAAAGAGGTTAGTTAACACAGCAGTGAGGCTAAGACGATTGTGGTGTGTTCCCATGTCAACTTGGATCATCATCGTCCCGTAAGCACACACACACACACACACAATAACATCCAGCATCATTTGCTGGCATCCGTTTCCGGCTAAAGAGTTAGCGGCAGCACAATAAAACGAACAAGAAGTGGAATCCACAGGAGATGACTTTGGATTTTTCGTTCGTTGGATAAGTTTGTGCAAACATTCATGCAGAAGCCCTAAGATATTGTGCATACTTCCTTTTCGTTCGGCTGTAGAAAAGCAATAAAACTTCTTCTTGTGAAGAGAGGATGTGTTCATTTCTCTTCCTAAATCGAGCAAATATTTGGATTTTGACTTCCGCTCGGAGTGCGTTGGTGCGGGTGGAAAAATGGAAAGAATCGATTAAAGCGGCCGTCACGCCGTTGCCGTTGGGCGCCATTTGGTTTTTACTTATACCGGATATGGATGATGCGGATGGTAGACGAAGATTTGCGCCAAGTGTATGAGTGATGAATGGTGATTAAGGGTATTCGCAATATCGTTCATTGATTTTCTATCGGAAAGAGTGTCGTTTGTCATTTAAAAGTGTTGCTGTATGCAAAAAAGGTCGTACAGCTCTTTGAAAGAAGGGTAAGGACATTTTTATACGAAGAGATTCCGTGTTTTGGAATCATTGATTTGGGGGACATCTTTCAGTTTGCTCTTTACAGTACAACGATAACTTAGATATCTCGATATCGATATCAAGTTTAGTATCAAGCTACAGCCCAAAATGTGATGAAGGACACTTTTTGTTTAGAAAAAAAATCCTTGGCAGGACCGCTAGCTTCTCATAACTATACTCCTTTGTGTGGGTTTTTATTTTTCGGAACGAAGGAAAGGGACCTACAATTTTATGCCTTCCAAATGGCTCAATGGAGAAGCTTTTTCAAGACACTCTTAGATGTTTGGCAGACGTTCGCGTAAGGTTTCTCAGTGGTAAAAAAGGTTAAGATGTTAATCTGTGTGCTCTCCGGGCATCGAACCTGGGACCCATTACTCAGATGTGCATTTTACTAACCATTGAGCCAATGCCCCCATCTTTTGTCTTTAACTAAGAATTATTAAAACACAAATTGTGGTGTGTCTCCATGGGAAAATTATTCCGAATTCAAAAATTCTTCGTAATCATTTTAGCACCGGACCCAGAGCCGCAATTTTGTATATATTCGCCCAACTTGCTTGAACTTCATCTTAATACTCGCATTTTGTTCTTTTCAGTTCGGTTATTGCAGTGACATTCCTCGCGACGTCAAGATACACTTACGTTTTACCAGGGATTCGCAGATGAGCTTGCGGGCGAACGAAATCTTTCGGAAGCGAACAAAATGCGTATCACTTGGACTGCTGGAATGTAACGAAGCAAATGATAAAAGATAAATAATTTGATGAGTGTTAAATAATGAGAAAGTAGAGGGGAATAGATGATTAAAAGGAAAAGCGAAAATTGTGGTAGCAGTAATAGAAGAGGTAGATTGACATTTTTTTTCAGAAACTGTGCTAGAAGTGACAGCAGACAGCACTAGTTTAAAAAAAAAAACTATGAAAAATCAGGAAATCAAGTGGGTCTATAATAACTCGCTTAGCTAATCACAGAAAACGACAGCACTCGCCACTGTTAGATGATCTAAATCTTAAGAAAGCTGGAGTAGGAAAAGTATCAGCACCACCACGCTGGTCAGCAATCAAAATATTGGCGGTAGAACACTGTATGTGTCATAGGGACCGAAATATGTTCATCTTCTGACACCTCCTCCTTTGCTGACATTAACTTTCGTCTGAGAGTCATCCATAAGGACTTCTAGTCTTAAAATCGATCAGCAAAAGGTGGTTAGTGGAAATATGCTGCCGAATGTGCCTTCAGCGTTCATCTTTCAGTCTTGCTTAGCTATTTTTAATGGCAGATTATGGAAGACAGATGAGAGAGCTGCATCGCCCCTCCGAGGGTATTACATAATTCAATTCCCTAATTCGCAATACATCTTAACTGATTAAAATTATTCACAAATACGCTTGCTAATAGGATGTCCTTACAAGCTAAACAAGTAGAAGCTCCAACATAAGTAAAAACCTTGCTCAATCTGCTATGAATTGGAAAATTATTTTACCCCAGGCGACGGCAGTATTACAAAAAAAGACAACAGTTCAGAGAGGGAAATTAAACCGGCACTTTCATGGAGGGGACAAAGGAGCAAAAAAAGGGAAAAGTAAACGCCATCCACTGTTTAGATTCATCTAAATTTCAAAATGCCATTCTAACGAACAAACAAAGTCGCAGTTCGCTACCCAAATACGGGCAGCAAAAACCAGCGATAGAACGATTTCAGTGTCCTGAAATAGAATTGCGCGTTCCACAGATAACAGTCCATGCATCATCATTTCCTTTCACCGACACGACACACAGTCAGCCAAATAAAAGAGAATTTCCCCGGCCAAATTAAAATTCCCTCCCTTATCGGGGAAGTGAGCATTTTTTGCTGTTACCTCTTTTTCATTTCAAGTTTCTGCAATTTGTTTGTGTAATTTTTTTGATTGACACCAGTAGACAGATGCAGATGCAGATCACACCCGTGATTTGGTCCAGATGATTCAAAAATTCGGCGTGGGATGATTTGGCTGCCACTACGTGCATTGTGCACATGGAAATCATGCACGTTCACAGATTGATGGGCTTTCGACCGGCAGATTGCTTCCAGAAATTAACCAATCGGTAGAAGGGGTTTCGAGTTCACAAGGGTTGTTCCATGCTCAGACACACTGTGCCAAAACCGAGAAAAGCTTATTCTGTCCTCGGGCGAATTCAATTACTTACCTGTGGTTATGCGAACGAGAATTGTTCGCACGAAAATTCGCATTTCGCATTCCGACTCATTGAATCGTAGATATATAAAATTATTTCAAAGTAACCACTATAACCAGCTTGTGATGCTGCGGTAAATTCCTGGGATTCAGTTTTTTCTTTGGGACCAACTTCTATGGCACTGGTGGGTGGCGCACTTTAATTGAGAGGGGCTGGGGCAGCAACCACAGAAGAGTATTCAGGAAATATTTCATTAGAATGCTTTTCCGGTTTCAAAGGAAAATTATTTTGTGAAATTCTTTTGTGAAGAATGGAAGTATACATGTTTCGGGTGTGCTCGCTGGAAGCGGCAGCAGTGGTTGAAAGTAAAAATCGTATGCTCTGCAGACCGGAAAATAAATCTTAGAACGGTATTCAATGGACGTTGACGAATCGATAATTGATGTCAAGCGACAGGGTAACTGTTCCCTAGGTACCTCCGCCTTCAAACTGTTTAACTGAGAGGGGACGATATAAGAGGCGTTGCTGTCAAAACTGTTGAAAGGTTTTTAGGTTTCCTCGAAATGTCATGGCCGAGATTTGTATTAGACACTTCAAAAGTTTCACTCAATTATGGGATTGCGTTTTCGGAGGGAATGGGTAGGTTATTGTTAGAATGCCCTTTGTCAGCGCTGTGCCTAATTTTGTTTGGAACTTGTGTTGGAAATTGCTTCTTTTGGTGGAGGGAACGGTCCACCAAATGAAAGCGTTTCATTCAGATGTTGTATTTTAGTCAGGCAGTACGAAAAGTGAGGACTTCGAAGCAAAACGATAAGAGTCCTGTGATAGCCCAGAATATTCATAAGCATTTTAACAAAAGGCCTAGGGTCCCTCAAGGACCTGTTGCGCCAAGTATTTATTTATTTCATTTATACAAAATAAGGATGGAGTAACCTTAGACACAGGCTTAAAATTCTAGGTGGAACTCAATGTATCTAAAAGAACGTTAGAACAGCATCTCATTTTAATGGGTTGCAGTCCCTTTAGGGAACTGAAAACTTTATCGCCTTCGTAAAACTCTTTCTTGGTATTTGGTGCATAAATCAAGGAATTACAAGTTTATTGTTAAAAATATAAATGAGTACTAGGGACTTGTAAAACAACTTTAGTCGATATTAAGTGGTATCATATCAGCGTTTCAGCAAATTGCCATCAGAGCTAAGACCCATTTAAGTAGGACACAATGAGGAAACATGCACAAAAAATGCAGTGTTATTGACTGCGGGTCCATCCTCCATGAATCTATAGAAGGAAAATGGACTGCGATATAGAAAAATAAAAAAAATAACGCAGTTTCTGTCGGAAGATCGTCAAAAACGGTGTCAAACGTTTCTCAACTTCACTTTCGCAATAACAAAATTATTGGGACCAAATCGGTCTCTAATTTTAGAGGAAACTTTTTACTCATCGCTTTCAGCGTATTCTCTATGTTTCGACGGAATTAAGACGCCCTTTTGTTGCGGTTGTCAATCTGCAGAGCCTTCATCATACAACAAATGGTTGTTAACCCTCTGGTGGAGCTGGATTTCTATCAACTTGTCTCCCCGACCAGTTTGATCCATGGGTAGATATCTCCAGGAGTGACTGTTAGTTGGTATCTTCTTCCAATATTGTAAGGAATTGTCCCTCCAAAATAATATTCATGCCCTTTTGTTTCTGTTTCGGCTTAAAAGTCGGCTTTTAATTCGGTTGACGAGTTGATGTTTTATTCCGTCTAACCCACTTTCCACAAAAAAAACTTGAACTTTATTGAACATAGTAACAAATTTCGACTAGTCCGCAATAGACGTAATAAGAAGAAGGAAAAAAAAGAAGATGCCGGAAATTCGTCGGCTTGACAAATTGAAGCTGGTTGGGGTTCGCATTTATGAACGAGTAAGAAAAACGTACTAGATGTTGGGGGGTTTCAGATTGGGGTTTTGCTACAGGTTCAGACATTTTTGACTATTGTTTCGAATCTTCTTATTCCAGTTCTTCATTGCGAACTTTTTCGTCAAACTCCCTCTCAACACAATTTAAACCGAAGACTCAATAGAGAACATTTCGGTGAAAGCAAGCAAAGTCGTTAATATCCACCCCTGACAGAGTCCATTTTCAAACTGGTAGACAGCTTAGCATACATCGGCAAAGATGCCTTTGGCAAGTTGTGAGCAATGTTGCCGCAGCTTTATTTAAAAGTGTAACAATTTTTTTTTTAAAAAGTGTTACAAATGGAAAAAAATGTAACAAATTGAAAAAAAAATTTAATAATAAAAACATCCTTTTTTAACTCAAAAAAATCTTTATTAGGAACTCTTTATCACATTTCAAAATAGATTTCAATTTCCATTTCACAAACTTTATTAACCACGAGATGTAGAACAATGTCAACGGCGACGCGGCGAGACAGAAAAATATTGTTGTATTTTCTCATTGCCTCCCATTCCCACTCGCTGTTTGACGTTTTGCACAACTTGTGCTCTGTGTAAACAAACAAATACATTGACAGAAATTGGTAGAAGTTTGTTCTAAAGAAATAAGTGTTGCCAGTTCAACTTTTCAATATTTTTTAATGAGAAAAACAAAAAAAGATTTTAATGGGAAAAAGTGTAACAAAGCGAAAAAAGTAACATTGTAACAAAATTATAAAATAATTAAAAAGTGTAACACTTTTGTATCATTGTGGCAACGCTGGTTGTGAGTATGAACGTAACAACGGAGATGGACAATTTAGCAGAGAAAGACCCCATTTAGGAGTAGGTAATCTTAGAAAACTTGGTACGAGCAACTGGAGCCAGCTTGCTAGGGAACGATGTGGCTGGAGGGGCTTGTTTCTCAATACCGTGTGGACCACAGAACTGTAAGCTTTTTATTCGGCATCCATCTTCCAAAAAAATTTCAAGCAGCATTGACACTGTACATAGGACGGTAGGAACTATTCACATCTCAAACATATCTCAAATTAAATGAATATGCTGAACGCGAATGCCATTGTTAACTCATCTTCATTTAATTTTACCATCAATTTCGTTTTCCAACACGCATCCAGAGGCACCTATGCGAGGGAAGCCCGCATCAGACTCACGAGTCTCTTGTGCACAGGGCTACTTACAACTGAATTTTACAGTGACAGCTTTGCTGGCAGAACTTTGTGACGTGTAAGCCCCCACATATGTACCTGACCTAAGCCTAAGCTACTTATTACCAGATTAAGCGGCAAGCCTTGACAACAATATTCATATGATACTTTAAACTTTACTCAACGCGTCGAGTTGCCAGTAACAGCTGCAGCAAATGTTCTGAGCACACCTCTTTTGAATTTCCTCGTTCAATGTAAATATTCACAGTTGATAGGCAAGCCCCCTTTCCATATGTCACAACAAAAGCGATTTAGATTCATTGTTTCCGCTTTATTTAAAGAAAGCAAATCCCCCCGTCTATGTTGTTCGACTGTTTACCAAATCAGTCTCCTTCGCTGATTATTGACAACAACTGCTACACAAAGAAGACGAACAAAGGACGACTCAGCGAACGGCAGCCTACTCCTTCGAGAATATTCTGCGAAGTACCGTCTACATAAACTCACCCACGGGAGCGACTATCGTCACTTTTCTCATAAACATATTTAGCCAACAAATTTGAAAGCCTTCTTGAAAATCCGGCATCCGCACCTTTTGTCTCTCCCACTCATGGCAATTTCTCGTTTTAAGGATCAACCAACAACTACTACTAAGGATTCTCTCGAAATCTTTCTCCATAACCGAAAGTGGGTATTGAGGGAATATGCTGTATGCATCAATGTAAAGTTTCAACAAACTTCTTATTGTTGACAGGCAAAAGAAAATGCTGACGAACATCCAGTTCCAGTTTACATAAGAGCAGCCAGCTTGGCGCTTGGGTAATATTTCGTGAGCACCTGGTAAATATCACTGGGAGAGCCTTTCGCGTGAGCAAAAAGCAACACACTGAAAGAGTGTACTCTCGTATAGAGGTTTTGTGTTCGATCCTGTTCCTGTTCCATTATTGTGTGTGTACACTTGTAAAAACTTTGATTGCAATAAAATATGCGCGCCGAGACTGTTCCTTCTTTCCATCTGGCAATACGCCCGGAGCTGGGGCAACTTTCAAATAAACAGGGAAACTTTTAATTGAAAATATTTATTTTTCAACTAGGTAGACTGCATTTGAGTGCGTGGAGTGGAAAGAACTAAAAATGGGAATTTATTTTCGGTGCAGAATTGCTTGGGGGAGCGAAAGAATTGCATGGAAGAAAGGCTAAAAGCGAGTCTTATTTAAAAGCCGTATGTGAAGGAACTTGTGATGTGTTTTTGGTGTATTTTTTTCCCTTGTAAATAAGTAAACGATTATCTCCGATTTTGTTGAAAAAAAGGTGGCCAACAGGCGTAATTTTGCTGTGTAGGTTTTTGTTTTTAAATATAAGTTTTTAATACGGCGGTTGAGGTTTTGATATCTTCAAGTGTCAACTAAAAAAACTCTCTACCAAATTAGTCGGTTACCCTTTCATAAACGCCAACCGAAAAGGCGAATCAAAAAAGGTAAAAACAACTGTCAGTTGTTCAACAGTCTACTTAAGTATGTCTGACAGCGTGCTGATTTGATATGTATCAGTTTTGATTGGCTTTTGATTTTTTTTGTCAAAATCAATTTTTATCATCATTTCTTAAAATTCTCAATGATAAAATTAAAAATTAAACAATAACAACAAGTAAATAATGTTTCTTCATTCTAAATTATATTCAAACTTGTAACTTTCCATTTTTCAATTTCCGCATTTTTGGACAAAAAGTGAGTACTGATTGAAATGATTTTACTGCTGAGAAGTGAGTAGGTCTGGTTAAAAAAAATGGAAATTGAGGCTGCCTGAGTCACAATAAACAAAAAAGTTAAAGATGTATTTAAAGTATATTAATTCATTTTTTCATAAATTTTTATGGAGTGTAAATTGCGATAAATCCCAAATCACAATTTTAGCGAACCAATTCGAGTATCTGAGTGTATGACACATGATCACAGAAAACCTCAAATGCCACAGTCACTTTAGTTTCTCATCTAAATTTTGTAGAGAACTCTGAGCTGAAAAGAACCATACTAATATTTATAAGACATCTCCAAGTGTCACAAATATGTTTAATAAAACACCTCCCTGACACTAAACCGGTTCCATCACTTGCTTAGAAAATGCTACATCTGTGATAGTGGTGTGGAGACTTTGTCGGCTGACATATAAATCACCTCACCCGCTTCGCTGCAATGAATCGGAAATTTAACAGCATTTGCGGTGCGGTTTGCATACACGAGTAGTCATATCCTTCTCCCAATTCCTCGTTCACTGATACTCTGTCAAAAGCGGCTATAAATTGTGGTCTATTTAAAATTATTAACATGATAC
Source organism: Cheilosia variabilis (assembly GCA_951230905.1). NCBI lineage: Eukaryota > Metazoa > Arthropoda > Insecta > Diptera > Syrphidae > Cheilosia > Cheilosia variabilis. The sequence continues at coordinate 59,756,547 of OX579677.1, read as the reverse complement.
ATTGCTGTGTTGCCCGCAGCCCACCCCCGCTGTTCTTTCATCAAACCAGCACAATTTTGGCATTAACTGCTTCCGGTTCTGACACTTGTCATTTTGATCTATGCGGTTTTGGGAATTGTTTTAAATTGCAGGTGAGTAAGGACCCCCTCTCCCCTGCCGGTCAACCACGACAAATTGATGATGTTAGTGGTTATTATCTGGGATATAATAGAACTCTCCACCCTCGTCATTGCTTACAGTGGTGGGAATTAAAATCTGTTTCCATGGAAATCACGTTTGGTAAGTTATTATGGTGAGGGACAGATTATTTAAATCTTAATACCCGCAAACAGGACATTCAATTTTATTAATTTACCGCAATAATCTTTAGCACCTTTGATGTATGTAATTTATTACTTTGGTGTTTGGTTAACGTGTGACTAAGTACTTGCCGGGTAATTTTCTGCGAATTGTAGCGTACTTGTACAAAATGTGATACTAACTGATGTCTCACACTTTGTGTCAAGAGAGGGCCAACAGAGTACTGATCGAAAGGGTGTAGACTTGATGTGGACTTGATGTGGCTTTGGCGTAGTCGTTTTCCGACAGTAACATATCGTCGGAATGTTTAACTCAGAAGGCTTAAAGAGCCCTACCTCGAAGAACTAAGAAAATTCTATGTAACACCCTGAATATGTCGACTTGGACTGTGTCTCAAGATGGAGATTTCGTCGGTCAAATGTTCGGCCCCTCTTGCGTTGACCTTTGAAAGAGAAGATTCACTTACAGAGAAGGTTCAGTCAGTCATTTAGTCTTACCCGAAGGGACCCCACCCCGCCTTGTTGGCCCGCACAATTAGTTATCTAAGAATCGAAATGATTGGAGAGGCTTGTCAGTTGAGGTCTCGGTTCACCCCGAACTGTTGAACCACCCCCGAATAGTCGTCTTCTCTAGGACGGGTCTAGCGATTTTTTTCTATAATGCCAATTGCTATAGTAGATGAAAGACGTTCAAATGAAGAACCTTCTCCTAAGTTTTTGAGAGCTGCCTATCAAAGGTATAGAAACTGACACTCTTTTTTATTCCTCGACTATGATAAGTTAGGTCAGGTTTTTGGGCTGTCGAAGAGTGCCCCGTTCCTAGCTCAGGACGACACTAACTCATTGTGATGATCGTCGATGAAATAAGGTTGCCCCTTACCCATTACTTACTGTGCTGCTGTATGCGAATCATACAAAGTATTTATTTGATGAAGTTCATCATCTTGAACGCTCGTTCAAGGTTCGAATCGCGTCCTCTGTGAACGAGTGACGTAACTCGATTTTGTTTCGTATGTAGAATTGAATTAATTCCATGAACGAATAGCTCGTTGATGAATGCTGCGATTGGCCCTAGGTCTTGGTAGAAGCACCCCGCTAGAAGTTGGTTCCTTGTGTGTTGGGGCTGTAACATGAACGAAGTGTGTTGTGGCCTCAAAAACTTCCTCATCACATCATTGGCCTCCATAAAACTTTTTTCCGTAATTTTTCGACGAGTGTTGCATCCACCTACTGTTTGTACGACTGAATCTTTCGGTCTTGGCTTCGTTCAAGGACGATCATAGCTTTCTTGTGTTGATGCAGCTTTGAATTGAGATCTGACTGGTGTAAGCCTCATTTTTCAGCTTTTTCTTATTAAACTTGTCATTTCCTGAGACTCCTTCATGTCAAAAGGACCCAGCGTAGCAAAATCTCGTGTTGTGTTCCTAGAACCATAACAGCGAGAGCATTTCACAACCTTTGGCTTTACTTTTGGTGCAGTTATTGTTTTTATCTGCTTGGCTGTGGAGCGCCATTCCGATCTTGATCTTGATATGCCCATAGCTATTCGGAGCTCTGACTCTGTCGAGGTGTTCATTTTGAAAGCGCCTGAACTAGGGCAGTTGCCCGTTAGGTACAAGTCCATCTCGTCATTCTTTTCTGCTAGGATAGGCACTCGAGAAGATTCCTATAAACTCTGAGTGGGGTACGAGAGAAACATAAATCGTGCTATTCACACGCACAGCCGATAAGATCTAGCATCACGTTCGGTAGAACTTCACTTGGAGACTTTTTCAGGGGCAGTAGCTAAATATCACCGAGACACATGCATGGGACCATGAACTGCGAGGTGCATTACGTTCGTTGCAAATAAAGCAGCGTTGCTAACTGTGACTGATTTACGCGCCAACATATTAGGTCAAGAGAAAACTTTAAATCACTTGGCTTTTGGCATTCTATTTAGTTTTAAAGAAAATTGTGCCCATTGCCGGTTTATGCGGTAGGGGTCATTCGACTTAACCAAAATGACTTACTCAGGATCCACAAGTAGCTCATTGGTATTCTTAAAAGGTTCCTCAAAAACCAATGACTGCCACTCTTTGGCATAGGTACACAAAAAATTTAAAATCACGTCATCCACCAATGAATAATGAGGTACGTAAGAAGAACCATTGCAATACTAGAGCTCGAGCAATTCTGTTCAGACCAAATTATAATTCGAATGGGCACATAATTAAATGTCAAGAACAGTTCCCCATCCAGCCTCGCCATCAGTGCTTCAAAGAATACGTCCGTTCATTAAAATTCATAAAAAGATCCCCACCCTTAGTATATAAACAAAAAAGCGTAAACCCGCTTCCAGAACAATGGTGGTCCGGAAACCATTCGTCAAACTTGCCGACGCTTCAGGTAAATCCTGACAAATGGGTCTCACTAAGAGAAAAAAACTGAGAATTTCCTCGAAAAGAACAATAAAAGTACTCATAGCGTGCCGCGATGATAAATGAATTAAAAGAGTGCCACCCCTTACTGCGCCCATTCAGGTGCTCTCCTCCTTTCCCCACCTCGTGTATAAAAAAAGCCATTCTCTAAATATCGCACAATAAGTGTCGCACAGACACCCCTCCTGCCCAGTTCATCATCTGAATAGTTCCAATTAGCATGCACAGCACAATACCAACAGAGTTCATCATTTTCAATTTTTTATGACTTTTCGCATTAAATCATAAATCCCCATCCATTTGAGCGGCACTAATGACACCTGATCCCTGTTGCGCTTTTCCGTTTCAGCCATTCGTCTGGCTGACGAGGGCTTTTTTCACTTCCAACACGTAGAGTGATAGGAATTCCGTATCTGATGTTGTTGGCAGTGCAAGCAGTTGGAGAAAAATTCCTAAATAGCCGGCATGTCCTTGCGCCCTATACCGCACAAATGGATGTATGTGCGGACGAAGTGTGAGCTAGAGGCAATTCATTTCGGTCTTGTAAAAGTAAACACCTTTTGAAATTGTGCAAACACACTTGACTCTATGTGCTGTACAGCTCTTGGCCATGTTCAAAGCGTCGCAGGACAAAACAAAGACCTCGGGGACGACGGCATAAATGGAATCTCATTTCTCAGCACTTTGACGCATCCATTGAATGCCTTTCTCTTTTGCATGCAGTGGTGAGTACATCCTTAGCGTCATCACTTGCAAATTTCAGATAGATCCTTTGAATCCTTTGCAGGGAAAAGTGTTGGCCTGAATGGAGTTTTCATTTGCCTCTCATGTGCATGATTTTATTTCCCGCGATGAGGAGGTACTGCTGGCCATTGGTAAGGTTTATATGGGGCGTTTTTTTAAGCCGATTCGAACGAGTTTTTGGAAGCTATTCTGACTCGATTTTTGACCTGTTTTTCGATAAAATGTTGACTAGTTTTTTTAAGTATTTTAAAACGCGTTTTTTTTACGACAATTGTGACGCCGTTTTGGAGGCGTTTTCAATGAATTTTTGAACGCTACTTTGATGGCGTCTCAAATGCTTTTTGGTCGCAATATTTTAATCGATTTGGACGTCTTTTTTTTTTGTTGGTTTTTCGACGAAATTTCGACCTGTCTTTTGAGCTTTTTTGGAGGCAACTTAAACACGTTTTTGGCGTGATTTATGTTGTGTTTTTGGACGGAAATTTCACTTGTTTTTGACTCGTTTTCGTCTGCACTTTTGTTTCGTTTTTAAGCGTTTTTGGACGCACTTTAAGTTGGTTTTTGAACGCCATTTTCGACGCATTTTAGACCTATTTTTCGAGGATTATTTGACGGCTTTTTAAAAAAAAAACTTCTGACGCGTTTTGAAATCGGTTCTGGACGGTTTTTCCACACACAGTCTGATTGGTGTTGAACGCCATTTTGGACATGCGTTATTAAACCATTTTTCAGCAAACTTTTGACTGTTTTTTTGAAGGATTTTCAACGCATTTTTGAATACAAATTTGATTTCACCGGTTTTTGACGCATTTTTTAAGCGTTTTTAACTCATTTAAACTTGTTTTAAACGAAATTTTTGACACGGTTTCGGACAGAATCTTAGCCCATTTTTCTAAGAGTTTTCGATAGAGTTTTTAAAGCGTTTTCAAGTCAGTTTTTTTCGGCGAGGCTTAATTTTTTTGAACACGGGTTAAACTCATTTTTGGACACCATTTTCAACGCGTTTCTTTTTTTTAAATTCCCTTCGAAAACTCTACACGCCAAAGATGACCTTTTCTTTTTCGATCAGAATACCCTAACACTACCCACTGAGCGAAAACTTAATGGCTCAGTTTCGTTACTTCCCTTGTCCTGTACGAAGATTTTGTCCACGGATGATATTTCCTTTTCCACTGCCAAAAACTGTCAGTTATCTCAGCGGCAACCACTCAATTGAACAACCAGGTCAACCCTGATCCTATACTTAAGGATAATACAAACCAATCCATCCACTGCAGTAGAGCGGACCACTTCGTTCAGCAACTCCCTTCGCTATCTGCCAGACATAGGTCAGCAGTGGAAAAAAAAATAATTTCCAATCCGGAAACATCGCACCCCCAACGAAAGGTCTTTATTACTAAGAGCTTGTCTGGCTGTGGCCCACTTTCCCAACGGGACAGGGACAGCAGAGATAAAGGACCGCCACAAAGTGACACAGTGAAACTTGAGATAATAAATTGCAAAAATAAGTGCATTGCATTGTTTTATCGCTCTTTTGCTGTTGCACAATACAAATTCAAACTCAAACCGAGGTTTGCAACACTAAAACACCCTCCCGACTAGACCGCACCATCTTAAACTTCGGCCAAAAGTGAATGACCACTGCAGCTCGTGCATAAAGTTTCTCCTTTACACCAGCCAGCACCAAGATAGATTACCCGCCAACGTCCTCCTGATAATGAAGGAGTCGAGAGTACCAACTGAAACTAACAGCAACTAACGTCTTGCCGTACAATCTGGCAGATGGCATGTGAATGCGGACTGCCCCAAGGGACGCGACTGAGGTGTTACACCCTCACTATCAGCATCACTTGAGAGAGAGAGAGCGAACACTGCCAACAGGATCCGGCATAAGTCGACGAAAAGGTGATGATGCGACAGAGTGGGAGTACCTGACACGTGGAACGGGCACGTTGTTTGCTTTTAATAAACCGTTACATACGCGAGAGTCCCACATGACGTATAAAGGGCAAAGCAAGGACGCTTATCCTCAGAATTAACCCAATTGGATTGAAGTAACGGCATAGTGTAAGGACGAAATCGTGTTTCTGCAATGTGCCTTATCGTTATCTTGGCAATGAACTTTTGAACTTCGATTCCATCGCACTCCCTGTGGCAGTGGGAGTGGTACAGTGAAGTGCCAATCGATACAACGACCAAGTTATCAGTTCGTCATCGAAGTGAGCACACAACGAGCGCAGGAAGGTTATAAAATTGGATGGCGCCTTCATTTGGTTTCCATGAAGCCGTTAATGGGAAATTTCCTAAAGGGGCGACATGGCGGAGCATCATCGACTGCATACCGAATGGGGTGAAGAAATTTCGATTTCGTGAAAATGATGTTTGCCTTTGCAGCTCGCGTTGATTTCAGGACTCGCCATGGACGACAGTGATGGCTCCTTTGATGAAGTGTTTCTGCAGTATTCTTGTATCCATTTTTCTTCTCTTTTTATTATCCTTGTTTGATGGTTGCGACTGATAGGGAGCACCAGTCGAATTTACGACTTCAGTAAAAGAATTAAGCACGTATGCAGCACAAATTGACGGCTATAACTTGTTTGACATTCAAACTGACGTTCTACGCGACTGGCATTTCAAATTGATAGGTTCTGGCGAAGACCTGATTGGAAATATGCATAGTTAAGCCAAATGTAAAGGATTTTGGTGTCGGAATCTTCTACTTTCAAGACCTGTTACATCACGGAAGCTAACTGATAACTTGAGCGAATCACTTCGGTTCAGTGGTCGCAGACTGTGAAGACTGTTTTCCCCTTTTTTTTTATCAGCAAAGGCAATAATTTTCCCCTAAGTGAAATTTGCCTTTATTTTTATATGAAATTTTAATTTGAAATAATTTTCCTTTCTATTAGACAAACAAATCGAGTGAATCGAGCGCATTCAGTTTCAGATACACAAAAATTCTTACGTAGACGTTCGATGGGCAGTTTTCTTTCATATTTAGTGTGAATATTTCATTCTGCGTAAAGTTTGAAATTTATTTGTAATGGAAATGAGTTTAAATTTTACTTTTAAGCAATTTAATTTTCAAAGCGATCTTTGATTTTTCCCCTTTTTTTAAGCTTTTTTCCTCAATCTCGAAACACTGCTTCGGTTAGTTAAAAGCAGGAAAATGTGGTCGTCCCGTTTTGAAAATCAATAAAAATACCTTCCTCCAGTGGGCAGAAGGCCTCTCTTCTCTGTCTACAGATGGGGAAGTTCTGCTGATGTTGTTAAACCAGTTCGCAAAAGCACCCTAAGTATACATAAGTCCTATATGGGATTGTTATTTGCTGAGAACTTGATTGCGGAAGTTTTCTCAAGGAGCTTGGCCTGACTTGGGCGTATATGTTGCCAAGGAAAGACACCCAGGTTAAACTAAAGAGTTTGTCTACGATTTGCTCGCACATTTTAGCACTCCAAGGCTATCAGGCATCTTCAAAACCAAGCAAGAACGATTTTAATTTAAATTGGGTTCATTGAAGTTGCTAAAATTGTTGACTATAATCCCTGAAATCAAGCCTTGCTTATTGCAAAGCCGCAAATTAATACTCAGATCGACTTTTGACTCACTACCTGAAAGTGAGGATCGGTTCAAACCAATATACGACGACTTGGAGAACGAATATTCGAAGACTACATAAAAACTCTCATTTGGAAGACCCAACCGATTTGCTTAGAGCAACTTTTCAGTGCCAGGGCACAGATCTAACAAGACAACCTTACTGTGCTTCAAAACATGGTCCATCTAGAAAGGCTTTCTTTAAAAATGCACGTCAGATACGAAGACCCAACTTTGGGATTTTATTACGTATATGCAGGGTGTGCCAAATACAAAATTTAAACATTTTAAACATTTAAAAAATGCAATAAAATTAACAAAATTAAATTTTTTCCATGTAAATATTATGGCTTTTTTAGTAAGAGCATTCTCATTAATTATGGAACACGACGTCGTTCAAGTGGCTGCCTCTGTCACTCCAATTTTCCAAGACCTTGTTGATGGTTTTGGGCTGTAGCTCACGGATTACTTGGATGATATTGTCCTTAAGTGCTTGAATCGTTTCCGGATCGTTGGCATAATATCAGTCCTTCGATTATTCCCCACAAAAAAAGTCCAAAGGTAAATCGCAGCTCTGAGGCGGCCAATTATGCCAAGACGGCTGATAACACGATTTGGGAATTTGGTGCGCAAAAGATCGATTGTGGCATAGGCTGTCTCACGAACTTTTTGCCCAAACTTGCATACAGCAGGCGCGGTGGGTGCTTCATTTCGGCAAAAACTTATTTTCAAAAAGCGCACTGTTTGGGCTACACAGCATTCACTTTGGAAACAAGTTTTCAATATTTCCCAACGATGTTCAAGCGATAAGCGACTCATTTCGTTCCGCGTAGGTATGATACTGACTTTCTGTCAAGATTTCGAGCGGGAACCAGCTGTCAGTGTCAAAATAACCTATGATTTAAGACGAGATGGCCCACCCTTTACAAGGTTCCAAACTGCTGCATGCACCTTACATCTTATGAGCTGGTCCTCAAGTAGAGAGCGAGCTATACGTCTTTTACTCCCTCAGCCTTCAGATATCCTATACCACTTTTAAACATAACCTAACACAATTTTTACCGATTGACTTGGGCGAGTAAAGTGGGACAGAGCGGAACGTTTCGCCATTGCCAACTGGTTAGTTTGTTTCGAGTCTGTTTGCCTGTCAGTTGCCAGTCAGCTGTCTTTGTGGAAGACCTTGTGCTACAACGTGGGGTGCCCATCAGTACCTCTAATTTGCAAAAATGCAAAGTAAATTTCGTTTCAATCAGCGACCTGGATAACTTGCTTCGCCGTCTCTCTGCAAGCTTCCTGCTTTTTAAACCGCCCCCGGCAATAATTACATCCCGCACACACGACTGACTTCGGCGCCTTCGAATAGCAGTCCCCGCTTAGTCTTAATTTAATTCATTCATTCGAAAATCCCGAATCAACATCACAACCATCTGTCTGCCATCTTTCAAACAAACTCCCCACCAATCAATTATGTAAATCACTCGAAATGGAAGCCCACAGCCCCAAATCCATATCTCCGAGCGAGAGTACAAACCAATTCCGTCGATCAATCACTTATCCCTCGATTTCCTCCTAATCGAATTTTCGTCACAAAACAATACGAAGCGTGGAATGAAAGCCAACGGGTGCAGAAACAAATCAAAAAGGCCTCCCTGCGATAAGCTGCCAAAACATCAGCAAATGGTCAAATCGAAAACTGGAAAACATAACCGCAAAATAAGACGGGTGTATATGGGTGTATAATTTTGACAGCACAGAGGCTCAAAGGATGCGTAAGCTTTTGTCGCCACTTCTCCACCGGCCTTTGATGTTTCTCTGTGTGATTCCACAGCAGGCCCGAATGCCGAGTCGCCCCAAGGGGCACTCCTTTCATTCAATCACACTCTATGTTCCAGGTCCTGCTGCGCCTTCAGGTAGGCAAAGGTTCGCATTCAAGACGACAGTTCGATGTGACACAGAGTGGACTTTAGCCAAACGACGGAAGGAAACGATTTAAACTTCCGATGCACCACAATACTTGACCCGACGGTCAATAGAAACCTCCCCCAACCCTGGGACTGCATTCGAAGCAGCGGTTCCGTTTCACTTACATATTTAGCAGCTTTCGAGGGCCACAGCGAAGAATAATACACCGAGCCCGCACTCGACTAAGAGCAAGAAGGAAACGAAATTGAAAAAGAAAATCATTTAGAAGAATCTACTCCGTTTCGCCAACGGCAACGGGTCGAACCACCCGTCAAGAGGGAGGTCGAGATAAACAGAAAACTGAAAAAAAAAAAACCGAAACACAGAGAGCCGTTGAAAATAAAAATCCCGAAAGCAGAGATTACATTTAAAATTCCAGGTTAAACAAATAGAGATTGAGATTAAGGGTGGTTAAGAGCCACGGAACCATGATTCAGGCTGATGGATGAATGGATAGGCGAGGGTGCAGGGGAAACAGGACGACGACGACGGGTAACTATCATTCAGGTCGAAATGGTTTTGCATTCAAATTCGCTCGAGCGAGCGCATAAACGGCAGGACGCGAACCAAAAAGAATGGGAGACAGCTGCCGGTCTATTTATCTACAGTGCCCACTTCCAAACCAGAAAAGAGTTGTACGCGATAAAGTTGATGCGCTCTGCGCTGTTGCTATACACCGAGATATTCTGTGGCTCCATTGAGGTATGAAATTGGAAACCACATCGGTTCAACGCCAGGGGTGAGGGTTGCCAAATGCCATGTGATAGTTTGGTGGGTGCGGTAGGAGACCTGCCTTTTTTTGAAATGTTATAAACCCTCTTTCCCTGGATGTCATACAGAGTGCTTTTTGGAGAAGGTTCTTTGAAAAGTTTGAAAAAAAATTTCAAGAGATAGTTCTAAGATTGACTGCGTAATGGGACCGGCAGACTATTTTCGACAAAACTGTGTACAGCCAGCTCAACTCTATCGAAGTCTTTCAATCGGTGGCAATGCACAAGCTCTTCGTATATAGTTCGACATCCAAACAAAGATAGCTATCTTTGTTGACAGCCAGGCCGCGATAAGGCGACGTCGTGGTTAAATCGAGAGGCTTAATCGCGGTCTGGCTCGTCGCAGCGAGACTCCGAACCGTTTCGAAACCCCTATCGTGTCGGCTTGCGGCAATAGGAATACAGAGGTGAATGGGTAGAAGACTGGAAGCAAAAATCCTTTAATCCACTTGATAGCCCAAATACAACCAATCGTTTGTGTGAGCTTCAATTTGTGAAACTATTTTAGGGAATCTTTAACTTTAAACCGGGAGGCTAAATTGAGAAGTTTGTGGTACTATTGGAACGGTTCTACAACTTTATACCGAGCGCAAGCGGCTTAATCGAGTAGCTTCCTTATGCCAGATGTACTCTCCCATGTTGTCAGATGTTTGGGAACCTTCTTTATGTCAGCTTTACCCCGCGATGTTGTCGGACGTTTGCAAAAGACTGCCCAGTAAAAAAAGACATTTTCGTGTATTTTTTGCTCTTCTGGGGGTTGAACCGGAGGCCAGCTCGCTTACCACTGGGCCCATTAAACAATCTTCGTTAAATCCAACAATTGTCACTGGAACCCTCAAATCGTGTGTACCTCTTTGACTAACCTTACACTCCGAACATACAACGTTTTGTTGCCACGCCCCCTTTTTGGGGGCGTTTTTGATCAAAGTTAAAATTATTTTAAAGTTTTGTCCGTTTTCTTAAAATCAAAATTCTTAAAAAACGCTAAGCAACCCACGCCGGTTATTGGCAAGAATATGTCAAAACTAAAGGAACTCAAGGCTGAGTCAAAGCACTTACGATCCCCTGCGTTAGCGGCTTGGCAACTCTTTCGCCACAACCCCGATTGCAGGTAGCAGCATCTTCCTTTCACTGCAAAACGGAAACAGCCTCAAGTACTCCACATTCTGTTCGCTTTAAATTAGGTCCCAATGAACAGCTCCACCTTGGAGCTTGGAGTGAGGTCAGAATTTCCAATTCAATGAGCCACCGATTTAATCGAAAAAAAAATAAAAAAATTGACACCATTTCCATACACGACGACCCAGAGTAAGGGTGTGCCACGGTCTTGCCCTTATTAGACGATGCGGGCGTGAGGACGACTTGGAGTGGCGAAAGCTACTTGCTGCTCTTGTCACCGACAACAGGAATAGAGCTTTCGATTTGCAGAATTTATTTGCCAGGGCGCGTTCAATTTTTCACTGGAAATCTTTTCGACAATGTTAACACGATGCGCTCCGCGTCTCCGCAGTATTGAATTGGCTTCAATTTTTCATTTCTTCCGATTTATGGATATGTCTGAAATTTATTATCCTCTCGTTGTTTCCATGCAGCTAGTTCTGATGGCTGATGACGAGAGCCAGCAAAGACGAACTCTAGGTATGGTGCGCGGGCTTGGGCGAAGACGTAGATGATGGCTTCCGCCAGATGTTTACTGTGTGCAATCATGAATTTTTGATGTCATGGTGATACGTTTTTTTATTTTTTCTCGTCTTGTTTATGGAGATATAGGCGGGCGCTAGCGAGGTTTTATATTTTCGGTGTGTCTCTTTCTTGCCTCTTTCTGTTCGTGGTTTTGACAAATCTTTTGCACTTCGCTTTAATTATAGTCGACGAAGGAACAAACTGGTGGCTGGGATTTATTCTCAGAGGATGCGACTCTGTTTGATGAGAGCTGTGTTTTTTGTAAAATGCGATTGGGTGTGATGTAAATTGGGCTGGGATTTTAATTAGGTACAGCGAACAATATTTCTCTTGCCGTTGAATTATGGGCGAGGAGAGAGGCAATTTCTTGCGACGTTTAATTGGATGGCGGGCGCTTTTTCAAACCGTATATCTTGCTACATAAATTGTTCTCGTATTTAAAAGATGAATTTCCTTGTAGAGAAATGGCAGAGCAGTATTCGAACGGTAGCTCGTGCAGTCGTCTTGTCTGGGAGTAAACTCTGAGAACATTCACAGGTAATCTACAAATTAGGTCCAAGTGTTACACTTATTCAAGAATACAACAAGATCCATTCGGCCACCAATGTCGGCCTTTATTAAACAAAAAGTAGACGAACTGTCACGTAGATGGTAAAACTTGTCCCAGCAAAGGGTCAAAGAAAGTAAGTCTGGAGGGATAAAAGCCTCACTAATGCCACAACTTGATTCGCTGTGACCATATGAAAATCATAAAGGAATGCTTTGGAACGACGGAAGGACTGTGTCCAAATAATCGGAACTCACGCAGTCTCTCAGTGGTTAGTGCTGCTGAGCGAAGGGCTTCATTATCGATGCGCGACATAGCAAACATTAGACATTAGGGTTTTTTAAACTGCGCCATCTCTCGCGAGAGAGCTTTTCAATTTAAGAGTTTGAGAGATAGATACAACCTTATGAAGGTTTTTGGGAAATAAGGCCTAGTGCCTCATAAACCACTTTTTTTGTTACCATAGTCCTTTAATCCAGGTTCTGATCAAATAGGAGGTGAATGCTTCAACTTTGTGGCTAAAAAGTGGACTTCTTCTGGATTAACATTATCTGCGGAACTGATACCATATTCCCATATCAAGCTCTCAGGCCTCTGCTGTTCGAGGTTTCTGCACAATTTTCCAGCATTGATTTGACAGCTTCTGGTGGTCTTTTTTCTTGTTTTATCAAGTCAATTTTCTACACATAAGTTCAGTAGCTCTGGGTTTAGGCCACAGCGACTGATACTGGGCTGCATGTGCCAGCAAGCACTTTTTACTGAATCAGTTAAGTACTTGTGATCCGTTTGTAAAATGCATCAGCACATCGTTGGCAACACCTCTGACTCTGATAAGTCACTGGTCGTCGGCTGAGAGGTGTAGGGTAATGGCTATCCCAGACCTTGATTTAGCTACTTCCAAGTAGAGGGTTAGATCTAAAAAGTTCGAGTATCAACGGGACTATAGGTAAATCCGGCTTCGATCGCATGATCAATTTGGTTGACGGCTTTGTGATCTGGGCAGCGCCGTATCCTTTTTTTCCATGGAGTGAAGACGTTTCCTCTGCAGCAAGGTCTATTAATTTGAGACCTTTTCCTGATGCCTTGAGTGCAGGAAGTGCTTTGGGATTGTGAGTCCAAAAATTGCCTTATCTCCCAGTAGCAACCTTGAGGTCACTCTTCGGGCGCGTAACATATCATTCTCGTGAAGACCGTGGTTCATTTATCTGTTTGGTCTGTGCTGGCGTTGGCACAGCTTAAAGTCAAATTTGATCCGGCGTGATCAGCCCATACTTCTGCCAAGCCTTATATTTCTAGCCTAAGATTTCTTCCAGTGGCCTAGACTTAGATCCAAATTAATGCTTTCCTTGCTTCTCATACTAGATTTTCACTTGCTGTATAACCATCTCACTTCCTGGATGGCTGTTAGGAAGACTTTGAATAAGTACCAAGCTGACCTTATTCAAATTCAAAGTACCAAGCTGACCTTATTCAAAGTTTTCCCTGTATTATTTTCTCTTTTTCGTTTTCTGCTGTTGTCAACCATTGGATCATCAAAATCCGAGGCTTGTTTGGTATTATTTCCGTAGTTAAGGACAGAATTTTTTGTAAAATTAGTATAAATTTTAAATATTTTTTAAGCATTTTGCCAAGCCCTTGGGTGAACGCGGCCAGATATTCTAGTACCAGTAACTCACTTTATCGATTTGAGAGCTGGCTTTGTCCCATAGCCTCGCCACCGTCTCTTTTTGAACCAATATGCCCACCCGATGGCGTTTGGTTCTTATTTGAGTTACCAAATAGCTCAGGTGCAACCTTTTCTTAGCATGAACTTTGTCTGGAGGCTTTTTTTTGTGTCCAATGTACTAATGTGTAAACCGGCAGCTTAAACTCAGGTATTGGATCTGCACTTCAATTGCTATGTTAGATATATTCCTCTGGGACTATGTGGGCACAAAGCACGCTGCTACTTTCCATACTTCGAGGACAGACTCCTACCGCTTTTTCCGACCTCACCATTGACAAAAGTAAGTATAAGATGTCAAGTCGAGATGCTGCTCAAATTGGTTGTTGTAGTGAAAACTTGACAGCATTTTGGTGAATCTATTCCCGTCATTGTCAAATGTCATGCAGCGAGCTTTTAAGGCTCGAAACCGAAAGGATACATGAACAAAAACCCACATAAGAAAATGGACAAACTGTGTAGAAACTGCGGTCCATCCAAGACCTAAGACACAGATTGTTCCCCAACTCTTTGCAACTCCTAGTCCAAATATCCTTCCCATTAAGTATGGCCAGCAAAACGGCACATATTTTAGCGTGGCGCACCATGCCACGTGTCCGGTCTAATCTGACCACAAACATGTGTCGAAGGGCCCTCAATTTCCTAATCGAAAATGTGGCAAGCTGTCAAACATTGTAACCCAGGTAAAGCTGGGTCAAATAACTACCTTCGTATACGAGACCGTATCTGCCCCATAAAACACCCCAACATACGACGTTTTTATCGAATCAATGTTGAAATGGCACGCGTATTTTTTTTTGTTTTTCTTTTCGCCAACCCTCTTAGTGGCCCATACGATTGCCTTAACCTATATCACGTTCCATGCCACTTTGTTTTGTAGCCACAAAGAAAAAAAAAATCGCTTACTTACTCACACATTATATCAAATATCCTTTCAGCTAAGAATTCCCATTACACAACAAGGATACCGTCTCGCAAAAAAAAAAAAAATAAGAGGAAGAAAACTTTTCGTTTCTTCCATTGAAACCTCCAAGAGCTGTGTCGAAATGTTTTGTCTCCCAGCCCCTGCTCCGCATCCACTTCGATTGCAATTGAAAGGAAATTTTCCATCGATGTTGTATATTCTCCTCCGGGTTCAATCCGCACAGGCATACACTGGCACTACTCACATCTTCGTCGGTCGCGGCGCCGTCATTTCTGTGGTGGGCCAAAAATAGTCCCACAAGGAGCAACCGAAGGACGAACAGAAATATAAAATAAACAAAAATACTCAACCGCGTACAAATAGGTACTAAGTATTATATTTGGAAGAGGAATAAAACGATGATGAGTGTAATCGAACGAGCACAATGACTCCGATATATTGGTCGTCGTCGTCGGGGATTATGACGTCGTTTGCCAGGCCCAGGGAGGTGGTGTGTGTGGCACTTCAACGTAAACTTACAAAAACTGTGATTGAAAAATGATTTTATGATTTCCATAAAATGCCGTTTAATGTGCTCTCCCATTTCCTGTGTTTGCACACAGACACACTGCGATAGACCCTCTCCCACCCCATACATATGTGTGAGATACAATGATGTCCTCGATATAATATATACCGAGCCAAGTTCAATGGTTAGTGCGAGCTTAAGCATCCACTTCATCCGGCAAAGCTCCATTATCCCCTGATCTTGTGGTTCGTGTTACCCTCATACATACTTGTGTATTCAGTATTCAGAGAGTCCTAGTGCAGAGCGATGCTAGCTGATGATAACCTTTAGGTGGGGGAGCGGTGCTGCACAAAAGACTTGTTCCGCCCTTTTTCTCGTGCCTCAATATGGAACTACTGACTCAGATGCCAGTAGGGGATACAGGCCAAGGAAGTGGGGGGGAGAGACGGAAAGGGTTAAAGACGATACCCATTCTGCGTTGAAGTATCGATTTTCATCTCGAAGAGGGCAACACCGCAAATTTCGATGCATACGGTAGTCGCTTCAATGTGTGCTTCATTATTTAATTTCCGAGCAACGGAACAAGCAGAACACACACACGAATGTTGGAGAAAGCACACACGGATACATGTTGAGCTGAGATGTGACAACTATGCGAATAGTGTTGGAGATGGTGAAGCATGCAGTGTGTAGGAAGCGCCGGCCGTATGACTGCACAGTACGGGGCTGAGGTTTTCGTCCCGGTTGGGGTATGGAAAGTCGATATTGATGACATTGGCTCAAGAAGTGCGCTCTTTTAGCTCCCCATCCTAGAAGTGGGTATAAGGGTCAAGGATTAAACTTTCCCTTTTAATTAAAGGTTTTTCCTACTCCCAGCAGGGCCTCACTTTTTCCAATTTCGTCAAATCAAACGAAGGCTGATAACAAACCAGGCGATTCGCATTTTGTCACTTCTAATTACCAAGAAGAAGATTTCTTTCGCCGGCGAGCTTGCCTTGGAGTCGCAGGCGACTCAAATATCTTTGTAAAATGGTTGACATTTCGGCGAATCCTGATCGCCAACATATATCACGTAAAACGGTTGACGTGTGCCTTTTCAAATGGTTGCATTCCGAGGGATGTTGACTGAAGAATCGCTGGCGATTCGGGGGGGAACAAAATGCAAGCATCTGGAAGAAGATTGTGCGAATCTGGGAACGATGCACAAGTTTTCAAGGCTGTTTCTTGTGGTAAGGAAAAATATGCGAAATATGTCAAAAGTAAAATCTTGCACAAACGAATTAACACCTAATAACATGTTGCGCCGAAAAGGTCCTTATTTTTGAATTAATATCCAATGACTTCCATTTTATTTTTAAGCGAAACTCGGGTAAAATGTTGCAACAAACCGCAAACTCCACCTATTTGGCGCGGCTTTTGTGGCTTCACTTGAGTTGCTCTTGACCGCAGCTGTTCATCCCAACTTTGCCTTCAAATCGAAAACTATGAAATAAAACATTTTCTCACCATATATGCCCTCGAATGTGGTAGAACACATAGCGCCCGCGGCAGTTTTTAATTTTGCCAACATCGCCTGATTACACGCTGACGGATTATAGTCCCTCGAAACCACAAATTACACAACACAGGCGCTAACGTCAAACACCTTCGGAATGCTGGCTGGGGACTGCTACACTTGGCACTTCGACATTAACAATTCAGTCACAGCAACAGCTGAACACACACATTAGTGGAAACCAACCCCCCAGGGCCGCACAACCTTCCGGTTCAGTCCGACGGCACCGCCGAATAATTTTCCATTTTAATTATGCATAAATGGGAAATAAGATTTTGCTCCTCTACACAGCGGGCCAAGGAGAAGACGAATACGCAGAGAAAAGCCGCAGGAAAACACTCGACACGCGAAGGTTGAGCAGTAGTTTAGCGGTTTCGCACAATTAAGACGGTCCTCGTCGTAATTTGTGTTTGCCTTGCGTGTGTACGCAAATCAAATTTTAATGGCGCGTAATTGATTTTTCACAAATGACCATAGCCGCCCACTAGCTACAACTACAAGTCGACGAGTTTACTGTTTAATTGAGCTGGCAACTTAATTTTTGCGAGCCCCAACAGTCAACAGACAGCTTGCTGTACCCAGAAGTACTTCTCAACCCCACTGTGCTCGCTTCGTATGCGAAGCGACCTCTGTGCCGAACAAAGAAACTAATTGCGGTGCGGATTTGGTTAGTATCCTTCATGTGGCTGATGATGATGATGTTACTTTTGCTGATGCCGATGCTTCTACGGACTGTGGCATTGATTTGGTAACAACATATCCGTTTCGGGATCTAATGGAATAACACATGAGGTCAACGGTTAAATGTTTAATTAAAGCGAAAACACTCGCCCTCGTTCGGGGGGAGATGCTATCTTATTCATGCACACTCGCAGCAACCGAAGGTGTATAAATAAAAACCCACAACCACTCTGACCTCGAATGGAAAAACGGGTTCATTAGAAATGGGATACATTGCAATCGGAATATTGGTTTTAAATGGGAGGTTACAGTTGTTTGAAAGCGCAGACAAATGTGAGTTTGGGTTATATAAATAACCCATTGATATGGCGGATACAATGGACTCGCTAGAACTGTTCGCTTATTGAAAGTTACGATGCGCACACATGGATTTGAGCACACGGAAACGAGATTGTGCATATTTTTCTCAATGGAATTGATACCAAAAGCTGAATGCAACTCATATGCATATGTGCTCGGATGGGGAATAAAAACGTTACCACAGTGGTTTGAAAGGGGATACTGTCGGTAGTGGCTTTTTGGTTTACTGGGAAAATTCAGTTTTATCTCGACGAGAGATCTCTGATTATGCTTTGTGAAACAGTTGTTGAAACGAGTTAACATGTTCCCTTGGCATGGCGAAAGAGTTTTAAAAGAGTTTGGGCCGCCTTCAATGCGAAAGTTTAAGAAAGTAAAGAGGGCGACTTTGAGTCGTAAAACACGCTAGACGGCTTAAGATCAGTTTGAGTGTTGGCATCACAATGAATATGAAAGGAAACTCTTAACTCTGCCTGATATACAGAGTTAAGCAAATCTGGCAAATCATATACATTGCAACTCCCCATAAAGACCTCTGTTGGTACTCTGCAACTTCACTGGAAGTGGTCTGCTCACTGTTAATGATCTTCTTTAGCTTTGGCTATACCGTTTAACTGGGCTTGGGATGTGCTTGTTGGCTCAAAGGTCACTTGGCATTTCTGGTTTCTGCACGGAAAGAATTTTAAGATCAAATCAAGAAAAATAAGCGCAGAATCACGAAAAGTTTGTCTAGTTTTAGAGCTTAGCTAAGGATTTAGTAATTCACGACTTTTTATTCGCAATTCTAGAAATTGTACGAAGTGAAGATATTGACCCTCAAAAGTCGTGAATCAACACTTTTCATTATCAATAATGCGATCAAACGAGAAAAACATATTGCCATAAGCGATCGCAATTTGACACAAATAGTTATCAATTTGATATTACATGGATTGTAAATTGCAAAAATAATTCGTAAATTACCACTTTTCTGTTGTGAATTACGATTTCCTCCCTTAGCAAAATACAACCATTTAGTCTTGAATTGCAACTCAATAGTGTTGATGTGCGAACTAACAGGGGTAGATTTACTACTTCAGTAGTTGCAATTTACAAATTCTTAGTCGTAAATTGCAACTTATTTTTATCAATTTGCAATTCATATTTTGCAATTTACGTTTCTTGAGTAGTGATTTGAAGAATCGCCGTATTAAATTGAAAATGTTTTGTCGTGAAATTAGAAAACTTTATTCTCAATTTGCAACTTATATCTTGTGATTTACAAATCAAAATTCATAGTTTTATTAATTAGGTTATTTTCGTATTCCTCCTGATATCCAAGAAAATCATACGGCGCCATATCGTCCGGAGGCAACGGGATTTGTCTGGGGTGGTTTTTCGGTCTATGATGAAATTTAAAATACAAATAAAATATTTAGATGAACTTGACATTGATACGAACCTTTACAATTCTTTTCGATTACATATGAATACATTCCAATTGATACTTCTTTTCTAATAGCAAGATGTAACTTCTGAAAAAAATACAGATTTATATGCGTAGGTACTTTAGGGTTTTTGGAATTCAATAGGTACTTACAAAATGTATTCCAGAATACTTTATAATTAGTAGGACACTCACTATCCATACGAATTAGTTATATTTAAACAACTTTAACCCGACTGCTTTAATCAAAGATTGAATACCGACTGCCTTTCTGTGCAATGACGCGCAACGTGCACAATGAAGATTTGGCTTCATGATTGCAGCTGTCTATACCACATATCTACATACATTCATCCATAAAAATAAAGGACTTAAAAGGATTTCGATAGGCACATGGACTATGAACTGTACAAACAAATTTCCACACATCAGGTAGTTGATTCCATGGAAATTACAAAAAAATATTTTGCAATTTACGACTTCTCTACGTCAATATACGTTTTCAGTTTCATGTGTTAAATTATTACAAGATTTTATTGATTCATCATTCAGTTTTGGTAAATCACCAAATATTTTTCGCAATTTGAGATTGTGAAGTGGTGTTTGAGAAATTGACCTATTAGAGTGGTAAATTGCGCCAAACAATCTCGCAAATCACGACAAATAAAAGAAGCTCGAATTGATACTTCTAATCGTAAATTACAACAAACAGAATTTGGTATTCTCCGCCGTTTTCAATGTCAAATTACCAATTTCTGTATCAATCTATGAAAACTTCGTTGTGATTTGCGACAAATATATAAATCGTAAATTGCAACTCAAAATTTTGCAATTGGTGATTTTCAATTCTTTCCGTGTGGACTCCTCCCAATTTTGAATAACTTATTCAAAGTAAATAAAACACTATAACATTGACTATGGACTACCCTACACTCTAAACTTGTGCTAAAGATGACAGAAAGTGCGTAATTCAAAGAGCCAGTATAACAAAGCCGGTTGTCAGTGAGTTAGAAAGCGGTTCAACGACAAGCGTGGTTCCTATTTGTAAACAGATGTGGGCCAAATTCGAAAGTCAAACATGAATCGAAATGTGAAGAATCAGTTGACTCTGTTAACTAGGGGAAATGTTCGGAATAAAAATGCGACATCTCATCTTGGGATTGCATAAATACTACTGCTGGTCTGTTCTGTAACACTCATCTACAATGAACTTCTTCTGATCTGTTTTTGTTTGACTTATGGTCAAATTTGGTTAGTATTCTGCTACAGCTCTGTTAGTAATCTGTTCTTGTTCAGCTTTGATTTATCGTCTACTCTTTACTGTTAATCTATTGAGTTTCCGTTTGTGTGCTGCAGCAGGTACTACTTATATCTTCTCAATAATTTTTTTAATTTACTCTGTCACTGTTATGCTACTTGTCTGTTACTGTTCTGCATTAACGCTGTTTCGACACTGCTATTGCTCTGCTGCTGTTTACTATACCTCTTTTAGCTAATCTGTTCTTGATTGGGTCCGCGCTAACCATAGATAGCAATTTGCTACTGTTCTGTTAAGGGTCTGTTATTGCTCTGCTATTATTTATCTTCTACTCTGTCTTACTGTTCGTCTATTGAGTTTTTATTTTTATGATACTTTCTCTACTCTTTGTATACTGGCATCTGCACTGTTTACATTGTTACTATTATGTCACTGTTATGAAAATGATAGTTGGCCGTAAATGTTCTGCTTTTAGTACTCTGTTACGTCACCCCCAATGTTCTGCTGTTATTTCATATACTGGTTCTGTTCTTGTTTGGGTTAAGGTTCTGTTACTGTCTTGTTTCTTGTTTTACAGTATTTTAACATTTCTAACTATTGTGAACTTTTCTTAAAATCTGGGCAGAGGTTATCGTATTTATTACCTATTTATTTCTGTGACACTGTTATCTATATACCTCCGTCAACTTGGCAAAGTACATACGTCAGCACTAAATTTTGAAGTACAGTGTTCAGTTTTTGACTATTTTGCTCCAATGACGAAAGTCTGTTATATAACTCTTCTGATCTTCTGTTAACTGTTATGATTCTGCTCTGCTCTGGGTCTACTGCTATCCGGAGACTTATAGCTAAACGCTAAACTATTCTACCGGTTCTCTACTAAGGTTCTGATACTGATCTGCTATTATTTTCTGTACGGTCTTCAGTTTCTGGCAAGCAATTTCTGGTATTCTGCTACTGCTCTGTTAGTGCTCTGTAACTCTCTGTTATCGGGCTGCCACTGCATTTATTCTGCCCTGCTATACTGTTTAGTTAAGTGACAGCTGAGTTACTACTATGGTATTCTTATGCTCGTCTCAGCTATAGTTATGTTCTGCTATTGATGTCCTTGTAATTTTCTGTAGTGCTTACACGCAGCTCAGATGTACTCTGCTACTGTTACGCCTGCCGGGCATTTTGGCTCCATCAACAATTGGTGTAGTATGGGTTATCTAAAAGGCGAACAAGGATATACTTCCTGCATTCTTCAACTGTCCTTATTTAAGGATTATTTTTTTCTCTCGTATTAAGCGGTTCCTACCAGACGATCCCATTCTTTGTACAGACCCCCACTGCTAGCTTTACAGTCTGTTTAATGAGGTTTATAAACTGGAAAATAAGGACCAATAAAATCGTTATTAGCAGCTCCATAAGTCAAGGCACCTTCCCCGCCGATTCCGCTGTACAAACCGTAACCCACTAAATAACGATCAAAGAGTCGT
The DNA here is from genome assembly GCA_951230905.1 of Cheilosia variabilis. NCBI lineage: Eukaryota > Metazoa > Arthropoda > Insecta > Diptera > Syrphidae > Cheilosia > Cheilosia variabilis. Next base: position 59,734,610 of record OX579677.1, on the reverse strand, counting down.
AAAACTTCTAAAATCGGATGTCTCCCTCCCCACCCAACCGAATCACGTTTCATCTGAAATTGCTTAAAAATGAAACCAACGAAGGACACAGCCCCACCGTCGCGCCACAAACCGCAACCATAGATCTGCGTCATCATCGCTTTACATTAATTTTTATCTCGTTCAATGTTAATAAGCCTCATTATCCTTATCGTACGGTTTTTTTAGGTGCCCGCAATGCTGCTGTGAAAGTATTTCCCAACAAGCGTTTGAGTTATTGACCCAAGGACACACTCTGATACATTGTTGCGCGCTGTATAAGTAGACGCTCGTTGACGCTCAGCCCCATCGCCATCAGATCACACCCAGCACCATCCATTGCCGACCGTTGGAGACGGATATGGAGTAGAGCGCTTAGAGGCAAAAGCTCCGTGCCACTGCCACCATGGTGTATCGATTGGATATGCTCCATCTGGGTGGCTGTTGCTAATGTGTTTATATTTATGGCTATTCAAATTGGGGACAAAATCGATTATTTGCCGGGGGGCGGCTACAAAACTGGGCGACCAGGGTGAGCTTAGCTGTGTCGACATGGTCGGTGACGCAAAACGAGAAAACAGGCCAAGGTCGAGCTGGATGGATGTCATACTGTCACACACTAATGCGGTAGTGTGTCTCACACGACTTCTCTCAGCCGTACAATCCGTCAACTTCACCGTCATCGTGTCGCCGGTCCTCATCGCATTTGTTCCAGCTTTTTAGTTCCCTGTTGTCGTTGCCCCCTCATTCATCATTTCATAATTCCGGTCAATGCACAGTGTGGGAGAGTAGATCCCAGAAATGCGGACAAAAACACCTCCTTGTGCAGCAGCAGCATGAAAAATCATCCTCATCCATCTGAAGGCAGTTGAACGACACGAATTTGTGAAGTCGAGTGCTTCTCTCGTCCGCACGGTATCAGTATATCCGGTAAGATTATCCTCGACTGTCGCTGTACACATTTTTATTCTTTTCACTTATTGCGCAAAACTGATTAAACAATAAAATTGAGTTTTCGTGTTTGGAAATAATTTACCTCCTAACGCTGGCACTTGTCCTCGCGCGAAGCTAAATAATTAATATTACAAAGCACAACGCATAGGGCATGACGCATGACGGATACCTCCACTCGGCGCGCAGCACCTGGCCGCCATCCAAATTCAAGTCTCATTTGCGGGAAAAATGTTTTCTTTTTGAAAATAAATTTGAACAGCGTACCGTGATTAAAGAGAATTTGAACAGCGTACCGTCATTTGATAGGTGGTGGTGAAGGACGAGAAACGGGAAAGTAATTACAATTTTTTTGCGGCTCCTTGTAGTTTTCTTGAAAAAGTTATCGTTTCCTCGAAGTTTCTGTCATTATGCGTTTAATAATCTTTCGAAATCCTTTTAAAAAGGAAATTTAATTATTCGCAGGAACACTGGTTTGTTTTATACTCTCTCTTTCCTGGAGGGAGTTTTTTTTTCTCCATCCACCAAATGGGGATTGTTTCAGTTTGGTTGCTTCGATTAAATTCTTTGCTGGACTAATTGTTTCTTTTAGGAACTAAGTCACAGTTGGGCAGAGTTCCGGCTCAATTTGTATCTACATTAGGACCGAGGTAGGAATTTGAATCAGCCCTTGGAATGGCTACCTACTTCCAGTTGCGCACTTCAAGTCGGCGAGTCCTTCATCTTCCCCAGTAAGACCAATTAGTCTAAGCCCGTGGTGTATTCAGGGCCGTCTAGGGGTATGTAGGGGCCCTTGGCCATATAAGAATTTGGGGCCCTATTGAAAAGCATAAAATGAAAATGAAAAAAAACATTTTTTCGCTATAATCTTCTTATAGAAGAGCCAACAAAAGTTTTCTAAGAACTCTGAGAAGCAACGGGTCAGCTCTAATAAATAGAATAAAAATAATCGAATCAGAAATAATAACTAATATTCATGAAGCTTAAGTTTTATTTTAAGACTATTTACCTAAATAAAAACCGTTATAGCAATAAAACGAATTTATTACTTATACGTACGTTATTGAAAATCTAAATTGTGTCAGAAAGTGCAGCGGCTAACATAATTTCCGCCAGGTGGTTCAGGGGCTCAAACCTATTTTTGGGTAGATTTAGCGGCTAAATACATTTTAAAAATAAATTTTTCAGTGGCTTCAACAGCAAAATAAATGTAATTCTACGTTTCGCGCCAACTAGATGTTTTTTTCTTTCATATTTAGAAGAAAGCCTTTTATAATAAGCTTAAACTAAGTTCAAACAAACCATAATTTTTCAATACGCTTATTTTTTAGTCTTCAAATACTGGTGTAAGAGTATTTAGAAAAAAAAGAAAACTAAATTTATTTTAAGGTTAGGTTGAAGTGGCGTCCATCAGGAAATCGGTTCTAAAGTTGATTTTTTTTTAAAACTAAGCTTATTAGAAAATCACCGTTTGCTTGAACTTAGTTTCAACTTATTATTAACGTCTTCTAATTTTTTAAACTTAGAACCGATTTTCAATTAGACAGCCACTTCAACCTAGACTTTTAAGAATGTAGTTTTCTTTTAAAAACAAAAATTTAGGTAACTTTCTCGTTGGACGAGATTTTCATTCCCAATAACATTGTAGCCAGGCGCTTTCATCATAAAATTCTGCTCAGAGTGTCTTCTGCTGAATCTTCAGTTGCGAACTGTCATCCATTTTCTCTTCAATAACGTTTACCATTTTATACTCCTCGAGCCTTGTCCTGCAACCCACAATCATTTCCATTAATAACGACAGTAATTTATATATTCTACAAAGAAAATAAAACTGCCTCCAAGACTCATTTCAAGGACGAGTTACATTTCATAAAATATACCGTGTCGCCTCCACCGACGACGACCCATCGATCACAAGGCCATGTGTGTAATTTAAATCAATGATCTGCGATATCCGCAATGTCGTTCACTCTATATAAGAGCACACCAACACCAGTTGTGCTAAATGATCCTATTAGAACCGATTTTTATCCCGCATCGATGATTTCCGCACATAACCGCCAACACGTGCCTCTCCCTGTACGCTGTACCCCAAACCCCATTCCACATACAGTACATGTACACCAGCGCACACTCGCATCTGTGATTGTGTGAGCTCCCCCGTCTTCCCATGGCAACTCATAAATCCACTGTTATTACTTTATAACCGACCCTCTAATAAAGGCATCATTCACACCAGAAACACCAGTTCAGAATAACGGTATAGGGCATCAACAGCTACGTATGGATTTTTCGTTCATTCACTGAAACGGGTAACCATTAGATAACGGTTATTCATGGTCCTTTGACCAGTTCTATGGAACGGAATTGAGGGTATTCCCTATTTTTCTTTTTTTTGAGGAACGGGTGAGGGATAAAAATCGCCTGTCAAGTGGTAAGGCGAGACAACTTTCGAAATTGTTATGAGGCTTTCGAATATATTTGGAAAAAATGTTTTTGTATCTTTACATGTTGTTTGTGTCTCTACTTGCAAATACAATATGGTGGTCCGGGTAATGGGCTCCCAGATAGATATCATGGGTGACAAATAGTTCAAGCTCCATATGCACAGTCGGTGGCGAAATAGTTTCATTTTTTTTTTGTGGAAGCTGTAATTTACTTTCAAAATGGGAGAAATATGGGACAGCAGCTTGTGCGATTATCTTGTGTCTACAAAGCATCATTAGGAGTGATGGATGTGGGGATCTGCTCATGAAATAATTGCGGTAGGTGGCAGTGCCTTTCAGATGTTGCAGGCAGTTTCCAAACTGAGATTGAGTGAGAGGAAAGTTTTGTTAGATCTGTCAAAAATTACATGCGTTCCTTCTCCGTTTACATACGTAAAAAGTTCGGTCCCACTTATTTTAGCTTATTGCAATTCGAATATAAAAACTACAAAAGCTTTAAAAGTCGTCGCCTGTCATGTTTACAAAACAGACTCTGGAAATTCAGGAGTTGGTGAGGGACAAGAAGGCAACTTCTACGTGTGTCACCACACTTTTGCTGAAAGGGTTGGCCTCCATCAACGGTTGGGATCGGAACCATGAAGACGCACTTAACGTGCAGTGGGACACAGAGAATCTGGGTTGTGGAAGTATAAAGTCAACGCAGTGTTCCCATCATACCGCATGTCTGCGACTATAACCAAGCATCGATCTTCGACAGTAAAGAAAGAGACTGTTGAAATTATGAATAAGAATCTATTTGAAAAATTGAAGTCTGGCAATAGTGGCTCCCACTTGTATCATTTGTACTAAACTTAGGTATTGAATTTATTCTCAAATAAAGTTAGTTCTCTTTTTACACTTCATAGAAGTCGGTCGGTCTTTCTTCTTCAAGGTTAACAGGTTATGGGCCCAGCTCGTGGTGGAAAATAAATTCGATAAGGTTATATAAAGGTCACCTTGGTTAAATCGTTTTTTTTGTTCACGTCTTTTTGCTGGGAAACCTATTGTTACGGCATCTTAAAGTATATTGTATTGTAAGAAAAGAGAAAATGGAGAGTGAACTCTTTAAAGTGGAAAAATTGCAGAATTCAGAGCAATACTCGGTATGGAAGTTCCAAGTAACGATTTTGTTAAATGCATCAGGACTTTTTGGGCAAGCGAATGGGTCGAGTCCATTTCCAATCAAGGCACAGAATGAGGAAGAAGCCAGGTTTAACGAACGTTTAAATGTGTGGATGCGAGCGGATAGCAAGGCTCAAAGAATCATTGCAACAAGCATTGGTTCAACGCCACTTCGACATATCGTGAACTGCACAACTGCAAAGGAAATGTGGATGAAGTTGCGGGCTGTATATGAGCAAACATCAAAGGCGAATGTTCATATGCTGCTACAACGTTTCTATAGTTTCAACAAGGATCCAGATGATGACGTTGCAACACACATCTCTAAATTGCAAAACATAGTCAGGCAGCTAAGAGATGTTGGGGAGACAGTCTCAGAGAGTATGGTAATCACAAAAATATTAATGACTCTTCCAGAAAATTTCAAACATTTTTTTTGTGCGTGGGAGTCGTCAGCTAAAGAAGAGCAAACGTTGGAGAATTTGACGTCACGACTAGTGATGGAAGAGACACGTATGTCATCTCACTCTCCTAATACAGATTTAAATACAACTGCACTGCTGGCAAAGCAAAGAGGACGAAAGCAGCAAACAAAAAATTCTAAGCCTGGAAAGTGTTTTGCATGCAATGAGTTCGGGCATTGGAAAAGAGAATGTCCGAAGAAGATTACTGAGCGAAAAATGGTTGGTGGAAGAGTTGATGCTCCAAAGGGGAGCGCACTGACCTGTAACCGCAACTCTCTGGCGATCGATGATCGAGTCGAGACTAGAAGTGTACGAGTAAGTCAGCGAGAAAGTGTTAATAAGCAGTTGTGGACTGGAAGTAGAAGTGAAGTACCAAGGGGAAACGCACTCATTAGCAATTGTTTGGAGATCGCTGATCAAGTGAAGGCTGGAAGTGTCGACGAGTTGCAAAGGGAAGGTGCTGATGATCGAATGAGGACTGGAACTAGAAGTGAGGAACAGGGGGCAGAAAAACTCACAACAAGCGCGCTGATGGTCAATGATGATCGAGAAATTAATAATCGATGGTATTTAGACTCGGGAGCGAGCGATCACATGACTTATAAAAGGGAGTGGTTGATAAACTATCGTAGTTTTGCTGATCCAATTGGCATAAGAATTGGAAGTGGAGAAAAGATTTCGGCGATAGGTGTTGGAGACATTAATATTCTAGCTTCGGATGGTAAAATGTGGACTGAGAAACACCTTTCAAACGTGCTTTATGTCCCAAAGATTTCTGTGCATTTGTTTTCACAAAGTCGTGCATTAGACAAGGGTTTGAGATTCATTTCTGATAGTGTGCGATGTCAATTTGTAAATGCGGATGGTACAATCCAGGCAATGGGGGAGCGCAGGCTGCAATTGTTTGAAATGTGTATTAGGGTACAAAGAGTAGTTGGTAAAGTGGCAAATATTGCAGCAAATCAAATTTTATCACTGAAAATGTGGCATGAGAGGATGGCTCATCAAAATGTTTCACACGTACGTTCTCAGTTGAAAAAGGAAGGGATAGCATTTGAGGACGATGCTAGTTTCATGTGCGATTCCTGCCTTTTCGGTAAACAACACAGATTACCTTTCCCGAGGAGCGGTTTTCAAGCAAACCAACCAGGTCAGCTTGTGCACGCCGATGTATGTGGTCCAATGGAGGAAAAATCCATAGGAGGAGCTAGATATTTTGTGCTTTTTAAGGACCATTTTACGCATTACAAACTAGTCTTTTTTCTGAAGCATAAGTCAGAGGTTTGCTACTCGATTGAACAGTTTATTAATAGGGCAAGATGTGAAGCACGGAATCCAGTTAAAACACTTCGAACGGACAATGGACCAGAGTTTGTCAACGAAGGTGTGAAATCTCTCCTAGCTAAGCATGGTATTCGGCACGAGACTACTGTGTCATATACTCCAGAGCAAAATGGGTCTGCTGAAAGGGAGAATAGAACAATAGTCGAAGCTGCCAGAACAATGTTGCATGCGAAGAATTTACAAAAGAAGTTCTGGGCGGAGGCTGTGAATACCGCGGTGTATGTACTGAATCGGACTGGAAATAGTTCTGTCAAAGATAAAAATCCCTATGAGTTGTGGTGGGACAGTAAACCAAGGGTTGAGGATTTTAAAGTGTTTGGCGTCGAGGCTTTTGTACATGTACCGAAGCAAAAACGCAAAAAGTGGGATAAAAAATCGGAAAAGGGTTTATTTATGGGCTATGCGGATAACACCAAGGGATACAGGATTTGGATACATGCAGCGAAGAAAGTCGAGATAGTCAGAGATGTGACATTCAGGGAGAAGGAAGAAAATGAATATCGTCAGGTGGTGAGGTGGGATGATACCTATGAGAAACCGGAAGAAGCTATAGTTTTACCAGCCTTGGATGTCGATGCTGATTCCGATGAAGATGACTCAAATAGAAGAGACGACGTTTTTCAGTCGGCAAGCGAAGATGATGATTTAAGCGGTGGTGTTTGCGTCGGTGATGAGACGCTTCCTTTGAGAGACCGTCTGCGTAGCAGTAAAAATAAAGGTTCAGGTATGTGTAATTTACTTGAAAAACATGCTTTCCTTGTGCAGGGTGAACCATACAGCTACAGTGACGCAACAACCTGTATTGATGCATCACATTGGAAAGAAGCAATGGTAGAGGAGATGGACAGCCTTAACAAAAATCGCACCTGGGATTTGGTGCAGCGACCATTAAATCAGAAGGCCATAGATAACAAATGGGTTTACAAGCTTAAAAACGTGGGCTTGTGCGGCCAGCAGAAATACAAGGCCAGGTTAGTAGTTAAAGGCTTTAGCCAAAAACAAGGTATTGATTACGGGGAGACTTTTAGCCCCGTGGCAAAATTCACATCCATTCGTGCAATTTTTGCTATTGCGGCAAACGAAGGATTAATTCTCACTCAATTCGATGTGAAGACAGCTTTTTTAAATGGCGATTTGAATGAGGAGATTTACATGAAGCAACCACAAGGCTTTGATGATGGATCTGGGAGAGTGTGCAAACTTCGGAAGAGTCTATATGGGTTGAAACAAGCATCTCGTTGTTGGAACAAGAAGTTTACTAAGGTTCTGAAGGAGTTTAACCTAAAATCAAGTGAAATGGATCCGTGTGTGTTCATCTCGGGAGATATCAACAGGCGTATGATTCTGGCAATATACATTGATGATGGATTAATTGCTTCGCGGGAAAAGAAGGATGCAATGAACCTGGTTAAATTTTTAAAGAAGCATTTTGAAATCACACTATTGGATGCAGAGATGTTCTTGGGAATGGAGTTAGCGAGGAGATCTAATGGTACGATTCTCGTCAGTCAGGCTCGTTATGCGGAATGTGTTCTGAAAAGATTTAACATGGATTGCTGTAAACCGATGTCAACTCCAGCTGAAACCTGTTCGCATGCTGAATCTATATCTTCAAAGGACATAAAATTTCCCTTCAGAGAGGCGGTGGGATGTCTCATGTACCTGGCAATTGCTACTCGACCAGATATAGCATTTGCAGTGGGAGTCGTTTCGCGGTATTTGGATGCGCCAAATCAGGCCCAAATAAATGCAGTCAAACGTATTCTGAAGTACATCAGCGGGACCAGGACAATGGGTATAGTTTTTAAAAAAGGTGTTAACTTTACTTTGTCTTGTTTCAGCGACGCTGACTATGCCGGCGATCCTGTAACTAGACGTTCTACCACTGGCTTCATTTTAACAATTGGAAATGGACCAGTGGCTTGGTCATCACAAAGACAAAAGTGTGTGTCCTTATCTACAACGGAATCGGAGTACGTAGCGGCTTCACAGGCAGTGAAGGAAATGGTATGGCTTCAAAAGCTGCTTTTGGAATTGGTTCCAACTGGCACTGGCGACGCAAGTTTGAATATGGATAACCAGGGAGCAATCAGACTTGTCAAGAACCCTGAATTCCATAAACGTACAAAACATATAGATGTTCGTTACCATTTTATTCGAGAGCGTTATGATAGAGGCGATTTTAAAATTAATTATGTTCCATCTGAATTGCAAAAAGCAGACATATTAACTAAAGCATTGAGTAAAGAAAAATTTGAAAATTTTCGTTTAATGATCGGAGTTTCAAGTATGTAAATAAAAATTGTACTTATTATGTTTGATTTAATTTATTCAAAAGTGGGAGTGTTGAAATTATGAATAAGAATCTATTTGAAAAATTGAAGTCTGGCAATAGTGGCTCCCACTTGTATCATTTGTACTAAACTTAGGTATTGAATTTATTCTCAAATAAAGTTAGTTCTCTTTTTACACTTCATAGAAGTCGGTCGGTCTTTCTTCTTCAAGGTTAACAGAGACACTATAGGAAGGTAGAGCAAGGGAATCTCCACAAATTTGCAAAATTCGCAGGCAGTTAGTCAAAGACCGCTTTATGTTGCAGAGGTTGTTGTCCAAGTTAAGTCCAAGCTCAGGTCAAGATCCGTATTCTAGATCCACCTTCTTGCAAGTATCAGAAACACTTGACATGATCGTGTCTGCATACAAATTGACTTTCGGTTGGTGAACTACCCTAAAGAGGATTAAAAAAACAAATTTGCTCAGAGACCGCTTATATGATGGAGCTTTACCTGAGACGAACAAATTTTTTTGAACCAGAATTTTGACGGGCAATAAAACTTGCCATATGCACCTTTTGCGTCCACAATTCGTTTTTAAGCAAGAAAAGTTCCCAACGACCACATCATTCATAAGAGTTTCCGCAACCATGCTGGGGCACATCCAAAAATTTCTTAAAATTGCCTACGCCGACAAAAAATGATTGAGGAAACGTTTTTTTTTCCCAAGTAGTTGTCAATACCCGACTTATCTGCTTCAGATTCCTTTTATCTCCAATGGAAAAGCAGTCCAAACCTCCTGCTCCCACGTAAATTGCTTTACCAACTCTCACTCAGAATAAGGGCACACCTTCCCGATCCCTTATGGAACACCTCAACAGATCGTTCGTGTCATGTCAACTTGACAGAAAATATTTCTATCGCAAAATCTGTTCAACACATGTCCATTTCACCACCGCCGCACACAACATTAAAGTGGTCACGTCATTACCTTCCACACTGCTCCAGCTATCGCGCTTAACCTTTCTATCTCTCAGAGTAACTCCCTGGCAGCGCCTTTCAGAATGATTGCAGGAAACATACCTTTATCCATTTATACCCAACGGAAAATGTGGGGGCAGAATAAAAACACCCGGAGATGTAACCTTCGCCGAGAGCCATTTCGGCAAAATGCCAGAGTGTCTATCAATCGCAGACCGGTTTTTATATCAATTTTTCGTCCACCCGCGCCAATATCTATCGCTGATTATTATTTCCAGCAAAGCCGTCCTTGTGTGTCTGGCAAGAAGGCCAATACCTAGGGCGCCAGAGCCATTATTAAATGTCTGTCCAAACTGCGAAGGATTTTCGCGCGATAGACAGTCGGATGTAGATAGTCTCAGTCTCTGCGCGGAGTCATTTGAATTCCATTGTGTCAGTATTTTTCATAATTCGCACACATTTATGTGGGACATAGGGGATGTTCTACCCCATAAAGGACACCCTCAGTCAGTGGATTTTTCTATTTTACTGGACGACAGGCGAATGTCTTCGAGTATTTCCGGAATTCTCCTCTGAGTCTGCTTGATGATTCCAAAAAAATAAAATAAAGAAGGACACTCACTCACAGTGGGTATGGCGAGTCAGCAAAATGTTTGGTCCAGTGCTCAAATTAACAGAGATGACAGCCAGACTTAGAGTTGGCAGAAGAAGACGACGAAGAAAAGAAAACACGATAAGGATAAGGACATCTTCCATATGGCATCGGGAATGCATGCCGAATGAGCGATGCTCGTCACGAGGACGACACCATAAAGGCGACCAAGGAATGCGAGTGAGAAATATGTATTCATGTGTACAGAATTCGAAATGAAACTAAATTTAGATTCTGTTTTTGTATCGTGCAGATGTCATGCGACGGTGGTCATAGTTTTGGTGAATGCCTGTTAACGCCTGGGCAGCGTTTCTTATAAATCAATTAGTATTCGAGATGATTCATGCGGCAATTCCAGTGCAGAATTCAGGACGAAATTTCTGCTCGACTAACCAGCCAGACAGCATGTGTATTTGGTGTATTTGTGTGTTGCGTCCGAATCAGGAGGATATTTGATGCAGTCCTTGGGCTTATTGGATTTTATTGATATGCAAAATGATTAACGACCTCTAGGATGTTTGATGTTCCGTTTTCGGTTCGGGGGGAAGTGGTTATTCTCAATTTTGTTGTCTGATTACTATCAAACAATGTGCTGGGCGTTAATCTGTTTATGATTGTGTCAGTAGACACTTTGGAATTCGATTATCATACCATCCTGACAGTTATTGGCTGGCGGCGTTGACATCTTATTCAATCGAACATTCGGAGAGAAATGAAATCGTTCAAGGATTTCTACGAGGAAATGCTGCATTCTGGTATTGTGCACATCACTATGGGGCGAAGTGATGGCTTACCTGAGACTGCAAGTTGATTTTTGTAGTCGACTTTAATGGAGGCTTTGGGAAGTTAAAGAGTACGCAGCTGCCAAAAATATGACAGCTGACTGACAGAGATGTGTTTGTTGGTGTTTTTCAGATAATTTTCTGGGCATTTATGTATAAGGGCGTTCATGAAGGCTTTTCTGGTGAAGTCTTTTTCTAATACGTTATTCAGGGCGGTTTTTGAGGTGTCTCAGGCGAAGACTCTTCAGACTCAGCCCGTTAAGTATGTAAGTAAGAGGTGATTCTTAGGGAGTTTTTTTTAAAGTCAACACTTTTTTTTTTCGGGGATGTCAGTCCATATCGGATATGACAAGTTGTTCACGGCGTTTTCTGAGTTATTTTTTGGGGCCTATTTCGAGGCGCGTTTTTGTTGCAGTTTTTGGGGTGTTTCTCACCGAAACGTTTTTCGGAATGTTCTGCAGTGAGTTTTTCAAAACGTATTCTAAGTAATGTTTTGGGTCGGATTTCGTGACACCTTTAAGGGTGTTGCTTAAGTTGTTTTTTCGAACTTTTTCGAAGCGTTTCTGAAGGCTTTTTGAACAGGTTTCTTATGCGTTTTTGATATGTTTCTGGGAGGTTTGCAGAACGCATTCTGATTTTTTTTTGGGAGTAATACAACGAATTTTTTGGGTGTTTCTTGATGTACTTTCGGAGAGTTTTTCGCAGCGTTTTTGGGATCGTTTAAATGTGTTGTTTGAGTTGTTTCAAAGACCGTTTTTTTGGCCTTTTTACAAGACGTGTTTTATGGGTTTCTTGGGCAGTTTATTGTGGCGATTATGGAGGCGTTTGTTGGAGCATTTATCTTGGCGTTTTTTGAGATGGACTTTGAACCAGTTATTGAAATGTCTGTCATTTCTCAAGACTTTTTTCGAGAGTTTTCAAAGTTTTTTTAAGCACTTTTTGAGGTGTTTTTCTTGTTGTTTCTTGGGGAGTTTCATGTGCCCATTAGTCTCCTTAATGAGCTTGTGTCAACGAACTATATAAAGTTACTCATATGAATTTATACTTTATTCAATAAATGTCAAATAACAAAATATCAAATATCAAAAGTCAAACATCAAAATATCCTTTCGTTTTTCGGGGGTTTTTGGAGTATCTTTTGAGGTATTTTTTTCAGGGCGTTTATTCCCAAGGAGCATTTTGCGACTCATGTGTCATGTGTCATGAGCGACGTCGTTATGACGGTTTTGTTGCCAGAAAATATTCCCAACAAGTAGCATTTGAGACACATGATAGGTACGTTGTTGTGTCAAAATTGTTTCTTCAATGAAACATTATGTCCGCAGCGTGTAAAATGTGTGGAGATGTGTGTTTATGCACACAATTCCTAATTAGGAATATTTTACTGTAACCACTATTCCCAAATAGGAATTTGTTAGGCATCCATTTTGTATTAAAAAAAAAAAGAATATGGAAAATAAGAAATTTTAAATTTATTGTTTTGGTGGATTTGGTGTATTTAAATAGATTAAAATTTTACTATGATGTCATCGTATATTTATTTTATACTGATTTTATAATGCTCCCTATCAGTATTTAAAATAGCATCAATAATAATTTTTTTTTTAAGGATCAAGGTTTTTTTTGGAAGTACATTTTTCCCAATTTGTGTTGAAAATTGTTATGGCCACACACTTTATTCACACTATTACGTTATTGCGTGATGAATTTTGGCTGAATTTGTGTGTTCAAAGATGGTATATAGGATTTGCGTCAAAAACAATTCCTACTTTGTGTTGCGCCACTTCCAAAACAAAAAAGGAACTGTTACTTCGTTGTTTCGAAACATAGGTTCCTAAATGGGATCACGAATTGACACCAGAACGTCGCCAGGCCTATAATGTGTATTCGAATGCTACTTGGGTTTGGTAATTTTTGGGACATTACCCGTTTCCTAGATGTTTTTTTGAGTTGGGCATTTTTTGCACGCTTTTGCCCACTAAAGGGCGGTCTTGTTCCTGAATAAATCACAACCTCCAGTCTCAACTTAGTAACACGTATGCATGGCATGTCCAGTGTGATGTATATAACATACAAACCCCTCAAGCAGTTTGTTCCTCCGCCCCTTTTATTGTCCTTTTTTTCAATTATCCTCTCATGGAATTAACAATTATCCAGTAATCCATTCCATTTGCAGGCCTTTTTAATTAAATAGGACCACATAATAACTTTTCGCTTTCGGGAGAGTTTTGAGTTCGGATTTGGCTCCTCTTGTGGATGGCAAACCTTTTTAAAAGATTGCGTTTACCCTTTGGTGTGTTTTGGGAAAGCCACTCAACTTCATGGGTCAATTATTATATGGGTTTAGGCTGTCCTTTTTGTAGCATTTCATATACGGTGTTTGCATTGGTTCCTGGCTTCAACATAAATTGTTGCGGGGAGCACCCTAATGGGAGTCAGTGCAGAGTTTTAGCGGCTTTTATCTCAAACGGTGATAGAGAGTTCCTCGTACGCCAACCAAAAACACTAATTGAACTTTTTTTTTCCTGGTGAACCACTCACTTAATATTTTTCCACTTAGCTTAATCCGGGATAATAAGCATGACGAATGTTGCGCTGGCCCCACAAGAGGGAGCCGGAAGTGGAGGCGCGGCTGCTGCCGCAATCGTTGTATCCCTAAACAAACAACTCGAGTAGTTGGCGCTGTTCTCCGCATTGTTGTTGGTTCAGTCTCGGTGTGTATCGTGTGTGGCAGGACGAGATGACTCTATGGAAGTAATGCATGCTATTAGAGCTGCTGGCGCGTATTTAATGCCGAGACTTGATTCTGATTACAATTCTTTAGCGTGTTTTGTGTGTTACACTTACTTGCAGTTGGCATGTAACGAAGAATGCTGCATGAATGGGTCCTCGTTCCATACAAATACAACAGCGGTGGGTGAGTGCGCAGCCACTGTCGTCCTTGAAGCGAAATGAGACACATTCGTCATTATTATCCATTGGGAATGGCGTTAGTTCTTCTGGGCGGAGAGGATACGGCTCCATCGCATACCCGCATGCATGGAGATGGACGCAGAACGATTGGTATGCTGTTGGTGGTGGTGCGGATGTTGTTTTGCATTTGGCGCTACCGGCGGCGATGTGGGAGAAGTTTTTCCATTAGACGCGGCGGCAATCAGTGGCAATTCCGTTCAAGCGTATATGAGATCTAAATTCGTTGCTCGCGTTGTTGTTGTTGTTTTCGTTCTTCTGGAGCAATTATTTTTTGATTTGCGAAATGGAAACGTCTGATGTCAGGACACGCAATGCGGAACACTATGTATACCTATACAAGGGATGTTTAGGAACAGTTGCGTGTTGTGCAAGTTCCTCCATGCGTCGTCGTTTTAAGGAAGCCACGTTCGAGGCGTCAGACGTATGGATGTAATGGGATCGCATCCATTGTTCGCCAAATAGGTATGAATTTGAATTTTATATTAGAAATTTAAATGCGATGGGGGGACCAAAAGGCGTGGTCCTTAAACTCCTGCAGGGTTTTAGATTTAAAATAAAATGTTGGGTCTATATAACGTTGATATATTAGGAGGAAGTGAAATGGTTGCCGTCGCTTTAAAATGAAATGAAAACCGACAGTTGGTCTTTAATTTGGCCTTAAAGCATCCGAAGGTAGAAAATTAAATGGGCGACTTTAATTAGACTTCAGTTAATCAAGAAGACTTTAGTTTGAGGCCAAGCACAGCTCAATTCAATCTCCGAACGCAATTTATTGCGATTTGACATAGATCACTCACAGTAAGTTGTCATCACAGCGATTAGTCCTCTTAAGTACTAAATAATTCTGCAAAATGGCGATATGTCACAGAAGCTGAAGGAAACCTCTCGTGGAAGAGGGTACCCAACGCCCTGGAAAACCATTTCCCATACGAAGCTTCAGTTCAACCTGCCGCTTCTTCGTTTCGTCGGATCTCTGAGTTACTGCCCAACGAGATATAAGAAGCTTCACTTCAAGGGATTTCTGAACTACTGCCCAGCCAGCCATAAGAAGCTTCAGTTCCCAATAAAAGTTTGAACCATTATGGGACAAAATATTGAAAATAAATCTCACTCAATATATCCCTCCAATGAGGTGTTGAATTTTTTGGCGCGGTCCCCATTTTTCTCATTTTTAGTCACAAAATAAATTCGCTCCCGTCGAGTTCTCTTTAAAATTGAAAGGACATCCATGAAATGGATGTCAAACTGAATCTTATCGGGTGCGAGATGTAATTTCATCGAATCTCCTTTCTCCGTCATAGATCGCTTGTCGCAAAGCAACACACAGCAAAATTCGCCCTCATTGTACAGGAATGTTCCCCAGACTGGTTGTCCCATTTTTAATTGGAAAATGAAAGAAATAACAATGAAAACAAAACGTCTTCGGTTTTCAGCTACGAATCCAGGATTAACCTGACAATGCGCCCATTGATTCACGTTGATTGATTGCCAGCAGCAGACAGGTTCGATCCACACAAGCACCAAATAGACGTTGCGGACCCAACAAAAAAAAAAAAAAAAGGGAAGGCAGTCACCAGCGCTCTGTTGATAGAGAAACTTCCGGTGTCAGCTTACCCGCCCTAATCTCCTCCCAACGAATTGCCCAATCGGATGAAATTCCAAACAAATTACTCTAACAACTTGATGTCAGGAAGGCTCCGTACTTGTCCTCGTTTTTTGCCTTTGTATCCAAAAACAAAGTGTAAACAAGAAGAAATGTCGAAAATATGAACAAACATGAAGAAAAAATAAAAACAGAAAATCCCCCAAAGTCCTTTTTGGCAAAATCAGTCACGTATCCTCTAAACACATGTAATTTGCTTTTCGCAAAAACCTATGCCGATAGTTGAACGACGACGACGGGGAACGAACGTGGGTTCGAACAAGCGACGGCAATTTTGTTTACGCATCCTTTAATCCTTTGCCAATACGGATAAATCATCTTGTGTGCACCGAGCGGGGTTTTGTTTAACTTTTGGGTCGCCTGGTGTAATTTCTTCGAATGCGAGTTGCCTTCAGCTCGTGCTCTGTATGTTTTCCAATATCTATTCCTTGGCATCATAGAGAGAGATCAGATCGGATTTCTTCAAGTTTGCCAAAGGACACAAAAGTCAAGTAAACATTGTCCATTGTGCCCGGCAGGAGAACTGGCAAACACTGGCGACCATGGGTTGGGGACGTTTCAAAGGGCTGCGACTCGGAATGTGGCGAAAAGTTTCTGTTGAACTTGGTCCCCAGTGTGGAAAAGTGGAGACTGGAAACAATGACCCGGTTCAAGTACACTTCGAATGCAAATCACCTTTGCGGCCGTACAGGAAGAAAAAGTTGTTTGCTTTTTTTATTTTTAGTACGCTCTCAAGTGGCGAAATCCTTTTCACTAGACAGGCCAAATCCAATACAAATTCTACCACGTGGGGGATGAAGATGCGAAGGTGCTTGGACTGAAAGTTCTGTGTTTTTGCTCGAGAGACATTCCTTTTTTGTGTGCTTCATATACGAAAGAAGCACACAAGAAAGATAATACCTCAGCCAGAAGTCTTTTCACAGTGGGTAGGCTCGGCGGTTTCTATGCATTGTTCTGTTTCCGAGATGATGGGGTACAGGTCGTGTGGGAATGGCACACATACAAAATTATATAAAACAAAAGGAAAACAACGTGTAGAGTGCGGAGGAGGCTCAGCAACATGTGTCATATCATTTGGCATGCGGAGAGCCTTAGTTATGTTGAGTCGTCGACTTATGCACCTCTCTGACAAGGCGTGAAATTGTTTTGCCACATCCTATAAGCACTTGTTTAATGGCACCGTGTCAGTGGGTAGATGGAACTGTGCTATCCTCCAGTGGCGTTTTGATCTTGAAATGGAATTCAAAACAAATCGGCGATGACAGGTTTTTGAAGTCTCCTAACGTGGTTACACCATTTATTATCTAAGAGTGGTTGACTCCTTTTGTGTTGGGTAACTTTGCTATAGAGCTGCCAATAAGAGTTTATTTAATTGCTCATCAAAAGATGGTCTTCTCCTGCTCCTGGTGAATAGTTTCTGGCACACAAAACAGAAGTCACAGTCCTTGGTGTCATCCCCAAGTGATGGAATCTGGTTTAGAAGAGTGGGAAGCTATATGTATGTACATCTCGTTAACTTTAGAGGAAAAGGTCGATTGTTTTAGGGGTTTCTAAGCAAAGTCTTTGAAAATGAGTCGCTGGGGTGACAGGGGGTTTTGGTCTGTAACCATCTCGAGAGTGTGATGGAGTTTAATAGAGTCAAAGCCAAACAGCAGGAAGGGTTTCGGTTTCAAAAATCCCCCCGCCGGAACTATTGTCTTCACAGAATTTAAATGACACAACAGTAGTTCCAACTTAGCATGCTGGCATCGTTCTGTAGCGATGGCACCCCAAAAGAGATGATTTTTATGCCTGAATTGGGGTCCTCTTGTGAAGACTTCGAAACCCAGTAAGCGAGCAAACTTTGATTAACTTTGAGCTCCAGGGTCAGTTGGATCTCGTACGGTTGTGGGCGGACACACAGTTTACCGAACCGCGATTGTCTCGTTTGAAGAGTCAACTTTGAAGGGCGCAACGTTTGCACTGACTCATTTTGATAATAAAATTTTATCATTTGAAAGCGTTGCTCAATTGTGTAACTTGGCATCAGTGACTGAATTATAACCACCTGCAAATGTCAATCATATTTGACATTTTTGAACTAGACAGCTGCAGTATAAAACCGACAAGCAATGGAGCGCTCTGCACAAGAGCGTGGAATAAATCCCTCAATCCTCAATCTGAACAACGAAGAGGACGATCGCAGCCTTAAGTCAATCGCAGCCCTTAAGGAGAATATTCGACAGGAATGCGAACAGTTACCACCGGAAATCTCGTGGAAGTCATGGAAAATGCAATAAAACGGGCACAAATGTGTATCAATACTACCGGCAGCCATTTGACGGATATCGTCTTTTTCACTTAATATGAAAAAAAAACATTTCCATCATTCAAAATAATTTTTGTTCTATTTAGTAAAAAAGTAATAAAAAAGCAAAATTGGATGATTCGTTTTGCGCCACCCTGTAAAAATTAGCTAAAATAAGAAACTCACTGTAAAAAACTTACGAATATAAGAAACGAACCGTAATTCACAAAATTTATTATTCAAAAGAAAATCAATTAAGAAACCTGAATTTGTTATGATTATCTAATTATTAACTATTTTTCTAATAAGGATTTGTTCTTTTCATAGAGGAAACTTCGTTCCTTATGTCATTTGCTTTCATATTAGAAAGTTTTTTTATTCGTGTTAGTATATCAGCACAATGCGGACATAAGAAACAATTTTTATTGTAAATTTCACTATTTAAATCAATTGAGACTCAGTTTTTTTTAGATTAGATGGTAGATTAATTAAGTAAAATGCTTTTCTGATAGAACAAATAGCTCTTTACAATACACAGTTGAATTGATTTGTTCGCAATTCGAGCTCTTGTGAGTAGTCTTTCGGGTGAGCCTTCCCCCAACTCCATGGGGGCAGTGGAACCCCCCCTTTTCAACGTCAAAATAAATGTAGATTACAATATAATGTCCATTGCGAGCAACCCATTAACCTTACACCATCTAAATCCATTCATAGATTTCAATCTAAACTCCCATAAAGCACATCACACTTTGTTCGTCCTATTCGGTCCTGTTTCGTTACAAATTTTTGCCAAAAACTTTCATGCTCCCTCATTACATGCCAATTTGAACTTTTCCCCCCCTCTTTCATTGCAAAACAATTTCAATATTGCAATGCAAAAGTTTAGACTCATATTTCACAACTTTGAAGCTTACACAAAGACTCGTAGTCGGTAAATCATCTTTAATTTGAATGCTGTCAGGAGTGAGTGCATATCCCCCAGACCTCGCTCTGAAAGCGGCACAAATGCAAACGAAAGGAGTATGTGTACTCTTTCTGGGCGCACAAAAGCAACCCTTTGAAAGGGAACAACTTTGTAACCAGCGCACACAATCTGCTCGTTTATACCTGGTGCAGAAGTCGCATGCTGTAGATTGAAGGACATAACAAAGTTTCATCAAAAACGCATGTTTGAACAATTTCCGAAAATGTTTTCACTCGAAATTCAAGTGCGGAAAACTGGAGTTTTTCGGGCGCCAGGAAGGAACAAATCTGTTGCCCAAAAGGCGTGTGAGAGCGAGAGCGAGAGAGAGATATGGAACTTGCTTTTTTTTATTTGAAAGAATGATAAAGCACAAGAAACGAATACAAGGACGTATATATGTATATATTGGAGAATTTATGAGCACCCACTTACACATTGGTGAATGTCCTTTCATTTGTGCGTTGTGCTATTTTGTGCTCTGAGTAGTTTGCATTTCTTCTCGTTTCGAGTGCTGTTAACATTTTGGGGGTCTTAAGCGGCTGTCAAGTGCAGCAGCGCAGTAGTTTGGGGTTACTTTGTGAAGAGAAGTTTGAGTGCCACAAATAGGGGTCTTCAGATCAACGTGGCTGGTCGGGGGACTGTAGACTGAGGGCAAGTCAAGGAACTTGAATGTTAACTTTTACGCACAAGTTTTGAAGTAACGACGATGTCTGACTTTGTGTTGGCATTAGTTACTCAGACGAACGTAGTAAATAGAAAAACTTGTTATGTGATTTGGTTGAAGGGAAATAAGTTTTTGGGACGTAGATATCGATATCTAGAGAGAAGAGTACACATTTACCAAGTTGCTCCGGAGTAACTTCATTTTATTTCGGATATAACTGAGGGTGATCTTAGAATCTATTGAATATCATCCCTTATAAGGAATCAGTGAACCAAACATCGTTTTCGACTAGGCGCTTGTGTGTCTGATCTTAGTCTTCATATAGGGTTGGCAAGTACCGACCGACAGTTCTTGCATATGTTAGATGTCATCAATCCACTGACAATTCTACCTACGTCGAAAATGCTAAATAATAGTTCGGCTTGCCATTTTATCAAAGTCCATGCTCTTTTTTTTGCGTAAATTTGAGGCAATGATATCCATCATCAGTGGGGAAATCTTAAACCGCTGTAGCCCCATAAATTCCTTTCAAAACTCACTGATAAAAAATATTATCAGTCGGTTACAAAAGGTGCAAGTATTAGCCTTTAATGGAAACCCTCCTGCTGAGATCACGACTCAAAGAGGCTTTCTTAGAAGCGCCTCCTTTGCTGAAGCTGGTTTCTGCAATTGCGCCGTGTCTGAATAGTTCAAGGCCTTGTGTCATTTTGCAAGACGTGTTTCCTAAAAGCTTTTGAACAGCCTTTTCAAGAAACAGTTTGGAGTTTTATACCGCCAAACTGACTTCTAGTTTGACTCAACCTTAACGTATATCACGTTTCGATAGCAGTATTCACTCAAATTTGGCATGACTTTGAATTATCGTCGAATTTTGTGTGTACAGTCAACTTTTGTGCTCGGAGGGTTCTTGGTTACTTCTAAGCAAAGACACAGAGAGGGTAAAAAAATCCGCACTTAGTTGTTGTATAATGATATAGGTGCAAACTTCCGCTAAGGGGACAATCCACATGCGATTGTGACATATCGGATTCATTTTACCCTAGTCCACAATTCGGAAGGCTCGATCTGAAGGAGATTCCGTCAGCTGATTCGAGTCTAGGGGGCTGGCGTTTAAGTCACTTATAAATTGACTACTTTGACTAGTTCTACTACCAAAAGTCTACTACAAAAAGTCTCATAGAGAAAGCCCTACTTACACCACTTTAATAATAACCGAATCACGGAAAAGACATCACCTCAGCCCAGCTGACATTGTCATTATTCAAGAGAGGTGGGATTTGTCGACATATCCACACAAATCTTCCAAACTAAACTACCTTCAGCAGCGATGGCGAACCCATGGTACGCGCGCCATTGTTGGCACTCGACGAAATATTATTGGCACGTCAATAATCAAGAAATCCGATTGCACCTTTGAGCGACAGCATCAGCTGTCTACACCGAGTTAAGTTTTTTCTTTTTTGCCTCTCATTCGATCTTATTACCAAATTCTGGAATTTTTAAATTCTCTTTTTGGCGTTCTCCGGGGTCAGCGCATTTTATATGCGATGGAATCAATCGATTCCAAATTAATGGAAACCTGGAATTCTATTCCCGACACATACAGCTGCTTGAAAAAGTTGGCGTTTGCTGTATTGACAATATTTTCGTCTACGCATGCGTGCGAATTTTTATTTTTAGCAATGAATAACATTAAAGAGTGTTTCATCCTTTCACAGATGGGCTATCTTTTTGGTTTAAACGTCAAAAAAAATTTTAGGATAACAAATCCGTTTTGTAATGGCCAGAGTAGTGTCTTGTTCAAATATTTCCAAAAAGCGCACAATTTCCAATACTTTAACCTCTCTTCTTTTACCTAATACATGTGATAAACATCAGTTTTCAATTCAAAAGAAATTTTTCAATTTTATCCTGTGTTTTGGCCTTTAAACATTTTAGTAATTTTTTAACAAAATCATGCTACAGCCATATAAATTCTGTTTTGTTTTCCTACAAGTATTTTAGCTGTCACTTGGTTTTTTCTTCTTCATATCTGACACTGACGTTGTTGCGAACTACCCTATTCCCTTGGAAAACGTTTCTCAGATGATTCCAGTTCAGCGTGCATTTTGCTTAAAGTGACAAAATACTACTTGGCATAAGTTTGCAACAACAAAAGTCACACTAAAATAAATAGTTCGTTCATTGTTTATTGTTTTTGTTTGTTTCTCTGTTTTTTCGTCAATCTGAAATTTGTTTCTTTTATTTAAAATGAATTAAAAACTGTTAAGTTTACAAAAAAAATGCTGCGCAGTGTAAAAATATTAATTTTTTTTCCTAGTAGTCACTGGAAAACTAGAACAAGACTGTATGATGGCACGCTAAAGGCACTTCAAATTAATTTTTTTTTTAAATGGCACGAAGCTCTAAAAAGGTTCACCATCCCTGACCTATACCAACTGAACAGAAACTACGCTGTCACGCAGAGTCACGCAGATCATGATTGTATTTATTTCTAGAATGAAATCCAGACCTCATTTCGTTCTGCTTCGTCTCCGAATCGAACTCAATCAGGATACAACTGATTATTTGATTTCCTCCGTCCTCACCCAGAGCCTCCCGAATATTTGTAGGAAATCAATATTTACGCATCCTCCCTGGAATTGGAGTCGTTCACTTTCTCACAGAGCGTGGTCGTCATCATATTTCCTCCTGGACCTGGACCGTTGTTTGTTCAATTGAGATATTTGACTCTTCATTAATTGTTATTATTACGATTATTGTTTCCATCGTTGGCATTGGCATCTATGCCAAAAGGGTCCTTTTGTCCGTTCTGCTTGGGGGTATCTTCTTTTGTTATGATGACCAAGTATCAACTTTTGTTTTCTTCTCCCCAGGATGATGACGACGACTACGACGATGATGATGATGATGATGGTACGATAATACACTAAACATCAAATCTATCGGCCGTGCCGGCGGGGGTCAAACGCTGAACACAATGGGCGAGCCCATATCAGGAACACACACATACGCGAGCACACTCGAGAATAGAATAACAAAAATAAGTCGTTATTTTTCCGTACATAAAATGCACATAAGTCAGAGTAGAACGTTATCCTCGACACCAAAAAATAAAATAAGAACCAGGACATAGAGGAGAGGAAGAAACTTTACCGACTGGTAAGCGCCACTCACTGATACACTGCTGTGCGAGCTGCCTGCCACTATTCGTATTCGTACTCCCACGATTAATGCGGAAGAGTGCCTCAACCCCGACCACCGGCGTTCGCCTCATTCCTTGAGACTCCTTGGGTAACGTGTGTGGGTATCCCATTGCCGCCCCGATTATTGATTTGTATGCTCGTCTTGGGGGTCCTTCTCTTCCCCGTTTCGTTCGGTGTAATTTATTATTTGCAGTTATGTAAGCTGACAAAAATGTTCTCCTCCTAAAAAGATATCTCTTCCGCTGCTGCTGCTGCTGCTTTCCCTTATCCTTGTCGAGGGTTGAATGGCAAAAAGGAGTGAAAAATGATTAATTGCTATTGTATGGGATAAATGAACCAGCGGATCAGAGCAGGAGAACTCTCTCGGTCCAAAAGACGAAAGACTACCTGCAGTTGAGGGGGGTGGCACCTCCCGGCTGGAGGACTCGCCGCCTAATGAGGATTAATGAAACGCAAATAATGGCGTACGATTCGAGCATTCCAACCGTCAGATACAGTGAAATATTTCATGTTAGTTAGACGATGAAAGAGTCCACAAACAGCCCCCCGCCCCGGCCACCCTGTGGCTGGGATGGAAATAATTTTTCATAAATTATCCTTTTCAAGTCGCCGGAATCGACCTTTCTGCATAAGTGAACTCGAACAATCGATGGCATATTTGAGATCTTTGTCCGTAAATAATGAATCCAATGCCAAAGCTATAACGCTCTGGCGGGGATGATTCAATGAATTTTACCAGGAACCACTATAGGAAGGAAGGACGGTCTCCTTTTTCATTTGAAGGCAAATGACTGATCGACTTCGAATGACAAAGTTTTAGGGAAATTAATTAGGCTTATTGAAGATAGCCAAATGGGGCAAACGAACGAAAGTGAATAGTAATCCATTCCGACAATAAACTCCCATTTTGGCGATTTTCATTGCCAATGAGGAGTGACGCGTGGAAATGATAAAGTGGGGCCTAATGGATTCCATGAAGTGTTGGCTAAGAGGTTCAATAAGTGAGGACTGTTCGCAGGAGCTGTTAATGATACTAAAGATAATTTTATTGTAATTTTCGGTAGGCTTCTGTTTTTTTTTTTTTAAATGTTGTTATTGGGTGTACGACGTTCCTGCGAGGTTATGCTGTTGTTAAATGGTTAAATATAGGGGTTTCATTATCCAATGCGAAAGTGTATTTACTAAATAAATCTAAACTCTTCTAGGAGTTTGTATTGCATATTGCAAAATTATGGTCATAATAGTCTCTGACATGTTTAAAAAAGAACAGAGGACAAATTATTAAAAATGAAGTCAGTAGTCGCAAAAGCCGTGAAAAACGCGTCGAAGAACGTCAAAAACGTAACAAAAAGCTTCCGAAACACGTTAAAAAACAAGCTACAATGAGGTAGGAAAAGGCATTCAAAGAGGTGGCAGAAACGCAGCAAAAGACGTGTAGGAAAACCCTTCTAAAATGCTTCAGAAAGCAAATAAACAGACGCATTAAAAACGTGTCAGAAACGCAATTCAAAAACGCGACCATACAACTAGAGAAAAATACTCATAAAACTGGTCCAAAAAGCGCATAAAATGTGTCAAACCACGTCAGAAAACGCATCAAAAACTGGTCAAAATATCAGTCCAAAAAAGCTTTCAAAACTCGGTCAAAAAAATAAAAGTTGAAAGTGCGTCCCAAAATGCTAAAAAATAAACTGAGAAAAGAGCATTAAGATCGCGTCAAAAATTCATAAAAAAATAACATAAAGTCCTCAGCAAACGCGTCAAAACAGGAGCTGATAATACTTTCAAAATGCGCCAAAAAACAAAAAAAAAAATAAAAAACTGAGAAAAGCGCAATAAAAACGCATCAAAAGTTCTTACAAAAATGCGTCCAAAAAGCGTTCCAAATGGCAGGAGTTGTAGAAATCTGTCAAATGGAAGAACTAAACTGACGTCTTCATGTATTCGCCCTAAAAACTGAGAATTTGGTACAATTTTGATAAAATCATTCCTTTAAATCCTTTTCCTCTTGGCGACCTCGAAAAATAAAATTTCTACCACTCACAGAGTTTTCCAAGTCTCATGGACTCATGCCATAGCTTTTACTGAAAGAAGTAAGAGAACTTTATTTATTTATATTGCGTTGTTTCATATCCTGTTCAGAAGCTGAAAACAAAAACGATCTCTTAATGGAATGCGTCCATAGAGGAAATGTATCTTCCGCAGAGTTATATCGCTGCAACTCCCAAATAATACAACCGAAGCCACCCCCGTCCTCAAATTGAAAGTGTCTTCCGATGTCCAATCATCAAAAGTTAATTCCTCCCCTGCATCACGTGCGGAAACCTGCAAAACTACCATCATTCTCAAAACCTTCGATATGTCATTACACAGCTGAGTACTGACTACTGACCCTCAGTGTTTGTCAAAAGTAAAAAAAAAGGTACAAAGCACACGACATGATGCTTCCTCAACTTTTAGTAGGGCCAATGTAGCAAAATGACTGAAATATGTTACAAATACGCTCAGATAGCAGTGCACAGAGAGAGGGACGAGGAATGCTTCATGGGAAATAACGACTCCCCATCTCATTGCAGTAATTTTTTGGTTCCTATTACTTCGTTTCAAACAAAAACCTTCGAACGGAAAGAAAATTCTTTGAAATGTTATCTTGTGTTCGTCCCTTTCATTGTTCTGAAAGCACAGAACATTCCCTCAATTCCCCTAAGCAAGCACTCAGCCGCCCTCGCGCATCAACCCTGTTTCCCATACCACTGGCAGCATTGAAAGCGTGTACCGAAGCTTGACCCTTAGGATAAGGATGTGTAGCTACTCAGTTGGATTGGATGCGAACATCCGCGATCTATTTTCCGTCCACCCCTTCGCTTCGAATGGAAACCTACTCCATAACCAGATTGGATGTTGCTCCAGAAGACCGTAGATAAAGAAGTATATAATGTTATTAAAAGTAATTCCTTTGTGGGGGAACAGGAAGAGCGGGAGGCTTATCCTCGAAGCGGGATTTCTACTTTCGAAAATATTTTTCGACGACGACACGATTGCATGGGTGGGGCCGCGTTTTATTACACTCTGACCCTTTGAAATATTTCTGGACCTTTTCTTCTCCGTTCGAACCGTATATAGTTTCTCTTTTGTGGACGACAGTTCATCCCTATACGTCATCATCAACGATGGAGGTACTCGAAGAAAATTTCGATGAATTCACGTGGAATACCCATCATCATCTACGAGGGTATATTGGCTGCTACGTGGGATTCCGCTTAACAAGCACTCTGGGAAACAGATACCTTTTGTTCGTTGTCTACCTGGGCCAACTAATTTGCTATGTAAATTAAATGACATCCAAGTGAACAGCCTCTCATTCAATTTGCAGGCGAGGTTCAAATTTGTTTCCCTGGCGCAAGTTGGCAGTTTTTTGGACCAAGTAGTGTTGGCTTTAATTGAAAACTATTCAACCAGCCAGCGTCAGGGTTGTGCAACTTTGCATGCCGATGTGTATGCGAATGCGTGTTGACACGACTACCAGTAACCAGATAACGTGCGAATGAATTTTTAACCAGATTTGCGGACAGGGCAGGCTGTTTTATACAGCAAAGGCAATCTGGCTACACAATAAATACGATTCGGAACAGTGGCACTGGTTGAGATTGTTTTGCAGCCGCCCCGTGGTGTCGATGGTGCGGGCAAACTTGTCCGTTGAAAACTGTTTGTTTCCGGGGTTTCCATTGTCGAATTGAAAATGTTGCCACTGAATGGATGTTTTTTTTTGGGAGGGAAATGCTTTCCATTGATTGGGCGTTCGGAAATTTGTTTGCGTTGCTGTCGCTTGTCAGTCGGGTTTCGAAAGAAATATAGCAAATTCCCTATCAATGGGGCAACGCATGCTGAGCATTCGAAGAAAGAATCATCGGTGGGATAACCTTTTATCAATTAAGTAGTTGAGCGCATCAATATTGGCAATTAAGTGATACATTTTCGAGGCAGGACCAGCTTCATTATCGACTGAGAGCTTCTGAGAATTTATAGATAAAGCAGTTTCCTTAGTCGGAGGTATTATCACTTTTACTGCGGAAAGATCAGGATAAAATGGATGTTGGTAGACACCAACGAGATGATTCGTGAAACCATTGTCAATATCAAAAAGCGTCTGAGAACCTTACCTACTCGAGAAATAAATAAAGCTTCCCATTGTAGACTTCCATCCTTATTTTCTGCCATTCCAGAAGCGACCATCGGTCTACGGGTCTTTTACGCATCCGACGGCGGACCCGATACGGTACTACTATTATGAACGATTTACCTCCCTTACTTGCCGAATTGATGTTACCCTCCGGCAGGCACGGACCAGAACCTTAATCTATAGCGGTATTTAACTAATTGCATCCTGTTTTTTTCTGGAAGTTGCACCTATAAGCTGAGGCTAAGCTGGGCTGTGCCTTCATCTTTGAGTCGATTCTGTGACGCATTGGTGTCCACATTCCGTCTTAAGGTCCCAATACTTTTCTAACTTTTCAGACAAGCTCGTAGAGTTCGCTGTCACCGTAACAGTAATAGTTTGTATATAGAGTATCAAAGTGCGTACTTTTTCCAGTGCAGGATGGAACGTTGACCAAAGTGGGGACTTGGTTTTACCAATTACTTTTACACGAAACACGCATAATGTATTTTTGGCTATGACTTGTAACCGAAATGAGTCCGAACTTTAGTGAGCTGTCAAATTTGTTTTCATGTGTTTGTAAGTTGGCTGGGAAATAAAAAAACTGATACCAATTAGAAATGTACACTCATAACCTTTCCACTTTAATGGGGGTGCTAAAATACCTAAACGAAGAAAATGGTAATGCTACCCGCATGTGAATTTTATAATTTCATTTCTTCGTACACGAGTGCAAAATATTCAAACGAAAGTCAGTTTTACCACAAATATCAACAAGTTGTAGTGGCAAAAACTCACGCGCTCAAGAAATATTGAGTATTTATAATATTCACTTTTTTTCCTGTTTTTTTTTTTATTTTCCGAGGGACTTTCAAAATCGTTGCTATGGTTGTAAAACCAAATTAAAATCATTATCTCTTCTATTTATCTAATTCAAAGTAAACTTTTTATTTGTTGTTAATGGATTCCAATTGGAATCAGAAAGCGGCCCTTCTTTAGGTAGGGGCACAGGGTGATGTACATACATTGAGAAGGTTTTTTTTGTTGCGTTTATTATTAATAAGTCTTAATATTTATGAAATGATTCACTCTATTGATTTTATACTTTGAAAGTATGAGAACGTTCAACAAAAGTTTGGTTAAACTAATAACAAATGGATTAAAAAATACTTAAACTTTTTTCGCCTTTAACTTTTGGTACTGCTAGTTTCTTAAAAGCGGCATTATGAAGTGAACATATATCAATGAAATTAAGTCATAAGAAGGTATATAACTAAATGTAACGTTTGTGGTCCATATGGTAATATTTGCTAGCCAAAGGAAAATTGGTTTAACAAATCGGTGTAGAAAGTTTGTACTTTTTCTAAATTGCTCCAGTAAGATATTTGTGTTTAAAAAAATATTGATTATGTTTGCTGTAATGTGAAAAATCGAATTTTGGCTTAAAAATAGTTGAAATTTAAGAGAAGCGATATTCTAGCTTTCCTTAAATTTCACATATTTTTACACCAAAATTTTAGTTTGCACACTTCACTAATCGTTTCGAATTTAATCTACTTTAGTTTGTTTATTAAAATCAAAAAGTATTTTCATTTTTCTCCTACTATACGCGTTTTTGATTTTGCCCACATAATCTTTATAGATCTCTGATTTCCATGGCTTACAACAACTGTTGAATCTCGGACAGGCAGCGTGTCGTAATTAGTAAAAGTAAACTAAAAAGTTTATTTAATGTTCATACAATGGCAAACAATTTTCAATACAATGTTTAAAATGGAAATTAATACTCTTGGAGGAACAACAAGATAAACATAAAATAATGTAGAAAAGTTACATATATCGACTCTTTTAAGATATTCATCATAAAACGAAACAAGATTTTTTTTGTTACGCCACCCCTCTGTAGATGCTTTAAGCTTGATGAGAAATTTCCTATTATTATAGGTAGTAGGTACGCACCTACTTTAAAAGGTGCATGGTGTGTGTGTGCGTATAAATGCTGTACCAACTTCGCCTGTGCACACCTACAGCAGACATTAGTTTGTAGAATGTGTGAAGATTGTCTGCAGAGAAAGCGCCAAAATATTATAGTAGCATTCAATGGTCACAAATCAGACTGTGCGCAGTCATTTTGCGTAGCTTATAAGTGGTACCATTAAATGGCAACTTCACAGTTTTCGTGTTCCTTGATATGTGATAGTTGGTAACTATTATTTAAAGCAAATTTGGACAATAGTCACAAATTTCTACTTGCTTATTTGGTCCTTCAAAGTTGACTCCCTAACCTTAGGTGGCCAAATTCTTATTAAGCAGTTCGGTAAACAATCAGCCAACATCCGTACGTCAGATCAGCCGAGAAAATTGCCGCTGTCGGTGAGAGTTTACGCGAGGCATTCAACTCCTCGCCGTGCACAAGAATTCGCCCTTTCGCAGACTTCAACTTGGCGAATTTTGTATAAGATCCAACTGACCCCTAAAAAGACTCTTGCGAAAGGTATTTTTTTGTTATCCTGCTCCATTGATGGGTACATTCCTAATGACAAAGCATATACAAATTGCATACAATCACAGCTTCCGAACTGAAGATCAATCCATACCCGGCTGACTCGCTACGTGTCCCATAAGCCAAACCAATTCACAAGTAATAAATTCGTCGTACTCCAACCAACCGCAGATAGCATCGAGAAGCGAGCCGACAAAGTAATTGCCGAAAATTGCTCTCTTTACAGCATTAATTGTCAATTTATCGAACCCTCTGCAAGCCCGAGCTACTTCAAAACACATTCCGGTCGTCGCAAAATCGTCTACCGGCGACTGTCCCTCCGCACCAACACCTCTTCACCATCGCAATACAGAATAGCTTAACCATGGTCATAAATTCTACCGAATTTATTACTCCGCCACACTCCGCCTCACTTATTTATGGCCAATAGAAGATTTTTGTCCCAGTGCCTAACGCTGCCTTTCGTTCTTGTGTCCGATATAAATTTTACATCCTGTGGGACATTTTTATGAAATTCAAATTAAGTACGTACTCGTAGTGGTACTCTGAACATGAACACCTCCTCCAATCGTCCTTTCGTGTTTAAACAAACAAAACACAGAATACACTGGGAATACTTTTTTCTTTCTCTTTTTTTGCTAAAGAGCTTCTCATTATGAAGTAAGCCTGGCAATATAAAGAGCCTTTACGTGGGGCGGAGGCCAACCAGGGAGATCTCCAAACAATGCGCCATAAAATGTTAATTCCACCTCGCCTTGTGTGTCTGTGCAGGCAATAATAATAACTGTAAACAGTAAATTGAAGCCAATAGAAAGTTTATGGACACTTACAGCATGCATCGCAAATGAGCCGGTGTAGGTCACAAACTCACAAGCAATATGACAATACAATACATACGCGCGCCAGTACAGTATAGCGGGTGGATATGGATATACGTACTGTAATTGGATTACTTGGCTAGCACGTACGTGCATAAGCAATCTTTTATTGTGCGGAGTGAACCGTTAATGATGTCAACTAGATAGCGCCAGTGTAGCGCACGACCCATACTCCTACTCCTACTCGTACTCGTACGGGTACTCTTACTCGCGAGAAGAGGTGAGTTCATGCGAACAAAGCTATAACAAAACAAAAAAAAAGACAACTGGAATTCCGGGCATTGTCGTTGCCGCATTGCTGATTGCGTCACTGTCACCATCACCATCACCATCAGCAGCACGAGCACCGCAGAAGCCAACTGCGAGTGGACATTTTTGACGCGTCCTCATTAAACTTTTCTGTTTTTTTTTTTTCGTGTGAAAGGACATTAAATCTCGGTAATTTAACGCAGAGGCTATGTATGCATACAAGAAGCGCGACGGCATTGACGCTCGGAGGAAATAAATATTGTTACGTGTGGCAATCACAATATGTGGGTCGTTGTCAGTCTGGGACAGCAAATAATGGCAATGAAAAATCAATTAACTCCTCGAAAGAGGTTAATGCGATTCGAGTGGGTGTTGGTGCGCTCTTCAAATTGGTTTCAGTAGCGATAAGTGCGGAGAAGCGAAGGCGAATCGCAAGTGGTGGGGTCGTTTTACTTAAGGGTGTTGATGGCGAACTTTGAATTTTATGCATCATGTGGAATGGCAAAAGGGGATGTTTTATGTGTGGAAGACCTGACGACCATCATATAGAAGAGTGCATACGTGGGGGTGCAAGTAAAATGTGCTTTCTTGTTGCACACAATTGGGTTCTGCACTACTCACAGGTGTCGAAATGATAATGAGGGTAATTAACGTTCGAGTCGAATGTCGTTGGTTTTGGATGCGAATGAAGTTTGACCTTAGGATTTAATCAGTGTGACCATTGCAGAATTCTAAAAAGTCGCAAGAAAAAGGGCCAATGAGAAAAAAAGTGTCATTTTCGAAGCAGAATAGCTTATTTAGAATTTTTGACGGATATTTAACAACTGGTTCTAACAATTGGTTCACTAAGCACTATAATAGTTTTTATTTGGAAATAACAGCATTTGAACAATTTTTGAAGCGCCTTCTCCAACTAAAAAAAGGGCCCAAATGGCAAAAGAGCCTGCTCTTGGAAAAAGTGCCAAATTGCGCCTTTAGTCGCACAACGGTCACGGTGGAAGTTGCCAAGAAGGGACACCCTATGATGGGTTCTTTGAAACGGTTCGGTGAGTCTTTTTGTGCTCTTCCCCAAGTGATGAATTGAGCAAGCAGTTGGGCGAAGTTGCTGACAGAATATGGTTGCTAAAATTAACACATAAATGCCAGCAAGTATTCTACCTTCGACCCGCAAATCTGAATAGATTCATCACCAAAAACACTCTCTCTTTACAAGATGCCACTCTCCAAGGCGCAGCTTGTTTTGTTTTATTTCAACATCGACCCGTCCTTATTGAAAAAATATGAATATAAATAATGTGACCTTCAAATTTAAGTAAGTAGCTGGTTTTTTAAAGCTAAAAGCGGACGTTTTTCGGTGGACTGCATAAAAGTAGTAGATTCATGTCCAAAAGCGGTTATGTGAACATATTAGAAGAAATACACAGACCGCAGTAGGAGGTCCATTGTGATACCCATGAGTGATGGGATAGGGAAGTCGGCAGCGATTCTGAGCCGGCCATAATGGTGAGATTGTTGTTATGTTATTCCGTTAGAGTCAGTGTTGTATGTATATCTTGATAAGCCTTAAAAGTGATTGAAACAATGAACCCAATTGCTTGCATATTTGGATTAGTAGCGAGTATCGGTTATTGCAACCCTTTGTTAGCATGATAAGCCAGTCTCCCTGTCAATGTTCTCAGTTTGTGAGTGCTCTACAGGGGTGTATTTTACATGAAACGACGACATGATCTAAGTCCGTTACTCCGAAATCTAGGTTGGATCTCTATTTTTCCGCGTGTATCTCTGGAATATCACAGTTGAGCTGGTGAGTTTCATTTCTTTTTAATGCTGAATAATGAACTGGGGGCAGATCAATTAAAGCGATTATTGTCTCGACGTTATTTTGCAATACATTTGTGGAGAAGGAGCTATCTCTCAAACTCGTAATTTTTAGTTTGCTAGTTTGGAGGTCTACAGTTTGGTCGGTAGTCGCCTTAAAAGTTATACCCTGCCCTGCCATTTGCCTAAAAGATTAGCAACATTCTAGCGATACTACAGAGCTTGAAAAGACTAATCCCGAAGACTTGATTGCTATATTGAAATTCAAGAAGTCGAAGTCTTTTTTTTCTTAATTTCGAATTGCACGTTGCGGCCTATCATTTCAGGGCTCCACTGTTGATATTGACCGACTGTGATGCAGCAAAAAATATGTGTTGCTCCATTAAGCCGTATCTTACGTGTAGGGAAATTAATACAGAGTAAGTGAGTAGTTTTATCGTGAAGCGGTAACAAATGTAAATCTACATATGACCAGTCAATAGAGACTTGAGCGATATTCGAATCAGGCCACCATTTTGGGCACCTTTTGGTCTCCCTACCACTTTTGGATGTTCCACATGGTTCTCCTCTGTTCTCAAGTGCTAGAGTTGACTCTAGCATCTGTTTGTAAAGAAACTCTTTCATTCTCTGGTCCTTATTACAGTTGAAGATCTTTTTTTTACTGGTAGCTTGTGCTGAACCAAACTTTCCTTCAGAATTATTTTATAGGTATCGTTCTCTATGAGACCCATGTTCCTTAAATGATTCACGAAATTCGCATTTCATGTACATAAAACTACCACCCATTTCCTTGACTCATGGTTAAAAACTGTTTTGAGTGGAGCAGGTCGGCCATTATATTGCAATCTTAATTTGTCTAAATTGTTCCAAGGTTGACCACCTTCTCAGGTTTTCTTTCGGGATCCATCTGCCTGTCGGTCGATCAGTTTTTTTTTTACCATTTCTCTACCAATCAAAGAAATCTGTTCTGGTCCCAGCGGCTTTTCTGTTAACCCGTGACCCAAAACCAATGTGATAATGATGACTTAAAATTATGTAATCGAAGTAGGCAGTAGGGTAGTATTATTGAATAGCTCCTTTGCTAGACTGCTTGGAAATCGTTCACCGCTGAGAGAAATATGTTTCCTATGCATTTTTTTTCATCAACTTTAATGCTATAGTATTTTTTTTTTAGTATTCAGTATTTATTTATTTTCAGTATCATTTCGTCATACAATTTTACAAAACAATTGAGCTTGGCTTTGCAGTTTTAGGGTTTTAATGAATAAAGCGATACTGATCGGTATAATAAAGCGATAAACACAAGACCGCATTGCCAATCCTGCACTACACGGACCTATACATCAAATTGTTGCCTCTTCTTGGTATAAGTCCGATTGAGCTTCTAATGTAGTGCTGGAGACTTCGAATGGGTGCGTCTATTACATTGTTGTAGTAGAAGGCTGTCGGATGGGGTTTTCGTGTTGTTGAAAGAGCCAGGCAGATACAGACAGTGTGGAGGTCTTTCTACAAAAATCGACTAAAAATCAGCAAAGCTTTGATGCTTGGTCTGGTCTGTGCAAAAAAGTTAGCTCTTCAAGTTTTGGTCAAACCTGATTTCTCGCCAGCGCCACTTGTCTTCCAATAGCATCCGCCTTTGTCATAAGTTTGCAATTGGGTTATATTAAGTTACATCTGTAACCGGGATGAGTCGTGATAGCTGTTATCTCTACTTC
Source organism: Cheilosia variabilis (assembly GCA_951230905.1). Lineage (NCBI taxonomy): Eukaryota > Metazoa > Arthropoda > Insecta > Diptera > Syrphidae > Cheilosia > Cheilosia variabilis. Next base: position 59,700,461 of record OX579677.1, on the reverse strand, counting down.
GAGACGTATTAGTAGTCTTCCGTGTCATGAAGCTATTGATATGGTGAAAGTCATCACACTTCCGCCTTCACCTGCTCCCTATGGAATCAATCAAAACCAAATATTCAGAAACAATACTCACACGACTGAAGTTCACTTCCCAGTACATAAATAAACTAAAGTTCCCATTATGTGTACTATAACCCCTTATTGACTCCGACTATAGTCCACTGAACAAAATATTGCCCAAGTACTTAGGAAACGTTTGTTCATCTGTGTCCTGCACTTGTGGTCATTCAAATAGTAATCACATCAACGGCAAATTTGCATTCCATTAACAACATCAACACCATTACTCCCAGCAAACTCAATCAATAATTCGATCCTCAATCATGCGTGGACGTATAGGGTGTACGCCTTCGCTTTGTATCCAAGATCAATGGCCCAAAATTAAATTACAGTTCCGCTTACCCGAAACGCACTCGTACAAATGCAAATACAAATAAAACTAAATTTCGAAAATAATTAAGCGACCATGGACTTTCAGCCTGACTGTTATGGTGCCGTTACAAAGACATCCCCTTTTCATGCTCGCCTCGATAGAATATCCTATTTATAGAATAAATTAATAAAGGGACAAGTTTCCGTTACTCGACGACTGATAATAATCAATTGTGCAGAACGAGAAGTTGAAAGGAAACCCATGACAAAGGTCATCCGGAACAGAGGCACAGCACAGGTAGGACTACGGGATTATGACGAATTACCCAATCTTGAAATAATCATCGCTCTCAAAATGCGTGCCTGGCATTTCCCATTAGGGATTAACACCCAAACACTTGCTCTCGGATATGTCGTACAAAATAATTTGATTTCACCCACACCAGGCAAGATTTCCCATTATGAACCTAAGCTCCCCTGAGAGCATAGAACTGATTACGAATTAAATTCACTTCAGTAGAATCAGTCGAAATAATGACACAAACACGATATACGTGAGGAGGGAGAAGTTCTCACATCGAGCTGATGTTTGATTTGGGGGCGGCGTGATTCGAATTAGTTTACAGTATGTGAGCAAAGTGTGTAGTGGAAACACCACACATCCGATCTTAAAATTTTTTTTATAAGGTCGTTCGCCACAAACTATTAATAAAGGGTGATTTTTTAAGAGGTTTAGAACTTCTTTCAAAAAAAAAACACAAAAAATTCCAAAAAATGAATGAAATATTTATTTGAATCGATAGTTTGAACCTTGCAATTTAATGTTTAAAGATAATTTCATGCAAATGTTGACCGCGGCTGCGTCTCAGGTAGCCCATCCGCTGAGTCCAATTTTGGCATACTATTTCACACATATCGGCCGGTATCTCACGAATGAATGCATGGATGTTGGCTTCCAGTGCGTCAATCGAAGCGGGCTTGTCCCTATACACATTAACCTTGGCATACCCCCACAAAAAATAATCTAATGGTGTCAAATCGCACGATCTAGGCGGCCAATTGACCGGCCCGAAACGTGAAATTAACTGTTCACCAAACTCGCCTCGCAATTGCGCCATTGTTTCGCGTGCTGTGTGGCATGTGGCACCGTCTTGTTGAAACCACATATCATGCAAGTCAAGAACTTCCATTTCGGGCAAAAAAAAGTTTGTTATCATCGCTCGGTAGCGTTCACCATTGACAGTAACGCTGCGATTCGCATCATCTTTGAAGAAATATGGCCCAATAATGCCGCCGGCCCATAAACCGCACCAAACAGTGGCTTTTTCGGGATGCATTGGTAGCTGTTGCAATGCTTCTGGCTGATCTTCACTCCAAATGCGGCAATTTTGCTTATTTACGTACCCATTCAACCAAAAATGAGCCTCATCGCTGAACACAATTTTTCGATAAAAAAGCGGATCCTCGGCCAGCTTTCCAAGAGCCCATTCACCAAAAATTCGGCGTTGTGGTAGGTCGGCTGGCTTTAGTTCTTGCACCAGCTGTATCTTAAAAGGCTTTACGCCCAAATCCTTCCGCAAAATTTTCCACGTAGTGCTGTAACAAAGGCCTAACTGCTGGGAACGGCGCCGAATCGACATTTCGCGGTCTTCTGTCACACTAGCTGATACGGCCGCAATATTTTCTTCACTACGCACAGTACGTAAACGTGTTGGTGGTTTAATGTCCAACAAAGTAAATTTGGTGCGAAATTTGGTCACAATCTTCCGAATAGACTGCTCAGAAGGTCGAGAATGCCGATCATAAAATGGAAGCAGCGCGCGATGAACATTTCGAACCGAGCACGAATTTCGATAGTAAAATTCAATAATTTGCAAGCGTTGTTCATTTGTAAGACGAGCCATGGTTAAATTGCAAACCAAACTGAAGCTGTTTGACAGTGACACAAGGTACTAAACACACGTCAGCTGTCAAAACCAGTGTTGCCAAAACCAAACCAGCTAAAAAATCACCCTTTAGTTACAGAACTACCATTGGATTTTTTGTTCGGCTTATATTATGTTGTTAAGACAAAACTCGTATTTTTTTTATTTATTATTTATAATGATAAATGAATAAATAAATACCAAAAATCCGAAGTTTTAAAGTGTTATTGATCCTTGCGCCCAAAAGTTCGAACCTTTCAAGGCTTTTGTGCAACGGACCGCCACAGTACTGAAACTATTTGTCCTGCAGTTCCAATTTCAAATTTCGGGCGTTGTTGGCATAGACTCGTGACTTCAAAAAACCCAACAAAAGAAGTCTGGAACTGTTGAATTAGGCGATCTTGGCGGACAGTGAAAATCTCCAAAACTAGAGATAAGGGACCAGGAAATTCAGCCCTCAGAATCAGTCGGTTATCAGCATAACACCTGTTTCGGGGCCGGCCAGATCTGGCAGCATCTCGTGCTCCCACACTCTTCTGGGCGAGCTGCTAAACGTCGTTGTGTTTGCCGAGCTGGCGTCGGACGACCGAGAAATCTGCGCCACTTCAACAACACCACTGACTAATTATTCCACAAAAAAAAAGTCGAGACAATTTTGCAGCATTCTTTATGAGTACAGCGATTTATGTCTTGCTGACTAGTTTGCACCTGTTTACTTAAAGAGTGTCAAAGTGGAATTGACATTTGCCGCCATTTGCAAAATTTATACCACCTTCCGATGGGGTTACGACTCTTGCGCCACCTTGCACAAAAGTGTAACTGGTTTCAGAGGGGAAGTTGGTACATCTTAAGCGAAATTATTTTGGTCCTTGTTTAGCTTTAATTGATACCCAGGGCCTTATAAGACCCTGCTCTCTCATACCACTTTTTAACCTCACCTTACTTAGTTAAGTTCCAGGCATAGTTTTCATTGGGTTGGTCATTGGTAGTAGGCATTTTTTGGCCTATCCAACTTCAGATTTCCTTCAGCCTAGGGGTGTTTTAAACCAATTATTTATTTGTAGACAAATCATACTGAGACCACTATAACTTCGCCCGATTTTCCGTTACTTGCCTACAAGCTTTATTGTTAGGGAGTGCCAAAAGCTGGGTGAGCGAGTATTGTTACATGGAAAATCGTTTTAACAAGAGGTGGCAAGAGGATTGCGAGTTGGGAGTCTCAGAATGATTGGCCTATAACACTCTTGGGATCATAAATTTTGAAGCGGATTCCTTTCTGGCTTTCAGTCATTATCCCCTGCCACTGAGGGCGAGTGAGCTCTGTTGGTGCTAGTTAGCGTTGCAACTTTAATTGGCTTAAGAACTCATCTACAGAAGGATTTTGTTGCATTACACTCCTCTCCACAGTTTTTTTAACCTTTAGTTTCTTTTCCTTATTGGAAAGGACTCGGCTCATAGGCTTTTTTTGAAAGGCTGATTTTTCTTAGAGCACAAGACTACAAAACTGAGCTTTAACACACAAATCGCGATATTGAACAGCGTTCTGACTTTCGTACAAAAATCTAGAATTTTCGACAGGCCTTGGAGCATCTATATCCATGTTTTTAAAAGGTCAACATACATCCAACTGGCAGTCTAAAATGAACAGAAATCCGCAGTTCAAATGTAGCCAATCTGAAAAATAAAACCCTTTACTCTCACTGCCACTCGCAAAAAAAAAATAGCTACCAAAATTGAAGAAAAAAGTTACCAAACCAAGATAAAATTTACCAAAAATCTGGAGACGATTTGAAACGCAAAGAGATTAAATAGCATAGATATATAGTCTATATAAGACTTTTCTCTAATTAACGAACATTATATAAAATAAAGTGCACGACTGGGTCGAACGTAACTTTCTCGTTCATCAAAAGTTTTTAAGTAAATGAAGTGGGAGTTGCTGATTGTGTAAGCTCCAAATTGTTGGAAACATTTTAAGGGTGCACATTCAATATGGTTGAAAAAAATTTCAAGTTGGTAATATTTGCTAAAAATAAGTTTCACGTAGCTGTTATTCGAAGTTCGGGCATTGTTATTGTTTCAAAATTATACCGAAAATATGTGAATACAGATCGGAATTTGGGTACCTAGTAATTTTTGATAAATGTTTAAGAAATTGATTTGTTCGTATTTTTCGAGAAAAACTAAGTACGGGGTCTTATTTAGAATACTTATATTATATATATATTTGTATTTTGGTCAAAATCGTTAAAGTGGTTTTTGTAAAATTGGGCAGACAAAACAGTACCAAATATTGTCTAGTTTTAAAAATACTATTGTTTAACTATTTAGCTGAAAACCGAGTACAAGTTATTGTTCGGGATGTAAGCATTACTTGGTTTTTAGGGTTTTATCGAAATCGAAAATGGGGTTTGCGAGATATGAGCAGTTTTTAAAGTGAGCGTTTCCAGAGTTAGAAACGCTGAGTTTTATAACCTATCCATATCTATATGGATATAGTTATAAATAGAAACAGAAACTATTTCGAAGCCAAAAGAAGAAAATGAGTGCATTCAGTAGTTTTTTGAACAAAACAGGGTGGCGCTGACGCACATGCAAATGCAATGCGTTCGCTCAGAAACAGTAAGGCAGCATTTAAATGAATTGATATTGAGCGCGTATTTTTCGTGCTCCTGCTCAAAAAGTTACCATAACCATATAAAAATTACCAAATTACCAAAACTCAAAAAACAAAAAGAAAATTACCAAATTTGGTAAAAAATTACCAAAGTGGCAACCGTGCTCACTCCCCTCTGTGTGCAGACTTTAGTTCTGCAATTTAATTGAATTGCCAGTTCATTGAAACTGTTTCGCACTCACAGATTATATGCACAGTCCGGTCCTGGTTGGCCGTCACCCGATGATGGAAGTACATGCCAGCCATCAGTCAAGTGGGTAGCTGCAGTGCATTCCGCACATCACGCAATTGATTGGATCTAGATTGTCGGCTGCTTCGCAAAAGGCCAAACATTTCCGCTGTCATTTATACCTCCTGCCAGTGCATTTTTTTATTTACAGGTCATCCTCTGGGCGCTGTAGCGTCCGTTCAGGGTTATTGGCATTGCTTACCTTTCGTGTTGCCATTTATATTCGTAGTAATGAGCTGGCGGTGCTGTCGCTGTGCTATCTGAAACTGAATGACGGAACGTCAGGCATGCTGTCTGATTTGTGTGCGGTCAGTTGATTAAATTCATTTCGCAATGCGACCGCATGACACCGAAAGCGCGCGTCCGACATCACAACCGCAGTTCTTGGCAGTGCTAGTTATCCCATAGAGGCGCACAGACGAAGCCGACCATGAAAACACGTCTCCTCGCTGGCAATTAGTCCTTAAAACTCTGCCCTATCCTGACAGAGACACATAGCCGCACAACGGGTCGGAAGTGGGATTATGCGCACACAATGTTTATTTAATAAGGACACCTTTCGGCCCGCCAAACGAAAGGGGGTGGAGATGATTAAAAATTCAGTTCAGGCTAAAGTATGCAAATAGTTTTAGGCGAATAATTCGTTTTAAATTACCATACAGTGAGGTCGACAAACAGAGCAGGGGAAGGAGGCATAGGATGTACAGAACTCTCTCGAAACAACTTTGTGAAAGTTTCGCTTCAGTATTGGGGTCAGGAACTTTTTCGCACGTTTCCACAGTTGTTGGCCACTTGTCCTCCGAGCTAATGGATTTCCATAAATACAGCTCGCCACTTGTGGCCAAGGTATTGATTCCGTAAATACCGACTTGACGTCCGCTCCATTTTTATTTTCCTCTGACATAGTTCCAAATCGCACCGCGCCTAACCACCACCCAGATGCCAGTTACCAGGTTTGCACCCGTTAAACCGTGCAATAAATTTGAAACGATTCTAAAGCGATGTTGAACACCTTAAGTGGAAGCAGGCGAGCAATTTCCTGGTATCCTGTTTGTGCCGGTTTCTTTTTAGTGTATGAATATGTTACGATTGAGAAGGCAAGCTGTTCCTCGCCTCCTGCGCTGGAGCTGAGATCCTTTCAGACGCTGGCTGCTGCGCTGTATATGCTTTCCGCGGAACATTAAGTTAAATTTATGGTAACGTGAGGTTTTTACACCGACGCCACGGTTTGGTGGCCGTATATCTTTTGTTGCACAGAGTAGTGAAGTAATAAATTCATTTTAGCCCCGCAGAAAAGGGATAACGATTTCTACACTTTTGACCTGTTTATGTGCGAAAGGAGGTGAAAGATTTTTAATCGCTTTCGCTTGCAAGGGGGCGATGCCTCTATTAGATCTGCAGATGGATGTTTGGTGTTTACGTTTGCACTTGGCTAAAGGTTTTGAAAACGTGAACATGAATTTTCCTTTAATAAAAGAGTGCGCCTTCTGGGAATCAGCCTCGGGCTGTGATCCTTCGTACAAAAATAAGCAAACCCGTCCTTCTGTCAAGTGTGACAATTTCACAAAATAATATTTCAAGATACTTAGAAAGTTATGCCATCTACAAAGCATACCCCTCCTGGAGGAATGCCTCGATGAGATCAAAAATAAATTTAAACAAGGGTCGCCGGTTGGGCTTATTAAAAAGGGATTGTAACCGCTCCCGGCGAAAATCATTAATTCCATTCACCGCAACACAGGAAAGGGTTGTTCCTCCTGCGGATATTAAACAGATGCTTATCCCTTACGGAAGGTTGACGTCTCTGAGTACGTCCATTTAATTAACTTCCCAGGTTACTGCGAAACCCTTTCCAATTTCGCAGACCCATCAATCAAATATTGACACCCTGCAATCGATTCCATCGGCAATGCGGGTCTCCTACTCTGGTTGACTTTCAAAAGGTTTTACGAGACTGAATCACTGAATGACTGCCACTTTGCTCAGAGACGTGGAAGCGCAATCCATCAAGTCTGCTTGTGTCATCACCGCATCCGGTAGGACATCATACATCCGAAGTAGGAACTCTTTAAAACAATGTCCACCCCCAAATTCCTGGCAGAGACTCCATAAAATGGACTTCCTTCAAGGACATATTCTGCAGCCAGCACAGGAGATTAGGGGAATTTTTGATTTCATCTTTGATGCGGTGACTCTGGGCAATATCTTTGCAGAGGAACACAACTTATGGTGTCCACCATTAGGTGCTAATCTTAATGGCCCTCTGGACCGTAATACAGTCTGTGCAATGTTGTATCTAGCGTCGTAATATATTCATAGGACATATGGCTCTCATGGGCCTGGTCATAAAGGAGAAGTTCTGCCAAAATTGCAAGCCACAATAATTATAAGATTAAAGCAGCTCTTCCTGCCCGGTATATTTTCGGTTTCATCCCGACTGTGGATTAAAACAAAAAATATACGAAAACCAATTCCATCGTAGCATGGAGCGGAGCTTGCTGGGAGTTGCTGCCACATGTGGAGGAAATGGTATGAATATGAATAAGGCAGAGTTGGGGGATTATAAACGAACTCTTTCAAAAATTTGTCTCGAAACTCATTTAAGATGGGGTGGTGCAGCTGTGCTGAAGTGGAAACCGAGGATTGCAGTATACATACTGTTTTTTTTTTTTTTGCAATGTAGTGGTTGAACGTAGTTTCATAAACGATATTATTGAAGGAGCAACCATTGCCGACGACACAGAGGGGAATTTAATTCAGTTCCACCTTGATTGTGGAGATTGCTGGCTTTCTGCGTTTCGACGAGAACAAATGCACACCTTCTGGATCATAAGTATACGGCTCCAATATTCCCTTTGGTCTTGTGAGTACACCTGCATTTATATTGATCATTACTCCGGCATAAAATTGGACATACGAACCCTTTTTAAAAATAAAGACGCGACTACTCTTACCTGGGAAGTAAAATTGCGGAACAGTACAAAGAGCGAGATGATTATGTTTCACAGCAAGAGTGTCTTTTCTGAAGAACTCTTTTCTTCTTTGTTGAAGAGGAGGACATAAATAATTGCTGAAGACACTGTTTGATGAAAAAAGGGTGATAAGTCCCTTTTTCGACGGATGACATTTTTTTACAAAGCAGAAACGGATAAGAAAAGTTCTCAAAAAAATGTGTGGGAGCCCTTAAACAAACTGACAAAAAGTTTATTAAAGGGCTCCCACATAGACGCTCTTATCAAAGATCAAGCTGTCTACTACAGCGAAACTACGAACATACGTCCAGGTCCACTATCGCTATCATCATCAATATCAATGTCACTTGAGTGGTCCCAGCCTAGCTCTCGATTTTAGAAGTAAGATTTCATACTTGGCATGCCTTATAAAGCCAAATTAAATCCTTCACAGTGATGACTTTATTCTACTAAACCTCTTCATCATTCTGCCAAAAAGCATCGATTCCGTCCTGGCTTAGAGTTTAAAAAAATGTGGCAGATCAGTTCAATATTTTCCTATGCTATGTGCTTGGATATTGGGAATGAGAACGAATCGAAAACTTTTCGGTACGTAGTTTTCCATTCACTCTACATGTCGCAGGTATTTAGACAATCGACGCTGCGTACTTTTTTGACCAGGTCACTATAGCTTTGGAGCTATTAGAGTTCGGTATTTTTTGTTCATCCTTAACTCAACCGAAAATCACTCGAAGGAATTTTGTGTTTCAAGCGACCAGGGAGATCATCATCCGGCTTGGCCAACGTCCATGCTTCTGCTCCATAAAACAGGTCAGGGATGTAGAGCTTTTATAAAGTCACTTGAATTCTTGGGCCAAAGAAACAGCTGGTGCAACTCTTGGCTTGGTATTTGCTGTGGTGTCCTTTTCAAAGTTAAAAGCAGACCCGAGGTAGAGAAAGTCCCTAACTACCTCAGAGTTACAGCTGGCTACTGTGACGTTCTTTCCGATTTTTCTATACTATGTGACGAATTCAGTGCTCAAAATAATTAATCCAATTTCATTTCAACAATTTTACGCTATTTTTTAAACTACTAATTGAAGGAACTGCGACGGGCTTCAGCTGCAAAGGCTGGTTAAGTGCGTGTGAAACGAAAGTTGACAGTTGACAGAACAAAAACAGCTCAAAAGTTGACGAGTGTAGAAAGTTGAGCTATGAAATAAAACATTGTGTATCCATTTTTATAAGCATTGTTAAAAAGACTGATGCCTCTATAGTTGGGGAACAGTACAGAGAGTCTCCCTTCTTGTGGATCGGGCAAACAGTGCTGAGGCTCCACTTATCCAGCATACCTTTCTCCGACCAATTCTTGGAGAAGATTTGGTGTATGCCTATACCAAGCTACATCCCGTTGCCTTTAAAAATGCGGCAGCTAAGCGCTCCGGTCCAGCAACTTGTTGGACTCCAGCTTGGATGTTGCTATCCTCACTAAACTTTGGGCAGGGGAACGGAAGTCTTATCTTTTATAGTCCAGGTTGAATGGTCCGTTCTTTATATGACAGCGGAATTAGTCTCTTTTTCGCCATTCAACAGTCTGTACTCTGTAGAAATGAGTTTTCAATCTCCTGAGCACTAATTGTGCCTCTACTAAAGGGTCTCCTTGTTCGTCTCTACAGGGGGCAGATCATGTAAGACAATGATCGTCCAGATGATATCGCTTTTATGTTTAAGCCGATTTTTTGTTGTATTTTCGTATGTTTTTGTTGTATTTCAGTGTATTTGTGGAGAATGAACTAAATGAAGCTTATAAACTCTGTATTCTTCCACTTAGTTGCTAGTTTTGGAGGTCGATCATGACACGTTCTTTTTAACTTTTGATAAAACTGCAGCTGAGGACGTGTGTCTTAAGTTCACTCATGTTAAAATAGCAACTGAAAGTCCAATCACGGTAAAATAGAAATCTGAAAAATCAGCTGTCATTTTTCAAATTCATTGCCACTGGAAAAGATGTTGGCAGTTCGAAAAATAGGGTTCCGAAAAAACCTTTATACGGTTGGGATTAGCAAAGCAAACGGATAGGTTTTCATTAGCAGCCGTCTCTCCATGCAACTTTAACAAAATTATAGTCCAAGAAGATTAAAGGTTACACTTTATATAAATATTTCACACTTCAGTACCGTTATGGGGCGCTTTCGCATAGACCAACATACCTGCTGGTTAACTCTTCGTTGCAATGACTTCTGTTGGAGTTGCAGGTGAAGAGGAGGATACAACTTCTCAATAAATGTCCCGCATTGTCTCAAGAAAGACGCTCTACCTCAAAGCCCTTCTTCGACAAGCTGGTCCAATCAAGTTGTCCATTACCAGCGCCTAGTACTATCTACGGAAGCAGGGAATGCTTCCAATGATAGGTATCGGCTTACATTAAATGTTACATCATCACTAGATTCCATCTATCCACTAAAATGGCGGACCCGCAATTCACTCTGTGCCAAACCTTGTTAAATATTCCTGAATACTAATACTCGGAGTTAAAAATATGCAAACTCCTGCCCAGTTCTGTTGCAGTCAGCAACATTTTTTCGAAACTATTCAAATCGTTGTCTCCCAATTCGATCTGTGTATTCATGCAGTGTATAAAAAAAAAACAGACTTGATGCAAAATCAGGATTAACTACATCTGTTCCTCTCACCTCACTGGCAGCCAAAACAAAATAAAAACTCTTCCGCTGTTGATGGGGTATGACTCAGCCAGGCGCGCGCCATTATGGAAATTCAAATTCGATATATCCACCCCAGTGCACTGTGCACACACGATGCAGTTGGCAATCCAATTTAATCTAATTTCCATCAATTTGTGTATATAATCACTGGGCCATGCCAAAGCCGTGCATGGTGCATGGCTTCATTTAAAGCCTTAAAGTAAGGTCAGGAATTTTCATTCCATCATATCGTCCTCCGGACTTCGCTTCGCAGCACCACAAAGGAAGTCAAACATCCATTTGGGGCCAGAGAATGAAGAGAATGAAATCATAAAGACACGCACACAGAACAACAGCTACGTAAAAATGCCAACACACCTATCCTTTTGACAGCGAAAACCTAAAAATCTGCAACCACACCCCCTGCTGCGTCGCGTCAACATTGTCGATTTCAATTACGAAGATTTTCACTTGAAGCCGCTCCAGTTTAAAGGGTAATGCTTGAAATTTGTAAACGGGGGTAGGGCTGCCTATTTGCCTCCGCCCATTATGCTACGCATAAAGCTTTGTACAAGAGGGAGCAAAGAAAAGGAAGACCTTCCTTTGGCAAGGAAAAAAACAGTCAACTTTGCAGAAAACAAGTCTCGGAGAGAAGGTAAATACGTTGACGCCGTCGTGTCAGTCTGTCATGTTTGGCTTTCGTATAATGTCGGCGCTAAACACACAAGACGACAAGTAAAAAGCCAGCCAAGCGTAATCCATTTACAAGGCACCATGACGAATACTATGTATATGTACAAACTTGAAGGATTCAAAACAAAAATAAAATGAAAAGAAAGGGATCCAGCGTTCAACCTCCCGCAGGATTTTTAAAACGCTTGAGATCCCTGCGAATAGGGCTAATAAAACGGGAACAAAGGCGTGGAGAGTATGGGAGAATCGACACACAACTGAGGCTGATCCGATTTCGAACACCATGTCGCGCTATCAAGGCATGCAAACAACTCAGAAGATTTATTGTTCATAAATTTCTCGAGTGCGTAGTTGGCGAGGCTATTGTGTGCCCATGTTAATGCCACAAAGGTGGAACATTGACTTGGCCACATCGCGGGGGAGAGTGTACTTTGCCGCTGAGTAGTTTACCCCAAGTCGTGGATGATGACAGTATAAACGACAGACGCGTGGGTTAGCAGTAAGCGCATTTCTTAAATCCTTGGAACTCACACGTCTTTACGAGCTTCTGTAGAAACTATGGGGTTTCAATTTTATCTTAGGTTGTGGTTAACGAACCAGGGCGTAGGAGGATGGATGAGGTTTTTTTTTTTTTAATTTTCAGCAGCCTTCAGATCTATTGGCCTGTTATGATAGATTTTTGTTTGCGTGCAGCGTCGTTTGGGAGTCGTAAAATCGAAGGTTGAAGGTAAAAATACATTTTCTCATGTGCTGACTTACAGTGAAAGGCTTTCAGACTTCTTAGCATTCGAAGAGATTCTTTTCTTTCTACTGTGAAGTTTAAACTATGAGTTGAGCTCCATCTCAATCTTTTTAAATGAATGTAACTTTTATTGAATGGTGTGGAGGGGCTTTATTTTGCATTCTAAGTCTGGCATCAGCTTTTTTGCAAGTTTCGTAAAAAAATAGTGAAAGACTGGGGTTCAGAGCTTATAGCTATAAATCGAAACACATGACACAATATGTCCTTCAAATTTTAAAGACCGAGGAGCGTTGGACTACTGAGCGAGAGGTCAGAGAAAACGACAATTTAAATTCGGAGGTGCGCTCCATTGCGCCGCCTCTCGCGAACGTCTGGGAAACGTCCCGAAGTGTAACTGCCCTGGAAAAGCTTTTTTCAGTCGTGCGAACTCCGCATAAAGTTGTACATAGGTTCCTTCCATTCGTCCCAAAAATAAAAACTTGAAACTAGGCCTAGGAAACCTTTGTGGACCTGTTGCGTCAACCAGTTATTTATTTCTTAAAGAGACTTCTTTTAAAGGCTTCTAAGCTATTGTCTTAGTTCCAAATATACGAAGTACGTACTAAACCAAGAAAAGGGCGATACCAAATGGATTTTGTATCAAAGCAGCGTCAATGACTAACTGATGGTCCCCCAAGCCCCAATTTAAGGAGTTCGAAGGGCTTGTGGTGGAATTTAAGCCCCGATGGTTTTATAAGAACCATCTGCGGGAGTTTAGAAGGAAACACTGTCGCTGAAGTGCAGGGAATAGTAGCAGTGCTAAGCTGCGTTTGCTTGAGCTGCATCATTTGAAGCAATGCTGGAGAGTATAGATGGGATTGCCTGATCTATAAAAGAGGTGGAAAGCTAGAAATAATGCGGCTCAATAAGTCATACAAATTTGTGAAGGAATATAGGAGACAAGTGGGTTTCATTCACTCTTTCCAAAGCTATGGGTGTAACCTTTTTGCGGTGAATTTTTATAAGTATTTTTATTTTTTTAAGAATTTAAAACAAGCTCTAAGACGTAATATAATTTGTTTTATAAACTGATTAATTGCGAAATTATAATATGCTTAGACGATATTTTGTAGGCATCAAATTTCGAGTTTAAAAACCAAAAAGCAAATAAACGATAGCTAGAGGTCGTTGATAAAATTCCGGTCCTCAAAATTCAAAATGCAATCCAAATACGCAACTGCAATTTGCAAAAAAAAATTCCTTGTCGAATTTGAGATGATGCAAAAAGGATTCATAAGAGCAATACGTTCACGGAATAAAGCCTATTTAACATATGAAACAAATTCCATCACGTATGCTCGTTCAAGAGTAACCCGATTCGGTTACGAAAAGTGAGCGATGGGACGCGCTTAGGACCGGAAAGAACGTTTTAAAAATATATTACTATTGGCAAACCCATTGATGGTGGAAAGTTCCAGTCGTTCAAAAGCTCATTCAAGAATTTGGCATTTGGGTCTCTTGACCATCTTGCATTCGGTGCGAAAACTTGCTCAATTTAACAAGACTTTCCGATTTTGGACATGTTCTGTCATCACCAGTGTTGTCAGACTTCGAAGACTGCTCTCCCCTTTTTTTAAGTTCGAAAAAAATTCCCGTTTTTTCCCCTAAGTGAAATTTTTACTTCAAACTGTAACCGTTCTTATCAACAAGCTTAAAATAACCATATAACATAAAAATATGCATGTTATACAATAAATTCCTTATCTATGTAAAGCCAAATGAAACTCTTTCTTCAAAGTTAAAATATATTAATTCAAGTAATTTGTGTTTAAAACGCGAATGACCGGCCAGTTTTACGGTTGAAATTGTACTGATTTAATTTTTTTACATGCCGTAGCTGGATTTTTAGGAAGGGAACGATCGCGTTATGCTATGTACGTCTGTCGGTGTCGGTCGCGTCTTGTTGGTACGTTGGTATTGGTATGTGTCTGTTATGTACTACTTGCTGGCTGGCTCGTTGGTACTTTGGTGTTGTCTGGCTAGTCATCCCACGTCTATTACACATAATATGAAGACGAGTGAATACATTCAAATACACAAAAATGGGAAACGTTTACTTTCATGCTTAATATGAACAATTCATTCTTTGAAATGAACCTTACCAATAAACATTTCGAGTTTCGAGTTTAAATTTTAGTACCTAATTCAAAATAGCTATATTTGCCATACACATTTTGCATCTGTTGTGAGCATCCGTAAATTTAAAATCAAGACTAAAATTTGTTATTTATACGGCGCAATGAAAATACTTTTTATTTTTATTTTAAAATTTTTTATGTCTCACAGAAATTTTTGATTTTTCCCCTTTCTTAAGCTTTTCTCTCGTTTTTCCCTTTTTATTTAAAAAGCTACAAAATTTCGCGCTTATCCCCTCAATCTGGGAGCACTGGAAATCACCTTAAATTTCAAAATTGAACATTTCTAGCTACAGATAATATTCACAAGGTTACGGTGATGCTGACTGATTAGATGAGGCGGGTACGTGGTACTTTCTACAGCGCCAAAGAAGGCTGTCTGTCCCCGGAGTTTGCTGACAGAAATTGGCTTTAGTGCTCTTGCTAATAGCTAAACTTAACGCTTTCGTGAAAAATTCCGTTTTTTAAATAAAACGAAACAAGCATGCCTAAAGGGGCACAACATGTGGGAAGTATCCAATAAAGAACTTTTGGTGATGGTGATATGGTTGCCTACATGTTTAACAGAGAGCTTAAAGAAGACTTACCAAAAGAATGTTTTCAATAAAAAAAACATTGCGCCATTAATCGATCCTTTTCAGCTACGTAAACGTGACTGACGCCATCTTTCATTCTAGAAGCTTCTGCGGCGAATTTTCAGTCGCTCTCCATCATGAGAAATTGCTTCGCCTTAAGCAGTGAACGAGGATTAGACCAAATATACCTATGCAACCAACATGCAACAATCTTTCTATCAACAAGGATAAAAGTGACTTCGTATAGTATAATTCAGTTGTTCATTTCCCTTGGAGTGTAGATCTAGCGAAGGAGTACTCTAAAAAACCAACTGCTGCTGACAGCTGCAAGCTGCAACAACAAGGAAGCTTCAAAAGACCTGACTCCTGAAGCACGAGCTTTCAGTTATTTCTTTCTTCCGAGTGCTGGACATTAATCAAGGATCCAGACCGTTTTCCATCCAACTGTGAATGCATTTTAAACACCGATCCTCAAAGCACAAATATTCAGAGTCACTGCCAAAAACATACAGTCCCGGATTAAAATCTTATAAATTACCACCCAAATCTTCTCAGAAACAACTCGAAGTTACGATGAAAATTTCTAAGGTGATTACCTCAACACCCACTTTGAAGTTGGCTACTTACATTAAAGACTGCGCCTTTTTGATAATCTTCCACTCATTTATACAATTTACCATCCGGCCTGAGTCAAAACAAAAATCCATCGTATCGTGGGGGACGCGCCGCAGTCAATTCACCCGCCTTAATCGCGGACCAGCAAATCATTTTTAATTGCAAATTAAAATTCCTGGCCGTCATCTAACGAACCCCAAGTACACTATCTCCAGTTGGCAAGTGTATCACTCCCACATTGAAATGCCTTACGACCTCCGCAAGGTAATAATTCCCGCTCAGGTGAATGTCGTTCCACTTATCTGAATACTATCAAGTGCCCCGAGAAGAAAACTCGCCCGAGATGAACATTCTGCGGTCGGCATATCTTCAAGGCGAAAGACCCGAAAAATAGCAGCACCATAGCGAAAACATTCCTTGTGAATATGAATCGAGATGGATGGCTGTGTTGTAATGAGTGCGGATAAAGCGAGAGCGCACAGCAAAATTATTAAAAGCTTCGCGTTTGAGTTCCTGTTTTACACTCGACTGCTCTGCGGGTACGACCGGAATGAAATACGTTTCTCAACCCGAACCCAACCCCACAGTGCGAACAAAAAGAGGTCCACAAGCTGCCAGCAGACGGACATCGGACACTGAAAGCAACGAACGACGATGCCATGAATTGCATAATAAAAACTATAAACAATAGAGTGACTTAATGGGTTGTAAATGTAATGCCATGGTATGCTTTGTGGAAGAACGGAGGCAGTCAGTGAACCGATGCAATGGATGGCTGGTTAGAAGGTACCGAGGCGCAGGACACCACCGTTCGTAAGGTGGATTTATTGTGAGAGAACGTGGTGAAGGATTTAAATGTCGGAGATAGGCCACTAGAGCAGCAATAATGAGGATGGATAACTGTGCTGAATAAAGTCCGAATAAAAGCGAGAATGCCTGAATGTTTCGGAATCTAAATGCGAGAGGTCTGTACTTGGTTGAAAGTCGTTTAAGCAACAATTTGTGGGTCATGATGTATTTCGAAGGTGTGGTGACAAGGGTCGGGGTATTGTTCGACGGTTTTCTAAGTGAAAGCAACCTCGTAGTAAAGTCTAAAAGGCTTTTGCGGACTTTGACTGAACGACCAGATATTCCCATCTGGAAAAATGGAAAAAAATTAAGTTTCCGCGAATGCAGACATGGTTTCGTATAGCTCGTTTCTTCATACGCTGTCACATAGGCGACTTTGAAGTCGATAAAGGGGTTACGTTCACCGACTTAGAGGTTTGGCGTTCCTTTTAGGATTTGCCAAGGGTGTGGATATTCGGTCGAAGGTAGGCAGACTTTCATGGGATAATACCGCTCTGACAAGAGCTGATCGGGTTACTGGCTTACACATTTAGAAGGTTTATCTGCCATCATCCTTTTTATTTGTGGGGAGCATCAGCACTTGTTATTTTTATTATTTGGAAGGGGTTGTTGTACTGTGAACTTTTGGTTTATTATAAAGCCTACTTACGCCTCAGAGAGGTGAGTTTCCTCATAAGAGTTCCCCTCACATTATTCTTCCTTACGGAATCATTTTAGAGGGTCTACGGTCTTGTACTCTTGCTTCTAATTGGCAGCAGAATTCAGTCCTATACCACTCTCTCCAATTCAATTGCCTATACATTTTTTAAGAATCGAAGTAAACTCTATAAGCAAAGTATAGGTTCATTCGCCTAAGCGGTTAAAATCTAGCACAATCGGTATAAATCGAACGCTGAAAAAGAGAAAACTAGCAAAACAACGAGTAACGAGCAGTTCCTTCTAACGTCCGAAATCGATATAAATCAATTGCAATGCAATCGCACAAAGTCTAAGCACGTTCTCATTAAAATGACAGAAAAAGAGCAAATTAACAAAATAACGAGAAATGAGCAGTTCCGCTCTTGGCTCAAATCTCAAAGAGTTTCAACCGGCAAGTACTGATAAATATGTCAAATGCACAAAGTGGACAAGAAATAAAACCAAAATCCGCCTTAAAAATAAATTGCGCACAAAAATAAAACCTCTGAAAATAAAGAGAACTCCGCGGTGGTCGAATGTTCTCCCAGAACGTTTCATATGTAATTCTTGCAACTTTTCAAAGCTATAGATTTATTTGTGATTTGGGTTAGATGTCAAAAATACAAGTGGCTCAAAGTAGCCCAAAGTCTATCCACATACTTTGGAATGTATTTTCTCTGAGAAAAATTCGCTCAATTTTTTGAGCTTGACATATTTTTAGTACTTGGATCGGGAAAGTAAGCAAATAGACCTTTTACCGCAAAACGTGTCAAAAACGCTCACGAAAACTGCACGCAAATGTAAAAAAAAAAACAAAAAATATTTGTGAAGAATGTCAAGAAACTCGTTAAAAATGTACAAAATCAACAAGATCAATCTTTGTCAAAAAATACTGAAAGAAAAAAATTTAAAAAGGCTTTCACTGGTATAGTATCGGTCGAAAGCAACCGAAAATAAAGAAAATCAATTATTGTCAACCTGGGGTTTTAAATAAAGAACACTTTTATCAGTTTATTATCAGAGACAGAAAAGCGTTCACACATCGGCATATTCAATCATACTACAGCGAGACATGTCTAAAATGTGCCGAAAAGTAATTGAGAAACGCTTTCAAAAATGTGTCGAAATCATGCTAAGAAAAAAAGCAGACCCGTCAAAAAACGACCTCGCCAAAAGGCAAACCAAGCCAAGAGCCTCTTACAAATCTCATCGAAAACGTGTCAAAAGATGAGTCCAAAATGTTGTAAAAATCCCGGAATGTTCAAAAGATTGCGAATGTCGAGATTAAAAAGTGCGACCTGTGCAACATATCCTGGCTTAAAAAAATGAGATAAAATCGGTGGTCCTCAATAGCTGCTCTAGCGGAAAAGTTCCACATAATTCTGTTAGTAATACTCAGCGTTTGATGCCAAGAGATACACCTAAAAGCTTATAAAAACTTGCACTTGCACAACGCCTTTGGGCAACCAAATACCACATGAAAGACCCGAAAGCCCGTCAAAACCCTCCTATTGAACAGGTTGGGTTCAAAACTATAAAAAATCCTCCAAGAAGCTGGTCTCTTTGAAGCGAATTTCAACAACAATCGACGTGTCAATATCGGTTGATATTTATGAGCCTAACGTGATTGAGAGGACTTCCAGGTTCCTTAAGTGGAAACCAGGTCATCTTGAACATTTTTCAAGGTGCAATCTGCTGCTGCCAGAACATAAATACAGAGGGTTTCTTCGAATCGAAACGAAAGACTTGAAGCACTAACTATGGACAAATTTTAAACTCCCACATAATCCGTTTGACTTGAAAAATCCTCGCCATCCCCTCCACGGACATTCAAAAGAGCTCTTCACAATAACTTTTCCAAGTTACTATAGAGTCCTTCAATGCGATTCTCTTCCTGCATACTTTCCGTAGGTATACTCCTCCATTTAAGTGTGGCTTCCAGCGTTTAAAAAGCTTTTAGTGCAAGTCGACTAAAGTTTAAAGTGCAGTTTTGTAAATAGCAGTTTGCAAAAAAAATGATCACGCTCAGCGATGAGTTTTAATACTTTTGAACCGAACTATCGAATTTCAGTCAATACAATTTTCAATTTTTTATTCAAACAACGAAAAGCGAGTATCGAATAACCGTGTCCGCTCTCATACATATAAATCTGCGAGAACTGCGCTCCAAGTGGTATCATTCCAACCTGTGTCTGGCTGGCAGTGTATTGCAAAATATACAAAGTTTAAGTACACACCCTCGCTGTCATCGACTCAGAGTCTCCAGTCGAGCACGCAGTAATTAATTTTCCGGGGGGCGAGATTCGACGAAAATTCATTACAGCCCAGCGTTATAACTATGGCAACAAAAACTTAATTACAAACAGGGTGGGTCCTAGATGCTCTCCACGCACGCCCGGCTGCCCCTAAGAGCGATGGAGTAATCCACACACTCAAAAACTACTCCCACGATATACGACACAAGACACCATGTGGCAATCCACTCTCTGCAACAGACAAGTAATCCACAGACTTAATGCTTGACACCAATAAGATATCGTGATACCGAATTTCCCAACATCCTGTCTAAGTCTAAGTCTCGTCAGCCAAAAATGGGAAGCGAAAAGAATTGTCCCATGCGATCCCATATTGAATGCTGCAATCATTATTCGCCTGATGGTGCACCTTGATTGGAGGTCCCTCTTATCCACCATCTAACCTGGCATTTGTTTTCCCCATAGCAACGTCAGCCACTTATTCGCACATAATCTATCTTAAGTGCAGCTTTGGCATGGTACAGCCAACACATCCTGGCCGGAAGATTTATACCCGTCCTGACAGCTTCCTCATCCACATCCAAACACATGCACTTGCTCATTGTGTGCAAGCAAATATCCTTATGCAACAGAGTTGCACATTCTGTACATGTCCTCTCCGATTGTGTGTGCGCATCATTTACTCCCGATCTCGGAGCGTGTTTTGTTCACACGAGACGACACCCTGACAGCGCAGAGGAGGACACACAAGACACATGAGCACGGCTCACTGGAAGAGGGTCGGAGAACGGGGATTAAGTGGAGGGACATAATAAGATTTTCATTTTGATGCAAATTTATTTATGTCGCAAAAGAATTGCGCTCCACTTTTCATTCTGCAGAGGGCGTCGACGTGCACGTTTGTTCGTCCATTTGGCCAAGGAGGGTGAGCCGCCCAATCATTCAGCAACTGCAACTGCAACTCCTTGTGTAAATCTGATTCCAGATAATACAAACCTCCTCTGTGTACTGGAATTGGAATTTTGATGGCATAAAGTCGAAATAATAACGCGCGTTCCGCCTCTCTCTCTCTGATGTACGAAGTCCTGCCGTTTCAGTTGGTTGCTGTTGTGCCCCGAGAATGATGAATTTCGCCGATAGATTGGATCGGGGGAGTGGGTACATCTTCTGAGACGGATTTCGGGGAGAGACCAGTTGAAAGGAATGCGAATGAAGTGAAGCCAAACAGTTTCAACTGCAGTTGATCGTTTGTGCGGCAAGTAATCAGAAATTTAGTTGGTCTCGGCGGTGAGGGGATTTATTTCTTTGAATGGGAATATCCAGAGGACGTCATGGAAAACAATTACAAAGCCAACACTGGTCTGGGGGAATTATGAATAAAAATAATTTCCTTTCCATCCTCGATGCAGTGCTGTCCATGTCAGCGTTGACCTTTATCGAAAATAGATTTAGCCGATGGGGGTAATGGGTTTGTGGTCGTCAAAACTCTGACAGTTGCGTGACGGGTAAATGCGAGTCTATTGTGACAGACAAGAGGGGAAGGAAGATAGGCGTGGGCTTCATTTCAAATCTGTCTTTACTAAAACGAAAATATTTAGACTTGCGGAAAGGTATGAATAATTTGGCGGTTCTCCGACCAAACCCTTGGGTACTATAGTAACCCTTTTTAGTGGGCAGGAAAAAATTTAAAAATTCACATCTTCCATAGTGTATCTTCCATAAGTATCTATTGTGACCCACAAAATGTTTAAGGTTAAGGTTTGAAGTGGCTGTTAGCGAAGCCCACTGTAACTGCTTTGGAATGCCGCAAGTGATTTCCTTTACAAAATAGTTTGATCTGGAAAGGCGAAGTTGAAATTCAGAATAAGGTAGAAGGACTAACAAAGTACTCTCCAGATGCTTACTGAATCTTGTAAACATGTCCTCCGAAGTAGAACATTGTATAGTGAGGTACCATTTCATTCTTAGCTCGAAAATGCTTCATTAGGCACAACCAGCGCTATCATTTTCAATGCACCCTCGATTAGGGGATAAAATCAGCTGGACCTTCCACAACCTCCGATCTTCCGCCTCTGCCTCTATTTCAGTATCAATAATTACTTCCTCCTATAAAAGGGGAGGGTTTTTCGTAAGTTCAATTCGATAAGACGATCACAGAGAAGCGAAGTCAAGGAGTCCTTTACTTCTGGATTTACCCGATCGATTACTATTAGTGGGGCTATAACCCAAGAAAGTTCGTTCGTCATGTTCATACCTAGACAGAGGTAATTTCCTAGCCAAAGTCGACTGAGGTAGCATCTATAGAGACTGATAATGCGAAACCATGTAATTCCTTGACATCCCTGCTAAGCTTGTCCGTCTAAACGGAATAAAGATGAACAAAGATGATCCTTTACTTCTGGATTTACCCGATCGATTACTATTAGTGGGGCTATAACCCAAGAAAGTTCGTTCGTCATGTTCATACCTAGACAGAGGTAATTTCCTAGCCAAAGTCGACTGAGGTAGCATCTATAGAGACTGATAATGCGAAACCATGTAATTCCTTGACATCCCTGCTAAGCTTGTCCGTCTAAACGGAATAAAGATGAACAAAGATGATCCTACAAGGTCGATACTGAGACATAACTGTCATGAAAGAGCTTCTCAATTAGCCGTTTGGGCTCGGCATAAAATTGTGGATCCCTTCCATTCGTTCAAAAAATTAAAACTCACACAAAGCGAATGGTTGTGAGAAGCTAGGCCTAGGGTTCCTACGGACCTGTTGCGCCAACTATTTTTATTTATTATTTCTGACTTCGCCTTTGGGGCTCATGCTGAAGGACATCCAGGTAGTTATTTTGGTTGCATATTTTAAGGGTGCAAATCATTTTGTATGCATAATTTAACCTGTTTTGTCAAAAGCATTCCTATGTCAAGAAAGGCGCTCATATCGACTCCTAAGCATTTGTAGGCGGTCTTATCTTATATTATTTTAAAAATACAGTTTTATGCCCAGTACACACGGCCGATTGAGAAGCTCTTTCATCTCTCGGATGTTTGTCAGATGTTCGCGCGAGGTGGCGCAGTGGAAAAAAAACCTTAAGTTGGAATTTTTTTTTTCGGGATTGGAAACTGGGACCCCTAGCTTAGAAGTCCAACACACTTACCACTAAGCCACTGCGCCGAAACTAAATAATCCATTTTGCCAAAAAAAAACTCCCAAAAAGTAGGCTAAAGAAACATTTCGAAGAGAAGTTCCATCCAAATCTGTTCAGTAGTTTTCACGCCGACATTAAAGCCCTAACAATTTATTACCATTTGCAGATAGATATGGATTGTGGGTCATTGGAGCAGAGTTCGATTTTCGGTTTCTATGACAAGCAATGACTTTATCTGCCAACAGATTTGTCAGTTGTGACATCTGAATCGTCTTCGATCAGTTCTGGATAATTTTTTCACTTTTCCTTTCAGAAAAAAAAAATTTTTACTTAGACTATTTAAAATTGGAAACTTTTGCACACTTCTAGTGCGTCTGACAGGGACCTCAATACCCGTGGCCCCCACTTTAAAAAAAAATTCTCAAAAATGGTCCCTTTTTCATTTTAAAGAAGATTTTAATTTTATTGAACGAAAAAGAAAAAAAATATATTTGTTTTTTTTTTGGTAAATAAATGTTTTTGCTGCTCCGTTTATGTTTTTTTTTTTGATATGAGTATTTTATGTGGCCCATTTTTTTGGCTCGGGACTTTTTTTTTAGAAAATTGGCAGCGGCAACGCTGGCTGGGATGCACCTCTACAACGTCTTGAACACACCTTTTTGTCAAATGCAGAATTTCAGTCTATTCCTAATTTTCAGTCTGTAGACCGATTTTTGAATATCGGGATAACAAAGTTAACTAAGAACTCAAATAGTAACTCATTCCCAAAATAATTGCGAGCTTTTCATCCAAGTGTCATATACAAAATAAACAACAATTTTTTTTTAACTTAAAATGCATCGAAAAATTGTTTTAACGACCGAAGAAAAATCAGTCGGAGTAGGTAGTACAATCGAACTAATTCTTTACAGACTCTTTAAAAAAAATAAATAAATAGTTGGCGCAACAGGTCTGTAGAGACCCTAGGCCTAGCTTCTCACAACCATTCGTTTGTGTGAGTTTTTCATTTTTGGGTCGAATGGAAGGGATCTACAATTTTATGCCGGGTCCAAACGGCTAATTGAAAAGCTCCTTCATGACAGTTATACTCTCGGATGTTTGTCAGACGTTCGCGAGAGGTGGCGCAGCGGAAAAAACCATATGTTGGAATTTGGGTTTTTTCGGGATACACAGACTCTTTGGAAAAGATTATAAAACTGTTTATTCAAATAACTTGTATTGTATTGTTAAAGGCTATATTAATATTGGTTCGTGGCCTGAAACTTTTTAAAAATTTACGAACAGCTGATGATCGTTTGGGTGTACCGTAGGGAGACATTTCAAAAATTGAATTTAATGAAAAGGGTGGTTTTCGGGCGGTCACATCGCATTCTGTTGGTTCAAAACCGAGAAGGAATATGCCTGACAAACAAGAATTTACATAAAAAATTGGTCTAAACTAAACGTCCCATTCGAACATAGTCATGCCCTGTTTGAAATTCTTGGCAGCAAACAACAACAGAATTAGCGTTATTAGCGAATTAGTTGGGATATAACCAACTGGCACTGGTAGCAGAAATTTCGCCATTGCTTATATACGCCCAAAGCTTGACGTGCATCCTGTTCTCCTTTTGTTCCAATCTATCCAACTTTATTGCCGTTGTCACACTATTTGTCTTTCCTTTGGTAAAATATGCTCAAAAACGCTGACCCATATTTTTGCCATAGCACTCCATGATGACACCATGCTGACCCAATTTATCGCCTAATACGTCGTCCATTCATTCTCCTTGGTAATCCTTGAAAAGAAACTACCAGAAGCACTCAATCGTGTGAATAAGTCCACATACATAATGCCCCCATTTGTTATCGTAAATATTTTGAAATATGGTCGGATTACAGTCTTTTTTTCTTCCTCTCGATCGGTGTTGTTGGGCTCGCCCCCCAAAACAACACTGAAAAGGAGAAAAACCATAAATGGCTTCCCTTCGGAAGATTATTGATTCCCCATCCGGTTTTCTTTCCTTTCACGATGGCGATTTATGACTGGTGTTTAAAAGTTTTCCCCTAAAAGAAAAAAAAATGAAAGAACTCAAACTTTGAAGGAAGTTGTTCCTTCCACTCGTGGAGGGGGAGCCTTTTAATAGCTCCGTCACGTCAAGCAAGTTTTCCCCGCCTCCCACAGTCCGATGGAGATGATGCGAACAGCATCAAAAGTCACACAAACTCCCCTGATGTGTCCGATATGGAGCTGGGGGTTGCAACTTCAATTAACGGATGGAAAAGTATCACCCCCCCCCACTTGAATATGGTCAAACTCGCACTAGCTTTGAATGCAATTGCATTTCTGCGGAGCTCACACAATCTAATCGTCGTTGGCGTGGGCATCGGAGAGGAAACATCACCCAGTGCTGTCGGAAATTGTTGTACAAGTAGGCACTGCCGTTCGTTAGGGATGCTTTTAACGAAAATTACATTTTGTCCATTAGCTGTCAGTTCAATGGTCCCTTTGATGATGGCCAGCCAGGATGTAAGGACCGAACGTGACAGGTGTATTCTGTAGGTGTCGTTGAGCTGGGGACTCGAAAGCCTAATCGGATGCCATGTGATGGTGCCTAAGGCGCCCGTGCACTCGGAGAACTCAGAAGTTCAAAGTAATTAGAGAGCGCAGCCATGGCATTGACAAATCCAATGGAAATATCTGCTACATGCTCTCGATCTTAAAGCTTGAAGCGGGCGGCAATCCTAAAAAGTGACCGGAAAAGATGGAAGTCTAGAGCGAAATTAATGGGCAATGTGGCGGAGCCACCATGCACCTGTGCAAGGATATTACTCAATCGGTGGCCGAGACACTTCAGCTCTTCTCAATGTGCGGTTATCGCATAATTACTCTGAGGATACAGGATATTGTATCGAGGATTAATGTGTTATGGTGGTCCCATCTGCAGGCGATAAAGCACGCAGGGTAAGAAAAGGATTCACCCAACTGGAGACGGAGAACAAGAAAATCCCATTTCGGACCATTCAAATTAATGGGATTTACTGTTGTGATGGATTATGGCACATCCTCCTGTGGGCGATGGAAACCTGAACTGCTTCAGAGTCGCACGTTGCTTCCTGGCAACTGTGCACATCTACTTTTGCTCGAAACAATACGCTACTTATGTGGGGTTGTGAGCTGCTACGAGCTCGCAAGTAGGCCAGAGGTCGGGCTGAGTGCGGAGTGATTTGTTATTAAAATGCTGTTGATAAAAATAAATGGTTGTTGGCGCAGCACTCGAGGGCGGTGGGGTGCACTCGAATTTTAGATTACTCTGAAGTGTCAACAGTGGCAGAGAGCACAGATGCATAGATACCGGAGCGCATTGCATTGAGGGGGGTGGTGAAAGTGTGCCAAACATCCGCTTCTGGTGCTTATATCGATCGAATGGATTGCCAGTAGAAAGCCTAGTGATTCGATTTCGATGGCTGCAGACATCAACAAGTTTGCAATTGAACTGGGAGCGAAAAGTATTGAGATTGCAATTTGGCAGCAACGAACGGTGGATGACGCTTGAGCGTGCACCGGCCCATTTAACATGGCAATCGCTCTGAGGTGGCACTTCTGCCATTGTGGACTAAGAGTTGTTCAGACAAAAGGAAGGAGCAGGCATTTGTTTTTGATTCTCGTAGACTGAGAAGACGTTCGCAATTAACTAATTCTAGTTTCATTCGTCCCAAAATCAAAAACTCACATAGGTAGATGAATGTTTGTGAGAATCTTGGTCGACACCTATACGGATCTATTACACTTTTTATTATAACCTCCACAGGAAGGTATATTCACTTTGTCATTACATTTGTAACGCCAAGAAGGAGTCTGAATCGAGTTAGCCATGTCCGTTTGTCTGTCTGTCTGTCTGTCTGTCTGTCTGTCTGTCTGTTGAAAGCACGATACCGCCCAAAGGAATTGACATAGGCGAATGAAAGTTGGTGAAAGGACTTATTTTTATCGTCGTCAGGTTGGTATTGAAAATGGGCAATGTCGGTCAAGTAGTTCTGGTACCTCCCATACAAAATCAATATTAGCCCCATGTGTCTCTCTATCTGTTGAAAATACGATAGCGTCCAAAGGAATCAACCTAGGCGAATGAAGTTTGGTGAAAGGACTTCTTCTAACCGTCGTTAGGTTAGTATTAAAAATGGGCTATGTCGGTCAAGTAGTTCTGGTACCTCCCATACAAAACCAATATTAGAAAACACATTAAAAGCACGATAGCGTCGAAAGGAATCTACCCAGGCAAGTGAAATTTTGTGAGACGAATTATTTTTACCGTCGTCAAGTTTGTATTAAAAATGGGCTGTGTCGGTCAAGTAGTTCTGGTACCTCCCATACAAAATCAATATTAGGCCCATGTGTCTCTCTGTCTGTTGTTCAATGTAATTACGTACTACCTCACATGCCTAAAACTTTGCATGACTTGTATGCAGTGGAGGGTATCAAGGTGGTATTCCATCAAATAAATAACATCCCTGTCCTACTCGAATTTCAAATTCAGAACGAGTGCCCGAGTTCCTTATCAATCCCCTTTTAAATTTTTTGTGTAAACTGTTTAGGGTTGTTAAATTTTTTCGATGAGACTCCGATCCGACAAAGTTTGTAGAAGAAGCAGGTTTTGTTTAACGGGGTCAAATACCGCTTGAAAGACGATGAAGAATGAGTTACTTGGTTGGTTTTAATAGCCTTTCGTAGCGAGTGATAGGTCAAACAGAAAACGCACGTCCAGTGAGCGAGGAACTAGTCTCCGGAACCAACCTTGAGATTCACTTACGACTTTCTATATTAAAAACCTGAAAAACAACAAGATCGCCGGGTCCCCTGGTTTACTCAATGAAACAGAGGCGTTGATAGGTACTGAACATGCAGAATGTCGTCAGCCTAGAATGGGTGGAAGAAACCGAGCCTGTAGACTGAAAAAAACAGATCCATAGCACGGTCTTATGTCCTTCAAGAAATGTCCCGCATTTTCGTGTTGAGCGTCGCATTTAAGAGTATATTCAATGAAGAGAAGAAGCTTCTTAGTATGGGTAGGTAGGAAGCTTCAGAATATGTAAAGTTGTCGACCTAAGTGTTCCTTCTTGTCTGCCTTGCGGGACCTAAAATGCTATTACCTCGCGCTTTCTTAGGCGAATTGATGCGCCCGCTAAACGCTTCCCTTCACCCGATGACAGTAATTCGAATGTCGCCTTGAACGCTAAAACAACTATTTGCTGTCGTCAATTACCACAAATGATGACAACATGAGCTACATGCAAAAGAGAGCAGGCTTTGCAATTCAAAAGAATGTTTGAAGTACAATTTATAAGCAATTTATTCGAGGAGCCTCCTTCCCAGCAGTGGATTAAGGATCTCTCTTCCGCCACTGTATAATGGAACCGATTAATTTGCGACTGACCACTAACTCAGCAGTTAATCGTTCCCAATTTAATTAAGCCAACAAAGCAGGCTAGGAGTCAAGCACTCGGTGACCTATATACGGGCAGCAAGTTAAGTAGACTTCCACTCAACAATAAACAACAGAAAGTCGCCCGGTTTCTATTGTCTTTATCAAAACTTCACGTTATCCCGTAGTTTGCCATCAAATACCCATAAAACTAAATACCCACAAGAGCGGGCCCAGAAATATCCTCGCGCACACAATACCACAACATCCGCATCGGAGCACTCCGCAAATCGATGCCTACACCACACCGACATCTGTGTTTTGCGCTTCGCTTTAACCAATTAAAAGCGATTTATGCCTTTTCGTGGAAATCATAGAGCAACCCTGGCACGTCCTGCCGTGTGGGCTATGCACGGCGCAGTCCTGCGATTTATTAAGCGCCAAAAACGAATGCTGACTCTCACTTAATTACGCGACCATTGTCACTTGTGTCGAAGGCCGGGACTCAGTGTTGGGATTTTTTTTCGCTGCTGCTGCTGCTGCTTTAATTTATTCCCACACATTTATATATATATTTTAGCCACCTGTCATGGAAAATGAATTATGAGGCCTTGCTGCTGCGAGAAGGAATCCATTTG
Source organism: Cheilosia variabilis (assembly GCA_951230905.1). Taxonomy (NCBI): domain Eukaryota; kingdom Metazoa; phylum Arthropoda; class Insecta; order Diptera; family Syrphidae; genus Cheilosia; species Cheilosia variabilis. The sequence continues at coordinate 59,671,796 of OX579677.1, read as the reverse complement.
GTTTGGCCCCCAAATGATTTATTATTCAACAGGACACGACACGGCTCGCGCGCCGGTTGCCTTAGTTGAATATTGTGCCGGGAAACACTAATATTACACGCATTTGTTAACCATAACCCGTCACGACGCCACTGAGACCGCCCTGAGGCTGAGGATCGGGCCGACAGAAAACGTGACCAAGTCATTCCGAGCTCCGACACTCAAGCGGCACGCTTATTTTTTTTTGGCTAAAGCTCTATCATTTTGGTATTCCCGTTGAAGTCCTTTGGACAATAAACAATGCCATTGTGACAGGGATGTGTACAGCAAAAAAAAAAGAAAAAATTGTCCCCTTCCTTTTTGGCAAATTGAAATGAGGGGTGCAAACTCTCAGGTGACAGGCAGCCTACTTTTCGAAGATGTTCCACTCTTACTGCCATAAGGATAACAATCGGTTTTTTTGCTGCTGGGAAAAGTTTTACGGGCACAACACCCAAATATACCCACAAGAAACTAACCTGAATTGAATTCAAAATCAAATGGAGGGCTCCGGCCTGACGCGGGGGCGTATGACTGACATTTCCATGAATCATGCATGCGATGGAAATTATTAATCAAGATCAAACTTGTGCCTCTTAAAGAGTTCATTTCTTTTTCTGTGTCTTATTATTGGGTAATCCTGTCGAAGGAGAAAATTAATGAGCCAGTGTGCGGCGGGCGTGTGCCCTCAAGTGTTCACATCGCTTAATGATTAATTAAGCAGATGATTGAATTCAATTGTGGTGCTGATAACGTCAACTCGACTCGATTCTGTGCGCGCCACGCCTCCACGGTTGGAGCAAGTGTTGAAGATGAACTTTTTAATAGTCGACGCCGTGTCGATTGGGGGTGAGTATGCGATGCGGGAGGGAATTGCGATAAGGGATTGTTTCAGTTGGCAACAAGGTGGTTGGGTAGAAAGCCATCCCACAGCAAGAATATGCAAATACTTTTCAGGTCAAAGTACTTATTCCGTTGGGGAAGATGATGAATGGTAGAAGCGGTGCGGGTTCATGAATGATTACAACTTCTGAGGGCGATGTATCAAAGAAGGTGGATGGGGATCTCTTTGAGTGCGTAACTTTTTCCTTTATTCTGGCAAGGATCGGTGGGAGACTTGCACATGGGAGGGGAAACTTAAATAACTATAAAGTGATTGCAATGGGTTTGGTATTCAACTTTTTCCCTGACAAGGGTGTCCTTTAGCATGCTGACAGGAAACATATCAGGGAAACAACAACAGAAAAACAAATTACGCTTTCCTCCGTGGAAATTCGTGATTTGGGTAGCTTAAGAAATAATTTTGACAAACAGTTTTTGAGTTATCGTTGTTATTAAGGATAGGATAGGCATGGACGACGCTCCAAGTAACAAAAAGGACGTTTTCGGCCGAAACTTTTATTCTCATTTTGAAAGGAGAAATGCAAAGTTATCTGACGGCGGCTGTAATTTATCATCTTGCGAGAGTCCAGGGTAACGTCTTCCAGAAACGGCTTCAATACGCATTGTGTGGGATACATTGTTCGCGTATTCCGAAGTTTTCTCATCATTTTTAGCTCCATTTTCAATACAACATTTTCATTCAAAAAGGGCGATGCTTCTGGAATGATCAAGAAATTGCGCAATATCTGCTCGGTTGTATGAGGGAGGACTTTGATTCTTAGATGGCTTTGTTAGCACAACACTTGGAAACATCGAATTGCAAGATCCTGGATCCTTGCGCCCATATTAAGAAACAAGCTAAAATAAAACTTGAAAAGATAGTACAGAGGTTGGAACATATTTTGTTTCTGGCCCTCTTTGGAGCCAAGATAAAACAAAACAAAGAATCCGTCGAAGACTTTTCCTTTTAAAGCATCCCCGTTCACACCTATCACGTTTACGGTCCTACACTTATCTGAATTATTCTAGGCCTCTTTGGCATCGTAAGTGCTCTCTAGAGCGTATATTTCTTCCTTCGAATCATGAGGCACTGAACCCATTTGCAGAAGCCACTCTTGACCGGAGCTGCGCTATTTTTAACAACCTTGAAGTAAGTAGTGACGTGGTATATAAGCGCAGATTCAGAAGCGCCTTAACAGACTTTCAAGCTGTCTCATCAAACGCGATAGCAGAGTACCTATATATGCGGTAATATAAAAAAAATATGTATTTAAAAAATAAGTTCAAAAAAAATAGATAGCACAACAGGTCTGTATGGGGACTTACAACCATTCGTATAGTGAGACTCCCATTTTTTTTGGACGACCTACAATTGTAACTCAGAAGCTTTTCCAAGATAGTTGCCCGTACTTTTGGTTGTTTGTCAGACATTTGCAAGAGGTGGCGTGGTGTAAAAAGCCCTGAAATGTAATTTGTGTATTTTCCGGAAATCGAAACTGAGACCTCTCTCTCGGTAGTCCCGTACACCAACCATACTCCGCCCACATTTGTTAAATATGACAATTTTGTTAATAATGAATTGTTTTCCTATTGCTTCATTTTTATCTTTTGCAGTGAACCATCTTGGACAGTGTTGTCGTACAGTGGGAATTTTTCGTAGAGAAAATAAATTACAAAACTTTGAATACAAAGACCTAACGATTTTGTTATCTACAACGTTGATAAGTATTTGATGATAGCAAACGAATCTAAAATGACAGAACATTTGGGATTTTCGTGGGACTTGATTTATGTGGGAACAAAGGAGAAAATTTCACTTAAGAGAAAAATATCCCAATCGAAATTTGGCTATAACAGAACAGTAACAAATGTCAATAAATGTAAAGGAGCCATTTTGAAAATGAGAGTATTTTTGCCGAACTTGAAAAAAAAAAAACAATCATTAATGGTTGACGAATACCTCATGCGGGATTCTTAAACTAAGAGCCTCAATAGCGTAGTTCGAGGTTCGATCCCCGAAAAAACACAAATCGTACATATTAAGGTTTTTTACCACTGCGCCAACTATCGCGAACATCTGACAAATAATCGAGAGTTTTACTGTCATGAAAGAGCTTTTCCATTTGCCGTTTGGAGTCGGCATAAAACTATAGATCCTATAGAAACCGTCAAAGTACACAGCGGAGGGAACAGTAAGTTTAATTCTGTCGCATATTCGTTGCACCGAATATTTGAGACAGAACAATACAACAAACATTGAATTTTAATCGGCATCGGTTTCCATCAATAAATGTGTCTTATCATTCTTGTACATCGAATCTGGAATATACGTTGCCCCATGGATAGCTTTCCATAAGCTAGAGTACATTGCCCAACAAAGACGTCGAATGCTATGGTTTGAGTCACTCATAAGCTTACAACGATTGCGTCGATCGCTGATAAAAACCACCAGTCAAGAAATCCTCAGAAGAAACCACGAATTTAATTAAACTTGGCCAATCATTATCCCTTCTTCAAAATTAAAATTTTTCCCATCACTAAAACTTTTGAGCCTATTTCTTAGTAGTTCACAGTGGCTATATTTTCCATACAAATTTCGCAATTGTGAGCCTCCGTAAATTTAAAGTCGATAGTAAAATTTGTTATTAGTACGGCGCATTATAAATAAATAATTTTTAGTTTTTGTATAAGAAAACTTCCTACAGAAATTGATGCCTTTAAACCAAGCGTTTTTCAACACCCCCTGCACTTATTTGATGCGGCTTAAAAGTCGACAAAGAGATGAAGTGTCCACTCCCAATTTATTGGCTTTTCCAGAACTCTTTTCTGAGTGAAAATTCTGTCGATTTGCGAGCCAAGAACCGCACTAAGAGGTTAACCCACTTAATAATTTTGTATATGGTTTCTTATGACTCCATTAGAAGAGCTGCAAAGATTGCTTGTCCCGTTTTTCTATCATTTTAAATGTGTGTTCATCTTGTACCCCACTTCTACGTCATTCGTCGTATTTAGAGGACTAATTTTCTAAAGCTCTATAGATTTATTCCTACTGAATAGGAATATATCAGAAAATTGACTTGTGGGCGCCGGCGGTTGTAGACGCGTTAACGATGGGTGGGGTTTCTATCGCCAGTATAAGACTCTCGGAAAAACCCTTTTAAAAACCCTTGTAGGTTTACCTACAGGTGTTTTTCACTGTGGCAAATTGTGCAAATCTCTGACTAATCCCTATTAGAGTGTAAGCCCTGTCGCTTGGTCTTCAAAATGGAGGTTCGGTCTTCCTTGTCGCCTCGAACCTAAATGTTGGGTTTTGAAGATCCCTTCAGCTGGAGGATTATCTTCCATTTCCATATGCTCGATGAGATCTAGCCCATGTAGTTGACGTACTTCGGACTACATCCATATCTTGGTTCTGGGCTACATCTTCTCCTCTAAGCTTAGCTCGGAAGTTTAATATTCAGCACTACCAGCCTTTAAAATCAATTGACTCCCGCCCCAGAATAGAACACTCATTCAGCAAAGCAATTCTGTTGCATTTGATGACAAACGAAATGGAAACAAATATAAGTCCCGTTGTCGCTCTGCTTACACAATCTCCATTTAACATGTGCGCACTATCAATGCCACACAATAGACCAGTGTGTTAGTTCTCACACTCGCATCCTGTGTGTGCTTTCAATCCCAGGCTATTCAAACGAGACAGACTGTTTTAATAAAACAAAGTAAGACTACATTGGAACAGGAACAGGATGAAAAACGTAGATGTAGGTCTTTTAAAATGCATTCAAATGTGTGCCCACATTTAGGAGCACTCTCCTTAATGAAATACTGACATAGTCGAAGCCGCCACTCAGACCGCAACCCCATCCAATAAGTGTACCTTCTTTCTGGCTCCATCCAGCCGTCAACGTGCTCATCATTTATTGAAAAATAAATTAATCCTTAATCCGCCAGCTTAGGACGGCTTCAACACCACTTCATAGATATATAGTTCCCGCTCAGCCGCCGCGTCAATGCTTAACTTAATTTTGTGCACACATATTAAATCATCGCTTTCTTGTGTGCCGCGCCAACATAATCCATGCAAATGTTCCCTCCGTTGAATTCGAAATCCTTTCACGGGAAGGAGGACACGCGCGCTCATATGCGAATACATTGCTGCAGCGCACCAGAAGCTAATTCAATTCATTAAAACCCGTTACCCGATGTATGCAGTAGTTATCTTCTTTGCAACCTTTTCATATTTCACATTTCAGCGATTCCATGCATTCATCCAGTGCCTCTGTCGGTGGCGTGGTTAGGGCTTACGCCCTCTTGCAATTAGGAATGCACTTCATTGATTCGTTTCGCTTTGATCACGATTCACGTGCATGTGTGTGTGTCCCGTGCTCTGGCTCCAGCCGAGTGCAGCACTGAGTTGAGTATATCTGGTGAATACCAATTGATTACTTCGCACTCGCGACTCCTCTATCAGGACGACGCGTTGTGACAACGCGAGTAGCGAGCGCTACCGCTGTCAATATATACTACTTGCCTGGGCGAACAGTAAATGGATTATTGTCCTGAATAGGGGATATAAATGTTGTCAGGGAATATCCGCAGCCATCCATTCCCTAATGGAAATTCAATTCAATTCGCACGCTTGCATAGGTAGCGCGGTCCAATACATTGGCCACCAAACCGACCGGTATGGGTTTCTCACTCGGCTGGACCAAACAGTCCTTGGAACGTGGGAAAGAAAAAAACATCCTTTCGACCCGAAGAACAGTGATCCCGACCCGGAATTAATGCGATTATGATTAGCAATTGGATTACGTTTGCCATCCGGTCTGTCTGTTTGCTTTTTCATTTATTTTCAAGGACCCTCCCAGCGCAACGTCTCCACTTTGAAATCCAATCGGGCGCAACCCAAAGCAATTACAATTGGTCCTCAGATTCCGACAGCGACGATGATGTGTGTGTGTGAGTGCTACTAGGTGATATTAAAAATTCAGGAGTATCAGTTTTGTAATTCGTACTCCCATGCCTGCCGCTGGGATGATAATTCTACACTCTTTAATAAAACAAACGAACACGGGATGATACAAGAACTCCCCCTTCCAGACAAATAAACATGTTTTTTGACGGCGCCGCCTAACGCCCGGCGTACGAGCTCCGAGTGTGTCGTACCGGAGAGGGGGTCTCAAATTACCATATATATTAATGTGGGTGTGCCGGCAGGTCCCGGTGGACATACTACACACATTCGCACATCGAGCCACTGAGCCGGAATAAAGACAGGAATAATATTCCAGGCCCAGCAAAATCCTCGAGCTGGGAACATATACACACTCAGCGGCAGAGCAGGAGCAGGAGCAGAAGCATCGTGCCTAGCCATATTAATAAATTTCATCCAGGTCGGCCGTTTCTCTGTGTGTGTATTGTCTTCCTAAAGATAGGGAAACATGAGAATGTGTTTGGGTCTTGCGGCAGCCTATCATCGGCTGTAAATGCAAATTAATACCAAAATAACCGTAGATTCCAATTATTTAATGGCACAGAGGATCCGTTTCTGGGCGTGTGTTTATGCTGGGTAAGTCATGGATGTGATTTGATCGTAAGACAACATTTGGTGACATGTTGCTTCAACAGCCTACGACTGCAACTTCACGTGGATACTGTGAATTAGGCTGCCCAACTTACACCGCAAACTATTTACGAGCGGGGCCCGTTTGTGGGTTGGGGTGTGCAGTGCACTTGTGCAACTTGTTTGCATGGGGATGGATGCTGACTCTAATAATGGCCAACAACATGGAGAGGTAAGTGCACATTTTGTAGTAAGCACCAGATGTCCTCTGGCTATTAACTATTTGACAACGAGACCGTTGTGGGCACAGTCGGGCGTAAGAGTGTCAACAGTGGCACGGTAATGTGACATATGTGATAGGCAGGTTAAGTGCTTTCAGAAGAATAAGGGCGGGTCTTTGGAGAAGTTATCTCGCAGAGCTAACCACATTTGGAATCATCAATCATTCCAATTCGGAAAAAAGTATAAACTACGACCCCAGGGACATTCAATGAAAGTGAAACAAAGGAAGTTTAAATTGGGTATTCACTGACAGAGCATAATCATCGACGGCCGTCCATAAAATGCCGCAATGGGCACAGTGAATAGTGAGCACTAAGCAAGTCAGTCCTCAAGCATACACACAGCGTTGCCAGACGGTCAAAATAATTCCTCCTCAGAAATATTTAAAAAAAAAAAAAACCCAAGTCGTCGTTTTTTTATAGCATGTTTTATGTTGGGTCGTACAAAGTAGGAATTTCGATTAAATGAAACGATTTTTTAAATGCAAAAGTTTGGAATAAATACAACGCAAAATGTCAAATCATGTTGAACTTGTAAGAATTTACACAGATGTAAGAACTTACACAGGTCTTAAGCAACTTTAGCGAAATCCGGAAATTTATGTAAGGAACTATTACAAGAAACTATAACTTTTTTCTTTTGAGTCTGGTAATAGCTTATTTTGAAAGACTTGTTTTCTAAACAAAAAAGTCCAAAAATATTAGAACAAATAATGTTGACTAGCAAATGTAGCTTCGCAGGATCGATCGATTATTGTTTAGCATTTTAAAATAACACACACGCGCAATTTTGAATCATTTGGTTGTGGACAGAACAGAACAGTTTAAGTTACTCAGCATTCGCAAAATGCGTATAAATTTAATTTTTCATCCAGCCATCCGTGATACTGTGAGAATAAAATGACAACGATGCAACGACAGATCAGATCCACTTGTTGGTCTTGTGGTCATCGCTCATCAAAGTGCAGGTTCACTTCCTGACAGAGAAACGTAACGAGATCTGTCCAAGAGCAATATGTATCAAGAATGGACTGTCGCAAAGTTCTTCAAGGAGTCTGACGATGATTTAGAGGTATAGTCAGCGTTGCCATAAGTGCATATTTTCAACTAAGCTGCAGACTTTTAACAACCAGAAATCTGCGCTCCAGATTTTGTGGGCATTCGCAATAATATATTTTGTTCTTTTTAAAAAATAGTTTCAACATTTTTTGCACACTTGCTTTCGCTGAATGCCTTCATTTACGTATTCAGCTCTTTTTTTTTTTTTTGTTACTTAAAGTAAGATTTTTCCATAGAAATCTTCTTTTTTTTTCTCATAATTGCAGATTTGTCGAACTATTTTAATGGCAACACTGGGTATAGTTGCAAAAAACAACTAATTCAATAGACGCTTTTAATAGCGAGGTGGTTGTAATCTCAAAAAACTCATCAAAAGAATAAGCGGACAAACCTTTCTCTAATGAAACTGTCGGGGACCATTCCCCAATTTAAGCAACAAATGTTGTTGTGTCCCCTATTTTACCATTCAATCATTCGATCATCTTTCGAGTAACTTAAGGCTTTTGCCTTGATCCTAAGCTCATTTAATTTGCTACGGCCGTCAACATTTAGGCGTTCAATATGAGAGGGTTTCTGTTGTGAAGCAACACCCTTATTTGTGCTAAAAAATCCTTACAGACATTGCCTAAAAATATGTCGCATGAATGAACCACTAAATTTCGGAAAAGAACTTCAATAAGGGTTTCTGTTTTATCAAGAACTCAAGACTCTTGCTTAAAGGCTTTTTTGCACACTTGCTTTCGCTGAATGCCTTCATTTACGTATTCAGCTCTTTTTTTTTTTTTGTTACTTAAAGTAAGATTTTTCCATAGAAATCTTCTTTTTTTTTCTCATAATTGCAGATTTGTCGAACTATTTTAATGGCAACACTGGGTATAGTTGCAAAAAACAACTAATTCAATAGACGCTTTTAATAGCAAGGTGGTTGTAATCTCAAAAAACTCATCAAAAGAATAAGCGGACAAACCTTTCTCTAATGAAACTGTCAGGGACCATTCCCCAATTTAAGCAACAAATGTTGTTGTGTCCCCTATTTTACCATTCAATCATTCGATCATCTTTCGAGTAACTTAAGGCTTTTGCCTTGATCCTAAGCTCATTTAATTTGCTACGGCCGTCAACATTTAGGCGTTCAATATGAGAGGGTTTCTGTTGTGAAGCAACACCCTTATTTGTGCTAAAAAATCCTAACAGACATTGCCTAAAAATATGTCGCATGAATGAACCACTAAATTTCGGAAAAGAACTTCAATAAGGGTTTCTGTTTTATCAAGAACTCAAGACTCTTGCTTAAAGGCTTAGCAACTCCAGTCTGGATGGAGTCAAAACGTATTTAGCTTTGTACTCGTATCTGTCCCTGAGAACGGTCGCCTTGATTCCGATGTTCCTCAGCTTCTTTGTCGCTAGTCTGGTGATATTGGAAGGTCGTTCTTGATTGACTTGCAACTTCCAACTGAAGACTGGTACTTAAAAGCCCTAATTGACCACCTTAGTCTTGATTCATGATTGTGTCTTCTGATTCTTATGAAAGCCCCTGGCCCGGAATCGCAATGGCCGCATTAAGATCATTCAGGTCTTTGTCCGTGGCAGTCAATATAGCACATTCGCATAGTCCAGAGTCGTTCTTTTGTAGTGTTATAGGGACAGATTCTTTCAAATAGTTCTTTTTTGGATACTGTTCTTCTTTTCTTTGGTGTAACTACAGCACGGTCCTAAACTAACTGCCTCCAGTTGCGCACCCTAAGTTGGTTGCTTGCAGATTTCTTTGTGCAACGCAATTATAAAAAAATAAATAAATAAAATAGGGACCTTCCAGCTTTTACAACAATTTGGGAGTTTGTATGAGCTTTTAATTTTTGGGACGATTGGAAGAGGTCTACAATCCAACCTGCTAATTGAAAACCTCTTTATGAAAGTTATACTCTTTCATGTTAGACATTTGCTAGATGTGGTGCATTGGAAAAAAGCCTTAAGATGAAATCTTATGAAACTTTTTTTTCCAATTCGCCCACTCTTGTGAAAGTCCTTTATAACTTCGGAGAGCCCTGCAAAAGCTTCACAACTTAGTTGCTTATTGTTGGCATAAAATAAAAACGAGACGACCTATTGCGCCATATTTTTATTTTAGCTCCAAATAAAAACACCCAATATGATTCATACTATCGTTATACTTTAGGGGTGACGGTGCCCCTTTTTCGTCTTTAAATTAGGTTCTCTCCCCAAATTCAAAAAGAAAAATCCACCTTTTACATACATCTTTCGCTGACAATCGACAAAAAGAAAACAGCTTATTTTATTCTCTTTCAATGGTTTGATTTGCGAAGCCATACTGAAGACATGCATACGAAGTGTTATACAAACTTTCAGAACTGAATACATCCATTAAACGAATTTATAAAATAAAATATTCGCAAATAAATACATATATGTACATATTTATATCAATTTTGTATTTTACTTGATAACTCGAAGTCTTGATAACTCGAATTTTTTTTGTGGCAAGTGGTGGTTCGAGTTATCGAAGTTCGACTGTATTTCGTTATATACTGAATACTAAAAAAAAACAATTTTCTTAAAACGCACCATGCAAAGCAGCCATACCGCTCCTACTCACCTTTTTCTGCTGCTCAAAGGTCAGTGAAAAATCAAAATGAAAAAAAACACCCATCAAATAAATTTGATTTTTAAAATTTAATTTATTTTTATTATATATTAATTATTTATATAATAACAATCACATTTACTTCTCAAATTTTTATTACCTAGCTTTTATATTCACAACTTGTCACCGTATGTTTGTGTTCCAGTTACCTTCTTAATTCATCGTCGTCAGTAATTTTAATTTATTTTCATTTTAAGCTTAACTTACAATTAAATTTAATTTAATTTTAAATCTTTTTATTAAAAATGGGTTCATTATTATTTCAATTTTATCTTCATTTTATGCAAAAAATCTCTGTAAAAATTCTACACAAGTCCTTGTCAGTGGCGCATCGCCGCCGTGTGTATGTGTTTTATTTGGTTTCTAGGTTAATATAGCTTGGCCAACAGGAGAAAAGACGTTATATATCATGCACGCATATACTTATATATGTAGAGAATATATAGGGACAGTTTAGAAGTAGGTTAGGTAGAGGCCCGTGTGTTAAGGATTTTTATATTTTTTCCTTGCAACATTATTTGGGACGAGAAACAATCTACGCAATCTACGCACATTCTACAATCCGTTAAATGTTTTTTTTTTTTTTAGTGAATAATTATAAGTGTTGAATATAATTGAATTATTTTTTGTTTTGCAGTTTATTCCTATAAGACATCTAACATTGTTTGATTTTTAAAAATTGTTTTTTTGTTTTCATTTTTTATTACGTGTTTGGGGCTGTTTATATCTAGAGTTTCTGTAAATATTTAATTTTTTTATTATCTACTTTTAAAATGTAACATATTAGTTTATACTTAATTGTATATATTGACACATTCGCTCAAGTGTTGTTGTATTATTAATTTGCTTGGCCATTTTTGTTTAGGAAAAATAGGAAGAAAATCAAACTATTTGCTTTGACACTTTAAGAGTAGTAGGTAGGTATACACTTTGTTGGTTGGTAAATATATATGTATATATATATATAAGTTTTCTTTAAATATAGTAGAGAGTAAATATTATGTATAATATTGGTACACATCTAAATGCTTACTTTCGCTGTGGTAGGACAATTTTGTTCTTATTGAGAGAAAAAGTGTATTTTCAAGTTTAATCTTCTTAAGAGCACGTTTTTTCTAAATTAATTTATTTTGTTTTCTTTTTCCTTTTGTTAGCTTAATTCTAGAGAAGGGGACTATATAAATTTGTTCTCATACTTTTAATTTTTTCATTTACATATTTGCTTAGTATCTGTGTTTTTGTTTTCTCTGTTGTTTTGATTTCATGTGTATTTATAATTTGATAGTGTAAAAAGTTTCCTTGTATAAAAATAACATAACAACAAAATAATGGGCCATAAAAAAACACAACGAAAACTTGTTTTTCCTTGTCAGAGGAGAAAACAAACAAAAACTGTAAACATTTCCGTCACATTGCGGATTCATTTTGGTTTACACATAAATATGCAACGCTTGTAATATACGAGTATGTGTAGTAGCAACCCTTGTATCCGCACATCCTTGTCCGAGAAGACAATAAAAAGAATCTGTGACCATGCATTATTCAGATATAAAATATTTCCATCCGGTTGCATACACACACGAGCATCTGTATCTGTTTCTGTTGTTTTGCGTTTAGTTTAGTGTGTTTGCTCCTGTGTTTGGTATTGGTACTCGGTACAGTCACTCAGAGTCAGGCGAGGACATTTTTCGATGGCATATATTTGTTCTTTATTTTTCTTTTTGGGTATACGTAGTTAAGTGGGCTTTGCAGTGGTTCAAAGGGAAGGGACATATTTTTATTGTGTGCTATTTTAAAATCGCTTTTACGACAGTCCTTAAAGTTTGTTTGCGGATTAAACGATTTTCCCTTTCAGAGAGTTTGAATTCATCAGAAGTAGGCATATCACCTAACGGGATACTATATTTTGAGGGCCTATGGGTTTTTCGTTTCGTAAGTATCCTAGGCAATTAGTCCGTGGGTACTTATCATTGGCATTGGTGACTGAAAGAGCAGACTCAAACGAAGAGCATTAAAAAAGTAAAAAAAAGTTGCTTGATGTATGGCAGCAAAGACTTTTTCCCACAAATAAAAGAACCAGCAGCTGTCGTCTCGCATTCAACGGGAATTTTTTTTTTTGTCGCATTAAAATAGATCACTCAAAGTATCGCTGCTTACCTAGGTCACAGGTATTAAAACTCATTTCTGAGCAAGAATGCGATAAAAAGGACTTTTGCGATTTATCTGAAATTTTGTCTTTTGTGTATATGAGGCGGAGATTATTTGTTCAGACCTTGAATTTTGACACAATGTTTACATCAAAGTTGGTGATCAAAAAAATAATTGCCATAGTCACCAAAAATAAGGTACAGCCGCCTATGCAGTTGATATAAAGCTGAATGTCGCCCAAGGAATAAATGGGAATTGAATTAAAAAATTTAGTTTTTGAAAACAAGACATCGGCTTTCAAAACAGGGGTCAAATAACCAAGTGCTATTCAGTCACGTAGTATACTCGATCACGGACTCGGTAATTCAAGCCCAGATCGCAGACAGAAGACTTATACAGAGATTGGCCTTTGGCATACATACAGCTCCTTGTACATTGTTATAACCTTCAAACGTTGGGTGCTTTAATACCTTTTGCTATTGGGAGGGACCCGAAAATTAAATCGGGCTACCTATTTGGATTTCGATGGAGGCATGCACTTAACGTGACCAAACTACCGAAGCTTGGCCAGCTCCATTCTGGTTATTATCTGCCCGAAATTGGATACCTCCCATAATCAGGTCTTCCTTATGTAAACTCTTTCAACCCAACAATTCAACGAACTCATCTCATTATGGCAGTTGGTATCGGCGATTTGATTCCTTCCGTCAAACCCGCAATTGAAAGCCGATGTCATGCCATATTGAGTCCTCCTTTTAACGGATTGAACTAGATGTACTTACTGCAAAATGTCCACAGGGCTCTGATCACGTAACTTTTGTGAAGACTGTCATCTAAACGATAGACCTCAAAAACTAGCAACCAGTGCCAAAATTACGAGCTTGAAAGCTACATCCAATTTCTACGACCAAAAAAAGTTATTTTCTGGTCGAAAGTAACATTTACATTTGGCTAATGTAATGAAAACTGACGATAATTACAAAGAATGGACCAGAAAATAGCTTTTCTTGGTCATCGATGTTTCAAAAACGATATGATTCAGAGGATCATCTGAGCTGCTTTATAAACCGTCAAAAAGTGGGGGTGAATTCCCAATTTTACAATATCTACACTTCAAGAATCAAAGTACATAAGAGCCTTCTCAGAAGAGTATTGCATGGGAGTAATTCAGCTTAAGCCAAGCTTAGCTTATGTTAAGTGCTATTCTGTCCCTTTTTGAAAACAACTAAAGCCCTCGTGACCTTCTTATGGTTAACTCTTTAGACTGTTAAAGAAGGAGTAACAAAAGAAAAAAGCCATTAGGTCACATGAAAATTGGTGAAAATGTGACAGAAGGCTGTCTAGAGTCTTGGGGGACAAACAGAGGCCCCGAAAGTGTCGAACCGGACATGAAATGTTTACAATACTATTGGAAAAGACAGGCGTAGTGAGTATCAAAAGATGTATATCAAGTACGTACTGGTACAAGTCATTCATGACAGGTAAAAGTCAAGTATGGACATGCGACAAGTATATTTTGTATCCGCTAAAGCAGCATTTCCAGAAGCTGCTAACTGGGCATCATGAAAATCTCATGAGTAGGTCCAACGTATTTGAGTTAAAAAGAAAACATTGCGAAAAAAAACCACAACCTTTAACGAAAAATTGCCATTGGCATCCCTTTCTAATGTGCAGCAGAGCCCCTGCTGTCAAATCGAGACATTTTTCTGGCACTTTATTACACAGTCTAGACTGCGATTTCCTCCCACAAAAAAAGGAAGACCCATCTAATCCTATCGTATGCGAAAAACCGCACTCTCTATCTCTCTCTCGTTAGTATCAATAATCAACGAGACCACATCTCGAAAGTTGTAAAATTACCGTTATACGAGTGCCTTTCAACCACAGATATGGTAATTGAATTCACCTATTAAGTTCTTCAATTTATTGGACCATTCAAACTTTTCTATGTCGCCGCAGGACCACTTACCAATTCGATAGCTCCACCGCCTTAACTCCCGACTGACTGACTGACTGACTGACTGTGTACGTACCCACACGTATCTATGTATCTACGTATGTAAATGCATTCATAACTTGGCATTACACGGAATGGACATTACTGGCTGCTTTGGTGGGTAGTAGTCTACTTAAAGTTAATTTTCAGCAAAATATGTCCTCGTACTCCTCTCTCTGTGTGCGGTGTCCGTTTCATTCTTTGAGGACGACGACGACGCCATCGCTGTTGCCAGGACCAACAGAGATGTAATCAATCTCTGATTTTATGACCCTCTTCCACCTCTAGCGCATGCATGTGCACATCCGTATCCGTTATGATTATTTCAAAAGCATCTCGGAGGTTTCGTTTTGTTTCTGTGAGAGATAAGGAAATGAAAACACAGAGGACGACTGTGCGACGAGATAAAAAAAAGGAGACGAAATTAAATCCAACTCGACTGGTTGATGTGTATACTGTGTAGTGGTTGCGAAGCGTTGTTGCTTTGGTCACATTTTTTGGGGCAGCAGTTTTCTTCGTCGTGTGGTTGGTGGTGTTGGGGTCTCTAGCATTAACTACTGCCAGACACCTCGACCACGGCTGCAGTTGACACAGTTGTTGTGTGTCCTGTCATGCAGTTGCCATTGGTGTGTGGGATGTCGGTAGTCGCCCCCGTTATCGTCGGCGGTGCCACTTTTGTAGGCGTGTTCATAGGCGACGCCGACGACGACACTATCGAGTGGCTATCACCATTTTCGGTGTCCGGCTCAGCAGTAGCACTACCATTGCCGTTGTGGTGGTGATGGTTGTCGACGGCGACGCCGGGCGGCGGTGGCGGCGGCAGCGAGTCTAATTGATTCGTCTCCATTAGGATAATGTCGTTCATTTGTTTCATCTCCTCGGTAGACGGTGGGTCCGGTAGGCTGATTATACTGTCGAAACCGTTCTCTGTGTCGCCACCGCCATTACAGTCGGCGACGGCTTTGCATGGCTTTACCCCATTGTGTGGAGTTGCGTCATGTTCATGGGTCAGACCATTTGTCTTCTCGTTGACAATAATAGTGTCTTGCTTCAATAGGGCGGCGGTAATTTTTGGTTTCGATTCGACGCCGCCCTGCTCGCCGGCATCGAGGTCCGTGTCTGCCGGGTGGGTGGGATCGCAGTTCGGTGTGGCCGGGGTCTCATTCTCTGAGCAGTGGCCATTCTCGGAATGTCCATTGTCGTCGTTGTGGTTCTCGGGCTGCGGGGGCTGCGACTCGGTGTGGGGGTGGGGTGCCTTGGTGGCAGCCGGGGACGGAGTTGTGTAGTCTTGTTGCTCGATGGTGTACAGCTCCTGGTTGCCGTACGAGTATCTCTTGTTCGAGTCCATGGAGGATGAGGAGCTCAGATCGGATTGTGAGAGGCCAGTGTTGGAGTGCTTGGCGATGCGGGCGCCTTCCTCGAACTCATCGACTTCGTCGATCTGGTGCAGGTGGTTCGACTCAATTTCGTCAATAATGTTCACATTCTCCAGGGGTGGGGGATGAACCTGCACTTCCTCGTGGCTGGAAATCAGCTTGTCCTCCGCGCTCTGGATGATCTTCACGTCTGCGTTTACGTTGAAGGGCCGCTTGTTGGGGCTTCCGTCTATCGGACTACCGGGCATGATTTTCGAGTCGGCTCCTCGGGATACTTCCACCACGAAGACGCCGTCCTTCTCACCGTTGTTGTAGTGCATCTTGGTCTCCCTGGCATCGCGGGATATATCCTGCAACAGACAAAGAAATAGTGAAGATCAACTAAAGTGTTTTGTGGGCGGTGACAACGAGGAGGGTGGGTGCTCGAGGCACCCACCTCAGAGACAGATTAGAGAGTTTTATTAGCAACAATTTGTATTTACACCAAGAGCCAAAAGAAAAAAGAATCGTTAAAAGTGTAGTCTTGCTTAAACAGAGTTACAACACCGAGAATGCAAATATCCTTTATATGTATGTACAAGAGTGCTGTCACACAAACAAACAAACAAACAAACAAACAAACACACACGCACACTGGTATACGACACAACACTCAACTTACATTTCGCTCTTCAGTCTCAACAATGAGGTGATTATTTTTAAGGGTCATCGTGGTAATTGAACCGTTTGGCCCAGAGTAATTGGTTTGCATTGTTCCAGGAGTTGGCGGCGGTGGCAGCGGGCTAGCAGCTGCAGCATCGGCGGTGGTGGTGGATTGTGGTGGTGGTGCAGGTGCCGCCATGGGTTGGGTTTTAATGTTGCAATTACCGATGAATGTGGCATTCCCTTCCAGGACATCGTCGGGAATAATTGTCTGAATGCAATCGACGTCTATATCGGATGATGCTGGTGCCCTACCATTTGCACCACAACCATTACAATCTCGACCATCACCGGCGCTGGCTTTGCCCCTCACCTCGTTGGAGTTCGTACAGATTTGAAGACTTGGACAGTCTGTAGTGGCGGCCCCAAATGCAAGTGAGGATGCACGCAACTGAAATTGCAAAAGAAAAAGAGAAAATACGAGTAGAACAGGAGTTTCTATGTCAGTCAGCCCGAGGATATTTTTGTGTGTTTGCGTTGAGAAGAGAAAAGAATTTAAGCAATTGCTTGTTTAACAGCGTAGATTTGTGAACGGGCTGTTGTGACCCTTGCACTGGGCGCCAGTTATGTTAATTGTTTATGTTCGCATTTAAACAGAGCTCCCCTTCAGTTTAGTCGAGTACAGTGGTAATGGGGTAGATGTTTGAGAAAGCAGTGCTAAGCACTCCGTAATATTGACATCGGAGTGAGCAGAACGCAGCTTATAGCACTGAAGTGATGTTCAGCGATTTCCGTTAAATAAACGAAAGCAGCGGTCTGCCCTAAATTGGGTTCCATACACCCTAAGGTTACACCGCCTAACTTTTCGCGAGAGTCAAACAAACATACGAAAGTTTAACTGTCCCGAGAAAGCTTCACAATGCAATTGCATGTATATGACATGAGGTTGCAGGACCCCTTCATTCGTCAAAAAGTAGTGCTCACAGGAACAAATATTGGCGAGCACCTAACTACGAGTAGATCTATGTTGCTTTGGTATTAGCACATTTTATACAAACTTGTCAAATTGTTCCGACGTTATAGTTTGGGGAGAAGCAGGAACACCACCAGAGAGCCTGTCCAAACAGACAAATCTTAGCCAACTGCCTCAAAGTTGGTTGAGGTCTTTTTTACTTCTGAGTGTTACCTCAGACAGACCCTATACCAGTGTGTCCCGAGCGGACCATGACTGCTAACATAGTTGCCCATGGAGACTCTTTATTCTCGTGATTACTATGAATGAAAATCCGAGGGACTATACCGTATCGGAAGTATTATATCTTTGAGAAGACTGCAAGTTGGTCTGTTTCATGCGAAATGGTTTTCGTGGTGACTTCAAGGCAAGACTTTTGAAGGGTGCTAGTACCTATATTTTTATTTACTGACCACAGAATCGTTCACTTTTGCCGCACTGAGTTCACAGCCAATTAAATTTTCGAAAAGTTCTTCCAAAACGGTGAATGTTTGAATCAAGAATTAGGTGGCCTTAAAGTTTGGGCAGGAAAAATATCCTAGCTTACTCTTTTTGGCACTCGTTTAGAGGGCCACTTTCCCATGCCTCTGATCATTGATTGAGTAAAACCAACCCTACAAGAAGGACTTTAAATTGCCCCTATAAACTGCGAGGTGGTTTCTTTTTACAGTTTCCGCTAATACTAAAAAAAAAATAAACGCGCTACCGTGTATAGGGGCAATAAACATATATATCTTTGCAGCAGTGAACTCCATTCAAAAATGTCGCTTACACCTAGCAATAGCAACCTCCCCAACAATTGAGTTGGGGGTGAAAAAAAAAAAAAAAACAACCACCTCCCTCAGACATCAGACAACATGCAGGCTGTATTGTTGAGCTCGGTATAAATAACATTTGGCGAATCTATACACTTGACTGACGCCGCACCTCCAACAGAGCGCAGTAAACACACGTGGCACACATCCACCGAGCAAGGACATTGCGAATTTTTTCTCTTGCTCTACACGCGCTCCATACATCGACGACGAAAATTTCGTTCAAGCTCGGTGATGTGAACCTTTTGTCCAACGATATAAAGCCGAGACCGGGCGAATTGCCCACCCCCCCACCCCCCTGCAGTGCCAAACTTGAAGGGACACAATCGAGAGATGGTGGCGGTTCAATTGAGGAACTCCATTGAACCGTTCTGTAAAGCATCAAAGCGCTGGCTGGCTGTCACGTTGCGTAACATGGAACTCCTTTGTCGATTGTATTCGAGCAGTGTTCACGTTTAACGTCCGTCGCTAGGTAGTTGGTAAAGGACAAAAACAGACAAATGGCGGTGGCCCAATATACTCGACATCCTGCATTTTTGTGAAAATTTGCTACGCGAGTTTCTGGTTCACGTACACAGGGTCCTGTCGAATGGTGTAACGAATTTATTGAAAATATCTCATTTATTTTCCGTGCCCGTTTCCTGGCAGGGAAAATTCCATTTATGAGTAAATATTGTTTCAACACTTGAAATGAAGCGAACTGCCGTTCGGCTGTCACTGGCACTTGCATTAACCCCCAGGTCTGTTGGGGTAGGTTCTTATAGTCTTTTTGTGTTTGCTTCAGTTTTAGCTGCTGATTATGAAACCCACGCAAGGATGTTGCACGTCCTCCAAAGGGGTTTATCGAATGGTTTATCACTTTCTTACGAACGTGGTGGTATAGTATTGGATTTATATCTCGACTGTAGGTAAACCAAATCAAATCAATATAAAACCGATAGTATGTGACAGTTCTAGAGCTCTTGGCAGTCCAATAAAACATTTTACGACGTAGTACCCATTAAGGCTGGGATAGGAAATGTGACAAAACGTTTCTGTTGTAGGCACGGATAGTAAATAACAAATAATATCAAGGCAGTTGATAGGGATAGCTCCTTAATGGAGATGTATATATTGTGACATGGCGAAGATGGAGCATTGTTCAGTTTGAAAGCTTTCTACCCCGGAAGTGGGGCTGATAAGTAGTTGCATATACTCGTACCTATAGATATGATAAATGGACACCAGGGATTGGGATTGATATTGATATACATGGACTGTGTGAGCATGCCCGTTGGTTGGGTACTATGGTCGACTTGGAGTGGTACGATTCGAAAGGGAAGTGCTTCGCATTGATTGCTGTTCAAGCTGAAAGGAGGCATTGGCGCAATGGGGGTTTTAGGGAGACATTGAACAGAATGCATACAAAATAACAAAGACTTTCACCATAACTTTCAAGTCACTCTTCCCACCAGATGGGTCTGAGTGGGTGATGAATCGGGCATGTCCTTAGACCTGAAACAAAAACTGTGAACGAGAGGTAGCTAGATTTTCGGGATTTTTTTGCAAGACTAAGTTTTTGTGACACCTTTCGTCTTCCAGGTGGAAATAGTGCCGATAAAGAAAACTGGCCGCTCTATCGTCATCAGTTGCTCTTTACAAACTCTGGAGTTGTCATATCGCTAAGATATGGGATATTTTGGTCATCCACCAAAAAAACTTAAATAAAATAAATCTTGAGGATGATGTAGTTCCGGCTGCTTTATAACTGCAATAGAGACAAGGGCCTCTTAAACCAAAGACTTTGTCTAAATTAGCTCGATGCTTATGACTTAGTCCCTCCCTGAGGTTAACACCCTCAGAAGGACAAGAAAGGAAGAAACATCCCAAGTAACAAGCTCAAACGTACAACTTGGCCGGCTTAGCGGCACTCGAAATAAGCTGTTACAGTGGCTAATATTCAAAGGAATGTCTATTAAAGAAATAAAAGCAAAACTTTGGTCGAAATTAAAAAAAAAGCAACCGGTTAGAAGCAGCCCTAGCAATAAAAAACTAAAATTGATTCATCCAGTAAGATAGGTGGTCGATATCAAAGGTCAACCACCTTCAGGGCAAACTAACCACCTTTACGGAAACTCTTAAAAGCTTCAAGGCTGGAATTCTTGGCTGAAACTTTTCAGAAACCTCACTGACAAAGTCCCAAATCGCAACCATACAGGTGACAAAACCAACATTTTTTGGGTACAATCTTCATTCACGGTAGGCTAGTCTTCCGCTGTACTCAGACTTTGTTAACACTGATTGGCTATTATTTATTAAATCCTGTCAAGGAGTCTTTCTATGTCTGGTCATACAGAGCCTGTCAGCAAATGTACCATGTCAAAGATGTTTTAAGGCTACAGTCAAAAAGAAGCAATCTTTGGCGGGCTAGTTGGTACAACATCAACTAATATAGTCAACGCAGAAGCTAAGCTGAGCACTAGGCACACCTTTCCCTGTTTATTTGCAGACGGTGCAGTGTATGACTTGCGAGACACACATTTACAAATCCTCAATATTTTTATGTTATCCTAGGGCAAAACTTCAAATCTAGTCGAAACCTTCTTGCCCTATAGAGTCAGAGATCGAGGGTTTAACTAGAATAAGCTGCATATATAACCCATAGACGTTGGATGCATTTACACATCAAAGCCGAGGTCCACCGAGAATGCCTTGAGGGAAAAGCGTCCAGCCATGCCAGGTGCAGGTAAGCCAAAGACGACAGGCTTTAGTACTCCGATTAGAAGGTTTAGAGAAAGAGCCCGTGGTATGAAAAGGGTGACAGAAGATGCATAACAGTGCCGTTTTAAAAAAAGGTTATCGAAGGACGAGATTCGATCAAGAAGAAGAAAGGAGAAGAGGACCTGTGTAGAAAGAAGAGGTTCTAACAGAAAGTACCTGGCAGGCGGCTTTATGTCCGAAACGCAGGCTCTTCAAAACAGCGGAACCTAGTGAACTAAGTTTAGGAGATAGTAGATGTATTTCCAACAGGTCCTAAGGGGGAATCACGTAGAGGAAAAGATCGTTGACCGACCCGTTAATTAGTCACGATTCTAGCCTTTATCGGCTCGAAAACTATAGTTGCAATTGGCTTCAGAAAAGCGGTGAAAATGTTTAAGTGGCTGTCAGAATTATCTAAATATCTCTCTGCCAGAGCAACTTCCATTTTCGAGGGATCTGCTTGCATAAACTCATTTGCTATACCATCAAGTCCATCTGTCTTAATGGCTTTGGTGAGATCGATCACAGTTTGGATTTATGCAACCGAGCTAAGGTTCAGTGACAAGGCCCCTAAAAAGGTCTGAGTAAGTCTTACAGGCTCATCACTGCACTCAGCTCACTGGAATAGTAATTAAACTGCCACAAAACTTGTTCTCTCCACCTGCGAATCTAATGCACGATCGATATTAAGCAGTGTTTCATCCTCATATAGTGGTTGATGGTTAGTGTTACTTTTTCGACCGACAACTTCTTGGGAGCTCTCCCGTTTCTGCTTGCAGTGTTTTTCGCATTTTCCTCAACCCTGTTGAACCTCAATCGACAGTTCTATGAGCCATCTTAAACTCGCTTTGTCATTCCATCTTCAAAAATAATCCAACTTCAGGTCAAACGAGAAAGCTCTGCAAATTAATTTCGTTATTTCCTTAAGTTACTTCCCCAAATCCTTGGCATACCATCGGGCACTTCGAATCACTTAAAGTCCTTAATCAAAACTGCTCTCCACCTTGTGGTAAATAATTTAAGCTAATGGATTCTTTCTGTCCCTCCAACGTGTGTCTACACATTTACAGGATATAATATTTCTTCCCTCTAATCGGAACAAAAAACTTTAATTAAAACTAGGGCGTATAGCAACACGGAAACCCTTCCAACACGTGAACCTCTATTTCGGATCTTATATTCCCTCTTTCTGGAATAACAGACAACTAAAAAAAAAAAAAAATGCGACAAAGTTGAGCTGTTTAACACTCAGCATACACATATAATATGACTTCCTTTTTCTGCAAGCACAGCTTAGTACTTCCAGCCGCAGCTCATTCTGTTTTTCAGTCCTTTTTGCGGAATTAATTTAGTGCAGAGTCTTGTTTCTGGTTTCGGGGGGCAGGCGCTTCCCCACAAAGGACAATCTCCGGGAAACTTAATTAACATTTGCAATAAGTTTTCTGATGAGCTTCGTGAGTAGCCTTCGGTCAATCTGCCATCATCCTTGGTCTGCGTCATCGTTGTCGGCGGCTGCCTCCCGACAAGCATGACAAACGTACAAAGTGTTGGTGTTGTGAGTCTCTTTCGTGCAAAGCGAGGAGACAAAAACTATTTTAATTGGCATTCCTGTTTGTCCCCTTCTATAATTGCCCACATACACACCCTCAGTCGCAGGTATCGACACAGTCTCAAATAAACTGCTCCCACCGACACAAACGTGTTATTGTCCACCTATAGCCGGGCGGCAAATGCGTCTATTGTTCTCAAGCTGAATGTGTGCCAAAGTGCAAACTGCCACTTAAAGGATTAGTTGTCGTTAAATGCACTTCATTAAATGCACTCGGATTCGCTGCACTCGTGGCGGCGGAGATTGTTGTTGACTGCTATCGCTTTTATCAACATTTTAATTAAAATGGGGGCGACCATTAAAATTGCTCGCATCGTACGTATGTACATGAGTACACCGGATGTATGTCGCTCTCTTCCTGGCAAATTTACAAATTTACCGCTCCATTAAATGCAGCAGTTTCAACTTCTCTCCGTTGCGGGTTATCCTCGTTGGGCCTTCCGTTGGGCGCCCAACTATTTGCGAGATATATCATTTTAAATGACTTAGAAATTTATTACTACGAGTGAACATTGCTAGCAAATGTCCTTGCAACAGATAGAATAAATTTTGCGCCCATAAATCCAAGGAGCGAAAGAGAGAGAGAGCGAGAGAGTGAATATCGGCTCGACTATGGCTAAACATAAATTTTGCGAGTGAGTTTTCGAATTTATTTCTCGTTTTGCATTTGTCAGCGGGAATTGGTTTTATGTTTGACAGTGGGGTCGAATGGCACCGGGTTGAGTTTGAGTACGGCTACACAAAATATCGCGCGCTTTGGCTTTAATTATATTTTTCTGCTTAGCCGGTGG
This sequence comes from Cheilosia variabilis, assembly GCA_951230905.1. Lineage (NCBI taxonomy): Eukaryota > Metazoa > Arthropoda > Insecta > Diptera > Syrphidae > Cheilosia > Cheilosia variabilis. The sequence continues at coordinate 59,648,200 of OX579677.1, read as the reverse complement.
AATATTTATAAGCATCGAGATTTATGGCTGCGTTGATTTTTATTCGCTTTATTTAACGACCGGCTAAATGCGAGTTTTTATTCGCTTCAATATTGGCTAGATCTGACCACTTTGGCAGTCGTTTTATGTTGCTGGGCAGTGCTTGTTTTACTACAGTATTATGCCGCGTAGGCGGTTAATTGATTTGTTTTTACTTTCATCCGTTACGAGGCAAGTGATACGTCCGGGTATAGTTGAGCCGAACAAAATTGAACCTTCTACTTTCAAAGATTCGCACTGTGGATAGACAAAATAACACAGTCTCCAAAACTCTTCCAACAGGTTAGTGGAACCAGAAGGCTACAAGCAGCCATCAGCCATGTTACAAAGGCTGAGCAAAACTGTTATTCCATGACTACAGCCAATATTCATAGGCTATCCGGAATTTGAACATCTGGGCCTTATCGCCAAGGCTGCGAAACCTATTGATTCGACAGCAAAAGATCACAAGCCAATAAGTCCCGCATGGCCATTCTTTTCACATATTAAGACAGACTTTTGGGTTTTCAGGTTTTATCTAGGAATAATCACAACAGATGTAGTCAGAGGTCCATGGACACAGCACAGCCTAAAGTTACTAGACGTTTATAGAAGTCCTCAGACCTTAAGGAGTTTTCGTTGATTGCTCTTGAAGACAAAAGTGTTTTTTTCCCTAATTTGGGAAGCTACGTTTGGCATACCTATCTTCTAAATGGGGAAAGACTATGCAGAACTATTGAGGTAGCCTCAGGGAAAGAAAACTACTGACTGTGCTACGCCACAAGGGGGAGTTCTATCACGCCTTCTTTAAAATAAAGTTTTTTAACCAGCCATATCATGAGATCTCCGCCCCATCAGAACTATCAAAGTAAACTGGGGTCTAGCTTGAGGCCCGAGTCCAAACGGCTTATGGGTAAGCTTTTTCATGTCAGTTATACTCTCAGATGTTTGTTCGACGTTCGCGATAGGTGGCGCAGTGGAAAAACCCCTAAGATGGAAATTGGGCACACCACATACAGACAGGCTTTAAAATATTTCAGAGCCTACAATTCATCGAGCTATAGAGCAAGAGCGTCGTATTTTTGGATTATGGCTGTCAATTCGGCAAGATTTTCATGGACACGATCCAAGTGCAAGATTCTTCTTTTATAGGATAAGATAGGACAGTTAAAGAAGAAAGAAATCGAAAGAAATCATGGTAAGAAAGGTTAAGCAGACATGTTTATATGGGGCAGTGACCGGCCATCGAACCCATGTGCTCAGATCAAGATAGAACAGTCCACACCCAATCTGAACAATCTGTCTTAGGTTTTTGGGGGCCTTTCCTTGTACACCAGGACCTGCTGTTGAGGTGTTTGAGAACGAATATCTACGAATGGCTTCAAAACCAGAATTTATTTCTCTCTTGGGACACAGCAGATATGTATCTAAGAGAAGGCTTTATACAGTCTCAATCCCGCAGTAGCCACGTCCTGTCTTACGATAAGCTTTACTTCTTCATCACTACAAGACTGATGCCTACAAGTTTAAGAGAGCTTCTAGAATTGTGTCGCATGGCAGAATACTTTGAAACTGCTTTAGATTCCACGTCGCACTGCCTGCCGAAGGACTGAGCACAGCAAAGAACTTGCGAAACAAGGCTCAGAGAATATTTCTGGATGCCCAAATCCACGCCAAGCTTGCTACATCAGCTAGAAGTTTAATTGAAGACTGTTTTCAACTGATGGCACAAGTCGGCCCAGTGTAGACAGCTATTACTCCCGGATGTCTATAAGAAACACGTTTTGCGCACTAAAGTTGTCTCAGTTGTTGTTTTTATGATTGAATTACAAAAGTTTGAGGGGTTTACCCTGATATATAGAAAAATATAATACAGAAAACCATAATTTAGAAAAATAAAATGTCGAAAAAAAAAATCTAGAATTAAAAAAATCTCGCAACCAATATCTCGAATAGCAAAAATCTAGAAAAAAAAAATCTCGAAAGCAAAAATCTAGAATTAATATTAATTCAAGATTTACTCATATGGAAAACTATTTGAATTGCAACAACAATTTGATTCACTGTTCATGCAAACAAATGAGTCAGCTAAAAAACAACAGGTCTTCTTAAACCTTATTGACGTGCTATTGTCAAAACACCGCGTGGCTTAACTCCGAAACTAGCTGCCTATATATTTGTTCCCTGTACGTATAGAGTCAAAGAGTGGGATAAATCATCGAATATGTAAATTTATTTTCTGTTGAAAAGTTATAGTTATAGTTTCAAAATAATGTATGTATTTTGTTATGAGTATTTGTTTACTTTCGGACTAAATTTAAGAAATTATAAAAATCTCGAAAGCAGTTTTATTTTCTAGATTTTTTTCGAGATAGAGTCTTTCGAGATTTTTGTACTTTCTAGATTTTGACCCATTCGAGATTTTCTCATTCGAGATTTATCAAATTCATTTTCGAGATTTTAACCATTCTAGATTTTAGTCGTTCTAGTTAACGTCATGTTCCCAAGTTTGAGTCACTGCTTCGAAACATTGTGGCCCAAGCTCGTTTATTGGTTTATATTTCTAGGTGGAATACGGATTGTCTTGCCTCATCTTGTTTGTAACAAGAAAGAGACAGAGAGCCCGAAATCATTCACAATTTGACGACAAAAGCAGCAGTTCCATTTGTTCACCTTCAGAAGCCACAATGGATGGAACTGGCAAAGGTAAAACAGAAATCCGTGGTACAACAATCATCCCAATTAATAAAAACGTAAATAGTAAGCCCAATATGTCCACATAGCACCTTCGACTTAGAAAGGCTTGGTACTGTCAAAACCACAGATCGAAGGGTCAACTGTTTACATCTAAAGGCCTTTTCGACTGATGCAACAGCTCTCCGAGATTATAGTTAATTGAGTTAAACCTGTATAGGGTGGTAAGACGGGCTTAAAAGTAACAGGCGTAGGTTGTAAAATTTAAAGATTTAAAGGTTCCCCTTAAAATTAAGAGTCGCGTGGAAGAGAAAAATTTTGATCTTTTCCAAAGCAAACGACTTAAGTTTTGCCAGTTGGAGGTCCGGAAAATTCGATGGCTGTAATTTGTTCTCTTTTGAAAAAGCCGATATTTGGACATATTCTGAACTGACTTTATTAATGTTTTTTGGTAAATTTTGTAGCTCAATAAACGAAATGAAATAGCTGTCTCATTTCCATCAAATATAGTCGAAAATGTTACTTCTAGCCCCGCTCTCCCCTGCTACCCTTCACTGATATAAATTCGAGTTGTCCTTGGTCTGGATAGCAACAAACTTTCCTGTATCAATGACTGCTCGCCTGTGTTAAATTCAAATATAATCCTTTCGGCGAACTTTTAAAATAGAATTGAAACAGCCTACAATAGGACTATAAATCCGGGTATTTTTGATTACACCGTCACCTTCACACCCTCCCCTGAGGCTCAATAACACAATCCTTCAGCAAAATAATTCTATAGGCTTTTGTGAGATTACATACCAACTTTAACACACTATCTCTCATCGTAAGATATCAGTTTTCCGCACATCCGAGGAAAAGGCTGCTCCGCACGAAGCCCCTTCCGAGCCAAAAGACGAGCGGTTGTGTCAACATTTCGTATCGTATATCAACTTTCCTTAATTATGTTTTAAAAGCAAACTTATCCATTTTAATTTCATTCTAAAACCAATTCCTTGCACATATTTCCAAAGGCAAACTTCCTCTGTGTCTATACATAGAAAATTTGTGCCTGAAACTTCCGGTCTTCTGAAATTGGAACCCTTTGATACAGAACTCGTAGAAATGTCTGTTTGCATAGGCTACATGGTCTTGAATATACCCAACGTTGTTCTGGGAAAAAAGGATATGCAAGCTAACTTCTGTAATTCGGTTAAGCGTAGGCAGGCACATTTGTGTGCACATGCACCGGAAGAACAACAGAACCAAGTTGTTTGCACACGCAGAGTGTAAATTGTGGGTAGAGTACAAAGGCACAACCAAAGATTGGGGAGGAAACCTTTCCGCAAGTTCAAGGTCCAACCGTTTCTCTGATTTCAACTTAAATTAAGTTTCCTCGAGTACAAAGAGTTTCTGCTAGAAAAAAGCTGACTAAACATATCCGACGCAGCCATCCCTATAGGCATCGCATGAATCAAAGAGCACAATCTCCGCCGAGCGACATTAAACAATCGCCTGGGGGGCGCCTGGCGAGCGGTCTATTTTCTTTGAATTCATCTGTTCATTTGGATCCAATGACAAAGCCGATTGATCCCCGAAATTGGAATTCAACAGACCGTAAATTTGCCAACAGGAAAAAGGCTCTCCACATCGGCACCGCCGCAACCCTGTCAAACAGAGTGAAAACGGCCGCACACAACCTACCAATGCCCAACACCCTATGCGTAGGGTAATTGGCCTTTTCACACCGAAATCAAGATACCGAGTAAATACCGTCAAGCGACACTTACATTTGGACGTCCACATCCAAATTTATGTATCCCGCACAGAAAAAAAGGACGACCCCCATAATCCCTTGGTAAAAATTGCTTGGATTTGTGTTGTGGCTACGGAACCGTGCCACCGACCGACACAATAATCGTACTCACCTCTTCGGGGGTTTCAATTCCGTCCACATCCCCATCTCCGCCGGTGCCCTTCTCGGCGTCCAGGGGGTCGGTGCTACTGTTGCGACCCATCACGTTGAACGGGTTGGTGCGGTACTTTCGGTATAAGTGTCTGCAAGAAAATAAAAAAAAGACCATAGGTTAATGTAAATATCGAGTAAGAAGAGGAGACCACACAAAGTAATTGGTCATTTGGAACCGGCGCGATGGCGGCAACCGAAAAACACCGAACACCCGAGACACGACATTTCCTCGAGTCGGGAAAAATGTAATTTCATGTCCTTGAAGTGGTTTTTTAATTGCTTCCCATCCGGGCGACCGGTGGTGGAGTCTGCGGTGGCTGTGATGTTACCCCGAGAAACCGCCTCAAATTTTAATTAAATGATATTGGTTTACTCCTTCCATGTGGCGTGCGCGCGCGAGCCAGAGAGGAGCACAGTAGCTCTGGCGGATATTGGATAGCACAACCCTTGCGGCAGCGCCATTTCGAAATTGAATCTCCTTCTCCGACAGTTTGTCTGTGATATATATATATAGATACTCGTGTATATTTGTGCAACATCAAAGGATATATACGGCGGAGGACATTTCCCCATCCCATGTACCAGCGCGGCATACACAAAAAAAACACCTCGAAAATAATAATTGAGGAAAATGTCAGGAGATCGGTGGTGGCGCTGGCTCACTTCGATTTTCCCGTGTTTTTATGTCCCTGGACACGAATTGAATTTTCTACTAATCGGGGATAAGCTAAACGCTGAGTTTTTTTTTATCCTTCGCTTTGATGGAAAAAAGACTAAATCCGAAATTATTGCATGCAAATTGACTTAGCTTCAAGCCCGTTGGTCGCGGGCATTGAGTGGGGAGCTTTATTAACTTTTCGCATCATGGGATTTTCTGTGCGAAAGTATTTCTTGTCGCATTTTGGATGTTATCCAAAGGTGTGAGCTTTGAATCAGATGTTGGTTTATTCTAAATCCTAAGTACATGTTCCTCTTTAAATTCCTATCTCTGTCTGTCTTTCTTTTACTGTACTTTTCATCGATTTCTCTGTCAATTTATCTCTTGATCTCTCTGTGCCACCTTGTCTCTATTTCTCTGTCCCTGTATGATACATTATTTCCATCCTTCTAACTCCCTATATCCTATATGTACCTCTTAATCCATTTGTATATCTATCTCTTTCAGACGAAAAATCGAAAAATCGTTCACAGGTGCCAGATTGCCTCATGCATATCACTGGAGGAATTTTCATTGCATCTTTCGATTTACACTCTGTTGATATATTGTAACCGCTTAGACCTCTGAGTTCTGACTCACCTCAGGGTTGCACTACTCTAAAGACGGTACTGGTGGAAGCTCTTTGACATTGTGAGTATTTTCATTTTATTTATTTTTTGTTTGTTGAAAGGGTGAAGAAGCAATCTCGGGACAGCAAAGGCATATACATATACAAGCCTTTTTTCAAGCCTTCCTTCGAATCTTCCTCTATTCGCTCCCTAAGCTGAAATTTCTTGTACCCAAATTAGACTAGAGTTCGCCAAGTGGTAGAATTTCGACCGTTATAGCGACCTGACTTCCGACATATTGGAAAACAAATTACACGCTGCATTGGATCTCTGCACAATCTTTCCAACAAAAAATCAAGCGAATATGTTTTTTTAAGGCTGCGAAAGTGATTCTTAAGTAGGTATTTGCATTAAATATTTGTTCTTTCGTACAAGGTGGAGCCACAGTTCATGACAAAATTAAGAAAAATTCAAACTTTTACGATCCAAATCGATGCCACTGTAAAAGTCGTGGGGTTTGATGTCTAACTGGAACCTTTTAAGCTGTGCAACACAAGCGGAACTTGCAGCTACTGATATTCCTATCAGGCATTTATAACTGTACCATAGAGCTGCGCCAGGCCCTTGTCTAGTCTAGTCTTGTTAAGTGCTGTTCGTCGCCGGCTTTTTAATGTGACATTTTTTAGCTTTGTAAAATATTGACTACTTATCGCTCCAACTGATTCATCTGCCAAAATTCTCATTTATATCGTCGCACCGATCATAGATGCGACTAAAATGGGTCGTCCAGCAAACCAAAAGAATGTATGCATGGACGACCCGGGCAAAACCTCAAAACCAATAGACATTAGACAGCTATACCTTATAGGTAGTAAGGACTCTGCCATCACATCTGAAAACCACATCTCATTGGTGCTTCTTTGGACTGAAAATGAAACTGTTTGTAAGACCAAGCAACTGATGAAACCCTGTATTCGAAATTAAGAATTACAGTGCTCTCTGGATGTGAAGCATAGACTCTTTCGAAAGTAGGTGCGGATGTCTCTTACAAAGCAACTCAGACTCGAATAACTTGTCTATGAGCTTTACAGATACTCGTATTATGACTTTTAAGTCAGATGGCTAGGACATTTTGAACGACGTCATATACCAACCAACGGTAACGCCCCAAGACTCCAGCGACTTAGATTCTTACCAAGAGGGTGAATGATGTAGAGAAAGACCTCTTATCCATGCAGGCGTGTAAAAGCAGAAAAATAATCTCACTCTTAAAAAATCAAGCAACCTGAAGCTAAAGTATATGCTCAATAGAGAGACTTCTCTGTTGGGACCCAGTACCCGATTAACACCGAACTGTTGCGTCAATTTATGTAGGTTCGTAAGAAAATCATACTTGCACGACATAATTTTGGGTCACAAACTATACACCTCTCTTTTGCGCCACCTCTCGCGACCATCTTGAAAACATCCAAAAGTTCAGGCAACTGTCTTGGAAAAGAAATCAGAAGTTCGGACTCGGTATAAAACTGCAGGTCTCCTCCATTCGGCATAAACACTTATACAAAACGAATGTTTGGAAGAAGCTGGACCTATAGGGTATACCTACACGGACGTGTTGCTTTGACCTGATTTTGCGTTCCCCCCTTTGTGGACCGGTATTACCGAAATATGCACATTAAAAATTCGCAGGCCTGTCCCCAAAATTCGCCGAATTTTGCCACAGAATGGAAACAGACAGTAGCTCAGATCTTCAAGGCAACTTCTTCAAAAGTGGACTCAAACCAAAAGTCTATTTATCTACTTCCACCAGGTTACCATAGTTGTTTGTCCAAGAAATGGGATATAACAGCAACATGCCTAGTCCTTGTAAGCCGCGTGAAAGCTTGAGAACGTATAACCATTGTCATGAATTGTCATCATGAAGGCTGTACCGTGGGTAAAGATACATTTCTCCCGATGGACGGTCTGCAGACTTACAGTGATTTAGTGAAGGTAACAAAAGGTGTTACCTGGTATTACAAGTGTTTGAAGTGCTTCCAATCAAAAAGCCATGACATGACTAAGGAACGACAAAATTGCGACCAAGGTTTTATACAGAGAACATGGCCCCCACTCAGAATACATAATGATCCAATGGGCTCACTGGAGTCCTTGACAATAAGCACCATGTAGCCTCATGTCAATGATGTGGATATCACCAGGATCTTTCGATCACAAAAGTGTCATCGTTTATCAGTTACCAAGTTGCAAAGTTGATCCCGCTTTCATAAACAGGGAAACACTGCCTATTCATCGCAGAGCCCACACGTTTCCTCACCCATGTGCCTACCCATAAGAAAACCAAATTCAAACGAAAACTGTACCCCACCCTTCATCAGTCGGATTTATTGCGAGCTCCATCGAAATATGGAAATTTGGCAAATGTTGACAATTTCCGCGAAGTTATGATAAATTCCCCCAAATCCCAGATCTCTCGGCGATAAGAATGATCCCCGTCCCATTTGAGCATCCACTTGGAACAAATATGTTTCCGGTCTCGTTTCGTTTCGTTTCGTCCTTTGTGCATTTGCATCTGGAATTGGATTTTTAAACTGAACCCTCTTCATTTGCGTTTGAGGTTAAGCAAGCCCTTATCTCCTGCCACACCCACAGCGAGGGTGACAAATTCGAATGTTTCCTGCAAAATAAATTTGCCAGCGTGGGTGGTGAAACACCAAACTTGCTCATTTCCAACGACTCCAACTTGGGTCTATCTACTTCGCACGAAGAAGTCGAAACTTCCTCTGGTTCACCATGATGTGCCTTGATTACAATTCCTTGTGGCTGCGCTGCCTCCCCCCACCGGTGCTCCTTGCCACTTTGAATAGGTATATGTATTTGTCATTATATTGAATTTATTGCGGCGTCATGGGTGAGTGCGCCTCCAAAAAGAGAGCAAAGAAAACCAAAAACAAGACCCCAAGCGCGTCGCGTCTTAGCCGAAGCATGAGTCGAAGGACTAATGACAAAGAATGTCGGGCGAGACACTGACAAATGTAAATCTCTAATTATGTTGATGAGTTGTTTCCATGGGCTGAGGCTGACGGTGGCGGCTTCGCGCGCAATGACAACGGATGACAGAAAACTGTTTAGTGCAGTTGGTTACTGATGGATGTAGGTTTATCAAAAGCGGACGGTACCGAAAATCACGTTTTCGGTTGGCAGACGTCTGTTTTTGTCTGAAACTTCGTCATGTAAACAATGACACGAAATGACTTCGTGATGAAGTGTTTCGTATTCAGGTTTTCTTTTGAAAATGGTCCCCGGCGCGCAGTGCTTGGAAATGGGAGCAGTTTTCAATGGAAAAGAACAAGTGTGTATACTCGTGCTCGTGTGCTCTGTGGTGCTGCCTCTAGTTGGGGACAATGCTGTCTGGGGAGTTACACAAGTGAAAAGTTTGTCGTTAGGCTTGTTTATGTGTGTCGCTAATGCTGAGGTTGTACTTATTAACACTCAAACTAAAATGCCAAAAGTTTGTGTTAATTTGTTTACATATAAAAGGGAGTGATAGTTGGAGACAGATAGAGGCACAGGGCTTGGTTTGGCATGTGGAAGGCTGTAGGTAGCCCAGTAAGCAAAGTGCTTCTGTTGGTGGGAACGTGCTGTGCGTGTGGTATTTGTTTTTAAAGATAATATTGGACATGGTTAGGCTGTTTAAGTAGGTGTTTGTTGTCAGCAACCAAATATCAACAAACAGCTTAATCGAGGTATGTTGAGAATGTACTCAGTTTGAGATCATGAATGTGTGCGGACAACCTGACACAATTCGACAGAAATACGAGTTGGATCTGCAAGCGGTTCTTAGATAGACATGCCTTAAAGTCAATAAGGGCAGGTTAACACTCTGTGGAGTTGGTTCACACCTTTTTTAAAAGCTTTTGCCGAAGTAGCTGAATGCATTAAGTCAATTTAGTTGAAATATTCATTGGAATAGACGGACATTGTTTGTTGTCAAAAAATTGGACCTAAAGCTATTTATCATTGGCTACTGATTGTCACACGTGACCAAGGTTTGGTAGCACTAAATACTCTCAGGAAATTCGCAGTCAAGTGCACCCAGGGGCAAGGCGGGACATAAGTCCCGAAAGAACTTCTTGCAATCCACAGTGGAGACTCTCATAAGCGACCAGCTGTGGGACCAAAAGTCCGATTTTATATAATTTTTGACAAACAACTCACGTTTCAGCATTCCAAAACTAAACAAAATTCATGCCTACTTTCGCACGATGCGAGAACGCAAAAAAAGGGTGTCTGCTGCTTGGAATTTGTTTCACTGTATTTGAAACAATTTGCGATATTTTGTAAATATAAAAATTGAGCCTTAAAATTCTCTTCGTTTGTCGCCGATTCACGCCTTAACGCATTTACCGATTTTAACCAAACTTTCACACATCTTTGGTATTGGTCTATATACGGTTTTTGTGAAGTTTGTTTGAAATCGAAAAACGTATGTGTGTGTTGTGCGTGCGTGAAAAAACACATGAATTTCCATACATTTTGCTCTTTCCAAACTGGTCACATTCTGCTTCAGTTGATTTGGTTGATTGAGAAAATCTGACCGGAACAACTCATTTCAATCATCCGGAAATCTATGAAGTCGTTCAAAGAGAGGTTCAACTATCAAAGGGGATGTTAATAATTTAATCAATTTTAGGCGGTACGAAGTTCGAGGGTCAGCTAGTATTTTGTAAAAAAACTATATTGTCAGAGTTCGCCTAGCAAATTCGTCCGTTGTTGAGCAAATTATGAAAATGATAGGGTGTCTGACAATGTGAGATTCTACTGTCTTTACATCAATGGTTGCTTCAATCAGTTCTCTGGCGATTCTGTACAAGAGTAGGGCCGTTTTAATAGTAAAAAAAGCAAGGTAGAGGCTTTAAAAAGCAATCGCAACGGGTATAGGGTACTAGGAGAACGATGTAGCCAACAAAATACCGCAATTTGTGGAAAATACTTGCATACCTACAGGCGGATTTGAAAGAAGCCACTCTAAATTGATTTATTTGCCTTCTCTACTTCACTTATGGACAGATGTTCACTAAAACGGGTCTCATGCCAATTGCCCCATTAGAACACCATCTTTGATTGTGGGACCTATTAAAACTACGTCACCCCTTTGAAACGTGCCTTGAACATAACTTCTCACCCATCAGCTTGATTCTGTAATTGGATTTATCCAAAATTTTGTAGCCCGGATTAACTACCCAAAATCGTTCTGGCCATCAATTTTATCCCCAGATTGACCCCCATCTTGCATCATCACAACCGTATTCCACAATAACATTTACTCGCCTTTATTGCTCTATTCCTGAAGCATGCCTTATCGTCTTCGACATAAATTCAGCTCCATCACGATCATCTAATTTCCCTCTCATTAATTCGAACCTTTTAACTTTTACTACTTGGCCCCGCCGAATTCAAAGCACATCTCCGCCACCTACACCCCTCGCGTTTTACTATCGCGGATTTAATTGCTTATTCAGTAAGCCCGAACCACGCCTCAACGCCATGAATCAGCCATCAGTTTGCCGAAAGCCAATGGCCGAGAAAAATTAAATCGACCAAAAAGGGTTAAAAAAAAAAATTCCACAGATAACGACTAGGACGACGAATTCGTGACAATCTGCAGCGAATTAAAAGATGGCAACAAAAAGAAGGAGCCCCAGAACATCCTTTTGAATACTCGTATCCTTCGACAATGGCAAATGAACTGAAAGCCATTGCCTCGTCGGCACACAAAAGAATCGGCTTCCTTTAGGAAATTACCCTAAAGGAGCCCTACCCCTAAGCCCTGAGCCTCAATACCACCATCCGTACCTGGCAGCAACGGCGTTGATGACTCTTTAGAGTAGTAAGATACTGCCTATGCCTGCTTTTCAATTTCGATTCAATGACTGTGCAACTATTTCCACCGCAGGTGTGTGCCCCCCGGTGCGGTGTGCGCTGTGCTGCGAAATTATGTTTCTGCTTGGTTAGGGAAATAAAATATTCCACTGGCAAATGAGAGTCGTAATAGTGATGGTGATGACTGCCGACAATGGTGATGAGCCGGGATAATGATGATGATAAAGATAAATAGCATCAGCTGATATGGTTCCCTCACATGTAAGTCCATTTCCTCAGAATCCCTTCAGCGGAAATAAATCCCACGACCTTGAACTTTTGACGGATCCAACGCATCCTGTTCCTGCCATTATCGCCCAACTAACAATAAGCGCTGCATGTGCAGTACAAAGGAAGAGCATTAAAACGCCATTCACTCGAGTGCACACAGGGTTTCAAAAGGACGTACAAAGTTTGCCCCCGCTCGATGGTCGATGGAAAGTTGCATCGACCCAAGATGCAACATGGCAAACATCGCATCAATTAATAATAATTCCGCCCCATTCTGGACGCCATTAATTAGCACTGGACTTATAGTTTGCTCCTTCTCACACCGAGCACGTCCCGTGGATAAGCCCCGCCATGGACGAAACTTTTGCCAAAGCAGCCTCAGCTCTGGTGTTGTGAGCGAACGTGATGAGACTTTAGATTTGCAGCAGCGCCAGGAAAAGGTCATAGAAAGGATTAGTTACTTGGGAAAAGTTTTCGGTGTGACCGTGTCGAAAGTTACGGACCATTACTGGATACTTTGTTCCATAGTCGGATCGAGGATTTGGGTGTGCGGCCGAGTATGACAAGTCTGGGGATACACGTTGTCAGCGCTGCTGTTGAGAAATGAGCAGACTTTTAATTTTATTCAATTAAAAGTCCGCCAGCTCGCAGGACGGTGGTCGTGGTGACCCATCATTTTCCACCTAACTGACAGCAGTCATGTGTCATGGGATAATTTGGTGTCATAATTGCTGTTTCCTGGGGCTGCAGCACACTTGTTTGTACACATACTTCGGGCGACGTTACAGGCGGATTAACATGCCAAGTCCTTGTTTGTTTGCACACACACTAATTAGGTTAATGGTAGTTTGAAGGTTACGTTTAGTGTGAATTTGCAAAAAGGGACAAGCCTGAAGGTAAGGCTTATTCGAAAATGTCTTGTCATACTAAGTCGGGGGGAGTGATAGTCGCATAAACTGGGTGGGGTTGACAAGTTGTCGGGGGACCAGACAATAAAGCGACTCAGGTGCGTTCAACATGCAAGGAATTGCCACTTAAGGGATGTGCGGCGTTTTAATTTAACATAAGCTTTTATTTAGTTAATACAGCAAGGGGTTTGCGCTCCCATGGGGGTGATTGGAGGCAGGCCCACTGCTGCCGCTGGATGTGTTGCCAAATTAGGCGATACACGATGAGTGGGCTGGCAAATTTTATAATTTAAGTGCTGTGAGCTTACATCATGCCGGGTGATTAATTTTCATATATTATTGTGCTTGCTATCGTGCGATATGGCCGTTATCATGCAACCTCTGCCTTTTGAGTCCTACCGCAATTAAGTAGATACTGCTAAGTTGACTACACCTCGTTTGTATATAGTGCATGACAAGTCCTTTGAACAGGGTGACCGATGCAGAATTCTGAAAAGTCCAATGAGAAAAAAAGGTGCCATTTTTAAAGTTATTCTGGAAAATGAAAAAGCCATTGGAAAATTTAAGATGCACTTTTTCAAGTTTTGTGGTCTTCGGGATGAAATTTGAAAAAAGTATGAGGTTATAACTTGAACCCCAAAAACCGATATGAAGGCCTGTGTAAGTGCTTCCAACTTACTATGTCGTAGTGAGCAATGAGCCTCCTATAGTTATGAAATCGAATTCTATTACTTTTTTTATATTTTCAGCATACTTAAAACACCGACTATTGCAAGTGCCAAACAATATCCTAGCGTAAGGTATTTGGCAGGAATAGACATAGAAAGTACTGCACGAAAGTGACTTTTCTTTTGACAGTTGCAGTGCACGCAATGTTTAAATTATAGGATATCTTTGGTAGGATAGGATAGGCCGATATTTAAATAATTTTTAATAGCTCCTAACTTTGGGACGCCTTGACGAAGTGGAATAAAATTTAAGTCAGGTTTGTGTATCATCTTCGTAAGTTGTCCTGGAATATCTTTTTTTGGATCTCAATCCAAAGATGATGATGCAGATCGTTCAATTCTTAAAAGACCATAGTGGAGATAAATTCGTGGGTGTACCAAAACCTGTTGAGAGCTTCTCTGCCTCTGTTTTTGTGATTATTTGAACTGTTTTCGTTCGAGTGGTGGCTATGTTTCAATTACCTAAGCCTATACCTAAAGCTACGCGAAGTAAAACTGGCGATGGGTTTTTTCTATTTAATTTAAATATTGCGTGAATTTTAGGTCACCTTTATTTGGACATAAGGTTTGAGAAGAACAGACTGGAGCGCGGGTTAGCTAGTCATCAACAGATATTTAAAAAAAATTGGCGGTACAAGATGGCTACCTTGTGGAACTTTCGAAGTGCAACGCATTAGTGGCGAATAATTGTTATCAAGATAGACTTCCAAGAACTTTTTAAAACTACAACATAAACATGAAATTCATTTCAGAATTGTTGAAGACATGTTTCACAGAACCAAAGGCTTTGCTAATGTTGACATATTCTTTCTTGTTAACCTGACATCCACCTTTTACAGCACTAATTACAAAATATGTTAAACGAACCAGAGTAAACGCCGTCGAAAGACCTAAAGCAGAACATTTTATTAAACTAGCCGACACCTAGTTTTTTCCTGTTTTCTGTTGATTTTTCTAAATACCTACATAACATTTTAACACTCACGAAATACGAAAGCCGTGCTGAGGGCAATTGTTTGATTTTCGTTTAGCTCTGGTTTGACTCCTAAGAATTTCCTTAGTGAGATTCTGTTTAAGACCAAGGTTATGCTGATAACCCTGAAATGCTTTAGGCACTGTGACATAGATTCTTGTACTGTCGAAGATACACGGCATAATTCGTTGGTAAAATAAATGGTTTGTAAAATTCGAAATGTATAAATTAAGTCATATAACTTTTAAAAAGAAATCAACAAATTGAAATGTGTGAGTTTTGGCTTATTGCTAAACCATTAGTAAAGGGTTAAAGCCTATAAACGCATACGCTTCTGATTTGCTTTCAGTGAACACCTCCCGCAAATGTCATTGTGTAAATCGGTTAAGAAGATTTTCAAGTCGAAAGTCTTTCATTAAACTCAAAATTAAAACGCCATCAGATTCTTGAAAAATTTGACAGTAAATAAGTCACTCTGTTGGGTCTGTGACATTTTTGTTCTCTCACTGTGGGCAAACCTTCACCTTCCTCGCACAAACGTTTAAAAATCTGCCCGTCAAATTCGTTGAAAAATCCACTTAAAACGAACTCCTACAAATGTGAAACAAATTGGATCCGCAATGCGCGGCTATTGTGAGAGCAAATCTAGATCTGTTAACCCAAACTGAGAAGGGGAAGTGCTAGAAATGTTTTACTTCGCAAATTAAGTCTGAATTGTATGGTACTTAGGTATACGCATGGTTAAGTGAAGGCTTGTATTTTATTTAAATATGAGACAGAAAAAGTTACCAAGCTGAAAAGCTGGAAATAAATGCAGAAGATTTAAAAAAATAATAAAATATGGGCCATCTAGGGATTTTTAACTCGTTGGAGATCGACTCTTACCTCCGTTGAGGTTTTAAACCGCTGTCGTTGGCTTTTTATTTTTATTCACCATAGATTTAAAACCTGAACGAATATAAGAATCGATCGATTCTTATAACGGGCATTCGGTATACCGATTATCGAATTGGAATATTTTGTTCGTTCTCGAAAAATTATAAAAGACTGTAGTAATTAAGTAAGAATGACGTCGTTTTAGCGGCTTACACAACTCGTCTAAGAAGTCGGCACATCTCACATCTCTCGCAACAACTCATATGGCCGCAAACCTGCTGGATTTTAGCATAACAAAAGCCTGAACAAGATCGCCCGCACAGGGCTACTCCTGAGCCACGGGTACTACATCGCTTGTAGAGCGTAGACACCTGACTTGAGTTCTCTCATAGTTCGTGCAATAGGCACTGATGCCGCAGTGAAAGTTCTTCTAGCACAAGCCATTTCACATCTTCGGAGGCACATCCAAAGTAGCAGTTCGTCCGTAAGTACTCTCCCTATAGTAATGATATTCATTCAAGTGCCAAGAACTAGGTTAAGCACATTTCATCCCTTTAAGGTTCCCATATGCAATGTAAAACTGTCTCTGAACACACCCAAGGACATAAAACAACCGAATTACTGCGAATGTGCTGTGCTTTCCTCCTCTCTGGGAGTCGGCGAATTTCCGGACAAAATATGAATACTTAGGCGCCACCGCTGCCTACTAACATTTCAGACATTATGTCTGCGAATGTCAAAGAAAAACATCCCATTAAATAAAATGAGTCCAAATGGGTATAATTTTTCCCCAATTTCCCTACGCAGCCATATTTGGGTTTTGCAAATGCATACATCCTATTCTTAGACGCAATTTGTGGCTGGAATTTGTCTCCTATAAGGATGGCAACACGTGCAAATAAAATCCATTTTTCCCTCTAAAGACAGAGTCTCACTGTTACTCTCCCCTAACCATAATGCCAACGTCACCCTGATGGCACATGTTCAAAAATAAAAGGGTGGAAAAAAAATGTAAATTTCCAGGAATTCCTTTCACATTTGGCTAGCAAAAGGTTTCTTTTGGGGGCAAATCTGCCAACTAAAACAGAAATCCGAATTCGAAATTTAAATAACCGGACTGCAGCCGCCACACCGCACCGTCAGGATTAATGGTGCTAAAAGCCACAAATGTTGTGTGCGCCTACCCACACTCGTGTATGACAGAACAATATGCGTCCCGACATTGAGAAGGATTAACTTAGCTCCGGCGGGATTATGTCCAAAATATCTACACAAAGTTGCTGCGGTCCGGGCCAACCCAGTGCTTATTCTTCTCTACTCATTAACGTGGCCGGAGTAATTCCATTAATTAGAGCCGACCGTGTTTGGGGTTATTGTTTTCGTGTAATATAAGTTTGGCTTTTCGGGGTACTTACCGCAGTCCAAACGCCAAAGCGACCGAGAAAATAAGTGGCAGCAGCGTAGCAAAGCATGCTGTGAACAGGGTGTGCAGGTCGGTAAAGTCTGGGAAGAGAGCAAAAACGGAGTTAAATTTGTGGTTAGCAAGCGACCTAGTTTCGGTATACTTACGGAACTCTCCATCGCCAGTTGGCGCTTCATCCATAACGGAGTATGCGGTTGCGTTGCCCATCTTCTCTCCAATTACGGTGCCATTTGCCGAGTCATTGGAACGCCGAAGTAAGTCATTACCATCGGCGGTTTCGGAAGAGGCGGGCAAATCCGCTGAGAGTTCCTCCTTTTTTAAGTGATTCACCCGATGGTTGAGGACCATTTGCGATGAGGTGGCATCGCTGCTCTTCTGACCCAGTGCCATGTTGCCGAGCGGGTAGGAGTCCATGTCAAATCCGGCGCCCATGGCACCACCCTCGTCGATGAGGTCGCCGCCGTATTGGATGGACGACTCCTCCTTGTTTCCGTCGAAGTTCGGCATGAAGTCGATTTCCTTAAGCTCGATCTGGGGCGGAAGCTCTCCAATGACGGGCACTCCGATCGCCATCTCGGGCAGGACTGCCGGTTGTATGATCACGTCGGGGGTGGAAATGGGAGGGGACACTGTTGTTGTGGCGGTAACTTGTTCGATTTCCATGACCGACTCGCCGACATAGCTTATGTCCAAAGGTCGTCGGACCACCTTGAGCGGATCGGATAGCCTGTTCTTGACCGGAGAGAGGATGATGTCCTCCTCGTACCTCTGGGGAGGCATGATCTTGCGCTCTTCGTAGTTGGCCGGGAAGAACTGGCTCTCCAGACGAGACTTCTTCATCTGGGCGTCGTAGGTGTTCGTGGTGGGTAGGGACTCGCCCACCTTGACTTCGGTGTTGGAGATGTAGAATATCGTGTCCGAGTCCCTGTCCATTGGAGGTTTTTTGCCATCCGTTGGCTGTTGACCCAAATGTGGGACGAAAAAGTCGTCTGTCGACTTTGCGCGTTCCTTGGGTCTGTCCTCGGGGTAGTACTTGACATTTTTCAGCTCTACCTGCGAGTCGTCGTCGGACCGGAACGTGAAAACTGGATTCACATTCAAGTTCTCTCTGCTCGCAGAGTTCTCGGTGCTGTTTAAGCTGCCGTCGATGATCTCGACGACGATTTCCTCGGCTGCCTCGTTGCTGGTTTCATTTTGCGGTACCGCATCGAATGGCTTGAGGGTGATGAAGTTCGAGTTCGCAGGCTTCTTGGAGGTCACCTTGCGATAGTCCGACTGGCGGTATGAGAATTCTAGGTCTTCGCTCTCGTTGCCGAAGCCCTCGGAGACGTTGATGTGGATTTCAATGGCTGCCGGTTCGGGCTTCCCTGACGCTCGGGCTACGGCGTTGGAGTCTGGTGTGGCGAAGTCGGTTGCTTTGTCGACGACATACTGGGTGAATCGCTCCTGAGGAAGGCCGCTGATGGGGGCCTCCTTTGTGGTGGCATACGAAGCGATGTAGTTGATGTCGACGTTGTCTTTGAAGTTGGTGGAGGCTAGGATGGGTTCCAGTGTGGAGTCGTACACCTCGATTTGGATATCGGAGATTTTGGACTCCGTTTGCTCACTGTCGTGAGTTGGCTTTAGTAAGTGCTGCGCAGCCAAAGTTGGGCTTGTTGTCGTGACCGGCACGACTGTGGTCTGATCTGGTCTGTGGTCTTCAGCCGAAGGGTGCTTCGTAGTAAATGGTGTGGAACTAGTTCCAGCTGAGGAGTCGTGGTGGGCGAATGTGGAACTGCGATCGGTTATTACTGAGAGGTCGTCGGCGATCGTAGAGATGTCGTGATCATTTTTCGGAGACAGGGCAGACTCATTATGAGCGATCATGAGAAGATCGTCGGTGATCGGTGACACGTGGTGGGATGGTGTGGAGCTGTCAGTTATTGTGGCGATCGGTGGCACGCTGTGCGCTTTCTCAGAGATCGGAGTAAGATCAGTGCCATGATGGAACAATGTGGTGCTGCGATCGGAAATTGTTGCAACGTCTTCGGTAATCGGGGTGGCGGTTGAAGCGTGACCCGTGAGTGGTGAGAGTGTCAAATTAATGTCAGCACCGTCGGTGTTTTGAGAGAAATCGTGGACTGTACTAGCTCCCAGAGTAGAGTCTTCAAGACCCAGAGGTGAGGATGTTGAGGTGCGATCACTTATATGGGAATCGCGATCGCTGACCGCTGTCGTGGCTTGATTCGTAGATTCCTTGGGTGACAGGATCACCTGGTCGGTTGCATACGACCCTTTTTGGTCGATGTGATCAGCCGTTGGTTGTGCGTGGCCTGGATAGCTTGTTGAAGTTATTCCACGATCAGTGTTCGAAGTCTGTATATCAGGGATGAGATCGAAATGGGTAAATACAGACTGATGATCTATCGCTGCGGATGTAATATGATCAGCAGGCAGTTGGCGATTGATGGACTGAGGATCGGCAGTAGAAGAAATGAAATGTCCTTCAGTCGCCGATCTATCACGGTCGCTGAAGTCTCTATAACCATTTAATGCCTCCATTGTGGTGGTTTGCACTTGGCGATTTTCTTGAGTAGATGATCGCTGTAGATCGATGATGGGGCCACCATCGGTGCCCGCAAATGTCAAACGATCAGTCGAATATTGCGGATCAGTGGCTGTGCCTGATCTTGACAAATGATCGACAACGGAAGATGAATCTGCCGATACTACCCGATCAGTGATAAGCGATCGCTGCTGATCGAAGACCTTGTCATGCTGCTCATGATTGGCGATTGATGAAGCGAACCGATCACCGTCAGTAGATGGCGTTGTTTCGGTGACTGAATCAAGTCCATCATGGCCGACAGTGGTTAGAAGATATTCTTCGGGTTTGTGTACATCAGTGGCACTTGATCCACTCAGCGGAGACTCAGTACTAGCAGTTTGCTTCTTCGCCGCCCCCTCCATCGCACTGATGACCTCCTTGTATATTTCCCGCAGCGTTGTCTCTATCTCCCCAGAGTTCATTGGTTGCATATCATCCCCAACCGGCGGCTTGCTCACTGCTTTGGTGGCTTCCTGCGTAACTACCAAAAAATAAGTAGTTGCTGTTTCGGATTCGGTTCCCTGCTTCGCTGAAAGCACTGTTGGAGCTGGAGGTAATGTATTAGTACCCTCAGTTGTCGTGCTCGTTGTTGATGTCGCCACAGCAACTGATGTACTATCGATTGAGACAAACTCCGGCGGCGGCAGCACTGTGGTGGAACTTTTCACCTTGAACGTCGGCTCCATTAGTGCCGTGGGAGCTATGATTTCCACGAGCTTCTTATCTCTCAATTGGTCCACAATTGATGGCTTCGGCTTCTTACCGCGATGCGATACGGAAAATGTTTTCTCCTTCATAATAATCGGTCCCAAATATCCATTTTGGACTTCCATTAACTTTTTGCCGCCCTTGGTTGGTTTATTCTTAGACAGCGGCCATGGATTATCCTTGCTTATCGGTGGATGCAATGAACTCGAAGGACCTGTCGCCGCAATAAAATGTTTATCGAACAGCTGTTTCTTTTTTGTTATTTTTACGCCATCGTGGCCGACGTCTAGCTTGGGTATAGTCGTCGCTGTCGTCGTAGTGACACTATGTTGTGAGAACGACGAACTCACTGATGCATCCGTTGGTAATGACTGCTGCGGTGGTGTGGGTGCCATTGTATGGCGGAGAATCGATTTCCCTTCTGTTGGGGATGATGTCTTTGGAATGGGTTCCGCATTGAAATTGGGATTTTCCACGAGACCAGTTTGCATTGTTGCGGTTGTAGCTACTCCTGCCTTGGCATGATATCCTTCGGTCGTTGATGCTCTGCTTGCATAAGTTTTATCAGCTTTTGTTGTCCCACCAGGAACGACGGATATAAAGTCAATATCCTTGCCAGCAACGTCGTCGTCGTCTACATCGTCATCGATGTTCGAGAAGACACTTTTTGCTCCATCCCCATGGATGGAGTGCCGCAGGGTGGAGGAATTAGCATTGATTTTGTTAGTGTGATCGTTCGGTCCATTGACGTTGTCGACAACAGTGTCTGTGGGGCTCGTATTGACTGCTTCTTTTAAATTATCCTTTTTCTCCTCATAACCAGTCGTAGCTAATGTCGGCGAATAATGGGGTCTCTCGTCCCTCGGTTTTGCCCAGCCACCCTTATCCTTGGATAGCTTCTTGTACAGACTTGATTTTGTGATGTGTTTACTCCGAGATGGTTTTTGTAGCGGCCAGGTTTTGGCGTCGTTCGATCGGGCATACGACATTATAGTCGGCGGCGCTGTTGTTGCTCCTGGGCGAGCGCCAACACCGACAGACGCATTTTGGTTGGTGAAATCGGTAGGCGCACATGTCGATTGTCCTGTGCTGTACACAAGAACCGCACAGACGATGGCTAGCAACGCTCCTGGCGTCATCATGGTTGATGGTTGTAACTTCATCCTGAGCACGGAAAGAAAGCGAATTCGATTGCTGCTATGTGCGAGTGCTGTGGTCGAATGTATCAAATTCCCATCGGAATGGGACGACCCGTATGTAGGTTTTTGCTTTGTCTACTCGTGTGTGTTCAGTTAACTTTTACGGTCCAACAGCATTATTGTCCCCATTTCTCGATTTCAATGGACACAAATAAAGGAAATGTGTTGCACTTAAGTCCACTTTCTGTGCAGCTTCGGGGAAGAGCCTCACAACAGACTTGTCTCCG
The DNA here is from genome assembly GCA_951230905.1 of Cheilosia variabilis. NCBI lineage: Eukaryota > Metazoa > Arthropoda > Insecta > Diptera > Syrphidae > Cheilosia > Cheilosia variabilis. The sequence continues at coordinate 59,626,492 of OX579677.1, read as the reverse complement.
TCCTTGCGAAAGTTTTCTTTGAAAATTTTCTATCTGTGCACCGAGACGCACACACTCCAAGCAGGGAAGAGTGTCTAAATCGAGTCTCAACGAAGTTCCTGATGCACTCTTTCTCGCACTGATGCCACCACGAAGAAGAAGGTAAACAATATGGGACGAAGAGAAAAAAAATATAAACTCGAAATAGAAAATAAAAGTTGCTCCTTTCGTCGTAGTCGTCTTCGTCTGTTGGTAGTTGCGAAGGTGGATGCCGGATGTCCGTATTGTTTAGGTGGGTTGGTTATATTGCTGACTTTTGCGTTGCACGCCGACTACTCGTATTTCCTTGCAGTCGTCCTGAAATGAGGTAAAGAGAAAAATTCAAATTAAGTACAAAAGTGACTGAAACTCTCGCCGAAGGAAAATTCAATTTAACGGTATTGTGCTGGAGTTTTTTTTCATTTGTCCTGCTTTGTGTATACTTGCGCCAAAGTAGTGCACAACTACACACATTGTATGCACCTGAATAAATTTATATAAATTTGTTGTGTGGTATCCATAAATCTGGACGCGGGGAGTTGAATCGCATGCGGTGACTCTTTTGTTAGGGCGAAGGATGCGGGTGGTGGGTCCGTAGAATTATTGCGCATAATGACGACGGCGGAGGGTATGTTGGCTGTTGCTGATTTCCGTTTTTTTTTTTTGTATTAAAACCAGCGGGGCATTGAGTAGGGAGGGGTTTGTAGTGAATACTGTATAGCGAGCAATTCAATGGTTGACTGCCCTGGGATAACGGTTATCATAACGAATATTTAATATTGTATTTTCTGTAGCGGAAGGAAAGATTAAATTAGTATTAGGATGTTGAAGGAGGATATTATGTTCTGGCGCTGATGGTGAAGTGTTTTATTGCGAGCTGCTGCGGTGTGGGGATGTTGTTGCTACTTGGGGAGGAAAGCAGAGCGCAAAAGTTAGCCGAGCGAGTTACGGACATTTTGTTGGGATTCTGCAATAATAAAGTTATCGTTTTAATTTAGATTTTGTTTGACTTCTATTGTTGGTTGTGTTTTATATTGCGGTTGCTTGGGATGGGGGTGAACATTGTTTTCATAGTTCACTTGACGATATAATGGGAATAAAAGCACTGATGGCTGTATGTCAATAGACCGATCAATAAGTTAAGCAGATTACGGCGCTTCGCTGCCAGGAAGGACGGATGTTTTAATTTTTTTTAAATTTTATTTTGGTTTTTGAAATATTTATGCTGATTGCAGGTTCTATTATGGGACTCGATGAGCATTCAAGTATTTAACCTGAATAAGTAGGTACAGTAAAATATTTTTCCGTTTTTGCGGTGAATTTGACTACGAATCACGTTGAAACGGCTGTCGGTAGTATTTACTTACAAAAGGAATTTCGAAAATGACTGAGGCAGTGTAATGCGTCATCAAGGCATTCCTCCAACATGTAACTCGAAAGAGCTGTACCGAAATCAAGAGCCAACGGGAAATTCTTCAAAAGTCTGTGCAACTGCCTGATGAATATTGAGATGGCCGGAGGAACCCAACGAACTTAATTTCGTCTCTCTATAATCATTGACACAGAAGTAGCGAAGAGGGCTGAAAGATTTAGGAAAGAAAGACAGCAAAATAACGAGTAGGTACTAGTTAGTCTCATTTTCGCTTGCGTCAGTTTTATTTATTTTATTTTAGAGACACATACAGTCAGTGACTCAGTGTTATTAAAATCTCTCTTCAGTTTTTCCTTTTCGGTGTACTCAAATTCCTTTTAAATTTACTCGATACTTTTTTGTGAAAAATCTAGCTTTTAAATGTAAAATTTGTTTTATATGGTAAGAAAGTCAATTTAAATTAACCTTTAGTATAAAAATCTACGATAAAGGGCTTCATCGCTGAAGAAGATTTTGTTCAACACATGTATTCGATACTTTTTTGCAAGAAAACCGAACTTTTAAATGTAAAATTTATAAATGAACTCGATACTTTTTGTCAAAAAAATATAACTTTCAAATTTTACATGAGCTCTCTTTTTTGGACATTTAGTGTGTTGATAATCATAGTGAAATGAAGATGTTGTAATAAAATGTATGCAAAAATTTGTACTTTGAATATTTTTGTGTTAGATTTCTGAAGTTCCTGCTTTTTCCCTTTTTTTATCGCGCTTCGGGTATCGAAACTCCCACAAATGGGAGAAGTTGCACGATATAACACAACCGCAACCGAGATACTTCCTCCAGAACAGTCATACTAGTGGCTGTTTTTCAGACGTTTGCGAAGAAAGGCTGTATTAAATTCCATTAAATGAGTAGTCATCTATTAAAGTTGGTTTTTGAATGAGTTCCGGGTATATAGAAAGTAGATACCCTTCTTGTCGACTGATGGCTGCCCGTATCCATGTCCGAGTTTAACATCACCGAAAAGGTTTTTTCCCCGTTGGATAGAACAAAGGATCAGATTTTTACGAGTAGTATGCATGTGCTAATAAATGTGCAAAATTGCAGGGAACAAAGAACTATGAGAAACCTTTCGGGTAGGCGTTATTTTTTTTGTATGTAAATATATCACCTAATTTATTTTAGAGGGTGGGCTAATGTCTATGACCATGACCATGGCATTTATTTCCTTAGGAAACAGAAAGTTGTAGGTAGTCTATAACTACCTATTTTGGGATATCGGATATATATAGGATATATATAGGATTTTTACCAAGGTTTTTAAACAGCTGAAGGCGGGTATCCTAGTACAATACTCATATATGTCTACTCATCGTGAAATGAAAAAAAGGAAAAGCAACACAAATCAACTGTCGGCCATTCAAATTGACTTTCGCTGGAAACGGTATTGGAAACAAAAACCCTCTTTACTTAGTCTGTCCTTTAAAGAGCAACAGAAGATATAAATACTATACTGATTAAAAAAACAACAATCTCTTTTCCAAAGTGTCAAATAAACCACTGAAGGTTTAAACAGGTTCGAGTCATAAAAATAACCCACAGTGGGTAGGTTTATATTTGTTGGTTGGTTTATTTTGGAAGTCGGGAAACTTATTAACCTAGTGAATAATACATCCGTCGGTCAGTTTTTGACTTCTGATGACCATTCACCACATAGGGGCGGATACAATTTCGGAGTAAATCTCTCTTGACATGTTTTTACTCTGTACGAACTATTTCCTGATTTTCCTCGAAATCAAAATAAATCTCAAAACCACTGTAGTTGAAATGCACTCAGTTTACAATGCGAATGCAAGTGCTTTCCTCTTTCCTCAAGAGAACAATCGTTCTCAGTACTGGGAAAATAGTGGGCAAAATTGAGAAAATTTCGACTGAAATAATTGGACTAGGGGAGAACCTTTTGATTTTGTGGAAACTTATTTTTAGTTTGTACAATTCAATCCGACGAATGGCATTACCAGCTGATTTTTAGTTTCTGCTTGTCCCTACTCGTTACTATAAAACTAACGAGTCCAGCTTAAAGTTGCTCAGCAATTGCAGTCTCGTATAGGGGCAAGCAACCAAAAAGACCACCTACCTTTGGGTTTTTACAAAAGCACAAAGACTAAAGCTTGCATCGGAGTCGCCACCGCGATGAGGTAAACTCCAACCGCCGGATTTGAGGATATACTCAAAGCTAGACATCTTTGTGCAATCATTGGCAGCCATAAGTGCCATAAGAATAAGCCAATCGACAAACTGGACATTTTATGAAGCGGGGCACTCAATGATCCTAAAAGAAACTTTGACGATGTACCTTTCACGAAGTACTTCACGCTATACTTAGAATTTACAGGACCCTTCTCGAGTGCCTACAGTAAGAATGGAAAGATGGACTTATATTCAACACGCAATCCATGCAGCGATGGATCAGAAATAGATGCCGGGTAAGGCAAATTTTCTAAATTTTTGGACATATTGACATCAACGACAACCGGGTCATAGCACTGTCTTCTAAGCGGAAGTCTTTGCAGCGATAAGAGCAGCCTGTGAGTTTTCGGTAAGGGCACTTCCTCCGGAAGGTAAGAATTAAATTGAAGTTTGTGAAATTTTACGCGAAGAGCTTGGAGCTCTTGAAACACAGGGCAAGGTATTGGTCCCTTGACATGGACGTATTCCCGGCAATGAGAAAGCGGACAAACTAGCCCGACAAGGTTCGGTTTATGGTTTACAACTTATCTCTCTGTAAATACCCCGCCCTTTGGAAACAAATTTAAGATTCTAGCAGACACTTCCAAATGATTTCGAAGTTGTTTGCCATCTGAGCCAAGGACAACTAAGTTGCACGCGCCATTACTCATTCCCCGCTTGTTATTAATTAACTTTCCGCCTGCCTTCCTCTGCAAAAAAGTAATTAACGAAAATACCTATCAATTTGCTATCAACATTCCAAGAGACGTCTCTTGCGAAATATTTAATTATTACTTGTACACGCTTGACTATAGTCAATCGAAGAAACACACAAAGTTTGAATTGCCCCCAAAAGGACAACCAAGGTCAATTAGAAAATATTGGTATATGCCTCCGCAACGGGCCCCATCCTCAATTGACAGGCACAGAGACATTGTTCAAAAGTAATCATTTCCGAGGAAATTTCATAAACAGACCCTGCCGCTCAATTCCATCCGAAGAATGCCCATTTGAACGCAATATCCTTGAAACAAACATAAAGGAAAAAAAAGCTGAGCCCATCAGCCATTAGCCATGGCACCTCATCTCTCGCCCCCAACAAAGGACATCAACAAATTTCTCTGATTTTCAAAAGTAATTCCTTCCGGCCATAACCTTTTGTACTTAATAACTTTTTATCCTCTTTTCCTGGCATTCGCATAAACATCCGACCCCGCACGAATTGCTCACCTGGACAAACTGGCTGCCTATCACGAAACTTTTTATTACACGCTTCGTTAATTTGGTCCGTCTATCGATGAGTGGGTAAGGACATTCGAAACAACTCATCTTCCATTGATCTCCAGGTGACCTAGTTTCACCGCTGGAAAGGCACCACCCCCCCTCCTCTAATTGACAATTTAGAAAGTAATTAGTGCACCGTCTTAAGGAGTCCACCCGTTGCAGTGATTTCGAGGGCCTTGCTGCCTTGACACAATAATCTATGTCCTGAAATGTATGAGCGCAAGGGGGCGCCTGGTCTAACCAATCTGCATGCCGGTGTTCCTGAGCACATCGCTCCGCCACACAACGCATTTGCTGTAAAATATTAATTTGTGCGAACACATCCCGAGTGTCCTTGTTACACAAACGCATACACACAGAGCAAATGCCTCAATTTCAAATACTCGAGTGGTATACACTATATGCACCAGTGCAACGTGTGCTATTGCTATTGGGAGCAAGGTTGGATCGGCGGCGCGTATCCTTTCTGCCGAGCACAGTGACTGTGTGCGAGCAAGTCTCCAAACGGAACGTTTCTCTAGGATTATCTCGAGCGACGAGCGGAAGTGCTTCGCGGCGTCAATTGTATGGTAAAGTGTTCCTCGTGCATATGCATGAGCCATTAGCTAAGGGTTTGAGATGAAATACCGAGCAAGCGAGATACTGCTGTGGCGGCGGTGGAGTTCGGAGCACGTAAACGAAAGATATTTGTCCTCCGGAGGGAATCACATTTGAATTTAATATTTCTTTTCCTGCGTGATGCCGACTACATACGTACGTACCAGTGAACATACAGCGACTTTCCTTTGGCGAAAATTTGCAATTTCATGTTCGCCGGATGCGAGGAACAGGACTTCCGTCAACCTAATGACGGCGGCGGATGAGAGAAAACTCGGCACAAAAGTGGGATATCTTGTGAAAGTTGCTGGGTGTTGGCAATATTTTTGGCAATCAACATGAGAGTGGTTTTCGGGGCACAATCGAGGACGAACAGTGTTTTGTGTGTTTGACAAGAGCGCACCACATCGTCGCGCGGTTGTGGTCGGCTGGCGGGTATAGTTTAACCGCACATATATACAATTGATTCGAGCAAATTACCCACACGAAGTGGGAATATTGGGGAATAATAATTCAAAGCAATTGTTCGAGTACAAATGGGATGACGGTCGGTAAGTGTGAGTGAGGATCATCAGGGACAAGCTGGCGCTGTTGGAAGAATTTCTCACTCGGGTTAGCGCTCCCAGTTAATGGATTATGATAATTTATTGTGTAGAAATTATGCAAAGTATCTTCAAGAACAATCCATCACACTTTGCAGTCGTTTATGTCGCCGAACAATGGATGAGCTTTGTACGGTTGCCATTACCGAGTTTAAAGCACATTTGTCTTGGATTTTATTTGTGTTTATAAATGGCTTGTCGACCGTGGGGCGTTGTAATGTAAATTGCTGCGCTTCAGGAGCTCAGATTGTAGTTGGAGTTGTAGAAATAGTTTTTCCATTATACAAATGGACCTCAAAAACTAGTGACTTCAACTAACAAGACCTTAAATGCACAGCAGTCAGTGAAGCGAGTCTGGTGTTGAGAAGAGATCTGTTTCATATTAAGCGCCTGGATCTTCGAAACCTATTAGAGAGAAGGAGCAGGATTTTCAGGTGTCACTTTAAGAGTTCGGTGAAAATTTACACGAGTGATCACTATTTGCAGATATGGTTCTGGAAGACCTATATGGGCTACCATTGAAGAGTATGGTGCACTTCTATCTAATGGGATCGACATCTTACGCAAATGGAGGGAGTACTTCTTCCTTGGGAAATTTGTTCACTTATTTTATGTGAAGTTATTTCCTACTGAGAGTTATTTCCCATGTGAAGTTATTGCCCGTGGAGTTATTTCCCTGCACCACTTCCCCACGTTGCGCAGTAAATAGGAAAGATCGATCGACTTTAGCTGGTCGCAATTCGGTCCCAAGGTGAGGTAAGTCAGTGCAGCGATCAGAAATGTTAAAAGTTGGCAAATCTTTGAGAGTGGATGCAATACGGCCAAAGATTCTCAAGGCTCTGAGCGACCATCTCCTGTAAAAGTTGCGATTATGGGATGCTCAGGTCAAGCTTGGTAGCGTAACACATGTCGAAATAGGGGGCGCTTATTTATTAATTATTCTCGATAATTTGCCAAGCCAGAGCTGTTGAAATTCAATATACGTGTGGGGCAGGAACCGTCTTTATCCAGCCATATGATCTCAGGACTACACACATCATTTCACCTATGCTTTACAAATATCTTGAAAGCTCAGATAACTTGAAATTTGGTATTCCCTTAACGATCTAAAAAGTCACAGATTCTCCAAAATTTCTTTAAAACTGTCCCGTAGTCCCGTTGGTTTTTCTGAAGACTCCTTACTAAATGCTATAGGATATACCGTTTCCAAACTGTCTAGGAAAAGAGCTCAGGAACGACTTTAAGGCGTCTCTTAACTCTCTTTATCTGCTGCAACCCAGGTAGCTCGCAAGCTTAGTCTTATTCACCCAAGTTGTTCAAATATATCAAAAGTCAACCTCTAAAGTCTGATTACTAGCGACGAACCGCTTAAGAAGTCATAAAAAAACAACTTTAGGATCAGCCGACATAAAATCAGCTGACCTACTCAGATTTGAAACTGCCTTTGCTCTAGACACTCTTGAAGAGTTGTCAACATTCTGCTGTTATAGCTCACAAGGCCGGCAAATGTTCTCATATAAGTCCGATTTTAGCCTTTCTTCATTCTTTGCCCAAATTTCTAAACATCAACTCTATACCTACTCCGTCTTAAGTGTCCATCGAAAAGACCACCAGCCTCGCTCAGATTCAAAGGTCAAGAAGGCACTTTTCGCTTGTAAAAAAGTTATTTTTAATAAATAGAGCCTGGCTATCCGCCTTGAGCATCAGACTGATACCATTTTTCAGTTTGGCTATTTAATCGACTAATTTCGATAATCCCAAACTGCACTTTTGATTACTCCGTTCTCATCACTATGTACGCTCTGTTCCAGCCGTTATAAGCAGCCTTAAAATCGAAAGAAAAGATGGGTCGTATCGATCTGAGCTTCTAAGTTATTTTTTTGGGAATTGTAGCTGGTCGGCTTCAGACCTATCTGACTTAAACCGCCCTATTAGACGTCAAACACCCCGTTGACAAATGGTTTCGAAGCCCTACGCACAGTGTACTGTGCTTCGTATGCAATTTTAAGAAGACTGAGGTTTCTTGTTTAGAGGGCGTCCTTTTGTATAAAACGAGGAAAAGACGCCGAGGTTCGATTAATCAGGCATACGTCTTTCGCCTAAAACTGGGAGATCAGTTGGAGTTCGCTAAATTGTCTTGCGTTGGCTTGAATACATCAGCCGGTAGGCCGTATGGTTCAGTAGACTTTAGCTTAGACATTGCTATCCTTACTTTAGATTCATCGGGTGGACGAAAGTCTTTTGTCGTCCAAGTTGCATGGTTCCCTCTGCCTGGCAGCGGAATGCTGGACGTCTTTGACACTTTATAGCCTGTCCTTACCTAAGACAGACTATATCTCTTTTGCAGGGGTCCTGATCGTTGTTGCGCTTTAAACATTCTTCTACTTTTTGGTAAAACTTCTGAACATAGGCTAATCGTTGTCGATGAGCTTGTAGAAGTAGGTTTTGGTAGTCTTTTGCTCTAAGAACGAGCTAAAGTCTGCCGCATTTCTGTGTCCCTGAAGTAAATGTCACAGATTTTTACATCTTTTTTTTTTTTTTTTGCTCCGGCCCATTCAAAAACACTGGAGGGCGGTGATATCTGGCAAACGAAGACCTTTGCTTTCGGCCGGTTCAGGGTCCGAGATTTCTGCATGCAAGTCCAAAGGTCTTTGCGTTTTTTGCGTTTTTCGGACTCATCAAAAGAAAACCAGAGTTTTAGTTGCTTTGTAAATGGGTTTTAAGGGTTTTAGTAAAAGCTTTAAACAGCCTGGAGGGTCAGTTCCTCGAACAACAGCCAGATATTGCGGTGTCACTCATCTACTTTGGCGACGGGAGGGCTGCCGACAGCCCATAAAGCGTTTAAGCCAGCGTCTTCTTTCCAGCACTCTGACCACACCTCACCTCCAAATATGCCGGAGAAGCTCGCTTTCGAACGTTCTTCTGCTATTCTGACTGTTGTTGACAACATTGATGCAATCTCTTGCATATTGTACGTACATCCGTCGCACGTAAGCCCTTTAAATCGCTCATGGTGGACTTCTGAGACTCATTCAGCCAGTCATTTCCGAAAGAGGATTATTTTGTTCGTGTTCAACTATAAGGCAGCAAGTCGCTCCTCGGAAGCTTGCCGCTTTAAGCTACTACTACTCACCCTCACCCTATTTCGCCGCTTTCCTCTGGACAATGCGCTAGTACACAATTCACTTCCTACGCCGCGTTAAATATTGATAACAGTCGACATTGTGAGGGTGGCTGGATAGCTCGGATGTCCTTAATTAAATCCACTCCACTTAACGCCCTGATTTAATCCAATTTCTCCAACGTAGAAGCATTCATTATTCAGGAGCCATCTTCGTGGAGATTTCATTCCGATATTTCATGCAAAATATGAGCACACCCTGGGCCTGGTATTAAATCCTTGCCACCCAACACAATATATCTACGTTCTTATCAATTAATTACCAACGGCATTGCAAACTTTAATCCAATTTGCCAATTGGCACGAGTGCCTCGCCATAGTTAATGGCAGCCCTCCGTCCGCATGTCCGCTCAAACACCCCTCATCCGGCATAATTTCAAGAAAGATCCTCTGACGCACTTTCGGTGGATAAAATGGGTAAGCTGGGTAAAATCAATTCAACACTTGTTCTTCTTGTCCCGATGCCCACCTGTCAAAATCCTCGGCGTTGATGGGAATTAATTTTCGCTCTTCACAAACGCCCAGGAAAACAAAGCAGCGCACACAAAGCTAAGGCGAAGGAAAAGAAAAATTGACGCTACCCGCCCACCCCATGTACTTGTACTTGTATAATGGATGACCTTTCACCGACAATAGAATTGCACAATCCCCACGAGGGTGCTGGGGGAACCAACATCTTGCCTTTCCTTATCCTGTCATATCTAGTTGCTTTGTGCGCGCGAATTAATGTGAGGGGCGAGTGGGTCAGGAGGGCCATCCCAGAATTAATCATCAGCAGCGGCGAGAGTTCTTGTGACGATGACGAGTACTCCTGGGTAGGAAATGTTACACGGGTAATAAGTCCGTATAATAAAATTGACTTCAACTCTGGCCGGACGAAGGATGCTCCAAGATGACCCTCATATCTGCAGATAAATATTAACAGAGATGCGAAGAAATTGTGGCTGTGGTCCTCCTCGTTCGGAAACTTATTCCCAACTTAATTATGTGCGACACAACAATAAGTCGACGTAGAAGGGTCAGTCCGCAAGTGTACACTGTACACCCTCAGAAAAGGACGACGACCATTCTTCGGTTGTAATCGACGTTCGGGGACCAACTGGGAATTATTGTCCAACGTTGCAGAAGGGCACGAAGTCATAATTATAATTACAAAAGAAACACCAAGGAACTCGATAATGAGGACGACCTTTTTACGAACCGCTGGTCCACATCCTTTCTGACTGCGGCATCTCGGTGAATTTTCATTATACTCGTACTCGCGCGCTCTTAACTATTCAACATCACTTTGTCCCCAGGCCGCGAGGAGGAACAACTGACGGTTCTTAATGGAACTGTCAATGGATGCTGTCGGCTGCAGATTAAAAGCAGTTCCCCAAACACAAGGGTGCTTATGTGTAGTGCAACTATGATGCGCTCCAATTGTTTCCTCTTGCAGGGATTTGCCAAATGGCATATTGAAGCATTGGAAATGCAATTCATCCTTAAAGCCACCGCAGGAGGGGTCGCTCTCCTACACCTGCACCACCTGAGGAACGTAGAACATGATGATGATGACGGCGTCGCCACCACACGAGCAAGAACGAGAACGACACGACGACGACGATGGCTTATTGCTGTATGATTGTAAATAAATGGAGTACACGGTGGAATGCTCTTTGTCTGCGACTCTCTCTCCCAGCGGAGTCGCGCCGCAGCTATGCTCAGGTGTGTGCGGCAAGAATCCACGAATTCGGGAATCCTTAGTGCAGCCAGAGTGGAGCTCGTGCATTCCGGCGATAGTGGTTTGGGGAATTATTGGTTATGGATTGCAGCGCAGCACAGCACAACAGAATTCGAGATTACGGTGGAACGACTTCACACTCACGCTGCGGCATTGTGTTTCGTGGAAAATGATTTCCCAACAATGCCACAGGAAGCTAAAGGATCCATTGAGGCGATGCTGGATGCCAGATGTAGGAAATACATTCATTACGCGGATTTTCCGTTGACAACAATGGATGTCTCAAGTGAGTGTATGTCGTTGTTAGTTATAGGCCTGATTAAATTGGAGTGCGGAGGGACTTTTCATTTCTTTTTCCTCCATAGACGGGAGCAGGCGACTTAAGCCCGAGAAGCATAATTTAAAGTATACAAGAAGGCGTCGGAGGAGGAGTGGGAGGGAAGGGTTCTGGGAAGTTATGTGTTTCGGGGATCCATTCCGCTTGGGTTCGATTTGGAAAGCCGTACACAAGTATGGAGAATTTTTGAAAATACCAATGCTGTGATGGGGAAATCTTGCGGTAAGCCCACTTAATCCGGAAACTGAGAGAAAACCTTGGTGTGTGTGATTTCGGTACATGGACCTTTTCAATTTTAATTGCTTTTTCCCCACAACCAAAGTAGCGCTTGCTGTTTGCTGATCCGAAAGATCCGACTCTTGGCAGGTAGCTCAGCCTTATTTGGCAGCTTATTTATGGGGTGAAAGCATTCATGCTTCAACATGGCTGGTAGTTTGCAGTAAAAATGGTTGCGAGAAGCTGGGCCTGGGGTACCCAAACGAAGACTTAAATTCTTGTTCAATTAGGAACTTTTTTGAGGCGGTTTTTATCAGAATCCCTTTCTTTGCCATTTGAAGCTTCAGGGCTTACGCAAAGCCAGTCGAGTAAAGTTGGCATGCAACCGCACCTAATAGTGAGCTCTAAGTAGGAAGCTAAGCTTAAAGAGCTGAAAGGGGCGAGGCACTACGCTGATAATGAACAACCCAAAAAGTACTCTACAGATAGCTCAAGTCTGCTCTGTTTTTGGGGCTATACAAACTGCGATAGAGATATAGAGATTTGAACAGGTTTTCGTATACCATACGTTTGACCACACCCACTTTCAACGTCATTTGGTCTGGGGTGGAAATAAAAGCCTTAACCACAGTATGAAAGAAAACCATCTCATCGACAGTTCTTGGTAAGATTGCATGGGAATACCAAAGCTAACCGAAAAAATGTAAGGTCACCCTAAATCGACGTATTTTACTAAAGCGGATTGTGAAGTTTGTCATAGGGTTATTTTTAAAAATTGCTAGAAAATAAATAGCGTCTAATATTTTATCATATTTGTTATATTGAAAAGAGACAATACCCCTCGAAGGGCAAAAGGAGACAATTTCATATATTTATATGACTGTCTCGATTCGCAGACAGTTCATCCTGTGAATGCAATTTTGAGGTACATTTTCGTTGGTTTGGAGCACAATTTTAGTCTTAAGCGCCGCGTGATGGAACTTTTAACTGGCCTGAAGTCGAAGACTCAGTGGACGAGCCGCCATATCGGACTTGAAGCACTCCATGTGTACCGATACCGAGACTTATATGATACAGCAATCATGAAGCTACTCGATATTTATTTTGTATGCTGGATTGTCTGCATGATTTCGATCTTTAGCTGTGTCTCATAAAAAACGCCAGCTGCGTTTAGGCCGGCTGTCGTCAAGTGACGGCACATTGAATGACCAAAATTAGTGTGCAGAAGATCGTTTGTAGCTCGGATTTTGTAGCACATAGCGACATCCTCTATTAAGGTTCTGTCCTTGCCGCTATTTTTATACATTGCTTTTTATTTACTAGCAAGTTACAACCCAATACAATAGAGTATTAAAGGGGTACGCGCACGAGTACTTCGTATTTCGCAGCACTTTTTACAGCGATAGGCAATCAGACAGCTGAAGGCTGACTTAAACTGATTTTGCTGTAACATATGCAAATATTCTGCACTTACGCCAGCAGTGAGCTAATCTTTTGCTTACTTAAATACATTTAAACTTAAAAACCAATAAAAGGTTTCTTGAATTTAAATAAAGACTATTAAAGCTATTAAAAAATATGTCCAATTAAAAAATGTTGATATAGACGGACATGAATTTCATCGCAAAAGTATTGAAATCAAACACTTTTTTATACTGAATCTTTATAGCATTTTAATACATTTATATTAAAAATAAATAATCAGAATATTGAAATATAATACCTCAACCTTTTTTAAAAGAAAGAGCTCATTCCTTCGACGATATCCTTTTCAGGGGCTAGTTACAATAGGTAAGTGTTTTTCAAGAACGAAATAAGGATGCAAAAGTTTGATTTTTCAACGGACAGGCTCCACAGACCTAAATCTTGAAATGCCGTGTTCCAGAAATATATAAATGTGACAGATGACTGGAAATGGACTACCAGCACCATAAGCCCCATCTGTTAAAATAGCGATCCTATATGACTTGCAAGAGCTAACGATGTACGAGTATAGGTATATCCCTGCTTAATTTCCCTCATAGTGTGTGAACTCTGAAATCTTTTCTGATCGGCATTTTTCAGTAACCACTTCTACATCGGTTTGGAAAGACAGATGGGTTCAAGGCTGATGGATGAAATTTGTGCGTTGCAAAACGTTTACTCTGCTATAGCTCTACCTCCACTGGATCCTGAAAGCAAACAAGGCACACAGAGCTATAGCCTATGCAAGCGGTTAAAACAAGGTTATATACGTATACGTATATTGACTCTCGACAGCTTTCAAGTTCACTATATACACATCTCTCTGCCGTAATTTAGTGCTCATTGGAAATACCTTTCAGGGGTTGTCCTCGAAATGAGTTGCCATGTCAACAGTACAAACACGAAATCAAATCAAAACCTAAAAAGCATGAGGTGCATCAAGGGCAGCATGCTTCTCCATATGTGATATGTCCCATGTATCATTCACTTAGTTACGCTTTGAAGAGCCTGACCTGAATTACCAATGAGCCTGCCCACAGCTCCCCCTCAATCGTATTCACCTAAAATTCGAACTCGCACGTGTACCCCAACTTCCCATCGCAAAACTCTTAGCCAACAAAGCTAGTCAATTTGGTAAGCAAACTTCAAAGGAACTGAAACGGTGCTCCTCAAAAGAAATAATTAAAGGACCTCTCCGCATCTCGCTCTAAATTAGTGAAAAGCAATTATACCGTCCCGACCAACAACAAAGTGGACCTTTAAACTACCCCCCTATCCGAATGGCTGAATGCTGAGATCAGCATCCGCAACCTCCATCCGTAATAATGGGCGCCTGTCCGTCACGCTCTGATTAAATTAACTGCGTGCGGGGGATACGTAATTACTACTTCTCAACGGCGCACAAGGCGAAATGCGTGCTCGCAGTTTACTCTTTAGACTAAAAAGGGGCAATAAAAACATAAATTTTTCAATACACAATTACCTTTTAGCTGCACGGACTGAAACTGATATCCTTATGCACGGCAAAGTTATCCTCAGTAATCCACAATAATAAAAATATCCTCGCGCACAGCACTGTACCGCACTCAATTACGAATTGCACTCGGTTGCGTTTTCTTTTCAATTTAAGGACTTTGTTTAAGGAATATATGCATATGTGTAAACAACGCACTTAGGCCTCAGGCGTTCCGCCGACGACAACACACATTTCCCGGTAACACACACATACTGCGCAGCGTAGCGCACTCCTCGTCTTGACCTACTCTAGTAAAATGCACTGCGTCGCATCCTTTTCACAACGCACAACAAATACACAACGTTTCCTCCGAAATCGAAATGGAAATGGAAAACGGGAAAGAGTTTGCTTTTTATTTTCCTCTTCGTTAAACACACGCCTTCCCCGCTTTCATCAGCCCGCAGCAGGATAAAAAGGATATAGCGCAAAATTTAAGCGAATAAAGAACGAAACGAAAACTGTTCTTGCGTCCCTTATTGAAGGCGCGACAACAAAGCGAACGAAAAAGAAAATTTCATTTAATTATCCATTTCGCAGGATATTCAATTGTGTTTCTGTTTGTGTTGAAAACAAAGCGCGGTTTCGCATGCAAAACGCCCGAGACTGGTGAGACTGGTGGCTGGCTGCTTGCAGCCGCTTCAAGTACCGAATTGGAACTGATTGGAATGGACAGCAGTATCACAGTATCACAGAGGTCCTGCTGCTGCCGCCGAGTCGATGTGAGAGCAGCCAAAGTTCCGTGATAAGGAGATGGGCGCTTCTCTATACTGTATGATGTAACCATGGGGAAGTGAGCTTTTTGCAGGATGCTGCTGTTACGCAGGATATTTTCGTGCAGTTTCTCCTTCCCATCCATCACACTGACTTCCACTGGACTGGATGCTGATGAGGAGCGTAGGAATAAAAAAGCTCGCGGTTGTGTTTTGTGTTCTCTGCGGGCTGGCTCGTCTGCTGTTACTCAACACGCAAGGATTGATTTGTTTATTTGCCGCTTCCGCGGGGAGGAACTGCACCAAGCGCAAGCCGACTTCGTGGCATGTCAGCAGGGCATCATCACAGTTATATTGTATACTCGGGAGGATAGTGTACCGACTGTTGTAGATTGCAAGGTCAGTTTGGGCGATTAACGTTCACCTAAACACCAGTTGTGAGCACCTTGGAATCTTCTTCGAATGCGCTTGCAGGGGTAGTTTCGACGCGGACATCCAAACGTACCCATCCATTCATCGAGGGCGCACATCCCGCCTTAAACTTTTGCTTGTGATAATTAAATTCGACAAAACGGGACACAACATAGGCTCCGGCACTTAATGCTTAAGCCATCCGAATGGTTTTGAATAGCCATGGAACGACGACGATGGACAGCACTGGAGGCAGGGGGCCTAGTGCCTGCAAAAGTGACACTTAAAGTGTCTTCCATATTGTTTCTGACGGTAAGGGATTGAGGGAGCACCGGCAGCAGTTAGCCGCCCATAAAGATAAGCAGGACTAAGGACGATTGTAAACGCGAACGGGGGATGAAAATGTGATTGTGTTTGGTGGTGCAAAGTGGACATAAAACTTGGAAATAAAGGGAGTTAATATCGCTGGCTGCGGTTCATGTTATATTGTTGTTTGTGTTGGCACTTTCGTGGAACGGGGTGCGGGATGCTTTTGGAATCAAAGTTTTTACTGCCAATCGTTTGTAGGTGTAGTTGAAGTAAAGCAGGGTACATTCCTGTGCAATGGAATCTGTCTTGACAGTTGTTGACAGGAGTGGAATTGTAAGCTACTTAAGGAGGTCCGGGGTAATGTCTTCATTTTAATTAAAAGCGAAACATGATTCAGTGTGTGCCTTTTTTTATGAGGTAACTAGCACGCACTTGGGACGATACACTCCTTCGCGAGTGCGTGGTATACTTAGTTAAGTTATTAACTAGAGCATCGAGATCGGGAACTTGTGAAACTTTGAGATGTCGCCATCAGCATGAGCAGAATAATTACTATGGCCATAGTTTCACATATTGGACCATATTTGGTTCAAGCACCAAGGGGGCTTGGGCTTGCTTAAGTGCCTGTTGGCACATGCCACATTGACCTGGTGGACAAACCACTGATGCAGCTGTTTGTTATTCATTACCTCACGTTTCCTGCAATTTTTCAGAAGATGTATCCTAGTCACCCCAGCTGTACAAGGAAGGATATGCAGCTGGACAGTCTGTATCTTGCACATGTTACTAGAGGTGTTGACGATCCGATGCAACTAGTCAAGTATCATTGCGAAAGTGCAACCTCTTTTCAACAACAAAATACTGACTACAATTTCGCTACACTTTTGAACTATATCTATACCCTGACCTTATTGCAACAGAGTAAAGTGTACCCTAGTCCTTTAGACAGTTTGCCAGTGTCAGTGTCACTGGCTGCGTGTGATTTTGTGACAATTTTTTATAAACACACATCAATTTCCCAATTCAAAACAAATTTTTCAGGTTCATTAAATGTTCTTTCAGAACAAATGTGAAATACCTGTCATTCTGTTCAGTGCTGCCAGAAATTAAAATGAGTGTGTTCACAATCTGCTTAAAGAAAAAAGAATAGCTTGATCTCTCAAACTTTCATAAGTATTGGCACAAATACGGAATTAAAGATCCATACGTAACTACGCTGTGACAACAAGTTGTAAAAAAGGACTACCTACTTTGATCTACCAATAATAATTATTACACAGAAATCCTTTTGAAAGCATCTCATTAATTTTAGAAAAACTGCAGCCATTATTTGCTTAAAGAACAAATATTTCAGACTCCTAGCAGTTCTACTTCTGATTGTTTTAAAAATAACATGAAAGAGCAGGTTACTCTTGATTATAAAATTACGAGTCCAAAATATAAAGCCGCACCCATTTGCAGTAAGATATTCCTACTTTTCAAATTTCAGATTCAAGAACGAATATGCTTCGATATATTTTCAATCTGACAGAGTAGCACTGGTTGTTCCAATTCATAGGTCTGACTATAGTTCAGGAAAAAATTAAATATTCACAGCCTTGAATTCCTTGAAATCTCACAACTCGTCCATTCAGGTACAACAAACATAAAAGCATTTCCAACCTTTATTATCTTCTACCTAACATTACATAAATCTGGTACCTACC
The DNA here is from genome assembly GCA_951230905.1 of Cheilosia variabilis. Lineage (NCBI taxonomy): Eukaryota > Metazoa > Arthropoda > Insecta > Diptera > Syrphidae > Cheilosia > Cheilosia variabilis. The sequence continues at coordinate 59,608,814 of OX579677.1, read as the reverse complement.
CCCGGCCATACAATCCAAATTCCACAAATCATCTATCTATTTTAAGAAACTTTTACCAACAAAAACACATAGCCCTCCCTGTGTCCAGTCGGGTAAAAAATAATTAGTATGAAACTCACCTAATTGACAAAAAAAGCTTTCGAAAAAACTTAAAATCAAACTCACTCTCCAACCCACATAGTTTTATGCATGGTACGAATCGGCGCTTTCAGTTCAAATCAAACAAAAAAAGTCTAAATAAGGAAATTCATCAGGAACCCGGATATTTAACCCCTTATCTGCTCCGAATGATACGATTCATGAGATTCACGATTTATCTCCCAAAATGACATAAAAAAGCAAAACCGAGATAACTAACTATCACTTCTGCATCATTTCAGACTTAGTCGGAGGAGGTGAGATTGATCGTTGCACTTTACTTTGGCTGATATAGGATGTTTGTTTTAAGTCGTACAAAAGTGGTGCTAAAACAGGCAAAATTGCACCAATTTTCAAATTTGATATTTCTGTCTTATCTTAATTTTTCCCAATAATTATGTCCAATAAAAATGCATTAAAAACTTCTGATGATTGTCCTGGTGAATCGATCACTTAATACTTCGTTAAGTAAGTACGAACACCAGAAATGAAATTCGTCTCTTGCTGGTGCAATACTTATAACAACCAACAACGTGCTTGAAAATAGAGCACTTTTTATAAGACAAATTTCACCCCACATGTGTCTTGGATAAATCAGAGTTTCAGCTAATACACACAACAGGAAAACTTTCCTCGAAGCTCCAGAAAGTTTTATTTACTTTGAAGCTGAAAAAAGTTTCGATAAGTAAACTTAATGAACTTTTAGCACGCTTTGGCTTTCAGAGCTTGTGTTCTACAAACGACCATGGAACTTGAATATGATTTAATGTTGCAACCATTTACTTTCGAAAAAAATTCACTAGAGGAGGTGAACAAAAAATTTGAGTTTCAGTTTTAAATTCAACGGCGAATGCTAAAACTTCAAAAACTTCACTTGGGACGAGTTGTAAGATGCTATAATTTGATATTTCTGTCGTTTAAGCGGTTGGGATCTTAAGTTTTTCCAACAAAATGCAAAAAAACTAAAATAAACTCCTGATGATTTTCCTGGTGAATCGATTACTTAATTCTCTTTTGCTGGTAGCATTATCCACTAAGGACTTCGTTAAGTAAGTACCAACACCAGAAATGAAATGCGTCTCTTACTGGTGCAGCACTTAGCCAATATAACAACCAACAACTTCCTATAAAATTGAACACTTTCGACACACAATTTTCGCCTCACATGTGTCTTCGATAAATCAGTGCTTCAGCTAAGACACACAACAGGAAAACTGTCCTCGAAGCTCCAGAAAGTTTTATTTACTTTAAAGCTGAAAAAAGTTTCGATAAGTAAACTTAAAGAACTTTTAACACGCTTTGGTATTCAGAGCTTGTGTTCCACAAATATCCATGGAACTTGAATATGATTTAATGTTGCAACCATTTACTTTCCAAGAAAATCACTAGAGGGGGTGAACAAAAAATTGTGATTTCAGTTTTAAATTCAACGGCGAATGCTAAAACTTCAAAAACTTCACCTGGGACAAGTTCCAATTTGTTTATTGTTAGCATACCGTCGTTTTAAAAACAATGCAAAAGAGATATCAATTGGTGATTGGAGGGCAGATAAGTAAAATGTTTGTATGCTAACTGGCGTCTATGTTTCATTGAAATTTATAACAAAATCAATTTTTATATATAGATAGATTTGATTTTTAAGTCGAAAAGCTTAAATTGATTTAAAAAACGAGAATACCCTATAAATCTTTATATTTTTATTATTTTAATTTTAAAGATTTATTTAATTGTAAGAATTGTTTAGATATATATGTATATTTTACTGGGGTGATAGTAAAATTTAATAAGCTTTTCAAATTTAAATCGTAGCTAAATAACGTGCGCAAATACGTTTATTAACACGGGGGCAAATGCGAGTTAATTGCTATATTAACCAATTACTAATAATTGTAATAGGTACGTTGGAAAACTGGGATGGGACTCGTTATTGCTACCGATGACACTGGGGTCTGACAACTGGCTGACTTGATGTGTCTATGTTGATTGGCTTACGTAGATCACATGAACAGCCTTCTCAGTTGACAATTCTTTATAGAGGGGTACACGACGAATATAGTCATAGTCAAGAAATGCGTGACTGATTTATAATTTGACAGTTCGTATATGTGACTTACGTAGGAAGAGTGACCTTACCGAGCAATCTGGTTTTAGCCTTCAAGTAACATCTAGTCCAGACCAATCTATTCGACTTTAGATAACTATCCACTCTTTATGTGCACGTATCCCTTTTTTTTTTTTTTAGTATCGTTGTATTGTATTATCACGTTTAATTTTTTTCAAAATTTTCCCCTTGCCTGTCACATCAAAACATCAGAAGTAAGAGCTAAATTTGGAAGGGGACATTTGCATGTTCTTACACTATCAATAAGGACATCGCAGTGAGTCTTTAAGTACCGAGAAATTACTATTGCAAATTAGCTGTAGTGGTACTCTTATTAGGTCTAGCTTTTCACAACCATTTATAGCTCTGTGTGTTTTTTTTTTTTGGGAGGAATTTGTCGAACCTTGCATTTTATGTCGACTGATCGACTGAATTGAGAAGATTTCTTAAGAAAGCTATACCTACTCATGGATTCTTGTCAGACATTTGCGTTTTTAGGTTAAGTCCACCCTCAAAATGGTGGTGAGTAAAATTTTGGTTCTAGCACACTCTCTGCAAATCAAAAATATTTTCGGTCTACTCATGCAAGCCATCTTCTTGGACTGTAAGAATGTTAGTTCACATTGTATGAAAAGGGTAAAGAAAACATTCCCAAACGCGCCCTGAAAAGCGTTGCCACTTTAGGACTATTTATTCGCCTAATAGGCCTTAAATTTCGAACAAAATGCAGAAGAGCTACTGCGATTGCAGTTGTACAACCCTTTCAAAGCTTTCCGAAAACCCGTCTAAAAATGTTTCGAAAAACGCAAAATTTCGTCATAAAAAGTCGATAGACTCGTGAAGAAATACAAGTTGTTTGCGGTCTGCTTTAATACTTGCCAGAACTTTTGTCAGAAAAATCAATATTTGCGGAAAATCGCTGGCCGAGTCTCATAGAGGAATAAATGCGTTTAAGCATGCAACCTATGCAACAAATCGTTGACTTTTGAAAAAGGGTTCCCGAAATCCCTCACTTTCATGAGTTAATGTAATACTTTTCCACCAAATTGTAACAAGAGAATAGTTAGTCGATGGCTTGCTCTCAATACTTTCATCATTTCACAGCTCGTCTTGTAACATACGAGTATCCCCATGGCAGGTAAGCCCACTGGAAGGGGTGACTCTTTCAAGAACCCATTAGCGAACCACCTCACCCTTGTATTTCCGTTTTGCGTTCTAATTAAAGTTATGCATCAAATCCATCATCCCTTCTTGGTCGGTCCTAATACTTGAACACACCACTTATGCCCACACACACTGACAAATGCGCCACCCTACGACTGGTGTCTGAGCTGAATGCCCAGCTCACACTTTTCGCAAAGCAAATCTTAACCACGGTCGCCGCGCCGCCTTTCAGAGCAAGTCACGTGAAAAGTGTTTCCATTAAAAATGTGCAAAAAAAGTTCTGCCGCTCTTCAGACCACCTGAACCTTACCACTGCCTCGGAATCGGGATCGGAATCTCCTTCACCTAGACACCTTCGTAGACGATATGATACCATGACAACGACGACGACGACGATGACGATGATGATGATGATGATGGTGATAATGACGCAACGAAATGAAGAAAAAAGCGGTGCACGGTGTACACGGTGCTCCCCTTCGACCCTGGATCGTCGTAGCCAACCCCCAGCTGCAGCAGTCTATTAGTAGTGCACAATAGCTACACAATTTCACTTTCGTTGCCGGTGTGCAGCCAGAGCATTAGGGGTGGTTGGCGGCTGCTGCTATTGCTGATGCCTGGGAGCTGCATACAATCACCGACTGCACTTGACTCTCTAATGTACTAAGCAGAGCACTGGGGGGTTGTTCATGGCGATGGTGGGTGGCATCGCATGGCATAGGTACGAAGCGAAAGTGTTGTCTGTTGATTCAAGTGGCGAATGTTGAATACGTTGCGATGCACCCCGCAGATATGGGGATGTTAGACGAAGAGGCACACATACGCGACGATGCCGTTGCCTTCCCCCGTGCCGCACACAGGATATGTTCGAAGTGCTTCCAACTGGATGGTGAACAGGATGCAGTCGACATGTGTACGTGAATGCGACCTCATCAAAGTTGTTGGCTGCCTGGCGGCTGCTTGCCATGGTGGTTGATTGTTGTCGTCGTCGTCGTCATCAACAGAGATGCAGGGATTGGAGCAAGTCCCCCACGTAACCAATGCGAGTGTGACCCACCAGAGTATAGAACTGCAACGAAGCCGTATGTCGGACTTCTTGAGGACAACTTCGTCGTGTACAGACACAGGGCACCATGCACGTACGACATTGACATTGGTTAGAATGGAAATGGGTGGGGTGCTTCCCGCTTTCACTGACTCACCCACTTAAGGATCTCGTATTTTTTCTTCTCTCCCTGCTCTATCCACCTTCCGCACATTGTGTTGTGAAAATTCTTTTCTTCCGCTTGAGATTCCTAAAATTTCCTTTCTTTTTTTCGAGCAAATATACAAGTCCAGGGGTGGATGCGATGGCAAAGATGAAAAGGATGCTTAACAGGATGTTACGGACAAAGGCAATGAATGTTTAAGATTTTTTTTTTTTTATATATTCCATAGCATACTTAATAGTTAGTTGAAGTGGTTATGGAAGGAGGTAGGGGGTCGTGCTGTGTTGTGTATGCCTGTCCTCGGCTAAGTTTTCATCTCCCGATACACATATATACGGGTATATTAAAAGTGAAATGATTTGCAAAGGAAGATGACTTTTGTGTTCGTTTGGAGGCGCGCTTATTTCTCTCCTTCTAATGCGGGGTTGGATATGCGAACACGAATTGTTGGTATCGTTTGTGCGACTCTTGAGCTTAGTCGGGTGGGCTGTGGGTATGGGTGACGATGCGAGAATGAATAGAAAGAGATTCCTTTTGTGTGATGGTATTGGTTGTGTGAATAGACGTTTGTTAGAATAATACAGCTCTTTGAGTGTGGTGAAAGGGTATGATATCGCGGGGTCAGAAACAATTTAGGAAATACCGACTTTTACCCTCGACGGACGGGCTTTTGTGTGCGCACTGTGGCGGCCTTGTTTGGTCCATTCACTTTTGCACTGAGATACGCGCTTTTTGAATCGCAACAGAGCTCAGCTTCGTCACTGATATTGTCAATTATTTTCCTGTTCATATGTGGACTATTGAATATTAAAAAAGGCCACCGCATCATTCAAAACTTAAAAATTAATTAAAAAATCGAAAAAAATTTATTTTTCAAAAAGTGTCAAATTCTATGATGTTTTTTTTTACCGACCGAAATACAAGTAAGTGATTTTAAGCCTGCAGACGATGTATACTTGAATTTCGATCAAGTTCAATAGAAAACTTGCAGACGGTCGGATTTAACATCATTTTATTTGAATTTTCACTAGCTCTATCCGCCGATCCTTGCTCGTACATTCCTATGGCGATGCTCCAGTGCCGTAGCCAGGATTTTGTTTCCGGGGGCTTGCTTCCAAATCTTACAAGGAACTCTTTAAACAAAAAACTATATAATATAGGTAGGTATTCCAATTCATTTATTTTTATTAGTTTTTAAATCATACTTAAACGAACATACTTAAACTATTTTTTTACACATTTTTTTTCAAAGACGTCTTGATATTTTTTTGACATGAGATCAATCACCTTAAATGGATCTACATTAATATCCCAATGAAGAGATATCATAGCAAGTGAGCTTAATCTGGCCACGTGCCTGCGATGCTCTTAAAGATTTGGAAGCAGTTTGGTTAGTTTTACAATCCGATAATCGTAGCTTGGTAACCACCTTTTAATTGAAAATAATTTGACTTGGTGCCTCAAATGATCAAGTTTTGTTTAGACTCAATACGCAGAAGCCTACCCAAGGAAATGCAGAGTATAACAGTGAAAGCTGTATTCAAATACATTTATTGGTTTTCAAGATTGGAGTTTGTATAAATACAAATAGATAATGCTTTAAGGAACCTCCTTTTATAGGTTTTGTACCGGCATAGCACGCCTCCTTAGGAGATCATATGACTTTAGTGTGATGGAGAGATATGGACACATTTCGAACTGTGACTTATGATTGATGCAAGTTTTGTTTACCCTATAAACCTTTTAGATTTACACTTAAAAAGAAAAGGAAAAAAGCTGCCGAAACTAGATTCCTTTGAAGTTTTGCTAGTGTGACTCGAAAAATTTGTGCACTAAAATACGCGAGTGAGAGAGTGGTGCATAGTTCGATGATTTGGTCACGTTCAACGCATTTGCAGAAGTTAGATTACAAGTTTTGTGTCGTAAGGTGGGTCGCCTCTCAGTATACCCAGGATAAGTAGTCTAAAATCTTTTAAATACATGGTCTAATAATAGGATCTTAATATTATTAAGAACAAGTTTTCAGTTGATCAAAATCGTTGAAGCTGTTTTCGGTAAAATAATGGAAAAGAGAATTTTAAAACTTTGATATGACATGTTTTGCTTCGTAAATTTGTAACAACAATCTGAGTACGCCATTTTGATGGCCAATCTGACTGATATATAAAAAAAATTTCATAAAAGACATTTTTTATTATAAAAATCTATTAATTTTCAGAGGTTTATTAGCAAATTCACTATAAAAGTGGGTATACAACCTTAAATAAAAAAATTGTAAAAAAATAGACCCTCGAGCAAAGACAGAGTAATTGTCCTAAAAAAGGGGCTGTAGACAGCCAAACACATTCCCTCTATAAAAATGCCTGCACATTTAAGTTCAAGAAATCAAGAAAATTCTTTGAGTTAGTTGATTATAAATAGTTGATAACAGGTGTTTCAAATGGCAGTTTGTAACTGATTATCTATTTATTTGATTTCATTTACATTTTGTGCTTGTGAAAAATGAAATAAATGGAAGAAAAAAAATAGCTGAGTTCGTACTTTGCAATGTTGATATTTGAATAATCCCGCCCAAGAAAAATTTACATTTTGCGTACCTAACTTCCTCTATTATTTTTTATGACGTTGAACTCATTCTCTCGTACTTCCTAAGATAAAGGTGAAATTTACCCAATATAAGCTAAGAATGGGAAATTCGCATTGGGAATAGACCTATTACCAACACTCCTATTGACACTCAGTACAAAATTAAAGGATTTTCATAGAATTTATCTCGAGTTTCTCTAGTTCCCGTTCACTTGAAATGAATGGCGCTGAAAGCAGTTTACTAGGTCCCGATTTATGAGCACTATCCATTCCGAAGATGGCGACGGTGAAATAGCAAATAGCTACCTTTATAATTTGTTGATGAATCCAAACATTGTTTATAATATTTAAATAAATTACTAACTTAATTGCTTCGAAAAAGACTTGTCCTGCAAACGGGACAAAAAAACGAGCTTAAATGCTTCCAAAGCCACGTTGAAAAGCGGCGAAAACGGGTTGCAAAACACGTTTAATGTTGCCAAAAAAAGAACATCTTGTGGAACGGAAATTCAATTCATCTTGAACAGCTTTAATTTTTTGCAAGCTTTTACTTAAACAAACTAAAAAAAAGGTTTAATTTTAAGATCCGTTAAAGTTTTGTATTGACTTCATTACTCGTTTCATAGTTTAGAAAAACTGGGTCTGCATTCTGGATGGCGAAACCAAATAAAATCAAACTGAGACCCCCAACTTCGACCGATTTACCGTTGCTTGCCTACAAGCTATGTTTTTACGGAGTGGTCACTATTTTGTAAGCTTGTATTGTTACATAGAAATTCGTATTGACAAATGACACGTAACTTCAAAAATTCCGACTCACCAACGCACTTGTAAAAAATATGAGCCACTTCCGCAGAGGGCAAATTTGCTGGGGGTGTTCATAGAATTTTATCCGTTAAATTTTAAATTATTTGTTACGTGTGGATAGTCATTTTTCTTAGGAATGAGTGTACTTTTGCTTAAAATATTTATGATTGAACAATGTAGATTGGTTGAGGGAAAAATAAAAACATTTTGAGCAAATTTTCTTCAGTTATTTAAGAAAAATTTACGAATAAAATCGAAGTTAATGATATTCAAAAGCGGAAAATACAAAACCATGTTTGTCCTAAATCAATCAATGACGCTGTTGTTTAAGTTCACATGTTGGAATTCAAAATAAATGAAGGAAAAACGGGGCGGATTTTTAAAAAAATAAATAAAAAAAAATTTCCTATATTTTTAATTTTTTTTTTAGATTTTTTTTTTCAATCAAACATTGTTTAAGAGGATTATCTCGGAAATCAAAGTCTGGTGTACTTCAAGTATGGGGTGGGTGGCTCGCTTCGCTTGCTAGAAGGTTTAGCCGCTGATGCCATCCGTGTAATTTGTTTTGCTGGGGCAACCCCGGCGATCTTTTTGTTATTGAATTTTGCAGTTCATCAGACTTTGAGTGCATGCGAGTACCATATTTATGAAATAGGGACTCTCCTCCGCGTGCAAAGGGCAACGCCATGGGCGATATGGCTCGGACAGTAGCTAACAGCCATTTCATTCTCTTTGAAGTCGGTGCGGGGGATTTTTGGAAATGTCAGGGGTTGCATGTGCAATTTAATTTGCCATCGTCACAGAGCCAGCAAAATGAAATGAAATTCTAACACACGTCGATGCACGTCGTTTTTCATACTGTCCTATTTCAAAAGACTGCAACTGCCGCCATCCGTTTGGTTTCTGTGGCTGAATAAATTGCGTACATTCATCTGAAGATCTGAAGATCTGAAGCCCCTCTGCTGAACCCTACATCTGGATAAGCCCCCCACGCACACACTCACCGTCGTTCTAAAGGAAAAAGAAGGAAATTGCGATTATCCCCCAAGCCCATCCATATCAATTTTAAAATGATATCTATTCATGTTATTTACAACTCTACTCCATACATACCCACCTTCCCTGTGCGTATGTCACAGCGTGCATATAAATTCTTACATATATTTTAAATGGGATTTTTATGGTAGTTTTGTAGCTAGCCCAGATGGGGCCATTCACTGTACACAGTGCCAATGCGAACACAGCATCATAAACGATTCATAATGTCCTTAGAGATACACCACCACGCGCACTACTACTACGCCAAAAAAAAAGAAGAAAATGTGTACTCTAAGAACACGCACTAATGCCGCCTCGTACATCCGCGAGTGCCATTAAAAAAAGGATTCTATGTACATTTATGACCCTCCACCTCTGCTCTGCTCCTTAGCTATTCTTCGGATGATGCTTTGCCATTGCCATCTATACAGGCAACGCCGACGCAGCACGCAGTTTTTGTGCCGCGCGCATAAATGAAAATTTCAAAGTTACCCAAGGAAGCGCGAAGGTCGTTTCGTTCACTACTAATACTACCCTTAACCACCGCCCACACCGATACAGTCGTTGAGCGGAGGACTATTCGCGCAGCTATTGTTCGCGGGACATTCAGTTCGAGTGGTACACTCGGGAGGACTTGGCTTCTTGCCGTATCCGGGGGGTAGGGTAGGGGCGTGCGTGTGCTATTGAAACGACGTTAAATTTTAATGCGAATCGATGTGTACAAGTTATAAAAACCTATAATGGCAGAAGTACGTGTCACAATGAGATAAAGTTGCACATACGCCGCGATGTCTCGCAGATGTGGCAGGGGCCGCCTCATGAGGGTTGCAGAACCAATTTTGTATTTTTATTATTACTTTAGACCTACACTCATTTTTGTGGATGTGTGTGCGTGCTTAGTCGTGTAAGTGTAATCAGGTGGAGCAACCTCGGAAACAAAACCCTTTTCATGTAATTATCTCGATTGTAGAGCGGTACTACCAACCCTGACAGATTTATGAACCCAAAGCTAGTTGCGTCTATGATTACAATCTGAACTGACCCAGCAGCGCTTTCGAATCCCTAATCTCGTGAAGGGTGGATTTTCTACCACTATGCCACCCCAGTTCGTTGATCGTCGTTCCACTTGGGTCGTCCATTCCTTTGTCCGTGTTCAACAAGAAGTACCTTGTCGATGGCTAAGCACAAAAAAGAAATTGTAAAAACCATTCGCCAACATAGAGACACGTCACCCCCATCTAAGCATCGCTGTATTCATAAACCAGCCAGCCAACCCAACGACCACTAGTAGTTGAGAGGGAGACGTGACAAAAATTCATGCCAAGCCATGCCATACCCTGCTGCCGTCATTAGACCCTAATTGCCTCTAGTCTCTACACACACGAGCTGTGTGTATGCGTGTGGCCCAAGCATGCGGTGCTGCCGCTACTAGTGTTTTCCTATGTGGCGGCGGACGGCTTGAATACGAAATGAAAAGCAAGACGCACTGCCACTGGGGGAGATTCATGGAGTTGGCTCTCTAAACTCTCTAAAATAATGAGTCCAAGTTTTCAAAGATAGGGTGACAATGGAGACTGCCATGATTGATGTATACCAGTGCAGCATATATAGGGTTGTTAGTTCGTGGCGAATAACACAAAAAAAGGGTTTCTCCACAGGATATACGAGCAAAGCAAACAGCAATAATAACCGAGACAGGATAAGAGTCGGCGAAAACTGCTTGGTCAAATACAGCTATACAACGGGTCTTTTTTCCTCTCATTTTAAGCTGGACGTGGTGCTGGTGGGGTTGTATATTACTTTTGTAATAGCCTTAGAGATAGATGCACAGATAGGGTTGTGTTAGATGAAATTGATGTAAGGACGAGGTAGTGGGGGCTGGTTACACTAAATGCGGCGCTGTGCTGTGATGATAATGAATGGGTCCGTCTAGTTTGCATATGGGTGCCCGGGCCTGGGTGTGTGTTTAGAGTTTCATTGGAAGAGTAGGGTGTGAGGTGGAGGGTGTTTATGTGCAGGCAATCTAGCCATGAGGTCGTGTTGGAAGATAAGTATCATTAGAAGATATGTGACCGAAAAAGTAACTGTTGTTAGTTGGGCTTTTGTCCAGATGTGGTTGGGATATTTACAATAATTTTGCTTTGAGTTTTCAGGGAGAACTACTTCAGGTTGAAAACGCAAATAATCACCAAGGGAATTTTCAAAAACCAGAGCCAAAAACATAAAGAAAGCAGATTAGTACTCACAAAAGCAAACTAGCACCAATTTTTTGTGGCAGAAACGAGAACTGCCTATACCAATTCCCTGGCGATAACGAACGTTCTGTAGGCTATTGCGTATCCAGTCGACTAGGCTGACTCTTGACACAGATTCGCTACGACCCACAAGACATTTTGGCTTCGTCCTTTAAATAAAATAGAGAGAACAGACAAACCCAACTGATGACTTGGCCATTTGCTGCAATCTTATACTCACACGATGACAAGCAAATCTCCCTGTCAGCGACGCCAAAATGTCTGCTTCCTTAGGGAGCTTAGGACTAGGAACTAATATCAAAAATTAAATCAATATGTTTGTCAGACGTTCGCGAGAAGTGGCGCAGTGGAATTTGCGTTTTTTTGAGATTCGATCCTGGGACCTGGAATTCACAGGAAATATAAATTCAAAGCAAACCGCGGTTCAAAACAGTACGCCCGCATGGCACCTCACCAAAGAACAAGGCTTTAAGTCGCTCTCCGTTCATTGGAACATCACAATGTGAGACCTTGCCTTGGATAGAGTTATATACCGGGAAATGAAAAAGCGAGTTGTGCAAGAAAGGCATCTTCTTTTGAACCAAACCAGACATTACGGTATATATTCAACCCTTAATTTTTAAATGAGGGACTGGGAACAAAACTACTTGGAGTATGCTCCAATCCTCCAAGCCGCCTTGCAACAATTCAAAAGCCGAGAGTGCGTTACAAGAAATCGCTCCACTTACGTTGATATTCACCGCAAGAAAACGAAAATCGGCACAAATCTGTGCAGAGGATCTGGTGAAAAGAAGTGCACTTTCCTTGTCTCTGTCCACCACTTTGGCCTTTGGCACTACAGAAATAAAGTCAGGGCTATGAAGACGGCTTTCTTGCAAGTCTGAATACGAAGTGCGAATAAGATTTCACAGAGACCCTTTGTGCTGAACCTTAGTCCCTGGTACATCACATAACGCACTTACAGTCATCTACGTGCGATGTTTACTTGTCTCAGCCCTTTCTAAAATAAGAATCGGATAAGAAATTAAAAACTCATTATATCCACGACCGCACCTGTTGACAAACATTTTCAAACTGAATCTAAAACTACGGTTCTCTCCCGTAAGAAGTTCATTCTAAGGGGAAAACTTATACGTCTCCGCTAGGTTTGTGTAGATTGGTAGATATACGTGTGTACATGCAGAAATATTTATCGTTTTGTTTTCACATTTGATTATTTGACCAGGGACCTACTCACGTAACTTTTGACACGCCTACCTGCGAAATGATTGACCTCTAAAACTAGGAACTGAGTGCAACGTTGCAAGTTCAAGATATTCGTCTAGTTCATTCTCCATTAATGTACTGAAAACTTTTTTCAAAACAATATCGTCTTTAATGATCTGCCAAGTTTGTTGAAGAGCGGGTTTACATAGATTCAAGATTTGAAATTAAGATAGGTTATGTGTTCCATAGAACTATTCTTCGAAACTTTTTCAGCAGAATCGAAGATCATTTCTAAATTCATCTCTGGCCCTAGCTAGTGCGATCCGCATAAATAGTAGATGAATGTGAATTGCATGGTCTTTTATAGGCCTGTGGCTGCTAGTTTGGCAAGTTCTTTCGCCACTTTGTTTAGAGCTGTTTTTTCTTTGCTATAGTACGGTCGCGTCCTTCCAATATAAGACATAGCTCGTTACTTTGGAATACACTGGCGCTATTTGAAAGCCTGGATTTTGAGATGTTTAGGGACCCAGGAGAAACCCGCACTAAGTATGTAGTCTTTTTTCGAACCATCATTAGCCTGAATCCCCAGTCACGCGTCCGTCTTTACAGTCTCGGGGGAAATGACTCTTCGAAGTATTTTATTCAGAATATTGCTATGGGTAGGGTCTTGCAGACCAGCACCCCTACCTTTTCTGATCGAGATATGTGAAGGTCTAGGAAAGAACCCGCACTTTTAGTGCGTCGGTGGTACTTATGCATATGCATTCCTTGATGTTTGAAGTTTGAAAACTGTTCCGGTTGAAGTTCGTTATGTTACAGGCCTTTCGTTGAGGCATCCTTCATAATATTGACCCATAAGTTAGGATAGGATGTGTACATACTATGGGTAAATATTGGTTCCAGTCCAAGGCTTTATTACAGAAGATATTAAACGAGTCCGTAGATTGACTTTGGTTTGTTCAGTTTGGGTTTGAGTTCGGACTTAGCAACTCCAATTAGAATAGCGAGGGAACTCAGCAACGCAGTTGACTGTTTTCTATTGCGATTATCAATTGCGTCGTTCAGTCAATAGATCAGTCGTAAGGTCACGTGCTGAGCTCTGATCTTTGAGGTAAATCGAAAAATAAAAGACTGGAATACAAAGTCCCGGAAAAAATTTGACCTACCAAGGAGAGAATACCAGGCTTTCTAAAAATGTTTGAAAATAGTACATCTAAATTTGTTGCTCAAAAAATAAATTTGGATTCCTCCTAGAGTTATAGTTTAAAGTCTTTTTACCAACTTACCCCAAATTAATTTAGATCCGTTTTTATCGGGCTGTTATTTAAGATCTTTCATTTTTGTAGCATTTTTGAAATCATTGTTCTGGGCTTTTCGAAACAAGCATTTGTAAACAGGCTTTTAGAAAAAATCTTCATTCGTAATTGGTTTACCGTAATGTAGAGTTCTAACCCCATAGTAGCAGGCTTTTAAGCCTGAAAAAACCGGTTGTAAAGTAATGAGTATATACTTAATGTCGCGTTATTTATCACATCTAGAAAACTTAAAAATATAGTCAGTCGGATTTTGTATAAAGATTTGGTCTATAGGAAGCCTTGTCCACATGCTCACCCTCTGTAATGGGTCTCTTTTAAGTTGGCAAACTAAATAGCTGGGTTCTAGTTAAAATTTTAGACAGTAGCTCTCTATAAATGGAAGAAAATTATTTAACGAAGTAGGGCTTACAGCTCTGAACTGGATATACGTGTAACGTGTCTTTAGTTAAGCCCATACTCATGCATGGTATTATCGTCGTCGGACTGCACTAAAAAGATCAAATGAACACAACTCTAAAATAAAGTGCACAAAAGTGGCAACCTAATTCACTTAAAAAAAATTTGTTTTGTTGCCTAGAGCTACAAAAAAAACATCCACGAAGGCTTCCACCAGACCTGGAAAAATCAATGAGCCTTAAATACAGCTGGAAGTTACAAAAAGATTCAACTTCGTAGTTGGGTTCTTGGCTTAACATCACTTCTTTCTTCAATTGACCGAGGTTATCATTTCGACAGCATACCTAACTGCAACCTTCACATCTATATTCATACCGTCTTAGCCTCCATAATCATAGCCACCTGGAAGTGTGCTACTATGCACCTTCACTTTCTCGCAAAGTTTAAAAGAAACTCTTCCTTTGTGTGTTATTCTTAGCAAAAATTTAATTATTTTAGGATTTTTAAGGATTTTCACTTTTCTTTCGAGCACGACAACAAAAACACAGGAGAAGAAAGACTCGAACTCCAAAGAAGAAAAATTATAACATAACCCTTTTGAGTGTGTTCCAACAATCAGCTTGCACAAAAAGTTGCAAATCCAACCAACCATCAAATGGGTGGCAAACTTCTAAGGAGGCTCTGGCTGACATCAAGGTTGTAGCTGGATGGAAGGAACCCCTCGCGAAAAAAAATTGGAAGAACAAGAAAAGCCGCTACCGGTGGCAATACAAGAATTTTTCTTTCGCTACTTTCTTCAAAGTTCTTAAACACTACATGCAGCGGGAGCGGGTATGCAAACGGGGGGGGGGCTTGCTGGATAAAATTACACTTTGTTTGAAAAATTTATAAATTATTTTTCGTTGGTTTTCTGTATTTGTTGCTCGTTGCTGTCGGGCCCTCGCACCGCGCTCATGTTTACCCAAACATTAACGGGTACTAGCAGTTTGCCTTAACGGTTATTCGATATACAAGTGTATACCGTTACCGTGTAACGTGTACGACTCGGGGTTGTTGTTTTCATTTTGTGTGCTTCTGTTAGGAGAACAGAAAACGTATACACGAATAAGACCACAGAAGCTTTTAGACGACGTGTTCCTTCCTACACTTCTATGCGGAGGATGGGGCAGAAACAAAAATGAAAATTTAAAAGAATTTTCTTCCAGGCATACTGTGCACCGCTCACATACTTACTTACTCACTCACTTACACAAAGTATATGGGAAGGGTTTAAATTAAAACCTAAAAAATAAAACTCTACACACATATTGTGATGCTGCCACCCGACACAAGCAGAGCCGACTCTGGATCTGGAAATGGCAAAGAAAACACAGAGTCATCAACGAAAATTTTCATCATTATTATGTGGATCCGCTCCGCTTTGAGGATGTGCTGCTGAGGTATAGTCGGTTGGCGGTGGAGCTGCGATGAGGCTTAGGGGGTGGCTTAGAGCGGCAGCACTAGCGAAGCTGCACCCCCTCCGGTCGCCTCTGTGTGTCAGTTTAAATGTGTTTTTGTGTGTAAGCTCAAGGGTGATTTTTTTGTAATTAAAATCATGTTAGAACGCTTGCTTTGTACTACGAAACAGTTGACAAAATGCAAGCGGCACCGGAACAGCACCGTTTAATGTGGGACAAAGGATTCTCGCGTGCGACCGAAATGGATTCTAGTTGAGATCGTTTGTTTGGCTTGGTTTTAATTTTTTTTTTATTTTTTGACGGTACACTATAGTGCTATGCACACTGACAACAACAACTGTCACTGAAATGGTATACTCGTACAAAGTGTTTTTGTGGGGTAAAAAAATATTAAAATGTCAGAGCAATTGTGATGGGCACAAAGCTGCGCGCAAATACTGTCACGAGAAGTGCATTCAGACAGTGTATGGATAAATTTAGGTCCCTTTGAGTGCATTGATTTAAATGGGGAGCATAATGCTTTTCCAAACGTCCTCTTCAAAGCTTTCTATTGGACGTGTAGTTTCTCTTTCTGTTAGTATGTTGTTGAGCAATTGTGTTGTCCACACAAACCACCTGTTGAGGCAGATCTATTGTGGGTGTTTTTTGTGGCTACAAGGGGACACTCATAAAATACAAAAGAATTTGTATGGTAGATACTTTTGTTTTGTTTTTTAGAAAGGGAAACATCAAACGTGTGCATTCTCTTGTTTTAGTCGACTTTTTTGTCGAATTTTAGGTTTAAGTCAATAAACCCAAAATGGCACTTCCTCGAACAAGCACAGCAGATGGACCGGTTTAAAGATGGCTATAAGTTATGCTACAGAAAACAGAAGAAACATAAAAGTGGTCTTGACATTTCGACAATAGAGTGAGCGCCTCATAAAAATCCGCAGCTAGGCTCTCACTTTCGAATCGGCGTATCTTCTATGCACTGACTCAGCATACCGTAGTTGAAAGACGGTGTTGCCATAGACTGTTTCCATTAGGTACTCAGAGAACTATATGGTCAATGTCCTCAGTACGAATTAAATTCTTCGAAGTTAAATTGGATGGCGAAAATAGGAAAAATGGACGCCTAAGGTAGAGCAAGCGGCACAAGCTACACGATATCTCGACTGGAGACGTATACTTAACTGACTTTGGTGAGTCACACGGTGTGCTCCGCTAGTATTCCAGGCGCCCTTCCTTGCATGAGGACTGCTTTGTAGGACAGAAGGAATATTTTGATGCAGTTTTGGTATGCGACTTGATCTGCCCAAGGCAACAGATTTCCAAATGTGTACTGAAAATTCCAGGAAACATCAAATCACAATGCAAGACGCTTTGGAAAACAAAGGCGATTGGGTTTGTTGCGACCGTCGATAACATCGTCAGCAGCAGAGCTATGGGTGGTAAGTGCTAAGTGGTAACACTCAGAGAGAGAGAGAGAGAGATTAAATTGAGGAGACGAGACGTTTTACTGCGGCGACTTAAAGAAGGAAAAGGTTTTCGAAAGGAGGCTGTGGCCTAGGCAAGACAGTAGTTCAAAAGTAGATTTTCGTTCTGAGGCTTCCTATACGTAAATCGCTATTGAACGCTGCGTCGAATACCATCTTTTCCTGCTGTTTCGATAACTGGTGGACTGTATACTTACTTAAGTTGAGCGCTTGATTGAATTGATACTTTTAAATACAATATAATGAATTTTGTGTATAATTTCTACTTGTCGGTTTTGGACGCCTGCTGATCGTCATTTTTGAAAAGACAGTCCATAGTGTCAACGAGAAGTTTATTTCACAGGCCGGGCGTAGGTAAAGTATACCCAAACCAACCGATAAGACGGAATATAAATTCTGCATCACAGGAATGATGTCTGACGACTTTTTAATTCCAAGTGCTGTTCGGTTAAGATGCATTCTTTGGCCAATACTGTTCAAAATGATGGTTAAATGTTATAAGCTGCGAGCCTCTTTGTCGAGGGGAAGCAGGAGAATTACCTGAACTATTGCAGCACAGTTCGAAAATCTTGACAACGCCCCACAAATGTCCAAAAATGGACCTGTAGAAATTGAATGTCGGGGAATCTATAAAGCAAAAATCGTCGACCTTGCAAACAAACATCCAAGTACATGTCTGTGTTCTGATGAGAAAGTTTTTATCCTGCCTTCCGGCATAAAATCCTGATGCAGCATAAAATCGAAGATCCATTACGTTACATTCAATCCAAAGATTGGCTTAGGGCTCCACATGGACCTGTAATTTATTTGGAAAGTAGAACCAACTGGACAAGGTCTGCAATTGGCAATAAGTTCTAAGGTCGTCTAAAATTTGCCGCAACAATGCAAGATTTTAATGCTTGGTTTCACCTGCGGGTTCTGGTACATTTTTGAATTAATCCTGTTTGATATTTGGGTGTAGAGTCGCTGCCAAATTGTCTTCAAATTTTTAACATTCATGGGTAGGTACTGACGATTTGGACTAGAGAATTTTTTTTGACTGTATCGCGTTTTTAACGTATCGATCGAAGAGAGAACGTGCTAATAGACATTACGTTTCGACGACGTAGTTCCTGGAGTATTGGGTGCATATTTCCAAAATTTAACGATATAGCTAAACACAAATAAACCCATTAATACAACGTAGAAAGCAGCAGGTAGACCGAACGAAGTGTTGCGCATGACAAATGGGGAGAGTTGTTATGAAGGTGAGACGGCCATAAGAGGATAAGACCCACAAGTGCACACAGGAAGAATTTTATTTGAATATATCGATATATCGATATATTTCAGATTTTGAAACCCCCTCTCCAATGTACTTGGCGCAGGGTTCCCAGGGCAGCAACAAAATTGTTAGTAGGCACAAATTTATTACAGCCTTCCTTACAAACCTAGTAGATGTTGAAGTGGCATCCTACTGAGATGCGACGGGGTCGCATCTGTCTGACTGGAAAATTAAATTCTCTGTTGATATAAAAAAGACTGCTGCCTGTACAAGATCCCTGTTCAAACATTGCGTGGTGAGTCTAGTCGCCAAATCTCCCAATTTTCTCAAAAACAAATAACTTTTGTTGGCAATTCCCTTGGGATATCTTAATTAAAACACAAAAACCCCCAGGACCCACCATTTTTAGTCGAAATTTACTCGAAATGTCCTCAGGAAGCACGCAAACACACTCAAAATAACCGCAATCCCTGTCTCATGCATATACAATTATAATTCGCCTCCATACGTTCGTTTTCAATTCACAATCATCATGCATTATAATATCCTGCCAAAACCTAACAAAGCGCAAAAAAAACAAACAACTTGTGAAGGACCCTCCTCCTAGCCAAATGGAAAATGTCGCAAAATCCTAAATTTATAATTCTAAAGCAAATAGAAAGAGTTCCTTTTTCCCTATTCAAATCCTTCCCACCCTACCTGCTGCCTGTATGTGTGCTAAAAACGATTTTAATTCACCTACCTACCACTAGAAGCGGCAGCAAAAAACTGCAAAAAATTTGTTAAGACAATTAACCCCTTTTGGGTCTCCAAAGACCAAGATCTCTGCCACAGCACGGCGGAGTGGTTTCAGCGAAAAAACGAACAATGCGCCAGCTGTACCGGGAACTTTGCACTTGCCAAGAACACCGACATTCGACATTCGAAGGATTCCCAGTTGATTGCGACAAATGGTAATCGGACACACTATGTACCTCCAGTATTAATTGTCTACACACATTTGTGTGTGGCGCAGAGTCGGGACGAGGGGGTGGCTCACAGCCACCCGCAATCTCTCCATGGCAACGCACAACGTGAAAAATTGCCAAAAAATACCGTAATGCGAATAAATTATAAAATAACATCTACACACACGACTATACCGGGCCGGGGTATATGTTAACCATCAACCACCCCCTGTGCACACACCTACTCAACTACAACGTTTTGCCGTTCATAAAATTTTTATTTTATTTAAATGTAATTATCTGCTTGAATAAAAAAAAAAAAACACACGACCGCTCGCTCCCAAAAAAGGACCAAAAAAGTAAAAAAAAAAAAACCGTTCACAAAATACAAAAAAATTGTGCAAAAATAAAAATACACAAAGAGACCCAACAGGAGCAAAACTCACAAAAAATAAAAGGATAACGAACGGCTCGCAACCAAAACACACGGAAAGCAGGCGGGGCTTCCATCCACACACAGTACAGCACCGAACTAGTTGAAATGATTTTTTATGAGATGGGCCTATGCGATTATATGGCAGGTATACTTTTCCCTTTCCTGTTTCCCAATGGTTTTTAGTGTCCTTTTTGGCCCAAAAAAAACATAAAAAAATAAATAAATGGAAAAAAATAAAAAATGCATTTTTATAAAAATCAACGTCAAACTCCTCCCACGAGTGCGGATGCATTTTTGTGCAGCGGCGGGTGGCCTGGGTCGGACCCCACATTATGCGTTCGTAATGAGCCCAATGAGGGTGAACTTCCGCCGACGACGGCCCGGGAACGGGATGTGTGTCCTATCCCCTCCCACCGGGTAAAAATCGAAATAAAAGTTGCCAAAAGTGTGGAGAAATAGTAAAACAGGCCATTTTTTGGCGTTCTCCTATCCACTCCTACGCTGCACACAAATTGTGAAATTATAAATTATTGCACGCAAGGGGTGGCGTCGGCGGCGCTGGCGGTGGATGGAGGATGTATGGCGGCGTTCCTCCATTTCATTGTGTCATTTGCCAGAGTCTACCTGGCACATCATGCACCCCGGGGGCGCCCAGGCAAACGTAATTGATTTACTTTCATACCAACCGATGTATGACATCCTGTGACGGACGCACATCCACACACAAATTTGTATACCTTCTTCAGATAAGGACAGGCTACTTACCCACTTTTGGAATTCGGGTTGCCGAGGCAACAGAGAGAAAACACGCAACCGGTCTCCAACTCTGACTCCAGGCCACCCACTGGCAGTGCCACCCTCTCTGTCTTGTCTGGCCGTGATCCAAGGACGAAGACGGCAGCAACAGCAACGACAATGACGATGGCAACAGCAAACGATTCTGAGTTTGTCTCTGGCAGCTAGCGCAACGCACATACGTGGGAGTCTCTCTCTCTTTTTGTGTTTACAAGGTCAGGCGAACGAGCACATTTTGTGTTCCTTTCTTCGACCAAAATATCCTTGCACACACAAAGCGTCCTCACTTTCGGCAATCACCCACCAGTCACCAACCACCGCCCGCCACTCACCTTTCACAGAACAGAACCAGAGAGAAACGACGAGAAAATATCTGAGAAAATTATTATCCTTCACTGCGAAGCCGAAGGCATTCATTCCTCAGCCGAGTGGATGGAAATAGGTGAAAAATCAGGGATTCCCAGAGTGGGGGTTACGACACGGTGGAAAGTGGAATTCTTGTCTTGGAGGTTGGAGTCGGGGACGACCGGCACGTGGAGATAGCTCTCCACCCACTCATCGGCTTGTCGGCATACGGAATAATTATAACAATGTGAAATGTATATTTTCACTTCGAGAAAACGGTGAAGGAAAACACCACAAGGATTAAAGAAAGTGGCGCGCAAGGAAACCGGGACGAAACATGTGTTAATTTGTGTTTTTCTCGATTCGCTTTGTGTCGACACAATGCGCTGGGGTTGAAATTGTTGGTGTTGCTGTTGCTGTTGCTGGTGTTGTCCTTCGACGACATTTTGCCGTGATCTTGACCTTGGTGGTGCTATAGCGGGCGGGGGGCAGTTGGCTTTTCTGTAGAATACCGCTTTGGGGGTGGCAGTTGGGCGTAGGTATTTTGGAATGCGTTTCGGTGGCACACAGTGATAATCCCGAACTCAGTGTTTCCATCAGCTGATACGTAGCAGATAGAGGGAATCTCTTTCAATTTTTTGCTCAAGACAGCTCTGCTGACTGTATTGCTGTCGTGTCGGGTTTTGTAGAAAATGTTCGTTTAATTAGGTGAAATCGGTTAGGTCTTTTTGAAATGGATTGGATGGCCTTAATTAATAACGCTTCAGGGGTGATGAGGCGTTGTCCCAATTGTGGGATAAGTGATTAAAAATAAATCCATAGTCCAGAGTATTAATCTTCAATGAAGGCTCATAACTGCAGCGATATACTTACAACCCCATTCTGATCTCAGCCAATGCCCACGGAGGACCGCACGGATCTTCATTGAAAATGACACATTTAAAATATTAATGACGAATGATGGGAAGATGGTAACGCGTGTTACCTTGTCCAACACCTCGCAGATCTCTTCCAGCTTTCCATCTTACAAGCGGAATTCTTTTTTAAAAAGGGCCCGAATTTGCAGGGAAATCTCCCAGCAGCTCTCATGGAAGAAAATACTCCTAAGACGGTCAAATTTTTCCAGCTTTCCATCTTACAGGCTGACATTTTTTTGAAACTGCAAGAATTTGCAGGGAAATCTTCCAACAGCTCTCTTGGACGAACAAACTTGTATTGTAAGACGGCAAATTTGTCTACCTAATGATTTTTTTGTGATTAACATTCTCTAAGGTAGGCACTCCGTTGAAGGGATGTGGATAAGTATACTAGCAGCAAATGAGTTTTTTTTATTCCAAAAGGAGTACGAAAAAAACATTCCTGACAGCTTGAGAGTTCAGGTCTTGTTGTGTTGACTTACAAACAGACGTTATTTCCGAAAAAGGTACGGTCCTGTTAGAAATACATCAAAATTCATTTCAAGAAGCAACCAGCGAGATAAGCAACTCAGCAACGATGAACTCTCTAATACAATTTTCCTCCTAAAACTTGGCGTCGAGCAGAGGTTTATGCCGAATTCACAATGTCGCGTTGAACGCATGAGTGCAATAATTTTGTAAAACGAAATGCTGCTTTGAAGCGAATGCGCGTTGAGAGCGTATTAGAGTATTACAGATTAAAAATTCGGTTTGGTTTTTACTAATGTACACAAATAGAGAGCAGAATTCAAATTTCAAGTCTATACTCTTTCTTTTCTTGTAGCTGTAATTTTTGTGCAAGAATTAAAAAAAAACGTAGGTACAAGACCAATGATTATTTTTTTTTTTCCAAGAAAATCTTAGGAAATAAGTACTAGCTCCACAAAAAAACGGTACCTTTTCGTCATTTGCACTCACTAAATTAATTAATTTTGCATTAAAAAAATCATATTGGTTCTTAAAACTTGTGTGTAGTCAGGCGTCACGTTGAACTTTACGGTATTTACGATCTAAAGTCGATCCAACGTCTGAAGTTTTATCTTGTGCTTTGTTTCTATATAAACGCGACAATGTGAATTAGGTATTAGAATATGGATCACTCACAATAAGAAGAACTAGGCTACAATGTTTTATATATAGTCCACAGTTTCTGCTGTTCTGTTAAATTCTCTCATGGAGTACCTCAAGGTGGGCGTTTTGATCCCTCATTATTCTACAAAGTAATGAACTTGACAGCATCATCAAAAGTTTTTGTCTGACTAGCGTCCATTGCTTGGATAGAATTGATAGTAGGGTCCGCCATCTAACTTTTTTTTTCAACTAGTGCTTATTTCGCGAATGGTAACACTTAGCTCATGTCTGATTTGACAGATAATTAGTTTTATCCTTCCGCTGAACGAATATGGTTGTGTATACGCTTGAACAACGCTGGGAAATATTGCGACATTACTTTGAAAATCATGGTAATGTTGCAGAATGTGTGCGAAAATTGCGTACGGAATTTGGAAGAAGAGAAGCACCGTCAGATGAAGCTCATTTTCATCTTGGCGGGTATGTAAACAAGCAAAATTGTCGCATTTGGGGCACAGAAAACCCGCACGCATACATTGAAAAGCCGATATACCCAAAACGAGTCACTGTTTGGTGCGGAATTTGGTCCAGAGGCATAATTGGGCCATTTTTCTTCGAAAATGAGCAAGGAGTGGCCGTTAAAGTCAATAGCGATCGTTATCGGGCCATGTTGAACGAATTTTTGTTCACAAAAATTGAAGAGGAGGATATTGGCAACATTTGGTTTCAACCGGACGGCGCTACGTGCCACACAGCCGAAGCTACACTCGATGTTTTGCGCCCTGTTTTTGAAGATCGCATTATCAGCCGCAGAGCTAATGTCGTTTGGCCACCTCGGAGCTGCGATTTGACACCGTTGGACTATTATTTGTGGGGTGCCGTAAAAGATAAGTGTTACGCCGACAAGCCAGAGACAATTGACGCTTTAAAGGACAATATTCGTGTAGCCATTGGTGAAATACAGCTGCACACAATCGATAATGTGCTTAAAAATTGGACCGATCGTGTAGGCTACTGCTTGTCCAGCCGAGGCAGCCATTTGACCGTGCACTTACCGGATTTTGCCCCGAAAATGTTAAAAGAAAATCCTCTCAAATTTCCCTTCTGTGAATATGTGTAAGCTCCTTAAATTAGCCGGGAACAAATCCTTAAACAAATTCATATATACACAGCTTGTAAGAAAAGTTTCCATTTTTGCTCTTAGTCTAGGTCTATTTTTAGTTATTGATCGCACGTGGCACTTGCTTATACTTAACAATCTTCCGGCCCTTGACGAATTTTCACATAAAATGCTGCAAATTTTTCGTGACTCGCCTGTGAGCATTGTCTCCAGTTGGCGAAACCAAACACCTGGCATTTCTTAAGACTTGCTCTTCGAAACAGCGATTCGGTCACAGGTTCCATCTTCCGACTCAATCCTTAAGTCCGATGATAGCATATCTCGTGAGGAAAGCAGGTGAATATTTAAAATAGTTCGAAAGCGAGAGCTTCTGCATAATCGACTGCCTGTTTTCTAGGTTAATACGAAACACAGGGATCAGTTTTGCCGAGATTAAAAAGTCAATTTCCGCTGCATAGAACTTTCCACGAGGCCTGTGTGGTCTTGAAGTCGATGAAAAGATACAGTGAGTCTCCTGGTTCTTTACAGAATTTGGTTAACTGATGTTTTATGGTCGCTATGCTGGCTCGAGTGCTGCAGAACAGTTTAAGACGTCCACATGGTACTTTGCATAGTGTCTTTTGCCAAATTAAGCTGGCATATTGCTCGATAGTGCTTCCAGTACTTAAGACTCTCACATAAAACGTATTGCGTGTATAGCTTGTAGGTACTTAATAACACATCAGCTTAATAGTTGAGCCCTTAGTCGCTGCTGGATGCAAATTATATTGTAATGGTGCTTTTTTTCCTGGTGTCACCGACCTTTATCGATCTCCCAGCGGGACTATAGATAGGTATTGGTTTGCAGGGCAGGCAAGAAATTTGCCTTTGGTGATGGGATCGTTCTATATGCATGACAGACGTATGGGCTTTATTTTCAGTCTTTCTGATTCTTTTCATCCAGTCTGCATTTTGGACAGCTACACGTATTTTCGCGACGTCCAATGTCATTACAGGGTTAAATTTCGTCTTGTCTCCTAAAGTTGCTTCTAATGCTCGTACATGAGCATTTTTTCCGAAACCGATTTGTCAGCCTGAGAGTTCCTCGGCTTAACGAATTACTACCCCCTGTCGGTGGCAATAGTGACACAGTGAATTCTGTGGCCAGTGAGCATGGGCTCTCAGGTTCGATCCAACCAAGGCACAAAAAATACACAGCAAGTTGTTTTCCCCTTTCCCTATATCTCGCAGACCCCCAGCAAACATTCGAGACTATAACTATCAATTTCAATTTCAATTTCAATGCGGGAAAATAATCCAGGTCCTTATCATTTCTCAAAAAAAGAAAAAAAAAACCCAGACAAACGATTGTTTGTGAGCACCTATTTCCGTTATACTGCAAAAGCTCTCTTATTTGGCCAAAGCTTAGACAAGCATTACTATTGAACATTGAAACAACAAACGGGCCTGCCATACGAAAATCTCTTTCAATTTCCATTCTCCACATAGGTGCACATCCTATTGTCCAAAACCTATTCAGAGCCACCACTTAAAATCTACAAAACACGAGTCGGAATGAAGCAAAAACCTAGAGTGATGTACTGCATAGAGAATAAGTGCTTTCACTGGGCAATTAAAAAATTAATTTAAAAAATAATAGCAAACACAAAACATGTTCCTTCAATTGCAAGTACAGTGCACAATGATTGTTATATAATTATGGTGGTTATGTATCTGCCTACGTGTGAGCTTTATCAGCCCATTGCAGCAGCCTGCATAAAGAAATTCAACAATAGAACACATTCTGTAGCCTAATTGGCAAAAGTGTGTGAAACGGAACTCTCTGAAAATCATAAAACATCCGGCCGTTTAGTGCTCGCATTAAATTATGGCATTAACGAAACAATTTGCCAGGGAAAATGGAAAAATTAATGCTCAAGGCGGTAATAACTCATAGTATACCAATTGTAAGAAAACTGGCTGATGGATGGAACAACAACTCTTTGTTACAGGCCGTCATCTACGTGTGTTCGGTTTTTTATTACCATCCAAATGAGAGCTAACCGCGATCTTAAACTCATTTAGATCCTTAAAAGCGTTAGATGAACGCAAATTGACAACGTCGGTTGCATGAGTAACTTTTTCACAGCTAATCTAAGTGATTAAGCTCGTTTTGGACGCCTTTATGTGAAGCGTTTTTATATCTTTGTTGACGCTTTTTAGGGAGCATTTGGCGACAATTTTTTGAGCGCCTTTAATACAAGTTTCTCAGAGCATTTTTGAACGCATTTTGCAGCGTTAATAATTCTGCAATTTGACAAAATGGTCTAGATGCAACCACCGGATGTTTCAGATCCAAGGGATCAGGAAATATTTTCAAACCTTTTCCAAAAAGTTTGTTTCACATTTAACTGCGATGTTGTTTCGGATAATAGCTTCTAATACTTATTGGTTGGAGTTTGAAGCACTATTTCATCACCAGAGTGAGAGAGATAACCATACCCTCAAATTGTTTATGCAGTTAGCATCGTTTTGTAGAGCTCGCTGTTGATGGGATGGCCTCCCAAACGTCATTTTCAAACGCCGCCCGCCCAAAAACCGAACCAAACATTGGCGTCGAAACATAAACTGCAATTTTGCGAATTATATAAATGCGCTTCTTCGCTAAAGATGATTTTTCGGCCAAAACGTTCCAACGCCCGATCAGCGAACAACCGAGGTGGCCTAGAGTCACTAACATTGAGCTCCTGAGTCAGTTGGATCTATAGATCAGGTACATGCCCAAGTCCCGACGCAAAATTCCTCAAGTTCAAGTCTGCAAAAGGCAAAAGGAATTGACTGCCTCGGGTCCTGCTATAATACGTTCTCGGACCGCGTCCATTTTCTCGACAAATCTATCTTCCTTGGATGTAATTTTGATAGTAAAGTTTTATCATTTGGACGTGGTGTTGAATCGTGTTACTTGCCATAAAGGTCCCTCATCAGTGACTGAATAATAAAGAGTAGATTAATAGACACCACCAAAGCTGCCATTATCGACCTGCCCCAAGTGAAAACCCCTTTTCATTACACAATGTACTTACTAACTTATTATTTACTGTAGCAACAGTTCTAAACTGGAATTTTGTGACTTCCGCGCACACTTTTCGATTGCTTCCTGTAGGCCGTTATCACAAGGGAATATTAAAATCGTATACAATTTCTTAACAATTAAAAATTGTACAAGTGACTCTGGGTAAAACTTACATAAAAAGTTGTTTCAAAAAAAAATTTTATTATTTGTCTCAAAAGAGACAAGCGTCCGACAAACCAAGAAGAGTGTAGGTAATTGTTGTGCAAACAATTCTTTATTTAGACATTCAGAAGAAGTCGTATACTTTTTTATCCGTTCTTTTCTTCAGAAAGAAGCCCTCACAATTAAGAAACAAGGCCAATAAAGATCGATAATGACGAGGCGCAGTGGCTTAGCGGTGAGTGTGATTCACTACTAAGCGAGTGGTCCCATGTTCGATCGCCGGAAAAACGCAAATTACATCTTAAAGTTTTTTCTACTGCGCCACCTATCGCGAACGTCTGACGAACATCCGAGAGTATAACTGTCATGAAAGAGCTTTTCAATTAGCCGTTTTGACTTGGCATAAAATTGCAGATTCCTTCCATTCGCTTCAAAAATGAAAGACTCACATAAAACGAAGTGCTATGAGAAGCTAGTCCTAGGGTCCTTAAGAACATGTTGCGGCACCTTTTTTTCTTTGATGACCTGTTGGCCCATCTTTATTCATACTGTTGCTCATCAATTTTTCATTTCAAAGCGATAACAGTCATGCTCTATGCAAAAAATTATGAGTAAACCAATACTTCACTTAACAGAAACTTGTTAATGGATTATAGTGTTACTTCCCGGTTCCACTGAATTTCGTCGACCGCTCCAACGGAGTTGATAGCATAGAACAACATTTTCCTCGTCTTTAGATAAAACACCATCTTGTACGCAAACTTCATCCCGACTGGAAGATGGGACTAAGTACGTGTTTTATAAAGTGAGTCCCAGATTCACAGTCCCAGCTGCTCCCCGTTTGATCCCCACCACATCCTTTCAGTTTATCAACAAAAATCTAATATCATAATGAAAGTACTTATAGGTACATATCTATGTATTATTAATCTCTTCCCGTTTTTTCTCCTCCTCCTTCCCACCCCCCGTTCCCCCATCGACGACAACATCTATTGCCTAATTGAAAACTTTCTTCTTGTTGTAGATATTGTTTTTTGTGTTTCCTGCAGAAAACCGCCATAAGTACCCACCAGGACGTCCTTAAAAAAAGCAGCGAACAAAAAAAACCTTGAACCAACTTTCAAAGGATGTTTCCCCAAGTTCGAGTTGAATGTTTATTCGTTCTTCCCGCACATGTGTGTGTTTTAAATTAATTTTTGTTTGCAAACGAATAAGAAGGAACAAAAAAAAAACAAAAACCCAAAGCCTTCTCACGACGACAAGGAAATAAGTATAAACTTCTCATTCTACGAAGGCACCCTCACACTGAGCGCCACACAACCATCCCTTGGCAAAATTCAAATTTATGTTTAGTTACACTCAAGTTTTTCCCATTTTTATAAACTTTTTCCCTTTTTTAATAATGAAACACCGTCCGCCTCCGCTGCGCCTTTAAGTCTTCCCTTGTTCTTCTGATGTGCCACCAGAACTCAGTTATCCCTAAACCCCCTTCGCCGCCCGAAACAGAACACAAATTCTATTTAAACTGTGTGTACAGAGTTATTAGAAAAAGAAACTTTCAAAGAAGAGTAAAATTTCGTCCCTCCGGCAGCATGGTGAGAATGGTTGAATGGTTGATACGAAAAAATAAAGGAAATTGTGAACAGAAAAACGAATTGGGCTTTTTTGCATACACATAGGTGCCCGTCTCCTTCATATGGTTTCTGTTATCAATTCTAAACAGTGGGGTTGAACTGAGAAAATGAATGAGATGTGCAATGGAAATTGCGAGTGCTTCAAGGCGGCGAACACATTCCTAACTTAAAAATTGCTTGCATTTTTTGTCAGCACTTAGTATGCTGTTTGCAAACGTGGGCAAGGAATGCACTCTTCAACTTTGTGGTTGCTGTTGAAGTTATACTTTCATAAAAGTGGTCATCAACCTAACCATGCTAAGCTGAACTCTAACGCTGATTACTCCTCGGGATTGCTGTACCTCAATAGCCGTCGGATGCGCTAAGCAACATAGATCCGCTACGAAGGACGACGTCGAATATGTCAATCAAGGTTTTCTGTTCCGCTTACATATATCTGGCTATTAGCGTAGTGGTTGTGGAAGGCAAACTTATCTATTTCCTTGCAACCCTATTGCCTAACCAGATGGGGAAATAAAATAAATAAATAAATGGTTGGCGCAACAGGTCCGTAGGGACCCTATGCCTAGCTTCTCACAACCATTCGTTTTGTGTGAGTTTTTTTCATTTTCGGGACTAATGGAAGGGATCCACTTCTTTTGTGCTGAGTCTAAACGGCTAATTGAGAAGCTCTTTCATGACAGTTAATTATACATTCGGAAGATTGTCAGACGTTCGCGAGAGGTGGCGTAGTGAAAAAAAACTTGAGCCCCTCGCTTAGCAGTCCAACACACTAACCACTAAGACACTGCACCGGGGAAATAAAATAAGGAAAATCTATATCTCAAGGTTATATGTATTCCAACGTTATAAGAGGACCCTTTAATGGGCATAAGCAGTCAAATCATAACCGTTTACTCTGACTCTGAGAGCAAAGACGCTGAAGGCAGTAATTCTAGTATTAAAATCAGGTTCTGTAAGGCAATGCAAGGAACACATTGACGAACTATCATCAATTAAACGCGATTGAGGCATATGGATAATTTGTGCATCCAAAAAGGAGATGAAAGCATTTCTAGCAATAACACATGTTTGGCCTTTCTTGAGAATGGCAAGCATAGATGAGATCTATTAAGTAAGTGGTCAGAAAAACTAATCGAATTAAACAGAAATACATTTAAGTACTCTTAGAATACTTTTGGAGCTTTAAACAGGACACTCTGCGAGTATGTTTCACCTTTATTAGGTACTTACTTTTTAAACAAGAAAACCACAACCAACCCACGATTTATTCTAAAAAATACTAAAATTTATTATTTTTTCCATTTCCACACCACTTTTTAAAATCAGCTCAAGAAGAACAAGAAATGAGGTAAGACCCAACAAATCAGGTGGTTCACATTTAAACCAATATTTTCTAGCTCTTTGCGAGGAGATTTCGCTAGCCGGTGGGTTAACCTGAGAATCCCTGGCGATAAATGTTTCAGTCGATGTCGCCGGTGGAATCATATCACTTGCGATTCGTCAAAACACACGCGGAAAACAAAAAATGCGAACATGCGAAGGTTGTACAAATTTGCTTGCGAACGATATGCAAACTTAGGGCGGAAAGACTGGCCAAACTTTAAAGGGAAGACTGTGAGACTTGTAAAACGACATTTATTTCATTTATTTGCACGTCTTTTATAACTTATCTTTTCACACAAGCCCAAGTTCCCTTGTCTATCAAACATCACAACATGTTTTCCAAAATTGGATTGTGGCGGCCCTATTGTTTTGGTGGCATCCGTCTAATCTGGTGTTTATTATTCAGTCGCTAATGCCAAATCACCACGCAAGTTACAGATGTGAGCAGAACGTTCAAATTATAAAACTTTACTATCAAAATGTGCAAACCTTGCATTACATTTGCTTTTATTGAACTTTTGGTATATACAATTTGACTTAAAGTAGGTAACAAATGATGGTGAATAATTAATATTTAAATGTGTTGGCTCAACAACAGGGGTCCAACGGTATACATGTTTTCTTAGATCTATTTTACATAAATTATGGCTGTCTTCTCGGATTCATACTCGTAGTTGTCTGGGTTTACCTCAGGGAGTTCAAATCCGGGTGTTGATAAGTGTGCAAACCTTGCGCGCGTTGCATTCATTTTATGTCGACTCTCGAACGTTTGGTGGCCAAATTCGAGACAAACGGTTCGGTAAAAAATCAGCCATAAATTGGACCAACCGGAGCCATGGCACCGTGAGAAGCCGCGGCAAATTTATTTACAAAATCAAGCACAAAATCATAATGAAACATAGAGAACGTAAAATTTGTATATCACTTAGATTACCTTACTGCTAAGTCCAACACATTTTTAAAACATTTTTCGGTTCGTATTAGAAGGATAACCCCAAAAACAAAAAAAAATTACACCGTACTTTTGGTCCAATTAGACAGAAGTCATTGACATGCTTAGCGGTGTTTGACTTAGGGGAGATGTGCGATAAAAACAAATACCAACTGCTTCAACTTTAAAGGTAAAAACTGGCTTAAAAAAAAAGCCCCCCATATCAAAGGTGTCCCAATTGACAGGTCTTACTGCGTTAAAATAATTCATTGAGATATAACTTCAAACTTAAGAGTTCAGCTTCCTATACCTGAAAAGCCGGCTTTATGTACGTAAATCTGTAATCCATTTGAGGGCGCAACACCTCCTATCTACGGTCTCCTTTTAGTCTCCACAGTGCTCCCCACTTAGCCAGATACGAGTTTAAATATCATATGTTGCCCTCCATCAGCTTGGAGTTGTAGCAGTGTGTAACGCAATATTGCTGTAAGAAGCCGCAACAACTTTTCGCTTCTTTACATCTTATGCAAAGCCCCCATGCTACAAGACGTACTGCTGCTGCTCGCATGTCCTTGCCATCAGCGGCTGCCGCACACATGATTTCGATGTGTATCCTTTGTGCGCGCTCAAAGATAACAGAGATCCACGAAAGAAGCTTACCCACGCAGTGAAGGGGTAGTATTGCGGGTTCACTTATTATTTAGCGGTGGCGGCGGCGACGGTGTATGTGCGCGAGTTTGTGTAATAAACCAACAAACTTTCGTTTTTACAATAGAGAAGCAGAGCGGGACGTACGTAACCAAGAAGAAGCTAAGTAACAGTAAACCCCTCGCGGAACAGAAAAGAAGGAGCTCAATTTTTGTACATGAACATTTTCTTAGAAAATGAAAAAGCAAAGTAAAGAAAGAAAAACCGACAAACAACCCAGCACAAGGAGATGAACAACTTTTCTCTTTCCTATCAAAACACAGACGCGCGTCAAGTAATGAGGATATAGGACAAAGGC
The DNA here is from genome assembly GCA_951230905.1 of Cheilosia variabilis. NCBI lineage: Eukaryota > Metazoa > Arthropoda > Insecta > Diptera > Syrphidae > Cheilosia > Cheilosia variabilis. The sequence goes on along the minus strand of OX579677.1, from coordinate 59,576,559 downwards.
ATCGTGCCTCCGAGCATATGCTAAATGTGAGTATACGTATGTGCGTCTGTTTAGCGAAAGAAGATCTTTTTACATTCTCCATAGGGCGGGTGAGGTGTGCACTGTGCCGCGTGTATAGGTACATCTCTTCCGGAGCAAGGGAGAACTTAAGTAGCTCCAAGCTACGCATAAAAAATATTTTCAATTTAAAATAATTCCATGCCTAATGCATATAGGATTTCACCCCATCTCGACAGCGCGTCAGCTACTGCCGTCTAACTCACCCCCACAGGCAATTCTTTTAATCAATCTTCGCGATACAACACATACTTTGTGGTGTATGGGATGGCGCGTGGGTGGATGCGTATCTGTCCCAGCGAAGATGAAAAATTTACTTCAGCACTAAGTTAAGATAAAGAATAAGGAAATCAAAAAAAGCGAACAATGCCGTTCGTTGTTTGACATGCAAATCTAAATTTTCCGACGAAACTTCTTCAACTCGTGTGCTCGCATGCTCGTGTATGTCAACATGTGGGTGCAAATGGTGCGAGTGGGCGGGCGAGGGCAGCCACCCAGCAGCAATGCGGATGTGTGGATACTCAAAGTGCTGATCTTAATGGAATTATTGAAACTGGTATTTAATTTTGCTAATGCTCTTGGAGCAGTATGACAGCGAGCATATGGGTGGGGGTAGGGTGTATGTGCGCTATTTCCCCAAAAGGGGAAGGAGTGAAGTGTAAAATCGAATTACCGAATGCCAATTACTATATCGACTTCAAACTAGAAGGGCAAAGCTAAAATGAATTCAACTTTCTGATTGGCTTCGGCTGTATGCAAATATAGGCAGCGGCCTTGTCGCATTTCAGTAGGAAATGACAATTTGTGGCATACGCTATGGAACCTCATAAACGAAGTAGAAGGCTCAAGTTTTTGGTGATAAGTGCTAGCTAACTGGAAAAAAGTGCTTGAAGCAGCTATATTTCTGGTGCCAAATCCTCCACTTGATCGACGCAGATTGAGCAAAGGAATTTTTAAGTACCATATATCAACAACTTAATTTCTCGAATGGTTGAGTGTACCAGTTTGAACGCACTCAACTGCTACCAGTCCATCTGAGATCTGAAACTATTCCTCAATGAGAGGCACCTGTGAGCTGACATCTAAAATTGTAAAGGCTCCGTGAATCGGAATGAGTTGCCCGATTGCAATGAAATGAAGAAGCAAAAGTTGCCTTCCGTTACTTTGTGGATACCTTTGACCCGACTCGTATACAAATTCACATATCTTTACAATTATTGGCGGTTTTCTTTTTTAGTTCAGAGCACAACCTGAACTGTTATACAAAAAGTTCGTGTTTCTTTTTTACCTCAGATACATCAGAGCTCAGAATTTGTGTTTCTTTTTCCGTTCTGAGCATGAAAAAGCTGATTACACAATTACAGTCACATTTGACAGAAAAAAAAAAAACAGGATAAGCAAAATAGTTGAAATGGTGGTCGAACCTTGTTGTTGTTCTGGACCTAAAAATTAACCAATTTAATAAATAACAATTAATAAATATTAAATTTATACATTTATGACAACTGAGCGCATCGGTTCAGAGAGCGCTCATAATGTTCGAGCTCAGTTCAGTGCTAAGCTCTGAACTAAAAAAGAAAAACCCCGTATATAGAAAGCTATTTGTGATAATTCCGGAAGACGTGATAATTGGAGAAAATTATTTTCCAAGCATTAAAAGACGCTGGAAAATAGTTTCAGTTCTTCAAAACCCACGTCTTGTTAGAGGCAAGCTTCAACAATTATTATTAACTGAAGAGAAAAAAGATTAAACAAACGAATGGGCGTCGCCAAAATTCAAGAAAGACAAGTTACATTAATAAAATCACAAGCAAATTTATTGCATGCCTTATAATCAGTGACTTCAGTTGGTCTTACTTTTCCTTAACGCAGGAAGACGTTTGGCTTGCAAATATATCTTAAGGAAGCTTACGAGTTTTCTGACATGTTTTCGGAGAATCCTGCTCTAGCTCTGTGGAACTTGTTATGCTAACAATCCCTAGGGTGCATATCTTCGCTGACAAATATTATATTTCAGCCAGAAGCAATTCGACCCTTTCTCAAAAAATGTAATAGAGTTATATTCCTTTCTGTACATAAGGTAGTGCAAAATGAAATGAATGTCGAGCAAATCAGACACCTTGAAGTGCCAGGGAGTATCGATTTCACAGTCGACGTGCAGTGGACCTCACTTATGGACGGAACGAACCAGTGAACAGAGCCGCAGTCTTGAAATTCTCTTAGACATTTTACTTAGGCTGACATAGATCACTAGAAGCCTCTTTTTATATTAAGCTGAGTAGATGGTCTAATTTCTAGAGATCTTGGTTACAGTTGACTCCGCTTACGCTTTGCTAAAACTATCGGTTAACTGAAACACAAAATTTGTCAGGGTTTTTTTTTTTAATTTATTCGAAGTTTGGTTAAGAGAAAATACCGCTTAAGTAAAAAAATAATTTTGGAAAATTGGTGTTTCAGTTAAGCGGAGACTACTGTATTTAGTTTTTCCATTTTGGAGTTTACCGGATTCACATTTAATTTTTACATTTTTAATTCTCCGGCATGTGTCATGTCTTGTATTTTATTTTGAATATGCTTTTTCACAACTTGCGTGCTGTAGTTAATAGTGCTTCGTCAGTAAAACTTTTCAGCAAATGCCAGCCCTAACTAAACCCTAAAGATGCCCAACAGATTTTCTGCATTTTACGGAGGCTGAAATAGGATCCAGTGTTTTAAATATATGATTTTGTTAATGGCAACTTCTTTTCAAATAGATATATTTGGGTTTGATTTTAGTGGTGTGTTTGAGCAAGGAGTATGCTTTACTTCTATTTAAAAAGCGCCGTACATTGCTCCAGTTTGTCCTCTATTGAGATGACTGCGCCCCGGCTATGAAATTGTCGTCTCGACACCCTGCGTTCAGCTGTTTTAAGCATGCTTTGTGATAAGTGAAGTTTTTTCCACGTAGTTTTCAAGGTATCCCTTTCTAGTATGAGTGTGTTACTCGACAGTCTAAAAATTAGCTTTATAAAATATAAAGGAACAAATTTTGTAGTGCCCATATACAAAACTCTACTGCGGCTTAGAATACTTTTTGTCTGAAGCTCCAGTCACACAAAATGAAATCCTTCCATTTGCATCAAACAGCTTTATTTGGAAATAAGAAGCTACTTTCGTGGGCTTTCGTTTTTTTTTTAAAGCTGCTAAAGTCTACGCCCGTACACTATCTCTATATTCATCTTAAGACTTTCGTACTTATCTCATCAAGAATAAAACTTCCTCTTTCTTTTCAAATCTCTTTCTTTTTTAATTTCGATTGAAGTCCCAGGGAGCTCTTTTTTTTAAGCATTTTTATCGCAGCTGCGTGCTTTGTTTTCTATTCAGTCTACGCAAAGTACAGTTAAAATGTGAAAAGAGTATAGAACTCGATGGCGCACTTAACATCATTTATTATGCGAGTTCTCCAAATGAGCAATAATGTAGAACGCATCCCTGTTTTATACCCATTACCTACTTCGTTAGCATCCTTTCAATAACTTTTGTCGCGATCGTCAATTTATATAGCTTATGGAATGGAGCACTTTGGACTCGAAAACAACTCGGAGATCTACGAAAAATATACACAGCAACAAAGCTACATGCGCTTTCTTAAAATGAGTGCAACTTTTTTACTACTGAGCAGCCGCATTATCCGATTAAAAATTCCTGCCCCAAAAAGCTGCTTTACAGACTTTCTCAAAAACGACATGCCTAGTTTTCTATGTCTCCTTTTTTATGCAACGGAATTATGATTTTTTTTGGGATATCTGCACTTCTACTGAATTCCAATAGGAACTATGGAAAACGCCGCTGTACAGTTTTTTTGCAGAACCTTCCCGCGGCCTTATTCTTTCATTTTCTTTTTGTTTTCTGATTTTTTTCGATAAAAATAGATGGTAGTGTAAGTGTTCTTTCGAATTCTTTCGGTAAAGAACAGAGAAGCAACCAAGGGTCTTTCTTTCTCCAACAGTATTTGTTCTCCATACACTCAGAAAAAAAGATTGTAAAGCGATGAATTTTGATTTTTTTTTTTCAAAAATTCTAAGCTAAAAGTTCTTACTGTAACAACACAACATTTTTTATAACAAGAACAGGTTTTTAAGTTTTAGCAACCAGCCAACGAACTTATCGGGCTTCCGACCCGAACATACTCTCTGCCTGAGACACTGCAGCGCTACATCGTCTGCGATATAAGGCACTCTGACTAAGAACTGATTGTTTTTAATGCAGAAGACACAGCTTATCACCTTTTCAACGAAAAATACATCGATTTACAATAAATATGGACAACCAAACCCATCTATTATTGCACCTTTTTAGAATAATACAGCAGATTTGGAAATTGTAGGCAACAAAAGTAATATACAATAATACAAGGAATCTCTCAGTCCAAACCAATCTCTTCTTCTCTATTAAGCGACAGATACGACCTGGGATCAAGTCTGTATCCATTGAATGAGTCAAAACCCCAAAAGCATTCACTTATAACTTACTCTTGACAGAAACTAGCAGTTCGTCTAAATGGAGAGCTTCCACTAACATTGACCTCATCTATTGCCTTAGCAATGTCAATTCTATAAACCGCGCTACCTGTAAGCGATCTTTACCTATTTCAAGCATTTAAGTTTGGGACGACCTACTTGAGTTGAGGGTACCCTATATGTGGTTCTGGAATGTATTGCAGCTACTTCGGAGATGGGAATAATACGGAGCCAGAAACATGTCAATTTAGATTGGTTTTCAAATAAGGTTCTGAATCTGGTTGCAGGTTTGTGGCCTTTATGGCCATGAATGCTAGGTATTCGAAGGCATTCCTGTAAGTAGTTTGTCTTTAGAGATACCTTTGAGTGTAGTTTAGGGCTGTTTGGATTATATTAAGAGTTGGTTTTAGCAAAAGAAGGGCAACAAGTCTACAGAAGATCAAAAGCATTCGATTAGGTAGGTTTCTATGTGATTTTTTTCGAGAACGAAAAGCTTGGATCCACAATTTTATGCCAGTTCCAAAGAGGTGAATTGAGAAGTTTTTTTTCAAGTGTTTTTTTTCAACACCTCCTTTGGGTGTTCATAAAACGTTCGTAAAAAGTGGGGCAGCGGGAAAAAATTAGGAAGTGTAATTTAAGTTCTTTTCGGGGGTCTTACCAACTATAGACCTTGAGTCACTGCGTCCACAGTGGTGTGGTGTATACATCTTTTTGACTTTAATCAGTCGACACGTTGACAAATTACCTAGATAAATGGTAACTAAAATTTTACTAGTCCCTGCTGCCTACTTAGGCGCACTCTGTATTATATTTAGTTTTCAAATTGATGCCCTACACACTTGTCCACTTGTTGCTTGACCCTCTGATTGAATGCTAGTCCCCCAGCCCAACATTCCGTCTTCCTTCTAGCCCCTTCCAGCAATATATCTATATACAAAAACGATTAAAAATAACCATTCCTTGCCATCTGTTAAAATTCCTCATAATATTAGAAAACCTCCCCCGTGCACGCACATCATACCGCAACAACCACCACTCACTTAGCAAAAAACTAAACATAAACTTTTTGTTTGCTTGTTTGCATCTAAATCCTTCACAGATACACACTCGCACACCAGCAGCGCCACAGCCAGTAGAAATCCTTCAAATGTTTATTGCCTCGTGTTCTATATTCTCCACACCCATTTTCATCGCCTAATTTAGAGAATAGCACACATCAACCAACGTGCCCGTGATGCCTAACTAGATGCCTACAACCACTCGTCGAGGGTGCCTATCCTCGTAGCTCGTACAACTACAACAACGACGGCGAGGCTCTACGCCAACGTCACGAACGGAAAAGCCAATCACACTATCGCAAGTTATTTTAATAAATTCTAGCACATCCCTTTTTGGCGCACCCCGCACTAAAAAAAAGACCCAAAAACCCACCGAAAAGAGCGAACAAGGGTCGCAAAAACTACACACACCGAAACGGCTCCAGAGGGCGTGTGCGATTGGCATAGACAATGAAAGCATACACACAGCACACATACGACCTGCATATACCACCCACACACTTGTACACGCTCGTCCATAAACAATCTCTGTACGTTGACTGGAGTAGAAATCTGATTAGACCTAAAAAACGGGATAACAACCCGGCAGCCGGCAGTTGGCAGTGGCGCTGGCACCGCCACCGAAATATGCTCTGGCATAGTGGTTGTTGTGGAGCATGGATCCGGAGCCGGAGCCAACCGTCTCTAAACTCGTCGTTCATAGTTGTGTTATGCCATGCGGTGGTAACCGTAATATATCGAGAGGATGTGTGCTCTGCGCTTATGCTCTATAAGCGCAAAATCCGTTCCGAAAATAATCTTCCCTGTGGTTAGGATGTATCTCGCCCCATACATCGCCCAACCATAAGCGACCGCCAAACTAGGCAATATTCTTAGAGCTACATGTGGATGCGTGGATGCGTGCTGTAGGGTCGATTCGTTTGTTGTTTTTAGAAACTCACGGTCCACACATGAAGCTCCACCAACAGCACGTTGTGGCAATGCCTCACCTGGATTAGGCTCGGAAGCACGGTGGATGTGGAACTAAACCAAAAAAAAAACAAGTGCCTCAAGGACACATTCCTCGTCAAATAGAAAACGCAGAGTACCTACCGATAGCGAGAGCAGCACATTATGATGATGTGCGTAGGTAGGGGTAGTGAAAAATCACATTAATTTTTGAGATATTCCAAGGGGTTGTTCGACGGGCGGGGGAGCCGGGGCTGAAGGTCGATATGAACAAAGTACGCATAAAAACGAGAATAAACGAAATAAAATGAAGAAAAGTGAGCCCAAGCGTCGTCAGCGTCACGAAGAGAAAAGACAACGCGCGCAAAGAAATTACAAAAACAAGTTCGCCGCGCGAGTTGTCAGTTGTCACTGGCTGTGACTGGGGAAAGTCTGTGATGGTGCTCAGGGATTTTTTTTTTTTTGTCTTTTCTGTTTCATTGCAGTAACCGCGTTCCGCGCTCCCCCGCTCGCACACGAAAGGTATAAAATGTGTGTTTACGACTTTTCATTTTATGTTTTTCTATTACTTTCTACAGTAACAGTAGCAGTGCCTCGAGATATGTGGTTTACAGCTACACGCAGGCAGGAGCAGGCTTTTGCGTCATATAGGTATGTATTCCCCGCGCGCTATTTTTATGAATTTTCCTGTTCTTGTATTTAAATTTGGTGACAATGGCTGGGGGCGGAGAAGAGGCAAACTACACAATGTTCTGGAGGGGGCATGGGTACGTGCAGGACGCACCAACTGCTGCCGGGCGATATTCATTCAACTTTTACTATGCCATTAGAATTTTTAAAATGTACGCCACTTCGTACCCCCTGATCCCAATGGATCAATGAGGTTTCCCCATTCAACGTATAGGGCTTGCCGTTTTAGGCGGAGAGTGGTATGGAAGTCCTTGAATGGAAGACCATTCGGAGAATTAATAGCAGAGACGATGAATATTTGGTTTTAGGTAGTATTGGCGACGAATGGGCTATTTGGGAGCTCAATCGTCAGGGAAAACGTTCCGGACGGTCTATGAAACGGGTATACCTGAAGGGTACTTCAGAGCTACTTTTTATAAGAAACTTTCGAAATGGGTACATCCTTATCCGTTCCTAAACGTCACGTGTTTTCAATTCAGAGTACAAGATCCTACTGCATACCCTATACCAAGCCAACGCAGCACATGTGATTGCCATGGCACACATTCAGTAGGGAAAGAGCACATTTTCATCAACAGGTGGTATGGCTAAGAGAGGTGGAGGTGCACGTATGCACACAGCACACTTGGTCATATATTGTTTGGTTCATGCCTACTGTAGGCAGGGACGGATTTGGAATTTGTTTGCCCCAGGCCATTAGATGCAAGCGAGGCTATTTCGAGTACGATTGGAGTATGAGTTCGGAAATCTGTTGTCAGTGCTACCGCGTTTCAAATAATTAGTCAACAAGAACCGTCAGAACAGATGCTGAAAATATCCTACAGATCTGACTCCAAAAAAAGAGGCAGTCGAATTCCCGCCGAATTTCATTTCTTTGCAGGGGACGGAGTCAGAGCTAGACCTATCCTGGTATGCGAACTATTTGTTTTATGGTGGCGTTCGAGATTCCTAGTATAAGTTTTGGGACAGTACCATAACATCACTGATACTGTTGCAGTTTTACTCATAAACCTTTATCGGAAGTTTAATATTCAAAACTTCTTTCGGTTTTTTTGCTATATCGAAAGACAGTGCACCGCGCTTTTAGAAACTGGTCGCAATTTAGGCAACTGGGAAAAGCTTCATGCATCAATAGCGCAATAGCTTGCACCAGCGTTGCCGCTGAAAATTTTCAAAAGGGGACAAAAGGTACTAATATAGCGAAAAAAACTAAAACAGAGCTGCAAAAACATTTATTTATAACAAAAAACATATATATTCATTACGAAACACTTTTTTTCATGGTTTTGCATTTTTTTCGTTCAATAAGGATTAAAATCTTACTTAAACCGAAAAAAGGGGCCATTTTGATAATTTTTAAAGAAGTGGAGGCCACGGAACTTGAGGTTTGAAAAGGGGCCAAACGGCAACGCTGCCTTGCACAACTGGGTCACACAAATCTTCTTCGTTCTTTAACCATTTCTCTTCTACATCTCCTAACCATGCTGTTGGTAATGCCTTTTGTTTTTCTTCTTTTCAAAAGCGTACATTTAGAAAAAAAAAATTGTTAAGCGAAGAATTTTGAGATTTTTAAAAAATTGTAAGTTGAAAGTTTTTGGTTTAAATACTATTTTTGTTCTTAAGATTTCAAGAATCAGGTATTCAGCGCAAGAATAATATACTCTCCATAAGTATATTTACATTTAACTTCGAATATATAAACAATGAAATCAAACAATAAACTCTAAAAAAAAGTATTAGAGCTGATGCAGAATCGTACTAGAATAACAATGTTTAACACATTATTTCCAACAATTTCATTCTTAAATCAAAGATTTTGATATTTGGGTACACTTTAACCAACGAAAATTGTTGGCATTACAATTTTTTTTCTAAGTGTTCGTAAAATATAAAAACTGCCTAAGAAATTTCCCTCAAACTTGTATTTTTGGGGGAAGAACTATTTTGTTTTTATATGTTGACTTGATATTTATGGACAGTAAAAAGACTGACGTGAAGTTACCAACAACATACACAATACTAGAACGTAGCTTAAATTCTTAAAAACTTTTTCATTCGAGCAATACGAGTAGAAAGCGATTGGATTGACCATTTACGGGACAAAAACAGTCCCGTTTTAAGTTGAGTGCGACAAGTCTTTCAAAGGCATGTCTTAATGTTAAGGCTTTTTATAAGTTGAATAGATTTTAGTCAAAAATGATACTGGGGTCGGACCGCTTAAATATTGTCTCCTTGGTTAGTTTTCGTAGGCTCATTTTTCTATGGATGTGTTCATTGATTTTATATTTTTCTAGGTTTTGATGAATTCGTTAAATCCCGACACAATAAGATGTGCATCGACCTGTTCTTTAAGTAAAAAACGTACTTTACTTTACTTCAAATTAAAAAAAATACCAAAATAAATATTAGTCGGAGTGTTAGTATTGTATTAGTAATTTACTTACTAAAAAATCGTCTACGCCAATATGTCATATAGTCCCCAAAATATTTAAAATATGTAAAAAATGTCTTCCCATAGTTCCGTGGGAATTTATTTTAGCAAAAAAAAAAACTGATACCTACTTAACGCTAATAGAATTTTTCTGTGTGAAAAAAATCGTTATTTATTAAACTACACATTTCAATAGCCAAAAAGCGCTTTGTCCAACATTCGTTAAAGTTTTTTGTTCATTTTGAGTTTTCCTACTTTGCAATTCAATATGAAAAGTGATTGCAGTCAAGTAGGATGCAAAAAATGTACCCGCAATTATACAGTATACAATTACGAAAACTAAACTTTTTGTAGTCCTGCAGGTTGCGAATGAAAAACTATATTGCTATGTTGGTATTAAAGGGGAAGCCATCGCCAGTGGGCAGTTTTGTATGAAATACCGGTTTCGGAAATTTAACAAAAAAATAAGAAACATTTTTATTATAAATTGTTAAAAATGGAAACAATTCGGAGACAATTCGTTAACTAATAAATGACAAATTAATAAAAATACAAATTTTAAATGTAACATGCTGACCATAACCGCGTGTCGGCATTCTGTGAGGCGAAACGTTCAAAGGTTTTCGTGTGCACGAACGATTTACTTCTGCAACTTAGAGCAAATCATTCGTGCTCAATGGCAATGGTTTCAATAATGAATTTCACTGTCGATTTTTTTCTGGCTGCCTATTGACAGATTAGCAAACCAGTAAATAGCATACAAAAAATCTCTATATCGGCAACATCTGGGATAGCAAAGCGTTACAACAAAAACAGTCACATACTTGCATACCTATACCTCCTTTGGAAGGAGTGCCACAGTCACAGTAGTATCCACCACCATGGTTGCTCTTAGCTGTTTCGCTCCATTAACATTATTTATCCGACTCTACTGTGTTTTTCTACTAAAACGAAAGGAAAATGTGCTCGTCGCTCGCGTAGGCCCTATGAACTCCCCCACCATTATGCCAGATAATTCCTCAACATGACAAGTTCTTCTATTATTCAGGATTAATAATAATTTTTCAAGTTCTTTTGACATTCTTCCTCCACGCCGGTCTGTGCCTTTGCCTATTTCGGGTAGTTGGCAAATCAAGGACTCCATACAACAGTGAAATAAATTTGAATGTACTTTTAATAAAAATTCGCGCCCCCTTCGCCGGTATTGGGGTTCTGTGCCCTGTGTGTGTGTGTATAAATGTATTTTTGTGCAGATGCTCTCGCCTCCCGATGGGAGGTGGATGCTATTTCGTGAGCCCCCCCTCCTCTCGGGCACGGGGCTTTTGCCAAGCCAAACAAACACATTTTTTAATATACGAATATTACAGCAATTTTTATGAGTGTATTTTATTGCGAAGCAGGAGATAAGCATGCCTACACGTATTTGTGTATTATGTCCTTCCATAAAAATAATATTAAACATTGTTATGTCCTTTTTTAACTATTTTTTTTTCTTTTTTTTTCGACTGCTTCGTACCGAATATCAAATTATCCTTTTTTTCATACTCTGGCAGTTATGTGTTTCTTTTTTTTGTATAGCAGTAACATGTTTAGCTATCGCGATGGGAGCGGGCTGCGTTTCTACACCGGGGAGCAACAATCGCCCATCTTGTAAAAAAGTGTAAAACTGGTGGTGCATGGTCCCTCAGCTCCTGCCTGCCATCCACTTTATAGTGGTGTAATTTAATTTTTTATTTTCATCCCTCGCCAGCGACACAGTCTTATTGGTTCGGCGTGGATGCCATGTTTGCTCTCATCTATTTCCTGCCAGTGAAATAGAGAGTCCTCGAGAACTCGGAGACTCGGACACATCTCCACCTGAAATGAGATATTTTATTGAAAGGTATACCCGAATCCCTTTATCCGCGGAAGATGCCCTCAAATTCCCCGAAGACTCTGGTCCAAGCTCTAGTGGACGTCGTCGTGTCGTTTGGGGATATTTCATTTTCTTCCAATATCGATGGCAGCCCATTAACCTATCGCACACGGTTCGCTTTCGCGCCGGAACCGAAAGGTAATTTTACAATCTTCGACTTTGTTGTAATTTTAAATTGAAATGGTTCGGGGGGTTCCCATAAAATGGCATATTCTTGGTCAAAAACCAATTTGCGGAACTTATTTACTTGTATTTGATGCCGATAAAAACTGAATATGTCATCTTTTTGTATCGGCAAATCTAATAAAAGCGAACATCATGTGTCATAAAAAATTTGTTTGAAAGGCGCGGCTGTGTGGAGCAGGGGTGCACTGCTAAAACAGAAGAGCACGACGACACGGGCTTGCCAGATAAAAGAAGATGTTTGTTGAAAATGCGGAAAATACTAGTAATAAAAATTTTCCATTTTCTTCAGCGGGTTGTCGGGGTGGCGGGGGAAATTATTATTTTCCCTGATGCGAATTTGATACGGGTTAAAACACATAGCGGAGCATGCACGCGGCATATGTTTAAGGAAATGTGCCATTTTTTATGAGCATGTTTTCTTTACGACATCATATTAATATTGTAACATTATTTGGCCTACTTGCACTGTTTGGCAGGAGATAGAGAAGAGCGCAGAGTGAACGGAGTCGGGGATAGGGGACGATCACAAGGAGCTCGTGAAGTAAATTACATTATTATCAGGGATGGTAGGAGGCGATTTCGGTATCTTTATTTCAATCCTTTTACTGTAAAGTTTATGGTTTCATTTCAAAAGATTCCTATAACATGCCCCTGGCATTAACGTGCATTAGAGTGTGGAAGCTGTGCTACAGTGAGGGTATACATTTTGTCATGGAAATGAGGCTTTGGAGATGGCACAACCTACAAGTGGTTTGTGAAGGTTGTTCGAGTGCAAAATTATCGAAACATATTCAGCATGTTTGGGTAAAATTCTTTAATTTGTGTGTGAGACAGAAGTATCTGCCGAATTAAAAGAAGTTACACCGTGCTGCATATGTAAGTATTTTTAAAAAAAATTTATTTTATTTGTGTGTTCCTTCTATATATTTTCCTAGTATTAAAACAGAGTGAGGGGTTTTTTTTTAACAAATTCTTTGACTTTCAAAACTTAAATTTAAATTATCTACAAATATTCGGAAAAGAAACCTTAAACATTGATTATACTACATTCGATATCTAAAATTAACCTCAACTTCAAAAACAGCGTGACCGAAACGTTATTCCCAGCCTCATTTTCGAAGAGTGGATGTTCGTGAATTGAGTCTCACACTCTCTGCTACAGCAGCCACATTCTCGTCTGTGCATGCGCACCATACAACGACGTGGACCATGAGTCCTGTCCACTAGCATACCAGTCTCATGAAATTTTTGCACAAAATTGCGTCCTGCGTACAGCAGGCACGGTGGGTTCTTAAAACTTCTTTTCAAAAAACGCACTGTTTGGGCTACACAGCACTCGCTTTGCAAATAAATTTTCAATATTTCCCAACCTTGTTTAAGCGTGAAGTGACTCATTTCGTTCCGCGGAGGCGTGATACTGACTTTCTGTCAGGATTTCGACCGGGAAACAGCTGTCAGTGTCGAAATAACCTATGATTTAAAAAGAAACCACTAGATGGCCCACCCTTTATGTTGGCTGCGGGGTACCACCATAGGCTCTCGATCTAGGTAAAGACTTTACGTTAGTTAAGTTGACACGTCCAAAAATCTGCTTTTTCATTCACACTATAACAGTGGTGTGGAAAAGAAACAGTGGGAACAAAATTATTTCTCAAATGAAACAAGAAATCATCGCAAAAAGGCGATACGATCATAAAATCGTAAAGGGCCTCAAAAAAACTTTATTTGATTTTAGTCTATGAGACGCTTTGATTTGTGAGCTAGCGCTTAACATTCATATGGATGGTTCTGACATGGTAGTCCAGAAAGTGACATTCCAGAAAAAAACGATTAAAAATAAGTTTTTTTATAACAGTCAGTGACGTACGCAGGTGGGGGGCTCAGGGGCTCAGGGGCTTTTCGACCGACCCAAAACTTGGATTACAACAGCTCAGAGCTGTGAAAAATTCTTTGATGGATTCCACTGGAAAACATTTACATTTACAATATTGAAAGTCGGACACCTTAAGCGAGTAAAGTGCGGTGGAGACGCCTTTCGTGATTTATTAATTACGTTGGCTGAATTACGTTGGTGGGAACATAGTATTAGTCTCAGCCAAAAAACAAGAAATCCTGCGCACGTTTGATGACAGTCATCTTGGGGAAGGCCAAATAATACAAAAATGGTTGGTGGCTGCTGTAGGGCCGAGCAATCTTCTACAGGTGAGTTTTAAAAATCGGAGTCAGAATCCTGAAGCCCATTTTTAAGTACATGTACCTATGTAAAGAAGGCAACATTTACACAGTGAGGTTCAAATCGAAAAAAATGTGACCTCTGATACATGATCGGGATATATGGAAGTCGGTAGCCTAAATGCTGTCGATTTCAACTGAGACCGACTGTAAGACCAATGTAGTCCAACTTTTAGCCAGCCACTGCAGTGGCTAGAAGACGCTCAGGTGCCCAAAATAACTAGTATGTTGTGCATTAACTTGAGTGATGCTATAGTCCCGCATGGACTTTGTCTAACTAACCACTGCAAAGCAAGGTCTCTCCACTGCGCTGTCTTTTTAGGTAGTGATCAAAGGCTTTTCGATGTAGAGCGTTCATGTTCTAGCTGCTAGCCATCTTGGCCAATTGGTGTAGCGAATGTCGCTTGGAGAACTTTCATTGCGATAGTTGAGAAGTACAGATTTGCGAAAAATCGTGTTGTTGGCTTTTGAGATTCCCACAATTTTCTCTAACATGACTTGTTTTAACTTAACCTGTTTTTGATATCAAAGGTCTCAGAGAGCCCTATAATAACGAAGCAGCAACTATTCTCACCCCAAAGAGCTTGCAAGGATCCCGGAACTATGGCTCTTTTGCTTCGTCTTTCTAAATGCTGTTATAGGCGTCCGTGAAACCGATAAACAGATAGCGGGCATCGACTTGGACTTTTTAGGCTTTCTCCAGGATCTGCTGTGTGAATATTTGGCGGGCTGTGGACAGCCAGACCTAAAGTTGCACTGATAGGGGGTAATTAGTCTGCCGAGATATAGTTTCAGGTGCGGCCACAGTATGGAGGGCAGGATCTTGTATATATGCTGCTAAATATATAAAGACTGATCCATGTAAATTTGGGGCACTTTACAAAGTCAACATTGCTGTGGATTGGACAAACAATGTCGCGGTTCAATTCATCATGTAAACCTGCCTCCGACTCCATCAGAGAGATGAGTTGACGTTGACTTCCCCAAGATGTCTCACTCTGCTTCAACTACCTTAGCCGAAAGGAGGTTTGGTTCAGTAGCCTTTTTTGACTTGAGATCAGATATTGCTATCCTCACTTGAGGTTGGTCGTGTTAACGAGAGTTTTCGATTTTCATAGTCCAGATTGAATGGGTCAATGGGTGAATTTTGGTCGTGATCGCTGTGATCGTGATGTCTGCTGAAATCCCCAGTAAGGGCTGTGACATCACTAACAGTTTCAATTGTACAGGCTTTTTTTGGGTCTTGTTCCCTATCGACTTGACATGTTTCTCCTATCATTTCAAAACTATTCCTGGAGTGTTACCTTTCTATGTCATCGATGGTGCGCTTCTCGTACTCCTTTTTTCGCAGAGCTTATATGCAGCTCTCGTCCTTCTCAGCAGAGTCGTTTTGTAGACGGGTTGTTTAGCTGCATGTGTCTGCCGGCACTCTCAATCAAACCAACGGTTTTATTCGGGTGGTCGGCTGAAGCCTTGCAAATCAATTGCGGCATTTCAGATTCTGCCATGGCATCGATATCATTGGTCCTTCATACTTGATACCTGTTGCATTATTTGAGCGGCAAAGATTCCCGCGATATGTTGCGATCAAAAGGTAAATTTCCTCATAGTATTTGTCCACCGCAACAACTAGGTATTGCATCTAAGGTACACGCATTCGTAATATTTTTAAGCAAGTATTAGTGACAGTCAATGTTTGTACGAGTATCTCGAGAAAAGATTGGCCATCTAGATTTATAGGCGAGTGCCTTACGTCAATCCCAACATCATCTATTTGGCGAACGGATCTGTTTTCTGGTGTCTGTGGTGCTTCTTTATGATGATAAGTCAATTGGCCTATGTCCACTACCAGACGTGGGGTAGATACCATGTGCGGTTCGACTATAAAGAGAAACGAGTCATGTCAAATACTTTTCACCACTACAAGAAGAGAAGCGAAAAGGGTCCCGACATATGGTGGCCCGTTTCAAATATCTCTCTATATCAGTAAGTATTACGCAGCCAGCATCAAGTTTAGAAGGTCAGTTCCATCTATTACAAGCCCTTAGACCGCCGGAGCTAGAAAAAGGCTTAGTTGTTGTTTTGGACTTGAGTTATTTAGAATTCGAGGTTGGTCAGGTGGACTTTACTTCCTCATTCACGTCCAAGTTCCCCTTCTGTCATGTTGTACGACATCGGTATATGTGGTTCGTGCGATTATTATGACATGATGTCCGAGTATAATTATGTCCTCATTGATTTTCCATATTTCAAATCTGATGATGATTAATGAGCTGCTTCAAATTGTTCGGCTTTCACAGAAAAGTTTTAAAAATAAAAATACAAAAAAAACTCGCTGGTTTGTAAAAAGCTTCCGGTAAGCAAAATATTAGAATATAGGCTCACAATTTCTAACTTCGACCTCACTCTTGTTAAAAAATGTAATGCATACCAGACGACTGTCTCACCCCATTTCTGCCACAAAATTTTCACAATATCCCATTTTTCGCGCGCCGTGAAACTCCGCATATATCTGCTTCATGCACCATTCCCCAAACATTATACGCGCACCAACTTAACACCCAAAAGAATGGTCATTAAAGTGCCTCATCGACCCCGAAACGAATGCAGCCCCCCAGGTGCACAATGCAATGACCATCCTCACTCACAATTCGAGCCCAAAAAAAAAAAATGGAACCACCCTCCTCCCTGATCCATTTTAAAGCATTATTATAGCGAAACACATTTAATGCCTAAAAAAAAGTACAAAAAATAAAATCATCCTATTTTCTTAAAAAAAAACAAAAAAAACAAAAGCACCGACGACAACAACCCGAAATAAAAACGAAAAAAAAAATCTATAATAATGCTGCGTCCGACCTCCCCAACCCACCCGTGTACACTCGCAAAACTCATCATCATCATCAGCAGCAGCAGCACAGCATCATCATAATAATGCACATACGTAAAAATTTCGCATTTATGTGCAACAAAACCCCCCCAACACGAAAAAATGAACAAAAACTAAAAACTCTCTCTCTTCGCACAAAGCAACGAAAAATATAAAAATGAGCGCTGCAAAAAAAAAAACCCACAAAAAAATCCTCGAACACACAAAAATAGGGGGCAACTACTTAGTACATTGTTTTCAATCAGCCAATAAAAATGCAGTCATTATTCAAGCTATAAAGCTCTCTCGCATCGCGGCTCCAACCATCATCCCCCACCCCCAGAGCCGATTTTACATTAAAAAATTCGCACAAAATAAAAACACGAAAAACTAAAAACGAACCAAAAAATAAATTCGCAGAAAATAAAAATCAAACAAAACAAAACACACCACCCACCCCCACCACACACACAAAAAAGGAGTTAAAATCAACTATAAGCACCTCTACGCATAAAAATACGAAAAATTGGAAAAAATGACACCCACTTGTGGGGCGCCTCCAATGGACCGGGTGCATCCCCGAAAAAAAGAAAAAACCAAAAAAATTGCCATCCTAAATTTCATCCGGAGAGGATGTAGTGTAGTGAGGAATGAGGATAGCCGCTCGCGCTCGCGAGAGAGCGAGTACGAGCAAGTGCCAGTGCGCCCCCAAAAAGAACGACAGAGCACGTGTACTTTTGTTATTATAATGGGACTTATTCGTTCGGCACATTTATGCCAACTAAGTGTCCAACGATTGCCGTAGCAGTGGGTTCGGGTTCGGTGGCAGATGAGCCCACTTTCCCAGCACAACTACTCCGCACACAGCACCGTCATATAGGTGCTCCGGCTCGGTAGTATGCAGATCCGGACGGCTGGCATGGGGTGGGGATGTGTAGGAAAAATGCGTTTTTTTCACCCCTCTCTCACATATAAAATTAAAAATGAGCCCGCGAGTGGAAAAAAAAACAAAAAAAACCAAATAAATAGAATTTTTATACCTACATCAGTGCTCGCCGGTTGATTTACTTTTTTTCTACTCGTTGTCCTTCTTTTGGTGGATTTTTTGTGTTTTTCGTGCGAGCGCCCTCCATACCTCAGCCCCACCGTCCGCAACCAATTGCAGCAATAACACCGAGCTGCAACGAATGCACTATGATAATATGGATGATGGTCGGCTAAGTAGGCGGCTGCATCGTGTTTGCACTGTAAAACAGCATTAAACCTCCACCCCATGCCAACGGGGTGGGGATGCATTATATTAAAATAAAATAAATATAAAAAGTAGCACACGGACCGAAAAAGAAAAACTCATACAAAACAAAACATGCACAAAAAAAAATGCGCGGGAAATTGGGAAAAGAGACACACAAAACCGTTATATAAAAAAATCAAACTAGGTAGTCCGTATACGGTCGTCGTCCTCGTTTCGCGATGCACACACATGAGGGGCGGTGGGAAAATAAAAATTAAAAACTCCGCCCTAAAAAATTATTTGAAAAAAAAGCTAATAAAACTAAAAAAAGTGATGCGGCAAAAAAAAAACACAAAAAAAAGCAAAAAAAAACCGACGTCCGCTCGCTCACTGAACGCGAATTAAAACACTTGGTTCTTACTTTTAAAATTAAACAATATTTATTTGGAACTATGTCCTTTATTATTGAAATACTTTTTACTAATTCTAAAAGGAGCTTAAGGCTACTATGTAGTTACAATAAGACTATCGATAAATTCATCATACAGTCGTATTTATATACTTTTCTTATCTATCTACAAGGAGACCCAAGCGTACAATCGTCTTGCTTGATAATGAAGAAGAGATAATATTCCAACATTGTATACAAACGATATTATCTCTTTTACATATGTTATCATTGTAGCGTTGTGTGCAAGACTGTACTAGAGACTAAAGATATCATTGAATACAAATAATGTTATCTTTTTTCTCAATATGTTTTGCTATGGATACTTAACTCCCCCCCTTGTTAAACGAAATCGTCCCGATTTTTCGACGCTATTTTTAACATCTCTCTTTCATAAGTTTTGTTATATGCGTCAATCTTTTTTTGTTTTTGACGATCTGTTATACATTGTATAGTTTTTATCATTACGTACGTAAATGCTAAAATAACAATCAGTGTTACAATTGTGTATATAGTTGATAATATCGGTTTTTCTTCAAAAGGAATAATTAGTTTTTTTAAAGTATCTATGTTATCGAATTTGTATATTGTATCTTCTTTAATTATTTGGTCGATGTAAGACTCTGAATTATGATTTCTTAATATAACTTCTTTAATTTGCTTATGCATGTTTTTGTATATTTTATCATCTAGATTTATAGTATTTTCATAAGTAACTAAGTTTATACCATTAATTGTTTGATTATTTAGCTTATGCTTACCGCTTAATAACATAACACCGGATTCAATTTCTAAGTCGTAATCGTATTCTTGTTTAATGTTGCATTTTGAAGTTATATTCTTTAAAAGTGGAATAAGACAATTTTCTTCTTCAAAGTTAATTTCACAAATGTTTTTACTTAGATGATTTTGACAATTTCTTGTTCTTAAATAAGTTTGGTTACATAAGGCAATTGTTTTATCTGTAATGATTT
Organism: Cheilosia variabilis; assembly: GCA_951230905.1. NCBI lineage: Eukaryota > Metazoa > Arthropoda > Insecta > Diptera > Syrphidae > Cheilosia > Cheilosia variabilis. The sequence goes on along the minus strand of OX579677.1, from coordinate 59,557,018 downwards.
TTCCATGTTTTGAATTTAAGGGTGTTACTTTATACAATTTACATGATTTAATTAGAACTGGATATTTATATATTGTGATGAAGAATTCATCAGTTCTAGCTAATAATATTTTAGAGTACTCAAGTATATTTATTATGGGTACTTGAATTATTTCATGTTGAATAATATTTTTAATGTCATCTAAGTCTAGGCTTTCTGATAAATATTCATTATTTTTTGCTGCATTAATTGTTCTGGTCAATAATAATAATTGTTCGTACACTTGTTCTATTACTAAATGTTCTTTAAGGCTCTGACCTTCGAATTGTTGCAAAATTTGTTCGAATCTAGAATTTATAGTTTTTTGTTTATTATTGTTTTCTATGAGATTATTTATACTCGTTTCTATGTTAACTAAGTCATAATGGTCAGGATTACCAAACACATATTTGAAAGCTGTTCCTAAAAAGTTAATTGATCTAGTATGCCTAGTATGTTCTTGTAATTGGTCTGCTAAATTCTTAATTTTACTTAACCAAATTTTTTCTTCTTGTGTAGGTTGATAGTTACTAGTTACGATATTTACGTAAGGTTGAAATATCGAAGTCAGGTTGGTGGCATGTAACAAATAAGTTTGTTCTTTGAATAAATACACGTCATCTGTTTGCGTAAGTATAAACTTCTTGTTTAGTAACTCAGTTATTTGAACGTTTCCTTGCCCTTCTTGACTCTGTACAATTCCTAGTAATGTTAGGAATATTAATATTTTCGTCATCTAAAAAATGATAATTCTTTATGTTATCCTTGTGAATTTTTATTCCCTCTTTAGAGATTACAGTGTCTCCTTTATCTTCTTCTACTATTCTTGTTATGTATCTGGCGTTAGATTTCTTTCTAAGACCTGTGATTCTTACCATTATCTTTTTTTATGTTTTCACCATATTTGTATATGTTTTCAAATTTCGTATGCAAAGCTACAATCTTTTGGGGTTGTATAACTTCTTTCATCTGCCTTAGTAAAGAGTCTTTGTCCTTAAACTTTATTATGAGTCTTATTTTGTTACCAAAATAGATTTGTGTTTCGATATTATTTGTTATATCTTCAATAAGTTCGAACTGTGCAGTGTATGCATTAAAAGGCTGATTCACAGTTTTTATTATATCATTAGAAGAACTTTCAGCTGAATGTGCTGTTTCTATGGTAGAAGTATTTATGCGTTGACGTGATAATGCGTCAGCTACAAGATTTAGGTTTCCTGGTTTATAAACTAATTTTGCTCCAAAGTCTTCAATGATTCCCTTCCAACGTTTCAGCTTTGTGTTGGGATTTTTTTCTGATACCGAATATATAAGGCTCTGGTGATCGGTATATATGGTTAAGTCTGCTATACCATATATGTAGTTTCTGAGTTTTTGTAAGGACCATATGATCGCTAATAGCTCTTTCTCGTTTGTGCTATAGTTCTCTTCTGTCTTACTCAGTGTTCTTGACAAGAAGTGTATAGGTTGCTTATTCTGACTTAGTACGGCTCCAATAGCTATGTTGGATGCATCTGTAGTAAGCTCGAATGGTTTACTATAATCCGGTTGAAAAAGTTCGACTTGTTCTTTCAAATAATTTTTTAAAATTCTAATCGCTTCTAATGCTGAATCATTCAGATTTAACTTAATATTTTTACTTTGTTTTTTGTTTACTTTACCGTTATCTCCTCGTAAATATAATGTCAGGGGCTTGGCTATGCTTGCGTATCCTTTTATAAACTTACGATAGTAACCTGTAAGACCTAAAAATCCTCTCAAATCCTTTACCGTTTGTGGGACTGGAAAATTTTCTATAGCTGCTATTTTCTCAGGGTTCGTAGTGATTCTACCATGTCTGATTATGTGACCTAAGTATTCTACTTCTTCTTGAAAAAACTTACTTTTCTCATCAGATATTTTTAATGTGGCTTTATTGAGTACGTCGAATACTTGACTTATGTGCTGTATATGTTCTTCCTCAGATGAAGAATATATCAATACGTCATCAATGTAAACGTGTACGAATTTACCTACAAAGTCTCTCAAAATGTCGTCCACGCATCTCTGAAATATGCTTGGTGCATTTTTGAGCCCGAAAGGCATTCGTTTAAAATGATATTTTGCGCCATTTATAGCAAAAGCTGTTTTTTCTTTATCATCTGTTTTGATTTTAATTTGGTGGAAACCTGACTCCAAATCTAACGTTGTAAAGTACTTGGCTTTACCTAAATTTTGAATTGTCATGTTGACATCCGGAATGGGGTATCTGTCTGTTACAGTGTGAGCGTTAAGTTTTTGGAAATCAACAACCATGCGCCGTTTTGGTTTTCCTTTTTCGTCCAAACCTTTTTTAGGTACTGTCCATATGGGACTGTTATAAGGACTATGGCTTTTTTCTATTATATTGTCATGTAAGAGTTTCTGTATTTCTTTGTTTACGAATTCGTTATCTGCTATGGGATATGGATATTGTTTAACATAAACCGGATTATCATTGGTCGTCCTAATGCTTGCTTCTATAGTATCTGTAAAGGGTAACGGTCCTATGCTGTTATTAATCTTCATCAGTCTATCTATGTCTGCTTTATAAATATTATTTTCCCCAATTATGTAATTAATTTTCTGAATAGATTCGACACTGCTTATGGTAGTTAGAGTCATATTACTGAAATTTATTTCCGCGTTTAGAACTTTAAGTCCTTCATATCCTAATATCATATCAAAAGACTGAATATCCTCTAATTCAAAAAATGTTATATTTTTCTTTAATATCCTAACTACTTTCTTTGTATCTACCATAGAATAACCATGCATTGTTTTTATTTTTATAGGTTTAATTTTAATTTTTTCGCTAGAATCGCATTTTCTATTAATGTAATTATGGGTTGCACCAGTATCAATAAGAATTTTATAAATTTTCTTAGAAATAGTACTAGTTAAATTTAAGCAGGGCAACCCGTCTACTAGTTTAAATGATCTATTCTTATGTTATTATTTACCATACATTCCGTTTCATCTGCTTCTGCATATGTACTGCTGACATCGTCTCTGCGTTGTTGTCGGGAGTTATTTACTCTCTGCTGCTTGAAGTTCTGCTGATAAGATCGTTGCGGTCTGTTGTGTGTGTTGAAACTCCCGCTGTGTTCACGTTTCGCTGGTGGATTATATACATCGGGTTTGTATTGATTCCAATTTTGTCGCTGTGCATGTACAATTTGTCTCGAGTTTATCTCCATCGGCTGTGGTCCGTCATTTCTCTTGGAAGGGTTTAGGCGTGGTCCTTGATTGTGTTGCTGCATATTATCGTATTGCTTCTGGGGTTGATAATTCGTTGTTTGGCTCGAATAGTTTGGTCTTCTTTCGTTTCTGTGTTCATGTGGCATATTTTTGTGGTGCTTATCTTGAGTGAGATGTAAATGCCTGTGCACATTATCATGTTCTATTCTGCGAGCAATTGCGAATGCGTGTTCTAGATCATTTATTGTAGCTGAATATAATGATCCTCTTGTAAAGTTGTCACTCATACCATCAATGAATATACGAACTGCGTCGTCGTTAGCATTTTTAATTAGTCTGTCGATTATATTCGGCGGATCACCTGACATAGTGATTTTTGATATTATTAAATTGAGATTTTTATTTATCTCGTCGTGGTATTCAGACAGTGTGCTTCTTTTTTGCGTGATGGCTTTCATCATGTCTTGTAGCACGTATAGAGGTTCTTGATTAGAGTACGTATAATCTAATCTGTTACGTATCGCCTCAAAATTAAAAATTGTGTTATAATTAGTTAACACATTCGCGGCTGCTCCCTGTATTTTACTTTTCACTATAGTCAATGCTGCTGCGTACTTACTGTGTGTTTTGAGGTTTTTAATGCTGTCCATTAATCTGGATGCTTCTTCGCGCCACGACCGATAATTTGATTGATCGCCGTTGAAAATAGGTAGGCTTTTAAATGCGTCTAACTGTATTTCACTACCATCTGTATATGTGGTTCTTATTTCCTCTAGCACAGGTATGTTTGGTACTATGCCTAATCCAGATTTTACTTCATTTAGTTTTGTTTCTAAATTAGTGTTTATTTGATTTTGGTTAGTTATTATTGCTGCTAACCTTGCATTCTCTGTGCGTGTGTGCTCTAGGGTTTGTGTTACTGTGTTGCACCTGGTTTCTAAAGCTTCTAATCTTGCCATTAATACTGCGAGTTGTTCCATTTTGAACTCGTGTCTGTTGTCGTCGAATTTGTGTGTTTTTTTTTTTTTTTTTCCACATATACACTTTCACTGAATTGCTTTGCTGCTTCGTACGAAGGAGCTATATTTGTACCTGCTATGCTAGGTAATTCTTGTAACCGGTAACGCGAGTGTTCTGTTTATACTAGATTTCACTACTTGTTCCCGAGGTCCGCTCGATTGAAGTTAAAAAGTATATTTAACCTCCTGGCAGGATCGCCAATTAAAACACTTGGTTCTTACTTTTAAAATTAAACAATATTTATTTGGAACTATGTCCTTTATTATTGAAATACTTTTTACTAATTCTAAAAGGAGCTTAAGGCTACTATGTAGTTACAATAAGACTATCGATAAATTCATCATACAGTCGTATTTATATACTTTTCTTATCTATCTACAAGGAGACCCAAGCGTACAATCGTCTTGCTTGATAATGAAGAAGAGATAATATTCCAACATTGTATACAAACGATATTATCTCTTTTACATATGTTATCATTGTAGCGTTGTGTGCAAGACTGTACTAGAGACTAAAGATATCATTGAATACAAATAATGTTATCTTTTTTCTCAATATGTTTTGCTATGGATACTTAACTCGCGCTAAATAAATGTGTGCTAATTTATAATGTATAATGTTGCGGTGGTAGTGTGCGGATGGACGACTGTTGGCCTGGCGTTGGGCGCCAGAGTAAGCTGCAGTGACGCGTGTGCAAAGTGGGTGCGAGCGAGTGAAAGCGAGTGCTAAGAATGCGTTTGGTGTGCACTTTACACATAGTGCGTCAGAGGAACTGAGTTCCTATGGTTGCTTCAGAGATCAGGCGCCCCCTCCATTTGGCTGCATGTGTAAGCGGCGGCCGGTGTCAGATGTCAAAGTCGCTGACACTGATAGAGAGGTGGGGACAGTCGAATGAAATGGTTTTCAAAAGCCGTTCAACTTGAATGGTCTTGGAAGGGAGTGCAATAGAGGAAAATGTTGCAATATACCACTTCCCTTAAAATAGTACGAGAGTTGTCTTGAGAAGCGTGTTTTTTTTTTAAATCTTACCCCAATACCTTTTAGAATTGTTTTTGAAAACCTTTTGCTATTAAGTACTTCAACAAAGTTGCTTCGTAAGGGACCGACTCATGACGTCACTCAAGAAGCTACTTATCCGAAACTATAGGTTCCCTATTGTTCGTATATATACCACGAGGAAGACTGAAGGAGAAGATATAATCTGAGTTCTAAGTTTTATGAGCTGTACTAAGATGTACATTTATTCTAAAAAGTCGTCTCTGCCACTTTGGCATAATGAGAATGAGTGAACGCGGCAACCCGTAAAATAGGAACGCAATTTTGGCAGATGAAAATTGTACCAGAAGGGATTACTTTTCCTCTACTGTGTTTATCCTTTTTAATTGCTATCTTTCTCTTTTACAGATACTCACCAAAACACTTGATGGAATAGAAGGCAATCAACCTTCGCCCTCTTTTCGAGAACTTCTCGGAGGAACCAAGGTATTTTCGTCGAGGGACAAAACCATTTGTAAACAAAATCTTTGTAAAGCCAGTCGGCAATATCATAATGGACCCGCCATTGTTAGATACAGACGATATTCCCAATATCGTCTGTATCTAACTCCACTTTACAAGACCATCAGATTGAAGATCACTGAAACTATTTCTTAGATTAAATCACAGACCGCTATATTATACAGCTTAAAAGAGCCATCTGGTATGACTGACATAAAGATATGGGTTGTGGTAAAACACAAAAGCTGAATATAAGGTTGTACTTTATCAAATCGTCGTTTCCTACATATCAAAAGTGAGTACAATGGGCCATAATTGGCAGTGTTATTGAGTCATCATCGTCACTTGGGCATGCATCCAACCAACTACCTACCTACTTACTTACCGGCTCTTTTGAGGCCGGCGGTCTAGAAATGCATGATCGAGCTGTTAAGTCCTGGGCCTATTTATTCAAATTTCTGTAATGTACCACAAGAAACACCTCCAACTAGGACTTCAGCTTTACTTTCATTCAGTTATACTCCATAAATAATATAGACTCACTGGAGCTCAGAATGATGAGCGCCGCAACACATTTGGAATTTTAATCATGAGCTGACATCTTTGTAGGTCTTGAGTACCGTATTTCAACACAACATCACAAGAGCGTCGTCAGCTTTGCGGATGCTCAAATGCACATCTCCATAACTCTTGATCTTCCAACCCTGGCTCTTAGTCGTCTCAAGTGCAACCCTCGTACGGTTAGAAGAGAGATATCGGACTTAATCAAGCCATTTCATCCTGGGCCTACCTAGAAGACACCTGTCCAATGGAATGGATTGCATTTAACGTCTTCGAAACCAAGTTGATCGAAACTGAGCGTGAAGATTCAATGTAAAATACTCCAAAGTATGAGCCTTCTAATTTCCGTATATCAATCACCTACAGCTCAAAAACCCAACGCCACTCGCCTGAAATAAGTTAAAATAAATGCTTAAGACCCAAATGGCAATTTCGGGACTTCCGAAGTACAAGCTATTTCATTTAATCTGCCCTATATACCTAAACGCATATTCAGTATCATAATCATAATTTACAGCAGAATCTTGACAGAGATAACAGCAAGAACTTCTGGCACAGGATATCAAATATAGCTTCCTAGCGTCACCGCCTTTTAACAAAATCCTGTTCTCAACTATAGTTTTATGTGTCCATATTCTCACAGAGTGAATAGCCACACTTTGTCTCAGGCCAGACAATTTTTGAAGAGCCAGATACCCACCTCTCATCATTGATGGGTGTGAGACTACTGGCCGACAGATTCTATTCTCAGCCCCCGATTAAATAAAAGTTTCAGTTTGACAAATATTCAGGACTAAGTTCTCTGAACTAATTAGAGCTACACAGTGGATTACTCGGTATTTATCTACTCGCTACTTTGCTAGTTCACCATTTGTGTGTTAACTGAGTGCGAACTTGTATAATCCTTGTGCGATCGCATTTCATTTGCATTGACTGCACTCGAACTAATCCGAGTACTCGACTGGACCTTATTTCAGTCGCCGACTTCTACTCACAGCGCCGTACTTATAACAAATTTTCACGAAAAAATATAAGTATCACTGTTATATTCAAAGTAAAATGCAGGAATTTTGAAGTTTGAAGCAGTTTCAGACACGAAGTACTGAAATCCAAGCTTATGCCTGTCCAAATATATGTCTCAGATAGATGGTACAACAGATGTCCAATGGGATAGATTCTCTCAATCAATCATTGAGTTTTGTTCTTTCATTTATAACTAATAGTGTGTCGTGTTCGTGTCTACAAATCGAACTATTAAATACGAGAAGTCTTTCAATGCTGTCATGTTTTCTTTAGCATTCGCAGAACTAGATGGCGCCCACTGAAGATTCCGGTTTTCCACCTTGTTGACAGTTTTCCTTCCCGCTTGTTTGTATGCCCTATCCAATCGCCTTAATTCAGAAGCTTTCTCAATGAAAAATTATTTTAGGACTTGTGTTTTTTTTCCAATGTACTAAGTTTGTTGAAAAATTTCTGTTTAAACTTCAATTGAAACCATAAGTATATTCAAGAGAAATTCAATTCACAGCCATCTTCCGAAAAATGTAGCCCACATAACAATCACTACTAAAATAATTAAAGAGAGACCCTCAAGTTTTAATAGACTCTCATTTCCTTCCTTCCCAAATCACCCTTCTAATTGCGCTTGCCTGCGCAAAGGCCATTACACTTGCGCAATGTTCACATATGAGAAGAAGAAGGCTGAGCCACGAGAGATGGGTTCATCCAACTGCAAGGAATCTACGAAAGGTGAGAAGACCAGTCATTGACCCGCAGACGGATGCAATGAATGTGCATTGTGCACTGGTGTACAGTGTACACCTTTTCAATTCATCCTTAGATCAAAGCAAGCATTTGCAAACAGAAAGGAAAAAGAAACAATTGTTCACCTGACCGAAAATGCCAAAAAAAAAAGATGAAAAATGTTCAAGGAATACAGACAGATAGCGTCAGTGGTCAGTGGCGCGGACAAAACCAAAGTGGTCTTCAATTGCGCACACATTGCTTTAGTGTGCAGTGCAACCGCACAGAAGAGTTGATATAGTGGGCTTAGTGCAGCTCGTGTTACCGATCGCGCTGTGTTATTCATTTTGGGCAGCGCAAGTAGGTATCTTGAACCCATCTACCCTAACAAAGGAGGAAGAAATTACCAAAAAACTAAATAATACCTCGTAGACTGAAGAAGCCACATTGTGACGCGCAATTGTTTGACGTTGTTCCTGTTGATTCAGATAGCGATCTGGTTGAGCTGGGCTATTAGTTTCAACTTTTGGGTAGAGGTACATGATTGTATATCTGGTGCGAGAGGAAGAGGGATCTTCTTTTCCTTTTTTTGATTCTTTATGTGCATGGTCAGTAAATGGCATTCGCCGAAAGTTGAGACTCGCACAAACGAATGGTTGGAAGAGGATATTTCTGGGCTTTTATATGGATCTTTTGGCTCAAGAACTGTTTCTTTTGTGCAGCCAGAAATTTGCAAATTCTATTGGCATCGCAGGGTCATTCATAAACTGAACGACTGGCAACACATTTTGAATTCTATAGCTAGGGTCGCTAGGCCTAATCGACGAATTGTGTATTTTTTCGGAAAACACTCGATAAACTTTGATTGTTCTTTTCCGAAAGATGGATATTCTGACGGGTCTATCCCATAGCAACTACTAAAAGTATTATCAAACAAAAGGTATCTTGGAGCCATCATGTGAAGCAAGGTTCTTTGGATGATGAGACTAAGAGTAGCTCAAAGGTGATCTGTCAAAACATGGTAGGTATCTGCCATCCATCTCATAAGCATCGGTTGCAACTTGTAAACTAGAATCCATATAGGACTCCTTCTTCAAGGGTTCCTCTTTGTTTCTCCATGTACAAATTTATTCGGGAGTTGAATATTGGTATGTTTTCTGATCGTTGGCTATTTTCTGGTTATTCTGAGTAACACCCTACAGCGTTTTTTAATAGTCCCTGCTGGAGGTCTTAAATGTCTTTCGTCTATTATTAAATTAAATTCAATTTATGAAAGAAATGCTGTATCTAAGGCATTATTAAGAGCCCAAGTAACAATTTTACTTAGGTAAGGTTCAAATTTGTAATTTATGTAGGCAACAGCTTTGATAGAGCTTCTATAGTCTTTATTAACCGAAGTTCATCCATTTCAAAGCAATCGTTTCGATAATAACTTCAGTAAGTCCTTTACGAAGCATATACACAGGCTTTATAGAGGGATATGAAATTAAGATTCGATAAGATCTCTATTAGACATCGGAAAATGTGTCTGAAGATGTGCGGAAAGTGAATTGCTTCGATAAAGCTTGTGGTTCGAAGCGCTTCCTAGAAGCTTCTGTAGAGCTTCTGTACGAAGAAATTATAGAAGCAATGAACTGTCATGCAGTCAACCGCTTACGATTGGAAGCTGTACAGAAGCACGTACTCCTAACTTATATGGAGGCTTTATAGAGGTAAAAATTAATTTCATATGAAATGAATCAAAGCTGTCTAAAGAAACCATAATTAATGAATCGGGGAAAAATTACAAGAAATAAAATACTTCTAGCACATTGAAAAATATGTCAGTAATGTGATTTTAAATAAACACTTTTCGCCCATGAATAAATAAGGGTAACACTAAATGTCTTGCTTACAACTTCGGTCGAGTAAGCTGCAAGTTTATTGCAAATCTTAGCCAAACTCTAAAATGTACCAAGTAGTTCAGATTTAGCACTGCTACAGCATTATGACGAATTAGCCTAGTGGGTAGTGTATTGGACTACTACGCAACAGGACCCATGTTCGATTCTCAGTACGATGCATGTAAGTAAAATATAAATTATAACAAGTACGTAAATGGTAAACTCCATGAAAATTGCAAAAATTCATTGGGTAACATTTAATAATCGGGAAAAAAATAAAAGAATAAGAAAATGAAAATTTTATTTTTCTTGTTCATTTTTGAGCCTCTATAAAGCTTCCATAAAGTTTCGGTAAGGTCTATCCAAGCTGTTCAGGAAGTCTTAAACAAGTAAATACTTGCATTAAAGTGCGCCAAATGTGTTTCCATTAGACCTTATGCAGTTAATATTGCGGGAGGTGAAATAGCTTCGATAGCACCTTACCGAAGTCAAATTGTTACTTGGGAGGCTTATTTATTAGGTCTGAATCCCCTCCCTAAAGCTTGTAAGTGAGTAAAGAGATCCCTCGATTTTTGAGCATCCGTCTCGTCATAAATGTTTACTTTATCGATCTTTGAAGAGCGATTTTCTTTTTGAATTTCTCCCGAAGTCTGTATCGCTAAATCTAGCTTCACCCATATCGCACTTATGTATCCCCAGTTTTAGTTAAGGGCTCAACTTTTGTTGAGGTTACCATTAGCCGACATATATGTCCGGGCCACTAAGAGCATTCACATTCAACTTGCTCAACTTTACTACAACTTGCTTGTGAGTCGTTACAAAGACTCTTTTGGTTCATTTCAAAGCTTATAAATCAAAAGCAATGGCCCCCCTTCTTTTGGTGGGTGCCTTTCACTTCAAACATGCTAGTACCGATCCCAATTGTGAAATTTGAGTGCACTTTCGATGCAACTCTCAATCGAAAATCCCTTAAAGATTGTCCGCAAGTTCGAAGACAATTTGTCAATCAAATTTCCCGTCTGAACTTAAAATTGCGGAAAATTGCATTTGCCACTGCACTTGATAGATCAAATTCGAAGCAATTAGCCATTCGTCAACTTCTGTTCCCCAAAACTAACTATAAGCAAACACAGCATGCCACTTTGTTGAACTTAAAATGTACAAAGCGTTTCGAAAGAATGTGAACGTCCATCATTTTTAGCATGCCTGCCAATAGGACTCATCAACTGAGCACATACAAAAATAGAGAACTTCCCATCAACTTGTTCCACTTGTGTCACACAATTTACGCGCAAAATAAATGTGAAATGTGACAACGCCAATTTCAAAAAACGTTTTCCAACAGACACTTGCGTCGAATATTATGTTTTATTTTTTTTTCAAGACTAACACACTGCGCCGAAGTAAAGCAACCAATCGGTCATTACCATAATTGACCACAGGCTCAGTTCGTTCGCGCACCCAACCGATAGAAAAACAATGCAACGATTTGCACAGCAGCAACCGTCCATCCACCGATCCATCTATGGTTATTCCTATCATTCACAAACACAGAAACTATCGAATGAGTGTTTATTTTAAGGTTGTCAAAACTATACAAATATACGTCGTGGTCGACTCCCTTTTGGGGGTGCCCCTTCCCCTCTTACCCGACAGCTGGCAAATCAATCCCTTGCGCCCACAGCAAACAATCAAAATTCGAAATCTCGCACATTTACATAGAGATTGCCGCTGCTTCTTTTTGGCACAACAAATGTACGAATTCTTGTAAAAATTTTAATTACACTCAAGAATCTCACACTTTGTTGGGATTTTCTTTTGTCTTTTTTTTTCTGTTGGAAAGTGCAAAAAAAAAAATGCAAAAACAATGACATGTAATCCAAATGGATAGACAAACTGCAATGACTGACAAATAATTTATTTAAAAGACGACAAACGGAGCAGCATCAAATCACTCTAGTCGCTGCCCTCACGGAATTCACAAGGAGTGCGGTCCGTCTCGAAGATTTACAGCCTTTACTTCTTTCGTGTCAATCAGTAGTGTACGTTGTTGTGATATTGTTTATAGTTTTAGCTAATTTCTAAGACAATTAACAAATTTAAGTGTGTTTAAGTGTAAACGGAGTTGTTCTTGCTTTCGGGTTCTAAAGTTTACGGATTTTTCAACCGATTTTTGCTTAGATTTGGGTATATAAATGTGAAGCTTATTTGTTAGCAAAGATTATCGCTAACTTGAAATGTGATTTCCCAAATCCTTTCGATCGATATTTTAAGAAGTTTCATACCAGTATTCATACAGTAGCATCATAGTGATCTCCGAATGCAATTTATGCACTTGTGGCATTGATAAACGTTTCAGGAGTGACGTATACAATTTTAACGACAGTTAGAGAGCAAACAGATTTTGCAATACATCAATTGCACGATTTGCGGGGGTTTTTAAGATTTCGCTCAGTTCAGCGAAAAATTATTTCAACCTTAAAACGCACTGCTGTGCATAGGGTGGCTCGAAATTGAGCTTCATTATGCCTGTGTTAAGTATTCTGAAGATTCACTGTGAAAAGTAAAAAACTTAAACTTAAATGTTTAAAAAGTGTTGAAATTGAAAATATTTCTTGCTGCACGTACCAATTTATGTTTTATTTGACTATAATTCATAGGTCGGTTAACGAAGATTTGAACGCGGCTTACGGGCATAAGGCTTCATAAGATAGAGCGCCTAATATTTTTCGCTCAGTTTGACTAAATACTCCAGTTTTTCCATATGTAGTATTTTATTGTGCAAGCGCTAAATGCTCCTTAACCCAGTGAATTTTTAACGTGTTTTTAAACATTTTCGCTGAGTTACGAAACTGCTTCAAGTGATACAGGGGACATAGAAATCATCTTCTTGTGAACATTAACTTGCCGCCATTCTTAAGAGCCTGCTAATTTTTCACTAATTTTCGCGGAAACTCAGAAACTTCCAAAATGATTCATAATAGCTGTTTTTTATTATCAGCGTGATCTGATCCGAATCAGAATTCAAATATGCAACACAAGAACAATATTTTGCTGCTAGCACTTGAGCTTATCTTGGTGTGTCCAGACCAGCGAAACATTTCAAAAATGGTTATCAAATTTTTCTGAAGCAAATCGGACACATTTCAGAAACACCTATAATAGATTTCTGAGATTTATTTATTAAATGCTTATGAAATGTTTCAATTTTATTCTTTTTTGGACTACAAGAAAATAATGGGGTAGGATTATTAGCAGCGAGTAAAGTTTTTATTTTTGTTATTTTGGTCTCGGCAATCACGCGACACGCGATTTAATTCAAACAATCGTATTAAATGAATCACTTTCCCATTAGGTATTCCAAGCTTTTCTGGACATATTTATTTTATATAAAAAAAAATTATAGTCGTAAAACAGCGCTCACTTTCTGCGGGGAACCATGTAAAACAAAAATTATTTCCCATCACGATTGGGTGAAACATTTCATAAATATTTTTTTGCTGGCCAGATCCAAACCAGCAAAACATTTCCTAAACATGTTATAAAAATTGTTTGGTTTAATAAATGCTTTAGAAATATGTATGCAGCATGTAGGTATTTAATTGTTTATCAAATGTTTGGCTGGTCTGGACATACCTTTATAGAACGAGACAAAACAAAATAACTCGGAATACGGACAGGGAGTTTATGGGAATGCGAAAAAAATTAATTGATTTTTTGTGTTCAATTTTTTAGTCTGGCAACGTGATTGTGTGGCTATTGTTTACAGGCACACCAACATTTAAAAATAAAACAAGCCACCTAGTCGGAAATAGTAGAAATAATTTTCAGATCATGATTCGTGATCTCGATGAGAAGCAGGATCATGTTCTGTTGTTGTAAGTGCGTGTAAATCGATGATCTATATGGATCATAGCTGATAATAAAAAACAGCTATTGTAGAATATACGACAATTTTTGCTGATTATCTTCCAGTTTCTTAAAAAGCGTTTTTAGAGAATAAATGTTGGAATTTTTAACTTTTCGTCAAGTTTGGCTTAACAAATTCTACCATATTTTGACCGTAGCCTTAGATCACAGATATGTACGAAACAATTTCCTGATTTTCATTCAGCTTAAGTGGTCAATTTTTACACTTTCCAATTTTTCGCAAAGTTTTTCTTAGCAAGTTATTTGGTATTTTGCTGAAAGAATCTTACGGCATTTCTCGCCAAGTTTTGCTTAGATAGTTCTCTTTTATTACAACCTTAACTTATCGCTCATACTCTTAAAGAATTTTTCGCTAAACTTTCCTTAAATCTCCCCTATCCCCGGTAACTTTTAAAATGTTCCTTTCGCTCCGCAGTTAATCTCAAGAAACCGCCAAAATGTGTGACGATGAAGCATCAGCCCTCGTTGTGGACAACGGCTCCGGCATGTGCAAAGCCGGCTTCGCTGGTGATGACGCACCACGCGCCGTCTTCCCCTCAATTGTGGGCCGTCCCAGGCATCAGGGTGTGATGGTCGGTATGGGTCAAAAGGATTCCTATGTAGGCGATGAGGCTCAGAGCAAACGTGGTATCCTCACCCTGAAATACCCCATCGAGCATGGCATCATCACCAACTGGGATGACATGGAGAAAGTCTGGCATCACACCTTCTACAACGAATTGCGTGTCGCGCCCGAGGAACATCCCGTCCTTTTGACAGAAGCTCCTCTCAATCCAAAGGCCAATCGCGAGAAGATGACCCAAATCATGTTCGAGACCTTCAACTCACCCGCCATGTATGTCGCCATCCAGGCTGTGCTCTCCCTGTACGCCTCCGGTCGTACCACCGGTATTGTCTTGGACTCCGGAGATGGTGTCTCACACACTGTGCCCATCTATGAAGGTTACGCCCTGCCACATGCTATCCTTCGTTTGGACTTGGCTGGTCGTGATTTGACCGACTACCTGATGAAGATCCTGACTGAGAGGGGTTACTCGTTCACCACCACCGCCGAGAGGGAAATCGTCAGGGACATCAAGGAGAAGTTGTGCTATGTCGCGTTGGACTTTGAGCAGGAAATGGCCACCGCTGCTGCGTCCACCTCATTGGAGAAGTCATACGAGTTGCCCGATGGCCAAGTCATCACCATTGGCAATGAACGTTTCCGCACACCAGAAGCATTGTTCCAGCCTTCGTTCTTGGGCATGGAGTCTTGCGGCATTCACGAGACCGTCTATCAGTCCATCATGAAGTGCGACGTCGACATCAGGAAGGACCTGTATGCCAACAATGTGCTGTCTGGCGGCACCACCATGTATCCAGGTAAGAATTGTGTTACACCCACTCGAAAGAATTGTCGTTCTGAAACCGCCTTCCCATAGGTATTGCCGATCGTATGCAAAAGGAAATCACTGCCTTGGCTCCGTCCACCATCAAGATCAAAATCATTGCTCCACCAGAACGCAAGTACTCCGTTTGGATCGGTGGCTCCATCCTGGCCTCCCTTTCCACCTTCCAGCAGATGTGGATTTCCAAGCAGGAATACGACGAATCCGGCCCCGGCATTGTCCACCGCAAATGCTTCTAAGCCAACAGTCAGCCAAACAAACACTCAACAGCAACCTATTTTCTTGTGCTTCGTCTTCCAATGACGAAAACTTAAGCAAAAGCGACAAAAAAAAAAAAAAAGACAACGAAAACAAAAACAGGAACCAAAAATTTCAAAGGAACATTAAAGTCATCACGCGAATCACTCCTTCTTTTATCTTACTTTTCTTTCTTAGGTTAACAGTATTTTGTTTTTAAGCGAATTGTATTTGTGCGTCAATAAAAAATGATAAAACAAAAACCGAAAGTGGAAGAAGAAAATTTCGAAATCCTCGGGCTTTCCCGCATTAGAATGGTCATCACGTATACGCGTGGCCCATATGCAGCTCTTGTGGGCACATGCATATGGACCACCATCAAAGGAGGCGAGAGGGCATAAATGTACTTGTGCAGGCGGCTAACCCCAAATTTGTTTTCGCATTTCTCATTATTTCGTGCGATGATTATCGTTTTTATCGGCCGATAAAAGAATTCAAAGTTTGCCGCTTAATGCGGATTTTATTTTCGAGAAAATCGCTTGGGACGACAATGGGGTGGAACTGAACCGCTCGTTGTTCGCTGTTCGATTTCGCAACCCCGTATACGAATGAGAAGGGGCGAATTTAATGCACCAAAGAAATCACCCTTCCGATTTGTGTATAGGTACAGTCCTTTGCGGTTGATCCTTCCAGGGTTACTGCCTCGTAAATAGTCGAATGATATGAGTGTGTGTAGTAATTTTCTATGGCTGGGTGGTCGTTTCAGAAGATGGAATTGGCTCCTTCACTTGTTGGATGTCCACTTAGTTGGGGCTTGTAGAGAATGGTTATTTGGGTGAGCGATTCTATGAACGAGCCAGTTGGATGGACACGAGTTGAGTCGTTTTAGGTGGACGTTTACGCATGTAAAGCTGCTCTGCAACTTGTACTTATCGGAGAAGGTCTGGCCAACTTCGGCAAGTACAAATTTCGACACAAAAAATTTAGATAGGCTTGCAAAGTATGAAAAGAGGTTTCGCTGCAAACGTATGACGATGTTCGAACAACGTCATAGTTTAGACGGCTATAGCTGCATCGCAAATGTAGGCTCTGAAGTGTAAGTACCTAATCCGAGACTTTTTGAACACGGGTTAATAGAATTTCCGAAGACGATCCCGATTTGACACATGTTACGAAGAAGGGATTGAATGAGAAGAAGTCTTGAGGGATCGATGAAAAGCTTCGTTAGCAACCAAAAATTGTTGCCAAACCTCTGATGTATTCAACCATTGGTGGCTTAGTGCTCATCGCCCTGTAGGCGGAAATATGGTGTAGCTAAATCCACACATCGAACGTGTAAGTAAAATAAATAGTTGGCGCAACAGGTCTGAGGGACCCTAGGCCTAGCTTCTCACAACCATTCGTTTGGTTAATTTTATGCCGAGTCCAAACGGCTAATTAAGAAGCTTCTTCATGACAGTTAAACTCTCGGATGATTGTCAGACGTTCGCGAGAGGTGGCGCAGCGGAAAAAAACCATAAGTTGGAATTTGGGTTTTTGCGGGATTCGAACCTGGGACCCCTCGCTTAGTAGTCCAACACACTAAGCCACTGCGCCGAACGTGTAATTGGTTCGGAATATTATCGAGTCCGTCTTTCGGAATATTTTCGAAAAAAAATACTACTTAAAACAAATGTCCGGTTGGCCCCTAAAAATGGGTAGAAATTCGATATTTTTGGACAGTCCCTTCGACTTATAAAGGGTGTTCCATAATTCACGCAAAATTTGAATTTTGCGCCATTTAATAGTACAGTGATGCCAACGGAAAAAAGATAACATAGTGACAGCTGACAGTTCGGGGCTAGTAAAAATGGAGCGCTATACGAATGAGCAACGAATTTTCATTGTTGAGCAATATCTTAAAAATAATGAAGGCTTGTCAACTACAGTAGGCAATTTTCGTACAAAATCATCTTCTGTGATGACGCTCATTTTCATCTTGATGGCTTCGTTAATCGTCAAAATTTTCGCATTTGGGGTTCAGAAAACCCACGAATAATTGTAGAGAAACAAATGCATCCACAACGCGTGACTTTTTGGTGGGGGTTTTGGGCTAGAGGCATTATCGGACCACTGTTATTCGAAAATGCGGCTGGTCAGGCAGTAAAAATTAATGGTGATCGTTATCGTTACATGTTAACCCAGTTTTTAGTGTCTAAATCAGATATGGATGTGACCAACAAGATGGTGTCACATGCCATACAGCCAGATAAACAATTCAATTACTGCATGAGTCATTTCCTAATCGTGTAATCGGCTAGATCTTGCGATTTAACGCCATTGGACTTTTTTCTTTGGGGTTTTTTTGAAGTCAATGTTCTATGCAAACAATCCAAAGACCATTAATGAAATTCAGCCACATTTATGCGAAACGGTCATAGAAAATTTCAACAAAAGATTACGTACTTGCAGGCAAAGACGTGGCGGCCATTTATCCGATGTGCTATTCCATACATATAATTTATAGAGTATACAGATTGGGGCTATAAATTGCATCTTTCTAACCTAAAATCTGTATTTTCTATCAAAATTACATTTTGCGTGAATTATGGAACACCCTTTATTTCTGTTGTAACTATATTGTTATGATTACTGTCCCATCACGATTTAAGCCTTCTGTTTCTGCCGTAATAGTCTTCTATTACATTTGTATTTATAACATAATGTCATCTGTCAAATGTTTAACTATGAATTATGAAGAATTAAACTCTGTCTGAATTGAACCACCAAACCATTTGGACGCATTTTCAACACTTCCTTTTTAATCTGCGTAATATGGATGACTCCGGTTTTTATAACATCTATTTCCATAACAATAAAATTAATGTGGACTTTTGAATCAATACTCATAACACATCTAACCTGCATATGATACGGAGTCCTAACTTATAGAAAGGCAAACAAATCTTCAACAAATCGTGATATTACTTATTTTCAAAAGACAATGGACACTCCAGATCTCTATATTCTCCGCATTATTCTAGCACTTATTATTATTGATCAATTGATCATCAACGGCAATCCCTATACGGGTAGAAAAGGAATGTCAGACTTGATCTGGCTATCATATGAGAGAGTTACAAATACCAGACCATCTGTGAAGTGATACCATAACTGATTTGAAACCACCAAAAGTATGCAATGCAAACAACACTGCAAAAATTTCATGGAAATTTGCATTGCATACTTATACGATCACCAGAGACAATACTGAGACCACCAACTTCAGCCGATCTCCCGTTACTTGCCAACATCTCTCACTAGATGTATCTCGGTTTTTATTGGGGGAAATCGGTCGTGAGACACAACCATGTCTGTCCTAACTTGTTTTTAGTATATAGAACATCTCCTTTAGGTAGTTTAATTAACCAAACAAATCAAATTATTCGCCTTTTAACAATTTATAATACAAAAATGTGGAATTCCCGAACTCTTTCACATTTTCCCACGGTTGCCGCGGTTGGCAGCATTTATTTTTGTATGTTTTTGCAAGTCACGCGGATTCTTTTTTGACATAACACCGATAAAAAAAGAAAATAGCGAATTTGAAAAAAAAAAGACTGAGGGGGCCAGCGGCAAGAGGATTGTGATTTGGGGGTCTCAGTATAGTTGTCTATGACGATCACACTTGGTAGTTTTTCCATTGCATGAACTCAGTCGAGCAGCTACCAAAACATGACAATCGCAAAAATTAAAACTTTTTTTACGAGACTTCACTTTTTCGCACGAACTTCAGTACACAACTCCGCTTAGTTTAGGCACGACGCACGAGTATCCGCGATGACAATCGAAAGACATATTTTTTTAACGAGGACTCTTTGAGTAGTTTCTGGCGCAAAGATTTTTAAGTTAAGGGAAGCAAGCGAATTTATGGTGCTTTTTAAGGAAACAACAAATAACATAACTGACAATAGAAGCTCTTCTGGAATAGGTCCTGTCGAATCAGTCCCCATGACATTGTGGAAACGTGTTTTTTTTGTATGTACCTACTTGAAAACCTCTAGTAATTCTTGCATTTCATCTTCATCTGAAGTATGGTCCTAGTAAATTTTAAGGATCCTTTTATCATTCTTGTGCGGCTTAGTGCACCAGGCAAATTTTTTTCTGGTCTTTAGAATTATTCGGCTTTGTCTGCTGTAAAGTCGAGATATTCGATGTTGTCGCTCTGCTTATTAAGGAGGAAATCACTGAGGGATTGAACTCCTTACTTCACTTTGATTTCCATATTTTTTAAGTGAACTTTTGTATGGGTCGTTGGGCTCAAATAGGCTTACCAAACTAGAAATCTAACCTTTCTTCCAAAATGCCCAACCAACTGAATTTAGACACTTTTCGGACAGTGTTAGAACTTTAAGTTTAAAGACAGTCCAGAACAGCCTAGTTAAACAAGAAGTGGACAAGTCTCGCACAAAATTTATTGATGAAATGCTAAAACTTCTAGACCATTAGACCCATATTATTCTTGCGTGTATTAAAAAAAGTTCAGTCGTTTTTGAACTTTTGACTCACCAAATGCATTCCTTCCTTATGTAGTTGGTGATTCATTCAGCAGACGGGCAGTTTTTTTCCCGGGGCTCATTATATCCCTGAAGAAAAACTGCCGTCTGATTTCTCAGTTTTGTTTTGTCTTCCTCAAGCCATAGCCAGCACTCCGCGGCGGAGTCAAATAGGTGCATTTTGTTAAGGTGATAAGTTAAACTATACGAAGATTCTGATCGCAGATTTAAATTTTCTTGGCATAATTGCGAAAGAGCTGAATAGTCCCTACTTAAGCTGGTTCCCTACCTTGTGCAAAAAGTCAACAAGCGTCAAACAGGTGAGGTGTCGCCACTCAAATTTTGTTTCAGTAGTGCAAAACTCGGAAATGTTCCTAAAAGTGTATTCAAAATAGCTTATTGATGTAACCAGACGGAATAGGAGAACCACTTCTATCGAGCTTTTCAGGGGTCAAACCTAGAAGCACTTGTTCAGTGGAGCCCCTCTCTTGGCTCTCTTGTAACAAACCACAAAATTGACTGAAATTACCAATTCCTTGTGTGAAATGTTTTGCCGGAGGACACTCCGAATGCAAACAAACCACCTGGACTGCACCAGTGCATCTTAATGCATTTGTAAGACAGTTTTGTTGTCTTTTTCAGCGACAACTGTAATCGGCGCATCTCATTCGAAATTTAAATGAAGGCTACCAAACTGATTGCCAATCACTGACAAACAGTGCATCGAACTGAATTTTGCGACAAATCAATTTCGCACATAGGAGCATAAGCTACTTTTGACAACCTTCACGAATTATTTATTTCCAGTGCAGCATATGCATATATAAATGCAAGCCCACTTTTGACCACAAGCACCAAACTTAGTGGCCAAATATCACCTAAAGCCTAGAGTTTGGTCAGCTACCCCTACACCCATTGCGCTCGCATTTATTATAAAGTAGAAGCCAACCAAAAACGCTGTACACCGTTTCTGTTAATTAATTTTAAAAATGCATAAACTTAAGGCGAACACGGTAGCGTGTTCTAGTGTGCAAAAAAAATATATATAATCAGCTAAAAAAAGAACGAAGACAAAATGAGCACAACCTCTACAACCGACCAATGATGAGGGTCTTTTTTTCGGGACAGAGGCAGTCGTCCTTTAGCAACAACAACGCCGCGCCGGTCACCAGAGGTATGGTGAAATAAGGTAGTACCTCACCATGTTTACCCCATTTTCGTTAGTAGATTTATTTTATATTATAAATCAGGACACGAGAGGTGGGGCCTTGTGATTTTCACGCAGAACACCAAAACCAACAAAAAAAAAAGGAACAAAACACACGAAACAAAAAAAAAGAACGACGAAGAAAAATAAAAATCCCAAATGTGAGCATATGAGAGCAGCGCTGGCGAGGGCGAGTTGTATCCTCGTCATTAATTATTTCATTTAGGTATACGGTATCTCCGGCGGCAAAGGATATATAGTATCTCCGATCACCCAGCTACCCATCCACCCAATCACAGAACCACCCAACCGCACCTTCCAACAATTACTAGCAAAATAAAAAAAAAACGGATAAAAATTATTTTGCGACAAAAAACCGAGAATAAATAAACAGTTCTGGCCGACAGGACTCTCCCGCCCACCGGAGCAGAACCATTCACTTACAGACACCGACGATGAAGACGCACCAACCACCCCACTTACGCAGGATTACAGGTATGGATACGAGTACGAGTACCTGCGTGCAACTCATTAGGAATCGGGATTTTTTTGAATTTAAATAATTTTTTTGTAATCCTGTGAAGAGGGATCTGTCTTAGTTCTAGACCGCAGACCCTTTTGCATGAGTTGATAAGTAAGCCCAAATGCGAGCATGAAGAATGTGGTGCATCCTTTCTTTTAGGGATGAAACATTTGTGTCGTCGGGAAGTGCCAGAGCGTACCAGAAGACAAAACGGTAACGTCTGTACTTTTCCAGAGCTATTGTCGTTGTACAGTCGGTTGAGGTCATGATTTGAATCTTCTTCTCCTACCACAAATATGAAGCTTGGTGTTTGCGTCATAATGATGTCTGGTGCTGAGTTTATTTGGCCTCAGCAGGCGGAAATATTCATGCGCGTTCATTGGCAGAAGGTTCCTTAAAGATCGGGTGTTAAACGAAAATGCCTACGTCTTCAGTGATATCCCTTGGCCTGCTTGTACAAAGGATGAGGTAGAATATGTTAACTTTCGTGGTCGCTTTGTTTAAAAAGCATTTGGTCGGTCGAGTTTGGTGTACACCTGGACAATCAGTGTTAAAAGTTCCAACCTACTGAGCAAAATATATCGGGTTCAACCTCCGAAAAATATAATTTTCACCTCAAGCTCGCATAAGAACCGGGATTAAAATTGTCCTGAGACAGCTTCTTAATACAAAACGAAATTTTAGCGATGGCCTATGGACCATCAACCATGTATTTCAAGTGATAGCCGGTAGCCAGAAGTCTAAAATGGACCTACATCCAATAAATTTTCTAGAACTGGGCTAAAATTACAGTATCCGTGAGCGAGCAATACGTCACTGAGTTTTGTGGATTTCCTATGCAAAACAATAACAAATTCAATCCCGTTTAGTAGGTACTCGATCACGGTTGGGGTAATTCAACCCCTGATTGGGTTTAATGGGAAGCTAGAGAAAAAACAAACTGAGAAAAATCCAGCAACCGAAATAACCTTTAAGCTACACAGCCTCGAATAAGACAGATCTACACGACGAAATGAGAATAATGGCGAACGAATTGTGCACGAGGAGGTTTAAAAAGCCTTCAGTGATGTCAAAGCTTTGAAACAGGAGAATGAAGACTATAATTTTGACTAGTAAGCCTGCTACCGAGCTCAAAAGCGGTGTAAACTTGCGTAATTGTCATCTATCAGATTCATGTCAAGAAGGATATTGTGCTTCCACTCTCGTGATAGTCTTCACCAGATCCCCATCAAGAAGAAATCCATGGTTTTATGACGAGTGCCTTCACGCCTCACACTCAAACAAGGAGCATATCTAACGCTGAAAACAAGGGGACTAATTATGGCTAATTTGAACAGTGAAAAAAAAATGTGAAGTCGCCTCTGAAGAAAAAAAAGGTAAAGGACAGAGCTAGAAAGAACTTAAATGAAGTTTGAATGTCTTACCGTCTTAAAAACCTTTAAGTAAAACGGACAACCTACTTTGGTAAGGTAGTACTATCTTAAATTAAAGACAAGATTGCTGTCAGCTTGACAGAAATGAGGAGTGAATCGTCAAATTGACAATAGGAGAGCGTCAACTTTCGAAGATCAAAAAACCTTTGGATCGTTTCAGCTCAGAAAAGGTCTATCAAAGAACCTAATACCAATGGTTTAACTTTGAAGGGTCGACGAGTCGCACAGATTGAGATCCACTTACTAACCAAATCAGGGCAGTTGATCCTTCTTTGTCTCATATCATAATGTGTCGCGATCCTGTTGGAAACATTATTGTTTTGAAAACTAGCTGATATGCATCGAAAAGTCCATGTGGGTCTCCCTGCGTTATAGACTTTGTCATCTTTGCCAAGAAGCTTTCTTTTGACCCCCACACATATAAGAACTATCGAAGTAGTACAATATTTTTGAATAGATTCGTCGGTTACCTCTTTATCATGTGATCGATCTAGGGCAATCAAAACTGAGACACATCAAGTTAGAAAACTGTCCGACTTACTAAGCTAGATAATTGAACGTCCCGAGTTTGAAGCACTGACCGATAGGTACTGTTAGTATGATGTCAAAATCATGAGCATATGCAAAGGCTGGACTGATTTTTGAAAAATTGTACTTTTGCTGTTGGCTTGTGAGTTTCGGACAATTCCTTCGAGAATAGTCCGAGGTATCGGAAAAAATTCCGAAACATAAGTCAAATACGCTCGGAACTCATATTGCGTCCGAAGTGTCTGTTTCGGAACAAAATAAATAAATCGCGTTCATTTGAAATTAAAATATTCCGCAGAAATTAGTTGTCGGGGAGCTTCGGACAAAATATGCCGTGTAGCTTTTCATTACTTACTGCCACATTCCTCTGCAAATGTTAAAAACATATTTTCTGCTTAAAATTTAAATAAAACAAAAATTCGTTATTGTTTGAGTACTGAAACAATTGAAAGTTTAATCTTTGCAAAGGATTTGCTGCGCTTTAATGTAAAGAATTGATTTGATCTTGACCAAAGTTTTTTTTATCGATAATAGACCTTGTATCATTAAGAAGATCGTTTTCTCACCTTGTTCGAAATTCAAATAGTCGTTTTGCCTTCAATAGATCCCACTGTTTTTGCATAACCAAATGATTTTGCAAACAGATCGTTTCCCTCTCTGATGGGTTGCGTCTTACAAAAATCTAGTTGATTTGGCATCTTTTGGATTACCCTTAACAAAGCTCAACCCTGAAATAGGTTTTTTAATCTTCAGCCTTCTTGCAACCACGTCCCCCGATAATGATTCACAGAGTACCAAAGTAAATGGCAACGTCTCACAGCCCTCACTTGCGAGTCTTTAGTGGTCACGCATTGGCCATAAAATTCCCGAATAGGATTTCCGAAATTTTTGAGTCCAGAACCACATTTTGATTTTATGCACCATAACCAATGTCCTCTCATAAGACGAAACCCCATACCTCCAAATCAACCACTAAAACTGAAGAATTCTCCGAAACTCTAAATCCAGAGATCCATCAAAGTGGGATTTATATATAATCGAATTGCCGGGAATAATAAATTCTAGCGCATAAAGCAGCTAATCACATCCATCCACCATACACACTCAAACCGCCTGCTTGCCGAAAATAACAAATCAAGTATAGCTGCGAGTACATAAAAACGAAAAAAATAAACCATACGCCCCGAAACTGATGACCTCTGGTTGTTTCTAGTTAAAATCGAATAGAGCGCGCTCGCTGTGCCATTACCCGACGAAATAATCCCATTACAAAGTTTCTAAACTTTACGATTAAATATAAAAAAAGAGCGAAACAGCCCTTGGTATTAACAAAAAATACATCAAAGATGGGGTGAGCCTTGCGATTTTATGGTCCCTGCAACATTGATCACACACAACAGTATAGCAGAAGAGCGGTCGGTGAGGACCGCTTTAAGACTTTGCCGCCCGTATAAACTCTGATTCACCTACTCTGCTGTTGTCGTCGTCGTCGTCGTCGTCATCCTTAACATCCTTAACATCCTCAACGTCGTCATTTCGGTTTTAATTTCCGTAATTTCAGCAGAAAAATTTCTGCAATATAAAAAGGAAATATCGGAATTTATAGACCTCTCCCGCTGCCACTGTTACTGTTCCTGCTCGATGGATGCTTTATAAGCGTCGTGGCGCATCCATCCCGCCACGGATGGATATTCCCATGCATCTTTTGGTGCGATGCTACTGCTGCTACTGCTGGCTGCCCCAAACGCAAACGGGGCGAAGCGATATTAAAACTTGAAATAACTTGAAATAACAGCACACATATACAGGTTGTGCTCTATACAGAGGCGGCAAGTAAACAACAACAGGATATAGGATGCCGCTCTGCGGTCCTACGGGTTGTTTGGTTATATGTTTGATGCTACTACTGCTGCTCTCTGTAAGTGGATACAACGTACTACACGGAAAAATTTAATGACAACACTAAAAAGTTTAACCGTTATTATTTTCTAGGGTAAAAACGCCCGGAAAAATATGAGGCTGTAAAAATGGGAAATTCATGACCCGCTCTCGCTATTTCCTTGTCGCACACATATCCCCCTCGATGCCAATCCGCCGTCTACACACATCGATGGTTTTGTAACATCTTCCAAAGGGAACTTTGTAGAGGTCCGTGCTTAGAGAGACACAGCCGCCTTAAATGCAAAGTTCATCAATTCAGCGCGCCACCCTTCCACCACCACAGGGATGGACAGAAATGACGCCGCATACACCAGCGAGATATACGCTACGCAGAGATACACGAGGACTACGGGTGCGTTTTAATGGTTCAATAAAATAAAAAGTTGCATTAAACTGGGAAAACAATTAGCGTAAAAACCGTTTTTGAATTTATTTCGGACTAAACTGGAAACTATTGCGGATCAGGGGTTGTTCGGGCATCGCCTCGAGGGGGACATAAAAGCCAGCGCCGCCGCTTTTGATGGAAATCCCCCGAACAGCACAGTAGCTCGATGTGTAATTTTGTTTGTCGTAACGCCACTGATGCTGCTGGGAGTGCTAAAATATTTTACGTTAGACCGTGTTGCATAAATTTATCGAATGACGCTCTAGGAAACACGAACGCGTGGGGGCCCCAACCATTACATAAACTATAAGCTGTCTTTTAATGACACAAGGGCTAAAATCAAGTCGGTGTTATTGCTAACTTTGTTGCTGAAGAACACGTCCTTTTCTGTTCGTGTTTTTTTTTAACAGCTTGGAAGATTGTAACGCAACACTGGGATTTGAATGCTGCTGATACAGCGTAAAGCTGTGACCTCTCCATGTATGGTAGAAACAGTTTACTTATTCATTGGCTGTAGCTATACAAATTTTTATCACTTAAGCATGTTAGGGTACAACATTTTGACCAAATTGCTGACTTTATCTTGGCCAGTATCTAGGAATTTCTTGTGCCACATTTTTGTGTACTCTGGTTACTTGTGGTTACGATAGAGTCCGGGGTAGACTTGAGCCCTTGTGGTCGAAGGTAGAGGGAATAGTGCTTATTTTTAGTACATGTTTCAAAAGGTTTCCAAGTCGAGTCTGATGATGAGTCTGCAGGTTTTTTTTCGAAAAAAAGATAAGCATAAGATAAGTGTTTGTCAACACGAATTATTCAGTAAAGTAGCGAAAAGTCTTTGACAAGCTACGTTACCTATGAAGATGATTGTCTGAGTCCCGCAGCATTTTAATTTTAATTCATTGATACAGCTCACAGAAGATAGCTGTCGCTCAGGAAAGCGAATGTCATCCTTACATAAAAGATGGCAAAACTGTTGAGTAACCTACATAAAGTAGGGCTCTTTCTCTTTGCGCTAAAAGAGGAACTGTCTATGTACACAGGTTCAGAGTACGCACTACACATGTTAAAAAAGTAATAAATTCTCCAGCCTCACTGTTCGAGCTTCGAGGTTCGACTTCTCTATTTCTTTTCTTCATTCTTTATAAACGGGCCTGTTTGTAGGGAATGTCGGGACTAGTCATTGCTGAGCATAGTTTGGAGTCCCTGGGTTATTTAAAGGATCTGCCTTACTGTGAATATTTAACATAAGGAGAAGTTTCCCCGCCTCAAATCGCTTTGCTAAGCGTTCTCTTTATTTAAGAACGGGAAAAGATGCCGTATATTCCATTTGTTTGGCAGATGTATGTAAGGTAAATTTGGTATAAGGATTATCATTGAAAAGTTAATTTGTACGAAGTTTTTTTAGAATTATAAGTAAACCCCAAAAGTTTGTAAAAAAAAAAGATTTAGTAAATTTTGAAGAAGCTTAAAAATGAATGTTGTTTAGGAAAAAAATGTTTTGTTCCTATATCTTTCGCTTGTTTATTAGAAACTTCGTTTCGCCCAAATTCATTCAATAATATAATCTTAAAAATTGGATAGGTATATTTTTTTTTTGTATGGACTTTGTATTTATTTCAAAGTGTTGTTCCTCATACAAACTATCATCCCCTTAAAATTTTGTTTTCGCGACAAAAGTAGCCAATGTCAATCCAATACGAATCCATCTCCATCAAGCCCAAAACCTTAAAAATCGAACGATCCGTTCTCGAGTTATGAGTGCACGTACGGACGTCAGTCTGATGATGTTTTTTAATTTTTACTTCTGTGTGTGCTGAAAAAAAAAAAAAAAAAAACAGTAAATTATTTCCAAACTTGTTTCGGTAAAGCAGAGCTTTGCCTGAAGTTCATGTATAACTAATTTGGATCCAGTGCTCAAATTGATTGCCAAGGGATCTTTTATGGATAAGCAATACTACCTCATATTCGTTCAGCATTTACTGTTACGCTATTTCGACTTGTTGGGTACCGCAGAATCTGCATTAATTATCCGTTTCTGCCAGCCAGAGTTTTAATGTTCCTTCCAGGATTAAATTGCAACACTAATGTCATGAGTTTACTGCTGCGTAGTTTTAAGACTTACTTTAATTTTTTGTTGTAAATGTATGAAAGCATATAAAGTCCGTCACTCCTCAGCCAGCCGCGCATTTCTCTCTATATCGCTACTTTTATTCTCCACATGAATCTGGTGGGGGATCACTTAAAGGACTGTGCGTGCGATAGCGGGCGGCAAAGTGTGTGTAGAGTGTCGACCTTACCTACAGTGATTATACGGAGCTGCATACCTTGGGTGATATTAGAAAGTAAATAAAATTCTTGTAAGCGAACTTGGCCGGACCGGTCAAGTTGGAGTTGCCAGCATTTTTTTGCTAACGAAAAAGTATAAGAATGACGTTTTAGAAAAAAGTATCATCACATCGCCACGTTATTTTTTTACTTTCCTTGCCGCCTTTTGAATTTTTAATCGACGAGGGTAATTTGAGAATAAAATAAAGCATTTAAAATAATTATACGTAGGTATTTTGAAAAAAAAAAGAAAAAAAAAATGGTAGCAGTACTTACCTTCAACTCACCGGGTTCCGGAACCGTGAACGTTTCCTTCTAAAAAGCGCTCTGAGATCCATGATTGTTTCACCTTTGAAACTCAGGTCCGGACTTCATACGTTGCAGATTGGGTGTTATGCATGACATGCATTTTTCACTGTCTAGACTCTAGGAGACCCTATACAATCCGCTTCTCACAGCTTTACTTTTAACACGGCTTGCTATCATAATTTCTGAAAAAAAATCTAAAATTACCCCCCGAACCAAGATACCTTTCGAAACAAATTCTAGAGACAGCTTTATCTACTCATTTCATTCCAGCCTCGCGCCCTTGGATCATGATCCTGCTACTTAAGCGCTCTCACTGACAAGTACTTAAGCAGAAGTTTTCAACATTTACCTGAATGTAAATATTCCTCTTTGTCAATAAACCAAGTACTCATCAAGTCCCACTTGATCCTAGCGTGAATAATGTTTCCATCTCGAGAATCGAATAGAATGAGTTTGGTCCACTTGGCTGATGGTATCCTCCCAACCAGCAACAGTCAAAAAAAATAAAATCAACCAAAACCCGCTCAAACACAAGAAAATCGCAAACAGAAAAAAAATCCATAACTCAACAACACACCACAAAAGCCTTTTGACCAGAAGCACAGCCCGTTCTCCACTGGACCGCTTCAAAGACCTTAAAACACAAATTGCTGCCGAAAAATAGTAACAAAATCTGCTAAATGCTTAAAAACCCGGTACTAATCCAATTTTTCAAGCCCTCAACTCACCATGGCGGCACAAAAAAACCACGCAGCCATACCATGCCACCCACTGACTCGCACCAATGCCTCGCTTGCACTCTCCAACTATCTAAAAATCGACGATTCGGCAAAAAAATTCGACCGCGCGCATAGAAATCTCCTCCAGCCCAACCCCTCGCCGACACGCTCAATAGATCCTGCTAAGGAAAACAATAAAAAAAATGAAACAAGAAACAAGAACAAACTACTAACGGTGCATAACACATGCCCGGCCTATTACCCAATCCGCCGCACTCCGGTCCGAACGACATAGTTCACTCCTCTGGCGGATCATGAAAATTGAGTGCCGAGTGATTTTTTCGTCGCCACATTCCGGGCAAAAGGCATCATCATGCATATTTTTTCGGATAGGTAAACAAATAATGAAAGGCTCTCGGGGGGGTGGCGACCCACCAGCATCAACGCAGTTCAACGTTCCACGGTAGCAAAGCGAGAATAAAAAACGACGAAAAAGGCTTTCTCAACCGACACGTTTTATAAGTGAAATCATCGTACAAGCCAAAGGGGCCACCAAAACAAACGTCCTTCGGCGAACAGCAGTGCAGCCCATACCCCGCGTCGACACTAGAAAAGAAGCATCACAGCGGTGCACAAAAAAGCCACAAACAGCTCTAGAGCGAGGACTCTATTCCACGTTAGAGTGTGGGCCTGGCCATCTACCACTAGTACGTAGGAGTTGCCGGTGGTTGGCGTATTACCAGTAGCGCTCGATGGATGGATGGATGGATGAAAATGAAAAGAAAAAGGAAAATTTAGCGGGTGGCTGTAGTTGAGGTTCGTACCTATGCATGCCTATGGCAAAACGATGAGGAAATGAATAAATTTCACCTCTCGACTTATGGGCGGATTGGCCAATTGAATTGCATGTGTGCAGCCAAACGATAGTATCCTTTGAGTTACTCTATTTTGGGGAAACCACTCGGAATGCGGAACTACACTTCGGGGAATTGCTGCAGTATGCATTGCGTTTGATGCAGATAGATGGAGGGTCGTTCGGTGTCTAGCGCAGTTTGTTCAGCAGAAAGGCTGTGTCAATAGAGGGCGTATTTTATATACGAGTAGTTGCAGCCGTTTTGTCTGCGGACACTTTTATGAGAGTTTTCTTACCTATTCAAGA
This sequence comes from Cheilosia variabilis, assembly GCA_951230905.1. NCBI lineage: Eukaryota > Metazoa > Arthropoda > Insecta > Diptera > Syrphidae > Cheilosia > Cheilosia variabilis. The sequence continues at coordinate 59,526,458 of OX579677.1, read as the reverse complement.
TTAGGCCAACCGGGCTATCAAAAGTGGATTCTGTCGTTTGCTGTGTCGTCGTTTACGCAACAACAACTCGTAAACATTTGTCGGAGCATACTATTTTGAAAAGTTTCCTTATAATTCTGAGAGAGGATCAGGTGTATGAAACCGAACCTCGATCTTCCGCAGTCTAAATTTTATTATAAGAGCTAAGAGTTCACCTGTGTTAGAATTCCGTTTTATGCCTTGCTCGGTTTTAAAGATAGGTATATTACAAAACTGTCTCATACACACTAAAAAGGAGGAGTATGGAAAGATAAGAACCAATCTTCCACCAGTCAAATGCAAACTGATCGAGCTTTTGAAGGTGGAGTTGAACCGGTTTTTGAAAAGGCTTTCGACAGTAAAAACCTATTTTCTATTTGGAGAGCCTTCGGGCTTCGTGCAATAAATTGTCCAATTTGATATCGGTCCAAAGAAAAGCTACTTAAACCCTGGATACGACAAATCGAAAGGTTTGTGGAACTACATAAAAACAGTCAGCGATCGGTAGAACTCGCGGTCTAACAAAATATCACTTGACAAATCACAAAACTTTTTCGAGGCTAGCAATGTGTTCGACTGCCAGAAACTCGTGTCCCTTTTTGTAGCATTGTAGAGGCATTCGGGCTGGATATCTCGGCTCATACTTGTCTTCAGCCTGTTCACGTAAAAGCGTTGCTATTAAACGACCTTTTAAAAATATCTCAACAAATCGAGCTTGCGCTCTTTCACACTAGTGAATTGTATAGGGTATTACAATAGGGGTAATCGGTTATTCAATAAAGACTTCTCTGTTCGAAGTACATGTCCTTTTCTACCCAAAGGTGTCCAGACTATTAAGTACTAATTGCACTTTTATCATGCAGCATTTGAAGCTTCCCGATGACTGCTTACAAAATGATACCAAAATCTTGAGCTCAGTTAGGGTTGCTCAACGATTATTCACTCGAGAATTGGGTTATCAATGTAAAACATAGCTGTGGTGGAAATTCAAAAGAAAGCTTGTCGCTAAAAACACCGCATTGACAGAGCTTCAGAATAAACTTCCTTACCTAGGCGGCTGTACGGTTCAGAGTGAAGCCAGACCCCCACCAACAAACCTCTTTCAAAAGCCGGGTCCTTGACTAACTGCCTCCAGTTGCGCACTCCAAGTTCGTCGAGGCCTCCTTTTACCTGTGCGTGCCACCTAGCCTACGGAGAGGTGTTAATCTATTGCGTTGTCCCTCCGGGTTAAGCTCGAAGACTCTACGGAACGAAGCATTTGTGGTTATTCGTTTTAAATTACCTAGCCATCTTAGAAGCCTGAGGCGCAATTTTAAATTAAACAGGTCTATGCCGCTGTACACTGTACAGCCTGTATAATTCGTCAGAAAGGATAAATATTTCTCTCAAAGCGGTTGAGGATATCTTCTTCTGCTATACACAAAGTCCAAACAGGAATGGTAGGTTCTTATACAGAATTTCGCAAGTTGCTTGAGATTGGACTCTACTACTCCATTGTCACTGACTCTTTTGACTTCTGAAGGGAGGGTTTTAGGAAATTTAAGTTTGGAGGACAATACCATTGGAAGTGCTTCAATTAGTAGTAGCATGCCTTCAGATTCATCTAAACTTTATGTAGCGGGTTTCAAATATCAAATTCAACAACCTACGGCTCCCACTATTCCTAATTCTAGCTGAAGCTTGACAGTGAAGCAGCTGGCCATATGAAGCCATCGTGGTCTGTTGATATCAAGCCTAGCAAAGGTTAGATTTAAAGGGCTTTCCAATTATACCTATACCAACAATGAAGTGAAGTCATTTTATATGGAGTCCCCTTTTGGTGGCTTCAGTCCCCTTTTTGAAATTTTGAAATAAACTTCTGTGAATTTCCCTGTCAGTATCAAAATCTGGATACTGGAAAGTTGTAGGCTTCAAAATAGTCAACCGTTTAAGTTTCGTCTTGCAAATGTACGATGGATTGGGGACACCAGAGTAGAGGAGCAGATCTAGTGTTTCCACTCCAGATTCCTCCCATCAGAAGCCGCTTGGGACTTTAAGTACACCGGGTAAAATGATGGCGTTTTGGAATGGACTTCGTTCGAAAGACTCGGTGGTTCCATTAATTTCAACTTGTTATTTCTCTCCTGCTTTTTTTAAAACGCCCTGCACTCTGTGTCTATATCTTCGTGGTGTCGGATTTTTTTGCAACCTTTCTCCTCGCGATTAAACAGTTGCACGCCTTTTAATTTTTTGAGAGGACAGTAAACCCGGCCAATGTACCATCGACGAATATGAAAGAATGTTATTGGGACAAGCTTAAGTCACATCTATTAATCCTTGCCAATATCACCAGCTAAATTTGTAGAGCTTTTAACGATGGGTGAATGTTAGTGAACCGCCTCGATGAAAATATGACAGTCGTTCACAAGAGCTTGCTTCGTCGATTTCGAAATTGCGAAAGGTTAAATAAAATGTTAATCATAACACGTCTTTGTCCCAGGGGGGTGGGGGTTAATTTTCAATCCACAGTAATCGTCTGCAGTTGACAGGCTCGTTTCAAGTTACTCCTGAATGAACTCCAAGACGTCCACTAATAAAAGTCAACGATTACACCACTCCATCAGAAGTGTCCAGCCGCAGGCGCGATTTAAATTCCCACCATTATACTACATCCATCACGTGCAGCTCCACAAATCTCCAAAGCGTGGATACGTTCGGTATATATGTGCCCGTGGCTTAGCCGTTTTATTTTCTTGTCAATATTGTAGCCGCAATGTAAGCATGCAATCGCGAACACACAAAAAAGAAATTTCCACGCTCTGTGGGAAATGGGAATGTTGCGGAAAATTCTCCTTTGCACCTGAAAATCACCACACCACACAGCGAGACCGAGCGAAGACAAAAAAACGTCCTTCTCGTGTTTTTGCTTGCGCTTCGCCTCATGAGGGTCTGGCTGCTGGCTGCTGGCTGGTGGGATGATGAGAAACAAGGCGCGCACAAAACAAACACAACCGGCATCGCAATGCAGCGCAGGAAAAAAATCAGTGGGCAACCAGGAAAGTGAATAATCGAGAAAGTGGACGAGCCACCCCCGCAGTCGTCACACTTTGGCTTGTTGGAGGGATTAATGCACTGTGTGGTATCTGTGTGCATGTGTGTCTTTTTTTTTACTTTTCGGGGATGAGTACTATGCTCAAAGGATTTTTCCCAACGTGATCCTTGTAGAATTTCGCCACGTACTCGATTGTGTGGAAAGTGTGCCAATGCCATCGTCATTGCCGGCCTCCTCTGGGCGCCCAACAAAAAGATTCAGAAGAGTGTTTGCCGGCCGGCGCTGTGCGCTGATTTGGTATGCGGTTGGGTGTTGTGTGCGGTTAGGTCATCTTTGGTAACACAGCAGTTTATTGGGGGCGGCCGATGCAAGGGACGCTACCGAAAATCGCTCAGGATTTTTCCTTTTTTGTTCATGTAAACTTCGGGACAATGCGGGCGCGATTTGTTCTTGTACGATTTTTGTCCCACTTCGAGAGGGAACGCCAAAGACTGATGAGGTGTTAGTGTATCAGAATGGGAATTTTTTCTCGAATTCACTGGCCGCGGGGTTGAGTTGGCCGTGTATTTTTTTTTGGTCGATGCTGAGATTCCGTCATGGATTTGATTAAGCGATAGGACGATGTGCTTTCTGCTGTGGCAACAAGTGGTTGCAATTGATATGTCATTTAGGTTTTTTGTTCGGGAAGGGAAGTTCGAGGGTAGTGGGGTGGGGGAGGGGGGTTGGAAAGTCGGGTTTCGATGAAGAGGTTTTTTTTTTTTTAATGGTGGGGCGCCAGCATATGTGTACACACAGTTTGGACTCTTAATAGGGCGATCTGTTGACATTGCTGAGGAAAAGTATATTTTGAGGGAGGTTTTTCTTTTTATTTTTCGGACAACCATTTAATTGGAATCCAGTTGGATTGGATTTTATTCAACATTTGAGGGCAAAAAGAGGTGCTATTTGGCTCGGATATGTTTTGCTCACATCAATAAACAGACTTATTTGCATAAGTGTTTGTAACATTGTGGTAACCGAATTTTTAAAAGAAGAACAAGGGACATTGTCGTAAGGTGAGCACAGTCAGTACTGAGGGTTTGAAGGAACTATACTTCCGTAGACTGATAAACGGTGATGACAAAAGGCGGTCAGTTAAGCCAATATTGATATAACCAACGAAGGCCTTGCATGGATATAATGACTTAGTACAGGCATCCATTAAGCTTTGTTGAACCGAAGAATGCCCAACGGAGACTCTTAGAGCTGCATCGAATAACAAGTCGAATGCACAAGTATCCTCAACATTAAAGGCTCAATCAGCTGTAGGTAATTTGTGAGTTTAAGGCTGATCGTCAGAACGATCTTAAGTCGGAAAAGTTCACAGTTGTCTAAATATTCACTCTACGAGAGGTTTTTGGAAAAGGCCGAGATTGGTTTCCTTCAATAGCGAATATTGAGGAGAGCTGCAGGTACATACATACAAATCTTGACATGATCGATTCAATTTCCAAAACAATTCCAAGAAAAGACGCGATACATCTTTCGATAAAAAGTTGTCAAAATAGGTTTTCAGCTGAAAGGAGCGTTTGGTTGTGAGTAGGTAGGCCAAGGGTTTTTTTTTAAACATAGCTGTATTGCCTACTTCAATAACGGATCGATAGTCTTTCTTCCTTATTCTTTGGAGAAGCGAATATGCCACCACCATTTGCTGGTAAAACCCAAAAACCACTCTTGCCCTTCTACATGCAAAGCTGCTTGGCTTGGTACGTGAGTTGTTTTGCCACTTTCGTCCTTTCAGACTCGGGATGGTGGGAGGGTGAAACCCCGAACAAAAGTTGCGGCATCTCTACATGGATCCCACTGTCCTTGGGTACTTGATGCTGCCTGCATTAGAAGTATTTTTAAATGGCGGGAAACACTATTGCAGGATGCGTTACTTTAAAGCAAGGATATTGTTAACGTCCGACATATTTTATACAATGAGTAGGGCTAATGCCAAGGCGTGAATTTATGTAGGTCAACAGGAAAGAATATATATATTTAAAGTATCCTCAGTAGTTTATCTACTTGACTAATCCGCCAGGAGTTCCGTGCGATCTGGACATTTGTTACATTTAAAGAGAAGACGAACTTGGAATTGCTGAAATGCAGCTTTTAATGACTTTTGGGAGTAGAAAATTGACCTTGTATTATATTGTGACTGTTATTGAAAAGCTGTCAGTGTCAAATAGTGTGCAGGAGATATACTCAAAATCTCGCTGCTACGAGACGTCTAATGGCCATCGTTCACTTAATGCTTAAGGCATCAATATCTAGGTCAAAGCATTGAATTGATTCGGTTGGAGGTGGTTGCATATCGCGTTGCTCAACAAGTGGTGTACTGGGAGTGTACACACACAGTGATTTTGGCATTTTTAATGCTAGATCTAGCATTGTCGAAGACTTGAAAGTATTTGTTTAAAAAAAATGTGAAATGCTTTTCTAGCTTTTCTAGCTTTTCTAGCTTTTTTTTTGAATTTTTGTATTTTTCGATGTTTGCTCTTGAATTTTGGTCATTCTTGTAGGTACATTAAGCTGATTTACAGTGCATCGAAGTTTTAGATGTTTCCCACCACTTTCCCATGTGAGCGGGTAAAGTGTGAGTGCGATGAATACAGTCTATTGTGTACGTGGAGATAAGTAGATACTTGGGAACATGGGCTTATACAGATGTACCTACATCCTACAGTAGTTAGATTCCTCGTGTAATTTTTATTTGTAGGTATCGTAAATATTTCCAAAATATGTAGGTGCTGTTTTTTTTTGTTTGGTTTTTTCTGAAGACATATACTTTAATAATCAATAAAAATAAAATTCGTTGCTTAAAAAACATGATTTTTTATTTCCTTACTAAAGAGAGAGTTCCATTTTATATTACGTAGATAGTCAGGAAAAATGCATTTAGATGAATATGTGGTATAAAAGACAATATTATATATATTTTTTTTTTTTAAAAGCATTTTTTCTTTTTGTGTGGTTTCATACAAAGCATTTTGCTTTTTGAAATTCTGGCAACACTGAGTGTACAAGCTCGTGGTGGTCGTTAAAAATGGTTGAACATTGCATATGACACTAATTTTAAAACAATGATCTGCACATTATGTGTTCAAGTTCTTACACTCTTTGTTGACGTGAGTTGTGTTGGGTGCAAAACAAAAACGTGTGCCTGTGCACTTGGAGCCATTGGAACCAATGGATGTGGTTTCCAAAAAAAAAAATGTAAACATTTTCCTCGACAATTGTCTGGATTTCCATGAAAATTATATATGTTTATTTTAACGTGCTCAATATGAACAACATGAGCATGCGCACTAGTGCAAGAGCCTTCCGAACTGTTTGTTGAACTAAATAACTGAATAAACTATTGGACAAAATTGGTTGATGAGTTGGCCACTATGTGAACGACGGGCATTAGCTTTTCGAGATAGACTTATCATGTTGATGATGCCTTAAGTCAGAGATAACAATGGCTAGGTTTGTCAGTATAATTTTGGCCACGTGTGCTCGCAAATTTACTCTATACTAGCTGGGTGCTTGGGGAATCGAAATTTGTTCGTCTAATTGGATTGAAGAACTAGCTGGCTCTACACTCACTTTGGTAAATCGTATCACTTGACAAAATGAAAAAAAAATTAGGGATTGCTTTAAATTTTCTCTCATCAGTTCAGTTGTTACTGTTACATTTTTGTAGCCAAACAAGACAATTGAAAGTTGAATGCATTCGCCAATGAACGAGTTCGCCATGAGTGTATACAGTTGCATCTACTCTATAGTATTTTGATATAGTCTCCGCCTAAATTTGAAGTCTGCAATCCTGAAACTACATTCCTAACATTCTCTCACCAAGCTAACAAATGAAAATGAATGTGGACTTTAAAACGCATCGAGTATGAAAGTCCAATCCCGCCTTTGACGGCTTTCTCCACGCCTCATTCCATGCTTCTATTTTGAATACATAATTTGGTTAAATAAGTCTACCAATTGACTTTTCGGAATAGCGTCCTGTCTTCCTTGTTGAAAGTCATTATTGAATGGAATAATGTAGAAACGTAGTGCGCCTTGCAACTCAATTTGCAAAATTGAAATCACATCGATGCCGCATATATTTTCGAAATGTATCCGCATGTCTAGCAACAAACAAAAAAAACGAGTGTTAACACTAAAAACAACATAAACAACGCAAACCATAAGCATCATCAATCCATGTGTGTGTGGAGCCTTCATCACGCTTCCTGGTCTGCTCGCAAATTGCCACACGAATATGAAGAATCTGCTCCAAAGTGGATGCGAGCCGATGCCCTCAAACACACCGCACAAATTCGATCTAAAAAAAAGCAACTGGACACTTCCAACAGGAATTCCATTAAATCGGGAACTAAAATCACTTTATGCCGAAATTAAGTTTGAGCCACCCCACCATATTCAGTAAGAGCGAGGTTTTGCCCCCGAGCATCGCGTCGCATCGGTTCTCGGCTTCTAGTATGCGATTCGTTGATGCATCTGCATTTGCGGCCAATTTACCTTCCGATCTACAACAGTCTGTCTCCGGAAGTGTCCCTGAGAATGGGCATGGTATCCTTTGCAAGCATTTTTTTATTTTGTTATGCTTAGCTCAGGTGTATGCGAGTATATCGAGTCCTCATACCCGCGGTCAGGCTTTTTATCTCACGTAATGTATTCTGATGTGACAGGAACGCATAGCGCACCGCACCACCCCCCACACTTTTTCCAATGACGAATGAGTTCCAATGAGCGCAAACATTTAGCAAAAAACTGATAAAACATTTTTTGCCCGTTGCTTTTCTTGTTTTTTGGGCTTCTTTTTGGAAGCCGACGACGCATACACGCAGCCGGGAGAAAAAAAATATTATGGCAGCTTTTTTTTGGGGTGGGCATTATGGTGAAGTATACCTACCACCGCGCACCACCCCAGCATACGTCTGCGGATGCAATAATAATTATTGTTGGATGCACCGATTATGCTCGTCATAGCATTTCACCTAGCGCACCACGAGTACCACCATGCTTGTACGAGTACATTGCCATGAATGATTATATCGGTTCAAAGGGGAGGGGGATGGTGGTGCGATACTACATGCTACACCTTCAACGCACTTGTATGGATTGGGTCCTCGTCTATATATCATTGAGTATCGGGACAAAGAGAGTTTCTCGCAGTTTTTTATATATTTTTATTTTTGGCAATGGCCGAAAAGCGGCAAAATCAATTTGACGTGTGTGTATATGCCGGATGCACTTCCTCTATGGTTGGGGGGTGGTGGATGTTTTTCACATTTTTTTTGTTTGCTTTTTTTTTTGCAAAATAAGAAACAAAAAGGAAAAATATGGTTTTTATGTATTTTTCGTCTTTTTTTTAGGGCGAAAATGACAGTCCAGCACAAAAATATAATTTACACAAAATTAGCGGAGGACGCGCCTGGTCATGTGTGCACACATTGAAGAGCGTCGGCGGAGTCCATTCCGATTATGTTTGGTTGCACATTGTCGGGGTTTTGATATTCAACCGGACATCATTCGGAGGCAAATATTCGCTGATTAAGTTGAGTTTACGGTGGAAGAGTTCTAGGCTGTTTTTTTTTCCATCAAAGAGGTGGTCAAGTGGGTGGTGGCACTGAGATACACACGGTGGTATTAGGTGCGAGGAAGAGATTAACAAAAATTCAATAAATCGAGGATGCGAATCTGTACAGGGAAGGCAAAAAGACTTTTTTAAGGCTTAAGAGAGGTCTTTAAAAAAGCCGATATAAAATGTCTAGTGGAAGAAATTAATTTTGAATATTAAAAAAGGGTTTAAAATGCAGATAGAAAAATAACTCTTAATAAAGATAGCAAAGGCTTAGTTTTTAGTTTAATTTTTGGTACAATACTGCAACAGGACTTTTTTTATAAACAATTTTAATATAGTAAAACCATAAATGTGGTGGAATTGTTAACAGGGGATAGAGATGTATATAGAGCTGGCCGTAGGAAAAAAGCAATTAAGACTGACATCCACACCCATGACGAGTAGTGTCCAACGTTCCACGCTGTTACATACTTCGAAATTTATGTGAGCTGGAGACCTTTCTGATTACATGGGTGAACAGGGCACAACCACTTTATCTCCGAAACAATTTCTTGACCATACTAGTAATACCCAAGTGTTTACCTAAAGTCTAGTCGACTATTTTCCTCTGGCCCATTCAAAATATCAACAAAAATGAAGCAACAAACGAATGAAAACAACCCGACCACCAGTCTGTTGTCAAACAGTTCTGCGATGTGACATCCCAAGCTGATTATGCATTAAAACGAAGAGAACATTTCCCAGAAAATAAAATTCGTAAATCTGCCGAATGAGTTGTCTGTTTGCGATGAGCTAAGAGCGATATGCCCCGGGTTAAGCCCCCTCTTATTCTGGCTGCAATCCATTCGAGTTGGTTGAGTAGTTTAAATAAAATCCAAATACAAAGACACAAACTGTACAATTGTTTTACTATTATGAATGGATAGACAACCCATCTTGGTCTAGCCAACAGGTATGTCGATGGTTATTGAGCTTTTGAGTGTTTTGTGTTTGAGAAGGCTCGTCAAAATGTCTTTGTTTCGGAGTAAACAGTAGAAAGCAAATTTTGTTTATCCGTAGCATCAACCCAGTGTTGCCAGTGAAAGCGTTAGCTTTCCCCTAAATTCGAAAAAAAAATTCCCTCTTTTTCTCCTAACTGAAATTTGCAATTGTTTCCACATGAAAAAGTTAAGAAAAATGTATCCGTTTTGATTAACAAGCTCAAAATAAGCATAAAACATAAAAATATAGATATTCCTTTTCTATAAGACAAAATATCAAAACCAGTGAATTAATTTCGACACACAAAATTTCGTACGTAGACTTTAAATGGGCTGTTTTCTTTCATGTATGAACAATTCAGTCTTTGAATTTTTTTCGTAATGCAAAGACGTTTTAATCTAATTTTAAAACAATTTGGTTTTTTTCTCTATTTTAAAGCTTGTCCTTCGTTTTCCCCTTTTTCATTCAAAAAGCGCAAAAATTTACCCTTTTCCCCTCAATATGGGATCACTGCGTCAATCTTAAGCATTGCTTATGTGTGAAAAACGGAGCGAAATGAAATAGATTCAATGGGCTGAAGCCTTTAGTTCAGCGAACGTACCTATTCAAATATTCTCATTCAGCGTCTGTTAGAGTATTGAACAGAGACAAACAAAAGGCGATATAAATTCGTAACTCTTTCTGATGTTTGTTAGACTATTCATGAAAATTCCCTCAAAATTAGTAAGGGGAGACCGGGGCTAGAAGTTACTTTTTCGACTAAATTTGATTCAGCTCCTACATTTTTGCAAATTAGTGAGACAACCAATTTTAAAACAGCAATATTTAATTTACAAAATTCACTTAAAAAGTCTAATGAAATCTGCTCTGATATAAAAATGTTGTCTTTTTTCTTGGTTTAAAACGTGTTCGTGTTCGTGTTTTTAAAACTAAGAAAATTTATTAACAAAACCTCTTGAAAGAACAAAATCACAATTCACTTTCTGAAAAAACACAAAAGCACTTTCATCTTTTTCTTAGCCTACTTTTTGATTTGGCGTTGGCGACCTTTCTGGCTCCGCTTTTATTTTTCCCTCAAGAACGGCTCGTTTCTCTAGGGTATCGTTTAATATCTGATTTTCTTACTCCCCGAGAAGCCGTTCCCTTTTTTGGACCTGCCTTTGAATAAGACGTTGCATCCTCTGCAATATATGATGCATTCTGCACCAATTTTACAGACCTCATCCATGACAGCTCTAACTGAAGATCAAAACATAATTTAATTAGGCACGTTGATTGTTTTGGAGAAGACCAACGTTTGTCTCTTTTACGCGACTTTTAAATTTAAGGGAGCTCTAAAATGCTTAAATGTTACAAATAGCCCTGCTACTTTGGACGGCATCTTCCCCTACATCTTGTTTTTCCACAATTAGACAGTTATTTTTAGCAAATACTTTAACAATTTTTTTTATATAGTTTATAGGCAAGAACATTTTTTTTCGAGGGGCTAGTAAATAGTTCGAGATCATGATAAACATGATTCTTTTTCAAGATCACCCCGAATTCTGGCGACTCTTGACCATGTCATGAGAGCTCAAAAAACTTGTTTAATTTTTCCTGGTGGCATCGTCCCCATTTTAACTCCACAAAACGAGTCCACCATCCAACTGGCCTACCAATATTAAGACCAACACAGTCCTACTACCAATCTAACCATTGATCTCAATTCAGTTCCTTCTAGCTGCTCATATTTGGGGAAATGCAAATGTTCCCTGCCGAAAAATGGTATAAATTCATTAGGAGGATATGGCGTACAAATCCTTGACACCATTTTGCAAGACCATAAAACAGCCATTCACCAAACAAGAGCAAACGAGAATGGATGTACTTACTTCCATCCGTGTGAATCCTTTAAGCGCCCGACGCCGCCGTGCCACGGCATACACAGCACATTCCATCGCCGCATGTATGGCAATAAAAATCAAAAATAAAGGATAACCTCCAGCTTCCTATGGCTCATACTGCTCCGTCAAAGCCTAAAGAACGGGAACTGCACCGCACGCACATATATACTACTACTGAGAAGTAATACCTACTTTCGCTCCATACAATATTCAACAGGCATATCCTTCGGTTGGCAAACGCCGTAGTAGCGCACGGCACTGCGAAGGCGAACTTGCGGGAGCCATGTGCGTTATGTGTTATGTAATGGACTCACTCGATCTATAATATCCTGACACATACGTTCGCACCACATAGGCACGCAGTAGAGCACGAACACAATCCGCGAACCAAAAAGCGTAAGATTTCATCCAGGATAGAGTACAAAGAAATCCCAGCTTGTAAGCCAATTTGCACTTATCCTTATCTGATTCCATGTCATTTGTATAATATCCTTGGCAGCTAAGAGCAAGCGAGCATAATACTCAACAAGACAGACTTCTGCTATTGCCAAGGGCACACGAAAGAAACGACATTTCCATTTCGTCTGGGGCTCTCCATTCCCCCTTTCCACATATAGTCAGTGTGTGTGCGCGTGTATTGTAGTTTCATCCTGGAGGCTTCGTAGCTAAGCCCATTTATGGTTATTGCCCGCCGTGCGATGGCAAAGAGTACATCCTTTCGCTTTCTACGCTGACTGGGAATGGCTCGTGATGTCTTGTTTCAAATATTTAAGGATATCGGATAGATTTAGTGGAACATCATGCCTACTCTTGTTTACAAATTCCATTTTCCTTCCGCTTGACTGAGTTCTTCGGTGAAACTGGAAAGGGTGGCACGCAGAAGGTCGCTGCTTCAGTGTCGAAAAGTTCAGGCTCGTGCACATAGATTCAATTATTAACGAGATGTGCGATGTTCGGGAAACAGCACAGCAAGGCTATGGCTCTGCATGTAAGGATATGGCCGGGAACGACCACTGAGAGTTGGCATTTATTTTTCCCTAGTTTTGCGTTACTATAAATGGCAAATGGCCCACTCGATGGGCATCCGAATAGTAAGAAGGTATCTTCACTGAAGTGGATGATTTTATCTTACCCAGAAAGTTGTGAAGTTAAACTGTATAAAGGAACTACCGTGGAAGAGGATTATACTTGCAATATTAAGAGCTGCGATTTTGCCTACACTCCTTTGTCCTAGGTAGGTATATTTGTCTTGCGCCTAATGCAATATTTAGGTTACTGTTGGGCCCATTTCGAAGACAGCATGACGACGGGCAGCTGGAGTGACTATTTCAATTTAGCGAAAGGGATAAGCTTTGGGCTTCTAAATAGATCACTCATGATTACAGATGCATAGAAATTTATCTGCCAGCACCTCGGGGTGCTGTTCAAGCGTCACAAGTTAACCTTCACAGGAGATGTTTGTTTAAAAAGAGACAGTTTATCTTGAAAGCTTGTTATATGGACATTTTCGTAGATCGAAAACGTCAGTTGTTGCACTGGTAAATGTTTTGAAAGCGGTCAACTTTTGCGAAGTAGAAAAACTCTGAAAACCCAATGGTAACTTAACTGACTCAAAAGCGGATGCAGCCTTACATCTACCCATTTTCCCAGTAATCTCCACATGGTCCTGGAACTACAATACAGCAGCTGGAAGAGTATCAATTGTATCACACCTATTAAAAACCGAGTAGTAGTAGGTCCGAGTAGGTTTCAAATGCAAAATCTGTAAATATGATCTTTCCCTCTCAAAAACCGCATAGCTCCCTAACATCTACCTTTTAAAGACTCATATTGTAGTAAATTTGAACCTCTTCAACGTTTATCATGATACAGTACAGACTTTCTGTACAAATATTTTGGCTGGATTTCGAAAGATCAAGGATCAGACAACTGTAATCCGTGTCACAACAGAAGCTCTTGCTCTTTTGGAATTTGTTGTCAAATAAGTACCACCATCGAAAAGCATGGAATATGGGATCGCCAGGTGGATACAACACCAACTTCCATCCAACAATGAGGCGGGTTTAAAACGAAGACAGGGAGCTGAACTTATAGCTGAATTGGAATATCTACAAACTACTTTTTCAGAAACACTAAAAAGCGGTGTCAATTGGCCAATGAGGTTGAGCGATTCCGCACCGATGGACCTTCTTTCATTGAGAATGTCTCAATTGTCAAAGCTTAAATAAATTGAAGCCAGTCTAAACCTCTTCAGCCATTTTTGAAAAGTTTGAAGCATAATGAAACCGATTTCAAATAGTTATTGGGAACCTTTCAAACGTCTAGTCCTCTTTAGACGACTTGAATTATTGGCGTAAAATTTAGACTGCAGGTCAAAATTGGATTGATTCTTAATATTATCAATCAACTGCCCAGTCAAGAAATTGTTGACTAAATCTTTTGAACTAAAAACACTGTCAATATTCAATAAAAAAACTGAAACACATCTCATCAACTAGATGTCTGACTAAGTAGACAAGACAAGAGACAAGAGTTTTGAAGGTTCCCATTCTCAAAAGAAGTTAAATGTATTCGTGAAATGATGAAAAAATTCTGTAATGTTTGGATGAAAATAAATACTACGACAAAGGACTTAGAAAGTGGTTTTTACTTGTCAATATCCACTGCGAGAGACAGCTTTTAGCCGTCTTTACAAAGATGTTTACGTTCTTTTTTTTTTTGTAATTCGAAAGCATTTGAACTTAATTCCAGTTCCCCTTTCCTGGACGAGCTGAGATATTGCTCGTCTCTGTTTATAGTTGGCGGCTGTTACTGTTTCTCACTAGGGATCCCACTTGCAACGCACGGGGCTCGTGAAATCCCTCTGAAGGGTTAATCCGTGGTTAGCTCAGTATTTAAATCCAACAATCCACAATCTCGTGTCCAGTCCAACTAATCTATGAAGACAAGAAACGACCGAATTTGAGCTCCAGTCCTTATAATCATTCTTTGTAGGAAAACAGAGCCTTCTGTGAGCCTGTGACCTACAAAATGTTTAAAGTGAAGGTAAAATGCACACGGGGTTGTTAAAAGAGCCGTGGTAGTTAGCCGCCGTGATCCCAGGGAAAACCAATTATTTATTGAGCGGACTAACCTTTATAACGTTGTCCGAGGAATACTACTTCCTAACAGAATTTAAAGACTTTTGAACAACTTTTGGACCAAGTTCAACCTCTTCAATGTTGCTAAAGGAGTTTTCTGGAAATGTATTTATTGTACGCTTTATATTCTGACAGAGAATAGCTGTGAAATAATTGACACACATATTATTACAAAATCCAGAATCTATACCCGTGTCTGACTGCCTGGAAGCCTGAATTATTAGCAAGACTATTGCCTGGGTTAAAAAGACAGGGGCCAGACAAGATTTTCGTTATTTGCTTTGATTTGATTTTCTGTGACCTTTTGGCAACAGGCTCTTGGATACATGACGGCCAACAATGGCTGCCTATCTAAAGCTCCTTTGTTTTCCATACCTCTTTTTGATATTTTTTTCTAATACCTCTGGAGGGACGGTTGACACAAATTCCTTCTCATAGCAAGTTTCCAATATACTAACACAACTGCGTGTGACTTGCATTTGTACCTATATCAACCGTCACTCACCTAACCTTTGAATCACTTTAACCACACTTCCTCTGCTATCACAATCACAATCCGCCAAGTTCAGTTCCCTATTGCAGTACACAAAGACCATTATACGCATCACATACATTACAGTGCACACAATAGAACCGATAACAACATTTTGAAGGTCTATGTCATTAGCCAACAGCGCCACTATCGGCCGTTCCACTCGGTTCCCATTATTTGCGCTCGAATGTGAATAGACGGGACGTGTACTTTGTAAACAGACAACTCAACACATATTGGCTTGTGAAATAAAAAAACCTATGTATGACTAAACGGCCTTGGCTACGTTCAATGGCCCGTCTCTATTCCCGTCCCGGTGAAGAGCGCGATTGCTTTGTGCCGGCCCAATACTTAGAATCCATTCAGAGTGAGAAAAACACACCCAAACCAAGACAGAAAAAGCACATATCTAATCAATGGGGCGAGAGATTCATACCGCGCATACCCGAGCTGTGTGTCTATGACTCAGTTTGTAAACATGTTTGCTCGAAAGAGGAATTCACGATCACCGTCGTGCTGGATATGCGGACACACCTCCTTCTATCCGCTGGCAGTTTCACTGATCTAATGCAGAAACTATGAATGACTGTAGTGCGGCTGGTGATCGTTGCTTAGACGTGCGGAGCTGGGGACAGCGTTCATCGACTACAAAAAAAAGCAAGCACATTGCTCAGTCTAGACGGTGAACGATTTGGGTACATTAGCATGATCTTGACCCCTAGCATATTGTGAGGAATTCAAATTCCACCGGTTAACGATATGTGCTATGATCTGCAAGTGATTGCTGGACTTTGTAGTGGCTGATGGAACACGTTGCAGTGTGACGGGGCAACGTTTGATTCGAAGCAAGGTGTATATTAAATCGAATAAATGTATGGTAAATAGAACAGGTAGCCAAGCGTTTAGCTTTTGTAATTATGCTGTTGAGGAATACAGAGGCTTCACTAAATATTTAATATTGCCCTTCCCGAACATGGTAGGTCTATTTTTTTCTGCCTTCCTTGTAACATTGAATAAAATGAGATGTTTCTATAAAAACCTACTCATTTTTTAACAAATCTCTGAACCAATTCCATTGACTGCAGTGCCAAGAAGTGTTTTTTTGGAAAGAGCCTCTATCTTGTGTTATTTGTTTTGGCAAGGCTTAGATCCCTGGAAGGTGAAACTACTTTCAACTCGAATGTATACGTCGCTTTAAAATGTGCCAATCAATTTATCAGACGTTGCTCCTTTTTGGATCACATTAGGGTGGAAAAACAATCCATCAACTTTCACACATCAATACCCTAGACTTAAATTGACACTTAGCTGGCAACACAAAACTTATTAGCTCTGGTATATATATCAATACAAGACCTTACCACTCTCCGAAAGGTGTCACATAAAAGTACATCTTACTAAGCTCAGTGGTACCTTTAGGAAGTCCAATTCAGTGCCGCAACCACTAGAGCATGACAGCCTTCTATAATAGGTTTCCTCAATCAAATATCAATGATGTAGAGAGTTTGACAATAAAATGTCGAATCTCACACTCACTCTGAAATTTCTCTACCAACAGGGACAATCATGACATTAATACCTTAGAATCCAGGTATTTGTGTAAAGCCCACATCCGTTCTAGTTCTTCTCTCAATAATCTTTAACCCTCACCACTTAGATTTTCATATAATACACCTCTGCCATTGGTGCTCGAAATGTCGCACAAGTTGGCCAGGAAACTAATCTCCCCCAAGGTCCTTTGCAAACAAAAACCAAGAACAACTCATATTCGACAAGGAAAATTTTCATCTCTTGGGTCCCTAACCAGCCCCAACAATTGAAAGGAAAATCCAAAGAAATCGGAACGAATGTCCTTGCCACTTTTTCAAATTCGATCAGATGCAATACATTATATATAGCCGTAAGAAATATAACTCCCCATGCCGGCAACTGCGAATGCGATCTTTGTGTGTGTATACATTGTCACCGCACATCCTTTTTGTCCCGCTTTCGAAAACTTACGACCTGTGGAATTTTTCAACAATTTTCTGAGGTTTTCCTTTTGCTTTATATTCCCGAGCAGAGTACACAAACACACATTCTCCTCCACCTGCATAATATCATTTTTATCCTTTAGGTTGGCCGTCTCGTCACACTCACAACTGTCGTCGGTAGCTAGTTTGCTGGACAGACGACTCGTCTTGTTCTCGGTGTCCCAACTCCGAATCTCAATTCCATAGAGAATTTCATGAATGGCACCAGGGATCCATTCACCAGGGTTCGTGTGTATGTTCCTATGGAGAGGATAAATTCGAAAGAGAAAGTTTTCGATTTTGAGTTTCCTTTTGAGTTTCCTTTTGGGTTTTGTTGGCGATGTTGACTCTGAGCTGAGCACTCCAGAGTTCACACACACACACTCTTCGGAACGTTTTTTTCGGTGTGTCTATAGGTAGGTAGCCATCTCAACACAATGGAAAATAAAAGCAAGAACGATGCTTGCTCCTGACTAACCATCTCCACCTACACGACCGCTATATCGTCCGCCCCCGACCTGTTCGTATTCAACTTAGGAACCGGCTGCAGCTCAACAAGGTTCAAGTTGAAGGAGAAGTGTCTGGCTATGTGGATGTGTCCGTGAATATGTATATGCGCTAGGTGGTAGGTGACCCTCACCTCCCTCCCTCAGCATACGTGTGCCAAAGCTTTCTCTTTCGTTGAATGCCAACGGGGGGAGGGTGAGTTTTCCTCCCGCTGTGCCATACAGAAGGACATAAACACACAGCTCTATATAATACATTTGTACTTCACATCATATCGACTTTGCAACTAACGAACGGGGAGAAAAGAAGGTCCTTCGGTAGATTCTTCTTCTACTTGTGCTGTTGTCAGCCACACAGGAGAGAAAGTTGATTCTCATTCTGTGTACCCTACACGCGCAATTTTTCTTCATTTTTTTCGCTTTTCGTCCTTTTTTGCTGCTCTCGCCATTCCAAGTCGGCTCCTCTATAACCTCTTCTCGGCAAGGCTCAGCGGGACTTTCGATTTCGTTTGTACTCCTTGAATACACAAGGACGAGGTTTCGGAAAAATAAAACAAACAAAAATAACGAAAAGAAAACGAACGAAGAAAACAAAAAACGACAAAAAAAGCCGAAGAATTGTTGGAAAAATAAAAGAAAATCTATCCGTTTCTTTATTCGTCCTTGAACGAGGAACACTGGGGTGCAGAAACGGAACGAAAGCAGCAGATGGATCAGAATTCAGGAGCTCCCTGGCTCCTTCCACTGCTTGTCGTTCGCACTTTGATGTGAAATTGAACAGCTGAGTTTATTTTATTTAGTTATTTAGCTGGCGAGCCAGAGTAATCATCGTTCTATTGCGAAATAAGGACGTGTTGTGGGTGACCTCTTCGCAAAGGTGGATGAAAATATGTGTACAACTTTTACGGGCACCATTCGCAACAGGTTTCCACAAGAAGTTAGGTCTACCCCAACGAAAACGGTTTAATTCAAATTCGTTCCACAAATAGGTTCCACACATGAGAATTCCGGTGTTTTGGAGCCCATTCTGGACTACATTGACTTTCGGAGGTCTATCTATATATACGTGTATAAAAATACAACTCTCCAAAGATATCACCTCCAAATTAGGTCCTCCAATTCATATTTCACTATTTGCCATCGACTCATCTTACTACCACTTCATAGCAGCCCCCCTCCGAATCGCCGGCATCATACTCGGGTGCAGACAGCTCTATGTAGTTTCTGTCCCAGGGTCCACTTCACCGCAGGGCAACAGTTATTTTTAAGTTTTTCTCTCCCTTTTGCCAAGAATCCCAAAAAGGACCAAAAACAACTTTGGTTATTTTTTCGAGTGACCTTCGCCATTTTCATGCCGACAGTGGGTGGTATGTATACCAGCACATGTGGACAGGCGGAGGGTTGTGCTTTTTTTTTGTCGAGAACCATCAGAGAAAACTTGGGAAAAAATAACATTGTCTGCCTACAATTGCGAAGGATTTCTCTCTGGATTCCCCTGTGTATATAGGTATGTACGGCGGCCATATGTCAAATTGAAATATCCATGGCTACCATTCGACCATCTTTCGCCACGTGGTGCTGGTGCGAGTGGCTGGATGGAGTTCGGATTTTTCTATTCTCCCTGACCTACCCATAGATGAATTTTGTTATTTGTCTGTACTTTCCACTTGAAGCTGTTATTATTCCTAAGCGCCATACATAGAACGAGCGAAGATGGATAGACGTCGTGTGTATATGCCGATATCATTATCATCATCACCCATAAGCCGGCTGGACTGAGTGAGAATGCGAAAACTATGGAAACGACGTTGTAAGAGCAGATGTAAGTAGACGGCGCCCATCAGGTGGGTATGGGTGGACACATGTGATGTGTCGGTCGGTCCGAGGATGGAAATCGAGAAAAGTATGAAGAACAGTAGTAGAGGAGAAAAATAATATTGGAAAATAATATAATTAAGTCAGTCAGAAGAATTCTTACGGGTGGTTTAATAGACTTACGGGACTTTTTCTCATTTTTGTTCGTCTTATCCTAGCAACACAGTTTGCTAGTGGATGACCTCAATTTGTGGAAGGCAAAAAAGCCAATTGTTGCATACGCACACAGGGTATCCTTCGAGGTTCAGGGAAAATGGATGTGTCTGCCCGATGGACGGGGGGAGGTCTTGTAGCTATGGAAACTGGTGGTAGCCTAGGATGCTATTTTTTTTTTTTATATGTGGATTTTTTCTTTGAGTCACCGAGGTTTGACTGTTATTAGGACTTTTGCAGCATTGGGTCGTGTTCAGAGTCGATTCTTCGTAAGATGGCGAAAGAAAGAGATTAAATACGTGTATGCGGGGAGTGGTGGCAACAAGGATGTTGTATATTTACTTGCTACAGGTGATAGCCAATTTAACTTGATCCTTTGGGAATTAAATTGATTTATCCACCTCGGTTGTTTCAAGGTAGAATCCGTTAAAAGAAATGGAGATAAGCTCTAAGTGTTGCTGACAAAAATGCGAGTTCCATTAAACAAGATCACAATGAGCGGACCTTGATTGATCAAAGTTATGCGGGTACAGGCTCACCGCTGTCTCGCCCACTTACCGGTTAAATAGAGTGATAGTTGGTGGGCTGCCAGTAATCACTTCGTTGTTGCAATTGGAAGGCAATCGGAAAATTTGACAATAAAATAGATTTTCAAGAGAATCGGTTGTTTAAAAAATCACTTTAAGGAGTCTGAAGATGAATTGGTAGTGCATTTCAAAATGTGAGGGTGTGTAGTTACAAGCAAAGTCTATTTATGACAACAAAAAAAATTATCTTTTATTGCTGCTGTTTTCCATGCCAATTTCTCACAGGGAACTGATCTGATGTGATAATGGATAATAGTCCTTGCATGGCTGCTCTGGTTGCCACCTTCAAGCCAGCTTCAAAATAGATTTTCTTGTTTGAATAGCAATCGGATGAAACTTCCAAAATACCGTCCGAACGATAAATCGTCAATCGTCATATATAACGTGATGCTACCTACTTTCAAACTCTTAGCTCGGTACTAAGGGGCAGCGGTGCCGCTAAAAAAAATTTAAAAGGGTTCCCCGCGATAAAAAGGGGCCCCACATAAAATACTTAGGTATATACCAACAAAAAAACAGCAGCAAAAACATTTTTTATAACACAAAAAAAAAACAAATTAAAATTTTTTTTAATATTTTTTTCCATTCTTTTTTGTTCAAAGAAATATAAAATCTTACTTAAACTGAAAGAAGGAAAATTTCGAAAGTTTTTAAAAAGTGGGAGCCACGGGTCTTGAATCTCAAAAAGGGGTTCATTTGGCTGCTAAAGGTCTATGAGAGAAACCGTTTTGGATTTATTTCTATTGGTACTCTCTATAACTCTTTCAAACTGAGAAACTTACTTCACTGTTCCTTTTGCGTAAACTTGTTAACGAAGTATTCCATGTTGTGATCTATGCGCTATAAAAAGTCTTTAAATATTCTCAAAATATTGACAAAATTTACTGATAGAAATTGTTAGTAATGATAAATAGAGTTTATTAAATAAAGTCTTAATTTTTTTATAAATTGAAATGATTATTTATTAGTCTTTTATCAGTTTAACATCATAACATTATAAGTATGTTTTTACATTTTTTTTCTAGATAGCCAGCTATATTCGTAAATGTTTGTCAAGACGACGAAGTTTGGTAAATTTTTTAAGCATTTAAGCAGTAAAAAAAAAACACATATTATCAATATTTCAAAAATGTTGTAGAAATGACGAAAAGTTTTTGTTTCCTAATTTTAAGAAAATCAATGAAAATAAATTTTTATAACTGCAATTAGTTGTTCAATGCCGTGTTAATGCAATTCTAATGGTTGCATAACGACTTCAGAAAAGTTGCGAAATACGAAGAAGGCGTTGAGAGATTACCATCAGCTCCTCAATCAAAGGCCCTACCTGGGGTAAGGCAAGTTAGCTAAACTAAAACTAAACCTTAAAGAGTCCACTGTATTTAAATTATTGAAAAGTATTTCTCGTTTCTGTGCAAAAATAATAATAAATGTTTGGCAAATTAAAAATCAGGTAAACCTACGTCTGTAACGAGTGAATCGGGTGTAGCTCGGTGAGCTCGGCAGGAGCGGAGGAAGTGGTGGCTCTCGAATTTCTCCGGCAGCGGAGGGCAAAAGTAGAGCGCGAGTTGGGGATTTCTCAACCACGGTTATGCTGTCCGTAGACTACAGTAACTGTTGAATCGGCAAACCACCAACTTTATTTCGTTTTTTGAAAATAATAAAACAGCAGTAAAATATTTTAATTATTTTCAAAATATGTTTTATTGAACAAATGTTTGATGCTAATGGCTAGAGTAATTTACGCTCGCTCTGCTCCCAATCTCTCTCAACGATATGCGGTCCGTGGGACTGCAGTAACGCATAAAGGTAAAGCGAGCAAAGAGATACCAATAGGAGAATAGTCTCAGGCGAGAAGCGCAGCGAATTGTGTAGGCTTTCTTAATTGAGACGGTAGAGAACCTTCGTCAATAAGCGAGCAGACAAAATTGGCAATTGTTCTGGGCGTGAATGCCCTTTTTATACTTGTAAGGAGAAGAGCTTTCGTAATGTACTCATGTTATTTGTTTACACTAGATCACTATACATAATTAGCTTTTATTTGTAGGGTGTTGCCATATTAAAATTTATGTTTCCAATAATTATTTACATTACATAATTATAAGCTTTTTGTGTATGGTGTTGCCATATTGAAATTTATATTTATGATAATAATATCTAGCTTTTATTTACAGAGTGTTGCCATATTGAATTTAAAAAAGAAAACAAATTTAAGAGAAAGTGATTAAAGTTAACGTATTAATATTCGTAAGAAGTAATTATTTTAAAAAATGGTGATAAATAGGATGAGATGTGGATGATGTTAGGAGGTTGTTACATTCTCCCCCTCTGGCGCTGAGATCGTCTCGATGATGCGGCAGAAATGGATGTCTTCTTGGGTCGCCCACGTCTTCGGAGAGGTTGAACTGGTTTTTCGATTACCTTTTGTCTTGCATCTTGGTTGGAGTATTTTGTAATAGATGATACGTGGTATGTCCCCAATGGCATGGTGAGGTCATCTCTGGCAGCTACTTGGTATGTTGAGTAGTTACGCTCTGCTAACGTAAGAAGTCTGGAAGCGTATTCAATGGGGTGTTCTTCCTCTTTCTCCCCCTGGACAAGAACTGCTCCGATAGCGTAGTTGCTGGCATCAATTTTCAGGTAGAACGACTTATCATCGGAGGCTTGTTGAAGGATTGGTGCTGTGGTGAGTAAGCTTTTCAACTTATCAAAGGAGTGCTGCTCTTCATTCAGTTGGTTTTTCCTGACGGCTGAAAGTCTGTAAGGCGTTGAAGCAACAGGTTCGTGAGTGCCTGTATTTATCCTGTGCTCTGCATATGGCGTCGGTTCGGATAGGGGACCAAACACACTTTCTTCCCGAGATAGGATTTCGTTTAGTCGGTTCTTTTCCGTTTCATCGAGCTCAATTGCTTCGTCATCTCGAAGTTCAACGTCGAATGCTAATATCTCAGTGAAATAAGATTCAAGACTAACTTCAGTCTCTTCTTCGGGACGAACTAATCCTGAAAACAATTTGCTATTACTCCTTTCTGGAGTTACTTCAGTGCTTCTTAAGGAGCCAGCGAATATGTTTTGTATCGCGTTTGGCGAATACTTATACATTTGGCCGAAGATTGAGGGTGAAGTCTTTTTCCTTTTTGGTGGCGAGGAGTAGATCGTGATTTCATAGCTTTGCTTCTGAATTGGAGTGGCAGCAAGTGGCGAAATAGGTTTCGCAGGTTGAAACCATGCGAGAAAAGCATTAATACTTGCTGTTGGTGAAGATTCAACTACAGGTGGCGGCCTTTCCTGTGGCAAGGTCGCGCTTGCCTCCAGTTGAGATCTCTCATTCGATTTTTCCAAAATTTTCGGTATCTTGCCCATTGGCTTCATAGGCTTGAAGTGTTTTTCTCCAGGGAGTAAAACCTGGACATCGGTTACTAGTTGGTTTGGAATATTTTTCGAGATCTTGGTGTGGGAGGTGTCGAAGAAATCAAACTTTTTCTCGATTTGATCAGCAAAGTACCACATTCTCTGCCCTAGATCCAGTACTACTCCATTTTCCTCAAGAAAGTCTATTCCGATCAGAGTGCGGTTGTCTTTAGCTTTAGGCAACGCAATAAACTTTATTGGTCTCAATCGGTTTCCAATTATAATGTTTGTATCGGCTATACAAATTTCTTGGGACGCAGCATGCCCATCAGCAAGTGTGACTGTTGCATCGACACTTTTGAACTTTGTCCCATTCCGCAGAAGGTGCATAAAAAGTTCCCTGCCGGCGACGCTTGTGCGTGCGGCGGTGTCAATATATGCTATCCCTGATTCGCCATGAGAAGCAATTGGTATGGTTGGAAGATCTTTTCCGAGGGTCGTCTTAATGCAATTGAATGACACCGTTGATGGACCTTTCGGCAATGTCTTACAGTTGGGACAGTTTGATCGTATGTACCCAGGTGCTTTACATTGATAGCAGTACAGCTGTGATTCAGTTGGTGCAGGAACATTCGACTTCCTTTTTAACTCGTCGCTTTCCTTGCGTCTACACTCTTTTATGGTGTGACCCATGTGTCCGCAATAGTTGCACCTTTTCTTTTCACGTATTTCAGCTTTCGGCGGTTCCTTCACATCTTTTTCATGACGTGCAATTTCTACCGCTCTTGCTTTAGTGAGTAGCTGTTCAAAGGTGTTAACGCTTTCTCTAGGAACTCCGTCGCGTATGTTTATGTTCAGTAGACCGTACACCAAATCAATCATCATTTTTTCTTCTGGGGCCGGGCTAGGTAGCTTTGATAGTAAAGCCCTTTTAGTGCAAATGAAATCGTCAGTTGGTTCCTTTGGTTTCTGCTTCTGGCCAAAGACTTCCATGTAGATGCGGTAAGCAGGCATTGTTGGAGCATATGCATTACGCAGTAGGGTAAGGACATCTTGCCACGTCTTTGCTCCATTCATCACACCTTGCCACCAATTAACAGCACTATCTTCCAGCAGAAGAGGAAAACCTTTTATCGCATCGGCGTCATTTATGCGCTCGATGTCTTTATACACGGTTATTGTTGTGATGAACCGTTCGACTATGGTCGGATCTCGGTCACCATTAAACCTCGCAGTGCAATTGCTGAAGCTGCCTTTGGTTATAGACGAGCTTTGAACAGCCGCAATAAACTCTTTCAGTTGGTCTTGCGTGAACTGTGCCATTGTGCCTTCAGGAGAGCGAATGGGGATTGTTTGTGCCGCAATGCGCGTGCTTCTACGCAAATCGTTGCCTTCCGTTGTAGGAGTGTTTTCCGTAAGAAATTCGGCCTCTAGTTGGTGCGCCAGTGTAACGAGTGAATCGGGTGTAGCTCGGTGAGCTCGGCAGGAGCGGAGGAAGTGGTGGCTCTCGAATTTCTCCGGCAGCGGAGGGCAAAAGTAGAGCGCGAGTTGGGGATTTCTCAACCACGGTTATGCTGTCCGTAGACTACAGTAACTGTTGAATCGGCAAACCACCAACTTTATTTCGTTTTTTGAAAATAATAAAACAGCAGTAAAATATTTTAATTATTTTCAAAATATGTTTTATTGAACAAATGTTTGATGCTAATGGCTAGAGTAATTTACGCTCGCTCTGCTCCCAATCTCTCTCAACGATATGCGGTCCGTGGGACTGCAGTAACGCATAAAGGTAAAGCGAGCAAAGAGATACCAATAGGAGAATAGTCTCAGGCGAGAAGCGCAGCGAATTGTGTAGGCTTTCTTAATTGAGACGGTAGAGAACCTTCGTCAATAAGCGAGCAGACAAAATTGGCAATTGTTCTGGGCGTGAATGCCCTTTTTATACTTGTAAGGAGAAGAGCTTTCGTAATGTACTCATGTTATTTGTTTACACTAGATCACTATACATAATTAGCTTTTATTTGTAGGGTGTTGCCATATTAAAATTTATGTTTCCAATAATTATTTACATTACATAATTATAAGCTTTTTGTGTATGGTGTTGCCATATTGAAATTTATATTTATGATAATAATATCTAGCTTTTATTTACAGAGTGTTGCCATATTGAATTTAAAAAAGAAAACAAATTTAAGAGAAAGTGATTAAAGTTAACGTATTAATATTCGTAAGAAGTAATTATTTTAAAAAATGGTGATAAATAGGATGAGATGTGGATGATGTTAGGAGGTTGTTACACGTCTTTTTTTTTTTAGTTAGGAATGCAGACTATCTAATTCGACGTCAATGACTGCCTACACAAAACGCATAGAGATCTCTGTAAAAGAAAACATTAAGACTTCTCATGCACACCATCACAATGCAAAAATGCATTCGTTCATCTTGTCAAAAACTGTTACCGTCCATCTTCGCTCGCTCACAATCCCAATTGACAACTTTCTCGACCAAAGAGTCGGCCAATATCGATGAACCGCACATCCGCGATCGCAAAATCTAGGACGCAATCAATTAAGCGAACAACGAACATCGTTAGCGAAAGTCACCATTCACCACCACCACCTCCATACAATCCCGATCTGCACCATCATGCACTTTTATGGAACGTCTACATCTGCATTTGCTGTTGTCCGCCCAGTCCAGAGCATGGTGGGGTCAGCTTCACCAATTTGGCACGAAACACAAAACCCCAAAATCGCTGACGAAATCTTATGCGCTGCGCCGAGCAGCACCAATCACCAAAGAAAAAAGTAATAATCCAATATCCAAGCGAATATGCACTTAGGTCCAATCGTCCGAAAAAAAAACAACCGAAAAAAAAAACTGAACATATAAAAACCGGTTCCGATAAGGATTTGAAAACATCTTAGTTCTCGAATAGCATTCCCTGCTATGCCCAACTGCTATATGGATGGAGGAAAAAAAAGGAAGCCGCGCGTTGTATTAAATTGCATCGACCTACATAGACGCTGTGCTACGACGAGAGATCGACGATGCCCAAAAATGCATTGGACATGGGTACCTATACCGGGGTATTCTCCCGCCCTTTAGGTGCTTCTATTCCGTTCGCTCAATCGTGACTTTGACATATGCAGGATGGTTCTGAAGAGCGCAATACAAGCCACTAATACTATCCACAATGGCTTCCCTCCTCGCAGTCCAGCACCCGTCTAGGAATTAAACAGGAAAACTCGTTTATTTAATTCTCCGGTGGTAGATTTAGCCCAGCTATGTGCACCGGCGCACTCAGCCGAAAAAAACACGCAAAGGGCTTTCGAAAATTTGCCATCATTTCGTGGGCTAAGGGGGCCACTTTTTCGGCCACACGATTTCGCTGTTATAGATGAGATGCACTTTCAGCAAACGAAACGAAAATAACACGTATCGTAATATGAATTTTGGGCCGCATGTTACTGCCGTTGCTATGTTCGGCTCTAGAGTTGGAGCGCACACTGATGCTGATCTGTTGGGCTGCAATCGAAAAGGTAAACCAGCATTAACGAGGAATTTTCGGCAATGGCCACGGGCTCCCCTTCTTGATGCGGACATACATACTATAACGTGAATTGTACTGCTTGACCAGGTCATAATCAGCTCGGAAATCTGCTTCAAAAAAATGCATGCGAGTGATGGATGATTTGGGGGGACGAAGGTGGAATGGGTTTGTGGTTTTTTATTTTGTGAGAACTTGCGATTGTTCATATATGATCGGAGAGTTTGGTTGTAAAAGGTAAGCAAGAAATTGAGCTCTGAGACTGCGCTTGAGACTGTTCTTTGGATTTGAGGAAAATACTTCAAATACACTCAACGGATAGTAGTACCTACAGTTTTGTTGCAAACATTTTAGGAACCTAGAACAGCATAGGAAATAATGTTGCAGTAGTAGAATTTGAAGAAATTTCTTCAATTAACATTAAACACGGTTAACGACTGAAAACCTCACTCATTTTATTATTTAGGGCACACAATATGGAAAAATTCAAAATTTTGGAGAATGATGTTCTGCACGTGTCGTCTGTCATGGTGCAGGAGACACTTTTTAAGGCAGTTTGCGGTTTACTCTCTTAGTCTTAGACATCATTCGCGAGCTCGAAAATTGTCTTTTCTAAGACTTGGTTCAGTCAACCACACATCACAACTACCTTCAGTTTCAACTTAAATAAAAAACTCCTAATGAATAGGTCCTCAACTTTCCTTTAAAGAAAATTCATTCTCGGAAACCCATTTTTTCTATTTGTAAGTGCAAAACAAGACCGTGTATTTATATTGAACCCAATGGGGAGCAGGTTTTTGAACATTTAATCTTTCAAAACCTTCACAACATTGGACACCATTACTTTGCAATATAAAGCGTTAAGTGAATCATTTCAAATAACTCATTTTCGTTCGCAAACGTCCGAGTGTACCCTTAGGCCTCAGTTGCAGCCATATATGAAATGCAACCGACAAAGTTGGAACAGTATGAAAATGAGTTTGTTTACGTTTAGGCGGTCATAGCAAAAAATCTTTCAGAAACATGTTTTCCTACGAAAACAATTACAGCAAATCAACCACCACTGATTGGATTCCATCAGAAAAAAAATTCCCGACAGATGGAATAGTAGAGAAATAAAATATTTCAGTGGAATGATTTCGTTTTCTTTTTTGTGGAATAAACTGCGAATTTGGTCGGAAAAAGTCGCACGGAAAAATGAAAAAATTATTTTTGTAGAAAATTTAATGATAATTTGCTTATGAACTAACTTTATAATTATTTATAACGAATATTTTAAGACCAAGATTGAGTTCAAACATTAGGTTTAAGTTAAAAAAACAAAACTACATTTTTACGGTTTCGTTTTACCTATGGCAGTAACTAGGGCCTTAATCATTTCAAACCTTCAATATCATGCCAACAAGAAGTTAGTGAGTTAAAATGAATGAGGCTATAGTTTGAAGAAGGAAATTTGCAGACAGTTAAATAATCGGGCGATATGACTCTTTACCTATTCCAATCCAAAGATATATCGATAGTTATTTGATAGACCTTGCACTCGCGCTTGAATGACTTTAGAGCATAGTTATCTTTATGGGTTCGACGGTCTATAGCCCATGTCATATCTGACGGGTGTTTTCTGGGTATTTATCTAAGCTCACGAGAAAATTTTGAAATAACCGCTATTCCGAATTTTCTCCACGATTAGGAGGAGCTAATAACTGCTTATGTTTTATTTATTTGTTTCATCATCCTCATATTGCAATTTACAAAACTTCAAGTAAGCAAATATTGCAGCTAAAAAAATTTAGACGAGTATAGAAGCGCCAATGCTGCGGTTCAATATGCCTTACAGATCCGAAACCTCCATATCCGGATAATGACAGCTCCGTTAATAATGGCGTTGTGTGCCACGCTTGTCTGATTGTATAAGGCTTGCGTTTTCTTTCTCATCTGATAAGAAATAGCGTGCTACGATTTGTCCTCTAGTCATTCAACATAAGCCTGCCGAGAAATCAGGCCATAAGTTAGCACCAAACTCATTTAGTTTTCACGTCCACCGCCGACCAAACCAACCTAAGGTAACTCATCAGACCCCAACTCTGGTAGGACTAGTCTCCCTCTCCATCCTCAATTTTTGGCTTGTCGACGCATTTGTCAATTCGAATTTTCAAAGAGCAATTCATGTTATTGCATCCTTCAATTTTTCCAACTGCTCAACTGTTGGGATGCAATCAAATCTATTCCGTCCATGTGAAAAAAGCCGGCTGCTTGAAAAAATTCGTGCGCTTTCAAAAGTTTGATCTCCAGTCAGGTTCGTTTATGGTATATCAATATAACAGCTGGGATGGTGGGCGTCTTCAAGAACTTTTGATAGATTACACTACTCTGTGAAATGTCCTGTGAAACTCTTGTCACTTGTCACTCTTGAGAGAGGTTTTCCTGATTCAAAATCTTTCCCAAGCTGACGAATTATCAGCATTTTCATGACCTCAGAGGGAGTAAGCGATATTATTATTGGTCTTAAGTCAATTTTAAGACTTATTAATAGCTAGAGCACAGATTTTGCCAACGGTGTATGGAAATATACCTACCTCCTCAAAATCATTGGGATTTGACGATGTTCCGATGACTATTACTTGTCAATAACTTTTTGAACAAGCTTTAGTACCACGCCCAGAGTTCTCTCAACTCTGCCTCCTTTGTAAGACCCTTAGCATGTGGAAAAGTGGCCAGCTACCCAACGTGAGTTTCATAGATTTTGTAACTGCTCTTACAAATAATAAAGCCCATTTTGCACGATTTTAGTATGCTACCGCACCTCGTCTCTTCAATTCCCTTCCAGATTCTGTCAGACGCGTGAGAGTGAAAAGTGTATTTTTGAAGTTTATAAAAAATTGGATTATGTCCTTTGATTATTCAGCCATAAATAGTTTCTTTACGAACTGAATTTTGCTCATTAAAAGTCATAGTATATTTTATAATTCCAACCTAATCACTTTTGAAATATTAATTTTTTGTTTTCCAACTTGTGATTCCCCATCAATCAATAAATATTAGTAAACAATTTTAAAAATTTCCGTCCTACATTCGACACTTGTTCAATGAACAACTGATTGTACTGTATCTATTTTATACTCCCTTTTATTATATAAATGTGTAATGTTAAACATTGAATTTGTATAAATTCAAAAAAAGAAAAAAAAATAATAGCAATTTCTTCGGTGTCAATTTTCACCTATATAAATCTGACAACTGCAATTAAAGTTGGCATCTGTCCACAGCCCCCATCGGGACTGTGCCAACTGACAAATGGTCATCTCAGCTATCAACCCCTTTCCAAAATCCCACATTTAACCCACCACCTCCATCTACAAGTCAAAACTTATATTTATCATCCCATTCATCTCGGGGCATCCCATAAAACTAATTCCTTCAATTATAACATATTTAACACATGACCCCACAGACACCACACCACCATTTAAGTGCCATCCCAAAACTCGAGGTCAAATCAATCTCAGCAAGCACACAATACAACAACCCTAGCCTTTGGTTTATGTTACCCTTTTTCTTGTAAATTATCCTATTACAACACAAATGTTAAATAGTTTAAAAGGGTTAAGTGTCCTGTCAAAAGATACACACGAGCAACAGGTCAGCTCACCTTTAACCCCACTCCAGTTGTAACTAAGTGGCACATGTCCATGTCCACATGCACAAGCGTACATACACGTCATCGAGCGTCCCAAATCGGATTAGACGAAGCAGTAAGCATGCTAATTTGGCGCAATGATCCTTTGAGTGGTGAATCCCATCGCCGAGAGTAAGGGTAGCCCATAAAACTAACCACCACAAGTGATTCGACTACGTGAATGAATTCATTAAGAGTGGCGGTATATAGACGGTGGTGGGTTCGGTTTCCTTGGGACGCCCTGTCCTAATTAATATCCCTCATACGATTAAGCAGAGAAACTTCCACAAAATCACTTTACACTCGAACCAGCCCAGAGTGGAATTCTTGTCTACACCGACCGACACCCCACAGGCAGAAGGCGCTCTACCCAGACCCACCCACAACCCACCAGCCGACAGAAAATCCAAAATTTCACTCGCTCGAAGTTAATAAATTCATAGAGCGATTTTATGCCCACTTTGCTCTGGCCGTACGTGTCTTGTTCTTGGTGGCATGCCCCGCACCACATGTGTGCGTGTGTGTGAATGCTGAAGGGTGGCGATGGTGCCGCCGTCATCACCACTCCACCAGTATAGTCAGTCAGTCAGACACAAGTCGACCACTTTTGGGGGTGGGCTTGGAAGATAAGTTGTTTGGGTGTCCCATAACCACACACAGACGTACATTCTTATCGGATGAGGAGCGTGGTGCTTGAGGAGAATTCACTTGCGGAGAAGGAGATCGCCAGACCAACCTTCGCCAAAGGTTTGTAGTGCGGGCTTTGAATAATATGTAGGTCATGCAAACGCTTTACTGTGTGTCTGATTTTCTTTTCTTCACACACACTGAGACGGGTGAGACATTCCCACCCCAACTGACCCTTTTCGCCGTCGCGTCGTCGGTCGTCTGGAAACCACCCCCAAACTTACACCGCCCAACTTTATTGTCTGTAAACTGATTACTCCGAACTCCGAAGTGGTGACAGAAACAAGTTGTCCGTGTTCACACAAGCCACAGGGACATTTCTACCCCCACCCCTGGCACATAGCCCGTTTTGGGCGACGATATCAGGCGAAATTTGTCTTGATGGTCCTTTTTGGTGTGTTTTCTGTGTTTTTTTTTCTTTTCTCCCCCTCTGCTGATTGTTAAATGGTGTGAAGGTTAAGCGGCGATGGGGATGAGAATTAAGGACGTCTGTCCCACTTGCCGATGCCTGTGAAAGGGATGTCGTTTTGGGTATATTTTCTTGAAGCAGCACGCACACCATTTACATAGTGCGAGAAATCCCGGAAAGTCCCAGACATGTCTGCCTCCCAACAACCACCACCGCCATCACCACCCCCGCTGGTGGGTGCTGAGACGATTTTTCGGATTGCTTGATGAGAAAGAAATGTTTATGTGTACATTATCCCTTGGTTTTACAAGGGTTGAAAGTTGAACACATCCTGGCGTGGTTTCACTCTTTTTGGATAAAATTTAGATTCTGACCTTGGGGGCTTCCTTCGAGGAAGTGTCACACGCATAAAAATCTTCCGATATCAATCTCTTTCGGTTGATTGAAGGGTCACAAAGTGATTTGGGTGTAGCTAAATGTGGGTATTTGTCGCCTGTTGCTCTCCGATGGAGATGGCGACGACACGACGATGATGTTGATGTTCATGATGATGATATGACCCATTTTGGTCGCATATACGTCGGATGGTTAATTTGGCAATAAATTGTTGCTAGCCTAATGAGAGGAAGGAGACATGGACTTGAGAAAATTGCTTCCTTTCACCTGGCAGAAAATGCGTTTTTACACAGGAATGAGGTGAAAACCGAAAAAAAAAATTTAATTCGCGAAAATTCAACTGCGTTGCAGGTAGGGATAGATAGAGTGGCTGCACCTCAACAACCGGTATGCAGAATGAACTGGCAAAGGAAATGGTGGGAAAACTTGAGCGAACAATCGGCAAAAGGAAGAAAACAAAAACGCTGCGTAGTAGCAGAAAGTATGGCTTGCAATGCAACTAAGCGGCTGGAGAAAATTATTGGCACTTCTCGTTTAACAAGAGGTACGCACTGGAAACAATTTATTTTTTCTCAATGAAAACTAATATACAAGTAGTGAATGTGGACCTGGAACAAGGCGGGCCAAAAGTATATAATTATACAGCATGTGGAAAATGCTTAATTCGCTCGGAGTGAATGGTTCTTTATGGCAGAAATAAAAGTTGGGTGATTTTGAAGACGAGCTTGAATTGCTTTTCTTTTATTTAAAAATTAAGTCGGTTCATAGGTGCAGGAGATTCTTTTGTGTAAACAGTGTCCCCAATGGGTTCTGCTATTCCGAGAGCGCAAATATACACAGTCCCGCGTGCTGCCTCAACTTATTTTGGTTTCGACAACAGTCAGTGGCTTCGTTAAAAAAGCTAAACATTCAAACATTCAGGCGTCGAGTTGCCGCATCCTAGAACGAGCAATACGTCACTGAATATACAAGCCATTCCTAGGTGCGTTTCGTAAAAACTTTGGTTGATAGTATATTAGAAGAATTGCCATAAATTTAACACTGCACCTTACTCCTTTTTGAACGAAGTTCATTATTCATAGCCGGTTTGACGCCGGGCACCGGTTCATATCTTGCAACGGTCCAAACTTAATCTTCCCAATAACGAAGCTGCATCTGCACTTGAGTTTCTATTCGAAGTCAAGCTAAATACACAAAAAAATACACCGTTGTTAAAAAATGCGCAACATCTGACGGTCTTAAACATTGGCCTCATCGAGCAACCCTTATTTTTGACGCCTATATGTACCAGGGGACCGAGTTTTTTATTTGAACCACGTACTGATGTGAATGCGTTATTGAATGTTTTTTTGATTCACAACTTCCTCTCCGTTTTCAGTGGGTGCAGTTGTTTTTTTTTTTTTGTTGATTCAATACAAAGAAGAAGAGCAGGATAATTCTAGGGTGATGAGATGGTGATTTTAGCAAGGGCTTAAGAAGGTACGGCCTACCGCTACTACTGATAGCTCAATTTGTGCTCACGTTTATTGTAAAATGGAAGGAATCGGTTCTAATGTAGAAAACGGATAAAGTTTGAATATCGAAGATGCAAAAAATAAGTCTCAATTTGACAGCTTACATCTGCGACCCTCTTAACTCTTGACCCAAATCTCATAAACATTTGTAAAAACCACCGAATTGAAAACTTTTGACACCAAGTTCTGTTCTCCTCACAACAAATTGAGTAAGCTGTCTAGAAAACTAAAAGGACCAGTCCTTCCATCGCTCTTGTATAGGATGGGGATGCGCTGAGGCTTCTGTACCTATTTAAACGAGACTTGCATTGAAAAGTACACCACTTCAAACTTATTCACCTTTGGTAACTCGCTTAGCTTTAATACATCATACAGACGGTCGATGGCTACAAAGCTTTCGATTGAGTGCTGGGTTGCAGCGTTGGAGATACCAAAAGATGGCCAAGTTATGAGCAATGGAAAATTTAATTTCTTGTCAGTCCATATAAGTAATGAATCCAGGAAACAATTCGCACACATGGGGAAGTTCAACTCAGATGATTAAACGTTAAGTGCAAGCGGTTTATCCCAAAAACTGCTTTATTGCTCCCAGAGAACAAAAATCATAAGGTGTGTGTTCTGTTCACCGGAATTCGTCATCGAATTCGATGACGAATTCCGGTGAGGTTTCACTTCTAATGAATTTTTGCCAGTGCCGCCAGTATTCTTTTGCACCGCATGCTATAACTACTAGTTATAAAGAAAATTAAGAAATAAAAATGTATTACTACGTGCAACCACTACCACTACTAATTCTAGACTAAGGTAAACGCAGTTGCTAAAGTTGGAGATTTTATAAGGTAGGAGCACTGCGGTTATTTCCAAAGTGTTCAGCTCAGTACCTACCTACGTATGTGCCCCTTCTATTCGATGCCACTAGTAACGTAGAATATGATACACATTCGCCGCAACTTACTTCGAAGTGAGATAAAAGCGTACTGTAGAGGGAACGTGTGTGCGATGCGGGGGTAGTCATTCGAATAAAAGATTCGATTATAGAGCATAGGTACAGGTATAGTCTTTTACATAAAATTGGAACGCACTAGCCCGCAGTCAGTCTATTATCTATTTTTGTTAACCATCAAACTCACGCTTTATCTCCATATCTATCCAAAAAGCCTCGAATCGAATATTCATACCTACACCCATTAGTCACAGAGTTCTGTCGACTTCAATGTCAGTATACGCAGCCTACATCCGCCTAGGAATGAGTTTTTGCAAAGCCCAATGCACACACACCAACCACACAGTCAAATCGAATAAATAAACACTCGTCGGTCTTCGAAATCGAGTTTTAAACCAAATTTAACTTGCAGCTAACCCCGCCAACCCTCTTCAAAGTATTGCCACCAAATAAAGTGCATTGCACATAATACTGTTTCACAATTTTGCAACCCTCCTTCTACCCACACGCCGCATTCGCGATCAGCAATGAACTCCTCACGATCATCTCCCCCGCAGACGTCTGTGCCCAACCCCTCACCAAAGCCGAGAAGAAATAAAACTTAATTTAATCTCCTTCCCATGCACATTCGTAGGCCTAATCTTCCAGAGGTCCACTCGTTGTGCCGAGGTTAACGGCTTCAACGTGCAGTGCACAGCTTTCAGCAAGCAAAGCTGCGCGAGGAGAGCCGTTGAGGGGAAACGACATAAAATATAAGTCAAGATAGGAGCAGAGCAGGGACATAGAAGACAAATTGAAGATCCAACCAACCCATACACACAGAATATTGAAAAGTCGAAAAACGTGACTAACACCACCAGAGTGTGCTACCCCTCCATTTGACAAACACAGAGGCGAGCCGATGATTAACTGCAATTTGCCGAAATTTGCTGCTGCACTTGTGTGCGTAAGAACTCTCCTTGGTAGTTGTAAGTTGTGTGTGTGGTGGCGTGTCCCCTTTTCTTCTTGACTTCTAAGAATGTATTAGAATGAAGCAGGCC
Source organism: Cheilosia variabilis (assembly GCA_951230905.1). Classification (NCBI taxonomy): domain Eukaryota; kingdom Metazoa; phylum Arthropoda; class Insecta; order Diptera; family Syrphidae; genus Cheilosia; species Cheilosia variabilis. The sequence goes on along the minus strand of OX579677.1, from coordinate 59,490,569 downwards.
GCACGTCCCTAATACGAGGCCGTGCGAGCTCAGTTCAAAGACCGAGAGACTAGTCGTTTGGCTCCACACAAGGCACAGAACTCCCAAATCCAACCCCGGCTCATACTTTTTGTTGACGGTATTTGGGCGTCTTTTTTTTTTTGACAGTGCCAAAATAATATCGCTTGGCGTTGTGGTGGGCACTTTTGTTGGGAGTGACAGAGAGGCTATTGACTGCGCTGCACTCTGTGCAGCGAAGCGACGCACGAACAAAAAACCACGAAACGAACGCGAATCATCTACGGAGCTTGTTTTCGTTTATTTTAGATTCTGTGTTAGGGAGAGCTCCGAAATTCGAAATCTGAGGAACCATGCATCGTGTATATTGGGTATGGGCTTTGTGTGCGCGCAGCACAAAATGGATGCGCCCTGGCCCAGGGTGCAATGCACTCTGGATGGATGTTTGATGTTTTTGTTTTGCAAGTGAGGGGCTTAAGTTTCTATGATGGAGAGGCTTTTTTGTTTGTTTCAGTTTCGGCTCAGGCCGAATCTGTTGTTCTCGAGAAGGAAGCACCGCAGCTGCATGCCGGTGCATTACGCACGCGCACACATCGATCGCTTTGGTATTCCTTACAGACTTTGGGACAAAACTATCATGAGCTGTCGGAATCGATTAAAGTTTAGCATTAGCGGCGGCCAAATATTGCTGATGAAAGGACGCTCTCAAGTCATAAGATTGCAACAATTTTGCCCGCATGTTGATCGATTATGTGACGATGATGTTATGTTGACGTTGTACCCTTGATTGAGCAGCGCATATGTGGCGCCTCAACCTATACCGTTGACAAAAGGATATTGCAATACATTGCCGCTTGATGGCTATGACAGAGGCACTAAAAAAGCGACTCAGTGTTGGTGCCATGTGGAAATAGGGAGTATGAAAAAATTGCACTTAATAATTAAGACCCTTGGATGTAGGTGTAGTTATTATATCTGTAGATTGGGTAATGACTGACTGAGCATATTGGGTTGGTTGTTCTGCACTTGGAATGACTGTTGCATTTCTGAGAATAGACCTACCATCAAAAAGTGGTGCATAGACTTCTGAATAGACTTGTGGCTGGTAACAACTAAACCTTTCTTTAAATAGTCAGAATATGTAGTTCGCCTCGGAGCAAAATTTAAAAAACGCTGTCAGATTGAGCACATGAAAATGTGTGTACCTAGGTATTTTTAATTTGGTGCAGATATAAAATTATTGCTAGTCTTGGGCTCAAAGTTAGTCACAGTTCTGCGAAAAGCAAACATTCTGGCGAACTTATTATAATCAGCGATGCAGTAGGTTTTAAATAGTTGTAACGAGCGTTCTAACGTTTACGAATGAGGCCACTACCTCTAATATTCTTTTAGCATCAAGAAAGCAAGCTAGGTATACCTACACAACACAGGCATATGCTACTTTTGACGACTTCATACTTGTAAATTGGTATTGATTTGTGCTGGTGTTTTTTGTGAAGAAAAACGAAAGATTATATTTTATTTTTATTTCCGGATTTATGCCTATATTTAGATTTAGAGAATGAAAAAAGCAAGGTTTTGATATTTTTAGTTTTGACGGAAGGAGAGACAATTGTGAAGTTGTCACTTAGGGTATGGTTTCCATTTATCCAACATTTTTAATCATATTTGTTAACAGGACTTTTTTTTCAGATTTTCGCCGGCATATCTGGGGCTATGCAATCCGGTAGTCTTTTTATATTTTTGGACTCCTTTGGCACTACGTCCACAACGGATATAAGAAACACTCACATAAGAACAAATCGCTTATAAGAAACGCATGCTTAAGCACCGCACACTTTGTTCGTGTTCTCATAATTATAAGAACATGATTTTAGAGGTTTCTTAAATGAACTGTAATTGATCTTATAGGTCGACGTGCCTTTAAATGTACCCACCTTTGAAGACTGTTTTTTATTCAGCAAAAGCATTCTAAATTAGAAAAAAAATTCCCCTTTTTCCCCTGAGGGAAATTTGGGATCGTTTTAATACGAAAAAATAAAAAAAATTATACGCTTTTTTCTAACAAGCTTAAAATAATCATATAACCTCAAAATATATTTTAAAATTATTTCCTTTTCTAGGTAGCTGAACCCGGTATATCTTCGTTTTGCCCGGAACAGTTGGCCGAAAAATGCCATTCAAATCGGTCCAGCGGTTATCGAATTATCAACATCAACGAGTTTCACCCTCAAGGAATTAATATATATATGGATAATTTATCAAAACGAGTGAATGCATTCCGATACACAAAAATCCTTACGTAGACGTTAGACGAGCTATTTTCTTTCATGTTTGGTGTGAACATGAACATGAATTTTTTCGTTATGTTATGTTTAGACGTTTTATTTTTATTTTTAAACAATTTAAGTTTGACAGAAATTCTTTGACTTTTTCCCCTTTTTGAACCTTGTCAAGGGTTTTCCTTCTTTTCATTCAAATAGCGCCAAAATCCGCGCCTTTTCCTATCAATCCACGCATATGATCGCCTATTGATCATAGAGAAACCAGACTAGAGAGCCAACTTCCCGTGCACCTACCCGATTTTCCCCGTAAAATTTTGAATGACAGCCCTTCTCGCGCGCTCTTTTTTACCTGTCTGTGAATACGTGTATTATTAGTTGCCGGGTGGCACTATTTCTCAATTACAAACAATTTGTAAATGGATTTATAACAATAAATGTACAAAAAGTAAATGTTGATTATGGTTTTTTAGATAACATAACTTGTTCTCTATTCATATTCCGCACCAAAAACTATTCATCCATTCACATTTCAGTTGTTTTTTTTGTTTTATTTGTATGAATTCTATTTTTGACAGCAAAATTCATGCAGCTGCATAAATGAAATCCGTAGGGGGTTGTTCCAAAAATGAGTAAGAAACATGCAAGTTAAGCCCAGCTTCCACTAGGGCATAAGTGAATTTTATATAATTTTCATGAACATTGAATAAATTTCTATTAGGCTTGGTGAATGTTTCCAAATTCGTTTGATTTCGTTTAATAACACTGACCAGTATTCAATAATGTTACTTAGGAACAGTAAAAATGCAAATTCTATTCATAGCTATTTAAAAAAAAAAAAGGATTTGTATCGGAAAGCAAAAAAAAGGGATTAAACTCCTAACAAAAACAAAAAATATAAATTATTAATTGACAAAAACAAGTGCATTCATTGTGCTTTTGGGATTCAAAATGTGATCAAAACCTTTTTTTTCCGAGTATTTCACATAAATATAATGCGATCTACGAAGATTTTTGTATTATGGCCTTTACCAGAAAAAGCCAAATGCATACAAATTTGACAGTAATAGTATAAGCAATAAAAATATCGAATTCATTTTTAGAATTAAACAAGCGCATATTTAATATGTTATTGTTCATTTTACGTACTAATTACAGATTATAATTTATGCTAAAATTAAAAAATATTTTTCGCCACGACATACAAAAAAAATGTTTTCCCTTAACGGCGTTAAAACATTTTGTTTCAGTATGATTTCGAAACATAAAGCATTAAAATCAACAAAAATAAGTGTGTTTTCTTTAAAATATACAAAAAAAGCTTTAAGTTACAAAATCTCTTTTAACAAAAGTAAAAAAAAAAACGTGTTATTTCATTTTATAAAGTTCATAAACTCTCGATTTGGGAAAAAGATCAATTTTATTTTTTGATCGAGATTGCTTTTTATGTTTGATTTGCCAAAAATCTGACACTCTGAGAATGTTCGAATGTAAATGTTAAAAAACCAATTGGAATGGATTTACAGTGAAAGTTTTTTATATAATATTTTTGAGGCCAACTCAATACACACAAGAACCAATAAAATTCGATTTTAATGTTCGATTTGTCCGCAAAAATCTAAAATCTCAGATCAAAATCTGAAAAGTCAAATCGAAAACGACATTAAATTCAACTGTGATGTGAACGCCGTGTAACTAATGGGCACAAAATATGCCGAATGCAGTCGCCCCCACTTGAAATCCCACCAGATAATGGCCGCCCGATGGCATGAAGTGCCATACATTATATTGTATAAGTATTCGTGCGGCATCAATGGCGCTCCTTTGATTTGTACAGGCACGAATACTTATGCAATATAATGTATGGCAGAGAGCTTGTAGGCAAATATACCGTTTCTGCTCTCAGTTGGCTCTCTAGTTTGGTTACTCTATGCTATTGATGATAACATAAAAATTGTGTCCGTTCAAGCATAGTACATTTATATCCCATGCGATCTCGACTGAAATTAAAACGAACAATAATCTTTTGCTTTACCCTTTCTTTTAAGGTTCAACTTTGTCATACATTCATATTTACTAGACTACATTAAATTGTTGCTTTTTATCTGGAGCTATACATACCCAATTTATAGAGCAGAACAAATATTAGGACCAATAATGCGCATCACGAACCTTTCAATTTTAACATTTTAAAATGCAAATTAGTCCAAAGGAAATTTTTTTTTTAGATCAAATGTAGTTCACTTTTTAAAGAGACAGCTTGTCGAAATGCTTTGAACTTGAGTAGTGACAAGCAGCAATAGAGTTGGAGGTACATTTTAAATATCGAGGAGCTTTTGCTATAGCCTCTTGCATACCTTTTCTATAGTAGCAATTGTCAATTTTCCTATAGCAAACTGCCGACGGCAAGTGAAGATTGGTTAGGCTCCTACTTCTCGACTTTGCTGACGATGCCTGGCTCACTCCCGCCTAAAATCATGCACATACACCTAACGGCAACTAAAATTGTATGGGCGGGAGGTTTTGTGGGCCTGATTGTTGAATACACGACTGGCATGAACTAAAATTATTAAACATTCTTTCATCCGATTGGAAATTGCATACTTGTATTGCTGGAAATGCAATAAAAACCATATTGAGGAGTATTGCTTCTGCCGATCGAAATTGGAACTGGAACCGATTTGAAAATTGGAATGTTTTCCAAAATACAGTTCTTCAACCTATCAAAGTCTGTTTTGGTTAATCATTTTAGCTTGTGATGTTGGTCAGCATAAATCTAGCAGAGGTGACTGGCAGTATATTCAGCTACCAACCCTCCAAAGAATCAACGCTGTACGTCTACACGTATGGCTACAAAATAGATATGTTTGTTACTGCACATCAGAACTTTGCCTTACCAGAAATAAAATCCTGGACTTTTTCACTATTCTCAGTGCTTAGGAGAATTTTCTAACAAATCAGTATATGAATTGGAAGAATTTTCGTAAACGCCACCGGATGTCTTAGAAATCCAGAGCTTTTCACAGATTCCACTGTACAGAAGTCATAACCTCAAGGCCATCACATCGGATACCCATTGATCTAAGTGCAACTGGCGCAAAATTGTCTTGTCCCATTAGCGCTTTTATCTACCCATTGATAGCACTTCTTGGTTTTTCGATCCGTAAAATGAACCATTTCGAATCGTCAACATTTTTGTTTTCATTGTTACCAACTGTTTCTTTCTTAAAAACTATCAGCCTTATTTTTAAACGAATAATAGGGAGTGTCTAGAGTTATGCATTCTTTAAAAGGCCTCTTAACGCAAAAACCATATTTATAAAATTTTTAGAGCTGTGTGTATAGTGCTTGTATAAGCGAAACGCGCTTGGAGGTTGTTTAGTGCATGTATTAAGGTGGAATAGTATCGAAACTTCAAAAATCTGTTACATTTCATCTTAAATAAAATCAAATATAAATTGGATAGATTGGTATCGACGTTCTTATTCTCAATTTTCAAGATTTTACAAGTACCTATACTCGATAAGCTGCCGTAGAAATATCTGCAGATATGAGATATTTTTAATTGTTTTATATAATTTGTTTTAATTTACATAAGATTACCGTTTCATAGGAGTTTTCTTAATTCCCATTTGTATTTTAATTTCCATTTCTCACAAGCTGCTAAGTTTTTCTTTTTATCTGTTCGGACAGATAAATGTAATAGATTTCTCCTTTTCAGAATTTTCGGGAGGGTATATAAAGGCGTTATAAATACTTATGCACAGCAGAACTATACGGGTGTTTAAGGGCGTTTAGCAATTTCTAATAAAAGAGCCTGTAGAAGTTCGATTACGGTCTATAGACAGAGAGCAATTGCTTCTCGAAAATTCGTTGCTTTCCGAAAATTCGTTGCTCTTTGAAATGGTTGTTCGTGTGATTTGTGAAGTTTCTTCCAAGTTTTTGTTCAAAGTAGTTGAACGGCGTTGTGTGTCGTCGTCTTTATAAGTCATAAATTACGGGAAAACTTCCATATCTATTTGGGACCTTTTCTTATCCTAATGCCTGAACTCCGATCTGATTCTCGACAAAAACGCATAGCGCGCGAGTTTCATTCCCCAACAAACGGACCAATCATTGGACGCTTTAAAAATTAGTCACAGCTGTAATCCTAATTGATGCAACCTTACAAAACAAAAAAGAAATTCAAGCTAATTACAAACTATAAGTTCGATCGGTTCGCGCTACCACGCCCTTTCAATGTTGCCTACACCAACAATTCCGCATCGCACCCAAAACCCCGCAAAAGGCCAAAACGACAACTATGTCCGATCGTAAACAAAACCACAAGACCGTACATGATGCCTTTTACACGAATCGCATCTCAATAACACATCGGGGCCCTCTTTACAATACAGATACTTTTCCTCGGCGCAAAAAACAAACCAACAAAATCTCTGGAGAAATTGAGACGAAAGCCAATCTATGAAACCATGACGAAGACCGAAAATAAACAGCAGTTACCGTTACTCCAATACTCTTTAGGATGAAAGCCAACAGCCAACGACTGCATCGAAGCGACTTCTTCGTTCCTGCCCCATACCTCGCCGTACGCCATACCATTGCAGCTATGTAACAATGTGAGAGACTTTCTAAAATGGCAACACAAAAGGGGCTCTCAAGCCAAAAATCTGGCACCTGGACAGCGGTAAAGGGAAAGAAGACGATCCCATAACAATGAAATGATACTAAGATGCGCTCACGAATGATTACCCCATAAGCGGCTCGGCTACTGCCACTTCATCGGGTAATATTTGTATGCACGTCTTCGTTGTGATGCGCACTTTTTAGAAGGACCGAGTGGAAACTTAGAGACGTCCTCAAAGGAGACTCACTTTCGGATTTCTCCCTTCGACGGCGGATTTACATGAAAACGGAAGAAAAAAAAAACACCGTGTGCGCACCTTGGGCCCCTGAAATTATGTTATCATCCCTACTTAGGTATGCATCAAACGCACGTTGTCGCCGCCGCTACAAATCATCTGTGCAAAGGCAGGGAGCGGGCGAATAAAACAATTAATTCGACCAACCGAACGACGACGGACGGATGGACATTGGACAATCAAAACCAAGGCAATCGAGATGTTACGCAACCATTGCTGAACACCGCAAACACCAACAATGATGACGATGACGATAACGACGCCTGGGTATAACCATTGCTATACGACGACGACGCAACGCTGTACGTTTTGTTTGCTCATTCCATTCTCAAGACCGCCTTTTCGCCTTCACCCGTCCATCATCTACAGCAACAGCACACATTTGTGTGCGCGCTGGGGGAAAGGGTGTCCCTTGGATGATTTTATTTCGCACTCCCCCGGCTCCCTCTATGCTCGACCTAAGCACGCCGAGCAGATGTAACACTTGCCACCAAACAAGCGTGGTGAGTAAACCCGCAAATTGCCAGTTGGGTTGTCGGTGCGATGCGATGGCTTGTGTGTTGTGTGTGCTCCTTGTGCTCGTTCTGTTCCTGTCTCTGGTGGTGGTGTTCCTCATCATTGTTCGAACGATGAAGACGCGCGTTGAGAAAAACGCAAATGCGGACGAGAAACCAGAGCAAAGATACAGATACAGATGCTCCTACCATTGCCAAGAGAAATGTGAACCAAAGCTCGGAAGAGCGGCAGCAAATGAACAAAAAGAAAAAAAAAAAAAAAAAACACAAAACCGGGAACAGAAATTATTTTAATTTTACGGCCGTAATCGACGTCTACGTCCCCGGCCATTCGCACATTCGACATTGACATCAACATCGGCATTGGCACTGGCAACGGCACCGGCACGACATCATAAGACACGAGAGCCGTTGCTGGCAGCCGTGCCGCGTTTGCGGTGGCCATTCATTCCCGCAACTGATGCGAATTTAATTTCTGATTTCGCATTACGCACTTCATAAGTCGCGTTAAAGAATGCAATAAATTAGCGATATGGCCCGGGAGCAGAAGATGTTAGCGGTTTGTTGGCCATTGAAGGTGCCATCGCCATTGCGATAGCACCCGCCGCCGCGGGCTGCTATAATTGCGAGGTGTGGGGAATGGCCCAGCACTTGCCAATTGGTTGGGGTGGTTGAAGAGCGAATGTAGCTGTTTCTATTGCCGGAACCTAATTTATCTGCATTAGAACTCGTGCCGGAAGTAGGCCGTAATTGGGCGTTTACCATGAAATATGCAGACGTAGGGGTGACTTAATTGCTTTGCTGATCATAAAGCAAATATGGCTCACGATGGAATTATATTAACCCTCAATATAGAGCCCGCGAATAAGTGCTGACACAAACGAGTGTAAGCGGTCCACTGATTGGGTGGAGTCTATGCATCAGATTGGGTGCCTCTTTGCGTCCATAATGGACATCAGTTGCAAAAGCCTTGGAAACAATAGAAGGCAAACCCATCTTCCTTTACACTTTATTGCATAAATAAATGTTAAATGAATATAAGGCCAACGTAAATGAAATGCAGATCGGATACTCATTTACAGAAAAAAGCTGGCAGAGAGCTCGGCTTTCTTGGTCAATCGCAGGCCACTCGATCTTTTGGTAGTTGAGCTAGGTGTGAGCTGATCCTACGAAAGGTACATTTTATCAAACATTTCTCTTTGAATTCTGTGGATGCGATCAACAATTGTGATCACGTCACTTATTCACATTCATTTCTCATTCTCATTATAAAGAACCTCTGCGTTAATGCAAATGAAAGGTGTTGCGTAGATGTAGCAACAGAGGGAAATATTGTCGGAACAAAAAGTTTTGTTTCATCATCATCAAGAAAGCTTCCAACTCGGCTAATTGGTTCTGACAAATCAACTTATACAAGAATAGGCACCTTTCAACTTGAGATCTTTTGTTAAGCTCTAGAAATTGACAGCAAACGTACGACGTTCTTCGTAGCTCATTTCTAGCCTGCGGCCTTATCTATAGAAACTTGTCTTGCAAATCTCACTTCCATTGTTACTGTCACGAGAGTCATATTCACATTATACGGTAACAAAACGTCAAAAATAAACAATTTGTCGCATTTAATAACAAATTTGCGTTCAATAGACTCTGACAAAAACTAACGCTAGGTGAGCACATGCGTTTTCCGTCGCACGACCTTAACATCATAGATCAGTTTCACAATATTACACTATTGCGGCTTGCGTTATCGTCAATTGAGTCCATAATCGAATAATGGAGAGCACCTTTTCCATTTCTTAAACTAGCCTGTGATACTCAACTTTTAACAAGATTGCACTAATGTTATACTGTCGTTCTATTTAAAAAAAAAAAAAACAAAAAAAGGAAGCCGAGATTCGAGTCACCCTATAGAAGGAGTTGCAGCTACAAAGCAAGCAACTGTTCGTATACAATAAACGCTAAAAGGAGATAGAACTCATGGCCCAAGCAAACACTCCAACCTCTACACCTTACGAAGGTATATATGAGGTATCTTATTCACTGCTGGTGTAACTGTGGTAGGGTACCATTCCTGGAGAGTCTTGCAGTGAATGATCATAGTACTGCACTCCGACGACAGCACTCTTCAAGTTTTTTTTTTTTTAAATGTGATTAGTACGCTAGAAGTCCCTGAAGATGTATAGGAGATTGTCAAATAACGAATGCATAAGTGACAGTATTGAGGGGCTCAAAAACGGGTAACGTATTATATATAAAATTGTTATCCCTGTGATCAAGAATGATGACAACGATGACACGATTTCTTCCAAACAGTGGTGAATGGTCGAACTGGATTTTTAGAAAGCTTTTGAAACAAATGCCAATCTGGTACCAGAAAGGGATAGCTGTGATAAGTCTATTTATAAAAAGTATCACTTATTGAGCGAGAAGAACCTAAGAACCCAAAAAAAAAGGTCCAAAACATATAATCTGACCAGCACCAGCAATATGGCAAGTAATATTTTATTTTTTTTTTAAAAAGTTCGACCGAGCCCGTTGCCTGTGCCTAGGCTCCGTCATTTGTGTGTTCCATCCTCGTATAGGGGAGTGCTAACTTGCTCTCCTTTCAAACTACACTAATAGTCCTTTTGAAGCGCTATAGGTAGCTTCTTTTTTTCCAAAATAATCTTTATTCGCTATTAACAATGGCTCATGACAATAAGTTTTGGAGACGATTACGGTCGTATGACGTTTTCAGTTGTTTTTGACAAAGCGCATTCTATCAGTCCGATTTTGAGTCGCTCTGTAGGTTAGGTTAGGTAAGTGGGTTGTCGAGACAAGGTGAACCTGCACATTTACATCAATGTAGATCATTGAAGGCTGTGCCTCTTCAATACCGGGCTGGATATTAGACTCTAAGACCTGAAAAGTTTGCGGTTTATCAAACGAATATATAGCCCCAAAAGGAGCAACCATGGTCAAAACCCTAGGTTCCGGTGATTAATTCACTTCCCCGCATACTATATGTTGTCGCTGAAATGTTTATTCAGCAAGTTAGTACTTCCATTGGCAGTACTGTGGTAATTTTGCTTGAACAACTTATCTTTCGGGACCAATGTCGTCAACATTTTTGAAGAAAGAGTCAAACAAACTTAAACCTTGATAGATCTGTTCATAAAAATTTTTCGAACAAAGCGAAAGTAGTGGTAAATATCAAACCTCGGCTTGGAAATTTCAGCCAAGACATAATTGTCTTCAAAGCCTAAACAGCCGGTATTGAAAAAAAGTCTGGAACATTCTTACAACCAAGCTCAGCTATACATACATGTAGGTACCTAACTTTTTAGAGTGAGTATCGTCTTCTTTATCTCAATCAACGAGCTTTTTATGCACTGATTTCTTTCTCTTTTCCTCTTTCTTTCGAGAATTTCTGGAGTACAAATTGATCTTCTTCTTCTGCATTCAGCAGACCCCTCCACGCTCCAAACTGAATAATAGGTACACGTGACTCGTATATATTTTGCTATAGTCATGAGGATCACTCAAGTATTTTCCTACTGGAGCAAAAGATCGCCTTGCTGTTCTGTAAATATGGATCTATGGATGTCATCAAAAATGCTACCACTGCTTACTTAACATTATTTTGAGACCTTGATGTTCTTTTTATGACAACTGGCCGTGCATCCTAGAAATGATCTTAAACAAGCATTCATTGGCGAAGCCTTATTTGCTGTATCGTGGAATTGTCGATTACGACATAAGATAGCTTATTTGAAATAAGTCCAAAATTGTCATTCATATTTGCTTTACAAAATTCAATCATCATCACGAACGTGGAACCTCACCTACAGCACTGGCAAATGTGCTACCTGTATGCTGTGGAGCACTTCGTGCACGCATCTAAGGCCACAACTTTCACCGCTTGTTCGTTTTGGAAGCAATTGCTTTAGAACCACAGTAATGATGACAAGACGATGACCTCTTTTTCTTCGACGAGTGAACAAGAAAAAGAAAACCGAACCTTCAGAACCACATTTTCAAATTGAATTTCTTCTTTGGCAACCACATTTCACCGGACGCCGGTGTTGAGATGCAGACATCCGAATTTCCAACTCTCTCTCTGTCCCTCCATCGACGAACATTCATTTTCAGTTTATCCTCTAATTAACATTCGCATCTTGTTGTGCTTCATTGGATTTGGTAAATCCGCAAAATAACTTTGCGCAAACAGCAAAGCAGGGACGACGGCATGAGTGGGCGCTGTGGGCCCCACCATCACCCACAACGAAGTAATTTAATTTCTCTCCCCTGGAGGAAAAACAACCAAAACGAAGCTAGGACCGAAACAAAAAAAAAACCATCGCTCCACCAATACCCGAGAAATAAGCATGTGGAGAATTTAATTCACCCCAAACCATTCTCGCCTCGCAATAAGCAAAACAAAACCCGAGTCAGCTAAAAAGGTTGCTATCCTTCCACGTCCACATGCACTGCTCTGCCTTTCACTCCACTTAAACTCAAAACTCGGCCAAACCCATCAACATGATCATTGCCGTCATTGCGAACGGACTTTCACAGGATACTTCGCGTTTCGCATAGGAGAATGGGATAGCCAAACTCACACACATATTCCCATTCACGCATCACACTCCAGCACAATGGCAGCCCACAAAAGTGCATCATACACACTGGCCGCCACATAGAGAGGAGTGGGCGATAGCAGCAATGCTTGGCTGCGTAGGATTGCCTTCCAGCGCGGCTGCTAATATGAAATTCGAATATCACATTATCGGCGAAATGCAAAAAAAGATATATCATAAAAAAAATCAAGCAGAGGACCTCTCATCAGTGTGCGGTGATAAACAAAAAAAAAAATCAAAACAAAACAAAAAAAAAAGTTTTACATGCAAAAAGAAGGAAAAAATTAAAAAAAACCTCATCCAACATTTTTATATCCTTCTCTAATGCATTCATCGATGATTGGGCATGTGGCCCACTGTCGCATTCGGGTAGTACACGCGTGTATGTGTGCACAAGTGGATGCAAAACAAGGAGCACTAGATAGATTGGTGCGGTGCCAACTACACGCACGAAAATAAAAATCCAAACGACCACTATACGCGAATTTTTCGTTGGTCATCCAAGGGGATGGGGTGGTTTTGCTTTTTATTTATTTTTATTTTTTTGTTCTGCCCCCCCTTTCACGTGTTGACATGTTCTTCGTTTTTTAGTTTTTCCATGGGTATACATCTCACACTATGGCGAAAATGTACGCAGCCAAAGTGCTGTGCCCCTAACCACCCGCTCATCAGAGCACCGTGGAGCACAGTGCAAATTTAATTCCCGAACGCAGTGTCGACTGCGAGGAGTTTTCCTGTACACGGTACAAAATTGGAATAAGTTGAGATGTGTTTTTGAAGAAAGAGTTTAACAAAATAAGTGCACCACTGGGTCGCACTTAACTTCCAGTAACCGATAAATTTATGAGCCAACTTTCTACTTTCTACAATAATAATTCCTTCAGGGTGAAGCTCGATGGCGTTATAACTCGATAACCGCTAAGCCGATTTTCATGATTCTTTTCGTTTTTATGGTCGTGTTGTTGTATTTCAGGTTTAGACAGAAAGAAAATTCCGGAAAAATATATTTATTTGCATTTTTTCGGGCAAAACGTTTAGGCTGTAACAGACTGTAGCTGCATACACACAAAGGGGGATGGCATTGCCAGATGCACTTTTTCGGTTGCTTAAACGTCGTAAATACCTATCTCTCTAGATCGACATCTTTCAAGCGAGAAATGCTTGTCCACTGAGTAGCAAGTAAAAATGTAAAATTTAACCTTCCTCTGGATCTGCGGGATCTGGATCTGGATCCCTTGGTAATATGAGAGTCTCATAATTAATTTTCACGGTTCTGTTGTGCGACTCCTCATGCAACTGCTTAGTGTGGCTATGCCTAAAAAGCTTAAAGCTGTTATTCATTTTCATATAAAATGTATCTTGTAAAAGGCACCTTTTAACCGTTCATTTTGAAGAGATATTTGTAGTCTTATGACAGGGAACTGCTACAACTTGGAGTTCTAGAATTTATTTCTTCTGAGCTTAGGGGAAATAATCCTAATGCAGCTTATAAAAGCCGAAGTCTCTGTTGTTGAAAAGTAATATCCAAGTTATGATTTTTATTGTGTTGTACCTATAGGTTTCCATAAACGTCTTTGAATCTTCTAAGGTGCAGCACCTATTATTGGAAAGGGATCTCAATTAATACGCCTTTCTAAGATAACCAAGAATATCAATGATTTTAAGACTATAAAGTAAATACCATGAGCTTGCTGCGAAGTGTGGTATGTTTTCGGGATTCAATAATATCCGAGAAGTCTGGCTCAACCATCGTCATGTGGAAGTTATTTTGTCTTTAAACCTTTACCGCATTCGTATACCCATAAAATGTTGATAGGTAGTTCTGCCTGTATTTCAATAGGAGGGGTGACGGTTTTTTTCAAAAGAGACTACTCGGTTACAGGCATATTTGTTTTAACTTCCAGATGTCAAAATTAGTATGGTTTGCGGTTTCGCCATTCAAGGGTTGACTTTTGCCGGCGGTATAAGACTTATTCGAGCTCAGTTGGGGAGTTGGGCGGTGTCCAACCAGAGAACTAGTTGCGTGCACTCTGATATTATTCGTTTGCCTATAAGCTTACAGTCAGTTAATGATTACAGAGGCTCAAACGTAGCTAAGAGAGACGTTAACCATTCCCACAACCGGGCATGTTGAAAGGTCCACCCAAGTATGTACTGCCTCACAAGTCTCTCGAACCAAATTAACTCGAACCGTACAGTTTCTTCGAGTGCATCCCTTCAACGTACGTACTAGGTAGGCTTTTTTCTACTAATGCGTATGCACTTGCATTAAAATTACCTCCATCAACTCTAGCCCGCAACTACCAAGCGGGCGGCCATCGATGTTAAACAAAAAGAAACTAAAAAAAATCACCTCACACAATAAGAGAAAACAAAAAAAAAGCAAATCAAAAAATAAAAATGTACACTGAAATTATTTCCGCAGAGAAACAAAAAAATATAAAAAAAATAAAATAAAAAACAAAATATTATTAAAATAAAAAATTAATAGATCGGGGGTAAGGTTTACATTTGGCAGAGCCATACGAAAAAAGAACATCCCTCCAGTTTAATGTTGCCAACGTATGTACGCACATTGGAGTGAAGAGTGCTACTTATTTAAAAATGCAATTTTTTTTTGTTTGTTACTTTTTTTTTTGATTTTTTACTTTTCAGGACAACATATTTTTATTTTTATTTTATTTTTGTTAAATTTATTTATACATGCGTTTTTAATTTTTCCTGGTATAAAAATCGAGCTTCTTTCCATATTACACACATATATGGGAGAATGGGAGAGCTGCGGAACCTGAAGGGGGCTACATGCATGATCTAAAAAGCACGAGTTAAATAGCTGAATTGGTTGTGGGAAAAAATACCACTGGCGAATAGGAGCATGTTAGGAGGTGGCTTCTGGTTGGGAGATTCAATTTCAGCCCAATAGAGGATGTTCTATGGTTAAGTTTGTTTTATTTTATTTTTTTTATTTTTTTCCTGGCATGTGTGAGTGTGTGGAAAGCATACATCTTCTCATCATGTCGACTTTCTATTATGCGTTATTTTAATTGAATTTCCAAAGTTAAGTCAAACGCAAACAAGACTGCAATTGAGCGAGGTTATTCAGAGGGCAGGGGTGATTCACAGAACGTTGTAGACCGCCAATTATAGACCCCAATCAGCGAAACTTACATAATAAGGTCTGTTCGAGCCCTCGAGAAATCATATTCCGAGTCGCACTACTACGTGTTGAAAAAATTTCCATAGACCAATCTTTATCCTCGTTATAGCTCCGAGTATAAAGTATCTATTGTGCATTGACTCAGCGGTTAGTGCGTTGCTACCACCGGCCCGCAGTAAGTATTTGTACGCTGCCAACGTCAAGAGCTCCTCCATTTTATAACCGCAATTGCGGAGAGGAATAAATTGAATACTGATAAACGGCTCACCGAGTTTCAGTAGCATTGTGCAGAGGGGAGGATCACTGTATAGATATAACAGTTTTTAGATATAACAAACAAACTTTGGTTCCTCAGCATGAGGAGCTGATTCCGAGACTTATCCGGAATACTGGCCTGATTCAGGTCTGGTCTCAACATGGGATAGAAATAAAAATAAAAAAACCTTAGCGATAAGTGACCTCTGTAAATCTGATGGTAACATAATATCCGCATTGACTTTTCCCACTAACTGCATATAGCAATTGGCATATTTCTGACATTTCTAATTGTCAACTTAAGAATGATGAGATAAAGAGGGTACTGCAAGCTTCCCAAAGAGTTTAATCCAAGCTACAGAGAGAATGAATGTAGTAGTACTACATATATATAAGTATATAGTGGAAAAGCAGTTGATACTTCCAGAAAACACCTACCATCTCATAGGTCAGACCGCTCGTGTAATTTTCGTATAACAGACAATTGTGCTAAAGAGACAATAATTGCAATAAAATCAGAAATAGGGCAATAAAAAATTTCCTCCAACTTTCTTCGTTTTAAGTTACATTTGTAAACAGCGGCCACATTTTGGGTGGCAAAAAAATAT
Organism: Cheilosia variabilis; assembly: GCA_951230905.1. NCBI lineage: Eukaryota > Metazoa > Arthropoda > Insecta > Diptera > Syrphidae > Cheilosia > Cheilosia variabilis. The sequence goes on along the minus strand of OX579677.1, from coordinate 59,474,214 downwards.
TGACTTATATTGAGTAGGTATACCTACTATCTTAACAACAATTGTATAATTAAGCTTTATGCAAGACGCAGCCCCCACCAACGGAAAGCTGGTAAGACTTCATGAACCCACAGAGAGTAGTTGAACTCTGGTGATTGCTCAGCAATAAATCTGCAGATCGCACAGACCTCCCCCCCCCCCCAAAAGTCGGCTTCATGTCTTTTAGTTTGGTCACAACTCCAGCCTTTTTACAAAGGATGGTGATAGTTAGTGCCTTTCGGTCTTAGATAAACCATGGTAGTTCTTAAGCCTGCTTACTTTTTTTTTATCTTCATAATAATTGCGTCCATTTTTCCCAAATGGTTCGCATTAGCGTCGAAAGATACTTGCCGCTGCGGAGGGATCTGCCAGCAATAACTCAGCTTTGATGCCATCAGATCTAACCTTTTGCTGGCCTTGAGGGGATTGATTGCAGTTTGGACTAAAAGTTTCGAGAAAAGTTACAAAAATGTCGATCAACTTTTGAAATAAACATTTGGATTTCTGTTGCTTTGGCCTTTGGATGCCTTTAGTGCCATTTTGGCACAGACATCTTTTAGGGTTAAGACCTCATTGATTTTTCGAGTAATTTTAAGCGCCAAGTGATTGTGAAAAATAGGCAGTCCGAATTTAGCTTTATTTGCATTGGTCACCCTGTAATTGGCGAAAGAAACTCCTCTTGGATTTTGACGACCTGTGCTTCGAGGAGCGTTTTTGTTGAAATGTACCGAAGGTTTTCAGCTTTTTGACAAACTAAGCTAGGAGCTGAAAACCTTCGGTACATTTCAACAAAAACGCTCCTGTCGTCAAAATCTCCGTGCAGTTTAGGACAAGCACTTCTTGATAAGATAGCTCTACTAAGTTCTTGGTGAATTAAATGCTGAAACAGCGATTTCTGTTAAACCATTATACAGTGTCGCCAGATTGAGCGCTTTGTCGTATTTTGGGCTATATTTTTTCTTAAAAAACGATGGAAATTTCTTCAATGAGCGCCCAACACAAATTTGGGCTACATATCGCTTAACAAGTTATGTGTAAATTTCGTTTGTTTTATTTCTTCACAAAACTACCAAAAAGAAATATTTTCGAACAAACCCGCAATTTTAAAACTTGGCAGCACTTTTGCAGTCAAGTGACACCGAACATTCGTTTAATTTGCAGGCACACACATTTTTTTGCAGGCCTTTTGATTTGACACAAGCACACAAGCCACAGAGCAGAGACAATACTGAGACCACTAACTTCGGCCAATTTCCCGTTACTTTCCTACAAGCTATATTTTTATGGATTTGGTGCGCTAGTATTGTTACATAGAAATTCGTATTGACAAATGTCACGAAACTTCAAAAATTCCGGCTCAGCAACACACTCCCAACAAATATGAGCCACTTCCGCTTTGGCCAAAGTTGCCAAAGAATTTTATCCGTTTCATTTGAAATTATTCGTTACTTTTGGATAATATTTTTTTTTTATGAATAAGTGCACATTTGCTTAAAATGTTCATGAAAAATTAACAATGTAGATTGGTTGAGGGAAAATAAAAACATTTTGAGCAAATTTTCTTCATTATAAGAAAAATCTACACACGAAATCGAAGTTAATTATATCCAAAAGCGGAAAATTCACAACCAAGTTTGCCCTATGTTTCTAATATATAGAACATCTCCCTTAGGTAGTTTTATCAACCAACAAATCAGATTATTCGCCTTTTTAAAATTTATAATAACTAACCAATGGCATTCAGTAATATAAAAATATGGTATTCCCGAACTCTTTCACATTTCCCCACGGTTGCCGCGGTTGGCAGCATTTATTTTTGTATTTTTTGTATGTTTTTGCATGTCACACGGATTCTTAATTGACATAACACCGATAGGAAAACAAAATGGCGAATTTGAATAAAAACTGAGGGGGTCAGCGGCAAGAGGATTGTGAGTTGGGGGTCTCAGTATGGTTTGTCTATGGTTGGGGGTCTCAGTATGATTTGTCTATGCCACAGGGGCCAGTTGCATAAGGCAGTGGGAAATATACAACAAAAAAAAGTACTTAAGGAATTGGAAAAATTTTCAACGATTTTTGGGCTTCTTTCTGGGCAACGACTTTTGGCTAAATTTTTTTAAGGTTTGGGCGCTTAAAGCAAACTAAATTCTGGCAGCCCTGCCATTAGAGATAAATACAAGTCTCAACTCTCAACCATGATTCAGCGACTTACTTAACTTCAGATGGCGCTCAACCTAGAAACCTCTGTACATAGCGTGTTGACTTGCTTTTAGTATAGTACACACGCTGAATGGGTTGAAGTTTTCTTTTTTCGATATGACACCCGAACACGATTGACACAGATCGATCATTTGGCGCTTTCATTATTTTACTGATAGATAAATTCTTTAAAAAAAAAGTTAGTTAAAACTTCGTTTTCTTACGCAATGAAAAAATAAAGCACAAACTTTTTATTTGCTTAAATAAAAACAACTCTTGCTCTTAGATATGAATTTGTACTTTTTTACTGCTTACCTATATTTGAATATTCCCGCCATATTTTTTAGATTTTTGGTTCAGCGAGCTTTTATACTTTGTTGGTTACCTATTTATAGAATTTTCTCGCACTGAGAGATATGTGACATTTAGCCGATGGCAACAATGCCAATGGCAGTATGGCAACAGATCTCGCATTTATTTTTATTTTCTCAAAGTTGACTGCAGCTTTTTTTTTAATAAGTCATTGTTACTTTGACAGCTTTTCATTCAGTATCGGTTTGTTTTTAACTTTTTTTTTTTTACTTAGCACTCGGAATTAAGTGTCACCCATGTACCTTTTAAAAAATTTGATAAATTATTTATTGGAATTCTTTAGCTTTGTTTTAAAAAACATTTTCAGAGATAGCACGCCATTTTTATCTGTTTCTTCTTGTGGAACGCATTGGCTCAAAATGAAAGCCTTTTATGTCAGTAAACACATTTTTTACTAGGCAGCACTGACAACTTGCAGCGTTCTTCGGATACTTAATTTAAATATCATCATCATATTGATGTACCTACCTAGCTGAATATTTGAAAAGGATTACCTCCGATCTTGGCTTGTGAGCTACGCACAATTGCTTCAATAATGCTGCTGAAGACGTCTTCCGCATCTGCATCCAAATTTCTGGCGACCCTGATAGTGATTTTCCTCCTATTTCGTCCTGTATTATGTACATAAATCTATGAACGATGAGAGAAGAAAATGCAAAATAAGATATAACTTGCGTAAGTTTTGCAACCACCCGGTCTAGAACATAAACTTGACAGACTTACATATATGTACTTGCATTTAGGTTGAACTAAATCTACCTAATACCGTAGATGAAGCGATGACCTTCATTTTTAAAGATATTGATGCCTACGAACTCCGAAGCCGCTTCCTATCCATCGATGAGTGTCGACCTACGACCCACCCCCCTCTGTTTTCTTTAGCAATCCAGATCCAGATCGCTTGTTTTTTTGGCGTTTCAGAAAACATTGAAAGCTCAACTTGAACGATGTGGACTGCACCTACTTAGATCAAGAGTCGCCATGAAGGCGACTTCGCTATACGCCTCTCGACTTAATGCAACCGATCTATCATTATTTCGAATCTCAGTTGTCACACGCGAAATTTTAGTTTCTCCCGGCTCTGTGGCACATGCACGAGTATGCACACATTTCCACCATCACGTGAACGTTGCGTTGGGGGCCATCGTAATGACAACGAACATTTTTTTCGGCTCTTTTTTGTTTTACCCATCTCTCGCCGACGAACTTATGCAGGAGCCAAGCGATATTTTTTTTTTTTTAATATTACATTAACCAAGGCATGTACAAATTGGTTTCGAAGCTGCGTACTATACGTGTGCCCCTGGTACAGTGTGTCGTGTGTGCACCTACAATGCTGTGTGTGGTTATTTTTTTGGTGGCCAATAGACTGCTTTCTTCTACAACACATCTCATCTACTTTGGGTTCCCCCAACGAGTCCCCTCTGCCGGTTTGACTGCCTGTCCATGCGTTCGACTAACTGACATGTTGCACTGTCACCATGCGTTGCATGTACAGTGTCGCTGTATTTTTATTATCATGTCGTTGATATTTTTTGGCAATCCCCAACCATGGACTCGCACACAGCCCGATCCGAATGTGTGCGTAGCTTTAGTTTGTTTTGATGGCTTCTCGTTACTTGTTCTATTTGTTTTCTTTTTGGCAACAGAAAAAACAAAAAAACAAAAACGAATTGTATCACCAGGACGGTTCCCCTCGTCCTTCATGTGCAAAACACCCAACGCAAAATAAGGGTTAAGTGTGTGCTATTGTGCAATTGGGGGTGCGCAGGGTGGTATCACCAATTTCCAATCAGCCCCAATAGGCTGCTTAATAACTACCACTACCGACCGACCGCAACGGAAGAGCCAGAACGAGGACGAGGACTATACCAACTACATACCCGCCACAGCACGCAGCAGAAATGTGCATTTGCTATTTTTTTTTTCGCTTTTTTTTCCTGTGGGCGCATTCAATGTCAATGTGTTTAAAAAAGCGGATTGAACTTTTTTTTTGTCGAACTTTTGAACGTTTTTTTTCCAATTGTCAGTTGTTGTTGCTTATTATTATTGACTGGGCTAAATGATGTGTGCGTGAGCGCCAGCTCGAGTGTTAGTGCTCGCGTAGTAAGTGTTGTTGCATTTGGAGCCAACCCCAACCCCTGGCGCAAAATATAAAAATTGTTATCCGTGTTATGCGTGTGTTAGGCCAGGCAGGATATAATTCGCGAGATTTTGTTGCTTTTGTTTTCTTATACGTAGGTAGTGGGGGTTGTGTTGGGGGGGTTGCGTTGCGATTTTTTCTCGCGCGCATACGAATTTTTATTTTCCGCTCACACATTTTATTTGTAAGTATGACTATGCCCCGCGCAGCGGCCGGGGGGAATCAGTGCATTTTAGTGCGAATTTCGGGCACTGCACTGTGCACGCATACACTTGCACGCACTACAGTGAATTTTTATATTTATTCGGGGATTTTTTTTTTGTTGTTTTTTATATTTTTTTCGGTTTTATACAATTCTTTTTTCGTGTGTGCATTTTTTCTCTCGTTTATTTGCACACACTCCGGTGCTTTGGATATGAACGTACGTATGGGAAACCATAGGCTCTCGCTCTTCTAACCTCCTCCCGCTTCGGCCCTTGCCGGATTCCTTTTTGTGTGTTTGTTTCGTCTTTCTGTTCGGTGTTTATTTTTTTATTTTTTTATTTTTTTACTTTTTTGGTACAAAATTTTTATTTATTACACTAAACTTGTAGTGGTCTGACGATGATGATGACGGTCGTTTTCGGTCAAAATACATGCCTATAATGGATCTTCCCATACCAGTGCATCGGCAGCAACCCCCCTTGTCGAGTGTATACACCCGCTAGGAGGTGCGCACCGATGTGAGTGTGGTGAGCGGTAGTGGCCCCGCTCTGTAGTTAAGTGTGTACCTGTGTGTGAGCTGCATCTTTTGGACGGCATTGCATTTTTATAGGGTATAATGTTGATCCTTTTTTTGGGGTACTGGTCGGTTGTGTTGTTGTTGTTGTGTCATTCCTTTTTTTTCCCAATTTGGATTATTTTCTGTGATGGAGTTGCATTTTTTGGTTATTTTGTGTTTTTGGGCCGATTTTTGTGTGTCGATAGAGGAGGACAAACTGTGCTGTGTAGTTATGTTCACTCGGTTGTTTTTTTATTTTTGTTTTGTTTTTGTTGCATGTTTTGGTCCATGTGAGTGTGTAATGCTATAAGCAGCGCGCAAATATACATTTAAAGTAGCCGAGAACATTGACAACAAAAATGTAAAAAAATAAAAACGAATCACCACTGGCAAAGGAATTGGAAAAATTACGAAGGCAACTTGCAACAACACACACAATACACATAGAATGTGCATTGCTGGTCCTCCAACACCACACGGCAGACGGCACTCATCGTCATCATCATCAGCGTAGTCAGAAACTCCAAAAACTTTGACCGAAAATATTATTTCGGATAGTGCGGATCCGTTTAGATGAACAGCAGTAAGCTTTTGGATTGGTCGTGTTCACAGTTGCCATCCGTTCTGAATTATTTTTCAAATAGAAACTTGTAACAATTTTTGACTCTTGCCTATGGTCTATGATGTGAAATAGTGATATTGCAAATATTTTGTAACCACCTTTAAAACTCTGAAAAATGTTTTAACATTTAAAAAAAAATCAAGTGATCATTAGTTAATAAAAACTGTCCTGAAGGACTTGTTTTTCGAAATCGGGGTTTTTGACCTACATAATTTCGGAGTGAAGAAAAAGTATATTTCTGTTGTTTTTGTTTAAAAAAAAAGATATTTCGAAAGCAACGAATCGTTATGTAAATTTTGCACATAGTTTTTTTTTATTGTTTAAGTTTCCATTATGCAAATTGTTGCACAGCGAAAATTTGGTCATTTGTTGGTTTCTTTTTGTTTTGCTTTATGCTGCGCATTTCAATTCGGTGTGTGTTGTCAAATTGAAATTCGCAGGCGCCCTTGGATTATGCGTACATATTTTTAAATTGGAGAATTGAAAGTTTAAATTTTTTTTTGTATTTTGTGTTTGTGAACAAGTGCTCAACGAGAAGTAAAATAATATTGCTAAATATTTCTTTATTATTTTAGAGGAAAACATTAATAGTTGTATTGGTGATAAACTGTCTAAGAAACGATAAAAAATTCATGAATATACCTACAAACTCGAAGAAGTTAAGACTTGAAAGTTTGTGAACATTTCTGTCGTAATAAATATAATTAAGGTAAGTCAATTAACATTGTGCTCGTAAGCAAAACAATTTATGTAGCTGAACAAAACCTAAGTTTAATTTATATTTGTAGCCTTGGTAGAGACAAAATTTGTGCTGGCAATTTATCCAATTAAATAGGTAGAGAAACAGCAAATGAGACAGAGCTATCTGCGAAGCATTCAAGAGAAAAGGAAACGGAAACGTTGTCATCACTCGGTTAGCTTATACCCACGTTAAGTTCTACTGCGTTATTTTAAACTTTAAATTTATCGAACGCGATAGCTTACTAAGTAGCTAGATCTGATATTTGTCACCAAATTGGTTTTCTTGACTCATTTTCGATAGGAAAAAAAAACGATAGTTGGCAATATTTACATAAAATTTGAATGTCGATATTCACACAAGATGAAAATTACTACAATTTTCTATTAAATCCATCTCACTTTCAGAATGTCACCGTAACTTATAGTTGAAAAATTCGCAAAATTCCTTACGTATAGAAGAGACGCTGCGCAATAAAAACCATACAAAATTTGCATTTGCACACATCGAAATGTCAACTGGGGGTAAATGAGGAAGAATATTCTTGACAAAATCCATAATATATTTCAATCTTCTGATATTTCAAATGTCAACTAGACGTAGGTACTTGTGCAGGAGTTACTGGACAAGATTTCTCGTCTTCCTCGCCATTAGAGTACCTATATTGAAAACTAATAACACGATGGGAATTAAGGCAAATCGACAGAGTGAAAAATGGTTTCACTCTGCTGTCAGACTGAGTAGTTTAATTTCGCAAACTTTTACCCTAGGATTTTCCAAAGAAAGCGCTAAAAAAATACCATTCCAAAATGCCCGATTTGATTTTATTAATGATAAAATATATTAAGCATTCAAATTTAAACATTTAACATATTTATAGAAAATATAAAACATTTGCCACCATAGATTATTAAACGTTTATAGAATTTCGTACGACATTTAAACTTCATTTATTTACTATCTACGAACTTTTGCAAAGTTTATACCTACGGGAATTTTTGTTTATACACACAAAAGATCTGTTCGTGCAGTCAACTGCAAACCTTTAATTGTTTGAGCTTTGTTAAAAACAGAAAATAGTGCGAAAACAAGCATTGCGAAAATTGGAAGAAAGAGAGCGAAATCAATTTCCTCTCTCTCATTATTTTAACTTACTTCTACAAATAGATGTGTGGGACTGACAGTTGAAGTATCTGGCATGTGATATTTTGTAGGGTGTATTATTAAAGTTTGAGGAATGCTTTGCGACACGAACACACTGCATCGTTTACATTTTCGTCGATAAGATTTACTCAATTTGTCTGTTTTCGACATTTATTTTATTTGACTGTATTCTGCTACTTAAATTCGTTTGCAAAATATTAACCTAAAAATCTACAAATGTACTTTACTTCAAATTGAGAGATATCCCTCTCTCGGTTTTTGAGACTTGACCTTTTCATTTTTGTATGTATACCTACTAAAAGTACTCGAACAAAATCAAAATAAGACACGCCATGCTCTTATATATTATAAGAAAACCGTATTCTTTTATTTAGATTACAAATTGTTGCTCGGTTTCGAAATCTTTTATTTGCTGTCACGAAAAATTAGAGAAATACTTGCGTAAGAAATTGATTGCGTCTACTTAAAACCGTGAAAAGATATATGACATTTAAGCCCAATTATTAAAAGATGGAAAAACTTTCTTCAGTTTGTGCCATCGATATTGTGCATAATATTGCTTTTTTGAATCTGAGCAATAGGCTACGTTTTTGCATTGATTTCTATAATGATATATTTCAAAGCAAAGCAAATTACCTAGCTTAATAAGTTTGACAGTTGTCTGACTTGATGTGTCCCAGACTTGATTTTCCTAGATCGATCACATGATTTTTGTTTTGCCAGTTGACATTTTTGGAGGTATAGACGACGAATCTAGTGAAGAACTCTGTGACAGAGTTGACAGTGCGTGTATATGGCTGACGTAAGAAATCCGATGTTTCCGACAAATCTATTTTTTGCGGTCAGGGTACATATAGTCCAGACCTAATGTTGTCGCTTTTTCAGTTGTTTTTTTTTCTATTATTATAGGGATATCATTTTTTAATAACTTATAACAACAAATGCGATGGTAGACTCACGACTCATATGTCAAAAATTATTTCCATTCCCTCCACAATGTTTCCCACCCAGAGAAACTCTTCTTTGTTGTGTAATCAGATCGGATATAAGCAAACGTATTATTAAACACAACTTAAATTAATGGCGTGCATGAAACTGAATTGAGTTCAGTGTTGCCTTGTCACCTACCTCTTATAGGAGTAGATCTACTCCGCTTTTCTCTCACAGGTTATCAAATCCACTACGGTTTCTATATACCTAGCTATTAAGTTTGCAGATTTTTTTCGAATTTAGAAGGCAGCTCAAATTTGAATGGTATAACTACCTACCTATGTATTTTGAAGATGATTTTGGAATGATTTCTATTGTAGAAATTTCAGAAAAAAAAAATTCCAGGGGAACTAGCAACAACTTTACTTCATAGGTATAAAAGTTATTATAATATGCGTAGTCAGTTTAATTTACCAATAATATAAGTCAAAAGAGGCATTGTTACTCAAACTACGTATCTTTCTATAGATTTTAATATGTGGTTGATTCAGACCAAGGTCAGGCAAGATTTCTATTACGATCAAAAAGAAAAACAACAATTCTCGAGGTCGTACATTAATTTTTTTTTCCGAGTAGGTACATACATATAAGAATATCCGCATCAAGCCGAGGATGATGTAGGATGGATGGAAATAAAGACTGTGGCGCTCGAGTATGTATGCAGTTTTTTGGTTGCCACTGTATAGCCCCAGAATAGATTTTACTGCGACATTATGTATTGCGATGTACAGAGCTCTGTTATTTTCAATTCAACTGTGGTAAATACTCTGTAGAGTTGCAGATCGGATTAATGTTTCAAGCTTGAATTGGTTAAAATTATGTAACTTTTGTCATTCAGATATACAGTGGCACTAGTTAGGTATACCTACTGGCAATGTCAGAGAAATAAAAATATTTAACGCAACGAGCTGTATCAATAAATTGTTATATAAAATGCTTTGCTTAGCCTGTCTTAAACAAGGGATAAGGATGGCAGATATACCTAAGTGTTTATTTACCCACTACCCTAAACGAAAGTCAGTCTCCATTTTTTAAGTTTGTTAACAACCATCAGAAACAGCATGTTACTGACGCTTCTTTACTTTTAGGTAAAGGTGATCCAGCTGCGGATATAAAAAGCGTAAATACTTTTTTGACTCATACTACTGTCGCATGCTGCATTTCCTGACGAAGTCGTTGAGCTCAAATTTAGTACCTTCAGCGATCTTCATTTTATTTTTCAATGAATGTGCCGCCGGGCAGTAATTCAATTACTTTCTTCTGTTATCACTAGCAATCAGTTGCTGGTTAAATATAAAATAAAACGGGTGTTCCACTATCGGTTGCTATATAAATTACATGATTATTTGTTCAGACAAGATCTTTGCTTCGCGGTAATAAATTGATCGCTCAGCACTTGAACAACGTTATGAAAATATTGCAAACTCATTTACAAAGATCTAATAAATAAATCTTTTGGGCACAAGTTCTTATAACTGTATAGTTGTGGTGTGTGTTTCTGTTAGACTTCGCTCCGTCAAATTTTAGTTGGTGGGGAACCGTTGACATTCAACAGATCCACACGCACTTAGTCACAATTTACGTGGAACCTCTGGCTTTGTGCCCCATCCAGAAAAACGGAGATAAATACTTTGATCTGCGACCTACAGAGGAGTAGGAATAACCTTCCGAATGCCGCGTAGAAGATCTTGTCGACTACGATTATACTGTGTGTGAACAACAGATCCTCTCAGCTCTCAATAGTAAACTTAGAACGGTTGGGATGGTCAATCTTTAAACAAATCTTAATACTTCAAAACGTTTTAGAAAATACGCATATGAATATCCCATCGACTCAGAGCACCTCTATGCTTAAAGTCGCCCATAACGGCGTATCAAAGGACGAACTATAAATACCAATGCCAGGTTTCGGCACACTCTTTTGTATAGGATGACAATGGCAAAACCTCGCAGCTCCATCAAAATTCGTAAGATTATCATCGAACTATTTGATGTCGAAAAAGGTTTAAGAATCGATGACGGTGACTTCTTTACCATCATTTTCGAAGCAAATGGAAGCAAATGTTGAAAAAGAGGCGCGATGACGGGTCTGGCTTTAAACGAGGAGAAAATTATCTTCGCATGGCGACTTAGGAAAGACGTCACAATGCAAAACTCAGCTACAGCTTTAAAGTAGCTCACGACTATGTCCAACACGGCTCTACAATTGCCTCCAAGCGAAGTACCACTCTTGCTAATTGCTGATTTTGCGGGTTGAGAAGAAGGCTTCCACGAAGTAAGGCCCTCTTACATAGCACAATGGAGATATTTTACTAGACCCGATTCTGATATAAAATGCGAGTCACTTGAATGCAATTGTATTCCACAACTAATCGGAAGACTGTCTCTTGTCGATAGACTGGAACCCAATAATGGTTAACGCCAGGTCCACCACGGACTACCCCTGCCTTATGATGACGATCAAGCCAAAACATAGCTTCAAACAAGACAGATGTTTTCCAAATTTGTGCTGTTTTTTGTGTGGAGCTCTGTCAAAATCACCGCCGCTATCACCAGAGAACTTCAACTTAAAAGAATGCATGTACCGAAGAAACACCTACCTGCAAAAAAATAAAACGTACCTATTATATTATATTATGTATGGTTTAAGCTTAACTTTCAACCCAAATGAAATGAACCTACTTGTTTAAGGGTTTTCGATTTTACTTTGCCAACTCCTGCACGGGTTACTTTGAAACATCAAAGTACTAGTTCCATCTGGCACTCAGTAAGTAAGACTGCACTTGGCTTCTAAGTGCAGTTTCTTCTAAATATTGTGAACAACAAACTGAGTAGCTCATACGATATGTGGATTCTCGTAGAAGACTTTAACGCGGAGACATCATCGACTGTTCCTTTTAAGTACTAGTTCAATTACGGCAACGATCTCTTATTACTTTCCATCGTCTGTTCTTTTGGGCAACACAGAACTTATCTTGTCATCATGCCCATGAGACAAAACTCATTCGGCAGAAGCGCACTCTCGAAACGAGACAAACAAAAAAAATACAGTTCCTCAGTCTTATCCTGCACTGTAATAAAATAAATCTATAACTAATCCCAAGGCCCGAAAATTGAAGCTCTTAAACCCATAAAAGCTTATCTTCGCTGGTGACCTTCGAAACTAGTTTCCAGCAAGGCCACCGTCACATTCGCTACGAGACCAGTTTTTGTTTCAGGAAGCAAGAGCCCATGTGTATAGGTAACAAATGTGCATCTGCTGGCAATAAAAACGGAAAGAGAAAAAATCACCGTCAACTCTTAAAATCCCAAGATCATTAAGTGGACAACAAAACAAAGCCGTGCACTGACAAAGTGTAACTGTCCAACATATGGATGCTCCGACGTCAAGTTCCGGCGGCATTTGAACCGACAAATCCAAACAACCACTATCACCGCACACCGGAGGCACAAAGCAGCAATTAAAAGGGTGCCACTGCACACGCAAACTTTGCAACTATGAGATAAATGTTTTTCAACTAAAATACACTTCCGACACTCTCGGTGAACCGCACACTTAACTGAAACACCGAGGAGCGCCACAGAAAATGCTCGGAAAACCAGCAGAAAACACTGCACACGAACGGAAGCAAAACAACTGCCGCATACAAATGTAGAGCCACCGCCGCCGCCACACGGCCAAACGCCAAGCGGCAAGACAAAAATCCGATGCTAGCGGATATCAGAGAAGGAGTCGAATAGCGCCTACCCTGTGCATGTGCGAAACCCACTGCTGCAAGTGCAACTATTTCTCTAAGCACGGAGGGAGCCTGTGTGCACATGCACTCCCGACTGCTTTCTGTCTCCAGACCCGGCTCCATTCACAAAGCGCATTGCACACGTAATCCTGTGTGCTAGATTCACAAAACAATTGTAAAAGGAATAACACATAGAAGAGTGCCGTTTACCATGTGGGCGCATGCTGCTGCATCAAGTCGCACAGACGTGGCTATTTTTGCTGGCATACCGTCAGGCAGCACTTTTCATCCGTGCAATGTATTTATCGAGCTTAGTAGCAACGGCACCCACGAACACGGCAGAGCAGCGTCGTCGGGATAGGGAATCCCCACGAGGAGGGCCACGTACCACAGCGCATAGGGAGCCAACAAGTTGATGTTCAATCTCCCCGTGGAGGACGTTGTCGTAATCGTCGTGGTCGACGTCGTTATCGTCTAGCTCTAATACGGTGACGATGCAATGGGCTGTGCTTGTGGCGCGAGAGCCATCACATCTGCACACTTGACCTTGTTTGCTTGCACAGCCTTGAATGGCAACGTGCACGGTATACGGAGAGAGCCTGGACACAAAGACTGCGCCAGTGGCAAAATCTGGTTAACATCGTAACAGCTTGACGGTGTAATAGGAGATTGTGTGGCAATAAAAGTGAAATTAACACGTGATGTAGATAATGGTATGGATGAGACAGAAACTGCAATAGGAGGATATTTTGGGACTGACTTTGAACGTTTACGGTGTGCATGATTAGCAAAAGGGAAAGTATTACAGTGAGGGTCTAAGTATGTGGCTTTTGGATTTTTGCACACCTAGGGGTCACGCCAAATTCGACTCCAATCCTACTTAGCATAATAGTTACACTTTTTTGTTGTTCACCCTGCTCCACCTCGCGGGAAAGTTTTGCACATATCCGAGAGTATAACTGTCATGAGAAAGACATTCGGATTCAGATATGGCAAATATCATTCAATTGCAGCTCTCTTCCATTTGCTTACAAAATAAAGATACAAGCGGAAGGTCACAAAAAGCTTGGGTTCTTTTATATTTCTTAACGATATCAAGGAAGGGAGGAGTTATAAAATAGAAATTTGGATCGTATTTCACACCGGAAAATATTACCAATAAATACCCAAAAATGTAAATCACGTTCCGAATAAGATGCCAAAAAAAACTGGCTCCAAAAAATCAGGATTTGCTTTCGAATTCAGTGTCAGTAGAAGGGATGCTTTAGACGTATGTCCACCATCAACTACAACTGCTTTTTTATATTGATAGTATTGGAAGAAGACAATCCAAATCTTTGATTCTCACAATCAAGTTGATGACCATCAGGGGTATGACTCTTACCATCAGTAGTTTTTTATAAGTCCGTCTGAAATTGGTTGGCAATATATTCAACAGAGTATGATGACCACATTTCCGAGTCTAGGTCTAGGTCCAGTTTTGTACACTAACACATGACACCTTAAGTCCGAACATAGTTTTTCATCAAGTAAACATCGGATAACTAACGTCTGATTCCAAAGGTTACAAAGAAGGTACGTGGCATTTTATGCCATCAGTTTATTGAATTTTTTCTACGGGCTGTTGTGTGTTTAAGGGAGAATCTGCACTGAAAATGCAATCGAAATAAGTTCACTGTAGCCCTGCAGCCCTCATTCTATAAAAATAAACCATGCCACCGCTGTGAAAAAGAAGGCTTTCCGGAACAAAAAAGTTTAAATTTTTTAAGTATCCAAAAATGTATGCAAGCTCTTTATAAAATAGGCGAAGGCAAGCCCCGGGGAGAGATTCACAGACAAACTTAGTCGCCATAAACTTGGGCGCGTTTTGGTTCAACCAACGCGAAGTCTAAGCAAAAGGCTTGCGCAATTTTGAGCCGCCATCTTTATGCCAAAGGTACATACATCTATGTTTGATTTAATATTTCGACCACTAGGTCTAGGTAAAGAGAAAGAGACCCGAGTGGGCATCTGATCTTGCACTTGTTCACTGTAAGCCTGGAAACAACTGAAAAAAAGAATGAACACATTTTTGCTACAAACTTTTCGCTCAGGCGTTTATTACCATGTGATAAAAGTGCAGTAAATGTCGGTTCACGGAGGACTACTGTACTGTTCTGTGTAACTCACTTATGACCGCAATCGAATAGAATGTATAAAGGTAAGCTACGGCTCCTTAAATATTTGAACCGGCTTTTCATTCGGTCTGACATAGAGCACAAGTACGTCAGTTACGATTACCACAAAAATTCAGCGATTGAAAGCAAACTGTTCTCCTAGATAGACCAGTTTAAAACAGTTGAAGGGAGATTCGTTATAATCGCAGGAGTTTCGCGGAGTTCTATACTTTTTGTGACTCTATTTCTTCCCAGATTCAATAATTCGTTTTGTCGACGAATGAGAATTTTTATAGCTTTGCTGGCGACAGGACATTGATACTTTCTGCTAGCATATACCAACAAATCAGTTATCTAAATAAAGACTTGGATACTATCATGAAAGAATATAGCCCGCCGAATTCTCTAGGAAATAGCGTCGACTATATCGTACAATCCAATATAGTTAATCAACTTCCCCAATACTTTTGTGAATTCTTTCAGAAGCAGTTTTGTTGTTCAATTGGATTTCAGAATGAGTGGACCCCCGAGTGAAACCAATGGAAAACGACATAAGGCACACAGAATTTTAGCGTTCGGCTGTTAGATTTTCAAACTTTGTCAGGTCTACTAAAGAAGAACGTGTTCCAAAAATCTTACAACCGAGTCTGAAAAAGTTTTACAAAGGCATTATAAGACCACGGTCAGAACGCCACCTCTTACGTCAAATTTTTAGGCATCTACCATTCGTTCTTCGCTATAATTTTGAATCGAAATTCGAAAAAAATGGTGACACTATATTTTGTCAATTAAAATTTGATACGTTGCATGCACGATATCGCTTGTGGAAAAATTATAGTCTTAAACTCCCAGAAGACCTTCAAATAAATCTTCTCACAAATCAGGTGAAGGACTTCCTACGGCAGAGTGGAGATGGGAACCAAAAAACAAATTATTATATGGGAATAAAGCACACAAACGAATAAACTCGTGTAAATAAACATGTGCCCTTACGCATGCCTTTTGGAAATTTAATTACGGGTTCGGTCGGGCAAACGCTCACTGTCGGTGATGTCATATTCCCCACTACATCAATATGAGACACTTGACTTCGACTTCGAGTGCCAAAGAAGCAGTGAAAATGCAAAAACCAACGTAAAAACACAACATCCCCATTGTGAGTCAGCCCAGGACTGCTGTGTGTCGACTGCCGAGCTACGTTTTACGTATACGGACCTGATTCGACAATGTCGTACATCTGTTGGCCATTTACCACAAGGGTCCGACGACGAACGGAACTGTATAGTTCGTGCGTTATAAGAAACTGCAGCGCCATTGTTATGCAAAAGGAATATGTCCTGCACTTGACTTGCTTTTGTCGTCCCGCACTCGCAGTTACCACAAAGAACATGAGTTCATCAGAGAGGTGTTAACTACTGCTACCACATTCACTTCGTAAACATCATAATCACATGGCCAGCATTTTGGGCGAGTTTTTATTTCAAACCATCTGCTTAGATACTGTGATAACAGGTGCCTGCAGACACCTTCGATTTGACACATTTTGCTGTTTGGCAACCAGCTAACCGCACATCATCATCGCCATCGGGTAGTTTTCTATGGAGGCAAATATACGAGATACGAGTATTTGGGACTTTCTAAAAGCATCAGGCAGTTTGCGGATGCGGGCGGCTGTTAAGCGTTTGGTGTAGGTGTAATTAGCGCTTTTGGCCAACTGACTCATTAAGTGAAATTAATTTCGCGAGCACGCAACCTAATTGAATGTTACGATGAATTGGCGTGCGTGTAAATCACAATGACGGCATTTAATTGCCGCCATTAGTGTGGTTCGAATGTCATCGCGCGGTGTCTAAATTGATTTCGGGGTGTTACCGCAAAGGAAGAGGTATGGGTTTGGTACTGGAATGTGGGTACGAGTATGTTTTGGGTTCACGTATATGAAGTGGGTGTCCTTTATGAGAAAGGCAGTTTTGACATGGATCCTACTTATGCCCAGATTTTGATTTTGATTTCATCGGCTGCACAATTTTGTCAAAAGGTTCATAACCGAGTATGTACCAATTGTTACCTAAAAGCCGATGGCTTTACCAATTGGATTAAATTGTGTTAAAATTTACGACGGGTAAGCTTCAAAGCGACAATATTTCTTTATTTATTCTTATACAAAGTGCAAACTTTCAACCTGAAATATCAAATCTGGTTGATTGTCATCGTATAAATTTA
Source organism: Cheilosia variabilis (assembly GCA_951230905.1). Classification (NCBI taxonomy): domain Eukaryota; kingdom Metazoa; phylum Arthropoda; class Insecta; order Diptera; family Syrphidae; genus Cheilosia; species Cheilosia variabilis. The sequence continues at coordinate 59,457,091 of OX579677.1, read as the reverse complement.
AAAATGTAAAATTGTAAGATTCAAGGCAATTTTGACTATCCATGACCACGTCTTAGACCTACTAGCCTTTGATGGCATCAAATTCACAGCTAGATCATTGTCGTAGTCGGCGTTAGACTTTTACAGGCATTCTATGTTGTTTTGCAAATGATTATAGCCTTGCAGGGATATTATCCGTCTTTGTATATCTTTTTACTTTAAATGCTAAGATGTTTACATCATAATGACGTTGAAGTGGCATGTGGAATCGTAGGCTTGTTTCCTGTTCCATCACACGACTACACAGTCACCAAAATGTATGACTAATTTCAATGCGAACGATCGCATATGACACCTAAAGTAACCATAAAGCCTTATCATTCAAAGTAAGAAGTGCGACGGCAATAGCATCTGCTGACAAAGATTCAGAAAGCCTGAGATAACAATGGCTTTATTGTATTAAAGAAACATGCAACTATGAAGAGCTAAGAAAACTTCCAGGTGCCTGTTTTATAAAACAATTATTCTACCGGCCTTTTTTGCAGTTATCGGCCAAACGATTTTAGATGCAAATTCATAGAAGTCTACAGGCAGTTTCAAATATTTTCAAATACACTACACCTGCTTAAAATAAAACAAGTAAATAAATTAGTATTTTTATGTACTTTTAGCGACCTGTAATTTTACTTTGATTACATTTTCAAGGTCTAATTAAGAGAAAAGAAAATTATAACTACGTGAAAAATATTTTTAAATGATAAAGTAATCAATTTTCTTCTATAGTCAGTTTAAAAAGAGTCACAAAATTTAAAATTTTCATTAGTCGCAGAATATGTATTGTGACAAATCGTTTTTTATGATGAATACAAAAATTAACTTGAAGACAAACAAATTTACAAACTGTACCTGAAGAATTTTAGATAGTAACTTGTGGTGTCGTAGAAAACAATGCACTGGACTTACTGTCTTGGACACACAAATACGTTATTTTTGACATGTTGCGGCTTGAATTTTTTAATCAGCGTTACCTCTCAACATTTTTAAAAAGTCTCAGAAGAAGTGTCCCAGGGTAGAAGTGTCCCCAACAAATTTCAATTAAAATGTAACGACTTATATACGAAATTTATTATTATTAAAAATACGAAAAAATTTGCACTGAATTCAAACTCAAAGATACAAATCGAGCTACTGAAAACGCACTTTCCAGGCTGTACTGCTCAGCCATGCATTGAGGAATATACCTATAATACCAGGGATACAGACCTTCCTGGAGATTTGATCACAGAGGATAGAATAGAATGGGCCATCCGATCTTTCTCTCCCTTTAAATCCCCAGGGCTCGACGGTATTTTTCCTATAATGCTGCAAAGAACTGCCAACACTATAGTTCCGGTATTAAAGGGGCTTTATATTGGCTGTCTCACAAAGGGACATATTCCAAGAACATGGAGAAAAGTGAAGGTTATTTTTATACCAAAGGCTGGCAAGGCAAGTCACACTAACGCAAGTGACTTCAGACCAATAAGCCTCACTTCCTTCATACTGAAAACATTAGAACGACTGTTGGATATACACATTCGTAGTAGGTTACGCCCGGAAGACTTGTCCCCGGCCCAACATGCCTACACTAAAGGCAAAAGTGTGGAAACCGCCCTACACTGTGTTGTAAGTACAATTGAAAAAACTCTGAATGACAAAGAGTTCACCCTTGCGGCCTTCATGGACATTGAAGGAGCGTTTAACAATGTCAGAACGGATGCCGTACGCAGGACACTAAGTAAGCATAACATTGAAAGTTTCATTGTCAACTGGATTGTGAGCTTACTCGAAGGAAGACATATAATAACTGAACTTGGGGGCTCTAAGCGAGAAGCCTATGCCTCTAGGGGAACTCCCCAGGGTGGGGTTATATCACCACTACTATGGGTCATAGTTCTAAACGAGGCACTTATACAGCTTAGTAACAGTGGCATCAGAACAACGGCTTATGCCGACGACGTAGTTTTGTTGGCAACGGGTAAATTCCTTCCAACACTCAGCGAACAAATTGGTGGCGCCCTCAAAACCCTCGATATCTGGACCCGGAACTGCGGTCTAAACTTAAATCCCCAGAAAACCGAACTGGTTATCTTCACAAATAAGAGAAAAATACCACGGTTTGTCGCACCTTATGTTGGCGGTATACCACTCAGAGTATCTGACAGTGCAAAATATCTGGGTCTTATACTGGACAAAAAACTAAATTGGAAATTAAACACACACGAAAGAATCAAAAAAGCCTCAGTAGCCTTCTACTCATGCAGCAGAATTTTTGGGAAAACCTGGGGACCATCCCCTAAAATCAAACTGTGGATGTACACGGCTATAATAAGACCTATACTGACCTATGGCTGTCTCGTATGGTGGCCGGCAACCTGCAAAACCACCTACCTAAAGGCCATTACGAAAGTACAAAGACTAGCGTGTATTGGCACCACGAGTGCTATGAGGACTGCTCCTACTGCAGGTCTTGAGGCTATTCTCAACCTGCTGCCGCTAGACATCTTTATACAATCTTCAGCCGCAATCAGTGCCTTGAGGATAAGTCAGACAGTAAGCTGGAGAACGAATGCAACGGGTCACTCCTCGATCCTAAAGAAATATTTTGGCTATGTACCCAACACGGACTACATTACGCCATACCTAGAGTTCACAAGACCTTTCTCAAGCACCTATCCCAGCAGGGAAGAATGGAGCGAAGGACTCGTACCCAACGCACAATCCGTGGCCGTCTTTACGGACGGTTCAAAAATGGAAACCGGGGTAGGGTCTGGCGTCTTCTCTGAGTCGCTGGGCATATCAAAATCGATTCGACTTCCCGACCATAGCAGTGTCTTCCAAGCAGAGGTCATGGCAGTGACAACAGCAGCCCGTGAGTCTGTGGTAAGGGCAATACCACCTGAAGGTATTACCTTTTTTATCGACAGCCAGGCAGCAATAAAAGCATTAACTGCGATAGAAATAAAATCAAAGCTTGTGAAATGCTGTCGCGAAGAACTTAGGGTTCTTGGCACTCAGCATAAGATATTGCTCTGCTGGGTTCCGGGACATGAAGGCATTCCAGGCAACGAGAAAGCTGACGAATTAGCAAGACTAGGTTCGGCAGCTGTATCAGAACAAGCTGACCCCTCTGTGAAAATCCCGCCTTGCGCACTCAAGCTTGAATCAGGAAGAAAAGCCACAAGAGAGGCGAACGCTAGATGGACTGCACTAGGAACTTGTCATACCACAAAAAGGCTATGGCCAACTTTCAATGAAGCCAGAACCGAGAGTCTAATGCGAAAGGATAGAAAATCCCTTTCCACCCTCGTAGGAATTATAACGGGGCACAATACTCTACGGAACCACATGAACAAGCTACGCTTGACTGAAGAAGAACTGTGTAGGGGCTGCGGTGATGAGGAAGCTCTTGAGGACACAACCCACTTCCTATGTCACTTCCCAGGTCTCCAGCACTACAGGCACAGATTCCTAGGGAGACACTTCTTCCACGACCTAGAGGAACTTTCTGGCACACATATAGACAAGATAATGGGCTTCATCAAATCCACAGGATGGTTTGTATGCAATAGCACAGTGAGTACTTAGTCTCAGGGTTATTATGGGTAAGGGACAACCTCTTCCCCCAATGGGCATCACAATGGGTCAGTATTGACCTGAGTTTGGCACGGAGCATTCCACGCCAACCCACGTACCTAACCTAACCTACAAATCGAAGAAAAGGTGACAATGGAAAAAAAATATGTTTATCACATATGTCTAGATTCATTGGTTTACTACGGGTTGCGTTCGGATATATTAAATATTCATAAATTCCTAAAATGCCTCCCAAAATCGATTATTATTTTTAAAAAGATGCGCCCAGACACCCGGGTGTCCGAAAAGGTTTTAAAATTGACATTAAATATAAACGAAAGGTAACCCTGGGGCTGGGGCTAAACAAATCGGGGCATAAAGCTCCTGTCTTCCGTTCAGCTAATACTTAATCGGTTGGTTCAAATGCAAAGGGAAACTGATGTATTAGATATAGTCTTGAAAAACGTCCTTTAATAAAATAGTGCTTTTCGATGTCCTAGTTTGAAAATTTTCCATTTAAAATTGTATGTTATGATCTCTAAGATATTTAAGGCTGAGTACATTTTTTTAATTGATGGAATGTTCGCTCACATTAGTTGGTTAATTATTTTGTCTTTCGTTTTGATATTTTACTCTCCATAAACGGATGAATTTTAAACGCGTATTTCAATTCACGTAGGTACTAACTTAAAATTGCCGACGGAAAATTGAAAAAACGCTATAATTTACTTCATCAAGCCATGAGTCATACTATTTTGTTTTGGAATGCTTGCATATGTTTTATGGTCTAATTTGTTTATTAAAATATTAATTTGAACACTCTCTAATATTGTGAAACAAGATTTTTCTGTTCATTTACAAGGGGCTATGTAGCCGGCGCATATTTTTTTGTTCGGTTTAGTCGTTTATAAGAATGGAAGTTCTTGTGGATCCTAGGGATCTTACAACGCTTACGCGTAAGGTTTCTTACAATATCCTTACCTCTCTCAAACTCCTATGCTTCATCAGTTTCTATTCTACGATTTTCGGCTTTTCGGAATGTATGACCAATTCGATGCGACGTTGAATAATTATTTAAATTACGGTCTAGAAATATTTATAAATGAACCCTGTTAACAAAAGTGTTTCGAGTTTTTCTTAAAACAATGGGCGATCACTTATCGTGTACCTATGAGGCATTCACTTAGCAGCGACGGACTACATAGAGCACAGCTTGGTGTATTCTAATTGATTTACCTTTTACTTTGAATAACTTTTCAAGTTCAAATAATTCGAATAAAATTTGCCTGGTTATATCCTGCTCAGATTTACAACCGGTCCGCGGTAGTGATTTCATATTTTTAATGCGTATTAAAGTATTTACGACCTAGAATATCTTAGTTTGACATGGGTGCATGTCACTGGAAAATATCCACGTTTAAGACTCTAGCTGAATGCTAATTTTGTCGCCTTAGCTGTTACTCGTCTTTCATAAACAACGAGACGCCTAATGGATAACTAAAATATCATCGTGTTGGCTCAGGCTAGTCCCAAAATTTTTCGAAAATTAAGCAATTAAGTTAAGTCAAATGCATCAAATGCCCTGCTAATCCTTTGATGGTGAGAATATACAATTTCAATATGATCCTCCTTTTGGCTTAAGTTACATAGGTTGCATACTTCAATGATATCTAATAAGGTCTTTCACCGGGTGCTGAGATCTCATATAAGTACTCTGCACTGAAGCTTTAAGACCGCAACTTTCCTGTATGCATGGAGGACATTGGTAGGATTTTCTTGAAAGATCTATTTTGGTCTTTCAAAACTTCAGAAATAAGCTGCGGTTCCCTATTTGTCTTCTACAAAATATTTAGTAATAAGCTGAATTTTAAAACTTTCGCACATAAATCACTGATTTCCGAATTCAATTACCACAGCTAGGTAGCAGTTAAACGATGGGAAATTCGGAGCTGCACCTCAAACCACGAAAACCTTGCGTTAATTATTCGAATGCTAAATTTATTTCTCTAAATAGAAAATCCGATCTTCAACAAGAATAGGTGCTAAATATTTCCTCGCATAGAAAATCACAACGAATCTTTAGCAAATTCTGTTTAAAAATAAATAAATTGCAATCGCCCCTCTGCTTTATGTAGGAAGGCGTATATAATGTACCTACATAACTTCCTCAGAATAGCGATCATTAACACCATCCCATACAAGTGGCAGGCAAAATTCTCCAGCCAGAGTGTTCTCCTCAATAGCATGCATATTCATTTTAGAGCCCAAAAGTCCAACTCAACACACAACAACTGCATCCACTTCTCGGCGTATCTCTTGAGAGAGATAGAGAACGTTTTTTTTGCCATTTTGTAATTTTTTTCGGGGGTCATTGGCATTTGTCGAGATGAATTCTGTTGTGTGTTTGCAATTTATTTGCAAACGTACGGCAACGTAGAATACCTATCGCCATCGTGCACTCTCTACTCAAGTGGCTATGACGCCAACCCAAAACCACGAAACGAAAATAACAAAAAAAAAGAAACAAAGAGGGCGGGCTAACGAACGTATCTAAGTATCGTCGAACTTCGAAATATATACAAGATTGCATGCAAGCTCGCACACATAGAGACATAGGAAACTCCTATGTACTACTACTACATAGCTGACGATAGAAGGTTCTACATAATATTGCAAGCTGTCATCCCCCTAGCCCGTAGCCCCCCCTTCCTTAGCACATCCTGTCCCGTAAACTCATACCAAAACATCCGATCTGCAAACAATTTTTTGGCAAAACTTGCACATGCACACACATTCTGAGCAACGCGCGGGGAGAATTCGCATACAGCTTAGCTGCAAGAGTTCAATGCGCTCTGCGCCGAAATAAATTTTTTTTTTATTAACGATCGCAACGAACCAGAAGAAAAAGCTGAAGACGGACGATGATGGTGAAGCAGCAATACTTAGAACGCAAAGGGGTTCTACTAGGCCAGTGCAGGGGACCTGGTTCCTCGCAGTTGTTTTGCACTCACCAGTATGGGTGTAGGACTCGCAGGATCAGGTATCGAATATCCAACAAATCAGTGAACGGGATGGAGAAAGGGTTTCGGCTCGTTCTGGATCGCTTTGGATCGTTTTGGATCACTGTGCGGGAGTACGTTGTCCTTTTCTCTGATAATTACTGGTTTTTGATCGATGGCACACAATAACCTGACCCAACAATAAAACGATCGTCATCGTCATCGACATGGGTGGTTGCTGTTGTTTTCTTGTGGATGTAAACAGCCGCAAAACAAAAAAAAAACATATTTCTGACCGCTGCTGATCGCACGACAAATACACACGACACACATTGACCCCACTGCGCGAGGCGATTTGTGCACGCAACCTTGTGATCTGCAAAGTTTTATCATCGCGCCATAAAGTCTTATGAATCAAAAACTGAAATATGAACTCAAACCAAAAGAGTTGCGAGATATCAATTAGAAAGCGACTTTTAAGGAATTAGGGTTAGTCACTTGCCAATTGGAAATTCCTTCAGAAGTGAGTCACAGTAGGAGTTTCACAGGAGACTTTTGTAAAAGGAGTTTGAATCGGAAGCGAAAATGGATCTAGCTATAAATGAATTGCTATTTTTAAGAAATTGCCTGCTTTCAGTTATTTTTTATTCACCATGTCGTCTCGTTATTCCTGTTAATCATTTTTATATTAGGTTATTAGGAACCTATACACAAATTTTGTCGCAAATTTTTGTAATGATTCAGTCCCGCCTACGGGGTGGTTCTGGCGACAACTACAATTTAGACAAATAAATTGCTTTGGACTTCAAACACATAGCATGCAATTTGTGACAACAAAAACAAAGATTGAAAAAAAAAACACTTCAATGACCCCGACGTGATTTGAACACGCAACCTTCTGATCTGGAGTCAGACGCGCTACCGTTGCGCCACGGAGTCGTTATAAAGTACGGAGTCTAATCAAAATCCCGACAATCATTATTGTTTTTGCAATACAAAAATTTGTTATTCAATGCAATAGAACTTAAGCAGTGATTGCTATAAGCAGGAGCAGGCAGATATAGCTTTGGCGACAAGACTGAACGATAAGTGTTTTATGCGGTACGGACCTAAGGACGGGGAGATTTTTTCTTTATTCGGGAGGAAGTACTGCAACTTCATAATTTTATTTGATATGAGTTGAAAGGCGTTACAAGATTTTAAACCTTGTAGAATAGCAAAGAGGACATTTTAAAACAATCAAAACGACAACACAACAACTTTTAGAAATACTTAAAGGAACCAGAGTAAACTTAAAGAAATTTATGAAAATAACAGTAGTAGGCTGAAATACCTTATTCGGCAGTACACGTTAAACAATTCTTCGTCAATAAACAATACTAAACAATAGACACACGTTTCATTGACTGTTTTGAGTAAGAACAATTTGGCCATTGCAGGGATTATATTTATATAAACATCTACTTTATGTGATGATGCTAAGAGAAAAGGTGAAAATTATAGCCCTCAGATTGGAAATTTTTACATCACAAGGCTGCTAGCTTACTTTTTTTGTCTCTGAATGAGAACTTCTTTTCCACAAAGACAGCACCATATCTACATACGACTTTATTTTACTTGTATTGAATCCAATTTGGACCATGTGTGCCCCGTTTTAATTGTTGTAGATTTTTTTAGGCATTTATCCTTAAAATTATAAATTTATGGGTCCTCCAGATATAATAACCTGATTGCTTGAGCAATAAACCAGATCACACACACATTTCCAGACAAATGTATAGTTGAAATGAAATCGAATAAGATTGGGGTTATTTTTATTCATTGAACATGCATAGAGCAACTAAAGACCGTAGTGGCATTGTTTACGTGATCTTTTTGTGCCTACCCGCCTGATTCGCAAAAGTGGAAGAAATCGAAATTTCGTATTTTTCCTTTTAATAAGTGGAATATAATAACCAGTTCTGTCGTCTGAATTTTGAAATCCCATCTCATTAGAGATTAGACCTAGGAAGGTTTAATTTAAAACATGCGAGTATGTAGATCTTATAGATAAGATAGGTACAGATATATACCTATATATCTATATATATACCAGAAATAATTTTTAGTGACCAGTGAACTCAAAATGACGAAATATTCGATAGAAAATTGCATATTGTGACCTACAAAATATATAATTAAAAGATTAAAAATGATTAGGTATTAGTTTAAAGTTTTATTTTATCCACGATTAGTATGATTGCTAACAATGTTATTTATTTTATCTTTTATTAGGTATAGTGCAGAGTACGTTTTGCTACCACATACAGCTACACTACCTAGACACAAATGTAGGGAAGTGCTTTAAATTTTCTCTGGCCCTGTACGCCAATGTTGTCATTTGTTAAAAATAATAAAGTTGTCTCTGCAAAATTTTGGTTTTTGAATAAGATATTTAAGAAATATCTTAGAATGATTCAAACAAGCTCGATAATGGACTTTAAATAACCACGAACAAAATTTCTATAGCATGATCCAGCTCTAAAAAAGTCTTTAGCGGCCCTAGTGCCTTTAAAAAAAAAAAAAAAAAACTAAAGCTAACTCCTTGGCTCAAAAATACCGGCTGCACTCTGCTGCGTTTTACTTATAATCCGCTGATTTTTGCCACTATATTTTTTTTCGTTTAAAGTACATATTTATTTCAGACTTTCACTCCGAAATCTACGTCTAAATTTATAATACGGCCATCTGACTATGGTCAAGAACACGATTACAAAAATAGGCGAATATCATGGAGGTTCAGTAGACATAGTAAAGTTGACAATTGAAAAGAGATCTGCGATCAAAATAAAAATTTAACAAGCGAAGGAAAAGTTGTTGATAAAATAAAAATGAAGACATAGTTCGCCATGAGTGAATCGATATGACATCCCCGGCTAACCACGGTCCACGGAACAAAGGCGCTCTTTTAGATGAGCATACCGTAAACATTTTTACATTTTATTAGAAAACAAAAAGAGACAGAAAAGTGATTTGAAATGAGTGGGACACGACTTAACATTTTCGCATTTACTTCTTCCTTGTTAAGTTTGGCTAGTCCCACTAAACATGTTTCGCTTGGGATTCTTCGCCGGCGAACGTATTCTTTGTTTAGAAAGCGAAACAAATGCGAATTGGCCATTTCCGTTTTTAACCTAAAATACGCCTTGGGGATATTCCACAGTATCATCTTTGTTTGTTGCGTATTTTTTGACCACTGATCAAAAAGTCTTTTAAATAGTCCCAACAAAACTTTGTGTTAGACCTCGTTCAAATTAATGAGATTTCCTTCGAATATCTCGTAATAAATAAATTTTTCTCCCTTAACTAGTTTCAAAATAACAGCACGCGATACTAATGCTCATATCTAGTGGCCAGGCTAAATTTTACTAACTCAAAATGGCGAAATTAATATAAAATGACCCATTGTGATACACAAAATATTTGCTGTGAAAATTAAAAATGATTATTAGTAAGGCCCCGCGACCCCCTATTCAGCATCCTACGAAATCAACACCATATCTAACAACATTGCAGCTCATAAGACTTTTCACTGCAATTATACCCACTTGATTTATTTTTTGAATTATATTCTCTGTTCGTCGAAAGGAAATGACAGAAGAAAAAATTCAAGACCGAACACCAAAATAATATTTTTTTTTATCAACCATTTGCTTTCTATGTTTTTTCCGTAGGTCGCTTTTTCTGGACGGTCATTGACACCCTAAAAAAAGAAAAACAAACAAAATTACAAAATATGCGTCCTCCACAACCATGCAACCATAGAATGAGTGTATAATTTTTACGAAAAAACTTTTCAAGGGGATGACGTGAGCTGCTTATCTTCACAACCACAAGCACACAGCCATTCAATGGGTTAGAATTTGGTGTACATTAGAACCAGACTGAGTTTTGAACAACTCTTGTCATAGTCGTTACTGAAGTTATTTAAAAAATGAAAAACTTAAGCCATAGAGAAGAGGCGAAGACGGACGTCCCAACGACGACAAACTTTATATAACAAAGAAGATTCATTAGATGCGCCTGTAGTTCTTTTTTTTTTCATTTTCTTTATACAGCACTAACACTGTTTGCAATTTTTTGGGCGACTTTTGTTGTGTATGTTTATGTACCCCTCATAGGCACATACATTCGCGTGTACACTAAAAAAATCTAGAAAAACCGGATGCAAGGTTCAGTGCCTTTCTGTGGCTAACAGGCAAAAAAAAATGAAAACACCGCATTTAGAAGGATTTCTTTAGCAGGGTTTTGTGCAGCCAAAATTTTGTCGACCATGCAACAAGTTTTTTTTTCTGAGCTTTATTTTGTTTTTAAGATTTTCGGTGTTACATGAATGCAAGCTGCTTGTGTTATCCGCTTTGAGAATGTGTTGGTGTGAGGTTTTTGTTACACACCGAAGGGAAATAGATCATTGTTTTATTTCGGGTGGAGCCACAGTCAATTGTTGTAGAGTTTCAACGTCCGATGCCGTGAAACGTTTCGAACCCCATGCTATTGACCAACGAAAGGAAGTGGTTGGGTATCTATTGCAGGCACAGTTGTAGGGATTCACCGAGATTTAGGTAGTCTTGTGGTCTGGCAAAAGTCTAAGTATAGATACACGGGATATAGCGTTGGCTGGAAAAGTTGTTTTGTATTTTACAAGTCGTATACATATACCCAAGGTTCTACTTTGATGTTGACAGAATTCATTCAAGGGCACTTTACTTAGAAAATTGTCAACAAGACCATAATACTAACTGTCAATAATCTGATCTCTGATCGTTTGAACTTAGTCATAAAGATCAAATGACATTTTAAAAAAAAATACTTTTGACACTGAAACTGCGGAGATGATGAAAAACCTCACCGTGTTCCCCAATGAAGCTTGTTCAAAGCGGTTTCTATTAAAATCTTTATGGTGTTGAACATTTTACGAAAATCTCATCCACATAGGCTGTAGCCTAGCACACAATCTTAGACCGGATGACTTGATCTGTCCTCAAATTTCTTTGAATAATTTACAAGACTACTTGTATTTGCTTATACTGATTTTGAGGTAATTTTTCTGGCAAATTCACGCAACTAAAAACGTCTGCTACGGTTCTCATCCTCTCTGTTGCTTTGAATACTTTTTGGCCTAGTGGTTATTGTTAAATTTACCCTATTGATTTTGAAGCAACTCAAGGTTCACTTCCTGACAGGGTATAAGAATAATATTTTACCTACAGGACGGTCTGAATTTAAATATTCAAGTAGTAGTCGAATGACCAATTAGTTCTGCAGTTCGAAATAGCTATAATTCCTACAGAGGTATTTGCAGACAAGTTTCTGTTCTTTCAAATAACAAATGAAGGATCAAACATCGACATCAATTTTGGAATAGAAATGACTGTTAGAAAAGTCGAAACATCGTTGCGCCTCGCCTTCCGTCATTCGCCAGTTAATAGTTCTGTTCATTCATCCTGACACTGATTGGAAAAGTCATGAAACTTTGATGTTGTATTCCTCTAGGAAGGGATTTTTGCACATACATTATTTATACTCTTTTCTGCTGGTAGGTTTTTATTTATAATTCTTGAAACCGCAATAAGGAATATGCTAATTTAAAATTTAATATAAGAGAATTTAGAGTTATAAGACAAGTTTTACGCCACTTTTTAAAATAGCCCATTTATGTCCTTTTTCAGGAATAAAATTTCAGAAATTTGTACTTTTCTTAAGCTTTCCTTACAGCTTATCACACCCATGGTGGTAGAGACTAGAACATAATTGCGCACCCATTTAAAAATACTAGACTTCGCACAGTGGTAGAAATTGTACCCATATCAGCATATTGGAAAACAAATTACCCACAACATTGCATCTCTGCACAATATTTTCAACAAAATAAAATTAAGCGAAAAAGTCGTGTTTAAGGCAGTGAAAATGGTTCTTAGCTATTTTCCTCCGCCTTTACATATATAAGATATTGGTCAGCCGAATAGTCCATTTTTATTGATTCACGTATTTAAGCATTGTCCAAAATTTACCTAAAAAGTTACAAAATCACACCTTACCATTTCTAAACCGAATTTTTGAAACAACCGCAAGTCGGGGTAAGCAACCTTCTTGAGGGTTGCTTTGCAAATATAGAGAAAGGAAATATGAGACCGGCATTAACAATATTTTTGAAAGCGACCAAAATTTGACCAGACTCTGGAACAACAAGCGGTATGACAAATTGTGCAGCCTTTAAGGATGCAAAGCATTTTTTTTTTTTTGTTTGTGTAATTCTAATGTGTAGTTGTAAATCATTAACTCTGGCTTGTGTTAATGTTTAGCGGGATTTAACCTACGGATATTTACCTTTCAATTAGTCCACATATGCATCGGCTTTAAAAAAAAAATTGGATTGAATTTTATTCTTTTGGTATTCTGTCTTTTTTATTAAATATCTGAAAGTTGGTTTGACCTTTGCGCCTTATTCAGGGTTCAACTTTCAATACCTTCTCAATAGTACCTGTTGAATATAGCGAGCGCATAACGTTCTTATTTGTGGTACTATGTATTATTTATTCTTGAGTAAATGTAGTACATAATAGTTAGGAAACTTGGGTAGGTCGGTAGGAAAATGGGTGCTCTTGTGGTGGTTAGAGCAACCTTGATTTAGTATGAATCCAATGGGTTCTTGGAACTCTTTTGTATCCAAATCCTATAGTTCGCCCTTAGAGTATCAGATGATAAAGTCTGTTTATCTACTAGAACCACCCAGATTTGGCTATGAATCTCAGGAGTACTTTGAGACCCACATTTGCCAAATTCAACCTGGAAACTAAATATGATTATTACTACCGCTCATCGTCTATTTCACTGTCAGACCTTTCCGTCGTCCCTATACCAATAGTGGAGCAGACAATTTTCCTCAGAATTCTTAAGGCATGACGCAAAACTGAAAGAACCTCTATATTCGCCTCGCATGCGAATAAATTATCAAACAACCTCGAAATCGTACAAGGGTCTAGACTTATGCTCTCCCCCTTCTGTCACGGATCCGATATTATATGGTCCACCACTCTAACTCAAAGTCCAACTGCTTTACAAATTTATTTAAAAAATCCCAATTTCGTACGAAATCTGAAACACATTGTACCGATGTCCGCAAGCGTCACTATGACAACCCAACAATCGTCATTTGTAATACGCAACCAGCCATGATGTTGGTTCTCTATGCAAATCTAATATCAATTGATGAATAACAACCAATTACACATATACCATCGTCGCACATCCCAGCAAACTCTGTCTGCAATTGCAATGAGAACAAAAGTCGAAGACACACACAGAACTACTGCATCCTTTCCGCACTGCCACCCTCTGGAGCGCCTGTTGTTAGATATTTCGTTAGAGGCGCACTACTCATCCTGCCGCCACATCCAAGGGAAAAACGAAGAAGAACGAGATTTTCTTTAGTTTTTTGGATAACTTTTCTTCTTTTTTTTGTTTTGTATACCACTATACTACGCCAGCCCTTCTTACAACATTTTCAAGGGTTCGGGGGTTCCAACCCCAAGACTTTGGGTGCCGCTGATGCTGGGCGGCCTCCTCCGATGGTGCGGGATGGTGAATTCCGGGAAAACTTTGCTAGGGCAAAACATTTTTAGTGGGAATAGAAAAAAGAAAAGAAAATGAGCGAAACGAAGTAAAGAAGGCATATACTCGTATATACAAGAACAAAAAAAAAAATTCCTAAAAAACGAAAAATAAATAAAATACATAAAATGAAGGAATGAAAAATATTTTTATAGCATCGCGAATCCGTAACTGTACACCATCACATACTGTGTGCCATTAGAGATGGCAGTAATGGCAGCGAAAGTGGCGCAGCGATGAGGTGGAAGGAAGGATTTATTTTCCTTTTATTTTCTTTTTTCTGTTGTTGCCGAGTTCCCCATCCCCGGTTTGAATCGAGAGATGATTGTGTTTGTGGAGAAAAGTTTTGGGCGCCGCCAAATGCTATTTCTATTCCTATAGCGCACCGCGATACACTCAAAGGCAGAAGAGATGAAATGGTGCTTTTTATCGTTTAAAAAAAAGTTTTTTTTTCCTTTTCCCATACCCTAGCTCATAAGAGAGAACCAAAACTAAAGATAGAAAGTGTAGTGTGGGTGGTGGTGGGAAAAAATATCGCAAAATCCACCACCAGCATCTACATCTATAACTTTGTGCCATTCTCTCAGAGTATCTATGAAAAGGGGGTTGCCTTTGCCTGATTGAGTGAAAGAATAAAAAAAATGTCGCATTCATACAGTTAACAAGTTTTTCTATACGCTTTTCCCCATCCACTCCACCGATTTTTCCAAAATTTATATTTTAAGGGTAGCATTTGGTATTATAGAAACTAAGCAAAGACTACATCTAGAAAGAGGGAACGGAGAAAAAAAAATCACGATTATGAATTCTAAAGTTTGCCTTTTTCTATTTTTCGAAAGGAGATTCGTCTTCGCTGAGGGATGAGATTAGAAAGGGCACACCACCGGCAACAGCAGCACAAAAAGAGAGCACAACTTGAATTAGAATGAGAGAGTGGTAGTATAGATAGTTGTTATATTGCGACTGGGGTGCGGGGTGTTGGAGCAGCGGGCGGTTAGTGCCAGGGGTTATAAAGAATGATTTTCTTTTTAGTATTTTTGAATAGAGAGGCTGTTTCACCCGTCTCAACCCCCCCTAGGGGGGCCATTACACTTACAAGAGAAATCTATAATTGTATGCTTGTGGTGGGTGACCGGGTGTTGGGGTGGGGGGTTGTCTTTTTGTTCGTTTTCTTTTTCGATATCGACTGGTGTGTTGAAGCACCACACTAGTTGTCGATTTCATAAGACACCACTGAGCTGATGGGAGATTTATTTTTCAGTAGGGATGGCTCCAGAAAAAAGGGATGATAAATTTTCAAATTTTCGGCGGCGTTGATAATAGAACGGAGCGTGGTACCGGCGCAATGCGCGGGTGGTTAGTGGAAATTTTCTTATTTCTATCTCCACACAGGGAAGCCGAACTTTAGATATTTCTTTTGGCAGGAAAGGGAGTGAGTGTAGTGCAGGGTATAAAAAGAAAAAGTATATCAAAATTCTAAAATGAAAGTTTTTGCGTTGGTTCTTTTTTAATGTTCCCTTCTGTTGGGGGTGGATGAATTTGGTGAAGTGGTATGGCAGCGTCGCCTTAGAGAACAACAAAGTATGTAGATAATGTGCAATGTAACAGATTGTGTAGTATGACAGGGGCGCTGGGGAGGGCAGAAGACGCGGGTACTTCCTTTGTTCTTGCAAAGAGCGAAGCCTCAGTTGGGTGTAATAATGCCGCGTGATATCGATTATTTAATCAATAAAATTCTGGAGAAAAAAAAATTATTATAATGGCTTCCCGGGAATTGTACTCGAAATGTGAGGATTATGTAGTGCGAGAGAGTATATTGCGTGTATAAGTATGTTCGTCGCCAAAGGGATGGGGTTCTGAGTGGTAGGTGTTTTCTATGGATGGGATGGTGTATTCGATATGTTCAATAATTTGAAGGATTTGCATTTGAAAGCCGATTGGAAGAGAAAAGACGTTGCGGAGGAAAAAGTCTGCTCTTAGTCTAAATATTGTAAGTTTGCATTTTTCACGACGATATAATACATTAGGCACTCTCAAATGCAAATTGGCATCGGGATTGAGAGGAAAAGCTTAAGATACAACATACGTCGACTTTTTTCGTGTTCGAGTCTTTTAGGAGGATCTAGAATACCTTAAACACCTTAACCATGAATCGAGCTGGTCGAAAAGGCCACGGACTTTCTTTTTGGTTTGAAGTATATATACTGATCCTCACAAGCGCCGAAAACTCCGCACTGCGTATGGGCCTGGTCTCCGTTTGTTGATTTAGGTCATTACTGAACCATTTACTTCTTCAGATGTCTCTACACTTCAAAAACTGTTTTGGCGGCGACATACGGGTTTTCTTTTGAGGGAAGATATTACCCCTTGATGTCGTATGTCATGTCATAGAATGAAAAACATCCCTAGCAATTTATATCGCATACCAATTGTAGCTATACCCTCTTGCAAGGCTCTGTATATAGGTTTTCACTAGCCCAGAGGCTCTCTGTTGTATCCCTAATTCAGTTTTAGAAACAGAAAACGTACTAAAGAATGGAACTAAGATAATTTTAAACAACTTTCTTTCACAATCAGTGAAGAGAATGCGTGAATCTTAATCCAAATATCAGAAACAAGTGAGTTTCCTAATAGTGCCAGCTTTATGTTTCTCTTAAGTCACATTGAGCCGTATACAAGTCGAACTTTTCCCCTAAATGCCTAAATGGACTATGATGCTCCAAAGGTCTTTCCCTACAACTAATGGGACAGATATTTCGGAACTGGTACAAGAAGAATGATGTTAATCATGTTACAGTGAGTTGAAGAAGTATCTACCGCAAATATTGGCGACCGTCAAAAACTCTAGTAACCAGCGACAACAGAGTTTCGTGCACCCAACTTACAAAGTGCAGAATAAAATCCTTCATGTTCACTTGATCGGTCAATGTCCCATTTAAATGACTAAATAGACGATCAAATAATTTGGCCACTTGAACTTTTATCGCCTCTCCGACAGCACCAACACGATACTCTTCCCTGCTCTTACTCGTTGCGTATCGCCAGATCTTTTCCGTGTCCGTCTCCCTCTCCGGCATGTCGATCTTCATCATTTCATTGCCGACGACAGACAGGTGTGATTAATCATTCAATCTACATAAAACAGACGAAAGCTTTGCTCTTGCCCAAAGCAGATGTCGACGTTGCCTCGGCCGACCGGTCGGCAGATGATGTGTAACAACGAAGACAGCTCGCACACAGAAGAAGACGAATTTTCGATGATTATGATTAGCCCCTAAAAAAAAAAAAAAACGCAGAATGACACACAGAAAGAGCAATATAACTGCATCTAGATACATTGAAGATCAAGTGCCGCGAACGAGTCCAAGTCAGTGATCTTTTTTTGTTTAGCATTTCCGACGACTTTGCCATAACACACAGAGAGGGTTCAATGTGACGAGCTGAACTGTGCATTCTTTCTATTTGTCCGACTGGGGTGTATGACCTGCCAAAATAAATTTATTTCGATCAAGGCCTTACCGTACATGGGGGTTGGACGTATATGCACACAGATACACTTAAATTTTTCGGGTATTTTACGAGCCTAAAATGTGATGTGGTAGGTCGCGTTGGATAACAAACTGAAATTGGCGTTTGGTTGACCGATTTCGTGATATGTGATTCACACAAATTTCACCACTAATATACAACAGAGGGTACACATTAACACAATAGAGGCTTCTTTTTCGCGCTGATGGGGTTTTTGAAATATCGGCCGTTGAACTCTCAATTCTATGACTATTTAGGTAGGACGTAGGTACATATCTGTGCAACTGATTAGTGATTTTTTAAAGGTATTTTTCTGTTCTATGTGTATTGTGCTGATATTAATCAGACTGAAGAACTGTGCAAATCTCGATTGTCTACCACGGTCGGGCAGACATTGACCGCATTCTCTAAGTCAGTAGGTAAGTACCTTCGGTTGAACATTTTCTGACTGATTAAAAGTGAGGTTCTTCTTATCAGCAATCAATTTAAGTGGTATTATAAACGGTTTTTCTTTTGAAGGCTTGACGACATGGAAATTATAATTGAAATTCAGTAAGGAAGATAACAGTTGTTAATCAAGGAAAAATAATTAGTTAGTTGAGATTCGGTATATCGCATTTTAAATTTGCGGAAATTATAATTTTGAGGGCTTAGTATTTTGACTGGTCTGATAGAAAAATAGTGCACTACGATATTATGATGGTAGATGTAATTGAAAAAGGTGGGTCTTGCAGCTCCAGTTTTTTGTTTGATATTTTATAAACTTTAAGATGGACATTACATTTTTAATAAAACTTTTTTCTAACGTTAAACAAGGTCTCAAATGTTTATTAGCGTTTTCCATGGTATTTAACAGGCTATTTTACTTCAATAATTCAGCCTTACCGGCCTTTAACTTGAGTTGTTTTCGTTCGCTGGAACTTCAAATGTTAGATAAATTATTATTAACTTATAAGTAAGATTCAAGGAAATATGCTACCGAGGATGAATTTGTATTGCAGGAATAGTGGGTGGCCAGAAAGTCTTCCAGTCGCCCAGGGTCTCAATTAGAAAGACACTTTACACTCCCTTTGTACCAGGTGATTTGTTGGTTTAAGGTGTTTAAGATGTGGGAGTGGAAATTACTTATATTAAATTAAAATATATCGCAAAGCATTCTCCTAATTTTCGTATTAATATAGAGAAAAGCAATTAATATGTATCTATATCTATAGCGATTAAACAGCAAATAGTCTTTTAACAGATGCAGGACAGAAGGACAGAAAGTACAATTTTTGTTAAGTCATAGAAGAACATTTTATTCAGAATTTTAGTAAAATATGCATATTGGTGTCTCCGCAGAAAACTTTATATAAATATTTGTATAGGAACCATTTATAAATTTTATCAACGAATTAGAACAGAGGGCATTCCCAGCCTGACGTTTAAAAACCTTACTCAAATGATATATTTACGTTTTAAAAAGTTATTTTTTCACAGTTTTTGAATTTTTGCAAATAATATAGGAGAGAAATTTAAAACTCTTAAATTTTACCACAAAGCACTTTTATTTAGGGGAAATAACTGCAAAAGCCAAAGGAAAAATGGAAGAAGTGCGTGGTATGTTGCTGAAAGGTCGACATGTTAAAGCTCTTCAGAATGTTGAGGCAAAGCCTATCTCTTGGAGGCAATTTTATTTACTACGAGATTAAAAAAATTAAAGAAGAAACTAATTTCTCTTATAGAAACCAAAGAGGGTAGGTAACAAATAAATGAATCGAACAGAAAGATCATGGCCAACCTTTTTTGAAGCATTTCACCTTGCAATTATTAACTTCACCATTTAATTGGCTGCTAATTTATCATTTATGTACCGGTGCCCTTTTCTAAAGCACTTCAAAAATTGGCGGATATATATTTACAATTTTAATGGATGTGTCAAAATCATTTTTAAAGAATTCTGCTTTCGAAATTCTGTTTTCAAAATTCTGGTTTAAAAAATTGTGCAAACAAAAAAAAAATGTTTAAAAGCACTTTTGTTTGTATTAGTTTTTTTCAATACTTAATTTTTTTTTTGTTTCTTTTTATTTTAATTTTAATTTTTAATGTTATATAAACTTTTTATTTCTTTTTGTCGTTTATATTTATTAGTTTGAAAAAAACCGAATAAGCAGTTTTTTTTGGCGTGAAAAGCTGAATTTTGTAAAACACAACTAATAAAATGCCAGGGTGAAGATTTCGTATAACAATAACCATCTGGACGACATCGGTTTTGAAATGTTCATGACCACTAGAAGTTACATTCTGCCCGAATTTGTTTGACTATCGTCAGCTTTAATAACATTTTTGGAAAATTAACCAGATTACGGTATCAAAGTCGTAATTTTGGAAATTAGTTACTACTTTTGTAATTATATCGTTTGAACGATAATCGTCTGAAAAACTACGGAATGGTGCCCAGGATTTCAACAAGTAGAATTTTTGTGTGAGAAGACAGAATTTGGCAAAGCAGAAGTTTTAAAACAGCATTTCGACCCGCTCCCTTTAAAATAACCATAGGCGGTTGTTGATACCGCCTTTTCACAGCGCTGCCATTGCATTGCTGCACTTCTTTCAGAACACTCTCGAGCCAACATTATAAAATCATTTACAACCGAAAACCGGTAAAAATATAAATTTCCTTTTTTTCTCACTCACTCAACAAAAAATAAAGAGGTCAGCTGGATGCAGCCACACATCACTGCTTGCTTCGTGTATTGTAAAATTAGGAGATGGACACTTAAAACTTAAGTCGAAAAAAATGTATTTGATAAAATGAATCAATATATTTAAAATGTTGTTTTCTTACAGCTTCACCTTAAACAATATTATTTTTGTTCTTAAAAATAAACTACTGCGTACAAAATAAAAGTACTGCACTTTTTTGAGGATTAATTTTTTGTTGGGGTGTGAAAGTCTCATGCGAACAAGTTATGTGCTTTAATTTTTATATTAATTCAAAAATTTCAAAAAAGAAAATCAGTTTTAAGACTTAAGTTAAAATTATTTAATTTTCCAATTCACTGATTAGGAACACTTAAACTGATATCAATAGAAGCTATGAATTTTTCGAAGCATTCCCTATTCAAAGATATATTTTTAGGGCTAATAAAAATAAAATTTCGTAAGAATAGTGTTCATCTTTAAAAATAACCTCTTACCTGTATATCCATATTTGATTATAATTTAGGCAGGCATAACCACAAATGAGCAATGCAAACACGTCAATCAACCTCAAAGCGTATAGCATTCGTTAGGTTTTAGAGCAAAGTCACTACAACTGCCCCAAATTCATCAGACTCAGAGCCACATTGTAGGTAATCTGTCACATAAGAACCCAACTTGAACTCAGTATTTGTTGAAGAAAAATAAATTTATTATAGGTACCTCGGGTAAACACAGTCAACCCAATTTAATTCGTGATAAACTGACAAAACAACTACTAAAAATGATTATGTTATCAGCCATAATCACATGAAAATGCAATGCGAACCGTTGCATTTAATAATAATACATGATTGTGCTCGCCAATCTCTGCGGTTTGAGCAACAAAATTTCGCAAGTCAATTGTTTCGTTAATGATAAGGTCATTATTATAGCAAGAGAGTGCAATATCTATATATATTTGGATTTTGTGTAGCGATTGATAGATAAAACCGTATCAGTCAAATAAATTGATTTTCAAAGGGCATTTAAAATTAGTCATACCTTTTTTTAATACCCATGTATCTTTTTGGTATCCCAAATTTGTATGTGCCTGTAGATGAATGTATTGATTGGAAAATGAAAGCTTAGCGAGTGCATCCTATCGCCTTATATTTGGAGATTGCTCATAAAGAAC
This sequence comes from Cheilosia variabilis, assembly GCA_951230905.1. Classification (NCBI taxonomy): domain Eukaryota; kingdom Metazoa; phylum Arthropoda; class Insecta; order Diptera; family Syrphidae; genus Cheilosia; species Cheilosia variabilis. The sequence continues at coordinate 59,435,461 of OX579677.1, read as the reverse complement.
AGACAGGATAATCTTTCTACTATCACAGAGTATTTCATCATTACTAGTCTATTATTGGTGCAATTTACAATTTTGTATGTTTTATTTACGAAACTGTTCTGCAGTTGCCGGTTTTGATAATTACTATTGTTCTGAAATTTTCCATTTCCCCTTAAGCTGTAAAAATTCAAACACCTCTGAGGAAACTTTCAATTCGTATCGATGGATATAAATAAATTTTAAAAAAGTCTTGCTTTGTTGAGAGATGTGCTTCATTGATATCTACCATTTTGTCCACACAGGCTTAAGAACATCGATCGGTTTGTAGGTAGAGTGGTTGTATATAGACCGCCGACATTTTACCATAGGTTTTGTTGTGTGACAAAAAGTAGAAAGATCTACTACAAAAAGTGAAACCCCCTCTCAAAGCCTACACCAGTCGGTTCTGATAAAAAATTAACTGAGGAAATTGAAACTGGATACGAGTGTCGATGACTGTTTTTATTTTTAAATAAGGCAGGAAAGTAACAGAAATAGTTAAGAATGGTCTCTTCCACATTTCCATCACAAAAGCTCCTACAAAAGGCAATGTAAAAAAGGTTTAACCTGTTGCTAAATGGAGCAGAGCCCATTCTTTCATTAGCACTTGCTTGCATAAACAAAGTGTGACCTCGAACTTAAGCTTGGAATGTTTTTCAAATATCCAGTACACTTTACTTTTGGTGACACTTACAGTCCGGGGTGGACGACCACTGCCTATCCAGTACACAGTTTCCAGTATTTATTTGTATGTTCTTCCCATTTGTTCTTTACATACTACTTTCAATTCAACTTTGAGTTGAGAGAAACTTGCCTTTATTTGACTTTTAAATCGGAACTCAGACAAGTTTCATAAATACGTAAGTTGTAAGTTTCTGAATATGAAAGTCTGTCATTGCACTAACTGATTGTACTTCCATCAATATTATTAGCAAAAGTAGATACGGCAGAGTCTTGGTGATAATCCAGCTGTCGTAAGTGTTGCTGTCCCATTAATAGATACCTGGTACATCAGTGGCCCAATCACGTTAACTTGTGGCACACCTCCTGATTTTTATTTATATTCAGAATATCCATTTTCGTGTTTGAGTTTATTCTAGAGACGGTTAAATTTAAATCTGGTCACGACCCACTTAGTGACATTTTTCAATCAGTTAACTTACTAATGACAGCAATTTGATATAGTAATTCTTAAAGACGCCTATTTCAAATATCGCCATAATACAACCAATAAACTCATAAACACGAATAGCCCGCCAAAATCCTAAGCAAATATCGTGCCAATTATTACATGCTTGTGCACCCATAAAGCTGTTTGCCATAATAATATCTGCATTTGGCATTTAACAGCTACTGCATGAGGAAAAAGTAAAATTGAAAACTTATCCCAATCCTGCCTGCAGGAAACATAATAGTAATGAGTCTCCGCAGTTACAACCTCGTCTCGTACCCACTACGAGTGTTTGCTTCCACTTTGCCTAAGGCTATCAAAGTATAATGTATACAACTGAATCGGGCGGTGATATTTGCATCAATATCATTCCATCAGCGCGCCGCGTTCGGTTATCTCATTCGGAAGATATTTCGAGCCGAAAAAAAGCTTATATACCAAGGAATAGATCCATATCCCGACCCGTTTAAGCTGTTTTTTTATTTTTTTATTACACATCATTTCCATCAGAATCCCCTCTCTCACCTACGCGCTGCGCTTCTAACTGTAAAATAATATTTTTCACTCAACAAACCTACAAATTACATTCGCGAACTTTTTCCACTGTCAGTCGGTGTATCGTCGAACTTGGTCGACTGTGGATAATCAAGGGTGATTAGAGGCAAGAGGGCTAGGCATACCTACCTTTATTGAAAACAAAAAACGAAAGAAAGCAACAACAACAAAAATATCCATATACATGTATCCTGATTAAGCACCGTGGGGAGCAGGCGGATATGGTCACCCCTTTCGGTGTGCTCTTCTCCTGTTCGTGTGTAAGTAGTGGAAGTTATCTAAACCATTTATACGAGGACCGATCCCCGAACCGCTCGCGTTGGCAAAATTAAAATCCCTCTTCAAATCATCCGAGCCCCCCCCGGACTACCCCGCCTTCCATTCAATGAGAAATATTAAAATGGATGAAATAAAAACATAGAGGAATAAAAAACAACTCCATCTCCCACCCCTTTTGTTTCGCAACCCACCAACAGTGAACAGTGTTGTGTTATTTTTCTAAAGTTACTAATACATCTAAAAAAAAAATACACAGCAAAAGAAAGCGCAGAGGGTAGGTACAATAAAAATAAAAAATAGTGCCCCGCTGTACAGAGAAGGTGGGGGAGGGAGTGACGCGCGGGTACCTACCTACCTACCAACCTTCCTACTACCTAACCTACCTAGGTTGGAAGTTAAAAACAGCCCCACCACCTCATTTGGGGTGGTATGATATTCGTTTTTTACTGCTTTTGGGTAAATTTTTGCGCATCACCGAAAATTATTAGGGATTTTTTTCGGCTTTTTTTTTTTGCTCGTTCGTCCTTTCTTCTGCAATGCCCCGCCACCATCTGCCGCTGCTGCCATTTGTGCTGATATGCCTCCAACCCCCTCTCACAGTGTGTTAAATGTTATTATTTTTTTAATATCCGCTCTCGGTTCTTTCATAGAGGCGGCGGCGGCGGCGGCGACGACGACGACGGTTGCGGCAATGATGATGGCAAAGGTACTACCTATACATTATTTTGTTGTGTTATTATTATTATTATGTGAAACTAAATGAGAAATGAGAGCAGCAGCTCGATCCTGGAAGAAAAAAAAAACTGAACCAAGCAGCAGCAACAACAACAGCAAACGGAATCATAAAAAACACATCACACAAGTTTTAATGTAATGTGTAGCATTAAGGTGGCATGGGGTTGGGGGCCGGGTGGACTAGGTTCAAAAATCCATAGAGAATGTAAAATAAAAAATATATACGTAAAGGGATGATAATGTAATGTATTGTGGCGGCAGAGTAGTGTTGAAGATAGGCGAAGAGCGATTTTGTTTTTTGTTCGTCTTTTCATATCGGCATTCGTTTGTGTTACAACAGCGAACGGACGCGGAGGTGTTGGGGATAGGGATCGCTTATTTGGTTAGATGGCTGGTTGGATGATGCTGCTACCGGGTCTGGCTGTTGGCCCTTTGTTATTTTTACAATCGGATTTATGGGGTAATTTCGTTTTTAACTTTAATCCCGGACCACAAAACAATGACATACGTACTATATATGTACGGCTTTTATGTGGATACGGTGTGTTTTTGTTCTGGTCCATATTTTTAATAAGAGCTCTGGGTGTGGGATGTTTTTCAAATTAAGCGCTGAAAGAAGCTGTAGGCATGTGTGCTGTAGGTATGCACATCACAAACGATATCAAAAGCAAACGAAATATCCGCCTTTGTGGATGGTTTAACTATTTAAAGATCAGGAAACTTCCATTGGATTGCGATATACACAAATTTTCTTCACTGTTTATATACTTTTTTAGTATGTAAGTTTCAGTGCACGGCTACAACTAGTGACAGTCTTTTGATAGGTTTTGCGCAATCAGTTGAAATCAGGAGTTACATTTTTAAATTTAAGTTTTATTTTATTCAAAAAGAAAGATATAAACAATGACAGCAGGTATTTCTGAAAACCCGTACGATAGGCACCGCACTTTTTAGCTAATCGAGTTAGTCATTGCAAAAATGTAACTAATTTGCATACGACACAACTTACAAATATGTTGGTAACACCATAAATAATTATTTTGTTTTCTTAATTATTTTGTTACAAATATTTTACAGCTTTCTGGCAAACAAAATCAATTCAAAATATTGTCAAGTGTGGTAAGTTTGAAGAATAGTCAATCTCTTTCAATAAATTTCACTCAAATACGTTAAGTAGGCTCGAAGAGCTTTTTTTCGTTAGTCCGTAAAGTTCACTTGTCATGAACGTAGTTTGATCGAAATCGAAAACTATATCTTCAGTGCAGAAGGCCTGAAAAATGCATTGACCACTCGCATTCAAAGCTATGGTATGATGACATAATTTTTAAGGCTTTTCGTACTGACCACGAAAAGATGGCGGTTTTGCTTTTCAGCAAAAGGCTGGGATACTGGTTCACTTGTCGGAACCAATGGTTCCCATAAAAAACATCAAACCGCTTAGCTTAGTGTATTTTTCAATTATTGGTTCTTAAAATCTCGATATATCATACTACAGGATTACCCGATATGTGATACGAATTTACACATCCTACCAGACTCAGCTCCAGGGCTGTAATACATTTGCCATATTGATATATCGCTAGTCGAAAGCTGATCAGATAATCCGACCCACACTTAAAAAAAATGGTAAGAAGCCTAAACGATCGGTTTAAAATTTAATCCGACCCATAACTACTTAAAAAACTGTTAAACAAAAAAACTTGGTAAAAAGCCTAAGCGATTGGTTTAAGTTTCCCCATTAAGTTATAAACGCTTGAGCTCAAGACAACCGTTAAAAAAGACAAACACAGAGTGCGAATTTTCACTCACGAAGCTATTTTTTTTTTGCTTAGATTCACTTTTGCGAACGTCCGACGTACCCGTTGGTTACCAAGGTTAACCACTCCTTTGTAAAAAGGGTGTCCAAACACGCCGCCGTCTTTTTGGGACGAAATAATAAAAGTCGAAAATCGGTTTAGGACCTAGGACCCCGTGCTCTCGAAGGTTACGGATGAAAGTCTTGAAAGGTTTTATGTTCACCGTAGCGGAGGCCTTGTCTTTGTTGAGCCTACCAGCTGAAGGGGTGACGTGATAAGTACTTTTAGTGCAAGTCCATTTCTACAAGAATTACAAAGTTACTAGTTTAATGCTGATCTTATGACCACTCTTAAATACATTTAAGACCTCCAACATCCAGTAGATCTACCTAAAGATCGTTAAGCATCTACCTACACTTTTCTGGTTTAACGATGCAGGGATCCACAGCTGAGGCAAGCAAATATATCGTTAAATCTACCGTAGTCTTAATTTATATTTCCGTAGACGTATTTTCTATATTTGAAACAGGCTTCTCTTAAATGCTGTCCGCCTTTACTATCATTTGCTGCTCTAGACTAAGGTCCGATATAAGCTTTGTTGGTACTAATGCAAGGGTGTGGAACCAGGGCTATCATTGCGAACATAATTTTGGAAATTATGAGAATCCTTGGCCACGTTTAGAGACAATACGCTACGTACCATAACTTCTCAATCTTTTCGTGCACATTGAATGCAAGGAAAGGATGGCTTGTCAAAAAATCATAGGCAACTGCGGAATTGCCACAGAAAATCAATTACTCCTTGCACTATGCAGTTGGGCAAAGGCTTGTAAAGAACAACAAAAACTTCTCAAACGAATAAATGTAAGCAGTTTATTGATTAAAATGCCCCTCTGCCGTTTCCACGCAATAGTTGAAAGTAGAAATCAATTAATTTGAAAGCCCAGATTCAACAGGCCCAAACCACTTCTGTTGACGCTCAAGGAAAGCTTTTACGTAAATAATCCATAGGTTTTATAACTGAAATGAAATCCCAACCCAATAAGCAGAAATTCTACGAAATGTCAAATGCGGTGGAAAATGTCCTCCAAAGCGCCCAACTTTGTGGGTACAAAATTTACGGTGAAGAACAAGTATTTCACAAAAAGAAATTGTTTGAGTTATATGCAAATAAAAAAGTTATGCATTATTCAACCAAAACTGCTTTGCCATAAAATGGGCAGCTGGTGAATTATTAAAAATTAGTCAGTCATCGAAGTTAGAAATACCAGCCCTCTATATTTCTCTCCATAAATTGGCTTAGCAACATTTTGACAAACTTCAGCTGCTTCGTATGGATTGCTCTAAAATTGCCAGACACGTTTTGAAAAAAAATTGCTTTACTGGAGCAGAACTCTCTAGTGTTTTGTTCACTGTCTTCTGAACCAAGATCTATATCTATAACATTCGCAACCAACTTAAAATCAGCCTCAATCTTTATTTCAAAGTTCAAACGCAGTACAAATGTAACAATGGTTTGTGTATCAAATTTATTGGTGCAGTTGTAAGTTGAGCTTGTTTTAAATTGCTTCATTTTATGAAACCGAACGTAGCTATTTAGGAAAAATATGCACCAAAAATTCGCTCAGACTGCACAGGCGGAAACAAATTATCCAACTACCCTGTCAAGGAAAAGTGACTTACAGACGGCAGCAATATTCCCATTTTTGTCTTTAAAAATGCAGTCAGAATTTGTTACCTCGTTTGAATTTCTCAAATTTCTAATGACGACATATTCGAATCTACCCATCTGCATTTTCCACGACCTAATAAACTTAAGCCCTTAGATATCCATTACAATTAGCCTGCCAAACATTTTCTAAATATTAACAACACATCGTTTAGCAGCGGCGCAAATCGTGTTGGAATTTAACCAACGTTACCGTTGGCTTCCTCTCATCGACATTTCTCCAAGGGGCTACTGTCGTCACCTCATACACGAAAACGAAACCCGATACCTGGACCTTCAAGTGTTTCCCTTTCCCAGAGCAAACCACCATCACGACGCCAAAGAAGGTGCAATTCATCAAAGTCTGACAGCAGTGTGTCGCCCTCACCCAAATATAGCCAACTCTCATCAAATGGTGATCGATATTGTTAGCAAGAAACTCAAGAAAAAAGTTGCCGCAAAAACCTGCCCAAAGGATATACGAGTACAAAAAGAAGTGACTGACTTTTTCTAGTAACCAAACACCTCTCCCATATGCTAATGATCTTTTGGAATTTCGTTCGTGTTCCGAAATTTCGTTGTTTGCCTTCTTTGTAATTTGTGTTCCCATATAAACTAGTTTGTGTGATGAGGCGACATAGAATACGAACCGAGTATCACATTTCCATGTACGCACAGTTGTCCGCGTCTATCCTTTCCTTGTCGGGGTCGAGGGTTTTTTTTTATTATTTTTCAATTACCCTCAATTTCAGTCTGCTACCGTTTTTCAAGGTTCAACTTCTGTCTCGACCTCGTTTCATTCACTGGATTCCGGTATTTCCCCGCCCTCCTGAATGACATTGAATGCGAATATGGGGTGGTCTGTGGTGGCCGACCCACCACCATCTTCTTCCTCTCATTCATGCAAAGCCAGAATGCCCAGTTCGGGATTAAAAAAAAAGAGGAAAAAAAACATCCTTCGCAGTCATAGCAGCCACTCTCGCTCTCAATGTTTTGGTCTTCCTCAACTTTCTCTGAGGTCGGCAATCTGACTCCGAACTGACTTGCCCACTCCCACGTGCCACCCACTGTACACACTTAGCTCGATCCATGTATATATACATACCAACAGCAGCAGAAGCATTCGGTGTGAAAATCACTGTGCACAGTGCAATAGCAACAGGTGACTCTTTAACAAAACGATTCTCATTCTTATCACAGGATGGTGTAACCCCCAACTGTGGCCCCAAATCAACACAACATACACACCGACACACCATACCACACAGCCGTGCCAGAGACTTTCACTTGACGTCCTTGTTGGTTAATATACGAAAACGAAAAAGGTTCTGGTTATCTCAAAAACCACCCACCTCTTGAGGGAAGAGAAAGACATCTATTTGTCGGCAACATGCCCGCCGACATCGTCTTCGTCCTACTCGCCATCGTCGTCGTCGTCTTCATCGTATACAAATGTGTCGCGACTCGACGAGTAGCAGCAACTTCAGGACTTCCTTAAGATTTTGGACTTCCGGACTCTGCTGAATGTGTGTGGAGGGTGGGAGGTGACGAAGGCCAATGAAGCCGCAATTTCTCTCCACTCAACCTTAAGCTGGAAAGAAAAATTCAAGAACAAGAAAACGAAAAAAACCCACCAAGGACGTCGCAAATCTTTTTCTTCTTCATCCTCTTTGTCACCACACATACGAGTATACGCAGTACTCAAGAGGGTATCTTCGATGCCCTCCCAGCTTAAGGGATGAATATATTAGTCTGTCCCGTCCTAGTGCCGCAGCAACTTAACACACATCATCCTCCATACGCAACGCACACTTGTTGTTCTGTGGTTTTTTGGCAAATTGACACATATGCTTAAGGAGAGATATCTTCCTTCAGATAATATGGAAATTTTCAGGATCTTCTCAAATAAGTTTGTCCGGCTTAACCCGGGATATCGTTTTCTTTTTGGGGCCCCCATGTCCCACTACTGTCAGGCGGTCGTGCGTTCTCTGTTGTGTGTTGTCATAGACCTGGGTCAGGGGTGAGAAAACAATTGGTTGTTGGGACCGATGACATAGCGATGACAGGGGAGCTTGTATAGCTCTCGGGTACGTATGTCGAAAAGGTTAAGAGGGTTGGTCGTGCCTGAGTATGCCGGTGCTCATTTGTATTCAAGTGCAGGACACCACGCCATTGGTGTCTAATTTTAAACACAATTCTTGTTCGCTTGTATGCAGTCCACCTATAGAGTCCAGAGGGTTGCTTGTGGTCAATATTTGAGGCCGTAGGTCAACGAGTATGACCCAGCCAATTAATTTCCATAAGTTGCGGGATAGTTTCCGAGCAAAACCCTTTTCGTCTGGTCGTCCAATTACAGGATATATCACCCTAGTTCAAACTTTTGCACATTTCTACCAATACTACAGGGTCAGGCTCACCCCTGTATTAGAAAAATAAAAAAAAGGGTTTCCCCTTCGCAATCATCACAGAATCAGGAAGAAACAACAAGCGGTGGTTTTTAAAATCTGACGACAACTTACTTCTACTGCCGTGATTATGAACTCTTTCACTCGTTCTTGCTCTCCATTGGATTCTAGGACAAAGTCTGTACTTGAAAGTGGCTGGTGACTGCAATTTTGTTTTCCATTTTGCTTTTTATTTCTTTCTCTTGCTAGATCCTTGATTTGAAGCATTCTGTGTATGACATTTGCGGTTTTTTTTTTCTGGTCCTTTATTATATAATATTTTTTTGCCTGGCTTTTCTAACTGAGGCTGTGCTAGGGCCTAAAGGATATCTTTTCATATCCTTGATGGTAGAAATATTGTTTTATGCTTTTTTTTCTTTGTGCCCTTTGTTTTATTCTTGCATAGAAAGTAAAATAAGAAAACACTGAGGAGAAGGTGGTGCGAGGTTGCAACTCGCTCAATGTGATTGTGTTTGTCATCGTGATAGGGGTTGACGAGGTGGAATTGTGACAGGAAATCAAGTTTTGCCTCCGTGGAAGCGAAAGTAAAAGTAGATGTTGCAGTGTGGCTCGCTTGTTTTTTGTCAGTTGTTTTATTTTCATGTCAAAAATGTCATTGTCTTGGAAGTCTGGCAGCAGAGCGAGCCGTATAGAAATAGACTTCTAATGTTATTCAATCTGGTTGGGTTAAGTTTTTTTTTTTTGTTTTTTTGATGGCTTCTGTTTTTGTTTTCGAAAAAAAAAACGAATAATTGTGATCAAAACCTTGAGTTTCCAGTGCTATTGTTGTAATTCTGATTATGGGTTTGAAATTTAAAATTAAAAAAAATTACACTCTTTGTTATGAAGCTTCCAAGAGATATTCGTTCGAAATTTTATGAGACCTAAGAAGGTACGGAAATCTTACAAATGGTGCCGCCATTTTGACAAATGGAGCAGTTTTCGGTAGCTGAACGCGATAAAATAGTGGAATTGAGAGAGCTTGACTTCGGAAACACTTGGTTTTTACAAACCTAGCAAACCCGTGAAGTCGGATGGCATTTTTTTTATTGCTTCGAGGTCCCCAAAAGAAGACTTCTGGTTATCGGCAACTAGCTCTGAGTATTTAGGTCGATAAAAGTCTCATGAGCAGTGGTTGAGGTCACGGCGAATGGCGATGATAGAATCGCCGGCGATTCGCAAACTCCACGCGAAAGAAGGAAATGCGAACATCTACACTAAACTCGTAGAAACTTCCGACCAACTGATACACAATTTAGCTGGGGTAAACTTTGTGAGCGTATAAAATAATATCAATCTTCGCATCGGCTTGATATTTTTTTATGAGTATTGTTTTAGCCGAGGAAGGGATTACAATAATGTTGCACTGCTATTTAAAGAATTCGAAAATAACTTTCATGACATTCATTTCCACAGTTGGTGTTCCTCATCCTCTGAACCAGACTAAAAAGAGTTTCTTCGCATGTCAGATTTCAGAACCAGAGACACTACAGAGACCACCAACTTCGGCCGATTTCCCGTTACTTGCCTAATTTTTATGGGCTGGCAAAAAATGCTAAGTGCGCTAGTATTGTTACATAGAAATTCGTATTGACAAAAGTCACGTAACTTCAAAAATTCCGGCTGACCAACACACTCGCACCTTGCATAATGTCACTTCCGCTTTGTTCAAAGTTGCTGCCAGCGTTCATGGAATCTTATCCGTTTAATTTGAAATTGTTCGTTACGTGTGAATAATATTTTTTTTAGGAATAAGTGTACATTTGCTTAAAGTATTCATCAAAAATTAACAATGTAGATTGGTTGAGGGAAAATAATAACATTTTGAACAAATTTTCTTCATTATTTAAGGAAAATTTACACTCCAAATAGAAGTCAATGATATCCAAAAGCGTAAAATACACAACCATGTCTGTCCTAATATGTATAATAAAACATTCCCTTTACATAGTTTTATTAATAAGAGGAATTAGATTATTCGCCTTTAACCAATTTATAATAATAATTAACTAACCAATGGCATTCATGTAAAAATTAATGTAAAAATGTATTTTTGTATTTTTTGTATGTTTTTGCATGTCACATGGATTCCTAATTGACATAACACCGATAGGAATACAAAATGGCGAATTTGAAAAAAAATTGAGGGGGCCAGCGGCAAGTTGGGGTTTGTGAGTTGGGGGTCTCAGTATGATTTGTCTATGGTCAGCACTATAATTGGAGTATGAAATGACTTGAACACTTATCTGCTTTGTAGCTTATGTACTCGTTTACAAACTGATCAGTAGAAGGGCGGCATTAACGAAAGGTTTGCGTTTGCACGAGCACTGACAAAATTATGAAATGTAGGGTTTGAACTTGAAACCCCTCCCTAATTAGCGCAGAAAGGGAAAGTTAATCATTGATGCAAATTTCATACTCTGACAGATATTTTAAAATGCCCAGAGCTTCGTAAGGTACCCCAGCGAACTGTTTATCGAAAAGGGTTAAAACAATCAACGTGCTGCCATTTGACTTGTTCAACATCATTTTTGAATCGGTTATACGAAACTTACAAGTCTCAGGGGATCATTTTTCAAAAGTCCGGTTAACTACTTGCACATGCTGATAATATTGAATTTGTGGTATTGCATCGGAGGTGGCGATTTGTCTGGTGGTTAATGAGGTCAAAACAAAGTATAAGTATCGAAAAAGGGTTATCAATATAGGCGGCTCGGAGAGACAAATCTTCGAATTAATTAATGACTGTCGATGTTTATACCTCGTCTCAGAAGAATCGGATACTCTTCGCAATCGATGCTACTTCGGACAAAAAGGGTATCTTAGATCTCAAGGGACCAAGAACATACTATAGAGACCCCAACTATATATCTTTAAATGAATTTGCATCTAAGGTTTATTATATTTCTCAGTCACAGTTTCACTGAATAACTATACAACTCTCTGTAAACATTGAGAGTGAACACCACATCCTAATCATATGTTGTGATGTTTCAAATTCAATAAGACTCAGACATTTTGCGGATCGACAAAATGTGATCAAAATGTGCTCGACAAAATCTGTCTTCGGCGAAATGTTTTCATTTTTGTTTTAGTTCTCTCATATTAACGTCACTTACAGCAGACCTAAACCTCCTTACCCAAAGATCACGAAACTGGTTGGTACCCATATGTACACACCCATATTGCAGTTTCAAATCTACTCCCAATCTAATTTGTTGAAAAAAAAAAATACTTGGAGGACCTTCCTCTGACAGTGACAGCGAATGCCAACAAAACTTTTAGACAATTAAAACCCAACATACACATATACCTACATACACTATATATATGGAAAACCCGCATTATTGTAAAGCTAACTTATCTCTTACCATCTGTACTTTGCATTAACTGATACACGCATACAATAATAAAAGTTGATTTTTTTGTTCCCGCTGTTCTCTTCATCTTTGCCACTCGAAACACCCACCCAGCTCGTAACGACTTTGAATAGAAAAACAACCATCGAAAAAGCAGTTTGTAAAAAAAAGGAAAAACTTTCTAATAAATTTGCTTTATGTGCGTCCTCGTCGCTGATGCCACCGTTAGCTGTGTGTTTCCCTCTTCCAAGGGTTGTGTTGCTGTAGTCCCCCATTTTTTCCCATTAATATTACACGGCTCCCAGCGTCCCCCCACCCCTCCAATGCCTGAAACCTATTTCTTTCTCTCTAAACACACTATATTCTCCCCCATACAGCACTTGAGTGCAGGCTTCAGCGATAGCATCGAGGTGCGGGTGCGGTGTCGGGCGACACACACAGCATCATCCCGACGTACTTAGTTTCGGGAAAAAAGGATTTTTGTGTATTTGTTAGAAAAAAGACTAAACAAGAGGAGGAAGCGGAGGACTCGGTTCTTCTTCTTTTTTTCTCCCAACTCCGCTCGGTGAATACACATACGAACGACATCAAGTGCGCGCCCAGCCACCACCACCGCAGCTAAGAAAAAATAAACGAAAATGTAAAATAGTAGAGAACCCGCAATCCGAACACGTACCCGCGTGAAAGTTGCTCCGCCCGAGGGGAGCTGCAAGTATGAAGTCGGAGCGCGGGGGAGTGGAATGAAGTGGCATTATACCTTCGTGTATATACAATTAAAAATGTAAATCAGTCGTATAGCGCGCGGTATGGTTTACCCGTATCCCTGGCCTTAGTTTGGCATCCCTTCGCATCTAACACATCGTCGCAGCCAGTTGTGTGCGGCGGCGGCTGTACAAGTATAATTCGCTGCTGGATGAAGATGAGCCTCCATTCGCGGCTAAGGGCAACTTTTTCTTCTCGTCCTTGCTGCTGATGTTGTTGTTGTTGCTGTTGATGTAGCCGGCTTGTGCTTTCCTATTTCACATTTTTCTGTTGTTAGGAACTAGAAGGGTGGCCCCATGTATCGCATCCGCATGCATACGTTACGTGTATTTTGTAATGTATGTGTGTTCCTGTGAATTTGGCTGGCAAGCATGTGTACATATATGAATTAGGAGAAAACGAGCAAAAACCATGGATAAAAAATAACACAAAACCTGGGAGGGAAAAAAACAGCGATAGGAATGAAGGTATAGTTGTGTCGTTGTGTAAGCATTTGGCTGCGTTGGGGTTGAGCTCTGAAGAGCGCACAATGTATGGAGCAAACTTGTATGTAAGCTAACAACTCGTATTATTTTACAAATTGATTTGAATTTTAAATTAAATTTAATTGTTATCGTATATGAAGGCAAAGAAAGAACGCAGAATATTTTACATTAACATTTAATGGGAATTTTAATGGGAGCTAGGGTGCACGCGTCTCGAGATAGCAAACTTATTTTTGGTGCGTTTACTGTCATATAGGTTTACGCTGGTGATTACATGTAACAAAATCTACATCGTCCTCGAGAAGTCAGAGAATGCAAATGGAGATAAGCAGTTTAGCAGAATACCTCGCTCAGAGCGTGGTTTCACTACTGCAATGATAACCTATGTATCAGGGGCTAAAATGTTGTCATTAAGCAGCATAAACCATGCAAGAGTCTATGCCGCTTAACGGATTGCAATCGAAATTCGTCTACTATGCTGATCTACTGACTAGAAGGTATATGATTTGATTTTTTTAATGTTAGCATTGAAGGAAAGTAAGAGGTATGGAAATAAAATTAAAGAAGTACGAATCTCATTCATATTCCCCGTTGCGATGGTTAAAAATCATGCTTAACCTGCAGAAAACCACAATACGCGCCCATTTGAACAAACCCAGGCAGTATTGAGTGATATAAGATGTACCATTGTATGAACTCATTCATTTGCCTTAGCTTCTTTCTGTGATTTTGATTCTTCTTTTTGTTTTGAAAAACTATCAACTCTGGGAAACACAATGTCTTCTGATAAAATCGAAACAATATTTCTAGCGCCTGCTAAACGCAATCAGAGCAGTGATTACAGATCGGGGGATTTATCCCTTTTGCGGGATTTTCTCACTTATAATAAGCTAAAAGGGACAAAGGGATTTTTCAGAGCTCATAGTACAAAAAGAAAGGGATTTTACTTATTGGTAAAATTTTGTTCCTAATTCATTAAGAATAAAAAAATTAATCAACCTACGATCACATTAAATATTTTCATGTTTAGAAAAAAGTCATTCTAAATATCTGAATGCTTTCATTTTCTTTTTTTTATTTCCCTAAACAAAAAAGCCTTACCTCATTCTCAAATCAAATTTCTGTGTCATTTTTGTATGAAAAATCAAGAATAATGAAACTTGAAACCGAGATAAAGTTTTAGCATACCAGTCATTTTCAAAGAATCAAAGTTTCTTATTTTCAGAACAACTCATATAAGAAACGGAACGACGAGCTGGACGGGAAGCGGAGGATTTTCTTTTAAATAATTGATTTTGTGGATGAAAGTTCGTTTCTTATAAGCGTGTTTCTTATATCATTTTCTTGGACATAGAAAAAAGACACCGTGTTTCCATATGCATTTCTTATAAGCGATTTGTTCTTATAAATAACCGTTTTATATATCCATATTGATCTGTATTTTATTAGATTTACACAAAAATTGCGGAATGGACTACTATCTCCTTCGAGGTATCTTTTAAAGACGCAATCGACAAAAATCGGAATATAAATTCTTAAAAATGTGTGTGACTGTTTATTTAATGTATATTTTATTGAACTGTCTATCTATACAAAAATCCCACTTATATGAAGGGCCAAAGCGCTTACAAAATTTTGTAATTGCAGTGATTAGTTTTGAAAGTGTTTGGTTAGTTTAAAAAATAATTTGCTTTGGGAGAATTGCAATTGACATAGAAAATCTAAATATTTGTCAATTGAAATGGCTATTTCAGTCAAAACAGTGGCTCAAAATTTATATCCACTTGCAAAATAGTGTAAGAACAGTAAGCAATACGTGCTTATACACTCGAACTTGATATCATCAACAATGACATTGAATTTCTTTTCTGAGTTTGATTTGTGTCTATTTGACAAGTTTAATTTCTCTTTTTCGTCTTGGAAATATGCCACCTTTCGTATTGACGATTTTTTTAAGCCATTATGATGCATTTAAGTGAACTTTTAAAACATTTTCAGTGGGAACAAAAATATATGCAGATCTGACGTCCATTATTAAAAATGGTACACTCAGAAAAAATGTTATCGCTTGGTAAAATTCTGAAATAAGAAGTCTAAAATTTGTAACTTGGTGCAGTGCAGGTATGAATTCGAATCGAGGCCCGTTGGGAAAATCGATTTTACATGGCCCATTGCAACACAGGGACATAAGTCCACAAGACATAAGTTCATAAGGGACTTGTGTCCCACCTCGGTAGGACAAAGTAAAAAGAAAAATAAGTGTCGAATATAACAATTTAATGTTTATTTTAACAAAATGGAAAAAAAAGTACAAAAGTACAAAAAAAAGTAAAAAGCATCACTTGGATCGAGTTTTTTCTTTTATTTTCTGAAATTTGCTAAAGCTAAAAGTCAAAGAGCTTTTTGTTTTAGCTTCAGAATATTTGAGAAAATAAAAGTCCAAAATTCGCCATCGCCCAAAATAATATTTTGGTTTGATTTCCATTTTAAACAATTTGGGTTATTATTCGATTTGTAAAATATTTCAAATATAAAATTCACATGATTTCTGTAAAATCAAAAAATGTTAAAAGGGATATAATTTTGAATTTGTGCATAATGGATTTAGGTCTCGTGGACTTATGTCCCTGCGCCGCCCGTTGCATATTTCGTCAAAAAGCTTGCATTAATGCATTACCCATATTTACGAAGAGGGCTAACCTTGACATTTTTGATACATTACAACTTTCTTTCAGTGTCAGCCAACGGGGCTTGTGTATTATTTAACAAAAACCTTGACATATTTTTAAATAATGCCAATATACACAAATTGTTGCGTGAGTCCAATATTTTATTTAGCTTCGACACATCATTTGGTAGATATAAGTCTATAGGTCTATAGATCTTTACAGAACTTCTTGCAATATTTGTTTCAAAGCCTTGAAAAATGAGCCCCCAACTTTCACTAGGTTCTTCCAAAGAGCGACGGGACAAACAAATTTTACACCTGTTGTACTTATATCAATGGAGAATGTAGATCCATTCTAATGCCCCTCAGATTATGATTCATATAGTGGAGTTTCCATTACATTTCATGGACAGGCTTGTCTAAAAGATAGTTCTTCGACGTCCTGCAGAGATGTCTCTTACATTTTTAATTGAGTACCGACTGCTGCTGAATATAGAATTTTCTTCGATTTCAAATCCTCGAGATTGGACTTGGTTGCTACTTTTTCTCTTTTATTTAAGGGTTCTACCAATTTCCGTAAATATATCCAGTCCGAGTGCAGAACTACAAGATAAAATCTAATGAAGGCATTGCCTATTTTTATAAGTAGAAAAGTCTAACAGAATTAACGATTCTATTTGTCGAATGTTACTGCATGCACTCAAAAAACTAAAATTAACAAAGCAAGTTCGACATACTTTCTGGGTTGAACTTTGTTACATAAATTTATCGACTGCCACTAGAATTTTACAATTTCACATTTTCCTAATGACTCATTGAAAGCATCTGTGCAATATGGCAGCTTCCATTCGACGTACATCCATTCTAAATTCAAAAATCAATATCCACCAAACTTAGGCGGTGGAGAAAAAGAAATAAAAAAAAAAATCTGTATCCCAGATATAAATCTAAAGGAAGAACTACCCATTACTCCCAGGCATTCATTCTTTCCGCACTTGCTGGCTCTCTCTCTCTGTCTTCTCGCTCTTTCTCTCTCGTCAGCATCCCTTAGCACATTTCTAATTCCCTTCGCTGCTAAACCATTGAGCCACTAAAAAAGCAATAATAATATCCCTTCACATCCTGCAATAATACGACCACGTACCCCTTGCTGCCCTCCCCTCCCCAGATGCCATCAACAATCTATTGTACTTCATACTGGCCTTCATCTGCTGCCGCTGCTGCATAGCTCCCCCTCGCAAGCCCACCATCCACCTCCTAATGTCGTTTAAACTCGCATCATTGTATTACATTTCATAGTTGAATATAAAGATAGCGGACGATTTATGTCAACCCCCCCAAAGACTCCCTCCCACCCACCCCACGCTAAAGGGAACAGAAATTAAATTCAAACACACATAAAACCCCCAAAAAAAAGGATGCTAGATGGATGGGTGCTACTGTACCCTGCACAGCCAATACAACAACCAACGACACCACACAATCAACGCGCCAGCATAGTGGATGGTACATGGTAGTGCGCTCCGCACAGGCGAAAAAAAAAGCTTAGTTCTACATCCTCCCCAAGCCCCACGTCAGCCGCTGCGAAGAAGGACGACTTGAATAATAAAAATAAGAAAACGAAAAGTAACATCACAACATTACAGGAGTGGCATTACTTTCCCCGTCCTTGTACCACGCGCCCACCCCACCTCCTCCTTTCAAAGGATGCTCACTCGCGCTATTTTATAGCGAGCGAGCTTACTACCTATACAAAAACTTAGAAATAATCACCAACATAAATCTCTAAAGCAGTAGAAAAGAAGATGAAGCAGGGGGTAGTAGGTAGCATGCTGGAGAAATCCAACCAACCCTGCCTCTGGACCGGGTAAGCAATACAAAGCCAATCCCAACAAGACGAAGGAAGAATGGCAACAACAACACAAAAAAAAAGTCCTGGATACCATCGTCGAGCGCGCGCGGCTGCTGTAAAGAAGGTAGTAGCGGCAGCCTTTAATTTTTTTATAGTTATTTCAAAACGAAAGCACCCCACACCACCAGCAGTCTCCCTCTAAGTCGTAACTCACTCCCTTTGGCGGGGGGAATATACATAAATCTTCTTTTCAGAAAATAAACACTAATACCAGAAAGGAAATAAAAGGAACTAGAAAATTTAGTATCTATACAAAATTTTATGAAAGCGCACAGAACGAAAAAAAATCACAAAAAAGGAAGACGTGGAAGGCAAAGGCGGAAAAAACGTAAAACGAAAAAATGAGAAAAACACAAGGAAGCAAAAAAGTTTTCATTTTCAAATCACCACCCTCCCCAACAGTAGTAGCTAGAATCGGCGGCGGCGGCAACAAATCGTCCTTTCTTTCAAAATACTCGCTCAGCTCACCCCGCTGCCGCCCTTCTAGTTTCCGCCTGCGAATTTGAACTAAAAATTCCAGGAAAAACGACACAAGGAGGAAGGGCAACTACCTGCAGAAATTATTACTTCATCCACAATATCGCTAGTGGATGGGGGGGTGAGTTTTTCTTCATCGTTTCTACATCGTTTTTCTAAACTATACAACTACACAGCTCACAGGACCTCGAGAAGCGAAATAAGAAACACGATATAGATGATGATGACGACGATGATGGCGCGCGGTGAGATGAGGTGGTAGTTGGGCGGAGAGCAGGAGGACACACAGCATTCGACTACATCCCTCGTCGCGAAAAGTTACTATCGATTTAGAGTGTTGTAGTCGAGAGCAGTTTTTCAGCAGTTTCTTTATTACACCCTTCCTGCCCGATCCACCACTGTAGTTGGTGTTGTTTTTGTTGTTGTTTACGATGGGAGTTGTGTCTTAAAAAAATTTTTTTTTTTTGTATTTCTTCAAAAACTACCCTTAATGGCTGGTAGAGCAGCGATGGTACATGGACGGGAGGAAGAAAAAATAAAAAGTATTTTTTAAACGAAATCTTAGTCAAGGCGCGCACACAGAAGAGCGACAGAAAGAAATCCTGCGGAGGATTCCAGAGCGAAAGAGAAGCGCCGCATTGTTAGGTTTAATTTTTCCTCCTTTTTTATGCCATTACCATCCATCCCTGTGCTGATTTTTCTTCTTTTTTTTTCATCCATTTTTCGTTTTTCAATTCAGCTTCGATGAAAAGGGTTGATTAGGGCATAGAAATGTTGTGGCACGGCGAAGGAAAAACAAGAGCATACAGCATTTTAAAGTAGTTCCTGACCGATTATTTCCCATTTACCTTCAGCCGAGTGGAGTGTATCCCTCGTCCAAAGGGCAGCGGAACGGCGTACAGTGAAAGGATTAAAACAAAAAACCTACCCCTTTTTTGTGCTGTGTGCAGAGGTTTTAGATTAATCATGGGTTTTTGATTGATTGAATCAGTTTTGAGATTTTCTTCATATACATTGTACTCGTATACAAAGCGCCGGCGGAGCGAAAGGAACAGGAAAACAATGGAAGTTGACGGGAGGGCGAGAGAGAGAGAGCAGGAGCGAGAAAAATAAATAACACAAAAGGGTACGAGTTGACCTCTTTTTTGGCAGTGAACCGTAAAAATCGCATTCCTTTGGTCAAACGAATTACACACACCAACACACGCTTGAGGAAGCACACAATGACGGTGGGAGGGCTTGGAAACGCGAATGTAGGTCGTAGGTCGCCCTCGCCGTCACTGAAGCCGGGAACGAATGATAAATAATGAACAAGAGAATCCGGAATCGATGCCGATCCCAATCTTCAATGCAAGTCAGACAGTTTCCCTTCAAGTACCTCTGTCAACTGTCAATAGTAACAAACTCTTGTACCTATCTGTATAACTCTTACTGCATAAGTTGTCGTAGGCCATTTTTAAAGTCAATAGGCCTTACTAATAATCAATATTAACGTTCACACTAAATATTTTTCTTTGTGGCTATGGCGAACATGGATTGAACTCGGAAATGCACTTAAACTTAATTGAATCGTCAGATTTGAGAGAGGTGTATTCTACACAACAATAATATTTATATAAATTTTTTTTGTCACTTTTCTCTTACCGGATTGGTAAGTTTGATAGACTATTATCATACTGATGTTGCATAATAATAATTTATACATGTCAACCCCGCAACCTTTTTAACCGACTAACGTTTTGTGCATCTATCAGGACTAGACAAATTTTTTCCCCGCGCTATTGTTGTATAACGACTGAAAGTAACATTGTTGTTAATGCCACTAGACTCTGGATCTCCCTCCCGCGCCAAATCAGAGAAATAAGACTGAAGAAGAGGTTTTCCACTGAACTGAGATCTTACTTGTCTGCCAATTAAGTTAAGCTTTTTCACTGTAATTTCTTTATTTTTTTCTTTAATATCATTATGTACCAAACTCGAATTGTATTTGTGAATTTAAATCGGCCGTTTATATTTTTATTTTTATATTTCTATTGGTAATGGTAGTCCCTATTGCTTTTTTTATCAATTTTTCAGCTTTCCACTATTTTAAGAGATGCAATATGTCTGAATGTATAGGCCTTCAAATGTCTACTTAAATAAATAAATAAATGTATAGTTATAGCACCTGATAATACAGGTAAAGGTAAAAGAAGTATACGATTTTAAAATCCTTCGAAAATGTTTTTTGTTTAATGGAAAAATATGGTCGGGTTTATTCATTCATATTTTTTCCATCTTTTGTGGTAAGTACGGTGGGTTGTCTTTAACTAGCATTGACTGCAGAAAATCGCATATAGCTCTTTGTTATCAGACGCGTGTGGGAGCCGTATAGTCATATGATCACTCTATGTCGCATCCCTTAAATGATAATGCCACTTAGCCTTAGTAAATCCATTTTCTTTCCTTCCCAGCACATTGTAAAATACATTGCTCACGCCAACTAACAAACCCTTCTTTGCTTACAGATATACACAGTTGAAGCAGAATCAATTTCAAAGTAGATCATTCCACAGGTAAGTTTCATAAAAATATCTTAAATCATTACATACATTGGGCCTTACTAATAATCACTTTTAACCTCCGCATTAAATATTTTGTAGGTTACAGCATACAATTTTGTATGGACAATTTTGCCATTGTGAGTTCGAAAATGATTATTAGTATCGCGGATTAAATAGAAAAACCCCATTTATTGAAATAAATAAAAAAAAAAAAGCAATTCAAACTTTTGACCCCGACGTGATTTGAACACGCAACCTTCTGATCTGGAGTCAGACGCGCTACCGTTGCGCCACGGAGTCTTCTGTTCAATTTGTATAGAATTCGTGACAGTACAAATCGTTTATTACTGCCTGGAACTGGGACAGTATGATTTTTCAACTTGGCTATGCTATAAAAAAATAAATTTAGATTAGCGTCATCCAATTCATGTGCACAAATGTTTTACTGGTTGTGCTTTATAAATAGCAGCTAATGTGGAAAATGATTTATTGCAATATGATTCTGTGTCTAGTTGGACATTATACGTATTTGCAAATGGATAACTTTTTCATCTGAGGCTAAGCGTTTTATTCTAAAAGTGATGTTATAAAATTAGAAGAGCATTTGCCAGGAAAGTATCTGCTGAATCTGAGTGATATTTTTATAGACGTACAGCTCTGCTGCAGCTGGGTTAACTGTGAGATAACAGGCAATTTCTAGTTTGGGTTAACCCAGTTGTAGGTAGGAATAAGCACTTAAGGTTTTCATATTAATATATTTGTTATTTGTTGAGCTAAGTTATATATAAATAATTAGCTATAAACAAGGAGTTGTGTGACTTTAAATAAGATTAGATACCTATTTAGGTAATAATATAAAGTTTCGTTCGAAATTCATTTTATTTTAATTGTACTAAATTTAGATTTTTATTAGATTTGTGGTTGGGAGCTACCTATTCTGTTATATAGCATTTGAAGAAATAATGTTCTGGGAAGGACCAAGCAACATTTTAAACTCGCTTTCCTTGGACGTATTTCAAGAGCGCTACAAATTACGCATACAATACTTTAAGTGCAAAAGTAATACAAGGGAGAATTTTGGTGCACTTTCGAAGAGTTATATCTTATATAAGTTCGGTTTTCTGGAGAGAAGTACAGCAGAATCTCGAACGGTTCTATAAGAACATTCTGGAAAGGTGAACGTATTTTTCTCCGCCATTCCAAAGTAGAGCAGTTTTTTTAAGAAGAACATATAAATCAGTCTGTTTTAATGATCGGGACGCCTGATGTTCAATTAGGAATGCAGTTGTAAGAGCAAATATTTAAAGTTCCGACAGTATAATTCACTCAAATTAATCATTTAAGGAAAACTAGCCAAAAGTGACACAGTGGGCTCTCCCTTATGTTAGTAAAAAAATGTGGCGATAACTTTTCGTATTTTCAACATTCAAAATAGATAATAATACCCGTGGCAAAAATAAAATCCCGCATGAGCTACCGAGTTCTAAGATTGGGACAGGTTGAACAGGTTACCACATTAAGCACCATAGTATAGGCCCAACTTGAGTTTTTGCATTGACAATAAATTTCTGGTACGTTATGCAGCTTGTTTTTGTGGAAATGGACAACAAGGTTGGCTTAATTTAAGATTTAGAGAAGGTGGTATTTCTCTTGTTTATGTTAAGACTTTTGTGAATAATTTTAATCACGTATTTCTTGTTTGTCCGATCCACAAGAAAATAGAACCTCTAAGCTGCGCTAGCTACAGGGGCATCAGTCTCCATAACATTGCACAAATCATGTCTGATGTACTCTGTGATCGCCTTAAACCATTCGTTAACGATCTGACCAACTATTTACATTTACACCACGACAGATCCCGGAAAAAACCAAGAATTCCAGATCGATACTCACACTCTCTCTTTCGATTTTAAAGCTTATGATATCATTAATACTGACGAGCTAATACAGAGACATGTCTAGTTTTGTCATCCCTGCCAAAATTTTGAGATTGTTTAGAATGACGATGGAGAACGCTCGCTGCTCCATAAAGGTCGGAAATAATCTCAACGCGACTTTTGATGTCAGAAAAGAATTTAGACAACGTGATGCGACTTTTTCAACTTCATACTTGAGAAAAGTGTACGTAACAGAACAAAATAAATGCTGCCAACAAGATATTACGATATGCCCAAGTTTTTTGAACTTCATCACCACATTCAGGACTCTTTAAAAAAAAGCCCATTATGTGAGTAACAACAGCTTTAATTTTGTTCCGGGCCTTTTCAAACTTCTCAGCCAATTTTGTAGGCAAATTCAAAACACTAGCAGAGCAGACATAAAAGGCCCTGAGACAATGGTACCCGCGGGAGTTCTCTAAAACTGATTTGAGACCACTCGCAGTTCATCCCCAAAGTTAGCTTCCACGATACGGTGGGCTAAGCAAACCTGCTACCCACTTCCCCTTCAGAGACCAAATTAAATATTTTCAACACAATTTACTCGATTGATTGAACCATCGCATAACTCTGCACTCGGAAAGCTAGACGAAAACACTTCACCTGACCTTAAATTCCGACGAAGCACCACCGCAGCTAAGTAGAATTAATCGATAGCCCAGTGAACTAATTTCAAAAGACGTTGCAACTTCTTCAACAATTCTGTGACCAATATCGTCGTCGCCACCACCATTATCATCTTAAGAATTGCGAAAGGAGAGTACCCAAGAAACAACGTGTTGGAATACCACCACTCGGCAGTCACTCTTTGTCAAGAAGAAAAACGAAAATAATTCGAAGAAAATGTCCTTCTTCTCTGGCATAGATCGCCGGCACGCATCCTTGTCCCCCGGCTCTCCAAAGGCTATACCTACTTTCTTTCCTTTTCTTTTTTTTTTTTATCATCCGCACTCGAAGACGATTTTTGGTTTTCTTGTTTTGATTTCACGAGTTGCTTTCTCGTCGTCCTTTCCATCATTTATTTGTATGTGCTTAGTGCTTTCATCTTTGTTGTCCTCCATGTGGGATGAAAGTGAAATCCCTTGATTTCTATAGTGGCGACCTCTCCCCCAGCTCGCACACATAACAAACGGCCAAAAAGCCGAAAAGTCCTTGAGACGGACGACGGCAAAGAATTACCTTGGCAACACACTGGGATAAATTACAAGAACGACGTCAAGTTGAATAAAATTAAGAGTTGGAGACCTCCAGCTCGAGCACTTTTGTCGATCGCAGTCTGTCGCATGCTAGTAAATGCCCTGTGTGATGCATTCAATCTGAGTATCTCTATTCCGCGTAAACTTACATAACGAGGTTCAAATTAAAAAAAGAAAAAGCATAACAGCCCCGGACCCCCAACTCTCCAAAACATCATAATCAATACTGACATAAAAAACTCTATAGCAAACCTAGTACAATGCTGAACTTTAGCCCCACGTTGCTGTCCTAAATCATCGCCTAATCCACCACCCCCTTAACTTTGAAAAAAAATACACCTACACATAAAAGCAATAGAAATAGCGAACAAAAAAGGGAATAATGTCGCGATGTGTACTTCTTTCACTTACATCTCCACTAATACTAACACTACCTCTAGGTAAGTATCTGTTAGAGTAAAAAAAAATGGAAAATGAAAAAAAAATTATAAAATATAAATTCATACCTACGTAATATCCACTTACAACTACTAGGGATTTTTTTTTTTCGTTACTTCTTGATCAACCCCCATCGTCGACGCCGCCGGTTTTATCCGCCGTTTCTATACAACTACGAGTCTCTTCCCTTGTTTAAGGTAAAGCGATTCTAAGCAGCATCAATGTAACATAGAATAGGGTTGCCACTTGCCACTGTTCTTGGAAATTTTCAAAACAAAGGACAAACTAATTTTTTTTAAGGACAAGTGGGTAATGTTTAATAGAGGACATTTTTCGTTCTACACCGCTTTTAAGTATACGCAACGCACTTGAATTTTATTTGCGGTCAACTTGATAGAACTTTGACAAAAACATTGTGTGCGCAGCTGTTTTTCAACTGCGCATAGCTCTAGAGGGTAACGAATTAAGTGTTTGTTTCAATGACTTTGAGGTATTCCTGGTTATGATATCCGGCCTATTCGTTGATACATTCAATGAAGTCGCCTGCTGGTTTGATTTTAGCTTAAGAGACACTCTAGGTTATCGTCGAATCGAAAAAGTGAACGACTCAGTCGTACAACAGAAAATTATAATCTTTACTTGTCAACTAAACATTTATACTTTTTCAATCGCAAATCGATTCTTATTTCGCATTTGGTCACATTAAACGCATATTTCCAAAACGATTTCGAAGACGTACTGGGGAATCGTGTCATCAAGCATGCATGCCTGCCTAGCACCCACGATAAAACCTAAAAACATTTAACAAAACTCAACAGAATGTCACAAATTCCTTAAAAATGCTTCCACAGAAAGTATGTACAAGAAATTACTTCGCTTGAGTGGGGCCAGTTCGAATACTACTTCTTTTAAAACCGTAAGTCATCAGGAAAATAAAAACATTACTTCGCTTGATTGGGGCCAGTTCAAATCCTACTTCCTTTAAAACCGTAAGTCATCAGGAATATATTAAAGCGTATTCAAAGTTTTTTTTAATTTAGAAACAAAGTCTGAGAATTCACAGACTTCGGCAGAAAAATGCCAAAATTTATATTTTTAATAAAAGGAAGAGTTCTATACAAGAAGTAGACAGAGTTATTTCAGACGCCTTGTCTAATATTCTGCTCTACTACTAATTAAAAAATTAAGCAAAATTGTTAGGTGCCTCACAGAGTTTTCAACGTATGTAAATATAAGCAGCTTTATATTAATGAAAATTTTGCTTTTGCATGTCGCAGTATAAATGGACGTTTGGTGTTTATTTTTGAATGAAATTTTAACATATTTATGGACCCCTTTGCATTCCCTATAAGCTGCCATCACCACAAAGCCAGATTTAGATGGCAACCCTATTCCAATCTAGCGAGCAACTCCAAGACGCCAAAGTATAAAATAGAGCTGCTCTACCAGAAGAAGGGATGTAACTACATACTACCAGCATAAAATAAAATAAAAGCGAGATGAGATTTTTTTAACTGTGAACACGTAGTTAAAAAATAACGACGGCAGAAGCAAAAAAAAAAAGGACGAACACCGACACAATCATACATCAGACTCCGCTCCGCAGCGACTCAGCTCCAGAGCGTCAGCATCAACACACTTACACGTATAGGGAACGCCGCCGCGCGTATGCCCGTAAAGACCTCCCCAACGGAATGGAGCGAAGAAACAAGAAGAAACTACCTTAGAGAGCGACGCGTTCATTTGTTCGCATTCGCTTGCAATAAAAGTAGTAATCAGTCGCCGAGTTAGAGAGAGATGAGCATTAGAAGGAAAAATACAATTTTCCTCTTTTTATTTTGGTTTATTTTTTTTTTGTCCTCCCCTTACACCGGCGTCGGCGGTGGCTTGGTGGCTGGGTGGGTGGGTGGTGATGCTTAGCGTCACAGCGACGGCAACTTTACCGTCTGAACAGTGAACTCTTGCTCGGGGAATTTTTTGTTCGTTTTTTATCAGGCTGCCCTTCATAGTCATACTATTGCTTGATGAAGAGGGTGTTCTGGGAACTGCTATTAAAACAACATTTTTTAACTGTGGTGAATGTATTTACTTTGCGTGAAAGAATTCCTTTTTTCAAAAAAGTTTTCGGGTGGCTTTTGCCATTGCCTAGTATAGCCGCTCCTTGGATTCGCTGCGATCATGTTCCCACATAATTTCAGAAAATTTTTGCAAATCATTTGGCTTATGAAATTTTTGATACAAAACAAATCAAAAAAAAACACCAGTCTGTATCGATGGGGAAAATATGAAATATAATATTTGTCATTCCCTTTGGTGCCAAGTGAGGGACGCCTGCCACCAGCGTCAACATCCACAGCCACCCACACTTGGCAGCTTCCTAATTTTTTAATGTAAATAAATGTAGGTATGTGTGCCTTTCATTACAATAATATCACGCATCAAGCGCCGGGGGTTTCGTAGTGTTACACATATGTGTGTTCTGAGTTGCTGTTGCACATACATTCCTCCAAATGTCGTGTACCATATCAGCCGACAGCCACCCCCTTCTATTACTTATCATCATCAGAGCTTATACACAACCCTCGCTCAGCATTTTGGGAAACTTTTGTTTTTATTTTTCACTATAATGGAAAATCGCTTTTCACCATCGGTTTTTTTTTTTGCAATCCTCCACCTCTAACCAGCCCTCTTCACCCCTATGTACCACCGAAATGGTATACAAATTAAAATTACAAAAAAATGTTTGAATATTACCTATGTGCTGTGGATGGATGGGGTGGCGCTATGTATGTAGGGCGGCACGGTAGTATATAATTTTTTAACTATATGTGAAATTAGTTAAAAATTTCTATACACATGTGTTAGTGGGCGGTGTTAGAATTTGTTGTTTTTTTCCTGTTCGCATGTTCGCTCTGTCGCCGCTGCTTCTTCGCAGCTTTTTGCAATTTTAATTTTTACGTCGAACGACACGGCCCGCCGTTTCGACGACGACTCATTGAAGGGGTGGTATACATACGTATGTAGTCGGTTCGAGTGGCAGTATGCGGCACTACCCCCACCACCCACCTGCCCCTGCACTAGGATGTTTTGAACGAAAATTCCATCGTTGAGGACACGCGGCGTGTATAGGCGGGTGAAAAAAGAACGCAGAACGCACTTTTCCCACTTTTTCCAGCGAAACGAACATGAAGTATTAAGTGTGTCATGTTTAGAATATAGGAACTGGCTGGGGTAGAGAGCTCCCTTGAATAAGTGAGTGAAATATGGCATGGATAGATGGATGGATGGCTCGATGTTTGATGGTGGTTATATGAGGTATACGTGATGCAAGGTATTGCTACATAGGTCACAGTCTCAACGATTTAGGGGATGCGTATGCATGGGGGAAAACAGAGTTTTATCCACAACAATGCTGTTGGCATTAAAACGATGAATTTATATGCGCACGGGTTGGAGGTTATTGAATGCACACAAGTGTCGCTCTTCGGAATGATGAATGCAATTGAATATGATGAGTATAAATCTTAATAAAGGTAATGTGCTGGGGAACCATTGTGCTACCATTTCAAAGGAGATCAAGATCGGGAGTATGACAATAAATCGTAGACAATTCTATACTCTACCAACATTTTTTTGCGACGTCTGAATTGGTCAGATCGGACTTATTTTCTACTTGGTGAGCTGCATATCAATGGTAGAGACTTTCAGTTCGCGCCGGTAGACTGAATTTGGGAAATCATTTTTAATGTCTATTGAAATCTGTATACTAAGGTTGTCATCATAGTCGGAAAAAGGCTTACTATTTACTGAATTCGGTACTAGTTGACCTTCCGTAGTAGTCAAGTACGACTTCTCAAGTTTCAGTACTATTTAAATTATTTGTAATTCTTGAAATGAGTCAAAGATACGAGCTTATTTTACTTACATTAAATAAAGTGGACTTTTTTCGCTTTAACAAATTATTTATTTTAAATGTTTGAGTTTGGTCTAATGCTTTCCGAAAATTAAGTGCTATTTGGTACGTCTCAGTACAATTGTGAAAAATCGATTTTCATCACTGGATGTCATACCTACTTAAATTGTATTTGGAAACAATTTTTACTGAAATTGACCGACTATGCGACTATGCGAAAGTTCAAAAATGTGTGAAACTGTGGGAAGGTAGCCTACGCTGCGATGTAATATACTTACACGAGATTGAGGCGTAAACTGAAATGTCTTTATTTCTTTGTCAAGGGTCACAGACAAAATGTTATATAGTACAATTGATCACTGAAAGCCGCCTAAACTTGGCTTTTAACAGAAGTTCCTGTTTTTTTTAAGAAGAGTAAAATACGGTTAAACAAATAGAAATAGTTAAACGTACAGAATAAAGTGTTTCTTTTTAAGGTACTTCTCAGTCGGGAGTTTAAGTTTTTATAGAAGAAACGGTTTCTTTTTTCGAAAATTGGCAGATCAGAGACAAAATACTTAAATTATTTTTCCTTATGCCCAAGCGGGGAATAGGAAAATAAATATGTAACGCAGTTGGTATTTTTTTACAACAGTTGAAGAAGATAATTTGTTAGACTGGGGTTTTGAAAACCCTCTGACAAAGGACTAAAAAAAATATATATATTTGATGCGCAGGTTCATGTAGGACCGACCCTAGGCCTAGCTTCTAATTAAGACCCCGGCCTACTAGAATAAGAATCTAACATAAACAAAATAAGGAAAAAGTGAAATAAAACCAGGGTAAATATATTAGTCTGTCATTCGGCATTTATTTTCTACAAAGTTTTTAAGCACGGACTAATTGTTCAGGGCTCTAAATATACAGATCCTGACAGAATAGGTCTTTGATTCTTTTATCTAACATTACCCAAAGCCAGAGATGAACCGGGAGTGCGGTACTAAATTATATATTTCCTGCAGCCTACTCCTTCCGGTCAATGTTGAAAACATAAACAGAATACCATTTTTTTTTATTTAGAAGAGCAAAGATTCCGATTGGGTAGTTTTAGAATAATTATAATCTATGGCAGTTGATTTTTAATAGCTTGGAGATCTGTTTCTCGAACAGATCGAACAATATTTGTCTCAAGTGTTTTAGATATGACTGGATTGTCGCCTTATAAAGGTAACCTCACAGCGGCTGAATAATTTTGAGTCTTTAGAGCAAAAGATCGATTTTTGCAGAGCTTGTGCCTGAAATACCTAGAGTTCAATACATTTCTATTTCTCGATTTGAAGCCAACAAAAAGTTGGTCATTATTACAAGGCATTCATTAGCAAAGGTCGAGTGTAAATCTCCTTTCAAATCTAATTTATCGTAAAACATTTCACATCTTTATTTATACCTACCTAAGGTCGAATTTTTACAAAAAGCCGCTGTAGGTATAGTTCAAAAGTTAGTCCTTTTCGTCCCCTCAATTAGCGTCCCAAAACTAGGTAGGTAGGTACTTACACAAAAAAAACAAAATCTGAATTAAAAACATAAACTTAACTGTCAACATATTTGGTAACTTTCTATTGCTAGACGAGGTTAATCCAGTTTAAAAAAGTATTGGATATATCCAGGGTAAGTACCTACCTATGCCTATAGAGGTCACTTGATTCCCAAGCAGGTACCCACCTACTCAGTACCCACCAATATTTCCGATTTGTTGGAAATGTTGATCTACCAAACATAATTTCACCTTTCCTACGATCCCAACTGATTCGTTTCTTTCAAACATAAATTAATAAACAGAATCAAGTCAAAACAATTGCAAACAAAACTTATTGCTCTCAGCAAAAAAAGAAGCATCCTAAAAATATTTGCAAACATTCATTCAATTCAAACTGCACAGGTAAATCTAAATGAATGCTGCAAAACATGACAACGACGTCAGTGGCGATGGCACCCACAACTCAACGACGACACTTAGTCCATAACGTGTCTGAAAAATAAATCCACACCACCAGCAGAGAGCAACAGCAAAAAAAAACGGAGCCCCAAAGAAAAAAAGAACGAACAGAATAGAAAAAAAGAACAGAAGAAAAAAAACTACACCAACGTCCATAAAAACCGTCTACACGCAGCCCAAAATGATCACACAGAAATTTTAACACCTCATCTCTTCGATTACACTCTGGCACTCCAAAATGTGCTCAATTGCCTTGTTTGTATGTATGTTAGTCACCTACTGTTAGGCCCATCATCATCAACGTCGCCGTTTACCCCTAACCAACGCATGAGGATCTCCTCTCATCGCGTAAAACTTTCCCCTCCACAACGAAAGAAGAAAAGAAAAACCGACCAGCAAAAAAAAAACACCGATAGAAAGAAATCACAGAAAAATTTAGCACCCACCGCCATCTGCATCCATTGCCACCCACAGCATGGGCAAAAAAATATCCCTTTCACTTTCCCCAATTTTTTCCTATCATATTCGCGCGATTCTGGATGAAAAGAAGTGCAAAAGAAAAATGAAGAAGCCGGTGTGTGCGTTTGTTCTCTTTCTCTCGCGTAATCACAAAAGGAAGGACAGGGAATTTCAATTGAAAGGACCTAGAGAAAGGGGTGGCAATGGCTCAACTGGCTGTCTGTCTGAGCCCGAGCAGGGGAAACAAATAATTTCCTCGGAATACTACGAAGGGGATGAAGTTGTAAAGTAGAATTTTGTTTCCACGGCAATTGTGTATTGTGAGTGCAATCGAAGAGAGTGAATTATAAGTTTGAACGGGTCTTTCTCTTTAGTCGCCAAGTGAAAAGGGATCCCATGTCCCATCATTCTCTGTTTTGTGACTGTGTTTGTGAGAAAAAATTATGCGACTGGCACTAGCTTAACCAACAAAGAAGGCAGCCACAGCCACCTAGGGATATGCTTTTAAGAGAGAAATCCTGGCACGCGACTTTGTCGCGGTGATTACAAAAAAAAAAAAAAAAACGAAAAAGGTAAAAGCAGCACACAAGAGATATTTGTGGGGGCAGGTAGGTGCCACTGGTGTAGTGGATTTTCTCTTTTGGACGACGACGTCCCTTTGGCATTTCAGTTCTGTGTATTTGTATTCAGTAATCGAAGGACATCCTCGTCTTTTTCTTGGCGCCGTATTGGGAATCTGAATGGAATCGGATACTGTAACTTCAGCAGCTGGCCAGTGTATCATTATTCTTCCCTCGACTCAGTTTGGTCGTTCTTTTGCGTTTCGAGTTCGTCCTTTTACGCTAGCTTTCGGCGAAAACAGTTAATTGTTAACAGTTCAGTTGATCGTTTGAAAGTTTGTCCGTTCCCGGTTAGTTGGTGGCGTGCGATAAAATAATCCGCGCGTTTGCTGTTAAGGACACGCTGTGTTCTGTGTTTTTGTTGAACGCGCGTTGTGCATAGGAAAAGTCACTGTTGCGCCAAGAGTGGAGCTAAACTCAACTTTAACCCCTCAACCTTGAATTATCGTTGTATTGTATCCCAGTTTTGTTTTGATTTTTTTTTCGAGAGAGCAAATTTCATCGAATAACATGTGCTCTGTGTTCGGAGATGAAGCGCACCGAAAGGACGACTGTATACGAGGGTGTGTGTGTTTCTCGCGTTGATTTTTTCCATTTTTTTTTTTTAGCGGGACTTTTTTTCGTTCGTTTGTGGGGTTGGGGGCGAAACAGTGGCTTGGGGATGCCAGATATAAACAGCAATGAGGAGGGATTTTTTTCTCCTTCATTTTCGGTGGAATTTTTCATGAGTGTATTTGATTATTATAAAGGATCCATCCTACATTCATACATAGAAGAGGAAAAAAAAAGATATAATGAAATATCGGCGGCGGGAGTCCCGTGTTTTTTTTTCTTCAGCCATCACACACACAGAAGGGAGCAAAACGGGAATAAGGATTTTTTGTTTAAGTGGGGTTCTGGAGTTACTTTTTTCCACACACTCGGTGTGTTCGCTCCCTGATGATGGGCTCTGTATATGATTTGGTGCGGCGACAGAGAAAGAGAAAAAAAGGGGATGAAAGCACGACGTCGACAACGATGGTTGAGAAGGACATCTTC
This sequence comes from Cheilosia variabilis, assembly GCA_951230905.1. NCBI lineage: Eukaryota > Metazoa > Arthropoda > Insecta > Diptera > Syrphidae > Cheilosia > Cheilosia variabilis. The sequence goes on along the minus strand of OX579677.1, from coordinate 59,402,973 downwards.
TCGATCCTGCGGGGGGGCTGTGAAGTGAAGTTTGTGTTCCTTGCTGGCACGTTCGTGTGCGGTGGCTTTTTTTATTCCTCTGATTCGCTCGTTCGCTGTTCGAGTTTTTTCTCCGCCGAGCGTGTATTTTCATGTTGTGTTTTTTCTCTCCCATTATTTATCCTTTTCATTTCGTGGATGATGATGGTTTTTTTTTCGTGTGCTTTGCTGTTCGTCCGTGTCATAATGTGTGTGTGATTATTATAATGGTACAAAACTAAAATACACATAGCATCATAACGTTTAGAGCCAAAAGATTTCTAACCGCCAGACTAGGCAGTCATACATAGTTGGTTGGTCTCGTCCGTTCCGTATTTGTTGTCGCCATTTGTGTTGGATATTATTTTCCTTGCTGCTATTGTTATTATTCATTGGAGTTATTTTGACTTGACTCTTGAGTGTGAACTGTTTTTGGAAGATATTCTTTTAATATTGTGTACTTTATCTAAGCAGTCTCCATTTCTTGTGAAAGAAAAGTTAATAAGAAATTCAAATTCAAGTTGTGTGCCGATAAAAAAGAGATTGTCCTGCATCGTGGACTTTGGTTTTTGCGAGGGAGACGATGCCGGTTGGATACAAGTGTGACTGACGCAATTTCAAGTGTTTTCTTTTGATTTCAAGAGGATTGTGTTAACGATATTTATTTTTGTTTTAGTTTTAGTTCCATTTGGGAATGTAGTATATACATATTTTTTTTTTGAGAAGGAAAAGTAGTGCAATATTTTTGTAATAGAAAAAAAGTGCAAATTAAAGAAGTAAAAATTTTACAAAAGATATTTTATGTTTAAATAAAAGGACAAGCCGAAGGATTAATATCAGCATGAAGTAACACTAAGGAAGCGCAAAACATACATTGAACTTCGGAACAGGATTCAACGTAAGTGAAGATATAACTCTTGTCAAATAATCGGAAAGCCATAGTGCACATGACTGTTTGAAAGAAAGGAAAAATCTGATACATTGCACTTGTCAGCAGCTTGTAAATTGAGCAATAGTGTCGTTGTATTTTGTAGGTTAAATTTTGTGCCTTTTCAAACTATCTATGGTAGAACCAATGCTTGCTCTACTATTTAATTCACTCTAAGTCCCAGGACCCATCTGGAACAAAAGTTAATCCGCTTTGATTTACTTTACATTTCATCTGTACAGGAATCAAATTCAATAGTCGCACTCATCTAGCTATCCAATTTATATCCCAACTTCAATTCATCTCAGAAAAGGAAATTCCCATCTGTACAACACTTCTACTGCAACTCATAATCACAATTATGTATGAGTATGACCCACTCTTTGGATTTTCCAAAATCAGCTTGTTGCTTAGGATAGAAAGTTCGATGGCATTATTTCGCCACATGACTCAGATGCAGTTAATTGTGAATACTTGTCGACTAGTGTAATGTGAGGTTGCCTATTGGTTAAATTCCATGAAGTCCATTAATTCCAAGAATACCATGACAAAATAATCAGAAAAATTCTGCAGATAGCAAAAGTACGTCATTGCTTGAGCATACTGACAAAAGTATATAAACTGTTGTGTTCAAAACATTTTATTAAAAATTCTAGACAAATTATAGCAATGCTGATGAAAGACTACTTACAATAACTAAATTATTTAAAATTTCTTGAAATTCAATTTATTTTCTGAAGCCTGAAATATTTTAGACGATTTGTCGGCATGTGGATCTAAATTTGCTTACTCCTGGGAAGTACTGGTAGGTAGGTAGGCGCAAAAAATGGCACGACTCTTAAAAGGAAATTTTGGTTTTATTCTACCATGGCTTAGATAATTTGAAAGGCAATGTCCTGCATTTGTTTTTTATTTTTCAATAATTTGTGTGTTCTTTAAATGATTTTTTTTTTATAAGAAGCGCTATCAATGTTAATAAAACTATCAAAAGAAATGTGACTACTTTCCTCTTTCGGAAAACAAAGGCTCTAGAGTACCTACAGATAATGCGTCTTTTTTTTAAATCCTATTGAGTAGTTTTCTTGTATCTGATAGATCACGCACACAGTTTTAATAGCAAAATCCTTTTGAAAATGTAGATTGAGTTAAACTACAACGACTTGCATAATAAACATTTGAAAAGTTACAAAAAAATAGACCTTTGTTTTTGCGGTGCCAAAGCAATGTCACGCATTCCTTTAATAAAATGGTTTTCCGAATAGAAACAAAAAATATATACCTACCAAATTTATGTCACGTTTAGCTAAAGTTAAAAAGTTAAAGCTTTTGCTTAAAAAATTGAAAAAACAAGAAGTCTACGTCTTTAACATAGCTTACCACAAATAAAGAAAAGTAATAAATCAAGGAACGAAAATCTAAGTAGGTACGTACCTAATTGTATTCAAATGAAAGAAATTATTATTTTCAGTGAAGTCATATGACATTTCACCATTTCGAAGAAAATCGAATAAGAAAGACCCAAATACGAGTACTAACAGAAAGGCTGGAATTTTTATTTAAAATATTTTACAGAGTACAAACTTTGATTTTCCTTCCATTCATTTAGAATTTTTTTTTATATTATGTGCTTTTAGACACATGCAACTTTTTTTTAAGTAGTCTTCACAAACAACTCAATACTCAAACTATAAGCAACATTTTCAGATAAAATTCCTAGAACTGAAGAGCTATTTCAAAAATTTAGCTGAGTATATACTTAATCAGGAGTTATCGTTAAATCCGCAGTCGTCAAATAAGCTTAATGTTGCACATCATAAAACATAAAACTTTTTTTTTGCATGTTGTAGTTTCTGGATTTCCTTTAAAAATGTATGTACTTTTGGGAGACCTAACAAATTTTAAAGCAGGAAATTTGGTTGGGATTATATCAATCAGCACTTATTAATTAACAGGTTCCTTTCAAATGTTGTTTGAACATTTAATTTCTGACCGTCAATTATTGTTTAAAATTATTCAAATAAAAATGACAGCCTTTAATAAATAACTTTATCAGACTTTCTTTGCCTGGAAAAGAGTTTCATTGCTGTTTATATTTAATTTTCATAATTTCGTTAAAGTCGTGCAACATTGATATTTTTTTTTTTTTTGATTTTAACAATTAAATACCAAATATCAAATTTTTTTTTATAATAAGCACGCGCTAAAGAGGGGAAAATGTGGGAGTTCGTCTGTAGGGAGTTTAATGGAGTAGGTACAATATCTTGATAGGAAAGATCAATATTTACTTTTTTGGCTGAGGATTTTTTTTATACATAAAAGCATTTATTTCTGTTTGGGGAAAAAAATCAGTCAAACCTTATTTAACAAAAAATCAAATTTTGGATCAAAATATTTACGTTCGATTAATTATGTGAGAACCTGTGAAGAGCTATCTCAGTGGCGCATAGCTTAAATCAGCGAGCACGATACTAATATTCATATTTAGTGCCCAGGCTAAATTTTAAGATAGATATCACGAAATTTGAATATGACGAAATTTGCCATCTAATTATTACCCTACAAAATATTTAGTGTGAAGATTAAAAATAATTATTCGAAAGAGTCTCTAGAAAATAAAATGGATAAAAAATGCTGCTGACTTGTCAATCAGGCGCATTAGTTCACTAAATTTAACAGTCACTATTTATATACCTACAATTTATATCTAAAATACCAAACAAATAAAAAATATTTGGTATTTATCAACGGTGAATATAAAACTTCTCCTTGCAGAGACCCAAGTTGTAGACTTTCTCTAGTTCACTTTTAAGAACTATAAAAATTTCTTTGTAAGTAAATAAATATCAGTATTTAAAGTTATTGCAAACAAATAATCTGATAACAGTTACTTTAATTGCCTCCATGTTGAATTGGCAAGTGACCGAAACTCCTTCATAGGCCATAGTTCGAGTCGCAAATTGAAGGTTCGTGCTTGATTGTTTTTTTCTTTTTCAATTCTAGTCAACCTCATCGCCACTTTTTTTAAATATAACAAATATCTTTTTTATATAAAGCTATTTTGATTTAAGGTTTATATATGAGTACCTATATGTTTTCTACTAAAAAATACAAAATGCGTTCAGTAAATGTGAACTTATTTATTCCGATAAAACAGAATTTGATTGCTATAATGTAGTAGATTACATTAACAAAAAAAGGTTGATCAACAAGGGTACTTCAATAATAGTGATGAGGTTTTATTTTTAAATCAAATGACAAAAGTTTATAAAAACAGACAAATTTCCACTGTTGATAACATCGGAACAATTTAGTCTTATATCGAAACTCAAAAGATTGAAATTTGAAAGCCGAAAAATTTGAGTTTTAAAAATCATGAATTTCTTCCAGAATGTTGAAAAATCATTTTGGGCTTATTATTTCTAAGGAATAGGTAGGTAAGTCACTCCTAATCATACAGAATCATGTTTGAAGCCTTTGCCGTGAACCAAGAACTGCTTTTTTAGATCGACCCTTGAAATAGATCGACGGGACATCAAAAAGAGTGAGGATTAAAAGTGCAATAGCCAATTGCAATCGTTTGTAAGAACTCAGGTGGACTTCGTCTATTTTTGACACTAATCATATAATGGTTGACCATTCATTAAGTTAAATTACTTTCATTCTGTATCCATCGCCCAGTGTAAACTTTCTAACATAAACATAACCAATCGCAAATCAACAAAAAACAAATATACATGACGCAGATCGCTTTCTGCCTCCATGAACACAAAGTTTAGGGGGTGATCGACCGCGCGTAATGATTGATAAATTTCCCGAAATAATATGTTTATTTATTTTTTTTATTTTTTTCTTATTAGCTCACACAATATGCAGTTAAAAAATAAGCTCTGCGAACTTTAGCATTTTATGTGTATGTGTCCGTTTCGGAGAGATAATAGGTACCAGTACTACTACGCCATAGATCAACTACCTTTATCTGGTGCGCATATTTCGCTTTTATCTGTGCCCTATTGCACCACACCCCCCAGCCAGGAACTGCATCACCCCATTAAATGGGTAACTGCTGTCATCTGTCTTCGGGATTTCGTTAACACTGACTGCCCTCCGCCTTCCACTCTGTCACTTTGACTGAAAGCTGAAACTGATCAAAAACTCAGTGTAAACAGTAAACAGTGTTTTATTCTTTATTTTGTTGTTGTCGAGTACTCTCTCGCAATTCAGTGTTTGATTAATCGGGAATTTCACTTTTTTTTTGTGTGTTTTGTTCTCCTCTTTGCTGGTAGCTTTTTCTGGGCCTTCCTTTTGAGGAACTTCTTTCATACAGTTTTTGAATGGATGAGACCGAGGCCGAGGCGTTTTGTGGAGAGCAAACATGGCAAAAAAAATACGCTTTTTGGGGTGTCAATGATCGTTACACTTTTTCCTCCCTGAACGGCGATCCTCCTGATCTTTTGCGTCGCTGTATTGGTGTTGTAGTCTTTTGGGCTATGCATTTGGCAGTCGAGGGGGGTTGTTTGTTTAATTATCAGGAAGGCAGACAATGGGAGACCGAAAAGAGCGTCCAAAAGCTGTTGGGGTATTGGTAAAGATCACCTACTACCTTGAGTCTAAATTCAGGTCGATGTAACATTGTGCGGCGATGGGGGAAACAGTTTTTTTTTTTTTTTTAATTTCGATCAAACAGATAAAAAAAGAAAATAATCAGTAGATTTAGGAGAAATCACACACACATTCAGATCAGTTGCAATTGTGTGTTTTTGTATCTTTTTGCATTCCCTCTGGGGACTGAGAGTAGATATGCAATCGTGGCCTTCACTGTGTGTGCAGTTTTTCTTAGCACATACCTATATACAGACATAAACGAGGTATATTTGCTGCTGTTGTTTCCCTTTTTGTTGTGCCTTATATTTTCTTTTTGCTTTTTGTAAACAAACGACATGGACGGAGACGAAGACAACAACGAAATAATAATGCGACGAGCGCGGAAAAAAAGTGCCAAAAAATGAGCAAAGTCAAAAAAATAACTTGTATCTGCGCGCGAGTATAGAGTGTATCTATACTACACCATGTGTAGTAAATATACAACAACACTAAACCTATTATGTGGTGTGCGTTTTGTGTGTCGTTGCGCCGCACCGCGCGCTTGAATGTTGTAAATATACAACAACAAAATTTTTGATTCAATTTGAGTTGCATTTTTTCGAAATTCAGTTGAGTTTTTTAATTCAATCGGTAAAGGTTTAGTTTAGTTTAGTTCTAAAAAAAAGAAGGAGGGTGCAGCACACGCGACTAAGCGAATAATAAAAGCACGCATCCGAGATCACACGGACAATCGTCTGATCACAATTCACAAGTGGAAATAAATTCAAAAAGTTGTTACATTATTTTGCAAGGATCACAATTATTGTTGGAGAAGTTAAAAAAAAAAAACTATTCAAAATTGAAAGTGTATCCCTACCAATATAAGATTTGAAAACTACACACAAGTGCATTTGAAAAGCATTAGAGAAAAAAATTACAAAGAAACAAAATCTTGTTAAGTGTGACTAAAGAGTTTTTTTTACGTTTTTTTTTTTATTTAAAAAAAAAAAAAAGATGACAATAACAAGTTAAAACAATATAAGTGGAATTTTTATACCAATTTCTATAGTAAGTTTGAAATTTAGTGACTCCCTCTTAGCCTAAATAAAGAGATCCGCATAAATACAGATGGAGTTCATATATAATGTGATTATAGATGTACCTACTTACGAAGTTTTGTGGTGTGAAATTATTTTTAATCTCATCGCGGGGCATTGAATTTTGCCAAAGTTTGTTGACCTTTCACTTTTAAGTTGGTGACTTATGCCCGATTGTGAAATTTGTTTTATGAAAGCAATATTGTAAACTTAATGGCGTTGAGTGTATTTATGGAATACCTTATTTACGTAAGATAGCTTAAATTGGACATGTTTAACAGTTTTTGATACCAAATGCTTGATAATTTTAATTTAACATTTAAGGAACTAGGTACATAGGAAATTTCTACTACCTACTATTAAATCAGTTTTCAGTAATGAGCTTAACATTTCTCCATTTTTTTTTCTTTTCTTTTATACAAAAAATTATAGAAACAATTTAAGCGTGGGTTTTTGTTTGCACAATATTTTATAATGTAAAAGTGCAATTCTTTGGTGAGCCCCAAAGTTTCCGTTCTTTTGAAACCCTATTTCTTCATACTAGTTCTGTTCAGCAAAATGTTTTTTAATTATAAAAATCTATAGAAATGTAGGTACTTCTGTAATTTATATTTTTAAACAATTATTGCAGGTTACTTCTATTCTTTCCAAAAGGAGGGAGGTAGGCATTCAAAAAGCGCATGGCTGTGTGAATCTACACCTATGGCTACTATATTACCTACATTCTGTGATTTTATTTTCGACATAAATTGAAATATTTTCGAAAAAAAATGCGTATTGTAGAATTCAAACTTGGTTTTAGTGGTTACACATTTAAAGGACATCCGCAAGATTAGGATTGTTCACAAATTAAATTGTATTTATATTTTGCAAATTACGTAAGCAACGAACGCTTCAGTTTTTAAAGGCGTACACTTTAGTTTATAGACTTGAACAACTCTTACTTGTGGCCTCAAATGGAAATTCATTTTTGACAGACCTGTCATAGAGTACTGTCCAACTACGGAACGAGTTTGGTAAATGGCCACTGCATCAGACTAGCCAAAGTCTCAAAATCTCAATTCGAATGTAAAATCCGACAGACATGTGTGTCATCCAGGCATGTTATACGCCTTATAAAGTAGATCTAGTACTGTCGGCCGTAATTTTTCACATTGAGCAATCTGGATAAATGATCGTCTCGTATGTAGTGTAAGAGACTTAATACATGCACACTTTCGTTTCGAGGCCTTTGGCTTGTTGATTGCCTGTTGCATGTGTATTTGGCGATATTTTTAGCTTCAAGCTTTTCGCAACTTGTTCTGCTATTAGAATGTAAATCACAAGCCTACATCGTACTTATTGTGTTTGGACGTTTTTGAGCTTGAAGCGCACTGCGTAGAAAGAAACACCAGCAGATGTAAAGGTGAATTATTGTTTTTTTTGGTCCAGAATTTGTAAATATATAATGTTCTGATAAAAGTTTGTAGAAATAAAATGTTACAGACAACAAAGGAAGAAATGGCGCAACGATTTGAATTGGTATAACAATTAACCTAGAATCGCAGTAAACTTCACGTATATTTTTTTTAATTAGTCACAGCTGCGCAGAAAGAGGAGACAAACAGAGTATTGTTATCTTATTTTGATGGAAGTCAGACTTTATCGCTAATGTTGCCCAATTAATATTGAATCCCTGATAAGGATATAAAAATATAAGCACCGCAGACAGACGATGACTGCTGAGATTGGGAAATTTCGAAATTAAAAAAAAAAACTTGTCTCAAAAAGTTGCATGTATTGTATTTCTCATAAAATTTGTAGCTTGACGATAACAAGAAATGCCAAATGCCTATTTTTGGACGTGTCTACAAAACTGCATGATGCATATTTTAACTTATTTTTACTAATTTATTTCAAAATCACAGTTTTATTCCGAAAAAAAAATTGCATAGAAAAATGTATAGAAGCATCAATTGGCCTTTAAAAGTATATTCGTCTTTATCTGGGGTAGACTTTCTCTGGTCTAGTCGTCTTTATCTGCTATCCCTTAACTCAAAAACTGGATCCGGTAATGTAGGTCTTACTAAGTCAATTCCATTCGATATGAAAGCTGAAGTTTGGTATATGTAGTTTCAGTCAAAATTGTAAACATTATCGACGTGTCCACTTACCGAACAATAAATTTCAAGTAAAAGTCTCCACGTATTATCAACATGTAGTTTCTTAATGCCGCCGGCAAATACATCTTCGAAAGAAATCAAATGGTTCAGATGGAATTGGTTCGCCCTCATCGCTAGCGGTTTCGAAGTCACATGCATCCTATATAGATTCATTCGATTTGAATTTTAGCAATTAGGTATAGGTTTTTAGGTTTTTGCTGTTTGTCGTAGTCAAAATGTGTGCTCTTACAGTTCATCAAAGTCAAACAGATTTCGACGGTGAGTTTTTTCTCTACGTCTTTGCTTCGTCACAAGTGGATGTGACAAATTACACAACGATTACTCAAATCAACTGTCCTGTAATCGAATAAATGTACATTCCAAAGACCCACATAGTAGTAGACTTAAAATTTGACTATGCTACACAATCCAGTAAGTTAATGCAGTCGTTCATATTTTAAGCTTTTCTGGCATTTCACCCTTCTAGTGTCGTTCCATCAACACCACACCCCTGCTTTCTAACAATTACATTCCCATTTCCATGTAAGAAGAAATCTAAAATCAATCTGCCGCTATATACAATTCAAAAACTGCCCACAATTACATTACTTTCAATGCCAAAATTGTGTACAGCGCCCACCCTTCTTACCCACTCGCCTCATTCGTAAATGTCCTTTACATCGCGTAAAACATTAATTTAACCCTCACTACTCGATCCGCACACAACTACCACTACTGCATCCGCAACCCCAATTTGGCACAGAGAAATATCAATCTTAGCCTAAGCGTAAAAATCTATTACTATTTCTATCGCCTACTTGTAAACAACTAAAAAAAAGAAGGAAAAAACTATAGGACAACCCAGTGTATATAGGATACACACAGCCACACAAAACACCACCATAACTGCGGTGGTTATACTATCGCAACCCCCTCCATCGCATCGGCAGCATCACCCGCTGTAATGCTGTAATAATTTCCAGATTTATTACAACATTTGTTATCCCGCCTCCTTTATCCCTTTGGCCGATGTCCCACTAATTCACTGTGCTCGTTTTGTTCACAGAAAAAGAGCGAATAAAACACTAATACTCGTAACGGCTAGCATCGTATAACAACTAACAAGGAGAAGAAGAATATTGTGTAAGATTGAAATATAAGTACAAATCGATTGTCGTCGTCGTTGTAGTCTTCCACTTTGTCTGCTACGGTTGAAGAGGGGAACACGATGAAGATTCACTTTATGCAGTTGTGATCCTGGGGATAGCGAGGATATTAAGTAAATGGAAACTGAAACAGGCGAACAAAACCGGAAATTCCTAGTAATTCCTCGTTCAGACAGTGCTAGCTTGAGCTGATGTTGTTTTTTTCCTTTTTTTTTCTTTTATGGACATCAACAACGTTAACAGTTTTGCACTCGGTGAATGGTGGGTGCGTCATGACTACCAGGAATGTGGAAACAGTGTTCCAATGTCAAAGGAATTGATTACACGAACTATGAGTGAGACATTTTTTAAAAAGGTCTAACGAATTTTTTTTTTTTTTTTGTAAAAGGAACTTGCTTAAAAATTGGAATCTGTCAAAGGAAGATATGGCTGAAAGCAAGACATTAATTCAAAAAATTGTCTTGAAATCTATACCTAGATAGATTTTTGATTTGATTCCTTTTAAAATAGCTATAGATAACTACCCAAAATCTACCAGTTACTCTTACTACAGAACCTGAACTGTTACACAAAAAGTTCGTGTTCCTTCATTCGTTTAGCTCAGACACATCAGAGTTCAGAATTTGTGTTCCTTTCGTTCAGAGAATGATCATAGCGTGCTCTATGAGCACAGAATAAATTGACTGAGCAAGCTGAGTAAAACGCTGACTATACACAGTCACATTTGACAGAAAAAAAAAACAGGATAAACAAAATAGTTGAAATGGCGGACGAATCTTGTTGTTCTGGATCAGGAGGTTAACCAATTTAATAAATATTCAATTTATACCTATACTTTATTACAAATGACAGCTATGTGCTCAAGTGTGTTTCATAAATAATACATCAGAACGATCTGATTCAGAGCGCACTCATAATGCCCTAGCTCAGTTCATTGCTCAGCTCTGAACTAAATAAAGAAAAACGCCCAAAGTAGGCTTGTAAGCTATTGTACATACTTTGTAACATTTTCAGTAACAAGTTTCGAGATTTTTGGAGTTAAGATAAGGGTTTGTATGAAAAAAAAAACTACTTATGTGGGCTTTTGCTTGTGTCAAAATGGGGCGAAATCACAGTCAAAATTCTTGAAATGACAAATTTTGTTATATCATTTCCATTTCGGAAACCAACCTCAAATGGCTAACTGAAACTTGAGTTCCATACATTCGATGTACCCAATGGCACATAGACTTAAGCTGGCTTACGATCATGCTTCAGATGATCAATCTGTTTTTTTTTTTTTTTTATTTTGGCAACGATGATTCTTAAAACCTCAAGCAGAATCAAGGTGATCATCTATTGAATATAACTCATTTCCAGGATCAACAACAACGAAAACACAAAAAGTTGTCCTTCACCTGTTTGCAACTTTTCCTCCACTCCCTAGCTTTGTACGCACCTCCCTCAATACTGTTTTTTTCCCCTAGCTTTTTACATCGGAATCCTCCTGCACAACGCAACACTGGTTCAACTTGTTCCACTCTGCTTCTTTTGTGTACCTATTTTGTTTTTTGTTTTTTTATCAAAGCGCTGCTGCCCTACTCCTCCTATTCTTGTCCGCAAGTTGTGTTCGTTTTATTTTTTAGTGTGTGCCCTCCTTTTTGTGCAGTGTTCAGTGTATTTTGGTTTTCCCATCACCAGACGGCAATAAGCAAGAAACGCGCATAGACAGTAGACGATTAAGGATCTCACCACACTTATTACGTTCTGATTCAGTCAAACGCTTTCCTTCCGTTCGAATACATGTATTCTTTTTGTATCGCGTGTTTTGATAAAGGCAGACATAATCGGTTATAATATTGACGTCTGTCATCGTGCTATATGAACATTATAGTAATTATGTGACAGAAAAATTTATATACAAAAAAAAAATAATACAAAAATAAAGTATAAAAGATATATCCCTTCTTGTGCAAGTCTAAGAACCTAAAATCCCTTCCAGTGCAAGTGTACGAACCCACTATTATGACAAGTTGCTGTCAAGTTACTGATGTGATAGGTAGCCGGCCGGGTAAGTTCCAAACATCAATATGAATAGGGCTGTTCTGAGAATGGCAAAAAAATGTTCCCCCCCTTATACCTATCACCCTCGTGGCTGATCCCGATCACTGTCAATAAAATTTATTGTAGTCTAGGGGCAATATTTATTAATCACATTTCTGCGGGTATAACATTGTCAATGGCAAACTAAATAATATTGTGCCAATGCCAATATAGACTATCCAGACTGTGAACAACACACATCCGTCCCGTCTGTAGCCACTCCACATAAAAAAAAAAAAAATAACACAACAACAATCCACACACTATTCCCGTCTAGTCTAGACAGATTGTTGGATCGTTTGTTATTGCCATTGCCATGATCATTAGTTGCCTCGTTGTGTTTGCAAGCAACTTTTTTTTGCAACTACACACTATCAAAGCTTCTCACTTAGTCACGCACCCCTAGGAAGGAGAGGGATAGCCACTAACCTTCCCATGCACTCTATGTGTGTATATGTAGACCATGAACTACGACGCGAGTGCATAGAGACGTGGATATAGCTTATAGCTGGCTGGAGGAGCACTTTCAATTTCAATTGCGGTTGGCCACATTCTACCGTCTACCCCATACTCACACACGACCAAAATGGCTGTGTAGTTGTGGATTTCAGTGTCGTCTTGTTGCCTAGATCTTGAAAACACGCGTTTTGTGTTGGCTCGGTCTGTTTCCAATTCCAATTCCCACAGCAGATATAGGTACTATGCGGTGCGCTCTATGGCTATATATAGACAGACGACTATGAAGAGGTGACGTAATGGAAACTACTCCACTAACACATTTTTTTTCTGGATTCCTCTTTTGTTTTTTTGCTGTTCCTTTGCTTTATTTTCTTGTGTTTCTCGGGTGCGCTTTGCGTTGAGCTATTCTGCTTCGCCTCGTCTTTGGTCTTCAATTTCATTCTCTTGGTCGTTCTTTTTGTTGTTGTTGATGGCGATGATGATGGCTTCTGGGTGGTGGTGAGGGATAGAATAGTGCTTTTGGAGTACAGAGTGGATGATGGTGGACATGAGTAGATTGAGATTGGGATGCACATGTAAAAAAAAAGTTTGGTTAATTTAAGTCGTTTTATTTCTCGTTGTTCCCTTTTTAAAGCGTTTCTGAATTTAGTTTTGCAATTCAATGTTCATCGATGTGTACCACGTACAACACGTTAAGGAATAACTAAGTAGTTAGGTATGGTGGATAGGGATAGGGACCTCGTATGGCTTCTGGGAATGTAAAGCATATGGCCTAGTTTCATTTACAGGAAGTTGCCAATAGAGTAATCAGGGAAGGTGTGTCTTTTCAGCACGGTGGCAAATGAGTGCTACTGCAAATTAGGTTTTAACCCTTTTCCGCCAACATTTATGCCAACCTGAACGGGAAATTGTTTTAACCTATTTTGGTATAGGTTTTAGTTCGGTTCATTCTTGTGTGCAGCTATCCACACTGACTATTCAAACATCAAGTCTTCGTTGATGGTTCTTTTATGCAAAAACAAAAGTTGATTGGCGTGGCCTTATTGACTTGGTTGATATAATTGTTCAAATCATACATAGCTAGTGTCAAAAACTCACTAAAACCCTCTCAAGTTCAGTCAAACGCTCAAAATGAACCGCTGATACTACTAAGATAACAACTTTCAATTTCAGTGTTATGGCACATTGGCTTAAGCTGGATTACTCCCATGCAATCCTTATATAGTTCTCCCTTTACCAAGTCGATAATGCATGTACGATTAAGTATAATTCCTGAATAACATTAGCCTTGTCCATCTCTTAAGTAAGAGTAAGTTGCAGTATTGTCCATCTTTTAACATTTGCCAAAATCTACGGCTTCGCTTCAACCACATCCAGTTCTCGCCACTATTGAATATTTAGATTAATAAGTTCAAAGTCTCCCGCAATCGACCTCTTCTCTAAACAGTAATTTTTTTTCAAATTCATTTCATTCATGCCATATATTGATCGCATAAGATATATGGGCTTTTTCTGGTTAAGTTAAATAAAAATAGACGCAATTCACACAATCTTTTAGCCAATGCAATGTCAACAATGACAACAAGTGTGCTTCATTTGTAAGAGAGTAAAACCTCCCCAAAACCTGTCGTTGCTTATCATTGTTTTTTTTTTTTTTTTTTTATTTAAAAATAAAAATTCATATCCAATAGATTTGTATAAACATCAACAGAAAAAACCGGACACTAACCTCTTGCATTATAAAATTGTGCAATGAGTCAGTTAGATCAGTTAAAATCAGTTAAAACCAGTTTCTCTGTTTTGCTTGAAAGTGTCTTTATGACTAATGTCTTATTTGTACTCAATTCCAATTGTAAACAGTTGACAGGCCTTTTACAGGACGTTAATTTTATTTATTGGTAAAATCAATTCACGTTTGACGTCTATGTTACCAACCTGTTTCTGACGTTTTTGCTTGGTGCAATATAAGTCAGACTTACTTCTTGCTAGACAAAAGTCTCCATCGTTTATTTATATCACGAGAAAGTTTTCTGTCTGATTGTGATATTTGATTGCCGAACAAACCGAGGTCGTTCACTACAAAACAATAATGACAGTATTTAAATGGTAGTACTGATATTATGCACACGAGGCCCAAACTATTTTTGCAAATAGTGCAACAGTAAGTTGATAGGACATTAAGTCAACCTGCTCACAGTTATTCGTTTGTGTGAGCTAAATTTTTTGCGCGGAATCTGCAAATAAAATGTCATCTTATAGTTAAGAATCAGTTTCAATGCCATAACCCCAGCGCGCCGTACTAATAGCAAATTTTAGTCTGACTTTAAATTAAGGGAAGCTCACAATTGCGAAACTCGTATGGAATACAACTGTAGCTATTTTGAATTAAAAAAAAATTAAAGTCGAAACTAAAAATTTTTATTGGTAAGCCCCAGCCCATTCGTTAAATTTTTTTTTTTAATGGGAAGATTATGTAATTTGTTTTCCAAATGTTCTGTATAAGCCAGGTATGGGATGGAAATAGTAGAATTTCAACCATTGAGCCAACTCTAGTTTCAAGAAATGTCTGACACTTTTAATTTTTTGTAAAGGGTGATTTTTTAAGAGGTTTAGAACTTTTTTTAAAAAAAAAACACAAAAAATTCGAAAAAATGAATGAAATATTTATTTGAATCGATAGTTTGAACCTTGCAATTTAATGTTTAAAGATAATTTCATGCAAATGTTGACCGCGGCTGCGTCTCAGGTAGCCCATCCGCTGAGTCCAATTTTGGCATACTCTTTCACACATATCGGCCGGTATCTCACGAATGAATGCATGGATGTTGGCTTCCAGTGCGTCAATCGAAGCGGGCTTGTCCCTATACACATTAGCCTTGGCATACCCCCACAAAAAATAATCTAATGGTGTCAAATCGCACGATCTAGGCGGCCAATTGACCGGCCCGAAACGTGAAATTAACTGTTCACCAAACTCGCCTCGCAATTGCGCCATTGTTTCGCGTGCTGTGTGGCATGTGGCACCGTCTTGTTGAAACCACATATCATGCAAGTCAAGAACTTCCATTTCCTGCAAAAAAAAGTTTGTTATCATCGCTCGGTAGCGTTCACCATTGACAGTAACGCTGCGATTCGCATCATCTTTGAAGAAATATGGCCCAATAATGCCGCCGGCCCATAAACCGCACCAAACAGTGGCTTTTTCGGGATGCATTGGTAGCTGTTGCAATGCTTCTGGCTGATCTTCACTCCAAATGCGGCAATTTTGCTTATTTACGTACCCATTCAACCAAAAATGAGCCTCATCGCTGAACACAATTTTTCGATAAAAAAGCGGATCCTCGGCCAGCTTTCCAAGAGCCCATTCACCAAAAATTCGGCGTTGTGGTAGGTCGGCTGGCTTTAGTTCTTGCACCAGCTGTATCTTAAAAGGCTTTACGCCCAAATCCTTCCGCAAAATTTTCCACGTAGTGCTGTAACAAAGGCCTAACTGCTGGGAACGGCGCCGAATCGACATTTCGCGGTCTTCTGTCACACTAGCTGATACGGCCGCAATATTTTCTTCACTACGCACAGTACGTAAACGTGTTGGTGGTTTAATGTCCAACAAAGTAAATTTGGTGCGAAATTTGGTCACAATCTTCCGAATAGACTGCTCAGAAGGTCGAGAATGCCGATCATAAAATGGAAGCAGCGCGCGATGAACATTTCGAACCGAGCACGAATTTTGATAGTAAAATTCAATAATTTGCAAGCGTTGTTCATTTGTAAGACGATCCATGGTTAAATTGCAAACCAAACTGAAGCTGTTTGACAGTGACACAAGGTACTAAACACACGTCAGCTGTCAAAACCAGTGTTGCCAAAACCAAACCAGCTAAAAAATCACCCTTTAGTATGATTTGGGTAATGAAACCCCAGCTTTTGTCTAACGTGTCCCAAAGGCTGTTGCAATCTGATATTATTTGAATTTTCAGCTTTCCAAGTTCGCGTTTTTTCTGGGAAATCATTTTCTAGTACGGATTCCTTTGATAACTTTCTGAAAAGCTGACTAGACTAAACACTCTTGAAAGAAAGCAGTATTCTTAAATGTGGCAAATGGCACAGTACACCCGCATTCATAAATGTCAGAATTTTTCATTTGTAACAAACGGCTTCAACGTTAATTTACATTTTTGTTTGTAAATTAACTCTGACGCCGGTTACATAAATTAAATAGCAGCTACCTACCTACATGCTTTTTTTTCTGTCTCAAATTCCCTTGCAAGCTCTCTGCGATTCCTCTCAGTGTAGTAGACCAATCATTGCTTGTACAACTAGTATATCAACATCATCAATGGCAGCAGCAACGTAATTCGCTTTGTGCGTCTCGTTTGCTATACTCTGCGTTCACAATTCACTGATTCATATTCCCATATAGTTCGTTTGACACGGAGCGGCATATACAAGTATGTATATATACAGCATCACCCATACCCTACCCACAGTTTTTATGAGTGCATACTACTAAACTAGGTATGACTCGGATGGCAGCAATGGCCTACTACATCCGTTGGCCTTGACCATTGTTACACTCAATTAACCGTTAGAAACTGTGAACAGACTTTATGGTTCTCAGTTCTCCATTCCCTACATAAACTCGTTGCTGCCCAGCAGCGACACTGTGTAGACGTGTGTGTTGTATTTTGTGTACAGAACATGACAGCCCTACCAGTAGTCCATCATAAACCTATCCAATGACACGGCCTGGATGATGTGTGTGGGAAAAAACCGTTCAACTTGGGAAGCGACTCACTTGATCATTATTAATTAGAATTCCAAGAAACTAATGTGCGGAATGCGGTTTTAAGGGTGACACATTGTCCAGATATAATATGGTGGCTGCAACCTACAAGTAAATAGTTGGACTGTCAAGGGCGCGTGTAGTAAAGAAAAACGCAACACAAAGAGAATTGAGCGGGAATCATTGTTCCCTTTTGTTGTTTTCTTCTTTCTTGTCTGCTTATGAGCGTAATCATATTTTATAACCGTAATTGTTTTGTTTTAGTTCACAATCATCAGCAGGAAAAAGGAAGTCGATCGGTTCTTCGTCACGTTATTCATGAAATGAAAAGGGAACATACCTACGAGTATAATGTACGACTACGACTGGCGTTACGTAAGGTAGTCGTATTGCAGTCAATTTTGAAGGTGTTCTCTTTCGTCATCAGTTAACAAATTCGAACTGCAACCATAGGTTCTATTCAATTTCCAGTGAGAACTAACCTCACTTATTGATTTCGAATTTGAATTCGAAAAAGAAATGCACATTGCGCCGCGTCTACCGATTGTTCAATATTTGCTTTTTGATCTAACCTTGGAGATGTTATTAAACCCGAAGAGTTTTTTAACCTTTCAGAGAGGGAGAACACACCGAAATAATCACACAAGTATATACATGTTGGAATAAAAGCTTGAAATAAAATTAGCAACGTTCTGGTGAAGCAACTCGAAAAAAACAACAAATGCACACACAAAAATTTACCAGAAAAATGCGAAAAACTTGCGATAATGGCAAAATTTTCAAATGTGTGCCCACAATAGGTATGTGTGCATGAGCGCCGCTTTATACCTACAAATGCAGCTGAACGTTTGCCAAAAATATACAAAAACGAAGAAAGAAGCCAACACAAAATGCTAAAAGCGTTTTTTTATTCTTTTAATTCGTTTTTTTTACCAACCAACACAGAACACACAGTGAGTAAGTTGTGTCGTTGCCGCATTTGAATCTATGCGTTCTATACACACTCGTAGAATTTTATAATTCACGAATAAATATTGCTGATGCATTGAGGGTAACGCACTAGCGCATGCTTATACAGCAAACATACAGTCGAGGGGACCACGACTATCACCAGGGCAAAGATGATAGTCAGGCATATTTTACGGTCCCACTCGTCCACACAAACAATTTTCTAACACCAAGCCAAAAACTCAGAGAAAGCTTTCAACAAATACATCTGCATCTTCTCGTGAGAGTTGTTTCGAGTTCTCTTGAATTGGTTGAATATTGAATCTTGCTCAGTCCCGGCCGACAGAGATTGCCGAACAAATCAACCAATAGATCGTTAGTGTGTATCTAATGAATTTTGTATGTGTATCTATGTTTGGATATATTTGTGCAATGATGGCCATGACCTGTTTCGAAGTTAGCTTGAACTTGAATCGACTAACCAAAATAGCTAGAGATAGTTATTATCATCATTAACATCGAGGGTATCGCATTGACATTGACAACACGACGGTGATGGCGGCGAGAGAGGAGGGTACCTGTCGAAATGAGTTAAATTATTGCACCATCTTTGCAACAAAACTGTCTTAAATCGGATCCAAATAGAGACACAGAACAATATTATTTTGTTTTCATCGATCGTTTCGTATTTCGTTGTGGATTTAGACTTTAGAAAGTAGATTAGCTTTTTTTTTATTTCTGGATAGAGCTGTTGTTTTATTTTTCTTTATTGTTTTTGTGTGGGTGTTTTCGATTAGAAAACTTTTATTTTTGTCAGGCGTTGCATGCATAGGTCAGACGGTTTTTAAGCAAAATTATCGGCTCGGAAAGATTACTGAAAGTTGTATACCGTTTAAATGAAAACTGTTGTCTATCGATATGGATGGCAAATTTGCCATTGTTCAAATAAACGACGACTACGGAGAGCAAGTGACTCAATGCGATTGGTTGTATTTCGAGTAAGGTCACATTGTAGAATTAGCAATCCAAATAAAATTATCGTTATAAGATTTGTAGACTTGTATCGTTTTGCTCTCTTGATAAACTGACCACAAGCAATTGCAGAAACAGAAAAAAAAGTGTTTAACTATAGGCGAAAGCTAAAAATACTCTTAGCTAGTCAGGTCTCAAAGCATATGATTGACTTTTGAAAAACTCTATGGAAAGTTCACAGAAATATGTGAACTGCTGAGGCCGATAATTGAACCAGGATCCAAAAGGAGAATCAGCAAATATTTGCAGTCAACTCGTAGCTTTTTCTTATTTGTTTAGTCGCTCTCGAAACCCATAACTTGCGCAATATTGAAAACATTGGGGTAGATTACATATGACGGTGACTGACTGAAAGATATCGATTTCGGAATGATAACTCTCTTTCGGTTTGATGAGACTGGACTAATTGTTGTAGCTGTTGTACCTGCCTTTAAGAAGCTGTTTCAAAAAACTTAATTTAATTTCATGGCCCTTTGGAAACTTACAAATTTTGAGCTACTACAATCGGGTGAATAAACAAAGCAATAAACATATGGCTTTATTCATGCTAAGAATAATTCTTTAGAAATTAAAAAAGCAGCTTACAAAATATGACATTTTGAGCATTGAACTGTCATTCATTCCATACGTTTCTTAACTCGAAATTCCACGTTAAGAAAATAGCGAAAAAGTTCAGGAGAAGAACTCTATTTCTCTATAATTACAATTTACACATTACGCGTACTTGAAATGCTTTGATTTCAAAAAGTTTTTATAATTTGACATTTGCATAGAAGTACGAAAACGGACTTTCTATTACTGCGGAGTTTTACATGCCACTAAGCAATTGAACGCGCACAGTTTTTTTTTTAAACTTCCAAGAGACGAACTTTCGGGTAAAGTTTGCCACCAACCAAACTCAATCTGCGCAATATTTTGCATTTTTGCATTTGAAGTGAAGAAATGATTACCAGTGGGGACAATATCTAAGTATATAAATGTATCTACTTTGACTTACCCAAAATGATTCAGAGCGCGTAATCCATTGTACGGACACTTTATAAATTGTTCACACACATAAATGAGCAAATGCTTTGAATTTATACCTCATATCACATCACTGCACTTCGTGCAAAGGTTGCAACATACATTTTTCATCACTTACCTCCCATGCCACTGATCACTTGAAGATATCTTCAATTCTACCAATTACATGCAACATATTTGGATGCAACATATTTGACACAACACCATCGCCATTTTTTTATTTCGTGAAAATTACGCGTAGTTCAACAAACTTTTTGATTTAATGCTGTATTTAAATTATAATATACATTTTTATTTCATAAACGCTCGTAATAGTAAAATATTTTTTGTTGTAATTTAGCTATTTTAGTGCACACACAGATATAATTTTTTTTTCTTTGTTGCCTACCAAATGTAAGCGGCCATTTTGTAAAACGATCAATCAATCGGAAATCTAATGCAAAAATGATCTTATAAATTTATTATTTTACCAAAACTATGTTAATTTGTTCACAACAAATATCGGAAGGAAAATTAAATAATTTTTGTAGGGAGCATTTTCTGTTCGATGAACCCGCTTACACTTACATTATTGCGCGTCATTAGAAAACTGATCAAAGCGAACGATGTAAAAGCTGATGGAACCGTACTTACAAAATAGTACAAACACTACTGCAACTAGATTTTCCCCTTTTTTTGTCCGAGGGAGAGGCACATGCACTATTTTTCTAGTTTTTCTATTCTTTTTTTGCCAACTTTTCCTATGCGACGTTGGCTTGTGCGCGTACACTACTCCATCGAAGGTGGAACTAGTTACTTGTAGCATAGAAAAACTAGGAATACGAGACAAGAAGCAAAAAATATAATAAAAGCTTATTCTTATGCTCAGAGATAGTGTTTTGTATTTGTAGGCCTATTAGGCTTTTGAGAAATTTTTCACAATTTTTTTTTTGTCTAGAGTATTGGTACCGTTCGCGTTGAGCTTTGACTTGTGGGGAAAAATAGGCAGAATGGAACTGTTTTTTTTTTTTTATTTAACATGCTGGAGATCTAAATTAGGGCCTTAATCAGTGTCACTGACATTGACACAAGCCGTTCTTTTTTTTTATAGAAACAATGATTTTGGGGTTGATGGACAGTTTCAGGAGACCGGTTTCTCTTAATTCACATGGGGAGCTTTTGTTACACGGAAAGAATTTTAGGATCAAATCAAGAAAAATAAGCGCAGAATCACGAAAAGTTTGTCTAGTTTTAGAGTCAAACAACCATTTAGTCTTGAATTGAAACTCAATAGTGTTGATTTGCGAACTAACAGGGGTAGATTTACTACTTCAGAAGTTGCAATTTACAATTTTTCAATCGTAAATTGCAACTAATTTTTAACATCTTGCAATTCATATTTTGCAATTTACGATTCTCGAGTGGTGATTTGAGGCATCACCGTATTAAATTGAAAATGTTTTATCGTGAAATTAGGAAACTTTATTCTCAATTTGCAACTTATATCTTGTGATTTACAAATCAAAATGCATAGTTTTATTAATAAGTTATTTTCGAATACATATCCTGATATCCAAGAAAATCATACGGCGCCATATCGTCCGGAGACAACGGGATTTGTCTGGGATGATTTTTTGGTCTATGCTGAAATTTAAAATGGAAACAAAATATTTAGATGAACTTGACATTGATACGAACCTTTACAATTCTTCTCGATTACATATTTTAGAATCCATTCCAATTTATACTTCCTTCCTAATTGCGAGATGTACATTCTGAAAAAAATACAAATCTATATACATACTTCGGCGTTTTTGGAGTTATTCAATAGGTACTTACAATATATATTCCAGAATGACTTATAATTAGAAGATAGAAGTACACAACCTATCAATACGAATTAGTTATACTTAAACAATTTTAACTTGACTGCTTTAAGCAAAGATTGAATACCGACTGCCTGTCTCTGCACCGCCACGCAATGTGCACAATGAAGATTTGGCATCATGATTGCAGCTGTCTAGCAATACCACATACGTACATTCATCCATAAAGAAAAAGGATTTAAAAGGATTTCGATAGGTACATGGACTATGAACTGTCCATAAAAAGATTCCACACATAAGGTAGTTGATTCCATGGAAATTACAAAAAATATTTTGCAATTTACGACTTCTCTACATCAATATACGTTTTTAGTTTCAAGTGTTAAATTATTACAAGATTTTATTGATTCATCATTCAGTGTTGGTAAATCACCAAATATTTTTCGCAACTTGAGATTGTGAAGTGGTGTTTGAGAAATTGACCTATTAGAGTGGTAAATTGCGACAAACAATCTCGCAAATCACTATAAATAAAAGAAGCTCGAATTGATACTTCTAATCGTAAATTTCAACAAACAGAATTTGGAATTCTCCGCCGTTTTCAATGTCAAATTACCAATTTTTGTATCAATCCAAGACAAAATCGTTGTGATTTACGAAAAATATATAATTCGTAAATTGCAACTCAAAATATTGCAATTGGTGATTTTCAATTCTTTTCGTGTAGGAAGCATATACTACATGTATGGCTACAGTAGCGATCGAAGAATTTGAACATTTCGATATATTGTGTGTACTTTAATGCCATCATCTCAGTTTTATATTTCGAGTTTACGAAGGTTGTAAATTCTTTATTTTTGAAATATGTACTTGTCTCGAAAAAGATGAACCGGTCACACACAGTTTGCGACCTGTAAGCATCTTTGGAGAAATGACTTTGGAAAACAAGTTTCAAAGCTGCCCTGTTCTGTAATCAAGAGTTTTGGAAAATTGTCATATTGTTATTTTGCAAAGATGCTTATGTTTTAGTTGGGAATGATTTTATTTGGAACTGAGCTCAAATATTCACTTGCGATGCAAATTCTGATTGAATTTATATTACAGGCAAAGTATGTTAATACAATATTTTTTTTGATCTGTCAAAATTTAGCCGCGCAGTTATTACTTCTTTTTTTTCATTGTGGAGAGATTAATTGTACAGTCCAAGAGAAATATTTTTCTAAATTTTTCTTCTCGGTGGGCGTCGAAGAGTCTTCGGGTAGTTGCGCGTAACTTCGCCACAAAGCAAGTAATGTATACAAAGTCGATGCCGTGTCATAGTGTATTTCATAAGGTAATTTAGTCTGGCAGATTTAAGAATCGTTATTTAAGTTGGCGGAATCTTAACCAATTCTCTTGTTCTCGCATCTGAATTTGAGTCTCCCTACAATAACCAAATCAGTTATTCGCAAAAGTTTTGTTCCATTAGGGCTGAGTGTAGTTTTGAAACCTATCAAAGCGCTCAAGCATTACTATTTCAAATTAATCAACCGAGAACCCTACAATCGCAACGAATAATTTTGATTAATGGTTTCGCATTTACTTCTCACGCATTTCTACATTTCAAACCTAATAAATACCTGTCAGCTATCCATCACAGAGGTGCACCTGTATCACCTGCAGTCTCCTACCACATTCAAATCTAAAATAAACTAACCTTTTTTCCTTCTGTTGTTAATCCAGTTTGGGGCTACAAGCCGCATTAGTCAATAGCCAAACATTTGCTTAATTCATTCCGTCCTCGCATGTTTATTATATTGACCTTGATCATGAGGGTTCACCTACTCCGTCTGTGTTGCGCAAATAACTATTCCGTCTGCTACATTCCGCTTAGTCTGCAGTTTTGTCTTGCAAAGTTCTTTTTCTTCTCCTATTCTTTATACAAAAAAATCGCAGCAAATTTCAAAACCAGTTTCTATTTCATTTCTTAACTGCAGACAGCTAAAACTAAAAAAAATATGCCATAAACCCCTAACGAAATCAAGAAGTTCTCTTGGAAAATAGAGAAAACAAACAGACAATAGGAAACAGATTAAAATCGGCCAAAAAGAAGGATCAACAGCAGGGAATCAGTGGAACGAGAAAAAAAACTTACAATCGTGCAAGTACAAAAGAAAAAAAAATATCTCAGACTCATACAAATCTAAATCTGACACTGCACACCATCTTTGTAGGTCTGCGATCGTGCGATCATGAGCGCGAAAAGCTCTGCAACGATATCTAATCACATTTCTAATGCAAGAGTGTGTGTAGCACGAACACGAACAGAAACGTCTAATATGAACAGCAAATGAAAATAATAAACAAGAGGGAACCCGAAAGGTAATTGACCGTTCGTCCGACACTGTCACTAGGTTAAGGTGAAGGTCACTCTATGCAGGCGCGATTTGCCAAAGTGGTAGAGCAGGCACACACACATCTGTGCCAATAGAATTGTGCACAAAATCCGACATGCATATAGGAACTTTTGTGTGGAGTATTTGAAATAGTAGAGCAGTAATGCTACATTTTGGCGAGACTAGTCAAATTATACCATGTGATAGGGGACACGTTTGGGGAACTATGGCGGCGACACATTCGAATTCAGCTGATTTTTTTTTGCGCTTCGCTTTTCATGAATACTTAAATGTTTGTCTCGCTTAAATATGATTCCCATGAATATGAATAATCAGTAGATACCACATTGGGCGGTTGCTTTTTCAATCACTTGGACGGACTATGGTCAGACTACGACTGCAACGTCATAAGCTGATGGCTACAGTCTGAATATGTAAACCAGCTGCCAGCTCTCTAGCGAATTAGATCTAAAAATATACTTATAGCGTGGAATACGAATACTTATCACAACCAATTGTATTATACGATGCATATCTTAGGTAGGGTCAGCTATCGACACGGTGTGGGAAAATTTGAACCTTTACAAAACTTTGGCTTTGCGCTGTTTTTTGCAAACTACGTTTCGGCAGTTTGATTTAGTCATTTGTAGACATATTTACGTATAAATTTAAACAAAGCTGTAACAAGAACTACCCAAATCCAACAGGAAGACTTTCAAAGAAGAAAGGTCTGGTTTCGATGCGTTCTTTTCCATTCGTTTCAAAATTAATAACAGACATTTCTTTGGGAAACTGATCCTGCTATTCCTAATTATTAATTTATTTTGTCATGGCGACAATAAAAATTCAAACGAGGTACGAACTTCATTTTGAACGTTATAAAACACCGGGCTAAACCGACTATCAGGTTGTGCAGTTGTATTGAATATTCCTAGGAACAATTTTTTCATAATTTGCTTTCCTGTTGCATTCATTTCATTGTCAACCAAAGAAAGACAGTTAACAGTTACTTTTGATGCAAATCAAAAACTAGTCACGGTGTTCTTGACAACAAATCTAGTTAAACTGACGGCTAAAACCTGTATCCGGTAAAAAGCAGAAGATAATGCACTTATTACGTGTTCACAAAATAAAATGGAAGATTTCTGTGCTGACTTCACTCCACTAAAAATTTGTTTGACATTTGAATGTAGTTCTGAGATCTGTTACTATTAGTTACTCAGTCACATCTTTTCTAAGGCAAAGCTCATCGGTAATAAAGACTTTTATATTTAAGAATAAAATTCGAACGTGGGCGGAAAAGAAAGTAATAAAACAAAAAGAAACACATTTGATCAGATTCGCGTCACCAACACTACAAATTCACCGAGAAATATACGTGTATGCACCTTCTCGCAATTATTTCGTTCTCCATAAAGAAAAAATCTAATCATCCACTATTTGCGCATTCAATGGCTCCTCAGGTACACCGACACCCCTCCAGCCAACCGTGCCCGCTAATTTTATAGTTGTGTCAATAATTTATTTTTTTTTATAACTAAATAATGGTAGTTCTCCCATCTCTTTTTGCATGGCATTTGTCTTTGTTACTGTGAAATAAATTTCGCTTTCACTATTGGCGGAGAGGGCGATACCTTACGTCACGGGTGATAATATGTAGTTTCTCTATGCGAAAGTGTGAATACAATTTATGGGTGAGCGAGACAAGCAAACACAATGATGAAAGAAGAAAAAACAATACGGAGATAAAAATTTGTGTTAGTTGGTTATTCGGCTAAATATAGCCACGCGCTGACCTTGTGGCGAAATGTTTTTCTATTTATTTATACAGCTTGTAGTTGTGCATGGTATCTATTGGTTGTTGTGTAACCTTCAAAACAGAACACAATAAGAATATCCTTTTGAACCCCTTTGCATACAGGTCAGCAGTTGAAATTAGCATATTTTCCTTTTTCTTCGAAGGAAAACATTACACTACATGAATACAAACAGATACACACACGCAAGTACGACATAAACCCCACTGGGGGGGATATTTTGTCACACGAGAAAACCCACCCAAGAGAAAGAGAGTGAAAGTATGAGAGCAAGATTAACCAAGGTCAGGAAAGCCCTGCAACCTGTTGTCTGTCAGACGTCGGCTGTGTCAGGGGATGGGGTGTGACATTTGTTGTGGGTGTCGTCGGTGTCAGGGTGCCGACACATTCGCCTTAGATTTGACACATAAACAAAATGCCCAACCGTCGCACCCTTACATGTGAGTATGGAGCCGTATATGGTGTGGGGTGGTAAAACAAAAGAACTATTAAAGCACACACCCGACAACGACGCGCACAATGTATAGAACAAACATACACACACCAACCAGTTCGGTATTGCATATGAGCGAAAGTGAAAGTTCACGAGAAAACCAAACAAAGCAAATAAACGTTTTCGCTTTCACTAGTATAGTGCAGCGACAATCGGCCTGCAGTGGTAGTGGTAAACACTATTTCCACCACCACTCGTAGTTGCAGAAAAGAAACAAAGCTTATGAACTACGAGAGGCGGCACACCCCTATCAAGTATGTGCAATGCATGTCCTTCATGAGATGCCCCAGCATCACCATCCGTAGATGAGGAGTGTTCTCCCAACCCCATCTGTGGGTGCCGGTGCAGTAGTCACCGAGACCATGTCGCTGATGACGATGTAGGTGCCTTTTGTGGAAATGTGCACCAAAAAGGATAAGTGGAGATAAGTTTTTTATTCACATGCAACAGCTACAGCCAGCGCACAGTTCCAGGAGCAAAAATGTTAAAGGATGTTCTTTTTTTTTTCTTGTTGAGTTGTTGTTCGGTTCTTGTTAGTTCTTTTTCTTGTTTTGCATTCGTTGAGGAAAAACTACCGGCGCTACATAGAATGCGTGTAGGGCAACAAGCTCTTGTACATCGTTTGTAAACAGAAAAATAGAGAAAAGCCATCACTCACTGGTTGAGAGTGGGTGGATGGGGTGCAAACACAACTTGACATGGACACATAAAAAGTACCTATACCTATGGTCGGTCTCGGTGAATTTTCCACACACGGGCGCACACCATTGGGGGGATAGTTACGAACTTTGATCGCACAAACTAATGAACATAGATGAACGCATAGTTTTGAGTATATGCGGAGTGTGTCGGAAGTGTTTTAGACATTTTGTGTTCTGTTCGTGTCAACCTATTACTTGTTGAGCTTGAAGTACACTTGTGTCTGTAGTTTTTGCGGGTGCCAGAGCGGTGACCACTAGTCTTTTTGTTTATTTAATGAGAAAGCGGACGAATGAATGGATAAAGAGTTTTGAATATGGCGAAAAGGGCTCAGAAACTGATAGAACAGATAGCATATATCAGCAGCATTTTTAGGGTAGTCGAAATTTAAATTGCCTGGGATTACATTGTTTATGGAAATGCTTTATTTGACAGCAATAAGTTAGATATGGCCAGTATCACAGTCGACATACGAGTCTTGGTTTAAGCTTGTTTTTCAAGGCAGCAGCCTAAACTTAACTTTATAGCTATAAACCGAAGTAGCAAACATACAATTCGTGACTCTCTTCGTTCTAAATTATAACAACGTATGCTCTGCATGCGCCACAATAGGTATATACCCAAGAAAGCTTGAGTTTGGATGTCGAAACCAAACTCGAAGTACACCAGTTAATTCTATTTTATTTCAAATCCTTCCAGACAAATGGATAATTGCTCCTGTTGCACGAAATGTCACTTGGAATAATTTTATTTATCCACTTGCCACCTTTCCTTTGGTTTAGATTAATGTTTAATAAAACTGACCTTATATTGACATGATCATTCAAGTTACTTGTCATTGCTTGAACCGCAGTTCAGGCATCTAGATTCAACCTTCTTATCATCGCCACACAATTGCTTCTAGGGCGTATACGTACTATTTCTGAAGACGAAAACATGTACCCAATTTCCTCTGTAATTTCACATCCGCTCGTTGCTAGTTTCATTTTGCTTGCATCGGCTTTATACACACCTATTTATAATGGTTCTATTATATCATCAAATAATAACAAAAAAAAATTGATTGGCTTAACAAAATTGGCATATACATTTTCGCTAAAAACTGGAAACCAACAAAATTGCACCATTAATTTTTTTTTTGGGGCAAGTGTATTGTGTTACCTTGCACGTTGCCTGGCATTCGCAGGCTCAGCTGGAAAATGTTCTAATTCGCACAAAATAGAAACCAAGTGGCTCTTCAGGTCGGTTCCCCCCCGTTATCAAAACTATTGCAATGTTCTCAAATTTTATCTACATTTTTGTACGAAAAAAAAAAAATACTTCGCACACACATACTGACACTTTCGAGTGCTGAAAACCGAAAAAAGAGAATAAACGATTGCACGGTGCGGAATAAAAAACTATGACATTATCGCACTTATTTTTGGACTGGGTCTATACACACTGCGCCGAGTGATCTTTCCTTCATTCAGTATGAATTTTCAATTTTCAAGGCCACAAATTAGCGAACATTTTGTGGCTCTCGATCGTTGTGTGCTATATTTTATTTTCATACAGTTTTTTTTTTTGATTTAGTCGACTATTTTATTCTTACGGAATTTACTAATAAAAAAAATAAACGATATTTGTGCTTCTTTGTCACCAGCTCCATCCCTGACCGCATCCCGAATGCACGACACACATACGAATATGCAATGCCTCCACCCATCAACCTGCTTAGTTTCTATATTTTGTTGGAACACAACTATATCTTTAATTTGGCTGTGCACATTTCTATCACTAAAACAAACCGATAAAAGCGTTCTTCCTTCTGCGGGGCAGTGGAGAAGGTGTATTATTTTGTGATTATTTTTTGTTATATTTTTGGGGATTCTATTAGTCAGCGCCAGCATGGTGCTCCAATACTAAAGAGGCTCCAAATTTTGCGTGTTTTTTTTTTTTTTTTTTGCACGTATGTCTTGGTGATTTGGTTTTGTTTAGGGGGGAATTGCATGGTGTGTGCGCGCCGACGACGACCGGCGAAATAAAAAACGCGATTCCAATAATAATACAAAAAAAAGAACTCAGTCCAACAACAAAGTAGTAATAATAAAAAATATACACAGAAATACCGCTTTGGATTGCCTTGCCGGTATGGGAGAATATTGTCCGCTAGTTTTTTGGCAGTGCTCTTAATGCGCTTTTTACCGTTAGAACCTAGAACGCGCGGTTCTAACTAAACAATCGTTGTTTTTTTTCTCATTCGTTATTCCTAGTTTCAAGGTTGTTTCGGGCTGTTTGCAAGTGAATTTGCTGCAAAAAGATTACAAATTATAAAGATTGTCGCAAATTAATATTGATCTCAGGAATGTTTTGTGATTTGTTGTTTTAGTAATAGATACATAGAGTGATCTGAAAAATATGTGTGTCATTGGGAGAAATAAATAAATGCAAATGATCATTTGGCAAACAAAGTGATCGTGAGTTTTTAAGTTCAGAATTTTAAACGAATCCTAGTCGGGTTTTTGATTTGTGTGCAGTGGATTGATTAAGAATCCGAAGAAAATGAGTGGCAGCAGTTTTTAGAGATGCAAGATATGTTAGGTAAGGCGGAGATGTTTTCTTCTGTTTTGTTCTTTTTCTCTCTAAAGTGCTGTGTCTTCCAAAATATTTTATTCGAATAGCAGTCGTTGTGTTGTAGATAATTTGTGTTTGGCAAATAGTACAATTTTATACAAAGTAAATAAATTGCTGATTTGGCTTTCTTCGCAATGAAGAAATTCTGAAATTCCATTTAACTGTCATGTATCTATATTCGATTCCATCAATTTCGTGTTTTAAATTTTTTGTGGGAAATTCTTTCGTCAGTAGACAAATTTTCAATGATCTTCATATTTAAGAAGCGACTGAAAAGGAATTCAATATTAAAACAATATTTTGTACTACAGTATACTGAATCCGCTATGTAGTTTTAAATTTTTGTGGCCTTGTAGTAATGAATGTTTAATTTAAATTTATTCGCTTTACCCTGTGATTTGTAAAGTTACAACATTTCTAATGCGGTACTAATTAAATAACAGTGTGACTGAGATTTTACAATTGTTTCTACTATTTAAACTTTTTTCGAGTCATGTGCCTCTCTTTTAAAATAAAACTCCATCCTTCAATCAACGTCGTAGAATGCTAAGAGAGACTCAGATTACTAGCATTTTGCTAGACTGAAACATCATTGGAACTCCAATATCAGTCACTGAAATCAGCCATTGTAATAAGTAGGTAAAATTATCAAATGAAAAAAAATAAACAAACATCAAAATGCAGGATGCTCTGCTTATTCGTCTTGTTTGAGATTGAGCAATACTAAAAAATGAGACAACAATCGTAACCAACGATTATTATTTGTGATACTTGAATTTATTGAACAGGTTGTTGTGACCATTAACTTCGGAGTGTTATTGCTCCTTTTTGTACAAATTGCGCTTTATTCAAATCATTGCGAAGACTCATGTTTTTCTGTTTGCATTACATTTTTATTGCTTTTATTATAACATTTTATCAGTAAGCTTCGATTCTAATAGAGACTGCCGTCCTCAATTGCTAATGGGCAACTTGAATTTTCAAGAATGCTATAAATATCAAATTTTAGACAATTCTTCTCAAAACTACTATACGGTCGTATAAAAAAATGTTATTGAGGAATCCCTCTGCTTCAAATGTTTATATTGGACTTAGTGTGTCAGATAATTATAAAACTGCACATAGACTTACGAGTGATTAAACGAGAGATCCAAATTTAAGTACGTCTTATCAATAACTTTGCTTACCGAAGTGCATAGCAACGTACTAAAATCTTACTAGAATCGATCTCCAGTGCAAAACTATTACCTAGATGCATATAAACAACACCTGGAAATTGACAATGCGTCAATTGTCTCTTGTTCCTGGCCACCTTACTTAAAATATATAATTATCTTGGAGGTTATCAAATAAAAATATAATATCCAGCCCTTCTTAACAAAATAGTCTACGCATACGTCTGGACAAAACAAACTAGAATGTGTATTCTTTGAATTATTTACATCCATCTCGGTGCTTGTGATTTTTTTTTCGTATTTTCAACTTTTTTTTTTCTTTTTTGCCTTTGCTGCAATTTGCTGAATGGTCTGTCCCAAATTTCTTCACAGCATTTTGCGAAAAAAAAATTAAAAACTTGGTGTAGGCATATAACTTCCGGCCTTACCTTTGATAGCCCAGTAAGCAAGTCGGAATTAAAGCTAGCGTCCGCAACTTATTGTCTCTTGATCGACGGAAATTGAGGTAATACGTCGCAAATGCTGCGATGTAACTATTTATTTAGCAAATCGTGGCCTTTCCCACCCACCTTTGTTTGACACAAGCTTGACAGCTATTCGCTGCAATACTGAATTAATCGCATTACTCTAAAAAAAAAAAGGAAAAAAAAAGTGCAAATACAACTAAATGTCAGTTAGGTTCGAAAACTCGAACCTAACGGGGTGATTTTCGAGTTTCGAAACCGACTACACCATAATTTCAAGCTCAATCCGTTGACCGAACGAAATCTATTTCGCTTTGTTATCATCATCGATATACGTAACTTTATTGTAAAAGTTAGCCCATATATTAGTACGCTGTCTGTTAGCAAAATTAATGACAGTTGCTAGCTTTCTTATGTTCATTATATCGTAGACAAAACCTCACAATAAAAAAAACTGGTAGGTATTCAGATTCTTCTTTACGCTACAATGACAGCTGATGAAAGTAATATTTGTAACCTTTAAACTGTCAGCTTGTGATTGGCTACATACATATTATATACGAACCTATCGCATCGGTTGAAATTACATATATAAAATAGGAAACACTTCTGATAACCGATCTATATGTAAACCAATTGTTTCACACCAAATTTTGACATTTGAGAGCTCCAGTCGGTAAGGAAGTAAAACAGTTTTAGGCTAATTTTTTATAGTTTGCAATGGGAAAGTAAATTGTGCAAAAATTTCGTTTCTACTTGTAAAAAATCCAATGATATAACAACATTCAGCTAGAAACGTTATAAACCCCTACACCTAACGACGTCACTCACAACATTTTTGTCTGATGACGATAAATTATTGGACATCTAATAAACTACCGACATCGTATGTTCTATTCTGTTAATAATAATATTCATTTGAATTCAAGATGAATAGTTGTGAATTTTGGAATAACCAAGTGTCTAATTAACAGACCACAAAGAGTAACAAAACAACCACATGACTCATTATCGGTGATTTAGTTTTCTATAGACACTTTCTAAAGAAATCTATACCCAACTCGTTTGCTGTTCTTGTTATTTCCCTTCCACAGAAATAAAACAAAAAAAATTCATTGGAATGTATGTATGTCCACTTAAAAATGTTCAACAAGAATTTACGCATTTACAATAATATTCTTGGAGTAAACACGAAATTCTGCGGATTTCCTTAATAAAAGTACCACTTTAGTTTGACTGTATCTTTTATGACTAAACATAGTCTAGCGATTATGACAGTTTTAAAACATTTTTTTATCTATTAGCGAATTGTGCTGTTTTGCGAAACGAATCCATAACTATTATTATTATTAACGTGTTATCAGAAAGGGAAAGTGTTGTGGGCACACATTTATGTATGTTTTTGCAATTTTTTGTATTTGTTTTTTCCTCACTGCAAAAATAGATTAGAATTATGTAGAAACGAGTGTGTTTTATGTGCAAAAGAAACTAAACAGCTTTACAGATTATGCATTGAAGATATATACTACTCGTACTAGCTAAATAAACAAAAAATTGCGCACTAGCGTGATAAGATAGTTTTTTTTATTACCTATTTTTTTTTGGGGGAATTTTTATTTGGATGGTTTGGGTGATGTGGTATATTTTTAGTTTGAATTTAAAGTGTCGTGAGTAAAGTGAACTGTTGTGCGGAGAAAAAGGGAATTCAAGGGCGTGATGAATTCAACCCCCGAAAAAGGAAAAGGTCCAATGTCTAAACGAGACTAATCAAATATGTTACGTAGCGATGCAGGTGACGTAATAGCTTTTAAAGCGGGTTATTTGTACTATTTACCAGTTAAATGTGGTTAGAATTAGGTAATGAAAATCTTTATCAGTGTAGAAACGAGTGGAGGAAATGCACGACACATGAATTGTTAATCAGAATACCTAAATAATAAAACGTGTCAGCATGTTCTTCGGATCTAGTGAAAAACTGAACTTTAAGTAAAAGGACGGCTGTAGAATTGTGTACTCTGACAAGTGTATTACATACCTACCGTCTCTTTCTTACGTCGTGTCCGCTTGTTACACGTGAATATTCGCATGGGCCTTTTCAAAAAGTTTTAACTGGTCCAGCTTATTACGCTGCTCGAGCTAAACTAAATTTTATATGCTCTCCAACTTTTCTCTCCAAACATTAGCTATGGTCCTATATAAATTTTGACATATAGCACGCCGTGGATAAGTGTCACCGGAAACAGGTGTTTCAAAAATTCAGCTCTCTCTCTGATTTTAAACATTTTCGATTCTAGATACTCCTCGTCGAGGTATTTATTAAAAAACTTATCCGCAATAAGAAAACGAAACACAACTCTCTGTCAAAATTTAGCTTGAGAAAATGTGCCGACCTATTAAATGGGCACGCTAAATTTTGACATATACATGAAGTACATTCTGAAACAAAAGTTTGAATTTTTAGCTCAAGCTGCGTATCACTCGGCTTAAGGGATACGCTTTAATTTAGCTCATCTTAATTTGGAGAACATTTTGTATGGGAGCTAAGAATTAAGTTGGAGCAGCTTACTAATCTTCCGCGAAAAAAGTTATCTGCAATAGGAGATTTCAATTTCACTGTTCATACTGTACATATTATGTTCTATTCTGTCAAAAGTGATATGAGCAGCGAATGAAAACCTTAGCTAAGTTCACAACCAATTATCAATATTATAGTATATCTTTTATGAAAATCTACTTCGCTAAAACTAAATGGCTTAATCTTTTCCACATACTTATTCACCTATCTTTATATATTTTTTAATAACATGAATCCAACTCTGGACTTGGCAAAATTTGTGACAGATCTACCCTCGTTTTTAAGTCCCTCATATTTTATTTATTTCTATTATAAACTACTTTCCAAACTGCTATACCTACTTTATAACGATTTTCGTTTTACTTTCAGAATAGACTTACAAAAGAACCACACAATAATCATGGACGATACACAACATTTCTGTCTGCGATGGAACAATTACCAAAGTAGTATCACATCGGCATTTGAAAATCTTCGCGACGATGAGGATTTCGTCGATGTGACTTTAGCATGCGATGGACGCAGCATTAAAGCACATCGGGTGGTCCTATCAGCATGCAGTCCATATTTTCGTGAACTGCTAAAGGTAAGTTCACACAAGAAATAAATTAAAATCTCAAAAGGTTTTACAGTACTTTTTTTTCTGTTGCCATCCGAATGAAGGAAACACAATCACTTTTTCTTGTGCAGGTATCATTTATCTTTTCGAGTTTTGAGGGTTGCGTGACGACTTCCATACGTATTATTATTACGTACGTAGTCTCAATTTGTTAAATAGGCTGCAATTTAAGCATAAAAAAAAAACTAAAATTAAAAAAAAATGCATACCTACCTCCGCCGGCTCTCTGTTTCGAGGACATCAATAAAGAGATCATTTTTATTAGGCGGACAGGTTAGGAAAACCAGATATACAGCGCTTGCATTAAGGGGGACATTCACGATTCACACGCATGTGCACCTTGTTTTGGTATATAGTTGTTACACCAGCTTTCGTACTTAAACTCAAAGCGTAACGAAGTAAACTTGACTTAAAAAAAAATTAAAAGAAGAAACTCACTAGCCCTGAACGTCGAGAATATACTATGTACTATTAATGGCTTCAGAATATTGTCCGCATGTGTGTGTTCGTGTTTGACCTAGATATTAAAGTATATGAATTTTTTTTTGCATCTGTGATGTTGATGCGATGCGATTGTTTCCAAAATGCGGAATATAATCGACCAGTTACATCTGTTCTCACAGCAGTTTTGCTTGTAGCTGGTGTATTTTACTGCAACCCATTGGGGCCAAAAAAAAGTTTTCATTTGTGTTCTCTTTTCGGCAGGGAAAAAATGAAAATTTATTACATTACTTTTCCCAATAACTCAAATGCACGATGTGACAGTGGGGCCCAAAGAGGAAAAAATGAATTTGCGTTTATTTGATTGGATTATACATGCAACTTGTTTTACTTTGGTGTAGTCCTTGGAAACAATTTGTAGAACGGAAAGTTCAATCCATAGGCATATCCCTTCATGCCTATGGATTCAAAATGAGAGTAAAAATATTTATTGGGTTCGCATAGGAATTTGTGCATCTCATTGTTACATCGAGTGCACTTATTAGCAATGTCCTAGCTTGTGTTATTATTTTACGTAACTATTAGTTCATAGTTACTTCCTTAACCATAGATGTCGCCATTAATCTACGAATATTAATGTGATTTCGGTCTTTTTCTGTAAGACTATTTTGGCAGATTTCTGAAACGTTTTACGACTTTGGGCACGTATCTGTTCAAAAAAAGTTAAGAACTAAAAGCTGTTTCGAAGTAGACATATAGCGTTATTAATTGCTGTTATATAAAATTATATTTCTCCTTTTCTGTACCTGAAAGCCACCACTGTTCACAACTGCATCCAATCCATTAGCAGCCATAAGAATTAATTTCAAAATAAATACCTTCCAAAGGATTTGATAAACACGCTCAAAGAAAATGCCACGATGCAAAGCCAAAGCCAAACACATAGTGAACAGGAACAACGACGAACGACTTAGTTTTTGGCTAACAGCAGAAAAACTTTTAATTTTTTATGTGTGCTGTGCGCTGTTTGTGCCTGTGCCGGCTTGCACGTAAATTGCAAATTTAAAATAGATTCATTTTATTAATTAGGTTGCCATAAAAGTTTCCTATTTTGAAAACGACCCTCCACCGGCACGGAGTACTGCCTACCACCAGGATACACCCAATCTGTTTCCTTAAATACCAAAAGCCAGCTGAAATGTAAATTGCAGACGAGGGGAGAGATTGAATACCAAAAGATATCCTTGCAAAAGAAACACAAAACATTTGTTTAAGACTCTTGCCGCCCCGTCCCAAGGGAATGTGCGCAACGCCATCCTATGTTTTCCCGTCGTCTCTCCTAATGTAGGACATGATGACGATAAACTATTTTAGATGGATAATACAAAAATAAAACAACAACAACTTTACAATAAAGTGAATCAAATTTCCGTAATTTCATTGTATGCTGTGTGCACACTACGCTTACCTTCATGTTTCATAAAATAAACTTAATTTTTTTTTGTTCCTCTTGGTACAAAAATAAAAATAAAGGACGCAAAATTATCCTTCGTTCAAAGGAAAGTAGCAACATAGGAGTAAGTAAAAAAAAACAAGAGAAACTTTGTTTGTTTTTTTATTCCAAGAAAGTTTTACATACCCGCCGCTAACTTCATCTAAATCAAGCTTCATTCCTTCGGAGCCACCACCACCACCACCACGACCATCAGTACAACCGTCCTCATCCCCAAAGAAACATTCTTCGTCGTTTTTCCTAATGAAAACAACACACTGTGGAGAGTCGTAAACAATTTTTGGGGAGCGGAAAATAAAAATAAAATAAATTAAAGTGAAAAGAGTGTATAAAGCAAAAGTAAGTTTAACACAACAACAACAACAGCAATTTAACTGAAAATTCTTTAGGATAGTGAAATGCCAGAAGTAGTAACTGAGAATGGGCGCGATATTATATGGGGAAGGAGGCTGAGTCTTGAGTTTTGAAATGCGACGGGTGGCAGTAGCTTTCGGAAGGACAGGTTAGAATATGCAAGGAGTTTAGTAGCAGTATGCCGGCAGTGAAAAAGACAGTTCCAAAAATGTATACACTCATTACAGTGCGCTCCATGGGGAATTGCATGAAGGAAGAAGAGGGGGGATTGGTGCTGCATGCACTGCATTAATGTGTATCAAAGCAGAGTTTTACTGTCGTACCAGTTTTCGATGAGAAATGAAGTCGCTTAGAGGAGTTTTCACCGCAATTTGTTCGAAGGAAGTTGACGGTTTCCTTTGGGGATATGGCGGTTATCATTGCATGTGTCCGTTAAAAAATGCACATGCAAATGACGAAGAAATGAGTCTTGTGCGTGTGTGCGGAAATTAGAATGATCGTTGGAAAGTTTTATTATTCCGCATAATTGAGTATGCCTTATGGGAGTTTGGAAGGTTTCTCATGTACATTTTTAGATATACAATTATACATGTTCCTTGGACAAAAATTAAATAAAAAATTGGTATGAATGTATTTGTAACTGTCATCCTAATTTAACTTTGATCATGAACACGGAAGCCTGTTTTAAATGTTCTTCGTTTGAGATTGCCTTTATAGCGTTTGTATATAAGCATCAATATAACGTCGAAAAGCGTTATAATATATCAATATAACGCTTCTAGAAGAGTGTGATGTCACATTGCCGACACACACATTTGTTCAGTAAACATTCATATTTAAAATGCGGTAATCTGTAAAAGAGTCAAAACTTCTTGAACCGTATTCATAGACATAATGGCCGCCTTTCATTGACCACAAGTCATCCAGCAAATAATATGTCAGAACAAGAGACGCCATGTTAAAACCCTAGTGCCAATAAAGCAGTATTTAATTACGTTTACTTAATTTCTTACTCAAAAGACAACCAATAACATCGTCGAAATCCAAGTTCCGTCCATATGTTTTTCAAAATTTGTTCTGTTTGTTTTTCCTGAAGCACCTGAGTGTGTTCAGCCAACACTTGAAATAAACGTACTTTTCGGACTCGAAATAGGGCAAACTATGTATTAGGTATGTCAAAAGTAATACTGTGTGCACCCGATGTGTTGGTAATACAGTGTCCGTTTATGACCTGCTGAATCTTCCACTGAAAATTGTATACAAGATTACACTTGTATGCATGAAAAGTATGCAAGAAATATTTATCTGTTGTTAAAAATAATGCAATTCGAACAAAATAATGACAGAAAAAAACTGTTTGCCCAAAACTATTTTTTTTTCGTTTAGAAAGAAATAAAAAAAAAATCAAATGACGAAAAACAAATGCCTTAGTATTAAGAAATGTTTACTTGGCATCAAATGTCAAAAAAACAAGACTTAATTTGGGACTGTAAGTTACGACTTACAAAAATTTCAAAATGCTTTAGCATATTTCAGCAGCTTGACCTTGCGAAAGATGAGAACTGCTAGGTATCATCTAAGTCGAAAATACGATCCACACTGATTCTATTTTTACATCAATAGTTTTCTGTTGCGTAAGGTGTTTGTTTAACTTTAATTCACACCACAAAGTATCACATGTCAAATATTTCAACATGTCGTCAATTTCAAATTAGAAAATCGACTTAAAGAAAATTACGAACAAATTAAAGATGGGGAATCGATTTCTTTTTCAATTCATTCAATGTACTTAGTATTTGTTCAAACATGAACAATAAAATGTCTGTCAAAACAATACCCTTACATTATAAACATTGTATTAAAATTTTGAGGACGTTGCTGAACAATTATGAATACCATGAATTGCTAGAAAACAACACAGCATTCTTTTGGAACGTCTTTGCTTTGTGAATTTATTAACAAATTGTCTTCAAATTGTCAACATTTCTGTTTCAAATTCCGGTTTTCTTCTTTTCTTAAGAAATTTGAAATTTCTCCTCACTAAGAGAATTCAGCTAACCACATGTGTCTCAGTGTATCTGCCGGCAGCAGTAGCAAAAGCAGAAAGTTTCCCTTTTGCAAATATCCACTGGAAAAATGGCACTCTCTTCGCGCACACACAATTTGCTGCTGCACATCAAGAAGAAGAATTATGTAAATAAAAATAAATTCAAATTAAATACCGCTCTGAGACGTAAAATGTCGTTCTCGCTATGAGTGTGTGTGTGAATGGGTAAAGTTATCTCCGTCTGTCGAGTCTAAATGCAATTCTTCGCCATTTTTAGCCAACAAACAGCAACAAAACTCATGCGAAACAAAAAGCGGGTCAGGGGATCAAGAAATTTCTTAAATTTTTCAATTGTTTTTTTTTTTTTGTTTCCCCACACGCACATTGGAATGTACTGCATCAATCCAAGTCATACACATACCATTCCTTGTGTGCAAGACGAACGAAGAAAGTGGGACAAAACCACAGCCGTGATTGTGCTACGGGATTGCCGGATTCCTTGACTTCTCCTCCATCTTTACACATTACATTAATAATACCAAAAAAAAAGAAGAAAAGGAAAACGCTTTGCAAAACCGATTCAATGGGACTTTAACACCCAAACAGAAACCATCACCATCTTCACATCTAAGGAAATGTAGGGCAAGCACATCTCTGACTTGCACGCTCTTCACATTCTGTGTGAGCATTTCCGGTAGTCGAAACGTTTTACATTATCACCCAAACAACAAAATGCGAAATGAACTACAAAACAAATTACAGTCGGTCCAAGAGGAAGTAGAAGGAAGAAAAGCTGTGATCTCCTTAGATAGCAAAACCATCACAATGGCCGAGCCCCAGCGTCGGGGAATAAGAAAAGAAATCCAACAGAAAAAAAAAAATGAATGGTCGTTCGTTTTATGCTAAATTACTGCATTTCGACTGCAGTTTAAAAACTAATTAAAATAATGCTGCAGTCAATTAATTATTCATGTTTAGAGCTGAGATTGGGGTGGTGGTCGATTCATGCACCACCTCCACGGCACAGAGTGTGCTCCTATTTAATTTTTATTTCTGTTCAAATAAGCGCTATTCCTATGCGACGACAATGACGATACAAAAAACAGCACCACGCCCATCACAATAGTGCCGTCTTCATCGGCCAAGGGAGAAACTCTCTGTAGCGCTGCGCTTCTACTGCTTTAGTTTTGCGAAAGCAAATACAATGCAAATCTACAAATCTACTTGTAGATACTTTTCGTTTTCCTCGTTCTCTTTGTATGTATTATTGTATTATTCT
This sequence comes from Cheilosia variabilis, assembly GCA_951230905.1. NCBI lineage: Eukaryota > Metazoa > Arthropoda > Insecta > Diptera > Syrphidae > Cheilosia > Cheilosia variabilis. The sequence goes on along the minus strand of OX579677.1, from coordinate 59,362,440 downwards.
TGTGCAATTGCAGTTTCGCCTTAGCAAGCCATTCGGAATCTCCAGCTGGATCTCGTCGCGACCCCCTCTAGGTGATTAAACAAAAAATAGTTTAGGTTGTCGTTGGCCATTTTCGCGAGGCAAAACTTTATCTCACTGTTTTGGTACTGGGGATTGTTCTCGTTCTCTGGTCCTTGCCATATAAAAGGGTGAGCATACTGGGTGCAATGGGGTGTTGTCCTTTCTCATTGTTGTGTTGAATTGTAAGTTCAGTTAATTTGTGCTGGACCTAGCTTTTCTATTCTGTGCGATCCTTTTTTCTTTACTATTTGTGTGCGCTGGGCGCAGGAATTTAGTCCAACGATGGTGGGCTTCATTGTTGGAGGCGAATGCAATCGTTGGGAATGCAGAGGACAATTATCTGCTTCATAATGCTGCTGCACTTTACTTTTTAAACAGATTAACAACATAAGTTGGCGTTTTGTACAAGTACTACGGGTGGGTGTTTGTTTTTTTTTTTTTAGTGCAGTTTTAAGTTTTGATGTTAACTAAATGCAGAGCGAAATTGTATTGAAAGTTCCAAGGGGTCTATTGAGATTCCAATCAAATGGAGATGAGAAAAATGTTCTCAAGTTAATCTTACAAATTTCCGATACTGATAGCTTTTAAAATTGTCCATATACAGTGGATTAACATTTTATTATGTTATTTCGTGACAGTGTTGGTTTGGCACGACTATTGAGGCCATGTGTCGGTAATGTAGTAAATTAAACTCGGGCTGCAAATCAACCTAATGCACATTCCAATGCCATAAGTGATCGGTCGGCTTTTTCGTCACTGCTTGAATAATGTATTTTTGGTTATAAAATATAGTCTTAAAGTTCTTACAAAAACAGAAATGTTAACTTCGCATTCCCAATTATTCAATCATTTTCAATAGGCCTTACCAATAAACATTTTCAGTTTCGACCTTAAATTTTAGTAGTTCACAATGGATATATATTCTATACAATTTTCCCAATTGTGAGCTTCCGTAAATTTGAAGTCGAGACCAAAATTAGTTAATAGTATGGCGCCGATGGCTTTGGTGTTCAATTTGCGTGTTTCGCATAACTGTTTTTGAAAATCTACAACTGACGTTGAGAGCAAAATGATAAGGTACCTAGTTTATTGGTTATTTGTTTGCTTGATCGTATATTGCGGAGCTGCATTGTAATTGTAAAAGTGAATTCAATCGTGTTTTCACTTGAATGGATATGCGTTATATTATTTGTCTCTCCAACTTACTTATAGTCAGAGTGAAAGTTGTGCGTTGGAAAAATTCCGAATTGCAATATAAATTTAGTTTGACGCCCCGGATATAGCTCCTGTTAAGACTGGACTTAAAAAAGGGACGCTACAAAAGTAGAGCGCCAGGGACAGCAAACGACGCCGAATTTCTTGCCGCTCTTTTGACATTTCTCTTCAGTAAGGTTTGCCATTTCATGATGGAAAGATGTACGAGCCAATAACGAGTCGAAATTATAATAAAATTTACTACCGAAATTCGGAGTCAGTGGCCTCAACGTTAAGAGTGCTACGTCCAATTTATGGTCGTCATAATCGTCCTAGCAGATAAACAATTGAGCGTCTAGTGGAAAAATTTTAATCCACAGGCACATTACAAAAGGTTCCCGTGCCAGTAAGACAAAGAAGTGCCCGTAGTGTCGAGAATATTGCTGCCGCTGAGGCTTCAGTTGAAGAATGCCCAAATGTGTCTCTCACACGTCGTTCTCAAGCGTTGGCCATCTCTGTGACGTCGTTGTGGCGAATTTTGCGAAAAGATCTTGGCCTACATCCTTACAAGATTAAATTGACGCAAGAACTGAAGCCGCTTGACCACCAGAAGCGTCGTATGTTCGTGAATTGGGCTGAGCAACAACTTGAAAATGATTCGGATTTTCATCGAAAAATCATCTTCAGCGATGAGGCTCATTTCTGGCTGAATGGCTTCGTCAATAAACAAAATATGCGGTATTGGTCAGGCAGCAATCCACACGTACTCCATGAGTCATCATTGCATCCCGAAAAAATTACGGTTTGGTGTGGTTTATGGGCCGGCGGCGTCATTGGGCCGTACTTCTTCCGTGATGATCAAGACCGGCACGTTACTGTGAATGGGAATCGCTACCGTTCAATGATAACCGAATATTTTTGGCCCCAATTGGATGATATGGACTTGGAGGACATGTGGCTCCAACAGGACGGCGCCAAAAGCCACACAGCGAATGTCACAATCAATTTATTGGAAACCAAGTTTGGAGAACGTGTTATCTCACGAAATGGTCCAGTCGCTTGGCCGCCTCGGTCGTGCGATTTGACGCCGTTAGACTATTTCCTGTGAGGCTACGTCAAGTCTATGGTCTATGCCAACAAGCCAGCGACGATTGATGAACTTCGTACGAATATCGTACGTGAATTTGCAGCAGTATCGGCCGATTTATGCTTGAAAACCGTCGAAAATTGGGTTAAGCGTCTGGAATTCTGCAAGCGTGCCCGTGGTGGCCATGGAAAAGAAATCGAGTTCCATACATAATGGCATCGAACGTACTTTCACAGGAATAAAGAATTTCATTGATATCCAAAACCGTTGAAAAACCCTTTATTTTTGAAGTATTTTTATTTGCAACTGCGACCGCAGAATCTGCCAACAAAAATGAGCCTATTTTACAATCCGCCATAAAATTCAACATGTTCAGGGAGATCTTAGAGTACAACATAGACTTTTGTTAGAAGGTCTCTTAAACATTGTACAATGTCAAGGTCTCTATCTCAAATCGTTCTCCTTATGGGAAAGGATTGTACTGTCAATACCTACTTAAATTGAAGGTAACTACGCAATGGCAACACTTATTTCGCTATTCCCTCACCCTAGTTTTGTTTACTTGGACTGCGGAAACTTTCAACTAGAACCAACTTCTTTGTAAAACATAACACAGAGAAGCACAACAAATAAAAAATTCAAGGCCAGCTAGAATATTATCCGTGAGTCATTAGGCATGGAATGGAAAATTGCATGCATCGATACCGTGGCACATAGGGCGATTTTTATTTTTTTTTATTTTACTCTACCTATACTTTCGTATGTGGGAAGGCTATAGATCCACTACGATACACTGATAGATAGCATTTGTCGAACCATATCTACGCAACCCCGATGATCTTGCTCAAAGATCGTCAAGTGATTTTGCACTAACACCATCACCGCACTGCACAGGCAATTTATTAATTTTTTTTTTTTTTGTAACAACTTCCTACCCTGCCTCGCTCATTCAAAGTCAGAGCAATCAATTTTTAGACACAATTTTCCATTGTGCGCACCCAGCAGCCGTATCAACGTCGCGTTGCGTCGGCCCTCTCTGCGTTGACCTACATAATTCCTGCAATTGGAAGTTGTAACTCAAAGGAGGGCTATGCGATGGTGGTAGTGTAGCTGGGGCACCCTTCATCCGCCACCACTTCGCTTGCCAAGTTTGTTTGCTTGCCGCCTGGTATTGCGCTGTTGCCAATGTGCATGTGCAGAGCGCTGTAACCGACCAACACACTAATGACAAAGTAAAATAAATTGTTTATTACTGTAGCAGTTTTGTAACTTTTTTTCTGCTCTCGTCTTCCCTAAAAATAAATATGATGTACTTATACGAAGGCGAACTGACAAAACACCACGGCAGCCTTGACGAGTTTCGCATTGAATGTTTGACTGTATGCCCTGTTTGTGCGCAGCGCGATCCGATTCAAGGCTGGCTTTAGTGACGGCTGCTGTAAACTGCAGTTGCAATATATCTATATGTGTTGTTTTTATTAACAATTTATAGATACTTTCCGCATCTGAATCTGAGTTTCTGTTTGTATAACTTGTTTTTTTTTTTGCGAATCTGTTTTTTGCTGTATTTCTTGGAATTTTTCGTTGATGAGAGGATCATGTGATGTTGCTATGATGCCTACTTTTGGCAGTTTCCTTTCTATTTGCTTTGGGTTGCCGCTTAATTTGGGTAAGTGGCAGCTTTGTTTTTGGAAACATTTTTTTTTACGGTGCCGAACCTTTCTGTTACATCTCAGGTGTTTGAGATAAAATGCAATTCGCGTAGCAGCTGTATAACGTGGCCTTGCAGTTGCATACAAAACGAATTTTATTGCATCTAGACGAAGGTTTTAGAGGCCAGAAACTGTTTCTTTAATTTTTTTACTTGCAATTTACGACGATAATAAGGCGCGCTCTTATGCACATATATTATTAAGTTTTGTCTCATTTTTTAGGACTAAAAAGGTATATAGAATTTAGCACATTTCGGGCACAGTTTTTTTGGGGGCTGCAAAAGGTCGTAAAACTGCGCGCACAAAGAGTCATTCTTATTCAAATTGTTATCGTTGAATGATTTACATATTTTTTTAAATAATTTGTAGACCTATTTATTGCGTGCATAACTGACGGGTTAGTGGGTAAAGTGTGACCTAGAAGTTTATTGAAGCGTGATATTTGTTAAGTGCGATATATAACGGATCTTGGGTTTTAAATCATAACCCAAAGATACTCTTTTTAACGTTTTAAGATTTTATTTAATTCAGCAGATACGTTGACAGAATTTAGCTGTCAGTTGATTTTTCCCAAAGTCATAGCTAAGATTTTTTAGTTCTCATTTTCTTAAAAGAATGGAGAAATTGTGCGAGAGACAAAAATGCTTCAGGTTGCTTAGAACAAGGGCATTCAATTCCGACTTGCTCCACCTGAAGAAGATTGTTTTCGCTGGCGAGATCATCTGAGACTCGCTGGCGATAAAACGTTCTAAGTGATGTCGCGGTGAATTTCGATGAAAGAAACGTACGCAATTTGCAAAAACCCACGCGGAAAGACAATATCTGAATATCTGAATGTGATTATCTAAATTATTCTAAATCTATCTGTGTCCATTGTAAAATTGTTTTGTGCTGAGCGGAGCATCAGTGTTTTATTAACATCGTTAGGAGCCCCTCGTAATTTAAGGTATATTAGATTGCCTTAACGCTTGCCAAAGCAGCATCATTCTCAACCTTCATATGGGCTGCACAGAGAAGTTCCCACCTAGATTGCGTTCCGATTGCTTGCAAATGCAGATTCTAATTGTTAACTTAAAATTTGTCATTTTAGAGCACACCCTGCAAACATCCAGTTATCGTTCTACAAGACGTAAACTTCTTAGATTTACACTCTCTGGTTGAGTTCATTTATCATGGTGAAGTGAACGTACACCAGAGATCATTAAGTTCATTCTTAAAAACGGCCGAAGTACTTCGAGTGTCCGGTTTAACACAACAGCAAGCAGAGGAAACACATAGTGTAAGCTTATCCATTAATTTTATGTCCGACTTTTCAGCCTTAAATAAAATGTCTACATTTCGTCTTTCTACAGCAATTAGCTCAAATCCAAAATCTTGCTAACTCCGCCGGCGGACGTACCCCTGTCAATCATCATCCATCCGTACATGAAGACTCCCTGTTCCCGCGAAATACTGGCTCACCACCACCAGGTCCACCTCCAACTCATATAAGTAATCAATTGTTTAGGCGTGCGGCTGCAGCATCTCTGCGTCGGGATCGTAACAATTCAACTCCGTCCGGTGTGGATGAGTGTACACTGAAACGGCATCGACCCGACAATGGCATACCGAGCAATAATAATAGTCGAGACCTTCATAGCGCATCCCCACAACTGACTCCGGCCGATTTCTCAACGATTAAGCATAACAATAATAACACACCACCGCTTAAGGATGATAAACGTAAGAGAAGGTGGTCCATTTTAAAGTTCTTTATAATACAATAAATTTGGTTTAGGAAATGGAGCTCCTGGCAATGGTATCTTGGCAATTGATAAGGAAAGTCTTACTCCGTCTCCGCGTGCACGATCCACTGATGATGTCAAATCGGAACCCATGGAATTGGTTTGCTCCAACAATAACCCAGTTTCAGATGACCATAGCAATGATTCGACAGGTGAACATGACGCAAATCGATCCAGCAGCGGTGAATGTGGCAAAGGATCGTTGAGGTGAGTTGCAGAACATTTTTTGTCACATTAAATTCACCTTATACGCTGGATAAATTAGCTCAGATCCTGTACACTTTCGCTCTGTTAATTTTACTGCCATTTATATCAAAAAAATCTTTCTTGCCATTTCAGCTCTGTAAATGATGATGAAATTGAAAACAGCATACATCCTCATCAACCACCGCCATATCTAATGTCACCAGGCGATTCAAAGTTGTTCTCAACGCCTGGTTCATTTAATTTCTCCATGGCGGCATTAACAGATCCTGCTGCACTAGCAGGTAACATATTTACATAATCATCAATATATTTTGGATGCTTATCGAATTGTTGTGTTCCTCTTTCCAGGTTATAACTCACAACTTCAATCGGCAGCCGAAATGGCAGTGTCCCCGCAAGGTGAGCATATTTTTCTTATTTCAAGGAATATACATCATTGTTTAAAAAAATATATTTCTAAACTACATTAAAACAAATTTCCCTATCCCCTTTGGTACCTACTAAACTTGAAAATTCCTTTTTCCAAATGTTCCAATCCCAGTTATATGGACAAGCATAATAACAAAGGATTTGATTTGTATGGTTTGTTTAGAAACGGTACCTACACCACAGAAAGCAAATAATAAACGAATTAAAATAGTTTTGTTTTGGGATTGCGTGTGTTGAATGCTATGTAATATTTTTATTTATATTTGTTTGGGTACATTTTAAGTTGTATTAATAACTTTTTATTTAAAATTATATTAGATGGAGTCCGTTTAAAAAAAAAACAAATCCTTTATGTATTGCTTGTCCATATGGCTGGTAAAACAATTTACTTCTAATTGGACATTTGATCTTTCTTCCTTATTTGATTGTTTCCGTCGCGGTACATTTTAAAGAAATCTAATAAAAATAATTTTTGAAAGGAAAATTCCTTTCAAAATAAACAAAAGTATGAAGAAAAGCAAAGATTTTGAGTTCCAATTGGAAAATTATGTTACTAGAAATAAACTAGGTATTATTTTAAACACATTTTACGAAATGATTTTGAGGGATAGTTATTTATGCAGTGCTCGATAATGTTACTATCTATAAAATCTCACTAATAATATTTAAAAAAAACTTTGTATCAGCGATACGTACCTCGATAACTGCATAATGTATTACCGACTCTATGGAAGACTGTAGCAGACTATACCAACATAGATTCCCAATTGGTAGGCTTGGACAGAATTTGGATCATAAAATATGGAATTGTCTTATATCATAAGTCCAACCGATTTACGCTTCAGTTAATACCATTTCAGCTGATATTAAGCGGCTAATTTTTGCTGAATGCACTGATAAATTCAAAGAAAAGATTTCAAATAACATAAGTGCAGGAAAAATACTTAATTTCAATGCACCAAACTACAAAATTTACTTGTTTTCAAGTGCAAAGTAAAGTCTTATTTATGGAAAAATTAGGTTAACTAAATTTGATGACTATTACAAATACCATTCAAAGACATCAGCTCGTTTGACAACAGATCCTGTAAGTCTTTTCACACATTTAGCTAATAGATAATAGATTAGGAGCTCTTTTCCACTACAATCAAAACATTGCACTAATAAAAATTTGCAAGGATTAGAATAATTCCGCTTGAAAACCACAAACCTATTTTTATTACCCAACTTTGACCGCAAAATATTCACCACATCCTCAGTTTTTGTCAAACCATTGAGAAAACTTTTACCTTTCACTTTTTAGCCATCAAAGCTAAACCACAAAATCAGATAGCACCAAGGATACTTCAAATTCAAAGCAACCACTATTTACCCTCCATAATGGGTTAGTTACATACAGTATCAGTCCTACATACGAAGTGAGTCTCTCCTCGACGTTCACATATTCTTCTCTTGTGGATACATGCATGCCTTTGTACGGCTGTGTAAACATTCAACAGGTTGTCCTATCATTCATAGTTTCCAACTGCCACCATCCATCACACATGTTTATGATAAATTTTCAGCAGTGTCGCACTTATTCTGATGTTTAACTGTTCTCAGCTGGGGCAAAATATAAGAGATTTTGAAAGTTTAATTTCATCCTTGCCACCTATAGAATCTTACGCTTAGAGCGCCATTCATTAATATTCAAGTATAGACCTAACAAAATGTTCTTGTTGTAAAGCCGCAGGCTCTCCAAAATCTCACTTTCGTTTGATGTGCCTGTGTGGTGGGTATAGGGTGGAATGTCAAGAGAGGCAGCATTGTGCCCCTCGCTACCATTTAAACTCACGGGTGAACGGAATTTGAATAGTTTTGGGAGAATTCAACTACCACTCACGCGTGCGACTGTATCGTTTATCCCATTTTGATGAGGGTACATATCAGTCATACCCATCATAGCATCACCTCTGTGCCGTGGCTGCCCTGTGGAAAACTTTCAACATATTTCCCCAAAAACGCCCGTCATCGCAGGATCATAAAGAGTTGTCTGTCGGATGGGAGTTTAGATTTTGATATATGATGTGCTGTGTTTCATGCATGGGAATTGTCGAATCGTTTTGGGAGGTTGGTTTTGATGCGAGCGAAAGCTTTCAAGTGATAATTAAACCTTTTTAACGATGTGTGAAAGTTTACGGCTTTGGCTTAGGGAGTTTTGCGGCAATAGTTTGGTTTAGTCTAATAGCATACCTAATAGAGTTGTTGTAATTTGTTATGTGTGCGTAATTAGGTGTTATTGAGCAAAATTTTCGTTGTGAAGGCAGTTAATTAGCTGAGGTAATTAATTTTTGAAATCTCTGCATGAAATAGTTTTAAGGGATTTACACAATTTAAGTGTACTGTTCAGTAGAAATGTTGGGATAAGCGTTTGTCACTGGCACATGGTTTTGATTTATTATGACTTTTAGTTTATGTTTATGCATAATTTTGATAAATAGTTTCTTAAGACATTACGACATTAGGTAACATACCCTCAAAAAGCTATTACATTAGCATGGAAGGCAATGATATGGTATTCAAAAAGTTTCAGAGTTTACCCGGACAAATTAAGCTCAAAAATTTGATGTATTACTCAGTTCGCAAGCTGGAATCTGCTCCAATTTGTTTTTATATGTTAAGGCTCTCCTAATTTTGATTAGAAATAATAAATTAAAACTACTAGAGAGTTGGCTTTTTTTTTTAATTCTATTCAATAAGTGTTCAGAGGTAGAAGCTCGCCCAAAGCTTGAATAACACTCTTTTGGTCCCCGTTCGTATGTATTTCTAACAAACGGCCCTCATCCTCATATTTTGTTTATTTATAGGGATTACGTTAACAATGTTATTGCTAGTTAATACTATGTATTCTTCTATCTTCACGCCCACATCCAATTGAACTCAAAATCTTTGCTACTTACAGAAACGTGTCCTCCCCGCAAAAAAAAATATAACAAGACTATTACCAACATCAGCTAATAAACAATTAATAAATTTATACATGATTTTCTCAAACAAAAATACATATCAAAAATATATATTTTCCGTGAATTGGTTTTTCTGTGTGCTAATTTTGTATTCGTATTCTATATATATTATATCAGTACATTGATATTCAATTATTATTTTTACATTAATAATCGTGCCATTTTCTTTTTCCCTTAATTTCACATATATATCTTAATCGTCGTGTATGTGTGTTTCTTAAACAAAGAACAAATTAATAAATATTAATTACAAAAAGAATAATATCAAAAAATCAACATTTAACATCATTTTTTTTTTTTTAATTTTTGTTTGTTGCGGTTTTTCGCTATTTTCATTTTTACTTAACTTGTACGTTTCGTTGTTTTCTTTCGTTTCCATTGAATTTCATGTGTTTTTTTTTTAATTAAATAATTTACATTCTTTGTTTTTTTAATGTTTTTAACCAAACAAACAAAATTAATCGAAAAGCATATGCAAAGAAAAATTTTCAGAAGGTCCTTTCATTTTTTTACGAATACAAGAGTGTGCACCATATTTTTTTTTTCATATATTTCTTGTATACATATTGAAAATTTACAATTAGGCGATAATATATTTTTTGGTTTTATTTTAACAATCAATTGGCTTAAACAAAAATTTTCCCCCGATCATATTAATCCTAGTTTGTTGTTATTAACCAATTTAGTGTACTACACCATAAACAAAGCAAAAAATATATATATACACAAGGGTATCTACTTTCCAAGTTTTTAACGTTTTGGTTCATGATTGATTGGAGATTTATATATACATATTTTTTTTTTATTACTGTATTCGTGGATTATATACATGGATGGTATTGTTCAATTATGCTTCTTATGCGTTAACATTTATTTTACATGATTTTTTTTATACATATATTTAAATACACGCTTTGGTAAAGCACTAGGGATGACACATGAATGTTAATAATTATGTTGGAATTTTATTGTACAAAAATAAAAAACAATCAGCAAAACAAACAAAATTGCGGATATGAATTTTATTATTATTGTAGCTCTAGTGTTTAAGAACATTAATCTTATATAAAAGAAAATATGTAACATAGTAAATTTAGTTTTAAGATATTTAAAATTCGACTGATTGGATGGTGTTTTTTTTTTCCTGATGAAGTGGTATTCTACAGCTGTGAATTTGATGCCGCATTTTTTACGATAGAACTGCGGATACTATTTGTCAATTGATAATAAGAACATAAACTGAATGAACCACTTTTATTTGACCTTACGTAAGTTTGCATTTATCTGACAGATCTGTCAACTATTTTTTGCCCAAATCAAGGCAACCTTTATTATGAATAATGATTGATTTATAATAAACCAACTTTAGCCTTTTTGCGATTACCATGAATATATGTACGTTAAGAAGATCATCCCCATTTCAAGAGTTTCCGTTAACTTAAACGCCTTACTCGTTAATCTCACTTAGTATAATATTTTACTCAATAAATTGTACTATCACATTCGTTAGCAAAACAGTTGCCACATTAAAAACTCTAGTCGGCTGGAGTTTTCGCCGAAACGTAAAATCTAGATTGCTAGGTAACGTCACTTTTAAAACGTCAGCTATACCGAAATGTCAGCTTAATACTTAGTTCAGGAAATCGTAACTATATTTCAATTACTCAAAATGTTGTGTTTTGTTGGCACAGCAGCAACAATTGTCTATTCATATGCGACAAAGAGAATAAATTAGAACATAATAATGACTGCAATTCAAAAAGACTAAAATTTCATAAATAAGGTAGTGGTAATACAGAAACTGAAAGCGAAATCTCTCCTTAATTGAATCTGAATTAATTAATATTCATTTAGCTTGCATATCCGAACCACCAAGTTTGCACGATAATACCAAATTGAACATTTTGATGCAATGCCTACTGACATATGTTGAGTGTAAAATACACTAGAAACAAACAGTAATGATCCTCTCTTTAACAAATGTTTTAAATGCATTCAGCGGCTATAAGAAATTGGCTATTCAACAAGTTGTAGAATCACTTTTCGGGAATGAAAAAAGGAAAACGAAATTATAAAAACAAAAATACTGTAATGTGGTTAAGGAACATTTTTTTTTGTTATTTATTTAAGCCTGGATATAAATATATATATACAAAAGGTAGCAGGACAATACACTCCTACTAATTAGCAAATTTAACCCGCCCCGCCCCAGAAAAACACATGTACACAAACAAGTCGGATAAATGGTTATTTTTTTTTTGTTCCTATACATTTTTGGGTTGTGCTATGTCAATGTCACATCACATACATTTTATACACAAAAACACAGACACACACACAAACATGCCAATCGCTTCAGGTTTTTTTTTTATTGTAGTCTAACTTTTTTACTAAAAACTCCCTCAAACAAAATAAAGTAAAAAGATACACAAACAAAATTGTATGCTTAAATTTGAACGGTCAAGTTGGAATGTAAGCAGATTTAGCATTTTTTTTCTAATATTGTATAAAGTACGTAGTATATGAAATCCCACCCTCCCCCTTACCACCCCAAAAATTAAACGAAATTTTATTATATGGAAAAAGTAAAATAAATGAATATATATTCGGACACGATGGTGATGGTGTTGAACACTATTTTAAAAAAATTTGAATGCAAAACAAAACGGACAATCAAATCAAAATTGAATAACCCCCTAAAACCAAAAATACAAAATTAAAAAAAAAAAAAACATTAAATGTTAAATAAAAATTTTTGTTTTTGGGCTAATGCGACGTTTTTTGCCTCTCTCCCCTCTTGTCGTCAGGTTACCTGACGACGACGGCGGCGGCTATGACAATTCACCACCACCATGATTCACCGCAACAATTCAAAATACCTCCCTCTTCTTCAGCAATACCATCCACATCATCATCTATGTGCGGGGGTGGCGGCGGCGGCGGCTTAAACTTGTCCACATTTAGCACATGCAATATGCCATCGACACCAGGATCTCAGTTAATGCCCCCAACATTGGTATGCTCCTCACAGTCCGGTGGTAACTCTGGCAACGAAAACCAATCACCGTCTTCATCACACATATTAATGGCAGCAGCCGCTGCAGCAAATTTAGCCGCCAGTAGCAGTGGCAGCGGTCAAGCAATGAGTGGCAGTGGAAGTTCAGCCCAAGCCATTGGAATCGGAGGTGGAGATGATTTCCGATGTGATCCCTGCAACAAGAATTTGTCGTCGTTGACCCGCCTTAAGCGGCACATTCAAAACGTACATATGCGCCCGACCAAAGAGCCAGTATGCAACATATGCAAGCGAGTCTACAGCTCGCTGAATAGCCTGAGAAATCACAAGAGTATATATCATAGAAACCTTAAGCAACCCAAAGAGGAGAGTACCAGCAATAGCACAAACATTACGCACTCGCCATCGTCACTGGGCCATAATCCATACTACTCACCGTTAAATCATCGCTCATCATAGGGGTTCGCTTATTTCGATTATCTAGCTAATATAAATTACATTTAAGAGGAATTCGTTTCACATTTCGATCTATGCAAGCGTGTTTCTAAATATTTTTCTGTGTGTAAATACGAATAGTTAGCTAAACAAACAAACAAAAAATGCAAGCGATAAAGTTATATCATTTCTGTACTACATTAAGGTGCTGGTTAGACCAGGTTCTCTATTTTTTTTTATTACGCCATTTTTAAATGTAAATACCTAGCTTAGCCCTAATTTTGACAATTTTCCTTTAAGTATTCGTTTCTTAAGTTTTTTTTTTTTTTTAATTAGATTTAAGTTTATCATTTTTTTTCATACTATATAAACATATATATTTCTATGGACACTTCTCCCCCACATAGAGTACACAATAAATCCGACTGTTTTGCTCCTGTTGGAACCAATTGGCACAGTGTGAGATAGCCTTCTTAAGAAACCTTCTCTCCCCCCGAAAACCTTCCATTTTCAGTATATAGTGTTAAATTTAAAAAGAAAACTAGCAACATAAAAAAAAGTTATTGCCGCTTAGTCAAAAAAAATTATTTCCGACTAAGTCTGGTGCTACCAAAAAAAAAGAGACACTAGTGACAAAAAAAAAAACAAATCTAAGACAAAATCAAAATCAGGCCAAAAATGTTTTCAAAATTTTGCTAAAAAAAAATCCGTTTATTTTTTATTTTTAAATGTTTTTAATTTAATCCAAAATTGCATATTAGGTGATCTACAAACCAATTGGTTCCAATTGGTGAACCCGTTCGATTTTATTAGTTGATTTTTTTTAACGAAAAAACTAAAACATTTTATATGGTTACTTTGTATCTTGTACAAATTAAAAAAAACCTGTAAAACCTACAACACCTACGTGTTCTTACATCAAATACATTCTACATTACAAAAAGCAAAAATAGAAAAAATAACAGTTGTTCCTGCTTCCTTTTGAAAAAGTATTTATTTATTTCTGATGGTAAATCGATTATTTAAAAAAAAAAAAATAAAATCTGGGCGGAAACTCGAAATTTTTTTTTAATTCAAAATAAAATATCCAAAAATTAGCAAAATTTTTAATAACATTTTTCAAGTTGCCTGAATAAACAAATAAAAAAAACACCTCAAATAAAACAAACCAACAAAAAAAAAAAACTGAGATTACTGAAAGTCACTATTGTCTCTTTTTTTCTCTTCTCTTCCTATATGCAATATAGGTGGAAGCACCAGCCTTATCGGTGGCGTTATAGTACCCGGTGGCAATTCAAATAGTAATAACAATAATCACCATCACCACCATCATTCCTCCCACCACCACCACCACCAACAACAAGCACTACAACCACCACCACCACACAGCCAACAACAACAACATCACCAACATTCTGCGTCGCTTCTTCATTCTCATCACCTTCATCACCATCAATCGCACCCAAGTCATCATGAATCGTCACCTCAACACCAGGGCGGGGGTTCCCAGCAGCAACAGCCACCATCTTCGTCGTCTGCGTCGGCTTCCGCATCATCATCGGTGGTCCTGCAACATTTGCATCATCACAGTGCATCACCAATTGACTCACCACACCATCATCCATTGCAGCATCATAGACGTTCGCTATCGCCAGGTGGTGGACAGGGTGGATTGGGCGGACCATCAGGATCATCAATAACCGCTGCCAATAGCAATCGCCTACTCTTGCCGTTGCCATTGACGGCATGTCATCGCTGTGACGTTTGTGGTAAACTATTAAGCACAAAACTGACACTTAAACGTCACAAGGAACAGCAACACTTGCAACCGTTGAACAATGCTGTTTGCAATTTATGTCATAAGGTATTTCGCACCCTAAACAGTCTCAATAACCACAAGAGCATCTACCACCGAAGACAGAAGAATCACCATTCTTCATATTTCCATAGCAGTAGCTTACATCATTCATTGACAAATAGCAACAATAATAGTTCGGGTGGTAGTGTCGTTGGCAGTCGTGGCAGTAGTGCCGCCGAGCTATTGCTTTCACCCATTACACAGCAGCAGCAGCATTCACCAGGTGGCGTTGTTAAACCATGCATGGATTTCTTATAAGAGCAACATCACTTTCTGAGGCAACTGTTTACAGTGTGCGCCCAAAAATTCGCCCAGTAAAGCGAAAATATGAGAAAAAAATAAAAGATTGTGTAAATGAATTAAATACTAAAAAAAACAGGTCAAAATCGAAGACTTACTTGCCTCAGATAGATTGAGAAAAATATGAAAAACACAACAATTCCCTTTTTGTAAATACTTGTCTCATAAGTCTCGGTGTCTTTTTGTGTTGCTCTACTGCTGCTGCTGCTTATTTCTGATCTCTGAATCCATTTTAAATTGAGCTTCGTAAGATAATGGAATGAAAGAAATCGTAGATGAAAAAAAAAAATGATAAAATGCAATTTTCTGTGATTATTATTTTGTTAGGCCTTTTAGAAATGTATATATTTGACAGTGAATTGTAACGAAGGAACGACGATTCGTAGACTGATTTAGAAAAGAATTTTTTTTATTGATAGTTTTTTTTTTTGGTATGGACTTTTAGGCGCATGCGCCGATCATCTTTCATTTTTGTCACCACAGTTCTCTTGATTCAGAAAATGTTTTACAAAATTTGCTGCGAAAAATTAGCTTACCGATTGCTGTGTTCTTATTTAGGTCAAATTTGTGTATCAAACTTCAACTGTCATAAAAAGTTTTAAATTCAGAACGATTTAGTTCGAAATTCGAAAACGCTATGCTTGTTAAAATTAGTATTCGAATATGGATTTCCTCGAATTGCATTTTATTTTTTCTTACTTAAATGCATCCACAGACTGAACATAGTCGACTCAGAAGGCAGAAATAACTTTATTTCGAAATTCAAACACGAATAAACGAATTTTCATGTTAATATTTCTATTATTTTATGATTTGGCCCAAATATCGCATTTAATTATTAAACTTTTTGGTAACAGGCATTTACGTTCCAACCCAGTCATGGGTTCAGTCATCTTTTCGTACAGTTTATTGCGTTTGAGTTAAAAAACTTTAGTGATAAAACTTTAGACAGTAGCGACGCATATTCTTCAATGGAGATATTGACGTGAAAATTAATTAGGTATATTGAAATTTGTTTAATTTGTTAATATTTTCCCTTTAGTTGAGTCTGAAATTGCATTGTTAAAAACTGAAAATCGAATATTATGATTATGTTATCAATGACAATTACGTACGGCCTTTCCTGTTTATTCAGAAATTTATAAATTGAGTTCAACTACAAGAAAATCCTTGGCACGATTACATTTCCTTCGACGAGTCGCTTATTATACACGAAATTCGGAATTAAAATTTTGTAAGCACAACTAAAAATGTAAATGTCATTATCAGCTTATGTCAGACAAAACTGAATTGGTTGTCCTCAGAATTAGTTTGCAACATATATCAGCTTTCTTTTGAACGACAGCAATTGCGTAAAGTTAACTCCCCGAAACTATTTTGTAGAAAGAGAACCCATACATAATCCTGCCTGAAGGAATAGATATTTTTGTTCTTAAAAGAAAAACTAATAAAATAAGTAAATCGAATATAATATAGACTTCCATGTGCAATTTTTGTTGACAATATAATGCTTAGGCTTCGTTTATTGTTTTAACTTTATTTTTTATGTAACCGTAGTTATACCTCTTGATTCATGTAGTAGTGGTTGAAAGGACCTTTATATATAAATGTGTAACAAACCAGAAACTCCCCCCTAATCGGAATTATTGTGTACTCTAAAATGTAATATATGGCATATAAATAATATATTCATTAAACTAAAATACTATATTTTAAGTGTTTGTACAGTGTTCAACTGAGGAACGAATGTATTATTTTGTTTAACTGTTTTTTTTTTTTACATTAAATCATTTTTTTTAGAACTTTTAGGAGAAAACTAAACGAAATTGTATTACTGTATGAAAAAAGTTTAACTTTTGGACTGATATATATACACAACAAAATTTTAATCTAATGATAGGTAAATCGGTTTAGAGAAAAAAAAAAGATCTTTCGATACAATTATACATTTTCATTTAATTTTATTTGATTCATTTTACACTGAAATGTGTTCTATATATTATATATTTTTATTTTTAATTGGTCGTGCGTAATTTTTATTTTCTTTTAATAACAAAAAAATAACTGAATTCAAAAGTGTTCGAAAAGTTCATTCATTTTTTTTTCGTTAGTAATATCGAAAGGACTGATAGGTTTAGAATATCTCATTTCATTTAGAGCGGCAAAATTTTACTTCTTTTTTTAGACAAAACAAGAAAAAATGGTATAAAAAGAATACTTCCCGAATAAGTAAAAAAGAAACGAATTGTGATCATGACTATAATTGGCATTAATATTTAGGCAAAAAAGACTAAAACAAAAATATACATATATTTAAAAAGATACAAAATGAAAAATTTATATTTAACATGAAAATCATTTGAAAAATCAAAAAGAAAATTATTGTTTTTTTTTTTGTTGTTGTTCCTTCAGAAATTTCACGTGAGAAAACCAAGGAAAACTCTTTCTTTTTGAACAAGTTTTGTTATGCAATTTGTGATTGTCCTAAGACTGAATTTTTTTTCCCCCGCCCCTTTTTTCTATCTTACATGGCAAAACTTGAGAAAATCAAAATTGTGGACTTTAATTTAACTTTTCTAAAGTGAACAAGAAACAAAAAATCAAATTTAAGGCGCAGAATATAAAGAGAGAGAGTAAGAATGAAGATGAGAATTCGTATTATAATATATACACTAGAAATAGTATATATACATTCTTTCTTTTTTTTTAACTTTCAAATGCATTTCTTATTTATTTATATCTCATTGGATTTCATCAAAATTTTGATAAGCTCTTTAAGAGAATGACATTTAAAGAAGAATAATATAAAATTATACGAAAGTCTGAATTAAAATTTTTTATTTGATACCAAATTATTTTTTTTTTATTATTTTTTATTTTATAAACAGAAAGTGTTTTTTATGTTTTTATGAGTATATATTTATTTTTATTGATTATCAACATATATATTTTTAGATTACGAAAAAAGAATAATAATAATATCGGTGCATAGAATGTAATTCAATTTTTATTATACGTGTAAATGAATTGTTGTAAGTTTTACTTTATTTTTTATGAATTTTTATTATATTTCATTCTTTTAAAAGTGTTAAGTTTATTTTTCCTTACTTAATTTTTGTTCTCTATATTCAAATATATATATAAATATGTAACTATTTCCTAACTCCGATGAATAATACAATTAATGAAACAAACAAAAAAAGAAAATAGAATAAAGCAAGAATACATACATTAAACAACAAAATACTGAATGTTTATGTTTAAAATCGTTGTTTAAATTGAATAAACAAATTTATGTAAACCGTAAAATGCACTATATGTTAAATGTAAATCATAAAACAAAAACAGAAATATTTTCTTTTCTTGAAATAATTTTTTTGTTTTTCTTATTAGAAAACTTAAAATATTAAAATAAACAGTGTACACATAATATAATTAAAACTGAAGGAAAATATTATATATGACTAAGTGTTTAGTTAATTAAACTTTTATGAATACAAGAAATAAAACGAAACGTTTTTATTTTTTTAATATCGAGAGATTTTTTTTTAGAAAAAAAATCCCAAATTTGTATGAAGAAATTAAGCAAATTAAGTTAGGAATTTAAAAGAAAACAAAAATCAACCATTTTGACGCCATCCATTTCGTTGCTACTGTGTTTTGCTTTTTGTGTATTAAAAGCATAATGTGTGTGAGAGCTTACCGCAGGAGCTATATAACAATCATTTCCTAGTCGCTCACTTATCGAAGGCGAGGAATGCATCCATTGTTTCGTATATCATCTGTCATGTATATGTGTGTTTAATACCATTTCAATAACAAAATTTGTTTGCACAACCATCTATAACTATAATGTGTTTAGGAAGAACCGCAGCTTTTAAGTTTGTTATTCGTTTATCACTATATTGATCATTAGCAAAAGAAACGCTAAGCTTTGTCTACGTATTAAACCTCTCATTGGTTACGCATCTGGTTTGACTTAGAAAAACCGATAGATCAGAATAAATCACATACTAACTGACTAACTGAGAGAATCTTGCAACCACCTCGTATCGTAATGTTTAACCAACATTTTCAAAAAATCCTTAGAATATTTTCATGAATTCTTCCACGATGATGGGGTTTCACCTCGATCTGACGGCCATATTAATTTGTGATGTCTGTTTAAGCATCGATCTTTGGAATACCTACATATTAAAATTAATTTCAGTCAGTGAACCCTTTTTTGCCTTAACACTTCGTTATTAACAAAAGAGGGTCGAAGAAACAGATTATGAAAAAGGGGTACTACGAGTAGGTACGATAAAGTATCTTCACTAGCCTAACAGCCACCTTATCGACTGCCTTAATTAATGGACTTGTATATTTATTGAATGAGGCTCATCATCGTTGTTTGGATATTTTTCGGTTGTTTATAGATCTTGCGTGCTTTATTCTGCCGGCAAACGTACGCCTACGTATCCACGTAAACAGAAAACATTCAGAGGCTCCAAAAAGACACCAATTCCGATTCATATTTCGTCACAAGTGTCAACCATTTTCTTTAAAATATTGGTAGATGCTGTCACATAGGAATGAGAGTGGAAGGTGAATCCTTTGGGTGATCTATTTATTTCAGAGAGCAATTGCTCTATGCGATCACATCTGTAAACAGATACAAGAATTCTGCTCTCATTCGAAATTTTCGTACGGACATTTGACAAAGAGTCTACTTAACAGTCGGTTTCTTCCATATTCGGCTGCTCAACTAGAACTCTATTATCATTGCATTGTCAAACTTTAGTAGCGATTGCTGCAAAATTTGTCTGATCTAAGTGTGCGAACTTTGACACTATTTTCTAATATCTTTTTTACCTACCGCAGCTGTGGCTGGATCTTTTTGAGACATTTACATAAAGTAGTTTATTCTTATAGGGCAAAAGAAACTTCTCGATTCCAAGTTAGAATCTACTCAAGAAACACTTACACAAATCCACTTATATATGTTCAAGCACTGCAAGCGTTCCAAAATTTCAAGAACTTCTAGTCCAAAACAGCAATACTGGTTATTTTATATATCTGTCTTAAGATAGTGTGAAAGCTTACAATTACACTGTTGTCCGAAAACTTTCAGAAGCAATTTTTATATTATCGCTTTTATATATTCGCTTTTACTTTTGCGCATAAAACTTCCCAATAATGGAACTTTTACTTAAGATGTGCTGCCAAATTGTTTAACAGTGTGTATTTAGTCTTATACTCGTACCACCCTGTAAGTTGTCTTAAAAATAGCTTGTCTTATGGTATTTTATTGCAATAAACTATCCCTATAGGCTACATT
Source organism: Cheilosia variabilis (assembly GCA_951230905.1). Lineage (NCBI taxonomy): Eukaryota > Metazoa > Arthropoda > Insecta > Diptera > Syrphidae > Cheilosia > Cheilosia variabilis. The sequence continues at coordinate 59,342,033 of OX579677.1, read as the reverse complement.
ATAGTCAGAGCCACAAACAAATTTAGTAATAGACTCTTAGTCTTGAATAAGCGAAATTATTCCAAAAGATTTATCTATTATTTCATATCCAATTCGGAAAATAGCTTTAACAAAAGTTATGAAATTAAAGAACATGTCAGTATACAAATTGTATCCCAGTTTCTGAACATAAAAAAAAAACCTTCTAACCTTATTAGAATCGCCGTGTGTTTGTGTCTAATAATCATATTCCTAACTCACCTTGGTATTATTATATGTATTTTAATACCATATTTGTATTTGCCATCAAATTACATTCTTCGGCCTATCATTACTGGGTAAGCTATAAGTACATGTTTGTGTGCGTCATATTTTTAATAATATTTCATAAAAATGCAAAAGCAAATACACAATAGCAATGGAACCCCAAAATCAATAATAGTTCTTTTTTATCATTCAAAATAGATAAATGTAAAAATTGTATAAAAAGTAAAAATAAAACTTCAAATTTAATATATGAACAACAAAATCGCTTACTAAAAGTACAGTATAAATAGTAACCCATTTGATCTACTGAATCCATTTAAAAAATCCATTATAGTATAAGAAGAAAAAAAAAAAAAACTTACAGTAATATTCTTGGAAGGAAAAGAATAAAATTAGAAAATACAACTGTTTGTTATTCGAAATGCATATAATACTTATTTATTAATAATTATTTCCTTACTATTAATTTTGTTTCTTTTATTTAAAAACAACAAAAAAAATACCTATTCGTACATAGTACATAAAAAAACATTTTAAAGAATATATATATATACATAAAATATTTTCGTAAATAAAAAGAAAATTATTGAGTTATTAAAGAAAAAACAAAAAAATCGTAAAACTTGTGTCTATTCTTGTGTTATCACCATCAAATCCACACCAGTTAACTTTATTGTTTGTCATATTTTTTTTTTGTTAAATTTCATTTCTCTGCACACTTTCTCTCCTTTCACTCTGAAACAAAAGCTACGTATGTATATCGCACATGTCTGTGTTTTGTTGTCCTGTGAACGATGTTGAGAAGAAAGTTATAAGCATTGGGGGCCTGAAGTTGATTTTGATCATCCATCAATCCATCCATTTATCTTGCAGGTAGTAGGACGTATTTTGTTTAAATCATTTTTATTAATAAAAAAACATATAATCAAATAAATAATTGCGTGCACACTCGGCCGAATAAAACAAAAGGAATTAAAATGAAAATAAGTATACAACATTTTGTTTTTTTTTTTTTTTTGTTAGTAGTCGGAATGAAGCATTTATATATATAAAAATAATTTATGAATTGGACACTTTTTTTTTGTTATAGTATATATAATTCCCAATCGAGTTTAGGTAGGGTCTGTACTCCACTTTCTACCACTTGCCACCCACCAGATTCACAAGTGCAACCACCTCTATATAACTCTCTCTCTCTCCCTCTTTGTCTATATAATATTCTTACAAAGAAAAACAATGGAAGGATGTAAAAAAAAATCTATACCTACTATAAAAAATAGTGTATTGTGTGTGTTTTAAAACCTAGTTAACCAAATTTCCAGGCTGTTCACCCAAGAAACTGTTTTCATGCCAGCTCTGCGGTAAGGTACTGTGTTCGAAAGCTTCCCTCAAACGACATATCGCCGACAAGCATGCCGAACGTCAGGAGGAATATCGTTGCATCATTTGTGAAAGAGTCTACTGTTCGCGCAACTCCCTGATGACACATATATATACTTATCACAAGTCACGACCCGGCGAATTGGAAATGAAAGATATTAAGTTCTTTTAGGAGGTCCTTGCACTTGCCACCCATCAAGTGCTACCCTTCAGATACTACTACTAAATCAATCAAACAAAACAAACAAAAATCAAAAGACAACTAAAAGTGACAACAAGTGAATATCATGAACATAACGCAAACATATGATAAAATGATCTATACTCGTACTACTATATAAAATACAACGACAAATAATAATTATCTTCTCGAATTATGACAAGCAATGCCATATACAAATATATATATACATATATATGTAAGTAGTTTAAGAAACTACGACTAATAAACAATCTAGTAGTGATATAATCGTTAACATTGATGTGAATATACTACACTACCTGTGGACAATCGCCTTCTATACACATATACATAATTTTTTAGTACTATCTACTATCGAATTGTAGTCAATTTATATTATATACATACATCTTATGTGACAAAATGCATCAATCAGCACCATCTTGCTGTCTGCGTCTACGCCTACCTCTACCTCCATCACTCCGTCAACACAGGAGCCTCATACACATCCAGTGCCATCTACTCTGCCACCAATCTACCTTCATCGTCGAATTCAAAAGCAAAAAAAGAAAAGAGAGACGAGTCCTTTTAACGTTCGCCAAGGTTAGAATATAAAAAAAATCTAAAATACAAAATTCTACTCCTTCTGCAAGCCAAAAAAAAAAAAAGTTATCATCCTGTTTTTTATAAAACTCTGTCTGTTTTATATAGATATATATTTTGGGGAGCTATCTCTCTCTCTCTCTCTCGCTCATCTGCTGTAAATTATTCTCTCTCTGTATATTCTCTCACTCACTCTGTCTCTCTAAGTGACTACCTCTCTCTCTCTCATTAGATCTGTAAATTATTCTTATATTTTGAGAACAAAGCAAAATTAGATTAGAATTGCATCCTATCATTATTGCCTTATTTTACTCTCTACTCTACTTTACATTGTAATAAATCAAGGATTGATTGAAAAATATAAATATATATATTCTCTCATCTCTTCTAACTTACAAACAACATAATATACCACATCATGGCCTTTAGTATATTCTTAGTAGAAACGTTTTTTTGGAAATCTTTCAAAATATAAACATATTACGTATTTCCTTTCTCCATTGTTCACAACTTTACTGCTGCTGGTATTTACAAACATTTAGATAACTATCCCACTATTGAATTGGCCTCCCTCCTCTTTAAAAACAAATCATGCAGCAATTATACATAAACGTTCATCTTTTCATCTTTTGGGTTGTAGAGAAACTTGTTTTTTTTTTATTTGATCTAGTTATTAGTACTAAACTGCTGTACAAAACGTCGGTACTAAACGCTTTTCATTGCGCAACAATATTTCTAACCAAAACCATTTTCTTTGGTAGTGGATTTCGGTTGAATTAATATGGTTTTTTTCATAAAGTACACCATTTTGCACAATTTAGTACTAAAGTATTTTTTCCAGTTAAACTTAAGTAGAGAAAAGAATTTCACCAAAATCAATTAACCAAACTTATCTCAAGTAGATTACTTAACGCTTTAGAGATATTTATTTATTGTTTAAGCTAAAGTATAAACTTTAATTTCTCACATATATATACTATATATAAACTTGAAAAAAAAGAACAACTACAAAAAATACAGCTAAAAGAAAATGCATCTTCCGACAACTACTATTTTTCTCTGAAATAACTATTTTAATTCTTTTTCCTTTAATTTTTTTCGTTACATAAATAAATTTATTTCAAAATATTATTTTAGTACATTTTTATTTAAATTTTGTTTATACTAATTCTGAATGCCGTGTGCTTTTGAAAAACATAGATTTTTCTTATTTTCAATTTACAAATTATCTGCTTCATCATTTTATTTTTATTGTAAATGTCTGCTATTTGCTTATGGCGATGTAATTTTTTATTTAATTTTTTTTATGTCACGATTTTTTAACTGTTCTCATTGTATTTAAGTAAGTTTGAAACCATTTAAAATTGCATTGTGGGCTTTTGAAGCTTTTCAAAACTATAACTGTTATAGCTTAGGAAAAAACAAGCATGCTGGAAAATCATAGATTTTCTTTTTCATATGGGAAATTGGTCGAAAAAAAATCAAAAACTGAAATAATTGTTTTAACTTTTCATTTTTGTGTTATGTTTTGTTTTTTAAAATAAAATTGCTTAAACAAGAAAAACATATCTCTTCCTATGCAGGTAGATTCAACTTCAATTGAAATGCGTTGCTGATAGAAAAATTAAATATTAAAATGAACGGTAAAATCTGAACTTTATGAGCAGAACCAAAGTATTCCTCGTGATTTTAAAATTTAAGAAATCCAATTTTTTTTTAAATATTTGCCAAAATGTTTTTATTTGGATTATCTCCTACATTCAAGTACTAAAGTGTTGTTTATACTTAAATGGGTGCATTGTTTTAAAAACTTTACGATCGCCGACGCAACAAAGAAGGTTACCGGTTCTAACAACTTGCCTAAGAGAATGTGTGTAAGCACAATGCAAAAAAAAATAAAATGGTCCCCAGAAACATCTCATTGAATGCACTGCGCGATACTTAAAATCATATAAAGTGTCCAGACTAGATTTTACGTAATCACAATGGCAAAAATTTCCATATAAAAATACCCATTGTGACCTACAATATATTTAGTGTGAAGGTTTAAAATGATTATAAGTAAGGTCCACTGACAATAACCAATTACAATTCGTTAGTGTAAAGAATTTGTTGTTAGTTTGGTATCAAAACGTATCATTCATAGAAAACTGCTAATTCTTTGAACGTTTCGAAGCAAGGCAATATTAGTGGCGCAGAATAATTAAAAGTGGGGGACCAAGTTTCGCAAACGTCAATATAAATCACGCCATTGGATTGACCTTCTCATAATGAGGAAATCGAGTCAATTTTTATCCCAAAACAGATCTGATAAAAATATTATTTGAAGAAATGCTAACTGATTCGGCATTCCTACTTTCGATGCGGATACAAACACAGCTTATACTGTCAATTAATGAAGTTCATCAAGGAATTGGTATTGTTAATGTTTGAGCAACATTTCCATTCATTTTTTAAAAATGAAGTAGTAAAAGTCACTCTTAGCGCCTTTTGTCAACAAGAACTAGAATTAATTTTTTTTTCTTTGGCTGTATTATCAGCATACAGCAAAAAAATATTACACAAAAAAAAAATTAAATTTCTCAATTTTTTAAAGAAAGTCGCGGCGATCACTTTCATCGAGTTCAAACATCTGCATCAAACAACTGATTTTTTTCTTTAAAAACACAGGTCTACCGAACGCATTTCATCGAAGTTGCATCCACCTACATACTATTGACAAATGTTGTTGATTAACATTTGTCAATATCATAGTTTGTGTTTTGTGTGCAGCTAATTGTCTTGTGTAATGTAAAATGTAAATATTGGAAAATATATATAAAATAAAAATTTATTAAAATAATCCGAAAACTTCGATTTCGAAGCAGTACCGTAGTCTGTTGCGTCTCTTTTCCAAAAAAGTAATGCTTCAAAATCGAAGCTGTATGCGTAAAGGAAATCGACTGAAAATAAAATCAAAAGCTTTGCGCGCAATTATACACAATAAGATATATTTTACAAAAAAACAAAAAATTGGATTTAAAAACAAAAACTTACAAAATTGTTTTTTCGTTTTCTGTTTTTTCTTGTATATTTTTTCGGTACACGAATTTGTAATGTGTTACTACCTACCTACCTACTACCACCACCAACCACCTACTACCATCTACTACTACTACTACTCCATCTACCTGCACACAAAACAAATTTTGCGAAAAAACAAATCGTTACACAAAAAAAAAAATTATCCAAACAAAAAACAATTGAAAATCAAACCAAAAACCCCAACAACCCACCAGGCCCCCAAAATGCTATTGTCTCGGCCGCTAACGCACAACAAGCACCAACACCATTGTCAACATCGTCATCGTCGGCAAATTCTACCTCATCCCCTTCGCCGATCTCACTGACATCGCCGAATTCGTCACTGGCGTCCGGTGGTCTCCTTGGAGCTATGCACCATCATCATCACCATCATTCGTCACCACCGCCGACAACGCAATCGCCGCACCACGGCATGGGTGGTGGTGATCAAAAGCCACAATTACCACTACGTATGCCACCGCCAACAAGTGGCGGCATCAATGAGCCACAGGAATGTCCTTACTGTCGACGTACGTTCTCCTGTTATTACTCGCTGAAGCGTCACTTCCAAGACAAACACGAGCAATCGGATACGCTGTACGTCTGTGAATTCTGCCATCGTCGCTATCGCACAAAGAACTCCCTAACCACGCACAAGAGTCTACAGCATCGCGGATCCAGTGGTATGCTGAAACGTCTACTCAAGACATCGGCCATTAAGAACGTACTAGTGCCACATCATCATCATCATCACTCGATGACAGGACATCCTCGCGCGACAAGCTTGTTTGATTTCACCAGTGAGCTGGGACAGCCACCGCCAGGCATCCAATAGGACTTAAGATGGAATGCGATTTTTTAGAGAAATACAATTTGAGAACATTTTTATCTTCCTGTAAAGCCTTAGTGTCTTTTGTTTGTTATAAAAGAAAAAAAGAAAACAGCAATTTAAATTTGATTATATTTAACGTTTTTTTTTTTTTATAAAATTTGGCGAACGTGCAATATTTCGTGAGAAGAGTTTCTTTAATATTTTATGTTTTTTTTTTATAGTTTTTAAAAACTAAAATTAGTTTCTGTAAATAGTTTTGCATATTTTTAAATGTTTAATCTAGAATAAGAGGTACTTTAAAAACATATGCATATTAACACTAGATTTAATTTTTTTTTTTTTGAAAATTTCTGTTTTGAGCAGAATTTTCTGTGGAAGAGAAAGAAGGACTTATTGTACAATTGTCAAATGCGTTTTTTACGTTTTTATAAATAATATTGTATTCTTAATTAAATTTTGGTTCTAAACTAATATTTAGTCTAAGCTTAGCTCTTAGAATTAACACTATGGTTAGTTTTTATTTATAATCGTATAACTAATTGTTTTTCCCTTGTTTCAATTTAAATTAAACTTTTGGTTAAAACAAAATTTCTCTAAAAAATAATATTCCAATGGAAAAGGTATATATTTATATATAAAGTGAAATAACAGAAACAAAAGGTTTCACCTTAACAATTTTATAAAATGAAAGAAAATATATTTAATACATAAACAAAGAAACAAACTATTTGAAAATGTTGCGTGAAGGAACAAATATAAAATAAATACAATTATATATTTCAGGGATAACACACATATATTTATCATATAGAATCCTTTGATTGTAAAGAAAAAAAATATTAGATACAAATTGAAAACAAAAAAAAACTCAGTGATTTTTCACCAGTGAAGTACAAATGACAAAAAATGGAAGAAAAATTAAATCTTTTTTTTAATAACATAAAACAAAAAATTATAATAAATAAATGAAAGTAAAAAAACACATATTTTATATATTTAATGTGAACATAAATATTTCTACGTCTCATGAAAACAACAAAAAAATAATATATGTATAGTATATTTAAATACAAAACAAAACAAGAAGAACATGTAAAACATATTGTTATTCGCACATATCCAGGCTCTCAGGTATTTAATTTGTTTTTCTTAAGGAAAATGTATCTTACATCAAACCGGATGAAAAAATAATTGAATTCATTATGCTCCACCATATCAAAGGAAAAATAAAATAATGTTTTTTTTTAAGTTTGCGAACAAGTTATATAAATACAAAATTAAATAATAGTATTATGGTGTGCCATCTAAACATTGAAACAAAAAATATCACGAAGACAAATACATAGAAAAAAATAGTAAAGAAACTGTCGGCGGAAATATTTTAACGTTTTGCAAGGGTATTCTCGCAAAATGGTTTTAACGGTTTTAATACTCCAGAAAAGTCAACAAAATTTATTTTTTTCGAGCGGAGCTCAATTGAAATTCATGAATTTTGATCACTGATCCCAAATTTCGGACTAATTTTATATCAGTACAGAAATATGACTTTACACCGTTTGCAAAGATCGTTTTAATGAAAAGACTTCTTACGTCTTACGTCTTACGACATTGAAAACTATCGATCGAAATTTAGTTTGAAAAAAAAAACGGCTTGGTGAATCTTGTAGCAGACATTTTTTTTTTTAAATTTAGATCTGTCTTCTTATTTTAGGATTTTGAAAAAATAGTGGTTTTGGTTATTTTAAATACTCCACTTTTGCTACACATTTAAAACAGATCAGCACAGCAGCACTGACTTTTTGAAGTCGCATAACGCCTTCGCGAAAGAAACCTTGTCTTTCTCTTCTTTTGTTTTTGAAACGACCACAGGGAGTAAAGCCCAAAGAACAGCAGGATTATTATTAAGGAAGAATTCGGTTTGAATAATTAAACAGAAGCAAAAAGTATATTCAGGTACCTATTTCTTGAAATTCAGTAGCTACTTCGGTTTGAAATAAAAAAAAAGGTTTTTCTTTTCTGTTTTCTGTTTTCAACTCCAACGCCCTTCTGCGTGAATACCTTCGCATTAAGAACTAGATTTAAGTTTTGTAAATAATGAACAATAATCTTAATGTGTTTTTTTATAATTTTTTTTCTCCAACTGTGATCATTTCGAAGCAACAAAATTTTAGTTCGGCTGTTATTTTTTTACAAACAAAATTTATTTAATACCTATCTTTATTTTAAATATTAATATAAGTAAATTATTATTTAGAATTTAAAAATAACCAAATTCAAAATTGTAGTTCGAGGAATGCCAAATTATTAAAAAAATTTTTTTTTTGAAAAACACAAAATGGAGCTAGTTCCGCTTAAGTAGCTCATATCGGATCAGGTTAGTTTAAAAGCTGTTGTTCTTTACTCATCCGTGCCAATTTTTTTTTTTTCTTTACAAACGCTAATTTTGTATGCAAAAGAAAAATATCTTTCAATGAAATAGTTTTTGAGTAGCACGCACATATATAACAAAGTCAAATAACTTACACTTGTATCAATAAAAACAAAACAAAAAATGGACCACAAAACAAAAAGTCTCAGGTTGTAATTTTAAGAACTAACAAAAAGGTACTTTTAAAATAATTAACTTAAAAAAAAACTGAACATAATAAAAATCAACTTTTTGTCCATCTAACAATACATCTATTTACTGTGGACTAATTTTTTTGTAATCTATTTTATTGCTGTAGTTAATTATGAAAAAAAATACAAATATTTTACTTATTCTAACAATACATACGAAAGTCAGAAAACAAACAAGAAAACTTCTATTTGTACTTCGAAACAATAACAAAAAAAAGAAAAGATGTTGTTTAAACAAAATCAGCCAACGCACTTAACAAAATTAAATCAAATTAAATTTTAGGCATATCAAAATGAAACACAAAAATCACTGTTAATGTATAGGTAAAAGAAAAAACTTAGTCAAAATTAAAAGAAAAACAAAACAAAAAATATTACGTTTTGGAAAAATACTCGTCGTCGTCTTTTTTCGAAATTTAAAAAAAATAAAACAAAAATCTGTGATTTAATGCAAAAGGATATATATTTAAAAAGAAAAAAAAAACAAATACAAAATTAAACCTATTATTAGTAAAACAAAGTATATATCTTATAACTTTCAAGGAATTATTTAAATGTATTTAAACAATTTAGGATGTATCATAATTGTCTTGTCTTTCTTTTCGTCTTCGATATTTCGGTTAAAAAGTGCCAAAAGTTTTTTTTCATCTTGTAAAATCTTCCTTTCCGCAGAAACACAGTGTGAACGAAAAAATTCACCTTTGATTGGAAATGTCAGTTGCCAAACAATTTATATATATTTATCTATTAACGTGTTTTTTTTTAATAGACCCAGTATTACAGAAAATAAAATATAAATAAAAAAAAACATAAACTTCTTAACTTTTTATCTTCAAAGTCCGAATTTATAATCGTAGATGTAAAATTAAATAATAATAAACAATTGCAAATAACAAAAAATACTTTTGATTAAATCATTAATGTGTAAATGTAATAATTAGCAACTAAGGGCATTTTATGTAAAAAGTACTATTGTAGGAAAACGAAGAAACATATTTCTAATTTTTTTTTCTAATTTTTGTAAAAGTAAACCCACACAGCAAACATAATCAACTTAAAAATAATAAAGAAAATAAGTGTATAGCTTTGCCATTAATATAAACAAGAAAGAATTATATTTTATCTTTACACAACACAATTATAATTATGTAATGAATTAGAATAGATGCAGAATTATATCTTTTTTTCTGATTCAAGGAAATACAAAAATAAGTAACTTAAATTAGCTGACTTAATTTTTGTTTCTGTATCCATTGAGCAGGGCGTTTGTAGAACTGTAAAATATAACGTTATACGAAGGCGCTCTGAACTATAAGGCAGTGTGGCTCTATAGGTAAAGAGCATACAAACCATTTTCTAAAATAGTGCCAAAACTTGCCCCATCCAGAAATTAGTCATCGAAAACTTTTGTGCTTTCATAGTGAAGAAATTTATTGTGATCGCGCAAGTCAAAGCTGTTCTGTGCCCCAACTTAGAGAAGTATTCGTTTCACTCAGCTGTAAAGCCCTTGGTCTTAAGACAGTTTCTGCTTCATTTGCCCTTCTTTAGAATGACTTAAAGTTCTGTTTTTATGATTTCGAAATTTATACCGCTAGGATCCTCATTTCAAAACAAACCTGCGATTTTTTTTTTATATAATAAATAGAGTAGCGTCCTTGATTTTGGCACACTACAGCTCACTGGTTCAATTTAAACAGCTTCTTACAACAAGGAAAAAATAAAATTTCTATTTGGTTTTCCAAACGCACTGCTTACATAATCCTAACCTCATATTTAAATAACATTTTTTTTTAAAGTAAAAATAAGGCAGACGATATACAGTTGTTGCTTCTTATTTACATATTATATCTAATAAGAAATAAATCACAAAAACAAAGTAACCAGCTGCCTTTCCGACAGTACAACACAAAAACGTTAAACGATTTTTGTTTTCTTTGAAAACGAAAAATAATAACAAAATTGCCTCTAAAATGGTTAAAAGATTTCGCAATTTTTCTTTGCAGTTTTTACAGTAAATAAAATTGTATTTTCATATTTAGACAACAAAAAACAAATAGCTCAACTCAGGTACAAAATTAACTTAATAAAAAAAGCAACAATCGTACCTCAGCATATTTATACTTTTTTTAATTTTTCAATTGAATAAATTTGCATTTTGAAAAGATGCAAAAGCAAAAATATTTTGAAAAGAACAAAATAATCGAATTGGATTTCTTTTTTAATTTCTTTCTATATGTAAATAAAATAAAATATTAATAAAAATCGTTTACTTAAGATATATTACAAGATTATTAAAAGAAAAAGGTTAAAGAAAATATAAAAAGAAAAAAGTATTTTTTCCAATAGCCAGAAATTCATGTTCATGTTGCATTTATCTATAGAATGTGCTGGTAAAATAAGAAGTTGTAATTTAAAGAAAAACAAAATATAATAATACATAGATTGCAATTGTAATGAATATAAGAGGAATCAAATTTACATTATTTTTTCCGCAGAATGTGAATGCAGCTCATTACAACTTTACATTTATATTATTATTAATATTGTAAACAATTATGACATAGTCAATAACAACTGAATGAAAAATATATATATATATTATATTAAAAATTATCTTAAATATTATGAAATTAAAACAAACAACAAAACTGAAATGCGATGAAAACAAAAATAAACCATATCTTTCAATTAAATTTGAACCGTTTGTTTTAATGACGATTAAGGCGAATCTTAAAAAGGGTGTAAGTACCTACCCACCTTTCTATTTATAATGATATCCACTGCCGATCTTTCCCGCTTTAAGGAATCCAGCGAGCATTTGGAGTTTGGTCATCCTACCCATAATTAAATATATTATGTAGAAGGGAACGGCTTCATTTACATGGGTACGCCATCTAAGATATCCGTTTAAATAGCTGTTAAAATAATGATATTTTTATGTAAAGAACACTTTTAAAATAAAACCCAGTGCTTAACTCATACCTACTGGACTTTAAAATATTCGAATTTCTATTTAAAGTTAAAATTGTATCTGATGCTGAAAATATGCAATGATTTAGTTTATAATTTAGTTTCAAGGTTTGTGCAGTGGGTGACAATGTCACGATGGTGTAGTCTTTTAGAGGAAAATTCGCCATTGTGAGTTCTTAAAATCTGGCCTGCACTGTGATTAATGAATATTACTGGAGGTGCTTGCATCCGATATTGGATAGCAAAGGTTTAAAATTTCCGCCGTCGTAAAACAAAAAGCGGCAGGGCTTATGCTGACATCTTTTGGTGTAAAACTGACATTTCTGTTCTTTAATATGCCATCAGCATTAGTTATATTGTTCATTAACGTCGTGTTCGAGTAATGACCCCAGGTTTTGAATTTAACCACTTCCACTGACAGTTTCGAGTATGTGCGTAGTTGGCTGCTAGAACTATTATCATTATTATTTGATTACCAATATAACAAATTATTAAGCTAAATTAAATACTATCTTCAGAGGCTTTCCGCTCCTGCTAGAATTATATAAAACAATTTATATTAAGATTCCTGCCTAATAATTTTTGACCCATCTCATTGTGGTTTGGCCTTTAATACATTTATCGTTGATAATACAGTGCGCGGATATATTTTGACAACTTCACCGGTGACGGTAAAAGACGTCAGTTATTCTCTATTTATTTGCAAAAAAAAAACGGAAATAAATTCTTTAATATAATTTGTATTGTATGAATTATAGCAGTTGTAGCCGAACACGTTTAGTTTATCACAGAATATACAGTCACAAATAGAACATTGCACACCGTCATCTTGGTAGCTTCGATTGGGACACGCACACATACCAAAAAATTAACCAATGGGCTTGATGATCAACAGAGTCGAATAGCCACCAAAACTACGTAAATTCGCATAAGGTAGCCAGTGGATAAAATGGCTCTCCAGATTATAAGACAGAGCTACCTGGAAATTCCTACAGTTACGCGTTTTTACATTAGCGCCTGTGTTATCACCACGCTAACGGTGGTAAGAAACACAACTCTCACTGACAACAAATTCCCACGTCATCCCGTTTTAGTTAATTTTTTTTTTCTTAATTTCAACATTGAACTTTGTATTTTACAGCATCTGGACTTGGTGTCCCCTCTACAGTTATACTTCCATCCCACGCTTATCGTTAAGAAACTTCAGCTATGGCGATTTGCAACCACATTTCTTTTTTTTGGAACCGTCAGCTTTGGCTTCCTCTTCAACATGATATTCACATATCGCTACTGTCGCATGTTAGAAGAAGGTTCCTTCCGCGGACGAACCTCTGATTTCGTTATGATGTTCATCTTTGGTGGACTTTTGATGACGTTCTTTGGGTTATTCGTGAATCTGCTGTTTCTAGGTCAAGCGTTTACACTTATGCTGGTTTATGTATGGTCACGAAGAAATCCGTTCGTGCGGATGAATTTCTTTGGGCTGCTTAACTTCCAAGCGCCCTACTTACCATGGGTATTGCTGTGCTTCTCGATGATATTGGGCAACACCATTTGGGTCGACATCATTGGGATGGGAGTAGGTCATATATACTATTTCCTAGAAGACGTTTTCCCACAACAACAGAATGGATACAAATTCCTAAAAACACCAAACTTCCTGTAAGCAAACATGGTATAATTTTTATAAATGTCAGCCATTTTATCTACTATTTTAACCCTTTAGGAAAGTAATGTTCAACGAGCATATAGATCGAAACTACCAACCAATGCCTGAGGATCGTCCAGGCGGTTTTGATTGGGGCGAACAGATCGGTGGAGGCAATCGACTTGATGGTGACGGTGATAATCAACCAGCGGCTGAACGTCCAGTTCAAAACTAGGACGCAAACTAGGTTAGAAATTAAAGACAAATGCAGTTTTCCGGACTATGTGTTCTACACCGATAAAGGGGAATGTGTTAAAACTCTGTCGATTTTGCAATACAATTGTTTATTTTTTGTTTCGTTTTTGTACTTTATATAAAATAAATATGATGTAAAAACATTTAAATGTACTATTCGGATAGGATGGAGTCATGGATACAAACAATTATAATATAAGGTTAATAGTTTCTTTGTACAATAAAGGAAATGATGGACAGATTTGATAAAAAGTTGGTTATGTTTTTTTTTTGTCTGAATGAAAATTTGTTGAGTTTAAATTAAATTTAAATTTGTTGGGAGCGCAAGGTAGCAGGTTTCTATTTTTACGTTATAACAAGCTCTGTATGTACATTAACATTTATAAAGTCCAGTCTTATTCTCACCGAAAATGATCATTAATGCAATTCTTAAGGAGTTCGTCCATTGATTCCGGGTTATATTTTCGAAGGCGAATTCCGGCAGTTTTATAAATTGTTGTGGTTAACGCCACTTACACTATGTGTAAATTCAGAAACGTCAAACATTTGCGCAGTGATGCGGCATTACTGCTTATTTGTGATGCTGATGCGATGCACAGTTTATGCTGATGCGTTGCTGATTGAATATCACCCTTGAGTTTTAGAACGCATTGTTAACCTGAAATAGGTACTGTGTAAAAAAAAAATGTTTGTGAGAAAAATTTAAATAAAGAATTCAACAAAAATTTATAAACTTTTCCGTCAAACACCTATGTACAAAACATGTAAAAATGTTTATTTACTTTCTTTTCTTTCGCTTCCGACATTTTTCTTACTTTTTTCCCGGCGAATCAACAGCGCAGGTATTTCTGTGATGTTTTTTTTCGTTATGTTTGCGCATCAGTTTGATCAAATTTGCAATAATGAACACTTGACGTGGAAAGTGATGCCAATAGTTGCATTAATGAACATTTTGCAAAGCATCATGAGCATGAGCATCATGCCAGTGATGCGTTACTGAATTTACACTATGTTTGCACTTTCCATTCGATACTTCCAAATTAGACCGTAAGCGATTTGCAACTGTATCAACGTATAACCTGTCTGCACGTGCCGGTTTGCCATTCGTGTTCAAAGGGCGATTGTGTGATACTCATTTCGTAAACTTTTACAAAGATTTGGAAGATTTTCACACATGAAGTTCCTTCTTTCAATACTGATCATTTTTCATATAACCCCAAATATAATCACAGAGTTGGCCAAATGCTTATTGTTACCAATGCTGGTAGGTTTTGCTGACCAACTAAATAATTAGCAACTTCTTTGTCTTTTCTTTCAAAATACCCTATAGAATCAATATGAATGGTATGAAAACATATTCCCATTTGTTTTAATTCGATATGACTTACCCTCAATATATATTTACTATATCCTACTAGTTTATTAAAACCACAACCAGCAATTGGTGAGCAATTGCCACGAGTTATATCTTTGTAAATACCTTGTTCGCAGAAAATGCTTACCACTTTCCGTCCCCAGTGATACAATCAGAACCAGTATCCAATAATAAATAAACACTTTTAAAAACTCGCCCAATTTGAACTTGCAATTCAACCTTCACGAAACATATTGAACACTGATCAGGCTCACTCTTCGTACAGCAAGCCAGTGTGAAGACCCACAATACTCGGCATGAAAGAAAACAAACAAATGTGTTCATAATTTGATTTCTTTATTGATATTTCCATTTCTATTCAGAAATATCTAATTGATTTAGCTAACTTAATAACAGTACCATCATGATTACATTTTTTTTTTTCAATATTATTTTTAGTGCATCGATTTCTTTATTAGTATTCAATTTCATACAAATTTCATATCAACAATTATTTTTCGTATTTCCATTATGTATTTCCAAATAAGTTTCGAAGTTCTACGGATTATTTTCTGTTTTAACAAAGTTGTCAACCAATTATACTCATTTTTTTGTTCACATAACTACTCGTAAAATGAAAGCGCTTTATCATGCATTCATTCAAATCTATACTCTGACCTTGTACAAGGGAAATAATTAATGACGAACAAACAGAGATGCACATAACAAAAACCTAAATATTAGGCAGACTCAGGCAAATAATTATGTAGTAAATTAAAGGGAATCAAAGAAAATCGGACATCGAAATTATGATGAAAAACTGGTGATCGACGGAATAATATATGTAGAAAATGAAAATGACTATGTTTTACTTTGGAATTTTTGATCTAAGCAGACACACAAGGCAAGTTAAAATAAGGAAGAAAAACAGAATAGGATGTCCGGACAAAGAAGTCCGTTAAAGACTAATTTAAAATAAGTATTGTTGCGAGAGAAAATGGTAATCTAACTGAGGTCGTTGAAAATAGCACTCGATCATTAAAACCGGTGGACAGACGGACAGACGCAGAAAAATGTACCAACTGTCACCCGTTTCATATCTCCCTTACAATCTAAGCTTTAATAATTATCTATTCTAGCCTACAACAATCATATTCGTTTGTTTGCCATTCTATCGCGCGCTTCGTTAATGTTTATGTTCTTTGATTGCGTTCAGTCCTTTAAGGTGTGGTTGTTACAATCGATTTTATTTTATTTTATTTAAAATTATGTTTGCTTACAATCTAATTTTTAAAATAAGAAGAAAAATAATATACAACAGCGCGCAGTGTAGGTGATGGACCATCAGCCGGGTTGCTAGGAGAATAATCACAAAACAAAAAGGAAATTGAGGAGGTGAGCACAGGATAAGGGGGAGCACTAACAATTACACTACTGAGTCCGGTCTACAGCGCTTAAAGTAAACTCTTTTAAATCGAACAGCTTAGAGTCACAAGTTCTCGTTTGCATAAAAGAATAATTTTTCGACAATTCAAAAATACAAACTAATAGGTTTACAAAATTATATTCAAATTGAAACGGTTGCGAGTACAACAGTGATGTCGTCTGGTTTGCCACCTAAAAAACAAAGAAAATAAATGCACGAGTTAATGAATAGAGAAACAGTAAAACCAGTTTATAGCTACTCACCGGTTGCATTGATATTGTTGCGCCTGGCATTTATCGCAAAAGGCGACATGAATTCACTGTCAAAAGACAAGGAGCGTGCCATCAACGCAAGTGAATTAGCAGTCATTTGAAGTTTCACGGGATCTGTTACTCCTTCAACCTAACAGACGACAAATAAAACCCATTCATTATGATTATCAACTGTTTGTGGTCATAAACTTACATCTTTGAGAACATCAAGTAAGAGTTTTTCGGGCACGTTGTCGAAAACTCCATCGGTCGCCACGA
The DNA here is from genome assembly GCA_951230905.1 of Cheilosia variabilis. Classification (NCBI taxonomy): domain Eukaryota; kingdom Metazoa; phylum Arthropoda; class Insecta; order Diptera; family Syrphidae; genus Cheilosia; species Cheilosia variabilis. Next base: position 59,324,926 of record OX579677.1, on the reverse strand, counting down.
GAATCACATCACCATTCTTCACGGGGAAGCTGAGGGTGTCTGCCGATTCGGGACTATCGCTGAGGACATTATGTCCATGGCCGGGTGGTGGCAACGACAGTTGGAAGGGAGTATTGAAATAATGTTGCTGTTCCTCCGATTTGTGTACAATTTCACCTTTGCGAACAACCATAAAGCCACTGTCACCAATATTTGCTGTGTACACTGTGCTGTTTTCGCGATTCAGTACTAACACACATGCTGTACTGCTGCCTGTAATGATTCATATAGAAATATATAAAAAAAAACAATTTGATTAAAAAGTGAAAATAGAAACGTAAATTTTACATTTTTAATCTCTTGGATAGATGCCAGTATTCAAATAGAACATTTGTGTGGGATGAATTGTTGAAATTTATGATTTTATTTACGAGGTAGAACTGCCGAAAGTCAATTAGTATACAAGTTGGGGTTGGTATTTAAAAAAAAAAACTACCACCATGTGACTGCAAAGCATAGTGAAAACTGCAAGACATCATTAGAATGGAATTGGTCTACTTATTGATCTATTGGGCGCCATCATCTCTGTACGTATTTAGAAACGAATGATGTCAAGTGCGTTCAAATCCGAAGTTCAAGGCTGAAGGCTTTTTAATTTTAATTTAACTAAAGAGATGAACAAACAATGAAACAGGTGCTCATTAAAATGTCATTAAGAGAGAAAACAACAACAAATTACACGGCTGTTTCCATGACAGTTTGGATCCTTTTACTTTGAATTCAGTTTTCGCCGACACAATTATTTTTGACCAAATGTGACAGATTCATTTAACTGGAAGGCAACCGACTTCCAAGTGCCGAAAAGAATGGCTATCAAGTTTGTCCCACGCTTGCTCCCCTTTGATGTCTAATTACACGGTAAGTCGAGAACCGCAGCGTGTGAGCATAGCTAAATTAAACCATTTGTACACGAATTCCAGATTGGATGGAACAATACACTATCAGTCATCGCTTTTCTGATTCTCGTGGATACTTGTACAGCAGTCAGAGATGTCAACAAAAAAGTTTGCCATCTGCTTGACGCAGACACCTTCCCTGCGCTTAAAGAAGTGATAGACTGTATAAACACGATCAAATAAAAATTTATTTCTGTCCAAGACAAGAGTGTGACAACTTTGTGCTTGTCTGTCACAATCTGTAAAATCTCGCCCAAACAATGAGTCCATACAGTCGATTGTGTAGTTGCAACCATATAAGTATTCAAACAATAGTATGTAATTACATTATTGTAAATAATGCGATACCATAATATATATACGATTCCCGCAAGCCCTCCCGCTACTGTAAGAACACAAAACCCATATGTGCGCGCGCAGGCAATGGAGAATTTCACCGGATGATTAAAGAAACAGAATATCAAGCCACTTAAGCAATGAATAGAAAAAAAACATTTGTTTACCTCCCGCAGATTAAACGAAATGCAACTCATGGTAATCCGAGATGTGTTGTCTTGACAATTGAGCATACAAATTAATATAAATGTACCTATGAAGTTAGAAAAAGGAACATACATATGTGGAAAACACTTTTAAATGTGACAATATGGATGGGAAAATGTTTTTTTAACGATCAGGAAAAAAAGTCACCATGTGTGAAACATTTTTGGAATAATCCTCGCTGTGTGTGTTCATAATATGCTAAGGGGACTTCCAAGCGGCATCATTGTTGCAATTGTCATTCAATAACATATCACTAAATAAATGCTCTTAATCGTTTTGCTTTCCCACTTTTTTTATTGCTCAGTTGGGTATGGGCTCTGTTGGTTTCAGCCTGACGCGATAATAGCCGAGTGGGTCTTTTTCGTTCAGTCCCTCATTTTTGTTTATTATCATTAAAAGTAGATACAAAAATAGATAGCGATATGACTGTTTGAAGTAGCGAATTTTAAACACAATAAAAAAAACAGTTACACACTAAGCAGTGACGGCTTATATGATTGCATCATCAGATTCCTCGATCTCGAGTTACTTACGATTTTGATAGAGTTCCACGAAAACAAACAATCAGATTAGATTAGTAAGTTGCATACCTATATACGTAAGGTCCAGTTGAGCTTAACATAAATGCGCGTATGTGCTAAGCCTTTGCTTATTCTAAAATAATTTACAGGATATCAGAAAGTGAAAGAGATTTGCCGTAGATCAATAGTTAATGCTCGATTTAAGTGGCAAGGCGCTTTACTCGACCGCTTTTTTTTATTCGATTGTTTCTGTTATAGTAGGGTAATAAAAAAAAAGTATAAACAGCCTGCTATTCTTTCACTTTTCTCAATCAATATTTGTATAAATTAGAGGCACTTGTATTATGAAAATGACTTTTGTCTACACAACCTCTAGTTCATGAACGTGCTTTCCCATGATTTTACATTTCTTAGCTAATAGCACGTAGGAGCTACCTGTCAACATTTTTTAAGTTTTATCTATTGAAACCTTATAAGTAATTGCCATTTTAATCTTCATAAAGTGCTTTGTAGAATCCCCGAATCCGTAGAAACGAGACAACTATGCCTTAAAATAAACAATGAATCCATCTATATGTAGCTAATAAAAAGTTCACAAAATGATAATAAATAATCTGCAGACTTATGTGGGCATAACAATATCAAGAACTTGTCCTTGCTTATAATGTTGCGTATATTTGAGTGAAATCGTTTATTTTCAAATATTTATAACCGAGAATTGTTTTAAGGCCAAACTACGGAAGACAAATATATTTGGCAATGTGCCCTTAGTCATTTGACATTTCCTTTAAATGTGCTAACTAATGTTCTAATAAGCGTATGCATGGAAAATTGAATCATGTTGTCAGCTTGAAGAGTCTTTAAATAACTAAGCGATACTAAAATAATGCGCAGACACAGTACTAGAATTAGAACAATGACAAAGGAGAATACAGAAGCCAATTATAGTTACACAAAATTATGTGATTTCAGTCTTCGCAATGTGAGTTAGGATTCAAATAATAGAAGAGAAACCACTTGGAGCTTGCCACTTCCTATCGAGTAAGTATTTATCGATTACTGGTCGCAAGAGTGTTATAAGCACGCGCCAAAAAACTTTTTTTTATAGCTATGTATGGTACTAGATTATGGATATTACATAAAACATTTACTCAAAAAAAAAACTGTATTTCCAATGTCGGACAATTTGATTAGATAACCCAATACCCAACTGCTCTTCAGCAGAGTGTCAATACTGCCAGCAGATTATTTTTAAAAGATTTAAGGAGCAACTCACTTCTGTAATCTTCTGTAAATATATATGAGCAATACGCATTTAAGTATCAGGTCATCCACGGAGACGGAAACGATAGATAAAGTCATGGTCGTCCCATTTTTCAAGTCCGTCTCCTTGGTATAATCTGGTATTGCCGTCTCTCTCAGACCAAATTCTCCTCCTCTCCATTCTCTTCACTGCTCGAATCAGACTTTGGCCAATTCTCGCAACAATAATTTAAACGATATATTATTTCAAATTTTAATTAATAATAATTATTTTCGTCACTTGATTTGAAGAGCTAACAGTCAAAAACCCCAAAAAAATCAATTTAAAAATAAAATCCTAAGTTTGCCCTCCCAACTTCTACTATTTGGGAATATCCAAAGCTGAGCGAGTCAACTTTGAGTGAATAAAAGCAAATTTCTCAAGCCACAGTGGCCTGCTCGAAAGCCTACTAGCTTTCTAATATATTCCTAATTGAATTTTAGGATTTCCTTGTAGGAGTAGGGCCTAATTAGTCTTTTTGATTGTCTTAAACACGGGACATTATCCCAGTGGTTGACTCTGCAAAATGGTTCAGGTCCAAAGAACGCGGATGCTGATCCAGCGCAAGCTGCAGCGACCGTGTAAAATCGAATAAATATTTCATTAGAGAAGATTGAACTAAAGACTTTTCAAGCTTTAAAGACGTCAGTGAACAGATTACGTCGAGCAGCTTACAATGGTTTTTAAATCAATTCATTGAGACAACGCTTATTCGAAAGCGGGCAACACTCCCCACGTTAATAAGAATATTTTTATTTTTGGATGGAACGAAACCAACACGTAATAGGCTGTGTGTTACATGCTGAAGTTGCGCCTCTGCGATTATTGCGGTTATTTGCGGTACATTAGAAAGTGCTCTAATATTTAAATTTAAACTAAATGCCGTCGTCGCTATTAAAATGCCGCCACAAATATTAACGACGAATATTTGTCTTGTTTTGATTTACTTTGTTTTGTTTTCAATCCCATCAATCAAAGTCTATATCGGCAACAATATTTCGACCGAATTGATTTCAATTAATCAACGGTGGGTATAGCTAGCCTCGTTTCGTTAATAGGAGACAACTACTGTTGTGGACTTTGACATCATACCAAAGTGCACATAACACACCCCAACTTAACAAATATATAATTGTACTCGTACTAACAAACCCACATAATAACAAATGCTTCTGATTCAAATCTGATCTCTGATTATGTAGATGTTATGCATTTGTTTTGTTATTTTCAAACAAACAGTATATGCCTATATCTTCCCATCCCATCCAAAAGGTCACATACCATTGACGACAGCATTGTCCACCTCTCTAATGCGCGGCGGCTATTTACTAATATTAGATTCAGCACACTCGTTCCCGTAGATGTGTTTTGAGCATGTAAATAAATATAAACAACTTTTTTTTTCAACTGATAACAGCGAGAGAATCTACGAGTGGCATACTATTATGAATTTCTTTATGTAAGGAATAAGTGAAACATTTTTAGGGATATGATATTTTATGCAAAATAAATTAAATTTACAAGTCTCCTGCGCAATTCGTATTTATTTGTGAGTATTTTTCTCATTTTGTGTTTGAGTAGAGCGCGCTATTCGTGATATTATGTGATTCGGCTTATCTAAGTCGAAAGTTCCACATCCACAATGAAATGTTAAGGAATACAAAAAATACAAGTCGAGGGGTTGCAATCCTACATGTATGCGTATATATGACTTGGTTTAGCGGAACGGCGATAAATATCAAGCCCACACATGTAGATAAGCGATGGGGAGGGGGAAATTCACTTGACATGTATTACTCACCTAAGATAGGTTTCTTTTGCTCCAGTAATTCACAGTAACTATATGCTAACAAATTGACTGGTCGTTGGGGATTAAAATTAACACAGTGGACTAGACGCTCGCAGGTCTTCATTAGAAAGGACGAAAATTCACCGGGATCAATGCCATAGCTTCGCCAGCCGCCTACACCATCAGCGACACCTGAAAATACAAAAAAATACAAATACAATCAGTCAATATGGTAATTCACAAGCGTGAGAGGTGACTTAATATGATCATCTGATGGAATGTCTACATTTCGTAATTTATAGGTGTAACAATTTTGTGAAAACATTAATCGTTAGACACTTTGTAAACTAATTTATCAACAAAGTAGGTTTGTGTTAGTTAAAGATGAAGTTGAAGAAGTGACAAAGACGTTTTTTATTGCAAAAACCGGTCGGCTCCAATTTCAGTTTGAGTGCAGCACACAACTCGTTGAATATGTTTCCAGATTTCACCGGTTATATGAATCATACTGATTGATCTTTTTATGTTGATGCAATGACGAAAAAGTTTGCATACTGCTTTCCGTGAAGCGCGGAATTTTGGTATGCGATTGCAGTGGGTTATAAAATTTAATGTGTTTACCTCTTTATAATGAATTACGCAAATATGTACTTTGGAGTTTAATTTGTGCAGCTTTGAAGGGAAAGAAAAAAAAACAGTAAGAAAGGCTACACAATCTTTGTGTAGCGGATCATCCGATACCCTATAGATATGTTTTATTCATTCGAATAATTTTTATGTCGTAGGTACGGTTTCCTATCAACAAATACAACTAAGAAATTTACAACATTTATAGTTTGTGATAATGTGCCCGTTCAAACACCTGTGGTTATTTAAGATAGAGTGAATCGGTTGGACTAGACTAGATGAACCTTGAACGGAAAAACTAGATTGGTCGGTAACGCAGCTTTTCCTATGTCAGCCAACTTAGCACTCAGTTCGTCGGCCCTCCATGTACGTCAACAGAAAAATTAGTTTAGGTGATCGATTTAGGCCAATCAAACCTGAGAAACTACATCAAGTCCGCCAGCTTTTAAATGAAGTGTTAAATATTTGAATTTTTGTCCAACATTTTATCGAGATTAACCACCGCGGTCGCTCTGATGCATTAGTCAAATTCATCTGGGGGTATTGCTGTTTTGTTGTTTTGTATAGGTACCCCTTCAAGTTTTTGTTGCAGCTACTGATTCGATTTTAAGTTCTGTGATCATTCAATTTTTGTTCTTGCTCTTTCCTTGGTACTCAGGCAGACATTCACATTTTTCTAACTAAAATACAACAAGTACTCTTATATTTCACCAAAAACTAATTGTATGGGACACTTAACCACGGACGAATGCACGATCAGATTGACGCAAAGCAAATTACACAAATCAATATCAACTCATACACGTCGTAATAGGTGACGAATTTTGTAATTAGTGATAAAAAGAAAATTAATTTTCCGAAGCCAGAACAAACGAAGGAAGGCGTGAGTTCATGCTTCGAACTTACTTTTTGTATTATTACTAAGCATTGTGTTAAGGGTGTGAATTTTAATTTTTCCAAAAGGTAATTGAGCTTACAATAGCGCAACCATTTTGGATACATATAGAGAGCTGATCTTACAAGATTTGTTCTGAGTTCTTTTTTCCATGGATATGCTCAAACTTTTAACCTATTAGCCACTATTTGAAAAACAATGACAGAGTATTGACGTTATCAGGTTTTCGTATTTATAACGAATAATAATTGTCTGTCTAAATTATCAGCTCGAAATTTTTCCAGGCGAGTGTGATATTTGACTGTTCTGGTTATCTTTGACAAAAGATAATCTGCAGTCTGCCGATTTCATGATTGACGGTTTATTGTCGATTAAATAACCCATGGTTGTATCCCTTTGTTTCCTTTGTCGACGAACGCATGTCGCCTTCTCAAATCAGATCATATTGTTTTGTTTTATGTTGGTTGACATAATTTCAGTCAAATTTAACAACTATAATAATATAAAATCTTTTGTGATGTTATTATAGGTCAAACTTCCACCCCATCGACCGAATCAACCTATTAAAATAACTGCATACCAGGTGACAAGCAAAACCCTGCTACTAAGCCGATCAATTTTAAGTCATCATCGGTCACAGTGATCCACCTTAATTGCTGACTGGAAGCTCTTTTTAAATGACAACCCCATACGTAATCCAATTTTAGTGCAATAAGTATGTCCCAGAGTTCACTACGATACGAATGAACTTCCACCACCGCTAGAGAACACATTAGATCACTTTCACCTTGTGCGCAGTTCGTCGTTCGTACGTACATAATGCGCTCGTGTAAACCAGTGCCTCGTGATATAGTGCTGAATAATCGCACACACGAAAAAAAACAGCGAATCTAGACAGATTGAACGTAATTGTTTTTCGCTGCCAGCTTGCTGTTATGTCGGTGTCGGTGCTCATCGAACGCGACAGCATAAATAACAAAACACATTTTTATTTCTATATTTTGCCCGAGGGACAAAACTGCTGACGACCTTTACGTCATTGCTTCGCTCGTATGAGCGCCTCGAGCTGTAGTCACATTTAATTATCGATTGTCGTCGTTTGGCGACAAAAAAAACGTTATTCATATTCTGTTAGGACACAGATAGGAGGAAGATTTCCAATACCCTTTCAAGTATGGAAATCCGACGACAGTTCGTTGACTGGGGCGACAGACACACCCTCTCTCTACTACTGGAAAAGTCGATTAATGGATGACAGCTGCATAACAATTCCCACAGTAAATATATGCTAATAGAAAATAGATTCAATTTGGAATTGGAAAGAAAATTAACCAAGCAAAGTATTGGAAAACGTTAACTTTATTTTATTTTGAGTTCAATTTATTATTTTTTTAATAATTTAGAAAAAAAAACGTAAATGCTGAGAGTGGAAATTTTTAAAGGTAAGCCTGAAGTGAATGAACATTTGTGCCAAATAAACAAATTATATAGGGTAGCTTTCACTTGAGCTCAAATAAAATAACACGCATGTTACTCACGGCCGTTGAAATCACCAATTACAGTTCAATTCCTTCGGTATCTATGGCACTTTTTTTTTAGATAAGAGAACAGATAACAAATTTTAGTCCAAAGATAAGTTCATTGGGTGATTTTCATAGATGACCTTAATTAAGCGCAATTGGTAAAATTAACGATAGAAATAACATAAAATTGACCAATAATTAATCTCAACATATTCAACGACACGTGACGTGATTTGAATTTAAAAACATTTATGTATTAACTTCCAAACTTGATTTTATACAATAGGACTTATCTGAATCAGTTCATGGCTTCTGGCTTCTTGAGTTGCTCTTTTGACTTTTCGAGCTTTATAAATATGATTGCCAAAATGCTCACAGAAAATGTAAAAAAAAGCCGATCAGCATCATCTTATGGTCATGTGTTCCCTAACACTACGGCAGGACAAAACCTGATTTAAATTTTCGATGATTAGTTACTCACATAAACATGAAATGCGGAAGCGTTGGTAGAATTCTGAAAGCTAAACCGGCTCGATGAAGTAGACAAAAGCTTGAAAGGGCGAGCGACACAACTATAGAAAAAATATCGTTAGGCAAATCATTTCATATTCATTTGTGATTATACGTCTTGGTAGCAGATGTGAAGTTATAAATTATCAATAATCTATTAAGGTAACCAAATTACCAATCGATCGTTGACCCTTCAATTTAACGATCGATACATAAAAGGGAGTTCACAATAGTCGATTGTCTACTGTTTTTCGAGTTCGACAACACTTTTCAGCCGCACGAAGTTGTGACAGTACACCTTAAAAATATTTATATAGCCGACCAACACGTGCAAATAAGATGGCTCTCGATTCCATTACACAATTATGTATTTTATTTAGCGATGCGAAACCTGGTGCTAACTAAAAATTGCGCATTGCGGAATATCGAGATCTGCAAAAAATGATCCGAATCAAAAAATAGATTGACTTTTTCCCCAATGGAACATGAAAAGATTTAGATCAACAAAAAAAAACGATTGATTTTTTTGTCCCAATGGAAAACCACATTAGTGGTTCAACTTTAACCAACTTGACCCAGCTTTAATTAGGGAGACGCAATAATCATTTTTTTAACCTTCGCACTAAATATTTTGTAGGTCACAATGACTAATTTTATATGGACAATTTCGACATTGCGAGTTCGTAAAATCTAACCTGGCCACTAAATATGATTATTAGTATCGCGCAATGAGTACAGAAGTGAAGCACGTCGGCAATACAGTCGTGTCAAATTTGAATGTAATGACAGACTAATGGCGATTTCGATTGAAGACAAGAATTGCCCTTTCTATGAAAAGAGCAAATCCAGAAGTGCTCTTTCGATGTATTCCATGTTTCATTGAAAAAAAAAAGTGCACTTCCAGGTCAATTCTTAACACGACAGAAGTATCCGGAATATTTTTACAGCGTTTTCGATTGAAGAAAAGAATTGTTAATAAAGTGAACTTAACCTCAATTATGATAGTCACAAGTAGTTGATATTAACGTGAAATTGTCGCAGGATATTTTGTGTCACTCTACAAAAATTGGAGGCCCAAGGGTTTGAATAACGCTAATCATAACAAGGAGCAGGCGTAACTCTGACTCTAGTGCTTGAGTTTACTTCTGCAAATTGCCAATCGTAGTGTATGGATCGACAGCATAAGAAATAAATCTGTTAAGGCAGAAACATTTATTCCAAGAAACTTGAAACAATGCGCTGACATTATTGCACCATGCGATAATATTATTCGTGCATCGAATCGTGAAACCAAAAATACCTTATCAGCTTTCGTCAGTAATCATTTTATAACACATAAGAACAAATTTTCTTCTTATTTAGGCCGTCTGCCTGGCTACTTAAACAGACTCATCAGTCTTACGAGCTAATGATTACTTTCGTTTATGTTTCATCAATAATAACGCTTTACAAAATTGTAAAAAACATTTCTTTTATTTTTTTTAAATAAAACGTACACTTGTTCGTTTTTTCATGTGCAAAATAAAAACTTAAATGATTGCCTCCGAAAATGTTTAAATATAGCTCATGAACGGTAAATTTCTCTTCTATACATAACTGACAGTGTATTTATCCAAACAAATTAAAATAAGTGAGATCACGAGCTTTGGCAGTTTGCCGACTGAAAATTTCATTCTCAGGGAGAGAATTTTCAAAAAACTCATATTGTCTAATTCTAATAGACCAGAGCAGGAAAGCGGGGCCATTAGAGCAGAAAATTGACATCTTTACTCGATCTGTTGAATCCGAGAAGACACATTACCCTAATGCGAAATAATCAAGATACGAGTATATGACTTGAGTCGTTTTTTAATTCGTGTGTCGCAAGTTAAATTTTGTTTGTATGTAACATGTTTGCTTTGCGGGAATCACAAGACGGCAATACCCATTCACGTGACTTAAAATTGTTCTGCTGTTTCTCTTTTAGTACTTTCAGTCGACGGCGTGGCGGTTTCGGTTTATATTACACATTGTAGTATTTTCCGAATCAAAACCGGAGTCGCAATTCCCAAGCAAACAGTAACAACACAGAGCGAGGCGATGACAACAAATAAAACAATCTGTCATCCAACTGAATCTTGGCTACGATTGTCGGCTCGGCATATACCATTATATGACAGAGAATTAGTTTACTGCGTTGAAGTGCTATGATCGAACATCTCAGTTCGATCTGCCCACACACAATAACCGGGTTCATGGTTATGTGCTAATAAAAAGTGCACGAACTTAGATAAAGCGCTTAATTAATGTGCAATTAGTCTTCCTTTAAGGTATAATTAATTGTCGTTTCAATCAGGTTGGGCTGTCGTAATGTAATCGCTATAGTTTGTTTTGCTCATATTTTAAATAGCTTCGGTTGCAAATTCGGAATACAGGTTTCAAGCATACTAAATTGACGATATACGACTGTTCAACACGAAGTTGAAAATTGTAATGTTGTATTCATTTCACATTTATGACTACTTGATTGATGTACTGCTTTCCTTTCAATCAAGAAGGACTGTATTTCATAAGAGATGCTATCCATTCAATTTGCCAACGTGGTACACCGTTACAGTCGAAAGTCCTAATAATCCAAAAAGGGGGAAGAGTGCCTCTTTTCTGCTCTTTGCAATAAAATTTTCTTTCATAAAGGATATTTAGTTGCCTATAAACTGAAGGTGTGTAAAATCCTATGATGATATTTTTTTATTCCAAACAACTTGTCTTCGATTAGAAAGCCTTTCTCTTAAAAAAGGTTTTTGAATGCGCCGATTCCTAGTGTGGAAATTTAAAGATATCGTACAGTCGGCAAAGTCTTAGGTGTAAAGAACAGCACAATGTAAGGCTCTGCAGGATGCCCGTGCTCAAAGGCTTTCCAGGCAATAACTAACCGCTACTAGCAGACTGCAAACAAATAGGTCAATCAAATACAGCCTCATTAATTAAAACTTAAATATGCTATTTTCTAAAGAATAAATAAAAGTGTTTAATAGTCGATTGAATTGAGTGCTTGAAAATATGACAAACATTATTTTAGATGAAGGGCAATATAGGCCTGCCTACCAAAACAAGTTTTTAGAATGTTGTTTCATTGATGCAAAGTACGGTCTCTATTTTTGACACCATGCTCCCAAAGTATTACCTGCCAAAACAATTATGGCGTTTTCGATTGAAGATCTGAGAGAATTGCCCCGAAATTCAGAATTGATCTTTTCAATGAAATTTGTTGGAGCACTTTTGTGATAGTGGTAGACACCAGCTGTTTTTTATTATCAGCGTGATCTGATTCGAATCAGATCACGAAAATAAAACACAACGGATCACTGAAAAGTTTAATTTTGGAATTGTGGCAACAGTTGCTTTCAAAAGCAAAACAGATAATACAGGGTATTTCAAACTTCATATTGCCACCAGCCATCTTGCAAATATTCTTCTCAACGTGACGTCACAGAAGGCACATGTCATTTCACTTGCAAAGTCGGGAGTGTTACCATATTTGAATCAAATTTGCATAATTTTTCTTTTCAAATATATTTTTTGTGAAGCAAATTTAGTATTTTATGTTCAAATATGAACCACATGTACAATATTTTGGTGCTAACGCTTGAGTTTATCTTGGCATATTAAGGTGTATCCAGAACACCGAAATATTTCAGAAATGTTTATGAAATGTTTCTGAAGCAAATCGGACAGATTTTATAAACATTTATAAAAGATTTCTGAAATTTATTTATTAATTATTAATAATTAAAGTTAATAAGCACTGCGTAAAAGTTATCAACTCGTTACTCAGCAGTTACGTCAAATTTTTGTATGCTATCTGACGTCTACTAGCTAACTTACATTTTGCATATTTGTTTATTAATACGGGGGTAAAGGTTTATGAAATGTTTCAACTTTATCCTGTTTTGGACTAAAAGAAAAGAATGTGGTGGGATTATTAGCAACGAGTAAAGTTTTTATTTTTGTAATTTTGGTCTCGGCAATCACGCGACACGCGATTTAATTCAAATAATCGTATTAAATGAATCACTTTCTCATTAGGTATTCCAAGCTTTTCTGGACATTTTTATTTTATTTAAAAACAAATAATAATCAAAAAACAGCGCTCACTTTCTGCAGGGATGCTTGTAAAACAAAATTTATTTCCCATCACGATTGGGTAACTTTGAAACATTTCATAAACGTTTTTTTGGTGTCCAGATCCAAACCAGCAAAACATTTTTAAGCATTCCATAAAAATAGTTTTGTTTAATAAGTGTTTTAGAAATATTAATGGAACATGTAGGTATTTCATAGTTTATCAAATGTTGGCTGGTCTGGACATACCTTTATAGAACGAGAAAAAACAACATAACTCGGATTACGGACAGGGAGTTTATTCGAATGCGAATTAAATCAATTGATTTTTTGTGTTCCATTTTTCAGTCTGGCAACGTGATTTTGTGGCTATCGTTTACAGGCACACCAACATTTAAAAATAAAACAAGCCACCTAGCCGGAAATAGTAGAAATAATTTTCAGATTCGTGATCTCGATGAGAAGCAGGATCATGTGCTGTTGTTGTAAATGCATGTAAATCGATGATCCATAAAAAACAGCTACCATATGAGAGATTTGGTTTTCTGTTCCTACTTTTTTTTAGTTTTCTGCAGTAATAAATACAGCCAAATCAATATATTTCAATTTCAATTTACATTTTGCACGCATAATTGTATATTTTCGGATCACATAGCGAAAAATTTGTTTCTAATAACACAACAAACACTTCAATCTGACATTTTGTTAGTATGTGTTGGTGAGTTCAGGGCAATTCTCTAAAAATATTCCGGACACTTCTGTCGTTAAGAATTGACCTGGAAGTGCACTTTTGTTTTCAATGAAACATAGAAAACATCGAAAGATCACTTCTAGATTTGGTCTTTTCATAAAAAGGGCAATTATTTTTTTCAATCGAAAACGCCATTAGAAAACTACCAGTTCTCGAGGTTACTGAAGAAAATAACGAATGTTCATAACAGTTTTAAAATGTAGGTAGTTACTGAATAACAATAGAAATAGCTGTCAATAGACAAAACCGTGTAGAGAATTGATTTGTTTTAGTATTTCCTCAAAAATTTCAAACACACACCTATGATCTCTAAAATAACAAATCAAGTTTATGACCACTTGAAATAAATAGCCATTCCGCATTAACTTGTGTGCTCTGCCCTCTTCTAAAATTATCGGTTACTATTTTTAAAACCACTCAGTTTCGAAGATTTTCATGTTCATGTCAGACGAGATTGTGCTAACAAACAATATTATATAATTAACCTTTGCACGCATTAAGCGCTCTCTCAAAACCATGTACAAATTAAATGTCGTGACCACGTGCAAGTCAGGAAATTTTCTCATAGTAATTCAATTAGAATAAATATATACCTGAGTGAGATGCATATACTAGTATAATACTTTAAGCACATAAGCCACATTCATGGCATGCTGCCAGAGAAGAGTATTTGCTCGTGAAACGTAGAGTTTCCACTATTTAACACACATGTGTAAATAAATTGGGTAAACACAAAACGAAACAAATTGTATCGAGAAACATAAGAAAATATAAGAAAAAATAGGTAAATAGGTAATAGGTAGGTTCAGGTAAGAGGGCGAAGAGTTAAAGTGGGATACAATTAGGATAAGAGAACAAATGAAGCCGGCTGTCAAGTAAATAATCTTACAACTCGAAGACTGAAATTATCGTATTTTTTAAAAAACCTAATCAAATATCAATGGCGAGATTATAGTTCCTGCATTTCAATATCAAAGTAGATTGCTAGAACTTTACTTAACTATAAGAAGTTGCGGAAGGGCTTATCTTCATTTGCTAGACTGCGATGCAATAAAACTTTAAAACGTTTCCTTAATATAAATTCAACATCATCAACATTTACAGTCAATAAATAGAATTGGGAACGTTCAAGTATCTAGTTTAGTAAGTCTGACTAGATGTATCTCGGTTTTCGTTGACTGAAATCGGTCATATGAGCAGCTGTTTCAGTTGACGTTTATGGAGGGGTAGCCGACGAATCTAGTCAAAAATTCGTGACTGAGTACTAAGTTGACAGTTCGCATATGTGGCTGACGTAGTAAAAGTGAATCTATTTTTGCGTTCAGGTTACATCTCATCTAGACCAATCTAGTCGACTTAAGAAACTAGATTCTTGAATGTGCCCATTCTTGGGGAAAGCTTTTTTCGGTATCTATAGATGGTAAGATTTTTAAGAACGTTTAATCTTTTGAATATCCCCATGGAAACGATTTTGTGATGTAGATATAGATATATTAAAAAGGGTAATCGAAACTCTCTCCGAAAATGCTAAAGAGAGCTTTGTTCTTTTAATGGTGCGCGCAATTGAAAAAGTGAATTTGTGTACTTTTTTAGCTGTAGAGTGCGCTAGGCTTAGAGTGTAAATTCAAATTGTATTACAGAAAAGTTAAAAAAAAAAACGTTGCTTTCGAATACGGAAAGTTCCCCAAAACAGATGTCGTTCGTCATTGCTGACTTCTTAAAAAAATAAACTATTTATTATAGGTTAGATACCTACCATTCCATTATAAAACTTTTTAATTAATCGATGTAAACCGAAGTACAAATATACTATCCACCAACCTATTGCAATCGAAATAAGCTTTAAGTCAGACCTAAATCTGATATTATCTTAGAAATGATGGCCTTGAGGTTTGCTTGAACCAGCCCTTTACGTTTATCTATCATCGAATTTGATCCTCATTAAAAGTCACCTTATCTCTTACACAACTGACACAAAACTACCCTACAACAGAGAATCTAATTTTATACTTTTAAAGATAAAAAAACCGATTGCATCCACCACCACAATACCTGCATTCAATTCTACAACAACTACAAATTCATACTGTGCGTACTTTGCAGTTTGCACCTCCAGAGGCAATTCGATTCTAAATGCGAAAACCGATCGCAGCACCTCTTCTAATTTACATAGCCTGGTTTCTGTGGCTGCTCGCTGGGCATGAAATTTATTGACAAATCTATATCTGGGCAACGCTTATAAAAACGCATTCATTTCTCATAACATACTGGTTTCCGAAATTTACTTTCAAGCTTCAGTCATAATGAATCGCTAGCATCTTGCTCTCAATCGTAATCGTAATGACCTGCTCCACAAACATTTCGCATTCCTAGGTACCCGAATTTAATCCCAGGAAATCTTTTCCAAAATTAACTAGAGAATCCTCTTAGTACGCAACTCACAGTCACATCTAATGCGCAGATTGCTTTCAAATTTATAAAGAAAAAAAGATACCCCTCAGACGATTACGAAATGAATTTTGTTTTATTGAAAATGTTCTGAGCTACTTACCCAAAACGTCTGCGTTCGATGTGGACGCCTTGAACCAGGAATCTTCACCATACTTGCCGGGCTTGTATTTAGATGTGAGGAAGTCTTTGGGAAATCCACAGACGACAGATACAAAATGTGGTCGGGGTTTGCTGGCCGCAGTTGGCTCCAGTAATGTAGAAAAACCATTGCGGAGCGCCCGAGAGATCAGCCTCGTTGTCCAGCTAAGTGAATGCATATTTTTTCTGTTTGATTTAAAATAGAAACTAACAATTGTAAGTTTTGTCAGGAGTTTTATTAAAATTCGTTAACACAAGAGGAGCTAGGCACAAAATCAATTCGTCGTCGATAGAGAAATAAAAATCCGTGTCACTGAGAGAACTTTTTTTGACATTTTTATTTTGGACTGTGAGAGAGGATGTTCATTGTCGTGGGATCACATTTCTTTTTGTTTTCGATTTCACACACAATTAAAAAAATTCCGACGCTATAGATGAATTTAATTGATTGTTCGATATTTCGATATTTAATATTTAATTTTGGGATAAATTTGTTTCGATTAACTAGAGGAACGGGAACAACAAAGTGAATAAATCCTCCTACAACAAGAAATCGCAGTGAGTAGTGGAAATTCTTTTTTTGTCATACTATTTGCTGAATGAGTTTTCTTCAGCCATATGTGAGCAGGTAGCCATGTGACTTTATTCTGCGGGATGTCAAAAGAACTGCATTGCCGGTGCTATAGACTTTGTGCCTTTGGTCTGTTTGATGTTTGGATTGAAAATTGGGTTGTTTTCCCACTGATGTTGCAAGCCTTTAAAAGTAATGTTCATCATATGTACATTATTCCACTCTGCTAACAAACTTTAATTGAAAGAAGTTCGCAATTAAGAAATAATTTCGATATTTTTTTAAATTAATACAAAACTTATTTTTAAATCTGTCTATCCAATGAACCCAGGCAGTGAATTTTGTTTTTGGGATACAAAATAGTCAATTGACAGTGAGTGTCAGTTCTATCAACTCGTTAGAAGTTTATGGGGACTTTCGGATTTCTAGTTCAGTAGTATGACAGATGATTGATTTCATGTGTTACAGGTTTTATTGACCTAGATTGGTCGCGCGTAATCGACAATCTAGTCAAGAAACTCCTGCATGCATACTCAGTTGCCAATTCGAACTGTCAGAATTCAAACTAAACCTATCCCAGACAAATCTAGTTACAGTTTTACATGAATCGAGTATCCGAACGTCTCCAATCATGTCTGGATACCTTCAAAAATCGAGTTATCCTTAGCCGACTAGATTGGTCCGGACTAGCTGGAACCTAAACGCAACAACGTGATTGGTTGCGAATGTCATTTATCTTTACTTGAACATCCCCAATAGCATATTTTTTGATGATACCTGGGTACCTACCTACATACCCAGTCATATAAAAAAATTCAAATGAAATTCAGAACTCTCTCGCCGTACTGATGACTGAAGTTAATATCAAAGCAAACAGTTCGTAAAACTACATTACCTACCAATTAAAACCAAAAAAAATCGCCATCAGCGATCTGTCATTAAAACCAAAGCAGTTGGGTGGACCACAGTTTTGTTTATTTTATTAAAGAATCGTTTTAACAAATCCTTAAACCTGCAGGACTCAAATATGTTAGACGGTTGGTATTGCCGTAGTTTGGCAAATGAGCAGGCAGCTTCGTCACAAAATCAAGACGAGGAAAATGACGTTAATGACGGCGAATCGGGCTCCGAAGATAGCCAGGACGGAGGGCAGGATAATTTCAATAATCCCGTTGATTATAAAACACAATATCGCTATTTAAAGCGCAAATTGAAATTTCTCATATACGTATGCATATGTAGTTAAATCAAATATTCTAATCCATTCGAATACCAATTTTCTGTTAGGAAAACGAATTCTTCCAAGACGCCTTGCGTTCCAGCCAACGTCGTTTGCTGAAAGTTTCTCGTGACCGATCGTTCCTATTGGATCGGTTGCTGCAGTATGAAAAGCCCGAGATAACATCTTCTGAAAGCGAAGAGACGGAATCTTCCGATGAGGAGGCCAAGGAAGCGAAAAAGTATTATATGAATGCACACTTATTAAGTCTTACTAATGGCCATTTTTCCGATTCAAGGAGAAAAGTTGAAGTAGCAGCAACAGGCACCGGATCGGGGCGTGGTCGAAAGAAGAAGGTTGTTCAAAAAGCAAAGGCCGAAACTCCGAAACACAACACAAGTGCTCAACCAGAGGGGCATATGACAGCAGAGGAGGTTGAACGACATTTGCAGTCGAGACAGTCCATAATGGAACTAGTGCCGGAGAGAGCTCCACCAACTGTTCCGACTGAGATGTTTAGCAATGAACCGTCTTTGGATAGGTAAGTGTATTCGATTTTCATCAAATCCCTGTAATTAGGGTCTTTTCGTTTGCAGTGAGTCGAATGACCAGATGATAGAGACTTCACCCAGTAACATTGGCGAAGAATGTCTAAGCGTTGAATATAATAATTAGCTTACAAAGATCTTAAGAGTAAACAAACCAGATACATATTTTGAGATTTATTACAAAATCCACAAGCATTTTTTTTTTTTCAAAAAGCCATGGCAGTTACATATTCAATAGAATACCCACCACTCAGTGATAAAAAAAACACGTTTTGCGTTTTAGAATGGAATTTATTAACTAATACTACGGCAGGGGTCAAAGTCAAATGGGTAATAAAAAAAAAAAAAAAAATACCAACTTATTCTACGTTACGATGCCTTGAACACTCCCACTGCAAGCAGGAGGTTCCTGCGTGTAAAGTGCAACGTAAGAAATGGGGATGACTTCGTGGGAAACGCGCGCAGCAGGTACTCCGTACCATCGTTTATCTCGGGATTGTGTGATGCGTTGTGTCCACTCTGGGCCGCCAAATAGTCTTCGGTGAGTTTGGAGAAGTCCCAGAGAGTGAGGTAGCAATCCAGCCCGCCAACGCCGAGAATATTTCCATCCCGGCTGAAGGACATTGTGTGTATAGAACCGGTATGTTTGGACAACGAAGCAATCAGCTGACCATGTGATAGGTCCCAAATTAGCACTTGATGATCGGAAGAACCAGAAGCCAGGTACCGACCACATATGGCGAACGCCAAGCTGTATATGGGCCCCTTGTGACCTGTCATTAATCTCACCAGCTGGCCAGTAAGCACGTCCCACAAACGAACAGTCCTATCACTCGACCCAGTTGCTATGTAATTCGAATTGGGGTGAAATTGAACGGAATCGACATCGGCGAGGTGACCACAGAAGATGCGCAGAGGTTGGTTCGAGTCCGTAGCCCATAGGCGAGCAGTTTTGTCGTAGGAGCATGTTGCGAAGTAGTAGCCATGTGGAGAGAAGCGCACGTCCCAGACGGGGAATAGGTGGCCCTTGTAGACGACCACACAGGTCCATGTGTGCAGAGACCAAAGTCGGATTGTGGTGTCCTCTGAACAAGAGAGCAGCAAGTTCTTTTCCGGTGCGAACGCACAGCGATAGACTGCGCCACTGTGTCCAAAAAAGGTGCGAGCAGTCTCAGCGGTCCGATCGTCCATCATACGAACTAGAACGTCCTCGGCGTCCTTGTCGATGTCTTTGAGTGATTCCGCAGTTTTCATTTCGCGAAGTTTGGCCGGTGTTAACGACCACACCTTGATGCTCGAATCAGTGAAGCCCACCGCCAGCATAGATGAATCTTCCGAGATCTCAGCGCAGTTGACGCTGTTCGCGCCGTTTAGTATAGTATAGAAGCACACTGAGGGAAAGGAATCTTTGCCCAGAGCGACTCGCTTGGAAGACTCACGAAGTGCCTTCAGCTTTTCCAATTTGTCGGCATCTTTTAGCTCCGGCAGTGGAATACGATCATGAGCTGGGGCGTTCGGGTCAGATTTGGACTTTTTGGAGAAAAGAGGATCCTTCTTGGGTTTCTTCTTCTTTGGTCTATCGGGCGCATCGGGATCGTTTTCGTCTTCCTCCTCGGCAGGTGGGTTCGTAGTTGTTGTTGTCAGACTTTGGAAGTCCACTTCCTTGAGAAGTCCGTAGTACACTCGCACTTTATTGTCTTGACGCCGCGCTTCACCCGTGAGAGCCCCCGCCGTGGCGTCACATTGTGCTTTACTACGTGCAGTGCCCTCGTATGTATCGAAATGAAGGTACTTACTCACAATCTGCGACAGAACTTCTAGTTTTCTGTCCTGGATGTGCCTTTTGAACAATGAATGCGAATCCCTCGACATACGAATGATGAACTTATCGTTTTCCATTGCAGTTACAAGATCGTTGTTCTCCATCTGCGACCGCTTCGTGATTAGTAAAATGTTCTGCAGATCTTCGTGATAGTAGTTATCCAAACCGTGTCCAAACTTCTCGACAAATTTGCGCGCCTGTATCTCATAGCCACTGTATACGAGTTTAAAGTAAATTTGCACCAATATTGGATAGAGCACCAGCGAAAGTTCATGTTTGTATATGTCTAACGACTCCTCTACAAAATTTCGTAGATCACCGAAAGCATTCTCGTACAATTCTGGATCCCCTCCGCTACCAGTTGGTGTAGGATGTTCTCCGTCAAGTGCACCTGTCAGAAGCTGATTTAAATCCGCTTCATTTACCTCCACGTCGATTTCATCCTTTAGGTTCGCTTCCTGGCGAAGTAGTTCCTCAGTTTGCTTAAGATTGTACTTCTTTATAAGTTTCAGAACGGCAATGAGGTCGCGCTTGTCCTGAGACAGACTCATTGTGACGATTACGGAATGGTATCTTTTCGGTGGTAGTAATTTCCTTTAACTTTAATAGTTTATTGTTATTATTTGAAATTTTTCAGTGAAAATCAGTATAAACTACTCAATAAACTAGCACAGCAGAATGTTCGCTACTAACTATGAGCGATGAAAACAAATTTTCTGCCACCATTTTTGACAACGTTTGACAAGTATCATTAGCGCCACTGGCAGAAGTGTTTGAACAAAGTTTTGGACGATACTGCTACAGTAAGGTGCAAAACGTGTTTGACTGCTTAAAACTAGTTTTATTTTATTATTATTAAATTATTTGAGAAAAATAATTTTTTTTTTTGATCGATATTGCTTTTCATGTTCGATTTGCCAAAAAATCAATTTTTTTCCATCTGACTCTGTGAAGAAATCTCTTTCTCAGATTTCACACATATTTTCACTAATGCCAATGTGTATGACACACAGCTGGCGGTTACGAATTGTCTATCTTTGGAAGGACTGCTTTTTTAACTGAATTATTATTTTTTCGAGTATGGAAATATTAAATTATTTCAAAATGAGTGTTATAAATGAGTAAAAATCAATTGAAATGGATTTCCAGTGAAAGTGAAAAAAAAATATTTTTTGCGGCCAACAAAAACCAGTAAAATTCGGATTTTATGTCCGATTTGGCAGCAGAAATCTGAAATCGCAGATCAAAATCATCTGAAAAGCCAAATCGAAAACGACATTAGTTTTCCAGAAATTCGATGCTTTAAATTGGAAAATTTTGATTGTTGTTATTTTTAAGAAAACATTTTATTTGGGGTTATCCGGTAAAATTTAAAAAAGTGCCTACCTAGTAAAAATAGCTCAAAAAAATGTGGGATATGGAAATAAGCTTTTGTACAGTTTATATCGGCTTAATAATATTTTGGAATCGGTTAGGAAGATAGTGGGCATAACACAAATCGCCTGAAATACTTGTGAAAAGAAACACGTCAAAGCAATTACATATACTTGCCATCGAAGACAAGACACTAAAGCAAATAATAATAATTGAGGTAAAGAACAAAATTGAAAGAAAATGGTTTAGGTACCATAGGCAACATATAGGCATTGTTGAATATTATCTAATGAGTCCTTCTCTGGCCCTTTGCACTCATCTACTCCTGTAGCATGTGCGATTATGGTAAAGTTGCCATAAAAAGTGTACAGATCTTACTGTACTTCGATACAGTTGCAAAGTGCATAGAAGAGTCGTTGACAGAAAACATAAAAGTGAACTGTGAACTGTCATATTCGTGCCAGTCTCCGTTCTCCGATGTTGACATTTTGGTTTTCTCTCGTTTCAATGAAAAAATAAAATAAATTTTATTTATCAAATTACTCATTTTGTGTAATGTATTTAGTATTTTGAATGAGTTTCTTTGTTGTTCGCGGCCAATTATATGTAAAACGAGATTTTTTTTTGAAAATAACAAAGTAAATCATTCTTTGAGACTGGACACTTCACTGAAAGTAATACGTAAATAATACAAGACAAAACAAAGACTTCAATTGAGCATTTTTCCTTGTATTTAATGTTTTAATTTGTCAACTCGGTGAGTAATAATCGCCACAGTTCTTGCTTATCAGTGTAGTGATAACCATAAACATTTTTTTCCCGTTTTCTATTCTTCTCCCCGAGAGTAGGCTTCGCTGCATTAACACTTGAATCACAATGCCGATCTTGTACAGTGTAGTCTCACGGGGAACTACCGTTCTGGCGAAATTCGCGGAATGCGTTGGCAATTTTGCCGAGGTCACGGAGCAAATCATGTCAAAGATATCCTTGGAGAATCATAAACTCACTTACTCCCATGGAAACTACCTAATTCACTATATTTGCGAGAACAAGATCATTTACATGTGCATCACAGATGATGTAAGGACAGATAATATGTGTTCTTAGTCTTTTATTGATTTGAATGCGTTTTTATTTCTAGGAATTCGATCGAACGAGAGCATTCTTGTTTCTGGCAGATATTAAGCAGAAATTTATTCAGACTTATGGCCTTACAGTGGCCACGGCAATCGCTTATGCCATGAACTCGGAGTTCTCCAAAATGCTGTCGCAGCAAATGGTCTTTTTCAGCCAGTCGCGGGAGGTGGATGCTATTTCTAGGGTACACGGACAGATTGACGAATTGAAGCACATTATGGTGAAAAATATTGGTAAGTTGTATGCAATAGATGTTGTTTCGTGTTCGAAACTTCTCAGGTTTCCCTTTGCGACTTTATTTATCTTGACTTCACTGAGGTATCAGGTTACTAGGAAGCTCTTTTGCGGCGTCATTGGTGTCGCGTATTGCAATATGTGTGCCCTAATCAGATTAGAATAGGCACAGGCGCTGTTTGTGGTTGATTTATAAATACATATTGGAATTTGCTATTTGATATCGCAGTCTGATGACATTCCATTTAAATAGTCAGTCGTCGGATAATTTTACGGTTTGATGCTTTAAATAAATCACGATTTTAGTTTGTACTTTGTTGATAAGTTGCTGTCCATTGTTCTGAATCATTCAACCGTTTGGAATGATTGCATTTATGTAACATAAAAATACTTACTATCATTAAAGCCCTTGATATTAGAATTTACTGGTGCGTGGATGTTTTGTCAGTAGGATCCATTTGCGCTAGATCCAAGCATTGGTCCGAAAGCAACTCTTTTGAATTATGAATCACCCATGCCTAATCTTAATCATTGCTAGGAATGCAGTTTAAATTTATCAGCAAGTTTCACCGCAGTTATCGGCTTATTTCTGTTCTAAATGTTCTAAAGTTGATAACATCTGACTATGAAAGTAAAGGTATGGTTGCTATGAACTTCAAAAGGTGAAAAAATAAGGTTGTTTTGAACTCGTTTGCCTCGTTTGCTCTTAATTGAGTTACGGTGCTTGTTCTCATTGTCGACTAGGTTGGATGTTGCGGTTGCGCGTGCGGCTTCAGTACGTACTTCTATTTAAAAATACAGCTACAATGCCCGATCCATTAGAGAACACCGGAGCCTCATCTTAGTGAGCAACGACATGAATGAAACGCATCAAATACGTCAGGATTTACACCCGACTAAAGTGGACTGCAGTAGTTATACCAGACCCGTATTTCTATTTTTCTCAATTTATATGTATCTTGGATTTTTAGTTGAACTACTTTTCTCTTACCATTATGCAACGTTTATGATTCTAAGAAATCCGATATCTTTACAGACACCCTTAAAGATCGAGGAGAGAAATTGGAACTATTGGTCAACAAAACTGAAAACCTTAGCAACAATGTAAGTGCACTTTCAATTGTTTTTTGTTTCCTTCGTTTTATATGCCGCCTTTTTCGCAGTCCGTAGCATTCCGCAAAGCATCACGCAATCTGGCTAGACAAATGTTCTGGAAAAATATTCGACTCTATGTGGTAGTTGGTGTAATAATTGTGTTTGTGATTTACGTTATTATCAGCATGGCGTGTGGCGGTCTCGCTTGGCAGACGTGCATCAATAAGAACTGAACAAAGTTTGGTCGATTTTATAAACTCTGTTTGAAAGATTTCATGAAATGCACCACACAATTGCTTGCAAATTACAACTGATAAGTATCCAACTAAAAATCAAACACAAACAGAACTATATTCGTTTAGACTTAGTAAAGCTCATGTGAATCCTTTCCGTATTCTACCCCATTATGGTAAAGGGACTATGGTTAATTTTATAATTTCGAAAGTGGAAAAATTAATCAAAATGTTATTTATAATATGTATAAATATCGAAAGTAGAAAACTAAATTTCAGTAAAAGAAACCAATTTATGTGAAAGTTTGAGATGATTAAATTAACGCGATTTATTTTATGATACATCAATTCTTGCATTCTTAGCGTTGAGCGATGCAACGAATATCTCTGTAAAATTAAATAAAATTTATTTACAAAATTGTTAATTGTTGCGGTCTTTTGATTTGTTACAATTTTGGAAAGGGAAAACACTTTCAGCTTTTAAAATGGAAGCCATAGATCAGGTAATCTTTAGTGCGTACAAAATATCTTTTAAAAGGTGTTATTTTTTAATAGAGATTTATCGGTTCCATTTATATAAATATATGTATATAAATATAAATTGGGGCTGTTCAAGAATGCCCAACAGTCAATTGGGTGATATAAAATTAGAGCAATCGGGTGCGACAGTGTAAACAACGCTGTTGTGTAGGTACATTGCCTAAGCTTGAAGACAAAGTCAAACAGTTGTTGTTTTAGTAAATTGTAAAATTCTATCACTCTATGAAACACCCGTTATATATACACTAACTTTTTTTGTGTGTTTAGTATGAACTAAACTCCAAGCTTTAATGAGGGGTTTAACCCGGTGGACTTAAAAGCTTTACAAAAAGATTATAAATTCCATGGAATAGAATAAAAACAATCAGTATTCACTTCGCTACAGGGTGTCATATTTTAAGTAATGGTAATTCCACATTTAATTTTTGCCATTTAAGTCAATAAGAGTCTGACACAACAAGAAAATTTAAACTTCTTGACGGTGCATGATGCATTCTTCGCACTCCCTATAGGAAAAAACAGAATTATTAAAAGTATGGTGCAAGCAGCCAGAACATACCCCTTATTTTATTTACACCATAAAAAAAGTTGATTTTTTTTTATTATTTAAAGTGCTTAACAAGTAGATTTCTTTTAGTGCTAATTCTGTTGTATAAATTGATATTGCTTCCCCCCAATTCGCTCCAGTTTTATGTTTCCAAATGAAAGTTCTCGAGGACGTTGAGTTCTTATTGCAATAAGAGTAATCAAAAACCTTAAAAATCACAAATCCGCTGGTCCAGAGGTGTTCTTCCACCGAGGTATATCAATTTCTTGCAAACCACTTACAAACACCGATCAGAATGGGTTTATGAACCAAATGAATATCTTTAAATTCTACGGGGAAATAAAATGCTTCAGGGATCGTAATTAAGTCTTTATTTCCATTTAATAATGATGGTTCCTTCTGGGATCATGATGAATATCCTTTATGCATGCCTCAATTACCTACACATTTATTTTCATTCTAATTTTACCGTATTTTGAAGTAAAACTTATCGATGTCCTCCTATTAAATTGTGATAATGCGACAGAGGACAACAAATGTCAAGGTTTTTTGAATTTCCAATTTTTTTTATATTTACGACAATGGCCATTGAACCATCGTATTTCAAATTAAACATAAAATTTCCTTATCATACTTCCAATGTCAGATTTGATTACACTGAAGTTCAAACAAGTTATAATCTTAAATGTTTCTAAATATTTTTGAGTAAGTAAACAAAACACTGCAATTCTTTAAATATCCTCCATATAGACGATGTCACCTCTCTTTACGCTACCGAGAGCTCTCAACCCCAGTTGGATGCCCATGCCTGGCGACTTTGTCTTAGAGCCACGTATTTTACGGAACCTAAGAATATGTCACTCAAATAAGCCGTTTTAAATTAGTAAAATAACCCCTTACGAGTTCAAAGTCCGTAAAGGTTCATTTTCGGAATTGCGTTCAGTTGTAAACGGATTAATATTTGTCATAACGCATCGATAGCACGGTCCCACAGTTTTGAACACTGCATTCTCTCCAATTTTAAGCCATTGCCAGCGGTCTTCATCGAATGCTGGTCCAGTGCTTTTAATATAAAAATTCCCGCGAAACTGCAAGGGATTAACCTTGTTTATCAGACGGGAATTCAGCTCTTGTACGGAGTTGTTATTGATAAGCATGTAGCTGGAGACATCTTGAAGTGCACCCTAAAATATACGCGAGCTCATGAGGTGGACATTGAGATTTTCTTAACTCACAGTATCTTGTTGCGTGCAGGCGCCACCTAAGAAATCCTTGTCGATTGGCTTCGTTGGGAACGGATATGGATAGTAGACCAATCGCAAACCATCAGGTTTTCCCAAAATGTATTGAGAAAACCATTTGTGATATTCTTCGCCACAGTCCATTACAGTGACTTCCGCGCCATGGATACTCGCCTGAACATCACCATTGGCCTCATCACCTATATATGAGTAATCAAAGTCCAAATCATCCATCCCAGGCGCCGAGATGATCAACTTTGTGCGACTGACAATTTTCGGAACGATTTGAAACATTTTTGGATAGGTCCGCGCCGAAACCATTTGCTTTGACTCGTCGATCAACATCAACGCTCTATCCTTGATATCACCTTCCCGGATTCCAAGATTCTCACAGACGGCCACATCTAGCTCGATTGCTGAACATGACTTTATCGGATAGAAATACAACTCTTCGAGGGTGCCGACTTTCTTCCATTTTCTCGGAATAGATTCCTTTTTTATGAACTTGTAATAAGCGTAGGTAAGTGCTGACAGGCCAACGCTCAGACCCACTCCAACAAAAACGTTCACTTGTGTTGCACCTAAAGGAGATTGATTTGAATAATAATAATTTGAAACAGCAGTAAGTAATGTTAACTAACGTGACATTCTTCTCGCTTTTACCGCTGATTATTCACTGAACTGATTGTTGCGTCTCCAGCAAACACTAACAGCTTGCAATCTCAAGTGAAATTCTTAAACAGTGAGCATGAATACCCAACCAACACTTTGGAAAAAAGCTGATGATATAAATCGCGACACTCTATGCCCGGCGTTTTGATCGTTGAAGTCAGTGCAGCGGTCTAAGGTCTTACTGTGAAAGCAAGTGTTTGTGTTATGCCAAATAAAACGCGATAAATATAGGCAAACCGCGATCGCGGCACACTCAGGAGAGCAGACACAAGCAATGAATTAATAATGTAGAAGAGAAGTGTTTATGAGCATGTCTAATTCGGTCGCAGATTTTGTTTACTGACTATTGATATTCCGGGCTGTTTCTTTCTGTTCGTATATTAGTAGGTAATAATTTATGTACAAAATTGCGCCAGTTATGACTTATGGGAGTTTATATACCTACCATAATTCGTGTTTGTTATGTATTTTCAATTTAAACAATTATTATGTACTAAACTGCTTGAACAGTTTCTTAATCATTCTCAATCATTTGGACCATATGTTCCCGAAAGGGTGACTTTTGTTTTCAATAAATAACATTTTGTATTTTTTATTCTTCTTGCTAATCTAGGAGTTAAATTCTACGAAGAATCCTATTTGCAAAAAAGTTTTGAAGTATCTTCAGCACAAGAAAGATTGGCACGATATTAATTGTATAGTTTAATAAATTATAAATCTAAAAGAAATCCCTGAAAAGTTGGAAGGCAATGTCTGTAAAACGGTCGACAGTAACCGTATACTATTTTACGTCGTATAGACAAAGTTTACAAAACGCATATACTCGCACTGATTTTCCACATCTCTGTAACACGGGATTGTGGCAAGCGGGGTCTCGCCCAAGTTGAATGACAAGGCTCTGCAAACCGCTCTATATTTTAGAAATTAGTATAGCGGGTATAGGTAGAACTTGTTTTATTTAAATATCGATACATCGTTTTCGATAGCTTGTGAAACACTTATCTTTTCTGCATTAAGACCGTAATTTTTGAAAAGAAACATTCCATGCTTTAATCGTTTTGCTAAAAAGCCTTTTCAAAGTGTTTGAAAAATTGTTTAAACACATTGAGTTCTACCGCACTAGGTCAAATGCTGAAGCCATTGCTAGATATTTTTAATTTATTCAGCGAAAAGTTTTTCGACTTTGCTTTGGAACGGATTAGACAATAGTTAAAAAGAATTGTGAGACTTCTTAGGAATTAAGCTTTGTAAGACTATTCTTTGATAACATACTTATTTGAAAGGAAAGAAAAGGGATAACCGCATTTTGCGGAAAGTAATCGGATTCATCACCCAGTTTAATCGTACCTACTTATCAAGAAATTTCAAACACAAACAACCAGGGCAGACCCCTCAATACCCATCTGAAATACAGCTACAGTGGTACGTACTGATAACGAAAGCTGAATCTCCACCGAGATAGCCCGTCGTATCAAACACGTCAGAGCTGATTGAAAGCGATTTAGCTGGGACATTAAGATTCTCGTTCACAAAATAGGTAGTACCCTGTACCCCTTCGTTTGAACCAGTTTTGTGATCAAAGTTATAGTTTTTCCTTATGAGTTCATTTCGATTCGCGGTTACTTTTGGAGTGACAGTTGCTGTTGCCGGATCGTCTTTCCTACTGTACTTTCACTTTGCGCGCAGACGTTATGCCAGAAATCGTACACCAAACGAAAGCGATTGGAAATATGCTGGAACTTTGAACGAGATCATCATGTACCCTATAAAGTCCTGTGGCGGGATCGAGCTTAACGAGGCAAAGTGCATGAAATACGGATTAGAGTATGGGAGCTTTCGCAATAAAATACTGATTCTAGTTGATGATGAGGACCGCGTTGGATTTGCTGGCAGTCGACCTGAGATGTGGAAGATTAAATCGAAAATTCTTGAAGACGATGAGTTGGAAGTTACAGCACCATCAATGGAACCGTTATTTATAAACTTTGCACAGTTGATTAAAGGCCGAAAGGAAGTGTTAAAATGCGTGGAAAACTTGCAAATTCCATTAATCGAGTGCGATCAGCAGTATGGAAGTTGGTTTTCGAAGTTTCTCCTCGGAAAGGACAGTGGTATGCGGATGTTTGTTTGTATAACGCCTAAACCGAAGAAGAGATTTCTCCGAAAGAATGTGGTACCTATGTGAAAATGTTTATTAATAAAAAAAACACTCTGTCTAACTTGTAACACTTCTTTCCCATGCTTTAGGATCTAAGTCCATTTATGGCCATTAGCGATAAATCTGTATCCGACTTAAATGCTCGTCTTACAGACAAAGTCCACCACTGGCAGTTTCGTGGTAATTTCCTGATCAATACTCATTTGCCCACCTTTGCTGAGGACAACTGGAAATGGATGCGAATTGGAAAAGATGCTATCTTCCGTTATAAGGCGCCATGCTACCGTTGCATTCTTCCCAACATCAACCCGTTCACATGCGATCGCAGTGCAGACTTTGAACCTTTGAGAACCCTAAAGCGGTAGTACAACTTTCAATTTATCATTTGCAGATCTACCATGCAGTTCTGTTCCTTAATATAGGTACCGAATGAGAGCGGGACAGGTTGAACCAGAAATGGGAATCTATTTTGATCTTCACACAGAGGGTATTGTGAAGCGTGGCGATCCCGTGTACGTTATCGCGTGAAAACACGTTTAACTGTTTTAAATAAAATATAAAAAAACTTGCAACTCGTTTTGTTCGTAATTGTTTATTAGTTTTTTTGTTCTCTGGGTAAATGGAGCGGAGCAGAGCGCAGTTTGCATTTGATGAACTGTCTCTTTAATGTCGTTTTCCATTGGTTTCACTCGGGGATCCACTCATTCTGAAATTCATGTCGTTTTCCATTGGGCAAAAAGAAGCGTCCGGAAGAGTCCGGAATCGAAAAAATCACTCCTGAAACCGTTCCATTGGCACAAAAAATACTCTTCTGGTGATTCTGAGGAGAGAATTTCGCTTCTCGATTTGAAGTCAGAATCCACTCAAGAAGCACTCACACAAGTGTAATTTGTGTATTGTAATCTTGTTAATCTCGGATTTCTTAGCGAGATTTACACCTTCTCTCACTAACACCAAAACATTTAACATCTGTCAAATTTTGAAGTGTGTTATTATTTACGTTTTTAGGCGACGAGTCTGCGAAAAATAGAGAAAAACTTGCATTTAGCCGCTGCAATGGATATTAACATAACTGAATGGATCTTTTTTAAATACAAATTATAATTTAAGAACAGCTTACTTTTAGTGACTCACCAACGTAAATGCAAAGAAAGAGTAATCTCATTTCTTGTTCCAATAGGCATGGAAAATCTGAAATTTGAGAGCAAAATTTGAGAATCCCAAAGGAAAACGACATTAGCAATGAGGACACAAGCTGTGCTATACAATTTGACACTCTATTGAATATTTTTGAGTCGTGCTTTGTAAGATTTGTAGGTTAACATCAAGCCTAAGCATCGCAATAAATCCATGCATCTTCTTGGACTTGCAGTCAATTTGGGAATAATTTGACAGGATACATATTAAATATCGTATGATCAGTGACACCAAACTTAACCTCATTAGAGCAAAGAGCGGTAGGTACGTCTACCAAACAGCGCCTTATCCATAAAGCACAGGCTAGTCGAGTACTGCTAACTATTTCTTTTTGCCTCGGTCCCAAAACATTCACTTAGCTTACCCTGATAGTATAACAACTCCTCAACGATGTCTAATTTTTAACAAATCTTTTCATATATTTACTATTTTTTAGCTTTAAGAAAATTTAACAAGCTTCGAACTCACAAATGTGACATTTTTCATATAAAATGGTCTTCTCTGATCTACAAAATATTAAAAACAATTAATAGGTATGATTCGTATGAAATAGTCCAAACACGATATTTTATCTTCCAAATCGCGTTATAATTAAGTAGGTAATATTCCCGCCTGCATTATTATCTATTCACTTGCGTGAGCGTGCGTCCTAAACAAAAAATATTTCCATAAACTTTTTCTCATGCGTTAATACTGCATACAGTGCATCGAATGAAACCGGGACTAGTTGACCCAGAGACGGTTATTAAATTTGTAATCTTCATATAGCGAGGGTGTCGTGAAGCTCGGCTGTCCCGTACACATTATCACAGCCACATAAAGATGTGTTCGTAAAATTCCAAATCAAATTATAACTGGTTTTCTCTGTTATTCTTATATTTTATTTTGCTTGTTTTTCCACTTTCTCTATGCAGAAGAGAATTGCCTCCGAGCCTGCAAAGCAGAAGTACATAAAGATTACAATCTAGTATATGTTCCTCCATCAGACTCCACAGATCTCACGCCACTACACGCTCCGCCACGCCACCTGACTAATATTAGATTGTGGTGGTTGCATAAAGAGAACACCATAATATTATCTCGGTTAGATTCTACAGAAACAACAAACAACACACTTTTATACGACAGTTTGTGCAAAAGAGTGACGGAGTGGGTTCAAGTTTCTCTCGATTCGGAATCGGAGTTGAGAATGATTTTGAACAAGTGCCGGTGATAGTGGTGTCGGTGTTGTGTCTCGAATGTGTCATCTTGCAGTTGATTGCCATTGAAAAGAAAAACAGAAAATCATTTTTAGTGACACTGTTTATTGTTTGTTGCGTCTTCCATTATAGTATCAGTATCATGACGTGTAAGTGTGACAAATTGATTAATATTGATAAATATTGTTTATGATAATGGTTGTAAATATAAGTGGGAATGTGGCAAATTATGTAGTATAGAAAAGGGTGAGTTCTCAATGAGATGAAGGGGTTGCATCTAGTGGTTGAGGTGACTGACAGTGACCTGCGCAATGGTGATACATTTTGCAAAAGTGCACGAGGTTGCGAAGTTATATTTGTGTTGCGATTATACCTACTTGTACTTCTGCATGATTCGGAACGAACGATATGAATGATAAGAGAGATTCTTCGTTTACTTTTCAACATATCTGTTAACAGTCAACGTCTCGCCTAGATAAAAACGAAAGCTTGCAACAGATAAGCGTTTTTGTAAATTTGTACGAATTTTTGTCATTTATGTAGAATGTCGGATAAGATTTCATTTGATACAATAATAATGTGATCAGAAAAGAGCGAGATAATGTAAAGACCAAGTTTAAAAACAATTCTGTTCTCTACCATTAAAGTAAAAAGCGCTAAGCAAAAAGTGAACAATTCTACTTAGATTTAAGCAGTTGTTAAGTTAAAGAAAATGTGCAGATTACTTTTGAATTGGCAAATGTAAAAGCTTCACCAGATATTTACGAAGGTATGTCGGGGGCGTATACGCAACTATATATTTTGTCAAACAGTGCTCCTCAAAATATAGCTGCTCAGCTTTAGTTTGCATACTGTAGATGGTGTAAGTTCTGTAAAAATTAATGTGAAAAGTTTCTAAAAAAATATGTGTAACATCTTGAGCCACCCTGTATTATCAGAGTTACCTTCTTCGTTTATACTCTACAGTCTACACAACTCCTAAAAAAGGACACAATGAAAATATCTAGTTATCACTAGGTAGCTTTTGGCTCTTGATGCATATAGTTTAAGACAAGTTTTGGGTGCATCTCCCGAATTTTTCTTTAACCTTTTCCAATGTAGGTCATCATTCATCTTTCTGTAAGTACTTACTTCCTTTTTCTCGTTTTAGCATTTTTTCAAAACATTGACCAAACTCGTCTATCCATCTACATTGCGGCTGGAGTGGGCGCTATAACCGCGGCTAGTGCCATGTACGTTTATAGACGCTACCGAGATAACTTCGTTCCACCAAAAGAGTGGAAAAAAATTGGAGAACTAACAGATCTAATTTGCTACCCCATCAAGTCATGCGGACCAGTTCGTGTAAGCTCGATGAATTGCTTAAAACTCGGCTTACAAAGTCAAATTATACGCGATAGGTGAAATAATAAATTGGTTAAATTATTAAACTAAACTGTTTTTTTTTTCTCATTCAAGAGTATTCATGGTTGTGACGACTAATGGCGAATTTGTGACCGCTAGGCAACAGCCGAAGATGGTCCTGGTGCAACCGAATTTCCAGGAGAATATAATGAAATTGTCGGCACCAGGAATGATCGATGTCGAAGTTGATGTAGAAAGGCTTTACAAGCTCACTCCCATTACGACCTTTGTATGGGGTCAGAGTGTTCAAACTGTAGACTGTGGAGAAGATGTTGCTCGCTGGTTCTCCCGCTATATTCTCTGTGAAGACTTTGGGCTAAGATTGATGTATTATCCGGATGACCATTCGACACGTGATGTACGTCCACATAATAAAATTTTCAGCACAATGCTTAAGGAAGATTCGGTGAGTTCCAAGATAACGCTTAACCTACGCAAGATAACTGAACTGTTGTTTAAAGGGAGCTCTTCACGACGCCACGAGCTTTATGCTCTTTAATGAGAGTTCCGTCGCTGATTTGAATACCCGCTTAGAGAATCCGGTGTCAGTTATGAATTTCCGACCCAATTTTCTAGTAAAAGGCCCAGCTGCTTACGAAGAAGATGACTGGAAATGGTTGAAGATTGGAGATGATGTCATATTTAGAAGTGTCAAACCCTGCACAAGGTAAGTCTGCTTTGGTTTAGAAATCGCTTTGCATAAATGATTCCGACTCTGTTTTGCAGGTGCATCTTTACAAATGTTAATCCAGAAACTGGCAGCCCAAGTCCAGATGGAAATCCTTTGAATACACTCAAGGGATACAGGCAGTTTGCCAAGACGGGGGCGAATCCTGTACTGGGAATCCATTTGGGACTGCGAAAAACCGGACAAATAACTGTAGGGGACGCTGTTTACGTTGAGGGCTAATGATGATGAGTTTGTGGGATGAGGGAACAAATGATTTGATCAAAATATATTCAGGACTTTTGCAACGCTAATAGACTAGATATTTTATACACTGAGACCAACATGCAATAAATGAGAAAATATTATAATGCTTAATAATTTAATTCATGTGACTTGTAAAAACAATTCCGCAGCGCCTAATAACAAATTTTAGTCGCGACCTTAAAATAACGGCAGCTCACAACGAAATTTGCATGGAAAATATAGCCACTGTGAACTAATAAAATTAAGAATCGAAGCTAGAAATGTTTATTGGTAATACCCAATATCAAAAAGTCGTGCGTAATGTCATAAAGTCATTAATGGTTACAATTTTACTCTCTTTTGTTTTCATTTTTGCACCCCTTCATGTTCAGAAAAAACACTAACAGTGCACTCAAAGGTGATTTATTTGCCTAATAGCTATCTTTTACAAATGCTGTCATATATGTGAAGCGGCTTCGACGACTTGTTTTTGAAGAGAACCTTCCTCTTTTAAGATTATCTTCCAGTCCGTTCAAACCTAAAATTTTTCTGTATTAAAATCGGGTTATCGGATGTGCGATCCTTCTTCTGTTGAACGAATAATAATCCCCTAGATTTGTTTGCACACCTTTCTTGAATATATTGGCAAAATCTCCCTCTAGATGATCATTTTGTTCTTTTACGAAGGTTTTTGCGAATCACAGCTAGCAGCAATCGCCGCTAATTTTGCCATTTCATACGAGACAGGCGATGCAGCCTGGGATTCTCAGAAGAACTCGCTGGCAAATGAAATCTTCTTTCAGCCAAATTAAATGGAACAAAATAGTAATGATGCAAATACAGCGCGTCGTGTAACAAAAATAGTAAAAAAAAAAAACAAACGCGCTTACAAAATGACAAACACACAATTTTGTATTTATATCCTTGATCTACAATCTAAAACTTAAATAGGTATTAAAAATATACATATACGTATGTTTAAAACATTTTCACATTCTCCATTTTTTTTTCTAACTTAATGCTCCATATAAAATAAAAACAATAATAAAATATACATTTACATATAGTTAACAGATCTCCGAATAAGCAAGGATCAGCTCTCTCTTTTTCATAATTAATAACCAACAAAAAAAAGGACGTGATTTTTTTTTTTTTTAGTGACTTTGACTACCATTATTGAGTGTGTATATGGGGTTTTATTCCAGCCTCAATATGTTTAAATAAAATAAAAAAAAAAGTATAAGAAATACACCACAGTCATTAAAAATATTTACAAATGTTTTGTAGATACACTGTTTGATTAGAAGGAGGAGGATATTCTTCTTTACTTGCGCCTGTTATACTGGATACAGCCTTGAAAGCTTTTCAATCGTTTTTGTTTTCAAAGAGAATCAGCATAACAACAAGATGTTGCCATTAAAAGTGTTGCCTCTTTTTTGTGAATCGGGTTTAGGTGCACACTAAGTGCAAGAGATTGAAGACTCTTAAAAGGAAGAAGAAAAAGGCTACAAGAAGGATAATACAGCTATACAACGAATTAGTTATAAGTAAATAAATTAATTTTTTTCTTCGCTTTAAAGTTGAATTGGTATTGCGGGTGTGATATTGTGCTTGCAGATATGCGAATTTTGTTAAAAAGACAAGTTTTGTTTTTTCTATTTCAATAGTGGCACATGGTGTGTGCGATGGATCAGTTTGGAATTCGCGTAAGGCGGTAGAAAACCGACTTAGATGAGTGCTGTGATCAGTCGTGCTTTGAAGTTGACCAGACGTTCGCTTGTTGCCGCAACGCGCTGTGAAGTAGAAGTGTTTGATTAGAAAGTGAAAATCGGCTGAAGGGGTTTGTGTACTAACTAGAATTAGATCTTGGATAAGGTTGGCCAGACCACGGTTGGCGAGGACCACCAACCTTGTGACAGGTCCGGGAATACCTTCGGTGTAACCATCAGCGGTCCTTTGGCTATCTGTGTCGTTGCTGTCGGTGGAGGCATCCGTGCTATCGCTGCTGGGCGCATTAGCTGCTTCATCGCCATTTTGGGTTTGCACACTGCCGGAGAACAACTGTTGGAAAGTAAATTGGATAAAGTAGGTATAATGAAAAGAAAAATATTTCTTTTCGTACTGTACATAAATCTCTCCACGAACTTTTGTCTCGGGAAATCATTGCATCGTAAACATATTTTAGAAAGATCACTAAGAAAGTTACTGCGCCGTACTAATAACCAATTAAAGTCCCGACAATCAATTTGCGGAAGCTCACAATTGGGAAACTTTCATGGCAAATATAGCCACGGCGAACTACTTAAATTTAATGTCGAAACTAAAAAATGTTTATTGGTAAGGCTCACTGTTTTCTACGCTGTTATAGGTCACAAAAAATAAGCCACTAATATACTTACTCTAATAATGTCAAACAAAAAGTTGCCAGAGTTTCCCTTGCCACCATCAGCACCATTTGGTGATGATCCTCCAAAAGCTAAGAATCTGAAATAAGAATAATTTCTACCCTCGGAACGTTTTGCAAACAACTCATGAACTCACCTCTTATTACGATCATCTGGATCAGCGACATCTTCATTTGAATCTAAATTCAGCTCATCAATAGCTGGTGACTTTGATTCAGCGGTTTGTTGATTATTATTGCTGGTCGTCTGAACTTCATTTGTAAGTGTCAGCTTTTGGTTTGCATCAACGCTTTCGGCTTCCGTAGCTTGTCGCGCAACTCGAATTGTCTCCTCCAGTTGTTTGTTGAGCGCTTCTAAATCAATTGACGCTTCGTTGCCACTTTGCTGATTTGTTGTTTACAATTTATTGTCGACAGGTGGCAAAACGCAGGCAATTCAAAATGTGTTTCATTTTTATTTTATTTTAGGTTATGGGTGGTAGTAGTGGTGTGGGGAATTGAGTGGTGAAGGTGTATTTTTTTTTTTGCCGGATGGGAAAGATGCAAAAAATTATGCGGTATAGCAAAAGTGTCAACAGAGTTATTGGGATTTGATTTGTTTGTGCAAATGAATTTTGTTTTATATTTTGATTTGAATTTCGTTAGCGTTATTTCGATTTTTATGGCGAACAGTGTAAATAGAAAGAAAGAAAAAAAAAAAAGAAAAAAGCATGACATTAATGAATTTTGCCAATTGTTGTATTTTTTTTTGTGTTTACACTAACAGATCAAACTTAAATTAAAGTAAAAAGATGTTTGTTTTTATTCAGTATGACACAAACTACGGATGATAATTTCAAACGTGACAACTTATTGCGTTATATGTCAAAGTGACATTTTATCGAAACGTTTCCTATTACAAATTGAACGCAATGAGTAGTTTCGCTTGTCATTTTATTATACAATTCGATTATTGTCATGTCTGAAGTTGGTTTCAATTCGATTGTTGTTGTTTTTTCTTTATAGTTCCTAACCAAAATATAATGCAACTAAACAAAAACTTTCCTGTGCGTCTAATGACAATGGCACACGCAAGGATTTCCCCCCATCATTAAAATAAATTTATTATTTTATTTCCCCCCTTCATTAACATTAATTTAGACAAATACACAGCATGAAAAAAGAGAAAGAGAGCAACAGATATAATGCAAATGGATGAGAGAAAATGTACAAAACCCTCTAAAAAAAGAACTTGGACCAACGATTATGCAGATGTTAGTCACAAATGGTAAGATAAAATGACATACACAATTTTATCATGCAACATCTGTCAAAATGAAATCGAACATCTCTGCCACATGCAAATGGAAAAAATTGATAAATAATATCACATGCAAAATGTTGAAAGGTAAAATTATAAGAAGGCAGACACAAGTAAAAAAGCTTTTAAAGCGAAGGAAGGTCGATCGAAAGGGGTTTATGGACGGTGGGAGACTAGTGAAAATGTTGACGTTTTGACAATGGATGGCAACGGCTGTTTTTTTTTTTTCTTTCATAAAGGCTGATCCTCTTCAGCTTGATTACGATCAACTGTTGATTACGTGTAACTGTAGTTATTATTATTGTTGGCTGTGTTCGGATATTATGGAGCGAAGCTGTTGTAGTTGGTGACTGGTGGTGTATCGGTGTTATTTCTACTTGTAATAAAATAATTTGTGGAATTTAATATACGATTAATATTATCAATTATATTGATGATCTGCGTGTCATTAACACCCGACGCTGCCGGCAGTGTTGATGATTCAATCACAGACAATGTGGTATTATTCCACGGCATTGTTGAACTCACATTGTCATCGAATGACGTTGACACTGTCGTCGATGTTGTACTGGAAGAGCTGTCGCTACTTTCCTCATCGCTGTCCTCGGGGCTAAATGTTGGCAATTCGATTGATACTTTAGTGCCCGACGAACCGCTACTGCCGCTCGAGCTGGAGCTATCGTCGTCGTCATCATCGAAATCAGCATCGAAGTCGGTACGTGCACGATTGGCAGTATTGCCCTGAATCGCTGTACGAAGGACTGTGGGTCCGAGGACGCGGAGAATTTTCGAAATAATACGGTTTGCTTGATCGTCGATTTGCTACGAAAAAGTGAGCGGCAATATGAATTTTTATTTCAGGCGAAATGCTTTCTTTTCTGTTTCAATTTTAATGAGTGGTTTTTATGAAGTAATGATAGATATTTGAATTGGATTAGTCATGCCAGATAGGGCATTATTTGATTCAGATACAGTTAGTATAGCATGCCAGTTTGACAACCATGCTTGTATAGGGCAAACAACATGGAGATGAAAAGTGAGGTTCAGGAGTGAATTCAAAATGTTGCAGGTGGATTTCGCTGTCTTTAATGCAGTTAATTACTTTTGTTGTTAACGATGTAGAATTTGAATTTAATGGCATGCACTTATAAAAAGTTGAGAGAACTACAATCTTAAAAAAGCTTTCAGTAGATATTCAGATCAAGAGTACCAGTTTTATGGCCATGTAATTTGGGCATAAAATTCAATTGCTTAATTGAGTTAGGAGATTGTGTAATTTCAGTTGCAAAACACACTTAGTATTAAGCGGTCACCGTAATCATGCAGTTTCTATTTTAAATTAGTGCCAACGTCTACTAAACATGAAAACATGGAAATATTTCCCCTTCTTAAGGCACCAAGTGACAAAGAACAGAAACAGGAACAGAAACTGAAACAGAAAGTTTTTTCGTTCTGTAGTAAATTCTGGTTCTGTTTACGTTTCTCCCTCAGCTACACAAAACTGAAACAGAAACAGACCCGTAAAAACATGTCGCTGTAGCAAAATATTGGGTGACAGTCATTATACATTATTTGGTGATTTCTCACGAAATCTATTATACTCTCCTCTTCGTCTACTAAAAACTTTTTTTTCCATTTTTCGTTTGTTATTCATACGTGGTCATCACAATATACAATAGTACGATGCGAAACAAATAGCCAAAATTTGCAGAAAAATGCAAACAAAAAAAACCTCTCCCCCACTATAAATTCTAATTTCTGTTGCTGGCAGCAATGTAGACGTTCTGTCGTCAAACAGCCATTTTTCTGTCGCTAAATTCTGTTGCTGAAAAAATTATGTTCTGTTCCTAATTCTGTCTCTGTTGCAAATGTATGGGATTCTGTTTCTGTTCCTGTTTCTGTTCACTAATGTCTGCCAGCGTGCTTTTCAGTCAACTTTTTGCCATTGACAGATATTCAAAAATAAGTTCTATGAGCTCCTGTAAAGAACTCTTACGCTATAGCAATTATTCGTTACTTGTTAATTTGGGAGTTTTCATCGGAAACTTGTGTTCAAACTTTGTCTGATTTATATTTTTACCATATTTCGATGTCAGAAATTTAATTATCAAAGGCTTAAGCCTATTTCCAATATCATTCGACAAAACTTCGATTTTTTGTTAACGATACTAAAATAATTTTAATTTCAAATATAATTTACTAATCACTGTGTTTTGAAACGTACGCGAAGTTGGCAATTCAAATATAAATAATAAATTCAAGTCAGAACTGCATTAAATGAGCCTAAGGTAGAGTTACTTCATTGACCAACATAACAGATGCGATGACAGACATGCGATGTGGGTGCAACAATCGATAGTTCAAACAAACGGAAGGCGTTCAGGTTTAAAGTAGTTGCAGTGCACCGAAGATTCGTTAATTTTTTGCAGAGCTACGCGTTTCTCATTCGTGACTGAAGAAAGATGGCAGCAGTGATAAAATCAAAAGCGTTTTGTGATCACACGAAAATGACACTCAAAAATCAAACAGTTTTGTAGCCTCTGATCCAGGATAAGAGGGGGAGGTTACTTAGATTATATTTAGCAGACTTACTCAAATAACTTAACTCAAATCTTAGATGTAATAAACACGTACATATCATGAGAGGTAAGACGGTTGGTTGGACTAATCAATATTTGAAAACATTGGCCATGAACTGGCAATCTTTAAGCACAAATACATAAAACAAAGATGAACCAAAATACGAACGCAACACAGAGGCAGATTTATATGAAATCCGGTAATTAGTTTCAAAAATTAAACGAATCTTGATGATTAAAAAAAATTATGGTCGACATTGACTGAAACAAAAATTATAGCTGTAGAACACTCGCCTTACAATGTTGTGTCAAACTGACAAATTATGCAAAACTATACGTACCTTAAATAACTATTTCTTCTTAGCTACTATTTTTTGACCTTTCAATTAACATAGCTATTAAATTGTTTCTTTTTTCTGCGAACAATTTACCTAGTAAAACATGCAAAAATAACAATCTGTCACATTGTTCGGCGAAAGATCACTGATCTTTCACATTTAACCAGCAGTTTGGCCTTATACATATTTAATTCATACAGATTAAAAACTGCAATGCCTACGTAGCTGTCAAAAAAATACATTCGCTTGACGTGCATTCGTTTCTTTGTACCTCGTTAAGGTTGACATCCTCAACCTTAACGCATAAACGCAATAAGCATAACAATTATGCTGTCGTGCCAATTCTCCCAAAGTGTCATAAATATCAGTCGCGGATTAATTGGTCCACACCGAGTCGACACACTTTCGTTGAGATTTTTGACGCTAATGTAATTGTTATCGCATGCAACTTGGTGTTGCGCGTCGTGATGATGACCAACCGGCTAAAGGTAATCCAAGAAGTTTTATGTAAAAAGTTGAAATGCGGCAGCAACAAGGCGAACGGCCTTTTACTTTCCAAGAAAACTCGAAACCACTTCTGAAAGTGATCCTAACGAGCGTCTATCATATGCTGGATGATGTAGAGCATGGTGATTGAGATTTGTAACACTGGGTGCTTCAACGACTGTCTAATGAGAGAATCAATTAAAGTTGCTATTTGCAATGCTAATTGAGTTATAGTACTTTGAAACATAGTTCGTTATGCGAAACATAGTGTAGTACTGCATGGAAGGCCTTTGTTCTGACCCGTAACTGATGAAACTGCCAATTACTATAGAAGACACAGACACAGCTGATGTGAATGCGAATGGTGAGCGCCTGGCCCGTTTGCATATTAAGGTAGTAGATGGCGTATTCATTTGGAATATTGATAAGAAGCTTAAAATACCGTGTAAGGCGATTCGCAAACAGTAATTAGGTATTCAGTGGGGGCTCTCGAGATTTGTTTTTCTCAAGCCATTGCCATTATGGAATATTATGTTAACTGTGGAGAACAATGGCAAAGTATGTGAGGAATTCGTTACCTTTGTGATGTCTGGGAAGAGATCTCGTAAGAGTCCGATCGTTCTCTTATTTCTATCGGTTAATTGTTCGGTGGTGCCAAGTGTGAGGACATCCAGTTCCTGGAATTAAAAAATAAATAAAAAATATTTTCAGAAAATGGTTGAAATCAGATATATAAAAATGGAATGCGGGGATCTGTACAATTGTAACTTGACATCTCCGCGGTATTAATGATTGACATACAATACGAGACGTGCGGGAATCTGTAACTAACAGTTGAAGTGTAGGTAGGAAGTGCTCACTATTGTGAATCGTGAGAGGAATGCAGCTAAATTGAAACAGGAACCATATATTGCAAAAATCGGGAAGAGGAATTTTTGAAATTTAATTCAACACGACTGTTCTCACATTATGTCTTTCTTTCTGAAAGCTACTAACTTGCACATTTAGATCCAGTTGTCAAAGGCTACCGAAGCTAGACACTTACCAAATTGAAATACTAATGACAGGTTTCGAGTTCAATAAACATTGAGCGCACCAGCAGTTGGCTTGGCATACAATGACTCATCTGGGTCGTCTAAACCGAATCATTATGGTTCAGGGAGCTTACAAAAACTATTTCTTCGTTCCACCCAAAGCCCGACGCACGAACAGTGAGACCGTACAATCATTTGTGTAATAAATATTGAATCAGCCAAAATGTAAAGGAACTACATGCTGCCAACTAGAAACGAATAACTTCCTCGGCAGTTGGACTTACAATTTTCGATAGGAAGCTACTACTTCGAACTATTTAACTCATGGGGAACAAATTGAATAGAAACATAGCAAAAGTGAACGTCAAACTCCGATAAGATCGAACTCTTTACTCTATTGTATTTTTCATCTTCCTTTCCTCTCACTCTGGTGACACAATCTTGAAAGTCATGTCTTATGTGGCACGTAA
Organism: Cheilosia variabilis; assembly: GCA_951230905.1. Classification (NCBI taxonomy): domain Eukaryota; kingdom Metazoa; phylum Arthropoda; class Insecta; order Diptera; family Syrphidae; genus Cheilosia; species Cheilosia variabilis. The sequence continues at coordinate 59,282,124 of OX579677.1, read as the reverse complement.
ATTTAAAGTGTGTAGAAAATGATTTATTATTTTTCACAGAAAATCAACATTGAAAAATAATTTTCTGCAAGGTGATCTTCGAAAACGATCTGGGTTTAAGAGTTTCGTGTCGCTTTGTCATAACTTTGCACAATTTCACTGTTCCCGCCTATCTGTCAAAATGTTCAATGACTCAACGATATATACAGGGGCCAAATTCCGCAAGAGGATGAGCTCTTTTGTGTAGGTACACGAATTCCGCAAGAGTGTAAGTAGGATTTTTTGACAGTTTTCGTGCACACAATTTAAAAAATGTATTCACTCTGTTTTCGAATGGGAATTGAGGAATTGAAGCAAAATGGAAAGCAATGAAAAAAGCGAGTGATGAACAAAAAAAACTCACAGAACTTAAACTACATGGGCAGTGAGTGTGAGTTTCGTTATGCGTGTGCACGGGCGAAAAACTCACTCTTGCGAAATTGTGCCCCTGGTTTGACGACAGTATCCATAAATGTGTAGCTGGGGCAGTGATGCCAACCCGGATCGAAGTTTTTAGGCCAAAACCAAAAAAATATGCCTTTTTCAAAAGAATTATGCCTTTTTGGTAAAAAAGATAAAACTGCATATTTTAAAATGGCAGTGGCAGTGCAAAGAACCTACGAGGTGATTCAAATTTGTTAACAAAATGTTGGTCGATAGATAAGTAACCAAACCATTTCCACAAAAAAATGTAGACGACGGCGCGACCTTAGGCCTCGGTTATAGCCATACGTAAAATGCAACCGAAAATTTTGGAACAGCATAAAAATAAGTTTTTTTACGCTTAGGCGATCATAGCAAAATTTCTGTCAGAAAAAATTTCCCTACGAAAACAATTACAACATTTATATAAACCACCAATGATTGGATTCCATCAGAAAAAAAATTTCTGACAGATGGAACAGTAAAGAAATGAAATATTTCAGTGGAATGATTTGGATTTTTTTTGTCGTATTAACTGAGATTTTATGAATTTGGGAAAATTGTACAGAGATGCAATGCTGTGTGTAATTTGTTTTCCAATATTTTGCGGTTAAGCCAGGTTACTATAATGGTAGAATTTCTACCCCTGGGTTAACTTTAGTATTCCATAAATAATCTTTTAATGTAACCTTTTTAATAAATCAACAAAAGCCTTTAACACTGTTAATTTTGAGCGGTTTTAATAGGAGAGTAGAGACCAACTTTTATTGAAGGGACAAGAATTGTTCATATCATTGAAGTGTAGCTCCGTACAGTTGTATCTGTCATTTTATGGTGAAGACAAAATCAAGGCAGTAGGAATATTCACCTAAAATCAGTCAATCGCTCGAAATTAAACACTAATTATAAAAAATAGAGTCTCGACTTGCTTTTCAAGTGCAGCTGCATGTTGGCTTGAACTGTATTACTGCCGTGCACTCCTTAGAAGCCTGAGACTTTTTTGAAAACATCTTCACCGTACTTTGATAAAGAGTGATATCAGTCGCAGCGTTAATGCTTAAATCAATTACATGGCTGTGATAGTTTTCAAATAGAATGACTTACACAAATTTGGGACTCAATGCAATTGTTTCGACAGTAATTTTTACTTTTGTAGCATTTAAGCATGAGCACAAACACTGATCAAACATAGTTGTAGTTGCCAACAATTCGTTTGCTATTTTCTTAAACAAATTAAACCGAAACACATTAAAACTCCAACCATGAACAACGGACCGCGTAAGCATTCGAATAGCAAAACGTTTTCCCGCAAACGTACTTCAACTGTTTGTTAATAACAATGCAATGTACTGTTACCCAAACAAACGCTTTGCGGAATAATTTTACCCGCCCATTGTATTTATTATAGACGGAAAGGTCACTGAGCCTCTGCCTCTGTGCCATATAAACTGCTTTCTTCGAAAACAAAACTTTGCGCACACTGTTTACGCTAAAATATTTGATTACATCGCTGACATAACCGCCTACCTTATGACCGAAAAACCACTGATGTAACATCAGAAAGTACCGACTATCCGGCAATGCAGCAACAACAACAGCGACTAAAATGTGTTACAATTACTTAACGTCTCTTGAATGAGAAGTGTAACGGAGCCCCAAACGAAATGAGGCAACCACGAGATTCGTTCCGTCAACTTTGTTTCTTCTCTGATTTCCATTTAAATGTTGTTGTGGAACAGGCTACTGATCAGATCACGCATCCATGCCAGTGGCGCTGCATGCATCGGCCAAAGCGCAGCACAGGTAGGCAAAGAGGCCGATACCAAGATCATTGTGCGATCTCCGATGTAAGATTAACTCAGCACTTAGTATTGGCTTCGTTTTCAGGCAGGGCTTTGGCTTAGTCGTGCTTACACAATTTAACATTATCTATTGAATAACATGGGACAGATGATGATGGTACCAGGGTGGACCCTGAGGCGTAAATTGTGCGCGTGCCATATGGTTTGCAGTATTAACTCGAGTGGGAAGGAAGACTTTCTCTGGCAGTTGCCTTAATCGGAGTGTGGCACGAATAGTGCAGTAAAGTCACAGAGCTGTGCAGTTAATTGCCGTTTATTGTCGTTAGTTTGAGGGTTTTAAACTGGAAGTCGAAGGTCGAATGGAATTTCAGATCATTTCCTTGTTTGTCCGGTTACAAGTTTTTGACTTTAACTGGATTGCTGTTCCAACTCATTGAACTAGTTTCAAATACTAAACATAAACCTATTATGCTTACAAGGCTGTTGGGTTTAGTAAAACGATTAATCACTACCCATTCTCCGATAGGGAACAAAGGCTTTTCGGCGTCTGTCTTCATCAAGATATAGACCACAAAGTGAAAGGACATGCACATTTGGTGCGGTTTCTGAATTACTTGACACAACGCTGTAAAATAATAGGCAGACCATGATAAGTAAGATTGAACGAGATTGGGTAGCGCACTAAGAACGCATGGGCTTAATAATAAAATCATGTAGATACAGATTTGAGAGTGGGTATAGCTAGTTCGAACAAAAGTCTGATGGTGCCCTCTTGGGGTGGGGTTATTGGTCTACGCGTTATAAAAACATGCAGAAACGACTGGAAATGATTTGAATGTATAGACGAGATAGTGCGGTTTTGGGAGTTTTGCAAATAAATAATAATAATAATAATAAATAAATATTCCCACGGCTTAGCAACCCCCTGGGAACGGGATCAAAACTGCCCTTCAAGGTATAAAGTAATGCAAGTTCGTCTGGCCAAAATCCACAAAAAATCAAGAAGAGATTTTCCAGTCGAAGGTACCTGTGATACGTGCGAAATGTATTTCAAAAGCCGACTTTCCTTTTCGATCCCACACCGTCTTATCTTAAAAAGGCTCCAACATAAGAAATCGAAGGAATAACAGCCTTCAAAGTCATGAATCCAAGAAACAATATAAACGGTCACGTCTTTCATAACTATCCCCAAAGCTATAGGTACTGCTTCCCTTCTCATAAGAACACCAACTTTATGAACATTCGCCCAACTGGGTTTAGGTATATAGACCTTACATCGGAGCTAGGCTCCTTTTTCCTCTGCTATTCAGACTAGTCTACAGCTTCTCCTCATATCATGCCTTTAAGGTAACAGTTTTTCTTAGAGATTGATCAACCCTACTAATTGAATCAGTTACTCATAATAAACTGGGCCTTCTTATCTGTCAAATATCACAGTTCGCTGATCAACTCTTCCGTTTTATGCAAAAACTCTACCATCTCCATCCTCCTATCCACACCTAACATTCCCACACTTGGCATGTCCAACCTTCTTAGCAAAAAGAAACTGTCGTTCGACTTGACGACTCTCAGGGCCCCAAACACCAATACGGTGCCTGTCACTGATCTTGTACCACATTCGAGGTTATTTCCCCATTCCAATGGAACTCCCAACTTCCACGGTCGTCTCTGCTGTGTATGCTGTATTCCATCCCCGACTCGCCAATGTTTGCAATTCAAAACCCGGAAGAACGACGACGACGTCGCGTACGTATTACAGCGTCTCTTGCATTTATCTATCCCACTCAAAGTGAATGCGAAATTTCTCTTCATTACCTACAGCTGAGTAGCTATTATAGCTATTACCAACAACTGTAATCGCATACCACCATGAAACAGGTCTGTCGATATCGTTACCATCTGCCTTTGAAAAATAATCCCCCACCCTCACTTTTCGGATACGAATATTGATTATGCAAATAGTAGTAATAAATTGAAAAATTTGTATTTCGTTAAAAAAAACACAAGTCGGTTAAGGTCGAACATATTAATGAACTCGTCGCCCGCTATTCCTATAGTGTCTGGTCGATGGTATGGTTCCATTGACAGCGCCAAAGAAGCTCATGCTACGGCTTAAGGTTTTCAGTGATGTGTATGCGTGTGAATTATTTTTTTCCATTGAATTTTGTTAGGTGCCAGTACGGTCTGTGGCTTGTGCCACTTAGGCCACATGATATAATGGGCGTTCAAGCCCGCACTTCCTATCTCTTTCTTATACTTATCTATCTGTGTATCTTTTGTAATTAAAACTTAAGTCGTGCAATTTTAATTTAATTGCTGGACTACAATTGTTCACCATCCGAAAGTGTTGAGTTTTATACGTTTTTGACTGGCGTCGCAAGTTGTGCCATTTGTTGGTAGGTCTTTTACTAAAAGACGATACAAGCGCAAACAATTTAAAAATAAATAAGCCGCTTATACAATCCGGGTTAACATTTTGAAACCTCAGCGCACAATGTTAATTTTTATTGCCAACAATTTGTGTCAGCCGTCGAATTGGGTGTTAATGTTTTTCTTTTTCTCTTCTTCTTTGTGCAACGTATTTTCGATAATTAAATAAATAAATAAAAATGACGATACACAATCAATCGATATGGCCAATGCGTTTATCCTTGGATCGTGCCAAATTGTGGGAGGTACTCGTTAGTAGTTTATATTGTAATAAATTTCGGTTGTTTAGGCTGTTATTAACCTTAGGCAGATGCCTATGCATGTAATTAAGAAAAATTAGCGAAAAGTAATTGGGAAACGCCATGTGAGAGGATTGCGCACAAATTTGGAAAAATGTAAAAATCCGTTCACAGCTATCGCACATAACATTCTCGGTTCTTTAAATATTAATATCCGAGCGCCCATAACGCTAATTGTGTGTGCGAAACATAATAGTGCACTAATTTCGATGTGCGGAGTCAATTTTGCTGCGTATTCGTTTTGTTGCGCACATATCTTGCAAGTCTTACAATCTCAACAAGTTCTTTTTTTCATTGGTGGTCCAAATCAAACCAGAATTACATCTCTGGAATGAAAATAATAAATTCGACCGAATGCTAAGAAGCGCACTATTTTGTGACCAACTGGATCTTCTTTAACAAAGAATTAGGTACGCTGACGATTTAGAGAAATCGGAGATGGAAATATTAGAAAGCAATTAAAACTTGCGCACACTAACATTTTTTGTTTACATATTTACATGCATATGCTCATGGGCTTTCAATAAATAGAGAAGAAATAAGAAACTGCCTAAGTAATTTTTTTATGTACTGAGTACTATTTTACGTTCCGCACATTGTGTGTGCTTATCGAATTAAATGAGTACTTTCGCATTTGTATACATTTTTGTGGGCCACCCGACCTGAATAGGACGATTGTTTTTTTTCTATTCAATTTAACGCCTTTTCTGTTTCTTCTATCAACGCCTTTTGCGTCTTAATCCTAACATTATAGAGTAAAGTGATATGTTGTATACTCTTCGATCGCACATTCTATAATTGTTGATTTTTTTCTGACCACCTTATTTCTAAGAAAATTCTGTTAATCAATTAGATTTTCATAATTTTTCCACGAAAAAAAAAACAACTCCTCTTCACACTCAACACATTTGTCAAGCCAATATTTTCAGTTCCGAAATACCAAGTTCTATCAAAGTCAATTGCAGCCACCGCACATACATGCAATCAAAATTGAAAATACCCTCGTATGCGCAACCTCTCTACAAAGGAAAAACATTTTAAAACGCTATTACTACCCAAAGCAAGTTGCACTGCTTACGTTTCGCTTCTTCAGCATATTGCATAATTAAAGGTGAATTAGGCGTGAAATCTAGTAGCCAAACTCAAAAGGCACAAGCCAACAAACAGACCGACAACACTAACAGTGCAATGTGCGGCTCTGATGGTTAAAACCAACTCAATGTTGTGTACCAGTATAATCAGTTAATATACATTCAACGCAACGAGCTCACCGAAAGGCCTCAGTCTAATCGCCTAGAAGGTAGCTTTTGTTGCTGGGTGGCTTGTGTTGTTGTTGACGCGTGTTCGCTCATTCAACAAAATCGAAAGCATACAATTCGAAATTTCTATCATACATTTAGCTTCAATGGAATTTTTAAATTGTGTAACAATTATAACGAGACATTGTGGCGACAACTATGAGGGACTAACCAGTTGGTGGACATTTTTGTTGAGTTGGATCTAATCTGAAAACTTGGCGAACTTGGTTAAAGGAGGCATTCTCCTTAGTTAAATCTTAATTGATCTATAGGCGGTACGGTCTAAAGGAATTAGTACTTTCTGAAGGACATTAGGTCTTAAGAGGTTAGTACATAATTGCTTTAGAAATTAAAAAAACAAAAAAAAATAACCACAAAGTGCGGAACAATAATATTGACAATTACCTTACCATGTATCGACTTTAAGGAGTTCACAATAGCGTTAGTTTTTATACACATTTTGTAAGGTGAATTGTGTTTTTGTTTAAGCAACAAAAGATTGGGAGGTTGATATATGAAACAACAAGCTTTAAATTTAGTCTCGACTTTAAACTTACAGAAGCTCGCAATCGCAATTGGGAAATTTGTATGGAAACCATAGCCACTACAAAAGTCGAAAACAAAACACGTTTATTAGAAGGCCCAATGCCCACAAAAAGAAATTTAAAAAATACGACCCAAAGGTCATCGTTACTACTGAATTATCATAAGACACGTTAAGACAATTATTGTTTACTGGCAGCTGTATCAGTGCGATCTAAAGAGTAGTGATACAGGTAAATAAAAAGCTTATCTACTGATGGAGATGATTACCTCAGTATCTATGGATATACATACGGATATAAAAATAATTAGTACAGTAAGCAACAGAGCACACAAGGAAATGCACGAATATAGTGCCATTAAAAAAAGTTATAAGCCAGCCTGTTAATTTTAATAGCCTTGGTTGAATCATTAAGTTTGTCACTTGAAATTTATTTCTCTCTCAGCAGATTCACCGAATATTGTACGTATTTGTTAGCTCTTAAGTGAAAAATTTGCACATTTTTGTGTCATATTACATTGATATTACTTAGGTTCATAAACAGTGAACAAATTGTGTTATTGAACTGCACTGATAGATTGTTTTCAATTGCCAATTGGATATTTACAAATTTAAGAATAAAATGCAGCATTGAACTGTCAAATCGGACCGTTATCTCGAAAGCCCTTTGCATAAGAGTGAACTAAACATTGTTTTCCTTAAAAATAAAGAATGAGTTAAAGTTATTTGTAAAAGAATAGTTAGATGCTGGATTTCTGTCAAACTTTTAGAACGTCATATTTCCTTCTCTTATTGCTCCAATACAGGTTTCATTCCTATTTACTGCCAAGTTCTTCTTTATACCTACCTACATTTACAAACTGCGCAAAATTTTTTATCCGTACTATTCAACGAGTATTATATAAAAACAAACCTGGCAACTATCGAATTGACTGCATTATCGACTGCAGTGTTTCGTTATCAAAGTCAAGTGTGAATAAATAATTTGTGAATGAAAGAGTTTGAACTAGTTTATACAAATGAAGTGGATAATGAAGATTATAAAGCTGTTAATCATTTAAATAAAAAACAAGGCTCTTGCTTAAGACAAACCAACTTCAGGAAATTTGTAAGGAAATATAAACAAATTTTAGTCAAAACTGATTATTCGATTTTCGAAAAATCCACTAGGCCACTCAAATGTGGCCCAAGAAAGTGACTTGCTTTTTTTAAGCGTAATGGCTTACAATTGGATTAGCCTTGAAAACAATTCACTGTCATATTTTAGTAATTTTTCAATTATAATTTTCGTAAATAATTTCTCTAACTTTAAGAACAAAAAACTGCAGTCGATAACGCAATCGATATACGGCAGTTGATAGGATTATGTGGTGTGGCTACTCGTTCGATTAGTGCGATTAAGGCTGTTCGATTGTGAATCGTTCTGTCGCATTTAATAAAGCATCTGCCATAATACATATTAGATTATTAGGCTTACTTGTAGGATTTAAAGGAATATGATTAATGGAAATAACAATTATTTATACTCATGGTAAACATATGTTCAATCCAAGCTATGTTTATCAAAGCAAGCCACATTAATCAAACTATTTCGGAAGTCATTGCACAAATCCCCGATTGCCTATAAGTCATTATTACCAAATAATGCAAAAACTGCTAAGCCAACTCAATTGAAATTCATTAAATTAACAAAAATAGCTCTACTCTGCGGGCAAACACTTTATTTCAAAACTCATAAATACTTCACAAGGAAAATGACTCCCAACTTCAAGTCCACTCATGCGAATATAATCACTGTAATTATTATAACAAATCCACAGGGCTGCTTACATTTATAACTAATTAATGCGATGAGAAATTCTGAAAAGATCAGCAGGAGTGGATTGATTTTCATAATGCGTCAGTCACCCATAAAAAAAGTAGACCTTCATCTTCTCTTTAAATGACCCTTATATTCACCGTCACTTTCTAAGTCCTATCTGTTATATCTAAATAAAATTAAAAAGACAGTTTTTCCTGCAAAACCGCACTAAATCCCTCAGATATTGTTGCGACTACTTTCTGATTACATCATCACTTGCTTGCACCGCGTTTCCATAACACATCGACCAGATCGTCTTCCGGCAAAAGCAGCTTTGGATTTTAAATAAACCAAGTTGGCGAGCCGGACCTCTTCCCTGTAAACATGATTACCTCGTCCTCGAGTAAACTTCTGAAAACTTCCATTTAACGCCGAATCTCCTGCAAGCATGAACTATCCCGCTTCTACGCTAAAGTTCAACTGCATTTTTGCACAGCCTACTTGTACCTCTTCGGCGTACCGCAAAATGCAATCTTTCAGTCTCCCATAAAATTATAAAATTATGTGATTTACGTTCGCCATCGTCTAACGACCTATCAATCGATCTACCGCACAGGTGATGTTGGTGCCTCTTCATGCTAGCGGCTAATCAATTTTAATATTAATTAGATGCTCAGAACTGGGTTGTGAAAAGCAAGCTGGCCTTCACTTGATAATTGTTATCTCTAATTACGCAATGCGATATAAAAAGATAGTTTTTGTTTGTCAATATTCGCAGGCGTCCTTTACTTTGCACTTTGTGAGGGCGAACAGCTTCTCGAAACCGATAATCAGTTCAACCTTAACCCTATTTTGTAATCGAGAACAACTGGGTCAATCGAAATCAGACAGACACTGTACAAGTCAGCCAATCTCCTAAGGACTTTCTTCGCATCGTAGACGGAAAGTGCCTCTATGCACCTAACTGTGAGACGTTTCCGAGACGTAGACTTCCAAGTAAGGCGCGTGTTGCATTCGCGGCACCGTTTGCCGTTTGCTGTTTGGCACAGAGCCACTAACAAAATAGTCCCGACTGAGTTTTAGTTTCGATAACTTGTTTAGAAATTTTTGCTGTAGATTGGCAATACATACGCGCATACAAATCGAATTCGTATCGGAATCACTTCGTCATCAGTCTGCTGAGCTGGGGGCTGGGGGCACTGCCACTTGAATTTGTTGGGTCGCTTCATGTTTTATTTAATTTTTTTTCGATATTTTATGTCAGACTTTCACTTGTGGCCACCGCTCTGTTACTGCTTGTTGGTGTGTGTGTGCTGTCTGCTGTAGTCTGTAATTGTGCGATTTCATAACACCAGCCATCGCACATGACTACAGTGCGGTAAGCGCACTGAAGTCAATGGAAGGGATGCAAAGTGTTGTGCTCTGCCTGTAAATGGAAGTCCATTTTTCAGGGGTGTGTTACAGGGATCGGGATTTGGGTCTTTTGCACGTATGAACTAAATATCCAGTTTACTACTGTCTTCACCTTGCATTGCACTGACTCACTTCGTGAAGTCGCGTTTGTTGGTTCAGTTTTTGGAACCCGTTATCAAATCGGATATTGGTCTAAAAATGCCACAACCTCACTTCGCTGACCGATCGATTGCAGCAGCTGAACGTTATGTAACAGCAGCCAAGGCAGGCGGTCACACTTTCAGTGAATCACACAGATGGTAATCAGGTTTGCTTTGCCAGTAATTTTTGGTAAAAGTGTTGTACGCTTCATACACATGCCTCTGGTGACCTACAAGGTGATTATAAAATCGCGGTGAAGGGTTTAACGCCCGAGAAGCGCTGTTTGCGCCTAAAATGTTGTTTACGCGAAAAAGTACACTTTGAGGAGAAGATAGTTAACACATAAATGTGAAAGGAGATGATAGGTCTTTGGAGATTTGGACCGAATTTACGATTTTTGTTGACCAACATTTTTTTTTCTTTTATTTACCATATGTCTCTGATCTGTTGGTGAGGCTTAGAAGTGAGCCATTCGTAGGCTAAGGAGTCAATTTCGTGGGATAGCCCTTGGAGTGGCACACACTTTGGCGTGGGTCTTTAGTTTATTTGTATCACTGAGAGGCACAAGAATACGATCAGTCATATGCAGGTTTTGCAACTAACTACATGTTTAACATTCGTTTCGACTGTTATCTATTTCAATGCATTTTCTTTCTAAGGTTGGTTGCATTTGTATTCAAGATTGGCTCGGCTGTATCGAATGAGCGGCTTTCTGTACCAACGACTGACATTTAATGCTACGAGTAAGTGTAAATAAACAAATGTGGACTCAAAAATTGCTGAATCCTGTTTTTCAACTTATATAATTTTATGTCGAATTTCTTGGTCAAGGCTAGCAGCGAGTATTACCTGATTTACAGAACCCAGGCTCATGCCCTCAAAACTTGAACTGCCCCATCTAAATGTCAATATATGCATTTAGCATTGTTTAGCATAATATTGGCAGTCATTAAGCCAACTACTTTTAGAGCCGAGGCTTATCTAAACTCGAGGTCAAAAATTTGCACATAAACAATACAACTCTCTTTTTTTTTCAATACAATTGATGGGAAATGGTCCGCGTTAATCTTGTGTGAAAAGTTTTTGGTGACCTTGAGTCATTTGCCGTTCCAATATGTGCTTGTGTGTGAAAACCGAACTTGTCTAACGAAGCTTACGTTGAAAGATGCGGCTTACGATGGATTCAACGTGAATGAAATAAATTTGAAAATTAATTTAACTATGATACAAAATCGGAATAATACTGTGGCCATTCGGTTAATGGTTAGATGCGTGCCATAAATCTTTGCACATGAACTGTAGATATGTATGAAAAGACGAAGAGCGACAACTAATAAGAACAACTATTTTTAGTGTATGACAATGGGTTACATTTTACGAATTCGTCATATTGGCCAAGTTTGTTTTTTATAACCTACTGTGACCTATAATATAATTTAAGTGGAGTATACATTTTGAACTTGAACTGAATCCTTACATTCGACCTTCTGATTAGTTAAGTAACAAAAAACTTACTAACTATTGTTTGGCATTTGTAAAAACTCAAGAGAGTGGATGGACAAAGGCTTTTGCCCAGCCAGCAACTCGCCCTTTAATTTTTGTAAGTTTTTAAATAAAGTTTTATGTATAAAACAACAGAAGAAAAATGTATCCATGCCTATGGGATTCAGAAAACCGAACAAGATTGCAGAACCAGGCAATTCGATTCTTTCGGATGAAGATATCGTTCGTCGGCAGGTTCATCTCAGAATACGAGGCGAAACCAGTTCATACGATTTGGAAAGCAAAATCGATATAAAAATTCACGAAGTGCTCTACAGTGTTGCCAGATAAGAAATCTGAAAATCTTGTTTTTCCGAAATAAATTTTTTTTTTTTAAGATTTTATTCAAAATATAAAAGGAGCGCAATATAAAATACAAATTTTAAGGACTTTACTACTAATATCTACATAAATCACCTAAATATCTATAAAAAAAAAACTTTAGTCATATTAATGGTTTTTGAAATATTGAAACATATTTGAATTAAATTGGCTTAGAAATTAATTGCTTGTATCAAGATCATAGATCGGTTCATTAAAGCGCAACAAATCCTTTATAAAGACCAACATTTTAGCAACTGTTTCAATACCTACTCAAACGATTGCGAGTTTTTGTTTTATTTAAATTTACACCAGAAAATATTATTTCAATATTGAGGAATGTGGAAAAGATAAACTATGCGAAGTTTCGATCCGCTGTTTTTACTCCTTAAACATTTTTCCAAGAACACGTTTAATCAGATATTTTATCAAATTCGTCAAAATTCATGTTTCTCTCGAGTTGATGAAAACGTTAGTGAAACAGAAATTGTGCATGGGCTCTGTTCGACTGACATTATACATAATAATGGAATTAATAGAAAATGGTCTTTTTCAATAGAGAAGGTTCTTTTAATTTGTTAGATTTAAAACGTTCTTGATATCAAATATCTTGAAATTTGATCAATTTGAGGTCTTTTACATATTTTGCAGCTCGAAAATCTTGAAAAAAAAGATATATCTTGTAGTCTTGCATCACTGGTGCTCTACTGTTTCTTTCACGGGCGTTTCATTTTTTTGCTTGTATTTAAAAATTGTTGAATTTAAAAATTTGACGGAAACGAGTTTATTTCTAATAAATAATAGGCAAAATGATAAAATCCCCTAACGGAATGAAATCCATCACATTTTTTTGGTTTAAGGAACAGTATGAAAATGAATCAATATTTCAGAGAAAGGATTGAGATCCGTTTTTCGGAATTGAACTGCTTAGAAAATTCCATACTGGTATGTAAGTAAATGTAAGTTAAATAAGTTAATAGGGGTATTCACGATCCGATGCAACTGGTCTAGTATCATTGCGATATTGCGAAAGTGAAACTTTTTTTCGCACTCCAACAACAAAATATGCTGACTAAAATTTCGCTACACTTTTGCACTTTATATATACCCAGCCCCTATTGCAACAGAAAGATACAACGGAGTAAAGTGTATCCTCGTCCTTTTGACAGTTCGCCAAATGTCAGTGATACTGGCTGTCCGTACCTTTGCTTCGTTGTTGCTAGAGATTAAAAAAAAAGTGTTCATGATCTGATAAAATAAAATTTCGCAATTTTGCTAGACCTGTTACACCGAATAGTGAATACCCATAATGTTTGGAAAAACAGTTACAAGTTTAAAAAAAACAATTGAAATGTTTTTAATGTGCGGCCAAATTATAAGGTCGTTATGCCAAACACACCTTTTGAAACACAAAGTGCTTTTAGCAAAATTAAGGTCGGCTGTCATTTCTATTCATAAATAATTGTTCTCTTAAAATTGGGAATCGCCTATTATTTTTGTGTTTGCACCTTAAAAGTAACATTTCTCGAATCTGTAAACTTGATTGCCGCTGATTTGATTGTCATCAGGTCATCACTATTTGTGGTGATTTTACTGTGTTTTTAACAATAAATTAACTCATTTGGTATGTAAATACGGCCGGAATATGGTTAACAAAAAGTATTTACTTTACAGAAAACATTTCACAACTTGTTCCACAGCTGATTGAAACGTCTAACTAAACCTTGTGTGCGTGAATGTTTCTATCGAGTTTTGAAATATTTTTTATCAAAATCTCAGTTGTTTATATGTTGTGAATAGCTAAAGGCAATTGGAAACGAATAATGTTTATATAAAAAGGGGCTACGGAGGTTTATAAATCGAATGTGGAAAAACCAAGGGTAACAACGTTACTTGCTAATTGGCAGCACTTAAATTATTTTTGTTGGGAAATCATGGTCGAGTCTTATTTAATAGCTAGTGGGATGGGGCTGGCTCCAGGACAAATGACACTTTCTGGTAAGTAAGTAAGTACGATTTTAATGGTTGTCATAGATATTGGAACGCTTTTTGGCATGAGCCCTTAGTCTCGTCATCAGCTTCTGTGTCTGTATGCTTTGCTTTTTCTACCCCGACAACCGTGGACCAGTAGCACCGTAGTCAAAGTTGTCCGATTTGGAATAGTAGCAACTACTCTTCGATTTGTTGGTACATATATATCGAGGAAGGTCGATCGTGCACCTCTTTCGTAGAGCCGCAAAGTGTTGAATACGGAAGATAAGAGCTCATTCTGTTCTCATAGAAAATGAACGAAGTTTCAACAACTGTTTACTAAGGAATTTTCATTTCAATTCTATTTAAACCTTCATGCAGCAAAATAGGTTCACCCGATGAAATAATATTCAGCAAACTGCTGTTGAGCAGGTAACAAGTCATATACACAAGTTCCGACATAAGTTGTACAATACTTTACAGGTGCATGCATTCTTTCATCATACAGACAATGGTTTTACCAACATCACTAAAAGCCCTTGAGGCGATCTGCAGAGACTCAAATACCAACCACAACAATGCAACAATCCGTATTGTAAATGAGTTCAATATGTCAAGGTCTTATGCACAATACCGTCAAATGCATTCGTGTAAAGAAGAATCTTTATGTGATTTTGACCATCTCCGAAAAATGTCTTAATCTCTGCGCTGCAGACTTCACTCCATTTGGCCAGAGGCGAACAATTAATTTACTACAATTATATGAAAAACCCTTACAACTTATTCACTTATCACTTACCTTTCCATTGTTCAGTGGAATTTGCACCACATCCAGTTCTTGATTGGCGGGTAGGGGTACTGCTGATACTATGGCAATAACACTGCACAGGCAGGTGAGTAGAACTGTTTGTTGTCTCATTTTGTTAACTATTTCTGTGTGTGGCTTGTGTTTGATATATATATAATAATCCACTTGCGTTCGTAAATGTTAATCCTTTTTTTCCAAAATGCGATGCAACACTGCAAAAAAAACGAAAACATTATACATTTTAAGTCTTGACGATAACGGAAAGCATAATTTGGTTATCAACTAAAAAAACAGCCCCTCTAAAGCAATAGGCAAAGTTCTCTTGGGAGATACCGGCTTTCACCAGGCAACCTTGACCAAACAGAAGGTCCTTTACTAAGGGCATACAAATTGACAAAAATCAACCAAATTCGTGACGGGGCCAACCAATTCTAGCCGAGCGATTAACATTTGAGTGAGGTCTTGAATAATGCAAACATTGGCCAACACTGTATAACGACTTGAGGGTTTTTCCCGGACGCGAACAACATGCCACCGTGTTTGCTTGGACATTAGACCTGCGCTCTTACATCAGAATCTTGAAAAAACACATTTTACTGGAACACTCCACCGGTACACCCCTGTTGCACTTGCCAACACCGAGCAAAAAAATAAAAATAAAAATAAACAAAAATCGATAAATAAACAAAACAACGATAAAAGGAACTGCCTCTCGTTATCGTATAACAAGAATTGACACTCGACAAACAAACGTACAATCTCTCTCTCGTCGATTCGGCTTTGGACGAGTCACACACTATATCGATCTCTCAGGGAACAACAGCTATATCCGTGCGCTTCGGCCAACTACTGATTACTAGCGAATTTTTATCACACAACGTTCACAAAAATAGTCAAACAAAAGACGTTCGTATAGGTTCCAGTTTTAGTTTCAGTTTCAGTTCCAGCTTAATGCAAGCGCCGAGACGAGTGCGGTTTGATTGTGTGTTTTGGTGGGTTTGAGCGTTTGTCTACCTTGTTCGACACTTGGACTGGGAATGTTCACACCGCTCAGTGCAGGTTCGTTGAAAACTTTATCATCCTCTGCTCCACGCCTCTCGGCCGATGGTGTAATCCATAGCCAGCCAAAGCGACAAAGTGACTAATTTGGCGGTGGTATTACGTGAGAGAGTCGGAAGCAGTCTGCGTTTGTATGGTGGCGAACACACCAACTCGCACACCATTATGGGGCGAAGGAAATCGAAAGCTTTTTTCGGTTTCTTGTCCCACTTCCCACATCGCGATCGCCAACGAAATCGAAAGTGAAGTTAAACTGAGAGTGCGACTGAGACTGAGACTCAAAGCTCGACTTGGTTGGTGGTGTTGGTGGTTACACTTTGGATCTCAGGTTACCCGTTTGGGAGAGGGTTGATTGCATTGAAGTAGGATCACATATACAAGAGGTGGAGGACTCTTGCAAAAGTAAGCCAAAAGGCTTTGTACTCGCTGTGAATGGGGGGATTTTCTGCGCTGATTGTCAATTCAAAACTGGTCTCGGCTCGAATTGTAATTGTTATGCGCAGATCGAGATCGAGATCGGGTTTGAGAAAAATTGCATTTGTGTCGCATATGCAAAACGGGTGAATGGCGGTTCGGAGCTCGTTAGGGTTAATGCTGGCGATGGAAATTAAATGAAATGCTGATCCCTTTCGATGCAAGTGGTAAAAGTGGAAGTTGTTTTAGGTTACGTAATTTTCGAAGAGGTGCAGATTTACGGGGGCGAGCTAAAAGTATGACATTGCAACAAGTTTTAAGGTAGTTCAAGACTTGTCGGGCGTTCTCTCGTATGCGTTCGTATGGATCAAACTGGAATTACCAGAAGTACTGAAACGAGTTGACCAAAAATTGCAAAAAAAAACTCCAGCTTGTCCTGCATAAAATCGAGTTTTTAACTCGGAATAGGAAAATGTCTCTCAAATGTAATAGAGGTATGTCGCGAATGCCATTCCTTCGATATCATACACTGATGGGTCTAAATATTTAAACTAGAGATGGTGCACAAGGTGGTACCAAAATAAAGGAGAAGGAAATATGTACTGGTATAACATGCTGGGAATGGACACATATCTGTCAATCTTCCAATAATGGAAGAAGTTGATAACAAGAACTTAACTAACTTGTTGCTTTATTGGAAATGGTCCTTGATGAAGTGCTCTTAGACCAATGTTAGACCATTCATTGCATTGCTTAAGTGAATGCCATTTGGATGCACCTATCCGATCCTAAAACCGATTGTTTTCCCTAGCGAAGCTGCTAGTTTTTGCCTCAAAGGCATCGTTTGGAGTAGGGTATGTATCAGTGTAGTCTTCCGGCTGCTGACCAATGTGGGACATATGCACACGTAGTCCACATTTATTTCCTTGACTTCATTATCTGTGTTACGCCTGCAAAAATAATTGTGAGGAGCCTCAAGCTTTTTCTAGTGCCCGAATATGAGGATAGGACAAACAATATGAAATAAACATTTGCCAATGCAGCTTAAAACATGGAGGCAGATCTATCCTCAGTTTAACACTACATTACCTTCCTTAAAAAAGCCTGCGAAAGTTCAGCTGAGATCCCCAGTGGTACCCGCTTAAAATGGCAAATGTTGATGGAAGAATCGCCACCGAATCGCCGAAGAACAAAATGCGAACATCCGGCGAAAGATTGATTTAATTTCAACTCTTTTAAATTAATTAAAAATTCAAAGTTCCTAAATATAGGTAGTTTAATAAATTGTGACATTCTGTTCTTAAAGTAAATGCGAACCCGTTTAAGGCCCAAGGATTTGACTACTACAACCATTCGTTTGTACCGAGTGCGAAAAGCCAAATTAAGAAGCTTCCCCAGGCCAGTTACACTATTGGCACAGTATAAGACGTTTGCAAGAGATGGTGTAGTACAAAAAAAGATCTATGTGACAAGGATCAAACCTGCGATCCTTCGCTCACCATCGGCATGTATTTGTCCAACACTAGGTTTCCTATGTTATCGATAACTCGAAAGATTTTATTCAAATTTGCTGTTCGAAGCCACAGGGGAAAGACTATTTTTCTGACTTTGAAAAACATCATCACAATGGCTGGTTTGGTTGGCAAGACTTAAAGAATAGACAATATTTGAACTATAGATGAAAGGCCATTAAATAAATGATTAAAAATGTTTTTGTTTTGACAGAAAAGCGATGTTCGTTAAAGTTTTGCGCTGTCATCTTTCTTTTTATCCCGTGTTGATCGTTTTTTTTTTTGTTGGTTGATCATTTTTAGTTCATGGAAACTAACTCGACTCGTTTATACAGATGCTTAACATAAATACTTCTATCTCTGTGTGAAAAACTACAGTAACCCACAGTCAGGGCGACTGAAGGGCGACTGTTTTTGAAGTATAACTTCTTTAGGCACACTTGACTTCGGGGGTAAGCTGGTGAATGCGTCACAAAAACGTTACGGAAATCGCGAACGGAAGTTGAGAGGCAGATATAAGTTAGTGAAGATAGAAGGAGATGGAGTTACGTTTCGTTTCGTATATCTAAGCCACAGCCCACAGTGCAGCAGTGATACCAGATCGGGGGATTTATGCCTTTTTGCGAGATTTTCTCACTTATAATAAGCTAAAAGGTACGAAAGGATTTTTCAGACCTCATAGTACAAAAAGAAAAGGATTTCACTTTTTGGTCAATTTTTGTTCCTAATTGCTCATTTCATTAAGAATAAAAAAATTTGTCAACCTACGGTCAAATTAAATATTTTCATGTTTAGAAAATTGTCATTCAAAATATCTGAATGCTTTCATTTTCTTTTTTTTATTTCCCTAAACTGTTTCTAAAATGAAAAATCTGTCAATGAATTCACGAGTATTGCTTAAAATAATATATTTATTTATTTTGTAAGCATTGGAATGTATGCAAAAAAGCCTTTCCTCATTCTCAAATCAAATGTCATTGTGTCATTTTTGTATGAAAAATCAAGAATAATGAGACTTGAAACTGAGATAAAGTTTCAAATAATTCATAAGATATTTATTTGATGTTGAATATTATTTTCATTTTAATGCCGAATGCAATTTTATGTTCCATTTTGTAGCGTTTTAAAAATGTGTAAGATGTACCTAAATTTCTATTTTTGTATTAAGGGATGTTTTGGGTATAACCGTGGGATAACCTGCCTCTAAAGTCTGGTATCACTGCAGTGCATGCCTATTGTCTGTATTACACTGTAGGAGCAAGAGAGTCGCACCTCACCTCACCTCGCACCGCCAGGGCCCGACCAACCATATGTGCAAGATGTGCAAATGCACAGGGCGCTAACTTCTGGGGGCGCATTGCTAGGAAAGAAATATTAATTTTATCTTGCGTGAACAAATACTGTCATTTGCATTTTAAAGAAAAAGCTTGTTCAAATAAGGCCAAAATAACAACATCCATCACACCTGTGCTGAATTATTTCTTGCACATTAACTCACATCACTTGTATTGTTGCAACTTCAAGGAGAATCTAACTCAAAATAACACAAAATAAAAAATTCCACTAGACCTATGCAAGTTCACTTCTTACCTACATAATCTCAAAATATTCCACCCTTTTCATGTAGGTATATTCCTTGCACATCTCAAAATAAAATCTCCTGGTTGATGTGGAAAAGACTTATTCATGTGTGCAAATATGAAAAAAGGGCCCTCTCTGTAAATCTTGCACAGGCCGCTAGTTTGGCTGGAGCCGCCACTGCGCACCGCACACATTTTCTTTCTCTATTTCTTTCATAACCAGTTATTATGAAAGAATATACAGACACAGGTCACGCCTATTCCACGGTTGCCACTTTGGTATTTTTTTTATCCAAATTTGGTAATGTTTTTTTTTGCTTTTTGAGTTTCGGTAATTTGGTAATTTTTATCTGGTTATGGTAACTTTTTGAGCAGATGTACCAAGAATGCGAAATCGATATCAACTCATTTAAATGCTACCTTACTGTTTCTGAGTGAACGTATTGCATTATTTGCATATGCGTCATCACCATCCATATAAACCTGTTTAATTCATTATGCAAAAATTTACCGAATGCTCTCATTTTCTTCTTCGAAATATTTTCTGTTTCTGTTTATAACTTCTTTGAGATATGGATAGGTTAATTAATCATATTATTTATATACAGACATAGGACTCTAATTTGTTAAAGTTTTGTTAAAAGAAAAAAGGATCGAAAATGGTAGATGATCCCATGCCTTCTAGCAGCTGGTAATTTTGTGCAGAACGTTGTTTAGTTATTTAAAGACTGACAAAGTTCCTACTACGTTCCTTATTGAATTGAAAAGTCTTGTGTTTTATAAAAGTTTTTTTTTTTAAGCAAGCAATTATTTTAAAAATTAAAAAAAATGATTTGATTTTTTTTTTGCCCTTTTGTCTGTATCACACTGTAGGAGCAAGAGACAGCAGTGCGCGCACACATTTTCTTTTTCTCTTCCTCTCATAGCCAGTGTATATAATATCTCAGTCAGTATTTCGTTTGCGAGTACATACAATCAGTGTTAGCGGCACAGCCAGCCGCAGATTGTAACACTGCTATGATTATTTTTTGGTACTAGAAAATTTTAATAAAATACGATTTACTAAAACGGTTTTTTTTGTGCTTTTTCCCTTTATCCCACGGAAGGCTTTTCGGACATCGCAATTACCACAAAAAGGGATAAATCCCACGATATTATAACACTACATACAATCATATAGAATAATATGGATGGAGCTAAAGAAGTTTTACTTCAGCCGTGTGGTCTAAAGCACACTCGTTTTTTTTTTTTATGTCTAATTTCGGAAAGCCAAAAGTCGATTGCGCGATTGATAATCAAAAGCACCGAATTAAAGTCAACACAAAGAAACTCGTTTTTTTTATAGCAGCCCAAGATTCCCAACAAATATTTTTTTACCCTCATTAAATAACCGACACTAAATCATTATTGCTCCTCGGAAAGCTAATTAAAACTCATTAATCGTTCGTTTCAATGCGCTATGGCACAGGCAACAATTACTTCAATAGTTCATAGCTGGCGCTGGCCTCTGTTTCCGCCAATTAGCACCGATGAATGCATGTAGCTTGCGCAAGGCTTTACAACGCCATCGTTTTCAGATGTCTAATGCTTTTCTCAAATAACAACAAAAAAAAGGACAAATCGCCTAACAATCTACATAACCCAAATTTTGAAATATCTCATATATCAACGACACCTAATAATGGCAACTCAATACGCAAACCAATTGATTACATGCGGGATTATGTGTGCTATCGCGAATTTTTAATTTTTATTTTCTGTCAGTATTATGTCATTCGATTAGATTGCATTCACCTTTGGAAATATAAACAAAAAACAAGACAGCTTTTGCACCATCATCGCTCAGCATCAACAAGCAAGGCGAGCTTGAAGGTGTACGTGAAAGTTTGATGGTCTTCGATGGTCACCTGCGGTCATCCGAAAGGTAGGGTGCCCCAAATGCAAACACTCGATTATGATCGATGAAATAGGTGATCGTTTGCGGGATAAAACTGACCTGCAATTGTGGTCCACAGTGGTTTTGGTGACCTTTCAAGTCAATCACTTGTTGGTCATTATTCACATTAATGGGACCAGATATCGGAACGGAAATCGATTCAGTGAACAAGAAACCAATCGAGTTTTGTCAATAATCTGATAAAATTCTACTGCCCACTTGAAGGACAACATTCCGACTCGAAGCAGTAAAACTTTCGAAAATTTGCGCTCAAACAAATGCACTTTCTTCACATTAATCAAAGTGGCAGTTCATCAGCGCGTCTGGCAGACTACTATCCAAAGTTATGACGGATAACATCAGCATAACCCTGACCCATACGTATCTGAGCATCTTTATAAAACTGCGAGCTTGTGTGTGTCTGACATAAAGTTTTGCCTTACCTTTGGACGAGTTTACATTGGAATGGTTATAGAAATACTTTGGCGGACACAAAGTAATGAGTCAATCAAACGGCGCTAATGTTTGCGGAAATCGTTATGTCGATGTTGTTATTCGAAGGTGGAGAGGTTAAGGGCTCTGGTTTTGATTTATGTTCGGCATTTTCAATGAAAACTGTTCAAAATGCGACCAATTTTCTATGGGGGTCTATATGCCGCGGGGCGATTTATCTCCGATAGCAAGATATAGCTATGTGAAACGTGTTATCGATAACCTTGTAGGTGTTACTAAA
Organism: Cheilosia variabilis; assembly: GCA_951230905.1. Classification (NCBI taxonomy): domain Eukaryota; kingdom Metazoa; phylum Arthropoda; class Insecta; order Diptera; family Syrphidae; genus Cheilosia; species Cheilosia variabilis. Next base: position 59,260,080 of record OX579677.1, on the reverse strand, counting down.
TAGAACGACATCGTTTTGTAATAATCACAATATTATGAACAGATAATCGTTCTCTAAGTGTCTGTGACCAGAGCAGAGGTGTAATTATCGCACTCAGGTGGCAGTAAGTATTGCAGTTCAAATGAATGGCATAGCAATGAATCGCTTGTTGCAATCCAATTACCAATCTGAGGTCAAAGTGGAGTTTTTTCATTTCAGTGTAGCAGCAATTGGTTTTGAACTAGTGTTTTTGTTTCTTTGTACTTACGCTTTTAACAGTTGAATTAATTTTGTTTTATTATTCCTGGGCAAAGTGAGTGGCAAGCTGAAATTGTTTCCAGTCCTTCAGTCAACCTTTTTTATTTGAGTGGATGCTTGTTAAATTTATTTTCAGTCCACAGTCCATTGATAGAAGGTAGGCGACTAATTTAATCTTAAAACAAATTAAGCACCACCTAACATTTGATTCTCCTTAAACGAGGCTGAAGCTCGCTTTTCTGTCAACGGAAGAAGATCAAGGAAATCACCCATAAAAAGCCTCATTTGCATGTGACATCGAATAAAATAAAATAATTAAAATAGGGCGCAACGTGCAATACTTCCAGCGAAACGATGCATCATTTGGCGGCGGATATTCCCAATAATACGTGTAGGAATAAATTGGTGTAGATAGGTTACGTCGAAGATCGGTATGAGGGCTATAGATCTAATCAGAAGTATGTAGACAAAGTCTTTAAATACTTCGTAGCTACATAATCTGTCCATTGCTACATTGCACTTGAGTCGTCAAAGTTTAAAGTCGTTTCCCGATGACAGCTTACACATTGTTTTGGCCTTAGCAGACACCCCTCTTGCTGAACTCTTGCAAATTTGTACTGACAGCTCGCTGCGTTCTTCGATAAGGTCAATAGCAGCATCATATGGAGGTTAGCATTGAGTCGGACTTACAAATATGTAATCTATAATGCTGGCCTGTTAGTATCATGAATTATAGGAAGATATACAGGGTGTCCGCCGGGAAGGTATACTAATTTGTTTGTTTATAATTTTTGATTAAATGAAAAAGAATGGGTCTTATATTGATAAATGTTTTATTTAATGTCGACAATTAGGTATGGAATACAATATCAGGTAAATGTCCGCCTCTGTTAGTTTCACAAATGCGAGCCCTTTTGAGCACATTTTTCATTACATTCTCACACATTTCACGCGGTATTTCAATAATTTCATCACGAATATTTTGTTTGCTCAAGCGTTTCTGGTTTGTTTGCATAAACCTTACTCTTCAGATATCCCCACAAAAAGAAGTCCGGAGCAGTCAAATCAGGCGACCGTGGAGGCCAACCTACATCACCATTTCTTGAAACAACTTGTTGTGGAAAGAGGTCTCGAAGTAATTCCATTGTAATCCTGGCTGTATGCGATGTGGCACCGTCTTCTTGATACCACATGTTAATCAAGCCCAAAGCATGAAGTTGTGGCATTAAAAAGTTTTCAATCATATCACGATATCGCTCCCCATTCACAGTTACCATTACGTCGTTTTCATTTTCAAAGAAGTAAGGTCCAATGATTCCTCCTGACCAAATTGCACACCAGACTGTAACTTTTGGATGCAAAGGTGACTGATGAATAATTTGAGGGTTTTCCATTGCCCAGCACCGACTATTATGTTTATTCACATATCCATTCAAATGAAAATGTGCCTCCCAAAAATTTCACGTAACTTTGTCATCGTCACAGTAATCGATGACTGATTTTGATAAAATGTTTTAACGATTAAACACGTTGGTTTATCGAATATTTTTCCATAATAAATTTGCCACGTGTCTACTTCACGACTGTTAAGACTAATGTTTACCAAAATGGCGGCAAAACAAAGTAGTATACCTTCCCGGCGGACACCCGTTATAATAGCGTATCTCCTTGTCCTAAATCATTTTGAAATATTTAAAAATTCCTGTGTGTTCTTGTCAGCGTTATCCATGGGCAAAATGAAAAGTAGCCAAAATAGTGGCTGAGAGATTAAAAAGGATACGAATACAGATATCCAAAAATTATAAAGCAAACCACAGATCACAATGAAAAATAATATCCAAGTGCTTAATAATTTAAGACGCAAGGACAATGGAATAACGAGGGAACGGAATATCCGCTTTGGAATAAAGCAAGACCTTGTACAAAGGGAATATTTCCTGAAATGCTTTCCCTTTGTATGGGCACTGGGAGTTGTTCAACAGTTTTGAGTTTTTTTATTGAAATAGTGGCCCAAAAGTCGCCAATGCTGTAAGAGCCGTCGCCCGGGGCCTGAGATGAAAAACACGATCAAATGGCGGCTAATGTCTTTTCGACTTTGACGGGGTAGTAAGATAAGATTTCCCAAAGTGTGTATAGATTTGTTCAATACTTCTGTCCTTAAACGGCACTGATTTGGGCCGATTAGGTTACTGGCGGAGTGGAGTTTAAGGCATTCACAAGATTTATATGTTTGTAGTTGCCGTACACGAAAAGAATTGAAAATCATCAATTGAAAAATTTTGAGTTGCGATTTACGAATTATATATTTCTCGCAAATCACAACGAAGTTTTCATGGATTGATTGATTGATTGATTGATACAAAAACTCGCAATTTGAAATTGAAAAGGCGGAGAATACAAAATTCTGTTTTTTCAAATTTTCGATTAGAAGCATCAATTCGAGCATCTTTTATTTGTAGTGATTTGCGAGATTGTTTAGCGCAATTTACCACTCTAAAAGGTCAATTTCTCAAACACCACTTCACAATCTCAAATTGCGAAAAATATTTGGTGTTTTCCGACACTGAATGATAAATCAATAAAACCTTATAATAATTTAACACATGTGATTAGAAAACGTAAATTGACGTAGAGAAATCGCAAATTACAAAATATTTTTTTGTAATTTACATGGAATCAACTACCTGATGTGTGGATTTTTTTTATGCACAGTCCATAGTCCATGTACGATGTACCTATCGACATCCTTTTAAATCCTTTCTTTTTATGGATGAATGTTTGTATGTGGTACCTACTGCTAGACAGCTGCAATCATGATTCATGAAGCCAAATCTTCATTGTGCACATTGCGTGTCGGTGCAGAGACAGGCAGTCGGTATTCAAACTTTGTTTAAAGCAGTCGGGTTAAAGTTGTTTAACTAATTTGTATGGATAGTGAGTGTACTACTAATTATAAAGCATTCTGGAATATATTTTGTAAGTACCTATAGAATAATTCCAAAAACGCTAAAGGATCCATATAAATCTATACTTTTTTTAGAATGTATACTTAGAATGTACATCTCGCTGTTAGAAAGAAAGTATAAATTGGAATGGATTCTTAAATATGTAATCGAAGAGAATTGCAAAGGTTCGTATCAATTCAAGTTCATCTAAATATTTGTTTTTTATTTTAAATTTCATCATAGACCGAAAAACCACCCCAGACAAATCCCGTTGTCTCCGGACGATATGGTGCCGTATGACTCTCGTGGATATCAGGAGGAAAAAGAATTATAAAATATGACTCTAAATATGTATTCGAAAATAACTTAATTAATAAAACTATGAATTTTGATTTGTAAATCACAGGATGTAAGTTGCAAATTGAGAATAAAGTTTTCTAATTTCACGATAAAACATTTTCAATTTAATACGGTGATGCCTCAAATCATCACTCGAGAATCGTAAATTGCAAAATATGAATTGCAAAATGATAAAAATAAGTTTCAATTTACGATTGAAGATTTGTAAATTGCAACTTCTGAAGTAGTAAATCTACTAAAGACTAAATGGTTGTAATTTGCTAAGGGGGGAAATCGCAATTTTCAACAGAAAAGTGGCAATTTACGAATTGTTTTTGCAATTGACAATGCATGTAATATCAAATTGATAACTATTTGTGTCAAATTGCGATTGGTTATGGCAATAAGTTTTTCTTGTTTGATCGCATTATTGATAATGAAACGTGTTAATTCACGACTTTTGAGGGTCAATATCTTCACTTCGTACAATTTCTAGAATTGCGAATAAAAAGTCGTGAATTAGTAAATCCTTAGCTAAGCTCTAAAACTAGACGAACTTTTCGTAAATTTTAAAATTTTTCCGTGTAGGTAGTTCAAACTACCTCTTTCTGATGATGATTTTCTATTCAGTGGGTATACTTTCATTCTATGAAATTGTACACTAAAAGTGGGCCCTGCTCCTAACCATCATTCCTTTGGTTAGTGTGTTACATAAGTTCAATCTGCCTTCAAGTTTTCTTGTGGTTTCTGAATTGTAAGGCTTACTATGTACCTAGTTTTTCCCCGTCTTAAAATTAAGAAACCTGCCCGTCTTGGCAGTAAAACCTCTAGGAACCTCGGGAAGTGAATTCCTTGCCGAAAAAGTGCCTGACGTCAAACTATTTCAAATGAGTTTAAAATGTATGCAAAGATTTTGGTTCGCCAAAGTGATGTAGATATTGGTTCACATTTCCGGCCATCAAATTACTAGTGGACCATGACTTTTTAGCTATAGCTATTTCCGGAATTGCATTGATTACGAAATATGTTTTTTTATCGAATAGAAAAATGTTTTCGTGCTATACCTTCCATTGTCTTGAAAAATAAATAATTCGTAAGTGCTTACGTGTACCGCACTTGGCTTTGGAGCTACTTTTCAGGCCGAGATGATCTAAGAGATCAACTCAAATCAAATTGGCAATTTGTCCTAAATGCTGCTGCTTTTCAACGCCAATAAAATTTATTTAATACATTGACACTTTTTTTCCCCTGTATTAATTAATATAAATACAAATTAATGTTGACAAAAGTGGTAATAATAATTTAATCGCCGAAGTTTCATGTCATACGAGACGAGGTCTCAACTTCGCTGCCTATACCGTGCGATGATTCTCGTTACGTACAGCCTATTGTGCTGTACACAACTTCAGCTGAAGGCAAGTTTTTGTCCACCGTAATCGCCGCAACAAATTACACGATGTATGAACTGCTTTATCGAACACATTTCGCATTGATTAGGTTCAAAGAAACACAAACTACACCTGCAGTACAGCTTTCAGTGTCCGAATTAATCGGCAACCTTTTAGGTGAGCTATTACCATTTACGTTCTTGCTCTGATGTCAAAACCATCCGGTTATAGATACCCGATGTAAATTGCGATTGATTGAGTTTAATTGTATGGAGTACATTTTACGGTTTCGCTGGCGCCAATGTTTTTTTTACCCAACTAAACAAACTGCGCTGCTAATAACATCGACATCGAAACTAGTAATTTCACTTTTAATTCAACATACACTCAGACTAAGAGGTTAAGCGAATCTCTTGATTCGTCAATGACAACGGCAGCGAGGTTGACCTGCTGCTGCTGACAGTTCCGTATCATAATTCAATTCGGAAAAAAAAAAAAAAAAAAAACCAACACGAATTTAATTTTGTCGTTGGTGATTTATTGACCCGCTTTTTCTGGTAGTTTCGACCTTCAGATCGATCTGATAAATTGTTATCTGCAAAGTACTTGTATTGCAACCACCAGGCGGTGTAAGCTTATCCTCCGTATGATTAAATGATATCCCGCAGCCTCAATCATTTGTGCGTGTACTATGTTTACAAAGTGAAAGGCATTTCGATTTCAGATTGTTCAATCTTGGCCGCCGCACACAATAAGACAATTTATTGCGCAATGTTGGCGCACGCGGGGAGGAATTTGAACCGTTTACCTACTGACTATTCACAGGCTTTTATCACATGCAGAGGCATGACGTCTGCCTAATGGAATGAGACACGAAATATCATCGGCAAAGTTTTTTTTTGGTCTAACCCACTCTTCGACCATGGCGCACAATTAACTCGGCTTAAGGGGCAGATTATCTATGCAAATGCCAAAGTGACGAAGATTTTTGCTAAAATAAAATACACTGACAGTCATCATCGTCGTTTTGACGAAGGACAGTAAACTGATTGAGGTATTGATACCTGTGTCGGCGATAGCCATAAAATTACCTGTGGTTGGTGGAAATTTTGGCTTTTGCATCAGGCTGAACTTTGACCAAGAGTTGTGCAATCCGAGGCTGACTATTTCACGTTTATGGTGCACATTATCACTTATATACGCATTGGGTAAGGGGGCTAATGAATTTCTGCGTTTAAGGCTGACTTTTCCGGTTTGTATTCATCCACTCTGAGATGTTATGGTGAGCGGTTTAAGTGTCGCTAATTAAATCGCTTTTTGATTGACTCCAAAGTATGACTTTTACACTGTTTGGTGGCATCCCACCTGGCGAGTGTTAAATTTGATAATAAAATAGTAATTTGTTTCATAAGGCTGTCATTTCAATTAAGTTTTGCTGCCAACGTAACACTGATGAACATTATAAACGCAGATGTCGAAAATGGGTGTATCAAAGGTTTTCTAATGGCTCAGAAATTGTTTAACTCAGCGAGGGTTTCCCAGTGAACCCCCGGAAGATAGAGATGTGTTTTTCAGCGACTTTCAGAGTTTTGCAAATAGTGACAAGTTTCGAAAATCTGATAAACACCTACGGATACAACTGCCCTGAGAGAGCGTCTCAATTCAGCCGTTTGGTATAAATTTGTAGGTCCCTTCCATTTCATTTGTTCCGAAAGCAAAAAGGCACTCAAGGGAAGGGTTGTTACAACCTACCCGGAATGGCCTATATGGACCAGGACCTGCTGCGTCAACAAATTCTTGATTTGTCTTTATCAGCAGCCCCAAGTCTGAAAGGTCATATTTGCCGTATAAGTGGCCAGTTGTGTCACGATTGCACTACCTACCTGTGTCTCTGACATCCAATTTAAAACCAGTACAGAAATGAAGCATTACGACGTTATATGAAAAAATTCGACTAGAAAACATCACAGCACAACAAGCGAAACAATAAGTGGAACTGGAAAACTCATTCGAGCGAAGACGATTACAGCTCCACATATAAGTTTTTTTTTTTAAGCGTTTTTTCCGCTCAAGTGACGTTACAAAATGCTGCCTCCGATACAGCGAGACCTTAGAAGTTCAGCGAACCGCACTCTCGTAATTTGATTGCTCAATGTCACATCACAATACCTCCCATTTGCATACGTGCTTCATTTGCAGATCTCTGTTATGATCCAGAACGAATGATTACAACGACGGCTTCCCCGTCTTGACATTATGATGATACAATACCATTATCGATTCTTTTCTACCCACAGGAACGCCCTGTCATTTATGCTCCAATTGTTTCAAAATCAGTCAATCTTGCGTGTCGATGCCTGGAATCGAGATCTGGAATATATTGGTTGACAATGTGGGTGGCCAGCTTAGTGGTCGGCGGTTTTTTGAAGACGTCAAACAGTGGCTGAATTATGTATCGAGTCGTCTTGAGATTAGTCCTGTTGCTCGGTGTATTGAGCGCGATTAGCACGTCACCGCGACGAGCTTTAAAATTTAAGCTGGATCCGAATTACTTGAAAGCCATGTCGGCGTACAGAAAACTGGAGCCGAGAATTACATCGCAGGAGTTGAAAACGATCACAACCATTGGGATACTAAATGGAGCCATGAAGGCTGAGAAGGAAATGGTGAAGCATTTAACGGATATTGTCACGGATTTGATACTGAATACAAATATGGCGGATAAGCCAGCTGCCACGGCGAAAATAACAAAAATCGAGCAGACCATTGAGCGGGACAAGAATGCCGTTCAAATATTGTCGAGTGCAATGGATTTGGCAACGAAATCGTTGTCCATGAAGGATTACCGGAAACAGCTTGAGAGAACTCTGCAGGAGCATAAGAGCAGAAAGCGTGAAATAGGCAATCAGAAGGATGTGGATATGCCGAGGTTAAAGGCGAATATTTTGGAGCATTTGCAGAGCATACAGAAAACAATTGCCAGTAAAATTGACAGCACTTTGGACTATATGAAAGAGAATAAGGAACTGGATAGTTTGAGGGCTAATAGGAAGAGGAGCGCCATGGATGAAAATAAGTTGCAGACTCTGTTTGAAGGGGTAAAGTGAAAAGAAGCTTAGGTTCGTACGAAAGCGTGACGCAAGTGCTTTTTGTTTTTTGTAGGACAAGCTCGAAAATAATTTGGTGGCGGAGGAAAATCGGCCCCTACCAGAGACCGACAAGGACGTAAACATCACCGTGGATATCGGTACCAATGATGTGAGTTATTAATTGAGCTTGCAAAAGCATGCGTTTGGGATTATTTGTGCTAACGTTTTTGTGTAGTTTAAGTGACGGGAGAAAAATGTGTGATAAAAATACCGATTTTTAAAAATGGGTTTGAAATCTCAGACTGGAAAAAAGCCAATCTGTGCTGGCGCTAGAAATGAGAGCGTTCAGTGCAATATTCTTCATAAATGTACCTCACAAGGCTCAATCAGATCAGTTTTCGCGCAATTTAATTTTTAGTTCATCTAAAAATATGTCAAAATACACGGTTCGAAAATTCAGTTCTTAACACGTTCGCAAATATTTTTTTGCAGACTTCTTGAATGTGTTGAATTAGAGAATCAATCGAAATTTTAGTTTTGCCCATTAAAAAAACTGCTTACGGCTTTCAAACTTTTTTTTTTTTTAAAACGTCTTCCATCGAACCACGAACATTTGGTATTCAATTTTTCTTATACTCAATCCAAGAAGCACGAACAGTTCGAATAAGGCTTCTGAAGGTAGCCTTACAAGTTTAAATGAGTTTCACGAGAATGTTTCTAAATGCGTTACTTTAACCACATTTTGATCGAGAACGCCCCTAAAAAGTGGGCGTGCCATACTACTTTCTTTGACGATTTGCTAAGAAGGACATTGTTTACGCATTTTGTGAAAAAGCACAATTCATATCCATTGATAAAAGAATTTTTATTTTAGAAAGCATGTCGATCTTTGCAGCTTAAATTTACTGTAGTGAATTTAATTCAAATTATTTGCAAAGAAATTATACTCAAAGAATTTTTAAGTACGGTGTGTTTATTGCATATCAAAATTTAATGAAGATCGCTTTGCCGAAATCCTATCACCATTTGATAAAACCAAAAAAATTGTCCGTGAGTAAAAATTGTTTGAAAATTAGATAATTTCAAAAATTACTTAAAAGCTTGACAAAAAATTCTCCGAACTGCCAGCTGATTGGCAATTCCACAAAATGGATAAAAATTGACGGATTTGCGATGTTAAATTTAAGAGAAGTGCTTCTGGAATTTTCGCTAAGTGTTGGAACTTATTTTGTTCTTTTTTTCGACACTCAGAACACTTGCGAAATCTAGATCATTAAAAACCTCTCAAACCATGAATAGTGTATGTTGACATAGGTCCATGATAACATATTCGACGTACTTCGACTTGGTATCAATTTTCCGAAGATATTGAAAAATTGCGCAAAATTACTGGTCACAAATTGACAATCAGGCGAAAACGAGTTAAAGGTGATAGGACTAAATTTTAAATTAAACGACAACTTTTTGACGTACCAATTTCGTTTTTAATTTATTCCGAAAGTAAGACAGTGGATTTATGTTGCGAACAATATGCTATTCTAATGTCCAAAGCATTGTCAAAATTGTCCAGTTTTTGTGTTGATCAGCTTGTTCAACTTTTTGTAGTCTTCTTGGAAGCCTATTGCACGTTAAAAAGAAATTCACAGTGACACTGGTGATGAAAAATTGAGCACACTAACGTGTTTGGTAATATTTTCTAATAATTTTTGAATGGTCGATAAACGCCAAACCAACTACCAACTTACGAAAAATATTTTCCATCAAAATTTGTAAAAATAATTTCAAATTTAGTTAAAACACAAATTTTGGTTTGGAAAAATGTTTGTAAATTTCAAATTTTTAGGCAGTTCTAAAAAATTAACACAAAAAGTTAATGTTAAAGTTCAAGTTTCTGATTGAATCACGTTAAAAATAAGAGGGATGAAAATTAACTAATTCTTCGACTCACCGCAATTTAGTACATACTTATGATGTCAAACTAAATGAAAGCAAGATTAAAAACGGATTGAGGGGCAGTTTCCTCGTCCGTAATGTAAATCAGACTGCTGAAAAAAATTCCATGGGTAATATTATTCCCAACTGTTTATTGACGTATTTTTGTCCATATTTTTCTGTCGCATAGCTAAATTTAAGTTGCACTAAGCACCCCTATCCCATTGCCTAATTAACAAAGGTTGTAGACATCATTACAATCGATGACAAAAAGAAAGCGAACCAAATCGATGAATCCGGAGAGGGTATCGATATCGGAGTGCCTGAGGGAGAAATGCCCGGTGGACTTGTTGGCCTCATTGCCAGCTTGAGTGGTGTGAGTACAATCCACAACTTGAAGTCCAATCAACTAAAGGTTAACATTTTCAGGGTGAAGGAGGGTCTGATGTGGGTGCCTTGATTGGCGCTCTCACTGGAGTTATTTCGCAATTATTCGGGGTAAATACAAACTCACTCTGCGCAGTCAAACATAGACTTTCATATCCCTTTACAGCCTGGCGGGTTGGACATTGAGTCTCTTATCAGCACAGGAACGTCGCTGATCGCTGGCTTACTCGCGGTAAATATCAGAGTCGCCATTGACGGGATACAGTTTTTGAGCCAAATTTCATTTTAGGGCGATCGGAATTTTGGAACCGTCATTGGGGAGTACGTTGGAACTGCGTTTGACGGTCTTTCCGGAGGCGGCGGAGCGGTAAGTTTAAAACATGCACCCAATCGATGAGGCTAAGAAAATTATTTTCAGATAAACAACGGAAAATTCATTGGCAACCTCCTGGGGACCATTCTGGCATCACTGAGCGCTGTATTTATCGTTTTCATGAATTTCCTTTAGACCCGCCATCAAGTAGTAAATTTTCATGGGAAGCACTGTAACTTTGGGATTTTTGGTTGCACGGGGTTGAGCGATGAACGGCCAAATCGACTTACTAATTTTTCCCCATTCCTTCTCCTTCAGAATCCCGAAGATGACGATCTACCACCGCAGCCGTTGGTGTTTGTCCAGAGCCTGATTCAAAGTTTTGGTGCAGCTAAAAATCGTGCTGGCGCGCCTAACGGTGAAGCGCCACCGCCACCACCACCAGCTGCTCCTATGACCGGATCTGACTCCTTCGCCTTCGTCAAGCAGATTGTCTCCGCCATAGTCGGCGGCGTTTCCAGCTTACTGCTGAATGCATCACTTGGCGCATCTGGGGGATCCGCCCAGGCCTCAACATCCGCGTCGGCCAGTTCATCACAGCCCAAACCGCTTGCTTGGTAATCAGGATACTCAACACCGTTTTTATTTAGTCATAGGACAAACACATCCACATAAGTAAATATTTATTTTTTATATGCGACATCTGTGTTTTTGTCTCTCTGTGTTGCATTTCATTCGTTTTCCTGTTGCATTTCTCCGGCGCGAAAATGAAACCAAAAGGCAAACAAACAGCTTTCTGCGGCGTGAAAGTATAAAGAAAGGGAAATCTAACGTACCTCCATGTGAAGCCGTATTGATTTCGATTACAGTTACAGTACACAATTTCATCGCAATTGGGAAAAATCGAAAGTCTCGCTCTGGCATACGCACTTAGCTCGTATGGCGCTTCTTCGTTTTCATTATTAGCTTTTCGTTTAAGCGTCGCCTCGCCATATCACATGGTAAATGTGGAACTTTCGATTTCAGCGAAAACAACGACGAAGACGATGACGCACTAATCTTTGGCATTGACCAGGGTCTGTGGTAATATCAAAACTTTGAGGCTTACACTTTTTTTTTTCTGTTTTAGTTTCAAGACTGTCTTTCTCAAGAGTCGGTTGCATCTTGAAGTAGTTTAGTGAAAAAAAAAACCAACGAAAGAAATAACTTGTCATTAATTAATTAACTCGGTATAAGTCTGAAGTGATACGTGAAGTCTAATTTATCGGTAACGCAGTAGATACGCTTGAATTGGCTTTTGTTGCTATTTCTATTTGTTGTTCGGTGGGTGTGTTGTGTTTTTTGTCGTAAAATTAGCTATTATTATTCGGGTTGTTTTGTATCGGGAAAGAGAAAAGACATCTAGTGAGTGAGAGACTAACAAGAAAGAGAAGGAGCACTCGAACTATTTTCAACGGTAAGTTGGAGTTTTATTGGTGAAGTTTTGTGTTGCACAATTATTTTTGTCTAGCGAATGCGGAAATTTTGTGTTTTTCTCCATTCCCCGGTGCAAGTGGTGGCACAGAGAGAGGGAGAGAGCTTAAGTTTGGTGCAGTGAAAAGTTGTGTTTGTTGGATGGTTGTCCACTTCACAGTGGGGCGGTTTTCATGAAAAACAAAAGAGTTGATGTGCGAACTCGATTGGCATCAAATCGGACTACCTTCACTTGAGTGCAGTTCGGTTGGAATATCTCTCATTTGCTGTACCAAAGAGACACAATCGTATATCTATTGTACGAAGTCGTTAATTTTAATTCAATGGTAGTCACAGCGAGCTGGTGCTTCTCGATCAATACAAGGAGTGCAGGCGTGCTTCGGTATTTGGAAATCTTGAGTTATTACTTGTTTAGCTTTGGGAAACTATGTAGCATGTGGCCTTAAGAAGCTCATCTGCTTGAAATTAGTCGAAAAGTTTCCCAATTGGGTGGCTATTAATAGTAAACAGTGGCTTCAAGGCCGCTGATATGTGTTTAAAGCTAGAAACTGTTGATTGGAATTGAATGTCAAGCCATATAATGTCAGTTGAGCTCAAGCTCAAGCTGAAGGTGGTGAGTAGATTAATTTGTGGACATTTTGGTTTCGTTTTGCTCTTAAGGTATACCACTGCGTATCATTTTTGGCCTTTAAGAAATTAAGTTTATTTATTCAAAAAGGTTTGCTGTATGACTCTAGATCAGGGGTGTCAAACTCCTTAAGGGATTTTTTTTCCGCATTTTATTTTTTATATAAGAAATTAAATGCGGAATGTAATACTAAGAAGTATATGAAACATTTTAATTAAGAAAAAGGGTACAGCTGTTTTTAAGAAGCCCAAATATTTTTTGATGATCCAATAACCCATAGAAATATATCAGGTGCATTGCGACAGCAATTGAAATGCACATCAAATTAGAAGATTTTTAAATTAATGCCGCGGGCTGCAGGTAATTGTCTCAAGGGCCGGTCATGGCTCGCGGGCTTAGCTTAGCCTAGCCCAACCTAACGCAGAAATGTAACACTATTTCTAATTGTTAATCGATGAAATCAAAAATGCTGTCGTTGAAAGACAAATCTTCCTTTTGTCGACTTTCCAAGGTATTTAACACCTTCAATTCTTTGCACTAAATTTCATAAAACTGCTGCTCTTTTATAATCAGTATATCAGAAATGAATTTGGTGGGTGAACCAAAATTTTCCAGTATAGCGGGGAGTGCCTCAAGGCTCATTTGTTGGACCATTGCTTTTCCTTAGCTATGTAAATAAACTGCAAAGATTGTGGAACACGTATGCTCAATACTTTCAGAGATTTTTGTTTGTTTGAGGTTCTATTTCGAATAAGAGTCCTCATTTTATAGGTCTTTCCGTACTGAACTAGCCATCTTTAATCACCGTCAATTGATATTTTTGTACGTGATAAAGCCTTTTTTTTTTGTGGTAGTGTTAAACGATGAGATCGATCATGTGAGACAGAGAGCAGGCAAGTTTCTCCTGCTCTAATAGGCAGCAGAAGGCTGTGACCCGAAAAATGAGTTCATATAACTTTTTATATCCGAAGACGACCGTCTTCTCGAGTAAGCGTCTGCGCAGATGGTCTCGATGCCAGCATTTGTGAAATGAGTTACAGTAGGAAAAACTGTCTCAGAACGTGTTGTTTTTTATCTGCTGACAGACTTTTGCCTCTTTTTACTAAAACACTCAGTTGAGGGGGCAGACAAATTACATCGCAAAAGTTTGCATCGCACAAAGAACTCACCACAAATCAGTGATGGTAGGTGAATGCTTTTTGCACTCGGAACGTGTTTCATTTTAACTGCACTTAAAACACTGCGAAGACATACAGCGAGACCTAATGTACTTAAAATAGTGACAAGTCGTACAGCTGGACCTCCCACAACTTTAAAGAATTTGACTTTGATACAATTATTAGAAAACAAGTGCACTACCTCTGATTGAAATCTGAACCCAAACATTGGTTTTACGGCCACTTAAGCAAAATAAATTCGCATACGCAGTTGCAACCGGTTACGGCGAACGATATTCCATTTCATGGCCAGCAATTTAACAAAATGTCAACAGTAAACAAGAAACGCATTTAAAACATGCGCTCTCATGCCCCACACACCGATGGATGAACCCAAAGATACGATAAATTATATCTACGTGCCATATAACCCGAAATGGTGATTTTGGCATTGCATAATTCATCCGCCAAATGTATATTATGAGCTGTAAATCTTCAAGCATAATACTACTTAGCACATCCGATTAAGTAAGCAGACATCAATATCTCAACTAACTAGATGCCTAGTGCCTAGTGCTTTATGCAGTTAGTCGTTACACCTATCTAGCACTCATTCGCACATAGTTTGTATACCTTTGGCCATTGAGACAGTCTCAATATACGATCATTCGAATGGAGTATAATGACTTACACATGGCTTCTTGGTGTAATTGCAGTCATAATTGTGATTGCATTTGTTGCTGCGCACAAGGAGAAGATGATTCTTGACAGGCTCAATGAATTTTAATATACGGCGATGTGCCACTTTCAAAGTTCACTTAAAGAAGACTTTCGAACCGTCACTCTGTCGGTTGTATAAAGTGCAATAAATCTGGAGGCAGAGGGTGCCTCTTTTCAGAGCATTTGACTTGTTTGCTTCTTCCTTTATATCTTTCTTTAAAACTCGAGTGGTTTTCACCAAGTAAAAGTAAACTCTTACCCAGAAATATCCGGCCGGAGGTAAGGATTATGAGAAAGAAGAGATTCAGCTTATGAGTTGACCATGAGTTTTGTAAGTCCAATAAAGAATGGAAAGGCGCTTGGATTTGCAGAAGTACCACGCAAGTTTCGACAGTGCACATTGCCACGGTTATTGTACTTCGAGAACGGGATTCCACACAAGAGTTCAAAGAAGCTGCGTCTGGTTAGTGCTCGTCAAGGAGGGGAAGAAAATGCATGCACCTTTGTGTGTGTGCAGTACATCTCTACTGTCGTACGGCGGACATATATTTTTACTTCCGGAGCAGCATAGGCTTACGTAAACAAACCACGCTAACAGACGGCTAATATAGGAGGCAGTAATATGAATTTTTTTCAGGAGGCTCAGATGTCATAAGGGTAGCCAAGAATCGGAGAGCATCACCGAGTTCACAACTATAGAATTATGTAATGCGTTTGACGTTTGAGGCTTTAATGGCAGTTTATTTAAATGCCATCGGATAAGTCAACACCTAAAATAAGAATAATAAGTTAGATGAGCAGCAGTGTGGAGCATTTAATACTCGAAGACACGTTCCTTTCCGGTGATTCAAATGATATAATTCAAAGGATCAATGCGTCACCATTGAAGCTCTAGAGCACAGAAGAAACTAAACCTGGCAATGAGACGAATGTGCTCCTGGATTCGATGAAAGAGTGATGAAGGCTGAGACTGAATTGTGATGAGTTGGCAGATCATACATGATTGGGGAAAGTCTGAGCTGAAATTCATTAAAAAAAAAACAGTGAAATATTTAGGGTTGGCCAAGGCATATTAAGAATAATAATTTTGGTCACCAAATACTTATTGACAATATCAATACGATCATGAACTTCCTTCTCCAGTACAAGGCAGACGTTATTAGATGGACAAAGTATGAGACTGATCTCACTGCTGCGAAGAGAGGAAAGAGCTGTAAAACGCAGCTCGGGCAGTGATGCCAGATTACAAGATACATTTTTTTTTTTTTCAAGATTATTGAACCCGAAAGTACGTACAAGACTTTTGACCTCAAAATCATCAAATTTCAAAATTTTTGATATCAATAATTTTCTAGATCTAACAAATTAAAACAACTTTTTGTACTGAATAAAACCGTTTTCTATTAATTCTATTATTACGTATAATGTGAGCCGAACAGAGCCCATGCACAACTTCTGTTGTACTAACGTTTCCATCAACTCTGAAGTACGAAAATTATTTCTCGTATGAAAGTGATAAATGGACATTTATTCCACCGAGAGCTACCTACAATTTTTTGGAATATGGCTGTAGCGTATCACCCAAGATAAGAGATATATAGTCAGTGTGGGACGCTTATTAGAATATCTAGAGCCACACTAGGTGCACAGCAAAGGCTTAAGACAGACCGCCCTTGGATCCGAGCTAAAGCAGAAATATTGTATTTTCGTAGTGCCTCCATATGACAGTATAAGTCCCACTATTTGCACTGTCAAAAGTAGAGAGCAACTTGGTAGTATTTGTTTCAATGTGCTTTGCTCCTAGAAGTCTTTTTTTATAATTCGCTACTGCTCAAGGGGTCTACAATATCTACCAAGGATCCGGAAGCAGAAGAAACATAAAATATGGTGATTGTGGGCACTTCGGACACCCAGTTTTCTTAATTAACAAATTTTTGAGTTCTACAATTTGAAACAAAGTGCATCCTTATGAAACAAATACTCAAAAGGTGAGCAGAGATAGCAGCTGCTACACGAAGGCATAAGATTGTTTCGAAAAAGACTAACAATCAGTGCAAGCGTCTTCTCTAAAAACATAAAATCAAACCGAACAAAGGACTGAGCTGGTATATTTCTTCAACATCAGCTACGAAACTCACCCTACCTAAAGCAACCTTTGAGAGGTCTATGCGACGCCTCTCAAATATCAAGCGGAATGTGCCTTCCCATACATTTAGTGCACTCTTGATAAATTTTACATACTTAATAGGGCTGCAATGTTAAAACCATTACAATCAATTAAATGCACAGTTCGCTGGGCACATCTTTTGTTTCCACAGCGAAATTCATTCCAATTTCACTTGCAATGGCCTTTGCAAAATGCGACTTTTTTTTGGAAATCTTCTCAGTGTTACCTCCGCACTTAAAACGAAATACTTTCCTAAGGCTACCAAATTTTGAATATATACCTACCCTTGATGGAGTTTCTTTCCTAATTGACCGCCAAGGTTGCGCAAAAAACAAGCCAAAATTTGCATAGGTATACCTTATTAAATCAAAAGATTTTTATGCAATCCCATCTAATCGGGTTGTGCTTATATTTTTATTAAGTAGATCACCGCCAAGATTGCTATCAAATTTCGCCGAATTTGGTTACTCTGGTAACTCTTATGAGGTCAGTCTCGATTTTGCTTGTTAGCATAAATCTCGCTGTTTATGACGCAAGCCATACACGGTGTATTACGAACACCATCTGTATAAGTCACTGCACTGCATAATCGTGCATATACACATTAAGTAACTATGACTATTAACCGAGACGTGCTGACCCTTTAACACTCAACTAAGCTATAGTCAGCCCATCTTTCCATGAACTTGTTTTGGTGTTTACCATAAAATACATTTTTTTTCGGAGAGAATTCGAAATAGAAAATGTTTCCGCATCGAAAAAATAAAAAAATAAAAACAGCCTTGGCCAATGGAATGACGATTTTCCAGACATTAAACTACCATCTCATGAATACTAGGCAGAGGTAGATACCTACCTACATCATTAGCAGGCTTTTGGGGAAACGATTTTCCTTCCGCATTTGTATTCGAATAGAGCACTCAACATCGTGCTGATGCTTACATGAAATGAACTGATGCTCAGACCGGTTGGCGGGAGTCGTTGCATAATCCCAAGGAAAAAAGGCAGATGGATGGGATTGCCGAAAAGAAAAAGAAATGCGTCATTGGTGACCCACTAAGATGCCCAACGGAATGGACCTACCACAAGAAAGACGCTAAAAACAACGGTTTATTAGCATCTATTATAAAACGGCCAAACCATAACGATATTCATACATGTGTGCGCGCATATTCATCTAAAGTTGGTCTTTGCTCTCCTTACATTAATTAAATTTTGACTATGGCAAGCGATTTTTGGCTAAAAGCGAAAGTGTTTCTTAGTCCGTGGTCGGTCAATCGGTTGTGTTGACAAAATCAATTAACATAACAGTCGACATGGCTGTGGGAGCAGTGCTTATTAGTTTGTATGTGTTACAGCACAAAAGATAAAAGAAAACAAAACTTTCAAGGTTGTGCAGATAGTGTCGAGATTGATTTTTGGGTCTTAACTGACTGCATTTAACCGGAGAGAAACAATTCAATTTACATTTTTGCAAGTTAATGGGAACCACAATAAAACCAAAGTTTTATAGTGATCAGGTGGGCGGATACTTAACAGAGGTATGGTGGCAGCACTTGCTTTCACCAAATCGTTTGAAATCGCTTCAAATTGATTTCATGCTGCATTTGACTTATGAGATTGTGCGAGTGATTCACTGTTTCGGTCCGTTAATTAGTTATACAACTTTGGTCTGCAGAGAAAATCTGAATTATGATTAATTGATTGCGGTTCCAGTATTTAGGGCTTTGGGCTGTTTTAACAGAAAAGAGCTTTGTGATGATAATATCACTGCACAAAGTTAAAATTTTTCGGTCATTGGGCTAATCGCTATTTTTGAAGCTTCCAAGGACATGTGGCTTAATGAATTGTATCGGGCTTAATATGGTTATACAAGTGGATCAAGGAGATTAGTAATGGAAAACTTGTTTTGACAAACCAATGCATATCGACTTGGTACGATTAACGGATTGAGAGAGAGTGGAAGTCAACAGATGTTTTGATTGTGAGAAGTTGTACACAGAGACAATACTGAGACCACCAACTTCGGCCGATTTCCCGTTACTTGCCTACAAGCTATATTTTTACGAAGTGGTCACGATTTGGTGCGCTAGTATTGTTACATATAAATTCGTATTGACAAATGTCACGTAACTTCAAAAATGCTGACTCACCAACACACTCTCAAAAAAAATGTGAGCCACTTCCGCTGTGGGTAAAGTTGTTGGCAGAGTTCATAGAATTTTATCCGTTAAATTTGAAATTATTTGTAACGTGTGGATAGAATTTTTTTTTTTAGAAATAAGTGTACATTTGCTTTAAATATTCATGAAAAATTAATAATGTAGATTAGTTGAGGAAAAATAAAAACATTTTGAGGACATTTTCCTCATTATTTAACAAAAATTTAGACACGAAATCGAAGTTAATGATATCCAAAAGTGGAAAATACCCAACCATGTTTGTCCTAACATGTTTCTAGTAAATAGAACATTTCCTTTAGGTAGTTTTATTAACCAAACAAATCAAATTATTCACCTTTTAACAATTTATAATCACTAGCCAATGACATTCAGCCACGTAAAAATGTGGTATTCCCGAACTCTATCACATTTCGGAAAACAAAATGGCGAATTTGGAAAAAAAAAAATTGAGGTGGCCAGCGGCAAGAGGATTGCGAGTTGGGGGTCTCAGATCTCAGTATGGTTTGTCTATGGTTATACAGATTGTACAGAATCTTGTCTGACTTAAAATAGTGCGAAAAACAAAAAAAACTGCGATTACACTTGATGATGACTGCAGCTATATGCTGCATTTAGAACATCTCACATACCTAACACGGAAGATTAAAGGGATGCCCAATACTAAATAGCTATGTGAGTGTAAGGGACAGAATTACCTAACACGTGAAACGTATATTTTTGGTCGGCCATTTTGCTTACGTGGTAGGCATTATGCGAAAGTTCAGCATGTTGGTATTTTTTTATGGAAGGCTAGCGGAATTTCGCTTTTCTATAAAACAAAATGGCTGTCGGGAGTGATGAACGGACAATTATTTATTTACTTCGTGTCACTGATTGATGAATTGTTGGTTCTAATTCAGAAATAGAAATGTTTTCAAGTGATTGCAGAAATGTTGGTCGGCGGACCTTGTGTTTATTTTCGTTTTACGTATCTACAAATATGTGTGGTATTAGATTTGTTATTATGATTTCATTCTTGCGCCTTAATTAGCATTTCCTGCGGACAAACGGATCGTGTAAAAAATAGCGTCCGTGATGTTGTTAATGCAATATAAAGCAACGTGCCGCATAAATTCTGTAATAGGAGTTGGAAGGATTATTTGTTGATGACGAAAGATGGAGTTACAATCGCATTTAAACTTTTTAATTGGATTACAAATTTAAGGTCCATCGTTGAGGTTGAAAACTTATTTGTTACAAGTTTGGAAATCATTTTAGGTATTGAATAGACGATGAGCAGTAGCTTGAAAGTGAGTTCGTAATGTTTCCACAGGGAAGGAGGCTGCGACAACTAGACTTCATAAAAAGGTTTTTAAATGCAAAT
Source organism: Cheilosia variabilis (assembly GCA_951230905.1). Classification (NCBI taxonomy): domain Eukaryota; kingdom Metazoa; phylum Arthropoda; class Insecta; order Diptera; family Syrphidae; genus Cheilosia; species Cheilosia variabilis. Next base: position 59,239,759 of record OX579677.1, on the reverse strand, counting down.
GATGTATAGGGAGGAGTTTCAAGTCAAAGATGCAAGGATTAGTAGGATATCGACAATGAAAAAAATAAATAATTGGCGCAACCGGTCCGTAGAGACCCCTAGACCTAGCTTCTCACAACCATTAGTTTTGTGTGAGTTTTTCATTTTCGAATGGACGAATGGAAGAGATCTATAATTTTATGCCGAGTTCAAACGGCTAATCGAGAAGCTCCCTTATGACAGTTACACTCTCGGAAGTTTGTCATAGGTTCGCGAGAGGATATCGACAATACTTGGGACAAATTGCTCGAAGGATATATTTCTGTATGAACAAGAGTGGTTGCATTTTTTGCTTATGAAAACCTCATAAGGAACCACCTAATAGCGCTTTGTAGTTTAGAATGAATTATAAAATAACATTCTAAATAATTTATAACAACATGTCGAAGAGATATTCCGCAAATAGAAAAGGTATCTAAGCTTTAACCAAAATATTCCCTTAAAATTTACGCATGATTCTAGAAGCTGAGTCTTTACTCTGTGGTGAGACCTAGGTACTTGCGAGCTATGACGGCTGGGACATAAGGAACGTAAAAAGAACTTCAATATATATACGTCCAGAGGAATTTTTGCCTCAATTGCCATGGGACAATGCAGTAGAGCGGTAGAGAAATACCCTGTGACTTGAACGAACGTGGTGTACACAATTGGTGCGGGTAACTATGTTACCGAAATCCGTCTAGAAATCGTTAAATGCGGGGAACAGTGGTAGATCTTTCCCTTCACATAGAAATAACATCGAGGCACAATTTCGCTGTGATACTATGTGAAGAAAGTGTACCAGGGAGCTCTGGATGGAATTCAAGTGCGTCCGCTTGAGCAGTATACGGCACATTTACCTTGGGTATGTCTGTCAGTCTTTGACATTTTTTTACGTCAGTCAAACCATTCTCTTTGTCTTCGGTAACAATACGGTTTACGGTCTCACTAGTCTACAAACTCGAAACCTGCTCCCTTATTTAAATCTCAACCTACTTGTCTAGAAACCAGTTCAAAACGACACCAAAAATACGAAATATCGATAGTAAAAGACTTCCGTGGCTACAGTTAACACCTTTGTAATGCAACACGTTCCCGTGGCTTGCATAAGACGTGCTAAAAGTATTCATTATATCGAAAACCAAACTCTGACCACCAACATACCAGCGCAAAAGTCTTGCCGCTTAAGAGTGCAATAAATTTCTGGTTTTCTGGCCACCAGCACTCACACCTTTGAACCCATTTTGCAAAAGTGGTGCAATAGACTTGGTAACGCCTTTCGAATACTCGCAGTTTCACCTGATTCTTGTTTTTTTACAGTCTCGCACAAAACAATTGCACATTCGCAAAGCAGTAGTGCGCATAAATGTGTCTTGCAAAAAAAGAAAAAAAAAAAGTTGAAACACAATCACCAATCCGACCGAGCCGAAGACTCGATAACATTCAAGAGTCGATCGCGGCCAAGGACTTACATTTGCAACTCATTTCCATTTTAATTACCTCACAAAACCACTCGCAGCACTGTACTTGCGCAGATAACGTCTTGGTCTTCGCAGTTGCAACGCTTAACCCCCAGTGACCCGAGTCGGTCAGACCAATTCTGGGTTCACAGTGGTATAGTAATATGCGCAATTACACGTGCGATTGTTTTTGCTGATGACAGTCGTCCATTAAGCTTAAAAGGCCAGGAAATTGGTTTCTCTAACAGCCTGCCATTAGAGTGAGCTCTGTTTCCGCCCAGACCTTGAAGCGTAATCCAATCTGAACCACATAAGTTGTGGCTGGAAATAAAAAATGTTAATGCACCTAGAATGGAGTCAAGTCTGAAAAACTCTGGACATTGGCTTTTGACTACCCGATCCGATGTGCGATTTCAATGAATTCTCGTTCTTATAAGACCCGAAGTGGGTCAGCTCTTGCAAACGCATGAAGCGCAAGAAACTCGTTTTGTATAAGCAAGTCCGCCGCACTGCATGACTGCGTGTGCATAAGAAATGCGCTCCGAAACGCACTCCAAATGTAACTCGATAATTTGGTGCTAACGACATCTCATGTGTCAGGCTGAGAATTATGCAAATCGTAAGTTGCTGCTGCTCTTACAGTGCGATTATCTAATGGACAATGGACACAAAGGAAAAATTGATAATCGACCGTAAGGTAAATGTGAATAATTTGCGAAAAAGCTGTTTAATTGAAATGCAACAAATTGAAACGAATTGGTAAATAAATTATATATGCAGCAAAAGGTGGAGGTTTCGCGTCAAGTGAAGGACTGTTGTTGCTAAATTTTCCGTTTGCTATTGGGAATAACTTTTGCATAAAATACAAATGCCTATTGTTTGGAAGGCGATTTTGCTTCGTGTCTAAGGGGTAAACAAACTAAATGTGCAATATTGCCGAGACAAATAATGCAACTGATTCCACACACTGAAGACTGGCGTTCTCACTTTAGCCGCTCACCATCAATTCTCAGTTGCGAGTCGGTGATAGCCTCGTGTCAAGTAATTTGGATGGATAAAAAAAAGCCCTTAGAAAGCCCCGGGTTTCGGAGCGGACCTGAAAGGTGGGAGGAGTCTTTCCCGTTAGCGCAGTTTTTCTAGTTTCTGATAGCAGGCGACGAAATTGTTTAGTACTATCCCGGGCAAGACGACAACGACGTTTTGAGTCCGATTTGTTCGTACACAGAACATACCACATGCTGGTGAACAACTAGTCCGAAGAAGAGATATAATTGCTATTCATGAAGTACCATCGGATGGACCGCACAAGAAGATAATGAAAATCTGACACATCTGTTATACCGAATTGCTGTAGAGAAGGACATTTGGATGTCGTTTTCCTTAGGGTTTAGCATCAGGCCCAACATATCTGACTGACGATGCTTACAGAATTCTGGACAACATTGCCAGTATTAATGTTGATCTTACACGACCATGAACCATTCAATTTGGGCGACAATAGACAAAACTTCAGACTACTACTGAATAAAATCAAATGAGGAAGAAGGAGACCCTCAGCTGTGTAAAATATATATAGAGGCATTTGCCTTTTTAATATGGCGTACAAGATTCAGCTCTTTATATTGTTTGAATGTCTAAAATCCGTGTCAGTGTGGTGGGATAGTCGACCATCGATTAAATGCTGTACAGACGTGAAAAATAAAAAGAGCTAAAAATAGATTTTCTGCTCCCTTTGTCTCCGGAATTTCTGAAAAACGCAATGACAGCGAAAACTCTCTACAGCACTAATGTCGGTAATGAAGCTGGAGACCTTTAAAGGGTTAAAGGGTATAAGACTGTAAACGCCGCACTGTCTTTAATATCAATCTTGCAATAATTGTGCGAAACTTAGAAGCTAATCCACAAGCGGTGCGATATTTTAAAGACCTGTTCGATTATTTGTATACGATATTGACATATAGAGAACACAGAAGGCTGTCATCGAACAGATCGTCGCAATATAGAGCTACAAATTTGAGGTAGGAAGACGATGGATAAAGTAGCTGCTCCCCGCCTTTCTGCCAGGATCCACAATTACGGCTCAACGCAATTTCAACCAACTTCTCACACTACTTGAAAAAAGGAAAACAAATGGAAGTAAAAGGCTCAAAATCAATCCTATATCTGGTCATTTTAAAGGAAGATGATAGAGGGCTTAACTCTCATTTGCGCCTTCGTAACTACGGCAGTGGGTCCAATAGGGGACGCCTTTGGTGGCACTTAAAAGTGGAAGCGCACGCAAAGAAGTGCTTTCTTGCAATCGTCGCAGTTATTTATTGTCTACCTTTCCCCAGAGTATTTCCTTTGGACTGCACTGTCTGAGATCTCTTTAAGCGTACCTTGGCTGCGATTAGACAGAGTTCCAAGTCGAACACTAGAATTTACACCTGACGCCTGGATGAATATATACAGTCGATTCATATGGTAACTCCTTTTTTTTAAGCATGTATACAGCCTTAACGTCCTTCTCCCCCTTTATCTTCAGGTTTTTGTGAGTTGTGTTCTCAAATCGGCGCTCAATGCATTATATGTGTTTTTCCCTCGTCAGATAAGGGGAAATATAGCCACTTAAACCACCCAACCAACCATACAGCCACGTTGCATTATAAATATTATAAATGTTACAATGTTACAATGTTACAATGTTCGACATGCTGGTCACTCCGTGATATGTGAAGCTTTGAAGTGATAAATAGTTTATCGTTCGAGTTCTCACAGCAGCTCGACGCATTATGCGATTTGTGAGTTTTGCATTATATATTAGTGTACCAATTTAATCAAAAAAAAATCGCATGCTTTCCTTTCATTTGTGTTATTATTTAGTGTGAAGGCAGAATTATGGACAAACAAATTTATTTAGGAAGTTAGAAAACTGAAAAGGGGCCCCCGAGGATTACATTGCCAAGGGGGCCCTTTGAGATGGTCATAACCCATAAACATCTTTTCATGGATCTAATAAATGATTTAAAGTCATTCATGGACTCAGGGCCTCTGATGCCCATTGTCCGCGCAATAGCAAGTCCGTCCAATTCAATTGGAATGACGAAACGAAAATGACACCTGTCATATTGCGCAATAGCAAAGAAGGTCGACTATGCCATCTGGCGGTTTTTCAAATCATGAACAAATGTCAAAGTCGATGTGCAGTGTCATCTGTTTTCGAACAAATGTAGGGAGGAGTCGTGCATTGCGAAGGACGGTTTGTCCTTCTCACTGACGAAATGATCAAATGAGACTGTGAATATACGAAATCAATTAATAATGTAAAAAGAGGTTCAACTTTGAAAAGGGATGTAATAAATTAATCAATTTTAGGCGGTACGAAGTTCGCCGAGTCAGCTAGTTTTAAATAAATTTAGTTGTATTTGAAGTGACACTCCCTGTTTTTTATATTCTGTTTACCTTTTTCACACACGGACGTCAGTCTTTTTCATATACATAAAGGGTCTTTCATTAAGGACGTGACAATATCTTTGTTAAATAAAATGGTAACTATGTACTTGAGATAGTAGGCTAGCGTGTTGGACTACTAAGCGGGGGGTCCCAGGTTCAAGTCCCGAAAAAACCCAAATTCCAACACGTGTTTTTTTTCCGCTGCGCCACCTCTCGCGAACGTCTGACAAACATCCGAGAGTATAACTGTCATGAAGGAGCTTCTCAATTAGCCGTTTGGACCCGGCATAAAATTGAAGATCCCTTCCATTCGTCCCAAAAATGAAAAACTCACACAAACGAATGGTTGTGAGAAGCTAGGCCTAGGGTCCCTACAGACCTGTTGCGCCAACTATTTATTTATTTATTTATTTATTTATTTATTTATTTATTTATTTAACTACTTGAGATATCAACGAAATTTATTGGCTTGAATTCGACTTCGTTCACATGTCCACCACGCGAACGTATGCAGCGGTCGATACGTTTAGCCCAATTTTCGAAGACTCGTCCGCACATTTCGACCTATGCAGCCGCTATTTCTTGTTCAATGTTGGCTCTGAGCTCCTTAAGTTGCGACCACCGACTCGGAATTTCGGAAGTAAATTTTAATTAGCTATTTCCAAACGCTGTTCCTTCGTGCACTGAATATTTTGACATTGAGAGTTCGGTAATCGGTTCAAGGGTGCGTTTACTCTGAAACTTTGAAGCTGTCAAGTCGCTAATGAATGACCCTTTTTAAGATACAGATATCGATTTACTCCTACCCAGACAAATGATGAATTATCGTACCTAAAAGAAGGGCTACGTATACAACACAGTCAATCATTTTTGCCCATTATTGCATTTGCATCTTGCTTCCTATCATAAAACTTAATAGTCTTGAGTTGCTAGATCGTCTATCGGGTGTTTGGATATTTATGTAATTAGATTGCTGTCCTCACCTTGCCCACACTCGAATTTTCATAATTTATGACCTGCTAGTTGACTTTGCCCGTTCCCAGTGTTTCCCATTTGAAGTTAGTGCACTCGAGCATTACAAAGGCGATTAGTAATCAATTTGAACAATGGCATCTTGAAGATGCTCAACATGTGCTTGTGCTTTGTGGCTCAATGCCGCAGTATTTCCCAACCAGACCGAGTAATAAATCAATTACCTCCTCTCGTGAAAACAGCACCAAACTCAAAGGTTAGATCTGAACTAATAACTTTCGAGATAGCATTCAAAGTCAGTTCGACACGACGATGACTCATAACCACGACTCGAACCGGACTCCTAAGCAAATAATTGTCTGCGCACACAAACGTTCTGCGCTCAATTACCCATTCGACAATAATTATGCGTGTCGCAGTCATTTACTTAAATCTAAGGCACTATGTACAAAAACCAATCTGCACCGACTCCAATGGATATCTATATCAATCTTGGCTTCAGCTTCTTAATTGCAGTCATTTGGTAACAAAAAAAAAAAAAAAACAAATGTAGCCAAGTAGTCGCAAGCTCCAATTCTGCGCACTTCACTTGTATTAGCCTCTAAGCCACCTTGGCGCGCGCGTTTTAAAGTCCAATTGCATTCACGTTCAGATGGTTGAACCCGTGCCCAAAGTAATCCATATTCTCTCACTCTCACCGTGGAGATATGCCAAAGAGCGACTTTCAGATGCAGAAACTGCAATCTGAGCTTTTTTGGCGAAGTTTTTTTTAGGCCTCCATCCCAGCCATAGCCGTCGCGCACTACCACAAACAAATCTAGAGTACACATAGATCCGTTGAGTAGACGGCCTTCCTCAGGCCGCATGTGTGTACTGCCAGCAAGTTCGGCTGCGGCGGTGAGTTTTGGTGTTGGTGTGTCGGAGCCAGACCTGAGACCGAACACCACAAACACCGTGTACCCCCTAAATCGTACCCAACACTTTCGTTTATAATCATTTCGTTGGAGGTTGTGAACGCGCTAGTATCGCTGAGCTCCTTGTCACTCGTCTGTAGTTGCGATTCTGTTTTTTTCCCCATTCGACACTCGTTTTCTTTGACGGTTGGTGGCTCGCTGTTATCCGAGATACTTTAGTGAACAATTTCTTGTTTTTCTTTGCAGTTTTCCGTCGAACCAAGCACGCACACCAACACACAGCAATGCAATCGACGAGAAGTCTTTGTGTCCTGGCCGTCCTAGCCGCCATTATCTGCGATCTAACCTTTGCCCTGCCCAGTGTAAGGGTCAAGCGACAGGATGCGACTGCTGTTGCTGCGCTGGAGGAGCCCAAATCAAACGACCTGAACCCGATCGACTCACAGGTAAAGATACAATATCTATGTAGGAAAGTGTTTGCCTGAAAATTGTCCACCTTTCCCATTGTGCAACGCAAGTGGCCAGGAAAGTGTATCCATAGCAAAGCTCTAGGCGGCAGGGGTGCAGATCGTACCAACTCATCGGTGGTCTGACGAGGCCTGGCGAAAGTCGTTTCGCGCAGTTTGTTGTGATTTCTTCGTTTTCTTGTTCAATTAATTATATTTCGTTTTCAATGTTGCAACCCGTTCAAAGAGATAACACAACAAAACCACAATGCATTGGATAACACCTTCGGAGTTGTGAAAAACCAACCAACGGATTGTGGGGAATTTTATAACCATTTGGTATTACATATGTCTAGTTAACGCGTTTTTTTTCGGTTTTTTGTTGTTTTCTTTGTGCCGCCGGACAATTCGTTGGCCGAAAAAAAAACAGTGAACACGAGAGCTTAATGGCCGGACGAGAGCCAATGACCAAGTGGAGTTGACTTTTTGAGCATCTAACGACCTTGAAGGTGCGTGCATAAATGATTTTTTTTTCTGTCGTTTGTTTTCGAATGAAACTATTATGTCAACGGAGTAGATCGCTGGCCGATCGATAAATGTTATTACTCAATTCACGGTGTTAGTGTCGCTGATAACGTGATATATATGCAAAGCGGGTGGCTCTTCGCGCGGCGTTTCAATGTTATTCACTTTTTTTTGTTTGAGCGTTTCAAGAACACTACTCGGACCTAAAAAGGCAACACCAACAGGCTTCGCCTTGGTCGTACACATTGAAATCGCCATCGATAGTAGTAAACGCATGAATTGGTTTAAGGTTGAGTTGAACGTTTTTAATGAGCAACTGTAAAAGATGGCACGCGTTTTGATTGATTTTCAGAAGGCCATTTTTCGGAGAACTCAATCGACCTTTGGAGTAATTATCAATGGGCCCTTGGATGGTGTTCGTTTCGCTTAATAAGTGTTTCTGTAAACTGTGGATGTTGGTCTATGGCTTCTGATTGCAGAAGCGTCTAAGTTTGTTGGTGGCTTTTCTATATTGCGCTACTTTGGTGGTGGTTAAATGGTTTCAAATATGGCCTGGGATGCAAAAACGCGCTAAATTCAGTTTACCATTTATTAAATTGAGATAAAGGGAATACCAGAGAATCTCTCATAATTGTATAAAAGTTCATCTTTGGTGGACCATTTTTGAAAACCATGTCGCTAAAAAGCCAAGAAATAGAACGATTTTGTTAAAGTGGAGGTTTCTTCTATTTTACTTGAGCACTCGCACACAATTTCTGATCTTCTTGGTGGCGTAGACAAAGTAGTAGGATCCATCTTCAATTTGGTTTTAGAATTCTTTCAATATTTTCCTTCGATACCAACTTTTTTTATTTAATTCGTTTAAGGCGCAGAAACTGGCAATGAGATTTCATAAGTCAATAGCTTGTTTAACATTTTTATTTGTGTAGTGGTAGTAGTGCGGACTTTGGCAACTTTAAACATTTTTGAAAGCCTATTAGCAATTTGTCTAGGCCTGAGTAGATTCCATTCATTACCAGCTATTTTGAGTGATTAAATTTGGCATTGATTTCAAACGAGAAGCTTCGTGCCAACAAGTACAATTTACGAAAACCTTTTCTTTAAGCTCCTCTTTCATTGAAAGGGTTTTGTCTCTGACTAGTTTCATATTTGTGGTTGCAATCTTAGCTAATAAATAATACCCCACTACGTTTTATGAATTTTTAACATACTATCTCTTAAAGCTAGAGCTTTTAAAATTAGTTCCGTGAATTTTTTTTTCAACAGTTCTTTAAAAATCAATTTAAAGGTTATTTGGAGTAAATTCAATTTTAACTCGTACATATATATTATTTATAAAATGTTGTTGCTCAGGAAAAAACTTTAAGTTATTAATAAAAGCAAAGTTATAATTCAAGAACTAAAGCCCCAATTACATTGGAACTATGCAGAGGTTGCTTAAACCCTTTTTTCCCAAAGCGCTTCAATTGTTCTGAATCGAAAACCGCTACCACATTTAAACAGATAATAATTTTCTACCGGTGTTCAAAATTAATATCGTATATTGGACAACAAATATCGGAAGAAAGGGTAAACACTCTTTTAGCCTGTTTCAAAAATAACAAAACTTTTAAAAAAATATATCTAATACTTAATATTTTAAGCAAATTGTTGGAATATGAAAAAAAAAATATTTCAAGCCTGTTAAGCATTTCTAAGCTGATTAAATATATTTTATAGATTCAAAAAAAATATGAAAATAGTTTGGTAGCTCCCAATGTGGAACTCAAGTCTAAATCAACCTTTAAAACGACTTTGGGGAATTTTTGGATACAAATTCCTTCTCCCATAAAGTTGGTTTTTCTTTGAGTCAACATTCAACTGCTTTTGAATTGTTGAATTCCTCCAAAAATTATGTAGTTTCGAGTTTTTGAGCTTCAAAAAGTGCAATTTAAGGCTTTTGCCAAGTTGCGTCTCATGTGAATAAGTAGTGTAAATACTTCGACCAAGGACGTGATGATGAACTAAATTAACAAACTGGAAATGGCCACTTGCTTTTTCAAATTTATACTTTACGAGATATTTTATTTTTTTTTAATCCCTGTTTCGATCTTTTCTAAAATATCTTTCCATTCGCATTTCTGTCAAACATCTTATTGAAAAGCACACGTACCTAAGGCTTTTGTTTACTTTTCCGTAGCGTTACTCGTAGATCGTGAACTTATTTAAGAATATGTAGTACTGCTATTATTAGATTATTTAAAAGCCACCTTCAATTTTCGACAGACTTAATATGTTGTGCCTTATGAGCTGCGCATTTAAATAAAACATCGTATCACGTTCAAAAGTTGATCCCTTGGGTAATTAAGAAAGGCTAACAACCTGTAATTTATAACAAAATGTTGTGTGCAAATATTTTTGTTAATTTTTGTTTGTTAAAAAAGCAGTTCAGACTGTAAAGTGCTGAGCTTAAGGGTCCATGTCAAGAACTATTTTGTTATTGCTGTTGTAAAATTTGAAAGCCTGTCACTCCATTTATGAGCTCATAGTGCTGCCTAGTATTTTCATAAATTGTGACGTATCTGTGCACAGTGTGAGAAAATCGAAAGCATTAGTGGCGTATTTTAAAACCAAAACAGTACCACATTCATTTGCCTCTTGGTACGTTCATGCCGAGAATTCATCACCTGAGTTTTGTGTAAATTACAATATTGCCGTCATTCTTTACACTTCCAAAATTTAATACGCAACATTAAAATGGAAATGGCTAATTATACGAATCAAGATATTCAGAGAATTTTTTGTGGACAAAGTGGTAATAAATTGTATTTGGTGCTTGCAATTATTTAGTAATTAGCTAAAGAAATTTGAACTTGTGTTTAAATTGTCGCCGTAATGCTCAAATCTGAAACAAATTGACTTCAGGTGTTATTGAGTATTTATAAAGGCCCTGGCTTACCAGTATAATTAAATGTTTTAGGTACGCGATGCTGATGTTCTGCATTTGTTCGCTTAGAAGTTTATAATTTCGACCTGCTTTGATTATTATTACTGGTGGCTGTAATTGCTGCTTTCGAAAGATATTTACAGTTGAATCGATCATTTAATTTCTTTGAATTCACATAACCATAACAGACACGAGATGGTAGATTGAGCTTAGCAAATAAATTCTTTCTTATTTACTTCGCTTTTTGCTACTCGTATCTAAAATATCTATAGATAACTGCAATATATCCGACTAATTCAATAGTCATTTCAAACGAGCATCAGCTACCTACCAAGATCAATTTTGCATATTCCTATGAATAAGTTACACATTAAACGAGTATCGTTGAACTTTCAGCTTAAAATGCTACACAAAGTTCAAGCTCAAAAGTGTTTTTAACACGTTTTCGCTTCAGCCCCACTTACTTAAATACGACTATACCTTAGCAAACCCTCATGTATATAGTTTTCCTTAAATGTTTCATTGAAATTTCCAGGAAAGCGATCTAAGTGATGTAGATAGAAATAAAAGAAAAGTTCCCGATGCCGCCTTCGAGGCTAAGAATGCTGTTCTTGGATTTGTCTTTGGCGTGAGTACTAATCCCGCCTATCGTTGGTGAATTTCAACTAAACGTCTCTTTTCCCCCTCTGTAGAAAATCGACAGTCTTTTAGATACCAAGACCCGCTTAATAGACCAACTGGACAAGACCAACGTTGAAAAGAACAAGGAATACAACATCGTATCGCCTGTCCCGATCCGCGATTTCCAAACCCTAATCTCAGCTGTTGTGTCGCCAAAAATCCGAGCTGTGGGAAACCTTGCCAACGACCTCACCACCGGCGTTCTAACCACATTTACAGCCCTAAGTGGCGGCTCGTCGTCCGGTGGCACCAATAACGCTCAAGCTGGACTAGGTAATATTGTGACGAAATTCTTGAGATTCTCGGGGCCAATTCTACAAGGATCATCGGGTTCAACGACAGAAACCGTACCAGACTCAGAGGAGGATAACTACTAAGAGAGACTGACGGGCTCTCCCTTTAGTGGTTGTGAACGCTAACTTATGTAGAATTTCGATTTTGTACCTAAATTTATATTATAGTGGATAACTATAAAATGTATATTACGATTGTATATGTATGGAATCATTTTTTTTTTCTTTTTAATTTAATTTAAAAGAGAGGACACATTGTAAATTTAGTTGAAGAAAACAAATATAAGAAAAAGACTCCTATTTCTTTTTTTTTTTAGTTTAAGTCCACCATACCCATTTCTTATAACAAAAAAAAAATGTAAGAAGGGACATTTTTGAAATAGACATACTCATTGTAAAAAAGAATCATTTTGTTGGCTGTTTTGTTTTTTATTGATAATAAACGAGAGGTATTGAAATGTTAACTAAAATTGGTTTTTCACTTTCGAAATTTGACGAGCTGTTTGAGAATTTATACTTTTTGACATTTTTGACCAACTTTTCTGCGCCTTGGAGCTTTGCAAACATTTCTTTTCTTGAAAACAATTGACCACACTAGTTGACAATATTTTGACGATTTTTTTCACTTAAACCAATTTCAGGAAGACAACTTCATCGATAGCAATCCCCTGAGGAACGGAAGAGCTATACAAGGCGGCAACGGAAAGGACGACGATGTGCCCGAGTTTAACAGGGAAAGTGTTTCGTTGGACATTCCAGATAGGTTGTTCAGTCAGTCGTTCACGACACTTACCAACGTCTCGAAGATTGCGTCGAGGTTTATAATGGTAATGTAATTTGTGTAATTTTCTTTTAATATTTGATCAAGCAGAGGTAAGCAAAGGTTTGGCGGGGTCACGTAATCGATGATCGTAGTAGTCATATCATAAGTTGTTGTTGTTGGCTTAGTAACTATTTCAAATCCGTTGGTGGCGTATGTAAAGAAGGTGAGGCGTCGCTAACAAACACAGTATATTGCTGCAATTGGGTTTAGGCGTTTGCTTTGGAATTGCTGCCACTTTAAGATGGATTTGGTGCAGTTCGCTGGTGTGGCCATATAAATTAAAACAACAACAAACCAATCGTAACCAATTACGGTTTTTTGAGCAAAACCAATATTTGTTCATTATAATAATTAACCCTTGGAAGATAGTAGGATCCTTGAAAAGATAATGACATGAGACTTATCTATGACATCATTGATTCAAATTATAAGTTGACACAGAAAAATGGGTAATACTACTTCATGGGGCTCAAAGATGGCGCTTTAGTGATTTAACTCATAAGTGAAGCCGGTAGACATTTTATCATTTCCGCAAAGTTATTTGAAACCAGATGACTTTTTTGAGCGCGGTTAAGGATACTCTTTACTTTATGCCACTGATGTATAAATTTCGCGTCAATACGACGCACCTCGCGAAAAAGTATGCGGATCTAAGAAGATGTTCTAAAATCATAGCCGAGGCGAGCACTTTAAGGTGTTTTTTTTCCAAGACACTGCACAGGAACTTAAATCACCTGGATTTGGCATAATTTGCCAAAACTACAATCAGTACAGAACCCCATTTCTATTTTTCAATCCTACAAAGCTGTCTTTCTTAAAGTAAAACAACAAGTTGACTCTGAAAAACTTTTAACAAAAACGCAGATATTTTTTTTTCAGTGCAGCAACCACATAGTTTTGGAAGCGCTATAAAACATGTTTGGATATTTAATTGGTTCGAGTACAAGCTAAGCGAATGCTCTTCCAACTTTTGTTATAAGCTTTCACTGATACAATCTTTGATTTTCAGAGACCAAGACTTTTGAGAGCTTTTGATATCGATTGTATTAAGTTTTTACAAGCATTTTTCAGTTACTTTTAAATTTTATTTCCATTTGCATTTATTAATTTACTCACCACTCATGGTCTATTTTGTATTTGCAGAATTCAGCAAGACGTTATGCGCGGTTCGTTCTGTTCTTCAAGCCACTTTTTGGTGATTCACTAACTGTTGAGGGGTACAATCCACCATCAACCACAACGGAGAAGTCGTAGTGTTTGAATCTGAATACTTACGCACTTTGCGAACTGGCCTAGAATTTTTAAACTAATCTCTTATGCTAGATGTACCTTCTTATGTTATTTCCTTGTACCTTTTATATTATCTGGTTGTGTTGCTATGTAGTTTGTTCGACGGTATTCAATGAAATAAATTATTTATTATGTAGATATGGTTAGATATTATTTGAAAAAAAAAACAATTTTCTTGTTTTGATGCTTTTCTTTTTTAAATAATGAGCCAATGCGTATTTTAGGAGACAAGCTAAAGTTTTAAGATTGTAAAACAAAACAGAGCTAGCACTCTGTCTTCATTCATTATTCACAGGACGCTCACAAGGTGAGTTAACTCTATTTTTTGACGTTGTCGTATTCTGACAGCATATTCAAGACTTGAGAAGCTCACAAATCGGATTTGGAGCTATGATCTTGATCAGCTTTGTCACTTTAGGACTATCTTTTCGCAGTGGATTCTCTTACAAAAATGCAGTTGATTGTTTTTTTTTTTTGCAGTCGATATTTTTTTAAAACAACACCAAGGTAAATAACAAAAAATAACATAAGCAATACGAAATTTATAAAAACGAGTAGTTGAACAAAATAGAAAATTCATTAATTCATTAATTCAATAATTTTAATTTAAAATATATAGATACATTTTTTCGATCTAAGATTTGCATACAAGCGTAATGTTAAAACGCAGCATATTTAATTTTTTGCCAGTAGATTTAAATTTCGAAAAGCGGTAGATCTGCTGCAATTGCAGCAAAGTGGCCACACTGGTTGATGTTTCAAGCGAAGAGATAACAACCGCTGACACGTGACTCGATCATCCCATTCCATGCTTTCATATTGCTATTTCTTGTAGGGATTAGAGGAAAATTCATAAAAATGGCAGCGAATGATAGGCAACTTCACAAGAAATCTTCACCCACATCATTTTCAAAATAGTAGGAATCAATGACTCTGCGAGCCCAAAATCTGTGCCAAACACTAACTTTTTGTGTATGCCGCATCTGACGTACCTCGTGTGGGTTGGGATCGTCCCAATATGGCAATTTTGCTTGTCAACATGCCATATTCATTCAAAAACACACAATGGCTAAATTTTCCATACACAATTCGATATTGTGACCTACAAAATATGTAAGGTGAAGTTTAAAAATTTTTATTAGTAAGTATTTGAGCTCCTGGGTCAGTTGGATCTTTTAAGGGTGAATGACGAAGTCCCAAAGCAAAATTCGCCGAGTTGACTATGGCAATATGTTCTCAGGCGATCTAGCTTTCTTTTGACGTATGACGTTGTCTCAAATTTAGAGACCAAACGTTGGAGAGTTGGCGGCGTCTGCCGTTAAATGGCTACAATGCGAGCACTCATTTCGCAATCGTGTAACTTGCAGTTCTGATTTGGCATCAGCAACTGAATACAGTGTCACCGAAAGTACTCCGATAGGAGTATTGTACTACTTTCGACACCTCTGTACTCCTCCATTTACATTCGTACTCCTTTATTTTTTAAAAACCTAAAATATATAAAACTTTCAACAAAGTGTAATTTTTCAACCTTAATAAATTTAATTAAAATTTGGTAGCACTTTTAACTTCCAAACTGTCGTCAAAAAGGGAATTTCCCTCTTTCTCGTTTGTTCTTGATTTTCGTTGGCTTCATGCAATTTTCATCCGTCAGTTCGGTATTTGTTTTATAGTTATTTGAGATTGTGGTTTGGTGGTTCCGTGAATTTTGAAGACTTAAAAATATACTATTATTTTTTCAAAATACTCCCCTCTTTTGGCTGCAGTACTTAACTTTATAATAATTCTCTCCGAAAACACTGACTGAATAACAAATGCAACAGGTTGCCAATATCGACCCGGCCCAAATGAATTTTTTTATTTATTTTAGTCAAAATCAACTTTTAGTAGTTACAAAATAAAAAATAAATTTACAGGGGCTATATTTTCCATACAAATTTCGCAATTCGCAGCTGCCATACATTTTAAGTCGAGACTTAAATTTTTTATTGGTACGTGGCAATGTCAATAAAAAACGTCTGCATTTTACAACTAGGATAAAGTTTATTCAACTAAAGGCCGTATGAAATAATTTTCCTAAAAGTAGGGTTTCTTTACTTTAGGGGAATCCCTGATTCTCCAAACTACATACTTAGCTACTAAAAACAGAGCAATCAAACAAAAAAGGTCCGTTGTCACATTAAAGGTACCACCATTTTAAAAAATTTGATTGAATCGCGACAAAAAAACGTCCGAAGCTTTTTCAATATAACTATTTTTATGTATTCGCTAAAGCTAAGTCAATTATCTCCAACAATTCACACACAAAGTAGCTACATATCAAAAAGAGGATTAAAAGTGCTTAAAAAAAATCTACCAGTGAATGTGGAAAAACAATGCGCTTTGGTTCTCCGGTCATTAGTCCACTGTATTAGTTCATCGCTACTAAATAGATACAAAAATGTTGCATTCCTATCCACAAACTGAATCACAAAAAAAATGTAACAACTTTCCGAGCATAATTACAGGCGTAATGAATAATAAAATGTGCTTATTTTTTATTATAATTTTTTTTTTTAATCTTTCAACATAAGTACATCACTATCACTAACTATATTCACATAATTTGAATAATTACTAATGCAATTCCAAATTAAACAAGCCAATCTGTGATTTCATTAAAATAATTCAATACATAGTTTGTGTCTCTTTCCCTTGGGCCGAAATGTGCAACGTGATTCCGCTTACGTAATTTCAAATAGCCAACAACGACATTCGAAGCGTTTGCAATTGAATACAATTTGTTTTGTTAACTACAGCTAAATGTGGTTCCGTCGTTTCAAATGCATAATCGCATTATTATGCACACGCACTTTTGAGCTGCCATGCCACCACCACTTCCCCTGTTTGGCAGGTTGTAGCTTGTAGCACACGCACACCGGTCGTTCGTCCATGTCGAATAGTGATCCAAAATGAGCGAGGAGAATGCCTCCTGGATGATGGGCACAAAGTGGTTAAGTACCAGCAGTATCACGTGTCAAATACGCTTATCAATGCGATTGTGGCGAAAATAAGTTTCATCACGTTTCCGTTGATATGCCGCGAAATTTGGATAAAAATATGCACGTATGGTATTAAGTTGGAGAGTTTGTATATGACGACCACATACGTTGTCAGCTATGGACGGACCTGTATGTGGGTGAGATGATTAAAGGAGGAATGATTGTCGAGGTAAGTCAGCATCAAAGTGTTCGTGATGTGACACAATTTGGGGATAATTAGGGATTGCATCGAAGCAGCGCCACTTATGGAAATATATTTAGTTCTAGTTAGTGGCAGTCATATGTGCTATCTGAAACGCGTTGCGTAATATTTCAGCAGAGATTAAATAAATGCACGCACGCAATTATTTTTGGAGTACAAAATACATTCGGAGACATTGCATTGATTGAAAATACATTCGGAGACATTGCGTTGACATTGAACTCCAACTCCAGTCAATTTATGTTCGAACTGTGTGTAACAGAATGGCTCAACATTTGCATTACTGCTGTGTAGATCATGCTTTAGGAACTCTATAAACGAGAATAGAATATAGAACGTTAACGTAGCACAATAAGAACAAACAAAATCCGACAAATATTGGCATTCGAGGCCTCATTTTCAAATTGTTTATGAAAAAATTCTATTTTAAGCTATTCACACAAAAATGTAATTGCACCACATACAATTATTTTGGATATTTTTTAAATATCCTATAAAATTTACAGTCGGTGCTTAACTTTCCAACTTGCTGAAGAGGTCGATGCGATTGCTGGTATTAGCTAAGTACTTGTAATTTTGCTTCCATGTCCGTTTACAAAAATGCTTCAAATCAAAAGACATTTACTCGATAAAATTTAAAATTTTTCAGTTTTCTTCAATTATATTCTATTCAATATTACAGCAGTGTGAGCTCTTAGGATTTAAGGAAATCGTGAAATTTTTGCAAACAATTTTTGTACGCAAATGGACTTCTGGCTGAAATAGAGAATCTGCTTCCAATAGTTTTGCTGGGCACAAATTTCATCCATTGACAGCTGTACTGAGCAAATCCTTGAAGATTTATGTTTGATTGTCAATGGATATAAGATTGAATAAAGATTCTATAAACATGCGACAACTAGACGTACAGACAACCCGAGGTGTTGCCTTCAATGTGGTACAGGAGAAGAAGAAGGGGACATACTTTTTTAAAACTACGGTGAATAGTTCAGTGAAATACCAACGAAAAAAATATTTAAGAGAAGAAATAAAATATAATTTATCGTCAATACTACATATAAAACACTGACACATTTTTATTTTACCGCATTATCTTCTTCTGAAAGTAGGTACCCAGCAAATTCATAATAGGCAAGTGTGTATGGATATTTTAATTAAGGAATTTCCCTGATCACGTATCTAAAAATATTAAATCGAAAGAGCAAAAAAATCTAATATTTTTAGCAGAATTGTAATATGTATGCTTGAAGGTTGTATCAGTATAGCTAAGTGAAAGAAATTCGGAGAAGTCCGGAATTACTTTGACTTGTAATTAGCATGAGCAGTCGTGGCCGAGCGGTTAAGGCGTCTGACTAGAAATCAGATTCCCTCTGGGAGCGTAGGTTCGAATCCTACCGACTGCGGAGAAGTTTCTTTTGTTTTGCGCTCAACTTTTATTATTTTGACATTGGTCACACCAATTTAGTTTCTTATTTCCAATTCACGTCCGTGTATTTTGGACGTGCCAATTGGAAATTTTGTTTTATGAACCGATTACCTAGATGGTTTTTGTTAATGGTCTGAAGGTCTAACGTTTCTCATTCAAATTCTTACGGCGATAATATTTTTGAGTTCCAAGTAATGAAGAATAGAAAATGAAACATGTTCCAACACACTTTACAATTATTCAATTCTATATATCATTTTATAAAACAAAACTTAAATAGGACCTTTTTTAGATGAGGTTCGCATTATCGCTTTGTTTATCGAATTTTGGTTGTCAAGGTTTACGTTATTGTTTATTAGAATTTCAGTGAAATATAAAAAAAATAATGAACAACCTTTAAAATACAACATTAACATAGGTTTTTGAATACAAAATAATTCATAATGAACATCGTCTTCAAATACATAACTGTTCATTATTATAATGAACGGATGGTCACCGTAACAATATTACACTGTCATTCGATAAATAAATAAGAATCAAATTGAAATTGAAACACTTCTAAAACAGTTAGATACTAAGGCCATTTAAAAGTAGAAATTTCGTGTAGCTGTCCCTTTGAGAGGGAGCTTCATTTTTTTGTTTAAACATCAAAAAATTTTGTATCAAAGTAATGCCAGATTTTATTTGGCTTTTATTTAAAATTATTTAATATTGTAGATACAATCTTTTTAACTTTTACTTTATAAAACTTTTGGTATATTATTATTTTAATTCAGCAATAGGCGCGTTTTATTGAACATGTATTACCGCAAAGCAATCGAATGGGCAATGACTTCACGGGCAATGTATTCACAGGGGAAATAATCTTAAATTTTTATGTGAAGTTATTTGCCACTGAAGGTGGTCACAAATGAAACTGCACCAGTCATACTTCTAAACATGTGCTACAAACTGGTATGTTTTGACGTTGATCAATCGATCAACTAAATCCCCCTGGCTGAAAGTAAGTGGTGCTAAAAGCAGTTTCTTAGCTTAACAACTACCCCTATCGAGTATCCGTTCGGAACGGGATTTCCTCTGACTTGTACGAAATAGAAGAAATTCCGTTCAAAATGTACGTTCCGATACAACTTCCGGTAAATGTTTCGATGACATACAGCGCACCCTGTCGAATTGCGTTTTACCGCGTTATGTCACTTTCTTTTGATAACTCGTAGTTCGATTGCAATTTGAGTTCCGAACAGATTTGCCTTTCGTTTCAGAATTTTTTTCCGGACGTATACCCCGACAGGGCTGCATGAACACATCTAAAAGAGGTTTTAAAATAAGCTCGTGCTGTCATGTTACTTCCACTGGGGATAAAATATTAGGTACTTACCTAATGTGAACACTAATTTTTCTGTGCTCCTTGCGGGTCACCACGCAAGTTAACCCTAGTTAAAATGTGTTCGCTCAACAACAGGGGCGACTGTGTTCAAAGAAGTTTTACTTTTTTAATTTTCTTTATGTAAATAAGTAAATTGTGAATTGTGATAGCTGTTTTACGGTCGATGGAGATTGTGATTGGTTATAGCTAATTATAGTGAGACAGACCAATTAAAATGAATTCAGTTCAGAGCAGCCGACATCAATTTCGACCAACAGACATTTGTATGCAGTCGTGGCCGAGCGGTTAAGGCGTCTGACTAGAAATCAGATTCCCTCTGGGAGCGTAGGTTCGAATCCTACCGACTGCGAGGAAGATTTTTTTTTTGAGGGTATGTTTAGAACTTAATTGTGCCTCTTATTTATTAAAATAAATTGAAATATGATACTTAAAAATAGACAGTTTTCAAACCTAGATCGAGTAGAGTTACTGAAAACTGAAGTAGCCTTGTTTTTTACTCTCTTTTTGGACCATCCATTGCTGGCATTAATTTGGGTAAAATATGACTTAAAATTGCTGAAACTGTTCAGTGGCAGTCACACAATGAGTCGTTTAGAAGGACGTTCAACTCTATTTGGTCTTTAATTGACCAGACGCTTTTTTTTATATTATGTTTAATTTGCTCTGCACTGAGCCATTAATCATTAACCGTGAGGATGGCAACCTTGTGTGAGTACGTTTCGGTCTGGCTTTATACCGCCTGAGGCATTTCTTCATGTAGACATGAAAGGGTTAGTCCAGAAAAACGATGGTGTGCTGGTATTGTACCACAGACCAATCGGAGAGATTGCTCACCACCCTGATTATAGATAATTTAGATTAAGTAGCTTAGGTACTTTTAAAAAGTTTTAATTTTAATAAAATATTAATAAAGAATTCAAGTCTTACAAAGTTTCTTGAAAATTAAAAAACAAAAAAGATACATTTAAGGCCGAATGAAATAGTTTTAAGCACATTGATTAGTTTAGAGCGCTCGCTAAGAGCCAGTAAGCTAGAATAAGATAAATGCTTGTTTTGAATTAGATTTAATCGGTTTTGTCTAGTATATAAGTTTAAAGAATGAATAAATAATAATGAATTGAAAAAAATAAATAAAATGTCAACCTTGTGTCAGTTGCTTATAAAAATCTGTCGGTTTCTCGAGCCTTCTTCTTCCTTATTTTTTTTTTAAACAAAGCGTTTTTTTGGTATAATTAGGCCTTTTTTATTATGCTCAAATGATCTATATAGATCATGGATTTCCATGGTTTACAACAACAGTACATGATCCAACTGTTGTTGTAAACCGTGGAAATCAATGATCTATATAGATCATGTGGGTAAAATATAAAACGCCTATTGTTTTTATTGTATTTTTATAAAAAAAAAAAAAACATTTTCCAGGTATTTATTTTGAATAACTATTCGTTTTTTCTAAGCTATTCTTTTTTTTTTGTCCGTTGGACTGTCCGACCCCATATCCGATTAAGTGTCACAGGAAACAGCTGTTGTTTAAAAACAACTTTCTTCAAAAATTCAATTCAAGCGAACAAAACCGTCATTTACAAATATGGACATAAAAAAAAAAATTAACAGGACGTAATTATTTGCCCAGGTTATTGCAATAGCTGCGATGAGACCAAAGAAACCTCCTCATGTCCTTATAAATCCCTATGCTCTAGGTACTCCTCGTTGAGATACTCATTAAAAAAAACTCATCCTGTCTTTCTGTTCCGCAAAATTTTGACAGAATATCAGAATTCAGAACACAACGATTTGTCAAAATGTACCTTGAGAAAATGTGCCGACCCAATAAATGGGCGCGCTAAATTTTGACATAAGCACTCTCAAACTAAAATTTTATTTTTAGGCCGTGGATCTTTATTTTGCAGAGAATTTTGTACTCGAGCTAAAATTTAGCTCAAACAGCGTTCTTTCGATAAGCCGCACAAAATTAAATTTTATGTAAAAACCGCCATAACATGGGACTTATTTTAGATTGGCTGCAGCATGTCTTCACTAGTATCAAATTTTCACGCAATTAATAAGGGGCTTAACTGCCGCATTTTTTCGGCCCTCTTGAAGTCTCGTAAACTTTTTTACTTACTGCAACTAGTGTAGAGGTCAAGTTACGAAAAGCGTGCGTCCTATTATGCATAATGTGTGACATTTTACCTAAACCTATACAATTCAGGTCAATCAAGTGGCAAACAAACCAAAATCACAAAAGCTTAGTCAGCTCTCCGTCCGTCCGCAACACCAAACCTGCTTCGCTGACAAAACAACTTTCAATGCGCCGCTCTTTGCTGGTGTTTACTTTTTAAAACTAGTAAGCACTCACTAGACGACAGAGACTACTACTAACCCATATTGCAAAATATTGCATTATCCGCATTTTGTACGACAGCGTCATTAACGCCCACTTCAAGTCAAGTACCCTCTAGCAACTGCGCTGCATTCCGCTGCTGTTGTAATTAAGAGCTACCGCGTAATGTTCCAATTACGTGGATCGGCTGCACTGCTACGTGAAGAAGCTTTTTTCGTCGAATTTCCCCAAAAGAAAAACCACTTACCATCAGACCAGACAATTAAAACTCACACTCGAGCGTGTCTTGGCGTCAACAACAGCACAGAAGATTCCGGTGAATCCTCAGGCTTGCAACGCAAGTTTGCTTCGATTTTACATTGAGGTGGTCATAATTTTTTTTAGGTTACTCGCTCCGGTCGCTCTCACTCTCTGCAATCGAAATAGTTGAGCAAAAAAGTATCTCGATTGGTGGTACAAATTATGCAATACCCCACCAGCTGGTATGACGTTGTCGCTTCGATTGGAGTGTCTGTTTTGCCCCAAAGCTAGTACTCGTGCTCTGAAAGACTTTAGACTCGGTTCGTGCATGCGCCAGTGTGTGTGTGGGGCTTGCTTTACGGATCCGCAGAATGGCTAACGATTCGTACATGGGCTATCGCCTTCGCTAGACGTGCTCTGATAGTTTGTAGTTATTTCGCTTGCCATTCTGAGTTTTTTTTTCTGTCGGTTCGGCGCGCAAACACCAGCGAGATACTCAACCCTTTGGATATTCTTACTGTAATGAGTTGGTGATACATCCAAATTTAGGTGCATGTGTTGTGATAAGTGAAGTGTAACGCATTTAAAAAAATCAGTGATCTAGTGAGTCTTCGGTTCTTGTGTGCACTTCAGGTGGCTTACCTGTGCTTTTGGATACCAGCAAATTCTGGCAGCCATTTCGAGGTGATCAAGGTAATTGACATCGGGCAGCAACTTCTTATTTGGAGCTTTTCAATGCGGAAGCTTACTATGGCATAATAAGTGCAATTAGTATTCCACACCACGGGCTTCCAAAATCAAAATCGGTCGGAATACGTATGGCTAGGTGTAATGATTTTTTACTTGTTTCGCAAGCCAAATTGACGCTTTCCACTGCTGGGATGGAACTTACCATCGTTTCGCAATGCTTTACCCAAAGTCATGAAGTGAACATTCTTGATTGGAAGTGGTTATTCTCTGAACACACAATTCAGGGTTTAGATTTGAAATAACGCCCTCTGTTGGCGATAAAGATCAAAGAGTCTTTGTACGTATGTCGATCGCAGGGGATTCTTTGAGGGAAATCGGGAGCAGGAAAGTGTTACTGGTCTTTTTACGATCGCTGTATAATGGAACACCAAAGGCGATATCCAAATCAAAATACCAACTGTGGGAGTGGCTCCAGACGGTCCTCTCGCCTTAACAGTCTATAAAAAAAAATTTGTCCATATTCTTGAGGTATACTTAATTGCCTTTATAAGTGTTTTTTTTCATCAATGATACGCTGGAGGAATTTAAGAAGAGGTCTGGCACAATTACGAAAACTGTGCAATACAATCTTTATACAGGGCTTTCAAATTTAGCTTAACAAATCTATACCTCAAATCGGTCACTGCGACTACACCGT
The DNA here is from genome assembly GCA_951230905.1 of Cheilosia variabilis. Lineage (NCBI taxonomy): Eukaryota > Metazoa > Arthropoda > Insecta > Diptera > Syrphidae > Cheilosia > Cheilosia variabilis. The sequence goes on along the minus strand of OX579677.1, from coordinate 59,215,949 downwards.
AAGTGGATACGCGCGCTGCCTTAGAGGAGGTCTTTCTCCACTGCACGTTTCATAAGATTTTAATTTTGTAGAAAGAAACGGATAGTTGGTGCTCTACATCCTCTAAATATTTTAAACGACCGATAATACCTTTCTGATAAGTCCAAAGTTGCTACAGAGCTTGTAAAAGTCGCTTTTTAAACGATTTAAAATAGACTTGCATCTTCACTTGCCCTGAAACTCCCATGTTTCTGTGTTAGAGAGCAACATTGGAAGGATAAGGAAGGAGTCTTATAGAGTCTTCTTAGTATTTCTTGATTTGGCTATGGTGTTAGCACTTTCTTTATTAAGCTTTGATTTAGAATCAAACCCATTTTTGCCAATTCAGTAACAGTACTTGCAAACGCCCAGTGACAGCTTCCTGAATTGAGAGTATATACAGACGTTTGGAATATTGTGCGTGTGCGTTTCGCAAACTGTTTTCAGGAATGATGTCGAAGAAGACACTTATGACAGCACAACTTATCATATTCCTCTTTTGACATCAATGGCGGGATCAACTCACGAAGCGGGTGCTTTCTGTCGTCTCTGTTACCCTAGTAGCAATGTCATAACCCATTGATCTCAACTTCTCGGGATCGGTCGCCGGGTGAATATTTGTGGTCTATTGTGGACTTAGAATAAATGAAATGAGTTGGCACAATAGGTCCGTAAAGGTACTAAGCTTAGCTTTTCACAGCCATTCGTTTGATGTAAGTTTTAATTTTTTGGGACGAATGGAAGGTACCTTCGGTTCTACGCCGAGTCTTAACGGCTGAATTGAGAAGGCTCTTCATATCTCAGAGCTTTGTCAGACGTTCTAGAGGTGGTGCAGTGAACAAAAACCTTAAGAGGTAATTTTTGTTTTTGACTTAGGTATAAGGTATAAAAAGGTACTAAAACAGGTGATTGACAAAAGCTCTAAGGCGTCCACACTGCCGACTAGAATTTTATAAAAAGTACTAGGGAAACTAGTACCTCTTTAGTTGGTGTAGCTTACAGAGACCCTTTTCTTGTGAATAGGGCTTACCTTCCACCGAGCTATGTTAGATGCTCGTTCTCATTTCATACTTATTTCATGAGTAAACTCCGCACGAAGTCGTCTACCGCTTCCTTAAATATCTCGGCTATGCCTTCAGGATCTCTAAACAATTTGGACTCAATTGATTTTGGTTGAAAGTCCTGGCTATTATTTTTCATGTTATTAGTTCCAGACTGGAGAAATAATGTGTCCATATTGTTGAGGTCTACTTAAAGATCTTGTGGCTTTCGTAGGTGCATTTTACCTATTGGCAAAACGTTTGTCCCTTTTTCTTCTAATAACGACAAGCATAGGGGGACTTTAAGAATACCTCTGGTACTATTTCGTCAATAGATACTTGGTTGAAGAATTTTAAGAGTTTTAACCAATTTCCAGTAATGGAGCTACATGATAATTCTTAATCTTAACCAAGCTCAGGGACCAAGTTGTTCTTTTTGATAAGCTGTTTGAAGTTTCATCACTGTTATTGGCACATCAAAGAGTGATAGCAACATCAAGAAATGCAGACTTAGTGAAAGGCTTATGATGGTTGCTCTTCTATAAACCTATAGGCTATACCCTGTATGACGGTTCTCATACATCATGGGCCCGCATCGCATTTTTCTATAAATCAAAAAATCCACCTGCAAGGAATTTTGGTAAATTTTCGAAAAACTGTGTCATAGAGTATTTTAAAATCGATCGGTATTTTGAAATAACTCTTACTAAAGCCTAGCCAAACGCCAGTTACCAACAAAAAATATGTATCGCCTAAAGCAGCACCGATTTATTGGACATTTCACCTCCCTTAAGGTTTGAAATATATGACGTCTATTAATCTTTTATGTCATAGGCATTAATTACATCATGCCTAGATATTTGAAACGAGTTGTAAACACTAGGCAAGACGTATGAAAGGAAGTTTGACTCTACCTTTATGTGGGCAGAGTGCGATGTCTCACATCTTTCATAAATTGATGACCCAACAATTGTTTTCATAGTGCCCCAGCAAACGTGCCAAATGTAAGCTATTTCATAAATAGCATCCATCTTCAAAAACTTAAAAAAAAAAAACAACAGTTTTGATAGTCCTCGTTAAGTACAATGTTGTTTTTACAAGAAAGTTAACAAAATTTAGCGCTTTTAGCAGAAACCGCGCCTGACTTTATGACCCGAAATTCCATAAAAACACACGCAATCTATGCCGTGTACCATATTCGCGTCTTACGTTTTTTATATTGGATAAACATCTGCATGGCCTTGGCGGGCCATTCGGTTATTTCATTTGCATCGGCAGCGGTATCAGCTACAGCGACAACATAAAGACGACGACTCCATCAACCCAATTAGAAAGGCCCGCTTGCCTTCGATGGATAACAGCCGAAGCGAAGGTTGTTGGCTTTTACGCGTAGATCTGTAAGAATCAGCCGACCTGCTGGCATGCGCTTACTCACATGAGTTGGGTCGATTTGCTCAGCGACCTACTCAGTAAAAAAACCCAAATACTGCATTCACCTGCAGCTTGAGTGTGCCTATTAGCACATGAAGCGCAAACAGTGCGCAATTACATTGCAATAGCTGTTGATCCAGCTGAAGTGCCAAAGTCCACAGCGAGACTCACAAAGCTCAAACGGCGAGCAATCTCTTCATCTCAATGCTGAGATCTGGTTGGGGGACTTTTTCGCTGAGTTGGTAGGTACCTACTTCTCGACTTGCATAAGATGCATTTGCATGGAAGAGATACTCTTCTCTTGACAAAAAAAGAAAACAAATCTGTCTCTCCCAGTCTCGACCTGCTATACTGATCGACTCAGGGTCTTTCGCAAGATGCCAGTCACAGATTGTCTCACCTCTGCGTCTTACTTACTGTAGCTGTGTGTGAACTGCGGTTATGGAGGTCGACAGCACCTGTTAATAGGACAGCGACTGTGTTGGTCGATGGCTTTACACCGGGCAATGGGCCCCGGCGTTACGCAACTGTCAACACATTTTTTGACGTCCGAGCGCGAACCGATAAACCAGTTGGGCAATTTATGTTGACACATCAGTTGACTTTGAATTTTGAACGTCTCGCGTCTCGGCCCGGTGTTTGTTTAGGAGTTCCAATGATTGGAAGCAGCCTTTTTTGGGTTTCTTTATTTGGCGGCTTGATTTAACATGGCTAAGTGCAAAGATGGTGGGTATATAATTATGTGGAGTCAAGGTCGGGTGATTTATGTTTCGCTTTGTGTTTAATTTTTTTTTTTTTGGGGTACAGGAATTGGAGCGATGAATCAATGAGTGATAAATGTTATTTGGAAATGTGCTTTGATTAACAAAAGGTTTTGAAATTAGTTCGGTCGAACTGTGAGCTTTGTGGGAATTCCGTTAGCTTGATTTTGGATTAGAGACTAAAAGCGGTTTGTTTGCGATGGAATACATTTATGAATTTCGAATTCAGAGTCTGACTGATACGGTGGCTTAAGCCAGTACTTTTTTATTTGTTGTGTAAAGCAACATGTAGATTTTGTGGGAGCGTTTTATAAACGATACCTTGAAGTAATTCTGGTTGAGCAAGTACTGTTTACATCGGTCGAACATTTTTCCACTGAATATAAAGTGAAGCCCTGAGAAATAAGCATAACGTTCGGTCTTACCAATAATGTGATGTAATGTGCACAATGTTTTTTTAGGGTCCCCTAGCCAAATGGCAAAAAACGGAACCCTTATGGATTCGTCATGTCTGTCTGTCTGTCTGTCCGTATGTCACAGCCACCTTTCTCCTACTCTACTTCGTAAGTAGATGTATTCTGTGAACCGCATTAAGATTTTCACACAAAAATAGAGAAAACAAAATTAATTTTGGGGGTCCCCATACTTAGAACTGAAACTCAAAAATTTGTTTTCATCAAGCCCATATGTGTGGGGTATCTATGGATAGGTCTTAAAAAATGATATTGAGGTTTTTAATATAATTTTTTTCTAAACTGAATAGTTTGCGCGAGAGACACTTCCAAAGTGGTAAAATGTGTTTTTAAGAACCTCATTTTAATTACGAATCAAAAAGCCTTGTTAATTTCGAATGCTCTTTGCGATCGAATACAAAGAGTGATCCAATACAGAAAGTGATCGAGCAGCCATTTCCAAGTTACCTGTATAATTTTCTTATCGTATTTAGGATAACAAACATTTGAAAAAAAAAAATTGCGACATTATTCATTCTCAAACAAAAGTTCAACTGCGAATTAGCTCACAATTTTAAAAATATCTCAAATTTAGGATTATTCTATGAAGCTTTAAGTCTTATATTAGGTACCTAAATGTATTTGTTTGGTTGTGTCTTGAACAATATTTGAGCGATTTCGAAAGGCTTAAATTTTCGGGAGCTTCATTAACAACGTTGGTATTTCAAAAATAACAACGATGTGACATACGATGTAAAAACTCAGAATTGTAGTGGTTATTGGTGAGCCCACGTTTTCTAATCAATGTATAATAGATGCAAACGCTGAAGCTATTTGAGTATTTTTTTCCGAAAATACATCGTTTATTATCGGTAAGAAGACGACAGATATATTTCGACAGCGATTTCTGAATGCACTTCCTCAATATGTACGTGAAATATTTGATATCTAAACCAGTTTATAACATTACATAACATTTTTATCTATTAACCAATGCAGCGTTTGCAACAAAGAACCCTGTTTTCAATTTTATATTCATAACCTAACCTAACCATCCCAAGTAGATTTTTTTTTTGATTATGTCTTTCAATCACACAATAAGATTTTGCACTACTTAAGGACCTTTTCTCGCTTTTTAGGGCCCAATCCACAAAATATACCACCTCAAGTGCGACAACTTATTTAACTGACAGGTGGATAAATTACAATAAAACGTACCGAAATCTCAGATCAAAATCTGAAAAGCCAAGTCGAAAACAACCTAAGTTTCCCGTATACGTATAAGATAAATGTATTTTTTTTCGTACAAAATTTCGAGGTTATACTGTAAAAATTGAGCTGAGAAAATTAGGTCTCGCAATTCCGTCCATCTGTATGTCTGTTCGTCGACTTTTAAGGCCAATGGCATAATATTTCTGGAAACTGCTGAAGTCCTGTTTTTTTAAAGAAAATTTTGAAGTCCTGTTTACAAAATTGAAATACATTCATTAAATAAAAACGATTTTTTCCGCGTAAATTGTTGATCGCGTTTTGACTTTTGTGACTTATTTAAAATCAAGCTAATGGCCAACTAAAGGTGATGAATTTAAATTGTCCCGTTCACTATACAGAAAATCGTATCACAAAGCCCACATTTATGGCTGCAACTTACAGAAATGAATGTAACCTCATGCCATCCTATATTTGCACAAAACAAATACGTCTATTGAAATTGTGTAATAAAATACTGTTCCATTTGATTTGGTTACCCTTGCATGTATTTGCGTTTTGAAATTTGATTACCTAATCGATTTGCACAAATTAATTGCCTGCCTACTCCATTGACCTGCTTGACCGGTCCCCGAAGTAAAGGGGCTGTTGCAGAAGATAATCCTTTATGAACCGAAAATTTACCCTTCGTCCTTTGAATGTAGCCCAGATTTTCAAGCCTTCATTATTCAATTATTCTCGTTGGAATGCACTAAGCTGCATTACCTGTTATCTAATACACATTCATGTAGTGGAATATTTAATAATTCACAACAGGACGTTTGTGTACTCATAGCGCCATGGTAATTCAATGCATATGTTGTGTTTTTTTGTGATGTGAGCTTTATATAATTTATATTTGGTAATTTATACTGAAATGCACACACTTTCGAGCACATTCATCTCCACATTCAAATTCCAAATAAACAAAAAAGGACGAAAAATCCTAATACCGATAAACAAGTAAATGCCGTATGCATGAGTTCGTTGACAATATGAATTATATTCAAATGACGAGGAAATGGGAAATGGCGCAGGGCACAAGGACTAACTCCGTACCTCCATATGAATGCGAACTGATGCAGATTTTCAATTTACAAATTTTTCAATTTAACATTCGCACTGGCAAAACGGAACTGCGTGTGATATTCCGGTGTACGAGATTAGGAATTTTAATTTACGAGAAGGGTTTCATAAATCCGATAGCAAATGAAACAGATTTTAGGAAACTCTGTCCGAAAAAAATCGCGTAGTTCTGTCACGCATTTAAGCAGAGTAGAACTATTAAATTCGACTGCGCTTTAAATGGGTGTGGGATAAATTACCCAAAGGACTATAAAAGAATCATGTAGATAAATGATGTCGACGCGTGCATTTGAAGCTTTCGATTATCGTATTGAGGATGGTATAAACAAAACTCGGTTATAGTTTGTTCAGAAATTTTGAAGCTAAAGTGCACTCAGATATATACTTAAGAAGCATGCAGAAAATACGACTCCAATCCTGTGATTGGCTTGCAGACACAGTTTATATAGTGGGGGCCATGGAAGTGTGACGAACGGGGACGTTTCATTTTCCACAATGGAATATGAGCCCGAAATTGTATTCCATAGGAGCCCACAATAAGTGATAACAAATATGACGCCAGGTATTCAAGACAGCCGACATTTGACAGAACAAAGTCCAGCTTTACTGTGTAGAGCGGAAGCAATCATTCACCCAGCTAGGAACTTGCCATTCCAAATGATTTTGTCAACAGCTATATTTTTTGAACGAAATCTAAGCTAAGGGCATCGGCATAATTCACCCATGACTTTAATAAAAACAAATTAAGAGAGAATTGTCGTTTTCATGGTTTGATTAATAATAATTATCAGCTTTAATAGATTTGAAGCATGAAATTCGGATATTAGGGGTTAGCATTTGGCCTCTTCCTCGATTCAGTTAATTAACATTTATTATCGCAATAAACTTCAATGTCATGAACTTGGCTGTCAAGTAGAGCAAACAAAAATGTATCGGTCGGTGAAATCTGTCACCCACTAATATGAAAGAGGTGTATTATTGTTATACATTTCCACTTGGTATTACTCCTTATTTGTAGCTTGTCTTTAAGGTGTTGTTGTTCACAGCAAAACAAAAAGAAAGGCCCTCATTTATTGAAAGCAAAAATTTGTGTCACGATATCTGCTGGTAAGCCGCGAACTTGGCCAATTGCGACTACCAGTAGACCAGAGCAACTCCCAGCCAATTGTATCCCAAACTAGGGATAGAAAAGATTGTTAAGCCAAGAATTTTGAAATTTTTTTAAAATTATAGTCTAAGAGTTCTTGCTTTAACTATTACTTTTGATAACAAGAACTCGTTTTTAAGTTTCCAAGAATAAAGTATTCAGCATATGAATAATAAACTGTTTTCCGACTTCATTGCCAACGATTTCATTCTTAAATCAAAAAATTTGTGCTCATTTTATAAAATGAAAATTGTTTTTTTCTGAGTGAAGTCACATAAGCGAATGTAATAATTCTGGGTTAGTAATTTGAAATCGTAAGGCGTCTTTCTTTTCCTTTCATGTTCAGATTCCGAGCAGATGACTGAACAAAGCAGGTGTACGCCGAGCCAGTGATCCTAGATTCACTTTTATAGTGAAAAAGAGGAAAGCCAAGGACAAGCTTAAAAAAGGGGAAACAAAAAAATCGAAAGTCTCTGTGAAACTTAGACTGGTTAAAAGTAAAATTAAAACGCATTTTCATCACAAACAAATGTCAAAGTTTACTCAGAATGTAATGTTCACACTAAATAAGAAAGAAAACAGCCTTTTGATATTAGGTCTGTTTCTTTACTTTTAAATATTACGAAGTTTTACTCAATACCTTTCCTCAACTCGAAAAATTCGAAGAAGAGAGCGCCGTCGAGAGAGCAAGATAATTATTACCATTCCATTGAGAATCTTACGAATTTTTACTCAACAAATTTCTTGGTGCAAGAATTGGAAAAGCTGTCAGTCACCTGACAATTAAGAGTGATTTGAAATTTGTTACCCAATTTGCCAACGAGTACGTATAAAATTGTGTATAAAAATAAATAAATAGGAGAATTTTTTTTTCGAATTTAGGGGAAAACGAATTGCTCATAAAAAATAGGGCAAACGTTCTTCATAGTCTGGGAAAACTGCGTCGAGCATGCTCTGAATCGAGTACTTTCAGAGCGATCGAATTTATTAATGAAATATAACTGAGCAACAGCTGTCATATGACTATAGGTACGTTATGAAAGCTCACATCGTCGCTTTCATGGCAAAGTGACATAAGTCCAAAATGTATGATTTTCAGGAGAGACGTTTAAAGTTTTGCGTCACACAAACAAATTGGTTTCTTGCTAATTAAAAACAATATACAAAGTTCGTTTACATACGATTGAAGTATTTTTCTCCATTTTTCAGATAGTACATACATTTTTATAAAAAAGTAATTATTAAAAAAAAACCTTCAGACTTGCGACGTTTTACGAAAAATCTGATAGTTTCTTAAATGCTTATTTTCTTATTATGTTGCAAAAGTGTCGTTTTGGCCTGAAATCAAATAAAATATGTCGAAATGGCACAAGAATCTTACCTGTTCGTGTTTGTGTATCTTGACATTTTTCGTAATACGCCGTTTTGGCGAAACAAACACAACCACTCACGACGCACAACTAAAAAAATGGCATTGAGGTAGAAAAAATTGCAGGATTGTTTTGTTAGTGAAAAATCGAAACGACACTTTAAACAACGGAGAAAGTAGAAGAAGTAGAATTAAGCTGATTAGACAGAAAATATAATATTCAATTTTTTGGTCATTTCTGTATACGTAGCTCGAAAATGACAAGTGAACAGATTTTTTTTGCATTTTCTCAGACTTCTACATTTGCTTTTACAATCTCCTTCCTCCGTCTGAAGTCTGAACAAGTTCAAATAAGCTGTGCTCAGATTTTTACTCAAACTGTTCAGTAAATTTTTTGTAGGCTACTCTAGAGTGCTTTCGAATTATGATTTGAACGGAACAAGAAATCTCTGATGTGTCTGAGCTAAAAGAGGAATACATTTTGACAGTTCCGGTTCTTCAAAAAGTAGTAAAAAACAAAAACCCCGACTGGTCGCAGTCAAAAAAGAAATAAAACCTTTCCAAAGTCATTGGTCTGCATTTTTAGTTGCGCTTTAATTATTTTTTCTAACGACATCATTTTCAAAATACCTCCTATCTGCAAAAATATCGCACAAATTTATTTCGTCAGTGAGTTTGACTATATTTCAATAAACAGTAAATAAGTTTTTTTTTTTCAAATAACTAAAACCATAAAAATTCTATCCAAACCAATTGTTCAATTATACCACAGGGACCACAAATTATCACTGTTATGAACGACTGGAACACCACATCCTCTTCGTGTCCACCTTCCCCAGCAGCCGACCCCTTTCCGACTTCTTTCCAGCATAAAAATAACACCCCCTCCCCCCCCATCCCTTATTTCGCTCCACATTTGACTTCTTCCTTCAAGGTCGTTACTTTAATTTTGACATTTAATTAAATCCTCGCCTACCTGTGACTGTGACACATATAGCCGGCACTTACGACTGCAAAATCCCCCTCATTTGCGTACATGTCCTTTGGTCTGGTAACCTGTTGGTCCGTTGACACTGTTTCGCTTAACGTATCCCGCCTTTTGAACTTGCACATTTAGCCACATTAACTCCATAAAATCTCAACCAAGTGCGAGTTAGAGGCACACGCAAACCTAGAGAAATAGATGCATGAACTGCCAGCTTCCACCAGATGAAGGATGAGGGTCTTTGTAAATGGCAGCCAGCTGCCACCGCACCGCTTTCTGTGTGTGTTTACATCATAAATGCCCGAGACCTGAATAATGAATGTTAATATGCTTTATGGCGTGTATGTGCGGGCCAAGCCAACATGATTCCATTAGCTGGCTGAAGCCCGAGCTATAGACATACAGGGATACAGGGATGCGAGAGCTATACTCCTTCCTCGTACTATACACTCATTCACAATTATTAATATTAACATTGTGACGGCTGGAGCTGGTCGTGGCCGGTGACGGTGTGTGTACCTATATACTCCTGTACGTGATTATGGACAAAGCCATAAATTTACTGGAAGGTGAAGCGTAGTCGAGAAGTGCACACAATATCCCTCGCTCTGGCTCATACATAGTTTCACTATAATAATAACCGAGAAAAATCTACTTGTGTGTGTGTTTTCAGACTTGATCCCAGAATTATTTATGGCCATGTCCTGTCCAGAGAGGCAATGTGACTAAATGACATTTAGATTGAGATAATTCAGCAAACGTGTTCGTCTCGAGATTTTGTGAAAGTTTTTGTATTTTGACCAGAATCGTTCGGCCCAGCCAGCATCTGGGAGACTGCAATTCGATTTGTTGAATGGAATTAGAATTGTTGGGAAAACTTTTGTGCTCGCAAGGATAATTAAAATGTTCTCGAGAGGTTCGAACCCCGAGCCCGAACACCGAAACCGAAGAGGAAATTTTTCGATTTGCCATTCTTTGGCTTTTATGAGTTTCCATTTCCACAGAGTTCAAGAGTGTCCATTACGAAGTGCAAGTGCAAGTCGTCTGCCACTCGGTGCTTTTGTTCTCCTCGCTTTAATTTTCCAATATCAAGGGGAGGTCGGCCAATCCTTGGAAAACTTTTCAACCACTTGCGGAGAGCTCGCCGGATGTTCCACTACACATTGCAGGCAGGTGCAACGTGCAAGATCGTCTTACGTGAGTTTCAAGTACGGCCCAAATGAAATTGGAATCTTGATGAGGTAGGAGTGGCATCACTTAATAACCATCATCTACTATGGTTTAATGGCGTTATTGTTTAAGAGGCAGCCGATGATGCGAGCGAGGCTTTGGCTTGATGGTGGCAACTCTTGAACTATGCCGAAGCGAAATTAGATTTCGCATGGAAAAGCAGTCAAATTAGTCTGCAAGGAAATTGCTTTTGTCTCGCTCAGTGTTGGACGGCACACGGAACCGTAATTAAGTAGGAAGTGAATTTGAATTTTGGCGCTCAGAAGATGCGGTCAAGGTGAAGATTGTGTGATGCTTGCGCATTGAGTTGTTAACATTTTTGTGGTTAAGTCGGTTATGTTTTGGATGCTTAGTGTTATTTCGTTTTGATTTGTTTATTGTGTCGTTTAGCGTTTTCGTTTACAGACATGTGCGAGAAATCATAAAATTGGAATGAAAAGCGGTCGGCAGTGCTAATTAGGTAAATGGCCTCAAAGTACCTCGCATTAGGGACAAAAGCATCAGCATCAACATTTGCAATCAGTTGGGCGGACGTAAAAAATGTAAAACACTGATGTTGACACGAAAGTTTCACGAAAGTTTACGAATGATTTTTAAATTGTAACTTGATAGCGCGTAACCATATCTACAACCTTTTTCGACAACAAAATTGGTTGACGGTGCTAATGCTGACTTTGTTTGTAGAGTTACGTTTTTTTACCGTCAAACGGCAGAACTGAATGAGCTTAATAGATATGTCGGAACTTGGCATAGTCTTGTATAACTAGTTCCTCTTTAAGTAATCGTAGGAATTTTTAAAGTCGACAAATAGGCAGTCTAGAATTTTGATTGTTGAATTTCTGCATAGCGATTTACGAGATTCTTCAATTCTGCTTTGAGCACAGATGAATTGAGAATTGGATTAATTTCTTCTATGGTTTATTTAATTATTTATTGTGGTCGGATCTTGTAGATATTCAAATAAAAATAAAGTGCACGACTGGGTCGAACGTAACTTTCTCGTTCATCAAAAGTTTGGTTGGTTGTTTTCTTATTTTAAAGTAGGTAGGAAAAGATCTGAGAACCGATGCTAGATGAATGAAATGGGTGCAAATGAAGTGGGAGTTTCTAATTATATTCAACGAGGTTGAAAACAGAGTAATATTTGCCAAATAAAGTTTCGCGTAGCTGCTATTGCATTTTTATCGGAAGTGGGGGAGATTATAACAAAAATTTAGCATAGATATGCGAAAATAGATTGGGAAGTATAAGTACTTAAAAAAAAATGTTTTTGAATTTTTTGAGTACGTATCTTATTGCGAATACTGATTTTATCTTTAATATGTATTTGGATCAAAACCTAGAGCGGTTTTTGTAAAATTTCGCAGACAAAATAGTACCAAATATTGTAATGTTTAGTTTGAAAAATACTATTGCTTAACTATTTAGCTGAAAACCGAGTACAAGTTATTGTTCGGGGTGTAAGCATTACTTGGTTTTTCGGGTTTTATCGAAATCGAAAATGGGGTTTTCGAGATATGAGCAGTTTTTTAAGTGAGCGTTTCCAGTTATTCGAGCTGAAAATTAAGGACGCAATAATTTTGAAAACACCAATTTTACTCTAAGTTTGCATTTTGGTCAAAATCATGAAAAACTATATTTTTCAAAAATTACTTTTTTCAAAAATCCATTTTACGATAATACAGATAAAAACGGAGTTTTCCATTAAGTTAGAAATGACCATATTACCTTAGAAATGTATTTTTGTTACAACCGTATGGACCGTTTTCGAGATATGTCCAAATTTCCAAAGTACCGTTACTCGATTTTTGAGCGGAAAACTGAGTATGCAGCTATATTTACCTCACATTCTTAAGCTTAAATATTAATTTTTGTTGAAATCGTTAGAGCCGTTTTCGAACAAATCAAACTGGTATGACAATTTTGTATGGAAAGTACCATTAATGTCGAGGTTACCATGCAAAAAAAAACAGCCCCGAACTGTAAGCCCCCAAACTTTAAATCCGAAGTTTAAACGAAATCCGTTCAGCCGCTTAGGCTGTAGGCCTAAGGACATACAGACAGACAGACAGACGGACAGACGGACAGAATTTTGGGACCCACTTTTTTGAGTTCGCCTATCATCGTAATGTCAGAATTGATTAACATCTTGAGTTCGAAATTTTGTACGAATACAATATCTTTCTCTTACTACGTAATGGAGAAAGTTAAAAACAACGTTATGATTTATTAATAAGAAGCTTGGATTTTTTTTTAAATAATTAGATACAGTCTGTTACAAAACTATGATGAAGTTTTCATAATGTACGGCATACGGGTGGGTAGCTCCTCATATCTGAAAGTGCTTAAATTGGTTCTTACTCTATATACACTGCTTATACCATGCCCATCGAACTGGAGATACAATCGTCTACTGAGCTATGGTCCATCGTAGTGCTTTCGTCGAAAAACTTCTTCTAGATTTCTTCTAAGCAACTTCTACACGTGCGTCGATGCACAGCTGCAGAAACTAGTTCTCTAATCGCATAGCTAAAAGTATCATGGCAACAGTCAAAGTAAGCATATGTCTTAAAACTTATTTAGAGGACTGTCAAGCCAATTTTTCAGCTCCTAACTTATAGCGGATTTAAAAAAAATGCTGTACCTTGCGCTCTATTGTTTATAATTTCTAATTTTTAGCTACCCTGGCCCAAAAATGACACTAAAGCAATTTGGCGTCAAACTAACCGCCCAGTTGCGAACCAGTTAAAACCGCCAACCAAGAAATATGCTCCAAATATGTTCATTTCCAAATAAACGTAGCTGCAACTAAAACCTATACATTAAAAAAAAAAAAACTCCACAATTTAAGTGCCCCACAAATTACTTGTTCAAATTTATTGCCAGAAACATTACGGTCGATAATGAACTTCAAGATCGACTCAGACTCTCAAGTATACCAAAACAAATCCAAGTAGTAATTTTCACCTCGTAAAATAATAATTTTAACTTTTTAATGATGTTATTACAAAATAGTTGAGCTTCTTCTGCAAAAAGCCAACAAACTTCCACCCGCGCCACCAGTATCTCTGGGCTTGAAGTATCGAAACCGCCGTTCACTTGAGCATCCGCACAAAAGACTTGCCCGCACCGGTATAGACTGCAGTTACATTTACACAAAAGCAAAAAGAGGACGAGCTGCCTTCTGCAGCAGTGTAGTCAAAGTTTCGCCCTTCCTTTTTGGCTTTTCGTGTTTATTTACACACCTAAGGTGGCCAATCCTTTTATTAGTGCAAAAATATAAAACTAACTTTAGACCTCCTGCAAAAGGAGGGAGCCAAAACTTTACCAATTGCCAACAGGATGGGTATCGAAACACAACGACAACTGCTCTCGCAAGGGAACATTCGTCTGAAATGGCCTGCAGAGGATTTCTTGGAGAAGAATTAAAAAAACGTCCTTCAGCTAAAATTGTGTCTCCCTTTGCTTTGTTCTAAACTTAATTTTCCGTCTGTCTGAGAATGTTGCACACAGCGATTAGTGGAAAGGGGAATGTGTATTTAAAAGCAGGACATAGACACTTCATTTAATCATGTCCTGTGGCAATAAGTTAACTGAGCACTTGGCGCTTTTTAACAAGATGCACAAACACATTAGGCCAATCAAGCGGAACGGCCTCATTAAAGCGTTATGAACAACCATCGCGGCAGCACCTTCGATCAACGACCTGTTAAATATGGTAGATAAACACTTACCTTGACGGGCCTACGCCTACACCTCGCCGTGGTATACTAAAACAACACAACGACTTTGATGTCTGCATTGGCAATCACTGCCTTGGGCATTTCTCAATCCGGTCACACTCCATGGGGCATTGGCCGCCACTAAAAGTGTTAATTTGGACTCGTTGCGTCTTTCATAATATCCGATCAATGACGGCTTGTTTACATACCACCTTTAAGCTCAAAATAATTCAAACAAAGTGTCTTTTTTTTTAGGCTATTTTTTTTACAAGCACAACCAAAAATGTCTTTGAAGTTCTGTCTGTTCCTGCTGCTAGTCATATCAGTCACATCCTACGGCACAGACGACAGCAGCACTGCTGCAGCAAAGAGTCGAACGAAACGAGGAGCCTTCTGGGATTTTTTCCAAAAAGTAGTGGTGACAAAAAATCTCGCCTTTGACGTAAGTACACCCCGATGTCCTTGCACTAGAATTGAAAGTAAATTTTCCACTATCTGTGCCGTCCGTAGCAATACAACGATACCAAGGTGACACTGAATGAAATCTACGACCTAGTGTCGGATAGCTTCGCGGATGGAAAGCCGACAAAGCGGCCACGTACGACGACAACCACCACGCCGAGTCCGGTAAGAGCGCTTGAATTGGAAAGTTTTACATTCAAAACTCATATCTAATCCTTTTCGTACAAAGGACACCATGATGGATGGCGGAGACAACTCCACAGAGTCCACATCAACGACGACAGAAAGGTACCGGATAACACGCTACGAGTTGGGACGGATTGCCGGTCGCAACTTGCGTGGTCTCAAGCGCCTGCTTCGCATTGAAATAAACGATGCACTTAACGTAAGGATGTACGCGATGGCTGTGATATTTGATTTAATTATGCTTGTTTTCCCCACAGCAAAGCCACTATAATATAGCGGAGTACCAGCGCGAGGCAAAAATGGTCTTCGCCAACAGCAT
Source organism: Cheilosia variabilis (assembly GCA_951230905.1). Classification (NCBI taxonomy): domain Eukaryota; kingdom Metazoa; phylum Arthropoda; class Insecta; order Diptera; family Syrphidae; genus Cheilosia; species Cheilosia variabilis. Next base: position 59,200,493 of record OX579677.1, on the reverse strand, counting down.
CATTGCGGAGAAGAAGGCTGCCCTGAAGGGGATCCCGACGGCGCCAAGCACAGCGAATTCGACCACGACGAATTCTACGAGAACGTAGAGCCGCCGCCGCTCCGGAGGCATGCACTTCAACCACAGTCATATAGAGAAGCACAAAGATCACTGCCAATAGTTTGTCTGTGATATGCGGGATTCAGTGGACGTATTCAGTATGCACCTGCTGGGGGATTTCGGGCGGGCGGAGGTGGGGTTGGGTAGTTTTTTTGAATTTCAATGTGCCTAAGCTGTGCTCGTATTCTGTAACTGTGCGAAGACTTTTTGCTGCTTCAATATGAGATGCAGAGCCAGTGAATCGTTTTTGAACATTCGCCTAGATACGAGCAACGCAAAATTTGTGCGGTAGGTTTTCGCATAGTTACGGGAAATGTGCACGGGGTGGAACTATGTGTATAAATATTTATTTAAATTGAATTTTAAGTTATTTTTGTTTAAACGAGTGTAGAAATAAAGGTTAAGTTCGAAATTAGTTTTATTGGATGCGATTGCAATTAAAAATCCATTGGCTTGGTTGCAAAATTATTGTTGTCTTAGTTTTTTGTTACTTCGTCGGCTGAGAATTGGCTTGACGTATACGCCATTTCCACTTTTTTGGGAAATCGCAATTGAAAGTTTACGGTGCAATTAAAATTAAACGGGTCGATAGAAATTTCTCATGTTTTCTTCAAGTATTATTAAAATAAATCTTCTTTCTGATCATAATAACCTAAAAGCTCAGTCTCTTCTAGTTTATTATTTATTCAAAGATTTCCTCAGAATGGTTTTGACGTACACGCCACACAAGAAACTTATTTTTTGTGTTCATACACGTACGTCATTGGAACTGCACGTACGTCATTCCAATAGTAAGCAGAGATGGAGGTGCTGAACAGAACACTACCTTCATACAAACATAATAAGAAGACTTTTTTATAAAATTTGTTATTTTTGTTTATTAATGAATACATTTTTTTTGTGTTATACAATACAAAATAATTCATATGAAAAAAAAACAAACGTAATAGAAAAAAGTAAACAAAAATAATACCTTCTTGGTTCTGAGTTCACTAAAAAAAAATAACATCCAATTCAATAAATAAAAGTAAAATAAGATAAAAAAAAGGAAAAATTAATTCATCACATTTTTAAGGAACAAAAACCATCTTTTGTTTAAAAGAGTAAACTAAAATAATAGTAATAATGTACCTTCTAGGTCACTAATTTATTCACTAACTAAAATTATTAAATAGAGCCTTAGGCATTTTACCAGAAGTATTGTATTCTGAAGGAATACTTCTTAAATTTTCGTCAACCTCTGAAATATTTAGGGTTTCGCGCAATAAGCTAGGTCTTGCTTCGCTTCTTTCCACCGTGAAATCAGGGTCTTTAACGCTGTCGTCGCTGTCTTAAAATTGAAATATTCGATCTAATTTATATTTTTTGATTATTTAAGCTCATAAATACCAAAGCCGGTTTCAGACGAAGTAGAGAAATCAAGATCGGAATTAATGTTTCCCGCAAAGTCCGTTTGATTGGGTATAATTTCATCAAGTAAACTTAAAATAATAAAACTGATGTTATCCAAACTTCTTTGACATAATAAAATATAAAATACTTACGAAAGTAGTCCTTCCGAAAGATTTGGCTCCGGCGATTCCATTATTTATAGACGCTCGCACAACCGCACTTAACCGAATTCAGCAGACGACTGAACCCTTTTTTTCGTTGCAATCTACTTATACCTGCTTACTCTTCCTTTAAATTCATCATATGCACAAAACTAAACTTTTTGTTTTTGATGACGCGTACGTGTATACGATGAAATACACATATTTACTTAACAACGTGCACGTACGTCAAAACAATTCTGAATACACTTTTTAGTTTTCTTGTCGTATGATCGAAGTCTGTGGACATACGGCAAAACAATACTAAAAAAAAAAAAATGTGAATTCCATCGAAAATTTGACGTAAATCCAAAAAAAAGGCGTTTACGTCAAACCAATATTCTAACTTATTAATTTGGGTGGATATACGTCAAAACAATACTAGATATCTTAGGATTGGCTAGAGATAGGACCAAAACACAACATTATTTGGAAAGAGCACACTCGAAAACATAAGACTGCATTTTTAGTCCAAAAAGTGCATTTTGGCGTATACGTCAAGCATCCGCTTCGGTTAACATAAGTAAATGAAAGAAGTTTATAAAATCAAGGGGATCCATGATTTGCGCGCTTAAATTTGCCAGAGAAATGCAACTTAGTTTTAATTCAAGAATTTTTACTTTAGAGCTCCTTTCAGAAAGGGATTTTTTGTGGGGTTGCTAGTTTTAAGACTTGACAAAAACTTTTACCTAAATAATAATAAAAAGTTCTGCACTCTGGAAGCTATTGTCTGGTAATTGTTACAGTAATTGCAGCCTATTAGACGTAGGAAGCTGAAAACGTAAGCAGAGGTAGATGGACCAAGTAGGAAATAGGTGCCACTATGGGCACTTATCTTTATAACCAAGATCCGAAAAGCTTACGAAGGCTCGCTGTTTTAACCCAATTTAATATATCCTAAAGGTATGCAATAAATGCTGTAAGTACTGGGTATAGGATTTTTACATAGCTGACAGTTTTGTTTTACACGGCTAAAGGGTGTCCCAAAATTCATGCAAGATTTGAACTAAATAGGCAAATTAGTTATTTTTTAATTATATATATTTTTCAAATTAAACCAAATGCTTAGGTTACGTGTGGAAGAACGCATCATCGAGCAAATGACACCCACGATTAACGAAGACAGGTGGGTGAAAATGAGCTCAATCGATTATGATGACTTTGCTCAAAAGATCAACATTCACGTTTTGATGTTTAAAATTCCATTCAACGAACTCTCTTTGCTGTGCATGGTTTTTGGGCTTTAGTTCTTGTGTCAATTAAACATTGTAAGCTTGGAGACACTGGCCTTTTGTGAGTTTACACTATAAAGAGCTTTTTGAAATTTGTATTTACTTGTTCACGACACCGAATTGAGATTGAGTGATAGTGCTCCATTTTTACTAGTCCGAACCTGTCAGTTGTCAGGAGGTGCATTTGTTTTAAAATAATCAAGATCTCATTAAAAATATTGGTTACAACAAATATTCAACTAATATTTTATATGACAACATTTAAAAGTATGTTAAGTCAATCGTGAATAAAAAATTTACCTACGATACCTCTTTCAATTTTTTTTAAAATAAATAAACAGTTGTCGCAACAGGTTCTCACAACCATTCGTTTTGTGCGAGTTTTTCATTTTTGGGACGAAGGGAAGGGATCTACAATTTAATGCAGAGTCCGAACGGCCAATTGAGAAGCTCTTTCATGACAGTTATACTCAAGTTTGTCAGACGAAAGCCTGGGCGACGTCGGGTTTTCTGCTATGATAAAGCAATTGGTGTGATTGGTGCAGGACCTCACCTTCGATTTTTCATTGCTTACAAGAATTGTTACTCTTTCTCCAGTTTATAACACATTAGGTCAGAAATTACTGCCAAAGTCTAAAAAGCAATAATAAATTTACAAACTGTTAAAATTATTTTTTTCAGTAAATTTATTTTCATCGACAATTCTAGTTGCTTTATTAAACACATTCTGATTTAAAAATAAAGTGGTAAATAATAGGAAACAACATCAAAGCCAGTTCTGACGACCATCTTTCTCTGGTTTCAAGAATTTTAGTTTTTCCTTTAGATCTGATAAAAATTTCTTAATTTAGCTTTTAGCATTCAAAATGCGAGCGAATAATACCGGTTTTGATAAGACCCGAAGCTCAATGGGAAAAAGCTTCTGAAGCTCGTAAAGCAGTAGCGCACGAATTTTATTTTTCCTTAATTGACGAATTTCAATTCCAGCGTTTTTATTGTTTTTTTTTTTAAAGGTTGTCAAAGAAATATTTTCTTAAAAGTCCCACCTCTTTCTAAGACGTATTGCACGGTTTTCCAACAAATTTTGACAGCCAACTTTTTTTTTTTTTGGGGTTCGGTGAAAGGGAAAAGACGTTTGTCGGATTTCGGAACTTTTTTGGTAGAAAATATAGCCTAATTTCTATTCTTAGCTTATTTTTATAGATCAAGAGGTGTTATCCGTCTTAATCTTCTGATTTCATTGTCTGTATTTATCAATTCGGTTATTTCTAAGCTACAACCCACTAGGTAATATTTTATTTTCAAGAAAAGCCACTCATATTGACTTGAATGTGGTTTGCAACACGCCAAAACTTTCTAAAACAAATGATAGTTGATGTTAATAATGTAACATATAAATTGTCAAGCCACGCCCACCGCAACAAGAAGACGTTAGCAAATTGGCTACGATTGTAATAAAATTCACAAGTAACTATAAATCTGTTGAACATACCCAAGTTTTCCCTTTTATAAGATTATTACGCCATCTAACATATCTAACCATTACAATTTAACCTTAGCGTCAAAAACAATTCTTTAACGACACTTTGCCTTCTACTTAACCTTATGTAATTTTGTACTTTCTTCGTCTTTTTGGATTCATCTAATAAAGTTCATTTGTTGAATTATAAAAGTTATCCTATTTTATTTCAACCATCCTACTAAATACAAGAGCATACATTTCCAACATATACAGTAAATCACTCAACCAAGCAGGCCAATAAAAAACAGCTTAGCTCATATTCCTTGTAAATTATATAAAAATAAAATTCCATACTTTGATTTAGGCTTAATAATATTACAAACAGCTACATCCGTGTTTTGCCCAAGTGTTAAATATTTTCTGCTGGATTGTCTAATCAACATCTATCACCAGCACAAAAAAAAAACTACAACGTCGTTAAATCACAGTTTCAACATATATGCACTGCTTCGGAAATGCTTTTGAAATATGTCATGGAATGGTAATAGGGGTGCTCTAGGTATTTCTTTTTAGTGCAAAAAAGCTGCAGTTGTCAGTTTTAAAATTAAATTTGATTTATAAAGAAAAAAAACACTCCAAGCAATATTATATAATTTTTGTAAAAGGCTTAAAAAGTTAAACTGACAAATATCAATAATTAGATTTCATAAAAGAGTTTGCAATAATTATCCAAGGGAAAATATGATGGGAATCATATCAATGCGTATGCTTCGGTATCCAAAAAATCGGAACAAAATCTACTCAGCCCTAAAACTCATTACAGCAGATTGGCTGAGTCTAAAACAAACCCATCCAATAAATATAACTTGTCTGAACACCATGACCGAGAACATTTTTAGGAGGGACGTATGCCATCTCGGAGCTCGACGAATAAATATTTTGGTTGTATCACTAAAAGGTGGGGTACAATCTACGAGGAGCGAGGACCTTAGGTAGGTCCTCAGTCATAATTTCAGGCCTGTTTAATCAAATCTAACAAAAGTAGGTACACAAATCATAAAGGGTGTGGAGGAAGAAAACTGCTGATTCAACAACAAATTCGCAAAAATATTCATTTAACAGGGACCATAGGTATACTTTTCCGTTTTTTTTTTCTCATCTCACTTAGGTGGTCCTGAAATAACTCGCATGAGTTTATTTGCTCTTTCGCCATCCAAACTGTGTACAACATTTGGATGAGTTCCGACGTTTGATCTCACCATTTGCCCTTCGTGCAGTTTTGCCAAATGGAAGGTCCTGTCAGACAACTTCTACTGCTGTTACAGCATCCCATGGCCTATTCACCTCGTTCTAGTGATAGTCGTCGTCGTCGTCATCGTCGTTGTCCTACTCCTCCTCTTCGCAGTCGACTCTTAGCGAAAGGAAAAAATAAATAAATTTACTGACATGACGATGATTATCCTTTCTCTTGTCTGGGCAAAGTTGTACTCTGTGCTGGTTATTTTTTTTTATCATGCGTGCTGCTTCTCTTTGTGTATATGACACCATTTATCCTTTTTAGGAGCTCTTGGTTCGTGCTTCACATTTGTGTTCAACTACTACTTCTCTATTTTAATTTAACGGGTGCAGAACAGTATACGGAATTTGGTCCTTTTACGGGTTGTTATTGGGGATTTTTTTGTTTGTTATTTGAGAAAATTTTCTTACCAGGATTTTATTATTATTTTTTTTTTCTTCTTGCTGTTCTGTGTCCTTGCGCTCTTTCACTTTGGTAAATGGGTTCAACATGCATTGCATACGAATTGGAATTGAGGGTGTTTGGAGACAGGTTCGCTCTTTTTGCTGCCTGGCATGGAGGTTACTTACGTTTGCATGTAGCATACGGTTGAAGGCGTATAGGTCCAGGGTGGCAATAGTTGTTTGGCCGTTTGTTTTGATTACGATTGTCATAGATCCTTTGCAATTATTATCCTTTATGTTGTTAGCATTTCACTCGACAGTTGGATTTGTTTTTGTTTTGTTTTATTCAAAAACGTTCTGACTGGTTGTGCTGTTTATAAAGTCATTCTGAATGGAAGGCGGTGCCGACACAAAGATTTCTTATCGGGAACTTCTGTTTTTGAGTTCGAGGGGGAGCAATGAGGAATGTTTTCCTGCTTGGATTTTTTTTTTTTTCATTGCTTCATTGTTGTGTGAAGGGATTGAGACGTAGTCCTTTTTACTTTCGACATGATACGGTCTTTGAACTTTTAAGTTTCTGGGAGCTTTATTATCGAAAATGTGTTGGTTGGTTGGGTGGATTTTTGATGAAGGGGTGTCAAAAGAGTCGGTCAACTTGAAGGCGTAGGATTGTTTAAGGAAAAGAAGACTTTAAAAACAATAAGCTTAATTTTTGTTAACGTGTTTGTTATTATTGTTGATACTTTTCAAGTGATTTCCCCTGCAAATAATCCCAACCACTAAGAGGCGTGCTGTTCAACCAGAATAGTTTCCGGTTTGACTTATTCTTACGTCACTAAGCTGATATTATGAACAATAGATATTATAAAAAAAAGGTTCACTCACCTAAAAGATTCATTGGACTGTTTGTGGTTAGCGAAGGAAGTTTCATTTGCGTTCTTGTGACTTTTTGGAGATATTGCTATAGGGTTATATTCTCTACATTAAAAGACGCTTACAATCACATGACACTGCTATTACTATAGGATGGATGTGCTGAATTTAGGATACTGGTTTGAACAACTAAATGTATTTATCGAAAAAATGCCATGTGGCGTGAGATTCGACAGCAGTCATACCTTTGGGATCTCGATTTGACAAAAAAAAATAGTTGTCGCAACAGGTCCGTAGGGACCCTAAGTCTAGCTTCTCACAGCCATTCATTTTGTGTGAGTTTTTCATTTTTGGCATGAATGGAAGGGATCTACAATTTAATGCCGAGTCCAAACGGCTAATTGGGAAGCTCTTTCATGACAGTTATACTCTCGCATGTTTGTCAGACGTTTGCGAGAGGAAGCGTAGTGGAAAAAAACCTTAAGATGTACCTTGGGTTTTTTCGGTAATCGAACCTGGGACCACTCTTAATTTGACACTTGATTGAAAAATCATACGCCCGACTAAATTCGATGGGACTACAAAAAAATACTCAAGTCGCACCACTGCTTAGGCTTATAAACCAACCCACCCAAATTTAAAAGAGAAAACCACTCAAAGATCCAAAAATGCACAAACGCGGATCTTCCCCATTATAGTATTAACAGGATACACGTTTCTTGTCGTACCGATTACGGTGTTATTTCAAAACAAATTTTTAGGAAATATTGGTTGAATTTCCGTAGGTCTATTCTCGTCTGAGCTGCTTTGTCACAATCACAACCAATAAACAAACTAGAAAGAACTAACTTCCTGCCCACAGTTCTAGATTTAATTTACTATTCCATGCGAATAATATTTCACACAATCTGTAATTTTCCAACAGTGTTGTATTATATCGCTAGGAATACGCTACGCTAAATATTTTTTAACAAATAAAATTTTTAAATAGAAGCAAATACTATAACACGTTTATTAACAAAAATGACAGCAAATCATAATCCTCAAATTGGGCATCATCCCATACTGATCGCAGCACCAAGGATGCACTTTCCGAGGGCTGCCATGGCATGTGTGCATAGAGCAACCGCGGTTCCTTTTGCAACTTGTTTCGCCATTGCTTTTATTTCATTTTTTCTGCCATCTGTTCCACAATTTATACCAGATATAAGCAAAACTAGCACCAGTACGGTAAAGAGTCGGAAGCGCATTGTTGGGCACACAAAACTTGAAATAAGGACAAAGAAATTAAAAATTATATTTAACGAATCTAGAATTCGAGCACTAAATACAACCACTCTCTGCTGAAGTTTAAGCCTGACTACGCCGCTAAGCGAAATAGGGTCGACATTTTATCATTTTCTGTCGATATAGCGAACATTTTTAAATTAAATTGCAATTTGTTATAGTGTACGCTTTAATATATATAGAAATTATTTAACTAATTAAATTTACTGATAACAGGACTTGTTTTTAATTACGCTGTTAGAATTGTTTACTAAATTCATCTCATTGATTTTTTTCGACTTGAAATTCAAGCTATAACCAATTATATGAAAAAATTAAGTTAACCAGCTGATATGTACATGGTTTTTATTAAAAACCATTTGTAACCTTATGTAATTTGTAGGTCATAATAGAAAGTCTTAAGAGGAAATTTTCGTCATTCTGAGCTTGCACCCTTTTTATATAAAATTTAACTTTAGTCTGTCTGTACGTTCACCTACTTACAAATAGGTTTTTCAAAATGACAAAACCTCCCCTTCCTTATGTCGACATCCAATAGGTTCTGACCTGATTTAAACCACTACTCGTTGGATATAATTGACACCCAACAAATTTCTATATAGTTAATAGTGGATAATAAAAGTCAGTATACCCTTCTCTGGAAATTTTGAAAGGCTTCAGGCCCAAAACAACACATTGGATTGAATTTCTATGCAGTGCGTGGGAGACTTGAATATATTTTGTGTACTGGGTAAAAAACTAGCGAAATATCGCTCCGCCATAAGTTGATACTCAACTTTCCAGGTAGTTAAAAAATTCGACATCCTCAATTGGAACCTTCTTTTTTCATCGATGAGGTGTAGAGCGACTTATAGGCTTTTCTCTATCTAACATTATATAATTTAAGATTCGTGTGACCGTTTCCACATTCTGTGTTGAAAAGCTACAACGGCTGTTGAATAGTAAGGTTAATACAAAATAGATGACTTTGTAGATTACAAAAAAGTCAATAAGTGGCGCGTTAGGTTGACATCTTGAAATACTCATAAAAAAATACGTTGAGAATACGACGATGATTTTGATGCATGATAGCAAGCGCAAACTGGTATCGATGGAGTCAGGCAACTTTTTTTTACAGTAATTTACCTTAAGCCTGAAATCGTGCTTCCCAGTCCAACTTTTTATAGTAGCGATCAGGAGTGTAAAGACCAAGTTCTTCGACTGCGTGCTGACTTGTGCTCTATCTAAACAATTTCAAAACAATCAAGGATGTCCAGGCCTTATTTAGCCTCTGATTTGATATTGAAAGGTAACCACCAAAGAGTTATATAAATGGTAGGGAAGTCGCTAGTGCCCTATATAATTTTGAAATTAATTTAGGCGGCAAATGAGGATGGCTTTTCTCAATAATAATGACGTAATAGATAATCATTTTGCCATCTCTCTCCATAAATCAACTCCATCGAATGCAACTGGAAATGCCCTAAAACACTGACGCGATTATTTATGCATATCCGGCTCGAAGTGACTCTCTTACTGACTAAATTGCGATTGCTCATTCGCTTTTCTGTTGCACTTAAATTGATTGGGCTATCTGAATTTCAAATGAACTTAATTTGTCGCTTTAACCTTTGCCTGTTAATTGAAAGTTTATAACATGATTGCCAAGCCGGCATCTTTTGGTCTTGTGCTGCACCAGTTCCATCTATTGTGTACTATCCTCAATGAAGCCATGAAAATCCGTGACTAAAGCTGCCTACGGATATGTGAACAGCCTGAAAATTATAGATAGAGTCGTTGCTTATAGTGTCTGTCAAAAATAAAAGACCAGAAAGGACGTTCACAGCAGTCACTGATTCTCCCGTAATGGCACTTGACGTCTAGCTCGAATATTGACAAATAAACATATTGGAAATCATTTTCCGGTAATTTGTTTTATTAACATTACATCTTAGAAGTGATTTTTTATTAATCACAATTTTCTTCCCGAGTTATGGGCTGTTTCTTATAGGGCCCTATCACACAAAGAACTCAATTCCTTCCAAGTTTGGAATAGAAGGCGAGCTGTCAGTATATACTGAAGATTTCCCATAAGCGCAAAGTTGAAAGATGTATTATTTAAAATAAAAAACCCTATCCAACGTTACGTGCCTCTTATTTTTAAAATTACCCGGGGATTTCAACACAACGCGATAGATTGCCTTGTTAAATTTTGCAACAAATGTCAATAAAATCAATATAAGACTTTAACATTAACACTGTCTTAAGCCAATAGTCACTGCAGCTAGGCTCGTTAAAATTAGTACTTACAAGTAATTTTAATTACCTGTTAATAAATTATAATAATAATAATAGCACTGTTTTACAAAAAAGTGTAACTCTTGCGCTGTTGAAAACAGAGGCAAATATAATCAAATATCAAATAAAATAACTCCTTTTTTTTTATGTTTCTAAAAACATTCCAAAATAAACACATAGCTACTACCCCAAATATTGAAAAGACTCTCCCGGCTATCCCACAAGTTCCATTACGCATTGTCCAAGTTGTCTTAAGGCTTCTGTGCAAGCTGCCTCGGTGGCCGCTGCTGCGAGTTCACGCGCAAAACTCGGATTTTGGTTTCCATTATTCATATTCATAGGTCTTCAACAATGAACATCAGATACAGATACTAGTATAACTAGTAACAATACAGCAAGGAATCGAAAATGCATTCTTCTTACACAGTAAACTCGAACGATATTTTGAACTTTGAAGGCAATCTATCACTGCCGATGTTGTTCCTTGGCTACTCGTATCTCGTATGTTGTTGCGCGAAAGAAATCGTATTTTTTTCTCCTCTGCTACCGTGAACTGCAAAGGTTTTAATTTATTTGCTTCAGTATCGCTTCAATATAGAAATGAAGGTGTGAAATAATTATATTTTAAATTTACTCAAACGATCTCGAAACCGTGTAATGAGGCTGTTCGACATTCATCTACCGCTTATTTCACGAAAATGATTTTAATTACCTATTGATTTAAAAAAAAAAAACACGGTATTCAAAAATAACTTTGCTGACAGAATTGCGCACCACTAAGAAGAAAAAAAATCCTAGAGCCGTCAGTCAGATATGGTATAACATGTGTCAAATATTTTTATTTTTGTATACACCTGATGGGACTTCTACTACTCAAGTGGTATTTCTACCACATTTTACACATTGAGACATTTTACCAACCTGAACCCAAAATCTACCACTAATCGGTATTCGTTAATAACATTTCTTTTCCATCATTGTATTAAATACACAATTGTACCTACTACCTATACCTACACGCCTTACTTTTACCCATACACACTCAGCCATCAGTATTTTCTATCTGAGAGTTGCATCAGCAAAACCTTGCAGTCCAGTACACCATTTACTGCGCTAATATTTCATTATTTTACTGGATTTAATGATGAGTTGAATCTATGGCGTCGTTTCTGTAGTTCTTTTTTATATTGATGCGTTTACCTCAAAAAACATTTTTTTAAATTAAAATCAAGAGCTTAGGAATTGAAAATGCGTAAATTCTTTGTTCCTACAACAAGTAAAATGTAAATTAAATGTGAGACGATCTTAGCTGCCAAGCAACTTCTGGGGTACGGGGATTATTGGTAAGATATGCTTCAAAATTCACAGACGGTTGCCATACAAAGTAATAATTTTGTTTGTTTTGAAGGACAAATGTGATTTTTAAAGAATACTTAAATTAATAATAAGAAATGACTGATTTTTGTTTATTTTATTTCCCTGATTTTTGGTTTTGTTTTTTCTACTATTTAATTGGTATAAATTAATGAATTAATTAAAATGGAACATTATTTTTTCTGCCACATTTTTTAAGGCTTTCTACCACCGCTTCGCTTTTCTCAAGTCCCATCACTGTATGAAGACTGTCTGCTTCGAAAGCGATTGCCTTTAGCATTTTAATGGATATTCTATAAAATAAAGCAGAGTAACTCCGCTGAATTTTAGGGTCTGGCACAGAAAAGGTTGACTTCGAGTTTGATATCGAAATGTTACACAGCCACGATTTGATGCACTCGGTTAACAGAGTTTTGCGTATGCTTATTAGTAAGCGTTTATCAACTATGTTAAAGAGACTTAACCAGTAGAACGTCTCAAATTTTACAACTTGTTATTATAAGAATTTTTGGTTCACCATCTATAATCTTTCTAAATATTAAACAAATTTTAAATTTAAAAATTCTTGGTTCTCGTAATAAAAATAGTGAGAATTGTTTTATGCTTTGACTTTATTTCATTTTCAATTTGTCATCTCATTCGTAAGCCTTTATCAATACAAAAAATCTCGAAAACGTTCTCAGACAAAACTGAGCTACACTAAACCAAATACAGAATTTATTTCATCATATGGGAATATGTTCCTAAATGACATGAAATGCAGCTTCTTTTTCAAGTATAGAGAAAGCAAACACCTAGATCAGACATATAAGATGATTCATTGAGACCTGTTTTTTTTTTTTTTAATTTTAAATAAAGCATATAAAATTAGTTCGGAGGGTGGAAGCACTATTTTTTTACTTTTTAAAAATAATTTCGTATAAATGTTGATTTACGCCATACTTGGTCCATTCTGAAGACCCAATTTTTGGTCACTGCTTTCAGCGTTGCGACCGATAGTTGCCCAATTGCGCGAGTAATGTTGGCTTCCGAATCATTGATCGCAACTGGCTTGCCGGCGAAGACTTTCGATTTTACATAACCGCAAAGAAGAAGTCTCAAGGTGTGAGACTGTGTTTCCTGTGTGTTTCCTGTCCACCAAAATGATTTCACAATGAAGCAACTATTTATTTTCTAATACAAACTGATTAATTTGGAGACTTCGTTCAGGTGTACCTCTAGTCTTTCCATGATGACTTGTCCAAAACTATTGATAAGAACTTACGAAACTGAGCCACAATTGCATTTGTCAAAAAATGGACAAAGATGCACTTACATAGCGACAAACGCTTGAAATATACAACTAATGTTATTGCGTTTACCATCACGGCATAAAAAATAATTACAAACGCACAGCAGCTTAAGCTAGCTTACTCCCAAAGAGTTCTATTAGGAACTCTCTTTTATTGAACTGAGATTAAATACAAGACTCCTCAACAACTAAGAATGATAGCCCTGTTTTTTTTACTAAATACATGATGGTGTATAACTCGTACTCGGGGCAGAATTTTTATTCTCGAAGCTCTCTTTTCGCCCAACTTTGGTAAGGCACATTGCCCAGCAGGACAAGGTTTCCTATAACGATAGACTACAGCTGTCATCAACATCATAGTTGTTTCCAAAAGTTGTTTTATTTGAAGGGACAATGTGTTTAGAGGAACTATTCTCTTCCTTTTTCCATTGCTATCACTATCATACCAGCTATTAGCAGAACCCAACAACAATTGTCCGAAATTCTGAAAGTAAGTCGACCCTGGAAGTCTAAGGAAAAGTCGAAAGTGGCGTAGGTTAGACGTTGACGTTGTTGTCAGAGCTTTCTTGGTACTCTTTTTTTTTCGTATACCTATACAATTTGAATGAAAGCTTATTGCGCTACATTTTAGCTCCTTTGGATCTTAAAATATTAACATAGGCTGTCGCTTAAAATTCAGTCAGGCTTGAAAGATTTTTATAAGCCTATATCACAATTTTTAGTTAGTTTTTCGCAAAAAACCGCAAAATTATAAAAAAGTTATCACAAAAATCGCAAAATGCTTAAAAATAAAAAAATAACACATCAAACTTGATTTTCACTTGATTTTTTATATTTTTGGTTAGGTAACAGAAAAAAATAACAAAGAAAAATTAACAAATTCGTATTAGTATTACAGCAATATCAAGTTATGTAACTCAGTTATTTTAATATGGGAAGAATTTTATTGAATTAGTATTTTATTTTGTTTTAATGATTATACAACAAAATATCGCAAACATCGCAAAAAATAAGAGATATCGCAAATTCTAACTTTACACAGCAAAATAAAAAAAATACCGCTCGTTTTGTGATGTATCGCAAGCCTGATGCCAGTCAGCAGTTTGTCTTGTGAGTGGTATGGACAGCAGACAAGGCGTTGTTTGTGGAATAGACCTTACGACTGTAAAATCGATAACAAAGTAGTGGCGACTAGTCAGACTTTTATTTACGAACTTCTGATCTTGCAAGAATTTTGCTATTGCCAAAACAATTAAGACGTTTACAGGGATCAGGAAGAGGGGTATTATTAGTGACCTTTCACGTTATCAGGTGTCACATTTATTACCGAATTTACATTTCCCTTTCCTTATTTACGAAATTGTTAGACAAACTTACTTCGCCCTAATGCCTGACAAACATCCGTGAGTATACCTGTTCTGAGGTAGCTTCGCAATTTATTCTCTGTGCATAAAATTGTAGGCGTCTCTCATTCATGTCCACATATAGCTAACAATAGGCGTGTTTTTTGAGCTCAGCAAAGCAAAGTAAAGTAGGATTTTGAACACGCAATTACAAGAACTACGCTCTACTTGACACTTAGGACTCACAGTAGTTGTTGTAATTGGGTGCTCAAAATCCAACTTTACTTTGCTTTGCTGAGATCGAAGCTCAAAAAACAGGCCCAATCGCACACAGAGTGGCCAGTCTGGTCACTATTATTTTTGTGTTACTATTTAACAAGCGAATAAATTTACAGCGACCGATGTTCAATCAATAAAAATGAAACCAAAAATTTATCAAATCGACAAAAACGGATGTACATTTATATTTCTATCATAAGGACCAAGTTTTGGAATATTTTTCATCGCCGTCTTCTATCGTCATTGTCTTCGTTGCTATCGGACGTGTCTCCAGCTGCTGCCCTTATTGCTGTTCGGACACATTTTCCAAGAACCTCCAATGCTGTTGTGCAGACCGCAGTAGCAAATTTAGTCTTCACTTCCTGGATTCTTACATTATCCATTTGCTTACTTTTAGCATTATTTTTCTTCCCAGACAATACACCAGTAACTAGTAACACTAGAACCAATACGGTTAAAAAACGGAAGCGCATCTTTCCCAACGAAAATGTGTATCCTGCTTGTGCGTTTTTTTAATGGATCTTCAGCCCAGTCACTTGTAAACATGCGGATGGACCATATGGTTGGGCTTATATAAGTTTTGGTATTACGTACGAGAACCTTGCTGCTTCTATTTCCGCAGTAAATTGCGACTCAAATCAATTGTCTCCGATTTCATTGTGGGTGCCTAATTTAATTTTAGATTCGTTACACTTAAACAAATTGCCGTGATTTTCGTGGAGTTCATAACGACTCATTAAAAGACTTAGGTACAAATTTAAATCTAAAAAAAGTAGTTTTGGTTACAGTTTGTAGAAATCATGACTCTACTCTTCATCGAACAGTTTAAATTTATTATGTATAGGCAGTGCCGGCCCCAGCCAAATTAGCGCCCTGTGCAAGATTTACAGAAAGCGCCCTTTTTTCATATTTGCACACATGCATAAGACTTTTCCACATCACCCAGAAGGTAGACTTTAAATGCGTTTTTTTTATTGCGGTATTTTTTGTTTTGAGATCTTTGAACTTGTTTCTTTTGTAAAATGTAACTGGATGTTCAAGGAATATTCCTTCATGAACAGGGTGGAATATTTTGAGATTATGTAGGTAAGAAGTGAACTTGCATAGGCCTTTTAGGATTTTTTATTTTGCGATATTTTGAGTTATATTCTCCTTGAAGTTGCAAAAGTGCAAGTGATGTGAGTTAATGTGAAAGAAATAATTCAGTACAGGTGTGATGGATGTTGTTATTTTGAGCTTATTTGAACAAGCAAAATGAAAATGACAGTATTTGTTCGAGCAAGTTAAAACTAATTTTTCTTTCCTAGCAATGCGGCCCCAGAACTTGGCGCCCTGCGCATTTGCACATCCTGCACATATGGTTGGTTGGAGAGTAAGTTTGCCTTTACGTCAAGTCGCGTAAGGACTACTGCAGTCGAGCTGAGCTGCCAAAATAAACAATGTTCTGTTTGAGAAAATCTCAATGGCTTGAGATCCTTTCCAGGCCCAGAGCTTCCGAATCCATTACCGGTTCAATATTTACTTTTAAAATTAAATATTCTCCCTTGGAAGTATTTTTGGCACGAATGGATGGTACCTACAATTATAGGCTGACCCCGAACGTGTAATTTTTTTTCGGGAATCGAATGTAAAATCTCTCGCTCAGTAGTTTATCATACTAAGCCACTGCCCCCACTCTTACATTTTACATAAAGAAAAATGCCTTGAGAAAAATTCCTGTTGAAGAACAGCAGCCAAAGTTTAGGAATAAAAGGTTGCTGTTTGCGACAGCTGTTATCGAACTCTCATCTAAAATAGTTGGGGTATGTAGAGCGAATGAACGCAAAATAGTTGGCCACAAGTTAGTCTTCAAGTCTAACCCAGAGGGACAACACAGTATAGGAAAATCTAGCCTTAGGTATAGCGCGCAAAAGTTAAAGAGAACCTCAATCGTTCAGAAAATCATACATAGATGAAAAACAGTTTTCCCAAACACCGAACTGCCAATAGAAATATGTTACTTGTACAGAAATCTTTACGAGACCATTTACGAGCACGAGATGAATGTAATTTTTTTTTAAATCGGGCTTAAAACAGTAGGGGCAGTGGTTTAGTGGTTAGTGTGTTGGACTACTAAGCGAGGGGTCCCAGGTTCGAATCCCGAAAAAACCCAAATTCCAACTTATGGTTTTTTTCCGCTGTTTCACCTCTCGCGATCGTCTGACAAACATCCGAGAGTATAACTGAAGGAGCTTCTCAATTAGCCGTTTGGACCCGGCATAAAATTGTTGATCCCTTCCATTCGTCCCAAAAATTAAAAAACTCACACAAACAGCAACCTTTTATTGTGAGAAGCTAGGCCTAGGGTCCCTACAGACCTGTTGCGCCAACTATTTATTTATTTTAAAACAATTAAATTATTACTTTCCTTGAGTTGACTTTCGCAATTGTTGAAATTCAATAGGTGAATAGTTTATTTAAATAAAAACCATAGATTACTTACAATTCGAAGCCACTTATATTTCATCATGAATATTGAAAATACCCACCACCAGCTGAAGAATTTAAAAACAACTGCTACGCAAAAAGTGAATAAATAAACCAACAAACAAGTTACTGAAATGGCGGGAGCTAATTCTTTATTAACATTAATTATTATAGAATATAGAAAATTTCAGGCTTTCTTTCGGCACCGCCCGGTGTGGTCAACCCCCTCGTTCAGTCCACACCTCATAGTACGAGTATGGAAACGAATGACATCCTTGACGGTTTCTCCAACAAGATCTGGTATAGATATAAGAAAGCCCTTGATGGTCGAAAGCGGACCACTATTCTTAGAGTCCTCCTCCACAGAAAACACATATGGCACCATTTTAACATCTGGTGTTAACCTGGGTAGACCTTTGTGAATCGATAATGGATCTTTGGAGTCGTCTGCTGCTGAAGAACAAAACGACACTAGGCCGACTATCATCAAGGTGTTAAAGAGGTAGATACGCATGGTTGAATTATTTTTATTTATCACTTTGTCACCGTGAGGCAGACTTGATCGTTTAAGTTGCGAATGTGAACTGAAACACCTTCAACGCAGCAATTTGACTGGGGACTGGACTGTAAGATCGAAATGGATTGATTGAACATAACTTTTTTTTTATTTAGCACTGTGACGGCATCGCTTGTCCAGCTCCAATCGATTTGTTCTAGTATGGTTGTCAGTAGAATTTTTGTTTTTATTTACAAAAAAATGTTGTGCGCACAGATTTTCGTAATAATTGCTGACGTAAGTTTATTGCAACTGATATGATTTGAGTTGAGATAGGTGTGGCAAGCAATGCCAAAATGATCACCTCATCTTTGCATAGGTGAAACACTTGTAGATTTCTCTTCAGATATGGTTGCAGAAGTGGAAGGTGCAATGCATGTGTGGAACTATTGGAAATATTTAATGCATTAAAAAAACTTTGTCATTTGTTGATACGAATGTTTTGAGATAATCAGTCATTTACATCTATACTCAATCTGCAGAGAAAGTCCGGTTAAGAAGATGTACATTTCACAGGTAATATCATTTTACTTTGTTAATTGAAAAATTGTCACGCCATTAAAACTGGAAGAATTCATTAGGGCAGTGTGCACTGATTGTTAATATCCTTTAGGAAGAAAACTGACCCAACATGTCATATGAATAAAATCAGGTTTTCCTATTTAAATTATTATAGCTTACATCGTAAAGTGAGAAACTCATGTGACATTTTTGGCTGTAATGTCTAGTATAAAAAAATTGTACAATCAAAATATACAATAAAATAATTATTTAGGGTGAAAATATTTTGACAGAAAAGTGAAAACTGCTGAAAGACCCGCCAATGAGACGATTCTTGCTGCCAAACTGGAAATGAACTAGAAAGTTTGGCCTGAATCGTATTTGGATTTTGACAGATTTATTGTTTTGGCTTAGAGAAGTGCAGTAATCTAATGTTACTAGCTGTAACTAAGAGGTATTTGTTTTAAGTTAAGTGATTGAAAAATGTAATTTTAAGAAAAATACAGAAAACTCGAAAATGGGAAATAAAACTCATGTCGTTCGAAAGGTATTGCCCAATAATATGCAAAAACAGTATTTTTTGGGCGTTTTTGTTACGATTAATTTATTAATTATATATTAAGGTAGTTTTTCATCTAAAACCAATATTTTCAATAAAAACTTTGCTCTGATCTGATAGAAAAATAATTTGTAGCAGCTTTTAAATATTTTCAGTTACATTTAAGTTATAGTATTCCAATTCATGTTTTTCTTGTTTATTGAAAAATAGGTTCGTAAGTGCGCAGCTAATTTAAAAAGAGGAGTCATCGTCGACATTGGGCTACATTTTTTATTGCGTGTGTATTATTATATTGTGTGGTCCGGGTCCAGCTGAAATCCCTCGTAGCTAGTGCTGAAATTTAATTGCATTAATATTGTAAACTATTTTGATTATAATTATTAAAAATAATAATATTAATATTGTGTGGATAATTATATTGTTGGCAGAGCAAATCAGATTTTAGGGTTCTCATTTCGTAGCTTAAAAGCACTATTAGAACTCTCCTGATTTGACCTGATTTTTAAAATATCCATCAGGCTGTTAATAATGTTTAATATCTCTTTGAGACCTTATTTCAGTAGAAGAACTTATTAGTCTGCAAAGTTTGTTCAATATGTCTTAACTGCTCACATAGATTGTTATTTTTGCTGTCCTCTTTAAAAGTGTAGAAATGCTCCTTGTGGAGTTCCTCGTATAAGGAACATTTCTTTTTAGGCCATCCAGACACAGAACAATTCATTTTTGTGGAAATGATCCTATAGCCATTCAAACAAAACCCAATTCATTTCCATTCGAGTACCAATGAAATTTGCAATATTTATTAGAATGCCTAATGCAAAGTTAGAAAATATTTATACTTCCGTCAAAGACTGCTTTAATCAAGTTCAACTCACATTTATAAAGATCATATTAGGAACGAGGACGGCATATGTTATCGCTGTCCGGCAGTGTTCCAGGGGGGCAGGTCTGTGGTGGTGGCTTACCCTGAAGATAAATCATTGAAGCTTCTCGTTTCCCAAGGAAACGTGCCATATCACCGTCCATATAGTTAAAGTAACAGTTGACATTTGACATTAGAGCGAATATAACTATAAGTAGTAAGAAGCGCATCTTGTTCGTAACCAACAACTTTTGGTGTTCGTTTATCGAATAACTATTTTTGTGTTTAGGTCCGAACTAAAACTGAAGCAAAATAAGTAGTAAATTCAAATTTAAAGCACTATTCCCATTAGCGCGGAATTAAAAAACTGAATGCGGCAATAATTGGGTTTTTGCATGGAAATCGTTTAAGAGTTTTAAATTGGGAACGCTGATGAATGTGGAGCGTGATAGCTTAAGAATTTCGATTCAGTTATGTACTTAGATCACCGGGGTCCTATAAAGCGATTTCAAGTACTTGAGTCTATTACCGATTCGCTATTTTCAACACACAACGTAAAGTGTTTGGCAGCTGATTATCGAAATTGCGGGCCGATTTCTTCTTCTAGAAATTTAACTACGTTTAGTGGTCTTCTCTTAAGATTTTTTTTTAGGGATTTTTAAAAGATGGCCTTCTCTGTTTGAAATATCACAACTTTTTAAAAAATAAATTTGGCTTTTTAAACTGCCACTCTGATCTATATACTTTGCTATAATAGATCAGTGCTACCAGACTTTTAATAAAAAAACATTCCTTACTAAATTCCAAAAATTCTCTGTTTTTTTTCCAAAGCTCTTCCTCATAAAGTACCAGCAGTTTTTCCGTTTTCTAAAACCAGTCATAATTTAAGAGTGTATACTATTTTTTTTTGGAAAGGATTGTAAAAAGGACCACATGGTCGTTTGTTTCATTTTTATTGTGAGTAAAAGTAAAATAATTTGTAAAATGCTCTTCTGTAACCACAAAGTTTTAAGAAGCGTATTTCTGATATTATCTGTTTTAAGAGCTGCAATTTTCAGTTTCAAGACAAGAAAAGGGGTTTCCTTCCCTAGAAAATAGAAGTAAAAAATATTATTTCGGCGACAGATACAAACAAATTTGGAAGCGTTTTAAATTCGATTCTGAACGTAGTAGCATTTTTTAAATTAAAACAACTTATACCATAAATAGGTTATTATTAATCGAGTTTAACTGATATTTATAAAAACCGTGTTACGCAATTGGACGACACAAACCCGAGTGATCCCGTTTTTGTTCTTTAGGACATGGTATTTCTCTTTGGTTGCCGTCTAAAATAATCAATGATGCTTCTCGTTTACCAAAGAAGTGCACCATACCGCCGTCCATAGGGTAAGGGTAATCGCGGTAGTAGCAGTCGACGTTTGACATTAGAACAAATATGACGATTAGAAGTAAGAAACGCATCTTGTACCGAATTAAAAGTTTTTGATTCATGTGTTTGCATACCAAAAACTACTCCAGTTGAAGTTCGAACTAAAACTGGCCCACATTATGAATTCAACTCAAATTTCATGCATTAGTCTCATTTGCACCGTAATTAACAAAAATGAGGGCGTTGATAATTGAGTTTTTAACTGGAATTCGTTTTCGATGTTTAATTGCACCTTCTGTAATTCGAACTCGAAATGCGAAAAAGAAAGGGCTTCGGGAATGTGTTGATTATATTTTAAAAATTTCTAACTTAAGTCCATTATCATCAATGAGTAAATTGAGCCGATCTTCATTTGTATTAAACAGAGATTAGGCCTGAAGAGTCTTTTGCTAGCTACCTACATTATCTATGGGCTTTTTTTTTATAAAATTTAACATCTTTCGAGATTTTACTGGATTTTATTTAGATCCATTCAATCAGCCAAGTTTTGTAGACTAGCCACCAACAACCTTACAAGTTTGCTTTCTGCTTAGGATTCAGAATATAATCGTTTTTAAATAGTTGGCATAACGTCGGCTTTTAACAGTGTAAATCAGTCAAACAGTCTCAATTCCACGGAGGCCAATTCATCTTACATACCTAATTGACTGGTTATGCCATCATAGATCTTTGTGCGCAAAAAAATCGATTGTTCCAGACATTTTCAATATAAATATATATGGCCAAAAAAATCGTTTATCAAGCCTCAGCAATAATCAATAAGGTGTTCGTCAAATGGGTATCACTATGTGAAACCAACAGCTCGTGAAAGGGATTAACGGTTGAGTTGGTACGGGTCAATTTACTAACAAGCCAATCTTCGTTAGCTACATATATTTGCAGTGAACTGTCAATGATTCGATTACCAATATAGCATCTCAAGGAACAACGCTCAGCAGTTCTCCTGGAGACAGTTGGGCAAAAACAGTTCTAAATAGATTGTTTAGGTCAAGGTTAGCATTTTTTGAACCACCTTATTAAGCTAGATTCCCAAAATCTACTCTGGACGCTTTTCCTCAAACAACCAACACACTTAGCCTTCTTAGCCTTCCACATAAAAGTGTACCAAACTTAAAAAAACTAACCCTAATTTGTAAATAAATAAACAATCCACGTATATATCCAAAAACAAATTCCACAAGTTTATTAACAATCATTTAAACATTTGGTCAATTTTATTTACAATCTATTCGGTACCTCTCACCAAATTGGCGGAAACCTTTTGGGCTTAACAATATCTGGTGAGCGAACAAATTTACGGCCAAAAACGTCTTCAGGATTTGGCAAGCCATAGTCTCCAAATATTGGTGGTGATTGACAATTTATATATGAGACTACGGCAAGCAGAACCAAGACAGTAATAAGTTGCAAGCGCATAATTGGTCTGTCTGGAACTCAAAACAAGTCGGCGGCCGTCCTTTCTCAGCTTTAGTAGGAACCTGTGGTAGTAGTTGCAGTTGGTCGCCGTTTTATATTTACGTTCATTAATACACTCTATTACCAAATGAATGACTAATCAGTTATTTCCAGTGAATAGTGTTAATAACATTTTTCTAATTGCCTCGATACGGAAAAGTACACATTGTGTGTAATTGTCATTGACACGGATACCAATCTCGGAGTTGCTCTTTTAGCACCTATAGCTCTGGGAAATGTGTAAAAAAAAAACTGAAAGTCTCAACAGGTTAACGTCACTAGCTGTTTTTTATTATCAGCGTCATCAGATCACGAAAATAAAACAAGACGGATCATTGAAAAGTTTAGTTTTTGAATTGTGGCAACAGTTGCTTTCAAAAACAAAACAGATAATACAGGGCATTTCAAGCTTCATATTCCCACCAGCCATATTGCAAATATTCTGCTCAACGTGACGTCACACAAGGCAGATGTCATTTCACTTTATTTGTCGGGGGTGTTACCATATTTGAATCAAATTTGCATAATTTTTCTTTGTGAAACAAATTTAGTATTTTATATTCAAATATGCAACACATGAACAATATTTTGCTGCTACCGCTTGAATTTATCTTGGCATATTAAGGTGTGTCCAGATCAGCGAAACATTTCCGAAATGTTTATGAAATGTTTCTGAAGCAAATCGGACACATTTCTGGACATATTTATTTTATTTCAAAAAAAAATAATAATCGAAAAACAGAGCTCAATTTCTGCAGGAAAACTTGTAAAATAAAAATTATTTCCCATCACGATTGGGTAACTGTGAAACATTTCATAAATGTTTTTCTTTTGTGTCCAGATCCAGACCAGTAAAACATTTCATAGAAAATGTTTTGTTTAATAAAGGTTTTAGAAATATTTATGAAAGATGTAGGCATTTAATTGTTTATGAAATATTTGGATGGTTTGGACATACCTTTATAGAACGAGAAAAAACAAAATAACTCGGAGTTCGGACGGGGAGTTCATTCGAATGCGAAAAAATCAATTGATTTCTTGTGTTCCATTTTAGTCTGGCAACGTGATTGTGTGGCTATCGTTTACAGGCACACCAATATTTAAAAATAAAACAAGCCACCTAGTGGGAAATAGTAGAAATAATTTGTGATCGTGATGATTCGTGATCTCGATGAGAAGCAGGATCATGTGCTGTTGCTGTAAGTGCATGTAAATCGATGATCTA
Organism: Cheilosia variabilis; assembly: GCA_951230905.1. Lineage (NCBI taxonomy): Eukaryota > Metazoa > Arthropoda > Insecta > Diptera > Syrphidae > Cheilosia > Cheilosia variabilis. The sequence goes on along the minus strand of OX579677.1, from coordinate 59,176,648 downwards.
TATGGATCATAGCTGATAATAAAAAACACCTACTGTTGTGAATTGCCAGGGAAAAATTATAGCTTAGCAAACATTTATTACGAACGCTTGAAAGGGTAAACATTTCACTTCTTTTGATTCAGTTTTAGTGGCACATTTTTTTTAAATCTCTCTTGCTGAAAGTCTTAAGTCACTAATTTACTTTTTTCTCTTCATCGTACTCCTATTTTTAATTTTAAGTCTTTTGTCCTAAATGTAAACTGTTGGGGGTAGTATTTAAAAAACAATATTTAGGTGAAGCTGACACATTGTCAGTTGTAACAACAATTACCATTAGTTAACAAATTAATTATAACCCACAAATGGAAAGAGTTTAAGTAGTTCAATGTGTGCGATAACCTTCTACTGATAGGAACTTGTCAATTAATTATACAATTTTAAATGCATCTACTGCAATCCAAGTGAAGAACTGACTGGCATTTGTCATGTAAACAAAGCTTAGTTGTATTGAATTTTATACCCGGAGTAGTTCGGGCTTAAGTTAGTTGTGATATTTCGGAGAAAACCGCTCGGATGTTATAATTTGAGGCAAGATATTAGTTGAATTCCAGTGTCAAACTGAAACAGTCCTTGTAAAATGTTCCGTAGAACGCCTCACAAATCGCACTGAAAAGCGCTAAGAAACACCTCGTAAACTGCCCACCAAAACGAAGTAAAAACAAATATAAAAAAATACATTTCTGCATCTGGATCAACAAAATGGTTCTTCAAGTAAACGTGAAGAAGTCAACGACTCGTTGACGCCGATATATTGTATTGCTGTTCAATGAGACTAAAGTTGGGAAAAGGTGTTTAGAGGGAATAAATTCCAAAAACGGTAAGCAATGTCAACACCGATACTGCGACTAATCGCCAAAAGAAAAATCACCCAAAACTTCCAAATGATAAATAACCCCCCAAAAATCGAATATGCAATTGTGGGCGATGGTTCATTAAAGCATTAAAGACCGGCGAAGCTTGCATTTGAGTACAACTAGGTTCTGCTATGAAAAATATTGTTCGCATTGCTTTTAACAAGCATATAGGCACTTGGAGCTCCCGAAAGTTAATAAAAATCCGTGTACAGCAACTATGAGTCCTTAAATCGTATCCAGGTATACTAAAAGATGCAAAAAATGCTTTAAGATAGGCGTGGCCACAAGCATGGCCGCACAAATCTCGCTTAGCCTACTTTAATCAGTCTCAAGCGCAGAGAAGAGTAGTTGCTGACCTATGTCTTTTAGGTACTGTCATGAAAGATGCTCAGAGAAACATACAGAAAGTATTCACCAACAAAACAACACACCTTCTTGACAGCCGCGAGTTTACATTTCCAAAACAAGTACTTTAACTTTAACTTACAACAATTGAAGTGCGGAACCAACAACACCTATCTGCAATCATCTCTTCGTTGTTGAATGTTGAAAAGTTCGCCTTTCTACGTATTTCCTTGTCAAAGATCGCAGCACAACTGGTCAATTTTACAAAAAACTCTTACATTATATAACTACAAAAGCCAGTTTATTCAACACTCGCCCGAATGTTGAAAGCATCCATTATCCGCCAAGCCTAAACACAATATTTTTGTTTGCTATATTTACCTTGCCAAGAAGCAACCTACACCACATGAAGGCTGAAAAACAAACATATTCGCTTAGACTGTAGCAGATAGAACGTTTAAGTTGACTCTTAGCCCGACTATTCCTTGTAATTATCAGCGATCTATTTAAATTGTGATAATCTTTCGTTTCGTTTCTTTGATTGTATAAAGTGTGTTTTTCTTTTTTTGCTCTCAAGTCACCGGTTCAACTTGATTAGTACTTGAATTAGAATTCATGATTTCATTTCGAAGTAACACACTCTACTTCTCGTTAAGTAACCAAAAAACGTAGCTACGATCGTTAAAGCGGCGAAATGTCAAACACAACAAGTACCTGACCGTTTGAGAGCAAATTGCTAGATCACTCGATCGTATCGGTTCCTGTTTGGCTTTTAATTTAATTTCTCTTTGACCTTATGTGGTTTATTTTTATGGCGAACCCAACTGGTTCCGATTGACCTTCGATCGTCACACGTTTACCTTACAGCTGAACTCCGGCGACACGGTAGCAGGGCTAATGCGGTATTCTGATCACGCAACAACAACTTTTTCATCAAGTGAGCTCAGAAAAAAAAATGTTTGTTCTTATTTAACAGGGTATAATTGCATAGAAAAGTTGAAAAATTCGAAAGACAATGTACATATCGAAAATAATTAATTAACATTAATCACACATGGTAATTGGACTCAGGCGATGGTGCGGCAGTGACCCCTTCCGTCGCTCTGCTTGCCGTCCGGGCATCTGATTTCCACATCCAGGAGAATACGGTCGTCGAGACTGGATGGGGTTTGGGCCTCTGGTGTGGCCGACGATGGTGATGGTCCCGAATCCGCTGGCTTGCTGCTGGTAGAATCTGCCTTAACAGTGCTGTTATCTGGAGTACCGGTGATCTTGTCCTTCAGATCGGAGAAGGTGTCGGCCACAGTGCCACCGAACTTTTTGGCAGATTTTCCAATTTCATCCACCCATGGCTTCGCGGTTTCGGAGATCTTGTCGGCGCCTTTTTTGATGTCACATCCGATATTCTTGAAGAAGTGACCCACATCACTCTCGCCGGAGTCCTTTTCCTCGGCAGAGCCCTTCTTTTCGCAGCCACAGTGGACGTACGACACTAGGGCGACAAACACTATCGAGGTGAGTAGATGGATACGCATCGTTGCACACAAAATAATATTTTTTTTGTTTAAACCAATCAACTACTGATCGCGTTAGAGATATTGCGGAGTGATCGTTCTTTAGGCGGACTTGATCGACTGAGATTCGAATGAGAACTGAATTAACAAAGTATGCGATCAGCGATCGGTAGAGTCAGAGCTTGGAGTGTGGAGATTTGACAGAGTTGCTGGCTAAAAGAAAACAAGTTCCGTTTTTGTTTTCGGTTGTCATTATCACAGTCTTTTTCCTTTTTTTTTACATAAAATTATTCGGAATGATGATTTGTTGTGCAAAAATAAACAATCTATGATGGTCGCAGGTACTTTGTATGATTCGAATAAGTAATTCGCTATGCCATGTGAAACTTGTTTGTTTTTTTTAGCGTAACTAACGACATCCACAGTTGTTTGATGATGCGAAAGCTTTTGATTGAATAAAGCTTATCTGGTGGTCGTACAGTGGGGGAAGATAAAAGTGAACATTTTTTTTTTGGCGAAAACATTAGTGCGCACAAGAGTGACATGTCATCTTTGAGGCAGAAGTACTTACTTTATTCAGGCACTGAAAGGTTTAATTTATTAATCAGTTGGTGCGGAAGAAATCCATAAAAATGCCACATTTTTCAGGGAAAGCCAAATAGATTTTAATAAATTTGTTCTGTTTTGCTAATTCTGGCTTTTGTGGTGTTTTTGGAAATTTTAAAATAAGAAACGCTCTTTCGTCTTTAATATACTTAGCCTTTCATCAGAATGTCATTACAAAATATGCCTTACAAATTTTTCGAACGAAAAGTCTTCTTGTGACAATTCTATCGATTTTAGGTTTTTTGGCGCGTTTCGTCAAGTGTTTTTCGACCAGTTTTCTTAAACGTTTTTTTTCACGTTTTTCGATTCATTTTTTCTTGCGTTTTTCGACGAGTTTATTGACTCGTTTTTTTCGAGTTTCTTGACGCGTTTTAAAAGGGAGCAGGTCTAAATGCTGCTTTGCTAAAATCTGTCTTCTGAATCAGAAATTCTGATTTTCTTAGTTCTGCTTTATAAAACTCTGCTTTTCAAATTTAGAGCAGAAATTTCTGCTTATTCTGCTTTTCTCCAACTAACAAATATAAAAAAAAACAAGAAAAAAAATAAAGAGTAGATATATATTAAAAAACAATTTTTAATTTATAAAAATTAAAAATCATAAGTTTATAAAAAAAAATAAAATTAAAAAGAGATAATAGAACAAAAAAAAAACACAGTAAAAGACTAAATCTATCGAAAAAAAATAAATAAATTGAAAATTATTTAAAAAAGAAAAACAAAAAAAGCGGAGCTAAGAATTAAAAAATAACGAAGTTGAAGGAATTACAAATTTACAATACTGATTTACAAAATTGAACAAAACAATAAAAAAAGATTTCGGCGAAGTTTTAAAAGTCCGCGCTTTTGAACATTTTCCAAAACTTTTTTACTGTTTGCAGAGTTTTGTAAAGCAAAAGTTAGAAAACAGAATTTTCAAAGTAAAAAATTTTCTTTTTTTCCCAGCAACAGTTTATGACTATCCTTAGTTCACAGGCCAATGTAATGCTTTATTTTCATTGAAATAATTATTGCATTACCTTCCACTTACTTATCCCATTGTCCCTCTTAATTTTGAGATAAAATAATATTTTAGTGTTTGCGAAAAAGAATGCAGCTTATAATGCTAAACAGAAATTCATAGCTAAACGAATAACCGCTGCGACTTTAAGCGTGTAGCCCATGAATATTTAAGTCTAAAAGAAGTCTTTCGGGAGATAGAACCCGGGACCCGTCGCTTAACTGTCCAGCACAAAATAAGCCAACTACTCTCATTGAGGATTGAGCTATTCTTAATAATACGAGTACGTACCACATATGACATTCACCAAATCTCGAATTGAAATGTGTATGGGTGGCATTATTCTTTCATTTTGCATTCTTTCCCTGCCATTGAAAAGATATAGCAAAGACGCAAAATTATTTTCGAGTGCTTGACACTTATTTCAGCTCATTTTGCGCTGAAATCTTAAATCCAATCGCCAAAAAGAAGTATATTGACCCAATTCTGATTGTCTTGCCATCAACTGAGTTGTTTCTCTCTCTTTGATGAAATGTGACTCATGCAGTGCCATGGGGCTGTATTGATATAAATATTTCTTAGTTTGCCTGCAACAGGTTTACTACTGAGTTTTACAAGTTCCAGTCAACATTGGCAGTGCATCATCACCCACCTTGCGTGAGTATTTTTATTCGAAATCATGTAGAAGTAGATCCAATCCGAGCACATAAAATGCAAATAAAATCTCTTCGTTCTTGGTTCTTGGATCGTGCCTGCTCCTCTGCAAATACCACCTGAAAGCTGCCCAGTGGCTTAAGGCCAAATATATTCTCACTCAGGTTGCAGAACTTGTTTCAGTTTTCAATAGATCGCCTTGGGGTTCGGTTCATTTCTGGTGTTACCTAGTCAGCACATTCAATATGAAAAGATTCTTTGCGGTGTCATTGACCCTGTACCTTTTGTTCGGCGCAGCGCCGAAGACAGTGGATGCAGCTGCCGTATGCGGTGCGGTTGACAGAGAAGACACAAGCGAGGTGCATCAGTTCTTCAAGAGTGTCCAATGCACTCTGGAAAAGGCCAAACCCTGGGTGGAGCAGATCGAAAAGGAAGCCAAGAAGCTGGAGGAGAGTGCAAAGAAATTCGGCAAAGGAGTCATCAGCAGATTGAACGATTTAATGGATAAGTGGACGGCCGCTGACAACAGAATGACTGCTAATGCAACTGACACGGAAATTACAACAGAGACTGAAATTGCAATTGAAACCGAAACAGCAACCGAATCGGATCTCACTGGTTTACTGGAGGAAATTCCAGCTGAGGTCAATGAAATCGACTTTTCAGCAGAATGTACTGACGGCCAAATTCTCGATGCGCAGGGCAAGTGCCAGAAGATTCTTTAGTCATTAACTGACGCTTGACGCATTCCGAAATAAGATGCTTTGCGATTAACAACGATTTTTGGAAATAAAAATGTAATTTTTAGTGTTTGTGGTTTTCATTTGAAGTGTTTTTAGCTCGCGGTAGATGACGCTTACCCATTGGGACGTTGTTGCCATTTCTTAATTATTCCGCAGTGCAGAAACAAATGCGTGGTGGTTCATGAGGAAAGTGGGATGGTGCAGTGGACATTGGAATATAATTATAAACAAAGTGGATTAATCCCCCAGCCCCAATATCGGGGGGAAAGCTCTGTGCCTACATTCAAACTGGAATTTGATCTCTTAGTTATTTGGTGCGTTACAGGAACAAGCTAAGTAGAGTCATGGCAGTAGAGTCATTCCTAACGTGTGAAAGAGTATATATGAAAAGAGTCGACAAACTATTCGAGCAAATAATACGCGTTACATTACAACTTTGACAGTTTATTGTGGACCGCTACCATTTTACATACCGATCCGCATACAGAGGAATTGAGGGCGCCCGAAAAGATTTTATGAGTTAATTTGCGAGTGCAATCAGGCAGGAACACGGAAGCAGGAATTCTATTTAATCAGTAGTTTGATGTTCTAGTATTGGAGTCATTTTAATTAACAGTTCCGGTTACCAGCTACTCTCTTGATTGGTCTAAGTCTTGTCATGTTGACAGTTTTTCAGTAGAGGTGTAGGCGACAAATCTGGTAGGAAAAAAATAAAAAAATGGCAGCACATTTGCAGCGAATCAATGGAAATACGTACACTCAGAAAAAAAAAAATTGTTATGCCAACAATTTTCGTTGGTTAAAATAAGCCCAAATATCAAAATCTTTGATTTAAGAATGAAGTTGATGGAAATGCTGTAATAAAATAGTTATGGAGAGTATATTATTCTTGCGTTGAATACCTGATTCTTGAAAATTAAAAAAACGCGTTCTTGTTAGCAAAAATGGTATTTGAACCAAGAACTTTCAACTTACAATTTTTTAAAAATCTCAAAATTCTTCGCTTAACCACTTTTTTTTTTGCTGAGTGTACTCATGATGGGAGATCAAAATATTCTCCTTTATATATATATTCCTTTCCTCAAGTGTTTTACTGTAAAATGTCATTTGGCTGCGATTGCCAATTTGCTTTCTATCTTGAGTTAAACAAAAGTGAAATGGCTGGCGTGGCGATGATCACGAAAATTGAACACCGCGCTGTCAACCGTTCAAAAGTGGTCAAGTGAATTTCAAAGGGGCAGTGAGAGCATTGAAGACGACCCTCGCTCAGGCTGCCCACTATAACTGCCTGCACCGCAGAACACATTAAACAAGTCGAGAAACTTGTAAAGGGTGATTTTTTAAGAGGTTTAGAACTTTTTTAAAAAAAAAAACACAAAAAATTCGAAAAAATGAATGAAATATTTATTTGAATCGATAGTTTGAACCTTGCAATTTAATGTTTAAAGATAATTTCATGCAAATGTTGACCGCGGCTGCGTCTCAGGTAGCCCATCCGCTGAGTCCAATTTTGGCATACTCTTTCACACATATCGGCCGGTATCTCACGAATGAATGCATGGATGTTGGCTTCCAGTGCGTCAATCGAAGCGGGCTTGTCCCTATACACATTAGCCTTGGCATACCCCCACAAAAAATAATCTAATGGTGTCAAATCGCACGATCTAGGCGGCCAATTGACCGGCCCGAAACGTGAAATAAACTGTTCACCAAACTCGCCTCGCAATTGCGCCATTGTTTCGCGTGCTGTGTGGCATGTGGCACCGTCTTGTTGAAACCACATATCATGCAAGTCAAGAACTTCCATTTCGGGCAAAAAAAAGTTTGTTATCATCGCTCGGTAGCGTTCACCATTGACAGTAACGCTGCGATTCGCATCATCTTTGAAGAAATATGGCCCAATAATGCCGCCGGCCCATAAACCGCACCAAACAGTGGCTTTTTCGGGATGCATTGGTAGCTGTTGCAATGCTTCTGGCTGATCTTCACTCCAAATGCGGCAATTTTGCTTATTTACGTACCCATTCAACCAAAAATGAGCCTCATCGCTGAACACAATTTTTCGATAAAAAAGCGGATCCTCGGCCAGCTTTCCAAGAGCCCATTCACCAAAAATTCGGCGTTGTGGTAGGTCGGCTGGCTTTAGTTCTTGCACCAGCTGTATCTTAAAAGGCTTTACGCCCAAATCCTTCCGCAAAATTTTCCACGTAGTGCTGTAACAAAGGCCTAACTGCTGGGAACGGCGCCGAATCGACATTTCGCGGTCTTCTGTCACACTAGCTGATACGGCCGCAATATTTTCTTCACTACGCACAGTACGTAAACGTGTTGGTGGTTTAATGTCCAACAAAGTAAATTTGGTGCGAAATTTGGTCACAATCTTCCGAATAGACTGCTCAGAAGGTCGAGAATGCCGATCATAAAATGGAAGCAGCGCGCGATGAACATTTCGAACCGAGCACGAATTTTGATAGTAAAATTCAATAATTTGCAAGCGTTGTTCATTTGTAAGACGATCCATGGTTAAATTGCAAACCAAACTGAAGCTGTTTGACAGTGACACAAGGTACTAAACACACGTCAGCTGTCAAAACCAGTGTTGCCAAAACCAAACCAGCTAAAAAATCACCCTTTACATGAGGATGCCTGAATAAAGATTACGACGATAACTGGGAATACAAACCTTTCCATTGGTACCATCTACTATACACATCATTCTTCATGACTGTCTTCACCTTTCAAAAGTCAGTGCAAGATGGGTTCCACGAATGCTCACAGCGCCTCAGGAAAAAGTGCGAATGGAGTGTTGTAAGCAAATTTTGGAGCTGTGTAGTGAAGACCCGGTAAGAATTTTGAATAGAATTGTTACTGGGGATGAAACTGGGGCCAATCACTATGACCCTGAAAGTAAACAGGAGTCCATGCAGTGGTACAAGAAGGGCACAGGTCCCCGAAGAAGTTCAAGGTCACTCCGTCTGCCGGGAAGGTGATGGCTACAGTTTTTTGTGACTCAAAGGGACTATTGCTAATCGAATACAAAAAAAAAGTGAAACCATAAACGTCACTTTGCATCATTTACGGGAAGAAACAAAGAAAAATAGACGGGGTAAACTGGCTGCTCGCGTTTTCGTTCATGTCGATACCGAGAATATTTGGAACTCCCCTTGTATTTGTTAAAAATGCCCTCAATTATTGTGTCTGCTTTTTTATAGTGACTTAAACTAAGTGCAAGGTGAACTGCAATCACTTGTAAATGGACCGCATATGAATAGGAATCATCGGAAGGGGTCTTTATTAGCTGATCCTTTATGTCTGCTTCATTTCATGGCATTTCGAATAATAAAATAATATTACGAAGTCCAATCATTATGAAGCCAAGGTGCATACAAATAAGTGATATATCGGATGGTCTCTTTTCAAATTGCCCAACTGTGGGGTCAGTTTTGGCGGTCCTACTAAAATAAGGAACTTCATTAAATTCGCTAACTGTCGGCTCTTTGTCTAAAATGGTTTAAGGAGATTTATAATCGTTTCTTCAGCTGACAGCCTATTGCGAATACGACTAAAACTACATTTAAATACTCATGAACTCGGATATATCTTTGTCTCTGTATACAGCTCAGTCTCTAGAACTCATTTGTGATTGGTAAAATATGTCATTGGAGCCATCATTTAAAAACAAACCACTGTTCGTGACTGTCTTAGATAACATAATGCTCTGTCAAAATCAATCGCAGTTGGTGGTGTTCCAGTTCTACTGAATTCTTTGTAAATCCGCTTCGATATCAATTTGCTGTCATAATTATTAGCAGCAATCGATTTTACAATGGAGGCCCCCTTGAAATAGGTATAGCACACGACACAGCTTATCAATCAGACAATGCACCCCGATTGCTCATGTCGCGCACAACCAAGTTTTACTTTTTGTAAATTTCTCAACTTTTCCATAAATGAATCATTCAGTTGGATTTACATTTCCAAGTCAAATCGTCGAATTACTGGTTCAACCGAACCGAACTGGAGTACCTCTATTGCGTAAACGCTAAACGAGATTTCGCTACATATTGTAAGTGTCTCACCAAAACTCTCCTGAGAAATTACAACGAATATTGTCCAACCAGCTACTTATACATTTGCATATTGGATCAGATTACTTTCAATTTATCAATTTGCTTGGAGATCGTTGCCGCGCGGTTGTCATGATTTAGGACTGAAATTGATGATAGTGTACCGGTGACGGAGGATGAAAAAAAACCTGAAGTCAATTATATTGTCACACTGAATACGAATTTATTTTGCACGGACTTAGGGGTGAATATTGAATTTTTTCTTTCAATATTAGTCAATTTCGACTAGAAAATTGTTTTAAAAAAATTCGTTGATCAAATACTACTGGAAATAGATATAACAAACCGATGTATTTTATTATCTAAGATTTATTCAGTGTCAGGTTTTTATTTATTTTTTAAGGGCCGTATGCATTACTTCTAAAAAAAAGGTATCAGATGTTTGTATGATAAAAAATTAAGCACCTCATCTAATAAAGAACTCACTTGTGCTATATCCTACTTACAAAAATACCAATATGAACTGAATTTAATAGTAGTTTTAAAAATTACAAAAAAGAACTATGCATGCAAAATATATCCAAAAAACCCGTAACCCAAAGAGCTCACAAAGGACTCTTGTGTCTTAAAATCTTTAGTATACGGGCGATATGTGATAACAAATTAAAAGAATGTTGCATTGACATTAACGCTTAAAAATCAAGCCGTGAGTTGAGCTTATAAATATCTATTTCGAAGAAGTGTTGACCGATATTGTAATAGTTTTGAAGAAAAAAGGAAAAAAGTTTTAACCTCAAATTGAAATGTGCTCTTCCCCACCCTATTCCCCATTTTAGAATTCCCCCGTTGCGTTGAATAATTGTGAAGAATTTTCAGTGAACAATAATTTGTTGGGGACACAATGATAACTTTTCATGCTACACCATAAGCAAACTATAGCAAAAAAACCCAGTCCCGCAATTGAGGCCTTAAACTTTAAGACGAACTTTATGATGAATCAATTCCCTTGAAGTGCGTTTGTTATTCACCCCAACAGGCCGCATGTATACCCAATCAAGTAAGTCTCCTGACGCTGACCGCCAGTCCACTTGTCTGGCATAAATTCATTTGACTTGCTAAGTAACAGGCCGCGCGAGCTACACAAACTTAGTCAGTCGCGCAAAGGTTCTCCGCTCGGTTGTATGGAAGTAACATACAAAAAAAGTTATAAATAATAAAAATGAAGCAGCTACTCATTGTAAGCATTATTGTCCTTGCCGTGGCCGCAGTCAGTGTCCAATCGGAATGTATCGATGGCAAATTGGAAAAATCTACCGACAGCGAGGAGAGTGACGTGTCGTTGTTTTTCAAAAATGTCGGTTGTACCATCCAAAAAGGAGCCATCAAGGTGCAGGAAGGTGCTAAGAAGCTTGGCGGCGAAATCAAAGAAGGAGCAAAGAAGTTCAAGGAGACTGCCAAAAAATTCGGATCCGATGTGAAGACCAAATTCGGGGAATTGAAGGATAAGATGAGTACGTCCTCAGAGGAGACTTCACCGCCAGTTCATAGTCTTCTCTCGAATGTGGAACTCATTAATCCGGACGTCCTAAAGGCTGAACAAAAGTGCGGAAGGGGATTCATTCTGGATGCCTTGGGCGATTGTAAAAATAATTAAATGTGTGCCAGATTATATCAGTTGTTATTGTAAACGTGCTTAAGTCAACGCAATAAATTTATTACTCAAGTTTATTTTTGAAAATGTATTGAAAATTTTTGAAATTGATTTGCTGGAGCTCTGACGTGGGAGACAGGTCGCCTGAAGGGTCAACAACATGGGTGAGAAATCTGGTAACATTTGGGTTTCTCAACCAAAATCAAAACTTAAGAAGAAACTGCATTGTGACCCTTTTTAGCATCTAAGAAACCAGTATACGGTAGGTAGTAGACATATTTTTTAATATCAATGTGCAAAAAGTCATTGTGACCTTAAATACATTTAAAGAGGATCGGTAATAAAGTCTTTGAATGGAAGTCAGGAGTTCCAGTGAAGATACTGCACTTTTATCGGATACTTTTGAGTACACTCTACTGATGTTCGGCCTGTCAGAAGTAAACGATTTTGCAAGCTTAGTCGTTTCTGTATCCACTCCACACGTGATAACTATGTACATGTCAGGTAGTAGGCACCTAATGTCGATAAGCTATGCTATTTTCAAATTAAGGTATCCTTGGAAGAGGAAACTTGAAAAAATCAGTGGCTTGGCGTGGCCGCTTGGTTATGTTTTTTTTAATAGTTTAGCTGCTCGACACACCGTTTACCGATCTTTATAAACTAACAAGATCAGATAGTAGTACAAGTGGACAAGATCACTGATCTTCTTGACTTGAGGTCAACAAAGGCACACCACATCCTAGTCTAAAGGTCGCTTAACGCTTTAAGATAATATTCGAACGCTTGTCGGTCAATGTCAATTATCTCCTGTGTTTGGAATTTGAGACGCACGTTTAATTTGAAAGATCAATTGGAATCATGAATAACGGGTAAGAGGTTTGGAAAACAGATCACTGATCTACAAAGGGATCTATAGCTATTTGTTTCGGTGGCTATAAACAAAATGTTGACTTGTAGATATACTGCCTAAGTGCCTATCTGAGGTTAAAATATTTGTGCCTGGTGTGAATAGTGTGAGGCAATTGCGACCAAATAGCAGATTGCGGGACTTGAATGAAGTGATGGAGTCACACTTAATCACGACATACATTTATAACACAATTAGAACAACGTGTTCTTGTTATATGGGTTTCGACAGTTGCTGTCAGTTGCAAACGAGTAGACCACTTTCGTTACAAAATTTGCTTACAAGCTGTGATGTTTCGACTAGAAGTACTACCATGGTAGAGTCTTAAATTTTCTGCACTTCTTCGATGTTTTCTGCAAAGAAACTGCAGCAATATCATCAGCAAACCCTATGAGAAAGGAAAGGTGCTGAGCCGCGAAATGATCCAGCGATGTACGGGCTCCCTTTGTGATGCCATGCAATCCTCCACTGTATGCCGTGAATAACTTGGTATTCGATAATATCAACTACTGTGCTCATTTTACTCTTCCTGTTAAAGGCTTTTCTAACCGATTCCCTCTAGTAGTGACAGCTCTTTATGATAACAAATACATATCGTAACAGCTAACCTTATAAAGGTGTATGCTTTATGCTTTAGGAAGATTCAGATTTTATCTTTATGCCATTTGCTAGCTACTGATGGTGGTTACCAGCACAAGTCCTATAAAATCGATCACTCGTTGAGACCATTCAGTTAGCAGAACAGTGTTAGTAACGCGAAGAGGAAATATCGACTGCTAATTGTTGCAGAAGCATATTCAAAAACCATGTCTGTAGTACCTATCCATGAACCGACTATATGGTAGCCGGAGATTAGTTTTAATGGAAAACGATTGACAAACATTTAGGCCAGTGAAAGTCTAAATGCAACTGAGTTGCTTGCAAGGCATCTAAGGACTGCTTGGCTCAGAAAACTCTAAGGGATTACTTATACATTTATTTACTCTTGATAGTGAACAACAAAAAATGTATTTTTACCACAAATATTTGGAAGAAATGTACTGTACTTAGACTGGGTCCCAAGATAGACAGACCCCGCAAAGGGCTTCTCAAAACCAAGAAAAGCGTGGCTTCGACTTAGCGGTTGTGGTCTCCTGCGTTAGAGCTGCACTTTCAACAATATCTGAGTCGCCGTCAGCCTTCTCGACTTCATTATCTTCTGTGAGGTAGTCATCGCCTTCCTCTTCTGCAGCTTCGTCTTCCACCTCGTTAGCATCATAATTTAAGTAATCGACATTTGTTGTGTGCTCTTCTTCCTTAATTGATGTGGGGCTGTCTTCATTTTCAGTATAGTCATCCTGATTATCGTCTTCGATGTCTGGCAGGAGGGGTAGTTCTTCTGTAGTTGGTGCCTCGGTTCTTTCAGGAATTGAGTTTGGTGTAGTTGTAGTTGATGTAGTTGGTGGAGTAGTTGATGTTGTTGAAGTAGTGGATGTGGTGGTCGGTGCATCTATCCATGGTGTACGAACTGTGGTGCGTGTTGTATAGATCCATGGTGACCGTGTTGTGGACGTTGTTGAAGGCGCCATAGCTGTTGTAGTTGTTGCGCGTGTTGTTGTTGTTGTTGTTCTAAATGTCGAAGCACTCTCTGGCTTCACTGAAGTTGTTCTCACTCCAGATTCATCACCTAAGGGAGTAGGTTTTAAAATAATGACACACTTTTGCACATTTCTATACTCACACTCAGGCAGGGAAGGATCATAATCGCATCGAACAAACCTCGTTAAAGTCTCGTCATTTAAAAACGCAAATGGTGGCGGTCTACGTCTGGTATGAAAGACTTCCCTCACTTCATCGAAATATATATTTTTATGATCTTCCACGGGTCTTCGACGAACCCAGCGTGAGTAAACAACATTTGCATTTTGCGTCAGGGAACTTTCAACTGATATAACAAACGTCACTGCGGAAAATACGAGAAAAATAGACCGATACCTTGCTAAGGCCATGATGAAGGAAACCGCACTGATTTAATGGCTCGAATCAAAGTGTGTATTAATTGTGATAATCGAAAAGCCACAAATAGCAAGCATTGTATTGAGATAACCTTTTGCCAAGCAACATTGTAGATCAGACGGAAGTTGTTGTTGCATAGTTTTGGGGCTATTGCTTGAGAACAGTAGTGGCGCTGGAACAGGTACCAGAAATGATGGTGGAACCGATTTCAAAGGAAAATCTAAAAATAAATAATTTTGGGTTCAGATTCAGATTATATTGATATTTCACATAAAAATGTTTACAATGTTTGATTTTATGTACTTGTCTACAGAAGACTATGTTTGAGCTATATTTTTCTTTAATTTAATTCATAAATACCTAGTTTATTTATTATTATTTAACACAAAATGCCTTTTTTATGTAAATTCACTTAAATAGAATTGTTTAATTATTTTAATGTATTTCTTTTAATCAATACTAAATCAAATGTATAATCGTCACGAAAGTTTGATATTATTTCTATGTTCACGGAAAGAATTTTAAGATCAAATCAAGAAAAATAAGCGCAGAATCACGAAAAGTTTGTCTAGTTTTAGAGCTTAGCTAAGGATTTACTGATTCACGACTTTTTTTTCGCAATTCTAGAAATTGTACGAAGTGAAGATATTGACCCTCAAAAGTCGTGAATCAACACTTTTCATTATCAATAATGCGATCAATCGTGAAATACATATTGCCATAACCGATCGCAATTTGACACAAATAGTTATCAATTTGATATTACATGGATTGTAAATTGCAAAAACAATTCGTAAATTATCACTTTTCTGTTGTAAAATACGGTTTCCTCCCTTACTAAATTACAACCATTTAGTCTTGAATTGCAACTCAATAGTGTTGATTTGCGAACTAACAGGGGTGGATTTACTAGTTAAGTAGTTGCAATTTACAAATTCTTAGTCGTAAATTGCAACTTATTTTTATCAATTTGCAATTCATATTTTGCAATTTATGTTTCTTGAGTAGTGATTTGAAGAATCGCCGTATTAAATTGAAAATGTTTTGTCGTGAAATTAGAAAACTTTATTCTCAATTTGCAACTTATATCTTGTGATTTACAAATCAAAATTCATAGTTTTATTTTTTAGGCTATTTTCGTATTCCTCCTGATATCCAAGAAAATCACACGGCGCCATGTCGTCCGGAGACAACGGGATTTGTCTGGGTGGTTTTTCGGTCTATGATGAAATTTAAAATACAAAAAAAAATATTTAGATGAACTTGACATTAATACGAACCTTTACAATTCTTTTCAATTACATATTTTAGAATACATTCCAATTGATACTTCTTTTCTAATAGCAAGATGTAACTTCTGAAAAAAATACAGATTTATATGCATAGGTACTTCAGGGTTTTTGGAATTCAATAGGTACTTACAAAATGTATTCCAGAATGCTTTATAATTAGTAGGACACTCACTATCCATACGAATTAGTAATATTTCAATTTAAACAACTTTAACCCGACTGCTTTAAACAAAGATTGAATACCGACTGCCTGTCTCTGCACCGCAACGCAATGTGCACAATGAAGATTTGGCTTCATGATTGCAGCTGTCTAGCAATACCACATACATACATTCATCCATAAAAAGAAAGGACTTAAAAGGATTTCGATAGGTACATCGACTATGAACTGTGCATAAAAAAAATCCACACATCAGGTTGTTGATTCCATGGAAATTACAAAAAATATTTTGCAATTTACGACTTCTCTACGTCGTTCTATATGTTTTCAGTTTCATGTGTTAAATTATTACAAGATTTTATTGATTCATCATTCAGTTTTGGTAAATCACCAAATATTTTTCGCAATTTGACATTGTGAAGTGGTGTTTGAGAAATTGACCTATTAGAGTTGTAAATTGCGCCAAACAATCTCGCAAATCACTACAAATAAAAGAAGCTCGAATTGATACTTCTAATCGTAAATTTCAACAAACAGAATTTGGTATTCTCCGCCGTTTTCAATGTCAAATTACCAATTTTTGTATCAATCCATGAAAACTTTGTTGTGTTTTGCGACAAATATATAAATCGTAAATTGCAACTCAAAATTTTGCAATTGGTGATTTTCAATTCTTTCCGTGTTGTATATTTGCAATTTGAAAAGTAATCGTGTGTCCTTGTCGATTTGCCGCCTGGTGTAGGTAATGTAGCCATTATGTAGACCGATATATAATCTTTTGTATTTTCAGATGTATATTCTCAAGTCCTGTAAGTTCAACTTTCTCCCTTGTAGGTAGGTTTCAAACCATTTCAATATGGCTCCTCGTACACCTACTTTTTCTAGCTGCTTTATAACTTGGGGTGCCAGAGGCTTTCTTAAAGTCGATAAATATTACTATTGAATTCTGATTTTTAGGAAGACAATCTTTTAGAAACCACTTAATCAAGCACCTTATCTATCGAAGAAAGGATGGAGATTGGCCTATAGTTTCCTATTTTGTTTTTGCCTGCCATTTTCAGCAACTTAGGAACTGACGACTGCAAAAGACTCATATTCACAGATTTTTTGTTATCAATTCCTGCTGATTTATTCTCCTCCATAGAACTACAAATATTTTCTATTTCTGTTACAGTAGCTTCTTCTATAAATGTTGTGCGTTGTGTGCTGTTTGTAGGACCCTGAAATGTTCTATGGCTACGTTCGTGAACCGTATATATTTCAGACGAAAGCCTTCTCGAGAACTTATTCGCGAGATCTCCGTATTTGTCTGTGTTTCCGAAATTCTTCGATAATACTTCATCTAGGTTAGTTGACTTCTTTCCTAATATTGAATTTACCAGCATCCAAGTCTCCTTGGGGCTCGATTTTACATCATAAAATTGGACTTCACTCTTTTTATTTAATTCATTTCGACATTTTTTAAACACCTTATCGTGTTCCTGATTTCTTCTATTTTTTTATATCGCCTTATAATCTATCTCTTTCCTTGCAAGCATTTCGTTTATAATTGTTGACAACAGAGTCGTTTGTGTTTTTTGTATTAATTTTTTGTAATTGTTTCTGTTTTTTGTATGAATAGATATATATAGAGATAGAGATATAAAAACTCCTATAATAATAAGCTCGCTTTTATGAATTTTATCCATGTTATCACGTGGCTCTTGAATAAATTGATTTACTCGTAAACTGGGTTGTCTGTATACTGTCATTATAGTTCCTTCAAAATTACCCCACGTAATATTTAGTACCACACTTTCGTAAGAGGTATATTCTCCTTTAACTCTTTTATACCGATATTCGCTTTAATGAAACCTGCTATTCCACCTCCCTTCGTATTTTGTGTATTAAAAAAATTTTGATATGAAACAATCAATTTTTGTAAGATCTCGTTTCTTCCTTCTTATTGTTTACTTCTGACAAAACAATTAAATCAATATTTTGTAGACTTGCAGTGTAGCTTAGTATGAAGTTGTTCCAATTTGTTCATAGTGATCTTATATTTAAAAACAAAAACAGGACCGTTCATTTGTATTTGTAACGTACCTATAGGTATCTAGTAAATTCGCAAGCAGATTTCAATACTTCAAGGTCAATATTTTTATACTCTCATTTGTTTCGTTTTCCATTGTGCTTGTTTACTTTAAGGCTCAAGTGTATCGAAAAAGGCATAATTACGGTACTTTTCTATCTCTACAAATTGCTGTCCATCAATTTTTCTCGCATTCCATTTAGCAACATTTGCTTTCGTTTTAGGTAGCCATAATAGCTTTTTGAATTGTGCGGTTAATTGACTGTTCAGTGTTCACACATATAATAATGCTTTTCATAGATGGAGCTTGCAGCTGTATTTTCTCTCTTGCATTGTCCACTTTAAAAAAGAGATATGAATGTTGTATTATCAAAAATTTCTTGACAGACATTCAATGATGGTTTTACTGGATAACTAACAGCTTAATCCTTTTCTGTAACTGCGTCAATTTGTAGTTTGAAACCGCACTATGCATTTTTAATTGAGTCTTAATAGGCTTTTTTTTTTTTTAGTTTTTTTATGGTTTACAACAATAGTAAAAGGTCCAACTGTGTTGTAGACCATGGTTATCAGTGATCTATATAGATCATGTGGGTGAAATAAAAAACGGATATTTTTTCTTATACTTTTATATGCTACAGCGCGATCTAATTGCGAGAAAAAAAATTCAACACAACGAAAAGATTTGCCATGAAAAGATACTTACCTAGCTAATTTTTAAAGTGATCGGTCGAATGTTGTCGAAATCGAAGTAATAAAGTGCCTTTGGTCTGGGAAGCAATTCACCACAAAAGAAGGTATCATTTAAATGTCGAAAACATTACAAAATCGTCCTGTCACTACTAAAATTTTCTTAAAATTCTGATTACTGCAGATTGTTGTAAGTCCAGCTGTCTTCCCAGACTTTGGAGACTGCAATGGCATTATTTTTCCCCTAAATTCGGCTGAATTAAAATACGAAAGTCACTATTGACGTTGAAATTAAAAATCTTCAGAGTTTGATCTCCGATTTCACTTCGATAACATTTCATGACTATACTCTTTGTATCTTTGCACCTTTAACGAGGAAGTTCGATTAGATACCTTCACTACGCACGTACCGTACATGGCCCGGCATTTTTCCGTCCCGGACCCGAGCTTACTCTCGACGGCCCCGTTCTGACCCTGTTTTTTTTTAATCTTCAAAGAGTATCATACTTCGCTATGAACTAAAATGTAACTGATTTAACCGATTATCGATGTAGCAAATCAACGTTTTTTAAGAAAATGTCCTGACTGACACTTACAAGCAGTTTTGGGTTATGCATATCTTACGCCAACATTTTGGTTTAAAAACAAAATGATGTCATCACATCACATCTGACCGGCAATAAAAGTTGCACGATAATAATAACTTCTCTTATCGAATTCAGCCCCAAAAACAATCCGCACAACTTAACAGGAAGGAGGAAACAAAAACAAAAAACAAACAAATTTCCAATAACAGCACAATGATAAAAATTGTGATAAGCGCCTCAAAAATGTTTAAGTTTAGTGCCCAACAATTATGTAAACCTATTGACCGGTCTAGTATCAGAGAGGTAAACAATCTACAGCCCCGTAGACTGTCTGCCCCCAACTCCGCTGCGTCATGATGCATCATTCGTCGCACCCCTACAATGTTATCATAACCATTGATCGATTAGAAAGACTGCACTTGAGCGAGAAATATAAAATCCTGTGCTGGCCCACACAAGCACATTGCAAATGACTCATGCAACTTGTTTCACCAAAAAAAAAAAAAAAAATGTTGTCATTGAAATCTAATCACTTACAAGTTTATTCACATTTGACGATATTACAACAAATCACTTAACAGAAAAGAACAATTTTTAAAACTTTTAATAAATAAGACGCCAACCACTACAATTTGTTGTACACGGAATCGTTTAGGCAACCCTCCATCGTCTGACCTGTGTTCGAGGGGGCAGAATATCTGATTAGTTTCGTCGGCTTCGATAACCGTCTTGAATAGTTCGCACTTACCTTACGACAGCGGCCTCTAAAGTCCAGTTTGCATCGCTCCGTCGACACGAATATGCTACCTTTCTTTGCAGTTGGACCTTCTGTGTAGGTGTAGAATATGACCTGCCTTGGGGCGGGTGTTGTAACTGATATATTCGCCAGCAGCGAAACGAGCAGGAACATGAGCACCAAACTGATTGCTTTGAAATCCATTTTCAGACTATGGGCTAGGTTTTGAGTGAATGTGGAGTGAAGTACTACTATCGCTCTGCTTTTGCGCATTTGTAAAGGCTTCGTGATGAAGGCTATAAGCGAAGAGGACTGCTGAATTTGTTGCATATTTTTGGGGAGATGGCTACATTGAACTTGTGGCAGCAATTTGAGTTCAAGAAAAGCTTTTGTTTCGATATGTTGTCGCTTCCATGATGGATTTTTTTAATTCTTAATTGACTTTCAAAAAATGGGGTAATTGTGCCAAGTGGTCATTTAATATCAACTTGTTAAGGCAGGTAGGTTGCATATGCTCACTCTAGAGCCCTAATCATTTGAGGCTTTTAATCTCGTTTACATTTTTCTATATCTGCCCAAATGTCAAGCTACTTTCAAGCAGCACTATTTAAATGTTCAAGTTAAAGCACATCCACGATACCTATGATTGTTTTGTTAGAGTAATTTGACAAAAATTTTAGGGTACCCAACTATCGCTACCTTCACATCAGAGGACAAGCGATTGACTTCCTTCCAGCGTTGCCACAATGATACAAGTGTAACAAAAGTGTTTTTTGTTGTTCTCTTTAAAAAATATCGAAAAGTTGAACTGGCAGCACTTTTTTCTTTCGAACAAACTTCTACCAATTTCTGTCAAGGCTTTTGTTTGTTTGGACAGAGCACAAGTTGTGCCAAACGTCAAACTGCGAGTGGGAAAGGGGAATGGGAGGGAACGAAAAAATACAACAATATTTTTCTTTCTCGCCGCGTTGACAATGTTCTACATCTCGTGGTAAATAAAGTTTGTGAAATAGAAGTTGAAATCTTTATACTTCGATGGTCAATAATTTTGTTTCTTTTTTTGTTTTTTTTTTATTTGTTAAACACAATTGGACAAGTAAGTCAATAAAGAGCTTTTTTTTGTAAAATTTTAAAATTTGTATGTTGATTTTTAGGCTTATAACAAAAACAAAAGTGAGCAGAAGTGCTACGGCTGAGACACAAATGCGAGAATAAAAAGGTTTTTTTGAGTTGAAAAATGATGTTTTTGTTATTAAAATTTTTTTTTCAGTTTGTTCCATTATTTTTGCAATTTGTTACACTTTTTGACAAAAAATGTGTTACACTTTTAAAAAAACAGCGGCAACATTGCGTTCCTTCAACCATCATTGAATATAAAAGAAGACGCATGATCTCAATTGTGTCGAAATGCTTAAAGCTGTGTAGAGAAAACCTGACTTTGTTTTGCCTTGAGTTGCAGGCTTCAGGACAGGATACTTGCTAATGCAGAAATTCGTTGTGAGCATTAAGCAAGGCAAGAACAATAATTTACAGAGATCTTCAGCGAAGAATAACTTCCCCTTAGAATTGTCAAAGATATTAGAGCATTGGCCTTCATTCTCGGACTTTTGCCCACAAATACCAGTCAATACTCCAACATCCCCTGAGGACTTCAACTTTATTGAGCACAGATGGATACAGGAAATTGGTCGTACTTTATTGAAGCATTTTCCTGGACTCCATTTTTTTTTAACTTTTGTACACTTTTAACACATATTGCAGGACTAACTCTCAAGAAGGTCCGAAAAACATACGAGAATGAGTGATAAAGCTTTTCCATTCACAGGTTAGAGCTTAGCCAAATGGTTGGTTCCAAAAGACGGACCTAGTGACCTATGCTGACCAGAACACGCCGATTATTTTCTTTTCTTTGGGTATTGTTCTCTCTGATGTAATTTTGGATCTTCCTGTAAAAGAGTCTTTAGGCGATTTGTGCATATTTCAGAAACATGGCTCTATTTGGTTTTTGTTTTTATAAGCTTCCTTGTGATGTATAAAATCATCTTTTTGAAGAGGTTTCTGTCGTTTTGTCTGTCGCATATAGTTCTTGCACTATCTCTGTTAGTCTGTTTAGCTATAGGATGCCAGTCCTATTTAAAATGTATAACAACAAGGCAGCCTTTTCAGCTCAATCTCGGACATCTTAGAAAGCTGAGACAATATTATTAACTTGAAGCTTATTGCACATATGCGCATAAAAGAAAGAGTTATTGATATTCTTCAATCAGTCAATTTAACAGGGCCTCCTCACGAATGGCTGAATAAAAAGTTCTACTACCACCGACACAAACCATAATCACATGGAAAAGTCCGTATTTACAATTTTATTCAACGTTTTGGGCATTCCGCAACGCAAAATCATTCACAAACACACAAATTCTTGATAAACAAAACCAAAACGAGTCAACAGCAATCGCAACTTCCGTTCACAAGCTCTTAGGCTAGTAGCGGTGGATCTGTAATAAACGATAAGTTTTAACTAACCCAATCAGCTGCGAAGTAGCCATAGCTTACCTTGCGACAGCGACCTCTGTGATCGAGGCGACACTTCTCGTTGACCCCAAATAGGGCTGCGGTCTTTATACCCAGTGGAGCAAAGAATATCACCTTCTTCGGCGCTGACGTCGTAACAGGGAAATTCACTAACAGCGCTACGATAAAAAGTACCGTCGTCCACCAGACTGATTTGAAATCCATTTCGAGACTACCCGACTACCGCAGCAAGTGCACAGAATATGTGGGAGAGACGTGTGGGGTGCTCTTATCGCTCTGCTTCTGTGCTTTTCTGATAAAAGTCGTGAATGATGAATGGTAGTCATTCGTTGCATAGTTGTGGGCAGCTACCGTTTGACGTCGAGTGATCTTGCAGGAAATAGTAAGCATTTAAAAACTATCAGAAAAGAAAACAAAATATGGGTATAAAAGCACACTAAAGCTAAATTTCGGATGGAATGTCATTTCCATGAGTAAGTGCGGGAAAATCCAGAGCCAGATCGAACTCTCATCCGCCCAAATTTTTTTGGTTCTCGGCATCTGAAATTGAAAAAGGGAAGTAGCTTAATTAGCGTTTTTTGAGGTACATATTTGAATCAGTTAATTAAATTATTTTCCGCTGCATCTTGGGCTGATAAATCCATAGAACTAAAATGTGCACACGGAAAGTTGTCAGGGTAATGATCATGTGGGTGTCAGTGGGAGATGAATTTTGTCATTTACATCTGGCTGCAGTCGAATTTTGTAAACATTCGAAATGAAATAAACAAATGGAAGGAAACGAAATGCGACCTGATTAAAAAATAACAAGTCGTGTTTTTGATTTTCTCTAAAATTTATCAGGCATCCAAACAGATAAACGCTGAACGTCAGTGGCGAAATTATTGTCTTCGATGTATTACACGGACCAGGTGGGTAGCTATTTTATATTTTTTGTTCAGTTGTGGTCATTGTGCAGACAACTGGGGCTTGTTACATAAAACAACAAAACTCGTGCAAAATGCTCAAGTTGTAGAAACTTACAGACCCAGGATTCTTATTCAGCAATTTGTGGGTCTGCGGTTAGCAATACCTTTCCATATCGACTGTTTACATATTTTGGTCTGGATGATTGATTTTTATGTGGCTAGTCATTGTACGACAAGATTGCTGATAAATAGTTTATTTGTCTTTAAACATTTTCTAGACAATTGCAGATAAAAAAGGCGCAGCAAGCTTCGGCTTTGGAGTTGTTACGTGCGGGAATTGAAGAAAGAGTTATAATAATATATTGCATTGTATCACTCTAACGAGGCCAAACAAGTCGCCGGCCATTTCAATAACTATTACTTCTTAGATGATAGCTTCTTATTCAAAATATACACTTCATTTCAAGTGTACTCAAATCCGAACCAACAAACAAATTTAAATGAGCCTTCAATACTTCAAAGCGATTCATGAGTTCACTGAATACTGAGTTCACTTACTTACTAACCTAGTTGCCGCTAAAGAAGGTGAAGCTGGGCCTCTTAAATTGGCCAATTGCCTCAAGTTCTCCACACCAATGTAGCTGAGATTACTTTCCATTTGTGCAAGCGTAAAGGATACAGTAGCTGCCACCCATAAAAAAATGTTGGCTTTAAGAAATCTAGTATTTTAAAAACGATTTAAATACATTATACATTTATATATTCCTTAAGGAATTTTCCGTTAATTAAAAAAAACTTTTTTAATGGGTTTCCATTTAGAATTAAATGTATTACAAGAAATTACTCGAAAACTACAGTAGTTTGCACCCCTGTACAGTAGTTCGCACCCAAAAATACCTAACGATTAAATAGTAGCTACCGGTTTATTAAAGTATATTTATCGCTTTTTTTATAAACCAAAAATAAGACAGTTTGATAAGTTAATATTTAAATAAAATAAAAATAATCTATTTAAATCAATTCATTTAAGAAAACGTACTTAATTATTTAAATATAATAGGTACTTTTAACAATTTAGTTTTTCTATTTAACAACTAAATTTACAACTTCAAAGGAACGAAGAAACGAATTCATTGCAGTTTTAATATGTTCATTAAAAAAATGTTATTATATCGTAAACTTTTTATTTAGTCATTTTTAAAAATCTTAAACAAATAACCGTCGTATACTTTAGTTGTTTGTACCGTCCAGTTAGTGCCCCACAACTGTGGTCACATATGAACAAGTTATTGGCACTTTTATATACTAGCAGATAATTTTAATATTTAAACCTTAATCAATAATAGCTTAAATATTGCCATTTGAAATAGCTAAAGTTGTTGTACATATTTTGAGAATTTCCGGAAAAATCTATACTAACAAAATTGGAAGTCCTTATTGACATTCACGCGACCTCATAAATATATTTTATGCTAAAATTTACAAAGAAGAGTCTTCACCTTCTATTGCTTTGATGTCATGCAGAATTGCCCGCATGCATTTGCTCTTGGCTAACTTTATAATGGGAGAGTAGAGTCAGGTGGACGCAGCACTTTAATGGCAACTCTACATCTGATTGTCGAAAATGGGTATGTCGCCTATAGGTGGGTTTTATTGTTTGTTGATAAGCCTTTTTTTTTATAAAATGTCGAGGCTGCATTCCAGTTAAAGGCATTGTGCTTTAAAAATATCTGCAGGGCTTTGGAAGGTATTGGTGACTTGGGACAAAAAAAAACGTCCATCTTAATATATTTATTGCTTGGGTAAGGGAACTATATGAACGGCTTCCATCCAACTATACGCACCAAATCATATAGACAACATTCAACAATTAGAAAGCAGACGTTTACTAATAATATTAATGACTAATAAATCATTCCAATACAACAATACGCTAAATGCTGTATTCATTGCGTCAGCGCTTATAGCCAGTCGAAACCAACCCATCCTATCCTTTTCTTTTCGCGCTACGGTCGTTGGATCAATTACAGAGAATAACTGATTTTTAACCACCCAAAAAAGAAGCCTCTACCTAATTCCAAACAATAAAAAAATAAAATAAATAAATAGTTGGCGCAACAGGTCCGTATGGACCCTAGGCTTCCCAAAACCATTCGCTTTGTATGAGTTTTTAATTTTTCGGGACCAATGGAAGGAATCTTAAATTTAACGTCCAAACGGCTAATTGAGAAGCGAGAGGGGGCGCAGTGAAAAAATCTCATTTGTGTTTTTGTAGGGGTCAAACCTGGGACCCTCGTAGTCCAACACACCAACCACTAAAACCCCTGCGCCTGCATAATTTTAGTATTAATAATATACCTAAGATCTTAATATAAGCACACCCCTCCCGTCAGCCTTCCAACAAGTACTTAGGAATACCCCTTTGCGACTCCTATAGTGACAAATAGAATGATATAATAGATTTCGAGAGATATTCGAATCAGACCACCATTGTTGGGTCTCTTTTCGTCGAAAAAAAATAATAATATGTGAATGACGACAAAAATTACGCTACCAACGAGCCTTCTTATGCGTCAAGAATCAATTACTTATCTTAAAAAATTCATACGGGTTTTTGAACAAGTTTATAAGTCTTTCGAAAATAAATGAACAAATACCGGCAGTCTTATAAATGTGTCAATATCAGGTTTTAGATTGCAACTAAATATAAAACACTGTCGCTTATGCTTATCAACAAAACTCAAACTCAAATTCAGCTGAGAATCAAATATTTGCCAACTATTTTTCATTTTTAAGGCAGTCTTCCCGAAATCAATGCATTATATTAAAATCGAGCAGAAACCTTTTAATTTCAATTCACTATTCAGTGCAACAGGTCAATAAACGGCTTCGAGACGATAGCTGCTTTTGTGCCTACCATTAGGCCTACCTTAGTCATATACCCGATCGGAAGAGTGCGCTTTTAGTTGTACATAATTATAAAAGTTTCACGCTGACGACTTGCTGCCATCAATTAACAGCCCATTTAGAGTATGGTGATGCAACTCCAAAATTTGTAGTTCATGTAGATACCGCCTCATCGCGGTCTACGTAATGACCTAAAATCCTAGTCTGATTTTTATAAAGGAGAGACAAATAAATGTGTACACAATCGCTGATGTTCCGGTTTTCGGGAACCCTTTGAAAGAATGGATAAATTCAGATGTGGTTGTTGTCTGCCATGAGCCCATCTATAACTTGAATGCGAAACGCACTTTTAGAGTGGAAGACATTAAAATTGTCAAACACTTGATGACTTTCAACAAACTCCACCAAATTTATTTTTATTTATTGAAGTTTTCATAGAATGACAGCACCGTTGTCGGTTGGCTTTTAGCCTCAAAATGGTTCCTTTTTCAGAAAAAGAATGCAAAAATATGGAAAATTTGTTTTGTTATAAATATATATGTAGATATTTCCTTTTTTTGTTATAAATAAATGTTTTTTATTTTCTGTATTTGTATTTTATGTCTAGGTCCCTTTTTGGAATCGGGAACCTTTTTATTCCCCTTTTTTTAAATTTTCAGGCGCAAAGCCATTGTTTATTAAATTGAGAGCTATTTATAGCACCATCCTTATCCACTGAAGTGAAATAAAAGAATATAAGCCTGACAGCTAGTTGTTGGTCATGTGAAATTTTTTTTTCAATTCACATTTATGGATTGGTAGCCGACAAATTTAGTCAAGAAAATAATGCCTGCATACTCAGTTGTTCGTAGTGTCAAAATTTAAAATACAAAAAAAACAGTTCAAGTTGACTGGTCAACGCGTTCGTATACCTAGTCCAGACAAATCTAGTTGCAGTTTTACATGAACTATAGGAATCCGAACGTCCCCAATTGCACGAAATATTCTGCGACCTAAATGCAAAATTTGAAGAAAATGTTTATTTAAATAGAGCATTTCCGCAACGAGACATAAATATCTGCCAAAATGTCAGCCATCGCTTATCTACTTACTGCCAGCAAATCTCCCTAATAATTTAATTCCGCTAGGGGTAAATGACCCCATTCATTCGGCTTAATGCGAAAAGAAATGTAGGTCAAGTATTTTGGCGACTGCGTCAGCGGAAACAATTGTTACGCGCCGTGAAAAAATGATACAGTGTACTTAACGACGGCCCCCTAGCCAAAGTCAAATTAGTAAAGTGAAATTATGGGGTCAGGTCTTCAAGCAACAATCTTGTAAATAAACAACAAATTCGTCTACGAAAATCATGATCTTAGGACATTCTTATCTATCCACCAGTTTAACCAATTAAAGGGTCCGGTATAGCTAGCTTCTCTCCCATGGTAGACTCATGTCCATACAACCCTTTTACGAATCGTCTGGGGTCGAATTGTTATATGTTTACGGAATTATGCCGGTTTTACACACGAAAAAGAGACAATTCGACCAATGATTTTTAGGCAAACTATCAGTCGTTTTAACTATGTCTTCGCTCGAGATAAAAGGACTTTCACCCAACATCAGGTTTGGACATGATCCGATTAGGTATAATCAATTAGAACGCAATTTTTTTAAAATTAGATTGAATGTCTGTGGATGAGTTGTCCTCTTGCTCAGCTATTTCGTAAATAATTCAAAAGAGTATAAAATGTACTATCTATACTAAATTGAGCTAAAATAAGAGATTGGGCAGAAGATTCTGAGGGCTTGGTTGACGAGGGTAAATGTAGAAAAAAATGTACCATTGCAGGAAACTCCCTAACAACTACACCGATTGAAACGCTCTCTCAATATTACCTTTGGTCCACCTCAGAGATATTGGTGACATCGAACCTTGGTATGCAATAAGTTTTTTAAATCTGGTGACCCTATATACCACCTCCGAGATACTCGTAGGTATGCGGACCATCCTTGCAACCTATTTTAACTCACCCTGTTGGTTGCGCCGCAAAAAGCCATTCCTTCGATGTCGGACGACGCGCGATCTCTGGTTCTCCTCGTCGGACGAGGTTGCCAATAGAATATTTCCATCACTCTTGTTCCGTCGGATTGGTATAACTTTTCTTCGCTGACGATTCACCTTCAGCTCCCCAAAGTTGTTCATACTCTGACTTTCCGAACATGGTGCCCCGAGGCTTGCGCCTAGCAGCCCGGTTTGTTTGTACGAGCTGTTGTTCTTTATCGACGAACTTGAGGGACTCAGGACGTTCTCAGCGGACGAAGTCTTCGGCGGTTTTCGACGTGCCCGACGCTGCATATTGTAATTCTCCTCGGCAACCACAATGGTGCCGGCCCGGCTGGTGCGCAGGAAGTATCGCGGTCCCATTTGCACCTGATGCACTTCACCAGTTTCGAATTCCGGCGATGACAGTCGGCACTTCATTGCACTGAAGCGTTCCAGAATCGAACCGGAGGAGCTGAGCGTCGAACGGCTGGTATTTGATCGTCGATAGCGACGCTTCTCCCTTGGTTTGTCGTCCTCGTCATCGGACGCAGGGCGGACATTGAATCGCACTTCTTTGAACGACGAAGCTCGCCGTTCAAAATTTTTGGCCACAGGCGGCTCAGCATCAAGGTGCCCAAACGAGTTGAATGGCTTGCAGGAGGCCTTCGAGACGTACAGCCTTTCAGGAGAGGTGTCCAAAAACGTTTCCTTGTTTGTCTTGCGCGGTTCAATGCTCTTCTCTTTGGGGCTCGACTTTCGCCTCCAGGGCTTGTTGATATTAACATCTTCCAGTGAAGGACTTCTCTGCGGCGCTAGATCAGAGTCTGTCGCCTCGCAGATTTGCAGGGGGCCAAAGTCAATTTCGTCGGGAACCGAATGCCTCCACGACTTGTATCCATTCTGTTTCTTTTCTCCCTGATCGGCAGATACCTTTCTATATTTGACCGGCTTCTCCGTAGGTCGGAGACTGTCGTAGGAGATGTCGTCCTTCCTCTGCGGCTTATAGGTGTGTTTCTCGGCAGAATCCAGAGAGCCCAATCCAGTATCTTCATCGTCTTGGAGCGACCGCTCAAGGTTGGTGGTCGCCGCCCTTAGGACCTTCTTTCCCCGCCGCCTGGCAGGCTTTGTTGGCATTCTATACACTGCATCGTCAACTTGCTTATTGGCGTCAACGAACAAGTTCCCCTTGTGATTGAACAACATGATCCGCGGCAGGGCTATATTTGGCGATGACCTCGATGCCGTCAGTTCCCACTTCCACGCCTTCGGCTTTTTCAACTTTAGCTGAAGCACATTATTGTCCGTGTCCGCATCGCAAAAAATGCCGGTACCATCGCCGCCGTCAATCCATGAATTTGACATTGCAACCTGGCTATGAGTCAGAGCAGAGGAAAGACCTTGTAATCTCAGCGGAACGCCACCTGTTGTACACAAAAGATACACAATTAGACAGATACAAGCACAGCGATAGATAGATACATTTGAGAATGAAATATATCAGATATGTATCTCCCGTGATATCCCGCTACCTATAGTCCTACATCGAATGAGAAGACAACCGACCGAGGAAAAAGAAAGAATAAATTAGCATTGGACGCGTGCCAGAGAATTCTGTTTATTTAAGAAGTGCTCTCCGCAGAGAGTATCTAAGGTGTGAAATGGAATCGAAAAAATTCTAAAAACAAATTCATTCGAAACAACAAATCATATTCATTATTTTTAGAACGGTTTCTGGTTAGTTGACCGATTGGATGTTTTTATATTGATAAATAGTTCCGAGTCATTGGAGGTTCAACCGCGCACTTAGTCAGCAAGTGAACCCCAACTTCACAATTAATTCACTTGGGTCGGTGACGAAATCACGAGATCTTTATGACGTTTACCCGTTAGCCTTTGCCCGCCGCCTGACTTTGAATCACACACAAACACACAGACCGTATATCTACGATATGAGGTAAGATAGACGAAAATTCCTCGAAAAACAGCCTTCGTTGGCAGAGACGAATTGAAAGACTGAGTGGTATAGTGTAGCATTGCTCTAGCAGTCGAAGTATCTATTATGGGCTGGGGTAGTGAGCGTTTTATGTTTATGTTGTTGGCGGGCGTGGGAGAAGATACAGAAACAGATACCGCGAGCTTCTAGGAGAAGAACTCATTCATATACCAGCAATGGGAAGAGAGATATTGGTGGTTTGGCTTTGGATGCTAATTTAGTCAGCGCAGATACCAATATGTTCGTATACGCACGAGCGCACGCAGCTGACGTAGGAATGCTTTACTTCATCTTCATATTTTCTGAGATGATGGATTCTTTCAGCTGGTCGTATAGTTTTTTCCTTTTCGATAGATGGACAGATTCAAAAGATGTAAGTGAATAATAGAAGATGACTTGTTTAGTAATTGGTTGCCTGCCACCGAACACTCCTACGGTCCTTCAAGTGCATGGCTGACGTAGAGGGGTGCGTCGGCTTTAAGTGCTTTAAGTGGACTCTATAAATTCTCTGAGAAAATCATGCTGCAGTGAGTGATACGAAATGTGGTGCAGTACAGTTTTTAAAAAGATGCCGGATTTCTTATGGAATGGAACATCGATATAAGGCGACCAGGATCGCCATTTTCTCATTTGAATCTAGTGCAGTGACAATTGGAATGATGAAAGCCTTTATTTTTATTTGAATACTTGTCATGGTCTTTTGTATGTTTAAAAATTATACTTTTCTGAAAGATACAAATCCCAAGTACTCATTCCACAAAGAGAAAGTTTTTAAAGAAAACGTGTTTCAACAAAACCTGAATGCAGGCAACTGCAGCGAAAAACAAGGTTTATCAGTAAATGTCGGCTGTAACCATCGAAACAATAGGACCCATCTCTTTGGCGCCACTCTCTTTCAAAAAACTGATTGATTTAAATGTTTTTCCTGCTGTGAGCTATTCGACATAGATGCAATCGAAGTACCTACGAAATCGGAGACGGGAATCTACAACTAGAGAGTCGTATGCAGAGAAATTTATTCCATGACCTTGATGTTCACTCACAGTTCACAGACCCGATGGCAATCACAATCTGTATCTACACATAAAATAAAATTTGCAAAGTTTATCTATTTGCAGATGTTTGAAACGTTGATCACACGAAAAATAATTTATCAATTCGTGTGGATTCTCAGAAAAACATAACATGGATCAGAATTTAGTTTTAATTTTATTGCAACTGATTCAGAAGATGTAAAAGTTCAATAAATTCCAGGTTTAAGTAGATAAATAAATTCGTAAAAGGTATAAGGAGGAATATTAGAGCAACTCCACATACGCCATGTTAGAGATCATAAGGAAAGGGATATAATATTATTAGCAGCGACTTTGTTTAATTTAATTAATTTTTTTAATTATATATTTTTGTATGTAGATAAATGAAATCATGTTATGTTTTGAATTGTCCAATATTGGGAATAATAGTCTCTTTTACTTGCTTAAAATCAGGAAAAAAAATACTGACCCATAGTAATTACAAACATTTTTCCTTACATATAAATATTAATTAAATTAATTGTAGATTTTTTATCTTCGTTCTTAAATTAAGAAATATTTTCCTATCTGACTGAAGGAACAGTTTTTAAACACTTAATGATTTTTCTTATTACGAGAGTCAATCGTGTGTGCCAATCTAATCACGAGAACCACTAAACGGATTTGGATGCGGTTTTCACTGATATTAACCGTTTTCTTTTATCAGCCATGATCCATATAGATCATCAATTTACATGCACTAAGAACAAAAGCAAACGACCCTGATTTTAACCGTTTTCGCAAATCAGGATCTGAAAATTTATTCTGCTCCTTCCCGCTGCGTTGTTTGATTCCTTCATAAAAATTTGTGTGCGCTTAAACAATAGCCACAGAGTAACGTTGCCAGACTAAAACATAAGGTGAACGTGGTTTTTCGATGTCCAAAAAAACCTTGGAATAATAGAAAGGCGACTTCATTTAATACAATTACTTAAAATAAATCAAGTGTTGTGGGATCCCTGATACATAAATTACAAATACAAAAACTTTACTTTTAAAAAATATGTACATTTTTTAACTTTTCTATTTGACCCTTTTCTATTTTTCAAGTTTTTAGATGATAATAAAGCAAGCTGCTACCTGCTGGTGCTAATAAACGTCCCCCTTTTGAGTTCACAAACTTCTGGAGCGAAATTGGACGAAAAACATTTCAAAAACGTTTAATAAATCGGTGTCGATACCAGAAATGTTTGATAAATATTTTGAAAATGTTTCTGAAGCAAATAAAAAAAAATTGTGAAATATTATTGAACAAATTTTTCTCTGGGCAAGAAAACTTTGAATACCAGCAGCAAAATATTGTTCATGTGTTGCATATTTAATTTTGTTCCTTAAAAAAAATTATTCGAATTTGATTCAAATGGTAACAGCCCGGACACTCCATGTGAAATGTCATGTGTTTTGTGTCTACAAATGTCATTGTTTTATGACGTCACGTTGCACAGAAAGTTTTCAATATGGCCGGTAGCAATATTAAATTTGTCATGTTTTGAAAGCAACTGCGGCCACAGCTCAAAAATTACATTTTTTTACCATCCATCTCGTTTTATTTTCTGGATCTTATCCGAATCAGATCATTCTGATCATAATATACTGCTATTATATTATCACTTACAGAAGCTGTGCACGAGAATCAAGCGTTTAAGTGCAGTTAGGTGGTTAAAATCCGTCATTAAAATGCCCTGAGTTAACAATGACTTTTTGGTTTCAACTACAAGGAAAAAGACGCTTGTAGTAAATTCGCCCCAAAAATTAATTTTATGTAATTTTAAATTTCAGCGTAGGTATTGTAAATTTTAAAACACAAACAAATGTTATCAGTGAGGACACTTACTTCTCAATTTAATGAATTAGAATACTTGCGTGTTAATAGCAAATAGAGAGAAGAGTTATCGCAATTTCTACTTTGAAAGATGTGAATGTGACAGTTTAAATGAACTATTAACAAAGTGGCGTGGTATAGGGTTAGGCCTAGCTTAATTTTCAAAAAACAAATACTTAAGATTTTCGTTTGAGTTTCCATTCTTCAGAGAATAATTCGAAAAGTGAAAATGTTTTTAGTTGGGAGACAAAATAACAGCGAAAATTTTACCAAAGTAGGTACGCAACCGCGTAAAATCGCCAAAACGACTAAATCAGTGATGAAAGCTGATCTGACAAATACAGCTGCGGCTATTGCAGTCTGTATTGTGAGTTTCAAAAATTCACATTCAAAAATGTACAACGAGTCGGCGACAAGTAAAACCTTTTGTTTTTTAATTTCAGTTTTCAGTTTTATATAAGAAAAAGGAGAAAAAATCTGTATTTCGAACAGATCTTTAGATGGGTTTGGCAAGGATTCTGTCACAAGACAAAAGCTTAAGGCTCATGCATTTGTAGGTAATCAGAAAGGTTTGTTATGATCCTGAGAGAAAGCAAAGTTAGGTGTGAGCCACATTTTAAATGCATCTTTGCATTCATGTAGAACTCGTATGTTACAGAGAAAATTGTGCGGGTATGTAAATTACTTAGAATTGGAAATTCTTGCAATTTTATGGGATTTAGCCAAGGCTTGTCGGGACCGAAAATAGTGTAAACCAAACTCAGTTACTGAATTTTTAAACTTTTTTAGAATAAATTTAATCCATGTGAAGGTTTTCGAATTATTTGCAGGATGTAGTCTCTCTATCCACCAAATTCAACTGTTTTCCTAAATGTAAACTCCTTTTTTGACCCTTGGATTGGTAAGAGTTGGTTTAATTTACAAATGCCCAAAGCACGAGAAAATAACTGCACAAATGACAGACAAACACACCGGCAGACAAACAGACATCTCAAATTATTTGCTTAGTTTCAAAAAGTTATGAAAAAAGTCGTGATTGGTGGTCAGTAAGGTCAGATGAGATCAGCTTCTAAAAACTTCAATTACTGAAATGTATAGTCCCACTCTCTGATTGGATGCAATTTGCGAAATCGCCTATTGAACATGGAAAACCCATTCGGCTGACTTAATTGACGAGCAAAGGCTATGAGGTCGCATGTATACTACCCCAGAAAAGCTCCCATCAACAGCTGTTCCCTCCTGTCTCCAATCGAACTACAAATCACGTGCTCGCGAGCTCCATTCAATCACGGCTCATCATCTTCCGCCCGATGGTCTGGGAAAGGCCAAGCTTATTACATTACTGACGACCACGCGCAGTCCTATAAATTAGAGACCTACTTTCGGCGCCAATTTACAATCAGCAACATCGTCGTTGTGTCCGGTTAATTGAGTTGAGCTGTGAAATTGAAACATTATTTGAACCCCCAATAGCGGTGGTTGGCACTGCATTCTCAAGTTCGTCGTCGTCGAAGCTTCATCGAAATGGCAGCAGTATCACCAGCGTTCACCATCAGGATGGCAGTACTCCTTTTACTGACAGTGAATCTCGCCAGCCAAGTGCTGGCTTTGCCAGTGGAACGCGTTGACAGTACGTTTGCGGTCTGGACGCGGAGACTTAAACTCCTGGAGGTACCCTGTAAACTAGTCGACCATGCTGGCAAGTGTCGCAAGGAGAGGCTGTACACCTAGCAGCGATAGAAAAGCCGATAAGGAACCGATAACGGAGCGTTTTGTTTATTTCAATGACCCAGTGTCATTGGGAAGATTGCACTGGAGCGACTATCGGACGGGATCAGCCAGCAGCTACAGTCATCAGTCATTAGCTGGATTTTGAACAGAACGGAATAGTTGCAGCCAAACTGTGCAAAATGTTTTCAAAGAGTTGGATTGTCGTGTACCTCGTGGTTAGTGTTGTGCTATTGTCTGGTTTCGTGACGACACGCGTCATCAATAACCAAACTCATACATCTGCAAACGATACTCTGATAATCGAGACTGGCGTACGTAATGTGTTCGGGACTGGAATTCAAGCGCGATGCAGACTGGACCACAGAGGCAGGTGCCGTTCGGTCGACGACGAAGACGACTGGCTATCGCCTGCTGAATTTGAACTACTCAAGACTGGAAATAGTGGGTAGGGCAGTGAAGAGTGAGACAGCTTTGTTAAATAATAAAATCAAGTATTAAAAAAGTTTGTTTGCTTTCAAATTTATCTATCGGAGCTGCAGTGTAAGTAACTGTCGACGGCATAGGGTCAAAGGTGCGTTTAAGATTATCTGTCGTTTTTATAGTAATTCAAGTGACGACTGATCTACTTGAGTGCTTTTGCGATTGATGGGCTAATTTTAGTCGCTTTGGATGGGATCATCTATGAAGATCTATTGCGTGGCTTTTAGTTGCCTTTTCAAGTTTATGTTCAGCGTTATTGATATGGTGAAGCGACAATGGCCTTGTTAATTAATGCTGGGCAATTGCGGATATTGTATCAGACTGTTGTGTCATTGAACTTTGATAGACGGCTAGGGCTAGCAGTAAATGAGACTTTAAGGCCGTCGTAGATCGTATTGTGTCGGCGAAGAGCTTAGTAAAGGAATGCACATAGATCGGTTTGGATCTTATTACATCCCCGGCAAATGGCCGTCAAATTTTTGTAACAGAAACATGGTATACTATGTATCGGACTTAAAATTAATGGCGGGGTTCTTTTAATAAGCCACTTAGGATGAGCCAGTTGTTTTGAAACGTGGTGCCGCATACGATATGCTCTCCGAATTTGCTGCCAAAGAGGTTCTTTTAGTTTATTTCGACGTTGAAATCATTGACACTGCTCACAATTTCATTGACTGGACACCATGGATCGTTGACTAACATAAAACCTGCCAAGCCGTTTATCATTTGCTGAAATTTTCGCATTTCCACCGAGCATAATGCTAAGCCGAGCAATAACAATTGATACTTATACAGTGATAGAAGACATAAGAAGTGATAAGAAAACACTACTCGTCGATTCATATTTTTGAGCAGCCGATTCCTGATTATTCTCGGAGTTTAAAAATACAGATCAATTTTATTGGCTATTTTGCATTCGCATTCCGTTCTCTGTCAGCAGTTGAAGTTAATTTCGCTGTTGAAAATGTTCTGGAAAAGTTTGATTTTTGTGTACCTCCTGGGATGTGCTCTTCTATTATCCTATTTCGCTACGCCGCATTACGTAGTTAGTCGAGTGAGAAACGATACTATCCAAGTTGGTGTTCGTATTTTTTTCGATGCGCCCACGAGATGCAAACTTGACCACAGGAGAATGTGTCGCAAAGAGACAAGGAGTCCGGACTGGGCATGGCCATCGGAGAAAGAGCAGTGATTAAGTTTTGTGATGTCATGGATAATCATTAAATGGGTATGTAACCTTTCTGTTTACTTTGAACTCAAAATGGTCTTAGGCAGTCAAGAGACGAATGTTGGCTGCTGTTTGCTTAGATCTTATCTAAGTGGAGTGACACTGAGACTGTTGGTTGTTCTCAAAAACAGACTTTACACTCATTAATACTGCTGAGTTCATAATTCGCTGGGGGAATTTCTAACCAAAATTTCTTACGCTCCATGTTCATAAGGTTATCTGGCTTTGCACTAAACTGCGACTTACCATAAAGAAATAATTAAAAATTAATAATAATTTAAAAAAAAAAACTGCCCGCATATCTGTAAACATTTAGATTTCCACGGGGTAGGGATTTCTCTCTCAGTCTTCAAAGTTCTGTTTTTCGATCGTTCAAAATACTGTAACTTTTTGTTAAACTGTTGACACTCTGATATTGATTGCGCTACAGATCAGTGATGCCAGATTACAAGATATATCTTTTTTTTCAAGATTTTTGAGCTCCAAAACATGTACAAGGCTTTTTACGTCGAAATCATCAAATTTTAAATTTTTTTTAAATCTAGAACCTTTTCTACTGAAGAAAATTAATTGCATTATTATATAAAATGTGAGTCGAACAGAAATATGAATTTTAACGAATTTGATAAAATAACTGATGTTACGTGTTATTGGAAAAACGGTTTAGCATGTATTAGTAGTAAAGCACTTCAAAATTGTATTTTAAATTTCGCTCTTTATATATTTCGAACAAAATCTTGAAAAAAAGATTTTTTCTTTCGGAAAAAGAAGATCTTCAGATTTTTTATCTGGCAACACTGCTACAGATGTTGGCATGTACCTGACTGTCTTGCGTATGTGAAAATGTTGACATCAGTATCTACCTATTCTTTATCAGACAGCCAGTAGTTTATGGAGCTGTTGACATAGAGAAATTGAGAAAATTTATCGGTGGAAGTCGAAAGTCAGACAAAAACAGAAAATTTCTTAGAATTCTACTCCGTTACAATGGAACGCGGTATTACAATTCTACAAAAGTTCGCGTTCTTAGTCACACTAATACGACATCACTAGTGGTATAAATACCAAACCAAGCGCAATTAAAAAAATAATGCGTCTTTTCATACGGCGATACCCAGCTGCTTGAAAATTGGATATCCAGATTCCGTTTAAGTCGCGTTAAAAAATACTAATGGCCTAAGACGATCCTCCCAAAACATAGCCATTACAAAAGCACTTGCCACGCTTTTTTGGTCCTTAAAACGGAGGTTCTCGAACCCGAGGGCTGCGATTCAAAGATCATTTTAGCTGGAGCATTATTATCGATATCGAATAGACATTTATCGATAAAGCGGAGGGTTCTTGGGCTTGCAACGGTCGCAGAATAAAGCAGTTCTGGAAGATGTGGTACATTAGCCTGAGTTTATTAGTTAATCTTAGTTTGCCTTTCAATCGCAGAGCTCTATTCCAAAGTTATTGACCCTTTTTGCAATACTGTATAGCGAACTAACGAATTACGAATTACGAATTTATAAAAATGTATGTCTGTTATGGGTAAACGTGGAAACTACTGGACAGGTTTTGATAAAACTTTTCATGAAATGCTTCTTAAAACTAGGAGAAGCCATGTCTTTTAATGTCAGGCTTACTTTTTGGTAGCGTTTTTGCTAAAGTGTATTTTTTTTCGGTCTTTAAAACCTTTAACTGTAGGCCCGAAACGAGATTAAATGAAGTTCAGTTCATCAAATAGGACCACAGCAGAAATGATTTGACTTCGTCGTGGATCTGTTCTGGGGGGAGTATGAGTGCAGATTTATCTGCATTCTGCAAACTTTCAACCTAGCTACAGACTTTTAACAACCAGAAATCTGCGCTTTGGATTTTGTCTGCATTCGGAATAATATCTTTTGTTACTTTTAAAAAAAATGTTTTTTGCACACTCGCTTTCGCTGTATGCTATTATTTTCGTATTCAGCTCTTTTTTTTTGTTATTGTTACTAAATAATAAAATAATTGGTGAAGTAAAATTTTTCCATAGAAAGCCTCTTTTTTGTCATAATTGCAGATTTGTCCAAATATTTTTATGGCAACACTTCGCACATCAAAAGCACTGTCCAACTGTGTGTCGGTTCCTCTGTTGGAGTGGAAAGAAATGAAAAGTATTGGGAAACATCTATAGTCGCCTGGACGTGTGGTGATGTGAATATGAATAGAGTAAAAGTGCTTCCCCAGATTTTCGCAAGAAACACACAAAAATTTTTCATTTTGATAGAAAAGATTTATTAAATTAATAGAACTTCTGTATAAAGAAGTCAAAATTAAACCTACAGCTGATTCTATCTAAAATCTTTCATTTTAGTTAGGTTCTATCGTAAGTTTTACTCCGCGATAAAATTCGATGGCTTGTTTCCCCAACACAGACTTTAAATTTCACGGAGATTTTTTCCACATTTGGTGTAACCAACAAGTTAAAAATTACCGAAGACGACTCTTAGTCTTAGGTCTTGTTTATGACATTTGTTCAACCCCATTGGTCATCATCAAAGTAGACCAGCACAGAACTCTCCATGCTTTGTTTTCTTAGCTCGGATAATTCCTAGTGCGCATGTATGCTATGCCCGCTGGGAATCACCCACTTAATGATAGGAGACAGAAAATACGATAAGAAAGCTATTTTCACTGTTCATGCGTCTTGAAGCCAACTCGGGATCGGACTCAGAAGATAGCTCTGGCTTAATGTAGCTACCGTGCTATCGCGTTCCACTTCGAGGCAACTGTTAAAGTTCATTTGATTGTGGAAAATGTTTTCAAATAGTTTGATTTTTGTTTACCTCGTGGTATGTGGTCTGTTATTATCCCAGGTTACTGTGACGCACGTTGTCGTTGATCGAGTGAAAAATGATACTCTCCAGATCAAGAATCGTGTTCTCATTGATGCAAATTCGAGGTGTAAACTAGACCATAGGGGAAAGTGTCGCAAACAGCTAAGCAGTGCGGACTGGACATGGCCATCGGGAGAAGAGGAATGATTAATTGTCTACTATAGTGATGTTAAGGATGAGCTTTAAATAGGTATGCAACTCGTAAGTCTTAGTGTTTTGTTTATAAGAGTGCAAATGTGTTCAGTTTTATTTGTTATAGTTTGAGGGAGTTTTTGTTTCGTTTAACAAATTAATACATTAAAAAAAAAAAAATTACCCTCGTGTTCATAAGGTTATCTGGATGTTGCTTAGCTGCGTCTTACTATCACAAATTTTTTCAGAAAGAAAATAATTTTAGTTTTTCAAATAAAATGTTATTAGTTACAACAGGAACAACAAACATAGGATCTTGTGTGTTTCATAGAGCGGCTCTGTGTTGCTGATTTGGATTTCTTTTTTGTCGTTTTTCTCTTGCCCGCATCGGAATAAGTTTCAATTGATAATTTGCGTTTATGTTTTTGTCTCTCTTGTGGTTTCTTTTCTCGGAATGGTAGGGCAACTGATAATGGAAAAATATTGAGTTCCCTTTTGGTATTTGATGCCATTGCTAATGCTATGACAACACAAATATTCATTTCGCGCATTCTCTGTCTCCGGGTACATTTTTTTTTGAATTTCTTTTCTAACTAACGTCATTCTATTTCGAATTCGAATTTTTCTTTCGAAACACTATTTTTATGATTTCTTCGATTTTATTTTAATTATAAATAACAGGCACTCAAATAAGTTCAGATTCGATAAAATTTTGCTTTTTTTTGTGTTGGCAAAGGGCTTCAAATTTGTTTAGAGGTGCTCTTATTGGCTTCATATTTGTGATTAAGACTGATGTCATTCGGATAATAATAATTTTTCATTTTGGATAAATTGAATCATCAGATATTTATCTGCCTTTTTTTATAAAGCTATCTAAATACATGTAGTTCTTTTATTACTTCAAGTTAAAGTCATCCAAGAAAACCGAGTGCAAATGCACCAATAATACATTTTTTTCTTAATTTTTGTATGCATGTAAAAAATAAGTGTAAATGAAATATTTTTTATGTAAGTAGATTTACTTTTATTTACCTTATTCCTGTAATTAACAAATTTAGTGATATATTTTTGTTTTCAATTTTGTAGAAAAGCAGGCACGTAATTGAAAAATGTTCTCTTTTTTTCGCTGCCACTTGATATTTATATGGTGACATAATGGCCACGTTTTCAAAAAACACTTTAGAACCAATACAAATACAAAAATAATGTTTCGATGTTTAAAAAGCATTGTTAATAGTAAAATCAATATTTTCTTAACATTATGACAAAATGAAGTACCGAAAGGATTTTAGTGCTGCAACCTGTAAAGTGTGTTTTAAGGGTAGCAATGGAAAAAGAAACGACTGACTCATTTCGTCCTTTACGGAAAAAAATTTTTTTCGACGTTCAGATGCGATGTGATGGTTGGGACCACCAGTGCTTTAGACGAGACGCACTGTTTGCTTAATGTTTTAATGCAGGTATATAAACTTTCAATCAAAAACTGACAAAAGTTCGGTCGAAGACATTGAAAATATATATTTTTTTTGGACGTGGTTTGGCGTGTTTTCAATGAGACCAGAAAACATGTCGAAGCGACACCCTTTGTTGAGGGAAGTCAGCAAATGTTCGAAAAGTTGATGTTAAACTACACTAACCGAATATATGTTGATTTCTTCTGTTTTAAAGTAGCCTTTGTTCAAAGACTCGTTACAATTTAAAGGTTTCAGAAAGAACTGTTAACCTTACCTACGAACTTGAGATTATGGTATACTGATTGAGAACAGAAGCCGCCGACTTTTTCACTTACATAGGTCACCAACAAATATTGTATCCGAAAACTACAATAGGTGCTGATTGTTCAAACGAAGCCGCAACATTTTCTTAAATTGGTTTAGTCTTTTAACTGTTAATGACATTACACACACAACATATTAAAACTAGAAAAATCTAGTCTTAGTAAACATTTTCGCAATTTTTTGTTACGAAGTTTGCATCAGGGTTCTTATCAGACATTAGCATTTTATGATGTTTGAGCTGTAAATTGAGAAATACTTAGAGAGTGACTCTTTCCGCAGAAGTATAAAGCATATACAAATTTCAGTTTCTTGGTATTCTTTTATTGAGAGTACACAATCGGGTCGGTACTAGGAACAGCGGATTTGTGAATACAATCTCAATAGAAATCAGCTTTAATTATTATTGTTTAAGCATTTTTGTAGGCAAAAGCAGAGGGAACAAACTTATATTCACATTTTGTATGCTGTTCCATTTAAAATTTGTTGATTTTACTGCATTAATAAATTAAAAACACTTGTAACTAAAATTAATTATTCATAAATTCTTGCAAATAGGTACCCTCACAAACGCATTCATGTGCTATTAAAAGGGTCCCCGCTTAGTAGGAATTTAATTGAAAACCCGGCTATAATCACTATACTTTTATACGAATAGGATTGTGTTATTATCCGGGGATATAATAAATCAGGAAAGAATGGAGCCTTTGAGGTTTTGAATTTTCGCATGGACGGAATCGGTTGCGCTGTCATTTCGACTCATGCTTCAAGGTTACTAATAATCATTTTTAACCTTCACACCAAAGATTTTGTAGGTCACAATATGCAATTTGTATGGAAAATGTTCCCATTTTGAGTTTGAAAAATTTAGACTAAAAGAGATTATAAATATCGTGTAAGCGTACCTAGATCTCCCTCGGCCAAATGAATACACTCCTGTTTTCGTGAGTTTGTAAAAATGTATTACTTAAAAAATTAAATTTATTGCTATGAATTTGATAACCTGTCAGAAAAAAAACAAAAACCAGTCACCTGTATATTTTACAATAGGCATTCATCATTGCAAATAATAAGTCACTTTGCATAAGCTAAATTCAAAACAAAATGCGCCCCTCTGAATCTGTCGCGTCACCCGATTGCTAGGATCGGTCAGCCTAAAACCGGCTCTGGTCATTTAGTAAAATAAAGAAAAAAAAGTATCTAACTACATTTCCCACATATAAGCTCATTCAGTTGATTTTCTTGGTAATTTTGTTGAATTTATCATTAAAAGACGAAAATTGCAACCAAAAGCTGGACTAAGTAGCTTAAGCAATCAAATTTGATTGATTAATTAAATTTTATCGTACCTACAGTTCGTAATTAGAATAGCTTCGATTAGAGTAATAATTTTACGTACCGAAACGTAAAAATAGGTAGATCCCAAGGAAATTAATCAGACTTAAGTCGAATTCAGTTGACATCTATTAAGAAATTGGAGGTTTTATTATTATTTCAAAAACAACAGCTTGCTTAATGAGTTGCCACTGAAAGGAAATTTACAACAGCTAACTCGAAACCATTTTTGTCACTCAATAGCAACTTGAACTTACTTCTCGCACATCTATTTATATTTATGCAGGTCTTATTTCTTTTTTAAATAAAAAAGCAATAAATTCATTCAAGCACATTTATTAACATTTCGTTCTTATCGGCTTGAGTCAACATCTGTTCATCATATTTAATGTTATCTGTACATATGATTGGTGGTGGCTATACCGAATTACACCAGACCAATTTAATTTTGCATGTCATGGTTAGTTATTTGAAGAGTCCAACAGGCGGTCGTATAACTATCTGAAAGTATATTCACAGCTAGGCAATTTCGCCATGTTGTGTATTGAGTTTCACAAGTTGTCTGTCGCATCTCGCTTTCCACTTATGTAATTGCCTAGGGGTAATGAACCCCTCACACAAATCGATTGTAAATAAAATGCAGTAAACAATAATTGTACAAGTATAAGCGGAATCTTGCCTGATGCCATCAATTTGTTTGTTCTGTTTCAGTTGCAATGGAGAAACCAGACTTTCAGGTCGACACACATTGACTTTAATTAGGTTCAAATTGTTTTTAAGCCCAAACTCGAAGCTCTGCTCGAGTAGGTAATATAAAAATCTGTGCTTTTATTTGTTTAATCAGTTTCGTGACTCTGATGCGATGTGTTCGAAAACATTTGCGGTGGTGGTAGCGTTTTTCGTACTTCTGGCCGTAGTCAGCGCCAGCCATGGCGTAACCAATTCCGTAGAAAACTCCGACGACCACCGTCAGGTTAAAACGCCTCGAGTACTCAAAATTCTAGAACTACCATGCAAGAGGGTTGATCATACCGGAAGGTGTCGCGGCGAGAGAAACACAGGCTCATAATAAGTGTTTATGGCCTTGTGGAAGTCAAACAGTGATAAGCGAAAGGCAATTAGTTAAACTTTTCGGCGAAATACAGAACAGAATGTGTGATAGAAAATTTAATTTTTTTATGAATGGACGTGAATATGCGAATCTATTTTTGTAGTCATTTGGGGTTGAACAAATAATTAATTTTCCCCCTGAAAGTTTTATTTTTAGTTTAATTTTTTTACTTTATGCAAAAACACAAATAACTAGCTA
Source organism: Cheilosia variabilis (assembly GCA_951230905.1). Classification (NCBI taxonomy): domain Eukaryota; kingdom Metazoa; phylum Arthropoda; class Insecta; order Diptera; family Syrphidae; genus Cheilosia; species Cheilosia variabilis. The sequence continues at coordinate 59,132,628 of OX579677.1, read as the reverse complement.
CTTATTGTGAGCAGTTGTGTTGGAACTGTTTTATTGATTTTCCGAGGTGAACGATGTTGTCGTGTAGTGCATTAAATTCGGAAGGTGAGAAAAACATTTTTAATTTGAACTATAATCGCACTTGCACATTTTGACTATAATAAGAATTTTAGAAATAAAACGACTTAGAACTTGATATTCCTCGAAACGTTGTTGTTAATAATTGTGAGGCAGTATTTAGTTCTATAAAAGTACTGCATATACTGCAATATAGGTATATAAGTTGTACAGAATGGAGCAAAACTCTTTGAAATAGGTAATTAATTGCAGTTTATTCGGAAGAAAATTTAAGTGGGAAACCACTACATCTGATTTACACCCTCATCATTGATTATCTGACGTATCAAATTGCACGTCGCTTCTATTCGTCCTGAAAAATTTGAAAAAAAATCACAGGAAAAAAAATAATAAAATTAATTTATAAAAAAAAATTAACAGTTAAATTTAAAATTTTAAAATTCCGAATGGCCGAAAAATTCTTTTAAGAAATTTCTTTTTGGTGCCTGTTGTGTGCTAACCTGTAATTTAGTCAAGAGTAAGAATGACTGGATCGAGGTACTGCTACAACTACTATTCTACAAGATATCCCAAGCAGCGTTGCCACAATGATACAAGTGTAACAAAAGTGCTACATTTTTTAATTATTTTATAATTTTGTTACAATGTTACTTTTTTCGCTTTGTTAGGTACATTTTATTGGGAAAAATTTAAATCTTTTTTTGTTTTTCTCGTTAAAAAATACCGAAAAGTTGAACTGGCAGCACTTTTTTCTTTCAAACAAACTTGTACCAATTTCTGTCAAGGTTTTCGTTTGTTTACACAGAGCACAAGTTGTTCAAAACGTCAAACTGCGAGTGGGAATGGGAATGGGAGGGAACGAGCAAATACAACAATATTTTTCTGTCTCGCCGAATCGCCGTTGACAATGTTCAGATATAGAACGTGGTAAATAAAGTTTGTGAAATAGAAACTGAAATCTACTTCGATGGTAAATAATTTTGTTTCTTTGTTAAACACACAATGGACAGGTAGGTCAATTAAGAGCTTTTTTTTTTTAATTATAAAATCTAAATTTTTTTTTTCAGTTTCTTACATTTTTTTTCCTTTTTGAAACAATTTGTTACACTTAAAAAAAAAAAAACTGCGGCAACATTGACCCCAAGTAATTTCCTCTTTTAAATGGGGGATTTATTTTAACGAAACTGTTGTATTTATTTAAAGGGTTCTTTCTTTCTTTTTTTATTTTCTCGCATTCATTTCTCGAAAGAAGAACGAATCGCTGCAACTTTGAAATACTTGTTCGAAAAAAAAGGTCTTGTCTAAAGATAGACAGATTGAATGTAGAATGTGCTTTGTTGAATCTGCATCACAGTTTATCAACAGATTTTTATCTGCAAAAAGTGTTAACATCCAAAAGAAAGGCTTGAGGCAACAAGTGTCGAAGTCGATTTGAAAGCCTTCACCTAGATTTTGAGGACCTCATTTAAGAAATAAGTCTCTGCACCAGCACTAATCAATCGAAATTAAATTGAACCCACCCGATGCAGATAAGGTATTTTCGTAAAAACTGATTAATTGCCAAACATAATCGAACATCATGCAGCTAACGTTTCGCGGAACTCTGTATGATGCAACTGTCAGCCGGGTGCTTCCCGGACTTGGGTCATGCCGAGTATAGATTCCCGAAAAAAGATAACCAATCAAATCAGATTTCAGATATCATGTAGACAGTTCCCAACAGACTATTTGTTTTGACAACTACGACAAAACAAATGTTTGATAAGCTTACACAAATAGGTTCACTTTCAGCGTGATTTCTGCGTCATCGTGCATTCAAAAGATCCACATTTGAACGCGTGACTAAGAAGAGCACCCTTCCCTAATCCAAACACCCACTAGATAAGGGTACGCTATCTGCATCACGTTTTTTAATGACATCGCCTGGCTATCCAAAGTCCACTAAGACCGCTCGTCGTTAGCATAATCGATCAAAACACATGCTGGCACTGATCCCTGCTGTATAGCCAGGGGAACATGTTATATTTCGCACCTTGTGGTCGTCATCGATATTTTCTTACCAGCAAAGAGAACGCCAGAGATAACCAGGGTATATATCTATGATAGGCGCAATCAAAAAGCTGTCATTTATCATAATTGCTTTAAAGAGAACGGTGTACGACGAGTTGTTCGACATTTTTACCTCGAAAGTGCCTCAGTGTCTTCAGTTGTTCTACTGCTATCAGCGTGAGAGTTTTAAGGCTATCGAGCTTCCAATTATTTTACATACGCGCACGCCTTCTAGTTGGGTCACAAGTAAATGGCTTCGTTGCATCTCAAGTGTTTAGTAATCGTTTGCATTCTAAGTGCGTTTGGTTTGTTCATCGATCCTTGCGAGTGCCGGCGTGTGATCTTCTATGCTCCGCGAGACCATGCGGTGAAGACTGGTCAGATTTTAACAGGCAGTCCCAGGGAGAAACCCTGTCCGAAGTGTCAGAAACGCGATCACCGAGGGCGGTGCAGGCGGGTGGTGTCCTTTAATCCGGGTACTTAACTTTTTCTTGCATTAAATTGGGTTAATGGGGTTAACTATGTGATTTCTGTGTATCTAAATGTGATTTCTGTCTTTGTTTCAGGTGCAAAGTGCTCATAGATGCCGTCGCAGTGACATCAACTTAAAGTTGCATGAATCTCTCTCTCTAGTAAGGCGAAAGATGCAGAATGCGGTTTGCTGTAGTGCTGTTTTAGACATAACTATAGGAATAGTTACCTAACTAAATTATATTTAAGTGCTTAAGAATGTTCGATTTTAAATTATTTTACTGTGCAAATAAACTATTAGGGTGTAACAGTGTATCTCTCGGGCGTTTGATTGTAGTTGTTCAAAGATTGCTTTTGATAGTGCTGTCACGTTGTGTTCATTTCAGTATCAGATATTGTCGAGGGGGTGGAAAGGTAAAAATAACTCAGTTGGAGTGATCGATATGCCTTCGAATCGGTGTGCTACTCGCTTATCAGGTGCCGTCCGGTGTAGTTGTGAAGGCTAAACTGTAATAATTCCATAAAGAGAGGTAGGTGTAGTGTGACAGCCTAAAAGTATAATACGCATTTTCGGACTATGGGGAGTTGCTGTTATGGATAGTGGATACTCGTACTTTATTACCAGAAGTAAGACAAAGACGGTGACCAGTAGGGGGAGGGAACAGCCCCTTTTCTGATTACAGCTGCTGCTCTGAGTTATTTGTGTGCCAGAGATAGAGAGTGCGGTTGGAGAGAACAGTCTAACAAGATGCAATGATTTATGTACAAATTTAAATATTTACTGCGGAATTGAGAGTCGAACATGACAGGCAAAATGTACATATTAGAGGTATGAGAGCCTACTCGAGCTCAATTTGCTTCCTGTTTTCAAAATTCAATACTGCGATACAAAGATTAGGTGCAACCATTATCAAGTAATGCGCTTGCCTTGCAACAGAACAAGTTCAAGGCCAAAGATAAGATGTCCCACTGCGCATTGGTTGCGAAATATGACTCTTTTACCTCTAGAAACAGAGAATAAATTCTGTTCCTAAATAAAAAATATTCGACGCTTCAAAATGCTACTGAACAACTGTGTTATTCTGATGAAATAAGTTTGTACCAAACGAAATCATGGTATTATCTGCAATGACATAAGTAATTGGGAAATATCTCGATAGTACATTCTCTAGCGTGTATATTAAGTGTAAACATTTTAAAATCTTAAGCATTTGAAAAAAATGGTCTACACCAAACCTGGAACATTTCTTTCGGAATTTAGAAAAATTGAATGGCCTATAAGACTAATGAGATTTGTTGTATGAATTTATTTTGAAATTTCTTCGCTTGAATTGTGATAAACGTCGCGTTGGCACCCATCAACACTGTTCGGATTCGCCTCGATGGAAAATAGCAGCGCCCAGTTTCGAGTCATTTTTGGGAGGTCTTTCGACTATTTTCCAGGTCCAGTGAAGGGTTTGCTCTGGGACTAATAATGCATTTGAAAATTAGGAAAAAATCTACCTAACTTCTGTACGAATTCTTTCCTTATTCCTTCTTTCGTCTTCCCTGTATTTAACCCTATAGTATACTACATAGATAAAAAAAATTGTGTCCAGCCTGTGTCCAGGTGCAAACTTACAAAAACACTGCACCGAATGTTAAGCATACAAAAACATCTTTATCATTATTCAGTCCTTATTACGCTTTAAAAAGGTATATAAAGTCTAATTTGAAAATAAAAAAATAGTTCTTAGGTAAAACAGCCTTCTAAACATGAGAATAAAATTTATTTTGAAAGACTTTCACTGAAGACAGTTCTGTGGATTTATAATTTGAAGTCGGTGCGCATAACTTCTTATTACAAGATTAAATAATACTTATCTCGTTCAAAACTTAAAATTTGTTATAGCAAACAATTTAAATAATATCAGTTGCAGAGTTATAAAATAAACTTATAATGTTCTACTGTAAAAATGCTTACAAGTTAGAGAGAGAATATTTTCAAAACAAAATAACTACCAAATATCCACATATTTAGTTGAATTCTTCTGCAATTAATTCAAAAATCGTTCTCCTCCATTTCCACCCACATCTAAAAATGGTGGTATTGCTCTAGAACTACTTAGCTTTATTCATAACTATTGTATAATTTTAGGCACATTGGTGTGTTCCAGCTGTAAATTTATTTACTTAATATTATAAGTATCGCGAATGTTTTCGAACGATAAATAGAAGACATGATGCAATTTTGATGAAGAGCTATATTAAACAGACTTTATACTCGTATGGTCATTTAAAAATGCTAAAATCAACTAGAAAGTCAGAGTGCCTTAAAAGATATTATGAAAGTAAAGTTTTTTGGGCCTCGTAATGTTTTCAATCTGTATTCGGCCTCGCAGTAGTTTCATATTTGATTTTTAATAATTTTGTGCGTTTTTATCCCTTTAAGGTGCTGTAAAGCATAAATTGAAAGGCTATACAGGTGCCGCAGTTGGGTTGAATAAAGCGCAATCAATTTTTCCAAACAAATTTCCTTACGAGGAAAATTTCGAGCTACCAGCGCCTCATCCCAGGGTCTACCATAAAGCACCCGCTCGTATCCAATTAAATAAATTTTTACCACTTATAATTTCTTCGGTTCCACTTTATTCGGTTTAGTTTTCAAAGTTAATTCAATTTCGGCCCATAGAAAATACGACAAAGCCAAGCCGAAAAGAAGTGGCTGCTTGTAACAAACGCAATTCGAAAAACAAACCTCTTAAGGGAGGAAAATATCCTTTAGTATTTATATTTATGCAATTTCGAGTCGCATTAGCCCAGCTCTTTCTTCCCCTTCTACACCAACCCTGGGCAGAATTACTGTCTGATGGTAAGTTATTGCTCCCAGTGCCAAAAAGCACTGACTAACAAATATGTTAACTGATTTAAGTACTCCTGGACTGTCCAGGCAGATGGTTATTTAATTGCTGTCAATCTTATTTCTAGAAAGGTTTTGCTAAATTTCAAGGTGGAAGTTTTATCCGCGGGGCACCATTTTCTTGGCTTAAGAAAAAAAAAAATCTGGAATCGCTCGAATGTCAATTTTAATTTCAATTCATTTTTCAGTTGAAGTGAATAAATAACATGTACCTGCGAGCATTTCAAGATGGTCTTGAAAACTTATAGGTTCGCCTTTCCTGAGAAAAAGGCTTAAACAAAAGCGTGACGCAAACAGCCCTAGCTACCTTCGGTTCATGGATTTGGCTTTATATTTTAGATCGAGTTTGTTTGATTCCACATTCGATTTAAATTTATTTCTCCTTCCATTTTGGTGTTGTGATCTCTCCCGGTAAACGAAATGAATGATAGCAGTTCAATTTGCTTTGACTTCACTGTTGGCATACTCGTACTATTATATTCTCATACTTTGTACAGCTACATTTTGGCGTAAGCTTAATGTTTCTACTCATGCTAGATAGGCGACGGGCAGCTGTGAGTTTATTTTAAAGTAACTTATCTGGCGCTCCATTTTTTTAAGATTGCAATATATTTTTTTATTTAGTTAAATGTGACGGCATTTTTTTTACGAGCCGTTCTTGTTTCCACATAAATGTTTTTGGATATACATAACTATACTATATTTTTTAATGGAATATGAATATTTCCAGACCTGAGTCATATAAATATATTTTTTTAAAAAAATACAAATACCTATTCTTGGAGATTTTTAGAGGTCACACTATTTAAACATTTTATTTCTAAACTTACATATATCGATAAATGATGAAATAAATGAAATACATAATTTAAAATATATTAAAAAAAACAATTAGCGTTTTGATCTTCTGCTTACTTAACAATTTGTAAGAACTTTATAAAAGTAAGGTTTATTTTTATTTGCTTATATTTTAAATAGTAATTAAAATATACATTTAACTAAGGAAAAACATCATCAGGTTAGGTTCAGTAGGGTTTTGTGATCGGCACAAAAGATCTGGTACCAAAGCTGACCTAGGTCAAATAACATCTACAAGTCGCGAAAAAATAAAAATCTTTCATTTATTTGTCTTTTAATACCCCGAATACATTTTTGTATAGATATGGAACAAGATGCCATGTAGTTCAGTCTGATGAGTATTTCACAACCGGATACAGAATTCAGTTTCCACCCCACTTAGAGATAACCCAAATTATGTACACAATCTGACAGTGTTTCATGACTAAAACATCAACCCCTACCCCCATACTTAACTACTGCACTCTCACTGAACTAACTACCTATGTTTTCTTATCTTTTAGCAAAAATGTGATCGCGTATAGGGATGGTTGCTAACACCACTATCTGCGCTCACCTTTATTGCGCACTCATATTGCGTCTCCGTGATTTAGTTTTGTTGAAATAGTTTTACTAATGATTGTTGTGACATCATAAGTTCTCCATCGTCACGATGACTTCGCAAATAGGGTAGCTCAAAACGGATAGGAACAACTTCAAACCATTTATGATTGAGTGGCTTTGACAAATCGGATAGGAATGGGACATTCCTCTCTGACTTTTACTCACACTTCCGACTGTATAAATGTTTAGATATACGTTCCATGCGGAATAGTTACCAAGCCACACTTTTCAACGCGCTTATCAATATTTTTATTGCAATCATGCGGCGGGCAGAATATTAACAGGGCATACTTACTGGTACAACTTCCTGTGCGATTATTAAAGGGAATTTCTGCGAAAAACTTTCGCAACATTGTTGGCATTGGCAAATTAAACAAAACCGAAGCAAACACCGCAGTTGACTAAGATCGGTTCACGAGCCCTGAGGTACAAATGAGTCCGAAGTGGTATTACTTGGTCTTGGTGGTCGGCGTTCTTTGTGTCAGCATCCCCCGCATTGAGGGCAGAAATGTGATCTTCTTTAAAACCAAAAGCAGAAACAATTTCTTGGAAAACCTTTCGACTTCGGTGCAAAGATCAAGGCAATGTGGCTGGAATATGAAGCTGGACCATAACCAACAATGTCGGCGGGTTTTCGCAAGGGTATGTACTATCTACTTGGGGATATGATATCATTTGTGACTGACGTTGTTTATTTTTATTGGTTTATAGAAGAAAAATAAGTTTTTCGGCTTGTGACGGAGTTTAAGGACCGATGCTGTTTTTTGAAAGTGAAACCAGAAATTTTAAGACCAATTCTTTTAAGTGCGATGGTGGTTTTGGTGTTATTTAAATGAATGTTACAGCTGTAATCTGTGAGAGCAGCGATAACCATTAAACAAATTCGGAGACAGACGGAATATTTTGTTTTTTTTTTCTTTTTATACAATCTTTGATATGATTCATGACTTAAGAGTTAAAAAATGCTTTGCTATTTTGATTCGCGAGTGTTTTCAAAATACGTTTATTTTGTTTTTATTGTTGGCGAAACAGATCCATTTAGCGACCGAGGCCTAATTTCTTACAACTACTTGAATGTGTGTAATTTTGAACAAATGGAAGGGATCTTAAATGTAATACCGATTCCAAATATGTAATTTTAAAGGCTTTTTTGAAGAGAAATACGATGTTTGTTAGACTTATCCTGTAGACAGAAATAAAAAAATCAAGGCGTGATTTGTGCATTTCCGGGAGTTAAATTTAAGACTTCTGACTCAGAAGTAGAGAATGATAGGCACTGAGATATTAATTAATTTCAAAGTACAACATTGTGTTTCTAACGATATCAACTATTGAATACGAAAAGAAGGGTGACAGGTTGATAGTTACATTTTTAAATCCCTGTCAAATAAAATAAATTTATTTTTAAATGCTTTACTTTACATCGTCTGGTTTTGAAAAACGATCATTTGAAAAATTAATCTTTTCTCATAAGACGACGCAGGACCAGATAACTGACTCCGAGATTTTAATTCGTTGTTGTTAGTTTGTATGTCTATTTCCTGGGGCTTTATTTCGCGGAGCTCGATGCAATGGACTTAAGTATGTCCTGTACATCGCAGAAAATATTTTATAAATTGTTTTGGAAAACATTTTTTGAGCCCAAATAATAAGACATACAAATTAACAACAACGAAAATTGCCAAATTTCGGCTGCAATTTCACTTTTTGGAGCTCTTGCTCGCTGATAGTTAACGCGAGCCTTACATTTTAAGTTATTGTGAGCGAGGAACCGAGTAGCTGAAAAAGAGTAGTCGAAAACCATTAATTAAAGATGTAAGCCTCATTTCATTGAGGACTAATTACATTTTAAAAATGGAGCCTAATATTCATTATGAAAATTTTCCCCAATTTTCGACTTATGTGTTTCGCGGACCCCATTGCATCTTTGTAGTTTCAGCAGCCTTTACAATTTGTGAATTTGATTTTCATTAACATTTTTGGTGTTATTTAAATTTTCGGTTTGTCACATTTTCCATGGCCCCAACTTTTTTGAAGCCGTTCGGAGCCAGGTGCCGGTTTACTTTGAGTTCACTGAAGGAAGATTTTTTGCAAGTTCATGTGAGAATCCCATGCGATACATCTTGCGTGTGAAATGGTTGACGTAGTGCCAAGTGCCGGTGGAAATTTCAACTGTGATTCTTCAATATCCACTCGAAAAAACTAAATGCGATTCCCTTTTGCTATAAAAGGGAAATATATGCGAAATATAAGTCGGAATGAGTTTTTTTTTTTATACACAGGTGTGCTTCCTCGAATCAATTCATTAAGTAAAGAGCGAGAGCTCAAAAAGCACTGAAAGTTCTTTCTAACCAAATTCAATAAGTAAGTATTCGTCGCGGGAAAAATCGGTCTAATTGAAATACTATTTTCCACATGGCACCTTTTTAAAAAGTTTCACAGATGTTTCAATAAATGCGTACCATAGAAACATCAACGAGCGTAGAGCTACCGAATCATAGTCTGAACATTGGTTCAGTGCTGTCATTACTCAAAAAGCGGTCTTCATGCGACTGCATTACCACCAGATGGATGCAATGCGCTTCAGTCGAAGTTAGGGTGCGGTTCAGCCGAAACTTGATTTAGGACCCAAAGTCGATCCAATAATGTTCGGAGCGATATGTCTTAAGTTGACGGGAAAGAAAAACTAGTCTTTTTAATAAAAAGACAGGAGCTTAGGGAAGTGCCAGACGTCATACACGCCCCGTCCATCTCTTGCCAAAAAAAAAAAATCAGTTGTATATTCACAATATCTTATATCGAGACTAAGAACTGTCACCGATATAGTTTGCAAGGTGACAGGTACCCAGTACCCACTGATTCGTCATTTTCTTCACATCGTCATAACTTTGACAATTATTGCTTATCTTACCAGGGACAGCGTTTGTCATCCTCCGTCGGAGCTTGCGTCGGTCATAGCGACTTAGTGAGACTCAAAGTCCAATGGAAATGTTAAAATTCATCAAACCGCTGTAGAGGGGACTACCCGCAAGTGCTTACTCCTGAAACTTTTACTCATAGGTACCATACCGGCGAAACTACGTCATACCTCTTGAGATAGGTCTTCCTCGAAGTATTCATCGCGTCGTCGTCGGTGAATTTTTTTTCAGCCGTGTGCCGCACATTCTTCAGCTCTTATCACAATAACTATTCTTGCAGGCATGCCGCACCTTGACAATCGCGTGCTACAAAAGTTCACACATACGTGCGAGAGCGAATTTTTGCGAGTAACCTGCTTATCTTATCTCCGTCCAATGCGGTTGATAAAATTCCCAAATCAATCGAAGTCCCACGGCTGGGCAATCGCAAAACTAAGCTATCTTTATAATTCAAATAAAACCTCACTTGCCGGAGATCAGTTCGAGAGCGTAGAGGTGAGCTCGTCGCATAGCCATAGCCGTGTAAATTAGTTCAAAGCGAAATGTGTCCGAAGTTCTATATCGTACTTTTGGCGTTGGCCATGCTCTTCATCAGTTTCCCCACCGCCGACAGCAGGAAGGTGATCTTCTTCAACAACGAGGACACCATCAAGACCAGTAATCTGCTCATCACCGTACAAAGGTCCAAGCCGTGCGGCAATGGCATGAAACGCGATCACAACAATCGGTGTCGCCGTGTAGTGACATTTTTGAGAAGTAAGTGGCACTTGCCATGACAAATCGGCTGGCAACGTCCAATAAAGATTAATCTTTTGTTTTTGTTCGCAGAACGGAGATCGTGATTTTGTCTCGTGAAAGAGTTCGTTGACTGACGTTAATCGTCGAGAAACGCAACACAACTTGAATAAAGACATGATTAGGCTAAGAGTGCGAATGCGGGCGTGTTTGAGGGTGATTTATTTATTAAAAAAACATTTTTGTTATTAGCTATATTAAGTTTATCAGTTTTTCTTAATTTTTACGAAGTAATAAAAAAAAGTATTTGCGACGCTAAACGTTTAATTGGTAAGCATTTCGGTGGGGTTGGCGCGACAGCACCTTATCGCAAGCGTGCGGATTGTCGCTGTTGACAGAGTGTCTAAAAATAACGCCTTCCGAATTGCGATTTGAATTATGAATATTATAAACGCTGCGTGATAAGCGAAGGAAGTTTTTGCAATCAGTTAAAGGAATGGAATGTGCTTAAATACAAATTAAGGCTGCTCTTCAAAGGCGACCGACCTTAAGTGCTTTGTGAAGGTAATGATATCTTTGGACATTAAGTCGCCAACGAAGAATTTACTCGTTTTAATTTTAAAGCGAAAAAAATAAACCTACCGCTCGTTGGGTACAAGTTAATATTTTTGTAATTCCGCTCCATTTTCGTCGGAGAGATTGGTAGTGCTGTCGAAGAGTCAAGAGTGACGTGGTTTCGTGGAAATATTTTCCGTATTTTGCGCCAATAATCCTAGTGCGTATCATATGTTTGGCGGTTTACAACCCCGATCATTGCACGGTATCCATAGTACTTCTACGATACGACTTTAAAGGTCCGTCACGATTCTTATATAAAAGCTAACAAAGCTGTAGCTATGCTTATTTGAAAGGCCCAATGATTAAGAAAGAATCTTGTGAAGTCGCTTTTCTAAAAGATACTTCTTTTAACCACTAACACACTTTGGAATTGAATTTAAGTGAAATAAGAAGACTGCGCACGATTCTCCTACCAAGGGCGACTAGCAAAAGGAAAAAGGACCAAGCATTCTGTGATAATTCCTACTTTAAGTGAGCTACTCAACTTTTTAATTTTTCATGCATGAGGAGGGTTTTCCATTTATATTGTTACACATTTGTACTTTTTTTTATAAATCTTCCTATATTGATAAACGATGTAAAAAATAACAAATAAATAAAATAAATGAAATTAAATCAAACTCAAGCTGTGCATATTCCAAAGATTCCAAATCATGTGCTAGTGCTCTGTAAAAACAGAAAAATGAATCTTTTGAAGTAGGTAGGTACCAATACCAATCTACGATAGACTCACTTAACCCTCGATATCTTTACGACCGCAGTCATTACAGCCAATGTTTCTCTTTAATTATTACCCCCAAAGATCTATTAATGGATTTAAGTTATAAGGAAAGCAATTAACTTCGTTATCTAAAAGAACTATAACCTCCGAATCGTTGATAAAAAAAATAGACGAACCCAACATACAACTGAAATGATTAAAACTTCTCAAATATAGCCTAATCACTGATATTTTCGAGTTGTACCAGAAAATTTGCCAAACAACCCTGTTACAGAAAAAATAGTTTTATCGTGACAAATTAAATAATTTAAAATTTGATACGCAATAAAGAGCCCCAGGGCTAGACTTATCTTAGAGTTTTTTTTTTTTAAATCTGTCCGGGAAAAATCCCTCCCGCTTTTGTCTAGGTGTCATATAACAAAATGGATACAAATTTTTCTAAAATTCTTGAGTTTCACTTTGGTCACATAAACTGAGCATATTTTTCCGTTATATGATGTCGACCTGCGTCAAAAAATCTGCAACTGTCATCAAAAATATTTTAAGACAAATTAATGCAAGAGGTCGTGCTTCTAATGCTTTGGTCGAAAATACATTTTATTGTTTTTAATGTATACAGCTGATCTTACTCAAAACTCAAACTTTGTTGCTTAAAAATGTTCTTTTTCATCTATAACAAAGAAAGAAACTTACCTTTCGTATGGAACCCCGTCCACGTTTCGCAAAGTTATTTTTCGGACAATGAAAATCATATTCTACAAATTTATGCAGCTTTGTGTGGTGATAAAAAGCTTTTTGTTGTGTGGGTACTGCCATGTCCCTTTGTCCGATTTTGGCCAAACTTTACAGAAACTGGGCCAATACCGAAGAAAAGCCGCAAATTTGAACTCATTTGGTTTGGTGGCTTCGGAGTCCATAGCATACGTACTACAAATAAACTTTTTATTGATGATTGATTGATTGACTGATAGATGATGACTGATGATTCCGGAAACAGAAGTCTAGCGTCTGGTTAAATTTTAGCTGCCTTTCTGTCTTCGGTGACAAGGAGTGCACTTACAAATAGAGTTGGATAAACTGTCCGTGTATGCGTTACTACTTTGTGTTAGTTGCTATTTTTAACTTTCTCCATTACGTAATGAGAGAAAGATATTGTATTCGTACAAAATTTCGAACTCGAGATGTTAATCAATTCTGACATTACGATGATATTAATGGTACTTCCCATAATTGATATTTAAGCTTAAGTAGGTAAGGTAAACATAACCGCATACTCAGTTTTCCGCAAAAAAATCGAGCAACGGTACTTTTGAAATTTGGACATATCTCGAAAACGGTCCATACGATTGTAACATAAATTCATTTCTAAGGTACTAGGTCATTTCTAACCTAATGGAAAACTCAGTTTTTCTCTGTATTATCGTAAAATGAATTTTTGAAAAAAGTCATTTTTAAAAAATATAGTTTTCCCTAGTTTACCTCAAAACGGCATGATTTTGACCAAAATGCAAACTTAGAGTAAAATTGATGTTTTCAAAATTATTGTGTCCTTAATTTTCAATTCGAATCACTGGAAACGCTCACTTTAAAAACTGCTCATATCTCGTAAGCCCCATTTTCGATTTCGATGAAACCCTAAAAACCAAGTAATGCTTACATCCCGAAAAGACTCAGACTCGCACTAAAAGAGAAAGTTAAAGAAAGTATTTAAAAGTACTCGAATTTGCTAATCAATTATTTTCATTGACCAGGAGCAATTTATAGTGACAGTAGTGCTTTACCACCTTATTCGTGAGTCCTGTCACTCACATAGGTACATTACAAAACTCTTTTGGAACTGAAAATTTTGTTTCCTCTGGGCGATAGAGATGCTCTACTATCGCGAAAAAGCTTTATCGAAAGCCTATCGAAGCGTTAACTTCACAAAATCGACATTTTTTACCTTATCGAAGTAAAATTCTTTACTCAAAAAGTAAAGTGGCTTAAGTCGATTTAAGCCAAAAACAGTATTTTTAAATATTTTCAATGAGAACAAATTTGGCTACAGTAATCAATTTGTTTCTAGCTAATACCCTGGAAAACTGTTTCTTCTTCTTCTTAATCAATTTTACCGTTTGAGTAAAGAATTGTTACTTCTGCCCATTGGCCATTTGCTAACAACATTCCAGACTTTCCATAGCACATGATGAATCATAAAAGTGGCAATGGCGACTATAACGCATCGTCAGATTATGCTGCACTTCCAGCCATCTAACCCGCTTGGAAAAATATCCATAGAAAAACGTATTCCAAATCTGACTAAACTATATTCATAGTTTAATTACCAATAACCATTTTTAGTGTCGACTTTGCTGATGGCCGGCATGAGCAGCAAATAACATCTGAAGTAGATAAGTTTGGGCAAGGGAGAAGTGACATCCTCCCAAGGAGCATTTTGCGATTTCATTTGTCATGTGTCATGAGCGACGTCGCTAAGACGGTTTTGTTACCAGAAAATATTCCTCGTATAAAAGCACTAACATTTACTTTTTATTTTCCAGGTGGTTAAACCTGCAGCCCCTCGCTCAGCAGTCCAACCCAATAAACAATGACTTACAAACAAATTATACTGCCTTTCATAGTAAAACGACATCTCCATTACAAACGAAACACCGCTTGCAGCACCTTCAAAAATTAGCCAGACAATGCCTCGCTTGACCAGTGTTTTGATTATCCACGAGCCTGTGGTGTGCCCAGCAGGAAATGTATCTGCAGCCCGAAAGTGTCTATCTCACTTGAGAACAATCTCTTCCATTAAATAATAAATGACAAAACTTTCGACAAAGAAACACAAAACCGAGTAAAAAAATCAAAATTAAAACTTTCCTTCCAAACAGTTTAACTTGGCCATTGTTGGAGAAGAAAATGGAAGACGAACGATATCTCTATCAATGCAATGGGGCCATCATCATTATAACAATACCCACCAGATATCAGGACTATCTATCTACAAGGGAGTGAAAAAGAGTCAGAAAAAAAAAAAAAAAACGCTGAACTCCCGAACCATTCTTCCCCGTTGTCGTGTCCTAAGTAGACAATGATTCAGTTCCTGGCCCCATACTTTGGTGCGCTGTCCTTCTGGCCAGATTGTTTGGGCCAGAAATGAATTCTGCTACTACATCACCATCAAGTACAGTCCACCACCAGTTGCATGCAGGCTGCTTCGTTTCGCACACAGCCTCTCAACTTGGGGCCATGCAAAGAGTGTCAATGCACAAAAAGACAACAATGACGCCGACGAGGACGATGACTAGGACGACGATGATGATGATGATGAGGACAACCGAAGAGGAAAGACAACTCAACTTCAGTTCAGACAAAAGCAGGAAGCTGGTGGCATCTGCTCTGAAGGACTTTCCCTTATGCATACAAAATTGTTGCAATCGGTTTCTGGTGTAGCTGCTGCTGGTGCCGCACTACTGCTCTGCATGGCCTGACTTTTAAGGAGAAGATAAAACTCTGGTGGGGTGGAGGCGAGACGCATGAGTGTATGCTATCACTTGAACTTCTACTTCCGGTTGGCTGTCAAAGTTGAAAACTTTAAATTATCCCATTTTGGTGATCACAACTATGATGATGGGGGTCTGGGGCCGGACCTACAATGCGGAGCTTCTGTTCGAATTAATATAGAAGAAGAGTAATGGTAACAATAGCCAACCTGCATTTTATGTGCACCATTCATTCAAGGATCGGTTAAATGACAAGCATTGCGGTCGGAAACAAAGTTTGTACACTGTCATTGTGTTGATTGGGTGCAATCGGTCGAATGGCTTTTAGAAAGAGAAACTTTCCGTCTGCCATGTGGTGAGCAATTAAGAGGAAGGCTGGCAGCTAAATCTAGTGACGAACAGTAGAGTCCATCGAGAAGTGGTCATTGGCTAGGGTGTACCTGTTATTGTGGTTGAAAATAATCGAATTCATCGAATAAAATGCATAATTTCCTGTTTTATTATATGACTTTTGTTAATAACTTTGAACTGTTTTGCCAAGACTCGCTTGAATTCTTTTTAGCTCAGGGGCCGTCTTTCAATTGCAGCTCCAAGCTTCTTTTACCCCTCATCTTACGAAGTTTAAGGCGATAGTTGGGTACAAGACGGCTTCACAATATTTTAAGACTTAAGGGGCCGATTTGAAAAATGTTTAGTGACCGCAAAGTTTCCGGATATGATTCCCTGGGGAGAGGCGAACTTAAAAGCTAATTGTCCATCTAAAACCGCTTTCCCAATGCTTTATATGTGCATATACAGCACAAAGCAAAACCAACTACTCAAGAACACTACAAAAATCGACCTCTAATTCGCAAAGAAAGCCGCAACTTAAGGTCCAAAAACAGAAACGAAGAATCCAACAATTATTCGTTCAGTTTAAGGCTTCTGCAGTTTAAAGGAGTCCCTGTACTCCACTCCAACATCCGAGATGGAAGACAATTATTCTGCCGGTCATATCCATCAGTATGTCAATCTTAAGTCAAGTCAACTCTATCCCTTGAGGAGCACACCCCGGAAAAAGGAGGTGTAAAATTAGCAAACACAGGAAAAATAATCGTTAGTGGGTGCGTGCTTAAACGCAGTTATACCACCTCGAGGCACAGACAAACAGAAGAGGGTACTTCTTCGGGCATGAAGGGCGACAAACACAACGCAGACACTCCATCCTATACCCGACCCAACCCACCACATGTGTATATATGTAGCCACCGAAGACATCTCTGACATAATGAGTCGTAAAATCGAATGAGTCCTAGTGCACGCGTATGTCGTTGTCGTCCTCCGCCGCTGTGGCCCGACGATGTCTAAGGCGAATCACGTACGCAGCATACGAGTATTAACCTAACGGTTATGAAGGAACTCGCTCCCTCACCCTCAGTCCTCAGTGGGTTATTAGGTTCATTGGAGGCCATAACCATAAACACTTTCGCTTGAAGTTGAAACTTCGATGAGAAAAGACCGAATTGGGGGACAGTATGGAGTGGCATCGAAGTTTTCGCTATAACACGAGGCTGTATAGACAGCGAGAATCCACCCGTAGAGTGTCAGCGCGCAATCAATTGGTGGGACAGGACATCCATATATGAGGTAGTAATGGGAAGTGTTTGTCATGTAACGGGTGGCCTAATATCTGACAGTCATGCGAGAAGACAACGCGCAATGGAAAGACATTTGTCAAAGTATCTAGCACGTATTTTCCTCCGGCTTGACGCGTGTGTCATTGGTTATAGTGGTTTTGTCACACACAATACGCCGCCGTTTGTATACCTATAGTATGAGAGCTTTGTGTTGCGATAGCGCGTGAGCTCCGTAATGAGGTTTGGTTTCTGTCAATATGATTCATGGTGGCGGGCTATTATTAGGCGGTAGCGGTATTCCAAAATTGATTTTCTTTGCACGAAACCCTAAAGGCCCGGTGCCGTTGAAATTGCTTCTCGAGTGATATTTGAGTTTTGGTTTTAAGAGACATTACCTGCCGTTCGGTGTGGATGGCTAAACTTTCTAGGGAGGTTCAAGAACTAATGATAATGCGGGTATAGATATTGCGGCGTCGGGAATTTTAGATCCGAGGTTTGGTTGTGAGACCTAAGCGGTTTAAAATTTATTATGCCTTGGAAATTTGTGGTTGGAGACTGGAGCTCCGGCGGTTTCGGTTACCAAGCTTCAAATCATTAAATAGAGCCCGGCGCAGATATGAGGTAGTTTCTGAGAGGATTCTTGCAGACGTGTTTGAGGGACAAAAATTTGGCTTATGTAATAAAAAAACAACAACAATCCTGATGAAGAATATTGAAAAATTGACTTGCAATCAAAGAGAGGAGCTACGTAGCCGACGTGTAGCTTGTTAATCTGTATCTGTACCCAGCGTTGCCGTTGAAAAATTCCATAAAGGGGGATAAAAGCGGCCCGATCCAAAAAGGGGCCAACATTTATTTATAACAAAAAAAAAACAAATGTTTTCATTACATAGACCTTACTTGCATTATTTTTCGTTCAATAACGAATAAAATCTTATTTAAACTGGAAAAGGGGTAATTTTGAATTTTTTTATAAAAGTGGGGGTAACGAGTCTTGAGGTTCAAAAAGGACCAACGCTGTCTGTACATCTATGCCATGCAAAAAAATAGGGCGGATTGTGCTAACCTGACTGAAAGAGGTATATATGGAGAGCTTCTGTTGACAGATGGATGTGCCATCAAGATGGGAACGATGTCGAGTCACAATGCTTCAGTCACAAGTTTAGTAAAGTCCTTTGAAATACCGTCAAGGTGCCTGCTTTATCGGGAGGCTGAAAATTAACACAATTACGGAAATAATTTAGAATCAGAATCACGAAAAGTTTGTCCAGTTTTAGAGCTTAGCTAAGGATTTACTAATTCACGAATTTTTATTCGCAATTCTAGAAATTTTACGAAGACTCAAAAGTCTTGAATCAACACTTTTCATTATCAATAATGCGATCAAACGAGAAATACATACTGCCTAAAATCTGAGTGTCCGGGGAAATTCAGATCGGATATTGATAGTTTCCTTTCTGGGAGGATGTGTTCATGTAAACTGCTGTCATCGCCATTTAATTTCATCGAGCGGGTACTATAGGAGAACGTTTAATCCAATCAAATTTTGAGACAAATGCCAAAATAACCAATTTACATCATTTTATCAAAAATACTTGCATACTTGCAGGCTGATTCAGAGCAAATCAGCATAAATTGGGCATTAGTCTAATTTACCATTATTGGCGTTATGATTTCAGGCACATGCTCCATCTCACCTATAGAGGTTCGCAAACCAACCAAATAAACCCGAATTCTGGAAAGCATCAACGTGGGTCAGCGCCCGAGTTTCGGCTTATTATTTCTCCAGGGTAATCACGAAGAAGGAACAATTAGTCAAACACTGTGCCTTCAACTTAAGAAACGATTGGCGCATAAGATTACAAGCATGTCTTTAAATATTTTTATATACTATTACAAGGTAGTCAATTCCGTCACTGCGAGTCAAAAGAATGTCGATGCCATAGGAGATGAAATCTCTCTTTTTCCATCTATTCTTACAACACAAGTGCTTAATGTGATTGCTCAGAAAAGGCGCGTTTTGGCGTTTTTGCGCACTTTAATTCGACATTTTAAAATTCTTCATTTTCAGTTGTGGCTCTCACTTGATAGAATCTTGACTTCAACCTGATATAGTCTTGAGTATCAGACTGAATGCTTTCCAAAATATCGGTGGTTATGTACCAAAATAGAACGTAACATCAAGTTAGGGCTTCCCTGATAGCTTTAGCGACGCTGGAGTGAGTAGATAAATATCCTGTCAAACTTCTTGCGCCTCTTGCACTCAAAATTTAAAAAATTTTATGTTTTGAAAATTTCTGAAAGAAACCATAACTATTCGAGAATTGAAGCTTCAGCGCCATGATAAACCTGCTCAAAATTGTAGGAAAACTTTGATACATTTAACTTCGCTCTAAATATCAATAATCAATACAATAATTACACCTCTCATCTACATAAAAAATGGTGTGTTGAACTATTGAGCGGTCTTTTTACTTCTATTTCTCGCGAACGTCTTAGTCCGATTCAGTAGAATAAATATTTGGTGATAGCTTCTCTGGTCGGAATACGAGTTGCAGGTTCTTGAGCCTCGCTATTTTCGGTTGGACCCTAGAGTTAAAAAACATTGTAACTGTGTGTCGTCAAGTGTTTCCATTTAAAAAAAGGCGATGTTACTTAAAATTTATTTATGCCAAAATTAAAACTCTTCAAAAGGACAATTTTGTACTGATTATGATAAGTTGGGCCACCGTTTAAAAAATTGTTTTTGTAACTGTGGGTTCGAAATCTGTAAAGGGGACGCTAATATATTATTACTACTTCAATTTACTTCATACAAAGCCTGTTCTCTTGTACATACTCACCAAAATTCCGTTCAAATAAAACACCGCCATTTTGCACAATATTATTTTTTTTTCAGCAAGGCTTTTCTTATTTATATTTATAAATATTTTTCAATACAATAGGTATTTTGGTTAATGTTAATATAGTACATTAGTGTTAGTTTAGTTTCACCTAAAATAATTTTTACTTTAACTACTTAAACATAACTACTAATTACAATTTTTATTTTTTTTTAATATGTATAATGATAAATTTCTTCTTTTTCTTCTTTTACTGCTAGGTACCTAAGATGCTGGAGCTGGTACATACAAAAGTACAATATTCATTAACTTCTTTGCGCGTATTTTCTTAGAGCGTTATTTGACTTTAACTGTGAAAAGTTTTGGGGTGGGATTTTGTTAAAAACGAAATGAAAACCACTTTCTGAAAAGCGAAAGAAATTAAGAACTTGCTTCGCGTATTTTCCTTGCAAACGTTTTGGAAGTAATACTTCGAAAGAAACGAAAACTTTTTGAAAAGCGAAAGAAATCGCGAACTTCCATTGTGTACCTATTTTCGCTTTCTTATCCGCATTTGATAAAGTGCAGGCAGCAGTACTTCACATAAAGGAAGACCACTTTCGCATTTGAAAAACGAAAGAAATCGTAAAACTTCTTTCGTTTTCCTATTTATATGTTCCTGCAAAGGTTTAGGAAGCAGTACTTCACACGAAACGAAAATGCCAAAGCTACATAAACGATTGATCGTTTTCACAGAACCCCACCCCTCGTTGACCTTTTCAAGTGAGTACGTTACACTCGCGTATCTATTTTGCCATTTACACAGAATGCATTTAAGGATAAGCTTTTATTTTACGGATTTCATATTTTTTTTTTGTCTTGTTTTTGTTTTTAGATGACTGAAAGGATTTATTTAGCTAGCAGTCTATGCAGCTAAGCTTGTTTTTCCATAACACCGCTGCTATGCCACTACAGGTGAAATCAATTTGGCAGCATCGAGAGCAATTACTATCGGGTTAATTACAAATCGCGCTCCACGGACTGAGGGTGGAAAAATAATTAAACTGGGACGCGGAGCGGCACATCAACTGCAGCAGAAGTGGTGGTGATGGAGAAAAAAAAACAGAAAACGCCAATCCATGTCCTGCCCATAGAGCGAGCAGTGGCTTTGGCTTTGAGTTTGGGTTTGGGTCAAATATAGGCGAGCATCAAATAAAACGCAGACAATTTTCCGCCGATTAAATGATCATCAGCGAATAATTATTGCAATGATTTTAATTATTTGTGTTTATATATTCAGTCGACTCAAATTATGCGGTTGATTAAGGCTGAACCGATGGGAAGCGATTTTACTCTGATTTGCGGTGTGTGTGCACGCGCAGGCAGAGCTAGTAGTGTAGCGTGTGAGTATTATTTTATAATCTATCTCTGCAAGCGATAGGATTGAATTGTAGCGGTGATACGGCAGGCGTAATTGAATTTAAGCATGAAGTTTATATTCATAGTATTTTTTTATTTCTGCTTTTTAATTTAGTGAGTGCAATCCTCTGAAAACGACTGCGAAAATTAATTGAGAAAATATTTAATGATTACAGAGGCAGTTTTGTTTTAGGTAACACATAATGGGTTCGGTGTTCGATACAAATTGGAAAATGAAGTAGAAATAAATGAGCTGATTTGTATTGCCTAAAATATTTCTTTGTTCATCTGAGTTCTTCCAAGGAGAACATCGAAATAAAAAAATCGCTCAATCGAAACAATTTACAGGTCGAAAAGAGCTGTGAAAACCCATCTATCTATCTACAAAGGGTTCCCAGGAAAAACCATTCATCTCTCACTTTAGTAGACGTTCAAAAAATATTTGCTTAAGTTGAATGAAATGCAACGTGGAGTCCTACTGACCGCAGAAATGAGTCTTTGAAAAACGGTTTCACGTATCACGTACGTATGTACCTAACTAAGGGCAATACAAATTTGAACTTAAAATAATTTTGGCTGTTTATTCTCGACGTGCGCAAGTCATCCATTGAATATTTTGAAACATCCTTTTCCTGCCTTTCTTTCTGCGCTACCTATAAGACTTCGACAGATATTCGAATCAGACCGCCATTTTCTGGTCGCTTTTCCTCTCTCTCTCTGCACCTTTTAGGTAGGTTTCGATATTAGCGGAAATTGGAAGATAGGATGAAGATTTATCAACTGCCCGAAAATGATATAACGAACATAAACTGAGTCGTAAATGTACGCAGTTGGAGATGAATCGAGGTGGTTGAAGAGGTCTTTAGAGGACAGGTCCACCTTAAGGCAGAAAGAAGAGGGAGCTACCCATGGATCAACACGGCTGTGTTGGCCCAAGTTCACCTCTAGGCAGCATCAAAAAGGAACTTTTAGTCAATTAGAACAACTGAAAATGGATAAAATCTACGCAGACCCAAAACGGTTAGGTAATTGACTTTCGAGGTCAAGAGAATCGCTGTCAAATGTATCCTATACTCCTTTGGCACTTGTATGTCCGGGGTTGGAGTAGTTCTTACTTCGACGATCGGTATAAAATCTCAAACCTGTCTTTTTTTGCTTAAAGCTGTAGAAAAGTTGGGCTCTAAAATCAGTTCGGACTATTGTCTGCATACATTTGGATTCTTTTTGCACATTTAAAGCGCTAAAAATAACGTGAAACCAGAGGAAGTTGTCCATTGTAGTAAAAAAATTGAAAACGCCTATTTCGAAACCATTCAAAGGGGAGTATTCCTACATTTTGAGGATACAAGCTGTCAATAGCCGAATAAAGAAAAAAACAATGCAACGGCCTAGTTGGAAAGTGATTAGATATGCGGATGATCGGAAAATTTTGAAAATACGAAGATTAAAATTTAATTAGTTATATTTTAGTGGAGTAGAAGACAATTTCAATAAATTGAAAGCTGTCCTTATCCCCAGATAGAAGTCGGTTTACCCCTTAGACCCTCCTCTTCTTTGCTGACAAAGCTAAGTAAAGCTTAGACGGCATTTTTGAATTGCTTTTGTCAGATCTTAGCTTGAGGTTATTTCAGCAACATGCACGAATATATTTTAATTTATAAAGAATGTTTGTCAGCTACAGTCCGCAATTTTAGTACAAAATATGGCGGTCATAGTGATTTCAAACCATCAACTGCGAAGAGAATAATTAAAAAATTCAGGATCAATTAATGAACTTAAACACTCTGGGTGTCCTGTCACAAGTCGTTCAACAGAAAACTTCGAAGCAGTTCGCGAGAGTATTGCTGACAGTCCAGGAACGTCAATTCGGCACCGTCTTCAAGAATTGGGCGAGAAGCCCTCCACAGCGAATTCTTACGAAAGACTTGAAACTTCATGCTTACAAAGTTCAACTGACTCAAGAACTGAAGACTATTGACCATGCAAAGAGAGTTCATTGAATGGATTTTAGAACAACAACAAGTGGATGCTGATTCTTCGAACAAAGTAATCTTCAGTGATGAAGCTCATTTTCATCCTGATGGCTTCGTTAATCGTCAAAATTGTCACCATTGGACTTTTGCCTTTATTGTTTTAAGTCAAAGGTCTATGCAAACAAGGCCACGACAACCAAAGTCTTGAAAGCACTAGTCCACAGTCATCACTATGACAGTCCCACAAGGCTTAAAATTACATAAGCTTGACTATGAACTACGTGCCTGGAGCTACAGAAAATAAAGGAGGCTTTTTCCTTGACAGATGAATTGATTGCCAGTCTGGGGGTCCAAGTCATTCGTCGAACCTTCAATCAGAGCATGCAAAAATTCAAAGTTGCCACCACCTCTAAATCCCTTCAGTCAAAAACTACGCACTACCCCTCCCAGAGAACAAAACATCTCATATCAAAAATCCAAACACAACTCCAAGCTAAGCTAATTATGATTGGCTATAACTATTTACAAGCATTTTTTAAATTAACACACATTTCACCTAAATAAATAATGTTGGTTACAGTAGTCCGAGTCCATACGGATAAATGTCCTCGCTCAATGGATATGTTGACTTCACTTGCTTCCTTAAAAAATTATTTGCCTTAAGGGCTTAACTTAAGCTATTATAACAGTCGATTAACATTTTGCTTTCTCTTTTACATATATATCAAATATAAACAGTTTACAGGTTATCCTTATACATTTTTATTTAGCAATAGTTTTGATATACTCGTTAGTTGATTGTGCTCCTCCCGGAACATGCGGGTGGGATTTATCTTCTGTTCTAAGTTCGATTAAGTATTCATTTATAATTCCGTCGGTTAGTTTTCTGTACAACATGATGCCACCTGTCGATGTATTCTTTTTTTTCAAAACTTACGTGCTAAAGCTTGTTGAGAGTTTTATTTTTATTTTTTGTTATGCAAATTGTATATTTGTATCATATAGATAGGTTATTGTATTTTATTTATTTATATATGTATATGGTTTATATAGAGGAAGCTCCAGTTACACAATGTCACGCCTTCAGTGCTGTTTCCAACTTGTCGCTGAAAAGAGAGCAGAAAACACGGAAATGCATCGAAAGTTGGTTTTCGAAAGGACTACCTACCTTTGTAGTGAACTTCTCTGTACATGGTGGGGCATGCCTTGCCGTTCACTTTCGATGTTTTGAAGTCAATGTTTGTCCGGACCGGCCGATGGAGCAGCGGCTGCGGCGGTCTGTAGTTGTTGCCCAGCGGAGCCTTCGGATGGTCTGGGGTACCTTGCATCAGGCGGCGCAGCGCATGTAGCTGCAAATATATTAAGCAAGAAGATAGAGTCAGAAATGTTTCACTACAAAATGAAAGTCCTGGAAGAAGTTGGCAGAAAGATAGCTATTTTTGCACGCACTTTGACGTCTAAATGAAAGTTTTTTTACATCCCAGGGGAGACTTTTATTCACACAAACTGCACTAAGTTCATCTAATCGTGTCCGCATCCCTGGACATTATGCTCTTCCCATTTCAACTAAAGTCCGCAGTTGCACCGGACGGCAACAATAAACTTTTCGCTGTTCCCACAAATGATTAAGTCACAGTTTTGCTTTACGTATGGTCGCAACACTCATGTCTGGAATCTGGGAAATCCACTCAGACCGGGTAGTGCATTTTATTCGTATTTTTTTTGTGGATGCACAGATTAAGAGTGTACACACATGAAAGTCTGCTTACAGCACACCATACCCAATCCTCGCGGGGATTGGCACATTTGTTTTTCAGATCCAGTAGTTATTCTCGCGGCGCCCCATTTCGCTCCAGCTTCTTTCTGGTTGCTGTGAGTTTTTTTATTTTTTTTCATTTTAAGGACGACGACACATTTGTGAATCGTGAATAGATAATTTTGAAAAATTACGAAAGCCCGAGTCGCTGCCGCGTCGTGTCGTCATCGTCAGTGAAACTATGCACCATACAATCACCAACAGCTGCGCGTCGGAGGAGTCGGATCCTCTGTTTGCTGCTTGCGAAATCGGAACCAAGGGATTTTCCGTACTCATGTCCCCGCATGGAATTATTTTAATTAAAATGGTTGGGAGTTTTATTTTTTTATATTTTAAATTTTCACACGGGGCGCGCTGCTGTGACTGGTGATGGTAACGTAGTAGACCGTGCACCGAATGCAACTCCTTCTGCCGAGCGACGATTGTTGTAACCACATGCAATAACCATGGCAGCGAGAGTGAAAGCTCTTGAAATAGTGAAATTCTTCATTTCACTGGCGTAAAGCTGCAGATAAGTGTCCTTTGGTGCTCACACAATAAGGGCAAGGATAGCAAGAAAAAAAGTAGACACAGCAGCTGAAATGAAATCATTCTCCGTCCCACGGAATACGGGATACACGCGAGTGCATATATACATCTCTGTCTAAGAAGGGAATTCTGTTTTTCTTTTTTAATCGGCTTTGGAGGAAATTACAAATATCACGGAAAGTTTGCGGAAATTACTCCAGCGAGATGGATAATACAAGGGATTTGGGGAATGCAAAAGGTAAAACCATTTGAATGTCCGTATGCAGCTGTAGTGGGAATCCATCTTCGCTGCGGCTAATGGTGTGCTTTTTGTGGGAAACCGCCTTGAATAATGTATGCGTATGCATGAAGTAAAAGTCATAAATCTGATGGTGGAGATAGGATGCACTGGGTCATGTGTGGGGATCAGGATTTGCATTCATTGACCTTGATTTAGGTGGCTCTTCTTTTTTCAAAAAAACAAAGAGTACATCATATGTGTTTTTTTCGCTTTCTGTAGATCAGAGGCGTGTACTCAACATAGAGCAGCTGGGGTTGGAGGTGGGTATGAGTATTGAGGGACTTTTCTTCTTTCAAGCAATGGATTCTATGACTCTGCTCCAATCTTTGTAGGTGAATTGTTTGGATCAACTGCAGGAAGACTAAAATGTCTCCTATGATCCTTTACATGGTATTTTATTCTTCAACAAACGACAACTGAGCAGTTTAACTTTGTGGTAAGCTTCGATCATCTGTTGGAGGACAGCAAATACATAAATGCTGCTCCGCCTTTGCCTTCCCGTCTGGAGTTCCAATCAAATTTTATTACTCAGTTCAGACCCTTCGATTCCAACTTAAAATGTGTACTCGAGGTGTGTTAAACCAATCGAGGTATTAAACCTATTTGATCTTTGAAGTCTTTAAGGTCTTTAAGAAGTAATAAGGAAAATCTGTTCCCAAGGCAGTCTTTGGAAAAAGGTTTTCAGTAGTAGGTACTTTCAAAGGTAACGCATCTCAAATGCTTTAAGCGAGTTGAACTCTGTTGAAGCAGGATCTCAATAATCAAAGGTCACAGAAGAGGTTCAAGCACTCCTACCTGCGGGTAGATCTTGGCGGCTGTTACTGATACTAAATTCAGACCTAGAGTGACAGCTATTTTTTTAAACTTTTAACCATAACATTTTATAGCAGGATGATCAATAATTCTGAGCTGCAAAGCATATATGATTTGTCGTGTAGAGTAGATACCTCTACCTCTCTCTAACCTCTGCTTCCAGGTAAAAACATTTTAATCTGAAACTGGGTGTGGGTATGGTAGGATTCACCCTGTTCCACCTACCCGTTTACCTACCTACCTTACGCTAGAAAAGCGCAAATAATTTTTTTTCGAATCACGCACGAATGAGGTCGATTCCACTTCTATGACACAATAAAATTTATTTACACCCCCTGGTCACATAAAGTGTCCGCCATCTAACTTTTTCTAACTAGTGCTTATTTCGCGAATGGTAACACTTAGCTCATGTCTGATTTGACAGATAATTTGTTTTATCCTTCCGCTGAACGAATATGGTTGTGTATACCCTTGAACAAGGCTGGGAAATATTGCGACATTACTTTGAAAATCATGGTAATGTTGCAGAATGTGTGCGAAAATTGCGTACGGAAGAAGAGAAGCACCGTCAGCTCCGTATGTTCGTTATCTTGTGAAAAAAGTGAAAGAAACTGGCATCCTCATCGATAAACCAAAGCGTGAAAAGCCAAAAACAGTGCGTACACCCGAGAAAATTGCTGTTTGGTGCGGAATTGGTTCCAGAGGCATAATTGGGCCATTTTTCTTCGAAAATGAGCAAGGAGTGGCCGTTACAGTCAATGGCGATCGTTATCGGGCCATGTTGCACGAATTTTTGTTCACAAAAATTGAAGAGGAGGGTATTGGCAACATTTGGTTTCAACAGGACGGCGCTACGTGCCACACAGCCGAAGCTACACTCGATGTTTTGCGCCCTGTTTTTGAAGATCGCATTATCAGCCGCAGAGCTGATGTCGTTTGGCCACCTCGGAGCTGCGATTTGACACCGTTGGACTATTATTTGTGGGGTGCCGTAAAAGATAAGTGTTACGCCGACAAGCTAGAGACAATTGACGCTTTAAAGGACAATATTCGTGAAGCCATTGGTGAAATACAGCTGCACACAATCGATAATGTGCTTAAAAATTGGACCGATCGTGTAGGCTACTGCATGGCCAGCCGAGGCAGCCATTTGAATGAAATTATTTTCCATTATTAACCGGAAGGATTGTACTTTCAAATAAAAAAAGAAATTTGAGAAAATATTCAGTAGTTTTTTTTATAGCATTTTCAAAAAAAAAGAAGTTATTTGGCGGACCCTGCATTTAAATCCATTCCATATCAATATTAATGGGCCCTATAAAGGATTAAACCTTTCCCAGTATTTATTACCTCAAACGCACTTCATCATGCTACCTGTCAGTTGTTCAAAAAAAAATAAGAAAATTATTATAACTCATAATAATTCCATTGTGCAATATGATGATTACTGCCGCAACAATTCACCGAACCATGGGAAGCTCTATATGAACCCACCTTCGTGTCATAATTTAATGAGCCTCGCACAGCGCACAGATGGCTGGCTGTGCAGCGCGTTGCACACTTCATGTCATTACAGTGCACTTTTAATTACAAATTGTAAATTACACGCAACATTTAACAAGCACCGGGACGCGGCTTCATCGCACCGCACCGTGTGACCTTTTATTTATGAAAAATTGCTTCGCATACCGAAAAAAAAGGTAAATAAGTATTCAATTATGCAACATCATGACATCCGTTCTTCCTCTGACAACAGGGCCTTCCAAAAACCATCCCACAACCAGAACCATCCTTGCATAATGCGCGCCATCAACGAACTTATGTGTTTTTTTTTTCATTAACAAAGAGGGAAGAGTGTTAAAACCGCCTGGAAGGTACGTCAAAGGATCCGCCAAGGCGTTAATTAAGCCTTCGCTACTATTTGCGCGAATTATTTATTCATAAGCGGGACTTTCCAGATACTATTAGCTTCGGCATCGGCACGCAGAGTCACATTAATTGATTTCACGAGATGGGCGGGAGTGCTCTTCGCCGTGGAAAACTTAAAGTTGCACGAAATGCGCCACTTAGCTTTGAGTGGGGTAAACTCGTATATACGAGTATAGTATTATAGTACTCGAACTGGAAGAAAACATCCTGCAAGTTGGTGTGCGGAAGTTCATTCGACGGCAAGCTCGGCATTCAGGACTCATCTTACCATTGTGGCGGAAACATTTCCTGAACATAAACAAAACGCCGCCAGGGGTTGTAGACCTCCTCATCAGTGTGCGGCTGAATGCTGTTAGTGAGTAGTGACGTGGTGCAATGCAAATAGCACACGAGCAGAGGAGAACCGGCGACAACAGCGACAGCCGCATACAATTATAATTGTGAGCGCTGTCAGCGCCGAAGAATGAAATGAAGTTGAAATGCTGATGCTGATGCCGTAGTTGCAGGACCGCCTTATTTGTGTATGCACACGAGGAAGCTACTGAACTACTGTTGGCGATGCGGGTGCACTATACAATTCTGCATTTAAAACTGTCCTCCCTTTGGGGGTGTATAGCATGTAGGTTCTCAGTACTCACCTGCTGTTTCGTGATGTAAATAGGTTTGTTGAGAACTATCCACGTGACTGTCTCATGGCAGGCTGGGGCCGTCGTTGAACCGTCGTAGGTCATGTAGTGATCGGTATCTGGTACGAGTCCGCGAATCGACAGACGTTTTATTAGCGCCTCATCGCCGCCAAAGCGAATTCGTTCCAGCTGATCGGTGAGCATTCGCAGTTCCGCGTTTGACAGGTCACCAAGCTGTTGACACATAAATATTGAGATACAAAAAAATATAAACAGTGGGTGACTTTACCTGCAAGAGAATGGCTACGCCAACGATGCCTTGAGGACGATTCAGCGCCTCCGAGAAGTTGGAGTACAGTTGAGAGTTGTAGCCGAATATTTGGATCTGAAACGGTTAAAATTGCAAGTTAAACTTACGGAAGGTTTGAAAATAGCTAGAAAGATACTGTTCCTGTCAGGGAGAAAATTATGGGAACTCCAACTCAAACTCAAATAATTATCTATCAAAAATTGTCAAAGACTGCCTGCACATCTAGACTCTAGTGGTTTTACCCAAATTCGCATATTTGCGTGCTGCTTTTCATATAGAAACAATCTCTTTAGGAATTAAATGTTAAAAATGATATAAGGCTCGGTCAGAGGTCAGTGCAACAATTACACCAACTTGTTGTCAATTGATAAAATTCGATTCCAAATGAGTATCGTACCTGGAGTCAATTTCTTCAGGAACAGAGGTACAGTCCTTATTTAGGCGAAAAAAGCTTTGTGCGCAGATGCGCCTACGCCAACACTATGCACTTGGAGTAGGCGCATTTTTGAGGGAAGGAATAGGCATTGTCATCATTGATTGGCCTGTGGTGAATCTGCTGACAGCTCTAGAGCAAGGGAAAATGAGGACTGCTTATGGATTTGTCTATGGACTTGGGCGTTAAATATATTCCTTTCCATACACAGAGAGAAAAATATTTTCTACACAAAGAAATTTCGTTTCACCAATCCAGGAAATTAAAATATAACAAATACTTCTTTGTTCGAATTTAATTGAAATGTAATAAAACATTATTTCTCGATTCAACAAAAACGAGCAAATATTTTTTGATTTAAGAAACAAGCTTTTTATAGAAAAGTTAGGAAATATATTCTGACTTTAAGAAGTAGATAAATATTTGATACCCACTATGAATTTCAAACTTAACTTCAAACTAGTACAATTTTGTTTTTTAAATCAAGAAAATAATTGCAGCGGCTTAGAGAAATTTATTAAGCTTACTGAGAAAATATAATTTAGTTCTACCATATTTTAGATCGAATGTGTATGTGATCACTGCCATTTATTTCGATTGATATAATTGAGGACAAATGGCTGGGGGAGGGGGTGAGAGGAGGGTTTACTTTATATTTACTGCTTATAAGAATCAAATTCTTCGAAAAAACATGCACTACAGAACAAATTCACTCCTCATTTTAGTTTAATTTAGTGTGCTCTCTTATACGCTACATAAAAATACATGAACCAAACTCTAGTATACAGAAAACAAAGTAAAATACTAAAAATAAGAGTACCTAACTCAAGGAATTTTGTATTCATTTTTACACCCCATATCCTCGATTCATATTTACTACAAATAAGAACAAGGTTCTTATATTTATATGAAATATTGTCTCTTTCGAAGGAGTCGCGCACGAGCGCAATTTGTTGCCTTGCTTCGAGTTTGCAAATGCATAGTTTAAACAGTCAGTCCATTGTCCACTTCTTACTGAGTATTTCCTAGTGTAAAGAGCTGTAAGAGCATTTAGAAAAAAGTATCGACTGTAATTTCGGTAATTTTATTTTAATATTAGGTACCAGCTGTTAGCGTAATTTTGTGTATTCAGTTGGAAAATTTTATTTTTGTTCCATTTGTTCCTCTAAGACTCGCATCCGTTCTTTTTTACAAACAGCTTAGTTCAGTCGGAAACTCTAACTGAAGCAGAAGCGTTTTATTGTCACACGAATTATTGAAGTAGCCGTGTTTCCTGTATTTGGATATATCAAGGTCTGATCTACCTTTTATTTATTTTTTAAATTTACATAGAAAAAACAGATGAGTTTTCCAAAGACAAGATCTCCTTCGTAGCTCTTAAGGTACTATTACCTAAGTTAACATATAATTTTATTAAAATGATGTTAACAACTCCATAACTTGCTTTTCTTAATAAAAAAATGTTAGTTTAAAAAACAAAAAAACCTGACTGACTGTAAAAAAAAAAGAATTAAAAATATATTAACAAGGCGCATTTTTTGTTTTTTAAATTAACTTTTTTTATTTTTATCTTTATATATATATAAAACGAATATTATGATACCTCACTCTTCAAGATCGGTCAAGCCGTTTAGGCTACAGGGCGTACCGTAGGAACGTACATAGGATACGCATAACCCTCCCTGTGTCCAGTCGGGTAAAAATTACAAAAAACAGGAAATCCTTTTAACTTTATTTCACCTTTCTTCCAAATTCTTTATTGACTGAAAAAAAAAACGATTTTTATAAAAATCCAAAGAACTAAGTGCTTGATATCAGAAAACTAACATAATATTTATATTTAAAGAAAATTTTGGTTCACATAAATTAGTCCAAATAATAAATGCACGATTTGAGAAAAAAGTTATTGAAAAATAAGAAAATTTCTTAAGGTCACATTCCGTTTTCAACATGTCCTTTCTTTGATCAAGAACAATTATTCTTGATTTGAGAAATAGGTTATTGATTTAAGAATATACTGCTTTCACTAAAATAAATAAGCCAACAGTTTCTTAGTTTCTTGGGTCAAGAACGAGATAACCTATGAACGATTTAAGATACAAAATTAGAAGAAAACATCTTAATAAACATTTGTTTTCTTAAATCAAGGAAATCCTTCCAATTTTAGTATTTTTTTTCTCGTTCGTAACTCATGAAACCAAATTGTTTAAAATAAGAAATGATCGGCTTGGACCATAACCGGACTTTCTGTTCTTGTTTTAAGAAACTTCTGAACTGGAAGAGTTTTGAAAATATTTTCTTCCATGCAGACCGTACCAAAACTTCACTTTTGTCATTATTTCTCAGAAGCATGAGTCTTTTCTTGATTCGCCCCACTCCAAAATTAACAATTAAGTCAGAAGTTCCAGACGGAGGTCCTTCTATTTGTATTTGAAGATCTCACCATTAACATAAGATTCCTCTGGCTCACCTCATGTCTGCATATAAACCCTCAATATCCCACATTCTTCAAGCTCGTTCAAACAGAGTTTCATTTCAAAGCGATACCACACCGACTCGACCAAAGAATCAGTATTGAACGTCTACAGTTCTCTAATCCGATCAATTACTGCACAGAGTCTATATAGAAACGCCTTACCCCATCCCAACCAACTATGGACCGCGCCACCATCAGGATGAACCACACACTTGCTCAACATAATGATGAAACATGGAACAATTGCAAACAGGACTGTTCGTATTTGCAAAGGATTAGAAGGCTTTATGTCTCAGCAGCAAATAGCAATTGTAACACTCTCGGGTGAGTAGACAGCTGCTGCCACTTGCCAGTGTGCCACTACACTATAGGTACTCCCCAGACACTCACCCATCACGCACATGTACAGCGCACATATACACACCGAACAACAAAACACCAATTAATTGTCCTGCAAATTGCCACCGATTTGTTACGACAAGTCGACCAGAGCACACCCTGTGCGTGGGATTTGCTCTACGTACTACTACATATTTGCTGAGCATAATGAAATCCGTCCTTTGAAATGGTTAAATCTATAGATGGGAGTATGTGAACAGAAGTGAAACATCCCGCCCACCGCACCAAGCGACGCAGCGTTTGTAACAAATTTTCGGAAACACATCACGAATAGGTAGGCTCTGGGGAATTGATTGCTGCAGCAGGAGCGGCAGTCATTTTCCTCCAGCTTGTCTCTAAATGACGGACAATTAGAAGCGCATGAATGAAGTTCGACACTCGATTCGAAACTACACGCAATTATAGATTGGCCAGCAGTCATTTTGAGTTGACGAAGCGTTATTGCATTTGGTTATATTGCGCTCGGTTAGCGGGTGAAGCATCAATTTTGACACCCTGGTGATGAGCCCTGGTTTGGTTATACTCATGCCACTCGAATTGCAGTCGAGTATTCCTATACTTTTACAGGAAATTTGTTGCATGGTGCTGGGTCACGGGGTGAGCTGCCAAGTGTCATAGTTTTGTGAAAAGAGATGGGTGACGGCCGTCGCGCGGTTATCTTTAGACGAGTATAAAAGAAGCCTCAAGAACAAGGCGCAAAACTATCAAAAATGTATTTTACAAATCGATTACTTTTCGAATCATCAGTTATCAGTACTTTAGCGCGGTAACTACTGAGCAACCCATTGTTTTTTTTATCTCAAAATTGTTTCACAAGCTCTTTTGGCTTCTTCTGTTTTTTTTTAGTAGAGCTCTTTGCGAAACTTAGTTAAAGTGCATGATAAGCATGACAACCAGTACGGGAAATGCTACCATTGTCAAATCCAACTCTCAGCCTGAGGTTGAGGATTTGGGTACACTCAGAAAAAAAAATGCAATCCGAACAATTTTCATTACTTTAAATGAACAAAAATATCCATTTTTGTGATATTTATGGAGATTATATTATTCTTAAGCTGAATTCCTGATTCTTGAAAAACTAGAAACAAGTTCTTGTTTTCAAATCTTTTTCTTCTTCGTTGGTCAATCTTTTTTTTTTTGTCAGTGTACAAGCATTTCTACACGAACTAAGCGAGCTTTATGCGATTTTGTCATCATTCATTAATATTATATTATTTTATTTATTTTATATTATTAATAATATGTATAATTTTCGGGCAAGCACAGCTCCATATTTTTATAAATTGCGAAGCTGCTTGGTGAGAAAAATCCTCCTTCTTAAAGTCAGCTAAAGAGTTTCCAAAAACTTTTCCAAGAATTCCTTGCCTTGTTTATTTGTCATTCTTCCTAGCGCCACTGTCAGTCCCAGAATACGTTTCATCGAATATCGCTCTAAAATGCCAATATTCGGCAGAGTGTATCAATTTTTTTTTTTCCAAAACAGAAAAGGAGAAAACTATTTAGGAAGAAGGTAAGTTGTCAGACAGTACCGACGATAATATTTCCTTACAGTTACAGCCTCTCTCTTACCTCTTTTACGGAACTCAATGTCTAGGTACAACCGCGCTAAGGTGGGACTTGTCGAGTGGGCACCTAAGAGTTAAATTTTTCAAAAAAATAACCTGAATGGCTAAGAAAACTCGTGTCAAAAGCTTCTGTGCATAAAATTAATTTACTACTGAACTCCAACGCTCTAATGGTATAACCGACAAGAAGAAAATACCTCGGAAAATCAACTCATTTCCCCCTTTAACCTTAAAAGCTTCAGGAATGGACAATATTCGACCCTTAAACCTATACAGAGACTGAATAGATTATCACCCCATGGCTAAGATATGTTCACTCGCCCTGCCCAAGACTGTGGAAAGTTAAAGCACAGCTTGAGGTACGAGTGGTATTTATGGCAATAGAAGAGGATAAGCCACACCTCAGCCAACGAGTCTCTAATGCTAAAATCACTGGTCATTTTGAGTGAGGGACTTCAATATCATCGAAGCCGACTCAATTTAGGCTGGCGTACAGCTTACCCTGTGATTTGACTGAAAAAGGTGATTTAAGCATTGGATGGAGGGTCTTCAAATAGCTCCCTGTAGTTGACGAACTGCCAAAATAAACTGAAATAGAAAGTCTCTATTGTTAGAGAATACCTGAACGATGTCGAAATCCTGCTCCTAGGTTAATTTAATTCAGTCCTCAGCCAAAAACACAGACACTAAAATCAAGCCATCAAAAATGGTAAATTTACCTCAAAAAACCTTTAGAAGAGGTGTTCCCAAAGGTATAAGCGAGGTGAGCCCATTTAAACATACGGCACAGTTGTATGGCAGGCAAGCTATGAGATGAAATAGAACCTCTAGGATCTTATTTAAATCCAGAGCGCGACATGCATCGTGAAAGGATCTGCACACATGGAGATAATTCCAAACCTCACCTCTTGGACATATACTACAGCACTAGAAGTTGCAATCAGCTTAAGAGCTTAGTGCTTTAAAATTTTAAAAGGCCATACTAATCAATTCAATTCAATTGAAAAATTTCAAGCATTTTTGAAAGGGACGCAAGAACAAAGTACCTACTGAAGGTCATGAAAGGCTCTTCCATAACGGCGGCTCTTAGATAGACATCGGCACAGGCGCTCGCTGATATTTTCGGTAGAACTCATGATTAAAGCGAGTCATCAGCGAGGAATGACGGGCCCTTTCGTAACATGGAGCTGCTGGATGTACAAAAGCCAGGCCTCAATAAGACCCATGTAGTCAACGGTCTACTCTTCTTGGATGCCAGGGCGTCTTAGAAAGAAGTGGGTGAGCTTGGCAAGAATTTTTTAAAAATGCACCCTTGGCCCAATATTTTTCTGAACTTCGCTGAGTACGCTTGCAGGGATGAGGTGATTGATATTTAATTTTTGAGATGAACAATCTCGATACATTCTGTCGTTGGAATGAAAAATGAGATTTAATTCAATTTCAATGATCGGACTGAAGCGCATGACATTTGTTTGCTCAGCCGAAAGTGGCTGAGAATATTTTTTCTAAACTACGACATTTGAAGGCTGCTTTGCTTAAAACTGTAAGCGTTTCTGGTCCGTTTCGAGTATCTAAACCGATTTCAAATCTATTCTCAGAATCACTCACTCTTTGCAATCAAAACATAAAGTCATGGAGCGGCGTACATCAGCAGCTCTGCGCGAAAATGCAACATAATCGTAATCCGGTAAAAGTTATTAGGAATAATCCCGCCCTTCTTACAGCCCTGCAATAACTTATTTCTGCACGGGCAATTAACTCCGTAAACCGATTCATTTATGTCAGGAGCACATGTTTTTATCGCTCCATTTTTCAAAACCATAGGTAGCTCCCCGTAACTCAGTGTGATACCATTAAATGACGTTTATAACCCAATTCTTTTCAAAAACCAGAAAACGTTCAATCACATGTCACCGCTTCGCACACAAACAATGGCGACATCCTCGGAGTCCCCGCCAACAAAAGTTATACATAGCCCCAGATGATGTATACGTAAATCCCACCCCCACTGTGACCCACATGTAAAAATGTCATCAACACACAAGTACGACTGGATGTAGCTATCCTCCATCTCGGTCGTCTTATGCAACGAAGGGCGAATGCCAAACAGAAAGAAATATATCCCTTTGACTTGAGAGGATAAAAAGATTCGTGCGCTTTTTTTATTCATTTCTGACTGACGGAAATTAATTGAAATCTCCTAACAGATTCCCAACTGCCGCAGACAATTATTCGTCCTCAAAACTGACACCAGATATGCTGGCAATTTATTCACATGACCAATATCGGACAGTTCCTCTCAATCCGTTCGGGATGTCAAAGACTGATTGGACGGAGACACATTTCTCAACGAGCTCCAATGAATTCTAAATGAGGAAACATCTTGTCCTTTTCCCTAAATTTGACCTCATGATTAATTAAGCCGCACAAAGTGAATTTTTTTTTTCTTCGGTTTACCCCGTAAAAGGTATAAATCAATCCCTTTCGGGTATCGATTAGGAGTCGGATATGAAAATGAACGACGGACCGTAGTCAGTGGACACCCGCACCCGCATCGTAAACAGGAAAACAATGAGTTCGACACGATTTGTATTTTCATTTTCTTCGCCTTACCTCAGCTGGAAACGTGTATCCCTCGACGCTGTGCTCCGATCCGAATTGGTCATGCAGACCGTAGTGTATGTGAATTTCATGGAATCGATATCGGTAGGAGAGTGGTCCGCCGGTTATGTTGACTGGCACTTGTGAGCCGTCGTAGTTCGCCACGGTTTCGTTGCCAGCCGTAAAGATGACGCTGTGTCCGGTGTTTGATATTAAGCCACTTATCTGCGGATTAGGGGGGTGAGAATATGAAAGACGGGGTGTCGTGTACTCACTCTATGCTTGTCGACGTGTATCGGCCTCAGGTTGGGGTCGAAAAGTAATCGTTGAGGCTCAAGGTTGACTGGAGATTGTCTGCGTCCCTTGTTGCAAAGCGACCATTCCGGATTGATTAGACCCCAAAATGCGGGACCTGCAAGCAGAAATGTTGGTTAAGAGACTTACAGTGTGCTTGTAAATAAAACTGAATATAATTTACGGCAGGGGTTTAGATTAAATTATCGTCGGCAGATAAAATTTACTCTTCAGGCACAAAAAAGGACAGAGAAACACACGCATTTCAGGATTTTTTCCCAGGCATTCTCCATATCATATCGGATGGAAATGCCTACAGAAGGTAGTCGGTCTTCGAATAAGGCTGGGCGTTTTCAAGGACCGTCTGTGGCTGGTGCTATGCAATGTTGCTTTAGGTCTATGAAATAAGTCTGAAAGGGGTGTTTTTTAAGAGGTTTGCTTTTGATTTGGCAGCTGAAAGAAGTCAAGATATAAAAACATTTTCAGGCAGATGCCTGATTTAAGCTCTCTTTTTAGGCGGCCTAATCTGCTTGAAAAACTGAATTGAGTTGCATTAGAACAATAGACGAAGTACTTTCATAGCTTATGGAGGATCAGATGCAAAGATTCACTGTGAGCCTGCAGTTGGTTTTGAGTTTTGGGGGGGTTACAGCATTGCAGTCGATACAAAGACCTAGGGTTGCTCCATAATGTCGAGATATGCTATATTATTTAAATGGAGCCTATGTTGAGGATATTTCTTATCGATGCTTTTGTAATAATGACCAGTCTGTGGGAGACGTTTTTGTCAAAGGTCGGTAAAAAGGAACGAAAAGTCTGCTCATAAGCTCTGTTTAGAAGATTGAACGCTACTAACCGTCCGTGCTGCTTAGACAAGGATTTTAATTTTCCTTAGGCTGATAGTACCATCTAGAGTTTGACTCAGTTTGTTTTTTGGTCAGATTGTAGACATTTTTACTAGCAAAGCGGAACTTTCCATCATAAATCTTTTTTTCGGCGTGTACCTTGAAGCCAATGTACGTCAGACTACATTCGTACAGTGGTTTGGCACAAAGTTTGCTTCACTCACTAAGGTGACGCTTCAGTCTGAGGTTGAATTGGGCCTCAACAAAAGGCACCTCCAGCTTGTGCGGTTTTTGGCTAACTGCTTCCAGATGTTCACTTGAAGTGCGATGAGTTAATTTCGCATAATTATCTTCTAATGCGAGCTCTGCGTCTGCCTCTACTGTATTATCCCTGGAGTCGAAGACTCTTTCTCAGAGTTTTGAACTTATAATTTTCAGCTAGATAGATCGCTCGTATAGGCTTCAACCGCTTTCCCAGCTTTCTAATAAAACCAAAAGTTCAACGCGTAGATTTTAAAATGAAAGTTCTTGTGGCATCGCAATTGGAATACCTCTGCCGAAGTGTGTTCCTTTGTAGTTCTCTGGCCTGACAGCCTAATAGAAAGACCTCTTTGTAAATTGGTCCTAAAGTTTTTTTTTTTTAAACAAATAACTGTTTCATATTCTACGGAATAATTGTGAAATGTTGGCTGTTCAGAAGAATGGTTTCAAGTTTGCCCTAAAGGAGTATTCAATAAGTAAGCCCTGTGAAGTCAAAAAATTAAGTCAGATAACTTTGGCAGTCAATCAGTTTGATTCGTATAAGCTAACATCAACACGAGCAACGGATATACTGACGAAGCGTCGGGTTCGTGGCAGCGAATTTCAATCGAAATTGATGTCGCAATCTGAAACAATTCAAAGAAGAATGCAAGATACTTGTACCAAGGAAAAATGTTGACAAAAAGTCATTCTTGAAGTTTGTTTTAGAAGAAACGCAAATCAATTAATGTCAGAGCAATATCTACTCCGGAAATTGGTGTCAACAATGGTCATAAATTTCGGGTACTGACCAACGGTTTACAATGTTATTCTATGGAAACCATACCAGATGGATGCTGCTGAACTGGTGATGATGTTAAACCAAGTTGGTGCTTCTCGGTCTTATGGAGTCCGTTTATGTCAACCTGTATCAGGTTAATAATAATGCCCCAGCTAAGAGGATTTTCGAATCCCAGCCCCCTGGTTCTAGACGACAAGGAAGATCGAACCTTCGTTTTAAAGACCAAGTCATTGCGGATGCCAGAAGGCTTGGTTTGAATAACTTGAAGCAGCGTGCCCAAGATAGCAAAAAGTTGGAAGGCTGCAGTGCATCAGCCCTCAGGCAGCGCAGAGGATTCAAAGCTGCAAACTGCAATGCCTCAGGCAAAGACTCTTCACGGGTCGGGATCCCGTTAAGTAAGTAATTAAGCTTTAGGTAATATCAGACTTTGTCATCTCCAGATATACGAATTCTTTTAATTGAATCAAATCACCGTAACCGTATAGTATTTGCATACAGCTTAAGGCACACATAGCTTATCAGCCAACATCAGCACACATCTCGCGAATACAGCGCGATGGCATTTTTTTTTCCTTTCTCTCAAAGTTTCCATTCAAAATTTCAAGTTACTCATGTTGGCATAGTTGCCGAAAAGGATTCCCCCACATAAGTCTGCTTTAATAGGATAACAGTCATCTTGTTAACACACAACCGATACAACTTAGTCCGCCCTTACTTGTACTCGTAGATACACTGATACGGCACGTTCTCAATCCCCCGGTCCCAGCAAATGAACCATTGAACCCACACGATAACCAAATTGCGAATGCTTTTCGATCTCGACCCCAATCGCTGTACATATTGATATCCCCTCATCGTATCGTATCGAGCGAGCGAATCTCTCGAAATAGGATTGAAGTCTTAAGTTAAATAGTTGCCATCATTGAGTAGGAAGGGCTGGGATAGTTGACGCATAATCACTGTGCGATGCACGATAAAAGTTATCCAAGTCTTCTGGGTTCTATGTTCGGTGTGTGTATATTTGCAACGACACCCCCACTTAAGCATGTTGTTGCAATAGTTCGTGCTATCACGTCTCCTGCACGATGCACCCATCCATTGTACGACGAACCACAGTCAGCATTTTCATTCCCACACCCGCCGCCAAGTTGATGCTGCGACTAGATGTTATGCTACCAAACACAAAGGTGCTCGTGTTTTAGTCCTTTTCTTGTGCTTCTGCGTTTGCATCTTCTTCCGTTTCAGGGCAATAACAAACGACTCTCGCGCTCGCTAGATAGATTGTGTGCAAATGGGTGTAAAGCTAATCGCAAGAGGTGGAACAGTTTTTATGGTGTGCTTCCTTCCTCCCCAGACACATGTTGAAAGAAGATTCTCGCACAGACGGATAAAGGAGCAAAAAATAATTCGACTGCAAGTCCCTTCCAACGCCACAATTTCTCCGAAGAAGTCCTTCTTTCTTTGAACGGCTTTTTTTTTCCAACTGTGTATTTCTACCGGAAGACAAGTGAGCGATTTATTTGACACTCGTGTGCACAAGGACTTAGCTGCAAAAGGAGTTTTATTAGCACTCACCTGAAATTCCATCGTAGGTCCACCATTCCTCCCAGCTGACGGCAAACAGAACTGCAAAAGAGAAGATCACAAGGAGAATTTCAAAAAAATGTATTCTTCAGCAGGACGAACAAAAAAAATAAAGGAGGACAAATAGTGATTTCAGCGCTCATTTATTACTGCGCGCGCACACACACATCCATTAATTTTAATAATGGACCATGACTTTGCTCTAAGCACACCTTCCACTCGGCGTCGGCCTCGGCATATAGGAGATGATGCTAAAGAAGCGAAGCCTCGCCACCATTACAACAATGGACCGTGCAGATTCAAGTGGTAGTGAGTTTTTAGGGCCCCACAAAAACCCACTTACTTCCAGTGCAACCGTGACCATTATTAGTCAGAGTTGGTCGCTCGGTATAATGTTATTAATGACATGGGAAAGCTGTGAATGACTTTGGCTCTAAACTCCTCTAAGGGTGTGGGGCTGAGCAACAATAATGGTCATGGAAGAAAAGTTTTCGCTTTGTTCTCAAAGAAAAAAAAAACTGAAAAGCCAAAAAAAAAACACGCCTTGCATGACTTTTAAAGTGGAGTTCTCAATTAAAGGAAACCTCATGGAGCACTCTGGCGCTCTTGAGCCATACCCCATGCATGATGTTATTTTTTCCGCAAAAGTTTACCTTTGTTTGTATACATCGCCCAGCATGTTGTTGGCAACTCGACAAAGGCAAGGCCAAAGGTGGGAGATGAGAATGGCGGGCGGAGACCCCTGAAGGATTCATTGCACCCAGAGTTAGCTACTACCGGTTGACTGCGACAAGCGACTATGATTGTGCATGTGCATGGAAGTTTCAATGCCTTATTCATGCATGTGATGAATATAAATACACGGGTATGGCTGACAGCTATTCAGACAGAAGGCAATTGCAACTGGAAGTCGAAGCGACGCAGAACGGAATATTAGAATAAAACGGCAAAGAAAAGTCGTCTTGACATTGATTTGTTGGCGAATGCACTGAAAAATAAACGGTTTGCGGTTCCAGGGATTGAACTGTCAAGGAGGAGGGAGCGTATGCATATTTCAAAGGGAGATGGAGAGAAAAGTGCGAAGGTACTTAACGTCGGGAGATGAATTGCGTGGGAAGTCCTACATCTTAATACCTAGGCAACAAGTGATTTGCAAAAAGTCTGTTAGGTACTTTAAAATCGAAATCTCTAAAAGTATACATAATTTAGAAAATAAATACCACAAAAAGGAGGGCAGCACTCTTGATATATGTTCCCTATTAATTTCTGAGAATAAGGTAACACTATTCAGAAATGTATGCATCCTTAAGGTTTACAAGCCGCTTTCATACAGAAAGCATTCCAATAAAACAACTTTCAGGGATCGAATATATTTTAGAACAGGCGATCGGCGTGAAGAAAAAACGGACCCTAACCACGTAACTTTTGGAACGATTATCGTCGAAGCAATAGACCTCTAAAACTCTCAACTAAATGCAAAAGTGCGAGTTTAAGGGTTTCATGTTGTTCATTCTCCACAAAAATGTGTTGAAAATTTAGGTACCTAACATAACTAAATTTTATCATCAAAAGTTCAAAATCGATATCGTCTAAACGATCATCGTTTTACGTCTGTTGAGGCATTTGGACCTGAGGATCTTTGGAAGCCTCAAAGGTTGGTGCATTTTTTAACCCGCTGTGCCAATGGCTAAGAATATAATTGCCTCCAGTTTTCAGAAAGCTTCTCATTTTAGTCGGTTATTTAAATGGCCTTGACTTTGAGTCAAAAATAAAGACGAAACAAAAAAGAATGCTGAAAGCTATGTGATCTGTATTGTCCCCAGTATTTATTTTCAATAAACCGGACCTCAGGGTGCTGCTGCTAGTCTTGTTGTGTTGGGCACACACTTAGTAGTTCACCGCTCTATTCTGGTGTTTTTGTGAGATTTCTGGGGCCACATTTTTGGATATAGACCCAGTGATCGGTTGTAGGATGAAGTTTCAGAAAACTTGCTGAATCAGGTCGGTAGCGATCTCACCGAAGCCTTCGGACCAAATATATGCTGTCATCAAGAACAAAA
Organism: Cheilosia variabilis; assembly: GCA_951230905.1. Classification (NCBI taxonomy): domain Eukaryota; kingdom Metazoa; phylum Arthropoda; class Insecta; order Diptera; family Syrphidae; genus Cheilosia; species Cheilosia variabilis. The sequence continues at coordinate 59,089,780 of OX579677.1, read as the reverse complement.
CAGAGCGTCACAATCGATAGCTACAACTTTGAGGGAGATAGGGACTTTGTCCATCGCAGAAATTAAACGGAGTATAACTCTTGCTAATCGCTGGTTCTTCTTGAACAACTAAAAAGTTCTGAATAGAACCCTGATGGTCCCAGCCATTCTCTTTGCTAAGGCTTGCATTTTCTCTAATTAGATGAAGAAATCCTCGGTCGTTTTGAGAAGAAGATGCTTTGCAAAACTAACGTTTGCGTTGACGAGCCTTAGAGGAAATGGTTCAACGGCGAATTATATGAGCTGTACAGTACACCGACGATTTGGTTAACAAATTGCGCATCAGAGGCATCTCAGATACTATGAAAATGTAGATACCATCGCACAAAGTCTTCGAGTCTAGCCAGGCGGGACAACGCTTCAGGTTGAGCGCATCAATAGGAAAAGAACTCAAAGAATTGGAGTGTGCAACTGGAGGCATTTTGCTAAGGACCGAGGTAACTGGAGGGACTTGGTAATTACGGCCTTGATTCGCCTCAAACTTTGAGTAGCCTTAGGAAGAAGTAAGTTAGTTTGAAGTCTTACAAGAAAAAAAGGAAAATTTAACAAATGAGCTTTATATTGTATATACCTAACAACTCAGACAAGAAGAAAAGTAAAGGTATTTATGGTAGTCTGATATAAACCTTCCAATAAGGATAATTTTCAAACCGTGCTGTTATTTCTGACAGCTTTTTTTTTACTTTGCGCTCAGCAATTTTTGGCCACTAAGCATAATTTAAAAATAGGATAAAAAGAACTTTTTAACTCAACTTTTACTTGGCTTGGTGGATCTATCAATAAGCAACTTTGTAGCTTGTAGAGTGCTGCGAAGCCACAGGAGTATCCCACGACTTATTTAAGCCTAGTGGTATCGTTTTCATTTTTTTTTAAATGATGCCACTGTCGTGTTGCAGTCAAAATATATTAAGCGCTGATTTTCTGAAACAATATAGCACTAGTTGGGTTGGGGTCAAAATTCTGGATGGGTCAAAATTATTTTTACAAAATTCTGTTTTCTAAATTCTGCTTTTCAAAATTCAAATAAAAAGCAGCGCGCGCTTGAACATTTTCCAAACCTTTTTTTATTGTTTGCAGAATTTTGTAAAGCAGAGATGGAGACAACATTTTTTTTTCTAATTTTGGCTCCTCTTTTCTTATTTTTTGTATGTAGCCTTTTATTTCCTCCTGGGAGGAAAGTACAAAAATATCGCGGGTATTTTTTAATAATACGATTTTATTTTATTTTTACTAGGTATAGAAATACGAAAGTAAACAAAAGAAGCGACACTTCTTTCTCTCTCCACTAAACCATCAATCGAACCGTAACAGTAATTGCAACGAAAAATCATAATAATAAATAATTTGTAATGTTTTATAAATTTAAAATGTTTTTTTTTAATATCTGCTTTTATTTCCTATTCTTTTACATTTGTTAGTTGGAACAAAAGCAGAATAAGCTGAATTTTAGTGCTTTAAATTTGAACTTCGTTAAGCAGAATTTTCGTGTGAGAAGACAGAATTTTCCAAAGCAGATTTTTGAAAGCAAAATTTCGACCGGATCCCCACTAGGTACCATACATACCGCCCATGGAACTGCTGAGGACTCGATTCATCGACAATATTATACAGACGGCTCGGTTACCTCTTGTTCTTGGAAAGCTAACTTCCAAATAATGTTAGTCATAAAGATTCCCAAACAATCGCAAAAAGCGGCAGAAATTGGATCTATAACTTGAATTCCTGCAGTTATTTAACACAAAAAAAATATTATATCTCCCACGAAAACATCACAAGATTTTTACCAAATTGTACGGACTCACAAAAACCAAATTTTTCATATACGATTATCTATTGTGACTTATACAAAATAGTATTTACAAATAAATTTAGTTTAAAATTAACAAAACTCGGTTAAAAATAATCGATTTTTCAAATTCCTCCAAGTTTCCTCGGTCGTTAATTACAAGCTAACTCTAACAATTTGGTTGAAAATAACTGATAACATTTTTTTTTTAAACAGTATTCATTTAACATTTTTATCTCGGTAGTTTTTTACAACGAATTCTCGTTTTTTTTTAACAGAGACGTCGTTAATTTTAACCCAAGATAAATCGCACTCGGAAAGAGACAAATTTTGAGCGTGTGTTTGCAAAGAATTAGTTTTTGATAACATCCGTTGAGCCGAGTTTTTTCGAAAAGTATGACAGTTTAAGAAAAGTTCAAAAAATTAAGAAAATTCAGTTGATGTAGTAAACTATTATTAAGACTTCGATTTCTGGTAACTAGTCAATCTATTTCTACACCATAATTATGAAAAGTACAATTCGTTTGTAGGGAGTAATTTTGGAACTATTTAACGTGTTCTAAAAATTATTTTATTTATAGAAAGCTACACAATCACTGGGTGATGTAGGATATTTTTTTTTAAAAATCCGATTTGCTAATAATATTGACTTAAGAAATTATTTTTAGATTCGTATTTCTTTGCTAGCTGAGCTGATGACAAACTTCAATCCGCCCAAAATCGTTCAACAATATTATTTAAAAAAAATTAAATAATTTTTGTTCTTTTGGAAGTCGCATGTTCGTTTTTCTATCCGGTCTTTTATTTTTAAAGTTAAAGTTTTGATTATAGAGTAAATGCTTAAGTTTCGAATAGAGCGTACCTATTTTTGAACACAAACAGCAGCCATTAAAACAATAAATATGTTGTTTTATTAATTGGCAAGATTTTTGCCTGCCTTCAAATAATATAGGCCGAGCCACGGGGCAACAGCGTGTGTTCAGTAGCTGAATCCTTATTTTTTGTTTAGAACTTTGAATTATTATTTCATTAGGCCTAAGGCAAAGAACACAAGATCTTATAGTCTCTTGACACTGTTGGAACAATTATCATATTCAACCAAAAAGGCCAATCTTTCTTAGTCCAGATGTCAGCTTTAGCTCAGCGAATCTCAAATACATATTAGTATCTAATAACAAACAGTTAGAAACGTCAAACAACAGCAAAGAAAGCTAGATTTTGTTCCACAGGATGAATGTAAAAGTAACAAATAGTAAGCAACAACTGATCCACTATGCTGCCGCTTTAATAAATTCGTAAACTTAGTCCCAAAACCAAAATCCCAACTGAAACCAATTTCATCTGAATATGCATGGCACCTCTCAATCTCCCATGCCACTTAATCGATGATCAAAAATTATTGACTCACCTATAAAAACGCAGAGTGCGACGATGATAATAATTCTTAAAAATCAACTTAAACATCTTCTGATCGGAGATGCCATTCGCTGTTCACCATTAAAAGCAGAAGCAATAAATTTTCCAATTTTAGGGTTCCACTTCAGTCAACATCTATAAATTGTTGTTAAAATAAACGTCCATTACTCATAAATGTCCTTGTGGGATTCGTCCCTTATCACGAGTTCATTAAAAGCACGTCACTCTCTTTGGGTTGGGTTAGCCTCAAAGCGCTGTATCAGATTTATTGGCGGTCACAAAACAGCAGGGATAACCGCAAACAAAGGTGTGTCTGATGAGTTTGTCTTCCAACGACAATTTTAATTTACTTGTCCGTTCTCCGTCGTCCCACGACAGAACAACAAAAACCCATTTAAGTCTCACCGCGAGGACACAATGTCTGAATACAATATTTATTGGCAAACTGTTGTCACTCATGTCACATAGTCTATGTCGGTGGCATTGTCCATGTCGATGTCAATGTGAAAGTCCAACCCTAAAAACTGCACAATGGAATTGCTTGCCATCCTCGAATTTTATAGTTGTTCCATCAACCATTCATTGACACCGATCACTCAAGCTCCTCGTGGCACTATCCCATTCTTGGATGAAAAATCCAACGTGTATTTTTAATGGCACCGTACGAAAGGCACTCCTTTATTGGTGTGGTGGCGAAAACTGTAATCAAATTATCGACCGAGCTTATTGCCATCATTTCGGTTTATTTTTCTCTATTTCCCCTTGTTTTTTGTTTTTGCGAGACTATTGTTGTCCTGGGTGTGGAGTATTATTACCCTGAGCCAAGCCTTCGCGGGGAATAGAGACGCTTGGATTTCTTTTCGAACAACAACTGTTGCAGTCCAGAGATGCTATCGATTTATTTAAAACGCCCTGATTGCGAGTGCCCTCCTTCGGTTGGATTTAATCCTTTTCCAATGATGACAACATGTTCCAGTGTTTAAAATTTCATTTAACCCTTGCACACCACAATGGCTGTCATGTGGTAAGGGGTTAATTAATATTATGTCACCCGGTTTACTGGCTTAGGAGTTCATTGAAAGGATAAAGGTTTGCGTATGTGCGGCTAATTGTGAATTCGGTGGTGCCCTGCCTGACCTACCATGGACATTTTTGGCAAATGAAAGTGAAGTCGTAATAATAAATTCCTTTATGACGTACAGAGGACTGAGGAGCGAGGTGGATTAAATGCTTTTATTCTACCATATACTGATCGCTGAGCCACTCATTAAATGGCCAGTTGATGCGCCTGCCGGTGGGGTATTGATTTTTAGTAGTGGAAGACAAATCCACTGAGGGGATTTTTTTATTTTGCGGCACTCGACAGAGTGAAAATTTATTTATATAAACTGACCTAAAAATAAATCGAACTATTGAAAGGGACTACCTTTCGACGAGCAGTCGATTTCTGTGAAAAGTGTTTTAAATACAGGTAGATAATGACTGACTGTTATTTTTTCAGGAAAACTTTCCGAAAATCAATGGCATGGTGGTGGTGGTAAATGCGGAGTCAAATGAGCTAGCTTGACCTTAGATAAGCTCTAGCACGAATGAGAATACTGCTATAGGTTTCTTTTATTACAATACTCGAAGTTCATGTGCCAGGCACCTAAAAGCACCTCGGAAGTATTGCGGAAGGCCTGTAACATTTTTTTAAACACATAATTATTTAATTTCTGAGCAAGTTCGATTTATTTCACTCTATCCTGAGTACTGAGTGGATTCTGGAAGCTCGATTTTAGTGTGGCTTTCTCTATAGCTGATATGGTTCTCACATGGATCTTGACTGCCAATAAAGGCGGGTTTAATCATCAATACTTGGTATATAAAATTACATTCTTCCAGATCTCAGTTGCGTTAAAGTTAAACAATTTCCTATAATCCAAATCATTTGAGTTTGCAATACGATAATTTTTTTTTGTTCAATTCCTAAGTCGTCAAAAATCATTATAAAAACAATTAAACTTTTTTCTGACTGTAAGGTTTTGTCCGGAATAAGTTTAAAATCTACTGGCTGAAATTTACTCAAATGTTCACACTTTCATTAAAAAAACCCATTAAGAGATAGGATATGTTCAGAAGAAGAGATCTAAGCTGATATATAGTGATCTAAGTAGAGAGTTTTTCACGGATACACAGCATTAAATTCCTTTAGCCATTTCAAATAAAGCTCTTCCTTAATTTTAATAATGCACAACGATTTTAAGACATTAATCGTCACCGTACGTTACTGTAAAGTTAAAGTTAAACTAAAAATGCTATACAATTAAAAAAAAATTAAAAACTTCAATTGAAATTGAAAACTTGTTTGTGTTCTGATTCTTTAGCTTTAGCGGTGTATTGTTTTTTTTAATTGAGCTGACGTTTGTCGTTTGTCACAATTGTGAAAAAAAAATTTAAGTGGGAAAAGATTTTTTTAAGATTTTACAATTTGACGGTTCCATATCTTAATTCATCATATTGTCAAAAAAAAAATATGACAAACGGGTACAACTGGTATGGGGAAAAATTATAGATATGGTCCTCGACAGTCGACATGCTGAATGATTTAAGATCATGCAAAGTAAAATATGAAAAATATTGCATAAACGAGATCAGAAAATAGACAATTTTTGAAAATGGTTTTTAAAAAGTGCACCCAATTTTTGAAAGTCGAAGCAGCGTTTCTGTAAGTATTTTTCGTACTCATCTTAAATGTATTATATCTTCCCTATAGCTATTGAATGTTCTGTGAAATGCCACAGAAACCGTTTTTGAGACATTCAAATTACTTTGCGATTCGAATTAAACTGAAACAGAAGTCAGTAGGCTCAATTGTGTCCAAATCGCCCAACCGTTAAATAAAATATGTCGACATTTGTTTGTTTTTATATTTCGAGCTCAGGAGAGGAGCTTCTTAAACGGCAGCCCGCTAGTGGGAGGGCTTCACATTTGAGTTTCCCATTTAAAATATGTAGTGGCTTCAATAACGTTGGTCATTCATTACCTATACGCTAGGCATGTCTTGTGCCACAGCACAATTTTCGTTGGTTGATATTACGAAGCATGATGATGGGTGCTCCAACTTTCAATTGGAATGTGTGCGGTGGCAGGCCTGGTAAATTCAATGAATTTAAAAATTCTTTGGGATAATTGACCACCTCATCTTCATAATGGTATCGACTGACTTAAATGTGAACACTTCTCCTGGTATCTCTTTTAAAATGGCCTAATTCATTTCTGCAACGTCTTTGTTTTTTGCCGCCAACATAGTTCTTTCACCAAACATATGTTTTGTATTGTTGTACAATGTTTGGAAAATCTTTTCTAATCAATTCTTCTTTTGATTGAACAACTTTGCAAAAATTGGTTGGTAACGTTATTAAGCCAGTTTCATGGTCTATCGGATTTTTCCATCTCCAACTTCCAACAACTGACTTTAAGCACGCATTAAGTCGTCTTGAATTACATGTGTCCGTAGACATACATTTTGCATTTTGTTGAATGAAAAAGTAAATTTTTTTCTTGAAGAAACAGCCTATGTTCTTTTCATTATTTTTCTGAATAGTTTAAAAGAAAATCCAAGTAAATTGGTTGAAAATTATGTGAATTATACGTGAACGCACAACATATCATCTTAGTTTTATATATATAGATAATTGTTTGTTTTAAAAACTGTTTAGTAATATTTTCGATCTTTTTAATTACCTGTGTTACTTAATTTTTTTTTAAAGTATTGTTCACTGCGGATATAAGAAAGACGCATATAAGTACAAATCGCTTACAAGCAAAGCATGTGGAAACACCGTGTCACTTTGAGTACGAGTTCGCTCGCATATAAAAACAACTCGGATATGATATACAATTTTGTTTAATTTGGCAGGTTTCTTATATATTTATTTTTTGTATTTCAGTAAATAAAAATTTGTTCGTAGAAAACATTTGAAATCACAAGCCTTTGTTATTTCTTGTTTATTCAGCAAACTGGCTGAGTACTTAAATTTACTATTATTATTGCGGGCATTTCAGTTTTTAACAATATTGAAAAATAGTTATTAAATATACTCTACGAATTTTCAACTCTTTGGTGTTTACAAGTTCTAACTTAGGTACTTACGTAAATTGGACTTTGCAAATATTAATATATTGAGGAAAAATAAATTTGCAAAGTTCTTAGATTTTAACAAGTTGTCAATAATACTTAAAAAGTAATTAAAACCAAGTTCTAAGCAAATATGCTTTGAAGGATAATTTCGACATTTCATTCCTCTTTCGAAGTAGAGGTGGAAAACGTTCGTTTTTGACAAAAAATATTTTGCTCTCGGAACGAGGTACAGAGTACAGGGGGTCAATTCTCGTTCTATAAAAAAGTGAAACGAAAATGGTTTCACCCTTTCACCGCAATTTCGATTCTCGTTCTACGAAAAAGTGAAACCAAACACCAAAAATTTTCATCTGAATAATTTCTTTTCACGTTCTCATTTTCAAATGAATTATTTTAGTGAGAGATTGAAAATTGAGAAGCTGATGTCGTACAAAACAGTGTGCGATATTAAATTCACCACGATATTTTCACTTATTGGACGAGAATCGCTTTTTAGTACTGAGCGAATCGAAAAAATGAAAGCGAATGTGAAAACGATTTATTCGATTCACTCTTTCACAGAACCATAATTAACCCCCTGCTCGTCGTCATCATTCATTTTTCGATTTATGTATTTGTATATTCAAAATATATACAAAACCCTTTGATCGAAAATTCAACTTTTTAATTCGATCCTACTCGTATATGCTGATGAAACTCAACACTTGGCCTTAAATAAAACCCGACGTCAATAGCAGATATTCGAAAATCGAAATGTCTTTAAATAATATTCGACTGCATGCATTTTCCGGCTGAACTTTCACAAAATCAATTTAAACTTTTGCCCCCCAAGGCAAATAAATGTAGGTATATCTGCCTTTGAAGTGGCATCATAAATTTCAGCCTACCACAACGGAGAGAGGGAAAAATAATAAAAAAAAAAAAAAAACTGTCTTGATGCATTATATTTTCGGCTTTCCTTTCCTAAACTCTATTCGTAATCTATCATCAATAAAAATTCAATCTAAACTGCATGGTACCAATACAACATCACATCAGAGGCAGAGCAGGTTCAGGTTACCCCCTCCCATTACAATTGATTTCACATAAAACACTGCACCCCGGTTTGGGTGTGCCTGTGCAAGGATAGACCAAACAAGAGTACCACATTTGAAAATAAATCCATAGCGAAACCAGAGACCAGACCCCACCCACCAAACACATGTAGTTGTGTCCATGCCCACGTCACAGGGCAACTTAATTCTCTCAGAAATATGTGCACACTCAGAGTGTGGTCCGCCTGGAATGGGTACGCTTATAATTCTGACCATCTGCCTGCGTCCACTCTTTGAAGAAATAATAGAAATTCAATGGAGATGAGGATGAAAAAAGGATTAAAATGCATTTTCCGCTTGATCGGGATGCTCAAAAAGAGAGGGATTTCCGATATTCATTTTCTTTGCCGGGATTTGTTTTGCCTGCTTCTTATTTTTTTGTTCCTTTTTCGAAAACAAGGAGACCAATTGCAAGATGAATTTCCGATTTAGCGAGGAATCGCTGGGGGATTGGTCGGGGAGAGATTTGCGTAATGAATGCAATTCGATTATGCACGTTTCGATGGGGAAGTAGATTATTTGTATCCGGGAGACGTGAGGTACTCAACTGCAGAACGAGAACAGAAATTAATAATTAAAATGATTGTGCAAAGTAGCTATGGAGTGGGGAAGTAATGGGTTTCGATTGTTCATGGTTATATCATTGTCCTGGTGAATAGAGCGTCGATTATCTCGGTATTCTTTCAGTTCCGTGCCAACAAGGAGTAAAATCCCTGCTCGTGATACTTATGGAATGCATACGTAATAACATTGACTCTGGATGCTTTCACAGCACATGCAGGGGATGCTGACGCAAAACACATCGGTAGCGAGTTTTGACGTCTGACAGCTGTGATATAGTCAAGATCGAAATTATTGGCTAGTGTGGCATTGACACTCATACGTCTACTTATGTGAGGGAATACTTTTACAGGTACATTCAATTATGGAGCGACACGTGTTCAATTGACAGTGAGTAGCACTGCTTGCGAGAGAGAAGGTGGGCTAATCTCCAGACAAGTCAAACCAGTCACGAGGGGGCGTCGTCTACACATCATTGCGGGTATGGTTTGCAAGGACGCCCTCGTTCGCAAAGCTTTGTTCTGACAATTAAAATTCTTTAATGTGTCACCGCAGAGAGTTGTGCTCATTTTCAGAGTTTTCACAAGCCAAACTTGGTACTCAATTAAAGAAATACTTGGTACTGCCGAATTAAAGAAATACTAACAAATATTTTCCGCAACAGGTGCATGTAACCTTGGGCTATAGCTTCTCTCATTTGTGTAATTTTTTATTTTTGCGACGAATAAAAGAGACCTACAATTTTGTACCGAGTCCGAACGGCTGAATTGAGAAGCTCTTTCATGACAATTATACTCTCGGATGTTTGTCAGAAGTTTGTCGAACCCGAGACCCCTCCATCTGTTTGATGGCTCCTGTCTGAAGCTTTGTAAATACGTGTTGAAGCCGACTAAATACTTTAAAAAGAAAAACAATATTCAAAATAGTCTTTTGATATTAAGTCAATATAATATATATATAATTCGAAAAGAAAGAACAAGTTTTCACGGAGAAAAAATAATATAGTAAAATTGAAAAAGATAATTTTTTGTTCCTATTCTTATTATTATTAGGTATTACCTAGTTACCACGTAAGTATACAGTCCACGGACAGAAACAGGTTATCGAACAGTAAGTTTTCAGCTTGGCATACTTGATGCCAAATCTAGGCCTGTAGTCACACCTTTCGAGCGCTTCCAACATTTTATAGTCCATTGACTGTTTTGCAGCGGTATTTAGTAGCTGTCCAATCCTTCATTACAACCACGGGATTAGAGAGTGTAATACCATGTTCCCACCAACGTGGGAACTTATAAATTACGTGATTTATCATAAATTTTCGTGAATAATATTTACGTGATTTATACGTGTTTAAATATTAATTACGTATCTGTCATCGCAAATACACAGAAAATAATATCAAACATACCTGTTATTAACTTCAGCACTTTATTCAGCAAACAAAAAATAATAAAAAAACTGCCAAAAAAATTATTTCAAATTCAATTTTCCAATTTTGTTCGTGTTTCGGTGACTTTTTGATATTTTTATTAATTAGATACAATCAAAAATTGTTTTATTCTTGGCAGGTGTGGCAACAAAACAGAAACAACCAACAAAAGAACTATCTTATAAAATTGAAAGTTGGGCACCCAATGTCAAAGTTGACAAAAATGTCACACTAAATCACGTAAAGTTCGGTGGAGACGCCTTTCGTGATTTATAAATCACTTTGGCTAATTACGTTGGTGGGAACTTAGTAAATATAACACCCTTATTGCGAAGATCAACTATCAACCGATTGACGTTGCGAAAATGAATTAATAAAATATTGTGCTATTGTGAATGCCTTCAAAATAATTCTATTATTGTGAATGGGAATGTGCGTCTGACAGATGTTTTTTTTTTTTTTAGGAACGTAAAAAAATCAGAAAATCAATAAAATTAGAAACAAAATATAAAATGACTTCAACTGAACTATATTTCTTTCATCAACTGCAAATTTACGATTGAAAGAAAAATTGACAGCTGACAAGAAAATCGATGAAAATTGTTGTTCGCAATACCGATTTTTTTCATTTACAATTTTTTTTTTTTTTTTTAAATCACAATGTAACAACAATATTGACAGTTGACAGTACCTTTTAATAAAATTGATTGATAAATTTCAATTAATTGATAGTTGATCTTCGCAATAAGGGTGTAAGTCTCAAGGCAGTCCAAGCATCACTTACTTACACAGCGATGATGAAGATATTTGAAGAACTTCGGATCTTAAAACCCTGAACCCTGAACCTTTGCGAAAGTGAAGCCTACCAGTAAAATCGGATTCATGGACTGCGTCTATAACAGGTTCCACTTGAAACACAATGCTTTGATCCTAAAGACGTACACGTTTTGATTTACTCAGCGATTCGCGAATCTTCTCTTCTTTGATCCGTCTGTATATATATATCGTAAAGGAATGGGCTATATTAGCCCGTCTTAATTTTTCCGTACTGGGATAGGCAGTTGAGAAACGTCGTATAAAGGGTATTACTGGCCTGATGTAGTTTGGTTGGGAGAAAGGATGTATCGATTTAAGAACTTATTATACATTGAAGCTTGAAAATATAACCCCAAGCTCTGTCGATGGATTTATCTTCATTACACTGGTGGTGCAAATTAACTCTAGATTTTAGTGGCCATTAGGTAAGTGGACTTGATGCATTCCGAACCACGGGGATATGCGTTACGGTTACTAAAGTTGTTTATTAAAGAGATATGTACATGGGGATTGAAAGCTTAAAATGAAGGATCCCACTTATGGCGTAGTTCCTTCGTCAGCAAAGCCTTTTTTAGTATATCACCTCACCTCTTGTTCTGACAAACTTCAACCATTACATAGATGTTTCCCTTCTTTCCCTCAGGGATAATCGGCTGCATTTTCGGATACCCGGCTTAGCTCTCACTCTCTGAGTAAGTACTTTACTACTGCAACGATTATTATTTCCTGGGCTAAACCAACAATAACGTTGAAAAACAACTGCAAGTTCACAGTCAAGGACCCTATACAAAAAAAAAACATACTTCTTTCTTCCCTTTCTCCAGTTGGGATCACTTCCGTTGAAAAACAAACAAATCACCTGGGGTTGATTACAGGTAGAATGAAGGCTACAGGACTACAGCCGGACAACTTGCCTGTACTCTTCAGCAGGATAACCGGAGAGGAAAACTCACAAAAAGAAAATTCTTTAAATTAAAGTTCCCATAAATTTCCCACCAACATAAATCAGCCGTAGGGATAGTCACAGTCACAGTCACAGTCTCAGTGCTATGTACACAAACAGACAAACACCCAAGGGTTGGATAAGCGCCCTAAACTGGATAACTATGTGCAGTACGAATGTCGCTGGTGCATCCTTTCGATGCATGCATGCATTTGCTTACCTTGTGTCCTTAGCATTAGGATAAGAAAGGAGAAATTGAGAATTTGCAGGAATTCCATGTTCGCTCAGAGGTTCGCCGCCCCGTGCTCGCAGTCTCCGCTCTGTCGCCCAACTTCGCGTGTGTCTTCTGCTGCCAGCTGCCACACTCCACTCACAAGAAAGCCGGTGCTGCTGCTTTTCCCTCAACTTGATTCCGAATTCGAATGAAATATTACTGTGATGTTCGATATGCTGGCGGAATACATCTAAACCGAATGCTGGCTGTCAAAATCCCAAATCGGGATGATGCATCAGAATGCATTGGGTGTGTTACCTTCTGATAGGTGCTGCCGTGGGTTGGGGTCGGTTAACGTTTACAGACCGTTGAGACTTGGTTGCTTCCTTTCGCAAAATGAAATCCTCAATTTCATCATTTTCTTTTTGTTTTCTGATTTCGTTTACGTTTGATCCAGGTGGTTGGTTGGTGGTTTGGTTTCTCGATCGATTGGAGCTACTCGTGGTTGAACAATGTCCGAGTGCGGGCTGGGGCGGGCCGGAGCTGAAACGAAATGAGAAGGAGAAAAAATCGATATGAAGTATGGAAATTTCTTTGGTTACATTGGTGAAATTGAATTTTTGCGAAAGTGTGTTGTGTTGCTTTGTTTTGAAGCAGTGTTCGGGGCATTTCGAGTTCATATCGAATGTCAGTCTTCGGGAAACTCAATGCAGTGTGAATGCATGACCTGAGGTTACAAGTTTTTCGTAATGTTGGTTGGATTACTTTTAAATAATTATTTGCCAACTACTCGAGAGCTATAGATAGGGTAGGTGTGTATCTGCGACCTTTGAGAACTCAATCGAAAATGAATACTGGAAGTTATATGCTTAAAGCAATTTTTTTAAAGGAGCGCGAACTTTTGGTAATAATGGTTATATACTGCCAAACCGTTTGTATTTGGTTTTGGATTATTTTAATGGAAGCGGGTAGGCCATATACTTAGTTCGCCGGTTGAGTGGGTTCTTGCTCATGTCAAATAATCTAGTCACCAAAAATTGCTAAAACTTTACCGTCATAAGAACTAGGAATGGAGAAATTCAGGTGCTGACGAATTCTCTGGGTGTCCTATCCCTTCCTTGGTCGAGCTTTATATGATTTGTGGCCCCACTGCTGAAAGGAAACTTACTTTTCACTGCACCCTGTTCTATATACTTACTTATATACAGAAGACCAAACGCACCTTAAGCTAGCTAGGACGGGTCGGCTTAGAATAAAAACGGATATAAAACTTAAAATCTAGAAATTCTCCACTTAACTTTATACGACTTTTGGTTCCTACAAAAACTTTATCCTAATTCAATTATTTCGATAGTTAAATTTATTGAGGTTAAATAGTTTCTGCAAGGATTGTGAATCCAGGTAGTAATGTGTAGTTCACTGGGGTCTTATTTGAAAGGGCCGCATGTATGCCATTTAGAATCATTCACCGCTGCACGTATCCGAGTGGTCCAATTTTTAGTGACACTCCAGCATAGATCGTGCTGATTTTGAGCGATGGCATTGGTTAAGTCGGCTTAAAAGGCTTCGGCCAATTGCGGCTTATTCGGAAAAATCTGTGATTTCAGGAAACCACATAAAAAGGTCTAGCAGGGTCAAATCGCATGACTTTAGTGGTCAATTCACATCACATCTGCGAAAGATATCAAATGACTGTCAATCGTGTCATCTGCTGTGTAACATGTAGCCCCCTCCTGCTGGAACCACATGTCATCTGCCTTCATATCGTTTAAGTTGGACTAAAAGAAACCAGCTATCATTGTTTTGTGGCGTACGATTTTGATGAGAGGTGTTATTGTGAATGACCCGCTATTTCGGTAGCTGTCACTTTTGAAGCTTTTATTCTTTGACATTTGACAAGTAGAAACTATGCCATTACTTAAAATGGAACGATACACGCTTCAACAACGCATTGAAATTATTAAAATTCACTACAAAAATGCATGAAAATGATCCGGAATTCCATCGAAAAATCATCTTGACTGATGAGGCCCATTTCCACCTCGGTGGCTACGTCAACAAGCAAAATTGTCGCATCTGGGGCTCGGAAAACCCAAGAGTTATTGTTGAGAAGCCTCTCCATGGACCTTACTTTTTCGAAAATGAGGTTGGATCAACAGTTACGGTGAATGGATTGCGCTATCGAGAGATGATTAATGATTTATTATGGTCGGAGTTGGATGGTATTGATCTGGACAACGTTTAATTTCAACAAGACGGCGCTTCGTGCCACACAAGCAACGAAACTATTGACCTTTTACGGGAAATGTTTACGGACCGTGTTATCTCTCGAAGAGGTGATCACAATTGGCCACCGAGATCTTGTGATTTAACACCTTGCGACTTCTTCCTTTGGGGCCACGTGAAAGATACGGTCTACGCCAACAGCCCAGCGTCGATTCAAGACCTCAAAGATAAAATTCGTGAGGCTATCGAGGACATAGGGCAGCCACTTTGCGATTTGGTTATGGAAAATTTCATGAAAAGGATATGGTCCTGTATGCGTGCTCGTGGTGGCCATTTGGCTGATGTTGTTTTTCATTATTAACGGCATACCTTCCTCTTTATTATGAAATAAACATCCGATCATTTATCACAAAAAATGGCATCTTTCTTTGAATAGCAAAATAACACCTCTTATTGGAAAGCCCTTTAGTGGCTATATTTTCCATAAAAATTTCGCAATTGTGAGCTTCCGTAAATTTAAAGTCGAGACTAAAATTTGTAATTAGTACGGCGCATTGTCATTAGCAACGTCACTTTCAAAAAAGTACGGCGTAATGGCCCCTGAGGGCCGGCTAAAAATCAAAACCAAACAGCAACTGTTTGAGGATCCATTGCAACCTGCTGAGCCTCGTATGGGTTGGCTTCCTCTCCTGTACGGCAGTTTTACTTAACATAACATAAACCGCACACTTTGAGAACTCGACCGAATGTCCATAACCGTCGATATGGAATAAATATATCAACTTTATCCATCAACTTCACGCAGTCGAGCTACACGTGCAGGACCTATCCATAGATTCCAATTAATACATAGTTCAAGTATGAGTGGCTGGGATTTTACCACTCATTACAGTGGGGACGTTTAGCCCACTTGCTGCCAGTTTCAAAAATTGGGGACGTTCAGATACGTAGTTCATGTAAAACGTCACCTAAATTTGTCTGGACTAGACAACTTAAACTGTTTTTGTAATTTCGCGATCAGCGTTACCGTTGTGCAACTAAAGTCGAAATTGGGCGCTTTTTCCTGAGCGTGTCACAATTTTTCGCTATTTTGGCCATTTTTATTTGAAAATTCTTCAAAAAATGTATTTAATAAAGTCGTTTAAAATGTAGGATGGCTGCCTATCACCACACTGTTACAGTGTTATGCCAGCCAATGCTTGTTAAATATCGTGCTAAAATTGTAAACTTGCAGAGCAGCTTCAGAAATGTCACCTTTATCTCTCACCGACCCTTTTCGGACTTTTGTTTATTTTGAATATGACTCTTCGAGTTGTCAACGGAGTATGGAGGTAGGATTGGCTTGACTAGATTTATCGGCTACCTCTCCATAAACGTCAACTGAACAAACTATCCAAGTGACCACTCTATGCTATTAAAAACTGAAATACACCAACGCAGTCAGCTGTCAGACGCACTAAACTAGAAATCCGAAAGTCCCACTGTAGCATCTTCCGATAGAGTGATGGCTTTTGCGCCACCTTGTGTTTCTGTTAGTGTTAACTAAATTACTGACTCGTTTTAATCAAATACATTTCGCCTTCCCAAAAAAAAAAAAACTTATCTCTCTTCGCTTGTCTAAACTGTTACGCAATATTAAATATCGATTCAGAAACTGAAATTGTATTCTGTTTATGGGAGGTCCAAACACAAATCGATTTCAATAGTAGGATTTACCAAATTGTTTGTTAAAAAAAAATCCACTCCCACGTACATTTGTACTAACGACAGTAATTGCTAGCACACAGCGGGATGCAATCGAGCTGAAGCTGATTACATTTTTTAAAAACAATCGTGAGAGGCATCATTTCGGATCTCAAAGGTAAACAAAACTTTGTCCTTGAATTTTCCTCTCGGGCGGCTATAAATATCTATTTCAGTTGGTTTCTAATAGAAACTTTTGATTGGATTGGAGTGGAAGGTGGAACCGAAAAAAAGAATATTTTTTTGAATAAGTTATTTCAAACTTAAATGACTTCTGGATGCGGTACCACGTTCTGAATTTACCTATGAGTTATATCATTTACAAAGAATCCGCAAAGCGTTTCATGGTCAGTTAGAGTAAACAGTTTGGATTATTTAAAAAGCACATGTCATGTGCCCGCATGTTGACCAGGCAGATTTTTTTCGTGACTTGCACAGAGGCAAGTGTCTTTTGAGAGAAAGCAAACAAATGGTTAATGCTCAAGGCTAATGTTTTTTTTTTCTATTTGAAGTGGTTCCAAGGAAACTAGATGTACCTACCTATTCCACTCTTGGAGGTAAAGAATATAGAATTATCAGGCCGGTTCAAATTTATTTTCGTCTTGCAAACGTTTTTCAATACGTTTCTTTTAAAGGGAACTTCTGTGAGGTAGACAAAATCTGAAAGTCGGCCATACGACTTGGGATTTCATAAAATTCTTAAATACTAATTACTGTCTGTTTGACAAAACAAGTTCGTTTTCATGAAGCAAAGAGGCTAAGACAGACTTATTATTTATTGTCGGCAAACTTTAGAAGAAACCTATTGTTGG
Source organism: Cheilosia variabilis (assembly GCA_951230905.1). NCBI lineage: Eukaryota > Metazoa > Arthropoda > Insecta > Diptera > Syrphidae > Cheilosia > Cheilosia variabilis. The sequence continues at coordinate 59,072,578 of OX579677.1, read as the reverse complement.
GAAGCCTTGAGGGCACCGCACCATTTGCAGCGATGTTTGCTCTCGAGTACGGGTAGAGGAGGAGAGCCACTTCCACCCGTGCTCACGATATTCCAAAACTAAACCAGATCTCCTTTCAAGTTTGTCGATCCTAAATTAATGCGCAATAGGTTTGTGTATTACAAAACTTCTCAAAACCATTCGGTTTTTATTTTTTGAGACGGCTTAATTGAGAAGAACTTGACGGCTTAAATATTCACCACTAGCTCTTTTGAATAACAGTATGTTTTTCACTATTTGAAAAAAAATATATTACAAATGCAAATTATTTGTATTAAGAAGCTATTCAATATTTATTCAATTTCGTTAGCACTAAGGTTGTGACAAGCCGATGCTCTATCGTGTAACTTCTTTAACATCAACCTTGAATCGGTTATACGAAACTCACAAGACAATATCAGAGGTACAATTTTCTGTTCAACTGCTTGCATATTCTGGTGAAATTGACATTATCGGAATATTGCAGCGAGCTGTCAGTGGCGCATTATAAGTATTGAAACAGAGGCAAAACGAAGTACATATATGCTGTCAACGAGAAAGGACTCTCAACATCGACCACTCGGGCAAAACGTCACGATGGGCAAATATTTACAATTTCGAAGTAGTTAAAGACTTTGACTACACAGAAATCAAACGAAGAATGACTCTAGCCAATCGCTGTTTCGTCGGGCTAAGAAGACATCTAAGAAGTAAAACCCTTTATCATGGAACCAAGGAGATTCTATATAAGACCCTATAATCATCCCGGTCCTGCTGTATGGTGCAGAGGTATGGACTGTGACAAAACGGATGAAAACCTCCTGCGATGTTTGGAGAGAATGGTTCTTCGAGCGATATTCGGTCCAATCACTGAGCCAATCTAGGTAACTATAACCAAATACTGAAAAAGTTAATTAATTCTCAGCTCACCAAATACGATTAATATAACTACAAAAATGTTCTACTGACATATCGATTTTTAGTCGCAGCCATACGTGGAGAAAATCTCTTAATGAATTGACGGATTTTAACAGAAATATTCTTTCCTTTGTGACCTTGAAGATCTCGTCAGCATTTTGTTCCAAAGAAGTCTCTTCTATTTGCTTTTATTTTCGTGAGTAATGCAAACATCCAAACAAAATTCTCCACCACTGATGAAAGAATGATCACTGCATACTTAACTAATTATTTATCCTCCAAATTCATCCCCCCTAAGAACGCATTTTAGAAACTCTTAAAGGAAGACAACTGAACTAAGCTTACTAAGAAGAAGAAGTGGGACAGCTTTTAATACAACAAAAAATAAAGGAACCCTCTACAGACTTTTTCATGTAGTGCCCAACGCTTAAAAGAGCAGTTAGAAGATCCCATCATGACGGTCTTGGTAGCTTCTTTTCTAGATAAATAAAACTATACAATCAAAGTCTCTTTCTATACCAAGCTTATTAAAAAAAAAATAAAAAAAAAATAGCTGGCGCAACAGGTAGCTACCATAGGCCCCTAGCTTCTCACAAACATCCGTTTATTTTGAGTTTTTCATATTTGTGACGAATGGAAGGGATCTACAATAAAAGCCCTTTCACATACGATGTTTGTCAGACGTTCGCGAGAGGTGGCCCAGACGAAAAAAAACCTTAAGTTGGAATTTAGGTTTTTTTCGGGAATCAACCCCTCGCTTATTAGTCCAACACACTAACCACTAAGAAGAACTTACTTCGTTCGGGTTTTTAACCTCGATTTTCCAGATTGAACAGTGGACCGAATTTTTGCACAGGCTTAATTCTATTCCGGTATTCACCTTGTCTAAAAGAGATGATAAACAAACGCAAATGCTTAAAGGCGATTAAAAGCTATCCCTTCCTTAAAAATCTGTGAATCAATGTGTGACCATCCCTGCGGAAATACAATAGCATTCTCTCATGAGTTTTAAAGGGTAGACCTTTGGTGACTACAAAAATTGTACAAACTCACTGACCGCCAAATACTGAACAGAACCTTCTTTAGAATTCAAGCAACTTTCAAATAAATTGATCGACGATTTTAACACCTGCATTTGAAAACCTTGGGCTGGATTAAAGACTTAGGTCTCTAGATCAATCAAATATTGCTAAGCAGTTTTAGAAAATAACTGTAATCTTCAAGCTCCCAGATAAGAAAACATATAAATTGCTATGTCAAACTGTTGTCATTATAACTGAAAAGCAAAATTGTCAATCATTCCTACCGAAAGAATCTCTAGGAAAATATTTCTGTGCAATCGAGTTCCTAAACTCTATTCAGAGTGGCAACCAAAAATTCTGTAAATTCATATGTGAAAGTCTGCAACTTGTGAATTTTCTTTTTGTTTTCCAATCGACTGAACTTTGGCAACAAAAATATTTTTCCATCTGTTTTTTAGAAGAGCTAACATATTTCGAAGAAAGGTTTCATCCTTTTCTAGCTCCTGCTTTTTGTAAGGTCATAAAAGTAATCCGACGTCTTATTTAAGTTTATTTTAAATTTAAACACTAGAAAAATTTAAATAAAAATTAAGAAAACTCTTTCAAAAATCTGAACTAAAAATAATCCCAAGATTAGTGCCTTGCAAGGTTAATTTCCAGATTTTTTCTTAAATTTTCTTGTGGGCCCAGGGAGATAATTTCCAAGTGGATCTGGCAGTTTGATCTGTTTTTAATACGGTTTTATGAGCGATGGAAAATGCGACCTAAAACTAAGAAATTTTAAAAGAAAACTCCTGGATTTCGTGGCACTTAGAAATCGAAATGGACTATGGATGTTGTAACAATTTCAGGAAATTATGAAAATTTTTTCGTGTTTCTAACTTAATCTTCATCCGTGAAAGTGTCCTCTATCGTTTAAGTAATTTATAACAAAGAGCGCCGCATCACTTCCATGCTGTCATATTTCCAGCGGTATTTTAAATCCATAGCCATTTGCAATTGTCCACTCAAATCACACAGCACCAAAAGTAAGACGGTGCAGTATGTCCACATCAATCTGATCCCCTCCTTAGATTTTATCGCCACTTTGATCAGTTTAAATAAAGTTGTTGTCCAAAAAATATGCATCTCAATGTTATAAACTTTAGAGAGATAAAAGAATCAAACAGATGTTCTATCACTGGGAAACAGAATAATTATTTTCCCTCTTACTCTAACTACCAGCGGCAACAAAAAAAAAGCACCACAACTGCTACCATTTTTCAAACACTTCACCCTACGTGTCTCCTGCATGAGCCGAATAACTACTCCCCGCCCTTGAAAAGCGTGCACCTCACCATACTAAACGATTACATGCCAACAGCGCATCATTCGAATTGCAAAATGCATCCTTGAAACAGCAACAAACATAAATAAGAAAACATGGCTTTTCCGGTATTTAACCTTTTGCTTGCCAACGCCAATACCTGCCCAAGTGCAAGACAACTAAAAAAAGAAAACAATTAACCCCTTACCAAACCCCCAAACCATCACTCCTATATAATTTACGTTGGTAGTAAAAAAAGGGACCAGCAAGCGTTAGCCCACAGTCGCTGCCATTTATGCCATTTAAATTCTGATTTACCCGCCCATTTTTCAAACGAAAACAAAATTATTTATTCCACAATATTAACGAGCCATAAAATAATACAGCCATCCAAAGGACGAATAATGGCTTTAAAATTGTCATCCTAGACCCTAATTAAAATCATTTTTACTATCATCAAGGAATTAGGTCTCGTTGATGGGCATTCCGATATTATATTTTAATTAAACTGTCGCCCGTCCTTGGAGGCACGGCTATAAATAATGCGACTACCGTCATACCTGTGTTTGGCCTTTCTATGCATCCATGTGGCAGGAAGCTGTGACTTCATTTAGGAGCATACTTTCGATTTGAGTAACGTGACCCGTAAACTCGAACACTCACTTTTCATTTGCTGGATGTGCGATGCACTTCAGTGTAGGTGGGTGGTGCGGCTGCCACTACCCCCGGTAGGGTGAGCAAAAACAAACAAAAAAGGCGCATCTCAGTTGAACGCTGAATGCAACTCAAAGGATATCCGCTCGTTCGGTGGTACTTTTTTTTCTCACTGCACAGCGCGTGGAATTATATTTCCATTGCTTGGCGCTTAAGGCGCAAGCACATCGTTATCAAACGCGGCACGGCAAGGATATGATGTTTGGAGAGGCTGAGGCACAAATGAAAACAATAACGAATGAATTTTAAATTCATTAAGAGTCCTTCGTGTGAAAAATGGTGAAAGCCGAAAAACTAGTGAATGGCACGAGTGGGGGTGTGAAGTTCCCAGACGCAATTAAGACCACGATGTGTGCATTGTATGCTGTTGGTTTTTCAGTCGACCGAGACCAGACGGAGAATTCAATTTTGGAATTTGTTTTATTTATACTTCTTTTTTTTTTTTTATAAGAGGGACATACATATGTGGACTTCACTTCACTATCACATTAACCACACTCTGACACTGCCACTGACACTGGCAGATTGGTTTGGAGAATTTTCACTGACACAAGGATACGCGTACGCCCGTGCACGACCAACAGCCAAGTACTACTGACACTGTATGGAATGATGCAAACTGTTTACCTAAATTGCGAACTTAAACACGGAAAATCGTGAGAGTTGTAGAACTTCCACCTGCGCAAGACGGAGAGCAGAACGCGGTTCACTCTACAAAAGGAGTCGAATTTTGGTGAAAAACGCATTTGGGTGAATTTTAGTACCTAATGGGAGGGGAGGAGACACACTCTCTTGACTTTAAGGATTTGTGTGAATCAGGCTGTCCCCTCAGGCGGCAGCCAGCAACACGTGGGTAAACAAAGAAAGATAAACAGAGCCGGAAAAAGCAAACAGCTGACAGACGTTTGACATACACTGAGAGACGATATGTATCTGGAACGTACCTTGAACATGACTTTTTGGTATACTGGTTTCCAGCTCTTCGTGCATTGCTTTGTTGATGGTAAATTATTGGTGTAGATTTACCACTGAATGCAGCGTGTTTAAAAAGGTTGCGAAATGGGAATACAGGTGACTGTGCCGTATACGTAACATTGTTGTTTCAGGATGATAGACGGATTTTCTTAATATTTCCAATAATGATATCCTGACATTAATTTGTTAAGGATTCTCCCTCTTATTCCTGGATAACTCTCTGTTATCCTATTAGGATACGTAAGGTATGGATAAAGCTCTAAGGGACTTAGAGTACCTATATCGGATTGTCATCGTCCCCTTCTTGAAAATATTGAATAAATTTGAAATGAATTTTATATCCGGTACTTTTGGATTGGTACCGTATAAATATTCGAATTCCTTATATTAAGCGAGGGCTGGGTAAATTGTTAACTCGAAACGCTCTTAAACAGATACCGCAGTTTCGGTAGTCTTTCTGTAGCCAGTAGCTGCAATTGAAACAACTGTACGAATTTGCTTTGAGCTTTGCATTGCCAGTTTCAATAATTTAAGAGTCTTTCAACTGAGGTGATAGGTCTTTCAATGGAGTCTTATCGGTTCCAAATTATATTTTTTTAACAAAGCAGCGTTTGATGCTTCTTGGACTCTTAGAATTTACTCAAACCTATTACCAAATTCCGGTTTTAACCAACTTTTTGCTAATGCTAATTGAGCTGCATTTTATGTTTTTAAAACATTCAAGAGCATACCGATACCAACGATGATTCCCATAGATTTAGATTGTTACTCCAAATAATGTCACTGTTTCGTAAATCCTTGTGTACTTCGCAAAATACTTTGCTTTCAGATCCCGAATCCTTTGAAGATAAATTTTCTTCTCCAGCACACAATTTCCCTATTTTACTATAAAACATAACCACTTTATTTCAAAGAAGAAAAATGTCTATCGAAGACCTACCCCATCGAAGACCTACCCCAGATTGATTGTACCATGCTTCCTTGTTTGAGTAAGTCTTCAGTCATAAACCAACGCAAATCCAACCAGCGACATTGAACAAGAAAATAAATCAAATTAAATCAATATCCCTTATCAAATACTGCAGCAAGAAATTATTTGCTTCTTCGCACGGCATGGCATATATGCTCTCTGCATGAAGTCAATTTTCACTCAATCGAGTGGAAAATCCTACTCCTTGCTCATGTGAGTACACACAGCGACAAAATATACATCAATCGCTTAATAGACCTTGAAAATGGAAGCTCCCACACCACGTCGATGACGACGACGACGACGAGGAAGAATTTTCTATAATTCCTTGTAAGTAGATTTTATTTGTGTCGGCAATTTTTTGCGCTTAACGCGTCTGTTGACTTTTTCCACATGACATGTTTTTTTCGGTTCCGGATGTAGCAATATAAAAGGGAAACATTGCCGAGGAAAGTCGGGGAATACTCGTTTGGGAAAAAAAAAGTCTTTAATTTTAAGAACTTAATGTGGGGTGTCTCCTGACTGGTTCAACATAACAAATTAGATGAAAGAACAGGTTTTGATTTAAAATGCTTGGGAATTTCATTGGAAAATTATGCGAAGCAGAAGTTCTGATTGTTGATATAACTCTTTGCTAGTGGGACAATATTGGGACCACAATCAGAATGAACAGTAATTCGTCAGTCTTTTGTAGAATTTTAGCTAGGCTTTAAATAAATATTTAACTAACCAGTCGCAAGTCGTTGTTTATTGCAGCCATGTAAGTAAGCTTTAAAAGGTGTACCAAGGGATAAATAAAACAATCGCTTCCTTGGAAATTAGATTCCATCCACCGAAGACTCTAAAAATGTACACCCCTTTCTAAAACAAATTTTCTATCACTCTGTTGATCAGACCAGACGATAACCCAAAAATATGTCAACGGGATTAAACTACATATATCGTTATTTGGGTAATGGTACGAATTGATTACCTTAGGAATTTGTGGCTCTAAAGTACACGATAGCTAATAGCCCCCTACAAGATCTAAAACATGTATTGCTACTTGAGTTCATAATGCACATGCGGAATGCAGATTCTCAACTTTGGACGATAACGTATGCCAAGTATATCATGATAGTTCCAAAGAACTTGCAAAAAATAGAAAGTTTCATGAGACTCAGTCGTGCAAATTTTTTTTATTGAAATGGCTCTACTTACTGCACTAAAGATGACACGCAAGTTGAGGTGTCTTTTCTTGCTCAACAATGTTGCTATTGCTAATGAAAATTATGGAAGAAATGCAGCTCAAAATCGAACTTCCAAGCCACTCTTCATGCCGTCATTTTATGAAGGATCTGGAAACAAAAAGTGAACTGATAGGTGGCTTGTAATTGCTTTCCATACATTTTTTGTAAGAAACATACAGTACAAAAAGACAGTTTTAATTTAAATATTTTATGCATTAGAGCTATACTTTTCTTGCTAATTTAGTTGGTCTTTTAAAATTATTTTAAGGTTATTAGTTTTTTCGGTATTTAGTAGTGCGGTACAGGAAATGGACGACGCTTGCGGTTACGATAAATAATGCTTTAATTGTTGAAAATTGTTCGCAATGTAAGAAACGCACTGATTTCAATTGCCGTACATTTTTAGTTTTAATTTAGAAACGGATTATAGGAAAAATATGCTGCAGTAGAACTAATTTATTTTTTATAATTTTAATGAAATATATAGATTTACAAAAAAATGTCCTTGTTGTGTAAATAGTTTCTTTTTTCTCTTTAAAAATATTTGTGGTCCATACTACCCCATTCATGGGTTTTGTCCCGCTAGTGGAACTAAATGAATTTTTGAGATTTTTTTGTATTTTCGGTGTAGCTCCATACGTCCTTCTTAAACTATTTCTATCCTTTACGGCGAAGTGGCTTAGTCATTATTGTGTTGGAGGTCTAAGCGAGGGGTCTCAGGTTCGAATCCCGAATTCCAACTCGAGGCTCATTTCACTGCGCCACCTCTCACGAACGTCTGACAAACTTCCAACTTTCTCTCCGAGAGTATAACTGTCATGAAAGAGCTTCTCAATTAGCCGTTTGGACTCGGCATAAAATTGTAGGTTCCTTCCCTTCGTTCCGAAAAATTAAAAATTCACACAAAACGAATGGTTGTGAGAAGCTAGGCCTGGGTCCCTACGGACCTGTTCCGCCAACTATTTATTTTTTTATTTATTTACTATTATAACGTTCGAGGATAATGATCTTATTTGCAAATAGTTTTGTGCTCAAGTGTCCTTCTTGCCTTTTTGAATACCTCACAATTAGAAGATATTAAATTTTGCTGTTCCATTTTTAACTCACTTGCAGTTGCTAGGTCCCATGAGCATATCTATCAAAAAAAAATAGACGCTAAATGCTGAATGGCACAAACATTTTCTAAATTGATTGGACTTAGTTAAAATGAAATTTTTGTAGTTTGTGCTGCTTAAATAATTAATTATATAATTAAAAAATCCTACCAACGTCGTTTCTATATTTCAAATAATATAACGCATTGATTCACTTTTCCAAAAACATATTTACCGACCACCATCCACAAATCATTTTCCACTTGAACTAAAAAAAAAAAAAAAATATTCATTTTCAAACATATTTGATAATCCCCACATTTTAAATAGGGTATGATGGGTATGATCCAACAAGAGTATATAACTATCCTCCTTGAATTAGCTCTGCGGTACATCGCATATAGGACTTACTCTTGCGGCCGTAGGTATCCTAATTAAATATTTGCGTTCCGATTAAATCATGTAGCTACATGGTTGTCGTTATTACAGATAAGCTATCATTTTCCACGCAAACAACATGTATCCCTACCCCCAAACCGCCCATTAACAATATTCAATTAAAATTTACGCACAAACCGTGTGTTGCCGAAAATGTCAATTATCAAAAAGGATTATTTGAAAGACACTGCCACAGCGAGCTCAAAGGAAACAGCTGCTCCTAAGGCGCAGAGCTCATTTACTACTAACACACATGGAAAATAATTGAGCAATGCGCCTTTATGTGACATGTGTGCGCCTTGTATCTGTTTTATTGTTTTATCGCTTTTGATCGTTATTTCGTATTTAATTTAACATTAAAGACGTCATGTTGTAGGTTTTTCCATGCCTTGGCATATTATCCAATTTTGCTTTATGGTAGATACTGTGTCGCATCTGGTGTTTGGTGAGTATGGTAGCAGTGTATGGAGCATAAGCGACTGAACGGAGCAGATAATCTGGGTTAAATTCATATGGGATTAAGTGGGTTGGAGAAGTGAAACAAAAAGTCAGTCGAAGGAAGCAGGAAAATCTGTGAAATTTAAGTCTTAAATCGATGTCAAGGTTTTTTTTTTTTGACAAATGGAGGACAGTTTTTTCTCTTTGGAATTTGTGTCGGTAAAGGTTCATTTCTACGTACATTTGGTATAATACGGACTTAGTTGAATTCAGGAAATGACAATGTCGCCAGGTAATGGAAGGTTTATAAGATTTTGAGGTTCTCAAATTTTTTCCGGACACTATTCCTCATATTAATAGAATTTAAGTAAACATGATGGCTGAAAAGCGGGTTCATTCGGAGGTACTCATGTCGAATGAGCTTCAACTGACATTAGTAAACGTGTATTGAAAAGCATATTGCTTACAAAAAAAAATGGAAATGGTCTTGATTGTATACGTATTCCGAAGAGCTAAATCAAATTCCCTCTTATATCAGTTCTTCTATTGGACGTATGTCAGAATGAGATTTAAAATATGTTTGGTCCTTCGAGCCGGACTTGGAACAACTATTTATGAATCTACATATTAACAGTGCAGCAACGAAAATACAAACTTTGATGAAATAGCAGTTGAATCTGAAACCCCTCGCTTAAAAGGCCTACACACTGAGCCTCTGTGAGGGGCATTTAGCACCAATGAAGGGCGAAAAAGTCAGTTCTCATTTACTTTCAAATAGAGTGGTCCTATAAAACTTGTTGCAGTTGCACCATCTTAGGTGCCCAGCAGATAGGAATCTACTAAAATGTTCAATTATTTTCACTTATGGACAAACACTTTGGAACCCGCATTTCTTATAGCTTGTATTGGAAGAGGTCGCACTTTTTCATGTAACAAAGTTCCGAAAGAGTACAACTACCAGCATTCATTATATTTTAATCGATCTCTGGTTAGAAACTTCGATCAACATGAATTATAATTTCTTTTTACAAATCACTTCATTTTAATTAATCCCTATATGGCCAAACGGTTCGATATAACGTAATTTAAGCCACAGAAGCATAGGAAGGAAATTTTCTAATTGAAAAGTATCCTTCGATATTAATTTCAATCGGAAACTAATCTCGATCCATAAGTCAACGCTCTCTGGTTCTTTAATTAAAATTGCAACCCAGAGTAATAACTATACCCATCATATACCGTTTAGCTTTTAATAAGTTCTTTGTTTCCCACCGAAAGGGGTAGAGAAGAAAGAAAACTTTCATTATTACTATACTTCAGCTTTTTGTGTTATGAATCAAACATTCTCCCTTGTAGTACTTGGCGAAAGGTAGAACTAATACGCTTTGCTTTTGTCCTAACTTGGTACTTGGTAGGAATATTTTCTTTCTTTCTTCTGTCGGACATTTGCAAAAATGAAAAAGAAATATTCTCCTTTATATGCACACGAATGAAGTTTCACATACATGATGCTGCACAAAGAGGCTGGCCATTGTGTTCGGGCTACACAACTGAAATGGGCCTGGTTGCGAGGTTTAGATTATTAAAGGTGATCTCCCACTTCCGTGCAGAGGGCTATCAGGAAGTGCGGCGATTGTCTAACTGTGGGAGCATATACTATTCGAAACAGCAAACAAGCTACGCAAACTCATTTCTCATTTCTTAAAGAATAAAGTGTTTTAAATAAAATCGACTCAGTTCAATAGTTCACACGAAACGAAACAAGTTTTCAACTCTTTCAGAAAGTTTCTCCCCCCCCCCCCGAGTTCGCATTTACAGTTCGGCTAAGGACACATGCATGGTATCACGTGCAAGTGTTTCAGATTTCGAAACGTGCCGACTTTTCCGAAGCACTGTTCCCTCCGAGCTGCTTAGAAGTACTACACCGTCCACGCAGCAAAGTTAAGCAAACCAAATAAGAAAAAGTCGAGTCAATAAATTAAGTTGTTGCGGGGGAGTTTTGAAAAATGTTCAAAACCAAAGTCATAGTGTTTAAAAACCAATCGAAAAATTACGCAGTGTACGGTGGCACTGCCACTGTGGATGCTGGATGACCCACTGGGCTTTGGGCAATTTCCAACGAGGTTCAAGTCAAATGGAGCCTAGAGTTGACCTTTTTACGCGAGTTAAATATTTTTGAAAACAGTTTTCAAATCGCGTCGTCCGTGAAGGAGAATTACTTGGCGGAAATTGTTTTTGTTTTACATGTAAAATCAACTTAATTCCGTGAATGTATAGCTCGTTCACGGATGTGGCGATTCGACACCAGAAGTCGGTTAGTGTTCCTTCTGGGAGCAGGCTTTAGAGCAAAATGGACCATCCACCTTTTCGAAGTTCTTAAGTCAAATTTAGAAACATTTTAAGTACCCATCTGCAATATGAGGTTATGTTTTGGGAAAAGTGCGCTGAATTGAAGAGTTTTTTTTATGGACAGGGTGTCTTAGGGACTTTTGAACCAACAGACCTACCTGAGTACTGATTGTATGAGGCATGCTCACTTCCACTATTCACAGATAGCTCAGTGTTACAAAAATGGCTTTTTTATAAGAGTGACACGAATTAAGTCTCGTACATAAATAAAAAAAGTTAATTTGGAAAAACCAAAAAAAAAACCGACTGACTGTAACAAAAAATAAAAATAAAAAAACAAAACACATTGAAGTACACCTAACTAATTGACAATCGGAGAATATCTATACAAACTAACAAAAATATGCGTTGCATCCTCCGGGGAAGGATACGAATCTACTGACACCTTAATCTTCAAAGTCGGCCAAGCTTTTAAGGGTAAAATAAATTTTTATAAATAATAAATATATTTAAAATATTATTTTATTTTTATTAAGTTTGTTATAAATTAATTTTTATATTAAATTATTTATTTTATTTTAAATTTTTATTCAAATATAAAAAATAAATTAATAATGATATAATTAGTATATTTATTACGTATTTATATATTTATAAATGATGAGTTTCTGTGTCCAGTCAGGTAAAAAGGCAATGTTCGTACGAATGTGTTACCTATATACTCAACAACCGATGGACCGCATTCTCTGAAAATTAAGGCATTTGTTCTAAACAATGAAGGTGGTTTCAGAAAAATCTAATAGGTGGCGCCGTGGATCTACCAGATACATAATCGCCCTGAAATACACAAAAAAGAAAACGCTACAAAAGGCACCCCAAAAGCAGACAAAAATATCACCAAAATACGTCTTTAGAAAAACTCTCCCATTGCATTGATTTTTGCTGAATTTTATTGGGCCATTTCCGATACTTTCTTTCAAGGCTAGATTATCTGTCTACAAATGTCTCGAAAAAAAAACCCAAAAAAAGACTCGAAAAAACATCGAAGATTCAAAAAATCGCTTAAATTGCTTAAAAAAAAAAACACTCCACAAATCAACTCGAAAAACGTATCACAAACGGACGCTTTGGTTGGTCCAAAGATCACATATTGGATCTATGCAATGATGGTTAGACCCATCAGCATCTTCCATTTACACGAAAGTTTGATGCAAAGCAGTCACTACGTTTAAATTGAAGAAACGGGACAAAATTGAAAGCCAAATTTACCTTTGGTCACAATGCCTGTGGAATCAGACTCAGCCTGTGGTTGCTAACTCCCGAATACAAAAAAACGTCAGAAGTATAAACGAGATCACTACGGCGATCTAAACACTAAAAGACAAGGCGATGCTTCTTGATGGAACTCTCACAACCTTTCACGAGCAGCTCCAACAACCTCAGCTAAGTTTCTTCATACACACATGGAAAATCAGCTTGAAATATGCTTGAAATCTAGGCTACGAATTTTCCTTTCCTAATGAGAGGACAGAGGGAATGATCTCTGAGACTCGTACATTGTTATTTTGACGCATAGTGATGTTTTGCGCGCTGCTTTGTCAACTCATACCTCATTGATAAGTTTGAATGCCCCTTAGCACATAAATATGCATCACACCTTAAATTGCTCATGCTTATGATTTATGACCAACCACAATTATTTCTGTGGTCCAGTAAAACCCAAAAAGTTATGTCATTGTGTCTTCGCCAGTTTTGGTGTTACTCAGAAATTTTGTTGTCAAAAAAAATCATTCTTAACCCCATCGCTCAAGTCATATAAATAAGCCCAGCTTCGCTCCAGCAGAAGGCATTTACAATTTAAAATTCGTGCAGTGCTCATCGCATTTTATCAACAATTCAAGATGCACCTGGGAGTGCTAATCGTCGCATTACTGTTTGCTGCAACAGGCGCAGCCAGTTTCTTCGACAACGGTGACTATCCCCGTCTTAATGGTGGTCCGCAAGATCTTCCATTATTCGAAAGCCGACCTAAATGCAATCTGGATCACACAGGGAGATGCAGACCAGCCATAGAGTTTCATCATGCCGTTCTATTCGAAGGTCCAGCAAGATGTCCATTGACATTTTTCGGGAGATGTAGATGGTATCCTAAGGACGAAAGCGAAGAAGAGTAACTTTCCAATCCATTAGGAATATATATTTGAGCTTGCTGGGAAATCCACAAGGTTCAGTTGAAATCATCAAATGGAGTGGTAAAGCGCAAGTTGTTCGCAAGAGTGGTTCAGTTATACGTAAGGTGACAACTTGTTAAAAATAAAATCAGAAAAACTTCTTCTATTTCTGAGAAAAATTGAATTTATTTAAATTTACAAAACGAGTCTAACCGCCTTTTTACCGGCATCTTATCGGTGTCGAAAAATCGATCTATATAAAAAATGCTGTCAGCGGAGAATTCTTTTTTTGGCTGAAAGTATATCCAATAACCCATTTATGAGCACGCTCTGTATAGAAAAAAGTTGTCAACTACTCTCAAGCTGGATTTTCACAAGGTTGCATTCGCTGGGCGTTATTGTATCGATGGAGCGCCACATTTCAACTTTACATACTCCTTCAAGACGTAATGACAGAGCTTGTATAGAGAAATAGTTGTCGTGGTTGTGAGCAGTTGCCCTCAAGACTCATAGCCTCATAGCACATGTACTCGTATAATCGGAGTTTTTAAAAATTCTTTAGTCAGTTTAATTCATGACAAAAGCCCCAACTCGATACAAAAACCTAAGCTGTCCAATCAAAGTGACCACAATTGCCTCTCAATCAGATTCCAATCGAGCAGACTGAATTAACTTCCGTCTGCCCCATTATGCAATCCAAAAAGGAGCAAGCACAACAGAAATACACCCGCATTGTTCGGAAAGGATAAACCGAGTCTCTTTTATGTACTCCTCTGTCAAAATGAAACAATAAATCTGTCGACAGAATGACAAAACACCCAAACGCCGGAAGGAATTTGCGAAAACTAGCTTCCCCTTCTCATTGTTGGAGCTTGTTAACAGACAATTCATCCAGATTAAGATCTCCAAATGACAGATAAAAAAGGATTCACAAGAGTTTTTTTATGTTTTTTTTGTTAGCTACTTCAGTGGTTATGATGATGACTGTTTGAAATGGAATTAAATTTTGTTGAGTCCTGATTGTAATTTGTTTGAGGGGTCTGAACAATTTAACACTTTAAGTTGGAGTCCAGAAATCCTCTTAGAGAGAGAGAGTCACGCTTCTTAGACAGCAAGTCGATAGCCAATCTGTAAAGCGAAATAATTTCTCTCCACAATCTGGCAGTGACCCAAAAATCGACCGAGATACTCCGACATTCATGAGATTATTTTCGTCTGCATGTCTCTGTTATAAATTGGAAAAAACTGATTACCTTCAAAAGATATACACCCAGGGTATGGTGGATTATCTGGATAGGTGGTACCTATGCTTTTCTGCATTAGCATCCCTGTCACGCGCGAGAAAATTTGTTCTATTATCCCTCCAACAGAACGACGTGTCTCCTAGTATAGTTCTATTTGGCTTTTGCTTGAGTTGGATATACTATTCGTTGGATTTGTGTATGCTGGGGATTATGATTTGAAAACTAATGGATGCAGTTTTAAGTTGATAATGACGGGATTATTATTGAGATGAGGGGCTTATAAGTATGAGTTTGCCAAGCTTGATGAATGTTTGCCAGGATGAATGTGCAAATGAAAACAGAAAATATTTTTATTCTTGTGAAGTTCTTTCTTTAATCCTGATGTCAAATCTAGGGGGTTTCAACGTTTTTATTTGCCTTGGAAACTTGAAATGCTTTTACACAGATTTTGTCTTAAAGGTCGAAAAGATTGTAGTCTTATAGTTTCATTTCGAATACGCGGCGTGCACTCCTACACTCAGTTTGTTAAGAATACTCGTCTTTTTAATTTTATTGGAGTACACAAAAATTTTAAAAATTGTATCGCGAAAACATAATGTTAGTCAAAAACACCCCCAAAAAGTGGGCGTGACAGAGAATAATTGATGAAAAGAGCTCTGTAAACAACAACGGATTGTTTTTATCTGTAAAACAATTTATCACTAGAAATTTTTGAAGAATGCTGTTAAGGACATACCGAGAGAATAAGAAGTCAAAATTTGGCTCAGGGGGCTAATCTTTTCCATGACAACAAAAATAGCATTCTAATACTTTTAACCCCTAAATGTGCAACTTTGAAAATTATCCTTTGCTTCCGTCACTACGCACTTGCATTGCTATTGCACACTCTATCGACTTAAAAAGCTTCTTAAGCCTGTTCCTGCAGCTCTATGCTAATAGAATGGGAAACCATTTTCCCTTTTCTTAGCTCAGCTATATTGCTTTCTCTGCTTGCGGGAAATTAATTTCTTTATTTCCCTCTTAAGCTCATATTATTTATTGCCCCGGTAGATCAAAACACAGAGAAGCAGCAGAGTGCAAAGAATAACTGTTTCCCAACTCGTAAAGCATCCAACAATCTAGGTCATTTGATGGACGAATTCGATTTTTCTCACTGACAGACGGCATCAATTTATTGCATCCGCCAGGATACTCGAAGACACGTTACCGTAAACCGTACCTATGCCTCAATCTTGATTATCCCGCATTCCGGGTAACGGCAAGCAGTTCAGCTCGTTTTTGATGTCAACACAAATACAGCCAATCAACAAATAAATATTTCCCGCCAGGAGTCCTTATTTGGCCTGACAATGACACCTTTCACCTTTCAGGACCGGCAATCAATGTCAATGATGATGTTGCTATCGTTTTCGCTTCATTCCTTTTGGCAGACATACTTCTTGACCTAAGGAAGTTGAGTGTGGGATTGGGGTTTGTCCGTGATTTTGTTGTAATGTCCCTTTTTGTGTCCCCATTGTCAGCATATTTATTGGAGTGTCAGGGTACTGGTAATCATTATTCTTATCGATACAGGGATAAGTGGCAGTATGATTGGTCCTTTTCCGATTCATTGACTTTGAAATATGCCAATTGACAGGTAGAAATGGGATCATTTGACAGGTTTTTTTTCTTTTAGACTTGGACATATGATGGCATGAATTTAGAGCTTGGCACCGGATAATGCAAATGAAGGGGCTGAATAAATTATAAAACAAATTACGCACAATAATGAGAGCGAGAGTAAGTTTCCCTATTGGGTACGCATATTCGGCTACACTATAAATGTTTAGGTAATTTTGCTGCTATTTGGTTTCCCAAATATGTATGTCACAAAATGATATGGTGAAAAAAAATTTTTTTTGTCTGTTGTCTTTTGTATTTTGTTTTTGTCTTTTGTCTTTTGTCTTTTGTCTTTTGTCTTTTGTCTTTTGTCTTTTGTCTTTTGTCTTTTGTCTTTTGTCTTTTGTCTTTTGTCTTTTGTCTTTTGTCTTTTGTCTTTTGTCTTTTGTCTTTTGTCTTTTGTCTTTTGTCTTTTGTCTTTTGTCTTTTGTCTTTTGTCTTTTGTCTTTTGTCTTTTGTCTTTTGTCTTTTGTCTTTTGTCTTTTGTCTTTTGTCTTTTGTCTTTTGTCTTTTGTCTTTTGTCTTTTGTCTTTTGTCTTTTGTCTTTTGTCTTTTGTCTTTTGTCTTTTGTCTTTTGTCTTTTGTCTTTTGTCTTTTGTCTTTTGTCTTTTGTCTTTTGTCTTTTGTCTTTTGTCTTTTGACTTTTGTCTTTTGTCTTTTGTCTTTTGTCTTTTGTCTTTTGTCTTTTGTCTTTTGTCGATTGTCGATTGTCTTTTGTCTTTTGTCTTTTGGGTTTTGTCTTTTATCTTCTGTCCCCTGTCTTCTGTATTCTGTCTTCTGTTTTCTGGCTTCCGTGTCCTGTCTTGTGACTACTCATTCCTGTCTTTCGTTTTTCTCTCAATATATCGAAAAAACAACTTCAATCCATCAATCTAGAAAAGCGACATACAATTCATACCTAAGAGCACTCGTCCGATGTCACAAACATCAGAAGCACACTCCCAAACCGCAGTCGTCAAACAATAATTCCATCAAAAGTGCCTCGAACAGCGGCTCTCATTTGGGACCATAAAACCATCACAAATCATAATAACTGCGAACTGTTAACCACTGTCCCATCCAGTCGTCCTGCGAACTCGTAATTTATTGCACTTGCCTTGTCATCCGTTTTGTCTGATTTATAGGAGTTATTGAAAAAACGTGACTACGCCTTTTTAATTATAGCGAAACCATTCATTCTCCTCTTAGGCATACAAAACTGCACCCTCCTCCATTGTCCCATCCAGGCAAGCTTTTCAGAATTACACCCCAGGGATGGCAGCCCATCAACCACATTCCAAAGCAAAACTAACAAGGAAAAAAATACCAAGATAAACCAGCAGCGCTTTACTTTAAAGAATGCAACTTTTGCTGGAAAACACTGCAAACATTTACTACCCAATACTTTGCGCAGTTTTACTCTACAGCGTACGGTCAGAGAATGACCTCAAAAATTTTCCTACGACTCAGTCCTCGCCAATCCTCCCTGAAGGGATACAAAACAATAAAAAAAAAAAAAAAAACAGAAAACACGAAAATAACGTCATGAAGCATCGCTTCGGAAACGGACACTGTCCACAGAATGGAACAATGCCACACAGCTTCTCTCTCTCCACCGGACATGGACCCTTAGTGTGTACACTGTACAGCGTTTCGCGGGGCATTAATTGAAGTGGAAATTTATGTTGATGTTCGCTTAACAAGTGGATTCGGTGCTGACTGGTTCGGCAATACCATTCCGGACTGTCGGTCCGATACGCTGCCGTAAAAATCGCATCGGGAAAGTGCTGTAATTAAGTTAAGCATAGTGAAATTAATTTTAAATTATTCTTGCGGGAAATGCAGCTCCGTCGGGTTTCTCCAGAGCCTCACGTTTTAAACTTTTTTCCCAAATAATTACTTAATGCTGACCTCACTCGCATTGAAATACTTCTCACGTTATCGGGCGAAAGTAAATTAGAATCTCCTCACTTAAACACCAATATTTATCCAGGGACGGCAAGTGCCAAGTGTCCTCTCGAAACTTTCGTCAGGATCTTTTGTTAAGGGCGAGGGGTGGAGAAAGAGTAAACAAAAAAAAACTCTCTTTGTCCTGTCGAAAAACACCTTGCAAAGCCGCCACAAAAACCATTGCGCAAATACTACAGAATACAGAACGAGGATGAACGATGGCACGACATAAGTACAAATATATAGTCCTACAAGTTGCTCTCTCGTCGCATCCTTGAAGGTTTTTACGAGTGGGTATTGCCCAGTCCGCCGTCACCCCTCTCGTTTTGTGTGTGTGTGCGGCGGAACAGACCTCGTTAATGCGGTGGAATTAGTTGGGGATTTTCGCACAGCAATGGTGGTAATAAGTTTCACAGATTTTGTATGTAAGCGTGTTGCCACAGTGGTTGAGAAACGTTGACGAACACAGCGCAGCCACATCGAGTTGCCAGTTGTTTGCCAGTGAGTAATATCCGGTGGTGGAGAAGTTTCACTTCTTCTGCTGGTATGGTACTGTCATTTTGCTCGAGAAGAGATTTCTTATTGCAAAAGTTTAGTTCCGCAAAGACTAAGCAAACACTGTTGTCTGTGATGGATGCCTAATTGGTCCACGCGTGGGGCTATGCTCCTTATAGGGAACACATGAAAATGTTACGTACAGGACGCGGTTGTTCTCTAATTCAGCAAATTTCAAAAAGTTTCTCAGGTCGAACTGAAATTCAACGGTTTTTTCACACACGCACAGCACACACATACGTTTTCCGATTTCAACCAAACTTCACAAAAACCATATATAGACCAATTTCGAAGATGTGTGACAGTTTGGTTAAAATCGGTAAATGCGTTAATGGGTGAATCGGCGACAAACGAACACAATTTTAAGGCTCAATTTTTATATATTGGATCATATTTATATCAATTTTATATATTGGACACGAAATAGGGCTTCGGCGATATTTGAAAATATTTTACTGTTTATTGACATGTTCAACATTTTACCAAGGAGCGCAACACGATTCAGCAGCTCATCAAAATCAGAAAAATTTGCAATCCTCATTGGGAGTAGGGTTGTAATTTTTCAGGATTTTGGTGAGTTGCTACGCGAATTAGGAAAAAATTCGAAGAAAGTAGTAGTTGATTGGGTGGTCTCAGTACATATTGCTGCGGGGCCACAGGGTTCGTGTAGGGATTCAAAAAATACTGACTATCTTCAACTAACGATAAGATTTGGAACTGCTTTCGATTATAAATGAAGAAGCTTATATTCAGCGAAAGGGGTGGATTTTTGTTTCTCAGATCTCACACAGACCCGACATTGTTTGGCTTCCAAGATCATGCGACAACATTCGGGTCATTGGATTGGGCTGATCTTAGGCTTTAACCAACAAGCAACTTCAGTTATTTTGATGCCGAAGTAGGCAGTCACTTCATATCTCAAAGCAGCGTTAAAATTTTCAAAAAGGGGAATTGAACTTAAACTGACAAAGGGGCCACTTTGATCATTTTATACAAAAAATGGGAGCCACGGGTCTTGGGGCTTCAGAGGGAACCATCCTGTCCATCCGTGTCTTGATATATTCCGATCCGCTAAAGTTTGCTGTCCCTTCTTGTTGACGGAAAATGCACACTCAAGCTGCAACCGCACATCTCTGGTCCAACCTCATAAGCAAGCAAAGCATGTGCCGATCTTGAGGAGAATATTTTTCGCTTCATTGAAAATATCTGGACCAACTTCTGCGCTTGAGTCATTCAAAATCGGACATCCCAAATGACAGCCGTCGTAAAGCAAAGCCGAGGTGGATAATAATTTAAGAGCTTTAAAATGATCGACTTGAAGTAAAAAAAATTCGCCACACGTTCTACTTACATCAATTCAAAAATATGCCGTTTTTAATGACGCACAGCTTGTTGCCAGTTAGATACCCGGTTTCGACTGGATTTTCTCTACATTAAGTATAAAATGATCCTTTTCCCCACTTCCACGGTTTGTCCAGCTCTAAATGCATAATTTTGATAGTCAAAATCGCACATAAAGCTTTTGTTATTATTAAATTCCAAAAATGGTTAGTAAATGACGCCTCCCCCGCAGCTCAAAAGAGACTTCATTATTGGCCAAACGGATCTGATAAGGAATGCTGTAAATTAAGTTCAAAACGCTGTCTAGTAAACTTTTTAATTTTTTAAGCTTCTTATACAACTTTAAACCAAACACGCTTTGCTTCCCTTTAAGAAAATATTCGATCCGTCATAAAGTAAGACGAATGTCAATCATAAGACAACATTGTACAATTCTCATCCACAACAGGATAGGAACCTCCCTAGAACAATATACATTCAAATGTCTTAAGGAACTTCTTTCGCTTCTGTGTTCTATCTGCCCATCGAAGGCAAGGACAAAGTTGTTCGCTATCCATCTATTGTTTGTGTCCCAAACTTGCTATTTACTCATGAAATTAAAACTTACAATAAAATCCACTTAAAGCGACAGGACAAAAGCTGTTCCCATACCCTTGGATATACGTACTTTGCTTGGTACCTATCGAGCTGATTTTTGTCTGTTTTTTTGTTTCGCTTGTTGACTTTCTTTTCGCAGAAGGAATGGTGGGTAGTCCCTCTCGAGGGGTTTGAAAATTCCAACAGTGAATTTTGGCTTTCAATGGTGGGTACTATTATATTATGTATAGAGCTCTAAAATGTAAGGAAGATGGCTTAAAGTTGGCACACGTTTATTGATTTTCAAAGTAAGACAGGCGGAAGGTAGGCGAACGTATCCTCGAATGGATTACAACCACAAGCATTTCTCCGAATCAATTTCTGCATCTGTTAGTATGATCTAATTTGCATCGTGGGTTAGTTACAATCACATAAAAAAGAACGTCAG
Organism: Cheilosia variabilis; assembly: GCA_951230905.1. Lineage (NCBI taxonomy): Eukaryota > Metazoa > Arthropoda > Insecta > Diptera > Syrphidae > Cheilosia > Cheilosia variabilis. Next base: position 59,051,184 of record OX579677.1, on the reverse strand, counting down.
GACTCTTTTCGCGCACTTTATGGGGATATGGTGGGTTTTACTGTTATGCTGTAGGTTTTACCTTCTCCCAGTCTAGGATAGTCTCATTCATAGACTACGAAGCAAAGGACAAAGCAGAGTCTTGTTTGCCTTGTTTTAAGGAATACTCCAAAACCTCAGAGCAGAAAACCTGAGAAAGAAATTCAGGGTGAATGTTGTCAACGTAATAACAACATGACAAAGTGACAGTCAAACTCATCGACTCTTTTGTGAAGCTAGAGGTATTTTGGGGAAGGCTCCAAATCCATATCGTCAACCTTAAAATTAACGCTGACAAGAACGCTAAGCAATATTTTTAGTCAATCAACTGTCAGGTCCAGGAGCTTGTAATCAAAGCGGGCTCTCAAAATAATTCCCTCATCTGGCGACGTAATAGATAATGCTTCTATGTCAAGTCAACCCTTAAGAACCCTTAGGAGCTAGCAACTGAAGATATGGCGAAATGGCTGCCTATACAAATGACTTTAACAGAAGCTGCAGTGACTTAGATGAAATTTATAGAATCTTTGGGACATATGGCTCTAAAGATCGGTGTGAAGTGCGAACCAGGAAATCAACTCGGCAGTTAACCGATTACCTCTTCTTTTCGATTAATATGGTGAGGTCGTCGTCTACAGCTGTAACCCCTTTTGGTTATGGTCAAAGACTTCATTAGATCTACATCTATTTATAAGCCATCAGAAATGCACAATGCGGACTTTCCTCGGTGGATGGCACTGTGTAGCTAAACGGAACGAAACACCTTATGAAGTTCACTTTCCTTTAAAACGGCTAGGGATATTGTTCTTCATTTGAATTCTGATGAGATGTCATTGTCAGATTTAATAGTAAAGCCGAGGGAGACAAAGTCCCTTACTTTCTCAAAGTTATTGCCTGTCTTTGAAGTTTTGTCCGATCTGTCAATGATGGTACTTCCATTTATTTCAAATGCGCTTACTTTATTTTACACTTGTTACCGGTTATATGCGCTTCGCTTGCAGATGCACCAATGACAGCTCGTTGCATTTACCAGTATTCTATATTGGCATTTAATATTAGAAAATTATATACAAAGTTTATGAGCTTATGCCACTTGATTACGAATGATTGCATACTTTCAGGCAGATTGTTCCCAATTCAGAAAAAGTGACTAGGAATTGTTTTATTGATTTATCTTGGACCGTCTTTCTTTCTTTCTTGTTGCTAGCCTCTAAATAGCAGGCTTTTGTTACAAAAAACAGCACAAAAATAGGTGAAAGTACTGCCCCCTGTGGAACGCATTATATGGTATATGGATCGCACTTCATGCAATCATATTTTGGAACTTAATTTCCAACCTTTACAATTTTTTTATTTCTGATAACGTCTGACCACGCCCAACACTAGTTTTATATCGTAATGGATCGAAAACGCATTACAATAAAAGTTGTGATTCATACTGAAAAACTTGTAGCATCAGTTTCAACCAGAGACAATGCTGAGACCACCAACTCCGACCGATTTCCCGTTACTAAGCCTACAAGCTATATTTTTACGGAGTGGTCACGATTTGGTGCGCTAGTATTGTTACATAGGAATTCGTATTGACAAATGTCACGAAACTTCAAAAATTCCGACTCACCAACACACTCCCACGCGTGAATAGTTTTTTTTTTTAAGGAATAAATGTACATTTGCTTAAAATATTTATGAAAAATTAACAATTTAGATTGGTTAAGGGAAAATAAAAACATTTTGAGGGGGCCAGCGGCAAGAGGATTGTGAGTTGGGGGTCTCAGTATGATTTGTCTATGGTTTCAACGGAGCAAATAGTGCGTCGGAATGAGATTCGGTGATGATTTATTTATGAGACCTTCCACAATGTCCGAGCGAAACACTGTTTTTTTTTGGCTCTGGTTTCTAATGGCAAATAAAAATAACAAAACTAAATTCTCAACATTCACTTTTATTTTAAAATATCTTTTAAACAATAACAACAAGCATTCGACAATAATTTATCATGACTTTGTACTAAGAATTAATAATTAAATATTATGGTACATAATCACTATATGGATGAGGTAATAAATTAACTTTGGACAAGTAGCTGTATTTGAAGTAAGCAGAGTTTAGTTAAGCAAATCAAAATTCTGAACATTGTCTTCGTAGTCGTCCATCTGTAAGACAAAAAAAATTTAAATCAATTTTTTAAATGATCTTAAGTCATATTTCTTATAATAGGCATTTATATTTTTTTGGAAAGCGCAGTGAAAAGCCAGTAAGATCAGCAGCACACTCATTTAAAAAAGAAAAGATTATTACTTCAAAAAAACAATCGCACAATCGTTCGGTCGATAGTTTTTAACAATGAGGCTGAGTTTCAATTGAAAGAATTAATATTTAATTATTTTGTAAATCCATTTTTACCTGTAATTTATGTAGATGTCGGCACCTCCCACGATGATCCACCTTTTTGCATCTAATCCTGGATGGAGCTGATGAGGCAGAAAATATTGAAACAATGAGCAGCAAGACTGCAATGATTGAACGTAGATTCATCTTATATGAGTAGCTAGTGTCGATTGTTTCTTGAATTGCAAACTATGAATGAATTGCTTACCGCAAGTCGGCGCCCATTTATACTTGACCATGACCAGTGCTTGATATCGAAGTGATGTGGTTTCAGTTTTTATGATGTCATGCTGCTATCGTCACTGGGAAAATGTCATGAATGGTGCCAGAGCAAGTACCTATCTATGTGCCTGGGAAAGTTTATGTTTGGATAAAGTGGAATTGATGTCAGTGCTTTTTTCCATAAGTGACGTACACTCTGATTAAATTCTACTGACTAGTAGGCTGCAGCTGCAGAGAGTGGTGGAGAATATTTAATAGAAAAATGCGTGTAAGTGAAATTTTTTCCAACGTTCTTTTTTACTAGTAGAATGTGGTGTCAGCCATTTATTCTGATGCACCAATTATGACATATGGCACCCCACAGTTCTCAGAATTATTGACTTTTCCAACCAATCGCTTGCAGGCTACCCAAGCTTAAAATCAGCAGGCACATTTTGTGTCTTGTAAATCATCGTACCAAATGCAATGTAGATTGAATAACTCTAAGTAAGGATTGATAAATTGTTTATAGCACTTTACTATTAGTTTGTAACTTCATTCACACTGTAGGTCCTAAATATAACTTCTACCAAACCTGGACGGTGTGATCAGTATTTCTGGATCGACCCCCTCTTCGATTATGGTGTAAACGATTTCACGTTGATGACACATTATGGCGTTACGAAAAGGCGCACGAAAAATAAGCCCCAAGCGGAAAAATTAAACAAATTATTTCACAAATTTCGCTTAAGTTGGAACTTATTTCGTAAGAAATATAACTCCCCGATCCCCCAATATGTTATTCCCATATTGACGGTGGCTCTAAAAATATGCAGTAAATGGGTTTATCGCACATTTTGTCCTCGTTGATAAGTAAATCGGTGCAGTTCATCAGCTGTCAGATCTACGCAACTGCACCACAAAACAATCCGCTTGATTTGTCAAATTTAAATATTTCCCTTCTTAGTGGATTTAAAACCACAAAAAACTTGACTTATTTGAAATAAATTTTTGTTTGTTCCTTTTCTACTTACTTTATAAAAATCTTGATAAATGTTGCCTACACTTGTAGCTTTGTAGTGTGGAAAAGTTTAAAACGTTAAAACTTTATTTTTGTTATGGTTGACTTAAACCATTGTTAATTATTAAATTCGCTTGTAATTTTGTTACAAAGAAACCCTTGTTATTGCTCAAATTTACCTGTTGTAGAGGACTTGTTGCTTCGTGGTAGATGCCTCGGTACACAGAGTAATGAAGCACTTGCCTTGTAGTTGACACTATTGCTAGTAATGATGCTTTCAATAACACTTCTCAAAAGATTACTTTACAAATAATATTTACGATTAAATCACTTAAAGAATCAACTGACTTTGTGACTCTTTGAGCGTATATACTCTCATCGAAATTGAAATCCATGCACCATGCACATATATGCATCGAATTTTGTGACGATGTCAAGTTGGTTTCTCGTAACCGTCCATGACGAGTTTACCCTCTTTCGGCTAAACTGCATTATTCATTAATGATGTGTGCGGACTGATAACAGACTTTTCCGTGTTATTTTTGTGTCTCCGATCTGTTCATTCATGCCAATCCAAGAATTCGCTAATAATCACTGTATCAACACAAAAGAAAGTTGTGTCAATGCCTTTTGAAGCCAGGTCGCGGCTAGCCTATAAAATACGGATCACTCTTGCTGAGCATTCGCATTCCGCCTCCAGGCAACAGCTAACGATCATTTGGCTGTCGAAAATGTTCTCGAAGAGTTTTATATTTGTGTACCTCCTGGGATGTGCTCTGTTTCTATCCAACTATGCTACGACTCAACTGGTCGTTGGTCCAGTAAAAAAATATACTGTCACTGTGGAGAATCGTTTTTTAACAGACCTGCCCTCGAGATGTGCACGGGACCACACAGGAAGGTGTGGCAAACAACGAATCACCGAGGACTGGACATGGCCATCGGAGGATTGAAATTTATTACAATTTGTTGAATTTAGTGGCATTGTGGATAAACATTAACCCTCGTATTAACAACGACTCTGTAAAAGTTATAAACTGGATGCTGGAGTTCCGTCAAATTTTTGTACACTAACTGACGCCTGATTGGTTACTAACTTGTAGTTAAATATATAATGCAACTTTAATTGTTTTGAAATTTTATTTATTTTTAACGTTTGTTGCTAAAATGAATTTCAGGAAGGTCTGGCGATTTCGGAAGACCCAAGTAGCACTATTTGCCGTTTTGGTACCACTATTCATTTAACCTTTAGATTGTTAAAGAGGAGAGTCTAGATCTAGCCAGTTGAATTCAGGAATTTTATTTGTTCGAAAATGCTGTTTTTTGGAGACTTCTTCAAAGAGTCGAAAAATAGTTTTTTAGGAGCTACCTCCGCACAAGTGCTTAAGCAGAGGGTCAGTGTTGTTTTCGCTTAAAAAGTCGCTATGTGTATTATATGGGGTATACAGCCTGACAGTGAGGGTTGGGGTCAAAATTCTGGATGGGTCAAAATTCTTTTTACAAAATTCTGCTTTCAAAATTCTGTGCTCGCGCTTTTAATAAAAAAAGACTTGGAATATGTAAAGGTGAGTGTTTACGAACATTTTCCTTAACCTTTTTTTATTATTTGCAAAATTGCAAAAAGACGGAGAATAAATTTTCTTTTTTTTATTTGCATTTTTTTTCAAATTATTTTTTTTTTTTTTAATTTTAACTCCTCTTTTCTTAATGTTTATTTTCTTTTTAATTTATTATATATTTTTCAATAGATATTGATTTTTATGTTATTTTTTTTTCAATACATTGATCTAATTTTTATTGTTACTTTTTAATTTAAATTGTATTTCTATTTTTTTGCTTTTAACTTTAAATTTGCTTGTTGATTTGAGAAAGTAGAGCTTTGCATAGCAGAATTTTGGGCAAAATTCCAACCCGCTCCCTACCTACCAATATGGTCCTCGATAGGGCAGTGAGCTGTGGTCATTGCGGGTAATTCTGGCGATAGATTTAGAATGCGGGCTTAGGAATTTAATAAATTAAATAGTTAAGAACCACTTAAAGATCAATGGGAAATGAATATAATATTTATCAAGAACTGTAAGTTATCAGTATAAAAAACGCGCATACCTCATGATCTCTCAAAAGAGCAAGATTATCAGTGGATAAAATATTTTCGCGATCCTTCATAAATGCGGAACATGATTCAAAAATTATATCACGCAAGATGTACATTTATGTGGGAAATTTATGCATGACCACGCGCACAAAGACGTCACCAAAAAAATTCTGTCTTGAGTAACTAAGTAGGAGTCAATGAGTGACTGGACTTAAGAGGGTTGACGTCTTTAAAAATAGAGTCTGCGGTCGGATTTTGATGTATTTTTACTTCATATGTTCTGATAAAGAATTTCATTTGTTTGTATTTACGTTATGAATGACTAATGTGGTATATGCTGCAGAAATAGTTTCAGCATCGCCTGAGATAACAACACCCTCTGCTGTGTGATTGCAGAGAGCTTTTTTTACATCTTACGCATATGAGCTTTGTCCCTCCACTGTGCGCCAAAAACTTTAAAATAATAAAAAAATCAACATGGAGTTCCAAAACAGTTTAAGAGACCAAATTTTATAACAATCGCACGTGTGGGTACAGTGCATATAATAGCGCATCAATCACAAGACAAAACTTAGACTAACTCAAAACCCCATGCCCACCTAATTAGACTACAACAGCAAACATCAATTTGAACTTTGTCAAAATACATTGCCCACGCCACTCCCATCGGTTGAACTCAAATACTCCATGGAAACTAGAATCCTTCAAATCAAATATTTACATTTCCGTCTCAGCTTTGCCCAAAAATTGAATACAACTCTGTCCAACCCCCAGATCAAAGAAAAAGGAGGAAGACTGAAAATAAAGAAACAGCACCCCCACAACTTGCCATTGTTATCTTGTCGACTTTATAAAACGCCAGCAACTGTTCTGCTGTCACCCCTTATCTGTCGTCACTAAACGACTGTAAACTCGAAAAAGGGTTGACTTAATTTGACGTTCCCCACACTTGTATCACGTTTGCGGAAGAAGCTGTTCATCATCATCAATTAGATGGATGATATGCTGATGTTTGAATTGCCTTCCTGTTCGTATTATGTCGCCGGATGATACATACGTCAACTTCCCCCAACAAATAGCCAGGATCAAGTGACATCGATCTGTCAACAATATTTTGGGGCTGTTTGCTTTGTGATTCCTGCCGTATTTAACCTTATTATAGGTTAAGAGCTCCCACTGAGAGAAAGCTCAAAATCAATAAAAAATCATGGCGTGGCAAATTTAAGGTGTGCTCCTGTCCGCCCTCATCGAAAATTCACTGCCCATCTCTGTGATTTATAACGCACAATATAATGCCAGGCACAGAATTTTATGGCAAACAAATGTCACATTAGCTTCCGGCCTCCGTCCTTCTGACTTGCGAAAAATGGATATCCAGCAGCGACGTCGTCGGTCGAGAGTCCCATTGTTCCTTGTCCCTGTATACAGTGACAACCTCCGGTACACCTTGGAAATTATAATCGAATTATCAATATAAACACTCACACCAGGGGTGTCCTCAAGGTGTGTAGTGCGGACTGAATAAAAGGTAGCCATGAGGTCAGAGCACTATAATACGGGCATAGATGGTGTGTTTCCTTTCACAGACCTGTTGCATGTCGTATATGGTCATAACGACCCCAGAAAAATTAACCTTATCCCAGTCAGCACAGTTTACAGGTGACAATGTCCTTTCTCGAACTGGTTTGTTTTCGGGGGATATCCCATAATCAAGGTGTCGGTACTGGAGCAAAAGGGTAATTAACGTCATGTCACTATATGGCTGCCTCATGAGTTCACTTGGCCAGTGAGCTTACGCAGGGAACCCCATCACACAAGCTTTAACCTAATTGACCTGCGGCTGTACCCGGGCGTGATGCTGTAGGATAAGCGAGGCTAGGTAATGAAGGCGAACATTGTGCTCCCTTACTGTCTGGCAGTAATTTCCACACCAAGTTCGTTGATCTCCTGCAGTGGGCGGATTTTTGTTGCAGCATCAATTGGGGATGGACGCTTTATAGTTCCTGTTGAATATGACAACAGTTCCCACAGTCAACAGGACACCAGAAAATCAAATTCAATTACAGAATGTAAACAAACTTGAACTAATGTATATATATACTCGTACTCATGCTGGTACTCTTAGCCAACAATGTCAAGTATTCTGAAACGTGTCCAAGTGTCAGCAACAATTGACGACTTAAGTGCATCCGAATGTATTCAACTTTACTCCGACAATGTGCACTTAACATTTATTCACTGGGTAATGGGGAGGGGGGGTAACAGTTTGCATCGTCTCCGTTCTTGCCATTGAAAATCTCTGCTCCATGGATAGGTCAAGAATCTCATCGAGCTAACACAATATTGCTCCCCGAAGATGTCCTTACAAGTGTCCATACAGTTTCCTCGAACCAGATTAAGCTTTTAAATATACGATTTGCAGGCGATGAACACCCAATGCATTTTAGACTGAGCAAGATGGAAACCCCATCAGGTATTCAAATTTATATATCAATAAGACATTGTTTCTGGGAATAGATACCTTGTATATAAATAAAATATTTTTGGTAGTCTTGATGCAAGAAAACGTTTACTGAGTTGCTGCACTTGCATATAAACTGTTGTAGCAGACGCCAAACAAACGTGATTATGTTTCAAAAGTAACAAGGACCAGGCTTCTGCATCGTAAACATCTAAAATCGTACAGCTTCTTCTCGAGCATATATTTTATATACCACTTAAAATGTTTGATTATGCTGAATTTCATCAACTGTGTGCCTAACTATAATAGTCCCTTAAACCCTTCACGCTAAATATTTTGTAGGTCACAATGGGTGATTTTATAAGGATAATTTCGATATTGTGAGTTTGTAAAATATAGCCCCTAGAAATGATTATTAGTATCACGCATTGATGCTAAAAATAAAATTTCAGATAGCTCTTGCAGTGCCAACTGAACTCTTCCTTAATCGATAAAGTGGAATTTGTTCAAAAAAAAAATTGTTTACTTAAAACTTTCTAAACCACATCAGAAACGCGTCAGAAAGCTCGCCAAAAATATGTACAGAAATCGAAACAAATATTAAGTCAAAATATCGTAAAAGATTTGCCACAAAAAAATACTTATAACAGACAAATTCAAAACAAAAAATGGAAACAAAAGAGTAAAAGATTCGCCACAAAAAAAAATAATTAACAGACAAATTCAAAAAAAAAAAAAATGGCCCAAAATATGTACAAAAATGCAAACAAATAAGGAGTCGAAAAAACGTAATAAATACTTTAAGAAAAGTAATCAAAATCGTGCTAAAATAGGCAATAACAGACCAAAATTCGCATCGGCAACCGCCTCAGAAAGCAGATCATGGTGTCGAAGAATTGTCCAAAATGTCCTCAAAAACAAAAGAGCAAAAGGTCAGAATTCATGCAGTCATAAAAGTTTGTCAACGGAATGCTCTAAAATCGTTTGTAAAATACACCCAAGCGTGAGAAAAGTGTCCCGAAAACTAAAACGGGTAACGCGTCAGAAAATAGTCAGAAATCGAAACAAAAAAGTCAGTCCGAAATCATATGCAAAATACATTCAACTCAAGCGCCGCGAATGTTTCAGGAAAAATGATAAAAAATTTGTTAAACATCGCTCAAAAAGGTGTCAGAAAGTGGTTCAAATAATTAAGTCCAAAATTACCTTTGAGGGTTTGTCTAAAGCAGGATCAAAATACGAGTCACAAATCTGTTAGATAAACCCAAATTGACACCAAAAATAAACTGAAAGTCGTTTCGGAAATATTTCACAAGAAATTATACCAAATCTTAATAATCGCTTTAAAGTATCCGAAAATGCGTCGCAAGAAGCCTAAGGGAATATGTTGAAGCTGGTCACAGAAGAATCTGCACTCCGAGTTCGTTCACATAAAGCATCGTATCAAAAGCTTAAGAACTGTTTTTCAATAATTGATATTATGTTTCTCACTTAGATGGCGCTTAGGTGGACCTGAGAATCAACCAATAAGCCTCTCCACTTTGCTAACTGCCCCCAGTTGCGGACTCCAGGTTAGAATCGATAATTCTTCGGCCGGAGCGTTGGTGTCTATTTTCCCTACCTGACCCAGCCATCTTAGACGACTGATGTGTACTTTTCTGACCGGGTCAATGTCGCTACAAGCTCGTAGAGTTCGCTGTTAAATCTCCCCCTCCAAACCTCTTCAAGGCTAGTGGGACCGAAAATAACTCAAAGAATTTTGCTTTCGTAGCGACCAAGTAGGTCTTTTTTCGCCTTTAATAACGTCCATGCTTGTGCACCATAAAGTAGGACTGGCATGACGAGTGTCATATATAGAGCCTCCTTAGTATTCCCCGACAAGGCCATACTATTCAACTGCCTTTTTAGGCCGAAGTAACAACAATTGGCAAGCGTAACTTTTCGCCTTGATTTCTCATTCGACATCATTTTCAGAGTTAAAGCGGAGCCAAGGTGGAAAAAGTCCCTAACTACATTAAAACTACTGCTGTCTGTTTTGGTTTTATCAGATTCGCCGATGACATGATTATGATGATTTTTTTCGTTAGAAATGAACCTTATCGCTTCAGAAGATGTAACTAATAGCGCGAAGTGTACCACCACCGAAATTTAATTGCATGAACTATAGTTCTTCGAAGTCCCAAGGATCCTTGGACTTTCAAGCAACCTTAAAGTGCTAAGTGTTCATCTAAAAATGAAGTAACACTGACTTGGGTACGAGGACACATAGGGATCGAAGGCAATGAAAAGGCGGACTCCCTTGCAAAACAGGGGTCAACTGAAAAGTTGCTGGGACCAGAACCATTCTCTTCAATTGGCAGAGGAATGGTTGAACAGCTTGTCCACAAATGGATCACGGCAGAACACCTGAGAAGGTGGTCAACCGTGGAACAATGTAGACAAGCTAAAATGGCAATAAAGTGGCCGACCTGCTCCACTCAAAGAAGAGTTCTAAGCATGAGTCGAGGAACATTGAAATGGGTGGTGGCTTTGTCTACAGGACATGGTAATTTCAGGTATCACTTAAGGAAAATGGGCCTTATAGAGGATGATACTTGTAGACTATGCCTGGAGGAATCTGAGACAGCGGCACATATACTGTGTCAATGCCCGGCATTGGCTGGCAGAAGAATGAGGATCTTGGGACATCAATGGGTCGAGACCCAGTCGATGAAACGGATCTCCCATAAACAGATGCTAGCGTTAACACTAGGAATTGAGCCCAGAGAAGAACTGTGGAGAAATCCAGAGAGTCTCTCTGAGTAAGATTTACAGTGGTAGAGAGACGAAAAGAGACCCGACAATGGTGGTCTGATTCGATTATCTCTCGAAATATATATATATAACCTTAAAGTGCTTTCGGTGGTAATTGGATTTTTTTTTTTTGCTTTAGAGCGAAAATCGCTATATCTTTTGCACCCACGAAAGAATTCCGCTTAAACCCGGATCATAGCTCAGTCGCCGGAAAGTTAAAATGTTAAACGCCGTAGAAAGTGAAACTGATTTTTAATCATCGGTTAAACTAAATCGATTGTAACCTAACCAAAGATTTGACCAATAGTGTGAAAAATAGTGTGAAAAATAAGTGCAGTGCGTCTTAAGTTATTTTTAAATATTCATTTGGACTATTTAATTCTTTACAAACTGATTAATATACTTATATTTGAATGGTGTTCATAAGGAAGCATATAATTGTATTAATTTAATATGTCGAAGTGTAATAAATGCAAAGCCACAATTCGTGGAGAGACTGGCATAGAGTGTGATGGTGTATGCAATAAGGTATTTCATCGCAATTTAAAATGTTCAGGGCTGGATGAATATGCCAGTGGCATCATTGGAGGTAACAATATGGTCAAATTCATGTGTAATGATTGCATGCTTTACATTCAAAATGTGGACTTAGTAGTCAAGGAAATGCAAGTAAATGTCGAAAAAAATTCTCAGTATGTGAAGGAATACAAAGATGAATTTGAAAGGTCACTGAGACATAATGAAACTGAAATAAAAACATTGTTGGAGGCAATTGAAAGTAGATACATGCAACGATTGGGAGAAATGAAAAAAAGTCAAGAATTGTGTGAAAAAGGTATTATTGAGTTGCGGAATATTTGCACAGTTGTTGAAAATTTTAAACAAGAAGGCGAAAAATTATGTGGTGAAATAAAAAAGAGCAATTCAAGTTTATGTAATGAAGTAAACAAGCAAATGGCGGGAAAACAAATGACATATGCTGAGAGTGTCAAAAGGGCTAATGACACTAGTTATGGAAAAGTGTTACCAATAATGAGAAAAGAGGTACCACTTATTATTAAACCTAAGGGGAAACAAAATAGTATCAAAACAAAGGAGGATTTGAATAGCAGAGTGGACCCAAAGGATTTGAAGATCTCAAATATTCAGAGCTCCCACAGTGGAATAATTGTTATTGAAAGTGAAGGAAATGAAGAGCGTAATAAGATTAAAAGTGCCATAGAGGAGAATATGGGAGACGCATATGAAGTAAAAGTACCACCGAAATTAAAACCAAGAATACTTATATCTAATATGAACTTTAAAATGGATAAAGGAGTGATTATTGAAAAGATCAGGAACCAAAATAGTATAATTATGAATAGTGAGCTAAAGTTAATTACTTATTTTGAAAGAAAAGTAAATAATCTGGTAAAATACAGTGCAGTCGTCGAGATCGACGCTGAGTCATTTCCCAAAGTGCTTGAAGCAGGAAAACTAAATATTGGATGGGAAAGGTGCAGAGTATTTGATGGTGTGGACATTTTGAGATGTTACAAATGTAAGGGATTCAACCATATTTCTTCCGAGTGCAAACAAGTGGATGAAACCTGTTTAAAATGTCTACAAAATCACAAAACTAGTGAATGCAAAAACGTAGCAGTAATTAAATGTATAAATTGTAGCCGTGCTAACAAAAATTTAAACTTAGGTCTAGATGACAATCACAGTACGCTTAGTAGATTATGTCCGGTGTACATAAATAAGCTGGAAGTGAAAAAGAAAAGAATTGGGTACTAGCAACTAGAGAAGATAACGGGAATTTATATGAATATACAAGGTCTAACTGGTAATTACGACGTTTTGGAGGAATTGGTACATAAAAACAAATTTGGTTTTGTAATATTGAGTGAAACACATATTACCTCAGAGATAAAAAAAGCAGAATATAAGTTAAATAACTATAGAGTTTTCAACTGTCTGTCGAACTCAAGGCATACAGGGGGAGTAACTATATATGTAAATAAAGGAATGAAGTCCGTTGAAGTAAAATCAAAAGCAATTGATTATAAAACATGGATACTGATGGTAAAAATTAAGTGTGATAGCAAATGGTGGAATCTTATTGGTTTATACCGGTCAGATAAAATGAGTGTCACAGAATTTAATGCAAATTTAAGCGAGTTTTTGGAAAATAACGTTAGCTTTACTGAAAACGTCTGTGTAGCTGGTGACTTTAATATAGACTATTCAAACGATAGTTCGGATAAAAGGAAAATTGATGTGGAGATATTGAAAAAATTCAGTTTAAGACAGCTAGTTACTGACAAAACAAGAAACACAATGTCATCTTCCACCCTTATTGATTATGTTTTAACTGATCATATTTCTCAAATAAGTGTAGCAGTCAACAAAAGCTGGATAGTATCTGACCACGAAACAATTCAAATTGATCTTCATATTAATAAAATACAAATTAATAAACCCAAGATTATAAAGTGTGTTAAATATGATAAAAGTAAATTCTTAATGGAAATGAGATCTAGAATCAGCACGAGGTTGGAGGTTATGAATATAGAAAGAAATATGTCATTAGAATTCAAAAAGTGTATCGAACAAAGCTTAAATAGTTTAAGTTCAACTCTTAGAATCAAATCGCATTATGTTGAGTGGTTTAATGAAGAATTAAGTGAGCTTAAACAAAAAAAAATTCATTGGTATAAAATACATAGCATATTAAGATCCAATGAAAGCTGGGAAAAATACAGAAGGGCTCGAAATATATATAAAATAAAGTGTGCTATAATAAAAAATAAGTATATTGAAGAGAAAATTGAAGAAAAGGCTGGAAACCAAAAAGCAATGTGGAGGACCATCAAAAAGTACGTTTTAACACAAACCCATCAAAATCTTTGTGAAATTGAAGTGAATGGAGGAATAATTAATAACAATTTAGATATGGCAAACAAACTAAATGAATTCTTTGTCGATAGTGTCGTGGAAATTAATGAAGATATACCAAATATTCTATATAGTGATCGTATAAGAGAATCATCGCGTATCTTCCATTTTAAATTAATTAACGAAGCTGAACTCGAACAAGTAATTAAAAACATAAATAATAAAAGTGACTTCAATGGTCTTAATACAAAAATCATATTGGATTGTAAGGAAGATATCTTACCGGCTTTATTGAATATTATAAATGCATCAATGATAGAAGGTGTGTTTCCAAGCTCTTGGAAGGAATCGGTAGTGATACCTGTTGAGAAGACAGTTAATGCAAAAAAGCTGGAGCAATTTCGTCCCATAAATATGATGCCCGTATATGAAAAGATATTGGAGAAAGTGGTGTATGTCCAATTGGAGAATTACCTCATTCAGAATGGAATTCTTTGCGAAGAGCAATCTGGTTTTAGAAAAGGTCATTCGACTGAGACTGCTTTAGCATGGGTGCTACATGAATGGAAAAAAGAAATTGATTCGGGAAATTCAGTACTGACACTTTTCCTGGATTTAAAGAGAGCGTTTGAGACGGTGGACAGGAAAATTCTGTTGACCAAATTATCTAAATATGGAATTCAACAGAAAGAGCTACAATGGATTGAGTCGTACCTATCTTCGAGGACACAAAGGGTGAAATTAGGAGAGGTATATTCTTCGGCGAAGACGGTAAATTTGGGTGTCCCACAGGGAACAATTCTTGGAGTAATTTTGTTTCTAATTTATATGAATGACATTAAAGATTGTCTTAATTTTTCAAAGGCCTCTTTATTTGCGGACGATACATTAATTTACATTGTTGGAAAGAATTTAAAAGAATGTGAAAATAAATTAAATGTTGATGCCCTTTCGTTGTATAAATGGCTATGTAAAAATAAATTAAAGTTGAATATTCAAAAAACCAAAAGTATGTGCATTGGTAATCGGAGGTATGTAATTGACTTACAAATAGATAACTGTGATATTGAATGTGTTGATCAAATCAAGTACTTGGGTGTTAAAATAGATAATAGACTATCACTTAATGAACATGCCGACTTTGTATGTGCGAAAATGTCAAAAAAAATATTTTTTTTATATAGAATAAGAAAACGAGTGTCAAGAAGATGTGCAATTAGTATATATAACACGATTATTTTACCTCATATCAATTATTGTTCTTCTATATTCTTTTTGTGTAACGAAGGTAAAATCGACAATTTACAAATTTTACAAAATAGAGCTATGAGATGTATATTACAGTGCGGGTTGAGAACGCATACAAATGATATGTTAAGTGAGTTAAAATGGATGAATATTAGACAAAGAATGAAGTTTAATTTATTAATTTTTACTTTTAAATTAAAAAATGGATTGTACCCTATGTACCTACAAAGAAATCTGCAATATGTTGGGAACTATTATAATTTAAGAAATGTGGGAGATTTCCGTTTACCACTATATAGGCGAACCAGTTCTCAAAATAATATTTTGTATAAAGGAACTCAAATGTTCAATAACCTAGAGTTAGATATTAAAGTGCAAACTAATATTAATATATTTAAAAAAAGAATTGCGCAGCACATTGTAACTTGGTGATATATTTAAGTAAATTTATTGTAAAAAAGAGTTTTTTTAACTAATAAATATTTAAACTAAACTAAACTAAACTATCTGTTGGAAAATTGATCCCCCTAACGCTGATCGGAACGAGGATAATTTGACAAGAGTATTTAACTCTCTTACTCGAAGAAGCTTCTACCCTCGTCTACTGCTTCGAAAAAAACCCACACGCTTCTAAGCAAATATAATCGAAATAAGTTGATATTTTGACCAATATTTTTTGCATGGGTCTATAAAACTCTGGCAAAGTATACATTTCCACAATCATTTCCATAAACTTTGACATCTCGACTATTGCGTAAAAAATAAAATTCTTCAGCGAGAAAAACATTTTCGAATTTAAACAGTCAATGTAGGTACAGCTTCTGGTCCTGACATCCACCGGAAATGGGTAAGTATTCAGTAAATCAACAAAGCTGCACATCAGCGCAACAACCATCAGTTATGGGAAAGTAAAGTAAGTTGTTGACGTAAACAGTCTTACGTACGTCAGTACACAATCATTTTCAAATGCACTTCCGTTCCTGGCATTCACTGATGCTGATTTCAAGAATCAAACTTGGTCATGTTGTTGATCAGTTCTTATTTCTTAGAATCAATTCAAAAGAGCCGACAAGCGTAATGTCTTGTAGAGATCGTCATCGATATCGTCACTGTATTTAATGATAAAAAAAAGAACTCAAAGTTCAGCCCCAGACATGCAATCTCTAACATTCATGGTGACTGCATCACGCGTGAAAAGATCACGCTTTCCTGGATTTAAATCACATGACTAGGTACACAAAAAACCCGCTCATCGAGGCTTGCAATTTCACAGCGAGTAGTCTATCCATTTATATCTGATTAGGTGCACCTACTTAGTTCTTTTTTTTTTTCTCCAAATAAACATTTTCACACACAATCAACTTTCACTCATTCACAAAGCCATTTCAACTGTTCACACGTGCTCTGTCTTGCTATACAGCCATCATCCCCTAATCTTCTTGCATAGAGCCGATATCCCCTTACGAAGCAGAAGCATACCCAAATCTGTTGGCTGGAAAATAGCAAGACACTTAAGACTAAGCCAATTCTTGGCTTACGGCTCACACGAGTGCAAAATCTCTCCGATGACATTCAAGTCGATGTTTGGTTAAAAGCCTTTCCGTGGATTTGACTTTCAGTTTAAGTTAACTCCCCTATCAAATGAATTGCTTTCTTATCACGCGTAGGTAGTTTGGGTGGCGCTAAATGGCTGACCTATGTCTTTGCAAGTCAGATACGTTTAATTACACGCTACACCTCCTCCTTACCGCGTGTTCCTAAATCCAACGCTTTAATTGATATTAATGCGGTATGACACATAAACGCACATAAGACAGCCGCCGCCACATCAAATTGATTGTCTGCCACTTGCTGCTGTCGAGTTAAATTGCTCGGAAAGGTTAGATATCAGCAGATGGCGTTTGCTGAGACAGACATTAGTATCGCTTGCGTGAGCATTGTGATGTGTTTTCGACATCGCATTTGGGTTTAAACAGAAACAGAACAGGTGCCCAACACACTGGGTACCGCAGCTGTTTTAAGGGGGTTGAAAATGCACCGCATTGTAATTGCGAGCAAGTTTCAGATTCAGATACAGCATTGCTAGTAAATTGTGGGAGGTAGTAATTATGGTATTGATGCTGAGTCCTTATTTTATATATTAAAAAGAGGTGGAGAGAGTATAGATGTGGATAGTGTCTACAGTTTTCAGAAACCAATTTAACTTTCTCCATTACGTAGTAAGAGAAAGATATTGTACTCGTACAAAATTTCGAACTCAAAAAAGTGGGTCGCAAAATTCTGTCCGTCTGTCTGTATGTCCCGACGCCTACAGCCTTAGCGGCTGAACGGATTTCGTTCACACTTCGGATTTAAAGTTTGGCGGCTTACAGTTCGGGGCCGTTTTTTTCTTTGCATGGTAAACTAAATATTAATGGTACTTCTCATACAAAATTTCCATACCAGTTTGATTTGTTCGAAAACGGCTCTAACGATTTCAACAAAAATTGATACTCAAGCTTAAGTTGGTGAGGTTAACATATCTGCGGTTTTCCGCTAAAAAATGGAGTAACGGTACTTTTGACATTTGGACATATCTCGAAAACTGTCAATACAATTGTAACAAAAATTTATTTCTAAGGTATCATGGTCATTTCTAACTTAATGGAAAACTCAGTTTTTTTCTGTATTATCGTAAAATGGATTTTTTTAAAAAGGCATTTTTGAAAAATATAGTTTTTTAGAGTAAAATTTATGTTTTCAAAATGATTGCATTCTTAATTTTCAATTCGAATCACTGGAAAATGCTTACATCCCGAAAAAAAGATTTACTTAAATGACTTTGATTTTCAGTCAGACTCGCACTAAACGAGAAAGTTTCGTGCGACCCAGTCGTGCACTTTATTTCATCTTGGTATCTTTTTAAAACCCTGCTTAAGCAAAAATCAATTTTTTTCAGTGTGTACCACTTTTTTTTTGTGGCTCCGGAACATTTTTCCAACTGAGTTTTGTTCACATCTTTTTAGTTCTTTTTGACAGTCAGTGAGGTTTTCGGTTTTTTTTTTTAAATAAATTTTTTTATTTATACATCTTTTCACTACACAAAAAATAGCTTTCACTTTGCCTATTTTCTTCTCTTTCAATGTTTGGATTTCTTTCTGTCACAACTGTATACATCGATTTAATGATTTTATGAAGTAAAATATTTCAAAATATTTCGTTATTTTTATAAAAAAATAAGAATAGGAGCATTTTGAAGATCGTTAAAGTTTTTGTTCCTCCCTGGAAAAATTGTCCCCTTTAAATTTGTATGAAGTACCCCTTTCCTCGTTTTCCAATCGAGTAACCGCACTCGAAAATAGCGTTCACATGCCTTGCAAATTCGTTTGATTGTGTTCACGGTCGAAAGACTGCACAACATCAATGGTAACATTTGATAAAAATTTGGATTCTAGTCGACAGCAAGCATATTTAAAAAACAGTCAAGACAAGAAAGTTAACTCTTATTTGACATTTTGGTTTCGTTTTTGATATATGTGATTCATTTTCATCAGTTTCCTCAGAATATAAGTCCCAAAAAAACCAAATCATAGTGAGAAAAAGCCTAAAATCATGCAATTTAAACTACAGCGTTTCTTAAACGTTTTGCGAATAGGGAAAAATTAAAAACGAAAGGAGCTCTTTGAAAAAAGTTTATTCGCTGAAACAAATGCTTGTTAGAAACACAACCAAAGGTTCTACACGGACCTGTTGTACCAACCATTTATTTATTCATACGAAGTCATTTTTCCCTACGGACAGGATCAAAAGTTTTATTTTTTTCGTTCGCTATTCGTCAATTTGAGTAACTTTCAGTTTCCCATTTTAAGAGCTGAATCCGTGATCTAGTTGTTTCGGTCAGTAACCAAATCTCAAGACCATAGGTGAGAGTTGGAACAAACGCCAAATTAAAAACGGAAATCCTAGCTTTTTTGTCCCATGATCAGTTCTCCTGAGCAGAAGGACCTCGCTGTCACAAAATTACCCAAATGACAAATAACAAAGAAACCCTCATCGTCAAACAATAAAAAGGTGATAATATGAATGATTATTACAAATGTCAAGTACACAACACCTAAATTGGATCAACAAAATGTTGACCGTTTTATTGGATTATTTAATTTGCATCTATTTTATTACCTCAACAACAGCTAAGTTACTCCACAAACAATCGATTTAGCAGCAGGTTGGAGCAATACTAGTTTTGAGGTATATTCTCATGTGCCGCTGCCGATTCAATATTTTGCTCTCGTAGGTATTGACACTTTTTTTGTTTGCAATCAAATTACTGATGCTCGCTCGGAACGCGAGCGCTAAGTAGTAAAATAGTTTCACTGGAACAGTATGCCACCGCACGAAACTATTGCAAATAATATAATTGGTAGGTATTACTACATAGGGGGTAGGTATGCAAAATCAAATTAATTAAATTACGGATCGAATTATGTGTAGAATTTCAAACCAATATTGAAATTTGATTGATTTTGCGGGACGCGTATCGATTTCATTTCGATGTACAACACTTCTCTGCCAGTGGTATTCAAATTCAGTTGCCACAAATGTTTATAAAGGTTGCATTTTGTTTTGGCAGTTATGTAAAATGTAAATAAACAATAACCGAATTGGGTTACCTGGGTGGAAAGTAGAGAATGTACCAGAATACCAAATGAAATAAATCACACACTCAAAAGGCAGTCGTATGGCATTATTGTTTTTGAGTGTTCTTTGAGGTACTTACATTGCCGCCGCTGGTTGGTCCGAAATAATCGCAAACTGGCAGTCCAACTTTCCACTAGAACTTCGAGCAGCTAGGGAAATGTTGGTACCGTTAGTCTCTTTCAACTTCTTATGAGATGGGAAACAAGAAGGGCGGACTACAAATCAGTTGTCACCACCTGTCAAATTGGTTATCTCTGCGAAAAGTGCTGTCAGTTCGAAAAACAAACGTCTATAAAAATACCCTTCTTTTATGCCACAAAATTTATTGAAGTCTTAAGCTATAAATATTGATCTTGAGCAGTGAATATCTTAGCAAATTTGTGCTTTCGACTGACTGCTTTAGACGAACCTCACAAAGTTACATAAATGATACAGATCGTCTTCTAATTGATGCCAGTATTAGGCCACTGGGCCTTTGATCGTGAGGAGCGTGGTTCACTTTCTGGCAAGAAAAGATATATATTTCCAAGAGGAAAGTTCAAATGAATCATTTAACTGAGTCTAATTGCCATTTACAGCAGAACTCACACAAGAAGTCTCCGCTCCCTCCTTCCACTATTCAAGATTTTTGTCGGTCTGTTGCAAATTATGTTCGAAACTTTAGCCCGTTGCTCTGAATTGAATCGAACTCTTCTTCGTTCAGTACAAGGTGTGTCAAAAATTTCACTTAAATTGCACGCTTCCTAATAACGATTCCCTAGATCCCGATATTGTCATGCTAATACCCCTGAAAGACACGAAAACATGCAAATAATTTTCCAAACACAAGACGAGCAATAACGTGAAAACGAAAACTCCTTCCCATCCTGGCATATGGCATAAGGATTCCTTTAAATCATATCCCAAAGCCGGAAACAATTCCCATATTTACTTAACACATTCTCAATTGAATTTGAGATATCATCGCCATATTGTGACAACGAAGGCGGAAGGCAGCAATAGCGAGGAAAAAATATAACAACCAGCAAATCCCCATAAATAGGGAGTCAATATCCTTTTACACATCGCTTTTCCCTTTCCGTCACAATAACTCCCTCAAAGGCCACCATGAGCAGCAGCAACAGCACTGGGAAGACACTCTTTGCCCTACGGGGATCATTATCGCTTCTGTACTCAAACTTTAACGATGAATGGAGCGAGGTATCCAACCCATACCCACTCAGCCCCTTAATTTTTACTATGCACTACCTACTCTGCCCCTGCCCAGTTATACACACACTTCCTACCTCGAGCTGACATATATTTGTTTTCATTTTATTTTCATATCGATAAATTCTCATCACGTTTTGCAAAATGTTTTTCTATAAACGTTCATGACACCCCCGGGGCATTGGGGTTCGACTTCCACTTCGACATGATGCCGTATTTAGGAGCTGTACGTCCGCAGTTTGTGTGTACATGCGTTCCTTACCTTTATTGGCTTTTCTTTCCTACTTATTATTATTATTTTTATTTTTATGTACCCTTAAGGGGATTGCCGGCAATCCGGGATTCAGTTCGATGAACTAGTAGATAAAGAACTTAAGAAACAAAACAAAACTAACACGATTGCAAGGATTTACTTGGAACGATGATATTGTTATAAGAAAAATCGGACGGGGGCTTAAAAAAATTGCGCCTCACTAATAATCATTTTTAATCTTCACACTAAATATTTTGCAGGTCGCAATGGGTACTAATTGGACACTAAATATGATTATTCGTATCGCGCAAAGTGACCGACACGGTCCGAATTGAGATGCATTATTTAGAAGGTAAGTTCTTAAAACTGTTGTTCAGGATGATCCTCCACAGGCCGTCCAGGATGACAACATTTTTTGAGAACAGTTTTTCAAAGCGTTAGAGTGCACGAAAGTGCTGCTCGGAAGTCTTTTAATCATTGTAAGTGCTTTACCTGAAAAACACATAACACATAGCACATAACTATCTAAATTTGATATATCGCCTCTCTATTGTTTGTTTTGACTTCCAAGCCAGTTCTTATTACCCAGCTATGTCTGAAATTTTAGAGACGTTACTCGATATAAGGCAAATTCACAAAATGTTGATTAAAAACGCAACCAAAAAGTGGGCATGAAAAACGATCTTGTACGAGCTTATTAACAAAAAGACAATAGTCCAGATATGACAAGAAGAAATGATGTATTCGAATAAGGTCTGAAAGCTTTTACAAGGCCTTAGGCGGTTTTTCATCTCAGCTAAAACACAGACGGTTGCATGCTAAAAACTTGAAGAGACCGCTCTGAGAAGTTGAATTTAACAAGGCCCATACAAACAATGTATATTTATGTCAACTAATTTGAGAGTGGCCTTTCCCTAATTATGCGGATCACTCTGAAAAAGACAATGGGGACGTTCAAGTTTCTAGTTCAGTAAGTCTGACAGCTTTCTCACTAGATGTATCTCGGTTTTGATTGGGAGAAAATCAGTCATATGAGCAGCTGTTTCAGTTGACGTTTATGAAGAAATTCGTGACTGAGTACTAAGTTCACAGTTCTCATTATGTGGCTGACGTAGAAAAAGTGACGTAACCGACCAATCTAGTTTTTGCGTGCAGGTTACGTCTCATCCAGACCAAAATAGTCGACTTAAGATAACTAGATTCTTGAATGTGCCCAATGTAATGTCAATAATGCCAGTAATGCCAAATCTCAAAATTTTTGATTAAAGAATGAAATTGTTGGCAGTGATGTAAGAAAATAATTATGGAGAGTATATTATTCTTGCGCTGAATGCTTGATTCTTGAAAATTTAAAAACTAGTACTTGCTTAAAAAAATATGGGTTAAAGCGTAGAATTTTTTAACCCTCTACCGCATACGAAGCCATTTATGGCTTTGCATCTTCGTGGCGTATCTTTACTTCCCCTGTAATTCGAAATGAACAAGTTGCAACGCGATTTGTTAGCGTAACCTATCTATCACACACAACGATAAATATTCTAGGTATCTGCCAAACAACGACGACAGGACTATTCGTGTTTGCAATTCAGTCTACCGATCGAGTGCTTGCAATAGAGTGCAGGAATAATTCTTATTTTAAGTGCTAGTTAGAGTGATTAATTGGTAAGTAAATTGAATAAAGAAATACATTTTGTGAAAAGTGTTGAGTTCTGATTGTTACTAATGCATTTTGAAAGAAAAAAATATTATAGTATAGATTTGTGAGCGTTTTTATTACTAACGCCATATATGGCTTCGTATGCATTGGTGGCTGTTTCTTTCTTTAATTTCTATCCTTTTGGTGTCGTGTTCAATATTTTTTTGTCTGCTTCAGCAATGGATCCTCTTCAATTCTATGGTAAATCGTTGCATGTAAATTGCATACCTGGGGATGGATCAATGAGTGATGACGATCTAGCACCAGATTCTGATATGGAATTTGAAGACCAACTAAATCCTGTCAATGGTGATAGTGATTGCTTTACAGTGGATGAAACCGACACAGAGTCTGAACTCGACAATGAAGCCGTCGTTGCCTCAACATCAAAGCAAAAAAAAGGAAAGAAAACAAGTATGAAGAAAACTAAAGTTTTTTGGAAAAAAGGACACTTGGCCCCATTCGACGAACACAACTTCAAATTTTTGGGAGTTACTGAATTGCCGGAAACTGTAAAAGCCTTGAAGACACCAGCAGATTTTTTTTCGTTCTTCTTTACTGATGATGTGATTACATTTATTGTAGAGCAATCAAATATTAAAGCACTTCAAGACGACATAAATAAGCCTGTAAATATTAAAAAAACCGAAATGGAGCAATTTATCGGCATTGTAATTTATATGTCATGTGTCCAGCTACCTTCATCGAGGCATCACTGGGGCAAGGCTGTTGGTCAGCGGAATGTTTTCGAGACGATGACATGCAATAGATGGGAAACCATTAAAAGATTCCTTCATCTCAACAACAATAACGATTTTAAGCCATTTGGGACAGAGGGATATGACAAACTTTTTAAGGTAAGACCCCTTTTAGACAAATTAAGGGAACGGATGCTGCTCATTCCAAAGGAGGAGTTCCTAGCCGTGGATGAACAAATAATACCCACTAAGTGCCGCCACGAACTTAAACAATACAATCCAGCCAAGCCTCATAAGTGGGGTTACAAAAACCAAGTTCTCAGTGGGGTATCTGGATTCAGTTACGACTTCGATATATTTGCTGGAGAACAGAGCAATACATTTCCTGAAGATGCGCCGGACTTAGGTGTAAGCGGAAACGTCGTAACAAGGCTAACATCCACAGTAGTACGGAATGTAAACCATAAAATATTTTTTGATAATTGGTATAATAGTCCAAATTTAGAAGTCCACCTATTTAAAAATGGACTATTACCTTTGGGTACAGTTCGGCTAAACCGAGTACCCAATTCTAAAATGCCATCAGAAAAGGAAATGAAGAAACAGGGACGGGGAAGTATGACTGAAAAAGTGGCAACCGTCGAGGGTGTTAAACTTAGTTTGGTAACTTGGTTTGACAACAAACTTGTAAACATGCTGTCGCCTTATGTTGGAAGTGAACCGGTTACCAGCAAACGCCGATACTTCAGAAAGGATAAGCAATATAAAACAGTTCCTGCTCCCCAAGCTGTAGAAATCTACAATAAATACATGGGTGGTGTGGATTTACTGGATTCGATGCTTGGACTGTATGGAATCCCACTGAGATCTAAAAAATGGTACAAAAGGATATTTTTCCATATGATAGATCTGTGTGTAATAAACGCTTGGATTCTTTGGCGCCGCGAGAACGATTTCCATATGCCTCTCTATGACTTCAAATTGGCAATATCTGAGCATTTACGCAAAGCGGACAAAGCACCTAGAAAACGTGGACGGCCACCTACTGGATCTATTACAGGAACGCCAATATCAGTCTGCAGTAGATCCGATCGAGGAACGGATACGGAATCGATTAGTACGCCAAAACGAAAGCGTCCCGCAAGACATCAAGATCTTCCCCTGCAATCCGTAAGAAGGGATAATTTGGGCCATTTTCCCAAATGGCAGAAGAATCGGCAAATATGCCAAAATAATTGCCCATTTCGATCATATACTTTCTGTGAGAAATGTGAAGTATATTTATGTTACAACGAAAAAAGAAACTGTTTTACTCAGTTCCATCTAAAATAGACAAAGTGTCTTTCTTTTTTTGCAATTTTTTATGTGATATTATGAATTATGTTGTTTTTGTTTTTAATAATTTTTATGTGATATTTACTCGAATTGAGTTGTTTTTGTGTACCTACTTTTTTTTTAATTTAATATGCTTTCGAATAGCGTTAATTTTTTCTTTAATTTCTTTTTTCAGAACTTTTTTCTTTATAATTATGAAATGAACTATTGCGTTTTTGTTTTTTATTTATTGTTATGAAATATGATGCATTTTTTCAATCATCAAAAGTGCCAAAAAATGATACTAATTAAGTCTTAATATTCCCATTTTCAGTTAATCAATGTAACCCTTAATGCATACGAAGCCATATATGGCTTAGTTTTTTATTTTTTAAACAAAATAATTTTTTTAAGTTTTTTCAATAAAAATTGTTTGAGAATAGCAGAATAAATCTAAAACAATCGATTATTAATTTTGTTTTCAATTCGGGAAGTTTCATGCAGTAGAGGGTTAAAATATTTCCAAAAAAATTCTTCGCTTAACAATCTTTTCTTTATCTCAGTGCATGGTCTTCTGAGCACCTCGTCTGCAAATCTGCGATCTAGGAAGTCTAACTTTGTCATGGTAGTTCTTTTTGTCAGAGACTAAGGTTAAAGTTACCGAATCCGGATTTCTAAGGATTTAGGTAAAAGGTACAATACGTGTTCCATCAACCAATACGACCTAAAAGACTTCCTTAGCAATGACGCTAGATCGCTGTACTTACTCCAAATCTGTCACGAAACGGCCTAGCGACAGACGTAGTTTTGAACGGTCCCAAAGGAAAACGTGTGGATCCTAAGTTAGGTGAGTCAAACTCGTCCTAACCTGAATGTGGTTCCAAACGGGCCTAATGCAAAATTTTGTTCGAGAGCCTGTAGACCGGTAGTCGAAATCGGTACTCAGCGAATAGTAAGACATTGCCCGACGAGCGGGAGACAGGACAACTCGGTGTTGATACTGCCGACTTAAGCCTAATCTCCTAACGAAGTAAGCTTGGTCAACTAGAATTGTTTTGTGAATTTGTCGCGGTGATGTAAGCGCTACAGTTTCGCCATTTCCCGGAAAAATATTTTCAAAATAAAAACCGAGTGACTTATAGAAGCCCTCTGCAAGTAATAACGGAAGTGACAAGTAATAATAAAATGTCTCCTACTTTATGTTCCGAAATAACTGAGGGATTTACTTAAATTAAATCCTTTATTTATCACTGGCAACTTATTGACAACCACTTTAATTTTTTGCAGTTAACTATAAAGCCGCACAAATCAATACTAAAAGCAATTAATCCGAATATCGGCGCTGTCGTGGCTTAATCCCTTTTCAACGCAAAGCTCCTTATACCCGGAATTTGTATTTTTAGTGATAATCCGCATCACTATATTTGCATTACAATTACCGAGGACTTTGTGACATCCCCCAATTCCAGGAACACATTTTGTTTGCATCAGAGTTAACTCCCCGCTTGTTGGAATGCTGATGAACTTCAGTTGTTATTTTTAAATGCTGGCCCATTTGTGACAGCCGGAATTAACCATACATTCAGCTTGTTCACCAGTAGATGTCGCTGAAGTCTTGAATGGCGCAGAGACAGCCCGACACGGAATGGAAAAGTAATTTATGGGTACTCCCATGTCGGTCATGGTGCCTGATTTATTGCAGTTATTGAAAAATTGGAACCCCATTCACTCTTTTTAATTATGGACCACCATGGCAGTGCCCTACTCTCGTGAATAGATGCATGCACGAGGAAGATCGGCATATATTCCCTGGAATTGCTTGTATTGAAAAGTTTACCAGAGACAAAAAAAAAATGCAGCATGTAAAATGGAATGACTCCTTTGGGAAACCGGTCCATAGTCAGTTATAGCGCTGAAGAGAAAAATGCAAAGGAAATGGCGGTATGAAAATGAAATGCTCTGGCGGGCCAGGGTATTGAAAGACTTTAAGGAACGTTTTCGGGGAAAAGGCATTTTTTTCAGCAGCAAGAACTCTATTTATGGCAAAGTTAACCGCACACACTCGGAGTGCTTTTGAAAAGCGGACCTTGCTGATTGTGCTCGGCTGGCGAATGTTTGAGGATAAACTGCGAGATGCATTCCTCGTTCTTAGGCAGTCGTCCACGAACGAAAATGAACATTCTTCCTGTGAAAGGCAGTTATGTGCTTGTGTGTGCCTGTGAGGATGAACACCGAATGGGGACTGTATACACTGTGCAACTGTTTGGTGTTGTTTCACGGGTGGCTCTTTGTTTGTGTTGCCGCGCTACTGGGTGCCGTTATTTTTTGCATTTGCACTGCATCACATTTTACGAGTTATCAACCGAAGTGGGCATGTTGTTGTTGCTATTCGCCAAACAAGTGGTTCATTGACATTTATCAGCAAAGTTGAGGAGTTTGCCACCGCGCGCCCCCATTTTGCGACCCATGGAAATAACATAAAAATAACTAAGTCGTTAGCATTGGGATAAGTAAACATGGAATTCCGCGGACAAGCCAGGGGGAGATGGCCACAAAGTTTCAATGGCTCCAGAGATGGTTGTAGGGGATAGTGTTCTTTATGGTGGTGACTGGACTCGGTTGTAAAATTGTTTCATGGGGACGTTTAAGTCTGCAGTGAATTGGTTTTTGATGGGTATAAAGTGGAAGCATTGAACTCGACTTGGCGTTGCATCCGCTAAGAGTGGTGCTACCTTGAACCAAGCTTCTTATTCAGTCTTTGGAGACAGCTTTCTTTATTAAAAGCTAGCGATAACTTTTTGGTGCGAGACGTACTCCTACCTGTGAAGTCTTTATAGGTAGTCCTAGCATTTCCAGACCACCAGTTCATGGTCTAGGCCAAGGCCTATTTAATTTATTAAGGATTAAAGTTCTTGAATAAATACAGCCGTAAATTGATAGGGTCTCCACAATCAATGTTAGAACTAAAGGTCATTGAGTGTTAAGACGCAACGAAGGTCCAAAAGGGAACTTGGGCTTCAAATTCAAATTTAGGCTTCTTAACAGTTTTTACTACAAAAGTTTGATCCCCTACTGACATATTTGCTCGAAAACTACACAGTAAAATGCTTAAGACGCTATTCGACCTAACTCAGTACGATGAAGATATTGAGTGGACAATTTTTTGACGCCTCCAAAATTGCATTGACAACTACTCGAAAAGAGCACAAACAAATGCGTCGAAAAACGTGTCGACAATCGAGTCAAAATCACGTCGAAATACAAATAGAAATATTTAGATACAGAAACAATTTAAAAATGCATCAAGAAACTAGTGAAAAATTTTCGAAAAATGCAAAAAAAAAACTCATTAAAAAAAAACATCAAAAACTTTTATAAAACTTCTCAAGAACGAGTCAAAAAACACTTAAGACTATTGAAAAAAACGTTAAAACTGGTAAAAAAAATCGAGTCAAAAAAAACCTCAAAAAAAAGAGTAAAAAAAATGCATCCAAAATCTCTTCAATAAAAAGCGTACCTACAGCCATGAGGCACGCAAGCCTCCAGGTTCCCCTCATGACACAAGTTGAACCCCAAATTTATTAATACTATAGCAAACTTCAGAGCCTGAATTCTTAAACCGACGATTGTGAAAGAAATGCTAGCAGCAGCGCCATGACTAACCAACAAAAAAACGAAAGAGTCTTACAAATAAATAAAAAAAACCATTGCCTCCTCTCGTTGGTGTTGTTATCCGACATAAAAAGCAAAGAAATTAAAAGCAAGCAGGATACAGCCAGCTAAACAGAGAAAGCTGAAACTTATTTTCGAATTGGTCTTTAAAACCGCCATCGGAATGCATTACCATTTAGCTACAACCGTCCCGAAGCAATATTAATTTTAAGGTCAATTTAACATTATGTACAAATTAACATTAAAAAATTTATATTCGTAGTCACAACTTAAATTGAGAAAAGCTGATAGTACCCCATGACAGTTATTCTTGATTGTAATGATTGTTTTGTAGCCTTTCATCACTGACTTCTATAGTTATAGATTGGCCTTTACTTTTTCTTGTTTACTTACTTTTTCTTTTATTTACATATCTTATACAAAAAAAAATGTTTCTATAGTTTTAATTGAAAAATGAATAAAAAAAATGGAATTGAAAGTTACAACATTTACATTGAAGAGCGACCCACTCTCCGCATACAAAACCACTCATCAAATTTATTTTCGGTTATCACAAACAACATCACTTATTGCCAGCAGCTGAAGCTAGTCCAATAGTTTTTTTAGCCTCGCAAATACAAATCCACCGCTACAGGACTTGGGCTTGTATTTTGTTTGACTTTAAATAAATGGCATCACGTCCAGTTGCATGATTTTTCGCTACCACAATATTGTCTCTTTTGTTGTTGTTGTTGTCAGCTCGCCCAATTTGGAGACTTTTTTTCGGCTTGCTCCCCCTAAAAGGCGCTCCTAACGGTCGGATGTAGGTATTTTTTTTCGAATTTTAATTAAAACTAGATTTGTTGGTGCATTTATAGTCGGATAAGGTTTATCCTGTGTGGGTTAGGTTTCTGATTGAATCCATCTGGCTGTGACCACTCTCTGTTATATATACACATTTTTGAATTTCTCTTCAGGCCAATCGAAAAACACACCTTTAATTGGCTCCCCTTGGGTGGGATTAGAAAATCTGCAACCAATGTAGCTCACCATACGCAAAGGACGTAACAGAATATCGATCTAATCTCTGAAATTGTGACACATCGAAATGATAAATCACCCGAAAGGTGTGGCCGAACATATTACTAGTCCTCCGGTGTTTGCGGTCATCGATAACATTATGGCGTGCAAAGAAGACATATGGAAAGAAAAAAATATCTTTCAAGTCAAAACGTATATCCACTTCTCCTTATAAACACACACAAAAAACACTTGTCTCGAGGGGCAACGATTCGATGTCATTGTTTGATTGATAGATGTCCTCGGATGGTCGACTTGCTTCCGGTTGATTTGTCAAATAGTTTTCCGGGCCAGTGAGCACTTTGCCATGTATATTCGTGATGGATATCTCTTTTGACTCGACCGAAATAATGTTGCGGTCCATGACCGCTTTGGCAATGAATATTCGTAATGACTCCAACCGATTTTGGTCTGTCCGCATAACCATGATGGTGTGCATTGGCGAAATCCAATTAACATCGCAATTTGGCCACAAAGTTGCAATAATTAGATGCAAACAATTGAAGGCATGTGCGCTTTTGAATTGCTGTGGAATTTTGCTAACTCAATGATAACAATGTTATTGCTGCCGACGGCGGATGCATACCTTTGTGCGGTCGGCATGTACCGCACATATAGCTTCGACGCTATTACATTGACAGGTGGAATAAGAGATGGGCTCTGATGGCAGCCATTGTGTGAGTTGAAAGCATTGATTCGGGAATGAGCATTTACACTCGTAAATCTGCTAAGGAATTTGTAGCTGTGCCAAATTCATTAACTGATATACGGCGCTTCAGAATTTCTGAGAGTGTCTTACAAAACCCAACTCAACGCAATGCAAGGGCTGAAAGTGCAATTGAATGCACGCAACGCTTTATCACGACACAGAATTCCACGCGTTGCCACTCAACACTACAAATGTCTACAAAGAGAAGTGAAACTCAACTAAACAAGAATCAATGGTACGAAACCAAAATCAGTGACAGAAGGTGGTCTAAAATGCAACAAAAACCTATTAAACGCAATAAAACGCAAGAGCTTATGCCTAGTATGCTGCTCCAGGAAAGCTAAAATTAGTAAGCGCCTCTCCAATGTTTCTCTCCACCACTTCGCTAAGTGTTCGCTTAATTTTGACAGTGTAGTTCTTTAACTAGGTCCGCCAACAATTTTTTTTCTTCGGAAGTAAAAATGGTTTTCTTGGTATTTCTTTTCGTTTTTTTATTTGTACTTCCCCAAAAACGTCTTCTAGGTACTCCTCGTTAAAATATTCCATTTCTAAAAGAAATTAAATTAACAACGATTTTTTTTGTGTTGAACTTACCATTATCCATACTGTTATTTTGCTTTCGTTTGAAATACCGATATCTTCCCTGATCTGTCAAAATTTAGCTGTGGAAAAATAAAAAACTTAAATTCTGTTGAGATTTTTCGTACAGCGGCTAGCAAATTTAGCTGCAACTGCGTTACTTTATTTATCTTTGGAGACATTTTTGTATGGGGGCTTAATTTAAACGCGAGCACCATACTAGGCTTTAGCACGAAAAAAAGGAACAGAACCTTACATATATAAGGCAATGACAAAAGCCTCTACAAAATTAATCACAATGTCAGAAAACGCGACTGGAACGCTGTGAAATATAATGAAGGGCTACAGAGCGCAAAAAACCTCAAAACTTAATAAGGCGCATTGCAAGAGAGACATCACTAAACATCGCTTAATTAAGCGGAATTTTGTATCGCAAAATTTCAAAACAGGCCTTAGTATTCACCTTGACTTAGCAAGGATAGGTGTAGGTAACAGGAAATTTTTTTTAAGAAGGACAGTTATATCTTTACTTAGGTGGTCAACCGTGGAACAATGTAGACAAGCTAAAATGGCAATAAAGTGGCCGACCTGCTCCACTCAAAGAAGAGTTCTAAGCATGAGTCGAGGAACATTGAAATGGGTGGTGGCTTTGTCTACAGGACATGGTAATTTCAGGTATCACTTAAGGAAAATGGGCCTTATAGAGGATGATACTTGTAGACTATGCCTGGAGGAATCTGAGACAGCGGCACATATACTGTGTCAATGCCCGGCATTGGCTGGCAGAAGAATGAGGATCTTGGGACATCAATGGGTCGAGACCCAGTCGATGAAACGGATCTCCCATAAACAGATGCTAGCGTTAACACTAGGAATTGAGCCCAGAGAAGAACTGTGGAGAAATCCAGAGAGTCTCTCTGAGTAAGATTTACAGTGGTAGAGAGACGAAAAGAGACCCGACAATGGTGGTCTGATTCGATTATCTCTCGAAATATATATATATATATATCTTTACTCAAAAGGTAAGATGGCTTAGGTCGATTTTTCACATTTTCAGGAGAGCAACTTTAAACTTAAAAAAATTCGTGAAAAAAAAACTACTTTGAGTAGAAGGCTGTGATTTACTTCAAAATTAAGACGTTATTCCAAACGCAATGTTTTTACTTTCGTTGGGTTAAGTCGTTGTAACAGAAGACAAAACAGTTTTCCAGGGTAGGTAGAAACAAGGTGATTACACCAAACTGTAGCTAAATTTGTTCTCATTCCAAATATTTAAAAATACTGTTTTAGGCTTAAATCGACTTAAGCCGCTTTACCTTTTGAGTAAAGATATTAATGTCAGCATTAAGTTTTTTTTTTTTGCTGCTCCATTATTTATTTATTTTTTATTATAGCTTCAAATCGTAGGAACGTAATGGAAATGCCCCCAAAAGAGCCCGACTTTCAGCCCAAAAACGGCGGTCATTTAAACCACAAAATTCTGCACATCCACTGTAAGCAAATTTTTAAATTATGGAAAATAAAATGTAACGCAAACAATTGCTTGGGTGATGAGAAAGTCATTTTAATTAAGGCTTACAGAATTTATAGATCTTCAAAAATCCGAATTTTAAACAGCTGAATTCAGAAAGAATTCAATACTGACAGTTTTAATTTGGAAAAAAAAGTACCCATCGATCTCCACGATCGGCTTACAGTCTTCTCGACCCCAATTATGCACAAAGCTGAAAATTAAATGATAATAAATCCAGCCCTCTAAATTTCTGATCATTTCCTTTTTAAAACTTTATGGTAAAAAGCTGTTGCAGCTGGTGGACAAGAGGACACGAACTCGTTTGCACTGAAGATTATATTTGTCACAGCTAAACTTTGAACGAAGAAAGTCCCCAATAAGTCCCATTCCATGTGTTCAGCGTCTGTTGCGGGGCTACCAACGGACTACCACGGGGATAGTTATGACAGAGCCGCTTACCGGAACAGCGATTGGCAAGTGTAAAGCTTCGCTTGATTTAAAATGTGAGCTCGCTTCAGAGAAGAGATAGACCACTTTTTTAAAACTACCTACCTATAATTTATAAATGTCTTCTTCTTTCCGATTTACTGATGTTCTGAATGTCAGTCCCTTCTTGTTAAAGCTTCATAGCACTATACTTGGATTTGCAACCATCCATAGCTAAGGGAGTTTGCCACTTCTGTTTCTGTATTTGCAAACCCACTATCGGCAGCTCGCAATGTTTTGCGCAATCGACGTACCAATCGTACAATTCAACGAAACTTTCGCATCAATATTTCCAGTTTATAAGTAATTCGGCCATTAAGCAATCAGGACTACGATACCCACGAAATTCCTAATGTCCGTCAAAGGTCTCTTATTGAGGAACAGATCAACTCTAGATTGACCAAGGCTTAGAATTTCAAGCCAATCAATAGAAACGTTTTCCACAAAAAGAACGATATATATACGATATACCTTTTCCGTAATTATCCTGAGATGTATTTACATCTCCGAATTCCTGGAATTAACAGCAATTCCTTCTGTTCTCCACATCATCAATCAAACTCATATTCCTTGTCGTCCTTTCGACGGCTGGTAAGAAAATTAAATTAATTAAGCTGATGCCCTTCTAAAATGCCGGTCCCTCTCAGTTTAATGTCAAGTTAAATATCAAAGGACAACCAGACAACGACGTGACAAGAAAGCAATGAAACTCACACACACAAAAAAGTGCATGCTTTGCACAAGCCAAAAGAAATCCCTTTGTTGGATAGAATTATTTTTAAAAGTCATTATCCTCTTTGAGAGCGAAATCGTACACCCGGTCCTCCTGAGCTCACAGCAATCTCGTTATAAGCGATTATCAAACCGCATGCGTTTCAAAGTAATTCAAAAACAAAAATTAATTATCACGATCCTATACAAACCTAAGACAACATAGCAACACCATCAGCTACAGCTAGCTGTTTGGGCAATATTTTGCATGTGTGTAAATGATATTAACCCGCAGAAGGGCGTTGATGTGTAACTCACTTAACCGCAAATATTTGCACAACACAAGGTCCCAAATGAAATTTAATAGACACGCAAAAGGTAACTCAGCCTGCTCGGGGAAAGCTGTGCGCCATTCAGTGTACCTGTCTAATTTATTCCAAATTAAATTTCCCTAAAAGGATGTGATTTTTTGTTTGCCCTTGTTCATACATATTTGTTTGTTGGGCTAACCCCGGTGGGTACTCATGTACTCACGGTGTTTTAAAGCACAAACAGAGCGCCATCATTGAACTACACCATGTGAGGGTTAACATGCCGTATACGCGATTAAAATGTTTTATGCGCTGACGATGGAAAAATCCAGTTCGGTCGAGGGTTGCATCTGGGCTCGACCGATACCGGTAGGGATCTGCGAGGGTGGACGGCATGAGAAAGAGGGTGCCGTGGACTTTATTCGCTCGATTCATTTTTATGGCGGGTTTTTGTTTGCTCCAGTTACTCGTCGTGTTGTGCCGAACTTAATGAAACTTGAAAGTGGATTTGGGACGCAAAAAAGGGATGATCGTGTAATCGACGAGCAGGCAAGTTTTATCCTCTTAATGGGACTTAAGTCTTGGATGGCGTAGTAGTAGTAGTAGTAGTAGTAGTAATGCGAGAAATTGCCCCACTAACTGATGAGTTGTCCGAAAAGGTCGCGCATTTTGACATCTCTGCACTGTCACTGGCTTCTCCTCAAAAACCAGCAATAATTTACGCCTTGGAAGCCAACATTCTGCGTATTAATATTCGTGATATGCCCACAGTAGTGCTAGAAAAAAATACAAATTTTACGTTCAGAATACGCTTTTCGTCGGTCTTGACTAAATTCATTACTAATAAGAAAACATAAAAAGCTATGTATTTATTTTTACTGTTTTTTTTTTATTTATGTGATAAGGTAGATAGTAATATTCATAATAACATTTTCGAGAAATTATATTCAGGGTTTTCTTTAAGCTCTCTCATTGTGTTTAGATCGACTCGACTTTGACTACAGTACTGCTCGTCAAAATCTGAAATTAAAATATAAAAAAACATTTAAGTTCAAAATATCAGTTAAGCCCTAAAGATAACAAAAACAGTAGGTACATGTACAATTATTTTAACAAATAAATAATGCTTAACAATGCTTCCCATGATTGCAATTGAAGTGACGGATCTTAAGAGATAGTTACTTCAAAATACGATCTTCCATATGACTTGGCAATGCTGCAAACGTTTCGTGCAGTGGCTTAGTGGTTAGTATGTTGTACTACTAAGCGAGGGGTCCCAGGTTCGAATCCCGAAAAACTCCAAATTCCAACAGAAGGAATTTTTCACTGACAAACATCCGAGAGTATAACCAAAGACAGAGACAGAGATCACCAAATCCGGCCAATTTCCCGTTACTTAGCCTACAAGCTATATTTTTACGAAGTGGTCACGATTTGGTGCGCTAGTATTGTTACATAGAAATTCGAATTGACAAATGTCACGAAACTTAAAAAATTCCGGCTCACCAAAACACTCCCAAAAAATATGAGCCACTTCCGCTGTGGGTAAAGTTGCAAAGCGGAAAATACACAACCATGTTTGTCCTATATGTTCTAGTATATAAAACATATATTCATTTATATATTTAAATAATGCTGATAACTACAAAAAGTTAAAATTGAATTTTGTGGGGTTCGTGAATCCGCAACCATTCAGTCAAAACCACCATTTTTTTCAGAGATGTTCTCTCAAATACCTCAGGAGATTTTGTCAAGTAACAAAATTAAAAATTTTCTTTATACGTTGGTGAGCAATTTTTACATATTTCTTGGTTGAATATAGAAAACACGGCGGCGGAATATTTTGGCGAGCAAGGATAGTTTGTAAAAATTTAGTTTGGACATCATCGAAAACTGAAAACTGTTAAAAAATAAAGTGAAGGATATTTCCAACCACCAGAACAGCACCCGTGAATTTGAACATTGTTTCCCAATCTAAAAATCTCTAGGCTCGCATTTTACGCTTCCGCGAAGATTTTGGCGAATCGCCCGGGAAGACTTTTTCTTAACAACGTTCGCCGCTACATTAATCAATTAATAAAAAATTTTGTATCGCCTGGGATTCTCGGATGCACTTGCCGGGGAAGGAAATCTTCTTTAGCGGAACACGAAGGGAAATGTGAATTGCCTGAAATACTGGAAAGACCGTCAGCTTCTAAGTACTCCTCAACGGCGCATGAGCATATTCGACGTTCGCGAAAGAGTTTCAAGATATTCTTGGTCGTTTTAAAAGCAAAACTCTTCTTGTGGTTTTCAGTATCGTTCCAGTGGACTGGATTTAGAGATACAAATTCAATAGAAAACTCTACCATCTGCACAGCAACATCGAAGTTGTCGGAAATAATCTCTAAGACGGCTAGCGCTCGTATAAATTCTAAGAAACCTCGATTTCAGCCCAGAGGGGAACACAGTAAAGGATGGCCCCATGTTAGGTGGATCGCACAAATTGACCTCATTGACCTATTGTGTCAGTTCCAGCTCCACTCCGAAGAAAGTAAGTATTCGTCCCGTTCTTGCTAATTGTTTCATAGTCCACCCTTAAGCAACTGCTGATCATTTACAACACAAATTATAACACACTGTTTCGTACAGCCTCAATATTTTGACTCCATGTTATTAAACTGACCCAATTGGGAACTATTACCAAACCCATAACTAATTTTTCACTGCAACACCTGTAAAATGAGCTCGCCCACACACAACATGTCCCATTTCCAAATTTATGATATACAAACACTTAAGAGACTCGAAAGGACTAACCCCAGTCGGCAGCCAAATGTTTCCGACAATTTTGAATCAGAGCCTGTCACTGTAGTACGGCCATTAATTTGCAGCTCAAAACTGGACATTGGTTTTGTTACAATGCGGTCAAGTGCATGTCTGTTGCAAATTGAAACCGCACACTCGCAACCAATGCAACAGAGCAGTCATTCATGCAACTTTTGTGCATATCCAATGGATTGCTGATAATGAAAAAAAAACCTACCGCCATCCCTACGGCAACAAAGTACGTTTACCACGTCTCCTTGCAGCTCAATGATGAAACGACTCTATTATGCGGTTAGCCACATACAGATGGGAGTTTTGGGAGATTCTGATGGTTCGCAATATTTTGCCCTTCTATTGCATTCAGTGACCAATTTAGGTGGCAAATTCAGTAGTAAGATTTTCTTAAATTTAATTTCCATGGTCATGTCACTTGAAGGACTTGCCAGTCAATTTTGTACTGTCGGTTATTGCACTAATAAGTTAAGTTCAATCAAAGTTTCTCTTCGAACCTCAGTTGTCTTGCGATAAGCTGATGCATTTTTGGTTTTGCAGAGAGCAGAGTGAACACACTGCTGCTGTGCTCGTAGTCCTTATCAGGGGCAACACAATATGTTGGTAGATTTCTAAGGAGTTTGAGGGAGCAAATCATCGACCAAACTTTGCATGTTTAATCCTATTATCCTGGCTGATAGCTGCTGGTGTTCAAGAAACATGGGAGCTGGTAGTAATTCGTTCCGACTGAGCACCTACAGTACGTTGGCAATACAACAGGTATTTATGATGGAGCAAATGAAGTTAGAAGTTTGATTAGAAAGCCACAAGGAGGGTTATATGGCTTCTAGCGATATGAAATGTCCGACAGAGAATGTGTTATTTGATTTCGAGAAAATTGTGAGGCTTCCGGCAGCTCAAATTATATTCAATTAAGGAGGGTGTCCATTGTGTGCCAAATCTTCTCATAATAATGCGCTTGTGTGATAAATATTTTCGGGATGCGTTCAAAATTGAGAACAAGAATCAAAAAGCCCCAGTATTTGACATCGAACTGTGATACAGATGAACTGTAATATAGGTCCCGCCCATTTTCTGACGGAATAGTCGAATTATAATCCAAAAACGCTTCAAAAAAGGGTATAAAAATGGATCAAAATGTGTAAAAAAAAATCAAGAACATGACAAAAAACGCTTCAAGAACACGCACAAAATGGCATCAAAGAACAATTCATAAAGAGCGTGAGAATGTGTCAAAAAATAAGTCAAAAACGTATCGAAAACGCTTCAAAAAGTTCTTCAAAAACACACATTAAATATGCATCGCAAAAAGAGGCATATTTAAAATTCGTCGTAAGCCATGTCAAATGAGTCAAAAACAAGTCAAAAAACGCTTCAAAAACACTTATAAGATCGCATCAATAGACGAGGAATAAAACGCGTTAAATAACGAGTCGGAAGACGTGTCAAAAAGTAAGTCAAAAACTTAACAGAAAATGCTTAAAAAACAAGCATAAAATCTCGAAAAACTATGCTAAAAATGCGTCGGAAGACTTGGCAAACATTTTTAAAAACACGTATAAAATCAAATCAAAAAAACCGTCGAAAAAGTCTTTTAAAAAAATAAGCCAAAAACGAGTCAAAAACGTGAACGAAAACACTTCAAAAATAAGCATTAAATCGTATGAAAAAAAAAACCCGACATAAAAGGCGTTAAAAAACTAAGTCAAAAACCAATCAAAAAGTATCGAAAACTACTTTAGAAAAATTCAAAAACACCTTTAAAAAATGCACCTAAAAAAAGTTAGAAAACGGGTTTGCAAAAACGTGTGAAAGAATTTTAGTACGTACACACAAGACTTTTGAAGTGGAAGAGCTCGCTTAAGAGATGTGGACCTTGAGGGTAACGAAAGCGCGTCCAGCTCCTCATCCATTTGCAAAGAGCATTATTTTCTGAACTGGTATCAGATATGGGAATTCAAATTGCAATCCAGAAGTGTAGATAGGACGCAGCACCTACCTGCGTTAAATGCATAGACGCCAACACAAAAAATATCCTCGTGGACGATTACATTAATATGACGTTCAGTATTGCAAGTGTCTCCATATCCTTAGCTCTATAGCTGTCAGTAAGAAGCAGAGTTTTCCTTTAAGTTACTCGTACCCTCGTCAAATTACCACTTCAACGTTAAAATTGGTTTCACGAAAGTGACCCTCTTTAAATGCAATCACGATAAAACGAGTTCCTCACTTCAATTCGCGAACATGAATTTATTATTTACCAGTGGCAATCGTCGAAACTTCATTTCCATTAACATTCAGACTTCCGCAAACGTTGTGCAACAAAAAAGCACTCTAGGACGTGTACATTTATCGCCCATAACGGGCATTTATTCCCCAAACTCACACACCCAACATGAGTTTGCAAATAGACACGTTTATTGACAAAGCTTTGGTTGCTAATGCGATCCTGATAAGTTTCCAACCTTTGTGCACGTAATGTAGCTGCTCCTCGGCGCACTCATTAATCAAAGCAGATAGTTTACATTCAATCCAGCAGGCAGTAAACAAACACGCGAATTATCCACCCCACTCGTGAAAATTATCCGCAAAATATCCACCCCATTGATTGCATTGTGATTGCGGAGCTCGCACTCATTTCTCGCGTATTTATGCGTTTGCGGTAGTCAAACTCAATGTGCAGGATGCACATTAAAACAAATCAAACGCACAGTGTGTGTGGCATAATACAATCGACCCCCGTGCAACCCCAAACCGCATCAGCAACCCAGGCAAAAAATGAAAACACACAACAAAAGTTGCCAGAAACAACTGCGAAAAAAGAAAACAAGATGAGAACGGCAAATCCAATTGAAGATTGATTGGAACGCTGGCTTTATGCGCGGTTGAACTTGGATCCATGCACGCGCGTAGTGTAAAGGTAGATATTTAATTAATTCCGTGCCATGCATCCTTCAGCCTGATGCCGGGGTAGCCCCGCTCCAATTGGCAGTAGTCTCGTCTCTCGTGTTGCGAAAAATTCACTTGTAGTACAACACTCGTAGCCAACCAGTCCCGCTATATAGTCACAATCGCTTGACACATGTATGGTTAGTACGTGAGCGCCTCACCGCGCAATATATAGTATATGTAGCTGTGCATGGGGATGAAATAAAATGAAATTACCTTAACCACCGACGTATCTGGAATGAAATAAAAATTTCACCGAGGTGGCATTCGGCACGCTGCTTGCTCGGGAGCTAGAGCCCCAAAAGGATTTCGGGTGGATTGGCCGGAAATCTAATTTCGTTATGGATAAAAGCCCACTGGAGGTTGCTGCCATCCCGAAATATTTTATTAAGCCGTAAAGTTTTATTACCGCAACTAAATGTTAAAGTGGAGCGAATGTACTGTGAATAACTGTTGGCAATTACATACCAAAAAAAAGAAATTCGCAAATAGTTTTGCGACTGTGTTGTCCGAAGCTAGGATCACGATGAGCTCTAAAGAAGACGATGCAGCTGATGGGTTGAAGGGATGATTCCAACTAGTTTATCTGTTTTATGCATTTTGGATTTTCATTTCGGCATGGGGATGGTCTGGAATGTGTCAGAAAGGTTGAAATATTCGTCGATTGGCTGCTATAAATGTGTGCACTTATCTAACCCAAAGTGACAGACGCTTAGGGAGGTAACAACTGCAGTAAGGTGAAGAATTGTAATGCATTTTGGCCATTCCTTTTCTGGATCTCGTAGAACTTTACATTAAGGCCTCTGATAACTGTTACAATTATTGGCCTATGGGGTTAAACCATTATGAGAAAATGTTTCCTCCTTCGAGACAAAATTTGTGCTTAATAGACCTATTTACTTTAGTAAGCCATCATTCGAAGATGTATACCGATCACACACTACAAGTAGAGAGGCATCCAATTTTTGTACAACATTTTTAAATTGAATAAGCAACTACGAAGCCTGATGCAACACTCAGAAAAAAATTGTAATGCCAACAATTTTCGTTGGAATTAAACCCAAATATCAAAATCTTGGATTTAAGAATGAAATTGTTGGCAATGATGCAATAAAATACTTATGGGGAGTTTATTATTATTACGCTGAATAGCTAATTTTTGAAAACTTAAAAACGAATTCTTGTTAAAAAAAAATAATTTTTCAACCAAGAACTTTTAACTTTTAAACTCTTCGCTTAACAATCTTCTTTTTTTTCTGAGTGGAGGACTCTCACGGTCGGCATTAAAGACATATATTTTGTATTTAAGTCTGAAAGCTCATGCGCATCTTGTCTATAAACAGTCGAAGTTTTTTAAATATTTGACTGACCCTTAAGGCCCATTTAGAGAATTCCGTATTTTAGTAAAAATAATGCTACCTACCTTTAACTTTTTAGGGTAGTTTGCTGATACGACTCATAGCTAATTAAGTACCGCATAAACTCTTATGTGACAGTTTCTGCCCTAAAAAAAGTAGCCCATAAGCATTTAAGTAGATCTTAAATCGTTTAGAGTCATGTGAGCAAACGGCCCTTAAAGGTTCATTATCTCTTAATAGCTTAAATGTCAATTTGACAAACAAATTTCTCCAACTTCGTGTTAAAACCCATTGCGATCCCAGGACATCAAACTGATTTTTTAGTCGCTGAATAACTTTTGGTTAGCTTTTGTTACTTGGCAACAGAACTTTCGTTCATCAGCTCGTTGAAAATATCGACCCTCTGGAGATGTTGACAGTAGTAGTAGTTTTATTTAGGAAAAACTCCTTGTAACCATTATGGGCTGATCTGTACAGACTCCAAACAATCAAATTTGGAGTCCAAGTTAGACTTTTATGTCAAGCTTCACACAAAATCATGTTATGAATGGCTGTTTTGGTAAACTTCCAATGAAGAAGAAAGTTTTGAGCTATTGACTAGCTACGGTTTTAAAATCCGCAAAATCCACGTGGCCTAATGCTATGCTGAAATATAAGGAAGTTACAAAGCAACAGAAAACTGCTGAAGTTGCAAAGCAACAGAAAACTGCTGACTTCTTTAAAGGTGTACCAAAGTTGCCACTTTGCTGCGATTTTGCAATTATTTTCGAAATTTAAAACTACTGCAAAAAAATTCCATTTTAACAGAAAATATAACAACAAAATTAATGAATTTATGAAATTTTCTCAGCTTTTAGATACTCATTTTTATTAATTTTGCATTGTTTATGTTATTTTTTTGTTATTAACCTTAGGTTTGTTTCAAAAACAAAACTACTGCAACAAAATTAAAAATTTTTAGAGAATCTACTGTGGAAAAATAGTAAAGAAGTATACGACATAGCATCGAACTAGAGGGTGCCCATATAGCAATGATACTTTTTCCAATATTTGTTTCCATTATTTCTTATCTGGTCACCCTGTATGAGCTTTTTTTCGAATTAAATTTATTCAGAGTGAACCACAGTGCCTATGTATCTACACTCCACTTTGACAGGTCTTAAGCACGCAACTTCGCAAAAAAATACTTCGAAAATTTTAATAACTTCTGCATGAACTCCATCGAAACTGTGTCCTCCTGGAAAATTAAACTAGCACCGATGTAAAATTGTTGCCTGACCTACTAGTTAGCATTTCAAATCCATTAAAGACACATCATACCAACAGATCAAGCCACAAACTGAACAAAACTACAATTCGAATCTCAAAACGAAGTTCTACTTGAACTTACCAATTAAAACCAGCGCGAACGTGTTCTACATCTACCCCTGTGGTCAAGTCGGCGATTACATCTCTCGCGAGTAAAAAATACACTTTTGTTAGCATTTATCGGTCTTTGCACTTCAACCACTGGCTCAGCATTATTTTCAACTAGGCGATGCGGCTGTGCTGCGGCACACACAATACAGGCAATCATCAATAGCGAAAGAACGACCGTACGCGATAACATTTTATAGATACTGATGGGACTGCACTACTGGGAAGAGTGGGAAAGCTACCAGTTTTTCTTGCAACAGCACACCAAACAAGCAGTTTAATTATCACATTATGAATTGTGTAATCATCGGGATGGCAGTGCGTTCTACGATTGTATCCCACTAACTCTAGTAACCGGCATTGATTGACAGCACTGTTGGACTATTAATGTTTTGCTGATGCTATTCCAAGGGTTGAAGTAGAGGTACAGTATGAATTTAGTCGCACAT
Source organism: Cheilosia variabilis (assembly GCA_951230905.1). NCBI lineage: Eukaryota > Metazoa > Arthropoda > Insecta > Diptera > Syrphidae > Cheilosia > Cheilosia variabilis. The sequence continues at coordinate 59,008,197 of OX579677.1, read as the reverse complement.
ATAAGATTGGGTTGCATTGGGTGTTCAAAAGCGGGGTGTTTCGATCTCTTTTGTTGGTTACCAATGACAAGCACACTTTAGGCTACTTTTTGGATTCCCATTTTGGGAATAGTGAGTTCTACCTTGGATAGTAGGTACTACACACAGTGGGCCTACCTTATAATAATTTTTTAACCATCACCTTAAATATTTTGTAGGTCACTTTGTATGATAATTTCGCCATTGTGAGGTCGAAAAGTTAAGCCTGGACACTAAAAACGATCATTAGCAGCATTACGGATGTTAAAAATAATCAAAACCAGCACAGACAAATGTCCCTCGAATACCCTATTACAAAATCAGTTGCATTACTGGTCGTAGTGCTCATTCAATGATTCGCCCCGACCTAGTGTGAAGTTTGAACTAATTGCACGCCTTGTGTACAATGATTCACCCAACACCGAAAAAGTCGGAAGCAGTCAATATTTTTATTAAGTTGTAGATGTGTTTGTTGCTTGGCAGCAATACATCTTGTTCTAATATTAATCACCAACAACAAATTCGAGAACGTTTTGCATCGTCAATCAGACTCACCCATCGGTTATTGTGAAATATGTGTGCGGCTTCTATTTCTGCATCTTCCCCTGTGATCCTGTCGACATCTCCGTGGAGTGATCAATATACTCTGTACCTGAACTCGTCTCTCATTGTGATCTTTATTTTTAGTCACATAACTTGGATGCGTTAAGACGCTATTGATACAAGAAAACACCAACAATACCAACACGACCGTATGCAATAACATTTCAATTCGACTGACAAAAGAGATTCACGATTGCTAAAAGTCAAGGGAGGTTATCTGCTTCTCGTTAAACAATTACGCGGAACATTGTACATATAGCCTCATTGTTGAAATATTTCATGAAATGATTCGTATATTGTTTTGAGACGTTTTAATTTGACAGAGGAAACGCCGACGCTTGCGCTCCGATGTGGGAAACCCCCAGCATTTCACGATTATAGAGAGGCACTTGCTATGACATTCGCTGTAATATTATAACGAGCAGCAATGACGAGCTGTAAATGAATTTCATTGTGTAAATTCTGCGAGTGACTTCGACAACTGTTTATTAAAACATGCCTTGCGAGTGCTGACACTCCTTGTAGAGTAGCCAAAAGGAGTGCAGGAAGCAACGGGCATTTGAAAAAAAAAAGTCTGGTGCACACGACACGTCAGACAAAAGTCCAGCCAACAATAATTTGTCATTATCCAGCCAAATAAATTGTATTTTTCAAAATAATACTCATACGCCCCCGAAATATAAACTTCCAACATTGCTGTGCCGGAATATGTTTTCGTTCGTTTTGATGATTTATTGTGTGCAACCGGAAAGTTCTGTTTCCTTCGCCAAAAACTTTACTTTTGGCCGAACTACGAAAATAGGAAAACTTCGCATGGCAGTGGAAAAAAAAAAACAAAAAAAATAAACGAAACAAGAAACGACCGGAAACGGTGCTATTGCTATCGCCCGCTCAATCATCAGCAGCAACAACAGCAACAGCGCCATCATGAAGGAAATAAGTGTTTTGCCAAACTTTTCCTATCGATGTGGTTGCTATTGTGCGAAATACAGTTCCTTGCACCCATTCAAGTGGAATCAGGGGAAAACCAATTAAAGTGATAAACATATCGCTGCGAAACGCTTCTCGGCAAATAACTTTTTAGCATGGGAAAATATTTGCAAGGAGACAGGAATGCATAGTCTGCCTCTGGAGCGAGTATCTTCACCGTTGAAGACATTGAGAATGAGATGCTTGTACTACTTGGGAAGTCGGAGGCAGAACACATCCAAGCAGGGAAGTGTAAGCGATTTATTTATTTTTGACCAAGTGACTGCGGGCACTCGCTGGAGTAACTTTTCAAATTATGAAATAGAGTCGTTCAGGAGCTCATCTGGGTTGGTTTGTTTATTTGCAGTAGCTGCTGGAGTTTCCTACAATTGTATCGTGCTGCCGGTATTAGTTTAGTTGGAGAGGACTAGGTGTGTTTGTGTTTAAGTGGTTATCGATTGGGCAGGGTGTGTTTCAAAGTTGGTATAGCAGATACGTTATGAGCTGAGATTGTGGATCTTAGAGACCGAGCACTTTTGGGTGTGGTATGTTGCTCAGGGGGACCCTCCATCTTTCGCCACTGAGTCGAAAAAATTCCAGCACTGACTGACATCAATAACAGCCCTTAGGAAAAAATTCCACCATTATGCAACATTTAACGGTGAAGTCAATTTAAACTTATCAGCGACCGTAGAGTGTATTAAGCCACCTATACCCATATAGCGATTTTTAAAATTATTTTCCAAATCGCTCCTTACGTACGTCGAATATGCGAAAACAATTTTAAATTTGTTTCAAAAGTATTTGAAGGATCCAACTCCTTGGGATTCCTTTAACCAAAACCACCGATCAACATCCGAACGACCAAACGCATCTCTATGCAAATGTCCTGTATATCTTGCAGATGTTGGAAAGTTTCACGTTGCGAAACTTTTCCCCCACCCAAATGAGGTTTAGTGAAATTCCAAGATAGACGTGTCTGTATGCGAGTGTATTTACTCGCATTCCGACTGAATATTACGGTACCTATAGGATGTCAACTTGAATTCCAGAATCCAGACAGGTGACTACATTCGTACGTTAGTCACGTATGTGAAATACGTTTACCTTGCAATTGCAATGCCACTAAGTGCATACAACGTCAGAGGGAAATTCATTCCTTAAAGGAGGAGATTAAATATTTATGTCGCTTAATATAAGTTGCAGGAGATACCGTCTTGGGAAATGTTTCAAAAATATGTTTAAAACATATTTTGAGTCACTCATTTGAGGGAAGGGAATATTTGCAATATCCTAATATGTCTTCTATTTCTTATCTCCTATCTCATATATCCTGTCTTTTTCTGTATTCTCTCTTTTATCTTTTGTCATTTTGTCATTTTGTCATTTTGTCATTTTGTCATTTTGCTTTTGTCTTTTGTCTTTTGTCTTTTGTCTTTTGTCTTTTGTCTTTTGTCTTTTGTCTTTTGTCTTTTGTCTTTTGTCTTTTGTCTTTTGTCTTTTGTCTTTTGTCTTTTGTCTTTTGTCTTTTGTCTTTTGTCTTTTGTCTTTTGTCTTTTGTCTTTTGTCTTTTGTCTTTTGTCTTTTGTCTTTTGTCTTTTGTCTTTTGTCTTTTGTCTTTTGTCTTTTGTCTTTTGTCTTTTGTCTTTTGTCTTTTGTCTTTTGTCTTTTGTCTTTTGTCTTTTGTCTTTTGTCTTTTGTCTTTTGTCTTTTGTCTTTTGTCTTTTGTCTTTTGTCTTTTGTCTTTTGTCTTTTGACTTTTGTCTTTTGTCTTTTGTCTTTTGTCTTTTGTCTTTTGTCTTTTGTCTTTTGTCTTTTGTCTTTTGTCTTTTGTCTTTTGTCTTTTGTCTTTTGTCTTTTGTCTTTTGTCTTTTGTCTTTTGTCTTTTGTCTTTTGTCTTTTGTCTTTTGTCTTTTGTCTTTTGTCTTTTGTCTTCTGTCTTTTGTCTTCTATATTCTGTGTAAAAAGCGTTGCCGATTTAAGATATCCGCAAAAAAATAGAACGCCACTAAGAAGCGAAGTATCAATCCAAAGGATGACTATGGAACCTAAGCTGAAAAACGTGCACCCAAATTGGTCAGATTCCAAAAACACTTAAGTAAGTACTGCTTTAATGAGCTACATTGCGCTACTGCTAGGCTTAAGCTAAGTGAATGACATGAAAACTCCCACCACCCTATTCCGGAAAATAATTAATAATAATCCCACAGAACAAAAATGGAAACCCGTCTCGCTCTCGCAATTTCTCGTACGTTCTAATAAATAACAGATTAAGCATTCAGTGCTTTGTTAAACAAACCATCAGCCCACCACCAACTGTCCCACGCAGAATTTTGTTTCGTCTGCTCTTGCTCCCTTTAAATCGACCGTCCTTGACCAAGAAATTATTCCGCATTCGCAGGAGCGAAATGGGCGGGCTTTTTACTTAGGTACGTGTGGGAATAAGCATCAAGTGACCTGCTCTAATTCCATACGGTAAACAATGAAACTTAATTCCACTTCCGCCCCACAACAGCAATACGGTCATCAATGTGCGAAGACGAACAATATCCTTGCCGAAAGGAATACCACGGCCGCAAACCAACACCGTCTCTTAAGCAATCGCTTACCCCACCAGCAAGACACTTCTTGATTATGGGACGATGCAGATAAATTTATCTTCTCGTTGTTCTCTTCAGATTTTTTTTGTTTCGCCTGCTGTTGCTTTGTTTATTTGTAAGATCCTTCAATGCCGCCCCCACCTCCCCGAACCATGAGGGATATAGAACGAATCCTCTCATTAAAATAAATTATGTGAATTTTACACGCTTGTTGTGGGATTTTCCATTTGTCTGGCGATTGCCAGAATTGAGGGAGAAAAGAAAAGAAATCTTCCCTTAGCCCGAATTATTGTGGGAATATCGTCGGGTGGTTTTTATCACTTTATCTGCGAATTAAAGGATCTCATTTGCTCGTGCAAATGTTTTGCGCCGTGGGAAGTATTCTGAGAAGTATCCTTAGCCAATTAGGAAAACGACGTCACACTAATCCGAGTGCGTTACGAAAGGGGTTATGTTGCTAATTGGTCTGAGGAAGCATGTGACCCAGATTGGAAAGGTGCCGCGCTATACTATATGAATCGGGTCAGACGGCAGTTGGATGCCAGGCAGCTGCAATGGTGTCAATGTGAAAGTCTGCAAGTATATGATTATTGTAAAATCTCTTTTCCCCGCCTTCGGATAAAGCCATTGTGGGCCCTTGAGCTCTCTCTTCATAGCGTTGAAAAATTAATCCCTGTGCAATGAAATATCAGAAGGAATTTTATTGATTGGACAGCAAAAGGTCGAATAACACAAACTCAAGGAAAGACCGAAAGGACGTCAGCATTCCGTCCTAAATTTATCGCATCAATTCATTTTTGTTGTCGCATCAAATCCACTCACCTTTGCATATTGCCAACAAAGCGAGTTTTCTGAGTTAGCATGAAAAATGGCCGCCGTTTTATGTAAATAAGCTCCGGCACAAAGTTTTTAATTTCGGACACCTTTCCGTAGGTATTTAAGGCTTTTAAATTGATCGGAGTTGGTGGTGGGAAGATCCCAACGTGACAAAAAAGAAAAACTAAAGACCTATTTACATATTTTCCTTTCGGATTTTTTTTTTGTGACAAGTCAATCATTATTATTCAACCTGCACAGGTGTGGAAATACCTCGCTACTCTGGGAAAAAGATGTCCAAATAAATCCGCGGTATAAACAACTTTTCTAATCATTTCATTATAAACAAAGTCCCTTAGCAAGCGGCCGGATATTTGGAAACTTTTCGTTGTTAGGTTAGGATACCGTGTAAAATAATTGTACACCGCAATATTAACAAAGTCGGAAAATATTTTTATTTTTTGTTATGACGAAGCACGATCGTCGTCACGAAGCTGACCGAACAGATCTCACAACTTAAAATCATTTTCCGCACTTAATTGATGGTCTTATACTAATTTTAGATGCTCTGAATTAATTTGATTTGTTGATAAATGCTATCGAAATTTGTAACCGAAATAGTTTACACTGAGGTTTCACGACAAGGGTCTCACAGCTGATTGAAAAGTCATATTAGTTGGTGTTCGGTGTGACTACATCGACGAGTTTTCGACGAAGAACGGTTTTCGGTGCGGTGTGAAAAGGGTTTAAGCAAGAATACCTTCTGCTGCTTTGAAGTGCCTTGGTCTATTGGAACAGGACTACTTTCATTATAAAGTTCCATTATGTACAAAGATCTTAAACTCTAAATTTTTCCAGTGTTAAAAACCTTCGGAGTAGGGCACATGAGGACAATTATTTTCTTGGCATAATCAATATTTGTACTTGTTTTTATATCGGCTTGCGTATTATTTTAAGATTTTCCATTCGACTTGGGGTTTGGATCTGTTGGCCTTCCGAAATCGGGCTTTAAAACTCCGTTGAAGTATATTTTTTTAAGTTCCCTGCAAAAATGTGGAACAAGTTTGAGAAAAACAAATCGAAGCACATTACTCATAGAATTTCATTCAAGGTACTTTTAAACCTATAAAACAGAGCTTAGGGCAGAGCTTGCATTTGACTTATTCCCAAAGCTTTCCATTCATACCTACTTGACAGTATTTGTACATAAACGAGCCAATCGACTTAGAGAAAATCTTACAATATAGTGGGATATGAATTTAGCGGCTGGCAAGTGACGACACTTGGCTGAAAATTTGGCAATTTAAGAAGATGTTCCGAGCAATTTAATGAGACGGCTGCAGGAAGGCCCGAAATTTGAGGTTTTATTTCATAATGAAATAATACCCCAATTTCAAATATGAAATAAACCCCCAAAAAAAATTAAATAAGGCCCCAATTTAAAAAATGAAATAAACCCCAATTTTTTAACTTTCTCCATTACGTAGTAAGAGAAAGATATTGTATTCGTACAAAATTTCGAACTCGAGATGTTAATCAATTCTGACATCTGTCTGTCTGTCTGTATGTCCCGAGGCCTACAGCCTAAGCGGCTGAACGGATTTCGTTCAAACTTCGGACTTTGGATTTAAAGTTTGGGGGCTTACAGTTCGGGGCCGTTTTTTTTTTTTGCATGGTAACCTCAATATTAATGGTACGTCCCATACAAAATTTTCATACCAGTTTGATTTGTTCGAAAACGGCTCTAACGATTTCAACAAAAATTGATATATAAGCTTAAGTAGGTGAGGTAAAGATAACTGCATACTCAGTTTTCCGCTAAAAAAATATCGAAGGTAATATGGTAATTTCTAACTTAATGGAAAACTCAGTTTTTCTCTGTATAATCGTAAATTGGATTTTTGATAAAAGTAATTTTTGAAAAATATAGTTTTCCCTAGTTTACCTCAAAACGGCATTATTTCAATTTATCTTAGAGTAAATTGATGTTTTCAAACGCTCACTTTAAAAACTGCTCATATCTCGAAAACCCCATTTTCGATTTCGGTAAAACCCTAAGAACCAAGTAATGTTTACATCCCAAAAAAAAAATTTGCTTAAATGGCTTTGAATTTCAGTCAGACTCGCACTAAATGAGAAAGTTTCGTGCGACCCAGTCGTGCACTTTATTTTTTGTATATTTCATTGCTTTTTTATTCAATATATTGTCTTCTTAGAAATAAATTTACAATCTATTATATATGTATTTTTAATTAAATGTTGCAACATTTCTTCGTAACATTTTCTCATTTTTTTTATTCATTAAAATAAAAAATGACGGAAATAAAAATAAATTTGCAAATATTTTTAAATTTGGATTTTTAGAAAAATAAACTGTCAATAACATTAAGAAATAATGAAAATTTGGTACAAAAAATCGCGCGATTCATTCAGCATAGAGCGCCCTTCATCTTCGAGTTTTCCTTGTGAATGTTGGAAACCTGCCTGTTCAAATTCGTACGATGTTTTTATTTACACTGATAACTATTTTGAATCTTTTTAGGCTGTAGTTCCCGAGAAAAGATCACTTGCTGTGACTTAACTGGTTCGTTTTGATTCAGCGCTCAGGCATGATCATTTGTCTTGCAATAAAATAGAATAAGCGTATACCTACTGAACGAATGCGATTAGAATGTGCTACTTCCCTACTTCCTTAAACAAAGTTATGGAGAAAAGTTATTCCCAAACTATCGACAGCCATTGGGCTAACTCATCGTGTCATCTGAGCTACCTTTTCAGGGACTGAGACACTAGAATACATAATAGGGAAGAGCCGAATACTTCAATAGCTGAATAGTCGGCCCAGGGAGTAGAGATCAAAGCAAAATTTAAGTTAAAGTCCAACAAGACGTGTCCGTTGTAACGTCGGCCGTGAAATAAAATCTCTCTTGTCAGGGAAAATCTACAAGCTCCGGTCTCGGGATACAACGGCTGATTTTAAGTGGTAGCATTTAAAAATCTGAACAACAATCTTCGAAATTTATATAAAACGGATGGACTCGCTCTTTAGAAGGTGCACTAAAATGCGCAGAATATCAAACTCTTCACACTCCCACATAGAAGAAAGAGCTTTCCTACAGGCTCCTTAGGAGTGTTATACCAAAAATATCCATATCAAATCATACATCAAATCCCAATATTAAAACGAAGTCTCAAATAATCGTAAATTCAAGACCAAACAAGACAAGGCTTCTCGTAACTATCCACTCGAAACGCACAACTTTCTCTCGAAACACACTGCAACTGCTTTCGTTGTCATCACAACCAGACAATAGCTTCAGCTGCTGCCTGAGAACCATACCTATATTTACAGCTCAGCATTGCACCTGGGCGAGTTGTAATTTGTTTTCTTAAATTATTCACCATGCTAAAGGATTTTCCCCCGAACACTCTACATGCGGGAACTTGTCCAGCAGACATTGCAATGGAGCACTGCGTGGTGCTGGTCATCGTCCCTGAGGGGAATTAAAATAATTCCATATTTGTATCGACGGCGATGAGAATTTATGTGTCATGAGTGCAGGGGGTTGTTAAACGATTTACGACGGGATTCCTGTGCCTTTGACTTACAAATGATTTACGTTAAATAGGCATCCTCACAGCATTTGCATAAATGTGAGCAGGGTAGTTATGTCTTGATACTTGGCACCGCTCTTGTTAAACAGATTTTATGCCTCCAAGCTTAGTGTACATAAAACTCCTCTTTAATCGGAGGCCAGTTGAAAGAACAACACGAATAAATTTCCGTTTCACGTTTCCTCCCACAGACCACCCTCAAGCGGTTTCCATCGTCTTACGCAAAACGCATCAATTTCAATTAACAGCAGCCAGAAAGCCTGGTGACTTAATACCTAAGTGTCCTTAAAACAAATACACACAGCCCGAACAGAATAATGAACCGAGAAGACGTCAATGGTCAGGAATAGCTACGTTGTGATTTGTTATACGTCTCTCTAAGGAGACCGTGAAGACGATGAGGATATCCTGTGATTTAGTCATTTCCTACTCCAATTCCTCGCCACTTGCCATCCCTGATTTCTGGGCTACGAGAGGAGATTTCACCGTCAAATGAGAATGAAAATTAAAAAAAAAAGGAAACACAACACGAAAATCCATTTTGTCGTCGCCAGGTGATGGTGGTGGCGGCGCTCAAACCCATGGGAATGTCTGAAGTAACACACAGCGAGGCGAGAGGAAGCTTCATCGACAGGAAATGAGATTTGTGAGAACAATGGCGGCACACCGATGCGATGCGCCCAAAGAACATCCCGAGGGCATTATGGTGTCGCACCACTGGAGAAAAGTTTGTGGATTAGGATCCTGTTGCTCCGAGGAGGATCTGCAAATGGGGTTAACTTAATGGCTGTTGATTGTTGTACTGTATGATATCAGGCAACAGTGCCGTGAAATTGGATTATTATTACTGTTGTAAAACGGTGGGGGTTGTTCCAAAGAGCGTCGGGCGTTTTAAATAGAAAAAAAAATATTTTCCCGCGAATTGATTTTCAACTGAGAAAGCGTTTACTTTTGACCTATCCTAGTCGCTTTGGTTCAAAGGTAGTTCGAAAAAAATTGATTGTGATATTGGAGGCCTCCCTTAGCAGTTGCCTTTTAATTAACGAAAAATGCTAAGTGTCGCCTAAAAACATACATACAAACATACTTTTCGAATAAAGTAACATCAGAAATTCATATTTGAACTCTGAAAGGATATGTAGATGTTTGTTGAACTCACTCCAAATCATCAGTAGCCGACAATATTGCTGTAATATAATTTTAAACAGCGAAAGGACTTCCAAATTGGTAGGTATTTTCAGATGTCGATAATTTATACCCTTACGCTGATAAAGTGCCCTTTTTCTATAAAAATGCTGCCACCGCAACAAAACATTTCTTTCCGCCGCCTGATTTCATGTCCACCTCACAAATATGTGGTTTCCAACCAAACACACACACACAACAGCTGAAAAACACCCTCACTTAAACGTTTTATAATATCCCGCTATGTACTTCAATTTTATTAACCCATATAGAAGCATATTGCTGCCGCATGCATGAATATCAAGTACGGAGTGGGTGCTCTGGCAGTCGCTGGAACTTTGTAGCAGCTGTTTCGAAAAAAGAAAAAACCAGCACACACCGAACTAAATTTGTGGCGTCATTATCCCAGTCTAATGGTGTTCGAAAAATGTAAAAGGAATAATAAAAGCTGCGCGACAACAGCAACAACAAGACCGGAGCTGTTCTGGAAATATTTTCGGTGGCAACAAACTGCCGCCAGATAGGTGAGTTGGAGTGGGTACTCAGTACTTTTTTTTTTTTTTTTTCTGTTCTATTGTCTTGCATATTAATGTCGCAGAGGTTATGGAATAAATATTCGGAGCACGATGCGATGCAGTGAAGTTTTCGCGTATTGTTCATTTGTTTGGGTTATCTCGGTTTTTTTTCGGGATGCACATCCCTCGTGCTATTTGACTTGATATGGTTTTATTTAGATCGTGGAATTGGAGTTTGTATAACGAAGGATTGTATGTAGACAAATAATGAACAAGGAGACATTGCCTTTGGTGTGTATGCAGTCGGGGTAAAAAGGGCAAGAGTGAAAAACAACTCTAGCCAGGTGTAACGTATTATACGAATAATATAATGTAGTATTTGGGGCACTCGCAACATGGTGGGTTGTCCTTATGTCTCACCGCACTTTTGTGGCAGACCGTTGGGGTCCCTAACAAAATGAAATGCAAACTACTTATCAAATTACATAGGTTATAAGTTATAACAATACCTGACATAGCGATGAACCGGATATAACAATATATTTTCAAAGTCCCGGCAAAACTCCGTCTAAATCAAAGTAATTTGCAATCGGTTACAGCGATGCACATACTATACATATAGAAATTGTTCAATTTCCTGTAGCCACTACAGTGACTGGTCTGTGCATGTAATTTCATGGCATGCCCTGTTCGATTTCCATATCTCTGAAGTGTTAATATTGTGTCATATATTCAATTGAATAATGCTGATGACGACGATGACGATAATGCCACTGAAGATGAGGAGACCAAAGAAATACACGTTCCATCTGCAAACGAAGCACTTACTGCAGTGGCAACACTAAACCGAATCATGGTCCTGAATCCTGTATGGGCCACTTCGAATTCAAATCCAAACATTCGACAACTCTCTTCGAAATATATTTTACTCAACAAATGTATACAAGACATACACAAATTAGTGATATCTTTCCTCAAAAATTTTCTTGAGTATTAAAGCGATTTTATTAATAATGTTTTCTTTTTTTTAATTTTATTTTCATTTTACCGGATATAACGATGAATCAGTTATACCGTTGAAATTCTAAGATCCCTTCGATATCGTTATAACCGATTTCTACTGTAATACAAATGAGATTTAAAACTTACAAGATTAAAAGTTTACATTTTTAAACAACTAAGAACTGAGTTTGTGTTACAGACTTTTGGTAGCATTTCTCACGAGGACATTCATTGTCGATTATGCAGTGGGCTCAGTGGGGCAATTATTGGAGTCTTGAGCTCTTTCCTATTTATAGCAGCAAATTAATTTTTTTCTGAAGGAAAAGTGACGGGCCACAAAAAAGCGCGGACCTATTCAGTGCGGTTTCTGATCTACTCGCACACGTCGCGGACATTTATTAAAACAGAAAACTTTTAATTATTTGTGATCTTTTACCAAAGCAAAGAAGCAGCATTAAGTGAAGTGGTTCAATAGTTAATGTGAGAATAGATTACTGAGGGAGAAATTTCAGGTTCGTTCCCCGGAAAAAAAAAACACAAATTATATTATAAATGTTGTTTCCACTGCGCTTTAACATTCGCGAACGCCTGACAACCATCTGACAGTATAACTGCCCTGGAAAAGCAGTTCACAACATAAAATAATTGTAGGTCCCTTCTATTTGTCCCAGAAGTTAAAATCCCATCTAAATGAATGGTTGCGAGAAGCTAGCCGTATGGTACCCAATTGGGTATACTTACTTGTTGCTCCATTTTATTTATATAGGTATTCTATTTTCTGTTTCTGCGTGACGCTGTCTTTTCTAAAATATTCCGCTGTTTTTTACTTCTTTAAGTCATGGAAACTGGCTGTCTAATTTTTTGTTGTTTTTGAACAAATTAGTGCCGGAGTTCAATCAAATTAAAAGTGAGAAGATTGTGAAAGCATATTAGAGAACACAGCTCAAGAAAACTGTGACAGAACTGGCTCAGCTTGTATTGCCAATATAATAAAATTGAAAAAGTTCATCTATTTAAATGTGTTTTTGACCACGCACCACTTTAGAATAACTCACCCATTATACCCAATTCATATTTATTTCTTAGAGGAATGTTTATCAAGCCACTTTTTTGGTTTCCACTGATTTTTTTTCTCATCAAAAAGCAATGCTTTATCAAAACTCGAAATTCTAAAATTTTTTCCATTTTTTTTTTCAATAAAAAAAGTTGCTTTACACAAAATGTTTCTTATCGTTTGAAGCATAGACATACTAAACATGGACTGCTAGTGAAATGTCATTTTCATATACTTCTGCGAGAAAATATGTTCCAAAACATCACAGGCCCTACTGTTTTAGAGCGGATTAGCAAAGAAGCACATGCCGGCGTCAAGTTTAAATTTCCATAGTAAAGTAAAAATATAAAAATTTTCTCAAAAAAAGTTCGTTTCCATAGAAACATGTAAACAAAAGAGCGACATCTTGCCCGAAGCATTGACTTATTATATATGGACTGCTAGTGAAATGTCACTTCCATACAATCTCTGCCCAGAAAATGACGCCAACCGGCCAACATAACTAGCGCCCGTGGTTCTATGCGAAAAATAAGTGAAACAAAATGACAACCATCTTGGATTTCTCCATAGAATTCTAGAGCCAACTATTGGGCGTGAGTGGATTTGCCAAGTGAAACGGTTGAAATTAAAATTGTTGCGGCATTGTTTACAATAGATGTCATCTCGAAATTGTGCTAGTTTAAATATTTAATAATAGATGGAACCAACAAAATTTTAATAAAAAATCGTTTTTCATTGTCCCATAAATTGCACAATTTTCGTATATTTATTGCGAATTATTTTTTTATGTTGTTTTTCATTATTAATTTTAGAAATATGATGTAATGCCACTTTTGCGCATATTTCAATCAAATTTCTGATCAATAAATACTTATGATTGTCAAGAATATCACATTCAAGTACATATGAGAATTAAATTCATCATATAAATTGCTTACATCTATATTTCTTAAAGTACTTATATCTGCAACGAAATGGAAACGTCTGATATGAGTTTCCAATTTATTCCGCTCCGAACCACGAGAGCTAGCGCTTATGTTGGAACCAACGCGAAGTTGTCTACTAGCAGTCCATATATAATAAGTCAATGGTCCGAAGTGATTCGTAACATTCCATAGTTACGTGTAAACAAAAGAGCGTCATCTATTGAAAAGAAGCAAACTACATAGAGAGATTTCAAATAAATTCATGTCTATTATTTCGAAAAAGAAATCGAAAACAACAATAGATTTCTTAAGTTATCTATGCATAAGCTAAAAAAAAAACCTACAGGTATCTTCCAGGTATAGTTCAATCCCATTAGACAATACTAATACTGGTAAAGTGATAATTAATACCGTAGTCAATTGTACCGACATATTTCGTTTTAACTTCATCCCATTGAATGTGCTTACTTATGCCACTTTATCCATCATGAGATATGCGACTATTTTCTATTTTTTTCTTTTTAATGACGTAGTTTTAAGATCTAATACATCCAATGACTTTTTTAGTGAATCCAGCCGTCACTTCAGTTTTGGAGGACCATGATCTAAGCATTTTTTGTATTTGAGTAAAATAAGCGTGAACAACTAGCTAAACAAAGATACTAAATAAATATATAAATAAATAAATATTTAGCGCAACAGATTCATGTAAGTACCCCAGGCCTAGCTTCTTACAACCATTCGTTTTGTAATAAATGGAAGGGACCTATGTTATAATTACTTTATGCAGATTATTTATTTAATTACGAACGGCTGAATTGCGAAGCTCTACCAGGACAGTAAATACTATCGGACAGAGAAGAATGTACTTAAAGTGATGGGCATCTTTCGTACGTCTACCCACCAAAACTCATGTGAATACATTGTTGTTTTATAATTTCAATCCCGTCTGCAAATGTGAAATACAAAAAAATGTTTCTAATGGCCGGCCACCAATCCTCTTGCGTTTATGGGCATATAGGTAGCTGATCCCTTGTTTTGTGTTTCGTATTGAATTCGTTTGGTTTGTGTTAAGGGATTCATTAAAATTCAGTTAACAGTAGTACAATATAAATTACGGAACTAAGTAGGTCTAGGTACTAAGACTAAGTAAAACATAGAAACATCTTTTGGTAAATAAATAAATAAGAAAACACTAACCAATCCTACATTAGTTCTCATTTTCTCAATGCATAGGTATGCTACATGCGAATTTGTAATGAAAGTAAATTTGGTCGTTTTAAGTTTATTTTGTTTTGCGCTGTAAAACAGTAGCGCTCTGTATTTTTGGAACTTGCGTGAAGTTGGCTAGCAGTCCATATATAATAAGTCAATGGTTTGAAGGCTAGTAATAAATAAAAATAAAATAAAATAAATAAAAACCCATGGACTTTTTGAATGGACTAAAGGAATAAAGAAAAATAATAGATTATGTCGTCAAGCGTTGAATCACCGCTTCCGCGAATAAGCGGTCACGTGTTGCTTGTTTACAGATGAGTTAGGTGCGATACTGTAAAATCCCCATTAGGTAGGACCGATCGTAGATCGCGTTGCCTGATTGCATATTCCTTGGTTTGTTTGTTTAATTATCACTGGCTGAAAATATACGCTAAAACTACAGTACCTATCCCTACCCCAACCTACTCAGTGCTCTTTATTTTAAAGCCCTCTTTTAAAGACCTTCTCAACGGCCAAGCTTAAACCAATTGCACTTGAAGACTGTCTGCATACTCAAAGTCAATCTTCAGTCCTCACTGGCTGACTATATCAGTCAGCGACTGTCCAACAACCAACCATCCCACTGATTTGACTCTCAAATGTGTTCCACTCTCTGTCGTTATATCAACATAACTTGTTTTCCATTCGATTTTGTTCCCCAAACCCACAAAACAATCAACGGTGCAGCGCAAAAAAGAGTCCACTCAGTGCTGGATCAATGACAAAAACAAAATAGTATCCAGTCACTCTCTCTTCCCAGAGTCATTATAGTTGCATCACATTCAACTGGCGAAGGTAAAAGAAAAAAAGAGCTTACAACTATCCGCATCTGCTAATGGACATTTGACAGCGCATCGGATTCAACTATATTTTCCGGCTCAGTTATTTAGCTGGATTCCTCACTTCCTCACTTCGTCTGTGTATCCGTATAATGAATAAAGATCCGATTTGCCTAATGAGCGAGCCATCGTTGATTGGTCTCAACAAATATCAAAACTCAATCTTAAAGTGGGGGGCGGTGGGAAAGGAACAAAAAAGCAAGTTCATGTCATGATTGCACTCGAAAACAGATCCTTCAAGGATAAGCTTTTAGTCTCAACATTCGCAGCGTGAACTGGGACATGGAAAATGGATTTTCTGCGCGCACACACATATAAATTGTCTCTCGTCTCGGTATGTGTCACTTGTCCATTAGGGAACAAACTGCAGCATCATCTAGTGTACATTGCACCGAAGAGGATATGGGGAGTCTGTGTAGTAGATGCCATCAGTGTATCTCCGCCATAACAAGTAGCCAATATGGAATCAGGGGTTAAGTGCATCTAAACAGTGTGTACAAATGATACACACCGGATGCCATGTTAAATAGTTTACAGTTGGAATTTTGTCAGGACAATATTGCAAAGTGGACTTGTGCATAGCAGGAGAAATGGTATCCCTTTTCAAGAGCTGCATCGTTGCAGTGCAAAAAATAACAAAGGTGCAGATTCTCTTGAAATGAAAACGATATTCCCCCGGAAATGGCTGAAGTGAACCTCGTATAAAAACTATTCGAATCCATCGCCTCGCGGAATCTCTCAAGGGCATAATTGCGAATTAAAAACTTTCGAGTTTCCTTTGCCGCGAAAGTTTATGGCCCACGTTCGCGCAATTTCAAGTTTGGCGACGGTATCTGCGGGAAACCCGAGTGCAAAGTGAACAACTTGATTTATAAAAATCCACCCAAGGAGTGAACTCCTTTCGCATGTTTAAATGTAAATTCCACTCTTCGTTTTGCCTTCCGAGATGTCCATTTATCACTTGCAAATCGGACATTAATCTACTGCCGCAATCGGAGATATATACCACTAACCAGTGGAACTAGTTTCATAATTATGGTCGCGGCTTTACAAAGGATTATTCAAATTACTCCGCAGATGCAAGGATATACGCACAATTTAACTGTCACAATGAGTGAAATTGATTTAGTGGAATCCGTCTTGCACTTCCTTTTTATAGTGGGTAAATTCCCGTAAACGGGAGCGCGACTCTATTTCACTTTATCGATTTGATACTGTTCTACACCGGAAAGTGAGTGCAATTTTGTTGTGTGGAACGGAAACCTGTATTAGACGCTTAGAGGCGGTTGTGATGCTATTTTGGAACTTTGACAGACAACACAAGGGAGGTTTAAGCCATTTGGTAGGTTATTTACTGAATTCCCTTCAAAATGAGTTTAAATTTCATTTTATTTGTATTGTGTTATATTTTCAATTCGTCGTTCTGGTCTGTCCACTAGCAAATGAGTCAAAATTGAACGTGACAATCGGGGATGAAATAAATGTGAGTGTTATATAAAATAATATTTTTTTTATTTATTAAATATTTATTTATTATGTTTTAAAAAAAAAAACTTTTAGTTTGTGAAGGCTTTACAAATGTAGTTTAAGCTTTTGTCGTTTAAAAAAAATCTATATATATTATATATCACCGCTCAAGTTTATAAAAAGTTTATTTTTAAATGTGCATGTATTTTCCAGTGAAAATAATTTTTTCGCATTTAAGCACCTATACCTAACTAATTGACAATCGGAGACTTATACCTAACAAATATATGTATGAGTATTGAGTACCCTCCGACTGCCAAATAGGTAGTTAAAGGTACTTAAATGCGTCTTGTTCATATATTTTTATTTTTTTTTTTTACAGTCAGTCGGGTTTTTTGGTTTTTTAAATTAATTTTTTTTATTTTAATCTTTATAGCCTATGACACTCCGGGGAATAATACGAGTATTATGATACCTCACTCTTCAAAATCGGTTAAGCCGTTTAGGCTACATGGCGTCCCGTAGGAACGTACATAGGATACGCGCGAAACACATAACACTCCCTGTGTCCAGTCGGGTAAAAAATAAAAATTTCATCAACGTACGCAACTTTGGGGGCTTTGTAAATTCCTACAAGATGGTTTCAAAAAGCAACTTGCGTTGAAATTTTTATCGGGTGTAGTTATTTGCCGCACACTTCTTCATTCGGACGGCCGAATTTACAGGTTGGCGTTTCAAATTCGAAATTCGTATTTTCAAGTCCCACATAAAACAGGTTAAAAAATAGTGACAAAAATTGGGGTTTATTTTTGGAAAGAATACACAAATCTGGGGTGACCCCGCGCCGGGGTCAAAAAGAGGGCATGTCCTCCAAAAAGACGACCCCACGGATCGCCATCCGAAAAAAGACGTATTTTAAAATATTCCGAATGAAGAATCCAAACAGAGCTAGAAAACCAGCGCAAGTGAATGAATGGGCTTACGTTTTATTGCCCTAGCACATCTTTTTATGCTTGATACCTCCGTAAGTTGTTTAAAACGGAAATTTTAAAATTCACGAAGGTTAGGAAAACGTAAAATCCAACAAACTCTCTTACATCTCACAATCTTTACTAATGCTTATCAAATACATTAACCTTCGAGACAAGAGATCAAATAAAATTGCATCATACTCTGGCACAGATGAACTGAGGTTGTTTGTAATTATTCATTAAATCGATTGCAATCGTACAAGATGCACCTTTTACCGCGTTTAACACTAGCGATAGTATTTTTGGCTTTGGCTGTACTTTTTGCGGACGCAAACCCTGTGAATGATGAAGGATCCACAGTAAAACCAGTGATTTTGTACAATATGATGGCAATAACCAGACCCAGATGTGCACTTGATCATAGAGGTCGTTGCAGGTTTCAGCTTGATGAAGGAGGTATGTTATCGGTATTTTTTAAAAACAATTCGTTTACCTTCTCAATCTTTTTCAGATGATCGGGTTTCTTGGTAGCGAGTTTGAAAGTGATTCTAAGAAAATTGTAAATCTTAAACATAAATTATTACTTGTGAAAAATAAATAGTGGCTACTGATTTAAACACTCTAAATTTATCAGGTGCACCCTATAGATATCGTTTTGGAAAAGTTCTCCTCTCAAAATTTTCAGCTGCGGCAAAGCTTCCAACATTTACTCGTGTCTGTCTCTAATGTACTTGATTTCTTATCAGTCCACCCTACACAGATGACAAAGATACTTGTGGTCTTATCAACAATAAACACAATTTGTTGTTCCAACAAGACGAATGTAGGTATCTAAAAAAAGTTACTGAATCTTCAATGAATCACTTACAGTTTGAAGTTGTACCAAGACTAGTCACACCGTTTTTACTGTGAAAAATGCAATCGCAGTCGGTAATAGTTATAACATTGTTAGTAGTAGCTCTACTGTTTTCTACCACGTCTTTTGTGCATGGCACATCTGAATACTACGATGCCGAGCTTCGAGTAGTTAAACAATACACCGATTCTGCTGCAAATGGCCCACCGAAAGAGGCGAGGACACTACTGAACGGCCCAGAAAGGTGTAAGCTTGATCATAGAGGACGTTGCAGGAACACTTAATCGTGGTATAGTTAACATGCGTATAATTTGGTATTAACATTGTATCACGAGCTATTTCTTCATCTTTATAGATGGATGAGAAACTCTAGCGATGACGAGGCGCTAATACTAAGTCCGACACTTAAAATTAATTATATCCCCTTTTTCAGGCAGCTGTCTTGTGATGAAATAAAACATTTTTTGAAAGGCAAAGTTACTCGTTTATAGAATTAAGCTTACTTTATGTCGTGGGTGCAGTGTAATCGAAGTTCAATGCTCGGAAAAACGCAAATTTCATCATAACAACCGAGAGTATGACTGTCATGTGAAAGGTTCTTACGTCATCCCTTTGGAATGGCCATAATTTGTAGCTTCCTCCTATTCCTCGGAAATGTAAGAAAAAGTCCCCCTTCGCCTTGTCTTACACCCCTTTTGATAACGAAATATTCGGCGGTGTTCTTGCCAATTTTTACGAAGCAACTATCTATTTTTTTGTGTCCGGGGTAGTAAAAAGAATGGTTGTGAGAAGGTAGTCCTAAGGCCCTATACAGTCCTGTTTTTTGTTTTTTTTTTTTTTGTTTTGTAACAGAATTGCAAAGATACAAAGCCCGGACGGAGACTCTTAATGTCGAGAAATGAAAGATTGTAAATAGTAGCGTGCGACTTAAAACAATTTACAGCCATTTCCCAACGTGGCTAAGCATCTCCTGTCTTTTCTAGCCCAATTCCCTAGGGTGTTGCCATTTTTCGAAACAAAATTCTTTCACCCATCCCAGTATAGCCAAATATTTCTATAGAAAATCTAGTATGAGAATATATCTAAACGAACCAGTTTGAAATGGTTATACATAGACAGAGAGACAGGGCTCTGAGTTATTTATCTGTAGGGAAGTGCAATAACTATTTTCAAATAAAACAAGTACCTTTTGGACGAAAATTCCCTCTTAAACTAAGCAAAAACCATTTCATGAAGGTACTTAACTATATTTATCGAGAGACAGCAAAAACAATATCCAAGAAGAAGATCCACCGACTTGAATCCCTTAGCAATTTCCCGCCCGCCCAACTTTTAAAGTTTGCCATGCAAAATAATAAATGAAAGCCACCTTCCAGTATTAAAGATTGCTAAGGAAAACTTTTTTCTCGGGAAATTTAAATATCACACTAACCTGTAGAATGTCTTTGGTGTCCTTAGCGAAACGAAGAAGCTATACGCACACATAAATGTATTCATTTCACTGCAGGGCTTCTTCCGTGTCAGCAAGCTGTGTGTATGTACTTTATATATGATCCGATTCAGTTGTTGTCCTTATGCTCCATTCATGACTGAAAAATTTCCCAGAAAGCCCCAAGGAAATATAGAAAATATTCATAAACCTTTTACCCAACAAAGGGAGGAAGAAGTTTTAATAATTTTTTTTTTGGAACTCTCATTGGAATTGTTGCAGATACTCGTAATAGTTGTGATTTTATTCATAAATTGTGAATGACAATCAGAGCACATACCTGTAAAAAATGTTTTACGGGGGATTAGCTTTTGACGCAGTTTAGCCAAGTATGAGGGTGCACGTAAATAAGCCAAACAAAATGCAATATTACCGGTAAGGCAATAATTTAAAAAAATAAAAACCTCTGTGCATGAACAGTATCGGGATATTACTGACCTCTGACGAGGCAAATAGCACAATGAGTTGTGCTCTGTAGAACTGATGAAAAGAGGATGTTTACTGCGCAGGCTTTTGCTCTTATTGAAGTCGTGGTGGGTTAGATATTAGATTTCTCCAAGCATGACTGCGATGGCGGATGAACTCGAAATGAATGAATCGGTACTAAATTTAAAAACTGAATGTGATGAGAGCGGTTATACTTGAGTGAGATTCGTGAAATACCACAAATATTGGGAATGTCATGAATGAAGCTAATGAGAATGTCGCAGATGTTCAAATTTCAAATAGCCAAATGCCCATTAACGATGAATGGATTTGGTCATATTAAACCGCCCCTCATTTGCTTTGGCACTTCTTTTAAATTGTTTCTGTCATCCATGGGATGGGTGTCTAATTTACAACGAAATTTAAATTTTATTCAAATTTTTTTAAATAAAGAGAACGAAATTAAATTTTTTTTTCTTGTTTGCTTCCATTCCTTATATTAAAATTCACAATAACTGCATTAAAATTGAAAAAAAATATTTCGCTAAAACAATTGAACAGTGATCCCAGATTGGGGGGAAAGTTGGCAATTTAGTCGATTTTTTCTAACAAACGGGGAAAAAAGGGGGAAGCGATTTTTTGGGTGGGAAACAATCTAAAAAGAAAAAAAAAAACATTTATAATTTTATTTAAATAAAGTCTTCGAAAGACTGCACCATGTAACGTCTCACTTATACTTTTGCATTCATTATTTGGCGTTTCATATGTCATATCGATATCATCAAGGAAAAAGTTAAAACGTATTGCGAATTTGTGAAGTGTACAGAATATGTGATTTTAAAATTAATACTTACATAGTTATGTAAGTTTTTTTTTCTTTTTCATTAGTATTTCAGTATACTGACGGAATTTAATGCGTTCCCATTATTGTTTTTGTTTGCTTAATTCTAAGATATAAAACATAAAATGTTAAAATAAAACTTAAAGAAAGATTTATAATTGACGTTTTTCATTTTAATTGATTATTATTTGTACCGTATAAATACCCACCACAACAAATAAAGCTGTATGGGTTTAATTGGAAGACGAAAAAGAAGAACATTTTTGAAACCAAGTATTCTCTATCGAATGATTTTTTTCGTTTTTTTAAATGCTTCGTTTCTTTGCATTACCGAGAGAATAATGCGAATAGGTGTATGATATCAATATTTATAAGTTCATTCCTAGGAATGCGAAAAGGCGTTTCCTGATATTAATATATGACTCAAAACTGAATTGTGTCACGCCACATCCCTCAAACTACTCCTGGGTCCCAGAACCCAGTGAATTTTCCAAAACTCAAGAATTGATTAAACAAATTTGGTCAAATCTTCGACCCATTTTTTTTGCGTTTTTAGAAAAGAAGTTACCCAAATTCCCAATATCTTGAAAAGTAAGATTGCAAGTTTGATGCGAATTAGCATGATCTCCGTTTCGGCTGCAGTTAAGGGTACATGCAGGCTTTTGCGGAACAGATATTTCGAAACTCCAGATTTAAATGACGCAATGCTATAAGAAACTCATATTCTGTCAGTTTTCCCATCACAATAAGCATCAAGGGAAGTTTCAAAAACGAAACCATCGAGGAAGATGCCAATTTTTTTGGTGAGGATCAGTTGAAACCGTGCTCAAAGAATACGAAAAACTTCAGTGAATTAGATAAATTCTGGATTTTGGAGGCAATTAAGTAAAGAAAATATTGAAAATCTTTTTTTAAGAAATACATTTTAACGAATTGAGTTTTGACACATTTTAAGATCTGTCTTTTAGAACAATGCCACGTATAACGAAGACATTCCCAATCCGATTTTGTGACCCACAATAAATTGAAGCAATAATTAAAATTATTTGTAACCCTTTTTATAGAATAGCGATAATGCACTAAAATCTGGAAGTGTAGTTTGCGAACAGTTTTTGAGCATTGGGAGCCGTATTGTATCATAAGAAATATAATCTTGTATAGTAAAACCTGGCAAGGCATGGTGCAAGATGAGTATAAATTCGCTATCAGCTATCAAATTGGTGGCTAACTAATAGAAAAAGCCATCCTCTGTACTTGTTTCAAATGCTTGTCAGACGTACTTTTTCTAGCTAATGTTTGAGTTGTACGTTCCTAGAACCTGTTTTAGTTATGAAGCAGAAATGAAGCAAAATTATTATAAGCAGAAACAAACGGAATTTGCCACCAGCTTGGCACTTCTCCACACATTAATGTGCCTCAATAAATCTTAATGTACATAGAACAATTTCGAAATGAATTTTGCAGCAAGCTGTCTTCGTTATTTGTCACGCTCATTATCAAGATATGACCATGAACATGAGATATGCAGTCGCCTTATCGGAAGGTGATATTGTAATGAAACCTTTTGCAAAGTCATTGTCGACTTAAATTGTGAGATCGTTCTTTTTAGCCGACTCAAGGTTTTTGTAAGTTTTATTGTTTTGTTTGTATTTTTATGCACTTGTTTTGTTTTTTTATTTGGAAGTTATGCGTTCGCAAAGGTTGGGAACAAAACTCCGCCGCAAACTAAATACTAACACCCAACTAGAGAAAACTGACAGTTGCCTTGCAGTTCATATAAGCTAAAATGTAGTCTCCTTCAGTAGGTACCTATATATTTAGTGAACTAAATGGAAACGCATTGAAAAATATTACAAATTTGATCTCGCATTTCCTAAATCATAACGCAAACATGTTAACTGAAGTTGGTTGCATTTGGAAAAGCACAGCAGCCAAAGGCAAGATATACTAAAATTGGAACCTCTAACCCACAGTGATGTTATGGTTGGTTGCCTAAATCTGTTGTCGAAAAGCGCTTTGTTATTTTTCGACGCAAGAACATAATTTCAAATCACTATGGAAGCTGCAAAAAGTTTTTTAAAAAAAAAAGTACGAAGCTGTGCAATTTTAAAGAACATTTTTGACGTTTCGTCATAACTTACGTAGGTAATACCCAAAAGCGCTTAAAATAAATTCAATGGGACAGTTTTCTTTCTTACTGGGGTATCGCAGACAATGTCAAATACTTTACACCCCCTTAAATTGCAAAATTCTTTGTCGCCTCTTAAGCCCTACATCTTCAACAATTTTTTTACCAGCCTTTATGTTTTCGAAAGCAACATCCCACTATAGAAACAATTTCGTTATCTTTCGTTCGTTTTCTTAAAACAGCTTCTACCTCCAAGTTAATTGAGTGCAAAAGTGCACCATGATGACCTTTTAGCTTGATATAGGATCCCCTACCTTTTATTCCGCCAACTATTACAACCAACATGAAACCCAACGCAAAGTCCTTCCCATTTAATTGCCCGCGCCCTTCCTTAACTAGACTAGCATAAACAACACACCACTCTCTGTGGAAAATAAGAAAAATGTTGAAAAACTTCATCCGAAAGTAATTCGGTGGAAACGGCAAGTCGCAGCTCATGTTTATCAAGAATCTCATTACGGTTGCTTAGTTTCCGCCCAGCTTGGGCAACAGCAACCCGGTTAGTTGTGGCGCTGAGGCAAATAAAAAAAAAATGTTTTCAATTTTTCTTCCTTTCCCAGGAATTATGGTGAACTGTACCACCTTACTAAACTATACAGGTGCCTCTTCAAAATGAAACACTTAGCTACCTGCAGCAGGGTACAAGTTGCAATTAATACTCCTCTTCCGCTTTATGGTCTGCAGTGGATTTATGTGTGCAAGTTGCTATCTTCTTCTTAAATTAATTGTTTGGCCCTTTTTCTCAATTACGCCCTTTTATCATATCCTCCGTGCATAAGTGAAGCCAGACCATTGCACAAGCCTTTTCCTCGGGAATAGTTTTTCAAAACACCAAAAACGGTGGGAAAGCCTATACGCATTGAGGCACGTAATGCTATGATTTTCAGGGTTCATAGACTACTTGATGGGAAGGAAAACGAAGGGCAAACAAAGCACTTTCTTGCGATACAATCACTCAACATAATGCCCTTCCGGTAGATTAAATCGAAAATTGTATCACACTCGGTAGAGTGCTGCTGGTAACTACAGCAGAGTGGATAGCTCGCCAGGGCAATATGATAGCCGTCCAATGAGGTGGAACAAATTCCATAAATAGATTTCTTGTAATGTCATTATCCCGAAAGTTGTTTGTAATAACATTATGGGGATATGGTTTTTTTTTTGCTTCAATTGAGAATGGGATCCTTTGTGAGACGATAGGCTTTGGTGATTTGACTGGAATTTTCTTTGGTGATTTCTAGTGGGTGATTTATTCTAGGTCAGGGGATAGAAATAGGTTTTGTTCAGACACGGGACTTTGTTTTTGTTTCGTTCACACCAGGTTTGAAGGAGATGTTTTTATGTTGACAGTTTGACATGTTTGAGAGCGCTAAAATCGATTGTCTTATGTATAATGCGCTGGTTGTAACTGCTGCAATGGAAGTTCGTCTTCGAAGAATACCTGCCAGTTTGTACAAAAATTTATTTTTTTCGATCCGTTTTGAACGCGTTTTTGGTTATTTTTTTGAAGCGTTTTCGAACTTATTTTCAGACGTTTTTTTTTATGTTTTTTTCTAATAATTAATTTTAATTAATTAATTAATAATAAAAGCTCCTATGACGTGTTTTTCGACGAGTTTTTGGAGCGTTTTGCGAAACGGATTTTTTGACGCGCATTTGAACGGGTTTCTTGCACACGCTTTTGGGCGCAATTTTTTTAAAGTTTTTTGAATCCTTTTCACTGATTTCGGATGTTTTTGGGCACGTTTTTCATCGAGTTTTTGGGAATACTTTTTGATGAATTTGTTCACTCGTTTTTAGTCGGATTTTTTGACTCGATTATCTACCCATATTTGGACGTGTTCTAAGACTCTCTTCTGGGGGAGTTTTGGAGCATTTGGGAGGCAATTTCATGACTAGTTTTAGGACTGTTTTTTCTGATGCGGTTTGTTGTTTGTTTTAAGCTTTTTCGGGTTTTTAATACGCTTTTGAACGGTTTTTTGACTGTTTTCTGGATTAGTTGTTGGACGCGATTTTTTTAAGTTTTTTTTTTTAAGCGGTTTCGTGTCAAATTTTGGACACGGTTTTCAGCAAGTTCTTAGAGGAGTTCCTGGACTAGTTATATGACGCAATTTAAGATTTTTTTACTCGTTCTTGGACGCTTTTTGGATGCACTTTTGAACGGTTCCTGAGAATATTTTTTGGAAGCGATTTTCGATTCAGTTTTGAACAAGTTTTTAGTCGCTTTTTTTTGACGCGTTTTTTAGGAGCGTTTTTTGTTTGGGCGCGTTATTTGAAGGTGTTTCAATTCATTTTGGGTGAATTTTTTGACATATTTTTTGCGACGGTACTGATTTTAAAGCACGCAATCACCATTTTCGTACTCGATTTTGTATATATAAGATATAAGGACAACGCTGCAGCTATTTTCTTGTACTAAATTTTTAATTCCGCTGGTCATCCTTTCAATATAAAAAATATTATTACCTCACAAAAGCTAAAAATTGTTCATAAGTTCTGATGAGGAGACGCAAGTCATAAATCCATGAGCCTTTATTTACTTTTCACCAGAAAATATGTGAGGACTGCCATTGATATGTAAGACCATTCACTTACATAATTTATTTGCGTATCCAAAGGCCGAATATCTAATAAATTCAACCAAGCTGATTAAGCCATAAACATGAAGTATCCATTTACATGATTCATTTGCATAGTATATCAAACTTCACAACAGAAAAAAACAGATTTCCCTCTCTAGTGATCGCCAAAATTAGCCGCATATTTGCCTTCGGAATATGATACAAAATGGTCCCAAGCCATAAGCAAAGTGTATGCATAAAATAAGAAATGATTTCCCTCCCTCCAAATACCTATATAGGAATATCTATTGCCGCCCCATTGGTCGTGCCATAAAATTTATGCCACACATCCATGATTACTCCCAAAAAAGTTACCTCATTTAATTTTCTCGAAAAGGACTTGCACTATTTTACAAAATTGGCATTCCCTATTTTACGACTCATAAACTCATTTATTCAACCATTCAAAGGGACCAATTTCGTAGATTCTACAAAAAACGTACGACGCACAGGAAAGAAAACAACAAGAAAATATGGAATAAATAACTTTAGTTAAACATGATCACAGCTTAGGAATTTTCATATAAAAACATAACTTCCTTTACAACTATTCAGCCTGTTGGCCCGTTACTGGGCATATTACTCCTGTTCATTACACACTGCTGATAGGGGGGCCGAACGCACGGTCTGTGGTGCACGATTGCACGCGTCCTCTCTTATAGTCAATGTCAAAGTGATAAAACCCTAACTTTATCCCGTTGTAATCATAAATATTTCCTGCGTCCCCCTTTCGAACAAAAGCGAACAAAGCGACAGCAAAATGTCCGTAAATCGGCCCACGAAGAAAGCAAGAAGCTGTAATGCATACATAAAACTTGCTTATGTCCTGTTCGGCACACACAAGCACTAACGGTAATGTCAAAGAATGGAAATTTTAGTACAAAAGCTCGGCAAGCGTGAAATTGAGGGAGAACACGACAATGGCGAGTGTGTGATCCCACATACACACACTGTGCCTCGTCCTCAATCAATTTTGTCATTTTGTATAATGGACTTGTTACAAACATTCGACAGGAGTACACCGTATACGAGAGGGGTTCGGTCAACTGCCAACGGCCACCGGCCACTCTGCGAACTACTCGTATTTAAGTTCGTTTAATCATATTCTTATTAAATTCCTCGGATCACGTATTATAGGAGTTAACCTTATTTGGATTTATAAATCAAGTCACTTCGAAGGCGTACGTGGCTGGGTGTCCTGTACATGTGTCGGAGGGTGTAGTCGCCAGTCCTTGTACGGTGATACTCATAAATCTCATTAAATATGAGACTTATGACAGAACTACGTGTGTTTCGTTAATTAATTTAATTAACTACACATGTAGCTGTAGTGGAAATGGCAGGCATATTAATTTGGATATAGTTTGTTCTAAGTAGGTAGTACTGGAGCGCGATTGTTGTTTAGAGCAGATCGGTCGGACAGTTACATGTGGGCTGTTGTCTAAGGGGTGGCTCTATCTAAGGATATTTTACTGCACTTCGTAGGTGTTACCCATCAGTGCTGTTATAAAAAATAAATCGCTTTTGTAACGGAATTGAAATTTATTTAAATTAAATTAAAATTGAAAAATTATTTTACAATTTCTTAAGTACCCAGGTTACTGGGAACTAAAAAATTAAGTGAAGGTCAGTTCACTTTCAAATCTTCTATATCAATTATATAATTTAATATAAGAAAATATAAAATAAATAATTTTTTAGTGACAGCTATCTTGATATAATGTTTGCTAGGTTGTAGCTTTTAAAGTTGTTTGCAACAAGAGCAGTTTCATGTAACAAATCCAATCGCTAGAAATATCAGCACAACAAACAGCGAGTTATATTCATGACACAATAGCAACACCGCAAGGTCAATTGTCAATGAGATAGAACACATAACACCGACTTAAGACTTTGCGCCGTACTAATAATAAATTTTAATCTTGACTTCAAATTTACGGAAGCTCACAATGGCGAAAGAAAATCTCAGTTTAAATAACAAGGCTACGCTTGTTTAAAATCAAAATTTCCTTCCGTTCCTGTACGTATCCTTAACCCTACTACGGAAAATCTATAAAAACCCAGATCTATGGCATGGACATTTTCGAAGGCGAATCAGTCGTCTAAATTGGTAGTAGTTACTAGAATTTTGGCACGAAACGTCTTTGAATACAATTCAGAGGGAGACGGACAACGCAGTTGATCAAGACCTCGCCTTATAGAAGTATACAAGTGGAAAGCCACCACGACGAACTTGGAATGCGCAACAGCTGAGGCACAGGCAAAGGAAGTAGGTAACTTTACTAGCGGCGGAGTGGTTCCATGGTATAAAGAAGGATGTGTCTCAAGCTAAACCCAACGCCAAATCAAAAATTGCTACATGCCATTTTTGCGCTTCAAAACCTTGACACCATCAGGTAAGATTGTCTCCGTTCCGAAAACTCACAAAAAATGTAACAAACTATGGGCTCCAAAAGTAGCAACCTGAATAAAGGAATGCCAGGCTACTGGCCAACCAATATTGAGATATTTCGGTATAGAGCTGAAGACCAGGGCAAACAGTTGACAATCGAGTCTGCGGCCCATATATAGCAACAAGACAAAGTGGGTGCACGTGCAAGGACCCCCGAAACTCTTCACAAGTGCACTTTTTTAAAACGAGAACAGAGCAAATCTAACCTTTAAAATAAAAAGATATTTTTTAAATATCATATCGCCCCCGAAATATTTGTCTGGCTACGGACTTGTGCACTTGGATGGTTTTTGATTAAAAGATACAAAATAGACAATCTGACAGCAGAATACCTTAATCTCCAGAGGCGCCAGCAGCGAGAAAGCCTAAGACAAGGCACAGGTTCCGAAATAATACGGAAAATGATCCTGAAAACATAAATAAGCTCTGGAAGCTCATTAAAACACAAGACGACTTCTTCTTCTAATCTTTACAAAATATTCACTGACAGGCTGTCACTCTTCGGTCTATTTCGCCGACGAAGCAACAGCGGGTTTGGATGCAATACCATCAGACACATCTGGCGCACCCCTTGTCCAAAATATATTCTAAAAAACGTGAAGGCAACTTAAAGTTTTTTTAGAAGATGCCCGCCTGAAAATGCTTGAAGCAGTTTAGGGATAGTGCTGTCAAGATTTAATCCTGACAGCCTTGGCATACGCCGGGCTTTGCAGCCGTCACTACCGCTTCAGGAAAAAGTAAAAGCCACCCATGCAAAACGAGGAGTGTGCAGTACTATTCGAAAAAGCCGCCGGAAGGAAATAACAGCACTGCAAAAGCTATGTAACTGAAATGAAAGACGCATCAATTCAAAAATACGTTCTTGAAACACAAGTCGAGGACTCACCATGCCCCAACTGAACACTCCCAAAAACCGCTTAACACCTCTCCCATTTAATTACCTGACTGCAATTCCTTTCAGAGCTTCACCGGAATGCATTCCTTAAATATGCATCATATTAAAGCTATCACATCTCGGGGGAAGATTGGAAAATTTCATTTGCCTCAGGAGAGCGCCAACCACGTGGAGATACCACTTTTATGTCACACCATCAGCATGCTGTCAACGCTGCTAGGTCCTTTCGAAGGAATTTCTGTGGAGTTCCCTCCACACGGTGTGAAAATAATATATTGCCACACAGGCACCGCACTCTCCTGTTGAATTTAAAGCACCCCAACAGAGACAGCTTCTCCTTAAGAATTAAGAATTTAGCTGGCCAATTTAAATTATTCCTCTTCGCAGAAATCACTTGTGCTATGTCAATGATTTGGTTCGCGAATACCTCACATCACCGCATCTCATTACCTCATGACAAAAGTCAACGAAAGCGGCATGCGAATCATTTGAATATTCCTGAGACGATAGTTCGCAGCTAAGCCGTCGATTCGAAATAGTCATCTTCAATCAGATATCAACAGAGCAAGCACATGACACATAATCCGCACAAGGACTCTCTGGCAATAGCTGTGTATCATTTCACCGGGATCGTATCGTATTTTGCAGCGAGAAATAAGTATCAACACCGCGCTACTGGTGCCATGTCTTTTCTGTCGCCCGTTGGGGATCATTATTTCTCGAGTTGTGCCAAAACATATACCGCTTCAACGGTGCAGACGTTTTATTTTCCATCAACCAGCTGGAGAAGGAGATGGAGGAAATTACACATTTCCATCGATGAATTCCCAGCACGTTTCTGAAAATGTTTTCCTATAAGCGTTCATGGGACCCGTGGGCTTGTCGCGGGATATCATGATGTCCTCAGTACACACTCTAGAAGTTTTCCCAACAACGACGACGACGACGACGACTACGACGATGACACAACGACACTCATCCTCGTTGAGAGGAGCTCCCCTTCATTGTTTGTCAACTTTTTGCTCTGCGCTGCGCGTATACACTTGAATAAATCCCTGATGTTATTTCACCTTTTGTGTTGATGCTGCCTCTTCTATTTACAGTTAAGGACTTTATGGCGAATCACTGTTGTTCATTCACTGTGAGGATCAGATAAGGGGCGTTCGGGGACTTTTCAAAGCGAGAGTAGGGATATCTTACGTGAAATTAACTAATTAAATCCTGTACGTAGAAAAATCGATGTTCACAATTGATAAGAGTGTGTTAAAAGAGGCAGATTTAAGAATGTTTCGGGAGTTCAGTCAACTTAAAGCCACGAAGGTGTGGTGTTTGTTGCTTTCAAAGAGGGTTTTAAATGCACTGGTTTGCTGGACTACTCAGCAGAAACGAGTAAATCTAAAACTGTTCGTTTGTCTTTGGTCTAGCGGTCGAACCAACTTCGCATTGAGGGCTTACAAGCACTCTTACCGCTAAACCAGTCTGCTGGAAAAGAAAAAAGTGCATTCCCAAAAGTGTAGCTTTCCGCAGGAGCATTCAATTTTGATTTGGGTTAAAAGAAAATCAGTGAAAGCGACAAAAATAGTGATCGCAGCACAGCGCCATATATTATTTATCTCGTTAACTGCTCCACCCAAATTCATTACGAATTTTCCACCTTTACATCGTCCAAAATCATCAAATCATGCGATGAAATGCAAAATTTTGTCGAAAAAAAGAAATTGAAATTTTTTGCGTTTTTCCGGGATTTTCCGAGTTTTCCGCTAAGAATTTTCTATTTTTCCACTCGAAAAGCCATTCCGGAACAATTGCGCACAAAATTCAATAAAAAAATTAATTTTCGATTTTTCCAATTTCCCGACTTTGCCGGAGGGTTTTCCTTTGAACTTTTGAACCTTTGAACCTTTGAACTTTTGAACCTTTCAATTTTTTAACCTTTGATTTTTTGAACCTTTGAACCTTTGGACCTTTGAACTTTTGAACCTTTGAACCTTTGAACCTTTGAACCTTTGAACCTTTGAACTTTTGAACATTTGAACCTTTGAACTTTTGAACCTTTGAACCTTTGAACCTTTGAACCTTTGAACTTTTGAACCTTTTAAAGGTTACCAGTTTTCTATGAACTTAGTAGATTAAAGGTTTGTAATGCGATTTCTAGCTAAATGGATTGAGCAACGAGGCTGGAAACTCGGCACAAACATTAACTTGGCAGACCCGCAAGTTACTTCTCTGGAGATATGTAACGGGTGTAACGACCCCGCGGACTCTAGTCTTATTAGCCCAGAAGCTTCTGACCTTTGTTTTTAAATTTTCAAGCAATTCAGAAATAAATTCGACCGGACATAGAAATATTATGTAAAATTTCAGGGATTTGTTTGTGAATTTGCATTAGCAGTTAAAAACTAAATATACCGATAGCATATGGAATGAAATTGTGACCAATTGGTTGGAATTATTTTGAGGTGCATATTCAATATGTTTGAAAAAAAGAAGAAGGGTAATAGTTTCAAAAAGAAGTTTTGGGTGGCAGATCGGGATTTCAGTAGTTTTTTTTGAGAAATAATTGAAAAATTTTGATAAAAATCGTAAAAGCTGTTTTTGGAAATTATATGCACACAAAACAGTAACAAATTTTACAATATTTAGTTTGGGAAATACTATCGCTTAACTATTTAGCTGAAAGCTGATAAAAAGATGTTCTTCGGGATCTAAGCATTACTTGGTTCTTAAAGTTTTCTCCAAATGAAAAATGGGATTTTCGAGATATCAGCAGTTTCTGAAATTAGCGTTTTAGGCGATTCGAATTGAAAATTGAGGACGCAATCATTTTGAAAACATTAATTTTTACTCAAGTATGCATTTGGGGGAAATCGTTAGTGTCGTTTTCAAGTAAACTAAAGAAAACCAGAGAGAAAAACTGAGTTTGCTATTAAGTTAGAAATGACCAAATTACCTTAGGAATACATTTTTGTCACAATCGTATGAAGAACCGTTTTCGAGACATGTCCAAATTTCAAAAGTACCATTATTCGATTTTTTTTAGCGAAAAACTGTATGCAGTCTTGTTAACCTCACCTACTTAAGCTTTCGAACAAATCAAACTGGTATTTTCTGACAGACACACGGAATTTTGCGAACCACTGTCAATGTCAAAATTGGTTAGCATCTCGAGTACTAATTTTTTTAAAAATTACAATATCTTTTTCTTACAACTAGGGAAAGTTAAAAAGTATATGTCTAGAGGGCGCGGTGTGTAAGGGTTAGTTTGCTGGCCTACTGAACGAGGGGTTCACCTGCTTGGAACACAAATTAATGCGCCACCTCTTGTAAGCGTCTGATAGACATGGAAAAGTAGGACAGTTTTTAAGAAGCAGTTCTTAGTTCAGCTGTTCGATGTCATTAAAGCTCACAAGACTGCTATTTTTTAATTGTTTCTGGTAAATATATCTGACACTCAGTGCCGTATTAAAGATAGAAAAGGCGACTGCCCTGAGGCGCAGTGTTTAAAGGGGCGCCTTATGCTGTGAATTACTCATCTATAATGAAATTTAAAGCTGTCACTGATACGTCTGTCGCCGAGGTGCAACTTTCAAACGAGAGAACTTTGAAATACAGGTATGAAATATGTTCGCCTAAATTTCAACCAATCAATACAAACTTCTTCGGTAGTCCTAACTTAAATTGGAAAGATCTATGGTCAATAAACAGGTCAAATTGAACAGTTTCACCTATCAATTCGTTGGTCGGATTAACGCTCATCGTCATCGGTTAGATGAATTATCTCTTCGAAAGCGCTCCTGAGAGCTTAGGCAAGCTTCCGTTCGTAAAACACAGAAAACTGTATGATGCACCCATTGTAGCAAATGACCACCAGATGGAAAATTAATGTGTTTTCCGAGAAACTTTACTTCAAGTCCCCATCGCACTGATATTTATAGGTTAGGTCGGTACTGATACACAAGAGGAATCTCCCTGAAATAGGTTCCAATAAAAAAGGAATTTGTTTCTCTCCACATGGTGATTTGTTGACGGGATAAATGCTCTGACATTAAACTTGATGAAAACAAAGAAAAGTTTTATTTCTCCCTCTGGATATTTGCACCCCCACTTTGCCAGTTGATGTGGTAGCACAACAACAAAACCAAAACAAATTCGCCCCCACCAACATTTGTGAGTGAAGAAGGAGCATCCATTTAAAGCACCGGCTAATAAACACTGAGAGGCTTTCTTTTCGGAAGGGAGGGCACCACAAAACTTTGGAGGCGGTTAAAACTTTTCCTCGTGACCCTTAACCGAAGGGAGCGGACTTATCTGCAGCAAGACTACAAATTAATGGTCGAGCTTAGCTGTTGTAAGGGGTGATTCTAATGCTGATGTTTTTCGGCAGTGGTGGTGGGGGTGTTACGTTTCGTTTCATAGTTGGTGGTGGAATAGGTGGGCGGAAGGTATACACACGGAAAGAATTTTAAGATCAAATCAAGAAAAATAAGCGCAGAATCACGAAAAGTTTGTCTAGATTTAGAGCTTAGCTAAGGATTTACTAATTCACGACTTTTTATTCGCAATTCTAGAAATTGTACGAAGTGATGATATTGACCCTCAAAAGTCGTGAATCAACACTTTTCATTATCAATAATGCGATCAAACGAGAAAAACATATTGCCATAACCGATCGCAATTTGCGACACATAGTTATCAATTTGATATTACATGGATTGTAAATTGCAAACACAATTCGTATATTACCACTTTTCTGTTGTAAATTACGATTTCCTCCCTTAGCAAATTACAACCATTTAGTCTTGAATTACAACTCAATAGTGTTGATTTGCGAACTAACAGGAGTAGATTTACTACTTCAGTAGTTGCAATTTACTAATTCTTAGTCGTAAATTGAAACTTCTTTTTACCAATTTGCAATTCATATTTTGCAATTTACGTTTCTTGAGTAGTGATTTGAGGCATCGCCGTATTAAACTGAAAATGTTTTGTCGTGAAATAAGAAACTTTATTCTCAATTTGCAACTTATATCTTGTGATTTACAAATCAAAATTCATAGTTTTATTAATTAGGTTATTTTCGAATACATAATATTTATAGTCGTATTTCTCCTGATATCCAAGAAAATCATGCGGCGCCATATCGTCCGGAGACAACGGGATTTGTCTGGGGTGGTTTTTCGGTCTATGCTGAAATTGAAAATGTTAACAAAATATTTAGATGAACTTGACATTGATACGAACCTTTACAATTCTTCTCGATTACATATTTTAGAATGCATTCCAATTTATACTTCCTTCCTAATTGCGAGATATACGTCCATTCTGAAAAAATACAAATCTATATGCATACTTCGGCGTTTTTGGAATTATTCAATAGCTACTTACAAAATATATTCCAGAATGCTTTATAATTAGAAGTACACAGCCTATCAATACGAATTAGTTACAACTTTAACTCGACTGCTTTAGGGAAAGATTGAATACCGACTGCCTGTCTCTGCAACGACACGCAACGTGCACAATGAAGATTTGGCTTCATGATAGCAGCTGCCTATACCACATACATACATTCATCCATAAAAAGAAAGGACTTAAAAGGATTTCGATAGGTACATGGACTATGAACTGTGCATAAAAAAAATCCACACATCAGGTAGTTGATTCCATGGAAATTACAAAAAATATTTTGCAATTTACGACTTCTCTACGTCAATAAACGTTTTCAGTTTCATGTGTTAAATTATTACAAGATTTTATTGATTCATCATTCAGTTTTGGTAAATCACCAAATATTTTTCGCAATTTGAGATTGTGAAGTGGTGTTTGAGAAATTGACCTATTAGAGTGGTAAATTGCGCCAAACAATCTCGCAAATCACTACAAATAAAAGAAGCTCGAATTGATACTTCTAATCGTAAATTACAACAAACAGAATTTGGTATTCTCCGCCGTTTTCAATGTCAAATTACCAATTTTTGTATCAATCCACGAAAACTTCGTTGTGATTTGCGAGAAATATATAATTCGTAAATTGCAACTCAAAATTTTGCAATTGGTGATTTTCAATTCTTTCCGTGCATTAGGCAAAACAAAGGAGATCAAAAGATAGAAACACAACGAGGTGGGTGTTGGTGTTAGTAGGTTGTTAAGGGCTCTACAGATGGTTGGTCATTTTACACGTCATTCTACGAAAACCCATCATCGTTAACATCATCATTAGGGCTCCAGGTGGAAGGTGCGCGTATCAGGGGGAGGATTTATACATTTGACCCGTAGTTGGTCTGGCGAGGTGCATGACGATTCGAAGTTGGTTTCTGTATTTGAATAATTTGTAACATCGTAGTTAGGGCCATCGGGGTAACTGGAATGGTACTAGTTACTAAGCCTAAAAGTACAGACGGCTATGCTTCCTCCGGATCTGCACAACGTGTTGCCAATCGCGCCAGTTGAACTCTTTGTTGAAATTAATTATAAAACACTCAACTACTTTCATTTCAAAAAGCTATCCTGATTCATCTCGTATTTAAAAGCAATGTGAACAACAAACATTCATCATAACAGACATACACCACTACTCCGTTCTTGCCAAAGCAGTACAGCAGGGCAATGCAAACTATTTCTTGAAATTGTGAGTCACTACAAACCCCTTCACCAGACACTTGAAATAATTCACACCGTTGGACTCCGGCAAATCCCTTTTAACTAACACAACACTCCTTTGTGGAGGGATATAGTTGAGCAATTTATTTTCTAAATTTGCAAAAGAAATTCCCAGACAACAGGTGAAGGGATATATTGCAAGTTATTCGCAAAAGAAAATACACCAACGACACAAGGTATACAGTGTACTTTTGGATGTGTCCAGGTAGGTCCTTGTTTCTTTTCTTCTTTTCTCTGTGCAAGGTGGAGACGTGCAGCTATCCCTCCCAGGCACCAAACAAAGTAAAGCACTTTTCACTTTGTTCGCTTTTTTGAACGTGGAAAAAGTGAACTGCATCTAAATTCCAATTCGAGTGATTTAGTGTATTTGAAGGGATGGCATTTTGAATATTCGCATAGTTCGGGTTGCAAAGTTCATTATACTCACTGTAGTCGTGTGTGCGGACACTTTTATGGCTACGGTTACGGGAAAGTGTAATGTGCGTGACCACACCCAATTTGATGGGCCCCGAGGGTTGCATGTTCGAGCGAGAGATTTACACTTGCTTAGCAAACTGTTAAATATCGCACTTTCTATTATTTATTGTTTAGCACTTCATTTGCACGACACTTAACTGTGACTGGGTTGTTATGATTAAATAAGGAATCGGACGCTTGGGCCTTCCAACTTCTTAAGTGTGGCGTTTAACTTACATGCAAAATTAGCATTACAGCAACCTCTATTGAGTGCATCCACCATATTTAAGCTGCGTGTTACAAAGTCAACCAGATGGCGCAACAAGTCTGCATAGGTATCTGCCCAACACCTAGCTTCGTACAACCATTCGCTTTGAGCGAAATTTATCCATTTTTGGGACGAGAAGTCAACAATTGGTGTTAAACGCACTTCAGTCTTCAGGAAATTTCAGCAGTACAGGGTGGCTCATCAATAGTGCTGGTATTTATGCTGTCGCTAGAAATGTAAATATTTGTATTAAGACACAATTTTATTTCGGTTTAAGTTCACTCACGGAAACACTAGAAAATATGTAGCAGCGCACAGTGAAATAAAGTGCACGACTGGGTCGAACGTAACTTTCTCGTTCATCAAAATTGTTGGTGCAAATGAATTGTTAGATTTATTTTTAGGGTGCATATTCAATATAAATGAAAAAAAAACAAGTTATTGTTCGGGATGTAAGCATTACTTGGTTTTTAGGGTTTTATCGAAATCGAAAATGGGGTTTTCGAGATATGAGTGATTCGAATTGAAAATTAGAGACGCAATAATTTTGAAAACATTAATTTACTCTAAATTTGCATTTTGTTCAAAATCATGCCGTTTTGAGGTAAACTAGGGAAAACTATATTTTTCAAAAATGACTTTTTTCAAAAAATCATTTTACGATAATACAGAGAAAAACTAAATTTTCCATTAAGTTAAAAATGACCATATTTGAAATGAATTTTTGTTACAAACGTATGGACCGTTTTCGGGATATGTCCAAATTTCCAAAGCACCGTTACTCGATTTTTTTTAGCGGAAAACTGAGTATGCAGTTATGTTTACCTCACCTACTTAAGCTTGAATATCAATTTTTGTTGAAATCGTTAAAGCCGTTTTCGAACAAATCAAACTGGTATGAAAATGTTGTATGGGAAGTACCTACCATTAATATTGAGGTTACCATGCAAAACTCCCAAACTTTAAAACCGAAGCTTGAACGAAATCCCTTCAGCCGCTAAGGCTGTAGGCCTCGGGACATACAGACAGACAGACTGACAGACGGACAGAATTTTGCGACCCACTTTTTTGAGTTCGCCTATCATCGTAATGTCAGAATTGATTAACATCTCGAGTTCGAAATGTTGTACGAATACGATATCTTTCTCTTACTACGTAATGGAGAAAGTTAAAAAACAATCAAAAAATAAAAAATCTCTGTGGAAATAAAAATTGTTTAAGAAGAAAAATAATACCTACGTATTTTTATTAGATACTAAAAAAATTGAAAGAATGAATTGTTCATATTAACAATGGAATAAAACAGCCCATCGAACGTCTATGTAAGAATTTTTGTGTATCTGATAAGATTTAGTGTATTTTAAATGCAGTTCAGATTATAAGATGCAAAATACACAAGTCAACTTAAAAAATAAAATAAAAGTTATATGTAATTTGGTTTGACCTATCTATTGTGCCATTGAAAAATGTTTCAACGGACTCCAAGGTAGGTGGATGTGTCCGCCCAGACTGAAAAGTTTCGACGATGAAATTGTTTCTCCACTATACCAGGCTAAAATTTTCGAACTCGCCGTGGTGAAATTTTCCATACAAAATTGCATATTGTGAGCTACAAAATGTAGAAGGTGAAGGTAAAAAGGCCCTCTGTAATATTTAATTTATGTGGGCATATGATAGACTGCTCAGCGTGTAAAGCAATCTTAAATTGAGTACGCAGAACAACAAAGTGTGCACCTTGTACATGTCCTATTGACCTTACAAGTTCAAGTAAGTGTTGTGCAACCGCAGAAACGCACCGCAGAGAGATGCACTTGGTGATACCTTAAAGAGGCATTTAAAAGGTCGTAAAATGTGTTAAAAGACAATAGTAAGAGAATAAAAAAAATCTGTCAGTTTGTATAAAAAGCAGAAATAATTACAGACCTACTTCCAATTTCGTTTAATTACAACTAATCCAAGCGCGAATGTCAGATGTTGAGCCTTTTTTTTTTTAATTTTCCACCTCCAAACATGTCTCGATTAATTGCCTTTTTCCAATAAACCCCTTGAAATAATGAATAAAATGCTTGCCGCTACGTCGAAAGCCAGCCACCAAACGTAGCTCGCGCTCATGATTAAAACATGGCTGGCAGTATAGGTATTGTCTCGGGTCGAGCCTTTACAAATAAAGTCCTTCACCGAAGCAAAACAAAACGAACATAATGTTCCACCTCCCTTTGTGGCTGTGCAACGTAAAAAATCGCTGCATTTCATTGCCTCCTCCTATCAGCAAATGGAAACCAATATCTCGTCCTTTTCAAATCGATACCACAGAGTATCCCAACAGGACTTTGTACTCGTAGAAAATTAACAAATGAAAAACCATGCCGTGAATAGACAGAGTTGCAGGCTCTGCGGACAAACTAAGAAAATTTAATTGAACAATATACGACCCACCTATTCGCGAGGATGTAAAAATTTAATTTTTATATCTGCACTCAACGGCCATCTCCTTTTTTTTAATTAAATAAATTTCAAATGAAATTCCATTTGCCTCGAACTGGAATGGAACTGAAGGGGAAAACTAAGCCGCGTCCTCGTTTTCTTGAGAAAGTTTTACAGTCGGCGAGCATCCTTGAGGAGGTATTGTTCCCAAACTGGAGCACGTATACATTTAACAAATGAGTTGGACATTTGGGTTAGTATTTACGGCGTTAGTGTTTTTCAATAAACAACGAACGAACGGCTTAGTCAGCACCCGCCCAGGTACATTTCCAGTTTCGTGAGAAAATAATCCTCAGAATGTTGTGAATCTTTCAACACTTTCAACTTTAACGCGCCCACTGAGAGGAGATGCCTATTCCTCTGCGGGACCGCAGAGCTCAGCTGCTTAAGAAACTATTAAAATTTCCAAGGAAACGCACATTGAACGCAAAAAGGCTGATGTACGTCGAAAGGGGATATGCGTGTATATTGCAATCTCGTGATAGCTAGAAGTGGAAATTAAAAGAGGAGCTATTGCTTGAGCTCTTTTAATGACTACCGGTGAGAGTGAGCAAGAGAGTGGCGGCGGTGGGGCGGTGGGGCGATGGTTTTACGACCGGGAAGAAGGAAATGATTAAAATTTGTGTTCCTTTGTTGATGCTATCAAAGTTAAATGTTTTAGAGATTTATCCGAGAAGTTAACGTAATGAAATTGGCTATAAGGTGGATTTAGAAAAGCGGTTGATGGCTGCGTTACAAAGATGGTTTTGTCATTAAACTTTGGGCATTGCATATACATCAGGCGTTTAAATATTTCAAGTTTTAACTGCCGGAAGGGGAATCTTTGTACTGGGAAGGTCAGGTCGACCCAAGTTCCGTGAATGGTAGTCCTTGAGGGTAGTCTTTGTAATGGTTGTCTTCAAAATATCGCCATTGAGCTTACAAAGAGACTTTGCCCAAGACTATATATCATAGTTTCAAAATGCAGCTGCGCTTTGTGGCTTAGAGCCATAAACTTACTGATGGTCAGTTGAAAATATTCTCCGATTTTATACGACTCGGAGGATTTTTTCTGCGAGATATTCTTTCGTGCAGCTGTTCGGAGAATTGTTCCGATATAAATGTCACGCACTGCATTTTGCGTTGCAGTGCGAAGTAGTTTTTATTTGAGTGACATTTTTGACAGCTGTATAAGAACTATTTCCGATATCCTCCGACAGCAATCAGTCGCGGAATTGATTTACGATTTGCAGTGAAGTGTAAATAAATGTGAGCAATAAAAAGAAATAAAATATAGCAACATATTTTTTTGTATTTATTGCTTCAGTTTGTCTTTCCAGTGCAAAATCAAACGAAAACAATCACCAACAATACAAGGACTTGAGAATTTGAGATCAATGCATCGCATCGCATTTCCATTTTTTTTTTCCGAAAACGGATACCTCGAAAGTGATTTGAGGTTCCGACAGAGTATGCGCTGCGGAGAATTTTCCTCGCTAGGGCCGATTATTTTGTCATTTTTTACTTTTGGGTTATACTTGCCTAAGAATTTTCAAGCGCTGTTTACAAATTCAACCGGCGACACGACAAGGGACAAAGATTTATTATTTCCGAATGTGTACTGTGGCCTGGAACTCGGTAGATCGTAACCTCACATGTGCGCAACTGAATTCAAACGATAAATAAAAATTCGACGGCCATCTTGGGGGAACCATGTTGTACATTTTGTGCACACAAAAATCGAATGTTCTAGTTTATTGTTAGCGGTAAGAACTTGGTGTCAAATGGGCGGTGACTTAAAAATGTTGTCCCGGAGATGAGTTTCAAATGGGACCTGTGTCTGCAAACTTAAATAATAAAAACAAGTCATCCGCTCCACCCGCTATTAGATATTTGACTTCATTTTAAAGGCTTCAACCACTCGTGGAATGGCTTTTGCGATGGAATTTTGTTCATGGGTCTCTTCTGTTCCGATTCGAATATCTTTTCGTAGGCATTTCCATCAAAAGGACTCAAGACCAGAAGCTGTTTTGAAAATCTCACCCTCAAAATGTCCT
Organism: Cheilosia variabilis; assembly: GCA_951230905.1. NCBI lineage: Eukaryota > Metazoa > Arthropoda > Insecta > Diptera > Syrphidae > Cheilosia > Cheilosia variabilis. The sequence goes on along the minus strand of OX579677.1, from coordinate 58,966,688 downwards.
TCAACTGATCGAAGTCGAAGAACGCATTGACTAGATATAGCTCGAGGAGACCCAACAAATACTGAATTGAGTTGCTCTGATCGCTCGCTGGTTTTTGAGGTTATTTGTTCGAAAACAGTTGCAGCTATAAGAACCCGCCCATGAAATTTAAGTGCCCTAATGATGCACTCCCAAGACCCATCAAAATTTGTAAACGTGTTTCGCATGACAGCGTCGCCGAAGCTTGCTACTGTCGGCACCAGCTTGGCGCCCTTAGTGACATAGCTCAAGACGTTGCAGTCCGCAGAAGCAGAACGGCATTATGCCTGCCGAAGCGAAATTGTATAACGGATTGGGAGGTTCGATGCCAGCATATAAGCTAACAATTTTTTAAGGGGTAATTCAATAAAAGAATACTTTTTTCCGATCCGATGATCGTTCTCAACCATTTCTTTATTGAAACGCAAAGCTTATTCTATTGGTTCACATATTTATAGCCTAAGGTAAACAAGGAGTCGCAGGTATTTTCCAAGGAATTTGAATGCGAGGACGCAGGTAGTTTGCTGTGGGAATAGATGAGTTCTTTATGGCTGCAGGTTTCCAGGAACGAAAGTTGATTGACCTATGCTTCGGTCAATCTTTTAGGTGTTAACTCAAAGCCATGGCCACTACAAGCCAAACGAAGTACCTCCATACCAGCTGTGGAATCCTTAGAGGTAAACGCACATGTAAGTGCATGCAGTTCCGGTAGACGTCCGAACAGCCCCTCCCCAACATCCTTCTTAATGGTGTTGAACATATCCAAAACTTTGAAATCTAGTTCCATTGCGATGTCTGTAAAAAGCTTCAATTGCTGTGTCTCATAGTACAATACTTGATGCTCAGGCTACCTGAAAAAATCCAGTGTTGGGCCTTTCTTCACTTTAGGTGCTGATCAAAGTGATATTTACAAGATTCTTCGGGTTTTAAGTTAAAGTAGGTAAATAGCTGTACGTTTCAGCTACCAAGAACAACAGCAACAGCAGCCAGTTGCCAGTTTACATAATATAACTGTCCGATCCGCCGGACTTTAAAGTGACCCTCTGACGTTGGCCCTCCTCAAAACTGACCGCTCAAAATTTCCTCGTCAAAAATTCACTTTCGCAACCACTTTTGCAAGGGTAGATCTCTCGATTTGGCAGTTCTGTCGCTCATTGTCTGCTTAAAACTTAATTTCTATTAGGTGTCCCGTTTTGTCTCTGCGTGAGATACATACCACTAGGGGTATAATGCACCATGACGTGAAATCCATTTTATTATTACATCTGGGACCAAAACAAAAGCTGCAAATTCCAAAGGCTAAGAGGAAGCGCATATAAAGGACACCGAGAAGCATAGCGACTGAGTTCCAATGTAGACATCTGTTCGACAAGGATTTATGAAAGTAAACTTATCCATTTATTTTTGGCTGGCAGAAGAAGAGACACACAGTCTCCCGCTGCCTCTTTGGCATGCCACCATGCAGCATCCCTTCAGCCACATAGTTTGGATTTCAAACTTTCATTATACGTACTCTGGTAGTCCCGAAGGATTCGTTCGAATGGCAAGCAACCAGCCTCCCGACTGCATGATGTGTCCCTATGTGTGTCGCTCCCTATTTCTCTGTTATTACTACAAATTCGAGAACTCGGGTTTTTGGGCAGAATGGAACTGGTGGCGACACCGGAACTGTTCAGTATCAGCCACCACCAGTGCAACTTGTTTGTGGTCTTTGCTGGGTATAGCTGGCTCGTCATCGTTGCAATCGCATATACAAAGCACACCGACAGAGCAGACCTGGCACACACACTATAGCAGCAGTTTCGGTTGAAAAACTTTGCCAAATGGACCACTTAAAAGTTGTTGCACAATTACGACGACTACTGCACCCACCACCGCATACGAGTGCAGCTCCCCATGTGGACGTGTGCATAAATTCGGACGACTCCGGCGCCTGGGATGGACGAAGGTACTCGGAATTCGATTTTGAGCGCAATAAAAGGGGAATTAGGAAATCGATCAGTCTTAATATTGGGATGCACTCAAGTAATGCATTCCAAGTAGATTTGATTCCAATTAATTGTGCAAGGCAAGTGAGTTGTACGTACGTGTGCTTTGATGGCGTCATTAGGCGGTCCTCGCTCCTCGCCCCCAACAGCAGCTCAACGACCCAGCAATTAAGTGAAATAAAATTCAAGGGAAAATAACTTTCCCCACACCGCCCGTATACATTCAGTGCACTTAGCCAATTGCACTTGAGTCGCCCTGCACCGGCACAACCACCACCACCATCACTGACTGTGCTTGCAATGTTTGCAGGAGTAATTACGAGAGACGTCAACATGAATAACATTTTAATCGCGTATCGCGCCATGTAAACCGCTGTTATGATAGTGTGGTTCCATGTTGGAGGAGTGAAGTATTTATTTTTTGCACAGGATCCAACAGTACACTCCTTTGGATGTGGGACGACACGAAAAATCCGGGCGCAGCACACCCGGGGAACACGCATTCTACGTGGTGATTAACTTTTTCCCTCGATTGGGTTGCTGGTAAATGAGGTTATTCGGTGGTGGCTTTAGAAAGTTGGTGCGAAAGTAAACAGGAGTTTTATACCGGCGAGAGCCACTAATGGATAAAGGATACATTGTAGGTGAGGTTGATGGTGCTCAAAGGCCGTGTAAGAGGGGTTTGAATTACTATTTAATTAAAGGGGCGTATGTACCTGTGCACCTATAGACGTCGGTCCATTTAAAAAGGGTTAGTAGCGCCAGGTAAATGTTAATTATGGTCGCGTGTATGACCTTGTGACATACCTTTGACATTCGGTGGCAGGTTTTAAAGGCTATTAGAAGACGTGCTGCTATGAATGTATACCTAATATTACGGAACAAAATAGGCGAGGAATGGTAATCAGAACAAAAGAAGGTACGACACTGAAAATAAAATACAAGTGAAGCGAGCGGGGTGCTTGTGGGTGTATGGTAGGAGTGTATGTACAATGAATTGTTCAGCCTGTCTACTGTTCTATATAAAAACGCAGAGTAGATTTCCCCGTCGGCGTAATCAGCGACGATGATGAGCAGAACCAGGCGACCAAGAAATTGTTCTGCCTGTCTTCTGTTAAGCAATTTGATAAAATGAAAAAAGAGACTCCAACTGTTAGTTGTGTGTTCAGCTTTTAATTTTATTTACCAGACTGCGACTTAGGCTAATTCGTGTGGGCTTTTTATACACAAAATAGTAACGGTCACTTGCGTATTGGTTTTATTCTCCCGTTACGTTAGTTCTATTTTGTGTGTAAACAACTACACGTTACATTTTTACTTTTTAGATTATTTTTACATAGTGATTGAAATTCCATTTTTTTTTATTGTATTTTAAATTAGATAATGATATGTGGCGGGGGTTTTAGGCCCGCGAGGCAACTTCACCTGGCAACGCCGGTCATGTCAAGTTGCCTCGCGGGCCTAAAGCCCCCGCCACAGATATATTTATAAGTAAACTAATTATAGAAGTGAATGAAAAAAATTAATGGGTGAAATGAGAAAATATAATGGATATATGCCATATGATGACTGTTAAACCAGGTAATATTGACAAAATTCCGTTGAAAAAATTCAGCAACAAACAATTTTTTTGAATTTATTGAATAAAAATTGTTGTAATAATAAATGAATTTTATCAATACAACTTAAGTTTTATCAATTTGAGCGATATTTTGTCAAACGGATAAAATATTTACTACAAAACTACTTCGTCAGATTAACAAAACACAATTTTCAGTTTAATAAATCGATATTGTAATCCAACATTATCAATTCAACAATTTTGTTCTTGAATTAACAAAGTTTTTATCATATCAATAAAAACAGAACCAAATATCACTTTTGTAAATGTTTGTGAAATTGACAAAACTTATGCAAAATGTTTGTTAGCCAACATTATCAATATTACAAACAATTTGTTGAAATGAAAAAAAAAATGTTTGTAGAATTGACAGCTATTCGCTACACAAAAGAAATTTTAATTGTTAAGTTGTTAGTCCTTCGGAGAATTTATTATTTGTTGCTGAATTAAGAAAATACAATAGCTGAATTGACAAACTAGTTCGATATTATTAACATTCTTTTTGTTAGTTTGACAAAAAGACCAAATTGATGAATTTCTTTGTAAAAAACAACAGTTAATTGTTGATTTGACAAAACAGCAACGGTAGAATTGGCAAATCTCTTTTGTAGAACTAACAACATTATGATTGCTGACTGATTGTTTTTAGTTCATGGTTGCCATAGAGCGGCGGTATATAAAGGTGTGCTGTGTGCTCTTTAAGTGATATTGAAATAGTGGCGTCGCGGCGATCCAACTTTAAAAATGTTCACTAAAACCGTAGAGAGACTGCAATAATTGCTGCATGTCAGTCAAAGATTATCTTATGATCAAATGGCTTAAACCTACCTCCAAAGTCGGGACAGCCGCCCGATGCTATCGCGTTATGTCCGTTGGATATTTTTGAGTGAGTGGCATACAATTTTGTGCAAAATCTAAAATCTGCTTGAGTAGCTATTGCTGTGGTTTTAATCGTCTGGATTACTATGCTCTGTAATCTCGTCGTGATTTTTTTTTTTTCTTTTTTTTGTCGAAATTTTCAAAAGTTCCAAGTTCCACTGTATCCAATGCATAATTTCGTTCCTCGGAATAACTGTCTTGTGATGGCAGAACGTATCTATTATACTATACGCGATTCCGGCAGTCTTTTGTGTCCCTTTTTTGTTTGAGGAATCCTTTTTGGATTTTTTTCAAAGTTCCTTATCCGCTACGCATTTCCTGAGCTATCTGGTTAAATCTCAAAGATTTCAACAATTCAAAGTCCTAAAACGAATCGGACAACTCATCCCCATCTACATCTCAACTCCGCAACTGACTGCCAATAATCGCATTACTCAGCCTTAGTGGATAGTGTTACCCTCAAATAAGTATTATGTTGAGTGTTAGGTTAAGTTTCTCTAATGTCTAAAGAGACACATTAGTCGAATTCGGAATAATCTATGGGGAAATGAAGGAGATAGGTACCAAATTTATGTAATGCTAGGAGGAAGATATAAGGGTGGGAAATGCTTTATGTTTGTTGTACCTACGTGAATGGATTTATAAGATTTCAAGACTGTAAATATTTAATGTATTTAAATCTGAAGCTGAAGCAATGAGTTTTTTGAGAAAATAATAGAGAAAAATTCGCCGGAATTTTTTACTTTTATTTTCTCAAATTCTCTGAAGCTAGTCAATTTATTTTCTCAAAAAAATGTTTGTTTTAACTCTGGAGAATAAAAAAAAAATCAGCCAAAGGTATGGATGAGTTGTCCGGGGATGAGATGCGGTGACCCCAAATTCAACGATAGCAGCAAATGAGAGCCTTTCCCGTCTGTAAGAATTCAGTAGCCAAACCACGTTCAGGTGCAAAAATTTCGGCTCTAGGACCTGTCCTGATGAAATAATTTAGCATCTTGCCAAGCAATATATTGGCAACAGACAGACATGAAAGCGCCTTCTAGAACGGCCTCTGGCCACACAATATCGAAATGTCATCGGGTTCCGTCGACAGCTTTCTATAACGAACTAGTTTTGTCTGGATAAATATGTGCATTTTGAGGCCACCTTTCAATTATAAACATTGACTCAATTGGTACTCGGCACCATTAAGATTCATAATATGAAGTCAATTAACGAACTGTCTAGTGTATCCTCCATTAGGACTGCTATACATAAGTGATTGACATAGTTAGATAGATTATACTCCTCGAGTCCGTTGCCAGTTTTTGTCAGTACAGCTATAATAACCAAAATCCCAAAAATCCAAACGCAAAAGACACGGATTAACAGTTCATGAGGGTAATAGCGATTTGCCTTTTAATCTAACCCACTTTTTTACAAACACAAGTGAATGAAAACGGTAATTACTTTCAAAATGAAATCCTACAAAACAATTACACGACTGTCTGACTGCGATTATAACGGTAAGCAGTTCGTAAACACTTCTCAAAATTAATTAGTGAAATTTCTTACAAAAGTAAAATATAATTTTATTGTACCTACACTTAAATTCGCCTGTGTAAGTTGGTCCTTTGAACCGGTTGTCTACACACAGCGTGCATGTGTGGAAATGCGGCTATAGCATTAGTTACACTTCCAAAGAGTTGAATGCAAACACTTTGGCTCATGAACAGAGTTTGCCCTACCACTTTAGGGTTCATATAAATGTTCATTTTGGGACGAACCAAAAGTGCAATTGAATGGGGATGGTTCTGAATGTTCTTTTTTTTCGAATTTTTTGAAAGGTTCTTGACCAACGTCAAAATGTCGGGCGTCGGTCAATCTGTGGAGTATATTTGCACATGTGGTTCAAGTTTTTAGCAGTGAAACTGCCTGCAAATGGCGGCCGCAGTCAGTATGAATTTTGTTGTTTGCTTTGCCAAAGTGCAATAAATTAAAAAAGCTGCCTGCTTGCAGTGCGGCTGACCAAGGCCGAGTGAATCAATTTTAGCAGATTCGAGAGTGGTAAACACCGCGCATGTATATAATAAAATTAAATATTTTCTGGCGCTAGTTTTAGTTTATTTATATTAAAAGGATGCCTTACAGGACTAGGGGTTTAATATTCCGCCACATAGTAAACTGTAAGCGACTTTTGTGTATCCTTCTGTATACCTTCATCGAAAAAGGGTATAAAGCACGCCAAGTTGGAAACAAGCTTATCGCTCTCCCAGGCAACTGCTTCAACTATTCAGCACTTAAATGTCATCTGCCTTGAAGAGCAAACACTGAAATGCGAGTAAGTTCGTGAAAAGCAGCAGGAACACACGAGCTCATTAGAAGCAGAGTATCTCTGAACTACCTTAAAAGACATTGACTGGCATGTGTATAATCGCATAAGCCTCTTAACCATAATTTGTGTATCATCTTACCTTTATCTTGAAATTTTAACTGCTGCAGCTGGGGGTAGGAAGATTAGGCCAACTATTGCTATTTCATCCTGCTTTTCAGTCGTCTATGAAGGTATGGGAATCACCTTTAAAATTTACAATTTTCGGTCTTATCATTGGCAGTTATTTCATTTCGCAAAATTTGGAGAAGGGAAGGCTGTTGAGATTTCAACGAAACTTCCTACTTTGATGATACATAGCTTAAGTTGCTATGACTTATGTGCAGTGATTGTAGGAAGAAATGTATGAAGTAAATCATATCACTTGAGATTAAGCGCGGAAGGTTAAACAACTTTTAGAGATTAATCCAGTGGTGCCAAACTTAGCCTCGCTTTTCACGAGAATAAAAAATGCAACGCACCTTCTAAAAGACGTAGGGATTGCTTATACCATGACATTTAAGAGGAGTGCTTTTACGATGCGTCATGTAATGCTAACTCTAAACCAGAACAGATAAAATCTAGCCTACTTAAAAACATAAAATAAATTTTCTTAAAAAAAATGCCACTTTTACTTTAGTATTTGACGAAAATTTCATCAAGGTAATTGTATAGTAAAAATTAGCCAGCAGAGTGTTTAAGAGTGTTTCATTATTAGCGATAGTTTGATTGCGTTTTTTAGTTAAAAGTTGCTGATTCGTGTAACTAAGCTAAGCTCCTAAACATGGATTGACTAAAATGTTGCGCCACTGTTTTTAATTTTACACTGACAGCATTTTAGGTTTGGATTGTTGACTTTGATTCGTGAATATTACTGTATGTACGACTTTCATATTTATTTGCTTATTTTATTGAAAAAAAAGTTGGCCGTTAGAAATAAAACATTTTAGATAACTTTTGAAACAAATCTCTTACTTGTTGTCGAAATTAATAGAAATAAAGCATAAATTTAAATTTATGTTAGTCACAGCTGATTAAGTCAAATATAAAGACGAATCTGTCACATTTAATCAGTTGAAGTTCACGTTGGAGGAATATCGACTTGTTTATTGTTAGATAATTGAGTAACAATTGCTTATTCAATTACTTTGTTAACTAGTCTTGCCACTCTTTAATCTACACGTACAATGAATTTTTCTGAATACCAAACTTGTGGTTGTCAGTTAAAATGGCGGTCAAATATCGGTTGTAATATTTATTAACAAAACAAATTGACACAAATAGCAAGCGTTTTTACTTTTAAAAAATGTCTCCTGGTTTAGACCCAACAGTAGAAATGAAGTAAGGCCCCAAACATCCGCATACAAAACAACAACAGAATAATTCCCCAAATTTGGTGTGCAATTTCACTTTGTTCCCTTGGAAATTCCTTTTCCCTTTGCATTTCCAAAAGTTTTATGTTTGAGGGCAGCGAAATCGCTAAATTGATGGTACAATTTGAAGACAACCTTTTGTGAATTAAGAAAACTTTGGTGAGCTAAGAATAATTGTAAAACCTATTTCCTATTTCCTTACCTATAAAAATGATTTTTTTTCCTTTACCAGTACCAACAAAGAACTTGTATCCGATGAGTTTGCTCCTAAGAATTAAATAACTGAAAGGGCTTGAATTTTCTACGAAAAGTAGACTTTTTAAAATTCTCTGCGTAAGGTGTTATTTGTATTTTTCCGGGAATCGAATCCGATACCCCCCACTGAGCCGGTGTGCCCACAAAAATTCATATAAAAAAACGAAAAGGGACAACTGCAAAACCAGAAACTTCTGCGTAAAAAAAACTCTTCGTAGCGGCGTTGTTTTGCATCAGCTTTGAAAAAGGATAAACATCGACTAATTTGAAGAGGACTAACGTTTTGCTCAGGTTTTTGGACTAAGGACACCAAAGTTTCTTATTTCTTAAAAGACACAAAAGGAGACACTGTAAACACCGACAAAAGTCAGTACAAGCACACACCTTCGATTTGAAAGAAAATACATTAAAAGGAGGAAGGAATAGAGAAACGAAAAATTTCAAAAATCATAACGCACCCACCGAAAAAATGTACCCTCAATAAAGAAACAACTAACTCAGCATAAAAGCCATCCACTTCAAACTTTACGAGCGTCGTGTCTCTATTTAATCTTTCTAATTTAATACAGCATTTAAATTGACACTCTCCCACTAGCCCCAGTATCGCGCAGCTAAGCTTCACCACATCGCCCTATCCTTCTGTCTATATACAGCTATACACTATATCCACCACATGGCGTTTCCAGGCCGCGCTGTCAAAGTGATGGCCCAGATAAATGCATATATGGCCCGGATTAGAGCCGCATGGGGAAAAAAAGGCGAACACCAAACGTTAGGTTTCTGTGGAGTTTCATAACAGACTTATCTCCCCTGTAGGGCTTAAATTGTATTCGACGATGTCAATTTGGGTCCTATGACCGAAACACCCTTCGTGCAGCCACTAGCGAAACTGAAATTACATCGTAGAGCAGATTTAATGGGTCGTGAAGGAAAAATCTCCCAAAATGTGGATGTAGTAGGTTCGGTCTGCTTGATTTAACGTGTTGGTAAATCAGCCGCTGGGTCAAATGCATTGGGTGATACGGTTATCGCGGTTATTTGGGTTTTATTTCTAGTCCGAGCTGACATTCGGTATTGGGACTCGCCAAATACTACAGTGTCGACATTGGTTATTTTGGTTATTGGGATTCGATTGGTTTTCATATGCCACGAGGTCATTTGTTCAACTTTTATTTGCGTGCGCGTTTTATTGGAAATTGAATTTTTGGAGAGATAGTCAACTTGGGATTTCTGATGAGAAGGTGATGACATTTTTAGACGACAATTGCGCTGGAGCCTTTTGTGAAAAACTTTTGAAAATATTTCAGAAGCACACTGAGAGATGTTGGGTAGTAATGCCAAAGTTAGCTATCGGTATTGCGACTACTTTGAAGTAGAATTCGTAGCACATCCCTATTATTCGGTAAAATTCAGATAAACTTCGTTTACTTACGAGGAATATGCTCTCAATTTCAACATTTCTTAAAGATAATCAGACCCAGAGACAATACTGAGACCACCAACTCCGGCCGATTTCCCGTTGCTTAGCCTACAAGCTATATTTTTTATGGAGTGTTCACATCTGGTGCGCTAGTATTGTTACATAGAAAATCGTATTGACAAATGTCACGAAACTTCAAAAATTCCGGCTCACGAACACACTCCCAGCAGATATGAGACACTTCCGCTGTGCGCAAAGTTGCTGGCAGAGTTCATAGAATTTTATCCGTTAAATTTGAAATTGTTCGTTACGTTTGGATAATATTTTTTTTTAGGAATAAGTGCACATTTGCTTAAAATGTTCTTGAAAAATTAACAATGTAGATTGGTTGAGGGAAAATGAAAGAAAAATTTACACACGAAATCGAAGTTAATGCTATCCAAAAGCGGAAAATACACAACCATGTTTGTTCTAATATGTTTCTAGTATATAGAACATCAACTTTAGATAGTTTTACTAACCAAACAAATCAAATTATTCGCCATTTAACAATTTATAATAACTAACCAATGGCGTTCAGTAATGAAAAATGTGGTATTCCCGAACTCTTTCACATTTCCCCGAGGTTGCCGAGGTTGGCAGCATTTATTTTTGCATTTTTTGTATGTTTTTGCATGTCACACGGATTCTTTTTTGACATAACACCGATAGGAAAACAAAATGGCGAATTTGAGAAAAAATTGAGGGGGCCAGCGGCAAGAGCATTGTGAGTTGGGGGTCTTAGTATGGTTTGTCTATGATCAGACCTTCTAGAGGTTGGGGCTGACGAAACAACGCTTGTCGCGGCTTTTTGCAACCATAATCGTAACTACAGCGATCTGTTAAGGTTTGAAAAGTACCCACTTTATCCTGTTAAAGTCGAGCTACATAGCAGCCTGAGGCAAAGGCATAAAACTAATTCAAAAGCGGCAAACGATAGTCTCAGATGTGTAAGCAGAAATGCCCTGGCTACACCGTTTTATTCAGCAGTTTGCAGTTTTCTAACCGTTTTTCTAAGCATTGTTTTTTGAGTTTTTTTTTTTTTAAATTTTGGAAGGTTTTTCGTGCCAATTTGTACGATGTTTTTCTGAGCGTTTCTTGGTGCATTTTTTCCTAAAATTGTTTGGCACATTTTGGCTTTTTCTTGGGAATTTTTGAAGTTCTTTTAATCCATTTTTCGTCAGAGTATTGGAGCGTTTTTTGGGATTTTTATTGGATTGCTTTTCAAGTCGGTTTTTTCTGTGTTTTCTTAGAGGTTTATTGATGATAATGGATTCTTGGGGTTTTTTAAATCTTTCTGTTGATCGGTTACTGAATGATTTATGCAATGTTTATTGAGAATTTCTTTAGTTTTTGTATTTTGGAGTGACTTTATCGGTTTTTTGAAAGTGATCTTCGCTTTCGTTTCATAAGCATTCTTTTCGGCATTCATAGCTCTGATTTTGGAACAATTTTCGTGGCACATTTAGTGACTTATCCCGCTAGTTTGTAGCATATTTTCCAGTCTTCATAGATGCTGGTCAATCTGCTGGAATATTTGAGAAATCGCTCAGCAAAAGCCTTCCGTTCGTGGTAAGAGCTATAGTATTTAAAAGACAAAACTTGCGCTATTCAGTACATGTGGCAGAGTTAGGTGCAGCTTGTCGGAAGGTTTACTATCCCTATATGAGCTTTACAGTTTGAAGAGTGCCTACAAAGTCAGGGGCTTGTCACCCTATGACATAAGTTAGACTTACTTTCTGAGCAGCTTTACAACTCCCTTGTTAACGTTTTCGAAAGTCGTAGTAAAAGAACAGGCTTAAGCGTGTTTGCTGTCGATTCCTTTACCTTATTGTGACGGCGGTACCATAGATGCCCGTCTGAAACTCAGTTGTGACTGTACTATACTCGCAGTTCCAAAACTAGGCAGTAAACTCCGGCCGATGTGTTACGAAAAGTATTGGGTGTTAAGGTCATCATCCAAGTGACCATCGACCATTTCTTTCGTTTAAGTCATTTGGGGCTGAGGTCAGCTATCGGCCTACTCTTTTCATAAAGCTGCTCTGAAATCGATCTTCTTATGGCATATTCAAACTGCATAAACTACGCTGCCGAGTGCCAATAATTTGCCACCTCTAAGTCCAACCCAAACGGATAAGTGCGCATCTTCACAAATCGGACTCCGGCTATTCTTCCCTGATTGATTGATAGTTACTTCTCAGCATCTGCCTTTCGTTCGACTCAATTTCATAGTGTCTATCGCTTATGGTTAACCCAGAAAACCTCTCACAAAAAGTCAATTGGATTGTTTCAAGCAAATGTACGACTCAAGGTTGACAATTTCCATAAGGACTCGAACAGATGTCACCGATATTCCCGTGCAGGATAGCGCGGGCGTATCATTTATCAGCAAATCGCATTTGTCACGAAGGTCGATATATAAATTCGGAAAGGGTGTATTAATAGGATACCCCCTTCCACAGCTGAGCAATCGATGCGACATGTATATCCGGCAAGGTTTCCCCATCCCCTTCCATTTCTTTTTCTCACGCCCTGGCGACAATCGATGTCATAAAGGATATGCTATCGCATTATTGGGTCGGCAAAGTGCGGTTTGAAATGGTTGGGAATGTCGGTGGATTCGCAAGTAGTCGTCGGGATTGTCGGGGATGTCATGGGGGCCATCGCCTCGACATCTATTGAATTCTATGAATTTTTATTGGCGAATTATGTTAAAGTGATTTCAATTTTGCGTCGTTAGGTGGTCGTGGGTGGGTGGCTGCAAATTACCCCAAAACGCAGGTGTTCAATGGCTGCTGTTGGATTTTAAATCGCACGTTTGCAGCATGCAATGTAATCTATTGTCGTAAAAATATTATTAACATTTTACGACAATGGGAATTTGTCCAACGGGTTACAGCATGGTGAGCACAGTATCCATCATCGAAAGGGACAGTTTTATAGTCAATAATTGGTATAGTTAATGATGGTTGTATTTTGGGGTGTGTGCGTGGAAACTGATACCGTCGGATGAGATGGGCAATTGCAGTTTGTTGTGACTTTAATTAGATGTATGCATCTCTAAATGGGGCGAGGTCGCAGTGGATACGTTTTCACTGACGAATTGGCAACTGTGAAAGCACCTTGCAGATAGAGCATAGAATTTTATATATTAGGTGGTGCTGCCCTATTCAACTCTCACGATGTCCGTTAAGCAACTGCTGGGTACCACTACCCTGTTTAATTTCCTGTGCTTGAACGGTATGTTGTTTCAATGAATCTGCGTCCCGGCTTTAAGGGCAAAAGAGTGCGCTTTGAGTTTTTTTTTTATAAAAACTTCTGATGCCATTTTTAACTTTTCGTACTATAAGACTGAGTACTCTCTTTCCTGCTTCTCGACATCCTTGCCTCGCCGTGGCTTTGCTATGTGTCTTATGATTTGTTTTCCGATAAACAAATTCCAATCTGAATTCAAGTATTTAACTAGGACTAGTGTCAGCTACTGGTCATTGATACCATATCGTGATAATTACCCGTTTCGTCTGCATTTTTCATTTCAAAATGATATAAATGGGCGAAGAAAGTGCATTTCAAATACTGAATGTAAAGAAAAACCATTTGAACTCAATATCGTGGATACAACGGCATGCGCAAAAGGGGTATTTTGATAATCGTCGTGGGAAAGTCAGTCCGAAAAGTCTGGCATCACTGACTGTTTCCAGTGGTTGTAAGCTTCTGTGGCAGATGGATATGCACTGTAACGAATTCTCCTCTCAGGCGATTTCATAGACTGCAGCTACTGAAAGTGTATCCAGTGCCGAAATAAGCCAGCGCGGAGGCTGCAGCAAATTCTATAAAGGAGCGCTTGGATTAATTTATCTTGCGAAGGTTATTGTATTAAATTAAACAAAACTATTACAAACTCTTCTGGATCTAAATTTTGGCAAATCTGTAAATATAAATATTTTTCATATCGACTTCTCTTAATTATTCAATATTCATTAAAGTGAGGTGACTAAGAGGCTATTGGTTAAATAGATTACGGTCAGAAAGTGTTCTTGTGCGGGGCCCCAAATTGCGCGGGCCCGTCTTGCCACATGGCTAATCCGGCACTGAGTGTATTGAACTTTAAAGGGTTAGTTCCAATCTAACAAAATTTGTACGAGTAAAAATCGACATTTGCCCTTCAAAATGGGCGATGGTACAGCCGTCTAAAGTTGGTAAAAAAATAGTTCTTTAAGCAAGTCACATTTCTTCTTTATAAAAATCAACGGAGGTACAAAAAGTTATGCCAAATAAATCGCTCGCCATAAACCCAACATCAGCTTAAATTGGGTTCCACTTGCAGGAGCACACATGTCACTTAGACTTTGACTATAATATCTACCTCAAAATAAGAGCAACCAAGTCGACAGTTACGTTCTAAGCAGGGCCGGACCAACCATATGTGCAAGATGTGCAAACTCACAGGGAGCCAAGTTCTGGGGGCGCATTGCTAGGAAAGAAAAATAAATTTTATCTTGCGCGAACAAATACTGCCATTTGCATTAAAAAAAAAAAAAAAATAACTACATAAATCACACCTGTGCTTAATAATTTCTTGCACATTAATTCACATCACTTGCAATGTTGCAACTTCAAGGCCAATCTTACTCAAAATATAGCAAAATAAAAAATCCCACTAGACCTATGCAAGTTCACTTCTTACCTATATATTCTCAAAATATTCCACCCTGTTCATGTAGGTATATTCCTTGCACATCCACTTACATTTTACAAGAGAATCTAGTTCAAAAATCTCAAAACAAAAAATACCGCAATAAAAAAAACCATTAAAAGTGTACCTCCTGGGTGATGTGGAAAAGACTTATGCATGTGTGCAAATATGAAAAAAGGGCGCTTTCTGTAAATCTTTCACAGAGCGCTAGTTTGGCTGGATCCGGCACTGGTTGTAAACAAAAAAATATTTAAATGACCAGGTGGTTTGCTGTTGTACTTTTCCCCAAACTCCAGACCGACATCAATCACAATTTAAATTTTACATCTTGCACGTCAAACGAGGATGTGTGCCTTTAAGCGAAGTTTAAATGACTTTGGGAATCATTTGACAATTAATCATTCTGTTCCAACACAAGTGAGTTGAATAAATCCATTTACATTGAAAGTTTCACGTGTACACATTGCACGAGTATGTTTTTAAGTATGCGGGCAATTTCCACCACTAACGACGACAATGATCTCCTCCGTGTAATCGTTATTTTACAGAAAAGTTTTTCCGCACTCAAATTTGAGGCGATTATCCTTGTGTTAATGATACTTTTGTGGAGTGATTTTCTCGGTCGGTGGAATAGCTGGATTGCCGTTGCTGTTGTGAAGTCACCTCTCATGGGTCACACAGTTGTGGATAATGCTGCATTAAACTTTTCTATCAGACATTTAAAATTTGTTTAAGTTCAGTCAAAGTGTTCCAGACGAGGTTTGAAAATGTATTCTATAGTTAGGGGGGCAGGGAAGTTTAGATGGATGTTCCTGCAGTATAAATTTTCAATCCACCTTTAAATCTCAAAGATTGTAATTCTAGTGCTTTTGTGTATAAACTCTGTTACTTTGTTTAGAGTTAATTGTTTGGCATCATTGTTTGTATTGTTCGAGGCTGTCAAATGTATGATTAAAAGAGCGATAATTATAAAAGCGAGTTGTGTTTTTGTTTTTTAATTCGAAATTGAAAGAAAGTGTAAAAGTTACGCCGATTGAATACAATAGGCCTTACCAGTAAACATTTTTTACTTTCGACTTCAAGTTTTAGTAGTTCACAGTGGCAATATTTTCTATACAAATTTCGCTGTTTTGAGTTTTCCGTAAATTTAAAGTCGAGACTTAAATTGATTAGTACGGTGCAGTGCCGCTAAAAGGTAGTTCGCGATACCAATAATCATTTTTTATTGTCCAGGCTAAACTTTTCGAACAAAATTGCATATTGTGACCCACAAATTTATAGACTGGACCTCTTCTTACTGAGCTGAGCTTACAAGTTCAGCATCTTCTTCGAAAACCAGGAATTAAAGTATTTCTTGCATTAATGCGGCAGCGGTTCCAAAATTTGTTTCTTAAGGAAAAGATATGCGCAGACTTTGACTTTGGATATTTATATGTTTTTTAAGGTTTTTGTTATGAATATCTAAATTTCTTTTGTTACAAATAAATATGTTTGCTGGTGTGTTTTTGCTATATTAGTATTTTATGTGATGGGCCTTTTTTGGCGGGCCCCTTTCAATTCGTCTCAGGAGAGTTATACCCATGGATGTTTGCCAGAAGCTCGCTAGAGCCAGTGAGAAACAAATTCTGTATGCTTGTCTTATCCAAACGTGTATATCACTAGCCTATCCTAATCCATACTGCGCTCACCAGTCTTTTCAAAAAATCGGCAAATAGCTTAAACTGAAACCATCGAAAGGTCTCTTATGAAACCACTTGAATCCAGCAAATTACTCAACCCTATTCGTTGAACCAGCTTAAACTTCTAATAAAGTTTAATAGGCTTCGTTTGTAAGTATTGAGACTGCAAAGATGGGTTTGGAGACCAATGGGAGCAAGTTGTCAATTAAAAAGGACACCCAACACCAACGTCTCGGACAGAACGTCACCATAGAAGGATATAACTTTGAGATGGCAAGGGACTTTGTCTATTTAGGCTCCCCCATGAACTCAAACTACGGAGACTCAGTCGTAAATAATTGGAACTATCGACAAAATTAAGTCCAATACCATTCGCATTCATTTCAAAAAGGAGTAGCCAACTCACATTGACCCTTAAAATATTTGACGAAGCTATAAAATCCTACCAATTAATACACAAAATGTCTTCAAAGTCACTTCAAGATCCAAGTACATCAACAAAAACACTGCAAAAGTTCGGATGCTTATTTTGTGAAATTGTCAACATTTCACCAGTCGGGGGGAACCTGTCATTAGCCCAGCTACAGGTAGCAAAACAAGATCAAAATCTCTCTGCACACCGGATGGCCTGCACTTGCAAGACACATGATACACCTTGCCAAGCTTTTCCTTCCTTCCACCCATAAACATGCACAGCAGCAAAGCTCGACATCACAAAACCTGGCAGACTGACACCCACTTCCAAATCCTAATCCAATGAACTCAAAATTCCATATCTTCAGTCGACGTATTCATTGGAGTAATCCATTTTAATTAAGTCGATTCTACGCAGGGGTATCGCAGGGCTGACTGAGAGGCAATTGAGAAGCCAGAATCACTTCGGCCTGACTTGGAGTTAATCCCTATTATGTTGCAATTACCAAGTATGCACACATTCGCATTTAATCCTTGATGGCCAGACCTCTTCAGGATCGAGTCGCCCCTTCCCTTCGTTAGCTATTAATTGAGTTTCATCTTCAGTCATCTATATATTGTAACACTATGTCTGCCTGACAGTCCTTAAATCAATTGCAATCCAACATCGCCCACACACACCCGCACCCAATTTAAATGAACATAACTGGATACATCCTGTTGCTATTGCTACTGCTGATGATTGACGACGACGACGACGACGACGACGACGACTACGAGGACGACAATGATGATAGTAACGATAATTCACAGAACATTCAACCAACGGCACTTCATTGCTTTCCTTCTAAGACGTTCGATTTGAATCCCACCAGCCAGTCACTGGGATCCATAGATATTTATCTTTTGACATGAATTCCAAATTGTTGTCATATGGATGAGTTGACTCGCAGCATATACGCAAGTCCTGCCCCCAAACGATGTGTCTCATTCAGAGCTGCTATAAACTAATATGCCAAGATGTTGTATTGTCGGAGAACTGTTGGTCTTTGAAGGACTAACTCACCGACATGATAATTAAAATCATTCAAACGGATTTTGTAGAAAATCAATTCGACTACATATACTCCGGCAAGCTGAGCCTTTTCACGACGCATTTGTACTCGTGTTGTCTGCCTATTTAGCGCGCGCTCGAAACGAGAGTCTTAATACCCGATTACAATCGTAATTGGTATCTCATTAGCACGAGGTTTTGTTTGCCAAATTAATCTGTTTTCCCTGGTTGAGCCTTCAAACAATGGCGGTAGCAGTGGCAACACCAACCAACAACAGCGACTGCCTGCCGGCTCTGCCTCCAAACGATTTAATTGATTCGAGAAATTCCGTCTGTTTTTCTCCCCGCAGTGGATGGTTAGACTCGGGGTCTAAGCGAGACTAGGACTGGTAAATGGAAATGTTATCGCGCAATGAAAGGCGATGCGATATTATAATAACAAGGAAAGTAATTAATGAGGGAATCACATTTCGGGTAATTTGTGTGGTTAAGTTCGGGTTGTGTGGTAGATATTAAACAAATTAGTGAACAGTTAGGTTAGATAGAACATGAGACTGTGAATTTGCTGGGGGGATGGTGGTTTTTGTTCAAATGGATTGGGGAATCGACTGGGTAACCATTTAAAGGTGCAGCTCGGCTCGGATCATTTCTTTCCAGCCTTTTGTTGTACCGATGTGTGGGATGTTTTCGTACTCGTTAATGGTGAAAACTTAATGCCTATTATTACGTAACCTCTCAATCGAAATGTGGCTTGATGCAGCGAAAGAAATCAATACGGCAGTGATGTCTGTGTTGTTCCGAATTAAAAGTCTCTTATGAAAAGGCTGTTAAACATCGTCGCCCTCGAAAACACTTAACAATGGATAGCTGAAATGTTGTGGTAGTAAAAGACTTTCGGCCTTACTAATAATCAAACACTAATGTCGACGATTAGCTGGTTGCCAGCTTTAGTAAAAATGTACAGCATTTGTGAAACGGTACCAATAAACAATTAGACCTCCACGTTTGATAGTGCGACAACTTTCTTAGAATCTATTACTTTTTTGTCATCGCAGAATTCCAATTTCATAATTTGTTTTGTGAAAAACAAATTCAATGGTTTATTTCAAAACGAGGATTTTATTCTAAAAAAGGAATTACTAAATTGCAATTAAATTTGCCCAACAGATATCTTTCAAATGCCTTTTGAAGCTTATTATAAGTAAAAAAACAAAAAAAAATGCACAAAATACTCGCTGATCTGTCAAAAATCGTATGCAAATCAGTAATGCCCTACCGTTCGATCGGACACAATTTTCGGTACTTTTTATAGTACGCTTTCCATTGTTTTCTAATAAAGGGTGATTTTTTATCTGGTTTGGTTTTGGCAACACTGGTTTTGACAGCTGACGTGTGTTTAGTACCTTGTGTCACTGTCAAACAGCTTCAGTTTGGTTTGCAATTTAACCATGGATCATCTTACAAATGAACAACGCTTGCAAATTATTGAATTTTACTATCAAAATTCGTGCTCGGTTCGAAATGTTCATCGCGCGCTGCTTCCATTTTATGATCGGCATTCTCGACCTTCTGAGCAGTCTATTCGGAAGATTGTGACCAAATTTCGCACCAAATTTACTTTGTTGGACATTAAACCACCAACACGTTTACGTACTGTGCGTAGTGAAGAAAATATTGCGGCCGTATCAGCTAGTGTGACAGAAGACCGCGAAATGTCGATTCGGCGCCGTTCCCAGCAGTTAGGCCTTTGTTACAGCACTACGTGGAAAATTTTGCGGAAGGATTTGGGCGTAAAGCCTTTTAAGATACAGCTGGTGCAAGAACTAAAGCCAGCCGACCTACCACAACGCCGAATTTTTGGTGAATGGGCTCTTGGAAAGCTGGCCGAGGATCCGCTTTTTTATCGAAAAATTGTGTTCAGCGATGAGGCTCATTTTTGGTTGAATGGGTACGTAAATAAGCAAAATTGCCGCATTTGGAGTGAAGATCAGCCAGAAGCATTGCAACAGCTACCAATGCATCCCGAAAAAGCCACTGTTTGGTGCGGTTTATGGGCCGGCGGCATTATTGGGCCATATTTCTTCAAAGATGATGCGAATCGCAGCGTTACTGTCAATGGTGAACGCTACCGAGCGATGATAACAAACTTTTTTTTGCCCGAAATGGAAGTTCTTGACTTGCATGATATGTGGTTTCAACAAGACGGTGCCACATGCCACACAGCACGCGAAACAATGGCGCAATTGCGAGGCGAGTTTGGTGAACAGTTAATTTCACGTTTCGGGCCGGTCAATTGGCCGCCTAGATCGTGCGATTTGACACCATTAGATTATTTTTTGTGGGGGTATGCCAAGGCTAATGTGTATAGGGACAAGCCCGCTTCGATTGACGCACTGGAAGCCAACATCCATGCATTCATTCGTGAGATACCGGCCGATATGTGTGAAAGAGTATGCCAAAATTGGACTCAGCGGATGGGCTACCTGAGACGCAGCCGCGGTCAACATTTACATGAAATTATCTTTAAACATTAAATTGCAAGGTTCAAACTATCGATTTAAATAAATATTTCATTCATTTTTTCGAATTTTTTGTGTTTTTTTTTTTAAAAAAGTTCTAAACCTCTTAAAAAATCACCCTTTACCTCACGATTGATTTATTTGTGAATTTGTGCCGAAATAAGACCTCTTTCAAATTATTCAATAAACGTAGCACAGTCTATTAGAGTGCTTTAATTTATTCGTAGGCTGATTATGAGAATCAAAGATCTAAAGATTGAGTAGAAATAATAAATTAAAAACTCACTTAGGAAGCCATAAGCGTCTTAAGGACTTATCGCTTCCGTTTTTTGAACTTCAATCTGCCAAGCAACGAAACTCTGCTTGGAAAAGTATATAGAAGTGAATAAATAAATACACTTTGATCTCTTAAAAATCCTATAGCTTAAAAATATACAAAAAAGCTGTCCTGTATTCTCCTCTATGAATTCGCACATACAAACTGCTATTCCTCCAGCACTTAATTTATTATTTGCCGGGGAATTTTGCTGAATGCTGACAATTTTTATATCTTCATTTCCTCGAAGTCAGCCTTTTCACACCAACATTAGAGATTCTCATTTTCAAGGAGCAGACTTATTTTTCAAAGAGAGGTTGGTTGCAGCTGTGAGCTTGAGCTGTCCAATCTTAAGTGAACGGATATGTTATACTCTTTGCGACGACTCTCAAGAATGTCTTGGAAAGATCCCAAACGTATATCGAATTTATTTTTTACTAAGCATGCTTACTTGCAAACAATTGAAAAAGGAAAACCAATCGAAAAGCAAGCACTATTGGTTAAACAAAAAGCAGAGAAAAGCATTAACCATTTCAATAAATCAAAAGTGCGTTGAAATAAATAAATATAAATGCTATATTTTTCAAATTTTGTGCATAAATTTGTACGAATTTGTGCTTGCTAGATTTAAAAATCACTTGCATTGTTGTTTTCCAACAAATGAAATAAGAATTTACTTTACAATTTACTAAAATAAGTTTATAATTATAAACGCACAGGCTGAACAACAGGTACTTAAATTCGCTCCTATTACGAAATTCTATACTGCCATTTTGGGTGGATGATCAACACTCCTCATCGAAATGACATTAAGGGAGGAATTATTTAACTAATGCCCGAGATAAATGAGTTTATCAACATTAACATTTAACCCTACAGTTTGCGATATTCTGGCAACTATATTTATTTATTGGTAGAGGGATTTTGGAAGGTGTGGAGTCTTTGCGTAAACTGCCAGACTATAGTTGATTATTGGTGAGGCCCTGCGGTAAACTCATTCTAATGATTCACAGGACGAGTTAGAGAAAGAAGCCCAACAGCTGTTCACATCCTCTGTAGTTCATAGTACTTGAACCCTGTGCTCATAAAACTGGCCGTCCAACTTAAAGGCTATGTATGTATGACAATTCGCAACTTCCTTTATAAAATTTGCTTGTAGCCGGAAATCATGTACACGTGCATAGAAACCAAAATTTTGTGTACGAAGTTGACAAGAGTACATGCTGATGTGAGTTGGTCCTAGGGACTATTCATTTGAAAGCGAATTTCGAACTGCGAACAAGCGCATATTCGTAGATTTTGACATTTCATTCACACGAAAACTTTTTTTGGTCGCATATAACTCACGTTTTTTTAAAGGTTAAGTTGGAACGAATTTTTAATTTCATTTGGTTTTGCGAAGCCCATCTTTTCACAGATGGGCTATTTAATTCAAACGTCAAAAAAAACTTGTATAATAACAAAGCCGGTTTTTAATGGTAAAATTTTTTTTTTCTGTAAATTTCGCTGTATAATTTAAATGAGACTAAGATTTCTTTAGACTTAATGTTAGATTAATTTAGTATAATGCTTTTGTCGTAGCAGTTTTCAAATAATAAATACAGTTAAATTGATTCGTAATTCGCCGTCATGTGAATAGTCTAGTCGAGAGTCGAGGTTGGCAACGTCCTTGACTGTCTCAAAATTAGGGCGGGTCTCCATTACGCGCACTGAGCTAACAAAAATTATTTTTTTGCCTTCAGATGGTAAACAAAAATATGCATAAAATTTTCTTTCTGAGGAAATTAAAAATATTTATTTTTTTTATGATTTTTTTCTCAGTTAAAAAGATCGAAAATTGAAGTCTGCTCGCTTCGCCCGCTTACATGATTTTTACTCTTTTAAGGATATATCAAAAACAAACTGTCAGGCAGGCCTCTCAAGTTAAAGTTTAAGGATGTTAATCCTGGAGTATGTAACAAAAAATAAGTCAAAATAAACTGCGCAGTTTTCTAGTTAGAAAATGAAAACAAAAAATAAAAATATACTTTTACAATTTAAACAAAAAATCAATTCGCTTAGTGCCCATAATGGAAACCTGAGCCTCAACGTCTTTTCCTAGACTTGCCCTATTGAATCGGGAACCAAAGAAACTTCCTAATGACTTCTGAGCTATGATTTATTTAAAACCACAAACTTTATGTGCTTTGGCTACAGCCATCAATTCGCTTATTTATCCTCTAATTTGGAAACTTTTTAGGGACAGTGGCTCCAGTGTCTGGGCTACTCCGATTCTATTAACTAAAAAACAGAAATCGTTATTAGTTGATTCAAGTGTTTTTTGTTGACACTATTAAAGGGTTCATGTCCGATGAGAGGTATTGTTGCGCCGATTTTAGCCAGTCAGTCAGCTCTTTCTTTTTGTGCTAGAATCATAAACTTGTCTTGCAAGTGCCCTTTTCTCAAGCCGAAAATATTACACAGGATTTAAAAACAAATGGAGCATCTTCCTTGGCTGAGTATGCTAAACATAGGAATCTGTTTCAGCAACTGTACAAAAATTTGTTAAGCATCTTTGAAGCTTTTCCAAATTTTGTCCTGAAGTCCAACCACATATCACACGCAGGAGCCTTGATCACAAAATATCCCTTTATAAGGCGTTTATCTTTGTTAGTTCGGAGCAGAACCTGAACTGTTATACAAAAAGTTCGTGTTTCTTTTTTAGCTCAGATACATCACAGCTCAGAATTTGTGTTTCTTTTTTTTCAGAGCATAATCAGAGCGCGCTCTATGAGCTCAGAATAAATTGACTGGGCAGGCTGAGTGGAAGGCTGATTACACACTTATATTCACATTTTACAGAAAAAAATAAAACAGGATAAGCAAAATAGTTGAACAAATAAATAAAAATAAATAAATATTCAATATATGCATTTATGACAACAACAGAACAATCTGAGCACTCTCGGGTCAGAGCGCGCTCATAATGCTCGAGCTCAGTTCAGTGCTCAGCTCTGAACTAAAAAAGAAAAACCCCTAAAACGAATGAATACAATTTGTCCACACTGAAAAGTATGCCCACTGAATCCTGGGCAAGCTGAACACTACCCACACCATCTGACGTCCAGCCTTGTAACTGCAAAGACAGCGTTATATATATTTCATTTTCAGTCAGCTTCTTGAAATAAATAAATAATCGCCCATTATCCACCGCCAATACAACTTCCATTTCAGATGAAAGCCAAACAATAGAAATATTTAGCAAACAAACCCCCTTCCTACACATGGGTAAAATTGTTTTCGGATGACATAGCTCGGTCATCTCAATACTATCCAGCACAGCCCCAAGAGAGCACCACTGCACCAACCCCTCCATGAAGATATTTCAATTATAAATCTATCGAACATTTGGCATTTGGAATTCTGGTAAAACATAAACAAAAAATGGCCAAAATTAATTTTCGAAATTTTCAACACAACCGACTACCGAAACTAATAACTTTGAAGGATCCGTTGTTTATTCATTAGATTTCTGGGATTTTTAATGATATTCATGGACCGGCACACCATTCTGCTGCCAACTTGTGTAAACGGGTGGGGTATAGTATCGAGAAAGTTGCTAAGAACGCCGCGCCGGCCGGCCGGCTACCAAAAGGCCAAAGAACACTTCAATATTTATCCAAAGGAATACTTTACAGCAGCCGCTACCACCAGTGCTTTTCTCTATAAATATAGACTCGTCCACCTCGGGTGGAGGTGGAGCGGGAACTTAAGGTAGTCACCATCCAGACGATGGTATGTATTCATTTGCACATTGTTGGCGAGGACCCAACAATTTAGGTAAGTTTCCAGCACAACTGCTATCTGTGTTCACATTAAACTCAAAAAGCGGCATCCGGTCGGGAGGTGTGCTGTGAAAGCATCGTCGGTTGACTATTAATTAGTTGTACGTCGAATGGAGCCACCGGATGTGGTAGTAACGCGGTATGATTCATCCGGTTTTATGTTGAAATTTAATTCAATAGAGAGAGGTTTGCTATGAACATCAATAATGGCGTCGCCATCAAATCTGAAAAACGATTCGGATTAAAGGTCGCGTTCAAATTGGCATCATCATTCGTCAGTGGTTTACCTGACCTCGCTTAATTGGTTTTGGTGTCGCACATCAAATCGGCCATTTGAGGTGAAAGGGGTCAATGTAAAATTACCACGGGAAAATTCCAAAACCGAAGCTATTCGAAGAGGTAGAGGACATTCTAAAGCAGACGAATAGACAAACTAATTCAAAAATCAAATTCAGCGATAGGACCACTCAAACTGTGTCCCATTCAAGGAGACAGAGGGCCACTGCATCGTAAAGCCGTCCGGAGCATCGTCGCTGTGCCATAAATAAATCTCGCAAAGCAGAGAAGGAATTCGTATGCGTATAATTCATTCAGTTGCTTATATCGTCCGGCTCAGGATTTATGTCCTTAACGAAAATAACTTCAGCTTCGAGCCAGAGGTATATATTTCGAGGAATGAATACGATGCGTCGCGTCAGTCATGAGTCACCGCTCACAAGTGGAATGAATGTAAATAGTTTTGGTAAGGACCTAAGGAGTGCGCAAATTCTTTCGAGTGACCATCCCGATCCCAGTGTGTATTTGTTTTTATGCGTGTGTGTGTGCCTGTGTAAATGAATACGTTTTCGCTTTATATCTGGCTTTGTAGAGGTCTTCATGAATTTATACGCGATGTCGTTGCAATTTATGACCAAATTGGCTGGGCTAATATTATTTTATGTTGGCCTTTTTTATTGAGTTGAATGCATTTGCTTGTATAAAACCCTGGTATATTTGATAAAAATGAGTCTTGATTCATTCAACAAATTGTTTGTCAATATTATATGTACGTCCACCAAAATGTTTTTATCAAGTTGACAAACATTTAATAAGTTTTATCTTGTCTGAAAACTTTTGTTGTGATGATAAAAAAAATTGTTGTTTTAACAAAAATCGTTTGTGCGTATAAAAATAATTTGTTAAATTAATCATAATGTTGTTAATTCTACAAAAAAGATTTGCCAATTCTACCGTTGTTGTTTTGTCAAATCAACAATTGTTGCTTTACAAAGAAATTTATCAATTTGGTCTTTGTCTTTTTGTCAAACTAAAAAAAAATGTTAATAATATCGAATTAGTTTGTCAATTCAGCTAACATAATTATCGATATGATTAATACTCACTTGCAGTTGTCCTTTATATCTACAATACCCTTGTAAAATAAATAAGGTATTAATAAAAGATACGCAACACAAATAAGTTTAATAATTAGATTTATTAAAAATGAAATTATACAGGTTGAATTAAATCCATTTTACTTATTATTTATATTTAAAAAAAAAACTTCACTCCCAGTGGTATTTCCTTATACAAAGGGAAAGATGTTGCCAATGCTTTGGCGTTGTAAATATAAGCCCGAGCTTCCCGATCGATTTAACATTCTAAAAAAATATTCACAATTTGTATTCCCAGCTAAGATAATAATATGTAATGTATAGGTATATGTTATGTTTTTTTTTTAGGAAAATACTTTTTTTATCATCGAAACACAGTAGGTATTTACCTGATAAAAATTCAATAAATTTTCCGAAGGACTACCGACTTAATAATTTAAATTGCTCGTGTGTAGCGAATAGCTGCACTGCAGATAAGAAAGAAAATGTCCAGAGTAAGTTCAGCTGTTTTTTCGTCAATATACATATACCTACATATCATCCCACTAACTCATTTCACTTACCTTTTAAATATACCCATAATTTCGATATAAGAGGTTTAGTTAATTTATTATGACCTAATTTCTTTTCATAATTTTAAAATGTTGCTTTTTTTACTCACTTCTACTGGTTGCATTTATGCGCATTAGCAAACTCGCGTGTGAAATATAAATATTTATTCATTCAACGCGTGTGTTATTGATTCTACAAAAGTTATGTCACATTTACAAAAAAAAATTTCATTTCAACAAAATGTTTGTAATATTGAAAATCTGTATTTTGTTAGGCTATATTGATACAATATCGATATATTAAACTGAAAATTGTGTTTGGTTAATCTGACAAAGTAGTTTTGTAGTAAATATTTTATCCGTTTGACAAAATATCGCTCAAATTGATAAAACTTAAGTTGTATTGATAAATTTCATTTGTCATTACAATAATTTTTATTCAATTCAACAAAATAATTTTTGTTGCAATTTTACAACTGAATTTTGTCAATATTACCTGGTATTTTATTTTTAGTATAGGAATCATATAGTTTCAACAAATATGAAGCTGTATCAAAAAGTTACCCTCGGCCCTTTCTCCCTCACGACTTTGCTCCCCAGTCAAAGCGGGCAATGCTTTCCTCGTCCCAAGACACCTGCATATATTATATGTACAATGCAAATCGACCGCCATTCCCTCATTCACTTTATTAAATTATTAATCAGCGGTACAGTAGCAAGCTCAATTTGTTTATCATTTCGAAATGAAATTATAATTATTCCCCGGCACTAGCTGTTCTGGCTACGGTGCTGGTTTCAATTGCACCCTCATTTCAGTTTCTGTTGCTGTGTAATAAAACGCAATGGCTTAATAAAATCCACCGACTGGACGCACGGCGGAATTAGAATTCCCAAAAACAACCGACCAAGGATTTCGAGTTAAAATTTAATTTTATCCGACATTATATAGCTGTGCGCCGATGGCCAAAGGTAATTTTATTTAATTCTACTATGGGGCGGCAGTATAAAATTATTCACAGCGTAAAACTATTTGGCTGTCCAAATGGCAATAGTCACGCTTTTCGGCATATTTGCACATATCCTTGTGCGAAAACAGGGGGAGGGAAATTAATTAAATAGATATCTGCACCTGTCCGCACCCACCGTTCGTGCTTTTGTATGGTGGCTGGCATATCAGGTATCGATCAATCTTCAATTGGATTTTGATTTGGCAAATCCAAAGCCAGCAGTTATTGTGGTGGCGCGTTGGTATTGATTTGCGTTTTTGATTTATATGAAATGTGTGGTGTTTCTGGTGTGCACGTGTTCTAGAGAGGCAGGCGTCTAAATTACGCAAACAAACAAACAGTTTACGTGGTGCTGTAGAACATGACGGTTAAGGTGTTTGTTGTTGGCTGTAAAGTTGTCGGCTTTTGATTAACGATAGTTGCAACAAAACAAGCACACACATTTTGTTTACATACAATACATGCATATGTATTGGCAAATGTTTGCATCGGCAACAGAAACTGTACGTGATTGCTCATGCATCTAATATTCTAATGTGAAGTGATGTACGAGTGCGAGTATAGTTTTGCTTTCGAATTGGGGATTGAGTTGAGTTGGGATGGGACGGGGGAAAGTTTTCTCTAGCGAACGAGGTGTCTGTGGTGTAGGCTAAGATTTAATGAAAGCAAAAAAATAATGGAGTCCTAATTACGTTCAGGACTATAATGCCTTCTGTGGGAAATATAGGGACAAAAACAGAAAAATCGTGGGAATTTCAGGAATCTGACAAAACCCCTTTCTTGCTAAAATTTCATTTAAACATTTACGTTTCACCATAATTATCAACAACAATGTAAATTGTCTTCTATAAAAATGTTCTAGTACCAAACAGTTAACAAACTGCAATTTTTGTACTAAAGGTTAATTTAATGTGATTTTCTTCCCGTGTAGTACAAATTTTACTTTTAAAAGATCACAAAAAAATGATCAAGGGATCTTAAATCGAATTTGAGTACGGTGAAAAGGGGGAAAAAAGGGACAAATTACTACGCTTCGTGGGATAAATGTAGAGAGAGCGCTAGCAACTTTGCTGTGATGAATGTTTGAACTCTTGCTTTCTGTGTAGCTGTTGGGGAAACAATTGCATCCCAAACACCCGAAATTTGTGTTGAATGTCACAATATTGCTGATAGCTTCGTTTAGTGATGCCAGCTAAGGCTTTTTCATGCCTTTTAGGCTTTATTTCACTAGCTTTTCAAAAAGTCTTCTTTTGTTTATTTTAAGTATTTTTATAATTTTTTTGATTCATCATAGGTACTAACTTTTTATGTTTTTAATGTATGATTTCAAGGACCAAGACAATCTGATGGACTTAAACTAGGTCTACCTACTTATGAATCTTGTTCCTATTAAGAATTTCTTCTGTGATTTATAGTTTAAGTTTTTTTAGAAATTGTTTTTGTTTAATTTTTGATTTATTGTTCCAGTTTACCTAAAAGAAATTATTTTAGGCATTATTTTATTGAAAAAGCAACGCTGGCTTCGTCTACCATTTTAAATTAAAAAAAAAAAACAATTTCCAACATTAGAGCTGGATCACAAAATTCTACTGAGACGTTCGTCTGTGTTATAGTGTTCACAACTGTCCAAGCGATCGCACAAGTCAACATTTAAAAATGTATTCACTTAAATGGATATCTGGCCATGAAAGACGGACAGGAAGCGGTCACCACTGTCACCCGCTTAGCCATTGGAGCGCAGGGTAAGCATGGTGCCCCATAAATGTTGTAGTGCACTTCTTAGAACTATTTAGTGCGATAAAACTGAAAGCAGAATACCGTTTACTCAAGATAGGATTAAAAAAAAATCTAAAAATCTATATTCATAATAAAAGTGAAAGGGCTTTAATGTTTGTCCGTGCGGTTGATGTGAAAAGTGCTGTACCAATTTCGATGAAACCTTTTCAAAATATTTTTTAACGCTCCGGGAAGGTTGTTCGCTATATCATATATTGACACGCCTACTTTTAAAAGTGTTTTTGGCTGAAATTTTCTTTTCTGGCTTCACCGTCTCTAACTTGGAACTACTTCAATAATTCTCAGTCAATACACGCAAAGGGCCGTTGCTTGCCCACGCTTCCTAGGTAATATTTTAAATTTACGATCAGAATGAAACGATTTTGTTGGTTGATAGAAGTCGCACTCGCTTTTGATTGAAAATACTTTCAGTACTCGAAAAAAAATATAATTCCAAGGACATCCCTTTCAAGTAGACTTTGTAACTTTTCAAACTTGCATGCGAGGTAAGCCTTTTCGTATTGAATTGGTTTTTGGTCTTCGGAACAATAATAACTTACAAGATTCTAAAGCTCTAGACTATCCTAGAAAAATCTCGGATACTGCTTCCGCAAGTAAACTTTTAAATCGCCTCAGATCAGATCACGTAAATGAATCGATCTCCAATTTAGCTGAGGAGCGATACTCTGCTCTTTTGTGTGTTTGATTTAAAACTTTGGTGGAGTCACTAGTAAAACTCGCATTTGATTTGGTTGTCCTTAATGCATGCTTAGTTGGACCACACAATTTAATACCTAAACGTAACAAATGATGGTCACGGACTTGCTACATCGCTGAAATGGGCAATTTCGTCTACCACCAGAAGGCAGTTAAATACCGCTCTGCGAAATAAGGCCCCAAAATGAAAATGAAATAACGCCCCAAAAAACTATACAGGACACAACAACAACGATTTTTAATAAAATTTGGAGTGTTATTTCATTTTTTGGGGCCTTATTTTCTTATGGAAATTGGGGTCTTATTTCATTATGAAATAATACCCCAAAAGAAGAAATGAAGTAAGACCCCAAAGCTAATTTTTGGGGCCTTATTTCATTTTTGAAGACCAAAAACATGTATTTTTGTATATTTTCGTCTTTAAAAATAATAAGCGAAAGGAAAATATACCACCGCCGAATAGAAGATATTTAATGGACGGAACTTTTAAAATAATTCCCAAAGGTTGCTTTAACCAGCTCCTAGTCATCTATATTAAATATTTTGATGAGGTGATTACAGTCACCAATTCAAGACAATATATTAAATAATATACCAATGAAATATTGGGATGTTATTTGATTTTTTAAATTTAATTATGAAATAAAACCCCAAATTTGTGGCCTTCTTTCATTTTCTCCTTTGGGGCTTTATTTCATTGGGGCCTTATTTCCGGCAGCCGTCTAATACCCTTTCGACAAAGGAAATCTACAACCGCCATTTGTGCACCTGACATTGTCTAACCCAACTTGGACTTCTCTATACTTTGAATTATATCACGAAAAAACTGTCAAAAAATCGAAACCTCCAAACTTTGTCGACAACTAACGAGGACAACCACTCAAGTGTAGCCCACTCTCAAGTATGCAAGTTCAAACGATTGAAAAACTTTACTAAACGGAACCAAGCAGTCATCTCCCTAATTTGAACCGAAACGAAGAACTTCCGACTAACTTGAAAATGATTTCCATTCCTGCCATTGGAGTGAAAGCCAGGCACCAGCTACAAACCGTCAACATCCGCGGTATTTCCCCAAACGTCCACCTACAATACCGCTGCCGCAAAGAAAAAAATGCACAATTCAATTCAATCTCTTTTGCTGAAAGTTAATTGCAAAATGGTCATTAGCATCATTACACTTTGGTGGTGTTTTGCCAACATCCGTCTGAAGCGATTCATCTGGCATCCTTCTGGGAGACGACAAAAGCCGTGGAATGTTTGCATCTCAGGCGCATTGTTCTTAAATCAAAAAAAAAAAAGAGCAAAGAGTTGAACGGCAGCCAGACTCGGTGCCAGAGTCGGGTAGACGTCGTCTTTTATCCGATTATTTGAGTACTTGAAATGAATACCAATGAGGAAGCTCCGTTTCTTCTGCGTCTTGCGGCATAAGGATTGCTGATGCAAATGATGAGCGCGCCGATTCACACTTTATACCTATGAATAGGGGGGTGTGGGCATGAAAATGCAAATTAATTGGTGTGAAAGCGTGCCTGTGGTTGTCGATCCTTCGAGATGTCTTACACGTAAAGTGCTTTTGATACACGTTTGTGGTGAACAGCCTTTGATACATTTACTCGCAAACATGCGGTCCCCAAGATGACCAACAGCCAACAGAGACAGTCCACTTGAAGGCAAAGAACGAACCATTTGCTCTAATTATTGCCGTTGTCCTATTTAAGTTGTCTCCCTGGGTGAAACTTTTTAACCAAATACCCAGGTGCGGCGAGCAGAGTATTTTCTCAGAGCCTTTCCAATTTAAAATGCAAAATTAAAACTTTTAAATAAACAACTTTTGACGAACTCTTGCAGATAGAGAGATACACAGAGACGCCAAAAGGGTTGTTTGCTAAGAAACCACAAGTAGCTGCATAACAACAGGATGATATCCTGCTGTGGGATATTGCAAATACGAAACAAAACAATAGAACGGAGCGAAACTGTATATTCTCGCTGCTAGTTTTTGCTTTATTTGAAAAGTTTTTCATTTGCAGGAAAATAGAACACAGAAGAGGCTAATAACCTGCGGAAGAAGAAAGGGATTAGCTATGCGGTTCTATCTATAGGTAGCTCCACAAGAGTGGATCATAATTGAAAAGTACTAGAATTGCTTTTATTTGGTATTGGGTACGGTTTCCTCCTCCCTTCTGATGGGGCAGAAGGGGTGTTGCCGCCGCATTGGTTTGCCTACCATATTGGATTTTATGACAAAGTGAACTTTGCAGCTTATAGCACTTTGCTGTTAGCGATATGGCTACCACTGCCACCTCCATTTCAGGGTATTCGAAGACCGGTGTGACCAACATATTGATTTGTGTTGGCATAGAATTTTTGGTACAAATTTTCGGATTTTCGGTCGGACATCAATGATATGTGCTTCCAACAAGACGGTGGCACAACCAACAATCGAGTTATTGAAGCCTCAGTTCGGTGAACGTGTTATCTCGATAAACGGACGCGTCTATTGGCCGTCGTGTGATTTAACCGCCTCTGGTCTTTTTTTATGGGGCTACATTAAATCATTGGTCTATGCTCTATGGTCTATGCCAACAAGCCGGCGACGTTAGAGGAGCTCAAAGCCTGCGTTGCCACAATAATACAAGTGTGACAAAAGTGTTACATTTTTTAATTTTTTTATAATTTTGTTACAATGTTACTTTTTCCCATTATAATCTTTTTTTGTTTTTCTCGTTAAAAAATATTGAAAGGTCGAGCTGGCAGCACTTTTTTCTTTCGAACAAACTTCTACCAATTTCTGTCAATGTATTTGTTTGTTTACACAGAGCACAAGTTGTGCAAAACGTCAAACTGCGAGTGGGAATGGAAATGGGAGGGAAGGAGAAAATACAACAATATTTTTCTGTCTCGCCCCGTTGCTGTTGACAATGTTCTACATCTCGTGGTAAATAAAGAGTTCCTAATAAAGATTTTTTTGAGTTAAAAACGATGTTTTTATTATTAAAATTTTTTTTCAGTTTGTTACATTTTTTTACATTTGTTACACTTTTTCAAAAGTTTTGTTACACTTTTAAAAAAAAAACTGCGGCAACATTGCCAATATTGAACGAGAAATCGTTCCGTATCGGTCGAAATGTGCTGCCGAGTTATCGAAAATTGGGTATCGACCGCTGCATACGTTCCCGCCCAAGTAACAATTTTACTTCGGTAAGGTTCAAATTTGTAATTTCTGTAGGCAACAGCTTCGATAGAGCTTCTATTGTCTTTGTTAAATGAAGTTGATCTATTTCGAAGCAATTGTTTCGATAATAACTTCAGTAAGTCCTTTACGAAGCATATACATAGGCTTTATAGAGGGATATGGAATAAAGCTTCGATAAGATCTCTATTAGACATCTGAAAATGTGTCTGGAGATGTGTGGAAAGTGAATTGCTTCGATAAAGCTTGTGGTTCGAAGCGCTTCCTAGAAGCTTTTTTAGAGCTTCAGACCGAAGGCATTATAAAGGGTGATTTTGTAGCTGGTTTGGTTTTGGCAACACTGGTTTTGACAGCTGACGTGTGTTTAGTACCTTGTGTCACTGTCAAACAGCTTCAGTTTGGTTTGCAATTTAACCATGGATCGTCTTACAAATGAACAACGCTTGCAAATTATTGAATTTTACTATCAAAATTCGTGCTCGGTTCGAAATGTTCATCGCGCGCTGCTTCCATTTTATGATCGGCATTCTCGACCTTCTGAGCAGTCTATTCGGAAGATTGTGACAAAATTTCGCACCAAATTTACTTTGTTGGACATTAAACCACCAACACGTTTACGTACTGTGCGTAGTGAAGAAAATATTGCGGCCGTATCAGCTAGTGTGACAGAAGACCGCGAAATGTAGATTCGGCGCCGTTCCCAGCAGTTAGGCCTTTGTTACAGCACTACGTGGAAAATTTTGCGGAAGGATTTGGGCGTAAAGCCTTTTAAGATACAGCTGGTGCAAGAACTAAAGCTAGCCGACTTACCACAACGCCGAATTTTTGGTGAATGGGCTCTTGGAAAGCTGGCCGAGGATCCGCTTTTTTATCGAAAAATTGTGTTCAGCGATGAGGCTCATTTTTGGTTGAATGGGTTCGTAAATAAGCAAAATTGCCGCATTTGGAGTGAAGATCAGCCAGAAGCATTGCAACAGCTACCAATGCATCCCGAAAAAGCCACTGTTTGGTGCGGTTTATGGGCCGGCGGCATTATTGGGCCATATTTCTTCAAAGATGATGCGAATCGCAGCGTTACTGTCAATGGTGAACGCTACCGAGCGATGATAACAAACTTTTTTTTGCCCGAAATGAAAGTTCTTGACTTGCATGATATGTGGTTTCAACAAGACGGTGCCACATGCCACACAGCACGCGAAACAATGGCGCAATTGCGAGGCGAGTTTGGTGAACAGTTAATTTCACGTTTCGGGCCGGTCAATTGGCCGCCTAGATCGTGCGATTTGACACCATTAGATTATTTTTTGTGGGGGTATGCCAAGGCTAATGTGTATAGGGACAAGCCCGCTTCGATTGACGCACTGGAAGCCAACATCCATGCATTCATTCGTGAGATACCGGCCGATATGTGTGAAAGAGTATGCCAAAATTGGACTCAGCGGATGGGCTACCTGAGACGCAGCCGCGGTCAACATTTGCATGAAATTATCTTTAAACATTAAATTGCAAGGTTCAAACTATCGATTCAAATAAATATTTCATTCATTTTTTCGAATTTTTTGTGTTTTTGCTTGCGATTGGAAGCTGTACAGAAGCACTACTCGTACTTGCTCCTAACTTACATATGGAGGCTTTATAGAGGTAAAAATTAATTTCATATGAAATGAATCAAAGCTGTCTAAAGAAACCATAATTAATGAATCGGGGAAAAATTACAAGAAATAAAATACTTCTAGCACATTGAAAAATATGTCAGTAATGTGATTTTAAATAAACGCCCATGAATAAATAAGGGTAACACTAAATGTCTTGCTTACAATTTCGGTCGAGTAAGCTGCAAGTTTATTGCAAATCATAACCAAACTCTAAAATGTACCAAGTAGTTCACTGCTACATAATTATGACGAACTAGCCTAGGGGGTAGTGTATTGGACTACTACGCAACAGGACCCATGTTCGATTCTCAGTGCGGCGCATGTAAGTAAAATGTAAATTATAACGAGTACGTAAATGTAAACTCCATGAAAATTGCAAAAAGTCTTTGAAAATGTTTATTAAGACGATAAAAAAAATAAAAAAATAAGAAAATGGAAAATTGAAAAATGTAATAAAAAAATAAATATTTTTCTTGTTCATTTTGGAGCCTCTATAAAGCTTCCATAAAGTTTCGGTAAGGTCTATCCAAGCTGTTCAGGAAGTCTTAAATAAGTAAATAAATACTTGCATTAAAGTGCGCCAAATGCGTTTCCTTTAGACCTTATGCAGTTAATATTGCGGGAGGTGAAATAGCTTCGATAGCGCCTTACCGAAGTCAAATTGTTACTTGGGCGTGGTGGACATGTGAACGAAGTCGAATTCCATTCATAAATGTTTTGATTGTGATTGAAGCCAATCAATTTTTATTGAAGCTTTCAAGTCCTTAAAGAAAGACCTTCTACTTGTAGCCAGCGTTGCCGATGGGCGACTTAAGAAGCCATTTGGCCCCTTTTTTCATCGCAGGGTTTTCGCCCTGCGACTTTTGGGCCACTATTTCCGTAAAAAATACCTACTCAAAACTGTCAAACAACTCCCATTGACCACACAAAGTGAACACAGTTAGGGAAATGTTCGCTGTTCATAAGAATGGTTTTATTTCATTCCAATTCCGTTCCCTTGTTATTACATAGCTTAGATATTAATTTTATATATATGATCTACATTTTGGTTTGTTATTTTTGTATATTTGTATTGGACCCCCTTTTTAGATTCTCGGCCACTTTTTTGGCAACTTTATCATTTTGGCCATCGAACATGAGTTCCTGGATTCGGTTACACATAGTTACAAGTCCAATGCTGACCAGTCACTTGCGGAAAAATCTAAAAAATTTGCCAGGAACTTTTAGACTTGTGAACTTGTGACTTGTGCTTATGAAAGTATTTTACACATTCAAAAACTTCTGGTACATGTCCTCAAGCGCCGACTTTCAGAAACCAATCTGACTCCTGTTCAAATGGAAAGGCCATATATTTTTGGAGTAATTGTCTTTCCCTAGAGCCTAAGAGATCAGCAGCACCTGCAGCATCACATTCGGCGCAACAGAGCAGAGCAACTACAACGAAATTATACCCAAAATAATACAAACGTCCCATTTTCGCATGCCACATAAAAGACTGCACAACTTCTTCAATCAAGCGGCGACAAGCAATTTATTGGAGCACTTTCTTGTGCGGCGGCATGTGCGCTTTATTTTACATCCCATCGTTCTTATTCCTCGCATTTAATTTCACATTAAGCCGAAAACTCATATCCTAGTTTATGGCGCACAATGGCGAGCTGCTGCCGCCGCGCCGCTAGCAGATAGGTAATCCAACAGGATAAGGATCCATCAAAAAAGTCCAACAAACAGCACCTATCACTGTTTTATAGTTGCTATTCGAGATACAGCCCCACACAACTATACCTATGCACCCACATTTGGGGAGAGGAGAAAAATCTGTGAAATTTCATACCGCAAAGCATCATATCCTGCCTGAGGCCCTAAAATAATATTCGACAATGTCAATTCCAGAGACCATGGACAATTTGGTCCTCCCGCCGAACGACTCTGGTCGTAGTCGTTGGACCGAAATTGCATTGGCCCCGAACGGAGGAATTAATGGGCCGTACTGGCAAAAATGCCTGGCAAATGTGTGTTCTCGGCTCACTGTTTGAATTAACGGAACTGAGAGAAATCGCCTTCGGGCAGAAATACTGCAATTGCCAGAACACGATATGAGTGTGTGCGGGTGGCAGGATATTGTAGGTAGGAGTGGATTCTGGAATCATTTGAGGCTGGTTTTCTCTATCCACACACATACACACACAGTTTATGACCAATATACTAATATTTTATTGGGTTTGCTGCTTCCAAATGAAGTTGACAGTAAATTGGCTTTGAAATTGCACCGCTCTATGTGTGTGTGTTCAAGTATAAACACAATAATTGGTTGGATGGAGCTCTCAGTTTTTTTTCCTCCAGAAAGGCAACGAAGAAATGAACTAATATCTGATATCCTTGGTGGATTCGATTTTCGAAACGGAAATAGTTTCACAAAAGTCAATTGCATTGCACGCTGCAGTTTATTGTTTCTTCACGATTCGTATTGGAGAGTCTGCGGAGTTCCTTCTCTGATTTCTGATTTGGAAAGCAATTTTCCTCCGAGATGATATCAATTTCGTTCAGTGAGCATTACCTTAATCCGTCGAACGGAAACGACAACTATAGGTTATGTGAACCGGAAATGCGAGGAATTGGTGATTGCTGCTGCATGGAGTGTTTGCCGTTCAATTTCGTCCGAATGTCTTTTCGATGAGCAATTGGTTTGCTTATAAAGCAGGAGTAGTGTTAATAAGAAACGAATGGTTTATTTGTGCAGCTGTCATCAGAGTATTTTGTTTAACACTCTTATAAGAGAGAGTACATGGTGGTTGGTTCTGGGTTTTAAGGGGCTAAACTACAAAAGGCTCCCGCTGAGTTGTGAACCAAAAATTATTTTCAATTCCACAGCATAAAATTGATAAAAAAACGCATTATGGTTTATAATTCTTAAATCAAAAGTTAGCATTGAGTATATTAACAGTCCACTCATGAGTAGTACTAGTACTAGTTCAAAGAGTATTTCGGAGAAAAGATCACTTTGGCTCAAAATTAATTTAGAAAATCCAACAATATCCCCTTTAAAATACGGAAAAGCGTTGGGACTTACATATAATCATTTTTAACCTTCGTTCAAAATATTTTGAAGGTCACAATGGTGAGTTTTATATGAGAAATTTCACCATTATTTTATTTATTTGCAGGCTTGCATTTTAAGATACAATATCTTACTAATACAAGCTTCAGTCAGTGATGGCCAACGTTTTTGTTCACTCGGAATGGAGCCTACTATACGGTCCTTGAAACGCTCCCACACCCAGGTCCATTTGAATTCTTCCTCTGTAGTCGAAATAATTTTTTTGACCCAGTTTTCGTTCACGTTGGTGAATATTCTAAAATAACATTGTAAAACAATTTGGCACCCCAATCAAAGAAATGGGAAGCATTGTTCTAATTACCCAATCGAAATATAGTTTTTATTTCATCGTAGTCGGCCGTTCAGGAAATTGACAAATTTTAAGTTTTCTGAAAGAGGGAAGATTTTAATTTTTCAATGCTGAATGCTATATATAAGTTTCACTCTTTTTCTCGCATACTTTTCCAGCTCTACATATCACCTAACAGGTACGAGTATCTTTAATTAAGAAAAATTTGGTCATGGATCAATGTTGCCGCAGTTTTTTAAAAGTGTAACAAATTTTTTTCAAAAAGTGTAACAAATGGAAAAAAAAATGTAACAAACTGAAAAAAAAAATTAATAATAAAAATATCGTTTTTCAACTCAACAAAATCTTTATTAGGAACTCTTTATCACATTTCGAAGTAGATTTCAATTTCTATTTCACAAACTTTATTTACCACGAGATGTAGAACATTGTCAACGGCAACGCGGCGAGACAGAAAAATATTGTTGTATTTTCTCGTTCCCTTCCATTCCCATTCCTACTCGCAGTTTGACGTTTTGCGTAAACAAACAAATACATTGACAGAAATTGGTAGAAGTTTGTTCGAAAGAAAAAAGTGCTGCCAGTTCGACTTTTCAATATTTTTTAACGAGAAAAACAAAAAAAGATTTTAATGGGAAAAAGTGTAACAAAGCGATAAAAAGTAACATTGTAAAAAAATTATGAAATAATTAAAAAGTGTAAAACTTTTGTTACACTTGTATCATTGTTTCTGATCGTTGGTCATCGTCACGTTGTTTTCATTAGTTTGGCGCTCGTTTTTCAATCGACGCGACGTGGCGTTTAAAGTCAAAGCAGACGAGATATTTTCCAATCTCCTTCAATACCCTACCCACCGCCCCATTGCTCTGATGTCCCCCTCACAAATGCACTGCTCAATTGCCATCACTCCCCTTTCAAAACAGCACACCCATCAATGATCAACCCGCCCCCATTTGGATTAACACCGAAACTGATATTTCATTTCGCGCACAAAACCGTCGGCGAAAAAGTTGCTACATTCCTTACAATTAAACCGGAAAATCCCATTAAACCATTTCCAAATGAGTTTACGGCTTTCATTAAACCCACGCCGTTATAAAGGCGAAAATAATTGTAACAAAAAGTCGTTTCGTTTACAAAACGAATAAGCACACAAAAACTACATCGGGCTCAAAAAAAAAATGGGAATAAAAAAAATCCTCTTCCACCTCCACGAACATTCATTCCGCTTAACCAACTACACATCCTGGCAGTCATAGTCAGCCACCCCTATCCCCCGTTGGAGGCAATGGTGGGTAATTACCTGACGTCAGCAGAAATATCATTTTAATCGCGTATTCGCCATGTAAGCTGCTCGCAGGCAATATATCTTGTACGATTGAGTTTACAATCCTTCGCCCGCTGCCACCGCAGCCAAGGAACGAATGGGTCTCAGGCAGCTCGAGGGAGCTCCGGCAGCCTCGCGTTAGCAAATACTAGGAATCCACAACACAAGCTAAACGTGTTCATTACGCCTTTAATTAGGCTGCGGTAGAAGGCGGATTACTGTGTGGTTCGTTTAAAAGTGAAACTCCTGCTATTTGAGGTGGGCGTGCGGCTCGCTTGCGAAAGAGTTTAGTCTGCAAATTGACTTTGGGGTAGCTCCATTGATGCGCGACTGGGCTTACTTCTTGGTGAGGGCGACTTGAGCGCTTAACGCAAATTGAGATGCCAAAAGGTTGGTGGAGATTTGTTGGTATAATGCTTTCATTAAAAGGGATGTATGTCCTGAAGAGCATTCGTCTGGAATGAGTCATATTTTCAATCGCATGGTGCTCTAGTTCAAAGCCTTTACAAGTGCATCCACTCGAGTCTCAAAGCGGTCGATGAATTCAAAAGTTTCACAACTCGAAGATGAAAGTTTCCGGTGAAAGGATTTGTGCCTTATAGTTGGCGTGCAATTATTCAACATTACTTTAGAGGCCATTCCCATTTATATCAATCAGAAATCATTTTCATGGCAATCACTTGTATCCTTCGATGGATTGTCGAAGGGAACACAATCGGAGAACTCTCATTAAAAAAAAAGGGAGAGAATTTTAATGAGTTTTCTTTTTTGTTGGGCAGCAAGGATTGGGTCGACTTTTCAAATTTTAGTTGGTAGCACTATGCAATTAATAATTTCCCATCGATGGGAGAAGGAAATCGTTTTCTTCTAAGGATTGGGCATCCATTCATTCATAACAAACAGTTTGAAAGCGAATAATGCGCAAGGATTTATCCAATTATTTGTTTTCAAGGAATTTTCATAAATAGACGAAGGGAGGTTTGGGGCCTAATTGAAATGAATTCGATACATTGCGCGATAATGTTCTCATATATTTGTGAGCGGAAGGCACAGTAGGGAGTTTTCAAATAGCTGTACGCATTCTGGGAAACTCGATTGCATATTAATGGTTGGAGTGCATTTTGATAGACAGCGTTCATGTTTAGATATATGGAACAAATGGTGGTATTTGTATCCACCCTGCAATTGGATATTGTGCACAGGCATTCAGTTGACAGTCCTGTGGTTATGTTTGATGTGTCCTTTAATTTAGTCATTAAAAAATGGCCTTCAAGTGAGCACTCAAAATACCTCAGCTCGGGCTTTATTCGCCAAACTTTTGTGGGGCAAAAGCTAATTTTTTGAATTGATTGAGTGCTCAAGATCGGTGTTTAGGGAAATTCTCTTCTACAGGGTGGCGCGCAGCATTTAATATTCAACATTTTTGTCATTTCTAACATTTCGTATTATGGGAGAAATTAAATGACTTTGAAAGGATGCCAGACAAAAATTTGTTGTCAATACTGCAGAACGCTTTTGTAAAAGTTTCCGTGAACTCTTGGAAACTAAAGCATGGCGACCGGTTTTTGAGCTATTTGTGTCCCAAATATTGTCTTGTAGGATGTAGGTACATCAGGGTCTGTCGGTTAGTGTTGTTATTAAAGAAATCAAAGTACCTAATAGGTGCAACAAAAATATAACATCCTCGAAAGTGAGGCGACAGAAGTGAACTTCCATGAAGCTCCCACCCCAGATCTTAAAAATATGAACATACTTTTCATTGAACTTCTGTATACAACTTACTACTTTGTTGTTATGAAGGAAAGTGTAAAATCGATAAGCTTTTTGAAGCTTTAAGGACATTTTGAAGTGAATATTTGTAAAATAGTAATATACTTTTTAGTTTTCAAACAGATTTTGCGTGTTTATGGGACCTCAGGACAAAAACTGCATACAAACCAAAGTCGGCTGTTAATTTAAGAACATTTTGGCGAAAAGTCCTTTTTAACGATATCAAGGATATTTCGGTGAAAATTTAATTTTGCAAGAACTAAAGTGTTTGACATTCTTTAAAATAATAATGCTTTTTTTTTGATAGAAGTCTTAGGATCGATGTCCTTTTGTGAGGTTTCAAGGGGAAAAATTTGTATGAAAATTATAATCTATAGTTTATATTAGTAAGTAAATTTTTTTATAATGTCCTTTTTTAGGACTTTAGGGATCAATGTTATTTTGCGGGGGTTTCAAGGACTCTGGGGAAAAATATGTATGCAAATTAAAGTATAAGTATCGTTTATTTAAGTACCTACATTTTTTTTAAATGTCCTTCAAGGATCAATGTCCTTTTGTGAGGGTTTCAAGGACTCCGGGGAAAATATGTATGCAATTTAAGGTCCGTCGTTGATTTTAGTACATTTTTTTAAATTTCCTTTTTAAGGACTTTAAGGATCAATGTCCCTTTTTGGGTGTTCTAAGGACTCCGAAGAAAAATTTGTATAAAAATGAAAGTCTATCGTTTAATTTAGAACATTTTAATAAAATTTCCTCGTTAAGGACTTTAAGGATCAATTACTTTTTGTGGGGGTTTCCATGACTCCGAGGAAAAATTTGTATAAAAATGAAAGTCTATCGTTTATTTTAGAACATTTTAATAAAATGTGCTTTTTAAGAACTAAGAATCAATGAAAAATATATACATACATATATATACAACTAAAGTACTTAGTAACAATTATATTTCGAACTCGAGAGGTTAACATCCATTCATTTTAAAAGGTGTTCATAGCTTAAGCTCTGACCTCTAGCTAGCTCCTTAGTATTTCTATCGGCGGTTCAGCTACCATTTTGTTCCTTGGTGGCTAATGCATTGATGCGGTTGCGCTTGTCTCGTCTTACACCTGGTTGTATTTTTTTCTTTCTCTTCTAGTGAGCCTAGACTTTCAGTTCGCCGCGGTCTACGCCTCAGTGTTTTACGTCCATCAATCCACCTCATGCATGATGATGGTGAATGTCCCAGTAAGTAAATAAAACGTTCCAGTGCTATAAAAATGTTAATCTTCTGTATCGGCTCATGCAGTTTCCGAAGAATACATTTTTGGCCTTCCAACAGGTGGGCGTAAAACTCAGACAGTTGTTGACCTGAAGCATCTTTCCGTCCAATAGCGAAACAGCATTCATTGGACAATGCTACTTTTACAAGCCCTACGAGTCTTTCATTACTGTTGGTCGATGATCGATTTAATTTAAACATTCGTAGCTGAAACAGTACTTAATGAATAGAAAACCTCAAGTTAACCTACGTTAACTGCGTTAACATCTCGTTTACCAGGTCAAAGTGACATCAAACACTCCGTGAAGTCGTCGTTATCTCCTCTTTCAACTCTATTCCCCATATTCAAATCCCCATAGAAGGAATTCATAAGACCTGAAATAAAGCCCCGGCCCTTTGCATATCCACCAAAAAGGCAGCACACCCATTCGAAACGCAAGACAGTTGCCTCTTCCGCTTCGCATTTGACGACTTTAATTCCCCTCAGCGCAATATTTCTATGTCTATGCGAATCCTCAATGTCACGCTTTCCAAATCACATTCATGTGCATTTTCCAAACCAAGGAACCAATTCACCGCACATTCACCCAAAACCCAGACCCAAACTCAAAACCCATAGTCATGCTCAGTCAAGTTAACTCGATTATTTACGTCAACGACGACGACGACGACCCTCAAAATCGACATACGAGCAGTCCCTCGAAAAGACTTAAATTATTCCATCTGTACGCTTCGTGACATCCATGCGAGCGAGGACGCGGTGGAAACCACCGAAATTGCATATCGCAGCCGAAAATGCAATGGGAACTATGCAACCCCCCGCCACCCGCCAACGACACCGCACACGGTTCGCACTTGACTTCAGAGTATATTATGTTCGGCTGTTGTTAGAAAATCGATTCCACACTCCAAGGACTCTGGTTGCCATTCGATTCTCAGGGTTAGCGCCACAGCCAAGTCCTCATTTGACATTTGGCCGGATCCGAAAGTGCACATGTCATGTGCACGAATTTCGTTCGCAGTTACTAAGTAGCTTTCGATGCAGTCCCGCCCACTGCTGCCCGCCCACCAGCCTAATCAATCTCAATTTCGAGGCGAAATATTTGTGCGCTCCGTTGTTTCGAAATCAAATATTAGCGGCAAATAAAAAGTCTTTAGCCCGAGTGACGGCTGCATTCTCGAAATCGAAATCGAATTGAATCGAAAGTTCTTGCACACAGCTATACGCTCGTTACACACCCACACAAATCGAAAATCAATAGCTGCAGGTCGTTTGCAGAGATGATTCCCACAGATAAATGTTGCTTCGCTTTGTTTTATGTTTTATCCTTCGATAGCCCTTGTAGCGGCGGTGGTTTTTGCTTGTTTATCTGCTCAACGAGCACTTGAAACAATAAATAAACAAACCAACAAACAATTGGCAGGATTCAACACAGCCGCACTCACAGCCAAGGAGTACACACTCAGGACCTGTTCCTGGGTAAGTTTTCTTCGGTTTGTGTATTCACAATTGAAACCAATTTTGAAGAGCGTCTGTATGGGGTGGGCGCCAGCAGACACTTAACACATAAAACGAGCTCGGAGGAAAAAAATTATGGGATGCGGTACCTACACTGAATCCGGCAAAAAGGGATATAAATGTCGACACACAATTGAGATATAAAGTTGGGAATTTCTTCGGATTTTGTTTCGGTCCTTTTTTCTATACGTACACACGCTTTTTCTCATCTCTCTGTAGACACAGAGGGAAGGACAGACTTTATAGCCTTAATGGAGGTGATGCCCGTGACAAGGTGCGAAAGGTATGA
Organism: Cheilosia variabilis; assembly: GCA_951230905.1. Taxonomy (NCBI): domain Eukaryota; kingdom Metazoa; phylum Arthropoda; class Insecta; order Diptera; family Syrphidae; genus Cheilosia; species Cheilosia variabilis. The sequence goes on along the minus strand of OX579677.1, from coordinate 58,922,401 downwards.
CAACACTTTCGGGGGTGGGGTTTTTGGTATTTTATTGATTGCACTTACTTGGCAAGGAAAAAGTAAAAACATCGACATAGGGTGTTCAAATATATAAATTGACTGAGTGGTATTCTGTTGGCCCGACTCTGTGGAAGTTGAATGAAAGAATAGTTTTTCTTGTTTTCAATGGAGCCGCCTTGGGACTTCATCGATAGGCGCTCTGTCAAGAAGCCTGCTCTTACCCCGCACATGGAGATGGTCTGAATTTTTAGAGATGGTCCGAACTATTTTTAACGTTTAGTTTTTTATCTGCTTTTCGGACCATTTTTAGTTGCAATTCGGTGAACTTTTAGGCAGCTTTTTTTGAGCGGTTTTCTGTGTCAAAACAGTCACGACTACTGGAGAAGCTTTAGGGACACAAACTATCCGTCACTCTGCGGCTGCCATGTACTCAAAAAGACTAGGTTCATGACTAAAGATCGGGACGACGTAGACACTGTTTAAAGACTCATATAGGCTCAAAGCTGAACCAGATATGTCAAATAATTGTCGATGCTTTTTTTTGGGCGTTTCTTATGCCATTTTTGATTCTTTCCTACCTAAAACGTTTTCGGTGCACTTTTAAGTGGCATTTTCTGTGCAATTATTGGGTCGGTTTTTTGTTTAAAGGCGGTTTGTGGGTTTCAGAGCAATAACAACGCCTTAGATAGAAGGTCTTCATGAACAAAAGTACGTTACCGTAGAGAGGCAGTCAGGTAAGTTAAGGATTTTTCCAGTGAAAGTTCTAGGGTTTCCTATGCATCTTTACGACGTTTTAGGGGTTCGTTTTTCAACGTTTTTTTAATATCGCTTTTAGTGGAGTTTTCCGTACGTCGCTTGGGCGTATTTCTGTCGTTTTCTGTGACTTTTTTTATGCAGATTAGATTTTTGTTTAGTTTTAGTTTTTTTTTAGGCTTGAATTACGTTTCAAAGGCGATTTCTTGGACAACTTTTTTAGGAGGATTTTGGGAGTACATTCATTGTTTTCAGGATCGTTTTTGAATCAATTTTTGAGGTATTCTTTGAAGCGTTTCAGCAATGACATAAATACCTAGGTCAAAGGAAAATGACATTCTCGGAACAATTCCTCTCTACGGGCTTGCATTTTGGAAGAGAAGGTACAATGAAGAACTTGAAAGCCTGAGCAGCACTAAAAAACTGGTCGCGCAGACTCGAATTTATCGGATATGATGGCTTGAATATAAAGGGCGAACGGATATCAATGATCCAGTCCGATGAAGATTCTTCAAATCGTGTCTAAAGTGGAGTGCATCGCATTGGAGGGCTACCTCAACCAGCATGGCATGCGTAACTGGCAAAAGGCCGCTAGGAGGGTTGAGGCCCAAATGCGCACGAAAGTAAGTCTTTCAATAACAAGACACCCACTAGCTACACTGTCCGGTGTAGATTCTGGACACTTGCCATTTCCCTTCGCTACAACGTGGTATTACAAGGCCATCTATTTATAGGGTTTAAGTGTGTCTTTCTAGACAGCCTTACCTAACCTAACCTAAGTCTTTCGATGCAATTCTTGTGCAGTTTTGTACAAGTCCTTGTTTTTGCAAGGGCCCGTTTCTTGGCTATTCTATTCGAAAACATAAAAAATGTTTTGGGTGAGTTTTTCTGTGAGTGTTTTACACAATTTATGGTTTCTTGACAAGTTTCATTTTTTAAAGCAAACATTTTCAATTAAAAATAATAATCATTTTTTTTTTATTTTTTTTTTTTAGACGTCTTAGGGTTTTTGGTGCAACATCGGCGCCATTGACAGTACGCCACAAGAATCAGATGTCATTTGAAAGCAGCGAATGACTTCACCTGTGTTTTTTTTTTTTAAGTTTTTGGGTGCATCTTTTGGTCGGTTTTCCAGATTTTTTTGTTGCTACTTTCGGAGTTTTCTTGTGATTTTTCGAACTGTTTATGGGTCCATTTCTTCGGCTTGTTTTCTGCACAGCTTTCGGTCGATTTTCTGGGAATGTTTTAATGCATTTTCGAGGCATTTTTCGTTGGTTTTTTTGGGCAATTTTCCAGAGTGTTTGTTAACGAATCTTGGGCCGATTTTTGAATGGTTTTCTGTATTTCTTTTTTGCAACTTTCGTGATCGAATTTGTGCTCAAAATCGTTCGGTTTGATCTGTTTCGGAAACTGTTGGTAGTAGAGGATTCTCGTTTCATGTGAAGTGCTCCAAAAGTGCTTTATCTGAACAACTGAGAAAGATTCGAGATGAATATAGCAGATGGAAGAGCAAAGCGATTCATAATAGGTGGGTGAATCAAACCAGACCAATTTATTTATACCCAGATCATGAAGAACTCTTTATCTCTGTGGGAACAACATGCACTTTTTACAGTCCACTTTTATTAAAGTACGAAAAATTCACTTCTGAAATTTTTGATTTCCCTATCTCTACCTCTTCTGTGAGAACTTAACAGGCACGCGCTCAATCAGCTAATGGACCTTGAAGGAGCAAACTACACTGCAACAGTTTTCGATGGTTTAATGTCAGTCACAAGAGCCAACTTGAGACATTTAGTTTCCGATCTATATTCAGAGAAGGAGCATCTTAGAAATTACCTACACTTACACACTCCCGAAGCATACCGAATAGCCCCCATCCAACCCTTGTAACATGTCATTGTTGCACATGACACAGTCACAGGTGCCATCTCTCACAAAGATGCAACATTTTCTTAAAGCACCTTGCAACCGCGCTAATAGTGTCAGGGCGCCCTTTAAATAAATAATTTTACAAAACCATTTCTATAATAAGAAACATCCTGCGAGAAAAATACTCGCCCTCGTGCTCTCCCCTTCCTCAACCCAAAGAGAAGTCCAACTATACAGAGCTCTTCGCCTCAGTTTGAAAGTCAAAGTGTGCACAGGTGGAACAACAGCGAAGCTAATGCAGCAAAAGAAAACGTGGATGTCAAGTGGAAGAACTCTTTAAATGCACACAGATACACTTACCTCCACTTACCAGAAACCAGCCCCAATGAATGGTGAATTTCTTACAGCAAGTGTTCGCTGTAGGTACAAGGAACACTCCTTCTTTTGAATGCACTCTCCCGCCAGGGTATATTGCAGGAAATTAATGTCCGTAAGTTGTTGCATGCTCGGCAGTAAGTTAAAAACGGAAAGAGCTCGAAATGTTAATTGCTTTTCTGTTTAGTGAGCACAGCCGAAAATGTATATATATCTTCGGTTATGACCTCCGTAACAATGATGGAGAGTGTTAATATTTTTACTTTAAACTTCTGCAATCGCGTTGCATGGAGTTGCAGATTTGGCCAGTACCTACTCCTTGTTTAAATGTTGAGAGGTTGCGTGATAAACGGTCGCGTGTTGTTTGAATGTGGAAGAGTTTGCAATACCAAATGGGGGCCGAGACCGAAAACCAACACCAAAGTTCATTAATTTTGCTCGAAGGACCATCGTTTTGTTGTGAGATTTCAAGAGTAAAGAGAGAGAGAGAGAACGATCTTACGTGTAAATACTACAATCGAGTTGAGAGCCAGAGTGGTAGACAGTCAAGACTATTATTGTCAACAGAGTTTCTTTTTCAATGTAGTCCCTTGCTAGGCTGTGATTTCTGGCCATACGCTTAAGCTCTCCCTAATTCTTTCCCAGTTGCAGTGACTCCCAATTAACGATATTTTTAAATTTTTGCTCTTTTTTTATTTGAATTTCGGTCATTCCTGTACATTAAGCTGAGTTATACAGTGCATCGATGTTTTAGATGTTTCCCACCACTTTCCCACGCATGAGATGGAATGTCAAATGAGAGCGCGTGAAGTGTGAGTGCTATGAACCCAGTCTACATCCACATACATCGGTTAAGGCAGATATAAGGTGAAGGATGAATCGGATCTATGATGGACCTCATACGTCAAAAAATACACCCACTGTAGTGAGATTGCTCGAATTGTAAGTTTAATTTTTATTTTTGAATAGGCTTCCTTTATCTACTGTTGATATTTTTATTCGTAAACAATTTTGAACTGGAGATGTTAATCAATTCTGACATTACGATAATAGACGAACTCAAAAACTTCGCATTTGGAGTTTGTGGACCCACAGTTCTGGGCCGTTTTTGTTCGAAAACTGCTCTAACTCTTTCGACTAAAATTGATATTTGAGCTTAAGTAGGTGAGGTTAACATGACTGCAAGCTCAGTTTTTCGCAAATAAATTGAATAACGAAACTTTTGATATTTGGACATAGGTACATTATATCGAAAACGTTCCATACGATTGCAAAATAAATTCATTCCCAAGGTAATATGGTCATTTCTAGCTTAATATTAAACTCAGCTTTTCTCTTTATTATCGTGCAATGGATTTTTGAAAAAAGGAATTTTTAAAAAATTGGTTTTCTTTAGTTGACTTGAAAGCGGCGCCAACGACATAGACCGAAATGCATTCTTGATGCATAAATGATGTTTTCAGAGTTATTTCGTCCTTAATTTTCAATTCGAATCACCGAAAACGCTTATTTAGAAGCTTCCCATATCTTGATATTTTCGATTTAAATAAAACTTTTAAAACCAAGTTATGCGTATATCTTGCACAATATCTCAGTTTTCTGCGACAAAGCTAAGCAATAGAATTTTTGAAACTAAACATTGCAATATTTTACAAAAAACTAATGAATTTGAATAAAATACGTATTAAAGATAATATAAGTGTTAATAAAATTATTTCATAAGAAAGTAAGTCTATTTCTAAAAAACAAGAAATTCTTGTTCAGTAATTCGTAAAATAATTATAAATAATTAATACAAATGTAATTAAAAATAATATATTTTGAACCATTCCAAATATATTTTTCATAAAACATAATGGAAATAACATTAACATTGTAAAATATTAAAAGATTGAAAATAATCATTTCCGTAAGTTCGAATTATAGAAAGTAAAGTAGATAATTACTCAAAATAAAATCCCGTACTTAGTTTTTCTCAAAGAATTTCAATACATATATCTGTTTTTTAGTTGTTTCTCAAAAGTGAATACTCAAATTCCCGATCTGAATTCACTATCCACTGTATATTTTTATAATAATCTCAATGCCCCACTTCCAATAAAAATTTATTTTAAAAACCGTTTCTTTTATCTGGCATCGCTTCTCTCTTAGATTTTTACCTAACTGCCAACAAAAATAAGAAAATAAGCAACCAGGCTTTTAATGAACGAGAAGGTGTTCTTCAACCCAGTCGTGCACTTTATTTTGTTCAGTAGAAATAAAATTTGTTGTTTGTGTTTCATAAAAATGTTTTTTTATCTCTTATTATTTTCTGAGTTATTGCTATAAACTAACGAGAGAGTTTTATCTTATAAACAGATGGCAAGAAAACAGCATTTAGTTGAATGTGTAGTATAAAAGACAAGAAAATATTTTTTTTTAAAAAGCCGATACAAACATTTTGTTTTGTTTTGATTTTTTTTTTTTGCTTCATACATTCCAGGATTTTTTGCAGTCTAGCATTTTTTTTTTGGAAATTCTGGCAACACTGCGTCAGGCATATTACTAAGAATCCCAAATTAGGCAACCGCAACGACGCCGGTTTGTTGCTTTCTGCCTAAGTACGTACCTGTTGTGCCGACTTTTTGCCAAATTTACTCGCAACGCCTAATCGAATGAAAACAAAATCTACTCCAAGTACAAGGCGCACTATCAATTCCGTTGATTGCCATTTTCCAATAAAACCACAACACCCTCGACAAACCCATACAGAGGGCACTCGCCCCGAAATTAAAGTCGCTCCCTTGGGTGTAATAAAACTCCCATGTCCTTCAAGGTCTTAACAATTTTCCTCGCACCGAAATTAGATTCCACTATTACGACCAACTCAAACGAATCAATACCAACCCACCATCTACCATGTGAGGCAACAAATTTAAATAAAAAAAAAAAAAGAGCCAAACCCCAATTTGCAGCTGTAATTCTTATTTTTTATTTTTTTTAATAAACCGTCCCACCAACCGATGCGAGTAATTTAAATAGCAATTGGTTTTTATGGTAATTTGCTGACTTTTGTAGGAACAGTGATGGTTATTGGCGGCGCTGGCGGTCCTGCACAGTGGTGGCTATTTAATCCGAACTAAATTTTCGGGCGCACGAAACTATTCCAAATTGCATAATTGATAGGCTCGACCGCCAAGCCTACGCGTGTGTGCAATTGGCATTGCTGTCTATTTGTGTGTGTGTACGTCCATCTGCAATTTCTGGCAAATTAATTAAATACCTCGGCGGCCGTGAGTAGGATTAAATTTCAATCAATATGAAATTGGATTTACATTTCAGGTACGCATTGTGTTCTTGGTATCTACACAGATACTCGCATGCGATGATAGACCTGCAACCTCTGAATATGCGGCATTTGGGAATTTTTATGGCTGTACCATGCGCACACCCCCTCCCTCCTCCGGCGAGGGAGTCCTTTGTCCGCTGATGGACGCGGTGAGTATATGTGTGTTCGAATTGCATAATTAATTTCGGTCAAAGTTATTAAATATATAAGTCGCAGATAATTTATCTCTGGCTGACGGTCGGGAGTAACCGTTGTGCGTAATCCTTTGAGCAAATTAAACGTATTAAGTTGGGAGGCTTATTGTGTCCCGATTGCGCTGATATCTGCACCAAGGCAAACGGGATTAAGTTACGCTGTAGAGAATTTGTGGTATTGCAAATTACAGAGGACCTCAGTCCGATCGATAGCCAGTCATCATGAGGTGCGAATAGGGTGGCGCAACCCTTCCAGAAACAAACGTATTTATAACTTTGTCGTCGCCGGAGCAAGTGGCCGCCGTTTTAATTACTTTTGGCCATCGGTCGTCGTGGCCCTCCTCCGCCTGTTGTCATCATCATCACTTGTCCATCTCCCTCTGTTCATACACCATTGAACCACAGATGGAGTTAACGTCAAGCAATCAAAACTTTTTCCATATAAAAAAGTTGGACATCCGCAGAGAAGAATGGCAAAGGGATACTCAGAACTGAGACTACCACCCTACATACACCAACAGGAATCTCGGGGAGTTTGCGAAAGAAATCAAATTGTCAGACGAAACACGGAATGGAAAACAAAAAAGCGAGGGAAAAATAAATAGAATAAGAAGAAGTGTTGATGGCGATGCGGCCTTCGGCTGTGCTCGGTCGGTGGTGCTCTTCTCGCTCGAGGATATAATATTACGGTTCGCCTTTCCGTTCTTAATCACATTCACGCCGCATCGCCATTTGTTGTGGTTGATACCGAAAGAGGGGAAAAAGTTTCCTTTTGCCGCTAATCCTGCCACATAAATTATTGAGAGGGTGCTGTGCTGTACACCGGATAAGGGCTAGATTGAAGGTGGTGGAGCTGGGATACGAATCTGAAAATGTTGCTTATCTACACCGCACGCACATAGCTCACGTTTTTCACAGTCGATATAGTTGGGCCATTACTTACGCATCATCTACTGAGGGTATTTCGAAAGTTGCGATCAAAGGCCGGGAAGGATGTGGCCAGACAACAGGTTACCCTTACACTGTGGATGGTAATTATAGTTGGAGCTTGGAGTCTCTTGCATCTTGCTCCCAATAAAACGAGTGGCAATTGAGACAATATTTTTGGGGAGAGACTGTGAGTGAGAGAGAGCCGAGGGATTGCCCCTCCGTGGTGAGTTACTGTGGAGAACCTGTATTCATTCGTTGAGGGGAATCACAATGATGGTCATTCATGGTTCATTTCGATTAAAAGGATGTACGGTGTACGATTGGAGAAGGGACTGAGTCTGAGAGAGAGAACAGTTACAGACTTGCAAGTTACAACAGTCGCTGTCTGCTAGTTACTTCTACTTGGGAATGCTCGCGTGGGAAGTGTTTTACAGGCGACAGCTCTGTGTAAGGGAAGTTGACGTTCTTAGATTAACAAGCTCCAAATTTTTTTTATAAAAAATTGCCCCCTATAAATAGTGGTATGCACCCGATTCGCTGTTTATTAAAATATGCAAGTTAACCTACACTCTTTAGACCACCAACTTCGGCCGATTTCCCGTTACTTGCCTACAAGCTATATTTTTACGGAGTGGTCACGATTTGGTGCTCTAGTATTGTTACATAGTAATTCGTATTGACAAATGTCACATAGCTTCAAAAATTCTGAGTCACCAACACACTCTCAAAAAATATGAGCCACTTCCTCTGTGGGTAAAGCTGTTGACAGAGTTCATAGAATTGTATCCGTTAAATTTGAAATTATTCAAATTATTTATTATTATTTTTAGGAATAAGATTACATTTGCTTCAATTATTTATGAAAAATGAACAATGTAGATTGGTTGAGGGAAAATAAAAACATTTTGAGCAAATTTTCTTCATTATTTAGTAAAATATTACACACGATATCGAAGTTAATGATATCCAAAAGCGGAAAATACACAACCATGTATGTCCTAATATGTTTCTAGTATTATAGAACATATATTTTAGATAGTTTTGCTAACCAAACAAATCAAATTATTCGCCTTTAACAATTTATAATAACTAACCAATGGCATTCAGTAATGCAAAAATATGGTATTCCCGAACGCCTTCACATTTCCCCACGGTTGCTGCGGTTACTCTGTGGTTTTTGTATGTTTTTGCATTTCACACGGATTCTTTATTGACATAACACCGATAGGAAAACAAAATGGCGAATTTAAAAAAAATTTAGGGGGCCAGCGGCAAGAGGATTGTGAGTTGGGGGTCTCAGTATGGTTTGTCTATGGTTAGAAGAATATCAGCTCCCAAGTGCCAACCACGTTGATTCGCAAATTAAAAGTCGATTCGATTGCGACTTCTTGAAGTTATTTACCACGTATTTAAACAAATTCAGACATCACTAAGTGCCTGGGTCGCACGAAACTTTGTCAATACAACTAGGTCTAGTACTTTATGCTTAAATTGTTAAGTACTGGACCTAGAGCTTAAGAAAGACTTCAAAAGTGGACAAAAGACTAACCTCATTCGGGCACCAAAGTTAGATTGGATGGGGAGTTATCGATGACAATGTCTTTTAAGGGCAATTATAACCTCGGTGGTACTTATTGAAAAGCATTTAAAAGCTTGGTTTGATATCCACTCGCAGTCAGTAGGGTCTGACACAGTCACATTGAGTCCATGCAAGACAAGACCCCGATCATCCCAGTATGGTACAGAAGCGGGAACCTTTTTATGAATGGCTCAGGGTCATAAGTCCACAATCCAAAAGTATATTATAAACTTTTGACCCACTTGAGTGAGTTATTAGTCCATTATGGACTTTTGGCATGGTAACTTATTACCCCGCGCCGTTATGAATACACACCCATAAATGAGTCTTCGAGCTCAGTCTTAAGATATAAAACACAAGTGAAACTCCCTACCATAGGTGGACCGAGAAAGCTGAAGAGTCAACTAAACGAATTTAAAGTGCGTAACTATGGATGAAGCTAGGGTCAAGGCAGTGGTCCTCTACGGACGGTAAGGGCCATAGTATTTAACTAATCTTACGAAATTAATAGGAGCTGTGGCTCAGTGGTTAGTGCGTTGGATTACTAAGCGAGGCGGATTCGATCAATCAAGTTCGATTCTCGAAAAAAAAACAAATTCCATCTTGAGGTTTTTTTGCCCATTGCGCCAGCTCTCCCGAACGTTTGACAAATATCCGAGAGTGTAACTGATTAAATTCCATGAAAGAGCTTTAGCCGTTTGGACTCAGCATAAAACTCTAGATCTGTCCATTCGTTCCCAAAATGAAAAACGAATGTTTATGAGGGCCCTAGTTGGGCTAACAATTTATTTGTTTTTATTTTTTTCACCAAAGCAATTACATCCAAGTTTTAACGAAGGAAAGCTCAGAGCTCTGAGCAAATAGGGCCGATGTGGGGAAAATATTCTATGAGAATGACGTGTTCAGGGAAATAATGGACACCGACTTCATGTACAGCAGTGCGGAGAAATGTCCCCCAAAATTCAAAATACAAAAATAAACCAGAAAAATCAATTCGTTTAAGTTTGTAAAAAATGTCCCCCCTAAAAATGTATAAACTCCGTCTTTTATCGTTTTCCAACCTGCTAACCTTTGGGGGACACTGTTACGATAGCAGTGTACCGAAAAGGTATTTGGCCACTGGACGCACTCCAGAAAAAAGTCTCTCTACGTCAATGCTGACATTTGTATTAATCTATGCGATGATGTTGGGTTTGCTCCGTCTCATGTTCCACATGCACATGCATTTTCTTTGAAGTTTGAAGGCTCTTTTAGTACGATTACTATGCAGGTGCTGACAAGAATATCATTTTTTTACAGACGCAGGTTAAATGCTCGTTCAAAAGTCACAGCTGGCAGTGCCTCGTTTTGGAGTCATCTCCAATTTTCCTCAGAAAAACTATACGCAAAAGGCTGAAAAGTGGGCTTGAAATGAAACTTGGTCTTCAATTTTTAGTAAGCTACTTCAATTTCTAGTAGCACTGCGGTAGACACAAGGGTGCGAGTTAAGATTTATTCAAAACTCGTCGCAAAAATATAGTGTCAGTCTTGAGAGTGCTATCTAGTTCAATGAATCGATGAGGAGGGCTCGTGATAGGTAGAAGCTTTTTGGTAACCTAAACTCCAATGCAGTATGTCGTTGAGGCACTTTAACCGTCTACATTGAAGTTCTTTCGAACTTAAGGTGATTCACTTCATCCGAAGGTGAAATTTTTTAAAATAGATATACCTACTTCCCTTAGGAAGGACGCAGCCATAATGTTGTCAGGTAAAGGCTCGCACTGCACGTAAATCTTATCAAAATGTATGAAGACTGAAATATGCACTACTCCCAGCAGCAGATACTACCAAACTCCCTCGACTTTCTTTTTAACTTCGACTCCTACAGCAGTTGCGCCTTTTCGCATCAAATTTTCTCCTATTCCACATATTTCTCAAGTATTACAAGGACTTCATCTGAAAGCAAGTTCATACACACATCATCCATTGAGCCGCCAAAAATTCATAACAAACTTGAATGCCACCAACTAAAGATACGACTCATAAAGTCGGATATAGCTTCTTTATTAAAAGGAAGCCATCAAAATTAGACTACTCATTCATTATTTTAATTTCGCTCGCCACCTTGGCAGTGCAAAAAGTTCACGTAGCTGCCTATTTGTATAACTCAATACATTCTGCTCCACAAGATGAACGAGGAACGACACATATTCGTATCAGGAGAAAGTTTTCTGCTTATGCCTCCCAGTACTATAGCTACCGCCTAGATTAGTGACAGTGGCATTAATTTGCATGCATCAAAGACAGTCACACCGGCAAACAGACAACACCCATCGGCCTGGGTGGATAAAAGTTTTACTAATTTGGGATCATTTGAAAAGTTTTTCTTGTTTGCAGAGAAGAAAACATACATCCGACATCTCGTAACATACCACAGCTATACACCGACGACTTTGGTATGGAGGCAATTAGTTTCATTTTAATAAACAACTTTAGTGTTTGTGTCTTTAATGTGGCTGATGAGTTTTACGTGCTTCTTTTCTAATGGATTGCGATTTGTACTTTTCAACTTAATTTTATGAAAATGAAGTAGGTACCTAATCCACATCCAGCTCGAAGGACCATTTGGGATTAATCGACATAATCAAAAGAGCGGAGCAGTAAATTAAAAGTTTTATATTAATGCGATGGGAGTGATTGCTTTTATTGAAAAGTAATTGTCGAATAATTGAATTGAATTTAATTTTAATAGCTAAGTTATTAAATAGTTGAGGTTTTATTGTGCCGATGATAACTGCCAAAAGTTACTCATAAAAAAGTTTTTATCGTTGTTGCATGAAAAACGAGCATAAAAAAATGAATTTTTAAGGAACGGGAGCTCTTAGGAAAAGATCTACAGTCTCGAATCTAAAAATTGCATGAGGACCAACCACTTAGGTACCAAAGTATAGATCTAGCTGTTTTCTAAATAATGTATAAAAAGGCAGGTCGTACCGCTTTATAAGGATTATGACAAAAATTTGGCCATTAGGCAGGGATTTGACAGAAAAACAATACATCCAGCGTACACAAAATTCCAGTTTTAAGAAAGTACCCAAGGAGCTTTTAATATAAATTTTGCCAGACAACTTTTTTCTAGTGACGAATGACGCTTCTTCAAAACAGTTTCCGATATAGTTTCACCTTAGAGCCTTATTTCACATTTAGTTTCGAAGATAAGAAAAAAAATGTTTGAATAGGAGATGCCACTTTGTTATTCATTACAAATATAGAATTTAGGAACATTACGCCCGAGTTGAAAATTTTAGTCCAGTCTTAAAAAGAGACTGAAAGTTCAATCAGAATAAATATTTTGAAGAAGGTTGAAAAATAAAAGACCGGAATGCAAAATCAAGAGGCACCCGAAGCGTGCTTGTTTTCTAATCTGTGTTTTTAGGACTCGCAAAGTTTCTCAGTGCTCCAATGAATAAATAGCTAGACGTGTCTGAAAAAGCAGACTTGTCCGAAGTTAAGGAATATTTTTAAACCACTTTTTCAATTTTCAGAGAAGAGAACGTCGCGTTCAGAGTACATCTCTAATCAGTGTTGCCAGCTTATCAGCCCTTTTTTCTTTGGAGAATTTCAGTCAAAAATTTGATGAATTCAGAAAATTGGAATGGGAAAAATGGATATTTTAAGGTATGTGAGAGGGAATTTAATTGAAGCGACTGGCAGCACTACCTCTAGTTTGCATATTCTGTCAGAAAAAGTTGCCAAGCTTGGCAGTAAACTTTTGAGTTATTAAGAAGAAGTTTCAGAAATTGGCAGACAATTTGAAGTTAAGGCCATTCTACTACGTTTTTAGTAAAAAAAAAAAATTAATTACAAATCGAATAATAGACAAATGTCTTCCAGTGACGACGACTGTCCCAGAAATCGACTTTCGAAAATTGTCATGGCCCACGGAGGACATGTTGTTACTAAAATAAATAAAGTTTACACTGTCAGTGCTCAAAGTTTGTTTATGTACTCAAAGTGTAACTTTTACGTCGCATTTCATAAACTGTGCTGAATAGAATATTAAAAAGTGGTGCTCGTAGTATAGCTACTTCTTTGATGAACTAAATTTGGACAAAATAGAGCTAAAGGCTCGTTTATATGAGTGGGTAGTTCTTGAAAGCACAATGAAAGCTTCTTAGCTGCCATGCCCTTACCGGCGCTGACTAGAGATCAAAATTGGACACACTGTGGTCCCAAATTGTCAGTCGAAGCTAACCGTGACTATAGCCAGTAGGATTAAATTAGTTATGTACCCAGATTGCGTTGGGTATTTGTGTAGTTAATAAGTTGAAATGATTTTTGACTTCTCCTGGTGACGCAGTGAAAACTATTTCAATAATAAATTCTGTTTCCGCCATTAACTTTTCCGCTGGTATCTAACCCGCCTCTCTTAATGCGGCATAACTAGCTGTGCCACTCTCCAAATTACCAAATCAACAACAGACCTGAAGTTTACACTCAACTGACAACAGACAATTCTGATCCTAAAACGGATAGGTCTTGCCTTTTAGAATTGGATGCCTCAGTCTATCCGGCCTTTCATTCTGTTATATGCCAAAGGCCTAAAGGACTCAGTACTTCTTTCCTATTCTTAGAGCCGCCAATCATTCTGTATCGGTCTTCCCTATGTCGCAGTTCAATGTGAAAACCCAGTCTCTAACACGAGTGCCCGTGTTTATATGACAACCTTGTGACAGACAAGAGAGAGGTTGTCACTCCTGCATGCAGAAACTGTTTCTATTATCAAAGTACAATCCGCACTCGAATTCATCGCAAACTTGAATGATTTATGACCCCGACCCCGACAGTGGACGTCCTATGATGGCAACTTTTGTAATTTCCTCTGTTGCGAATTGAAAACCACAACATTCATTTCCCTATCTGAAACGAAGTTGTAAATTTCATCCGCATTGTCCTTTCTTCAGCACACCGGCGCGACGCTACCGTCGGCACAAGACTGAGCAGCAAATCGAGTCGTCATTCGTGAATTTGAATGCCAATAAGCTGGTGACAGCTGGACAGCCCTGATACAAAGAAAAAACTCATTTTTCTTGCACTACAAAGGGCAACCTTGCCACAAGCTCCAAGCTCCAACCATCAAATTTTTGTTCGCCGCCAAAAGGTCACACTGCTTAGAGCTCTTTGCAGTGCTGGACCGATTCGTCGCTGTTCGTGTGCACAAAATTAACCCGCCAGCATTTTGTCAAGGTTTGCGTGTCATCGCATGTCATGTGAAGGAAGTAGCTTTATCGTACAATATCCTTGTCACTGTCAGGCACAACGATGATGGACTTGATTGGAGGATATGGATTTCTGAATTTGAATGCAGCCTGTCCACTTTAAAGATGAATATGTTATCCCCTCCCTTTGGCAGTCCGGTATCGATCCGACCGTCATCCTCATCGCATTGATTTCTCCCGAAATTTATATTTAATTAATTATGGGTTGAATTAGAGGATTAAAAGGAGGAAATTGCTTTTCATTAGGCATTCGTTTGGGCCTCTCGCTTTCTCAGAGGAATTCCTTTTGCCGGGTAAGCGTTTTATCCGCACCACAGTTTTGCTGAGCTGGATAGTTATCGTGGTGAACAAATTGCTTTTTTGCATCCGGTGACATGGATAGTGGACGATAGGTCGCTTTTGTTTTTCTCGAGGATGTTCAATTAATTTGCTCCTCAAAAGACGACAACGACGACGTTTAATAATGGTATCCTGTGGTGAAGGTTTTGACTGGAATTGCTGTTGTGCGATTTGATTGCTGGATGCTGCCGTTTATTTTGTTTATTCGAGTCATGGTCAGCATCCAGCTGGAGGTGGAAATTGGAATAGGTTGCGTTTGATTGGGATTTAGGTATTTGGTGAACAAACACTTTTTTTGCATGCGATGAAAGAAAGTTGTTGTTGCCCGTGGAAAAGTCTTTTTTCTTGTAAAGTTGTTGAAGGTGAGTGAAGTACTGTCAGTTTTTGGACAGACGTGATATCCCCGGTTCTTTAAATGTGAATGCATTCATATAGTGTGATGTTGAGCAAATTATAAAATCGCTACCAACACTGGGAGCTAGAGCAAAGTATTAGCGCAACACAGACAACGTCGAAGCTTGTACAAGTAACGCACAAAGCACCGCTGAGCGCCGTTGTCGAAGTTCTAGCTGAGCATAGATTGCGTCGACAAACTAGCGGAGCACCGATCATGTCCAATCACTGTGGCTTCAAGTAGAGAGCAGACAAAGTCGATGGGTCTAGAAAGAGTAAAGCTGCGAATGAGGCTTGTAACAGCTGTCAACCAAAAAGTTGAAGGAAGATCAGAACCGGCAGCCTTATCTACATCATTTCCTCTACAAATTCTGAAAGTCGGAAAGCGTCATCATGTCAACAGTCACGCGAAGTGTTGCACATGTCAATTTCTTACTAAGGCCGTGGCCATAAATGCAAACCGCGATGATACTCTGCAACCTTCCATCCTCTACGATCCTGCCGTCCGCAATGGCTTGGTCATTGAAGCAGAATTTTAAGAGGTATAAGTACTCAATACTTATAAATACATATATTTGTTAGACTGTGTAGGCGTACAGTCTCCCATTGTCAAATAGTTAGTTAGAGGCAGTGTTGCCAAAAGTACTCCCATGCGAGTATTGTACTACCTTCAACACCTCCGTACTAGCACATGCAGCAAAGTGCAATTTTTCAACCATAATAAATTTAATTCACTTCAAAATTAATGCAAATTTGGTAGCACTTTTATCTTCCAAACTGTCGTCAAAAAGGGAATTTCCCTCTTTCTAGTTTGTTTTTGATTTTCGTTGGCTTCATGCAATTTTCATCTGTCAGTTCGGTAGGTATTTATTTTATTGTTATTTGAGATTGTGGCTTGATGGTTCCGTGGATTTTAAAGACTAAAAAATGCCTTTACTACTATTTTTTTTCCAAATACTCCTTGTTTGGCTGCAGTACTACTTGATAATATTTCTCTCCGGCAACACTGGTTAGGTAGGTACTTAAATGCGTCTTGTTCATATCTTTTTAATTATTTTTTTTTTTTTTTCTACAGTCAGTCAGGTTTTTTGGTTTTTTTCAGTAGTTCACGCTACCTCTCTGTTCACTAGCGATTTCTTTCGAAAAAGATATTTTTTCTCCAAACATATAATTAATTCGTAATTGCTTTTCTTATATTAAAGGCTCAAAGGTCAAAGTTTAAACACCTATCAGCGCTTTTGTTTAGTGTAAAATTTTGTGAATTTTAATAAGGACTTCCAATGTTGTTAGTAGGTATGGGTTTTTTTCTGAAATTCTCAAAATATGTATAACAACTTTAGCTATTTCAAATGGCAATTTATAAAATGATCTTAATTTAAGTTTAAATATTAAATAAGAAGGGTGCCAATAACTCTATCAAAGAATAGCACTAGACTAAATTATTGACAGCGGGCGCCAATAACTTGTTCCTTTATGATATGCTCAACGGTTAATTGTTTCAGATGCCCAAACAGAAAAAAAAATTAAAATAAGGATCAACTTCAACTAGATATCTGTTTCGCATTAAATTAGTTTTAAGTTGTCGAATATATAAACTAAATTGTTAAATGGGCTGTATTTTACTGATTTATTATTTTTTGGATGGATGGATATTACTTTATTTTAATTAAACATTAATTTATGAAACTGTCGCATTTTTGTTTAATAAAGAAGAATTAAATGCATTTTGGTACACTAATAATCATTATTTTTGGGTGTCAACAACTGTATTTCCGTAGAGTTGTCAACTGCTGTACAGGGGTGCCACTGTATTTTTTGCGAGTCATTTTTTACAATGCATTTAGTTT
Source organism: Cheilosia variabilis (assembly GCA_951230905.1). Taxonomy (NCBI): domain Eukaryota; kingdom Metazoa; phylum Arthropoda; class Insecta; order Diptera; family Syrphidae; genus Cheilosia; species Cheilosia variabilis. The sequence goes on along the minus strand of OX579677.1, from coordinate 58,905,530 downwards.
TAAACTGAAACCTCTTATCTCGAAAAGTGTTTAGTTGAAAGAAAATTCCTTAATCAATATTTAAATATATAGCACTTTCAAATCGTGTTTAAAATAACAAAGCTACACTTGTTAAAATTGTCAAAATTTCCCTATGCGTGGCAACTACTGCATCCTTTACCCTATCACGTTCATCAGAGATCAGATTCCACGCGCTTCAGTGTCACTGTTAGCTGATCCTTGGTCTTCACATAACTTCTGGACTTAGAACAAATACATTCCAGACATTTTCTGCAAATGCCTTGCCAAAATTTTTAAGTCCTGTGCTTCAGGTGCTACGTTAAATTGAAAGTCTTGATTTTTATAGACCCATCGGTGGTAAATTAACAATTTAGAGGCTACTCAACTTTTGGTATCAAAAGAAATACCAAAATATTATGACAAACAGTTGTCAAAGGCAACCAACTCGCACGGCACAGCAGGTTTCGCTCTACACATTACCAAAAATTACTTCCCCCACATGAAAGGATGTTTCCCCAATCGATTCCATTGCTCGGTCCATGGTCAGGATCTGTTCATGTGTGTCTCTAATTGCTGTTCAATCGGAACGGTTCAAGTGCAATCGATTTCCTAATCGTACAGGATATTTATTGCCAACTTGCAATCCCCACTGGCCGCACACGAAATCCTCACAGCTTTGTCAAAACGTTTGAAAGCAGTCCAGAATATATACAGAGTCGGCTTTTGCGGATGGCCTGTGCCGCCTTTCATTATGCTTGGCACACTACCAACAAATCGAGGCAATTTGCAGGACAATTAATTTGTACGTTGTTTGCCTTTGAATTGTGGATAGAAGGTGACCGAACAGTATACTCTATGAACGGAGGAAAGTGTTATGTTGGCTATTTACTCCACTCACACATATTGTACCGATAAATATTATCCCTTAATCCTGTGCACACACACATATAGGCGAAACGGCCCAGCAGAGAAACAAACAGAGGCCAGTCATACCGCACGTTCCACAATTAGAAGGTACTTTGTGTGAGAGCTTCAACAAAACACACAAGCTTCCTCCGTTATGATGTACATCCGTATCCACGGCTGATTGCCTAAAGTCGCGCCAATAGTCTGAAGTGGTTTAAGGGGATTCTTGGGATTTCCTCTTAATAAATCTGAAAATAGTATGTCTTACCAGACATTAATTTCGCTTGTTGACAAACAAGACAACCGACAGCCGACAACCAACGCATCGACTGCCCCCTGCCAGGCACATGGTCGCCTTCTAGATTTAAATTAGATAAGAACGAGGTTCAGGGATAACTGCATTCATAGCTTGGCATCTTAAGAAATTCAAATCTCCCATAGAAACACTTTCTGCAATCCCATTCAGGACACCCCCACCATAGTGCATTGCGTAACATTCTTCGTAATGTATGCACATAAAACATCCCCGCCTAGATTTGCATGCCAAGAGTTGAGTGTTGGAACACCTGTTGCTAGAGTACATCAGAGGGTGGCGGTATGAGGACGAATACAAGGAACAAAGGAAAAAAAAATCTGCATACACAATCTCCATTACACGATAAATTGAGAAAGTTATGACCTCGAAAACTGGAAAAACTGAGAAGCAATTTGTTTCATATCCCTGCGAACTTGAGCAGAAAATCGCTGAGCATAAAACATGAGATTCATAAGACAAAGTTTCCGTTGCCAGATTGTGTGCATGCTAAACGTCCGCCGGGTGGATGATATGGGGCTTTGGGAAAGGGGGAAGACGTTTTTTTTTCGCAACGAGAAACGTTGACATTGAACTGAAATAGAAAAGTGGAAATGGAAATAGTTTAAGTCACACTGGGGCTGGGGAATTAAGGAAGAAACGAATGTGACACCGGAGGTTGTTGTTTTATGCATTAAATGAGACCTACCATTCTAAGGACATCCAACGGAGGTGTGTCTGTTAAATCTATGCGGGTTATGTGGCGTAGTGGATTTCAAATCCACTTAACTGATTTGAATGTGCGGCTCCAATTGATTGAGGTTTTGCAGCCCTTCGAAAGGCATTAGTGGCAACAAGTTATGTGGGAGTAGATTGCACTGCATTTGTTTGTGGGTGTAGCAAATTTGGTCCCCTTTCATTTCACAAAGTTCTACATTGGAACTGCGATCGAACAAGTTATAAATATTCGGTATTAAGCTCCGATCCTTACACGAGACCAAATTCAACAAAATTCTCAGGCTGAGTCTAAAAATTCCCAAAAATGCCGACAGTTTGGCAGCATAGAGGATCCGCAAATACCAGTCTCCAGATTTGAAACGACAACTTCGAAAGTATGGCTCAAAGGCTGGCTGTATATGCTTAGAGGATAAAAGGCTGAATTGCCTCAGACAAAGACTCTCCTCGGCCAGGAAGTCCCAGTTCTTGTTATTTATAAAGCTTTGAAAAGGTTAAGTATATGCGCGAAATATTAGAAGCCGGTCGAATGCAGCTTTGATCTTATTAGCAGCAAAACAGAACATCCATAATTTGCCTATCCAACTATTGGTATATACGACAATTCTTAACTTATAAAGGGTGATTTTTTAGCTGGTTTGGTTTTGGCAACACTGGTTTTGACAGCTGACGTGTGTTTAGTACCTTGTGTCACTGTCAAACAGCTTCAGTTTGGTTTGCAATTTAACCATGGATCGTCTTACAAATGAACAACGCTTGCAAATTATTGAATTTTACTATCAAAATTCGTGCTCGGTTCGAAATGTTCATCGCGCGCTGCTTCCATTTTATGATCGGCATTCTCGACCTTCTGAGCAGTCTATTCGGAAGATTGTGACCAAATTTCGCACCAAATTTACTTTGTTGGACATTAAACCACCAACACGTTTACGTACTGTGCGTAGTGAAGAAAATATTGCGGCCGTATCAGCTAGTGTGACAGAAGACCGCGAAATGTCGATTCGGCGCCGTTCCCAGCAGTTAGGCCTTTGTTACAGCACTACGTGGAAAATTTTGCGGAAGGATTTGGGCGTAAAGCCTTTTAAGATACAGCTGGTGCAAGAACTAAAGCCAGCCGACCTACCACAACGCCGAATTTTTGGTGAATGGGCTCTTGGAAAGCTGGCCGAGGATCCGCTTTTTTATCGAAAAATTGTGTTCAGCGATGAGGCCGGCGGCATTATTGGGCCATATTTCTTCAAAGATGATGCGAATCGCAGCGTTACTGTCAATGGTGAACGCTACCGAGCGATGATAACAAACTTTTTTTTGCCCGAAATGGAAGTTCTTGACTTGCATGATATGTGGTTTCAACAAGACGGTGCCACATGCCACACAGCACGCGAAACAATGGCGCAATTGCGAGGCGAGTTTGGTGAACAGTTAATTTCACGTTTCGGGCCGGTCAATTGGCCGCCTAGATCGTGCGATTTGACACCATTAGATTATTTTTTGTGGGGGTATGCCAAGGCTAATGTGTATAGGGACAAGCCCGCTTCGATTGACGCACTGGAAGCCAACATCCATGCATTCATTCGTGAGATACCGGCCGATATGTGTGAAAGAGTATGCCAAAATTGGACTCAGCGGATGGGCTACCTGAGACGCAGCCGCGGTCAACATTTGCATGAAATTATCTTTAAACATTAAATTGCAAGGTTCAAACTATCGATTCAAATAAATATTTCATTCAGTTTTTCGAATTTTTTGTGTTTTTTTTTTTAAAAAAGTTCTAAACCTCTTAAAAAATCACCCTTTATTAGTGTGCTGGGCCACGGAGCCGGAGGTCTCAGGTTCTGTCGCCGGAAAAACCCCTCGCGAAAGTCAGAAAACATCCGAGAGTATATCCGTGCTTAAGAAGTTTCTCAATTCAGCTGGTTAGGCGCTATAGATTCCTTCCATTCGCAACAAAATTAAATATAAAAAATAAACGAAAGAACGGTCTAAGTGGTAGATAATGCTAGTCCTGTTCCAACAATATTTATTTATATGTTTAACCTTGCAAGAGCTGTTTTGACATAACCGATTCCTAGGTCTGCATGATCTAGAAAGCTAGGTAATAGGACAAATAGCCACGCTATATACATCTGGGAACTATGCAGAGACTTATGACAAGAAACAAAATCAAATTCCGTCACTTGACAATCTCTCACGGACTAGACGATTCAGCCCCAGGTTACTGTAAAGGCGACGGTGGCGCATTGACCAGAGCTGCAAATACGAAACGCATGCGGAAGTCGCTGGACATGGACTTGCACACAGCTAAGATTCGAATTCTCTGTATAGAAACCACTTCCCAATTTACTTTGTAGATATCCGGCGGCTGCAGCTTAAACTAGATATCGAGCACTGGGTACAAGGGTAATTCGGTCTTCGATGACCTTTTTAAAAGTTACTTCACTAACTTTCTTAATTCCATAGGTGTGTTTCGAGCTACTTTTTAATTTTCTTCTTCTTTTAAGGGAGCAGTGGTCTCAAAGCCGGAACTTATAAACTAACTGCAAGACCGGAAGTTGTGAACCAACCTTTTATGCTGTAGGGTCGTTGAAGAAATAGAGTCCAGCCCTTAAAAACAGCAGACAAAGGATTCTCAACAGCTACTTCTTCGATGAACTAGAGGATATGGAGAATGTGAATCTTAAAGTAAAATATGTCAGGGCTAAGAAAAACGCCTGTAGGGACAAACGGTAAACCATGCTGAGAATCCACCACAACCAAAAATCTGGTCAGTCGCAGAATAAAGCCTGCAAGATGGGCAATGAAAGCCACCAAGGTTAAGTTTGGTTAGCAAAGTGGACTGACAAGGCAGAAGAGATCTGTAGATCCATTGTGATGCCCTTGAGGTTTTACGTCCCCCACACTATGTATATAATCATTTGAAGCCCTGCGAGTTGTAAAGCCATCCCAAGGCTGTTACAATTCTACCTATCCGAAAGATCTTTTACTCTTCAAAAACGTGTTTTCCAAGACGTCTGTATCTGATGTGGGATCAGGGAGCCATCCAGGTAAGTATGTTTTTTTTTTTTTGCATGACCTGGCTTAAAATAAGTTGCGATTGTAAAATAAAATCTTTCCAAAGATTGACCTGGCTTCAAATAAGTTGCGATTGTCCAAGAAAATCATTCCAAAGATTGTCCTTGCTTGAAAATAAGTTGCGATTGTTTAAGGAAATCATGCCAAAAATTGACAATTTGCTCTGTTTGGGAGAAATATCATGGAACTTAGTTAGTCCTGACCCAAGTAACTCTTTCAGCGACAGAAATAAAAAAGTATAATGGAATCGTGGTTTAAAAGGCAGGTCTCAAGCCTACCAAAAACTGCGAATGCAAACTTCGCCTTAATTGAAGAACAACCGATAATAGCTGTCCTGAGAAAATTTCTCAACCTTTCACTGTATAAAACTGCAGGTCCGTCAAGACCTCAGGCGAAAGGAAGTGAGAAGCTAGGCCTAGGCTCCTCATATGAACCTCTTGCCCGAACTCTTTATTTTTGTAGTTCCCTAGAAATGTTTTCCCCCGCAATTTGTACAAAAACACGCTGAATATCTACTACTTCCCTTAAGCGGATTATTCTCATCAACGACGGTAGCAACAACGGACAGAACTACCTACTGCGAGTTCCGCCTGATGTCATTACCTTTTACCCGTCGCAGCTAAATTGAAAACAACTCACTCACTCAACCGCTCGCCGGGATTAAAATTGAAATGAAATTCTGCTCCACCACGCTCCATCACTCAGAGCACACACGTCACCTCAAATGAAGCCGAAACTTTTCGACTTGCACGTTGCACTACTAATTGCAATATCGCCAGCCACTGGACCTACCAGAGACCGCCAAGCCACGAGTTGAATTAAAATTCAATTTGACCTGGTGTCGGGCTAAGTTCCCTACGCCCAGTGCATCAATACTGACATTTTCGGATGGCCCGCGCGACTCACACTAATTAACCAGCGACCTGTGGGGCGAATGCCAAAAAATCGAATAACGCATCAGATGGGCCACCCGAGGCGCCAAGCGCCAACATTTACTAATCAAAAGTTCATCCGGTCTGGCTGCACTGAAAAGTGCACTCCACCAGCAGCATGTTTCGCATTTGATTCGGCTGTGGTAATGGTCGGTGTGTGTAACTCACCACCACCACCCCCGATTGACGCTGTCGTGTACACCGATGTTTACACCTGGCTTTAGCTCGAACGGCTACACCTGAGGTGGACATCGCTTTTTCTAGGATTATTTAGAGTTCGAGTCGATCCGCACCTGGCCCCGCGTATTCGTGTGGCAGGCACACCCTCGCACTCTAATGGAATCGAACCCCAGGGGGGTGACATCGGTTCATCGTTCGACCCCCGCACATAGGAAATTGAAATAAGTTCAAGTTTGTTTTGTATTTATGGAAATTTATGCTTTGTTTGAGGCTCTCTCTGTTTCGGTGTGTGTGTAACTCTGTGCCGAGTTTGTTTGTGGTCAAATGATTTACGATCTGATTTTCAGTTAGCCTGGCCCCAAAGGGTGGCGGTCTGCTGGTTGCGGATGTTTGTCTGTGATTTATTGTTCATAAATTCAAGTGGATGGTTAGGAAATTACAAGTAAGCTATATCTCTGGGTATATAGGTATGTATCGACCGCAGACAGACTCTAATCACGCAATTCCACCGCCTGGAGTGCGGCCCAGTTGCAATCAAAGACTGAGCCTCTGCGGCATAAATCATGTTCGGGGTTAATTGAAAAAAAAAACAAAGGTGCTGTCCGCTATTAAAGTGTGGCCGCCCGCATCACGTATATAAGCTTTCGATGTGCCACTAAGTGCCGTGGGGCGAATGACACGATTAAACCGCACTCTAAGTCGTTTTATGGGATCCGTTAAAGTGCAGAATCGCCGCACCAACGCATGTGGAACTACATGTCAAACGAGAGACATTTAATGTCTTTCGGATGTCAGAGGTGGAATGGAAAAGATACACTTCCGTGATTTAGGAGCTTTTCCCCGAATCCACCTTCTGATGCGAGAGGAGAGGGTGCGAGATTTATTGTGAAATAAAAGGTCAACAGGGAAATCCATTTCGACATTAATAGCGTTCGTCCTTATGGGCACCGGAGCGAATATCCTCAACCGTTGACAGTAAAATGGAATCTCAGTGACAATAATTTCGTCACGTGGCTTTTATGCGGTCCGCTTTCTTTGTGGCGTCGACGGACAAGCGGAGATTTAACTTAATCGCCTGCTGGCGTTTATAGTGTCAATTAAAGGTGACTTAGTTGGATGATGGGCTTGAGGTGAAAATTTTGTAAGATTGTCTGGGTGGTTGCGGCGCCTTTACTGAGGGTATATTTTGATATAGACCTCGAGGAGTGAGCAGAATCACATCAAGTCGGTGGAAACTGGAAACACGTATCTTTCGTATTCTTCTACTTGTTGGACTCTTTAAACGTAGAACAAAATGGTGAAACTAGTGAGCCCCGTTATTGACTTTCGTTTCTTATTTCAATTTCGTGTAGCAACATGGTATATACCTACAATTTGAAGGACTGCCTTTTCATCTAACTCGGTCGTTCGTTGTAACCCTTAAAAGTGTGTTACTGATAATTAAAATTCATGATGATAACCTATATTGTGCAGGACATGTCAGGACATAATTTACTACACAACAATTCAAATTACGTTAATTACATAGGATGAGGCATATTCCATAGCGGTGCAGAGTAGTCGACTATGTATGTCGGTGTGTCCTGCTCCTTTTATACTTGTGTCCTCATGTACATAATGGCAAAGTTTTTTTTTCGTATGAAATGGGTTGATGACGTTCCCCATAAGAGCCTGAATAAAAGTGTATGCAAAGACTTATTATATACAGCATGTCAATGAGTGTGGGTTACAATGGAAGGGGCAAACCAGTGAGCCCCGCACTCTGAACAACAGAAGCAGAATCATGATGAGCCTGTTGTTCAATTATTTACACAAATTAGTAATTGGGGAGATACCGAAAATATACATTTTTGAGTAAGGACAACTTCCTACGCTATAAAAACACTAAAGAAAAGTTAATTTAAAAAACCAAAAAACCCGACTGACTGTAAAAAAAAGAATAAAAAATATATGAACAAGACGCATTTAAGTACCTATTGCTAAGTTCTTCTTTTATTCAATAAATATTCTTATTTATTGTATTTTATTTATAATATTAAGTTAATAAGAACAAGTACTTCAATACAAATGAAAAGAAAGTTATAAATTAATTGAAATAATTCACAAGGATTTACTCTATACTCTGCACGCTCTCGGTCTCAGCTCTGAGCTCGGAATCAATCAATACAAAAAGCCATTATTGGTTGTCAAAAATTAAAAGTTAAACACTCAAGTAGATGGGCCGCCACCATGTACGTGGGGTAGTTAACACTATACATAACTAATTGACCTACACAGTCTAACAAATACATGTATGAGTATTGAGTATACCCTACGACTGCCAAATAGGTAGTTATAGGTACTTAAATGCGTCTTGTGCATATATTTTGAATTCTTTTTTTTTGCAGTCAGTCGGGTTTTTTGGTTTTTTGAAATTAACTTTTTGTATTTTTATCTTTTTAGCCTATGACACTCCGGGGAAGAATACGAATATTATGATACCTCACTCTTCAAGATCGGTCAAGCCATTTAGGCTACAGGGCGTCCCGTAGGAACGTACATAAGGATACGCGCGAAACACATAACCCTCCCGGTGTCCCGTCGGGTAAAAAAAAGAAATGCACAGAATATTGTTCCAAGTGCAAGTATGCTCACGAAATCGACAGCATTGACAGAACACGGCGAGCTGTCACTAGTGCTTTTGCAGGTTTTAGTATATAAGTGTCAAAATTGCTGGTAAATGAGGAAATTCAAATATATATCCTGTTAATAAGAGGGACGCACAACATCTGCGATTCGGACAGAACAACATTCTTTGAGTTGGTTAGAGACTTGGTTCCGCACTCTCTGAAAAGCTCAGCAGAGCAGAAAAAAGCGGACGATTGCACTTGCCAATGGCTGTTTCTTTCGCCTTGGAAGTAAGAAGGCCATTGACTACAGTAAGGCCTTGTCAAGAAATACTAAGGCTCTATGTAAGACCATCAAAATCCCAGTTCTGCTCTATGTCGCAGAAGCATGAACTTTGGCAAAGGCGATGACAGCAAAATTAGCCAAAGATCTCAATGACAGTAGAGGCTCACCCGGGAGGAACTTAACATCGCACTGTTTCAAAAAAAAAAATACCGACCCATAAATGCTTAAAGAACTGATATTGAATCGAAAAAAAAAATTCCCTGCAAATTGGAAACAAAAATTGATAATTAGGTTTGAAAATTTAAATCTAAAGTGTTAAACGTAACTATAAAACAATAAAAATGCCAATAAGAACTACCGCCTACGAAACTACTTGTCAGTCAGACGCGTAAAGAGAACTGAACTCAATATCACTTAGCACTGACCAGCGTTGTGCTGAAGTACCGAAGTGGGTAATTTACCTCAAGTATTTTAGTTTTGCTCAATGCTTGTAACCAAAGAGAAATGGCTCAAATTTTGTCTCAAAACATAATTTTCTTAAAAAAAAAGCTGTTGAAAATAAAAAAAAACCTTATCAAGAAATCACAATTCACTCGACTGAACGCCGACAAAACAAAATTTGGTTAAAGGATTCACCAACGCACCCATAAATTTTTTTAAGAAATTACAAAAAAAAAACTCCCCCTACACCCTCCTCTCTTTCATTTAACTAATGTGGCTCAAACTTGTGTGGAATGGCTCAACACCAAAATTTCTTCGGAACAACGCAGGCACTGACCCACCCACACTGTCCGCATTTGTTATATTCGTCTTCGTATTTGTAATGAAGTGTTGCCGCTTCACAAAAGGCATAAATGAAATGGAAGACTTTCCAAAAGTCGACTCGGAGTTACCAGTTTGGATGTTTTCCTCCTGCAGATTAAAGATTTTTTTTAGTCGGCGGTGGAAAATCTGGGTTTTTGTTTTAATTCTATTTTATGCGTATTCCGTTACAATATCCTTCTTGGTAACCTTAAAATGTGATTTTTCAGACAAATTCCATGTAAAGGCATTTGGTAAATATGAGAAACTCTGGGTCACTTTAACTTATGACATAGGTTGCGAAGAGATTCGTTCGTCTCTTCTGTCCACTACCAAAGAATTCAAATTGAATACGTCAATCGTGTACTGACTAAATGTGTGAATGTGTGTTCACAAAACAAGTCTTTTAAAAAAAACAAAGCGAATGCCAGTTTCACTAGGAAAAAGTTAAAATTTTTTGTAACAATTGCTGAAATATTTTTCCGGACTAAATATTTAAGTTTTATGGACTAAAATGTCATCAATGTTGCGCAAGGGCTGTGTAAATTCCTACAAGATCGAATACAACTTACATGTTCGTCGGTAAATAAGTCTGATTCCCAAAAGATCATACTCATGAAACTCATGAAAGCGGGCTTCTCCTCGTTGGACATAATGTTGCTGCTTTCAATTGACCACATTTGCAAACTCATTGAACCGATTAGTTGAAGAGCTGTAACTCTCTAAAATTCTAGCTGGGCATGTTCCTATTGTGCAGAAACCCGCGATTGTTTTTAAACCGATCTCTACCACCCAGGAATCATTCTTGTTTTTAGGCCACTTGATAAAAGATATAATTCGGCACACCGATCTCTATAGTACAATTCCCCGGAGTTCTAAAATTTATTTAAAAAGATTATCTTTGAGTTTTGTTGAGACTTCACTAATGCTCGAGCACACTTTGCTTGTTTTTGGCTTCAAATCGGGGACAGACTTACACGTATTCAATATTCTTTATGTTAGCAACGAGGACCGACAAATATCATATGCTCCAAATGTCATTAAACGAATTTCGCGACAGCGCCCTATGTCTCAAATCCATTTTGAAAGACTTAGCACGTGCTATTTAAAATGAACAGCTTTCTCTGGCCAATGTTTTGGGACTGTTTTTTCAAAAATCGAATTGTTCATTTACTCAATTGAAGTCTCCTTTTAACGGATCAAATTGAATAGGCCGTTTCCGATATATCAGGCCATTTACACGCACGATCTTAGATAATTCACAAGAGGTAGACAGACTTTTGGTGTAGGTAGAACCGGACCCCATGAAACACCTACCTCCAATCGCCAACGCTCCTTGAATTGCTACCAGAAAATAATCAGACTCGAACCTGCCTCCTACATCAGATCAGAATATCTCAAAAACCCACCTTGGAGTTCCTCAATCGATGCAATAATGTCTCGCCCAAAATCCACTTTAAAGTTCAACAAACCACTCCCTGATAAAAGTCCTGTTGGACCAGACGAGACCGCATACAAATCAGCACCTATCTGGTCTACCAAACCCTGTTACAAATTGCATTTCTGTCAACACTTTGTCCCCGGATAATGCGACAACACTATACGACACAACAAACTCTACAAACAATACGACCAAGGACGCCACCTACTCCGCACGCGTTCCACATACATAACGGCGAAAAAATAAAATGTAAAATTAAAATCCCATTGTCCCCGGGCCATTGTCCGCGTAGGCTCTTGAATGGAACTCCTTGCGCCACCAGCCCCGTCTGATGTTATTCTTGTTACCAACTTTATTTATGGCAGCACTCCCCGTCTCGCTTTGACTCAATGAGGTTAAATGCAGATTTATGCATTTTTATGCACTCAACGAATTGGTTCATTGACTCTTCGCCCCACTGGTGCAATAACTGCATGTCGTAAGGATATTTATTATCAAAAAGGAAATGGGTAAATGAGCGCAAAACTAACGATAAAAATGCATTGCCTCTGCTGCACTGCAAGGAAACCAATTTATTCATATTCTGCCCAATTTTCCGGTTTTTTGTTCGCCTTCTGTTGTGCCCGCCCCTGCCCGAGGGGGAACGCATAAAAATGATGATCACGACTGTGAGTACACGAATCTAATTTCCCCCCGCAGTCCATCGAGCGAAAGTAAACTTTCAGGAAGTTGTTCAAAACTACGAGAACAACAGTGCCAAGGAAAACTATGAAAAAAAAAACGAAGCACAAGCAAAACAGGAAAATTATGCGAAAACTTTTGTGCAGCTGTGTGCATTGCATTCGTAAAAAAAGTAACCTGCGCCGCGACATTATTATGCAAAGATGGCAGAGGATATCTTGCATCTATTATGGCGGGCCACCTCGAAACCTTTTATTTCAACCATTTCGGGGTGCGATGCACAATTTGTTTCGTTTATTCTGTTTGGGGGTTGTCGGTTTTTTCGCCACCGAAACCGCACTAGGTTTGGATAATGACGCCACGAACTCGACTTTCTTTTTCAGTTTTCGGATACATCTGTGCCACCCAACTGTGCATTCATGAGGTTAAATAAAACTGCAAAAACAAACACACTCACGTTTAATATACCCACAAGAGGATATTAAAAATCGTTTAAGGTAGGAGTTGCACTGTGCGATGTATCTTTCGGACGATGAAAGCTGCAAATATCTCTTGGTGTAATTATTATATTTAATTATAAACCTTTCATTCAGTTGCTGGCGCGAGTATACATGCCACATGAATGGGGTGTAGATTCAAAATATCCTTTCATTGAATAAATACATAGTGCACCGTATACGCCGAGAAATGAAATGGGAAAAGAGTAATTACTAAGGATTTTCCAAATACAGTTTGGAGACGAATTCGGTCTTATTGTGGAGATGCAATGACAGCTGGGCGAGATTTGGAAGAGCGTTCTTTGAAAGCGGGGATTTCAGATTTAAAAGACATATTCTTAGTCAGGGACAATTTGGGTCTTCTTAGGACGGTTTGTGAAGCATCAGATAATGAGATAGATAAGGATGTGGATAGGGGTGTGTTGCGGTTGCCAAAAATGTAGCTTTGAACAAAACACCTAACATGTTTCTTAATCGACATAAATTTGATGTTATAAATAAATTTTACTCTACTTTTTACTTTTTTTTTATTCTTAATTAATACTTTATTTCATACAATGAGTTGAGATTTCAATTTTTGTATACAAGTTCATTAAATAGTGGGTATGAAATAGTCACGTACAATCTTTTGTCGAAGTGACAAGAGTCGGGTGCAGAAAATGCTCTCGAAAAGCGTGATCAAAAGCACTGAAATATTCATCCAAAATGTAACAGAAAGGCGAAAGCTTCGCATAGGAAAATTCCTCAAAAACTCTCTTGAAAGCCTCTTACTAGATATTTCCAGAAATATGCTCCTAAAATTGTTTAACAAAATTAAGTATAACATAGAACGAGAAAAAAACTTACAAAAAATTAACAAGAAAACTGTCAAACGTTAATTGAAGTAAAATTCAGGGAAAACGCATCAAAGATTTGCACCGAGAAAGAGTGAGGAAGTCACCAAAGAATTCATCGATAAAGGCGGTAAGAATACTCGCCACTGCTAAATACTTAATGTAAGTTTTTGTAATATCACATATGGTCAACACTTTTATGGAATATTGTTATCGATGTATTAGGAAACAAATGTTATCGATGTGTGACAGTTTAAGTTATATTGCAAGCGCTTCCTTCTGAAGCCAACCTCCACCGAGATAAGTCGAACCAATAAAGGAAATTGATTGTAGAAACTAAAACCGGTCTTGCGTCTTCATTTCCCACAAACCAAATCAAACACCCACCGAAAAAAACTGGCATCAAAAAATCAACCACGGATATACAGGAAAAAAAAATGTAAACGTAAAGGACTACCATTGACCCTAGCTGTAACGCCATCAGATGAAAGTCAACCGCATCGAAAATGTGCTGAAAAGCGCAACAAGTTATCGAAAAATTTGTCAAAATTCGTCCCAAAAAACTGTCCGAAAACACAGAAAATATGCAATGAAAAGCATCCACTGGAAATTCAATGAACTTAATTTTTTAAAAATGCGTTAGCAAATGACCGCATCTAAAAATGGTACAGAAAAAGCTTAGAAAAACGCACTAAAAACGTTTTGAAAAGCCCATCAGAATTGTCAATGAACAACCAATCAAACTTTTATGGATAAATAAACAAAAACTTGTCCGTAAAATATATTACAAGCAGCGTCAGAAACCCGACGTTAAAAATGCATACTAAGACTTGTTCAAAAACCTAGAAAACAATTTAAAATGCTCCGAAAACTGTTCCCAAATACGTCGGGGAACATGCTTCGAAAACTGAGCCAGTCAGTTCTATCGATCCAGTAAAACCTCAAACATGTTCAAAATAGAGTTCACAACGCGACAAAAATAACAGACAAAAACGGAATAATTGCGACAAAATTGTAGACAAAAAAGAACTCAATGCCCTCGCAGGAATATGTACATCAGACCAGCCCTCGCTTCTTTATCTCACGCATTCTTCTAACCAGTGAAGGGAATATGTATATGGCCCAAACTTAACTTATTCTATGAGCAGAGTTCAAAGACATCGTCCCTAAAAATGGTTATGAACAAAACACCTGTAAAAGGTACACAAAATGTTAACTACATTTTAGCGAACTCCCTTCATCATGTATCAATTGAACTTATTTATGGGGAAATATGTCACACCAAAACAACAGCCCCCTCTGTCATTGTACACAACAATTCATTCATTGGAATTATCCCTGACCGCTTTAAAGAAGCGCTGATCTTGCCCATCCACAAAAAAGGCTGTACGACAGACCCAGCGAACTACAGAGGCATTTCTTTTCTAAATTCGTCATACAAAATTTTTACAGCTATATTAAATAGCAGAATAAATGTATGGATAAGGACAAGTAACTTACTCAATGAATATCAAGCTGGTTTTCGGCCAGGATATTCCACTATCGATCACGTGTTTGTTCTAAGTAGTATTGTTCAGTATTTGCTCTGCAGGAACAGGAAACTATATGTATTCTTCGTTGACTTCAAAGCAGCTTTTGATTCGGTGGATCGCAATGCCCTATTCTATAAGTTGTACAAGATGGGAATGTCTTTGAAGTTCGGAAGAGTTGTACAAAACTTATACGAAGACATCAAGGCTGCTGTATGGAATGGGGAGGTGCTATCGGAATGGTTTCAGTCGCGGTCAGGAGTAAGACAAGGATGTGCTTTGAGCCCAACTTTATTTGCCCTGTTCATCGAGGATATAGTGGACAATTTACCGGGAGGTGTGGAGTACGCAGGACAGCTCATCAAAGCTCTTCTGTTTGCCGACGACATTGTACTACTGGCGAGCTCACCCGAATCATTGCAGCTCATGATAAATCGGCTGTTTGAGTACTGCAAAATGTGGAATCTAAAGGTCAACTTAGAGAAGTCGCAAGTTATGGTTTTTAAAAAAGGTGGAGGTAGATATTGCTCCAACGAAAGATGGCACTTCAACGGGGAAACTATTGAGGTGGTGAAAGAATATAAGTACCTCGGCGTATATCTTACGAGAAATCTAAATATGGAAAAGCATCTCTGCGAAAAATTGTCGAAATCAAAATTGGCCATCAACGTTGCTTGGAAAAATTGCTTCAGTAACAAATGTATAGCACATAGTGCTGAGTTTAAAGTATTCGAAGCGGTTTCGGAGTCTACTATGTTCTACGCTGCGCAAGTATGGGGAGGAAAATGCTATGATGTCGTGGAGAAATTACTAAGGTATTATCTAAAAAGGACTTTCCATCTTCCACCGAACACTCCAAATTATATGATCATGTTAGAGACAGGTTTATCACCACTATTCGTGAAGACACTAAAACTGCAAATCGACTATGTGCTCAAAGTATTGAACATGCCGGACTATCGTCTGCCAAAGAAAGCAGCCCTACAGTCAATTCGTGGAAAAATTGGATGGTATCGGGATTGGCTGGAACTAGCTAGAGGGTGTGAAGTGGATCTAAATCTAGATGACGTAAGGAGTTGGAAGCCCCAACTCTACCATTTGGTCAAATGTGTGGATGAGCAGATAAGACAGAGGTATGTAGAAGAAGCATCAGGCTCTCTCCATAGGGCAGTTTATAGTAGATTATGCTACAACCTTGAGGAAAAAAACTATTTTCGAGATAAGCATAGCGTAGGAGAGATCGCAATGGTGCTAAAGATGCGTGGGGAACTCCTCAAACTGAACTATGTACCGCATAGAGATGACCTACCTATAGTCTGCAGCATTTGTAATTTGAAGGAGAGAGAGGATATCTTTCATTTTGTTGGGAGGTGCCAAATTTTAAGCGAGACGAGAAGATCAATATTTGGAAGGAATATCTTATCGGATAACCAAGTCTTACAAATCCTTAATGAAGTTGACGTCTTTAAATTAACCAGCTACTGCAAAATAGCCCTTCAATATAGAATGAGAATTTTAACTGAAAGTTTCTAGATTACAAAATAAATGACTGTGCTATGGTGTTTTCTGAGTACCTAATGAAATAATCACTTTCAAGTTTGTTTTTTGTTTTGCCAATCAGACAGACGGCAATGCCATGTTAATCGATTTTTTAACACATTTTCTAAATTGTAAATATTTTGCTGCTTAAAAATAAAAATCTATCTAAATAAAAATCTATCAATTCATTCATTGACCTTCACCATTATATTTCGTTTCATAAATCTCTAGCCCCCAAAAAATATGTAATTATCCACATTAACCTTCCCGAAACACATCCAAACTGTGTCAATGGCCGCTGTCACAGTACGACACATCCCTTTGTGTCCTTTCATGTAACCACTGAGCATTATTGAGTGGAACTATGCGTGGTTAACATTTTAATATTCCCATGTAATTGCAAATTGCTATGCTAATTGCTTGCGGCGGAAGCAAGTCCCAAAACAAAAGCAGGATGCTAATCGACAAGCACCCTCGAACGCATTGTTTCTGATGGAAATTAAAGCAGCCTTTATTTGGTATCAAGCTGTACCCATCAGCATCAGGCGCTGTACATTGTTTTAGGGGATACTTTTCACAGGGCATAAAATGAGACAACAGATAAAAAAAACCTGCGAACATGAATGAAATGGGTTTGCGTGGTTTTTGCAACATTTAGGAAAGCTATGCGGTTGCATCAGTCGGTACAATAAAGAGTCATTGTGGCGAAGGTATACGTGCGAAGAATGAAGCTGCATGAAGTTTGATACAAACTGAAACTCAATTGAGAATGGGTGTAGTATAGATAAAGCAACAAAACATTCTTGCTGCGTGATGTTATATTGTGCTCACTTTAAAGTCTTCCTTTCACTTGTAGAGAAAATCGTGCTGACTTCGAATCCAGATGGGTTCTGTCTGTGAAACACATTATTGTTGCCTTGTTACAACTTTTACAAGAAAGTAGAACCGCATCAGTTTCGTGCACCGGCTAAATATGTGCTCAAACGGTTTTAATTGGCTTCCGAGGAGCGGTCAACGCTGCTTGATGGCGCTTATCAAGCAGCGTTGACCGCTCCTCGGATGTTTTGGTCCATCTAAGTCGAGAGTAACACGTTTCCCCGAAGTGGAGCTAAATCTTGCAAGAAACGAATTTCAGTTTTGCTTGCAACTAATCAATTGACAATTGGTTTCAAGTCTGATATAAAAATCCAAGATCCCCTCAGTTCTATCGATTAACGTGACGTCTACGATGAATGAATGAAAAGCCTGGAACAGTCCCAACTAGAACTCTTCTTTGAGACTACGTACAGTGACTGTTTGGTATACGAAATTACTCACGACATGCACATAACAGACTATGTCCCCATAAATTGTTGAACAACCTCATAAATATTTGATATCATCATCAGCAGCATATGCGAGTGAAACGATTTTCCCATATCTCATTTCAAATTGTTGCTGGAAACATTTTGTCATGCAAATATACCTTTTCAGGTTCCTCTGTAGAAATGGCATTTCCCCAAACTCCCAGAGCAACACTGCAAAAACGAAACGAAAGTGTTTACGATAATCGTACAATGAACTGGAGTAACCCAGTGGAAGTATTATCATCAACCATTTGGGTAGAGCAAAATGGTGGAGTTGGAGGCAACAACTCCCTTGCTGTGTACGTGATTTGCTTGAACAAAAACGATGGTGACATATTAAGAAAATACCCCAACGGGATTCATTTTATTTTACGACTCATTATGTCAACTGGTTTTGTGTATCCCGCAATTTTCCCCATCGAGAGCTTATTCGACAGCTATAAACAGTATTCAAACACGTACCTACTGAGGACGAGTTTATGATGTATAAATGAATTTACCGGGTTCGTTGGCACTGGAAGGGGGTGCTTTGGTTTGGTGCGGAAGGTACCGCCAGCTCTGCATTTCATCACTAACCATTTAAGTCCGAAAGGCTTAAACAGTAGTTCATTTGGAGCCTACGGCATTTGTCATCCATAGATAGTAGGTTTGACTATAATACAAAAATCAACATGGAGTTTAAGTTAAGTTGTAGTTGTGGTTGTAGTTTAACTTGTACTTGGACTTGTACTTGGAGTTGTAATTGCAGTTGTATTTGTTGTTGTAGTTGGTTTTGTAGATGTAGTTGTATTTGTAGTTGTAGCTGTAGTTGTAGTTGTAGTTTTAGTTGTAGTTGTAGTTGTAGTTGGAGCTGTAGTTGCAGTTGTAGGTGTAGTTGTGTTGTTAATGTAGTTGTAGCTGTAGTTGTAGTAGTATTTGAAGTTGTAGTTATAGTTGTAGTTGTAGCAGTAGTTGTAGCTGTAGTTATAGTAGTAATTGTAGTTGTAGGTGTAGCTGTAGTTGTAGTTGTAGTTGTAGTTGTAGTTGTAGTTGTAGTTGTAGTTGTAGTAGTAGTTGTAGTTGTAGGTGTAGTTGTTGTAGTTGTAGTTGTAGTTGTAGTTGTAGTTGTAGTTGTAGTTGTAGTTGTAGTTGTAGTTGAAGTTGTAGTTGTAGTTGTAGTTGTAGTTGTAGTTGTAGTTGTAGTTGTAGTTGTAGTTGTAGTTGTAGTTGTAGTTGTAGTTGTAGTTGTAGTTGTAGTTGTAGTTGTAGTTGTAGTTGTAGTTGTAGTTATAGTTGTAGTTGTAGTTGTAGTTGTAGTTGTAGTTGTAGTTGTAGTTGTAGTTGTAGTTGTAGTTGTAGTTGTAGTTGTAGTTGTAGTTTTAGCTGTAGTTGTAGTTGTAGTTGTAGTTGTTCTTGCAATTGTTGTAGTTGTAGTTGTAGTTGTAGTTGTAGTTGTAGTTGTAGTTGTAGTTGTAGTTGTAGTTGTAGTAGTAGTTGTAGTTGTAGTTGTAGTTGTAGCTGTAGTTGTAGTTGTAGTTGAATCGTAGTTGTAGTTCCAGCTTCACCCACTTAAACATAGTTGTGGTTCAAATACAAGTTGCAGTCGTAGCTGAAGCTGCACCCACGAAAATATAGTTTTACATTCAGTCGTAGTTTAATTTTAATCTAGTTTGCAGCTCTAGTTGTAGTTGTAGAATGTAATGAATGTGTTACATACGACATTTCTCAAGTCCTAAAAAGCATCAAGTTTTTGAAAAATAATGTTCACAACATAAGCTCAAACCGGCGTTCCAAGTCTGGAAAGTTGTTCAAAATTGCACCTTTAGAACATCCTTTATGGTAACCTTAACAACTCGCTTTTATAATTGCAAATATCGATCAAATTACACACTCATCTGTCAACCCATGAAATTCTTTGGCTATTGCAACTCAAAAAGTACTATTTTCCAGTGAAAGGTCACCAGCTTCATGCTCATCGTCATCAAATGCACCCGCTTGCATTCAAATGTTTAGACGCGAACAAGGAGAACTCCCACACATAGTTCATACTTGAGCAGACAATAAAATCTCACTTAACCTTCAAGGACTCTCAGCTCAGAGTGGTTACACAATCGTCGAGTGCTCCATTGAGTAGTGAAAACTTCCCATTGTAGGAGCATGTGTGTTATTCTATAAAATACGAGGAATTGTTTGGATAGCGAGAATTCCACTTGCGGTGCGTTGTCATAAAAGATCCTTCGACTTTAAGGATGAAATTTCTTTCTTTTAATATTTCAGTAATCTCTCTGAGTTCAATTCGTATATGGGATTCCAAATGGTATTGCAGATGTACCGGACATTTGTCAAAAGAAAATATTTTCCCAAGGACTGGGAATGAAGTGTAAGGAATCCACTGGATCAGTTGGATTTGGACTTCATGGACTGCGGTTCGATGGGCACTAAAGGAGAATTTAGATACGCACCACAGTTTCTAGTGGTGCGTATCAGTTTCGGATGTTACTATTGTCGTATCAGTCGTGTCATGTGGTTCTAGTGAGTTCTTGAGAATGGCACGTGAACACCAAATTAAAGAATTTTGGCTGAGTATGCATGCATGCTACTTTTAGTTCCAAAAAACTAAGTGCTTTTAATTCAAGGTCTAACTAACTAAGTATTAAGAGCTTATCATACAAGGTTCAGTTTTTATGATTGGCTATTAAAATTCACCACGAGTACCTAATGGCAAACTCAGTAATTGTAGCATTTGTAGCTTTGTGGTACAGACATACGCCACACTTGAAGTTGTATTTTTCATTCACAGATAGCGTTCGGGGGATTATGTCAATGTAGCTTATGAATTCAGAAGCTACAAAAAGTGGCATCCATATTTTGCCACTACATTTAGTCGGTGCTATTGTATTCATTGATTTAATGGTGCAATATTGGATCTGCACTAAATAAGTTTAAACTTAAATTTATGTAACTGGCACTTTTTAAAAACACTTAACCCCCTCTATCGTTTATTTATTATTTTCCGACATCGACGTCGAAAGCCCCTTTACAGAAACAACTTTCCATATCTCGCTCCCTCTTCACATCCAGAAAATCACAACCAAAAACATTTATATACATTCTCATAATAATGACTTGTCTGCCAAAGAGCCGGAGAATTGATTTACACTTGCGACCAATTACTTGGCTCTGGATGCCTGTCAGTCGAAGTAGTTGTTCCATAAATCAAAACCATTTCTCATTTCTATTTTCATTTATCTATGCCCTTCCAAGGAGCAATGTTGAAAGAACTGAAGGGCAGATGACGAACAAAAAAAAAATATTTCCTCAAAGACGTCGAAAAAGAAAACGTCATCATGAATTTATTACGAAATGCGTTCGCAGATTGAATTCTAGTCAGAAGCATTCGTCAATAAATCATGTCGGTTCAATTGGAAATGATTTCTCCAACGAAGACGATTGGCGTTGAGATTTCATTCTTTTTTGTCCAACCTGTTCTGTTCGCCATTAGGATGAGGTTAGCGTAGTACGAGTATGCTAAGCGAATAATTTGAAACCAAAGGCAAAGCGATGATAGTGCAATTTGGTAGATCTGGCTTCTTTTGTGTGTTGTGCTTTTTCCGTCATTGCAGTTGACTTGAATTGATGATCTCTGAATTTGTAACAGGTGGTGCGATTATGGACTTTGAAAGATTAGAGCGTACGGAAGTTTTTTTAGGTAACGCTATTTTAAGGAATATCCTAAAAAACCAAGCTATGGAGGTCTTCAATGAGTTGCCAAATATGCTGTTCAAAATGGAAACAATTTTAAGACGAAAACTCTAGACAACTTGAAGTTTCGACTGTATTTTCACAAGTGGTTTAAAAAAATAAAAAAATGAAAAATACCTATGTATAAACTACCAACTATTTCCGATATACATTGGTCTTTTTCAGAATAAGCGTTAGTGTAAACGGGCCTAGATACCTCGCTCGAATTCTGCCCAGTGGCCAAATCACCACATCTGCAGTGATCTAGAATTACGCGACTCGTCTCCTGATTTCCTCCTACGGTATCACCAAGTAAGTTATTTCTTAATAGGAGTAGACTTCGACATCGTGGCTTTAGAAGAACGATTCAAAAAACGCCAAACTAATACGAAGTATAAATTAAAAAGCGGCCTTGAAAAATGGTTAAAAAAACATCCAAAAAAAAGGCTTCAAAATACGACCAAAACACTTAAGAAAAGTGTCCTGAAGATACTTACATAAAAATGCCTCTATTGTATTCAAAAAAAAACTTCTCGAAACACGCTTCAAAAACCGCCCTAAAAGCCCCACAAAGCGCTCCGAAATAAAGACCACAAATTATGCTCTAAAATAGGTCCGAAAAATGCCTAAAAAAAATCGTAAAAACCAACTTTCAACTTTGTCATATCTTAAAGAAAACGACCCCAAAATCTACTAGAAAGACACTTGAAAACGCATCGAAGAGCTCACTATAAGACTTGCAGGGGAAGGCTTAAAAAAAATTCCACAGCTACAAAACGACCTGAAAACCGCCTCCAAAAATAAATATAAGACGACCAAAAAGTGGTCCGAAAAAGACCTAAAAATACTCCAAGCGACGAAACTAAAAACACATTAAAACACACAACTGAAAGTACTCCGATTAACGCTTCAAAAACATGCCTGATAACACGCAAGAAACCCAACAAATAATACCCTTAAAAGGCCGCAAAAAAACCCACAAAAAATCGACCTTGAAACACCCTAAAGCAAGTAGCGAATAACCCACAATAGGGTTTCAGAAAACACGCCATTTTTCAAGAAAAATACAAAAAAAACTACCAAAAATTCGCCCGCAAATACCTTTGAAAAATTCCTGAAAACAAAACCCAAAAAACGACCTAAAACTTTTAACTTAAATGCCTTCAGAACACGCTCAAAAAATGCAAAAAAAAATGGCCTAAGAGCGTCTTTGAAACGCTTTTGAAAATCCATCAAATATTGCTCTCAAATGACTTCGAAAATTTTTCAACTGACACATCCAAAAATGCCGAGAAAAACATTTTATAGGTTCCAGAAAAACACATTCTTTCATATAAATAAACGTCTCACAAAATACCCCAAAAACACCTCAAACATCTAAAAGAAACGGAAAAACGAACTGAAATTCCACTGAAAAACTCAATATACCTACATCATAAAATACTTCAAAAAACCCCCGTAAGGTGCCCAAAGAAATAGAGCCTAAGAACGTTTCGACTCACAGCAGTTGCAACCAAAATTGCAAACGAACTGAAATAATATTCGAAAGAAATACAGCGATAATTAAACTTCCTTTGCGATTTTTCAATACGTGATTTCAAGCAATAACTGACAAATATACGAGTAGTCAAAGTAAGACCTCGCTTTGCATTAAATTTAGTGCAACTCTTCAACATCCATCTCCATGATTGCATCATCCACTTTTCAATAACCTTCACGCACTGCGACTGGGAGCACCATCATTTCCACAGGACCACCTCTAACCTATAGCTAGACTAACTGCAATCCAACTCAATACAGGGCACAGAAAATTGATGAATATCAATATGACAAATCTGTGTCTTTGGATTGATAAATGGCTGGCCAATCGAGGAGAAAATATATTGATGGCATCTGGTACGCTATTTTGGGGGAATTTATCCTCCGCTCCCCATGCTCGTCTACCATTTTGCGACGACACTCTGACATCCACATCGTCGAAGATTGCAAAGTCAAACCGATAGTGAGTGTCATCTAACCCCAATCGAATATTATGTTTATCAATCACAATGATACACTCTGCGATTGGATTTATCCGGCTTCTCTGTACCTCCGCCGCCGCCGCCACCTTTCTACCTTTTCAGAGGGAATGAAGGACAACGTGTCTCCTTTTCCGACACAAGTAAGTCGTCACTCATACGATCCGCAACGGATTTGTGGAAGTCAAATGGTGGGCGGGTGTGTTGCTGAAGTCTACCACAGACAGTTGGGGCCGACACAACTCGAGGGTAATTTGTCAATCTGAAGTGTCATATATGCGAAAAAGATTAGGTGGGAGTGCGACGGAACGGAGCGTTTAATATACTCTAACGCCCACCTCTTTGTCAATTGGATTGAGGGGGTAAATCGAGTGAGTTCCCGACCCGTAATCTTTTAGAGATAGATTTACTTCATTGATGAAGCGATTTTGTGAAAGGTCCTTGAAATATATTCGTACTTTCCCCCTTTGTCCGAACTTCCATACTCGACTAATGTGAAATTTATTGGCAACATTTCACTTCACATAAACTGGAAAAAAAGGAACTCGTGCAAAGAGTGGGCGGCCTATACTCCTGGTAGAACGACATCTGCTTGCTGAACTGTAACTCTTTCCCCCTCAGTACACGTGTGGATAATTTAATATCATTCTGAGCCATGCGATGGTGCTGCTCATCTCTGCGTCTCCTCTTTGTTGTAACTCACACCCGTTAACCCATCTAAATGGTGTCCTCGGTTGTTCGTCTGCCAAAAAAAATGGAAAAGCGCAGGAGGATAAGAACAAAGAACGAAATTTAATATGAAATGGTGTACCTACCTACTTGTAACAGCCGTGCGACTACCAAACTACGACATTATAAGATTATTATAAAGTGAAGCGCGTTGTAACAACAGTTGACGGTGATGATGTCAATTTTTGACTAAAATTATTCTGCATATGAGTATGAGATATACCCTCAACTCAATTGAAATATTTTTCGTTTTAAGATGAACCACTTGAAATTGAAACGTGCATAACGATATAAAAGTGACAATTATTTATATTTTATGCATTATGAGTGTGTGACAATAGAGCAGTGGCAGGGTGACATGTGTTCTTTTGTTTAGTGAAAGGTGGCGTTTTTAAGACCGAGTTAAGCCCCGAAGTGAGTTCTTCGCACGAAATAAATAAAACAGTCCATCGAAAGCTTTGCTTCAAATGGCGTTGACTTTGCACCTATTTTTGTTTAGTTCAGAGTACAAATAGAACTGTCAAAAAAAAGTTATTGTTTCTGTTTTTAACTCAGACACATTAGAGCTGTGAAGTTTAGTTCCTGCTTTCGTTCAGAGCATTATCAGAGCGCAGTTTATGAACTCGGAATCAAATAAATAAACAGTCGGAGCACATTATATTTTGACAGCTAACTATACGATTGCTGATCAGGAATGCGCATGTTAATGCTGCTACGTGATGAATGAAAGACGATTGTAAAAAAGTGCAGTAGACTTAAGAAATATAAAATATGGTGTATTCTTAGAGTCATCGTGTCAAATTAAATAAATCAAATCCATCAGAAAACGCTCGTTTCAGAGCATGCTGAACCTGAACGAGCTCGAGCTCTGTTCAGTATTCCACTCTGATCAAGAAAAAAAATACAATGAATAGGGGCGTTGGTTTTTTTTTTCAGTTGCCATTTCCCGGTTACTATATATACAATTGATGCGTCAAAATGTCCAGTAAATTTGACAGTTTCATCATACAGCGTTTGGCACTTCCCAACGATTTTGAAATATTTAAAAAAAACTATTTCCAAAGTTTGTGCTCAGTTGTCTGTACCTACTCAACGTTTATTCTCCACAGAATTGAGTTGCGATCACCGTTACTCTGCGTAGACTTCGCCGCACGCACAGTGGAAAAGTTTGACAGTGGTTTAACTTTGCAGGGCAAAATGTCGCTAAAAAGATAGCCAAACGCCCGAAGAGAGGGCAGTATGACAGCTGCAATAGCCAATGAGCATACTTTATCGATTCAACAATGATTGCCGGAATTGGGGCTTTCTCGGACATAAATTTTGAGAATATTACAACTAAATTTAGACCTACATTCTTACAAACTCTTATTGCCTCAAGAGATGAAACCAAATGACGAACAGATGTTGGGACTAGTTATTTACTGATCGGGAGTGTGCTGATTGTGTCCCTGGTAACAAACAAAATTGCAGTTGCGAGAAGGTTCCACAAAAACTGCATGAAATGCCGTTGTATCCCAAAAATCTCACTGCGTGATTCCGTTTATGGCATCGAGGCGTCATCAAACCTTATTTCTTCCGCAATGAGAAGAGAAGAGATTTAACTGTCATTGACAAATGACAACCACTACACTACACACTCATTTTACTCGATTTTTTGTAAACACCGCTTAAGGCGTTCAACAAGATGGCGCTACATGTCACACATCTTTTGCTTCGATCGATTTGCTGTAGTTTGACGGATGAATCTTCTGGATTTTGACTTGAACGCACTTTGGTAGATAATGTGGCTTGGCATCACTGGAATATTTTCTTTGGGGACATAACAAAGGTACAAATCTTTGATGACAGTCCACAGGCTTTGGATTATTTGGAAGCCAAGACTTGTGAAGATATCAGCAACATGCAGTCACAAATGATAAACAGAGTATTCAGAAATTGGATCGGTGGTGGACATTTGAACAAGATCTTATTTCGAACGTGAGACATAGTCCAATCTTTAAAAAAAATGTAAAGGAAATTACAACGTCGAACTGTCGTTGTTTTATTTCGCTATAAAATGCTGCCACTCTTTTGCTATAAAATGTTGCCATTCATTAAAAAAAAACAGACTAGTTGGACCGCCTGACTGAAGAATGTTTGCAGCATTTGCGTTGATTCCGAACAGAAAAGTCCGCAATTTAATCATTAACAAACTACTTCAACGCCTTGAGTGCGAGTTAAACAACCAACAGCGTTAATAAGAAAGAACATCACTATAGCTGCAATTGTCCTGCTTGTGGCACGGTCCAAATCGCTTATGTTTTGATCTAAACACTTAAGCTGTTCATTACTGAAACTCCTTATGGCCTTTATTAACAGCAATTACCACGTTTCTTAATGGCAGAGCCAAGCTCTGTTTTGACTCGTAGTTATACCCAACTAAGAAAATGAATAAACAGGGTCCTTATTTCACTTTCACTCACTCTATAGATGAAATTATGAGCCCCTCAGATCACTTAACAGCCAGTCCCAATAAACCATCCCACCACTAGTAATTACTATTTTCCTGCCCCCTCCCTTGCTACACAAGTTAACGGCGTACTTTCGCATCCTGCTTAAAGGATGCACCCAATTTACATAAAAGGTTTCCGGGGGAAAAATAATTTTATATAGAAAAGCAATCAATTCCACTGATGAGAACACGCCTGAGGAGCTATCGATTTTACAGGATCTCCACTTAACCCGTATAGAGACTTGTACCTTCGGTGGCACGTCATTATATCCAATTATCTATGACTGCCACTCGTTGGCTCTGCTACCTGAAC
This sequence comes from Cheilosia variabilis, assembly GCA_951230905.1. Classification (NCBI taxonomy): domain Eukaryota; kingdom Metazoa; phylum Arthropoda; class Insecta; order Diptera; family Syrphidae; genus Cheilosia; species Cheilosia variabilis. The sequence continues at coordinate 58,878,583 of OX579677.1, read as the reverse complement.
AAAATCGAGGAGGTATTTACAAAATTTATTGAGTCGCACTTGAGCTGCTGCACTGGTGGGTACGATCAGCCGCCCGTCGATGTGGTTATCGATTAAAATACACATCCCTCAACAGGGAGAGGTGGCAAAGTGCACACAGCCAATTTCGACAGTAGATAGTCTTTTCAAAATATAATTTAAATCGTCCAAATGGGACACATAACAATCATTTGCATAAATTTAACACTCGATTTGACGTTAAATACGAGTGGAGCTGTTCGTCCAGTTGAGAATTTTGAATTCAAAATTCATGAGCTGGCGAATAGGTTCTTTTTTTTTTGGAAAGAATTTATGCGTCCCACATGTCATCAGCAAAATATTTTCCAACAATGGAGGGGCTTTTGGATAAATATAAATAAAAGAAGGACAACGGACTTCAGTTTTGTTATACTCGTAAATCCTCTAACGCCATCGTTTGTTTTTTGAGGACGATTTGGGATGTTTTTTTTTCTTCTTCTTTGTGACTCCACAATTGTGGTACTAAGATTTATGGTTTGGCCAAGTATGACATTCCCCACGAGAAGTGACTGAATGCGATAGGGAATTGATAAAAAATCGTTTTCTCTCACAGCGACTGGGAGAGGGCACAACAAAAGCTGCGATGCAATGAATGACCTTTGGTTAGATTCAATTGGCACTTTGATTTGTTGGTGAAAATAATTCGAAGCGAAAAGGTCTGTGATGTACGTATAATGGAAGGACTGTTGTATTTATTTGATGGCGCTTTGAGAGCAAATTTATTGTCGGAGCAGTGTCCTGTTTGAAGTTGGTTGGCTTTGCAAGGCCCGTTGGATTTCTAAATGACTGTCGATGGAATCGAGAAATGCATTTTTCCCTTCTGGAAGCTTCTTCCAGTTTCTTGCGAGTTTTGGTCCAAGGAATCCTTGAATCGCATACCGAATGCTGACAGAGAACTCACTGAGGACACCTTTAGATAACAGCCCTGTTCATTTCCAATGAAAGCACTTTGGTAAACACCTATAAAAACAATTCCAAAGTGATTTCATGTAAAAGCCACTTCTCCCTAGCTGTCACCTTTTCACGTCTTAATTTATCTCCTAATCTCTTTTTAGTTATTCAATCTTAAAGACCCATGCTTCGGGGGGCGAATGAAAAAAAAAACAATTAACTTCCTGGGTGGAAGCTGCCAAATGAACATCGCACACACACCCACCTTCTGGCAAATCTCGCCAAGGACCTGCGATGACAGCGGCAAGGAAATCGCCAATTAATTTGCATTTTATTCCCCTGGCGGCATGATGGCGATGAAAAGCCATGATTCTCATTATTTGCATCCAACAATGGCGGTGCGGAGGAGGCCCGAAAAATACTTCATGTCTTATTGTTATTCATTCACTGGAGGACTCATATAATCGGATGAAAGACGCCTGCGGAATAACAGTCACTTTTAGATCCAATCTTTGTGCTATTCATAGACGCGTGACAGAGCCTACGATGACTTCTTTGGCTTTTTATCGTTTAAAATGAGGTGACAGTTGGAGGCGGTCGGTGGTGGAGTTTCAATCACACTGAAATGAATGGGACTCGCCGAAGTGTGATGGCACTAATGACCATTTCGCAATTAAGTTTTCCATCTCGACATTGAATTCAATGATCTCTCTCCTTCTCTTTGATTGTGGATGGTTGGGAATCGTCCAGGTGCCAGATTTTTGGTACTCTGCATTTCATTTGAATTGCAATGCGTTTCTTTTTCTTTTTTTCTTGTTAACCGCAATCAAGGAAGTGGTGGTTCTTATTGGATTTCCAGGTGAAAGGATATTCAAGGGAAGGTGATTAATTTGGTTGTTCCGCTAGCGATGGGTTGCGCCCTGTGCCGCTTTTGGGAGGTTTTAATTTGAACTAATAAAGCAGGAAAGGGCGGGAGTTTGCAAACAGACAAAAAGCAGTGCGAGTGTGAACTGTTCATATTTTTGTAGACCATTGTGTTCTGTCTTTCGGTCCACATTCTCCTTTAAGAAATGTAAATGTAAAAAACTTCCTTTATTTTGGGTTCTGAAGCAACTCAAAAATTTTATTTTCCCGCTATACCTTCCGACGAAATCCACCGAAAAAACATATTTGAGCCAGCGTTGCCATAAAGAACAAAATATTGAGGACGTTTCTGAGGGTCATTTCCAAAAAGTGCGGGACACTACCCTTTCGAGGACACTTTTCAAAAAAAATTAAAAAGCTATGAGTCAACATTAATTCAAAGTGACAGGTACAAGACATAAAATAGGAAGTCAAATTATTATGACGGGAACAAATGAAAATGAAACGTCAGTCAGAAGGAATGAATTCAGTGTCGCAAACACATTGCTAATTTTTGTGAAGAAATAATAAAGTGTGCTTTTTAGAATATTTTGTTTAAGGAATACAAAAAATAAGATATGCGGGCCATTTCTTGTTGGCACCGGGCCAAGGGCCAAAATAAAAAACAGAAGGCCAAATGGCCCGATCCGGCACGCTGATTTGAGCACTGACAGAAATTATTTTAGCCTCTGAACCTTCTGACAAAATTTGTATTTTCAATAACATTATGCTATTACAGTTTGTATTAAAACAATCTTAGTCTCAAACTTAAGCTCTATGAATATTAATTATTATATTTACTTAGATCATTTTTTTCCATTTACTATAGTTACTGACCCGTGCTCGCGTTTCTTCCCAGAGTTCTTAAAAAACTTTTCCTTGCTATTCTAGATATTTATTTAAGATTATAGCAAACAAATGTTTTTGTCATTGTGCCCAATGGGCCCCGGCATGGCCTAAGACGGTCCTGTCTTAAAGCCAACCGTCTCGCATAAATTTTTGAATTGGTAATCAAAGTAATTTGATGAGAGTAACGCATCGTTGCATTATAAGCATCGCCTCCTTATTTCTTGAAATATCGACGCCCAAACTGTGGTTAAGCTATCGTAGGTCTTTTTCAGACAAATTCATTTGGAAGAGTGGTATTTGGTCGGTAACACATCGTTACAAGGTGAAACACACTTAAAACTTGGTCGCAGTAGAAATATTGTGGTTTTAATATGTCCCGAGTAGACTTTTTAGCAATTGGTCTAAAGTTCCGATTTCAGCAGGACAGGAGTGCTGAAGAGTAGACCACTACCGCTCCCACTCCCTAACGTCCTCTGAATTGACAAATTTATCTTGAACTGAAGATATGCAACGCGAATACCAAACAAACCAGTCAAGTATTCCCCTATTGTTGTTGACTTTTCCAAGTGATACATGTCCCATTCGCACATTCCAAGAAAGGACAAAGACCTACCCAACCGCTCTCCATCACAATGAGCATAAAGACTGGCAAGTTATGCCTCCTCAGTGTTTGCGCATAAAAGTGTAAACTTACAATAAAATTCACTTAAAGTGACAAGCCCGCTTCCCGTTTATATTTCTTCTTCCATAACCACAATGATTCGTTTTATAGTCAACAGTGCAACGGCACACTGCATAGTTTCACCAGTTTTGTACTGTTTGTGGCTTGGCATGTGCCATGCGGCTGTGCGCTGTTCGTGTGCCAAGAAAAGAAACCAGGACATAACCAAACTCGAATAACATTCCTATTCCCGGTGCAATTGTAATTTTTTGCTCACTTTTATGCTTCCCCAGTGGTCGACTCTGTGTATACGACCAACAGGACAAACTTCAAGTGTCGTTAATGATATTAAGAAATATCCTTCCCCTTCCAGAAAACCGGAACCCGAGATCAGTATTCAGTAATGTGACTGTTCTTTCTGTACAAGTGTGAGTGAGTTAATTTAGTGCATATACGTACCTACATTTGATGTGGGCACTAATCGGCGCCACTTTATAAGCTAAGATGCACTTTGCAAGGAGTTCCTTTCCTGGCGAAGGCTTAGTGTCCATTGACTAAACCATCAACAATGCGACTGCCTCCCTGAAGCGATTAAAATGGAATTTCAACTGACATTAAATGCATTTCCACTTCTATGGAGGACCATTGCAATCGCCTGGGCGCTGGTACTCATTCAAGGGGGAATATAAAGACCTAAACGCCCTTGGCCAAGGAATCGAGTGGCAACTTCGTCACACATGCAAGGAGCTCTTATCTTCGAGTGGCTACACATTGCACAATCGCTTAAGGAGGTTGGTCGGTTGGGTTACCGCATTGTGTTTGAAGTCCATTGTGGGTGTGTCACCGGCGACTTGTGGAGAATAATAGTTTTTTCTAGTTCCTTTGAATTTCATTTGATGGCCGCAACAAAATTCCAGTTTCGTCCTTGAGTAACTGACGGTTCTTAAAAGTTTGTGGTTTTTTTTTCCTTAACATTTTATAATAGTGAATTTGTGTCGAAATAAACTGCCAATGGCGGACCAAAGTCTTTGTAAATCGACTTGCTTAGACGAAATTCGAGAAAAAGCTTGTTTTAAAGGTATCACACATCCTTATTCTGTACAGCTCAGTGATGTTAAGTGAAGGGAAAAATCCCTACATGTAGGTATTTTTAACCCAAAAATGTTTGCATTGCAAAAGGACAGATTTTTTAAAATTGTCCTAAAGTAGGTTTATAAAAAAAATGAAAAGGTGATAAAACTTTTCGCTTTTAATTTGCATAATATGAAAATTTCAATGTTTTACTTTAATGATATATATTTAATGAGTACCTTAATATCATCTTACCCTTATCCCATTGCCATTGTATTTCCTTCTTAATGATTTTCTTACCAAAACCAAGTAGTCGTAGAATGTTTTCATATTTCTGTCAGTTACGCTACGCCTACCATAGTACCATAAAACATTCAAATCAAATTTAATTTTCTTTCAAGTGTTTGATTCTGTTTGTGTTTAAAAACGTAATTCCAATTATTGTGTTGTGTTTTGCATTGTTGTTGCAGTTAAAGAAAGTTGAATAATCCAATATACCTATTGTTGTATTGTAATACTTTTTGACTTTGACTTTTTTAAAAAATAGGTAAGCAAGACATTACAATATATTGATTTTCATTTCACTGGCATAGCTTTTTAGAACCAAAATGAGCTCCTCGCCAGGGTCAAATTCTCGCGACAGTAAGGCAGATGTAGTTCCTAAGAAAAAGTATCGCAAACAAAAATTCAACGACGGTTGGTTGGTTTTGTAGGGGAAATTTTACGAAAGTAGGGATTTTTGCCATCGTTGGTAGGTATTTTCTTTTTTTTTAGTTACCATCACTGGTACAGCTCTTCAAAAAGGAAAAGAACATTTTGTTTGAAAGTGCGAATTAAGTCACAGAGTTTACAGAAATGGTAAAGCACAGGAACAACTTCGACAGCAAAATAAGCATGTCTTAGCTTGAAATTAGTTGAAAGTTGTCAGGAAAGTTGCTGTCAACTAGCAAGTGTTTTGTTCACCCCTGATAAAGTTGCGGTTTCAATTCAACTTTTGCAGAATGAATGTAGAGGGCGTATAGCTTTTCTTGTCAGTTATGGTTGAGTTTTTGTAGGCGCGTTCAATAGTCAAGATGTTGCTTAAAATCGTCAAAATTTAGTCAAATATTGGAGGAAACTTTTGATTCGAATTCATGCCCTCCGGCTCTGAACACCATAATATTTTGAACTTAACTTGAACTCGCAGTAAAAACTGGTTCAATGAATTGTTACTCGTTAAAGGTGGGTTTCGTTTTCTCTAGAATTATTCCGACAACCATCGAGCGAAGTTGTCCGAAATTCCATAACTGACACTTGTCTCGCTCAAAGTAGGATAAAGCAACACATTTAGTTTTACAGTGGACTTAACGACCTGTCACTTGCCATGTACATACATCTTAATACCGGCGTCAGAGTCATTGAATAGGACTCTATTAACAGTTCACAATTTTTTACTGAATTAGTTCAGTGTTTCGGGCGGTTTTAGGCTAGGTAAGTCCACAATCGACCAAATATTCATACTACGAAGCCCAAGAAGTCGAAATCTATACCAACCACCTGTTTATCGATTTTTAGATAGGAAATGACAGCATTAACGAGCTATACATAGACATGTTTAGTTTTGGCAACCCTGTCAAACTTGTCAGATTGTGCAGAATGATGATGGAGAACGCCCGTTGCTCCACGAAGGTAGGACACAAACTCACCGAGACCTTTGGTGTCAAAAAACGATTTTGGCAAAGTGACGCGCTGTCATGCGACTTTTTCAACAACATTCTTGAGAAAATTGAGCGAAACTCGCAAGCCAACACCTGGGGCAGAATAGTTTTTTAATGTTTGCAACAGTATGCAACTCCTTGCAAAATTCTTCGAGTGATTTTCGGTCCGGTTTGTGTTGACGGGTCTTGGAGGATAGCGACATCAACCTATTCAGAAAAGTACGCAGCAGTCTTCTAAGATGGCTGCGACATGTAGAGTGAATGGACACCGCTGCAAAGGCCTTTCTTTAAAAAACGGTTTTTTTTTTCGACAATTTTTTCAATCGCAACCAAAATTTATTATTTATTTAACTCGTTCGACTGAAATGGGAATTTTTTTAAAACTAATTACGAGGAATCGAATTTCTCCTAGTTCTCGAGTGGAAAAACCTCCATCCGAACAATATGAAAGAAATCCACCCATCGAAAGTCTACTTAAGCATTTTTGTGTATCCGAATGCATTCAATCGGATGTATGTACAGGGTGGGCCAAATACAAGTTTCTTTTTAAAAATGTAATAAAACTAACAAAGTTAATTCTTTCCATGTATTATGGCTTTATTGTTATTTATTTATTGTAAGAGCAAACATTCTCATTAATTATGGAACACAATGCCGTTCAAGTGGCTGCCTCGGCTAGCTTCGCAGAAGTGCATTCTGTCACTCCAATTTTCCAAGACCTTGGTGATGGTTTCGGGCTTTAGCTCACTTATTACTTGGACATGGTTGCCACTGGACTGCAATGTCAGGGAAAGTCAGGGAATTTTGAAAACAGTCAGGGAAAATTCACTCTCTATTTTCTTTTTATATAATTTAAAAAAAAATCTTTATGTCGAGCTCTGAAGTCTACCACACGCAAAAATATAAAAATCAATGCGCCTGAACACTCCCATTTGTTTCAAACAAATAAATAAACCCATATAACTTATTGATCTCAAGGACTAGTGTTTAAATGCGTTGTTTTTTTTTTTTTTTGTATATTTGCAAAATTTGGTCAGGGAAAACTTCAAAACTGGTCAGGGAAAGTCAGGGAATTTTTTTTTTAATAATAGTGGCAAGCATTTAAGGCCAATATCATCCAACATATATTGGCCTTAAATGCTTGAATCGTTTCGGGATGTTGGCATAACATCGGTTTCCCACAACAACAAAAATCCAAAGGTGTCAAATCGCAGCGTTTCGGCCAAAACTTATTTTCAAAATTACCCACTATTTGGGCTACTCACTTTGGAAATAAGTTTTCAATATTTTTTGACAACGTTGTTAAAGCGCAAAGCGACATTTCGTTCCGCGGAGGTATGACACTGACTTTCTGTCAAGATTTCGAGCGGAAAACAGCTGTGAGTGTCAAAATAACCTATGATTTAAAAATATACCACTAGATGGCCCACCGTTTATGTCTAATAGATAAGGAAATCATTGTATAATATGTTTTTGTTTCTGTTTATTTTAAGTTTTTTAATAATTTTTTTTTAATTTTTTCATATTATTTTTTCAAATTTAGGGAAAAACTAATGCTTTTGCTCATGGTCTATAAAAATGTTATACATCCTTAGAAAATTGAAGTGTTGTTTATGAAATTACTTTCGGTAGTGAATAATTCATTGACACTACTAGAAGTTTTCTTATTTATATTTTTAAAGTCTAATTGAACAATAAGGTCGATAAAAACCGTAGAATGAGTACTGGGAAAAAAGCCTTCAAAGTCTGGGAACTCTATAGAAGGAGCACGACTCGCAATACCACCATGCAGGGTCTGTCTGTTTGACCACTTGAAGCAGATAAGCTTCGAAGTGGAACCTTTGGTCGGTGGTTCCATGAAGCTACGCGTCTTTGGTGAAGCCACACTTAAAAGGCCAAGTAACCACCCGACCTTGCGGTTGATGGGTTAAACGCGCCTGAGATCGAGAAACACCTCACCCCTCAGCTTGTCTACGCCCACACAAAATTCAGTAACAAGGACAACACAAAGGACATTGGGGGGTAATTTATTCTAAATAAATTCCCATTTGCCCAACGGATCATAACTTTCCACTGTCCGGGTGCCACCACCTTCAATAGATAAACCCCAAAACACTTTATTCACTTCGATTTCTGTTCACTCAGAGCCTTTGTCTTATTTTGCCATCCGAAACGCAATGCTATTTAGACTCAAGTCGGAATGATACTTCTCCGTCGTTCGTTCGCCCAAGTGCAGATAAATAACACGTTTTATGTCCCTTCTACGCCAACAATACCTCATGTCCGTGAGGTTTCTCCAAATGGCCGGCTAATAAATATCGCTGGGGATTTCCAGGATTCCAGATTTGAGTTGAATAAACGAGTACCTACCTATAGAGCTCTGCCCGCCTGTGTGCCGTCGGATTTGGCCACTTCAACTAAATGAGGGTTAATTTTCGTACACAACTGACCAGCGCCCCCACCTCAAAAGTTTAAGATGCCCCCACCCGTCACTATGTAAAGATGCCCAAGGATGTGTGTGCAGCATCCTTTGTCTTTGGTTTTCTTCATCGGGAATGTATTTGATTTTGGGACGTTACAGACGAATTCATCTTAGCATCCCCTTTCGGTTTATTTTTGGCGAAGCGCGCACAGCGTTACCAGTATAGCGGTTGAGGCGTGAAGCCTCATTAAAATAAATTACACAAGATTCCTCTCTTCGGATAGGTGCTTGCTTTCGGGCGGAATTTACGTTCTCCGTTGAGGAAGTTTCGTCGGGAGTTATTGTGGGAACTCTGTCGGCTGGTGCTGTTATCACTTCATCTCGTATTAGGCGGTGGATCGTCTTCCTTTTTGCGGTGTTTTCGGTTTTTCCTCGCCTCGAATATTTAAAGAGATGCTGATGAAGGAAGGGATACACGGATGTTTTTTTAACTTAGTTGATTTAAAACGATGATTTGTGGCAATATCCCAGTTATGCCATGTACGTTAAAGGGGGCGCCCCTTCTTTCCTTTTCCCTGTCCTTTCTATGGCATTATTCGAAATGTGTTCCTGCATGAATGTGGGCTTACAATGCAACCCTTGCCTGTGTTGTGGGCGGTGATTCTGAGTGAGCAATTGGTGAGAATTTTGTCGGCGTGAGGTGGGAATTAATCAAATTAAATTTGAAGACCGCATTGATGGGGAACAGATGGGGAATTAGTTTTTATGGAACATTCGGATGATGGAGCGGATGGTTTGCTACCCGGACAGGTTTACAAAGTCGTATTGCGTCTTGTGTAGTAGTTCGAATAAAGTCAAAGCCTGGTTTGTCTTCTTTTAAGTTGCTACCAAAAAATAAGACTTCAAAACTTGTTGGAAGGGGAGCTTGCCACAGAGTCAACTTCACTCGATAGGCGACTGTAGGATTATATCGGGAGCTATTTGAATGAAGTTCCCTGATCGACGGCACTAGATCGAAGGTATTTGAGCCAGAGACGCTTGGAACTAAAGCCTTAAACACCAACAGATGTGAAAAGACCACGGATTGGCTGGTGGATGGTAAGTTAAGCTTTGAAGCACTAAATTTGGAAAGATGTTGAACCTCAATAGACGAAAATATGTGCGGAGTGCCCCTATGGAGGATCCTTACTTACTTCCCTGTTCCTCCGGGCTGGAATCGAAGACTCTTCGTTCCATGTTCCATCAGCCATCTCAGACTAATAATGCGGGGATCCGCCTGGTATAAATTACTTAGCCTGCCTAGGAGTACCATTTTAAGGCATCCCACTCTATGGATGAAGTTCTAGACGCACCTTACCTCAACCCATCTAACTTTGAAACAGCCTTTTGCCGCTACCTCTAGACAGCATAAGGATTTGTGATTTTTCAATACGGTCCGTCCTCTCTCTGGCGCACATTTGATACTACAACAAAGGTTATAAGAAGCAAAGAAAAGCACGCCCTAATTGGAAGGAATTATAGACCACTAAGACAAAGACTCCCCATTTAAAGAGGGAGGCAGCGATAAAGCGTCTTTGTCTGTGGTTATATGAACTATATGAACTTTTTTTAGTACAAATTCAACTGTGCCAATAATTTTCTTTGTTTGTTTGTACCCCTTGCCCAAAAGACGATTTATCCTCATTACCATTCCTGCTTGGTATTCCACCACACACTTTGCAGTGACATTCTGTGAAACACATCGTTCATCTTACATCTTCTGCTGCGGATCCCGCTCCCAAAAAAATCCTATCTTCGATGTAACACATCTTGAAAGCCTTTAAACCTCCACATCGCATTGGTCCCTCTATATTTTCAAGTTCAAAGTTCCCCCCAGATCGCTATCCTATTCACAGTCCCGTCCATTCGGCCACAATCCGCACAACGATGGCAGAAGTCACGTAGCACACTTGCCAACCCCTTGAGTGCGATATCCCAATGAGTTTCTTGCTCTTTAGAACAAACTAACTCCCTGACAGACAGCCATTAGTTATGTATCCCGAGTCAAGTTAAATCACACAAAATGATGCCCCCTGAATAAACTATTCAACCCCAAAGTTTACTCAATCATTACTTTGACCAGAGGCAAACAGAAAACCGAAGGAAATTGCTTTCACGGACCGGACGGAATAGTCCTCGGCACAGTCCTCGGTGCCTGGCCTAGAACTCATACTCATTTGGGGGATGTTCGTACGTAACAGAGAAAAACCTACTGAGGCCAGATCTATTGAGGAATTTAAACTTAATTTTGTGTCGCAGAACAAGAAACATATAACATATCGCATACGATTCAGCCCGAGACTTTGGTCGTCGCCATTGCTCCTTCTATCCGTTTGCAGGGGAATTATAGAAAATTGCATTTTCCAACTGTGCACCAGCACAGGATTTCCATATTAAAATTTTTTTGGAATGTTGTCATCGCTTCGTTTTCTTTCGTTTTTGCTTTTACCGCGCCATGTTTCCTTCATATTCCCATGATAGGCGACAGTTTTTCTTTTTTTTTCTTCTTTTTGTAATTTTTCCCTGATGTCCTCTGGGGATGGCTCTGTTATGAGCCAGACCAATGTGTAAAAGGAGAACACCCTTTAAAAAAAAAATGAGATGAAAACGGAAAATGAATTTAAACGCCAGGGGCCACATTTAATTATTTTCATGGCGGAAAAAAAATATGAAGTCGTATGTTGGGCAAGTGTTGAAAGGACGGTTTTATTTTGATTTGAAAAGTTTTTTTTATTCAGGTGTTACATACATATGAAAATAATTTGAGTCGACTTTTTGTTTGAAAGAATATCTTTGAATTTGAATTCGAAAGAATGAGAGAGTAGTATTTATTTCAAACAATTGCTAAAAATTTGTAACCTTCAAAATTATTATTTTGTAAGGCACAATGGGTAATTTTGTCTGCGAAAAATTCGTCATTGTGGGTTCTAGCCTGGACACCACTAAATATGATTACCGCAATGAGTTCCTTTAAAATGTTAAATAAGTCGTTATTTCGATACTTTTTCATCGTAGGTGCTGTGTATTGGATTAGTTTGCATAAAAACGCCCTACACTTGACTCGCTGTTCTACTGACAGATTTAACTTGTCAAGCAGAGCCGTCAATCTATCTCATTCACTCGTTGTCGTAGTAAATTAATACTGCATTATTTGTATAACAACTGGTAACTTCGAAAGGCATGACAGCAACAATAATATTCGTTAAGGTAATCGGGTAACACACGCGCTAACCAGCGCTCCTGTCATTTTGCTCTTAGTTTCACTGTGGTGACACTGACTGAGTGTGTCCGAATTTAGGAAACGGCATGGATTAATTGAAATGGATAGCTTGATCATTCATTTCTCCTGCTTGCCTTTTTTTAAATTACACGTGAAGAAAATTTTCTCAAAATGTTTTTATATTTCCTGAACCAATCGCCATTGCTCATTTTCATAAATATTTTGGGGAATTATGCACTTATTCCTAAAAAATAATTACTATCCACATGTAACGAATAATTTCAAATTTATTAGATAAAATTCTATTAGCCCTGGTAGCAACTTTGCCACAGCGGAAGTGAGGTTTTTTTCAATCACAGCGTTTCATTTTAGTCTGGAAATTTCCCCAAAAGATATATAAAGTCCTAAATGCAAAAAAAAAAATAAACAATAACTTTAATATTTGACTAAATACCTACAATTTTGCAAATTCTTTATATAAAATTCAGTTACACAGTATTTTACATTAATTTTCGCACAAAGTCTATCACTAGAAACTTTGTTTCTGATATACGTGTTCGCATATAAGAACAACTCGGATAGATATAAGAAACATTTTTCTGCATTTACTTTCGTATTATAATTTGTATTTAATTTAATTGTTTAACTTTAATAACTAAACTTATTTAAAATTTTTGAAAATACACTGTTTTGAAATAAACAGGCAAAAAATGTTAATTCACCGCAAAATGCGAATTGAGGTATTTATCTTTAAAAGAAAGTTTATGAGTACAGTTTTCTGCAACTAGACTAAAATTAGCTCTAATTCAGCTTTAATTATTTGTTATAGATAATACTACGTTTCCACCGGAGATTAACTGCGAGATTAAGAAAAATGTCTGTAAATCCCGCATAAATCTCGGCATTTATCATACAAGAGTTAATCTTATGAAAAGGGAGATTACAAACAAATCTCGATTATCAACCAGGTTTACATGTACAGTCCGGTTTGTGAACACACTTTCCACAGCTCGAGATGTCAAAAATACAAAGCAAACAGAGCTGTATTTGGCATTGTGTCATAAAACAAAAACAATTTATTTCTGAGAGACTTCTCCTACCCAATGCAACCATGAAAACTTTTATTTTATTTTGTGGAATTAAATTATAAACCTAAAAAAAATTTTAGATTTCTGGATTTCTCATGTTTTATTACTTTAAACTTTTGAATTTTTTTCTTTTTTTCTTTTCAATTATCCCAATTTTGGCTTGTTCGATTTGACAGTAGTTGACAACATCTGGTGAAACGTCAAACTAAACTTGTGTTTTTTGGTGGAAAACACTCGCGATTAGTGTCCGGTGGAAGCGTAGTATTAGTTCTTAATCTCGTATTTATGAGATTTAAATTTGTATTTGTATGATAAATCTCGAGACTTATACATCTAGCAGCTAGATTCCGGTGGAAACTTAGCATCGTGGCTTGGCGCAAACTATTTTGAGCGTCCAGACCATATATAAAATAAATTAAACAGAAATGTTCACTAACGCCCTTTACGGGAGTGCACAATTTCCCCCATTTATTAATACGCTTATGTTTCAGAAGCAAACCTCTCATTAAAAGCCGCACAACATCTTGGTGTAGGAGCTACAAAACCGTCGGTTCTCCATCGGGCCATGTTTCAATTTCACAACAACCTCATAAGCAGCTCAATAAATTACCGAATCACGTCTTCAGACAGTTTTTGCCATATCTAGGTGAAAAACACAACATCCGTTTAAACTGGGGGTAACATAACATCTCATGTTTATGAAAACCCCCGCTTCCGCTGAAAACCTATAGTCTGCCTCAGCAGTCATGCGGACGCGCCAAGAGCTGTGCGGGTGCGAAAACGGCAGTCATCCACCGGAGGGCTTTTTAAAAATGCAATTTCCTTTGGAGGTAATGCAATGGCTCCTGAGACGGGACAAGTGTTGCTATAAAACAGCAGAAGACAGCGCGTTTAGTTTGCCGACCAGTGCTCCTTACGTGAAAGCCACCGTACTACCCTCGAGTTACCTAGTTTCGGTCCCGCACCGCGCGATGTAATTCATTTGTTGGCCAAGAATGCTAATACCGGATAGGAGTACTCCGAGAATCTTTTGTGCTCGTATACAATGAGGACTTGTTTTCCTCAAACTGTCTACGAGGACGAGCCGCAGTGCTCGATTGCTAGAGACGAGAGAGGAGTTGCCTTTTGCAAGTGTTCTTGCAGCAAATTAATAGCCACCTAGTTTTTAATGTCTACCAGCGGAAAAAATAACCTTCAGGCAGGACAAAAGGGAGTTTATATTTTTTTTGTCGGTTTTCATTTCACTCCCTACTGTCGGTGAATTCGAAAGCCTTTTTTTAATTCCACCCTCGTGGTTTTAATTATAGGTATGTGTGTCTGGAGGAGAAGTCGTTAACTTTCGTGCTGCCATCATTTTAATAATTGGCTAGAGTTACTTGTAATGCAATATGGGAATTTGTATGCTAAGGCTGGGTGGTATTTACGTCGCCTTGTGAACCATCTCCAGTGGCATAATTAAGCGATTTCGTCGAGAGACTGTCTCGACTTTGGACCCTGGGATGAAAGGAAAACATTTAGCAACGTCCTCCCATAAATGGTTCCCTATCCTTTCAACGATGTGACAGCCACGCCGGGATGGTACTCATCACCGAGGAGCAGTTCACTTTTACGACAAGTGGTAGACAAACCCTCCGGAGAATTATACGACAGAGCATTAAATGCACAATCCGGTGGCAGTTGCCATCAGTCGATCTCTCGATTTTACGACTGCAATATGGCAATCTCTTGATCTGGCCATTGTTCTCAGTGTGACTGCATTTTATAACGTGGATGGTACCGCCTACAGGTTGTTGGCGCTCAAGTGCCAATATCGGGACGAAACGCCCAACTTACAGAGCTAAATGCTGTATCTAAAATCGATAGTCCAAGTCGAGTTGGAGGGACTCACTCCCACTCCTTCCCTGAGTAGCGGGAACCAATTAAAGCTCATTGGGAGTGTTGACACGTTGAGGCAGTAAATCATGCTTAGTTGACCGATGGATAATCTTTTGCTCAAGACGACCTTCTTGTTGGCTACGTGTTTGCAGACTGAGATTTATGCTTATAGAGATTCGGTGCGTGCCAGGAGGGGTGACTTCACATGGGACTCTGTGTGCCGGAGCACATGTGGAATTGTTAATTTCGCAGGCGATATTTCATACGACAGGAGATTTCAACAATACAAAAACTGAAAACACTTTAATGGGCTTCAAGGATCACAGTAAGGCTTATTCTACTCGTCAGGTCTTCGAATCTGCTCATCCCTCAGCCCACGTACGGAGCACTCCGCGTGGTAATTAGGCAGAAACTGCCCGCCACCCGGTTCGAGTGAATGCCAAAATGTCCCATCGTATTCGAACGACACATCCCGAAAACGAACAGCGCGTAGTTGCGGCAGTCATGCCCCACATAGGGATGCTCGCTGTTCATGGAGTAGTTGAAATATTTGACGGCGGCCGCATGGCTGCAAACAACCCCACCTGCACACACACACAAGAGATTTCATGGGCGAATACTCAGTCGAAGTCGCTCCACGAAAAGGAACAGCACAATTAGTTTGCGGGTAGAAGTCTGCATGGCCCGATTTGGCCGACACTCCCAGCAACCCGCCAGATGTGTGAATGACCTGCACAAACTCACCATCACTCGGATCCAGGCGGTACAGGGTACCAATGTCGGTGGGCTCCGTAAACATCGGCCCGGCCGGATCCAATCCAATTATATGGTCAACTTCACCCCTCAGCCGTTGTCCGGTGAAGCCAGCAGCATGGGCACCCAGGCTGTACCCAGCCAGAGTAACTCTGCTGCGGTGGAAGAGTCCGGCCCTCTCCAGCGATTCGATTACCGAGGCCACAGTAAAGCCAACATCGAATACATTCAGGGCTGCACTCATGTAGCCCCTGCGCGAGTCTACGTTAATCCACAACGCACACGTTGATATGCTCGGAACTGGCCCACGCTATAGTCACATTTGCACGGAGTGGGAGAAAATTAGATTAGCTGTCAAAGTATCACTCACTTTTCAATATATCCAGCATCCAGATGTTGCTGCGGCTACGGATCTCCCAGCCGTGGATAAAGAAGCCCAGTTTGCCGCCCACATCGAGTCTTCTGAATCCGTCGGTGTCCTTCGGGTGGATGGCGAATATACTATCGCCACTACTGCAAGAGGACGGAGAGCTCAAATTGAGTTGTGTACACTTTTAACGACTTGAACATTCGAGTACATTGCCTTGCAATAGAACCGGATGCAGGGTTGACAAATGTGTTACAATCGTAACTTTTTAGTTACAATGGACTTTTAAAAAATACACAAAACAATCGCCCTGAAAAAGTTACACTCAAAGAGTATTTTTTATTTCAAATTTTTATTTATACTCATTGGCCGTTAGTAATATATTAGAGAGAACTTTTTGCATTCAATTTGGCTTTATGTTAGGAAATAGTTAGATTGAAGTCACCGATCCGGGGCAATTTTCAGAAATCTCAATATTTTCGCAGATTTGCATGTAACATGATTTTACTTATAACAATTACGCGTATGGAAAAGTGTTTCAATTACAATGGGAATGGATTTATATGAGTGCAAGTAAACAAAAAGTGTTTTTTTGCGGCCAGCTCAATACACACAGTGTCAGAAATTGTCTTTTGTTAAATTAATTCCATTTCTATGAAATGCTAGGTGGGACTAAGAGTTCACTGCCTACCAAAAGAGGACTTTAGATTCCATTTATTTTTCTATTCCTAAGGGCCAATGCATATTTAATACACTTCTTTTATATGTTATCCTTAATTAGTGCTTTTATCCAATATTCGGAAGATTCGTTTATAATGATAACGAAAACGATATACGAGTAAATGTTTTTGCAACTTTTGCATCTTACCAGATTTTTGAGTGAAATTGTTAATCCTTTCGGAAATGTTTTCAAAGTACATAATTGGAATTGAATGGAATTGAAAGTTCATTATTATGCAGATAATTTAATTTAATTTATTTATTTAACTACTAAACATTTAAGCCACAGTTAATCAATTACTAATAATTTAAAAAAAAAAAAAAGACAGTTATTTAAACATTATGTTACATTTCTTTTAAAATTTGTTTTAAATTTAATTTTGTTAGGTTGAAATCAATCATATGATTGAACTTATTAAAATCCTTCGTCAAGTTATTGATGGGGCCATTGCTTCCATAGTTACATCGAGACGTCCTTTGATATAAAAATATTGGATTCCTTGTTGCCCTCGGTCTAGTATTGATGTTTATAGAACTAAGAAAATAAGTGGAGCTTATGTTGCCAGTCAGGACACTAAATAAAAATAAAGCATTTGATTTTCCTCTCCGTTTTTCCAATGTCTGCATATTCAGCAAATTTAATCGACTTATTGTAGGAGGGAAGACGAACTTCGGGGTCCCAATGTAAATCGCGTAATGCAAAAAGAAGAAAATGTTTTTGAATGCTTTCAATTCTTGAAATTCCCGATTCGTAGCTCGGAGACCAAACAGGACTACAATATTCCAAAACAGGTTGGACTAGAGAACAGTATAGAAGTTTGGTGATATATGGGTCCTTAAAATCTTTTGAAAGACGTTTTATAAGTCCCAATGGGCTTCTTGCCTTACTGACAATGGAATCCAAATGGAGGTTAAAGTTGATTTGACACATTTCTTCAGATAAACAAGTCCAAAGTCGAATTGAGGGCTTTTAGTGAACTCACAATTTGATTTATTTAAAAATGAAAGTATTGTGATCGCAAATAAAGTGGGAGAACTTAATAGGTTTGACAAAGTACACTTCTTCAACTCTTAAGCTAAAAATTGGGCAAGTGCAAAGTATTGTTGAGCATATAAACATTTTTATCAAAACCGAAAATTTGGGGTTCGAAAGTTGCTTAAAGTACCTACATATTGTTATTGTTAAATTCGTGTGGAAAACGCAAGATGGCATCATTTAAACCAATTAAATTGCTCATGCATTTTGGATAAAGTTGTCTTACGCGGTTTTATATACATAACCTTAAGAAAACCAATGTATAAGATTGAATTAGTTTGCCTTTAAAATACATTTTTGTTCACATATCTCAAATATCATTTTCGAGAAAATTCAAATTTTGAAATTTCTGTGCAAAATAACAAATGGCTCAGAACTTTAAGCCCACAAACTCGCTGTAGGTCTAAGAAGCTGACGGACGAAATTGCCTTATATTACATAAAATGAATGAACATCTCGAAATCATTCGAAATTTTGTACGAAAATAAATTTCTCGTATACTTACTTACTTACTTACTTAGGTGGCGCTACAGTCCGGGGTGGACCTGGCCTCAACCAAAACGCCTCTCCAGTTAGCGCGATCTTTGGCTAACTGCCTCCAGTTGCGCACTCCAAGTTGGTTGAGGTCCCCTTCCACTTGCGCGCGCCACCTAAGGCGAGGTCTTCCTCTACTGCGTTGTCCCTCCGGGTTGGAGTCGAATACTCTTCGGGCCGGAGCGCTGGTGTCCATTCGCTCTACATGTCCTAGCCATCTTAGTCGACTGATGCGCACTTTTCTGACCAGGTCGATGTCGCTGTACAGCTCGTAGAGTTCGCTGTTAAATCTCCTCCTCCAAAGCCCGTCAACGCAAACGGGACCGAAAATCAGTCGAAGAATTTTTCGTTCAAAACGACCAAGGAGATCTTCATCCGCCTTTGATAGTGTCCATGATTCTGCGCCATAGAGTAGGACTGGGATGATGAGGGTCTTATATAGAATCTCCTTAGTGGTTCTTGACAAGGCCTTACTTCTCAATTGCCTTCTAAGGCCATAGAAACAGCGGTTGGCAAGTGTAATTCTTCGCTTGATTTCTGATGTGATGTCGTTGTCAGAATTTATAGCGGAGCCGAGGTAGACAAAGTCCCTAACTACCTCAAAATTATAGCTGTCTGTCGTGACGCTCTGACCGATTCGTCGATGTTGTGTGTCCCTTCTTGTTGACAGCATATATTTTGTTTTGCCCTCATTCACCACTAAACCCATTTTTGCCGCTTCTGTACTGATACTTGCAAACGCACCAGTGACAGCTCGCTGTGTTCTGCCAATGATGTCGATGTCGTCAGCGTATGCAAGTAGTTGCACAGACTTCTGGAAGATTGTGCCTCTGGTGTTGGCTTGTGAGTTTCGCACAATCTTCTCAAGAATGATGTTGAAGAAGTCACACGACAGCGCGTCACCTTGTCTAAATCCTTTTTTGACATCAAAGGTCTCGGTGAGATTGTTTCCGACCTTTATGGAGCAGCGAGCGTTCTCCATTGTCATTCTGCACAATCGGACGAGTTTGGCAGGGATGTCAAAACTAGACATGGCTCTATATAGCTCGTCTCTATAGATGCTGTCGTATGCGGCCTTAAAATCGATGAAAAGATGGTGGGTATCGATCTGCACTTCTTGGGTTTTCTCCAGGATCTGCCGTAGTGTGAATATTTGGTCGGTTGTGGACTTACCGGGCCTAAAACCGCACTGGTAGGGACCAATCAGATCGTTGACAAAAGGTTTCAGGCGTTCACACAGTATGGCAGACAGGATCTTGTATGCGATGTTAAGAAGACTGATACCTCTATAGTTGGCGCAGTTTAGAGGGTCTCCTTTCTTGTGGATCGGGCAAACGATACTGAGGTTCCATTCATCAGGCATACTTTCCTCCGACCAAATCTTGGAAATGAGCTGGTGTATGCTCTCTGCCAAGTCATCTCCCGCTGCTTTAAAAAGCTCGGCAGTCAAGCCATCTGGACCAGCAGCCTTGTTGGTCTTAAGCTTGGATATTGCTATCCTCACTTCGTTTTGGTCGGGTGGACGGAAGTCTTGGCTTTCATCGTCTAAGTTGAATGGTTCGTTCTGCCTGACAGCGGAATTTGGGTCGTCCTCGCCGTTTAACAGTTTGCAGAAATGGTTTTTCCATATCCTCAGTACCGACTGTGACTCTACCACAAGGTTTCCTTGTTCGTCTCTACAGGTCTCTGTTCGGGTCTTGTTGCGATGACACGTTCTTTTTACCCTTTGGTAAAACTTCCGAACATTGTTCCTGGAGTAGCACCTCTCTATTTCCTCGATCGCGCGCTTCTCATGCTCTTTCTTTTTCTTCCGGAGAAGCCGATGTTCTTCCCTCCTCTTTTGCTCGTAGAGCTCACGAGCTGCTCTCGTCCTTCTGTGCAGCGCCGCTTTGTATGCGATTTGTTTTGCTGCATGTGCTTGCCGGCATTCTTCATCAAACCAGGGGTTTCGCGAGGGTGGTCGTGTGAAACCCAGCACATCGGTTGCGGCGTTTCTGATGGCTTCTTGGCATCTATGCCACTGGTCTTCAGCACTTGATGCTGGCTGCATAGGACTTCTCGAGAGGTTGAGGGATACGCGATCGGCAAAGGTTCTGGCGGTTTGTTGCGATTGTAGCCGTTCAACGTTAAATCTCCTCACAGTATTTCCTCGTTGTTGTGGCGTTTGAGATACCCGCATACGTACCTTGGCTACAACAAGGTAGTGGTCCGAGTCTATGTTGGCCGCTCGGAAAGTTCGGACATCTAGAACACTGGAGGAGTGCCTTACGTCGATCGCAACATGATCAATTTGGTTGACGGTTTGATGATCTGGCGACCGCCATGTTCCTTTGTGGATATTGAGGTGAGGAAACCGTGTGCTAGCTATAGTAACATTACGCCCCGCTGCGAAGTCAATTAGCCTAAGTCCGTTCCCGGACGTGGTGTCGTGTAGGCTGTGCTTCCCGATTGTGCTACCAAAGATGTCCTCCTTTCCTATTTTGGCGTTAAAATCACCTAAGACAATCTTAACGTCATACTTAGGACATTGCTCATACGTTTTGTCGAGGAGCTCGTAGAAACACTCTTTGGCAGCATCGTCTTTTTCTTCTGTGGGGGCGTGAGCGCATATTAGGCTGATGTTGGCGAATTTAGCCTTGATGCGGATTGTTGTAAGGCGTTCACTAACGTGTCGAAAGCTCAAGACTTCTTGCCTAAGTCTGCCGCTTACAACGAATCCGCATCCAAATAGACGCTGCTTTTGTTCCCTATAGCAATCACCGTAGTAAATGTCACAGGTTTTCATCCTTCTTTTGCCCGGCCCATCCCACCGCACTTCCTGGATGGCGGTGATATCTGCTTTGTAGCAGTCTAGGGCCTCCGCTAATTGTTCGGCTGCACGCGGCCAGTTCAGGGTGCGAACATTCCACGTGCAGATACGAACGTCGTTGTCCTTTTTCCGTTTTCCAGGGTCGTCAACAGTGAATCCGTCCTTATCCGAGGCTTTTGGTTGCTTCGCAACAGTTTTCTTTTTCCGTGGTTGGGTAGTTAGCCCCACGCACAACCCCCAACTTGGAGGACCAGGCCCTAGCTTGACCCTAGGACAACGGGTCGGATATTCCGTTGTCAGTAACCCACTTCGGGGATATGAGTGCTGCCGTTGGCCCGTAAAGGGGTTCATCCGCCACCATCCCTATTTCAGCACCCTGACTAGTGCTGAAAATTCCTTACTGACCTTAGCTCCAAATACGTCAGAGTAGCTCACGTAAGGTATCTGCCATCTTGACTGTTGGCACCACCGTTGATCCAACCTTGCGGATTCATTCGCTGTATGTCCTCTTTCTGAGGGGCTCATGTAAGACCTCTGAGACTCGATCAGGCAGTCATTCCGACAGAGCATTATAGTGTTGCTATTTTCTTCGTGCTCAACACTCGCGCTTATAAGTTTAGCAAGTCAAGTCCGGGTGGACAAGACCAGTATCCGGTGGCTACCACGGGGAGGTAAAA
The DNA here is from genome assembly GCA_951230905.1 of Cheilosia variabilis. Lineage (NCBI taxonomy): Eukaryota > Metazoa > Arthropoda > Insecta > Diptera > Syrphidae > Cheilosia > Cheilosia variabilis. Next base: position 58,856,914 of record OX579677.1, on the reverse strand, counting down.
TAAGCACAATTGATGTGTATGAAAACAGTTGCAACAGCTGGGCATCGCCAGGTTGATGCCAATCAGTGTCTACCCTATTCATACAACACCCAACCACTAATTTCTAAAAATTAATAAAAATAAAATTTCTCGTATACGGAAATAAAAAATACAATTGAGTCCGAAAAAGTACAATCGGAACTAAGATTTGCTTGCAGTCCACACCATTCATTTTTCATCCCTGACCGGATGTCGTTGGCCATTGATGATGCCGAGATGCGGCTATCAAGAACAGTTGCTTGGAAGTAGCGAACAATACTGAATGTTCGTGCGGAGTCACGGTTACGGGCAACGTTGCCACTTTGCTGCAATAGCAGTACATCTACTGCACTTTTTGCACAAAATAAATCTACTGCCACTAAATCCAATCTACTGCACTTTTTTGTTTGATAAACATTCACTTTAACAGCTGTACAAAGACCAACAGCTGTACAAAAACCATGCATAAAAATAACCCCTGTAAAGAAACTCTAAACGAAGCCAACTAATTGTAAACTTACTGTATAAAAAAACATTAAAGTGATAATTAATATAGTTTTAAGCAATTGATCTTTGTTTTTTTTTTTCTATAACAAAAAATCTACTGCGGAAAGATAGAATCTACTGAATTTTTTTAATGATCTACTGCGCTCCTCTCTTATTGAAGTGGCAACGCTGGTTACGGGATGTCGGTTGTGCGTGTGCCGAATGAGCAAAGAGAAACAGCAACATGAACTGCCCTATCATTTTAACTGTGTTCGACTAACTTTCCGTCGGATACGTATATTCAAAGCGGATTGATGGTGGTGCAAGTGCGTTACTGTGACAAGAGTGTTTACAGTGTTTACACACATGTGTTGCGTTACGAGAGAGCGGGGAGGCGAATGCGTTATGCGGGTGCAGTTACACAATCCAAATCCAAATCCAAACATCGGAACCAGGTCAAAATGGTGGTTGCATTTCATAAATGTTTTCACTGTCACATATTTTTTCTTTCGGCGAGGGAGCCGAGTGAAATGTTGTTTTTCTCATACGCATTTCGGTTTTAAGACTAGTTGATCAAACCGAAAGTGAATATAAAGAGTCTGTCCCGAAGGCGAGGTGTGTCTTTTAGAGGTGGAAAGATTTCGTAATCAGTGTCATAGTGGGTTGTGGCGATTATTGCAAGAAGAAGCAGCTTTGAAGGTCCACCTTTCACTGTCGCTATAGGTATACGAACGCGCTGACTAGTCAACTTGAATTATTTTTGTCATTGACATACTATACATGGAATGCTAGTGAAATGTCAGTTCCGTACAAGCTCTACCCAAAAAATTACGCCAACATAACTAGCGTTCTTGGTTTAAAGCGAATAAAAAGTGTAACTAAATGCCAACCATCTTGGATTTCTCCATCGAATGCTAGTGACACCTATTGGGTGTTAGTAGATTTGCTAAGAAAAACGGTTGCAACTCAAATTGTTGCGGAATGTTCTACAATAGATGTCGCATCGAAAAATTTGTAGTTTAAATTGTTAATAATAGATGGAACCAAAAAAGATTGAACTGCCCATAAATAGGGTAGTTCGCGACAACGTCAGTGTCAAATTGGTTAAGAGGAAAAAACCAATTGACAGCTAAAAAACTTGCAGGAAAACAAAACAGATTTTACATGGCTGTAGCAAAGTTATGTTAGGAGTTTACTGAAAAAACATTGTGGAATTGAGAAATGATGTTTATAAAATGTATTTGGTGAAAGCTGAGAAGTTAAAGTAATGAAAAAATGTGCTTTTTAAGAATATTTGAACAAGGCACTGCTCTGGCCTTATTAATCGGCTTTTTGAACGTTTGAACGAAAAAGATATCCCATCTGTGAAAGGATAGGCTTCGCGAAACACTATTGCACAGTTTTCGTAAATTTATGGCGAATGAGTTTATTTTTGCTGTTTTACGTAATTTTTTTTTTTTTCGTGGAAGTATTATGCAAAATCACTTTTGCATATACATACTCGTATTTCAATCAACAATGTTTTCTGGGCAGTTTTACAAATTTTCAAAACTATGTTTTGGATAAATTCAAAACTCTGGAAGCAAATATGGGACAAGTGAGCTATTGCATAAACTTCTTTCCATGTTTAACTTATAACACGAAATGTATTCTAAACTTTTCTCTGTCTAAATTAATTTTAAAAAAGTTATTTTTTAAATCCTCAACCTACTTTATTTCTGCTTTTTATAATTTGTTTACAATTTTGTCCGCTCTGATCCAAGAGCGCTGGCGCTAATGTTGGAACCAACGTAAAGCTGGCTGCCAGCAGTCCATATATAATAAGTCTATGGTTTTTGTACGGTTTATTTTGAATTTTGACACTTGACACTTGACACTTCAATGTGAACTGAGTATGCAGGCAGGATTTTATTGACCAGATTTGTCGGCTACCCATCCGTTAACGTCAACTGATAAAGTTGTTCATGTGGCCAATTTAGGCCAATAAAAACTGAAATACATCAAGTCAGACAGCTGTCAAACTTACTAGACTAGAAATCCGAACGTCCCCAATGACTTCCGGCTGTCATTGGCTATCATCCATTCCATTCCTTTTGATGATTGACATCTTTGACTGCCCTTCTGGAACCGTATATCTCTAGTGACATTCCGACTCTACGATCCGCAGTCTTTTGGTAAACAAATAACAGTTTTTTAAGGTTTTTCTTTGCTATAGACAACCTGCAGCAATAATCCATTTAAGGGAAGAGTGCAAGGTAAACATATATGCAGAGAGCTAAGTCGATATCAAAGCTTACACCGGTTCTTATTTTACGTCCTAAATTGTACAGCAATTGTTAGGCTGAAAAGTTTTAAGTTTTTAAGTTTTTTTAGGGCACACTGTCATATGAAGGGAAATTACACTGTGACTGCTTAGAAAGGCTCTTCTTCGGCCTTTTTTGGATCAGAACCATATCAACAAACACTTTGGTTGAAATTGTAGCTAGAAGGTGCGTGGTTTACTTCTTGGCAAGGAAAAGAACAGAAATGCCTCCCCAAAAAGAATATATCGGTTTCGGATACTGGCAGAATTCAATTGTTTACACAATTACGTACTCAAAAGAGCCTGAGCATAAATAAGAACTGTTGCTTAAAGCAGGTATACTTCAAACAAAAAGGCCTTAGATAATCATTTTTAACCTTTACACTAAATATTTTGTAGGTCACAATATGCAATTTTTTATGAAAAATGTTGCCATTGTGAGCTCGAAAAATTTAGAGTGGACACTAAAAATTATAATGAGTATCGCGGAAAGTGTTTGTCTACATTTTCTGTCTGGAGGCACTGCGCTTTCAACCTCTACGATCCCGGGCTTCCAGTAACCAATACCAAGCACTCGGGCATCGGCTATGGCTTGGTCTTTGAAATCTGAGTTCGGTCTTGCTTGTCGTCTCGAACCTGGGAGTGTGATAGCAAAATAACTAACAAGCTAATGATATTCAAGAACTTCCCGCAATTGGTAAAACCTTTAAGTTGGCTTCTTACCACAAACCTCGTAGGCTTAGTGGATGGGTAGACCGGACATGCCAACCATAGAAACTCAACGACTAGGTGGCAACTTAAATACAACAACAGTCGGTCGCTAAGTTCAACCCATATTACACCTTTGTGTGCCTCACTATTCCCACATAAATCGTCCCTCTTCTAATTAATTACGCAATCCTCTGTCAGTATTCGAAGTCAAAATAAATCCTCAGTGTCACATCCCCTACTCCATTACTGACTATCATTAGTTTGCAGTTCGGGTTCTTCATTTGAAAATTGTAGAAATAATACAAAAACTTTTAGTCCTTGATGCTTCATAGCGGTATTAAAAGTGTTTATCTTTCCGCTCTATGCGACTTCTGTGGAGGGTCCTCTGTCTGCGTATTACGTTGAACTTTGTTCATCTCAAGTAAAACTTTGATTGCTTCTCGCAATTAATAACTTGTCCCCTAATGAGGAGCTGGAAGTGAGTTATCATTTGGTGTGGACAATTCTCGAACCTCCCACTAGTTGCTGCAAACATGAACAGTTACTCCTTTCAAATATGTATACCTACAGTCTCTGATGGTTACACGTTGAATAGAGGGATTGTTTGAGAGATTTCCACCTATGCGTCTAGATATGAAAGCCCTTTGAAGTTCAAAGCAATGCCTAATTATCTTACTGAGAGTTGTAAGCCTGTTTTTGAATTCAAAATCTGATTTCAGCGCCTTCAGGGTGTTATGTTCTTAGTCCCACTTAACTGATGATGTATAGAAAGTGTTTCATCATGCTCATGCTCATACCTGAGAACAAGTTCAAACTTTAAGGGATACCTTACCCATGTTTGCGAAGATAACAAAATAAATACATTCCCTCCCGACACCGATGGGAAAGTATTGAACGGTCAATTCGAATCCCTGGGCCGAGCCAATAAGTTGCAAAGAGAAAAGAAAAACCATAGGCAGCCAAAGGAAGGACAAGAAAAATTTAGAAAGAGCTCATGATTTATATTGGCCTCCTCGCAAAGTTTCCTGTTTGTCTGTTTTGTTTTTGCTTTGTTTTGTTATTCCACTTCATAAGGGATGAAGGCAAACAATTATAAACAAGCGAACACCCGTACGCCGTACGTGCTTGATAACTTTCAGAAACATAGACAAATATTTTTTTTCTTCTTCCCTCTGCCAAAGGTGGGGGGAAAGTGTGAAGATGGGAAAACACTTTTGAAGAAGTATGATATAGGGAAAGAGATATCGGCAAACACACGTATACCTTTATGGAGAAGTTCGAACTCATAAAATAATAAATAACGTGCTGCTTATGCTTTTCAAGTTTTCCGGCAAGGATTTATCATTCTTAATCAGCAAGTCTACTTTATTTCGAATATAAAGCCATTTCTACAAGTGATTAAGTGATGAAGTTCTATCGGCGAGATTGGAAAGATGTTAATAAGTTTTTTTCGGTTTTAAAATCCATCCAAGTATTTTTAGTAATTTATTATACGGATCTTTGAAGAAATATCTTTATTCTAACAACCAGTTTGCCGTATATTTTACGATTTATTTCATGGTTACCCAGCTATAGCCTTAATGACAAACAGCTTTGGAAGGGAGAAAGTTGAAGCTGTCTGCAATGTTTCCCTACGAACCATTCACTTGTCAGTTGTTTATAAAAGAAAATAATATTTTTGTGTGCCAGAATCAATGTTGGCGCAGTTTTTTAAAAATGTAATAAATGGAAAAAAATGTAACAAACTGAAAAAAAAAATTAATAATAAAAACATAGTTTTTCAACTAAAAAAAAATCTTTATTAGTAACTCTTTATCACATTTCGAAGTAGATTTCAATTTCAATTTCACAAACTTTATTTACCACGAGATGTAGAACATTCAACTCAGTCAACGGCAACGCGGCGAGACAGAAAAAATATTGTTGTATTTTCTCGTTCCCTCCTATTCCTGTTCCCACTCGCAGTTTGGCGTTTTGCACAACTTAACACACAATTGTGCTCTGTGTAAACAAACATATTCATGGACAGAAATTGGAAGAAGTTTGTTCGAAAGAAAAAAGTGCTGCCAGTTCGACTTTTCAATATTTTTTAACGAGAAAAACAAAAAAAGATTTAAATGGGAAAAAGTGTAACAAAGCGAACAAAAAAGTAACATTGTTACAAAATTATAAAATAATTAAAAAGTGTAACACTTTTGTTACACTTGTATCATTGTGGCAACGCTGGCCAGAATAGTGCTGTAGAAGTACGCTTTCTGTATTGCTCGGAAGCACGGAACTTAAAAGGCATTTTTAGGCACAAAATTTGTCGTGTATAATTTCTGTCCCGTTTGCATTGACTGGCTTTGGAAAAAAAAACTCAACCGCGAACTTTACGACATATACAACGAGGAGTGTTGCCATATGGCAAAAAATAATTCTGCACTGCAGATTTCTATGGAAAAATCTAACCTCGTAAAATTTTTTTTATTTATAACAATAACAAACAAAAAAGAGCTGTATACGAAAATGATAGCACTGTGCAAAAAATGTTGAAATTCGTTTTTTAAAAGAACGAAATGTAATTCGACTTCATTAATTATTATAATCGACATAATCACTACTGAATGTACTAACAGAGACATGTTTGTATTCCAAAAACGCGCACTCTTAAATAGAATATTTTTTCCGGTAGCCCCGTTTTCTGTAAGGGGATTGTTTTCGATAACATCCCTGTTTAAAATGCTGTCTTCAACTCCCTCATAGTCATATTCACAATCACTACTGAATGTAGTTTCAACTGGAAATGGTTGTAGACTTTCTACAGCATATTGGTTATAAATTTGACAAATTCAGATCCGTACATTTGACAACATATATTGACAACGATAATTTTTGAAAATTTTTTTCTAAAATAAAAGCCAACTCTGTAAAACTTACAATTAACTGTGAATTTGAACGCATTTGCTGTTTACTATACAAATAATCAATTAATTGTAAATTTGAAATGTTGAAAAATTTACAGTGCAGATCATCAATTATTGATGACTCCCAAGAATTTTGCACTTCCATCCCAACTACGAACTGTATCCCAGTTCCGATTCAATGGTGACATTTGCCTTTCATCGAACATATCTAAAGTGTTTGGAATAATAGCAGACACAAGTGTCAAATAATAGCAGTGTGAAAATGACACAGGTGTCATGTTGAGTCACAATTGCGAAATTTGTATGAAAAATATAGCCACGAAACTAAAAACGTTTATTTTTAAGGCCCAGAGAGTACACATACATCGATTCGACACACCCATAGAGCGGTCCCAATTCTGAAATTCCCAAAAGCAATTCCCATGTGTTATAAGTAACCCGAAATATCTATTTAACTGACTTCATTTATCTAGTCCAACTTGAGTCCTTCCTACGAACAATACACAACAAAACCAAACAATATCTTTTATGCCGTGCCATTGAACCGGTGTTATGTCCTTCCATTCCATCAATCCCCATAAATTGAGTAAAGAAGGAACAATGTGTTCCCTCTTCCGCCCATTTGGGTTGGTGTGAGAAATTGGAAATATCTCTTCTCTATTCTTTTCAAAACAAAAACTCATAATGACAAAATGGGAAATGGCAAGAAAAACGCTTCAATTCCGATTATTCCTTTGGGATGCTGGCCGCATTCTTTGCCGGCACCGCACTTACCTTCCCAATCGCAATCGAGTTATCTCATTCTTTGGTTACAAATGTTTGACATTTGCAAAACGTTTCGCTTTGACTGTATAAGGACGGATAAGTTCTGCGTCTAATTTTAAAGGACCAGAAAATACAATTTGGCCAAAGTCCAAAAACATCTGGACACGGAAGAGTTGTCGGCAAGAACATTTTAATTAATTTTGCATTCCTAGCTTCCATTTGAACTAAAGCCGTTTGGCACTATATAGATGAGCGAGTGGTGGGCGTAGTTACAGACATTGCCCATGAAATACTCTCTTCCTTGATGAGATATCGTCGGCTGTCGAAGTTAACCCTTTTTGGACGAGAAATTTCCAAATGACGGTCTAAGTCGACAAAAACGACGAGTTCCTCGATGCAAATGGAAACATTTTTCTTGTGTGAAGCGCTTTCGGGGATCTTACTGTGCCGGTCCTCGGTCGGTGTGTTATTAATTTTCGGAGATTGGATGTTTTTGTTGAGTACCGGATTTTGTGGCAGAGATTGTAATAATGCGGGGGGTATTATATTCTCACCGCAATGTAGGTAGGGCTTGGGCTCTTATGAAAGGATTAATTATACAGGAGGCTATATAAAACTGTAAATGGAATAAAATGGGATAAGCATTAGGAAATAGTTTTGCATATGATTCTGTTGAAAGGGGCCATGTTTCCTATCTCATCTGATCTCATTGAAAGTACCCATATAAGGTATGGGGTAAGGAATACCTAGAAGATGAATTAATGAGTTGTAGTAGCCACACTGGAACTATATTGTGAAAGGTCTAGCAATGTAAGTAAAAGTGCAGAAGCGGCTCATATTTTCAAAGTATAGACAACTAGCGAAGGACATTTTTAAACAGAAAGAAATGCCATCAATTTTGGGGACTATTGCAGGCGAAAACTCTCACGAGATGTTGGACAGGCTTATGCGTTATGCCTCTTTAGTTGATAAAAATGAAGACATCTCCATTTCACAAGGGAAAAGATGCTGAGATTACATACCTACATCAGTATTTCATTCGAACAGATAATGATGCTATCAGCTGGATTTACAACATCGCGCAAGCGCATTTTCACACAAGATGGAACAGAGAGATCCGTTTGTCCGCAGCCAGTACTGATAGTACAGGCGTAAGAATGAGATCACAAATCAAACGCCTAAATTGGCATGGATGTTCTACCCATAATTATAGATATAAAAACGGAAATAAACACAAGCTTTGACGACCAGTATTTCTGCAATCACTTGAAAATAGTAATAAATAGACTGACAGCTTTCCTACGTCTCCCCGATTTCCATCGCAATTTTTTCAATACTACCCCCTCCCTCCCGCTCTCAATTGCACTGTCTGTGGTGAATACGTGTAAAGCAGCAAAAACCAAAAATTTTAATAGGGGGGAGCGGGGAGGTGTTATAAACCACTCAGCACCAGCAGTGTTCCTACATCGTGGTATCTTTACCTTTTTGAGGGAATTTCGATTTTCGAAAAACTTTCCGTGCGTAAAAGGAAAAAACATAAAAATTGTGGGAATATCAATAATCTGACAGAAAAACATTTAAACTACATTTCACCATGAATATCAACGCACTAAATGTACATAAAAAGAAGATTTGCCTTTAGCAACAATTTCTTGTACCAAAAATAGTCATTATCTTTAATGTGAATTTCTTTCCGAAAAATATTTTTTTTTGAAAAGTACAATGTTTTTTTTCATATAAAATAATAATTTGAGTTTAGTGAAAAGAATAAAAAATTAACACGCTTCGTGGGAAAAATAAAGAGAGAGTGCTAAGAACGTTAAATCTAACTGTGAGAGAATATGTATTTGTTGCAGCGTTGCCAGTTTGGGGGTTTTCCCCCCAGATCTAGGGGTTTTTTTGACCGACGGGGAGAAATTATTTAGGGGGAAATCTGGGGGTTTTTTTAATTGTAATTGCGTTCAATTATTTTTTTCTTCTCACTAAAAAGTGTCGTAAGTGAACATTAAAAGCTATAATAAAGCAACACCAACAAACCAAATAAATTCATGTTCCATTTATGTCAATTCCATTCCAACGCATTCCAATATTCATTGGTGCAAGGATATTGATAAACCCCTATCTAAAGCTACATACATCACACACTATTGCATTTGCGAAGAGTTCACAATCATATGAGAAGCAATAAATAGAGCGAGACTTTCTTTGTATTGTGTCTCTTGCCAAAACCAATTTGTGAATGTTCTTGGATCGGGATGTATCAATTTTACCCCTTCCGATCAAATGATCAAAATGTTCATGAGCAGATGTACAAAAACAAAGATTAAGACAACGAGAACTATATTTTAGGACTTATTTATGAAAGTTGATTATTTTTACTTATTAGCTAAGTTTTTCTAATTAAATCTTGAAATCTGAATTCACTTCCTTTTTTTTTTTAAATACGTATACATTAAAAAATCTTTTTAGTTCTTTAAACTCGTGTCTTTGTATTTAATCCTAAGTTTACATACATAATTTGAAAAAGAAATTGGGGTTTTTTTTTAGAAAATAGCTAAATCTGGGGGTTTTTCAGATTTGTCTGGGGGGAAATATTTCAACCGTCTGGCAACGCTGATTTGTTGAGTTTCTGTCAGCTAATGGATGCGTTCTGAGGGGGACGTTTAAGTATCTAGTTTAGTAAGTCTGACAGCTCTCTCACAAGATGAAACTCGGCTCTGATTGGGGGAAATCGGTCGTGAGAGCATATGTTTCAGTTGACGTTTATGGAGGGGTAGCCGACGAATCTAGTCGAGAAATTCGTGACTAAGTTGACAGTTCTCATATATGGCTGACGTAGAAAAAGTGACGTTCCCGACCAATCTAGTTTTTGCGTTCAGGTTACATCTCGTCCAGACCAATCTAGTCGACTTAAGATAACTAGATTCTTGAATGTGCCCAGTTTAAATTCGTTGTTTTATTTCACCACGAAAACATGTATTTCACAAAATTTGTAATAGCGAATGTAGGTAATCGACATAAATAAATAAAGGAAGGAATAAAGTGTGAAAGATTGATTCGTTGAAATAAAATAAGATATTTTTGTTCCTATAATTATTGTTTCTGTTTTCGTTTGTTGCTTTTTTTTAAATTATTATTATAATTACCTATTTACATGAAAACTAAAATCACGTTGAAAAATGATGACTGCACATTTATTATTGTTTCTTCCCATAATTATTTAGCCAAATCAGTCTTAATGTTTCATTTTGCACGAGACGGGACAGAGAGATCCGCTTGTCCGCAGTCAATGCTAATAAACATAGACAAACTATACAGTATTGTCTCTGCTAATAAAGGCGTAATAATGAGATCACAAATCGGACGCCTAAAGTGTCATGGATGTTTATACCCATAATTATAGATACGTAAAACGGAAACAAACACAAGTTCCGGCGAACAGCATCTCTACAATCACTTGAAAACATTTCTATTTCTGATTTAAAACGTGTGAAATAAGAGTGGTTATTAGTTTCAATAAATTAAAACAACAATACATCAATCAGTTATACGAAATAAATAAATAATTTTCTGTTCGTCACTTCCGGAAGACATTTTATTTTATAGGAAATCGAAATTTCTTAAGCCATCGCTATAAAATATCAACATGCTGAACTTGAACATAATTCCTACCACGTAACCAATATGGCCGACCAAAATAAATGTCACGTATTTTTACGTGTTGCAGTGCTGTCCCTTTCAGTCATTTTTCTTCCGTGTTAGTGCGTGATGTTGTAAATCCAGCAATAAGTTGCTTTCAGCAACATTTTAAGCGAAGTTATTTGGCACGTCTGAGTCTTAAAAGACCCTTAGTAAAATTAAATCGTCTACCACAGGCTCACAGTTTTTCATCCTGTGACTACATGTGAAAAGAAACTTTGTGGGTTTCACAATGAGCTCCCCGCCTCATAAAGTGCAAGTGTAAGCAATGATAGCCACAAATATTTTCACTCGTAGTGACTCCGCAGCCTGGTTGTAGGTTAGGGAAAGACTATCACCTTTTTTTCGAATTCGACCGTTTAAACAGTGACTTTTAATCAGTAACCGCGTTTTGACGTGCCGTGAAAATTTCATAGGAACATCCTCATTCTCATCATAATTCTTAGTGCCCCGCCTGTCTATTAAAAGAGCCTTGGGTGTAGAATGCATATAGATTTTTCGACACCCACTCTTTAACAGAATAGAGCAGAATTCTTACACAAATAAAGGGCAGATGTGGCACTCAATTCAACCATCTCATCCGTCCATCTAATGACACTTTATCCACAGTCTGGGAAGCCCGGAACTAAAAACACGTTTAATGTGAACACCTTTAACCACACTTCCTTCCTTCACAGCGACATAAAAATAAATTACAAGTTCTCCAACGCGGATGCGAGAAAAATGCAAATTCACTTACAAAGTTGCAACAAAGACATGAAAAGGTGCACACCATGTTCTTGCATATGTGCTGGCAGGCAACTTCCTCCACTTAATCCCATCATATCTACGGACACGGGACACACATTAGGACCGCGCGCATGTTGTGGAATCTAATTAGAGACCAACAATGTGCAGGAGCTAATGCGACCTTACGCTTACGTCCCCCTTAAAATCCCAGTTGGTGTAAAGCAACTCATAACAAGTTCATACACCCTTCCTGTGTGTCCTGCTTGCAGTGCCCACATTGACCGCATTAACTCATCCACATGCAGCCTTGATGATAACTTTCTTTCACAGACACTCAAGCGGAATATTTCACCAAATGTTACCCACTTCAAGTTGCGTCAGGACTACTCCACCAGGATGTTTATGTTTAACTTTTCACGAATTTATTCATCTTCTCAATGCGAACGTCTTCTTAGGTAAACAACTGCCGTAGTAAATCGTCTTGTGCTTCAGTTTCCGCACGCTTTAATATTTACCAGCACATCTCAGTAGGTATGGAGCCTTGTGCTTGCTTTCATTGGGCAAACATTTAATTTGGCAATACTGGGTTTTAAATTACACAGAAGACAAACTTAAACTATGTACATAGTTGTGGAGTTAATTGAGCACTTTTTCGGGTGCACTTTAGGCAGATAATCCAGCGACTCCTTTCCATTCTGCACACATATACGTACAGTTAATAGTGTTATGAATATCCTGTTGTGCATGCCACGACAGAGGGATGCCATTAGAATTAAGTGGAAGCCATCAATAACGTCACCGCCACCCAGTGCATCCTATACACAGGCACAGCGCGGGGCAATAGCGAGCGGATGCAGAAATTCGATTATGTGCATGAATCCTTCTTAAAACCATTTCCAAGGGATGGCTTTCTGTGGACTATATCATAGAGGTTGCCATCCAGCCGCTAATGCATGTCGTTTCCAGAGAAGACGAGCGCCCGCCAGGTGTGGGCTGAAGTTTCCCTGTATAGATAGCGTTTCGGTGAAATAAGTTGAACAGTAGTGGCTTCAATTTAATTACTGTCTGCCATTCGGACGATACCGACGGCAAAATCAGATGGGCTGAAGCAAGTTACTTCTGGACAAAGTTAGTTGGATATCTTGTTGCAGGAGGGTGGCTGGTATTTCACAGAAACCAGGTCACAAATTCAGTGGTCCTCGCCTGGAGTTCGTTGGTATGTACTCGTACGTTTCGGAGCCGAAAACAATTTTTAAAATTTGACAAGTGAGCTAATAGGTTATGTTGAAGTCAGAGATAATTGCAGTTAGGCCGGATCGCCTGATCTCTGACAGTGCCTTTTGTGAGTGGCATTTTGACATTTACCAAAGTTTTCAGAGAGAATGGCTTAAGGAGTGGAGACGACGGAGATCTCTAAGTGCTCCATCATAATAATATAATGACGACGATTTTTGAAAAATGCTTTGTTTTCGCGCCTTTTTGTAGCATTGGCGACTTATTGACATAAAATATACTCAAAACTGTTGAGAAACTCCCAATGCCCATACAAAGTGAAGCTTTTTTTGTTAAATATTCCCTTCGTCCCATTGACTTATTATTTATATGGACTGCTAATAGACAACTTCGCGTTGGTTCCAACATAAGCGCTAGCTCTCGTGGTTCGGAGCGGAATAAATTGGAAACTCACATCAGACGTTTCCATTTCGTTGCAGATAGTTTTGCATAAGACTGTGTTATTGCGATTAATTAAATAAAGATTTAAAATTAAAAAATGAAGTGTTGGTATAAATTAATTCGTAATAGGTACATGGGGAGCCCATAAAGTAATTTACGATGAGAATGGGAAGGCAATAAAGTGGGAGTATATTGAAAAATTGGTCAATTTTCAACATAAACTTGGGCTTCACTTTCCAAACAATTTAAATGACAAACATATTAACTGGCATTCTAAAATCATGAATGTGAGTTTTGCTGCTCAGACTTTGAGTGAAAGCACCGCAAATTCTCAGCCTTTCCTCTTGAATAGTGGAGACTGAGTTTGTGGGATGTGATGCAACAATTCTGTTCATTAGAACAATAAACAATATTTTTGATTGCTTAAACACAAAGTCAAAGTTTGGGTGCAAATTTCAAAAAGGGTTAAATAAAGAGAACAAAGAACAAATTTTTTATTTCTTTGATATCGCAATAAAATATCTTAGCGGCTTAACAATAAATAACCGACAAATCGTAAAAAGCAGAAATAATGTGGGTTTTTATGGGCTTTATTATTTGCATGCGGAATTTAAAAATAACTTTTTTAAAATTCTCATGTACTTGAATGTGATATTCTTGACAATCATAAGTATTTATTGATCAGAAATGTGATTGAAATATACGCCAAAGTGTTATTACATCATATTTCTAAAATTAATAATGAAAAGCAACATAAAAAAATTAATTCGCAATAAATATACGAAAATTGTGCAATTTATGGGACAATGAAAAACATTTTTTTATTTAAATTTTGTTGGTTCCATCTAATTATTAATTATTTAAACTAGCACAATTTCGAGATGACATCTATTGTTAACAATGCCGCAACAATTTGAATTTCAACCGTTTCACTTGGCAAACCCACTCACGCCCAATAGGTGGCTCTAGCATTCTATGGAGAAATCCAAGATGGTTGTCATTTTGTTTAACTTATTTTTCGCTTAGAACCACGAGCGCTAGTTATGTTGGCATCATTTTCAGGGCAGAGATTCTATGGAAGTGACATTTCACTCAGAGACAATACTGAGACCACCAACTCCGGCCGATTTCCCGTTACTTACCCTACAAGCTATATTTTTATGGAGTGTTCACGTTTGGTGCGCTAGTATTCTTACATAGAAAATCGTATTGACAAATGTCACGAAACTTCAAAAATGCTGCTCACCAACACACTCCCATGAGATATGAGACACTTCCGCTGTGGGCAAAGTTGCTGGCAGAGTTCATAGAATTTTATCCGTTTAATTTGAAATTGTTCGTTACGTGTGGATAATATTTTTTTTTAGGAATAAGTGCACATTTGCTTAAAATGTTCATGAAAAATTAACAATGTAGATTGATTTAGGGAAAATGAAAACATTTGGAGCAAATTATCTTCATTATTTAAGACAAATTTACACACGAAATCGAAGTTAATGATATCCAAAAGCGGAAAATACGCAACCATGTTTGTCCTAATACATAGAACATCCCCTTTAGGAAGTTTAATTAGCCAAACAAATCGAAATATTCGCCTTTTAACAATTTATAATAACTAACCAATGGCGTTCAGTAATGAAAAAATGTGGTATTCCCGAACTCTTTCACATTTCCCCACGGTTGCCGAGGTTGGCAGCATTTATTTTTGCATTTTTTGTATGTTTTTGCATGTCACACGGATTCTTTTTTGACATAACACCGATAGGAAAACAAAATAGCGAAACTGAAAAAAAAACTGAGGGGGCCAGCGGCAAGAGGATTGTGAGTTGGGGGTCTCAGTATGGTTTGTCTATGATTTCACTAGCAGTCCATATAAATATAATAAGTCAGTGGCAAAAACATACAGAAAATACAAAAAAAATGCTGCCAACCGCAAGGGAATGTGAAAGAGTTCGGGAATATCACGTTTTAACTTTACTGAATGCTACTGGTTAGTTACTATATATTTTTAAAAGGCGAATAATTTGATTTGGTTGCCTAAAAAAACTAAATAAAAGAGATGTTCTATATACTTCTCAATTCAGTCGGCTGGATACAGCATTAAAAGGGAAATCCTCCAAGCTCATCCCAAAGATTAAAGGGAAAGGCTGTAAATTGATGCGCCAAGATCCAATTTATATCTTTATCTCCTGTAATATGTAATTTTTTTCGTTTGAAATATGTTTTTACAAAAAATCAGATGCCAGGATTTCCAGTTAACTACTCAACAACTATCCCCAGTCCTGCCTTTCAGACGCTTTAGAGTCAGTTTTAGTCCTTTTTTGAACGTCTGGACTGCGGACTCATCTTTTTGCAAATCAGTGAATTCGGGCGCCTTTTAAAAATGTATGACTTTTTTGCTATATGTAATTCAAAACTGTTTTAGTTGAATTCGTAAGAATTTGTTTACCTGAATTTTAATAACAATTATACCGCTAATACATCACAGTGTGTTTCTTTGCAAAAGAAAAGAATATATTAAGATCGGAATTGGAGTTGTTTTTTCATCCGGGACTCTTTCCAAAAATGATCGAAGGTAACACTGACCCTCGCATTTATAAAAAAAAATTCAAGTTAGGTAGTAAGTTAACAGATGTCAGTAGCCAGTTGATAACTTTTACGCAGCCTTTATAAACACGGGGGCTAACTCTTTAGCTAAAAAAAAAAAAAATATATACAACGTTGTTGCAAAGATCAACAAACTTTCTTTCACCTATTCTAAGTGATCACTACGCAATTCCTGATAGTTTTGACCCAGTAAAACTTGATTGCTTTAACTTGTACCATTAATCAAGTAAAAAGTTCAACCTGGTGAAAACTTTGCAAGCCCTACAGCGCTCTTAAGGAATTTAACGACAAAAATAGCAAACTTTCGACACAGTGTCTATCCAAATCGAATTTGCATTAACAGCATACCCCCAGCAAACTGTTTCGCTCACTCGCTGATCCTTGTTAACTACAAATTACGTGCAAAGGAAACAATTTTCCAACGAAAACAATAAATTTACCTTAAATTTCCGGTGAAAAGTGATTACAAACAACAGTATTGCCGGCGCCACTGTGTGTTGCCACCACAGCGTGAGCGTGAGGTGTTCGCACGTCCGACCCACACATACACACAGTTCTTTCGCATTCGAAAATTGGTATTTTTCGACGCAAAAACTCAATGATGGCCAAAAGCACTTTCGCAGTTGTAGGTATAGTTCCTCCTACTGTAGTGAGGGAAAGGTGGAAGGAGCAAAAATAGAAAACTTGAAAACTCACTCCGACTAAAAGCGGCGCTTCTTCTTCGCTTGTTGAACGTTTGTTATTTTATTATTTTTCCCTTTTTTTTGCATGAAGATTTTTCAATTTGCTTAGTTCCTCGGTACCGGTCGATCGCCGCCCTTCAATTGGTCAAAGGAATACAGGCTGCCATGGCTATGGGACTGGGAGTCTACAAAAAGCCAGAATGTTGAAATATGAGTTTGGAAAGTTTCCAAACGGCTTTTCTGCTCGTTCGAAACTGATACTTGGGTGTTTCGCTTCATCCCCCTTGTTCGGTGTGCAAATCCAATGCAGGACGGCCCATAGTCCGATAGATAGAGTGGAAAGGATGAGAAATGTTCTCACACCAATACCAGATGATTGAAGGCTTTTTTAGTTATTTGCTTGCTTGCGGTTTTTCTTTGCACTCAGCCCCAAGGAGCACATAAGGGCTGGCCATGAATGGGGGTTAAACTCCTTGTGGCTTGTTTTACAAGTTGTTAACTGTTAAAGGATTTCTTTTGGTCTATACGGTTACGTAGCGTTTTTCGTTTCGGCTTACACTTGAGCATCTGACAGCACAAATTACTTGTGTTTAATTATTTAATTTAATTTTTTTTTTGGCGGTGCGTTGGGATACATTTCTCATTGAAGAAGAAAAGTGCCCAGAATGGTGATGAGTGAGTTCGGTCGGCTTTTTTGCTTAAGTGAAACTTTGCCGGAACATGCTGCAAAAGTTTCAAAGTAACGAGGCTTCTTGTGGTTAAAACTTGGTTTTTATTGTGTGGACTTAAGTTGAGAAAATACGATAAGTTTTCTGTTTATCAGGTATGACCGAGGTTTGAAGACAATATTTGACAGCAGAAGGCCTAAAAAAACATGGTAAATTCTTAAACGAAATGTTTACATGTTGTGTCCATGCAAATTTAAAGTTTCGTAAAAGGTTTGTTCAAACAGTTCAGTGGAAGATGTTCGGGAGGTCAGGTCTCTAGTCCAAAAAGAATTTGAAAAAAAATACACGGTAAACATTTTACTCGCATTCTCTTTGTGGCTCCTTTATCCCAAATATTTGCGTCACCCTGCAAAGTCTAAATTTGACCACCGGTAGCTCCCAATCCGGATGATGGATGGATCGAATCAAAACCATCTTAGCGTCGAATACCATTTATCGAATAATTATAGCGACGAGGATCACCGATCACTTCTAACCAAACGGCTTTCTTTCGCAACGAATTTTAAGGAACTCTTCCTTCTGTTTAATACGTTATGGTATATCGTGGAGCCTTTTGATGAAACTTGTTTGTCACACAGAATGGGCACCTGATTATTCACAGTAGTGGCGTAAATTCAATCCAAACTTAGTGTACCACTTGGTAACCAGTTTTATTTGATTAAAGACTATAAAGTGATCCTGATGTTAACACGTATCATCAACACCTCCTGTTAGAAATGTATATCGAAAGTATATGTAGACAATGGTGTCTACTGAAATAAATTGTTATACAGTCGAGCCCATCTAAGTTAAACTGAATACCTCTACTTGTTTGTTTATTTCTTGCGCACCATTTTTTTAAGAAAAGAAAGCTCCATTATCGATTTGCACTTTTATAGGTGTAACGAAAAAAAGAGACAGCTAGTGAGGACTATCGCAGTCTACTCAGTATACAGAGGGCAGTATTAATGAAGCCGTTACATGGGGCAGATCCTCTTTACCTTAGAATACCTTTAAACTGTTTAATTGAATCCTACTTATTTATAAATAAAATAATCTGTGTTGAATAAGTTAAACTTATTTTTTTATAATTTAACCCCTGTAATTGGAACAGACTTGCTTATTTATTTGTTTTATTTAATCACTGCTATTCGAGTTAGACAAAATTGCTACAAAAATTGTGTTCTCTCATTAGAAATGTGAAACAAATATTTGCTCTGCCTTTATAAGTGAGACTGAAATAAATGTCCCCTTAGATTCCTATTAACCAAGTTTGACTGTAGTTTCGGACAGGAAAAATGCATAGCATTTATTGCTACCATAGAAAATCAATTTTTTAATCGACGAAATTAATCTTTAAACTTACTGATCGCATTTGGGGGCTACCAGGTTCGAATCCCGAAAAAACCCAAATTCCAACTAATGTTTTTTTCCGCTGCGCCATCTCTCGCGAACGTCTGACAAACATCCGAGAGTATACCTGTCATGAAGGAGCTTCTCAATTAGCCGTTTGGACCCGGCATAAAATTGTAGATCCCTTCCATTCGTCCCAAAAATTAATACTCAAACGAAACGAATAGTTGTGAGAAGCTAGGCCTAGGGTCCCTACAAACCTGTTACGCCGTTTTGGCTCAGAAAATAATGGGCGCATTTGGATATATTTACACGAAATTTAAGAGGGCACATGGTTTAACACAAGGCTACTTATATATTTTAGGAGGCTTTGAGACAAAATCCTCAAGGCTTGAAATGTTAAGAGGTAACTGAGGTAGGAAGTCCCTAAAACAACATTTTTAAAATACACGGCCTAGTTTTTGAAAAAGTGAGTGAATGCTTGTGAAATACTTATATGAAATACGAATTTTGGCCGACATTATTTAAGTCATTACAGTAAGAGATATTTTTTTTTAATAAGTTACCTCTGTTGACATTACCAGACAAAAACTGACTACTGGCTCTATGAATGAGCACGTATAATATTCAATTGTTAGAGCCTTTTTCGTGTTTTGGAAAGATGTACTTCAAAATGCACTGCCATCGAACCTAAGTTACGCTAACCTTAATTTTAAAATTTCGTCAAAAACGTACCTTGGAAAAATAGCGAATTTCTAGAATTTGCTACCTTTTCTTCTTAAAAGATTTTATTCAACATTTTTTATGTAACCGCGCTCAATTTTTATCTTTAGTTTAGTGGCTCCATCTTGGAGTGGATTTTATAGCTTGAACCAGCTGCACTTTATAAGGAAACATCTTCAATTGGACTAAATTCCAATAAAACCATCTGCGCGACAAGTTGTGGTGACACTTTCCTGCACTTGCTGAACGTTATTTAAGTCACTGCGAGAGGTTTGCAGGATCGCGGAAGGTCAGAACATGCACAATCAGACCATTTATCGGGAGCAATGACGGTCCAGATTTAACATTCAATTAAAGGCGACATGTGCGTCCCGTTTGAATGACTGACCATTGATTTAACGACTTTCGTTCATAGTTTACTCGTGGATAATTCGCCAATCTGGTCTTCATTACAAAAGTCTGGAAAAGAGTTCCGTTTCTTTGCCAGTATTATTTTTCCTTTCGGCATCCCTCTAAGCTGAATTTTAGAAGAGCCCCCAAATGCAGCTGTTATTTTCATATATTTGGCTTCAATTTCAATTGTTATCCCACTTAAATAAGCACCCTGTACATCGTGTTTGCCATTTCAAACATAATTCAAAAGTTACACGCTGCACATGCACACCCTAATGGCCTACAGTCTTCAAGTATCCAAATAATGGTTTTAACTTTAAGCCATTCGGCACACTGCAACTGACCGCACACACGCATACATTGAAACGTTGAGGCACTCCTCCCTAACCACATTCACCTAACAAATGACTTTATAATGGTAGCATAATAGCTGTTTGTTAGATCCCCTAGGGAAGATAAGAACGACGTGAAAGGAGAAAAAAAATTGAATATCTCAGCACACTTCTGCCGAACCGAAAATGCGCTAAGAACGAAAGGGATATACCCCCAGGAAGAATGTGCTAAAAATGCATTTTTCTCATTACAAATTCCGGTTAGGGCATCGAGAGTCTTTCGTCCTCATCCTGCTATTATCATCGAAGTCGCCGCAGCCCTCTATACAAAAGGTGGTGATAGAAATCCTCCCATCCCGAAGCTATTTTGCGAGTAAATTCTTTAAATTCCCCTCAACGTGTTTGCTCAGAGCGGGATTATGGGAAATATCCTTCAAGCTGGATGTTAAAAGGTTCCACATCAGGAAGTGGCGAATTATTTACATTAATGTGTCCTGATCTTTAATTCCCTTGGGGTTGTAGATTTTGCAACCTTTTTTAAAAATGATTCCCAGGTACGCATCTGCTTAATAATTTGAAAATCCTTTCAATCCCAATAAGGCGGCATACATTATGCCGAAAGTTTATCAAAAAGGATATGCCTGACAACAAAAAAAAACAGTTTACTTATACCTGCGGCTATAAAGGGCACACTCACTAGAGCGAGACTTCCTTCGGAAGCGATTCAATGTTTTGGGATGATGGTTTTTGTCGGCTTCTGCGGCAGGAAAAGTGATTTCGATTTTTGGTTTCCGATAATTTTGTAAAAGTAGAAATTCAAGTCAAAACAACTGGAATGAGGCAATCTACTGGAACTTTTATTAGCTTCACTTGTTAGTTGTAAGTTGTAAGTTGTAAGTTGTAAGTTATCCATGTCCATTTTGTGGGGAGAAAGGTTGGGAGACACCCCATTCTCTAGTGGATTTCCTCCTGAATCTCCTCCTCATCATTGTCTTCATCAGTCATCTCCGTTTTGCGTCGGCCCGAGTCCCAGATCACATTGAAATCCAAATTGCACTCGTCGGCAAGCTTCTGCACTGTGGCGCGCTCGATTAAGCCCCTGCTACTCCAAGTGGGGTCTTTCAAAGCCAGCTCTCGAAGAGCACCGACAGCCTCGACGTATTGCTTAACATTGGCCAACGCTTTGACCAGCATCGCCAAAATGTCCGCATGGCGAATTGGAGGTATCTCCGGTTTAACTAAAGAAAAACAGACTTAGCTCGTGAAAAAACGATAAACCCCGAACTCACTTAGCATATTCCTGCAGCCCGCTACAACCGACTGGTTCTCGCCGTTCTCCAGGGCTGCCTGAATGTCCAACACATACTTCACCTCGACGATAGTTTTCTGCAGGTTATCCGACGCTCGCTGAGAATGCGGAACCTTGACCAAGCACTTTGCGGCCTCGTGCATCGCCTTGAGAGCCTTCTCGTAGTCCCTAAACTCATCGATCTCCACCTGGGCGCAGGTGGCATAGAAATTGGCCAACGAATCAAACGCCTGACCCTTCGAGTAGAATGTGACAATGTTCTTGAGAACCTTCTGATCCCGCTGCCAATTGAGGGCTTGCAGATAGTTGGCCGCCATAATGTACACCTCCCTCTGGCGGGACATGTTTGCGAAGAAAACGATCTTGTCCGTATCACCGGATTTGAGCAGACTCTTCATGGCGCGAACTTTGTCCCCAGCCTGGGTGAACTTCTTGGTGGCCGAGTGGTAGTCACCCTGTTCCTGCAGCAGCTCGCCCAACTGTGTGAGAATTCGGGCTCGAGTTTCATCATCGAGCTCGGTCTTGGCCGGTGTCAACATCTCGGCCAGGGTTTCAGTGATGGGTACTCCCTTTTCATGGCAAATACGTATCGCGCGCTCTAATTGTTTGGTTTTAGCCAGTAGCTGCACGGCCTTTTGGTGCTGCTCGATGCTTGTAAAGAACTCCGCGCATTGGTTAATCAGTTCCGGATCGGACTCGGCAGTCAGCTCTGAAGCGATGACTTGCAGGATATCTGGTTGCTCGGAGGCAAAGGCCATCTCAAGGGCCTTGTGCAGCATGCCCGAGCGGTGGTATAGCTCGACAGCTCTTTTGTACGATCCGACCTCTTCGAAGTACGCTGCTGCGGTGGCCTTCTCGCGCTGACGGGCTGAGCTCGCTACAGTCCACAGCTCGTCCTGCATGTCGTTCTCTTTGCATATACGGATGGCGTTGCTGTAGGTTTGAGCGCGTGTGTAAAACTGAATGGCTTCTTGGTGCTTGCCTATGTTCTCGTAATGGCGCGCTAAATGGTAGCACGCGGCTCGATCCCCTGATTGGCGCGCTATGACGTCCGCTTTTGCGATCTGACCCAAATAGCAGAGAATCTTCACCTAGAATTAGAAGAAGGAGAACGTGGTTAGTCAAGGGCGCTGATATACTGCGATTAGCTGGGACATTAACCTGCGAGAACCAATCTTCCGCCTTCTGATAGACACTGAATGCACCGTCCATGTCGCCGGTACTCTCGATGTACTGGCCCCACCACTTCAGCATTTTCGGGTCCTTGGCTGTTTGCATGTATTTCTGGAGAGTGCGGGAGTTCAAAGAAAGGCTTAAGTGGATATAGCAACTACAAATCTTTTATCGGAATCTATAGTGACAGATAATTTGTGCGGATGGAGGGAGAGGGATCAATATTGCTACCTTCATCACAGCTGGATGATCCAACAGCATTTGTGTGACATTTTGCACCGGATTCTGGCTTTTCTCGAAGAACTCAATGGCCTGACTGATATCGCCCTTCTCCTTGAGCTGTTCCCCCTTCTGAAAGTATGTGTTCTTCAGATGCACCCTGTCGCCCTTCTCCGCGATTTCCAAAGCCTGCAAAAGAGAAGCTTATTTAATAATAAAAATCTCCCAATACACCTCCCACCGACCTCATCAATACATCCACAGCTCTGCAACAACTTGTTCAACAAATCAAATCGTCCGCATCTCTTGTACAACTCTTGCGCCTCTTCGATCATTCCTAGTTCAACAGCGAGCACCGCCACCTTCGCATCATTCTCCAAGTCATCATCATCCATTGCCTGTCGTATCGCTCTCACCGACCGGGCTTTCTTCAAATGGCCCAAGCACACCTTGGCCACGTCCATCCGCCCTGTTTGTACGCACATCTTCGCCAGATTAGTCCAAACAACTTCCGATTGTATCGAACGGATGCATCTGAAAAGCCGCTGTCACAGTCACACGGACAAGACAATTATAAAGTGCTTACCGATAGGCCAGGTCCATGTTGCCCTCGGCCACATTCAGACTGAAATTCAAAACCATTTTGCGTGTGTTCTCGTCGCAGTTCTCCAGACCGATAAAGTCCTGCAGGGAGCGCTTCTTCACCACACTGATATCTAGAGTTATCTGGGAGACACAGAGAAGTGATTAATCTTCGTTTCCGACAGCTACGGTCGCCGAAGAAAATAAATGCGCCCTACACGTACACACATGCAGGCCACACAAAGCATTACCACATTCGGTGCACATAAATTGACTAATTGCTCTCCAGATGCTAGATTAACCAGCTGCAGCAATTTAAGGGTGCATTTATCTGCAGCGTGGAACATAACAACTGCTTGCGTCTCACAGTAGTCCACTGTGCTGGCTGTCCTTGGTGGTGCTGACGATAGTAATGGCCCCACTGCAACATTCGATTCGACAATTCCTACCCCAGCTCCTGGTGCAGGAGTTGCTTGTTGTTGTGGTTGAAGCTCCTTCCTGCGTTGATGATGCTGTGGTTTCTGTGCTATTGAACGTGCTTCGATAGCCAGCAAACGACTATCATCGGTATCCCAAAAGAAGACGATTGGTAATCTGAACGAGTGCGAAAGGAGAAAATTCCTAATATCTGTGTGTGGCTGGTCGGGGATGATTCTCACCTTGGTACCGACTCCCCAGTGTCATTCATGAAATCGTAATGTCTCATTATATCCCTCTCGAAGTCCCAGCAGTACAATCGGCCATCGGGCATGAGACTTTCGTTGGCAATCACGACGGCCAGGTGACTACCCACAGCATTGCATTTAGCCAGGATTACCTCGCCAAAGTTCTCGAATAAATCATAGCCAGACTTTGGGTGGATCAGTGGTTTGGGGTCGTGGCGTGTCACATCGAATACCTTGATGTAGCCATTCATTGTGAAGACTGTCAGGTAATGGCTAGTTAAGTCACAGCCGATTATTTTGCCTGTGGTCGACGAAATGGCCATGTAATGAGGTGATTAATTGTCGTAATGGAGAGTCTATTGATATGTTGCTTCAACCTCAAGAATTAATTGTCCCATAAAGGATGGTTATCCGGATTAGGAATAGGATAGTGAATGATAGTGGGTGGCATTGAAATTGGGTAAATTGCTTAAAGCTGTTCAGGGTTTGTGTGACTTTTGTCACAATCATCAAGAGATTATGCTGTCGTATTTAAATTTAAATGAACATGTCCCAAATGGATCCATTTGTTTAATTGAGATTTTCTATTATTGGAAAAGACCTACAATTACGGTTGAAGTAAAGAAGCTTTCTCATATGACAGTTATGCTGTCTGTTTTTTGACAGACCCTAGTTATCTGGACTGAACGAAAAATCTAGATTGATCGGGAACGTCACTTTTCACCACATATGCGAACTGTCAACTTAGTACTTAAGGCACCAAGTGACAAAGAACAGAAACAGGAATAGAAACTGAAACAGAACAGAAAGTTTTTTCGTTCTGTAGTAAATTCTGGTTCTGTTTACGTTGCTCGCTCAGCTACACAAAACTAAAACAGAAACAGACCCATAAAAACATGTCAATGTCGCAAAATATTGGGTGACGGTCATTATACATTATTTGGTGATTTCTCACGAAATCTATTATACTCTCCTCTTCGTCTACTAAAAACTTTTTTTTCCATTTTTCGTTTGTTATTCATACGTGGTCATCACAATATACAATAGTACGATGCGAAACAAACAGCCAGATGACAGATGCAGAAAAATGCAAGCAAAAAAAAACGAGTGTGCTTTAGACCACACGGCTGAAGTAAAACTTCTTTAGCTCCATCCATAATTCTATATGATTGAATGTAGTGTTATAATATCGTGGGATTTATCCCTTTTTGTGGTAATTGCGATGTCCGAAAAGCCTTCCGTGGGATAAAAACCGTTTTAGTAAATCGTCTTTTATTACAATTTTCTAGTACCAAAAAATATTCATGTGTTACAATCTGCGGCTGGCTGTGCCGCTAACACTGATTGTAAATATATACTCGCAAACGAAATACTGACTGAGATATTATATACACTGGCTATGAGAGGAAGAGAAAAAGAAAATGTATGCGCGCACTGCTGTCTCTTGCTCCTACAGTGTGATACAGACAAAAGGGCAAAAAAAAAAAATCAAATCATTTTTTTTAATTTTTAAAATAATTGCTTGCTTAAAAAAAAAACTTTTATAAAACACAAGACTTTTCAATTCAATGAGGAACGTAGTAGGAACTTTGTCAGTCTTTAAACAACTAAACAACGTTCTGCACAAAATTACCAGCTGCTAGAAGGCTTGGGATCATCTACCATTTTCGATCCTTTTTCCTTTTAACAAAACTTTAACAAATTAGAGTCTTATGTCTGTATATAAATAATATGATTAATTAACCTATCCATATCTCAAAGTAGTTATAAACAGAAACAGAAAATATTTCGAAGTTAACCATCTGTCAAAAAAAGATAATGAGTGCATTCGGTAAATTTTTGAATAATGAATAAAGCAGGTTTATATGGATGGTGATATGCAAATAATGCAATGCGTTCACTCAGAAACAGTAAGGTAGCATTTAAATGAGTTGATATCGATTTCGCATTCTTGGTACATCTGCTCAAAAAGTTACCATAACCAGATAAAAATTACCAAATTACCGAAACTCAAAAAATAAAAAAAATACCAAAGTGGCAACCGTGGAATGGGCGTGACCTGTGTCTGCATATACGAAAAATAACTGGTTATGAAAGAAACAGAGAAAGAAAATGTGTGCGGTGCGCAGTGGCGGCTCCAGCCAAACTAGCGGCCTGTGCAAGATTTACAGAAAGGGCCCTTTTTTCATATTTGCACACATGAATAAGTCTTTTCCACATCAACCAGGAGATTTTATTTTGAGATTTTTGAACTAGATTCTTTTGTTAAATGTAAGTGCATGTGCAAGGAATATACCTACATGAAAAGGGTGGAATATTTTGAGATTATGTAGGTAAGAAGTGAGCTTGCATAGGTCTAGTGGAATTTTTTATTTTGCGATATTTTGAGTTAGATTCTCCTTGAAGTTGCAACATTGCAAGTGATGTGAGTTAATGTGCAAGAAATAATTCAGCACAAGTGTGATGATGGATGTTGTTATTTTGGGCTTATTTGAACAAGCTTTTTCTTTAAAATGCAAATGACAGTATTTGTTCACGCAAGATAAAATTAATATTTCTTTCCTAGCAATGCGCCCCCAGAAGTTGGCGCCCTGTGCATTTGCACATCTTGCACATATGGTTGGTTTGGCCCTGGCGGTGCGAGGTGAGGTGAGGTGCGACTCTCTTGCTCCTACAGTGTAATACAGACAATAGGCATGCACTGCAGTGATCGCAGACTTTAGAGGCAGGTTATCCCACGGTTATACCCAAAACATACCTTAATACAAAAATATAAATTTAGGTACATCTTAAACATTGTTAAAACGCTACAAAATGGAACATAAAATTGCATTCGGCATTAAAATGAAAATAATATTCAACATCAAATAAATATCTTATGAATTATTTGAAACTTTATCTCGGTTTCAAGTCTCATTATTCTTGATTTTTCATACAAAAATGACACAGAAATTTGATTTGAGAATGAGGAAAGGCTTTTTTGCATACATTCCAATGCTTCCAAAATAAATTTTGAATGACATTTTTCTATACATGAAATTTAATTTGATCGTAGGTTGACTAATTTGTTTTATTCTCAATGAAATGAGCAATTGGGAACAAAATTTTATCAAAAAGTAAAATCCCTTTCTTTTTGTACTATGAGGTTTGAAAAAGTCTTTGTCCCTTTTAGCTTATTATAAGTGAGAAAATCCCGCAAAAAGGGATAAATACCCCGATCTTGGATCACTGCTGCACTGTGGGCTGTGGCTTAGATATATGAAACTCTCTCTCTTTCTATCTTCACTAACTCATATCTGCCTCTCAAGTCCCGTTTGCAACTTCCGTAACGTTTTCGTGACGCGTTCACCAGCTTACCCCCCAAGTCAAGCCCGCCTAAAGAAGTTATACTTCAAAAACCTCTCCCCCAATATAAATTGGCATTTCAACAATCAGAAACAATCAATGTAGACTTGTTTACGTTCTGTCGTCAAACAGCCATTTTTCTGTTCTGTTTTGATGTTCTGTTCCCAAATTCTTTTTCTGTTGCAAATGTATGGGATTCTGTTTCTGTTCCTGTTTCTGTTCTTTGTCACTTGGTACCTTTAGTCACGAATTTCTTGACTACGTTCGTCGGCTACCCCTCCATAAATGGCAACTGAAACGGCTGTTCATATGACCGATCTAAGCCGATCAAAACAGAGAAACATCAAGTCAGCCAGCTGTCAGACTTACTAAACTTGAACTTTTCTTTTCTGCAAGATTTCTGATCGAAAGTGTTCAGTAGGAATTATGGAAGCGTTAGGGAAATATTCAGCCGGTTATGACTACTAAAAAGGGGTTATTCCCGAGACAATGAAAGGCCATAATGGTGGATGAATATGACACCGAAATAAAGATCCATTAAATAAACAGATGTTATATATCGAAAATTAAAAAAAAATTAACATTCAGGGAGCGGAAATGGCCGTGTTCTATTGACCGCCAGACGTCAGGTTTTACCAGGTTTTACCAGGAATTCAGAACAACAATACGAAATCAAGTTTTTCGCCAGCGTCAATGTTCAATTTTCTTCATTTCACCTGTTAATTGCAAGTGACGAAATCGGTAAGGTAGTAAAAAAAGTAATGGTGTATTGTACCAGATGAACGACCTTATTATTATAGCAGATACTGTGTCATTTCACTACAGATATTTTTGACAGCTTTATATACCTACCTATGAAATACAAGTATTCTTATGTGACAACTGACAAGTGAGGAGAAAAACTCAAAGAGCATTTATAATGTCGTTTTCCATTTGGCAAAAAGAAGCGTCCGGAAGAGTCCGGAATCGAAAAAATCACTCCTGAAACCGTTCCATTGGCACAAAAAATATACTCTTCTGGTGATTCTGAGGAGAGAATTTCGCTTCTCGATTTGAAGTCAGAATCCACTCAAGAAGCACTCACACAAGTGTAATTTACGTATTTTATACAAGTCAGCTGGCAGCGCAAGTTTATTTTTTGGCATTTCACCAATACTTTTGTGGATTCTTTCAGAAGCAGTTTTGTTCTTCCATTGGATTTCAGAATGAGTGGATCCCCGAGTGAGACCAATGGAAAACTACATAAGATTGCGTTTACCACTGGGTGCACTTAAATAAAAAAGAACCAATTGGACCAACGCACTTGCCTTCGCTATCATTCGATTGAATCTCATTCAAAATCACTCCCCCAATGGAGTAGATTTTCACATCAGTCGACGTCAGGCAAAAGATGTTCTGGTCATGCATATACAGCGCCAAGCAATCGCAATTAAAGGTCTGCATCAATCGTATTGTTAGTCCATTTCCCGAATCCAGTATCGGCGTTGTGTTGGCAACGCTATAATCAGTTGAAGACGATGTTTCTAGTACGATTTTCCCAATCCTATACGCAACAATAGTTCGACCATTACTCATAACCAAGTGCTGCTCGGACATTGCCAGTGTTGTGATCGAGATATCAGCATGTACCACGGTCGATTTGCCGGTCGAGTGCTCCACATAGATCTGATTAGCGCTCCGTTGAACCGCCCAAATGTCGCGTGTATGGCATGAAATCAAGGGTTGTTCCTATGGCAACACAAAAGAAAGTCTTGATGCTATTTTCCAATTTATTTCACCCTATCACGCATTCTCACCTTCAACACGTAGACATTTGATATGCAATTAATCATGATGCACGGTTTGGCCATCTCGTTTACGCCCCAAAAGCACTGCTTGATTGCACCCCGTACTGTTGATATATTGTTCAATTGCCACGAATTTTCCGGTGCATTGACAAAGTAATTAACAGTTCGCTTCCAGGTGTACAAGTTGCCTTGATTGGTGCCGGCGCACAGTGTCTGATTGTCTGGACAGTAGGCGATGCAGGTGAATACTTCGTTTACGGATTGGCTTTGGTGGCGCTGATGTTGGTGGTGATGGGGTTTCTGGTATTTTTGTACATAGCTGGAAGTGGCAGATGTGGATTCACCGCCTGCTGCGTTTGCACCTGTTGATGATGAGGTTGACCCCGGCGAAGTGACTGTTGACCTGTCTGTTCGATATATGATGGCAGCGCAAAAAGTGGTTTAAGTAACGTTTTCACAGATGAACGATGACGCGAATTGGAGCGCAACAAATGCGTAAAAAAAAACAGGGAATGTTACTGATGAACGTTGGGGAAAGATAATGGATCTTACCTGAAGTGGGAAGATCCATTTTTAATAAGAAGTTGTCACTGGTGTCAATGTCCCAAACGCGGATGGAGAAGTCACCTTAGAATGTAAATAGTTATATTAACAAATGTTCGTACTGCATAAATTCCCGCAACCTTTTGACAGTTACATTATTTATTTGTTTGGACTGCAATTTGTGAAATGTCATACTTATTGCATATTTCTGTGTCGAAATCAAATTCCCTCTTGCCCTTTTTAGATTGGGTTCAGAGCAAAGCCACATTTTGACACATGTCAAAATGATAAATCTACAAATCCACCACAAATCATTACACCGAAACACTATAACTATAGCCCTTAACTTTGAACAGTAAAAAGAGTTATCGTACAAAGGCTTAATCACCGCCTTTAACGACATCTCCCTCATTAGTTTCTTTGCCTACTGCAGTTTCCGGTTCTCGAAATCAAATCAATACATTTATGTAAATAACAAAGCGAAAAATGATTTGCTAGTGAGAATGACGTTAATTTAGTTGGAAAAGACACTCACCTGTTATAATGGCCAAACAGCTGCCGGCCCACGAGATGGCGCCATTATTGCCTGGTATTTTCCCGCTCAGTTTAACACGATCCAATTCTGTAAGGGTTCCCGTCGATTCGGCAAGAAAATGAGTAACTGTCATGTCCTCCATCAAACAAACAATAGCATCCCTGTAAAGTACGAAACTTGATTATTCTGAAACAATTCAGACATGTCATCTATAAACTCACCTTTTGGGATGCCATAGCACTTGTGTAACTGGCACTGTGTTGTTCTTCAACACCTCCGAGCAGGTTCCGCCTTGATTCAAGTAGTAAATGATGCCAGATTGAGTACCAACATAGAAACAGTGATTATCCTTTACACCGGAATGTGTTAGATTCCTCGCCGCGGTGCGTGGTCTCCAATTAGTCAGAGTATCCAAGGCATTTTCGTCACCGGCGACAGCGGCCTTTGCAAGGTTGCTCAGTTCCGTTCTTATCGGACTATCTACTGACTTGCGAAAAGTTATATTCAGAAGAGCGTCTCGTAGATCATGAGAGAACATTGTCAGGAACTGATACTGTCCATCACAGCGCCAGCCAGTTAACAAACCCATCGAATCTGCAGTGACCATACGACCGCCCTTTTCGCTAAACTCCAGCAGTATAATGGGGGCCTTGTGTGGACCCTGTACACTGGCAAACTCAGGATGTCCATCGAACCACACATGAAGTTCACCATTCTCCCAACCTGTAGCCAGAAGCCGTTTCTCTGGATGCCAGCCAAGGGCTGTAGCTTGAGAGATTGGATGAACTGGATATGATACGTTGCGCAGCGGTTCCCCCTGGTTTTGAGTAGAAAAATCGAACGTTACAAAAAGTGAGAAGTTCGCACTGATGCCACTTACAGAATCGTCAAAAATTGTCACCGAGCCGCCGCGATCCTGGCTATATGACGCAACTGCAAACACGGGTTCATTGGGATGCCATCTCCCGATAGTGCTTACCGCATCGGAGTCAAGGAATTGTACTTTTGAATCGAAATATAATGTCATCCTGTGTTACCTACGTTTCTTTTTGTGAATCGTTAAAATCTGACAAGCTGCAAATATAAGATTTCCTTCTGTTGGTTTAAGTTAACACAACAAACGGTTGCTATGGAGATATCCTGTCGCTGCCGGATGTAAACATTTCAAAATTGCTTGGCACTGGCAAATAATGCGCATGAAGTCGGCAAGATGGTGTATAATGGTGGTGGTTGCATAAACTAGATAACTTGTGTCTCGGGAATTGGTGCTGCCATTTCACCATAAACTATAAAAAACATTTTGTTTTTCAACTTACGAAATTTATGAAATACATTTGGAAATGGTAAGAGTTGATTTTGAAGTTTGTTCCAATAAAGAGCTTTGCTCACAAAAAAATGTTTTTTTAAGATCTTCGTTAACGAAGAAACATTATTGGTTAAACGTGGTAGTAGGTGAATTCCTAAACTGTGAAGGCATTTCTGTTTTTCAGCTCAAAAATTGTGGAGCATCGGCTTGCAAATTTTAATAGTTATAATTAACCGTTGCCGTTGTAACGATTTGCATTCGTGTGTCACTTCTTTGCTTGGATTGAATTATTTTCCTAGTGGTTTACAAATTTGTACCTAATCGACAAAAATAATGTATTGGATTGAAAGGCAAAAGATGTATTATCGCCATTATCAAATAAACGCTAGTTGAGAAAGGCCGGTTTGATTAAATTACTTTTGGTAAGGAAAACGAAAACTATTATTATTTTTATAAAAATCTTTACTACAAATTCCAATTTATATTAAATCTAACAGAAGTTCGTTGATGGCAACACTTCCACTTCCCATAATGTCACTTTAGTTATTGGGTTGCTCAACGAAGACTACTGACAACAGAGAGTATACAAATCAGAAAAAAACAAGATAAAATCCACCGATAACTGCGATTACAAATACTGCAAATAAAATAAAACCACCAAAGTCTACATAGTAAATAAAAGTGATAAATTCCGAAATCAATTGCAAATATTACTCTTTACGTCGAATACATATTATAGCGTATTTAGTGGAAAACAACAACACTCAAGATGACCTCTGAGTTCTTGAAAGTTGCCGGTGCAGTACTCCTGCCCAATATTGGAGGTTTCGTAAACGGCCAAATCACACGGAAGCACATTCACAGTTGGTATCGTCACCTAACCTTCCCATCGTTTCGTCCACCAAATTGGATTTTTGCCCCGATGTGGACGTCGCTGTACTCTGGAATGGGTTACGCCTCGTTCTTGGTATGGAGAGATGGTGGGGGTTTTGGAGGCGATGCTAAACTACCGCTTCTCGCTTACGGGACTCAATTGGCTCTCAACTGGGCATGGACACCGATTTTCTTCGGCAAGCAGAATATTGTTGGGGTAGAGTAGAAAAGTGACTCACTTTGGTCTTTATTTAAATGTGTTGCTTCTCTTTCAGGGTTTAATTGATTTGATTGCATTAACAGCCATGTCCTCGATCTGCGGTGTATTGTTCTACAAAATCAACAATGTTGCGGGCTACCTATTCATTCCATATGTTGCTTGGTTAAGCTTTGCTTCTGTGCTCAATTATTCGGTATACAAGCTGAATGCAGGTAATAAGAAGAAATCAATTGAAGCCTCCACTTCCAAAGAGGAATAGAATATGTAGTTTAGTTCGCCAATGTTGAAGTGAATCGCTGCATTTTCATTTCGTTGGTTTGGGTTAGAAGCGCACCACATACCTTTACTTTCCAAAGCTCCCTTGTTATGTCTGCTCAACTGTAATTTTTGATGTCTATTATATTCCAAGCAAAAATAAACAAAACGCCTTGTACCTTTTTTAAAAAAGCATGCAAATAAAATTGAATTTGGATAAAATAATAATTGTTTGAATTGTTTACTTTTTCCTTATCCAAAGCAAAGTAAACAAGTATTATGAAGAACTGTGGATGGAAAGTCGGATCTAATTGCCGATGAGCGCTTAATATTCACCCGGCTTGAGTTGCATCTGACAAAACGTTAGCAATGCTTTATACAGTTTAATGACAATCATTTTTTAGAAGACCATCGTTTGCAGGAAGACTACGGGGGGTTAAATTCTGTAACTGAAAAACGGAAAAGGTGACTATAACTTTAACCATAACCCTAAGAGTATGCAATTTAAATCACTATTGCTTAAACGATAGTAAATTTATGAACCGAGACTAGTAAAGAAGCAAATTTCCACTTATGCAAGATTCCTTTTGTTTTTTTTTAAAGAGTGCACCCTCTTTAATCTGTTACAAAATCACGCCCGGTTTTTAGATACTTTTATTTATCGTGCTGATGAGCGCGAGAGAACTCCTTTAACAAGTGAAATCTTCAGAATTTATACGCAGCTTGCTTCGTTGTAGGACACTTCTTAAGTCACTTTTAGGCACTCAATGTGCATTTATACGTTGAAATTTTTGGCGGTCCATGACTTGATTGGAAAACAAAGCAGACAAGCTAAAAGAGAATAAAAGAATTGATTTTTTACTAATTGCTAGCGCGAACATAGCGCCACCGACTAAAGACGAGGAATAAAGCAAACACATAAAACTACGAAAGAGTCCGAAAGACAATACAAGAATCGGATAGGAATTCGCGGACCATCTTTAGACAAAAATCGCATCGTTTAAATCCTGACTTACCTAAGATTTTCCTAAAGTTTGAAAGATTACACAGGTTAATCTCAGAGCCTCGCCAGCATTACCATTTCCTTGATCTATTCGAACCGTTGTAATACAAGAGCCTTGGATTTATGACTGCGTGCTCCACTTCTCCGCCGTAAAGCAATCTGCAAAGTTCTTAAAAAAATAAAAATTCCCAAATTGCATGTACATTATTGTGCAGATATATTTCTTTATTCACCGTAAAAGTTACAGAATTTACTTAATACTAAGAAGCCGCTTTCAAAGATGTTCAAACAATTAATTGGCCCCAAGTCGTTTATGGGATGTTAATTTATGCGACGCCTGAGCTTTCGGAAATGAATATAAACGTAGGCCCAGGCTGCAGTGCATGCGAAAGCAATGGAGCCAAAGTAGTCCAGGTGTTCATCTCAAAATTATATTCCTCGACCAAGTCCAGCTTATTTTCGCCAGAATTGCCACCACAAACTATTAGGCGATTATTTATGGCAGCGCATTTTACACCCGATCGTGGCACATTTAAGGAACATACATATGACCAGGAATCCGTCGATGGATCGTACCGCTCGACGGCACTTTCTAATGCTACATTACAATAATCACCAACTACGTAAATGTGCTTGCCAACTGAAGCGATGGCAAAATCCACCGACTTGTTTGCTTTATATGCTCTGTAAGACCATTTATTGGCAAAGAAATCGTAGCACTGCATAGTGTAAATAGTCGCGTTCATGACGTACATACATCCATCATGAATAACAACCTTGGGATGGTCAAGTATGGTTAGCATTG
Organism: Cheilosia variabilis; assembly: GCA_951230905.1. Taxonomy (NCBI): domain Eukaryota; kingdom Metazoa; phylum Arthropoda; class Insecta; order Diptera; family Syrphidae; genus Cheilosia; species Cheilosia variabilis. Next base: position 58,822,206 of record OX579677.1, on the reverse strand, counting down.
GTGCAACATTTTCCCATTTGTCTCTAATCAAATCGCATCTCTCAACAGACAATATCCAACAATCATTTACCAGGCCACCTACGGCATACAAAAATCCATTATATTCAACCAACGGAAATAGGCTTCGCTTTTGTCTCATGCAAGGCAATGTTGTCCAGATCATTGTGCGAATGTTTAAGCATTCTACGGAACTTGTTAATGAGTTACCAGTTTTACCGCCAGCCAGAATTAGCAAGTTCGCCATGAGCGTTGCACCGAAGTCGACTCTGTCGAATACTGGACGTGGCATGTCTAGGTATGACCAAATGTTTATCTCTCGATTAAACAACTGTATCTTTAGTTTTTCCAAAGATATTCCATTTGCATAGCCAAATACTCGATTTTCTGCATTTCTATAATTATAAGGTGACAAATGCCATTGCAGCCACTTGCAGATCAACTCGTAGCCCTCCACGCTGTTGGTTACATGACGGCGGTTTTCCAAAATGAATTTCGGAGTCAGAAATTTGAAACGGATATTGTGTAGAATGTTGATAAGAAATCTCTCGCGGTTTTCCTTATCATGTCGCACCCAAGCCAATACACTGTTGAATACGATCTTCTGTGATTGGTTAGCCATTATGGTAAATGTAATTAGTTTTGTTAGTCTTTGGAGAGTTAGTTCGAGAAACTCATTCTCCCTAGCTACCGCTTGGAGGTGGTTGCATGCGTAGGAATACGATGACGCTTGGAGGGAACAGTAATTGTGTGTCTCTGCAAACAATGCAGTGCTCAGACAATTTAGGACACATATTTCCTGTTCAATAAAGTCACAGCAGGCATGTATAGCCTTGGGCAATTTCAACAATTCTGCAGCGTCGTGTATATTATACACTGTGACAGCATTCAGTTCAATACTTGACGCATATATCGATTTAATAATTGTTTTCATAGTACAGCCATTAATATTCGGAAGTTTGAGTTCGTTAGCCCCATCTTCTTGCAGGCTACGGAGCTTCGTGTCGAAGTACTCACTCACTGAGGACAGAACAAATCGATGAGCTGATATTTTAACATTGTCGTTGCCCGAGATCAGAACTACATCGACGAACACCTTTTCATTGTACAGCTTTAGCATCGATTTCGAAATGTTTGCTGGATAATAACCCAAATTGTAGATTACACTTGTAATGGACAACTCATTGAATACTGCAGACAATGTTGGCATAGAACCAGGTTCACTAGAAGGCCCAGCCATATTCGGAGTTCCTGCGTCAAGTAAAATGGTCCTTTCGAGAGGTTTTCTTTTCCGTGACTGCTGCTGCGTCATTGACAAATCCTCAACAGTAGTAGCAACTTCAGCTTCTGCACCTACAATATCGGGTTGATAGGTATCAATTACCCCTTCAGGTAACGTCATGTAATTCATTGTGACGGGTAATGTCCCTGGGCCCACAACTTGAATTATATTCGGGGGTGCCATCAAATCTGGCATATGAAATTCCTATAATTGGAGATAAAAACAAGTTTATTCGATTGAACTATTCAAATATGTGTGGAAACTTCATGGCTTACCGTAGGTCCGGCATTTGCCCATCTCTCCAGTATCTGCGGCCATCCTTGGCGTAAGGTAAACGCCCCAAACGTCCAAAAATCGGCAACGCCGATCTCTATTCCTCCTGTTGTTCGGATGATACACTTGAACTCGTCATACGATACAAGGTAACCCATCTTCAGAAGTGATATAACGGATATGAAATTGCATGATGAAGTTGGTATGAAGTAAACATTTTCGAAGCCGACGGTGGTTCTTTCACCGATGCTGTTTATCATTTGAATGCGGCATCGTCCTTTTCCACTGCATTCAGCAAAACTTCCGTTTGGCATGACAATTGGCACTTTAATTGATAAATCCAATTGGTAGAAAACGGACTTGGTGTTAGTGATGTGGCATTCGGCACCAGAGTCCACAAACCAAGGGTTATTTGGATCACTCATTTCAGCGTACGTTTCCGTGCAAATACTCAAATGCGATATAATTATGAAGAATTGACCAAAAACGTATCAGCTGTCAAGCAAACAAATAAAAATACAAATTAAAGATCGCTGTTAAGCTTAACAATTGTTATGCTTAATGCTAAGGGGGAGAGAGCGTCCAATCCGTGAAGGGCGGAGCAGTGGTAACGAAAAAACCGACTGCGGCCTTTACAAGGTTACTTTAAATATATTACAGGGTTTGACTAAATCGAACATGAATCCAAAAGAGAATATTCTTATGGTTCGTCAGTGACATACATAAACCTAAAAGCTTGGTTTTTGCTTACTGAACATTGGCGTTAGCTTCTTTGTTGATAATTCGTCATCATCTGCTTCATTTCTTGTGTCTAAGGATAAAAATCATTCGATGTTCTGGAAGGAAAAATCGTATTAGGCGATTGAATTGCCCTACGCGGGTCCTGGTTTTTTTTTTGATGATACCTTACATATTCGTCAATATATCTAATCTATATATATATATAATTCCTACGGGGTGAAACTCGATAACCGCTGGGCCGATTTTCATGATTCTTTTTTTTTTCGTTTTGCTGTATTTCAGGAAGAAAACTCCGAAAAAAAATGGATTTATTCACATTTTCGGGCAAAACGCAAATATGGCGGGTCCTGCTAGTTTCCTATAATTCGTGTGTTCTGGATCAGCGACCAGTAACATGAAACAACAAATATGTGAATGTTTTACAATGTTTGAAATATGTGTGTATAGCTACGATAACGACACCTATACGCGGTATGTGCATACATGAGTGCAACGAACGTCTACGATTTTCCACAAAATTCATTCGTATCGTGTCATGCCATGTTGTCCATATGGATATGTGTGATCATGGCTATGGATAGGTCCGTCGTAGAAGGAAACGACTTTGATTCGATGATGCGATTCTTGGAAAATATAAAAATACAGTGATTGCAGGAACTTAGGAAGACAGATTCTGGAAACTGTACCCAATTACGTCGCCAACTATAAAAAAAACCAAAGGAGATAGCAACCAGAACAATACCACAAGGAATTTATTCTTCATCGACAGATTGGATATTTGCAATGTATAAATAGATCATACTAGAACGGTCCTCGAGAGACAAGAATATGAATATGGATTTAAGAATCTTCATTTGCAAATTTCATTTTTTCCCCTGTTCTCAAACTTTGGTTTGATTTATTTTTCATGGTTCAGTGAACGTGTATAATTGCCAGATGCACGGGTACTTGAGCAAACTGAATACAGAATGTCCAATAACCGTTTTGGCGAGGTGCATATTTATTGCAAAGGGCAAGAAAAGACAGTTTTGTTGAGATAACAGTTTGGAAGACTGTGGAGAATAAAATGTCAACGTAGATTCATCCGAATGTAATATACATATACATATATGTATTATATTTTCGAATGGCGGTATGTATATCATATGACATTCGAACGAATTCATATCATATTACAATGTTCGAATATTACAATTCAAACGAATGTCTATATATATATTTCGATTGGAATGTACATATTCGAATACATACAAATATATATTATATTCGAATATGTATGCAATTTTGTTAAGTAACTACACACATTTTAACATGAAATACGGTTACTTACTTTATTTTTCACGATTTGTACTTTTGGTATAATAATAATTATAAACGTTGCAGTTCAAAATATATATATTTCCACTGCTTTCCTTTTTACTATCACTTTTACCGACTCAACTCGCGATGGGATATAGCGCACAACTTTACAGCACAGCTTTATTTGCTATACTAAATGCGAATAGATTTGGAATTCGAAATTTCGAATCTGAAAGCTCGCATTGCGAATGGGTCCTACATCCAATAAATGTTGAATAGGACTAAAATGGAATGGAATGGACGGACAGAAAAGCTTCCACCCATGGACTGTTTAATAATTGGTACATTCGACAGTCAAAGCCGGTGGCATATTTTTTTTATTACATTTCATTCAAAACAACTGCTTTTATGTTTGCGAATTGTGGAGTTTATGAAAATAAAATATAAATTCATTGCGCAAAACAAAATAATGCTCAAAAAACATAGGCTTAGTGGACGTGGTAAGACATCAAAGCCAGCTGTGGAAGAAAATTCATAAATCTAATCTCGCTTCCCATTGGGCATCCCAGAGAGTCATAATAAAATGTCCATTCCCTACTTAGAACCAATCATGTTATGAGCGTAATAGTCGTTGCCATTCAGTTGTCATTCGGTCGTTCATAGCGTTCGGTGATGGAAGCCTTCACGGCGGTTGAAGATCTAGCGAAATATGTTGGCCTTGAGAGGCAACTAAGATGTGGATACAGACGAAAAAGCCCAAAATGAGTCGCCTACACTGGCTCGGCCACATCGAGCGAATGGTCAATAATGCTCCAGTTAAGAGGATTTTCGAGTCCCAGCCCCCAGATTCGAGAAGACAAAGAATATCGAACCTTTCAAAGTCAAAGCCATCCGAGATGCCAGAGCGCTTGGCCTGGACAACTGAAGGATGGAAGGATGCAATGTCTCAGGCACAGGCTCTCCACGGGTTGGGAGCCCGTAAAGGAAGTAAGTAGTCGCTGCCATTAAAACACATATCGTGGGTTAAGGGCTTTCTCATAGATTCAAATGCCTACTGTGGGAAGCAAATATTGATACACATTCTGCGCACAACCAACAAGAAAAAGAAAATAAACTCACCCGCATCCAATGAGGTCGAAATAAAGCATCTCGCAACTGCTGTCCATTCGTTTGTCTCGATCCATTTTCTTGCCGAATCCTGTGAGTACTGAAAGTGTAAGTAGAATTAAAATCTTTTTCGAAAACAGATCAAGAAAGTAAATGGTTACCCTTATTTGTAGTTACTGTTGCTGTTGAAGTAGCAGCTGCACTCGTCGTTTGTCGATTCGTCTCTAGTTGTAAGTCCGAGAAATTGGGCCACTTTTGGTGGGTGTCTATAGAATTTTTGCGGTTACTTTTTCGGTGTTGCTCTGGTTGAGCCTTGTGATAAGATTAACAAATTTGACGAATATTGACGGATGTTGCTGGTGGGTTGGGCGATCGTTGGTCTTGGCTGGGCTGGAGTAGTCCGGCGACGAGTCGCTCCCATGTGGGCAGAATCAATCGTCGTGGGAGCGACTCTTATTTTTAGTTGGGTTGGGTCCTAGTCCACTCTGGAACTCTGTGAGATCTACGAGACAGTCAACTTTTCTAATATCATGCTTCCTCTTTGCGATGGACTCGGTAACGCTTCGTTCGCCCAAATGTTTATCTCTGCATTGTGTGTATAAATTTGGTACGTCTTTGATAAAATCTCCATTTGTGTGAGCTTAGGAAGAATTTTGTAATTAATGAATGTGTAAATGATAAGTACACAAGAGCAATACAAAATCGAGGACTTACAAGTACGAACTGAGGCCAAAACTTAATAAAAGCAAACATGATTAAAAGACTTTTGACGTTGCCTTCAATTTTAAGGCGGATAAACAAAACGTTCTGTGTCAAGTTGTGCTGTCATTCGATGACACGATATGACGCTGACGCACACCGCAACTTTTAAACTCGTTCGGCATGAATGTGCAAATCGCCGACGGTTGGGGAAAATTACATTCAAATCCATAATACTTTCGAAGATGCTGGTTGTACTGGGATTTTTGGACATCTTTGTTCGCCTTTTGCATATAACAAAAACATTGACCAGCTGAAGTATCTCTCCGTTGCCACTGTATCTGAATATTAACAGCACTCGTAAGAGTACCGCCTGTGGTGCTCCTCCTGAAATAGGTACATGCCCATTTGATGCTATAGTTCACAAAGTTCCCATTTCCATCCGAGGTATATCCATATTCAGATGGTTATTTCTAGATCGTTCTTGAAACGCAAAATCTCAGCGAGTACTCACCACTGTGTAGCCATCGTATAAATTAAGAAATATCCTTCAAAACAACCCGTCGCTATAAAAGTTCTCATGAAAACAGAACACCATCTTGCAAGCATTAGTATATATTTTTATTGATTTCAAAAAGAAAAACCAAAAACGAAAAACCACTTCTCAAAGAAGATACAAAACTCTGTTTACAAAGTCTATGTCTGTAAAAAGGATACTTTTCATTTCTTTTTTTTTGTTTATAATTTTATTAACAGTCAATTTGTTTCAAGTAGGTTGCATTTCATAAATGCCGTTATGTATTGTCGAAAACAAAATAATATCAACGTTTATATTCCAATCAATGATGCCAATGGAAACTTCCGGTCTTTCGCAACGTGTGGGTGGTGTAAACTAAGAGAAGAGTCGCATGTACGGTGGTGTTTTTGTATGTGCAGGATTCTAAAAAGTGATTCGAACAAGAAACAAAAACCTAAAACCAACTAAAATCTAAAAATTCGTTGTAAATGAAGAAAGCAAATGCGTATTGTACCACGCGTGTGTGTATGTTTGTGTCTTACTAAACCTAAAGGGAGAAGAGAAATCTCCGAGAAGAAAAAAACTCAAACGAGAACGAAACTAAATCGCGTGTCTAGTTAGGGAGTAAATCCTAAACTGAATAGAAATGCAAAGAGAAAGCAAAGGATGCCGAAATGATATGAAATGAAATGGAGGGAGCATTGTTTTGAGCATTAATATTGAGCAAGGAACACTTCCTGGGGCGTGTGGGTGGTCCACTCTGCGGCACTTGGCAAGCAACGTCAATTAGAAGCTTAAGGAACTTGGTGTGTAACAATACTTTCGAGTAGGACTAGATTAGTGTGTATGGCGAAGCAGGTAAGCCCCGACGGTAAGGAACATTAGTCGTTGTGATGTAAGTGTGTGTTTGGTTGTTGATGTCTGCGGAGATGGGATTTCTGTTCAACGCTCGAGGCTGGAGTTGTTTACTAGTTTTTCTTTGCGGGATGCGTATGCGTCTTTGCTGGCTGCTGCTGACCGGCATTAGGTTGTTGTTTCTGTTGCTGATTTGGTTGTGGCGACTTGGCCTTTGATTTTTGCTGCTGTGGCTTTGGAGATGGCTGTTTCTGCTGCTGCTGCTGCTTCGGTTGTGGCGGCTCCAGTTTCACGGGCGACACTGGAACTGCTGGCGATGCTGGCTCCTGTTTGGTGGGAGATGGTGGCTCTGGCTTTTGTTGCTTCGGCTGGGGCTTTGGGGCGGCAGCTGGCCTTGGGGACGGTTGCTTTTGCTGTTGCGGCTTTGGAGACGGTTGTTTGTCTTGCGGCTGTGGCTTTGGTACGTTTTGCTTCGGCTGTTGCGGTTGTTTTACTGGGCTACCCTGCTTTGGTTTGGGAGCCGGCGACTGCTGCTTGGTCTTTTGTTGCTGGTCACTCTTTTTCGAGTCGGGTGCAGGCTTTGGTTCGACGATTTTCGGTGAGTCGGGTTGCTTTTTTTGTTGCTCGGCGGCTGGTTTGGGTGCCTCTGGCGACTTGGGTGGCTCTGCGGGTGATGCCGGAGCTTCGGCTGATGCTGGTTTTGGCACTGGGTCCAATTGTTCAGTAGGCTCTTGCGATTTGAGCACCTGAGCGAGTGTTAGTGGTTTTGCGTCAGGTGTTTGCGGTTTGGCAACTGGTGTTTTTGGCGCTTCATTTGGTTTGGCGACTTCGGGTGCCTTGGATACTTCTGGGCTCTCAGTTGGTTTTGGTGGTTCTGCAGACTTTGCTGTGACTTCTGGTGATTTAGGTGCAGCCTGAATGACGGCTGCTTCGGGAGTCTTCGAGGCTGCTTCGGGAAGTTTCGCTCCAGGCGTTGTTGGCGTTTGTACAGTCTGCTGCGGATCTACTGGCTTGGGAGCGATCACAAGTTTAAGTTGCTCAGCAGATTTGGCCTGGTTTTCGGGCTTCGATGTCACCACTGGCTGCGCGATTGCTGTTTCGACTGGCTTGGGTGTTTCTATAGGTTTGGCAATGTCGGCGGGTTTTGGTGCCGCTACAATCTTAGGAGACTCTGCGGTTTTCGGTGCCTCCACAGGCTTAGCTGCCTCTTGTGGTTTAGATTGTTCAATAGACTTGGCTGGCTCAACTGGCTTGGCTGCATCGACGGATATTGGTACCTCTGCTGGCTTCGCTGCTTTTGGGGGCTCTGCAGGCTGCGGTGACACTACTAATTGTACCGCTTCTGGTGACTTTGGTACCTCAACTTGTTTCGGAGGTTCAGATCCTTTTGGTGTCTCCACTGGTTTTGGAGATTCAATTGGCTTAGCTGCCTCCGCTGGTTTTGGTGCCGCTACGGGCTTTGGAGGTTCTACTGGCTTCTGAGCCTCAACTGGCTTTGGAGTTTCTATTGGCTTCTGTGCATCAATCGGTTTGGTTGCCTTTGGTGCCTCCAATGGCTTCTGATGTTTTCCTTGCGTCTGTGCTTCCACAGGTTTTGGACGTTCTTCTGGTTTTGGCGATACTATCGGTTTAGGTGCTTCCACAGGCGTTGGCTTTGGTGCTTCCACAACTGATGGTGCAGGTTTTGCAGATTCATTTGGTTTGGGGGCCACCACTGGTTTTGCAGATTCAGCTGACTTTGGTATTTCCACTGGCTTGGCAGACTCCGTTGGCTTTGCTGCTTCCACTGGTTTTGGAGATTCAACTGGCTTTGCTGCTTCCACTGGTTTTGCCGATTCTGCGGGCTCTCGTGCCTTCACGGGTTTTGGAGATTCTATTGGCTTTGGTGCCTCCGGGGGTGTTTTAACCTCAGCCGGTTTCAGATCTGGTTTTGGAGAAGCAGCTGGCTTTGGAGCCTTCACTGGTTTTTGCGATTCCGGTGACTTTGGTGCTTCGATCGGTTTTGCAGATTCTACTGGCTTAGGAGCATCTGAAGACTTCAAAGTCTCTGCTGCCTTTGGCGACTCCTTGTCCTTTGAAGTGTCTGTTGGCTTCGGTAATTCTCCAGATTTTGGAGATTCTGCAACCTTAGGGGACTCCATGGTCTTGTTTTGTGGCTCCTTGGGTATAGTGCCAGTGTTTTTCGCTACTCCTTGCTTTTCCTCGGCCTTAAGTTGAGGTTTTTGAACTTCTGCTGTCACAGTTGACTCTGATTTTTTAACTTGTTCGGGTAGTTTTTGTGCAGCTTCGGGTGTCTTTTTCGGTTCTGCTGCTTTTTTGATTTCGCCTTCGGGTTTCTTCTGTTTTGGCGGTTCAACAAGCTTCTCCGCGTCGTTTGGTTTTTTAGCAGCATTCTCTGTTGCTATTGCACTCTTGGACTTCTGCGTGTCAGGCAACTTTCCATTTGCATCGCCTTTGGCCTTCTTTCCACCCTTCGCCTTGTCGCCGCCCTTTTGGTCTTTTTTATCCGCTGCGGGTTTATCATCTTTCTGTTTTCCATCAGTCACATTATTCTCGTTTGGTAGTTCGTTCTGTTTTACTTCCTTCTTTGCACCCTCGTTGGAGGGTTTATTCTTGTTTTCGCCTTTTTTGCCTCCATCCTTGGCCTTCTGTTCCTTCTTTTTTCCATCGGTTTGCTTTGATTCTGGTTTTTTCTCCTCCTTAACAACTTTTTCTTCTACTTTTACAGTGTCCTCAGGCGCAACTTGACGTTGGTCAATCAGTTCTAGTTCCTTTTGCTCTTTGACAATCTCCTGGAGTTCCTTGATCTCATCAGCCAATGGAACAATCACCGGATTTACTTCATACTTCGATGCTTCTTCGAAATCGCCCACCAAAGTGGGCACATCATCCTCCTCTGCCACACTGCTGAGATTCTTATGCGCCGCATTTATGTTACTAGCGAATCGCCTCAACTGCACGACCGTCTCCTGACCGAGCTGTGGTAAAATTTCTGGCAACATCTCTACGATTTTCTTGTTCTCACCATGTCCCGTTATTGCGAAGGTATTGGCTGATAACGATGCCTGTGCCTTGGGATTGTTAAAGTGAATCACACTCAAATCATCTTTTATGATGTTAACCTCTTCGATGCCCGGAATCGTGCTCACCGATAGTTTTTTCAATGAACTCTGTAACTTTTTATCGTCTGTGGCAGCAGTCTGATGGACCACCTTCTTCTTGCGACGTGGGGTACCCTTGCCACCGATACGTACCTGGGACTGCAGGCGTTTCAACTTCTCAGCATTCATTTCGCAACCGTTTCACACTTTTTTTGTGATAGAAAATCTATTCACGCCACAGCAGGGGGGATATGGTGTTATAATGCACCTGCACCCGGCTGTACAAATTGTTTTTTCGGGCAAAATAAAACGCCTTTCCTAGCGAAAACTGCGTTTTTCGGTTCTCTACAAGGAAATGTTATTAATTTCACTACTCCTGTGGGGTGTCCTTACTTACTTTCAGAGAAAATCCGTTTCACAAAAATTTTTCACTTGCAATAGGTATAATAATTTTCGCCAAAATGGCCGAGTAAAAGGAATTTTCATTCAACGATGGCACAGACAGCAACGACGATGCGGCGAAGAAGAAGACAACGATGAGATTTTCTCGTCACAAGGGGAACACAAATAGAATTTCCCAGCCAAAGAAGAATTTTCTCAACGAAACGTTCACCGACGTACACACACATGCAGACAATTTGCCTCTCCTTGGCGGGCTGATTTAAATTCAAATGCATACAGTTTTGTTACTTAATCTATTTTTGTCGCAAAATATTTACAAATTTGATTTTTCCAGCGTCGACAGCATACTGTTGACCATCTGTCGCGTATTCTGTATATTAATGGCTGTGAATGTTTCCTGTACTAATTGAAATGCCTTCAATTCCTCTTGGATTACACCCTGAATCTCAGTGTATTTGCTGTTTTCTGCCTCGATTGCCGATGTCATCACTGAATTCTGCAAGGTTATCCCTTTAACCGGACTTCTACTTAATTAATCTACGTCAACACTTACCTCCAAGAACTGCTTTTTCAGATTTTCAACTTCGTTTTCTAGTATTTCTTCGTCGTCCTTTGTATAAGCTTTTATGTGTCCGAAATCTTGATGAAGTAGAACATTTTCCGGTATGGAGAAGTACTTTTCATCTAGCTTCTCTATTTCTTCGAGAGTTTGTGTAAATGCGGAAAACATTTTATCTGCTACTTCTTTCTGGATTGCAATAACTTTTTCCGAAGTTTCTTCGGAAACGCTGCATTTCTTCACTAATGAGTTTACCAAATGCTTAAGAAGCGACGAGAGGTGTTGTTTGATAACATGTCGCCCTTAAAATAGTTTTTATTAAGTGGGATAATCAATTGGAATTTAATTTTTGCTCACTTTCCAATTTCATTTGTTCAACGGAGAACCCAAAATGTTGAATTTCGTATTCGGCCTTTTGCATTTTATTGGAAGTTTGTAACTTTTTTGAGTATTCAAATTTGTAATCAAAAAAAAAGTTAAACGCCTTCGTTGAGTTTTGACAGAAGGATCATATTTCCCCGCATAAAAGTTTTTTTTTTTTTCTTATGGGTGAATTCAGAGAAATATTTCCCTTTTCATCTTTACCGAGTGCATCTTACGAATTTAGCTAGGTAATTTTTTTTATTAATTTTCACATTCAATAATAATTTTATTCTTGCATTTGAAAATTTTGTACAATTGTTTTTTTTTTCTACTAATTTATGGTTTATGTCATAGGTAAAGGCCAATATGTGTAGCCTTCAACACTTTTCTAAGCATTTTCAATTCACTGGTTAAATTGTATATTAAAACATTCGAAAATTGCGCCCACATTGATAACTAAACATTTGTAGGTAAATTATTAACAAAAATATATCCACTCGATGTAATGCGTTTCTTTGCGGTTGGAAAATTTCACGAAAACTTAAACAAACTCAAAGAGTTGTCAAACTCAAACGAACTTGTATTGGTAAATCTGAATGAACTCTGAGAAAAATCCAGATTCGTAAAAATGCTCAGATATCGAAAAAAAATAGCTTTTTTTCGTAACAATCAAACATAAAGAGTGACCTAGAGCAAACGCAAAGTGTTCTGAGAGCGCCCAATCCGTTTTGATCTGATATTACCCACCAAGTCAAATAATTAAACTTTGAATGCAGTCATCATAGGCACGTTTTTTGTTGTTTACTTGAATTTTGAAAGACGCTGTCAAAATACTTATAGCACGCTGCATTTACAAATTAACAAGTGTTTTATTTTCAAAATGTATCAGAATCTTTTTAAGAAACCCAGACTTTCCGACACTAAAGTCGAGGATAAAACACCATCTGGACCACAAACTGTACAAGCGCGACTTATATCAGACACGGGTGAAGAGGCAGGACCTCCGATAGATCTTCCCTCGGGCATTACAGTCGAACAACTCGGGCTCATCTGTAATGCACTTCTTAAGAATGAAGATCCAACACCATACCTCTTCTTTGTCAATGACGATGAAATCAAGCAATCACTCGACACATCTCTCGATCTGAAAACAATCGACACGGAAAATGTAATCGACATCGTTTATCAGCCACAAGCAGTCTTTAAGGTGCGCCCGGTCACTAGATGTACGAGTTCTATGCCCGGCCATGCAGAGGCAGTAGTTTCGATAAGTTTTAGTCCAGACGGACAGCATTTGGCGAGTGGTTCTGGCGACACAACAGTGCGATTGTGGGATCTTAATACAGAGACACCGCATTTTACATGTTCTGGTCACAAGCAATGGGTCTTGTGCGTTTCATGGTCGCCGGATGGAAAGAAACTGGCCAGTGCGTGCAAAGCTGGAACTGTTCTTATTTGGGATCCGGAAAACGGCAAGCAGCTGGGGAAGCCACTTATTGGGCACAAGAAATGGATAAACGGCTTATGTTGGGAGCCCTACCATCAGAATCCCGATTGTCGTAAGTTGGCCAGTGCTGGCTCGGATGGAGATGTTAGGATTTGGGACACTGTTCTAGGGCATTGTCTTATGGTTATAGCTGGTAAGAGACTCAGGTTGTCCATAGAAACTTATGGACTAACGAAAGTGTTTCCTTTATAGGACACGGATTGTCAGTGAGCGCCGTGCGATGGGGTGGCTCCGGGCTGATATACTCCTCGTCAAAGGACCGTACCGTAAAGATGTGGCGTGCTGCCGATGGAGTTCTTTGCAGAACATTTACCGGGCATGCTCACTGGGTAAATTACATTACGCTGAACACAGATTATGTTCTCCGCACAGGTCCATTTCATCCAGTGATGGACAAAAAAAAGACGTACGCAGAGATTCCAAGTAAGTTTTGACTTTTAAGTTTCCTTGTAAACATGCGGTAAACCATTCTCTATCTTAGAGGAAGAACTAAAGGAGATGGCTCAACAACGCTACGACAAAGTCTGCCCCGATGGCGTCGAGTCATTTGTCTCGTGTTCAGACGACTTTACGCTCTACCTGTGGAAATCGAATCAGAGCAAGTGTGTGGAACGCATGACTGGCCACCAGAATGTCGTGAACGACGTCAAGTACTCGCCAGATGTGAAATTTATTGCCTCTGCATCGTTCGACAAATCAGTGCGTCTCTGGCGCGCCCAGGATGGAGTATTCATTGCCACATTCCGTGGCCACGTTCAGGCGGTATATACCCTAGCTTGGTCGGCTGATTCACGGCTTATTGTGAGCGGAAGCAAAGATTCAACGCTTAAAGGTGAATTGGTCCTGTTCGGTGTTTCACTCTACTCACACTTTTTTGTTTTATAGTTTGGAGTGTTCAGACAAAGAAACTGGCTCAAGAGCTCCCTGGCCATGCGGACGAAGTTTTCGGCGTCGATTGGGCTCCAGATGGATCTAGAGTGGCTTCCGGGGGAAAGGACAAAGTCGTTAAACTGTAACTATACACAAAACCTCAGATTTCCAAATGATAACAAGTTTGCTTTCCAGGTGGCAGTACTAAGTTGGAGACGAAAACGCGAGTTTTTTTTAGAAAAATAATATCTTTATGATTACGTCTAAATAAAGCAATTTACACGATAACCTACAGCTCTTCCCATTGGGGGCTGTCTAGTGAAGGCTCCTTGTCGAAGTACTCCCTCGGAACAGCGCCATCTGCCTGCAAAGCCTTATTGGCCGCAAACAGGCCAAGAGCGACGCATTCTTCTTCAGATTTGCCCTTCAACATATTTGCAATGAATCCACTGGAAAAGCTATCACCAGCCCCAGAGACGTTGACTAGTTTCGTGACTTTCTCTATCCGATAGAACCGAATGGATCGCTTGGCAGGCTCCTCGCAGTCGTCGGGCAGGAGGTGTGATTTTCTTCGATCCACAACCACACCGTTCTCGCCCAGTGTCAGTAAAATGCAGTGGAAGTGGTCATGAACCGCTTGGAGAACAGTCTTGGCGAATGGGAGCAACGTTTCTTTCTCGGGAACATGAAACTGTTTCCCAGTCAAGGCTCTCGCAATCTCCACCAGTTCGTAAATGTTGGGGGAAATAAATTTGATTTGTTTGCGCAGATTCTCGGGAAGACTAAAGGGCTTAGCAGCGATTCTCATGTCAGTTGGTTCGAAAAAGACCGGCCTGCGGTGCTTCTGGGCAATCTGTAGAACAGTTTCCATGGATTTTAGCGGAAGATTTGCGTCCATAACGATTAGCGGAGCCACCGCTAAAGTATTCCGGTAGTGTGCAATGAGATCCGGGCTGATGGATCGATGAACTTCCATGTTTCCGAGAACCAGCCGGCAGTCTCCGCATTTGTCGAAGATCACCGAACAGAGGGATGTCGACTGTCTGGGATCTCGGTATATCCCGTCAGTCAGTGGCTTTGGTATAAGACTCAGTAAACTCCTCCCCAATTCGTCAGTGCCGATGGCTGAAATGAAACTAGCCGAACCGTAGAGTTTGTAAATTCCTTCGGCAAGATTCCTTCCGACTCCACCGGCGGTTTGCTTTGCTGTTGTCTCATACGTGGCGCCATCCAGCTTAAAATCGTCCAGCAATTTCAGCGAGAGGTCTAGTATCGATCCTCCTATGACAACGGGAGCACTTTTCGTAGTCTTTACTTGAAAAGGGCTGTAATATGCTCGCGCAATCTTAGAGGCAATCTTTGCATTATTTTTTATCAACGCCATATTAGCAGCCAAGCTCTTTCCTTCAGTTAACCGAGAAATGGCTGCCAAAAGAAACGGAGTCACTGCCTTTCCACTGATTTTTTTCGCCTTAGCATCGCCAATAGCCTTCTGAATAGCTTCATCAACTATTTTCTTATCGATAGCATGCACTTCGGGAACTGGAACAGCAATTAACATTCCAGACTCCAGCCCCAAATCGACTGAAGACCTAATAAGTCTGGCCGCCTCTTCAGGTGTTTCTAGATTGTAAGGAACTTTACTACCACTATTTGGAGTGTAAAAATCGGGAAAATACCCCCCTGGACTACCATATGTACTAACACAGACGCCCTGTGTTTCAAGGTATTCCAGAGTTCTGGGAATATCTAGAATCGATTTAACTCCACTGGACACGACACATACCGGCGTTCGTCCCAGTTCGACCAGATCCGCCGATACATCCATGGTATCCTCGCCCTTTCGATGAACTCCACCAATGCCACCAGTTGCGAATATTCGAATGCCCACCATATTGGCAATGATCATAGTACCGGCAACTGTTGTTCCTCCAGAGAGCCGATTTCCCATTACAAAGGCCAAATCTCGCCGGGAACACTTAATGACATTTGACGAATCTGTTGAGGCGAGCTCTTTCAGGTCTTTGGAGTCCAAACCGACTTTAATACGTCCGTTCAGAATTGCAATAGTCGCTGGGATAGAACCTTCAGCGCGAACGATTTCCTCCACTTCTAGAGCTGTTTCCAAATTCTGTGGATATGGCATTCCGTGGGTAATAATTGTCGATTCCAAAGCAACAATAGGTTTGTTGTTCGACAGAGCATCTTGCACAGTAGAATGGACATCGATAAGGTTTTTCCGAGAGGCGAATCTCCGGTGCCTGATAGCGAATTGCAATGGCCGGCAGAGTGAACCCATTCTGAAGTGATAAGAATACCGATATTAAATTCGCGAGGGTGATCATTTTTTAAGAGGCTGTTCTTACCTTGAATATGTATGGAATAAAACAATAAAAACAAAAATTGATATTAGAACAGATTGAAAATAAAGCAGATAAAATGTGCAAATGAGTAGGTAATACAAAGAAGAAGCAACTAAACGTGAACCATCGTCATGTTTTTGTTTATTGATTTGTCAAAATTAATGCCAACTTCTATGGGGCGTTGTTGAATGGTATTTTGATATCTATTGGTCAATGGTTGCATTCCTAATGTGGTAACCAGAGACAATACTGTATGGTTTGTCTATGGTGGTAACCATTCGATTGAGCAGAAAAGAACACTATTGCTCTTGGTCTTAATCATGGCACACAATACGCAATGCTTTTGGAATTTGAATCACTTTTTAAAGCTGTTACCTAATTTTTAATTATAACTTTTAAAAATATTCTTCAATTATTTAATCATGTTAAGAATTACCCTCGCTTAATATTCTGACATTGAGGTTAACTGAATTGAAGCTCAGTCTTTTATTACACTGCACAATTCATACAATTTTCAGACATAATGTGAAGGATCAATAAAAACCATGGCGGCATTCAGCCCTACACATCAAATTACTTAACAGCTACATGGGTAGCCAGTCCCAGACCAGCTGATGAAAGCATCAATCAAGTTGACGTTTATAACACGTGGTAGTGGTAAACAAAAATGAGCATTTGGATTTGATTTAACTGGCAAAATCTATTTACAAATTTGTTAAAAATGTCACGAATAGTAATTAAAAACCTTCCAAAAAGTGTAAGCCTTGTTAGTGAACGTATCCTTACTGTTAATATTGAAATTTCTTTCAGATAAGCGAGGATAAGCTCCGAAACTTGTTTGGAGCTCAAGGCGTCATCACCGACATCCAACTGAAGTACACCAAGGAGGGTGTATTCCGGCAATTCGCTTTTATCGGTTATCGAACTGAAGATGAGGCTCAGTCTGCAATTAAGCATTTCAACAATTCATGCATTCAAACAAGCCGAATCCGCGTAGAAACATGTGCGGCACTGGGAGGAGAGGAAAAGCCACAATCGTGGAGTAAGTACTCTAAGGATAGTAATTCGTTTCGAAGGGCAAATGGAATCGACGAAATGGAACGAGCTGAAAAAGAGCGGAAGTACCTCGAATCAAAACACAAAAAAGTATCCAAATTCGAAGAGATCATTGGCGAACATAAGGATGATCCAGACTTTGCGGAGTTTATGAAGGCACACGACAAGAACCGGACTCTGTGGGGCAATGATGCTGAAATAATCCGCGAAGAGGAGGACGTGGAAACAAAGAATGTGAAAAAGAGTGATAAGCCGCCTGAAGAAACTCCGTCAGATGAGGACGATGATAACGAAGTGAAAGAGGAGGAGGTTGAAGATGAAAAACTCGCAGTGAAACCTATAAGTGATCTGGAGTACATGAAATCCCTCGTGAAGGAATCACCAACAAAGACGACGGCAGCAGTAAAAGAGAAATCGAAAGCCAACCTTGAGCTGTTCACAATTAAAATGCACAACGTTCCGTACAAAGTTCGCCGTCAGGAAGTTATCGCATTCTTCAAACCACTTAAACCTTACTCCGTGCGATTACCAACCAAAGTGCATGGCTTCTGCTACGCTGGCTTCAAAACAGAGAAGGACTTCGCTAAGGCGATGCTAAAGAATAAGAGCTTCATTAAAGGAAAACAGGTATTCTTCTCCGACTTCACTGAGAAGAACAAAATTTCAAAGGCCAAGATGGAGAATCAGCCTCTGCCTACGCCAACTTCTAAGAATGCAAAATGGCAGGAGCAAGAGGACTCCATCAAGAACGAAGAGAACATCTCAGAGTCTGGCAAAATATTCTTTCGTAATCTGGCCTACACCATCGTCGAAGATGATCTCCAGAAACTCTTTGAAGCGTATGGACCTGTTGCTGAAATCCATCTACCCGTCGACAATATTACGCGACAAATCAAAGGATTTGGGACCGTGACTTTTGTCATGCCAGAGCATGCTGTGCGGGCATTTTCTGAGCTGGACGGAAGCACTTTTCACGGACGATTGCTGCATTTGATTCCCGCTAAAAGCAACAACCATGAAGAAGTAGATGAGAACGAAGCTGGACTTTCGTGGAAAGAGAAAAAGGAGCTCAAGTTGAAGAAGGCTGCCCAGCAATCGCATAACTGGAACTCTTTGTTCCTAGGTGCCAACGCAGTGGCGGACATTTTAGCTCGACAATTCGAGACCACAAAGGAAAACGTAAGTACACTAGGACATGCTACGTCTAGGGGATGGCTTACTAAAATTATTTATTAGATTCTAGACTCTCAAGCGGGTGGATCAAGTGCAGCTGTTCGCTTGGCTCTGGGGGAAACCCAAATCGTTATTGAAATGAAGCGCTTCCTCGAGGACAACGACGTGTCCTTGGACGCGTTCGAGTCACAAAACGTCAAGCGCTCCAAAACTGTGATTTTGGCAAAGAATCTACCAGCAGACACAAAAGTCTCCGACCTTCAACCGCTATTCGCAGAGTTTGGCCCGATCGCACGGTTTATTTTCCCACCGAGTGGAGTGACAGCTCTGATTGAATATGTGGACCCCTCTGAGGCTCGAAAGGCGTTCAGGAAGCTGGCCTACAGTAAGTTCAAGCATGAGCCACTGTACCTTGAATGGGCACCTGAGGGTACCTTCAAAAGCGCAGTCGCCATCAAACCGAAAGAAGAAGTGAAGGTGGAGCAAATCGTTGAAGAACCCACTGAGAAGAAAACCAAGAAACAGCTTAAAAAAGAAGACAAAGAGCGACGAGAAAAAGAACGACTAGCAGAAGAAAAGCGAATGGAAGAAGAAGAAAAGGCTGCTGAAAAGGAAAAAGAACAAGCTAAGGAGGAAGACGATCTGAACGATGAGCCCCCAGAATCAGATACAACACTGTTTCTACGAAATCTAAACTTCAAGACAAGAGAGGATGCTGTCCGGAGTCACTTCAAACACCTGGGTCCGATTCACATAGTGCAGGTTGCGATGCGGAAAGACCCTGAGGATCCGAAAAACAGAATATCCCTCGGCTATGGTTTTATTCAGTTCAAGAAGAAGGAGACATCAGAGAAGGCCCTTAAACAGATGCAATTCACACAAATCGAGGGCAACCAGGTGGAGCTGAAGCGGAGCGACAGAACGCTAAAGTGAGTACAGAGGTGAAAGAGATTCGTTGATTGCAAAACTAATTAAATTTATTTGTGCAGGACTGATGAGAAAGCCGCGTCGGCCAGAAAAGTGACAAAGGGAACTAAGCAAACCGGCACCAAGATCTTAGTGCGGAATATTCCTTTCCAGGCAAAGGCCAACGAAGTGCGGGACGTATTCAAGTAAGTGGATGAGTAGATGGGCTGCGTGTGTTATTTCAGATGCCAAATGGCCAAAGACAACTTGTTGTAATTGCAAAGCCTATATAAAAACCTCCCCTCTCTCTCTCTCTTTAGGGCGTTTGGTGAAATACGAACACTGCGGTTGCCCCTAAAGATGTCTCCAGGTGAAGAGTCGCATCGTGGATTTGGGTTCATTGATTTCATCACCAAGAGCGACGCAAAGAAAGCCTTCGATGCTCTTAGTCAAAGTACCCATTTGTACGGCAGGAGATTGGTTCTCGAATGGGCATCAACCACTGACGATGATGTCGGCGAGTTACGCAAGCGCACAGCGCAAACCTACCAACGATCCGATGGCCCAGCGAAAAAGAGCAAAAAGGGTATATTTGACACTGCCCAAATAACAGACGCCGACAAAGCGACTGAAGAAGATTTCTAGTCTAAGGATAAAACATAAAATATCTTATTTACTAAATTAAACGAAACGTGTAAATTTTTAAATATTTTTTATTTCATTTAAATGTTTCTCTGGTTGTTTACAGTTTAATGAATACTATGATGCAAAAGTACAAAAAGAAGAAGAAAAATCTCAAAATAAACCATATCCAAACGCATGCAGACAAAAATGGCCTTTCGCTCTATCTCTCTCTCTCTCTCTCGCTCTCGCTTAAAATCTCATTTGAATAACGCGTGCGCTTAGCTTACACGAACGAAAAAATTTTAATCAGCCCATTCGGTTAGGGTAGGATGTACGAGTATGTATTTGTGTATATGTATCGATTTGTTGAGTAATATTCGAAATGGTTTGGTATACTTTCTCTACGGCTGGCAATTTTTTAAACAATATAAATATGTTTATGAAAATATTTGCATTGATATTAGTTTTAGTTTATTTTTAACTTTAAAATACTCTACGCTACAGTTGGAGTTTATAGTTTATTTAAATCTTTATATATATATGTATATATCTGCTGCTCTATGTTCAGTTTGTCTTGATTAAGGTTCAATTTTGAAGGCGACACGTTACAGTATAACACAATATTTTTATTTTATTTTATATGCTTATTGTTATTCGTATTAGATTTTGTGTTAGGGCAAAGGATGCTTACTTAGATTTATTCTGTTGCCTATTTGTTTATATAGTGAGTGTAGTTTGCCATTGAGAATGCAATCGCTTGGGTTCCAGTCTTGTCAGTTGTGAACAACTGCCCTACATGCATTGTTGGACTATTTGAACACAAAATATTAAATATCGTGTTCGAACCATTTTGTGAGTGCTGCTTAACCTAACTTTGAGCAGCTTACCGAGTAAGATGGAAGAGAATTGCTCCCGTCCAAGTCTTCGCGATTGTTTCGTTGTCTTGGCAAAGGTATACCGAGTCCCTCGAGGATAACTTTGGAGTGTGTAAAAAGCGGACCTCTTCTGAGACCCACTCGAAAGTGTGTAATTAAATTAATGCCATCGGCGTGCGTTTTGTCTCATCTCCTGTTAATAACTCAGGTGGCTTTAAGGTTAGGCTAAATTATTTGCTTTTCGCTGAGCTCGTCATCCTTGAGTCATCCCAGACTGAGCTGCACAGTGCGCGTAAAAGACTTGCGAGGAAGAAGGCTTTCTTTGCGCCGAGGTCTTCGTGAACATCTTCATGATGACAATAATCTGAATATTTTGAGAAATATCTGTCGCGCTTATGGCCCTCCCAAGGTTAATGAAAATCGTCTACAGCAAAGACACAAACCAAGCGAACACATCCATCAATGGCAAAGTGTTTTGTTAAATAGTGATTTAGTTATAATCTGTAAGTTGTTTGTAAACCTTTATCTAATCTAGAAACAAAAGGAAAACTGAAAGAAAAACAAAAACAAAAACCCAAGCATATTTAAATAAAAAGCACATAATTATTTTTTGTTTAATCAAAATTAAAATCATAATCTTGTGTGTATACATAAAGGATTCTTAAATTATAACCTAATCAATAATAAATATAAAAAAAAAAACATAATTCCTATTACTCATTAGAAAATCTCTAAAATATAAGAATATACAAGTTATATAGCCATAATTCTCCTCTCTATTCACCACACTACAATTCGTTCTAGAGACAGAAAAAAAATACATTTGACTTGGCTTCATTAAGTGAGTGTGTGTTTTCGTTCTATAAGAGTGCATTTGTGTGGGGATTATTTTTGTTGCTTTTCTCTTCCGAGAGAGAACGCATTCGATTGGAGAAGAACAACGAAACGCAAGTGGCAAATGAAAATTTAGAAAATAAAAATGAAACACTGTTCCTATTTACAAGGGAAGGCGAGCCGCCACCTTCAAAGTACTGGGCGAACACAACTGCTGATAGGCAAGCATTCGCTGCTATTGCAAAAGCTAGTCCTTTTTGAGGCGCGCCTGCAAGAAGCAATATAGGATACCAGCCTGAGCCATAACATCAACGGTACTGGAAGCGAGCATATCTTTTTGTTTGATTTGCGTTTGACCGGGTCGCAGGAGGGTCGGCCCAAACACCATCGCCAGGTTGTGGAGCGACATTTTGTTGTCGGTCTCTTGTCGGTTTACTCTGCAAATGAAGGGAGTGGTAACTGCGTTTGCGGAAAAACAAACACAAATGGGTTGTCTCACCTAATTAAATGATCTAGAATATGGTTGATGGAAGCTTTGTTCGCTGGTGGTAGTTTCTCAAAGATCGTAATCAGTTCTTTGATGCGGGCTGTCTCATTGTTGTTGCTGAACTGGTTGAATGTCTCAAACAGTTCGGGGTACAGAAGATCGGTGAACAGCGCTTCGGGGAGTTCTCGTAAGTACGACTTGAGGATGCCCGTCACCGAGTGGATATCAACGTCTTTTAGCAGTTGCTCAGCCTCATACGCATCTATCAAAGACAAAAGATAAATATTTAAATAAAAAGAAAAAATCGCTTGAAATGGAAGAACCTACTCGTTTCGAAGGACTTCTTCAGTTTGGCCAAATCAGACGCTGATCCACTGACACGGTAAATACCAACCTCGGTCATACCCCGTCGTTCCACTTCGCGAACGCAGGCGCTTATGATGAACGGAATGTCACGTTTTTCACGCCTGCAATTAAAAAGTTACATTCTAAGTCGCAACTACGCAAAATTCGCCTATAACTCACTTTAAAATCTGACTCATTTTGGCACCAAACAAAGCACCAGGCTTTGATGTGGGCACTCGCCTGAGTGTCACCTCGCCGGGCACGAATCGCAGTGCTGTATTCAATGTGATGGTATCATTCAGCTTTATCACCTTGTTCATCGGTGCCTCCTGCAACCACGATCGACTCAGCTGTAACGAATAGATCATATTATCGGGCCGCACAAAATTTCAATTTGACCGAAGGTTACCTTAAGAATATGCTTCGCTCTCAGTAGAGGTCTGTCGTGTGCTTCGTACAGTAGAATCCGCACATTCTGGCTGCCCTCGAGCTCTAGAACAAAACTCTCGTTCCACAGCGGACTCGTACTCCTGCAGACCATCTTCGTCGTTGCCTTGCGAAAGTAATGCCCATACGAGTCTACTTCGATGCAGATATACAAGTCAGCTGGATGCTCCAAACCAGTTAGTCCTTGTACAGTAATGTGTAGATCACCCACAAGCAGACTCTCGTCATTGTTGTTCCGCAACAGATAGGAACCCATTTCAGCCTTCATGCCCTTTTGCATAGCCAGGATGTAGGCATGTACATCTAGTGCGTTGATCGCATTCGCTCCGGGAATGTTGCACAGTTGCTAGAAAGAACATATTAGTAGTCTGCCACACACAGTCAGAGAGAAAATTCCTTACAACCTGCAATGAGATGATCGATTCGATCCACTGCGTCCGTTCAAAGTCTGAACTCAGAAAGAATGTCATAGTCTTATTGGTGGCCTTATTGCCTATCCTAAAAACTAAATTTGGGGAGGCTAGCACCAGCTGGGACTCGAGATCGGCTAGTTTACGGCGGTATTTGTCCCCAGACCGTAGTCCATTCGCTCTGGACTTCTTATCGTCTTTATCCTCCAATAGAATCTGATCGCGCACCGTACACGCTTGCGTCTTTAGCTGCAAAATATTCGCGGGAGAAGATTCCTTGAAATCAACAGACGCATCCTCTTCGAATATGAAGACGTCTTTGAGTGGGATAAACCATTTCAACTCGTACTCCAGACGATCGCGACCCGATCCCTTGTGTTTGGCACATGCGATCACATCGTTGAATAGGAACAAATGTCTCAGCTTCCGATGGCCATCGACAAGTTCCACAATAAATGAGTTCTTCACCATCCTCCGCAGGTTCTTGTTTGACTCGGACGGCAGCCGCTGGTTAACCACATTGAACTGCTTCAAGAAAGCGTGAATCGTTTTCTGTGCCTGCCGCAAAGACTGGTGATCTGGATGATTCGGTGGAGTCTCATTCAACAAATCATTGAACACTAATGCATTGATTTGAACACGCGCCACTGGCTTGTGCAGGAGATCCTCAAGCGTTTGGTGACTTTGGGGATTCTGTGGATTTTCGCTGAAATTCAAGACCATCTTCGACACGATATTCTTGAATTTCGGGTTGTTGGCACTGCACTTTTTCACCGTCTCAATGGCTTGTCCATAGTTATGCAGGAACGCACTATACAAGTTGAACATGTCTGCCAAACGCTTAAAAGCATCACCAACCAGGACGTCGCCCCCCTCATTGCGAACAATCGTGCGGAGATCATTTAAGAATTCTGTATGCACAGCATGTAGCTCGTCAATCTTGAAGAAGATTGTATTCTCCTCGTCCTCTCGTATCACAGGCTGCGATGTTCCATGTGTTGCGTGGATCGCTTTCTTATACTGGAAACGAAAAACAGTTCACTATCCAATTTGTTCGTTGAAAAAGAAGTGTCCCCTCCTTACCTGTATCATTGTATTCAAGCACTCCACGTAGATCTTCTCACTTTCGATAATACTGTTGAGGATCGATCGGATCTTATTGCCACGGGCGCTGCCGGAAACCTGAAATTTCACGAAAATTGATTAGTATCTCCACCACTTGACCCATCAACCCCCAGCAACTAGACCGCGCACCAGTCCAAAATCCAAAATCAAAACAAAAAAAAAGCGAATAAACAAGACAATATCAGCATCGCTATTCCCACAGTCGTCTTAGTATGAGCAATCAGGTGGAGTTTGTAATTCTATTTCAAACCCAACTGACACGGCTGTGAGAATATAGGTGCGTATGACAATGAGGGATGTTAAACAAAATCTTGAATGGCATACGACCCATGAAATGAATGAACAAAAATAACGATAAAATATGGGAAAGGTATAAACTTGCAAGTAGCAGGCATTCAAATAAGCTAGAACTATGGATATTTATATCTATTTATATATGCATGTATATTCACAAAAGAGAGTTAAAAAACCATTCTATGCTGGCAATAATAACGATAAAACGCATTCTGTACAGTTAATAAAAAGAGGACACAACGTTTTGGTAAACAAACGCATCAAGGTTTTTATGTACTCACGAGTATTGCCGAAACTAAACTCTGTACGAAAAATAAAAAATAATACAACTGAATTATTTATTTTGCAATTATTGAGGATGCTTAGTATAATGTAGATGGGCACATACTTAAATATTTAGTCAAAGCACAGCCTAAATGTCGAACAAAATTGTTTCAAGTTTATTGTATTAGCTGCGCAGTGGATGCTTCCACGAATATAAATTCAAATAAAAGAGGATCGAAGAAAATTCGTCTACAGCCATCAAAACAACAAGGGCATAGGCAATTCGAGAGTATTAATAGCTTCTCCCCTACAGTGGCTATTGATGCTAACACGGATGGTTTATTCTTGATTTAATATAGCCTGGCGGTGTAGTTCCTAGACAGGTAGTGAAGGCTTCAAAGGCTGATGTAACGCATGCTGCTTTTATAAACTTCTATCTCTTCCTTACAGATGACTATATAAAAATGCTCATCCTATTTAGCCAAATAACGGAAAACATCCCCTTTCTTTCAGGAAGCAGTCGCACACATGTGGGATTCAAGTTTTTGTCTGTCTGGACATGAGCCATATGCTTAACTTTTACGCTACCTTAGCTTAACCTAAGTTATAAAAAAGAATTAGTTTGCTTATCTCTCGAGCAGAATAAACAATTGACATGTTAGTAATGATTGCTACTGCAATGTAATGTGCACAGTATCGGTGCATTTGCCTAGCAGCATTAGAAGTAATAAAGAGTGCGCTGCAAATCAAATTGGTGCTAATGCAATTGTACATGTTATGGGTGGCATCCTACATCTAACACCTGAACTATTAGTTTGTTAAGCCTCTCTGCATATCTCACCTTTCGTAAAGCACTTGGAGTCTGTGACGTTTGGTCGTCATGCGATACCGTACGCATTAATGGAGGTCCATCCAATTCTCCATCGCTATCCAGTGAACTCGATCGCGTCTCATTGCTTTGGCTGTTAGGATAGATTCGAGAAATTAATAATAATCTTGGTCAGTTATTTGAATAGTCAAATTAACCGTGAGTTATGTATACTTACTGCAAGAAGTAGTCAATATTGACATAGTTCGAAGTACGGCCAGGAGATTCTGGTTCAGCAACACTCGTCTGACTGCTCATGTGACTGCGACTAGACGACGAATGATGATGGTGCTGCAGATGCTGATGATGATGCGGACCGCCAATCGGTAGTGTACTTCCGGCCGATGATAAATCATCACGACTGGATGTTGACACAGTTCCTCCGGGTTTAATGTACACATATTCACCGTCACCGTTATCCATTGGTACTGTGTCATAATACGGCTCGTTATCGAGGTTCTGACACGCTTTGGTGCTGTCTGAGCTGAGGGAAGAGATCGATTCGTAGCTTTTTATCTGCGGATGAAAGGAGAAACACATTGCGAATGATACTTTGCGTACATTTATTAGAATTCATTAACACAAATTGTGTGCATTTGTGATATGCACTTTGTAAGCCTGTAAGTAGTGGGGTAGAGTGAGTGAAATCGTGTTGTCGAGTTTGGGTATCTAATGGAACAAATACACTTCAACAGTACGATTAGATTCACCAGAGCAGAACTGGTAGATGGAATTTTATACATAAATGCGACCATTGACAATCAAGCATGCCCGTCGAGCATTCGCATGAGAGAAAGTGATAGTGATGACGCTCGAAAGTAAGTGGCTTGGATGTATATATTTGTATTTGGAGATGGAGAAGATTACCGATGTTACCCAGCACACCACTTCATGAAAAACGAATGCCGGTCCCTAGCCAGCGTTACTTTTATGAATTAATGTCAAACGTAACAAAAATAATTGCTTGTGTGCTCTTTACGAAACGCGAAAGCCCTCAAAAGGAATAATTTTGTTTCTATGGCATTAAAGTAACTATGGTACTAATATACGTTTATCAATTAGAATTGAACAACCATGAGTAGAAAAAAAATAACAAAAAGATAAGGAGAAGTGTGTATGGAAAGTGGGTAGGACAGCAAAGCCTCAAGGGCAGAGCCGTGCAAATACGATAACTAAATTATGTTTTGTGTCAGCGCCACAAGCAATAAGTCGCACTGTCATCAAATTCCCAAGAAAATATCGTGTGGAAGAAATTCTGACTATTCTTATGTGATACGTTTGCCAGAGATGAGCTAGGGCAGTGGCAAAAGCCTCTTTAGCGTTGTGATTTTCTGGGGATTGAAGTCCTCCGATCCCTCACTTTGTAGGTCAGCACACCAACTTAACATTATGAAGTTAAACATCGAAATCAAAGTTTCTATCATTCTCTCTGTCTCGAGGGACTTAGCTTAAAATGGTTGTCCATCTGTCAATTTTAGCAAAAGGCTACATCTACTACTTGCTCTACTGGGAAACAATTTGCCGGTTGTTCGTCTCAAATGACCTTATCCAATGAAAAACACTTCATTATCGCTCCCAAGTCAACCGTAGCCGACCCGAATAAATAATTGCGCCCTATAAAATGCTCTTTCACCTACATTCACCGTGTGTCGGTTCTGGCCAAGTGTGAACCGAAACACGATGCTGAATACAAATAATAGCGCTAAAAGGCGACTACAATCAATTTTAAATGCAGGTTGCACTCATTTCATCTCTGGGATGAGGAGAAGTATAAGTTCGCTGCACATCTAGCACAGAAACAAAAACAAAACAACAACACCGCACACTCATTTCCACTCATCCACGCCATTATTAAGCATACAAATCTCTAAAGTGTACTCACGATTTCGGATATATTGCCCTGCGATGCCAATGACTCCTTCGACCCGACACTCTGCAGGCTGGTCTCGAGAAAACCGCCACCACCACCAGTCCGTCCACTGCTGCCATCGTTTAATTTCATCTTCTCCAAGCTGCCCGTGTTGGGTGATGCACTCTCAGCTCCAGCACCGCCATTGCCGTAGCGAGCACTGCTGAACTTACTCAAACTGCCAGTGGGTGAGGCGCCCACCACCCCAGCAGCACTTGTTTTACCCAAACTGCCGGTGGGGCTGTGATTTAGTTTGGCCATGCCGTCCCCACTGCGTTTGGCCTTCTCCAGACTCTCGGTTTTTGCGATTTTTCGTCCAAACTCCTCGACCAAGTCGTTTGCCTTTAGGCCCGCTCCCAATTTACCCATCTCGGGGGTTGTCTTTCGATTGCAGGCGAACGCTTTCGCCTCCAACGAGTCTGATGACTTCTGTCGAAAAATTTCCGATGGTTTGATGTTACGCTCTAGCGAGCTCGAGGGGCTATTGTTATTTGACAAGGAACCACCACTACTCACGCCACTGCTACTGGAAGTAACACCCGTGTGGCTGGCACCCCTCTCGTAGATTATATTTCCTGGCGCAGACATGTCACGTTTTGGCGACGACGATAGCTGGATGTTTCCTCCTGGAACTGTCGGCGGCTCCACACGTCGTATATACTTTGGCGGCGGTCTGCAAAGGACAAAACAAATGAGTTAATGCAGTAAAATGGCTATAAGACTAATGTTTAGGAGTTGCCGTATACAGCATCGCAAGTGTCTGAGAGTCTGTTCAACTAATTTGAAGTTTATTATCTGTGATTCAGTCATGGCGCTGTGGTCATTCATACATTATCATCATCACCCACTCAGATGATCAGTATCGTCTGGGTCTGGTCTTGGTTTCATTTCAGAGCAATTCATTCAGTCAATTAGTTAATGGACTTGTGTTGGAGAAATGGTAATGAAGAAAAGATTGCGCGACGCTGCGATGACAGTAGGAGGCAGACCATCGATGAAAAGGTCACAAATGCAATTAACATCTGTTGACATGCGTGAACAGTCAGAGAGCTCGGGCTGTAGCGGCCGGCCATCTTCAATGGTTGCGCGGAAATTAATATGACTCCGCGGATATATGCACGAAGGAGGCTATTGCTCGTATCAAGATCATGAAATCAGTTTCTTTTATGTCGAGGTTTTGCTTCGCTTGCTAATAAGAGGTTTGAGGAAAATTAATTTTCCTTTGTCACGATAAATGTCTTGTAAATAGCAAGAAGTCGGATTGGCCCTGGTTGGTGGAAATGTGTAGAAAGAATATGCGTTAAAAAAGCCTTGAGGCGGGAGATCAAACTTATCAGGTCTATATAGTAGGGGAATTAACTGTCAAAGCCTACAATCGGGTCCACAGAACGAGCATGAAATGCAGCCTCGCGTTATTACCTTACTTTGGGCGCTAGCCCCCTCCTTTCTTGATCTATACTCCGAGTCTACCGCCGTTTCATTCCTCCGCTGTCCTCAACCCAATTCCCGCATGTGCAACGACTTTAAAAAATCAAGGGAAATCTATTTTTTCTATCATTGTGGCCGTCGTGTTTGCAACTGTTTGCATTGCTCATTTGCACCCAAGTGTGAACTCCTTAATATTTTTCGCATTCTTTGTTGCCGTATCACTATCCCCTGTACATATGTACACAGTCTGGAAACCCAGTGACAAAAATATGAAAAAAAACTCGTATTTCCACATTTTTTGAGCGGAATTTAATGAAATGTAAAAAAAAAAATTTTAACAAGACGAAAACATAAGCAACCATTACCACTCTGTGGATTATGTAAATCGTGAAACAATGCAGGCGGCTTTCTTTTAAGCCGGCCCAACCGGTTTCAAGGTCATACGCTTAATGAAAGTCAGCTACACTTACTGTAATAAAGAACGCGTAACGTATCTATACGCAGAATACAGCAGCGAGGTGGTAATTTAAATTCGTCACGAAAAATGTATCAACTGACAGAAGCAAGTTTTCCAAGATTTGCACAAAAATGAACTGAAACAAAACCAAATTGCTATTATCACATCGAAATGTGCCTCGGGAAATGTCATGACACGAAATGAGGCGAACGACAATTTTGACCTCGAATACAATTTGGCAAATTAATACTTGTATCTGCCATAAAATTATGAGTATAATTCTGGTAGTAAAAGTTAATCGATATCTTGTGAGATATATGAGTGATTGCAACTGACCGAGTTTGTGATTATGGAATTTGGGACATTGGGAATGTTGTAAGGGCATTCGAATCGATTTTTCACAAGGTTAAAATTAAAAAAAATGTTGAGAGTGGAACTGTAATTAATTTTCGGTATTTCGTTTTTAAACAATTTAATTTTTTTACAAAATTGACTTTATTTCATCAAATGGGAAAAGTTTTGCAACAAACCCTTAGCCTAGTTTCTCACAACCATTCATTTTGTGTGAGTTCATTTTGGAACAAATGAAACGGACTTTCAATTGTATGCCGAGTCCGAACGGCTGAATTGAGAAGCTCTTTCATGAAAGTTAAACTCTACAATGTTTGTCGGGCGTTCCCAAGAAGTGGCGCAGTGAAAAAACCTGAAAATATACAGGGTGTCCGCCGGGAAGGTATACTACTTTGTTTTGCCGCCATTTTGGTAAACATTAGTCTTGACAGTTCAGTCGTGAAGTAGACACGTGGCAAATTTATTATGGAAAAATATTCGATAAACCAAAGTGTTTTAATCGTTAAAACATTTTATCAAAATCAATCATCGATTACTGTGACGATGACAAAGTTACGTGAAATTTTTGGGAGAAACAACGTGCCAAGAAAACGCACTATTTATCGTGTATTGAATGATTTCGAAGAAAGAGGGTCTGTAGGTGATAGGCCCAAGCATCATTTGCATCCATTAACAGTTACAGTCTGGTGTGCAATATGGTCAGGAGGAATCATTCTTTGAAAATGAACAACACATGTGGTATCAACAAGACGGTGCCACAACATATACAGCCAGGATTACAATGGAATTACTGCGAGACCTCTTTCCACAACAAGTTATTTCAAGAAATGGTGATGTTGATTGGCCTCCACGGTCGCCTGATTTGACTGCTCCGGACTTCTTTTTGTGGGGATATCTGAAAAGCAAGGTTTATGCAAACAAACCAGAAATGCTAGAGCAACTCAAACATAATATTCGTGATGAAATTAATTAAATACCGCGTGAAATTTGTGAGAATGTAATGAGAAATGTGCTCAAAAGGGCTCGCATTTGTGAGACTAACAGCGAACATTTACCTGATATTGTATTTCATACATAATTGCCGACATTAAATAAAACATTTATCAATATAAGATCCATTCTCTTTCATTTAATCAAAAATTATAAACAAACAAAGTAGTATACCTTCCCGGGGGACACCCTGTACTTAATTTGTGTTTTTTTTCGAGGATCGAACCTGAGATTCCTTGCTCAGTAGTCCAGCACACTAACCACTGCGCTCCACGTTTTCTTAATATAGTATTTGTGGTCAATGCCTTCGTTCGCTAGATATGTAACTAGACGAGAACCCAAGGTCTTATTTTTGAAAGGGTCGGTCAAAAAAGTGATTTTTCGCTCTTAACTTGACTGGCAACTGACCGTTTTAAACAAAATATCGCCGGCAAATATTTTATTAAAGAGCCGAATTTTCACTGTTGGATGTTGGAGTGAGTTGTACACTCTATAGTCTCATCGTCGTAGCTTGCATTTCACAAAAATAAGGCTAGAGCTTGTTTTACCATGCCAATTTAGGGAGTTAACGATGATCCACAACCCCTAAATAAGCTTAAAAATCAGGTGTCAGATTCCGTCTATAACAATGATCGTCTTGACGATATCGTTTTTAAAATTTCGATGACCATAATAAGTTATAATCTACGCGTATTTGTTTGATTATTGTCAGCTTTCATTACATTTGTGGAAAATGGACTGGATTACGCTTTCAAACTCTAAACTTTTGCTAGTTTTTGAGGTCTATCGTTTCGACGATAAAGTTATGGAATGAGTACTCAGGTTTGACTCACCTGAAAGCACTCTTAAAATTTACCAAGAATGCGCAACACTTCAGAAAAACTTATTAGCATTGCTAATTGGATTCGTCGTGAATGTTTTATGAAAAAAAATTCTAACGCCATTGGAAAACATCCTGTAGAAGTTCGAGTTCTACATATCTGCTTCTAATAATTAGATTGTTATTATTATTTGACTGCCACTTAAATATTGCACACTGTAAAATTGGCGAACATTTTTTGTTTGATGAAAAGAGTATTTTCAGTCATCAATCTGCTTTCCTCGACCGTGCCAAAGTTAATCCTGTTGCTCAACAACAATCACGAAACTATCAAAACAAATTCCCTCCTTAATTAAAGTGCTTGCCCTTAATTTGATTCATCTGGTTGTGGGTTGCTTGCTCCTGAGCAGCGAAGCGAACCTCACACTTTGCAGAGATGCAAACAAGGGCAGCATAAAAATGTTCCTCTTCCGCTGGGTCCGCTCCCCATTCGGTGTTTGAATTCGCCCTACTCACCATAGTGCTTGCTAATCACTATTTTTTTTTTATTTGTTATATAATGACTAACATTAGATGTTTTTGCAACTATAAGCAAGTAGGCAAACTACTGAGTGTACACTTAAAAGAAATTGGATCCGATGGGGGGTATCGTGTTTCATAGGTTTCACTATATGGTATATGAGTCCAGAAGTCGATTGGCATACGAGTATATGAGTTATATAGAGTTGTTGTTATTGTTCGTGTTCGTTTTAATATTTTGTTAAAGTTAAACATTGTTTCACGACAGAGGGGAAGCACGAGAGTATGTTCGATGATGTGGTCCCCTGCTTGTGTATAGTGAATTAGTGATGCCTTTGTTTTTCGCTTTTCTAAGTGCACACCGATTCACGAGTATGAATACGAGTGTGGTGCTTGTTCCTTGACTTGTAAAAGATGAAGGGAGGGAAGACTTGCCTGTTTGAGCATTTTGTAGCAAAGTGAAGACATCACCAGCGAAATGTTTGCGTCTTGTTCGAATCTCGCCCCCCACTGTTTGTGTTTGTTATCGTTATTAAGATTTATTGCCATTAGTGGATCACTTACATCAACGAGTAGACTTTCGATATTATTTGAATAGGAGGAATGCCATGAAAACGTGATTAGAGATTACCCAACGGGGAGAGGGTATGAAACAACTAAAGTTTCGTTTTCTATTCGATAATGCTGAAAAGTATGCGACAGCGCATTGAAAGTCAGTTTCATGCTACAAAAAAGGGCATCATAAGCACACTAATTGCTCTTTGGGTTCAATGACGCACATCGAAAATGTGAAACCTCAGATATGTTTTGGGTGACAGATGTCACAATCGTTTAACTTATCAAAAAATGTGGAATTCCTTGTAATATGAATCAGAATCAAGTACACATAATTTAATTGTTGTAGTGGGAATCATTTGACTTTTAAAAATATACCCTGTCAATCGATTCATCTCTAAAAATAAATATCAAGACTAAGGTTAATGCCCAATTCACAATGCCGCGTTGACGCGCGCGTGCGTTGACAGATTATGTAGAAACAAAGCGTTCAAAGCTGCCACACAAATACACTTTAGGCGTTGAATTGACTTTAGATCGTAAATATCGTAAAGTTCAACGCGACGCCTGAGTAGACCTACTCTCTACTCTCACGCGCGTTTGACAAGTTTAGAATTTTGAATTGTTCGATTTGATGTCATGGGGTGTGCCATTCTTAGTCGGAGTGGCACAGAACCACTAATGTTTATCACACACAAGTTTTAAAAAGCAATATTATGATGTTTTTTTAATGCAAATTAATTAATTTAGTGTGTGAAAATGTGAAAATAACGAATACCTTTTTGTTGTGGATCTTTAGATTTTCTTGGATAAAAAAAAATATTAATCATTGGTCGTGTATCTTTGTTAAGGTTGTTCTTTGCATTACTGTCAGGAATGATTTTTTTTATCTATTTTGGAGAATCGTTTCTTAAATTTTGAACACAAAAATTACAGCTACAAAAAAAAGGGAGCAGACTTGAAATTTGAATTCGGCTCTCTATTTGTGTATATAGTCATGCTCTACTCTCTCAACGCGAGTTCGCTTCAAACCAGCATTTCGTTTTACAAAATTGTTGCTCGCGCGCTTTGGCATTTAAAATCGTAAAGTTTCGATAAAGGATGTCAAAGCGTGCCGACGCGCGCACACGTTCAACGCGACATTGTGAATTCGGCATAAGGGTTTTAGATCATAATCTAGTAAATTTTTTTTCAATTTTGATAGAATTTGTGAATCGTTGAGATTACATAGTTCTGAAAGTTCTGTTCAGAAAAGTTATTTTCTAACACTTTAAGCAACTTTGAAGAGTAGGAACGCGCTTGGGAACCTTATGGTAAAAAATTAGCCGAATAAAAGGCAAGAAGAGCAATAAGAACTGTCAAATTAATTTGATTTGAAGAATTAGGTGTAGGACTGTTTGATAAAAACGTTGATACACAGGATCCAAGCTCATGAACTTTCAGTAGCTTCCCGTAAGCATAGAGAAACTATCTAAAACGTCCCCACATTATATCTGCGATATAACTTGAAAAATGTCAACACAGCTCTTTGTGACTGCAGGTGAGTCAGCTTGCGTTGCATCGACGTTATGCGACGTATTGCGTTATTCGACCATGTTTGCGGTTTCGTTCATTCACAATCACAGGTAACTCACTTGCAAGTACCTTTTCCTCAGAATTCCATCACTTTACCTCTGGAATGTAAAATATTTCAACATTTAAATAGAAAATTCTAAAATGAGAAACCCAAATTACCACCTAAGCGATAATTTATAGTGGCAAGTGATTCAACTCATATTTATTAGCATCATGCCAACTTGTATACGTATTTCTGAAGGAACTTTATATAAGCCCCCCCGACCACGCCCTAATTCGAAGGAAGATAAACAAAAACAAGCAACTAACACTTGGTCCCATTCAATCATTTCCTTGATGCGCCGCGCCTACCAACTCAACGACACGTTTTAAATATTTCAGACTGTTTAGATTCAATTAAATTTTAATGAGATTCTGCCGACACCAACAGCGACCACGATGACAGCGACACAAGCGTGATTGCGAGTGATTAAAATTTTACACTCTACTGCAGCTGTGCGCACTTTTTTCCAGCAAACCACCAAAATGGAGGCGCAAATACCGTCGGCGCAAACATTTAAAATTTTAGATTTGACTCACCCTTTAAAAGGAACACAAATACAGCTTCCCA
This sequence comes from Cheilosia variabilis, assembly GCA_951230905.1. NCBI lineage: Eukaryota > Metazoa > Arthropoda > Insecta > Diptera > Syrphidae > Cheilosia > Cheilosia variabilis. The sequence goes on along the minus strand of OX579677.1, from coordinate 58,787,349 downwards.
ACTATAGAAGCTCAGTGAACAATAAAGTGAAATAGATAAACCAGCTCAGTGGCACTGCACCACCCTTTAAAATCTAAGTCGACCACAGAAACAGAAACGTAGATAAGTGGGCCATCATCTCTGGAGGGTTGAGTCAAAACCAGTCTCGCAGAGCTTTGGTGCGTCCACCACTGCACGGTACACAAGTCGCCGCAGCATGATGCAATTTGTTTCTAAATTTAAACGCATTACGTGCTCGGTCGGTTTGAATTATTATCAGAAGCGAATCGCAATAATTATTAGCGAACGAGCGAGTGCCTGTTTTAGGCAGTCGAGTGCTGGGTGAGTGATTCACTTAAGGTCGGCTATTGAAAGACGACCGAGTGGCTGTGGTGTAGAAGTGGTCCATCACTGCCGCGCGTTTATAATACATCACATATGCATGTCTGATAACGACGAACGGGTGTATAGCCCGGTTCTGCCTCCTCCGTTCGATGACTTTTTGTTCCACTTACTAGAGAATTTGTTCCATGCTCGATCATATAGACATTTTCATATTTTGCTTCCAAATGGTTGTATAAAATAAGAAACAGTTTTTATATACAGAGAATTTCCGACACCAGACTTGATGTGATAGTCGAATAGGGGAGGCGGGTGATAAACATGCAGGCTTACGTTTTTTTTTTTTCTATTTAAGGAAAAAAAGTTTCGTTTGCGATGATGGCAATGGAACTGAGAGGAGTGGAAAGTACAAATTGCATTTCATCGATTTGAAGTTCTTGTTGTAAACTGAGTGACAGTTTGCGGGAAAACTTTACGTTTTTAAGATTGAAAAACAAATTTCAAGTCGGACATTGTTGTGACAGGCTATTATTCAATGGTTTTGACGTTTCTCTTAATTAGTTTATGTGCGACTTTGAAGTATTCCGCCGCCTGTATATGAAGTTTCTGGGGGATTCTTTATGCTAATTGAGTCGTATGAATAAAAGAATGGCTGACAGATTGTTGCGTCCTCATTTGTCATTGTCATTGTAATAGGGATGAGAACCAACTCTAGTTGTTTACTACACTCATTCTGAGGCAATGCGCTTACCAACGCATATGATGTGGCAAGCATAATCTGTCAGATGTTTCAACTGTTAAATAATGTAACAGGCGAACCTTTGACCAATTTTTAAAAGTTCCAAAAGATGTGAGGTAAGTGTTCGGTCCCATTTTTGAAATTTTTTGCAAAAATGTCAAAACTCGACCGCTTTGGGTAAAGTATCAATTTTGCAAGACATAAGTGAAACAGATATACACGTTTGCAAAATACGATAAGCATTGATTTCAAACGAAATTGTAAAGAGTGACTTATTAGAAATAATGCCTGACAACTTTAAATCTAAAGGAAGTCCTTATGGTTTGTCAGTTATTGACAATTTAGCGCGAAAATGTTTTGAAAAAAATATTGAATTATATGTGACGCGTCCTTTCCCGTGTATACCGTTTTCAAACCAACCACAAAAGATCGCTAAAAATCTGTCAAACTATGAAAAGAATCGTAAATGCGACACTTAAATTTCATATTTCAATTTCAAGCAGGCCTTCTATGATGAAAACTATGATAACCCTTCTCTTTTCCTTCTTTTCTCTTTTGCACAGGTCATTTCTGCGCCAATGTAAACAGCCTCTTAGAGCAATGTAGTGAATTTTGTTAAAATCAGCGAAGGAGAACATTCAAATACGTTTTAAGGGTTTAGGAACAAAGTGTCATTTTGTTGTATAACGTTGGCTGTACAAGCAGTGTGTTAAGAAACGAATTTCCCTGAAAACAAATAAGATAGTCGCTGACAAAAAGTGGAAATGGATCATGAAACATTCATAAATGAGTCAGATTAGCGCTATGTGTTGCGTCACTTCAGGGGGCGTTGACTTAAATGTTTAAATGTAAACAGAAACTGCATGTCTGATCCGTGTCGCTGTCACTTTTGTTGATATTCGACCCAAATTCAGATTCAAATGTTGAAGTGACAATTGTCACTTCTACTTACAAGAGAATACATGAAAATTTCAGTGGAAGATGAAGCCATAATATGAAATGTATGTTCAGAAAAAAATTCAGCGATTAATTTTGTACATGCTATACAGGACTAGTTGAGAGACACAACGCGCTTTATGCGACTTGTTGTGACTTTAGCAAAACAGGCGACATGTGTCGGTTTGATGATAGAGACCAAGGACCAGCATTGGCACTAACTTAAGTGGAAATGTGAGAACTCAACAAGCGCTGTTCAAAATCGGAAGTCGACTGATTGGTATATATTTAAATTTAAACAAAACGGTAAATAAATCCCGGTACGATTGCAATTTCACCGTCAAAAATGATCGCTTATGATGTTTCTTTTGTATAATTCATCGTTCATACTAGAGCAAGGTTAATAATTACTCATAAGTTGCCAAAATCGTGATGAATACGCTAAAAGCAAACAGAAGAAAAGAAATATTCATGCACAACTTCAAAAGTCAACAAAAGAAAACAAAACAACGTGCCCTTTTGCGATGACATCAGACATCACTCGTGCACACAGCGAACATGGCCACGCCATTCTTGTTTTACCGCTAAAAGTAATGTTGTGCGACTGTTACATTTCATCTGCCACTGACAGGCATTGCTTTCTACGTTCGACCCGCATATAAGATATGAGTTATGTCAATGCGTTGATGTGATCTCTGAATTACCTGGCAATGCTCCAGATGGGTAATGGCTAGGCCCGCATTGTAGTACTTTCACTGTGGCAACGACGAATCACGTAACCGCGGTGAAATGCATTAGTCCGCGACAGTAGTAGCGCGTCAGTAAAGATTGAGTAACTTTAGTGAAGCGCATTAATTAGAATAGTGGAAAATCGTGGAAACCGTTACATAAGGAAAACCCATCCGCACACAACATGCCTAGCGGATCACGAATTGGCTTGCTCTTTGCTTTGTTGGTGTTTTCTTCGATTCAGCCATTTGGAACCGTCGGCGCGGCGGCATACGGCTTGTGGAGCCGTCAGCAAATTCAAATTCACCGCGCAAGAGCAATAAGCAACCAATTGTTGATAAATGATACGATGATGTAGACAGAGATTTAATTCTAACGTTCGTTTGAATGGCAACGGTGTAAACGTAAGTGGCTTTTACCGGGCGCAGCATTGTCAGACAATCAGGTGCTTGGGTGGTACGAACTTTATGCGCTCGGATGCGTGTGTACCTCGCGGATTATATGGGTGGCGTACGCGGCAGAGGTAAGTCTATCACTCGCTGCGAACAAACGCAATGGAACGCAAGGTGATAATACACTTTAATGCCCGATCACTGAATTAAAAAGTTGCAAGTTATTCGCTTACTAGCGACGAGCAGAACGGGGAAAAAGGGCGAGGTGAACAACGTTGATGGGTTTCATTAACGGTAATTTAGCTTCACCGTATTGCGAGAGGGAAGCAGCTTTAGTGCTTTCCCTATTGATTATGAAACGGAAAAGGCTACGAAGTTGCAGTGAAATTTATGTAAACATTTGTGGGTTTATGTCTGGCATTTTCATTGCCAACTAACATCGCATTTAACACCATATCCATTAAGGAATTATGGACCATATCCGTCTCTGAACGGGGAATTGAACATACCTGGCATTTGCTGCCTGTAAAACACTTCACTAAAACAAAAGTTTTTCGTTAAAAGTCAGTCAGTGGATATTTATTGCATAATACATGCAACTCGTATGAGGAAATTTGAGGTTAGAATCAGGTAAAACCCATTTTCCATCTGAAAGTCGCGTTCGCAAACTTTGCAAAACAACAACGACAGAATCCAGTTAAATTAATTCAGTTATTTCGATTGCGATTCGCTTTTCGGATTAGGTATAGAGTCCTGTATAAGACGTCTTTGGATTTGACGTTTAAAAGCCAGAAACAAAAAGACAATTTTAAGTGCCCAATATAAAAAGGAAATTGGTTGTAAATAAAGAGTTTCAGAAAAAATTTAGATTTAAGGGGTGCCAGGACTATCTATCAAACAATTTCCTGTTACTTTGACAGATGTTACAACTTTCGGTACATCCACGAAGATTTGTATGCCCAATCTTCCAAAATGACAATAACATCAACCGAATTTAGTAAAACCCTCATTGGTATAGCTAGAAATTATTGACTACAAAATTAGGCTCAAACTAACAAGTTTAATTAACAAATTTTTCCAAAGAAAACACTGCATATTGACTTGGAAACTTCTTTAAGAAGAAACGAAACAAAACTCCAAGCTGTTCGCTTCAAATCAAATCACAACGTCGATAGAGTAACAAAATATAAAACTGAACCTGACAACAACGCACACCCCGCTCATTGTATAGAAAACATCATCGCTCTTGCACTCATATCACTCACTCGCTAACGACATAGAGAAACTCAAACTTCTATTTCTAAACCCGACGCGTGTGTGTTCGTCGAGTGTTCAAATTAAGTTTCTGGTGTAGTATTTTTTTTTCCTCTAGTCGTCGTTCTATCATTTTTATCAGCGAACCACTGTCATGAATAAACCATTAGGGTAATTAAGGGAGACTTTTATTCAATTCAGAACCTGCGCGTGTGTGTGTGGCCGCTCCATGCCGTATAATAATCGCATATAGACTTCTGGAATGGATTCGTTGGGGTCATAGACAATTCGACGAAACGTAACCATAGGTTGTTTGCCTTTTAGCCAACTATGCGAGAGTATGCCATAAAACCCATCATATAGTCACAACAATGCGGAGAGGATTGCCAATCGAAGTTGAGAGAATTCAACGTCGCGGCCATATTGACCGACAAAGGGCCCTACATGTAAGCTGAGAAGTTGCGTGAGCAGCCAAGTGTTTTGCGTGCATTTCCTTGAACTGAAATCGAAAACCGAATAGAAGAGAATCGTTTCACGGTAATTCTAAGAACACAAGCAAGAAGAAGAAGAGGAACCCAAACGCAAAAGAAAAACACTTTTAAATGGATGGCAAATATAATCAGAATGATACCATGGCTGACCTCCCTGAATCATTAATCTCGGGGAATCGGAATTGCCGGTCGTCAATGTTATTTACTTTATTTGTTTACGTTGAAGGAAGGTTGCGTAGGGTAGGTACAGCACACGCATGCAAGATGGATAATAAAGTTGTTGTAATCAAATTTTGTATACAAAATAAAGTTTCTATATAGTTAGGAACTATGTCATCGCAATGTGGCAGTGGTGTAAGGTATTTGCTTGTTGGTTATATCAGCGCCATCTGTTGACTTGTGCATTATGATTATGATATACGAGTTTAACTGAAATATAACAACTTGTTGATTTAATTCAATAAATAGTACTCACGCGTTATAGTTTTTAAATAAATTATGAAAATGGAAATCAATGATGCTGCGGTTTAGATGTGGAAAGCTTCGAATTGGCTTGAACGTGTTTAAAGAGCATAATAAGATTATTAATTACTGATCGGGTTCAGTATCTCACCGTCTACATCGGCCGCTCTATATCAGCGTTTTCATGAACTCTGATTTGGTAATCGATTTGTTAATAAGTTATATGGAAATACAGAACACCGAGTATCCTATTGTGTTACGCATAGTTTAAAGTGGACTTTTGCAGTCTCCCAACTGGGGCCGTAGAGCAATTGTCTACACGAAAAACTGATCTAAATGCAACTTTCGCTGTCTTCACTGAAGCCAAGAAGCCAATCGCAATTTTTTGACTTGATTAAGGCTTTGATCAGATCACTTGTAGCCAGACCAAAACCTGCTGCAGCGGTGCAAGACTGTCATTTCGTTCTGAGAGAGAACACTGCACTGGATAATGCCACACTCAATTAGGTCCTAACTTAAGGATATCTTGATACATGTTGACTATGCACTTGATGCATATAGACGCTGTGCCTGACACATGCTTATTAAAAGATGGGCAGATGGGTTTGTTTGCCTTAAAAGGTAGGCCTTTGTACTTAAATCAAACCTTTTTAGCAGAGACAGCTCCTCATCTTTCATGCATGGCCGTTAATTTCGCTCAGAATATTAGCCTCCTTCGACAGCGTTGTTTTTTTCTCCTTAAGTTCAAGCAGATTTCAGAAATCAAGAACAAAATGTGTGTCTGTCGAAAAATATTCTTATTTATAAACTCTCGCAAATGCGACTGTTTTCTTGGTTTGTGCACTAAATGAAATGATCATCACGTGCACAAACTTTTTAGCTCTACATAGAAAATGACAGTTTTAGAAACTTCTAATTGGCATGATATTTTGACGCATGCGTTGACGATCGATTGAGCATGATTTTGATGCTTCTCCAACCTTAGGTACTCGTACTAGGATTGCTACATTAATTTATTTTTTGACAGTAAACAACGCGTAAAAATCATTCTGTGGGCGTTGCAGGTTGTCTCTGAAACTTTCTGGGACATACCTATAGTCGATTTATTTTTCACCGAAGAGCGACACCCAACTTTTAAGTAATACCCCACGCAAGTCTCAAAACCAAGCCCCATTCTTATAATGTCCCAATCTCCATTGCTCGCCTTTCATCAACGCCCTACACAAATCAATCCACATCCATTGTATTTGTGGGCTAAAAAACAAAAGCATAATACAACCCCATCCAGCTTGTTAAAAAATACCCAACAAAAGCCTCAGTCAACTTCATGAGGCTTCATAAACCATCAAAAGCCAGTGTCTATGCCTACCAACCACTTTAGACGGCAATCCTCCCCAATACCTATTAACGCGCAACAAAAGAAAGTAAAAGAAAAACCCAAGAAGGAAACAAGACAACACAAAAAAAATAAAATGCATCTCCTTCTCCGCCAGGAGCTAAGGAGGCATCGCAAACTTGTTTTCGTGCAATTTGCACGGACACAGAGATCTATGCGATTCGCTAACAAACTTTTATAGCTGAAAGCTAAAATGAAAATGTCTGCATTATGAGCTTATGTTTTCGTTATGATGTCACCCATAGTTGTACAGATATACTGCAGGCTCTGACACACCCAATACTACTATACCTGCTATATCCTCCTATCAACGCTATCTACCACTTTTTATTCATTCTCTCCATTGCATCATCGTTCGCCGAGGACCATACATACATGTATATAGAAAAACAACTTAAAATTAAAAAAAATAAACCGAGATACGATAAGCGAATAGAAGATACTCCGGTAAGCTCCGGTATCTCACGTTCGCCTCTGCTGCATTGAAATATCCTTCGAGCATCACTCGACCCAGATTCCTATGAATATTTGAATAGGAGACTGGTGTATTTGTGAATGGATATATGTGGCTGTGAATTTCTGCCTCCATCTTTGGCAGAAGGACTTCCGTTGTAAACAACAATGAAACGTATGCATAGCTAAGTATAGTGGAGGTGCAGGTTTTTTTTTTGTGTGTGGGGCTATTAATTGGAAGGTGGGCGAGTTCAGCCCAAAAAAAGAAGAAACAAATCCGGCGCATGTCAGCATGGGTTCAAATGAAAGCCCCCCCTTAGGTTCTACTAAGGACATCCGGCATATTAGGTGGAGTACATTGTTATTGATTGGAATAAAGATTTTAATTTGCGTCCACCTAACTAACCCCTAATCGGATCAACAACTCTCTAGGGGGTTAGTGTTCTCCTAATCCTGAGTGAAAGGTTTCGCCTTACAAGAGAGTCGGTGACATCTTGTGTGGACGAATATATGCACCACACATTAGGAACTTCCAACTTTGCCCTTGGCTCTAATGGATTTCATTTCACGGGCACCGTTGTCGTTCTGTATGTAGGTACCCACTATTCTTTTGTGAAATTAGAAAAGGAAGTAAGTGAAGAAGGTATTACAGTGCTTAAGACACAGTGGGAAAGTAGTAGTGCATTCCATTCAAACTCTGGTTTGGCTCCGGGTCCGCATTGGAAAGATACGAAAAGAAGTACCTTCTCTAGAAATTACAATAACTTTCATAACGAAGTGAAAAAAAAAAACAACAATAAACAACTTGCTGGGAAAGCATTTTTCTTAGGAGTCAACCACAATTGGATTATCACCGCTTATGTCAAAAATGGTCGAAAGATCACTTAATTCAGTGAAACGATTTAAATATGCCAATTGTTCTGCTATGGCTGCGACATGATTTTTCAATCTAATCATTGGCTTAAGCTGGATTACTTCAAATTATGGTTGTCCCTCATTTGGGACTTGTGTCTTTTTGAGGCTATGTTTCATCAACGAATGAATGTATACCACGGCTACTAAGAGAATTAAAGTCGGGTAAACTTCTAGGAAACTAATTCTGTTATGGTTCTCGCTTGACTAAAAATATTTGACAAGCCCAACTGACATTCACTTGAAACGTAAAATATGGTCCTTTTATTTCCCAGACCCACTGTAAATGGCCTTCACCACCAACATGGCTTTCTGAATAAACAAAAATATATATTGGATGGCAAAAACAATTTTATCTCCGCTATTCAAAAGATGATGAGTTTGCACAACAGCTTGAAAAAGCCTATATACAAAGAAAGAGAAGAAAACAAAAACGACAACATCACTTTCTGTCCACAAAGTGCAGTCTTTTTTGTTGATTGTCATTCCACTCCATTTGCGATGGCTTCTTCCAATGAAAAAGGCACGTATTGATAATATTCTCCCACCTCCTGTCACCATTATAGCATCCCCACCCATATCATGTCAAGGTGCACAAAGTACAAAAGAGAAATTAAATTCAATTAAATTAAACTTTCCAGCTGAGGTGCGCTGAAGAAATAAATTCAGTCAGCGTTATGACAGGCGTATGATGGTAGGTATGTGCCGCTCAAATGAAAGCAGCTTGCGCTAGGTGGAAGGTGGCCCTAAAAGCGAGTTTTACACCCACCACTTACAAGATGGTGGCTGATGCTTATAGTGTCACATTATAACCAGTGGCCCAACTAATCACTCAAGTGCATTCGCCGAAAGCGGATTTTCCGAATGCAATTCCGTTGTAAGCAAAACTGCACACTAAAAGCAAAAGGCAAAGGCAGTCAAAAACGGCATACCCCAGCCCCAGCACCCCATCACTGTTGCCACATTTCAGCGGGTCAGGGTGAGGCGTTCGTGTTATTATCATTTTTTCTCGTCGTCGTCTTTTTGTTGCTCACCTCTCGGTCGTATGGTATCTTCGCCGCGCAATTCGTGTAGTACTTTATTTACGTTTTCAATTCTTGCTTTTTTTGCGTTAACATTTTTTTCTGTTAGTAAATATTTGCGAAATATTTCCCCATCCTGGGCGGAGTGATAAAAAATTAATTTGCTGAATGAATCAGGGCGAGCTGGTTAGGGTTTTAGCCTATACCGATTCACGAATAAACCCAACAGAAAAACGAATAACCCACGACAACAACGTGGTTTTCTTTAGAGACGGTTTATTATTCATCGTAATCCACCACTACTACTCTGGCAACGGTGTTAACAGTTTTTTCGCACACACATTTATGGGAGCACAGTGCACACAAGATGAAAAAAAGTATTAGCAACGTGTTGTAGATTTTTGCAGAGAACAGCAACAACAAAAACAACAAAAACAACAGCAGCAGCAGCAGCAAGAAAAACAACAAAAAGGAAAATAAAGTGTGAATCACGATTTCAAAGCTGGTAAAGGTTTGCGAAAAATGCACTCTATAGCACATTTGATTTGTGCCTTGGAAATGGTTAAATAAACTTTTTGTTTGTAGCTGTGCTCGGTGGTGAAGTTTTGTGTCGGATGGGCACGGCCTTTACATGATCAACTGCTTAAGGTATGCGGTGTAGTACGCACCTCCAGCTCCTACGGTACGTGTAACATAAGTTTCGAAACTTTTGTCGCAATTAGGTGCGAATTTGTGTTTCAAATGTCGAAAGAAATGCATTAAATTTGGTGCCCGCTTAACACGAGGCACAATTTTTAGCGGATGCTTGCGCCGAAGTCATTGGTGATGTTCAGGAAACTGGTTTAGTAAGTCTGCCTTGATGTGTTTCAGTTTTTATTGGCGATTTGTTATGTGTCAATTTTTTTTTTCAGGTGACGTTTATCGAGGGGTATAGCTACGTTGATTATTTGTTTATTATAAAAATGATCAGTTCTGTATTTGAAGGCGATGAAGTGTATACAAAAATATATAGGACTTTTTAATTCTGTATTAAATTTAAATTCTTAAAAACATTACGTAAACATTAAGAAAACCAAAATTTACTGAACGAAATGATAATACTAACGTGCCCTGGCTGAGCGAGCAAGCAAGTATCTAATCTAGTAGGTTTTTTCATTTCGTTTGTAAAAATTAGTACATATTTGAATAATTAAAAATTGTGTTGAAATTTGTTCCTTTTTCTATTATTCATTATTTTGAATTCAAAAAAATAGTCACAGTAGGTACAGCCGACAAATCTAGCCAAGAATTTTGCGACGGAGTATACGTACTAAGTTCACATTTCGTTTATGTGGCTGACGTAGAAAAAGTGGTGTAACCGACCAATATAGTTTTTGCATTCAGGGTACATCTAGTCCAAACCAATCTAATCGCCTTAAGAGATCTAGATTTACTATTTTGCGCACATTTTGCCAAAAGTTTCTTTTTATGATAGCACATATTTCGTGTTTATTACAGACAGTCATTCAATACTTTCAGACACGCCACTGACAGTTTGTAGCGGTCTCTTGATATATTTAATATCGCTAGTTGGTTAGGCAAATACTTTCGAAAAACTTAACCATTGTTGCGTTGATGTAACCTTCTGAACTATAAGTTTCAAAAAATTGATTCAAAAATTACTTTAAAAGTTTTTTTGTCACGAAAATATCATTGTTTACGTAATGACTCTACAAAGACATTGCAGAAGAATACAACTTTTCTCGTCAACTTTGGATTCTACGGACTTAGAATTAACAGTCGTTGAACTCATGAACGTCATTGTTTAAAAGTGCTCAGTACTTAAGTTCTTGAAACAGAATGAGCTGAGTTAGCTCTTTAATTTTGTTTATGCTTTCAGGGGTTTGTATTTCAATTTTCCATGAACTAAACACTAGCAACACTAAGTTAAATGTCATTTAGGTAGGTCTAAAGGTTTGAAAGGTCCTCCAATACGAAAAGCTTTCAAACGTTGCTGTCATTTCTGGCAGTTCTTTGACATTCATGTTCCGCGTGTAAAGAAAACATGTATAGAAGCTGTCAAGTCAATGATTGACTACTTGATTTGTTATGCCGAATTCACAATGTCGCGTTGAACGCGTGCGTGCGTCTCCGCGCTTTGACACACTTTATCGAATCTTTACGATTTTAATTGCCAAAGCGCGCGAGCAAAATTTTTGTAAAACGAATTGCTGCTTTGAAGAAAATGCGCGTTGAGAGAGTAGATCATGACAGATTAAAAGTTCGGTTTGGTTTTAACTAATGTACACAAATAGAGAGCAGAATCCAAACTTCAAGTCTACTCTCTTTTTGTCTGCAGCTGCAGTTTTTGTGCAAGAATTAAAAAAGGATTCTCCAAAAGCGATAAAAAAAAATTCATTCATAAGAATAATGTAAAGAACAACCTTAACAAAGATACAAAACCAATGATTAATATTATTTTTTATCCAAGAAAATCTGAAGAAATAAGTATTAGCTCCACAAAAAAAAAGGTATTCGTCATTTTCACTAACTAAATTAATCAATTTGCATTTTAAAAACATCATATTGCTTTTTAAAATTTGTGTATGATAAACATTAGTGATTCTGTGCCACTCCAACTAAGAACGGCACACCCCATGACATCAAATCAAACAATTCAAAATTCTAAAGTTGTCAAACGCGCGTGAGAGTAGAGAGTAGGTCTACTCAGGCGTCGCGTTGAACTTTACGATATTTACGATCTAAAGTCGATCCAACGCCTAAAGTTGTATTTTGTGTGGCAGCATATGAACGCTTTGTTTCTACATAATCTGTCAACGCGACATTGTGAATTGGGCATTCAAGTTTGGATTTTTCTTCATAAGATTCTCAATTTCTCAAAAATTGTTGCCTAAAGCTATTCTGAGAGACAAATTTGCATTTTTTGGCCCCAAAAGTAGGGTTTCTTGAGGCCCAATCGTTGGGACAGATAAGTGTTTTTTGTTGTCTTGAGTTGTCACACGTTCATGGAAAGTGGTTTCACAACAACTTGCTGTTTACATTTGCTGCTGCAAATTTTCGACAAAACAATTAAAAGTTTTCAAAAATTCAATCCGCGCTAAAATAAATATTCAAAAGAGGAAAGTTATCATTCGGCCTTTGTTTATTAGTCCAACTCACGGTCCTACTAACTCAACTTGCGCCTCTTCTGGCACCCTATATTTTCAGCTTGAATTACCAGTTCGTGCACAACAAACCGATATGGCAATTTTAAATGAAAGTAAGCCCGACAATGCGAGTCATTGTCTACTACAGCAAATGTGATTTAACAGCCGGAACAAAAAAAAATACTCATTTCATCTGTGCAACATAACTCTCCCAATCGAATAGAGTGGTAGTCAAGTCACCCTTCCATCCGATGGGCTTTATAGATCTGCCTCCCCAATAGTCGAATTTTTCTTGTTCACCAGTTTGATTCATTCAGCGTCGAGGAGGACGTCCACCCAGACAGATAGGGGATATTTATTACCCCCAGTCAGTTAGATGGGATTCATTCATTTTCCGGAATCTCTCGAAATCCCTTTTATTGCGATGTTCCCTCGAAAGTACCAGCAAGGACATGCTTAACTGCGAGGGTGGATGCAGCACATCTTATCGCTCCGACATAACAAGTTTACAGTGAAAATGACATTGAAAGAGGATTTTTCGTTTTTGTGTGCCATTTGCGTGACTAGGGGAAATAAAAGCTGGATGTAAACATGCCCTTAATGCCATTCCTTCTAATTATATTACGTTTACGCGATAAGCAAAGCACACATTATGTCAACGACAACCACAGTCATTTGCTGAAAAATTTCGCTATTTTATGAAGTGTTAAAGCAATTAAGCAAAAGGACTTGTCTGCGGAGTTGATTTCTAAGAGCACCTGTCGCATATGAGATGGTGTGTAGTAAAACCATAGCCACTGTGGTGATCTTGATCCAATTCCAATTAACTTAATTTGTACATGCTTTCGTGTTTTTTTTCTCGCTTTTTCCTGCTGTCGAGCCCATCATTGCATATGCGTTTCAAAGAGCGAGCCACTTCGGCTGGCGAATTTCAATTGCCCGCGAGTAATCGTATTAAAAGGCATTGCGATGGGAAAAGTTAATTTTCACTTTAAGCCAATTAAGGCAGCCGGCAAGCACAAGAACGGGATTGACACAGAGTGTGGCTGACATTGGGGAGAACCAAATTTTGTGCATTATAGATATATTGTGCCTTGCATACGCGACTAATTGTCGCGAATAGGATTTTCCATTAATTAGCGAGCAGATTTCGAGTGGGGTTTGGATGATATACAGACTGCGTGTGTCCGTTTCATGTACAGTCAGCTAGTCATTGAGGAAAGGGTCGCGACATTGGCGAGTATTAGGGATTCGAGGGCAATTTTATGGTGCAACGGATGACGCAGAGATTGAATTTGTTTTCCTAATCGAGTGTTTATTTGGAGGATGAGATGAGTTGGTTATTTCCAGTCGTAAAATAATGGAATTTCGATAAAGTTTGACTGGAGGAATATTGTGCCTCACTGGTCGCCCAGGCAGTTGGAGGGCAGGAAATATACTCAAGGAGTGTGTACATCATAGATCTGTCAATGAAGATCTGCACAACAGTATGAAGTGGAAAAAATACCACTTAAATAAAGGAAAATGCATCTACTGTATCACAAATTAAATATTTCGGTCCTCAGCAACATCTTCTTCTCTATAAAGCTTTGATTAGACCAGTACTCGAATATTGCTCCCATTTACAAGGTGACGCCAATGTTTTCACCCGATATTTTTTGGGGTGAAATTTATTTTATGAATTAAAAACTTTGCTTCTGCTTTTAGATTATGTTTATTTGTGTCTTTAATTAATTTCCATTAAGTTGAGAAAACTATACCTATCGGCTAAGTGGGCGCAACCAGAATTGTTGACTATGCGGGCCAGTCTTATGACATTTTCATCCCTCTTGCCAGAACTTTTGGCGATAGGCTGCTCCAAAAGCGGAGCAATTATTGCGCGTTCTGTAAGCTGCACTTACAACTTCACACAAGGGATGGCAATACACACGCAAAAATATGTGACACGTTTTTTGGTTGGCCATCTTGTTTATGTGGTACGATTTATGGGAAAGTTCTGCATGCTGATATTTTTATAGCAATGGCCGCATTCAAGAATCTAGTCATCTTAAGTCGACTAGATTGGTCTGGATAAGATGTAACCTGAACGCAAAAACTAGATTGGTCGGGAACGTCACGTTTTCTACGTCAGCCACATATATGAAACTGTCAACTTAGTACTCAGTCACGAATTTCTTGACTAGATTCGTCGGCTACCCCTCCATAAACGTCAACTGAAACATCTGCTCTCACGACCGATTTCCCCCAATCAGAGCCGAGTTTCATCTAGTGAGAGAGCTGTCAGACTTACTAAACTAGATACTTGAACGTCCCCAATGGCTTAAGGAATTTAGCTTTGCTACAAAACAAAATGGTTTCCATAAGTAATGAACAGACTTATTTATTTATTTATTTATTTATTTATTTTGTATAATTGATTGATGAATTGTTGGTTAAATTTACGGAAACTAATTACCACTCTTATTTAAATAAGAAATGGAAGCGCTTTCAAGTGATTGCAGAAATGCTGGTAGCCAGAACATGTGTTTAGTTCTCTTTTACATAACTATGATTAAAAGTAGATCATCCCTGACACTTTGGGCGTCTGATTTGTGATCTCATTCTAACGCCTGTATTGACATTGACTGCGGACAAACGGTTCTCTCGGTCCCATCTTGTGCAAAAAAACAACAACGCGTGCGTGCTGTTGTATATTCAGCATTAGGAGTATAGCGTTTCATGTCTTATTGACGTGTATGTTGTATTTGTTTATTTCGCAAATGTCAAAATAGAATTGACATTTGCCGCCATTTGCAAAAATTATAGCATCTTTCCATTGGGTGATGACTTTTGCATCAGCTTGTGTATCGCAAGTGAAGACAGCATACACATTTTTTACACCCGGCACCTTAATTTTGAAAAACGATCTTCTTTTACAACTTGTTGTTTTGTGTGACAGGTCCCCCAGACGTCGCATTAAAAAGTTTACATTCGTCAGTATCGATGCATTCGTTTTGTTTTATCACCGTATACCTATATATTTCGCGTCATCTCCAAGCAGCCAAAATTCCAATGACATAACCCTGTTCTCTTTCGCATTTATTTTTATACATATGCCTACCTTATTTTGAATAAGCATTGACAACTTTGACTGGTGGTTGTTTAGGTTGGCTCAGTACGCGAAAAAATAAACATTCCCACAAACAGTTTTGTTATGACATGAAGCTATAACCAATATCAAAATTCGAGCAACCTGTCAAAAACAATGAAATATATGTTTTTAATGAAAAGTGTCTCGTAATGGCCGGCGCCTGATACATTAAAAAAGGCATACCCACCAAACTGATTTAAAAAAAAAAAAAACGAAACATGTGCAACATTCCACGACAATCACAAATAATTTCCGTAGTTCCAGCTGAATTAAAAAAAAAAAAAAGGAAATACAACTCTGAGTTCGATTCTATACTCGAAGTTATTCTCTTATTCCATCTCTATAAATATAAATACAACCAACCAACTAATTGAAATGTGTTTTTCCATTGAAACCCAATCCACCAGCGCCAGGCCAGTCGCTTGTCGGCGGTACCCAGCACCCAACCATAAAACACTCGGCTCTCTGGGACAATATTCCATTCTCATTCCATGTGTCAAGCAAGCACACACAAAGCTGCGATCTCTCTACCGCTATATACCTACATAAAAGTGCTGCTCCTCACACTGCCGTCTATGACATTTAATGGAAATCTGCATCTGATTGATGATCGCAAATGTTACACTCTCCAAAATGTGTGATAAATTAATTCCAATGAAACAGAAAAAAACTACAAACAAAAAAAAAAATAAAAAATCACCCATCAGTGACATTTTGGCTTCCAATTGAATTCTACACAACTGTATCTACATAGATTATGCCACTAAATCCACACACTAAATGTGAAAGTTACTCTGGCGTGTGCGCGTTCGCTGGAAAATCAAAGAAAATCGGACCAACGATAATATCATGCACACCCGGTCCACCTACAGCGGAGCCGAGGAAAAACTCAAAAACTCGATTAACAAGTATCTCTACAACAAAAAAGAAGACAGAAAAAAAAAAACAGATATGTAGAGATAGAGATATATACAAAATTAAAGTTTTGACACCGGCGACTTAAATTGAAATATATGCGATGAGCTACGACGACAATGTGTCTTCTATTCTCGAGTATTTTTAGAACACGAGCGTAAGAGGCACGCTGCACGTACTACACGAAAAGAGAAATCATCGTTTTGGGTTCTGAATTGAAAAACACCCAAAATGGAGGACTGATGACGGGATTCTTTCACCATTACGGTGACGACTTTTTCCTCTGGTGTTTATTTTTGGGCGAAAGTGTGTGGGGCACAGTTAATCAACATGACAGTGGCAGCCCACTTTTCCACGAATTACAATTGCAAATATTGACCGACACCAGCAACAACAAGAACTGACAACCGTCAACGAGAAGAACAATGTAACCAACTATAGCTACTTACAAGAGGAAATCAATCAGGAACGCATCGATTGCGCGATTAATCTGCCTCATATCACCGCCATAGTCGGTATACACGAGCACGACACGATGACAGTGGGACAGCACGATGGACAGACGCATACTTATTGTAGTCGTCGGTAAAGTAAATTATACGTGAAACAAATTTGTTGTGCTTTGGCAATTAATCATCGAGCCACCATTATGGGAGACTTTTTTGTTGCTGCTGTTCCACGTCCACAACCAGCAGCAGTAAACCGGCCTGAAAGATGGAAACCGGTCCAGAGCACACACCAAATGCGACCGAAAGGTTGACGGAAAAAGCAACGTATAATCAGCAACTGTAAATGTGAAGAGAGGAAAACAAAAAATGGTAAAACTGTCCATAGTAACGGCTGCTGCCGTTTGTGCTGGCGACTATGAGGAAAACTGTGGCATTTTGGTTCGATTGGAGGAACCAAACACGCCAGACGACAACGACACGGACGCACGCAGAAAAAGGCGAACGACAACCGGTCATTATGCGGCACTCGCAAAAATCAAGGTGAACTCTAATTATGGACAGTGGAGGAGATAAGTAAGTGTCTGGCCGAAATTAAGGTCAGACTGATTTGCGCACGGGCAGGCTGGACGGAACGATAACATATATGCCATCTACTGGACAGCATCAATTATTGTCTTACATCGTACGGTATGTTAGTCTTGCGGACCGAACCCAGCGGGAAGCAATGCACCGAAGGAGAAGTTTTTTTTAGATATACCTGTTTGTCCGACATAGTTGATAGTTTTTTTCAACTGATTTATTTATTTTTTGTACTTTCAGAAGTCAAAATATTCAATATCGTGTGCAGTTTTATTGTGATGTTTACAAACTGTATGAAAATTGTTGAAAAGTACTAAACTTTGTCGGAGAAAAACTTTTCACCAGAGGGCGATAATATTTAGAATCAGGACAAGAGTCTACGGCTTCAAGGTGATAAAGTTATTGCGTGGCTTTGATCCAAGTCCATTTTAAGATCATGTGCACGAGTCTCGACTACAAAAAATATATATTTTACGTCTTCTTACGGACCTTTCGGAGAGTTTAATCGACATTCTGATGATTTTCTTAGACTAAAGGGGTCACCCAATAGAATCTAATGCGTCGAAAATGCGCGATACTAATAATCATATTTAGTGTCCCGGGGTTCAATTCCGGTTCCCTGAAAGAGTGAATCGAATAAATCGTTTTCACATTCGCTTTCACACATTGCATTAATTTTTTTAAATCTCTCGGTACTAAAAAGCGATTATGGTTCAATAAGTAAAAAAACTGTCGTAGTGAATTCAATATCGCGCATTGTGTTCACTTAAAACATTCAATTGCTATGCGGACGTGAGACTACCGTATATTGAAAAAATTGACAAGAGACTAACAAGAACTGCAGTGTGAAAAAAAAAGACAGCCAGGAAGGTATACCAAGAAGACAGAAGATGGCAATCCATTAGAGAGATAGTAACTGTCTGCCTACAATGGAAGGCAAATAACTTGGTCTAAAGATGAAAAAAGCCGGGTGGACTTCGGAAGGGGATGAAGTTTGCAGTAAGCTTTTCACAAATCCTAAGCCGCTTAAAAACCTAGACACAAAACTTGTGTCAGTCCTGTACTTCTTTAGAATTCAAGTTGTTTAGGGTAGAAACGTATATTAAACGAGGGTTGTTTAAAATTACTTATAACCTTGTTAGGTTAGACTTGAAGTGAGAAAGCCAGGGGTCAGATTCCGTAAGGGGAAAACGTTTTCGTGCGCACAAATGATTTGCTCTAAACTGCAGATATTACTCATTCGTACACACGAAAACGCTTGAACGTTTCGCACCCAGGTGACAAATACTAGATAGATGGGTGAAGAATCTTTTAAATTGAGTTTTCGAAGATCTACTTCCTGTAAAAGTTACATTTGTTATATGTATGTATTTATATCGGACAAACCCAAGACTTTCTGTTTTTTTTTTTTTTGGTCTTGTTTGTTTTCTTCTGGCAACACTGAAAGCCATCACATAAGACTCACAGACGTATGACTTGGAAAAGTTTGCATATAAAAAAAAATCTATTCCCAAACTCACCTTGGTGGCACCTTCTTCTTCGCATCTATATTCGCCATAAACGACGATGAAGATGTCATTAGAACGGACGACGGTGAAGTCGATGTGGATGACATTGCAGCCGCCGATGTTGACGATGTCATTGCTGGTGACATTGGTGGAGCGGATGGCTCAATTTTGGAACTCTTACGCTCAAAACTACTAAACGTAAGCTCACTTTCGCTTGCGAGACGATCACGATCGCTGGCAACAGTGGTTTCTGGCACCGCCGACGCACAACTCACTGGAACAACCTCAGCTGCAACGGATGCAACAGACTGCGTGGGTGGTTGGTGGTCATTAATACCGCTGGTGGCATTCGACTCAACCGATGCAGTCGGCTCATTCACTTCGATTACGGTAACAAAGTGTGATGGCTTATCCGAGAGTCGATTACTCTTCTCCAAACTGTTACTATTACTGCCAGCTCCACTGAATTCGATACCATTTTTCATCTCTGTCTTCCCAGCAATCTGCTGTTGCTGTTGCTGCTGAGACTGTTGCTGTTGTTCCGCATTTATCTCGGCCGCCTTGAAACCAGATGCCAGCTCTGTGATGCATTGATTAAGTGCGCCATTCTTTTGTATTTGAATGTTCTTGATGTCTTTTTCTGTTCGAGAATCTTTATCGTCTGTGGCTATATCTAATGGTTTGCTGTTTCTATTGTCCGGTGCGCTAGTGCTGCCGGTATTGCCTGTTGTTTCTGTGTAGCTTGCACGCTTGTTGATGTCGCGGCTGGTGGCATTTTTATTACTGTCACGACCTTCACGGAAGCTTATGCTCTAGAAATGAAAAAGAAAAGAAACGTTTTTGAATTTGTTTGCTTGGAAATGGTAAAGAAAAGAGGGAGTAGTAATTGCAACACGAGATTGATTTGGAACGGGTTTATGTCTATGCTATACTCGAGATGTAGGTAGTCTTCTATTTTTTTTAATGTAATTTGTAGATTCCCTTTGGAAGTTAATAAACAACGACCTCAGAATCAAAAACAGCAAATACTTTGGACCAAGATCAACACGCTCGTAATGGGACGTTAAATGTCTACCTTATCTTAGGTAGAATAGGTAAATACAAATATTTTTAGGTTAGTTTCAGGATTTATTAGCAGTCAGTGATACAGCTTGAAAGTTTCTATTGGACAAAAAGCACATTACAAGACCATTCGGGAAGCAAGAAGACTATTAATTGTAAACAGCTCACTTAAGGCAACCACCAACCACCGAGGTTTGTTTTCGAAGCTCTAATCATGGGAATACGGCCGGATAAACCCTTCTTCTATATCACTATAGATTACAAAATAATAGTACTTTATAAAAATATACGTATCTGTACATGTATGTACATAAGATATCGCTTTGAGAAACCAACTTCTTCGTTCCCTGATCGCGCGATTTATTGTTATATGCTCGAGCTCGGTATCTTTGTTATTTTTGCTATTTTTATATAGTCGCCAAGCAAGTGTGTGCGTTTAATTTTCACCAACCGAGAGATAAGGTTTAACAAAAATTTCATTAACCAATTTACACTAATCGACTGGGGAATTTTCGTCTGCCTACTAAATTATATGGCATAAAATGGGCGGATTTGTATACGAGTATAATCCAGCAAAGATTTCTGTGTATTGGCTTGCGAAGAATAGATCTGTTGTGATGGTGTTTGTTCCGTAATTTCCGCCAACTGGAAATCTCCACAAAGTCAATTTTTCTGCTCCGATCGTCTGTTTGTGTTTTGTTTTTATTTCCCTAGAACAATAAACTTGGCGAAATATCGGGTCAATAGCGTATGGGGACATCATTTACCTTTATTTATGTTTATCAGGTGACTGTTACGTTTTGAAATATAAAGTTGAACTTTTGTAAAGATTGCCCGCGAAAATTTAATATTATTGTTTGGAATTTTTAAAGTAAAACTTCTTTAGGCACGCGTGACTTGGGGGGTAACCTGGTGAATGCGTCACGAAAGCGTTACGGAAATTGCGAACGGGAATTGAGAGGGAGATATATGTTAGTGAAGATAGAAAGAGAACTCTCTCTCTTTTCGTTTCGTTTCGTATATTACTGTAGAGAAAGCAGTGCGCGAACACATTTTCTTTCTCTCTTCCTCTCATAGCCAGTGCATGAAATATATAATATTATCTCAGTCAGTATTTCGTTTGCGAGTACATACAATATAGATGGAGCTAAAGAAGTTTTACTTCAGTCGTGTGGTCTAAAGCACACTCGTTTTTTTTTATTAACTATTTACCGCGTCTTTCGTCAATTTAATCTAATCGAAAGTATGAACTTATAAGCAGCCCCACGACAGACTTCCCTCATTAGATTCACGTATGCGATACCACTAGCGCACTCTTTGACAGGCCGTTCAAAACACTTGTCTAAAAGAATTAATGAAAAAATCATGTGCAT
This sequence comes from Cheilosia variabilis, assembly GCA_951230905.1. Lineage (NCBI taxonomy): Eukaryota > Metazoa > Arthropoda > Insecta > Diptera > Syrphidae > Cheilosia > Cheilosia variabilis. The sequence continues at coordinate 58,766,080 of OX579677.1, read as the reverse complement.
CACTTTGGGCTACAACAACTGATTACCTTACCTATACAGGTTGTTTTGGGTTAAATCTACTAAAATCTGTCATACTTGAGTGGAATGACAATAATTCAATTTTGAGTTTAAACAAAAAAAAACCTTGTTTATAGTACCTAGTGTAGTTTTTTATAAAAAAAACTCTCCTAAAACTACTGTCAAATTTAAGATTGTCGTAGCAAACACACCTTTGAAGCATTACGCGCAATCAGCAGAATTAATACATGGATTTAAGTTAGTGCTGCCACTTCTACTAAAATCTTTTGTTTGGGCACATTCAAAAATTTAGTTATTTTGCCGCCGTTCGACTAGATTTACCATGGACGCAATAAAACGAAATTGGTCACTTTTTTTACGTCAGACACATAAAATGTCAACTTCGTAATCAGTCAGGAAATTATTGCACCGTACTTATAACAAATTTTAGTCTCGACTTTACGAAAAGCTCATAAATGCAAAATTTACCACTGTGAACTATTAAAGTTTAAAGTCGAAACTATAAAAGGTTTCTTGCCCATTGACTAGATTTGTCGTTTGTCGACTTCTCCACCATAATCGTCAACTGAAAAAATCATTCACGTGACCAATCTAGGAAAATAAAAACTGAAACACATCAAGTCAGCCAACTGTCAGACTTATTAAACTAGATTCTTGATCGTTCTCAAATTTCGGTTTGAATGGACAATATTTCTAAGAAATTTTACTGTTGACCTGGAGTAACTAATTTCTTCTACCATGAACTGACAATGAGTCTGCCAAATGTAAAATAGCAAGTTATTTCGGAGAACGTACTTTTTGCATTAACAAGGTTTTTAATATTTTTCGAAGAAATATTAAAACGAGAACCAATCTGTTGCACAAAATGTGTGCCCAAATCGAATAGATGTCAGTTTTCAAAAAACTGATTGCAAGATGTCAAATTGATACGGTTCCGAAAGACGAAGCTTTAACTAGAAGTTCTTTAAATAGAATTGCAGTTATGAATTAAGTAAGAAGTGAAGTCAAGTCCAAATTGTGTCAAAATGCATGCTCAATTCTGACAGCTGAATAATGTATTGCAATGTAGTGGCGAGTAAATGACTAGAACAAGAATATGAACGTGAGTCAGGGGCAAGAGTTTTGATTTATGAAAAATTGTTAAGAACTAACTATTCATGAGAGCGAATTGCGGAGAAGCGAATATTCGTAAGTAGCTTCTGACATTTTACTCACATGAAAACTTGTTTTTGGTCGCAAATACCCGCGATTCAGTTTCATTTTTAAAGGTTAAGTTCGAAAGAATTTTTCATTCTTATTATGTGGATTGTGAATAAAGTGTGACAGTTCGCGACAAGAATTTCCAATTCGCGGGAAAATTACTGTAATTGTAAATTTCGCTATTTAAATCAATTGCAAGTCCTTTTTAGATTAGATGTTGGATTATTTAAATACTTATAATGCTTTTGGGGTAAAACAAATAGCAATTTTCAATTCGTAAATACAGTTAAAACGATTTGTTCGCAATTCGCTCTCACGTGAATAGTCCTTTACAGTTGCATATTTGGATGACATGGAAGTAGATCAATGCCAAGAACAGATTTTGATACAGTTATTTTGTGTGTTTGATCTGAATTTGGACCCAAAATTAAATTTCGTCAAAGTTTTCCGATTCATTGTTGGTTTATTTTCAAACAAAATATTTTTAATCGCTCTTCAGAGCCACGTAGGCACAGACTTCCCATTCACTTTGTTAGACGTTAGATTTGCCGACGTTGTCTCGAGTTTCTTTTAATCTGATTTATCCAGGAACATGGACAATAATTACTTCCCTAACAATGTGATTTTCTTCTTGTACAAATGTTTTTGTAATGAAAATCAAAATAAATCACTCGACTTCCGTACGGTCTACGAACAATCCCAATCGGGTCACGTTCAGCACTGGAAACTTCACTCTTTTCCTGTGATTTTTGCCAAAAATGGTCTCTAAATAAAATAACGTGGCCAGAAATACCTTCATGTTGTTTGCTCACTCCGCAAAAGAGTGAAAGAAAAACCTCTGTCAGCAGAGCGCAATTAAGAGGCACACACACACACGCGAGCCATTCACATCCAACCTCAGGTGTTATTATGTCTGACACGTTTGGCAAATGTTTCTACACGAAGCGTTCGTCGGTCTGCTGATGCGGCCCATTAAAGCGAGTCTCCTCTCCGTTGACATACAGAAATTCGCTCAGTATAATGGCACCGCGGCATTGGTATAATTATTATCGATTGAGTTCATTTGTATGCCGGTAGGTTCGTTTGCAAGAGGAATTTCATGAAATTGTATTGGAGGGGGGTGGTCCCACTTCCCCAACCGCCTATAAGAGAGCAATGACCGCATTTCTTCCCTCTTCGCCATCGATGCAGGTTCGACGACAACTGAAATGGCATTCCACCCCAATAAAGCTCCAAGAACAACATTTTCTCGAGCACACTCAAATCGATTTTTGACTTCGTTTTATGAGTTCGGGGATTATAAGTAGTCCCCGAGCAGGTCTGGTGCGTTGCGTGTGCCGAAGCCGGCAAACGGCAAACGGCACAGCGCACATGCTGGTCTTATGCCTTATCGGGCATCTTCTTATCGGGGTGGTATAGGGTATCTTGTGGTTAATTTGCATGCACAACATTTGTGTACATGCTCTCAGCATTGTGGAGAGGAGCCCTATATAGCCGGGTTTTATAATTTATGTAATGCGGAAAGTTTGCGGCAACTTATCTTCTAGTGCAGTGCATCCTAATCAACCGGGAAACTTGCTACAGTTACGTATACCGCTCAATGGCGACCCATATTTTGTTCGCACGCAGCATGTTGAACTGAGAGTGGCAATGCTCGTCTGTTTATCAGCAGGAGCGGAGATAACATGCGCTGCTGAACAGACACTATGGATTGTTATGCTTTCCCGAAGTGCGTGTGCATATAAAAATGGATGCGTGCGTTCCTCGAGAACAAATGACCAACTGCAACACAGTGGAGTGTGTATCTATGAGTGCTTATACTTTGTTGAAAAGGAGGCGTGTATTGTTGATTAAGGCGAATTCAACACATGGCAGCAATATGAGACGTCGTGCGTATACTCGGCGTGCTATCACGCAGTGACATTTGCCGGTTGATACGCCTCATAATTGAGGAAATGTAGCAATTTATTACTTAAAAGGAAAACATGCGTAAAAAGGCATCACCAATCTGGTTGGAAAGGATATCACTCTGGGAAAAAAATATGTTCGGCAATGTGCAGTTAATATGGTTAGAAGTTCCCGACTCTTACAGCTCTGCAGTGTGTAATGAAAAAGGAAGCATTTGCTGGGTTAGATAATTATTTTCTTCGGAAATGGTTTCCAAGATTAAACTATTTTTCTAAAGATCAACTGACCTTGTTGATCTGCGAGACTACTTTTATGAATACGATGTAAGAAGTGGAAAAAAAAACAGTTAATAGGTATCGCCACCGTCCATTATACCATTTGTTAAACAGATTGCTCCAGCAAAAGTAAAAACAACTTTGAAATAAATAGTTGGCACGATAGATCCATAAAGGACGCGATAGTCCCAGCAACAAGCCCCTAATGCGATTTTTTTTTCTGAAAAGACTAAAGGCTGGTACGGACCTGTTCCGGAACAAAAAATCCCATACAAAAATGACACAACGAAAAATTTCGCTCTCCTTTTCATTTTGCAGTACGCAGCTGCTGCGAAATGATGGCGGAAAAGTGGGTAATTGTAGTAGATTGCTTGGTACAATTCTCCACTCTCTTTTCGCACACCTTTATTGTCCGGGACATTAATTGTTTGCGAAACTTTGACATTTGAAGTGCAGTGTTACCAGCTTTTATAAGGTATGGAGCCAAATTTTAAAAATCTTGGGGCCAAAAAAAGACAAACTCAAATATAAAGATAAAAAGTGCGCATTTTTCTTTGCAATTCTTTAGGGCTACTTCTTCTGATTACATTATTTTTGAAGACGACAATATTAAATTAAAAATAAAAGCAACACAACACATACCCATAATTGAGAGACTTTTCTAGTTTTTATTTTTCAATGTTAAAAATGTTGAAAAAAGGAACGCCCATGGAAACGAGTTTTTTATTAAATTATTTCGAAATGGACCTCCAGTGCAAGTGAAAAAAAAAGAACCCATACAATTCGGATTTAATTTTCGATTTGGCAGCAGAAATCTGAAAAGCCAAATCGAAAACGACATTTGTTATACAAAAGAGTACGTTCGCAATAGAAGTATGTATTTAATAAGGTAAATTAGGATAAATCCCAAATGTACATTTGGAGACCACCGGCAAATTTCATTCCGGAACAGGTCCGTACCAGCCTTAACCACTGAACAGCTACATCAACTTCAAAATCGACGTAAGGCCTAATCCTTAGTTTGATATTGCTCAAACAAATATTAGCAACTATACGACGAAGTTTTTCTGTTCTCCCTAAAGCCTAGTACGGACCGAAAATCGCAAAAATCCCATACCAAAGCGATACAACGAAATCATGAACGCTCTCCTTTTCGTTTTGCAGTACGCTGCTACGGAAAGTGGGTAATTGTAGTAGATTGCTTGGTGCAACTCTCCACTCTCTTTTCGCACATATTTATTGTCCGGGGCGTACTTAGCTTAACTTTAAACGTCACTAGTGAACTGACACGCAATTTGATGCCCATAGCCTATCCCACACTTGAAACATAGCTGTCACATTTTGTACTTTTAGAAAGTTTCTAAGAACGTTCTTAGGCCTGCCCAATGTTGGGTGCTCCGTGTTCTCGATAGTATACTAAAAAAAACTGTCACGATATAGCTGTATGGTGGATAGCTTCTGTCTCTAAACTAAGCCTTTATTTGGCTAAAAGTTCCTTCCTGATAAATATGTAAAGGCTCTCAGAAAATAAATTAGAAAGGTCCAGTAAAGTTTAGTAATGAACAACGTTGACTTTTCGATCAAAATTCTCATGGGTGGGTTTAAGTGCAAAGTAAGTAACCACTGCAACAACCTCAGAGACTGCTAAAATAACCAAAGTTATCTGCAAAAACCCACACAACATTTTTAATACTAAATTCAGAAACTTGTCGCTGGGCCGCTTTCTGACATGCAGGTACGATACTTAGACATAGGGCCTCGCCGAATCCCGTTCATTGTTGGAAGGCTTTCTGTCACATACCAAAGAAGAACACTTTGCGGTATTATAGGTCTTTCAAAAAATTGATATAATAACAGACGCATTACAATAACAGACGTTTCTTTGACGCTCCATTCCCTTGGAGCAATACCCATCAATTATCCGAGCTACATGGGAATTGTGTTTTGACACCCTTTTTGCATCGATTTCATAACTGCCCTCCAAAGTTCTCACAACAGTATTCACGAAATAGCTTCATGATTTCAAATGCAATTCCGATCCATTATTTTATTGATAAATGTGCTTCAATGCCACAATGCCGCAGTAAACAACACGTCATTGATGTCGTCACCTAATTGGAGCTTTTAGCGACCAACTGACCATGTGATCTAACATTGCAGGGTACAGGAAACACAAACCCACCAACTCCCGGTAATCTCTGACGAAACTTCAAGATACGCAAAAAATATTATACGAGCTGACGAAAGGTAACAGTCTACGCAGTTGACGACTGACAAGCCGAATCAAAATAAATACAAAATATCCATTCAATTTGTCAAACGTAGTCGTAGAAATAATCGCAATGAAACAGCCTCATCGCGTTCAAAGGTTTCGCTCTTCAGTTTCTGATAAATTTAGCCACACATCGGAGAAATGATTATTGGGCATATGTACTCGTATTTTATTCTCCAAATGTTCCCATTCGATAAGAACTATGTATCATTGTGACAAGCTTTGCGTCACTTTTTGACAAAAGTGTCCAAGTTTCATCTGAATATCCAAATGTTTAATACTTGTACCGAAATCATTGCAAACTGTCGACATTTCTAGAACGATTTCGTGTAAAATATTTACCCCTTTGGTCCAAAATTTGAATTTATCCTTGAATGATGACATTTTACAGTCGACGACACAATCTTGATTGCTTTTCTATTTTGTTTCACTGAAAATAAATACTATATATACGTGTATATATATTTCACTTTGATAAGATCGCAATTTGATTTCCGTTTTCACATATTTTGCAATTTTTACGATTTGATATCGAAAATTCGAACACACGGATTTTTCTTGTAATTTACAGGGAACGTGTTGCAGGCTAATTTATTTTAATTTTTAACTAGGAAAAACCGAACCGCACGACGTAATTTTATGTGCTTATCTGACCGAAAGAGAGAGACTACAAATTTTCCAAGTTCGAAATTCAACTCGTTGTTGGTTATACTTTCGGTCTGTTTGAAGAAGAAATTTTATATTTAATTGTACTTTCAGCTGTGTGTATAAATGGGGAACGATATAGACGTGATAAAAACGTGAAACGATAGCGAATGGAATGAGATAAGATAATGGCCATCGAAAACCCTTTAACACGCTCAGATAAGGTGAGTGCGCTTAAGTCGAGATACACAGGCACAGAGAGTTCAGTTTAGTTGAGTTCCACTGTTCGGTGGTGCCTTTTCGATCGTAACTCACTAGACATCAGTCCAACGCACCTGTATGGAATGGACAATGAGTTTAATTGTGGCGCGTGAACAATCGGTTGATTCACTTTCACCCAACTCCGGCCAACCTGAGCTGAGACGGAAATGCGCCATATTGCCGCAGCGAAAGATTTGTATACGCAGTTGACTTGGTTAGGGAATTTGCATTTTCACTTGCACACAGTACGAACCACGGAGGTGTCTTGTGCGATGGGAGGTAGAAGGAGAAGCCGTTTCCCTGGACTTTTAAGGCGGATGCTGATTAGGGTGACATTAAACTATGGGAGTGCCTATGCTCAGCACATATAGAGTGTGTTCACAATGAGAATGTAGCGCCTGCTGATGGGAAGAAGAAAGCGCACTGTTGTTGTGGTGCAAATTTGGCGTGGTAATGCGCGCGATTGTTTGGATTTGCTTTCGATGTTGGCTGATGTGAAAAACGTATAAGGAGCACTTTCGCCTTCGAAGAGATTGGACATAGTACGGTTGTAAAACTCACAACTGGAGGCTAATTGTTTTCCCATTTCAGATTCAGACACGCACGGACGCAGTTAAGTGTGACTAAGTCAAATAAGGTGTCATTTGTTAATTGGCTATACATTGGCAAAATTCGTAATAAGATGGTTGTGCCTATCGTTTGGTATAGCACGCACATAGAAAGAGGAGATTTATTTGATTTTCTGTATATCGCCTGTTTGCAGTGATGACTCATTTGGAAAAGCGAGAGGCAATTGTGAGGGTGTTGAGACTCTTACAGAGATGTGGACAGCAGTAGTTGGATTCCTGTCAATGACCCGCCTCGCTCGGTTGGAACATGTTGTGTTTCTAATTATACACAAGGCTCTTATAGAAACATTGAAGTTAACATTTTGTATTGGTTTCTCATTTGCACACAAAAATGAATTGACCTTTTTCAACAAGTTCCATGACAGCGGACAGATGACAGCTGTTTGTTTTATGTACAGCGTGAGCAACACAAAATTCGGTTAGAAAATGGGGACGTTCAAGTATCTAGTTTAGTAAGTCTGACAGCTCTCTCACTAGATGTATCTCGGTTTTGATTGGGAGAAATCGGTCGTGAGAGCAGATGTTTCAGTTGACGTTTATGGAGGGGTAGCCGACGAATCTAGTCGAGAAATTCGTGACTGAGTACTAAGTTGACAGTTCGCATATGTGGCTGACGTAGAAAAAGTGACGTTCCCGACCAATCTAGTTTTTGCGTTCAGGTTACATCTCATCCAGACCAATCTAGTCGACTTAAGATAACTAGATTATTGAATGTGGCCAATATCGTCAAATATCGTCGAAAAGTCACTTTTTTGTTGATATTCGTGCGATTGGAACAAGTGTAGCCTTCGACACTTTTTTAAATTAAATTTTATAGTAAAACATTCGAAATGTGCGCCCAAATTGATTTCTAAACATTTGTACATAAATAATTAACAAAAATATATCCACCCGATGCAATACGTCTCTCTGCAGTTGAAAATCTTCACGAAAACGTAAGCAAACTCCACTAGTTTGTCAAACTCAAACACACTTGGATTGGTAAATCTGAAGCAACTCTGAGAAAATATCCAGATTATCAAGAGTGATCTGAAATCGAATAAAAATCTTTTCATACCAATCAAACATAAAAAGTGATGTAGAGCAAAAAAAGTGCACTTACAGTGCCCAATCAAATACCACATTACATTTTATAGTTCAATCCGTTTTCAAGTCTAGTACGCTGTTCTTTCGGAATGAAATTTTCCGGTAGTCTCTAAATGGTCAGCGAAACATTTGCGAAAAGGCAGCGGAAAACAATTTGTGGACAGTTCCATCAAAGGCTACACAAGTAAGTAAAAGTGATATTTTACAACAGCCAGAATTTACTTTTTGTAATTAAAAGCAATTATTATTTCTAATTATAAAATTTCATAAAAATGTATTTAACGAGGACATTGAAAACGATATCATTACAACAACAACAATATATTTCGCATTCGTTTTTCCTGCACTGATGGTACTGGTAATATTTGTGGGTCATCTTCCTGGTATTCCTGCTCTAATTTTCGGAATATAGAAACTCAATGCTGTCCACTTCGGAAGATTACATTTTTACAAAAATACAGCGGAAAAAAAAATTCCAAAATTTCGCAACCAGTTCAAGTATCTAGTTAAGTAAGTCTGACAGCTGTCAGCTGACTTAATGTATCTCAGTTCTGATTTTGGCTTAGTTCGGTCATAGGAACAGATGTTTTAGTTGACGTTTATGGAGGAATAACCGACGCATCTGGTAAAGAAATTCGTGACTGAGTACTAAGTTGACAGTTCGCATATGTGGCTAAAGTAGTAAAAGTAACGTTCCCGACTAATCTAGTTATTGCATTCAAATTACGTCTAGTCGAGACCAATCTAGTCGACTTAAGATAACTAGGTTTTTGAATGTGCCCTGTCCATTGCGTGTAAAAAGGGAATGGAGAATTGTACTAAGCATTCTACTACAATTATCCACTTTTTGCCATCATTTCCCAGCAGCAGCTGAACAGCGAATACTACAAAACGAAAGGGATAGTGAAATTTTTCGTTCTTAATTTCGTTGTGTCACTTTTGTACGGGATTTTTCATTCCGAAACAGCAGCGTACTAGGCTAAAGTTGGGATCAGTTTTTTTTTAATTGCTCGGAGTCTGACAGCTTTACCAAAATCCGTCATCCATCAAATGCAATTATGAACGCACGAAACTAAAACTACAATCTCGTAAAGAGTTCTTATACTGCGCTGGATTAACAATATTCTCCATGTGATTTGCCGTCTTTTACAACTTCCACTGTGACTTCTCGAGAACATAATTTTCCACCTGCTCTGCAGTTGCACTGCATTGAAGTAAGTGGTCGTTTCTGCGAACGAATAAGGAACCTGTTGTAAACAGAGCGCATATTTTGCTTTTTGTTCCCCCTTTTGTTGTTGTGCATAATCCCGTTTTGTCCTGTGTTCTTATAGTATATAGTATGTAATGCACACTTGTGCTATAAATAAGAGAATTTTGTTTTTCTGCTTTGAACTCAACTGACCGTGGTGCTCTACTATTGGTTTCCTTTTCGGTCGTGTCCTTTTTTTTCCCATTCCCATTGCCGTACTCGCCTTGTGGCTTTTAAAATTGGGACTTGGGAGAAGATATTTGTGTTTGTTTATTGGTTTTCATCGTTTCCTGTTTAGTGGTTTGTGTAGTTGTTGCATTTTGCATTTTCCCATTAATTTGTTTTTTAGAGATGAATGAGTGGGTAACAAAAAAAAAGGAAAAAAGAATGCAAGATGCTATTTATATCCGTGGGATGTTGCAGTTAGAATGGAAAATTGGAAAAGCTGTGGAAGTTTACTAGTGCACTCGGCCATATTTTCATCCAATCCAGAGATATCGCAACTTGCCTAGAAACTGCGTGTAGGTAGGTAGCTAATAACTGAATACATATTTGAAATACATCTGCAGTAGTTGTACTGGAAATTTCTATGTTGTTCTTCCACATACTTGATTGAATAACCATCAAGGTTAAGAAGTCAATTTCAAAACCACAGTTCCACAAAACCTAGGATATTTAAATGATCTTAATTAATGCTTCAGAGCCCCGCGCACACTCTCCGTAGAAGACGAGCTAAAAAAGAACTGAAACAAAAAACTTGTTCACTCGTCAAAATGATGATTAGCTAAGAATAACTACTCATCTGTCATCGCACAGCGTAAGGAGTATAATTTCATATGAGCAACAAAATGTTTATTGCTGGCTATCGTCCATCGGAAATAGGCACATAGAACTATAACTTGGATCTATTAAAGGTGAGGAGTAACAAAACAAAAGGAGGCATAATATTCTGTTATTGCTTCCGGCGACGACAGTAGTTGTGCGTGGAGCACACACTCAAGTTTGCTCATTTAGCAACAGTAGACGGCTTCGGTGTGGAAATTGAATATAAGGTCCGTTGTATTAGGGAATAGCTGGTAACATTATGGTTGGAATCAATGAAATTTAAATAACTTTCTATACATGGAGTTCTTAATTACCCTCCGATTCTAATGAGAAGTGATGGCAGCTTAAGACTTTAATTTGCATAAGAAATGAGAAAAATATGAAATACAATCAGCTCAGTCTGACTTTAAGCTGGACCTAACTAGTTATGTTCAAGACGGATCATGTGGAAACTATTGCAGTGGTAAAAACAAAATTGGACTTCATTGGACATCAAAGTGAAAGGGGAAAGGATTCTCTCTGGATTGTCGCGCATCTCAAAGAAACTTTAAATAACCTAAAATGCAAATAAAACTTGGAGTGCAACTATGAAGAAGTATCCACCTACCTGAACCGAACTGAGCATGTTCACTTCCAGCTGATTGCTTGCTTTGCGTAAGTTAATTCGTTGCCAACGCTTGCAAATAAATGTATAAAAAGTAGGTATTAAATCATTGATACAGCCCCACCCACTTTTCCGTCATCAGTCGGCAGCTTTTAAATTCATCCTGCGATTAATCAATGTCACTAAAACTCAATGTTTCGCCACACAACAGATGCTGCTGCTGCTGCACCCATTTTCGACATCGATACTATATTTCTCGTCACCACTGTTACGTGGTGCGTGCGTTGAGAACAGAGAAAACAGACAGAAAAACAACACAAAACATTAACCACTCACCTCCTCAACCTGTTTGTTGTCTTCCATATTGCTGTGACTGGTGCTGCTGGTCCCATTAAGGCTATCGCGAAGGCCAACTGTGGTCAGCGTTTCCACCACTGACGATGTCGATGATTCCTCAATGGAGGACGATGCAGCCATCGTTGTAGTCGCAGCTGTTTGCTGCTGCTGCTGTGAACTTGTGGTGGTAGCCGCTTCGAACAGTGTGGTCGGATCCCCACCCGTTTCCTTTTCCTTCTCGACATCGGAAAGCAGCCTTTCCAGATATTCCACGTACAATGTTTCTTGTTCGAGGTCCTTGGTTAATTCGAGGATTTTCTGCTTGTGCCGTTCGAGACTGGCCCGCACATCCTGCTCCCAGGCGTCAGACAACGAGCTCTGAGGGAAGCGCTGCATCCACAGTCGTTGGAAGTCACTGAAGACACTCATTATTCACTATTTTTAGAAACGGGCAATGCCAATACTGAAACCGAAATCTGATTCTCAATTTTTTTTGTTGCTTTCGTATATTTTCGGAATTAATTCCTCTGTATATTGTAGAAGGGAGTTAGGTATAGATTTAGATTTGCCAACGCACTTAATAAATTCTTCACTATTTCTATCACTGTATCGCACTTTTCTTATTTGACTTTTATTTTTATTTATTTTTTGGAGGCTGTAGTAGCTACAGCCTTCTTACATCTCACATTGCGTCGTGGATGTTTTATATTAAAACACACATTTCCTCTCGTTTTCCACGGGCACAATGGTGCACTTTATTGATTTTGTGGCACTCGAGAATGGAATGGATTTCACGAATTTCCTTTTGTGTTGTCGCGCTCGGTTTTTTTTTTTTTTTGGTGGAAAATTAGGGGCAAATAAAGAAAAGAAAAACACACCCGTCGTCGACGTCGTCGGTTTAGCGAAATTCAGAATTGCATTCAACCAGCATGGAGAAATCGTTTGGACTGAAGTTGAATAAAATTCGTAAAATCAAAAAATAAATTAAAATCTCTCCACTGTTTGCATCCGGCTAGGGGCTAATGGCTCATGATTCCGCCAAGTTTGTTTTGGATTGTGTTTTGCTTACAGTAGTGGGTGGTTAATTTGGACAGGTACCTATATACATTCAATTTGAGAAAACTTATTTATTATTCTACCTTGAGAAATATTAAATGATGTGTGTACCAACGAATCACTGTCAAATACAAATGTTTTAATCGTTAAATGATTTTTGTAATAATTGTAGTGTGAGAAGACACTCGAACAAGATTGAAATAAGTTCTGCCAGTGTTGATGCAATTCGTACAGTGAAGATGGACTAAATCAACTTGAAATGACGCTCACGTGTTCCACTTCTGTTCATATGAATTTCAGACCACAGGTACGAAACAGTTTTACAAAAGAAATTCTGACGGTTAAGAAAAACATGTGTTTGTATTGCGAAGCTCTCAAGAAAGCTTTCAAAATATCTCTCTTCTTTCGTATGGCCAAGCCGGTTTATGCGAGATTGATTAAACGTAACCGAGTTTGTTTCGTTTGGAAAATAAACATAACATACCACAACTCGTTGTTGGCCTCTTAGAAACGAGTTTACAATTAGTAAAAAAAATTCAGTTACAGCAGCGAGTTGCCACTACTGCTTCATCATCCTATTAAAAAAAAACCAACCTCGTTTCTTTGTAGATTTTTTTACAAACTATTTTTATTATCTCAGGCGTATATAAGAACAAAAACCAGCTTTTGCTTATCCTTGCTTCTGTGCCAATTCTCTCGCCTTGGCGCGCTCCAGCTTGGCGATGCGGGCCAAACTCTTTGAACCCAAGATACCGCCTCCCCAGTGTTTCCTGATTTCGTCGTGACGGTCGTTGTAGTTGGTCTTGACAGCTTCCAAGATTTTGCTCAAGTTAGCCTTGTCGTTGGCCTCAACACCGGTCAGGGCGAGTGTAGTGCAGGTCTTGCGACGGACCAAGAGTCCCAAGCGGGCCTTGCCCTTAACAATGCAGTATGGGACACCCATCTTGCGGCACAAAGCTGGAAGGAACAGCACCAACTGCAAAGAAACAAACAAAACGATTAGCGACTTCTCAAAACTACTGCAACCAATCAGAGAGCGCTTTCGCATTCAGATTGTCAAGTTGCCACATTATTGTTGGAATTTAATTCACGTTCAGTTGAAGAAATTCATGTTTACATCATGAAACATGTAAATGGGCTGTCACCCACTTCACCTTCCAACAAACTCACCTCTAGTGGATCGACATCATGGGCGATGACGACCAATTGAGCCTTCTTCTGTTCAACCAATTTGGTGACGGTGTTGGTGCCGGACCTCACGAAGGTTGGCTTCTTCTTGGGCGGGACTTCATTGCCCTTTGTCTTGGCCTCGGCGAGTTTCTTCAAACGCTGCTTCTTGGCCAAAGCCGATTCAGGCCTGTACTTCTCCAACAACTTGAACATCTTGACAGCGGTGGTCTTGTCCAAGGTCTGGGTGAACTGATGGATTGGTGGTGGCACCTTCAGACGCTTCTGGAGCACGGCCTTCTGGCGCTGAACGCGAATGTACTTGGGCCATCTGACGAAACGAGACAAATCACGTTTGGGCTGGACGCTTTGACCTGAAATGGAAGCACATATGTTAGATAGTATTCACTTTCAGCACAGGCTAGTGTCCAACTTACCGATGCCAAAATTCTTTGGCCTCTTCTCAAAGAGCTGGTTGACAGATTTCTTCACGACAGCCTTCTTAACGGCCAATGGTGCTGGGGCAATCTTCTTGGTCACTGGCTTCTTCTTCGGTCTTGGCTGTAACACACACAATAGAAGGACACATTATTAGAATAAAATAACTTTGGAAAAACATTAGCAAACTAATCAAAGCACGACAAACCCGATGGGTAAACAATACAGAAATTGGGATTTCTCGGTATTGACTAAATATTAACTGAAAATTCACTTTGCACTTTAATGGTGAAAATATTTACCTTCTTAACAACCATTTTGGATTAGGTTTTTTACAACGATGTTAATATAAAATGCAGATTTTCGGCGGCCCTAAAAAAAGAGCTGCTTGTATGTCTGCCTGTCAAAAAGGTAAAGGAGTTGAGCAAACGGAAATGGCGTACATCTCGTTTTCGAGATGTCAAATCGATTTTGGTGGCGACATCTAGCGGGAGCTAGAACTACTTTTTTGATAAGGGTGTGTGCGAAGGTTAGTGGGAATTTCAAACATAAATGACATTATTGATTTTATTTCAATAAAACTGCTTTTTTTTCTTTTGATTAGAACCGAAACTACACTGAACTTTATTCGTAGACTTTTACCAGTTTTAATGATTGAAAGTAAGTCAGGCTCTGAAGAAAAAATTATTACGAGTATTTTCGTGTAAATAAATAGAGGTGACCAGCACAGGTAATTCCGAAGTTTGAAAATAAATAGTATGAGGGTTTTCAAATAATGGTTGTGAAGTGTTAGTCCCCATTATTTTACTACCATTACCTTAAAAAGCTTTGTATTTATTTCGCGCAGTGACTCGCTGATTGAGGTTTTAAGTTAAAAGCCAGAAAAACAAACATTGAAGGCTGTTTTCTACTGATATATCGCTCGTAAGTGTCTGGCCAATATATGATAGTTTATTATTTGTCAAATATAAAGTAAGGTAGGGTGAGTTTACATGTCAGGTTATAAATATAGGGTAAAAAAAACAAATATCCGCGAGTTCGACTATCTTTAGAAAAATTCATGATTCGCAAACTTATGTCCTAGCTATTCGATCCAAAAAATAGAGGCTAGGTCTTGGGTTCTATACGACGGTATTCATAATTTTAAACTCACTTTAAGTCAGCTGTGCGCCCTGTCATTTATGGCACACGAGAATTTTTAATCCGGTGGAAATTTATTTCACATCCCATTTTATGATTGTCATTTTGTGCAACACGTTTAAATAAAGCATATTTTTGGTCAATGTTTATGTAGCGGAACTCGTCCGCCCAACATAGCCTCACTGTCTGTTGCCATTTTGCCAAAACAAACAAACCCAATCTTGTTCAAATTTGACAATTCGCTGCCGGGTATCTATTTTTGGAAAACTTTTTCGCCCAGCATTCAACAAACAAATTGGTATTTTAAAAATGTTTACTTTCGAAATCGCATCGAAGAAATCCCAATACAACATTAAATACGGTTATGCCGACAGTATATATGGAATGTGTTTTGTCGGTTTTGCAAATGATGCAATTTGCTGTTTGCACTTCGTGGACAATGAAAGCAAAACTCATATCGAAGAGCTAAAGAAAAAATTCCCCGAATCTAATCTTACGGAGGACACAGATCAGGAAGCCACAGAAGTAGTCGATAATATCTTCAACAACCCTGATGGCACTAGGAACTTTCGACTTATCCTTCAAGGCACGGACTTTCAGACACAAGTGTGGCAGCAACTGTGCGATATTCCCAAGGGTACAACATGGTATTACGAAGACGTAGCACTGGCGATGGACAAGCCAAAGGCAATCAGACCGGTGGCAAATGCAATAGGAAGCAACGAGATTGCGTATCTGATTCCTTGCCATCGGGTAATTTCGAAGTCTGGAAAGAGCAAGTACCGTTGGGGCTCTGATAGAAAGATCAACATTTTAAAGAACGAGGGTGTAGAGCTGGATTAAGGTGGTTCCTGTTTGGTTTAATTTTGTATTATTTTTATTTTATTTTTTTAATAAATTCTGTTTTTCTTTGGAAGTTGTGTGGTGGAACTTGTTTTATTAAGTCGTAGTCAGCGCCACCTTTTGTTAGCTAGAAAAGGTATACAGCGGAATGAAACGATTCGATGAAACCGTGAAAATTAGCTGATCTTTCGGTTTTAAATACGGATTGTGTTGTTTTGTACCTGAGAAATTGCGTTTTTACTAATTTGTAAGTGATTTTGTTATCAAATTGGGGGGGAAACGCCAGCGATTGTAACGAAAGTGCCATGAATCGGAAAGGAATCTTTCTTTTTCATCTGACAACACCGTCGGCCACCCACCCTCGCCATTTTAGATTTTTTTCTATTTAGAAATGTCAAAGTAGGAACTGAACTGGCGATCATCTTCCACCCAAGAAACTGGTAATATGGCAGTGATTTGTTTGGTACCAGTTTTCTACTAAAAAATCGACAAAATAAAATCGAAAATTATTAATTTAACAAGTGCGCGATAAATTAAAACACAAGTGCTACCATGAAACCACTGAAATCATTAGGAAATCTGCACAAATCTGTGCTGAATCCACAAGTGTCGAACCACTGACAAGATCTCCACCATTTTTTAAGTTGTTTATTTTTTATTTTTTTTTCTATTTTGTGTGTCCATTATTTGATTTTTGTTTCGGTGTGCATAAAGTTGACGATCGTCTGATTGGATTTGATTGAGTTTAATTGAGAATATTTTTATTTGATTGTTGTGTCGTGTTTGTGCGTGGAGCCTTTCCGGGAGGGTGTTCCTCACTCGATAAAAATATACTGAGGAAATATACTGAGGTACCAACTAGCAACCACCAACGACGCAGAGACAGCGTTGCGATGCAATCGGTAGCAAGTACTAGTGCTGGTCATAGCTCGGCTACCCCTAGCAACAGTAATAGTAGCACAGCTGCAGTTAATAGCCATGCAGTGGTGGTATGGGAGTTCGAATCACGAGGTGGCAAGTGGTTGCCCTACAGTCCTGCAGTATCACAGCATTTGGAGAGGGCGCATGCAAAGAAACTTACTAGAGTGCTGTTGAGCGATGCTGACCCGAATTTGGAGCAGTTCTATGTGAACGTTAGGACAATGATGCAAAGTTCGGAGGACGTTCAGGTGCCGATGATAAGCGTCCGACGCATGTACTACAAACCCACTTCGCCAGCGGGCAAAGGCACAAAGTGGGAGTGGGCAGGAGCGAGTGGTAACGATTGGCACCCATACAACATGCATGTGCAGTGTATTATAGAGGAATCATGGGCTAAGGTTAGTTGTTCACATTGATAGCTGAGAATTGGTTTTCTTATCTCTTGGCTTGTTTTTTAGGGCGAACAAACATTGGACCTGTGCAACACAAACATCGGACTTCCGTATACAGTAAATTTTTGTAATTTGACACAAGTGCGACAGCCTAATGGGCCAGTTCGAAGTATAAGGAGAACACAACAAGCGCCATATCCGTTGGTAAAGCTGACGCCGCAACAAGCACAGCAGTGGAATAGTGAGTATTTATTAATGGAATGGGCTATGGGTGACGTCAAGGGTAAACATGTTTGTTTGAGTTGTTTCAATTATTTCAATGGTCTATTGAACTTTTTTTTCTTTTTTTTTAATGGGTAATGGCCTTGAGCTGTTTCAAACTAAAAGCAGTAGAAACTGGAATGACATGAATTCTCGTACTAGATATATGACAGTCATGCAAATGATACGGAATGGTAGAACAGCTATGCTAACACAGATCGTAATCGTTAGACGTCCATGCGACGTCTATAAAGACAAATCGCTGAGAGCTTGTTGGGATAGTTTCTTTGTTGAGATCTTTTTCAACCATCAATGATGAATGTATTGTGCTGTCTCGCTTTAAATAGTGGCAGCGACGGGTTGGCATCAGATCTGCCTTTTTGAAAATGCATTACAGTCGAACCTAGTCGACAGGTTCCATGTTGACTTTCACTTTTGCCGGTTTTTGGTGCAGAGAACTGTATTAACACATTAAACCTTCGTTTTAGGCAACTCGGAGAAAACCAACCCACCTCACCAACCAGCACTGCAGAATACAACACTTCCGAAAATCCCACCGAAACCCTATCCAAAGCCCAAACATCTGCAAGCGCCTAGTCTACAGCCAACACAAACGTTGGGTATTCCCCAAACAAATCACTTGATCGCCACTCAAAAGCAACGCCCAGTAAAACAGCCGAAGAAAACCAACAGCGAGGTATCGACGACAAATCTTCGTCAGATTCTCAACAATCTCAATATATTTAGCACCAAACACGCACCATCGTCAAATGCCGCATCAAGCACACAAAATGGGCAGCTCCCTTCCAGTGCGCATTTCTCTCATTCGAATAAACTCACCGCATCTATACACAGCCACCATAGTCGCAGCTCAGAAGGATCTCATCATTCGCGCCTAGGATCACACCGTTCGCGATCAAGGACTCGCATATCGGAGACGGATTCCAGCAGCTTGAAATCAAATCGTCGACCAAGCGTGGACACAGTGTCCACATATTTAAGCCACGAAAGCAAAGAGAGTCTACGTAGCCGAAACTTTGCAATTTCAGTGAATGATCTACTCGACTGTTCCATTGGTAGCGACGAGGTGTTCACGTCGGTGCATGATAGAAACATTCCACCACCACCGCCTCCGCTGCCGCAACAGCAGCACCACCTACACCATCAGCAGCAACAATTGCAACACCAACAACAGATCGCCGGTTCGATAGTTGGCGTTGATCCTGCTAGCGATATGATAAGTCGTTTCGTGAAGGTAGTCGATCCTCCGCAATGGCCGAACGCCCAGCCGTGCCCCATGTGCATGGAGGAGCTGGTGCACAACTCTCAGAATCCAACAATATCGCTCAGTCGTTGCCAGCATCTGATCCACTTGCAGTGCCTCAACGAGATGATCATCGAACAGCAGAAGGATGTAGCAAAGGTGGGTGCTTGTAGTAATCTCCCCTTATGGGAACCAAATATGGTTAGCTGTGTCCAATTCCAGAATCTCTTCATCGAGTGTCCAGTCTGTGGGATAGTGTATGGTGAGAAGATTGGCAATCAGCCAGCTGGCACCATGTCGTGGAGTATAATCGGAAAGAATCTCCCCGGACACGAGGGTCAGAATACAATACAAATTGTATATGAGTAAGTTTTCCCATTTCATGTGCATTCCATTCAGATTGCTAATTCTTATTTTACAGCATTGCCTCGGGCATTCAAACCGAGGAGCACCCTCATCCAGGACGAGCTTTCTTTGCTGTGGGTTTTCCTCGCATTTGCTATCTGCCCGACTGTCCACTGGGCCGAAAGGTACTGCGTTTTCTCAAAATCGCTTTCGATCGTCGTCTGCTGTTCTCCATCGGACGTTCGGTGACAACGGGCCGCGAAGATGTAATCATCTGGAACAGCGTAGATCACAAGACTCAGTTCAACATGTTTCCCGATCCGACATACCTGCAACGATGCATGCAGCAACTGGTGCATTTGGGAGTCACTGACTGATCAAATACACGTTGTCCAGGTTAAGTAAAACAACTCGAAGGTGTGCAATTTTTTGTTCCGAATATCGGTTTGGGTCAGCCAAACGTTAAAAAAAATATATAAGTTTAACTCATGACACAGAGACACGTTAATGAGATAGAGAATCTCTTGCCATCAGCCTTGAATGTCGTTCTTTCAACAAATTTGAAAAGAGTTGCATGCACTGTATATAAGAAGCTTTAAAAGTGTGTCAGTAACTAGGTGTTCCCTATTAAGTTCTTCCATGAAGTTTAGTTTAAGTGGTTCTAGTTTAAGTCGGTTAGCAAAGTTGCATACGTGTGCTGTTTGCAGAAAGTGAGGGCGTTTTATTGTCAACAAAACTGATCGGAAAATGGGTGCCGAGATAAAGAAGGAGAGTTAATCTAAGTTAGGGTCTGTCACTGTTCTTATTTTAGTTGTACCACTACCAACCTTCCATCATCCACGAGTATACGAGTTGGTTCTAAATCATTTTAGGGACTACATTGGGTTGGTAACACAACCTCCAGCTAACGACTTCATTCTTCAGTCAGTTTCAGTTTCCAGTCCGGAAACTAGACAAACATACTCATTCCCGTGCCGATGGGAGGATTGCAGGATTAAAGGAATTCCCTATAAAATTTCAAAAGGATCTGAGAAAGCACTCACTCTCCAGTGGAAGATATATCATCTCCTGTAGTCTTATGGTATTCACAACTTAAAACAATAGACATCTTCCTTCTTACTACTAGATTTACCAAAGCCCTAGAGCTTGGACTTGTAAATCACTCTCGCTTCTACTCCTTGTACCTCGATTTGTGTCACTATTCTTTAGGTATTCCCAATTTCCTAATCCGTACTACATACAATTTATTTTTCTAAACCAATGTCATCTAGTTGGAGTCATAGAGTTGACAGTAAAAATTGTCATTGCTAGTTTTTCTTTCACTGCTAAAGAATCCAACCTAATTAAGGAGAGCCTTAGGTACCTACTGCTGTTTGTCAAGTGTAAATTATACGGCGCTAATAAAGTAGCGTTTTAGATGTTTGTCGTCAAAACTAATCAACAATACAAGCAAAAATTAAGAGTAGGAATCTAGTTCACTCTCCATCTCCACGAATACAATCAATCAGAACATACCCGCTTAAAATGGTATTTAAGCCCTTCTGTGGTTACTCATTGGCGCTAGTTGCGCGCATACATTACTTCGATTGTAATTCAATCCGATTTCGCGTTAAAGTGCTGTGTGGGATATGTAACTTGACCAACACTGCCTGAAATGACATGCTGTCCCACTCCTTTTACTTTCTGCAACCAGGAGCACGTAGTAATAATTTGTTCTTTTTTAATCCCTAGGATGTACGATTAAGCTATACAATATAGATAACTGAAGAAAGCAGCTAATGCAAAACAAGACTTCATTTTGAAAATCTCAGCATTTGAAATATGTTTATTTTTTTTTTTACATTTCCCTTTGAGTATAAGTTTTATTTATTTAAATTTCGAATATATGTGCCAAAATGCAATTTGTTTAGTGCACATAAGTATGACAATTATATCTTCCATTTGTTTTAGTTATAGAGCAATACGAGTAATGAAATTATTGAACATAGATATACAAACTACAATCTAGCACTTGCCTTGGAGGGTGCTGTAACTTGTGATTAGAAAGAAAATGAATAATATTCGCAACCGCAGCTAATGAAAAGTATTTTAGTTTTTTCTTTTTTTTTACATAGACAAACATATTACAAATATTTGTTTCGTTTTATGTATACTATATTTTTTGTATTTACCATTTAAGGAACAAAATAGAAACTATTTTATATTATACAATGTAAGGAGTATAATTTTTATCTAATGCAAGTTTATGAGCAGAAAAAAAGACAAAATATATGTAGAGAACTGATTAGCTTATTTAAATTTGTATGCATTTACTATTTTTTTTTTTTTTTTAATATGCCTTAGATATAATGAATTGATTGGAAAATAAAAACAAATTATAATATCATCCATTAATCAATTGACATATCAATGTTTTGAAATAGCGGGTGTCCATGAAATGGTGCATGGAGAGGAAGTTGATCATAAATCGTGAATTCGGTGTGGCGTGCTGTTTCAGGAGAATTTCGCTTGTTGTGATGTGTATTTCGTTTTGTATGACATCACACATGAAGAATAAACGCGTGCAGCAAATTCAACTTTATTAAAATGTCGTGCAGACCATAACACCGTGAGTGATATAAGTTATGACTGATGACATGCAAATGAAAGAAAAGACAAAAGAAGTTAGTAAGTTGGAGATAGATTGCTGTGTTTGTTGCTTTTCAGAACTTTAGAGTTTCCTTTTGTTTAAAATAGCTACGTACCTAATTCAATTGTGTGAGAAGAAGATGACTGTGAGCAGGTGAAGTACGTTAAAGCGTTTATGAAGCTACCATTCGATGATCATTGTGAGGGTATGTAAATTTAAATTGATTTGTTGTTAGCCTTTTGCAGTACAAGTTTTAAATCTGATGAAGTGATTAAAGCCTTAATATGATTTTAAGTTTTCCCTTTAATTTTTCGTGTAGTTAATGTTTTAGCTGATTCCTTGTTTTACAATGGCGACAACGTGTTCGCATGCACTCCAAGAAATGCAATTAAAGTAATGCTGTACGAAATTTGGTCGTTCTATCTTGGCAATGTATTAAAATCTAGCGCCATGCTCGTTTCACGTATTTTTTTTCTTGTCTATCTGTTGGAGCACTCAAACTCAAAAAGACATCCAATGTACTGAAATGTAGTACATACCTTCATCTTACTGTGTTTACAGACTTTTAAAGAAAACCAGGAAGGTGCTTCATCGCTTCATCGCTTCATCCCCTCATCCCCTTCGATCATCCGCATTCAGCGCATTATTGCTACTGAGAAGACGGGGCTTATTACCGTAAAGGTTGTTATATTAACGAAAAATGTTCCTTAATGTATTGTCCAACTTATATTTCACGATGTGGTGTATTTTAATTCTGAAATTAGTTTGCGTGGATGAAGTAAAACAATTTCGCTGATAAACGATCAGATTTTGCAAAACATCCCACATCCTACTTGACCACCCAAATAAGGCATATCGAAGGAAAAAGGCTTATTACATTGTCCCAAAAGCGCCCACAGTTTAACCTCGTTTCGGTATAGCTTGGCTTTCTCTCCCGGAAAGGAGAATCCACTCATCAACCAGCATCTTAATGTCTGCGTAATTTTATGAGACCAACCAGTGGTGCGTTCATTGTTTCCATCGTTTTCCTTTTCAGTTTCAACATTACTCGATCACACTCTCAATGATATCTCGGTTCACCTTGTATCAAATGTACGTTTCGTACCTGTTAACTGTAGCTGATTGGCTGCTGCGACTTGCCTGGCAGAACAGAAAATCCACAAAGCCAAGTGAATTTACGTGAATATCATCACTTTTCGCCGCCATAAAGAAGTCACGGGCCGCTAGGCACCAGCGACAAGGAAAAAAAAACCTCCTCTGGCACACAGTCAGCGCAGCTCAGTCGAAATGTAGTTTTCCCAAATTTGGTAATTGTTACGTGCGTTACTGACCACGGACCTCCATTCATGCGTGCGCCATGTTAAATGAAAACAAATTTGATTTTGTACGTGCATATACTATTGCAATCTAAACATGAGGTTGATTTCAACGTTGCAGTGTAGATGTAGTTTATGGGAGCAGCAAGAAGGACAAACCACAATGACAGTGGTTTGTAACTGGTAAGCCAGACGGAATTTATAATCGCATATGGCGTAAAAGGATCACACAAAGTGATGCAGCAGCATCAGCAGCAAAATGCAACTAGAAAGCAACGCATTATAATGCGTACGTATATACTGTTGGTTGTGTGTGAGATAGACAGACATTCTGAGATGTGAGACGTGCAACTGAACCGCCTTGGACTACTTGAGACAGTTTTAGAGATGTACATTCGCAGTTCCAGGAAAATGGGCGAATGAATTACACCAAGGGTGAATATTTTTAGTGATGCGCTCATTTTAGGTGGAGCTGATTTTTGTTTTGCATTTTTTAAGGAGGATTTGCTCTTTTTCACTTGGATTTCCGTTTGCAGGCACTTAGATGGACCCAGCTAATTTGTTTGCATTTCACAAGCGGATCATAGTCAAGAACTTAAAGATGAACTGATGGAGAACGAGCCTTCTTAGCTAAGTCCACTGCCAGGTTGCGCGATTTTGGTTCTAAGAATCGCTAACAATTGTCGAAGTACAATATTCCATTAGGATAAACAAATCTAAATCACACAGATTACCGCACTTATTTCTACAACGGTTCTAAGCCAACATTTGATGAGCACACATTTTTTAAAATCTTAAAATGTTCATAGCAACAGAACCGTTTGGGAATGTACATTAGGTAAAACTTTTCATTTGTGCCACAGTCTATTTGAGACAGTGTCCAATTCTACCATTTGACTACTAAGAAGAGACAGAATGTCATTCTTTATGCCATAATTTAAAGCAACAGTTAGAAATATGCCTACCAAGGAACTATAATGACGTCATTCCAGTAACGACAGGCAACTACGCGACGATGACCTTGCCATTTTGGGGGACATTTCGAACAATTTCATCACTTACTTACGAAACAAAAAATAATAATGCAAATGTATGGAAAAGGACTGTTTTAACCGAAACGAGAGCTCTACCGAAATAGGTAAAGACCCTGTGCTCGTATAAACCACATCAGTAGCGCCCTTTTCACTTACCACTATTTGTGTATGCACACATGTCCACACAGATGCATAGATCTTGCGCGATGTATGCCAATCGGATCTGTATTTATTGCCACTGCTGCTTCTGTTAAAAAATAAATAAAAATTGTCAATGCTTTTCATTGCACCTGAAATACAGATGACAATTTCCATAGGTGATGCATCTGGCGGTGATTGTAGTGGTGGAGTTGCACTTGATATTGCTAATAAATAAAAAAAAATTATTTATCGAAAAATAAAGTAGCAATTGTTGCCTATATGGACCCCAAAGCGCCACAGCCTCATTCAGTTCCATTTATCCGTCTATCGTCGTCGGTTGGTTTCAACAACAAATAATATCATCGATAGTATTACCTACTCTTCCAAACCGAAGTAATTCGAATCACAATAGCCCCGAGTATTTTAAAGTGACAAAGAGTGCGTCAAAGTGAACGAATATTGAGAAGAATAATTATTCTGCACTGACCAGTGACCAGTCCATCGCGAGTGTTTAAAATACATTTCCATATCCAAGAGCAATTTTGAAGAAAAGTGTTAAAACTGGTGAACTTTTAACAAGAAGTACATTTTCGTTGTTGCATTGAATATTCAACTCAACCTGCGCTGCCAATTGGAATACGATACGAAGCCCAAAACCACCTAATCAATCATCGGGCCGCCACCAACAAAAATAAAACACAAGAAAAGGCGGGTTTGCGCTTGCGGTTTCGTTACATTGTTCGAAGCTTACATTTTAGTCGAGGACTAGATACGAATTCTAGGTAAGTTCTCATGACTATCATTAGACATTGTATTAATTTATTACTCATATTGCCAAGCAAGTACATAAAAAACATGTTTAGTTTGTTCGTTATTAAGCCATCACCTTGTGAAAGGTGGTATGAATGGACAGATTGGGGATTGGTTTGCATTTCAGTACTGTTTAGACGCTGGACTGTGATTTGATTTGTCTTCGCTATGGCAATAGTTGGTATATATCTTTTAGGAGGGATAATGATGGAAAAGAAAACCAAGGTGTACAGAAATAAGCATAAAGTCAGCTACCCTACAAATGACTTAATTTTTAATGGAGTAAACTGTGAGCGATATAGTTCTCTAAATTCAAATCACCTAATATTTCATATCGAGGATTTTTTCCTATTTTATATATAATATAATATTGTGGACACTGAACTGAATGCTTCTCTAAAATGCTTAGTGTTAGCATTGAGTTCTTAAAATTATTTAACTTGAAAAGATGAAACTAAATATATGTTAAACAGAGTGAATGAGTAAATTAAATATACAAAATTAAAAGTTTTTTTTTTTTAATTTTAGGAAAAAATAAATAAACGGCTTGGTTACATTTTTTATTTCCAAATATATCAATTTAAATTCATTTAAATTTATAAAATAAACGGTCAGATATGATATTGCGGGCACTGGAAAATTTACTTATTTAAAAATATATATATATCGACTTTAGCCTCAATATCTATCTGTAATAGATTTGGATCCGATTCAATGCATTTCTGCAGGAAAGTCATCCCAGAGCTTTTTCAAAAATGGTCTTCTCTCTACTCCGAGTCAGAGAAACAGTTCTTTTTCATTTAATGTAGATTCATAAATTTTAAGCAATGTTAAATCTGAGTTTTGGAGTGACCAGTTTTTTTTTCAATATCCAAAAGTTACATCAGCATTCGGCTTTTGTGATAAGGATCGTTATCCTTTTGGAGACAAAATTACTGCCCCATTAGTCTATTGCCAGATGGAATGCATTTGTGCTCATTTTTCAATTGATAGGAACCAAATGACATTACAGAACCTGCACCATCCTAACTAGTCTGAACGACTGGTGTGTATTTTTGACGTGTTAATTTCGGCATCTGAATAAGTCTTCTTTAAGGTGATCCGTGAGTGTCAAATGAACTATCGTCCGTCGATAAAACCCGGTTCCGAGCTTATGGGTTTACCTTGCGTAAATTGTATCCGCTTGATTTTATTTTCAGGAGTTATCTGTATACGGAACTTTTTTTTACAGAATATATGTATCCAAGTCTTATTCAGCAAGTTGCCTCTGAACTTTCTACTCGGGCTTCCAGCATATATTTTCATTTTAAGCTCAAGATTTGTAAGAGTCTTCCTTCCTTCTACCTTCTGTGGTACAACTTTTTTGTATTTTATGTGTGCGAGGTAAATTGTACCTATAAATTAAATTTTTTCCTTATTTTTTTTAAAAGGAAGACAACAAAAGCTGCTCGATCTTCCATTTTTTAACTCTGTCATTTTCCTCATATTTAATCAAAATGGAAATGTGAACAATAAATCTATCATAACAACTTTCAATTCAAACAATAAGTATCTATATTTTTCGCCAAACTAACCGTGAAAAATAATTACGGCAAAATACATATGCCAGTCATCATTGCTTGATTTAGGGGCAATAATTTTTGTACGACACGTATCGTTTAAAAAAATTTAAAAGTGACTGAATACATTTCTTAATTAGTGTCCCACCGTTGTAGACATGTGCTCCACAAATGTTTGCAATAATGTTGCATCGTGTGCGGAAGGCCTTAACAGTTTTTTTTAATAAGTTTTCAAAGAAAAATCAATTTTAGTCAGTACTTTATATTTATTACAAGAGCTGCGTTGTAGGATTATGTTCATCCCAAGTAATACTCCATAAATTTTGAAATTCACCCAACTTGATCTAAATCGTATACAAGAGAACTTAGCAAGCATTGCTCCTTTTATCGCTGCTGAGAAAGACTCTGAAAAAGAGGACGATGCCTCTACAGTTTGGGCATTTAAAGGGTTACTTTTCTTGTTGATCAGTTTGAAAATTTATTGATATAATATATTTTACTTGCTATCCTTACCTCAATTTGGTTGGGTATGATTGAATTGTCCATTCTGCCTGGCATTGGACACTGTGCCGACTTCGTTGTTTAACAGCAGAAGTTTTTTTTTATATTCTCATTACTGATCGTGACTCTACAACATGTTTTCTTGTTCGACTCTATTCGGGTCTTTTTGTATTATATACATTTTTCCTCGAGTAGCACCTCTCTGCTTTCTTGATCGCTCTATATTTTACCGCTGAAGAAGGCGATCTTCTTCTCTTCTTTTTAGCTCGAAGAACTTATGAGCTGCTTGTCCTCCTGCTCCAGTCGCTTTGCAAGTGCTGTACCGTAATTTCCCAAACAGTAATTTGCGAAAGCTGTTCTATCAATGATAGCAGATATTTAAGTTCGAAACTTGGAAAGACTAAACCAATTAAAAATGATGGCCGCTCAGAGCGACTTGTCCAACCCATTATAAATCGAATCGTATATCCGCCCAGTAGCAAAGCATTTAGTTTGACTTAATATCCGCACCAGGTGGAAATTACCGTCCAAAAGCAAAAATACTGACGTCATTTAGCCAAATTCTTCGTGTTTGCATCGAATAAAACATTAAAAACCAAAACAGACGGCATGTGCCAGAACCAACACCCAACATCTTCGGTGCGACCTCTCGGGAGTACCCCTCAATTTGCACCTAAATCTCATCATGTTGTGTGAGGGAGGTTCATTGTGGATACAATGGACACAAATAAATACAAAAAAAATCAACAATGACAACAGCCAGATCAAAACCATTGATATTCCAGTCCAAGATCAATTTATGACAGAACCGACCCAGCCCGCAACACGTAATCGCGACGCGATCCGCCACCGCGCCGCCACAACAACCACCGCTGTTTCGGAAGATGAAATTTGTTTGACCTTCATTCCGCTTGTTTGTTGCTATAATTACATTTTCTCTCTCTCTCTCTCTTCTAACTTTGACATGTTATTATTAGCGGTATGGAGTACTTAATAATAGCGAAATTATCTCACTTCGTTTATAGATGAAAAGACTCCGAGGCAGGTATTCAATCACAGACACCACAGTTGTTGCTATTGCAGCACAAAGGTGGTGGTGGTAGTAGGGCTGCTGCGTAGCACCTTCCCAACGCTGCGGGAGAGTTCAAATTTGTCGAATTGAAATGAACTAAACGCCCACTTGGAAATCAATTGGACAATTAATTCTAGTTATTAGAGAGATGTTACAATTAATTGAATCATTGCGACGAATAGTTGGCTGGCACATGTCTCATGTGGCAAATGGCGATGCAGATCCATTGCATGTGGGGGACGACTAGGAATACAATTTGTTTAATTTATTATGATGACACTTTCATGGAAAAATGTCGCCTGAATGGTGTTTCTCCCAACTTTTCAATTAAATTACGAGCATAGTGAGCGAGGGCAGACGGGCGTTTTTCAATGCCATTCGGGCTTGAGTGAATTTCAACAGATTTTAGAAGATTTCGGTTTTATCATACCGCTGGCTGTCGCCGCTTCCAAAGGGGATTAAAGTGAATTAAAGTTCCTTACTAATAATCATTTTTAATCTTCACCTCATAATATTTTGTAGGTCATTTTAGTTCCGACTTTAAATTTTAGTTATTCTAAATAGCTATATTTTCCATACAAATTTTAAAGTCAGTCTTCGGATTTAACCAGCCACGGCCATACAAAATTTGTGTGTCTAACTAATTTAGGCAATATCGAGTTCCATTGGCGCTTGTTGCAGCAAACTATTAAGTTTAGTGTGGATTAAACTATATGCACGCGAATGACATACTTTACTCAACTGCCGTCTGTTTGCCCGCAATGCAAGATGCCACTGTAGATAACCTTAAGTTAGAAAAGGCTTTGTATAGCTCGTTCAGTTGGAGCAATTCGTTCATTAGATCTCTCTTAATCTCTATTTCAATTTTTGTTCAGTGTGTTCAGTGGGCCTTACTATTAATCATTTTAAACCTTCACACTAAATATTTTGTAATTCACAATGGGTGATTTTATATGGAAAATTTCGCCATTGTGAGTTCGTAAAATCTAGTCTGGTCACTTAATATGATTATTAGTATCACGCAGGGTGATATTCCGGGGTTTCACCGATTATGCCATTGACGTAATTGCTTTTTTCACCTCGGTGCATAAAAGGGAAACGCGGGAAACACTTTGCTTTTTATATGTTCCTCCTTTTTTTCCTGCTGGCATAATTGTCAAGTGACTTTATCGAATTGACGTAGGGAACTCGATCCAAATAGCGGAACCATTCCACTGATTTCTTATTTGGCGCATTTGCTCATTGTGGGTATAGTTCACAATCACCCCACAATTTATTTGCACAAAGAGCAAGTTTTATAGGAAAACGACGAACGATGTGAGTTCATAAAATCTAAAGTGGACACCAAAAATACTTATTGACGTGTATAGAATCGTTTTTGTATTTTTCTAGAAAATCGCGATTGGTATATTCCAAATAGACTTGTTTGAAAAATCATTAGTAACGGTTCATCAGTTCATCTATATTAGACACGTTAATCAGTTGATCTTTTTTATAATTTCAATCGTAAAAAAACACTCGTTCATCTGAATCAATTAGCCCACACAGTATATTTTGTATTTCTTTGTTAAAACCAAATCCATAAATTTGACGTTTTCGGTCATGCAACCATAATTTTCGACAGCCAACATGTTTTACGAGAAGTGACTGAACTCACCGATACGACATGTACTGCCTTTGGGGTATTTTATAATTTCTTTGGAAAGGTGGCTCATTGGACTTAATTCATCTATCAATTTCCATAACAAGTGTGAGAAGTTAAATACATTTATATATTTGAAGTAGGTAAATATACTTTTTTGTGCTTAGAATTTGTAATCGAGTTCGTGTTTTTTTTGGAAAAATCGTGACGGGTGAGTGAGTAATGGAAATGCATCCTGAGGTCAGAGCGTACAATTTGAAACCTTTTCACCTCTATTTAAGGGCATAACTAGATTTTATCCATTGGCTACTGTGCGTCGGTGTACATTTGTCCATTGATAATTGTTTTTGTGAAGCACATCACGTCGCATTGACAAATAGTAAATTGGTTAGTGTTTTGACGTGGCAGATAGACCTATTGAATTTGTGTTTGCTTTATTTTGGTTAAGACAGCATTTGAGCCGAAAATTCTACATTTTCTTGAGAGGCAACAAATATGCTGCGAGTCGTTATCGTCATACAAATTTTTGTCCGAGTGTTTATTTTGCTTAAAACGTATTTTGAAGACTAATAAATAGTCGACGAGCTTTCTCGAACAAAATTCCTTGTGGGCGCTGTCGTCACTTAAATATTATACAATTGAATTTGGGCATATTCAAATATCTAGCTATCTGAAGTAGAATAGATCGATCTGGAGTGGATGTAAATTTTTTGGTAACGTCACTTTTCCTGCGTCAGCCACATATACGAACTGTCAACTTAGTACTCAGTCATGAAATTCTTGACTAGATGACTAGACAACTGGAAGAGCTGTTCATATGACCGTTCTAGGCCAATCAAAACTGAGGCACATCAATTCAGCCAGCTGTCAGACATACTAAACTATATACCTGAACGTCGCCAATGGCAACATCAAGCTGGTTAATAAATATTCGCTCCTCATTATTCATCATATTCTTATGGCTCATTCCCCAATATAGAAAAACTGGTGCGTCACTTTTTCTTTAATTAAACAAAGCTGTGCAATAAAAAACAAACAACATTTAGAAACCTTCCCTGATGCACACTAATAATACGAACCTTACTCTATTACTTTTTTCCTTTCTTGACTGCTTCCGTTAATACATGCAACTACGTTTCTAAACGCTTTTAAATTAAAGGTTATCTCATTCCTTACGTAAATATATAATTCTCAATTAAATCTCAACCACATTACGTATACTCGTTTGTCGACTATAAGTTTCTAGTATGCACTAGTACAATATCTTTTACAAATTTGGAGACACCGAGCATCCAACATCCAAATTCATCGCTGATTTCAATCAAGTTTTGGCAATTCAACTGACATTAACAACTGTTCCCAAACGGGAGTGCTGCTCTTGTGATAAAGTTGCACTTTCGCATACATGTAAGCTGTACAAGTGATTCAGTTTTTGAGCATGTGGACCTTGTGCTAGGTTATCCCAGCATGTGTCACTTTAACGAGAACTCATCTGTTTAAACAAAATCCACCTGAATCAACACACGCAACCCACTCACCCGTATCACATATGTAACTGCGAATTCTAAAATCGATAAATAAATATTAATCAGCACCAATAAAGTGTCCGTGGGCAGGTGCATATACACGACACACGATCAGAACTCCAAACTAAATTACAAAAAAAAAAATGAAATAAAAAACTCCTCCATCCAATTGGTTGATTTCGGGAAATTCACGATATGGGTCACTATAAAGACACAAACTTTTCGACTTGAATCCACAAATGGAAAAGCCATATGAAACTCTGTCCTCTTTCGTGACCACCTGTGCAAAATGTCATCCACTGCACCGACCCAGTTGCAATAATTTATGCGGTGCAAAACTATTGTTTGACTTGGCCATTAAATCATTAAGAAACCAACAAAAAGCAAAAGCATGTGGGAGAATATAATAATAAAAACGCTCTCGCGTCACGCCTCCACTTTTTGACAAAATTAATGCTTTTGACGTCAATCTGACATGAGCATTACTGGATGCTTGGCTGCATAAAAACGAGGTTGATATTGCCTAACTTGGATGCGACACAAGGAAAGATGAACACCATCCCCATACTCATACTTATAAGCTCGACTAGCTAATTAGGTAATGCCCTGTCACCCAGCTGACAAATGACACTTGCTGTCAAATACTTACGCTGACACTATTCAAATAAAGCACAAGTAATGCGCCAAATATATGTCTCCCAATTTCTAGGTGCACCTTAATCGAAGCACTAGCCTAGAAATTATTGTAATAAAATAAATGTTTCATCCGAACGGCGCGCCACTACTGGTTCCGTCGACAAATGTCCATATTGGTCAACTGAGCCTGATTGACAGCACTGCTGTTGCTGTGCATGAGAGGCTAAAACAGCTTTTCATAATATTACATACTGGCGGAGATTGTGTGTAGAAATCTGTGCGTCCCAATGCAACAAATTGTAGTGTTCAATAAAATGTCTAAATTTGTATAAACAAACAAATATGGCGGCCGATTCCAGGGTCTGTTAATAAAACATGCACAAGCAAATAATAATAAGTAGGTAAAACTCGTAGAACTAATAAAAATTAAGTTGTGTGATTGATCACCACTTAAGCGGTGGATGCAAATGTTAACTTCTGACATTTTTCTTTTCTTGGTGGATTATATTATGATGACGTGTGTTACTGTCATGTCATTGGTAAAGTAGACGGTCGTTAGGTGATGTTTGTTGACTCAATTATGGTAGATGTGACTTTGTGCGTGATGTGACATTGAAAATAGAAGTGTAAGAGTAAGTGGAATGGTTTGTTTTTTTACTTCCCCACATGTGTGGAGTGTAGGCGAATCTGCAGTGGATAGTGTGACCTTCAATACTATGTGAAGGGTTCAAAGTTCGACTGCAAGAAATTTTTAATGTTTTTTAAACGCCTGAAAAAAATTATAAGAGAATAGTTGCGATGAGGAACCTTCTCTTAGCGTGTACGTTAAGGTCATAGCCCAGTTGATTCCGCTGCATCCATTTTGTCAACTTTTTCAACCGTCAAACAGTCAGATTTGTTTCTATTGATATTTTCATGGAAATTTAACAAAATAAACTGCATATAAATATGAATTTCAAGACTATCCTTTTGTATTGTGTTATGGAGTTCATAGAATCAGTATTTCAGCCCAAATAAACGTAGCCCTTACCTCCATGTTCTAGACCTTAAACGAAGGTCCTAGCCTTGCATTAATTCGTTGCTTCACATAATAGGTACCTACTAACAAACTGACAGACAAATTGCAAAATTAAAAAAAATTTAAGATGCGATATCACTTTTACCCACATTAGGTTAAACCTGGGTTCCAAAAACTTTTAATTTAGGTTATGCAAATATTTTCAATTAAGAAGCTAACGTTTTTTCCTATTAAACAACAGCTCTAACATTTCTCTTTGAAATCTTTAATTCATTCCAAGTCAATGTGAATAAATCACACCGTGGCGATTATAATTTTCATAACTTATTCTTCAAATGACGTGATTCCACATCACGAATCCAGTTTTACAAAACATAGCAAGTCATTTTAGAACAAAACTCCTAACGGCAATCAATCATATGAGCCAAACTATCCATAACTCACATAGATTTTCCAGCCGTGGAACACACTATTTATGATGCCGACAAGAAAACACCACCAAACAAACAGGCCTATTTACCGAAATGGAAAATTCGCTTGTTTAGAGGAAAATAAATAACAAAATGCAGTTTTCCCCGAACGTATATCCATGTTTGGTAACTCGTTCACTTGGATCATATAAATAAATTTATTTTGACAGATTGTCCACTCTACTGAGCATAGGCTTACATTGCGGTTACATTACTTTGTTTAGCTAACAATAATTCATTAATTTTGCTTAAAATCTTTCAGGTGTGTTCCGCCCCCAGTCATCAAGGCATCATAATGGAAATTGAATGCGATTTGGCATCCATACGAGATGAGGATTTGTTGAGAAAAATGGTGAGTATGTCAGTGTATACTATACTCGTTAAACGAGAAGAAATAACTAATAAAACAACGTCGGTTGCTGGAGTTAACTGTGTACAACACATATACCACAAAAAGTCGCTTGCTGATGACATCATGACCTGCTATAAAAAAAAGAAAAACAGAAAGGAAAACAACAACCGATCCATTCAAGTATTATTAATAATGTAAAAATTCCAACTCGGACATTCGCATGTATCCACATATCTACTGTTTGCAGAGATGGTTTTGTTGTTAATGCCTATGGTTGGAAACAGAATGTGAGAAAAATATCCATTGAAAAAAAAAATACGACGAGGCATCCTTCCTAATTTAATTAATGTAGGTAACGCAAATAAACACGGTACACAAATTCGAAATTTCAACAAGGTGCAAAAGCAAAAAAACAAGTGATTTGATATTTAAACTGCACAATAGGCCATTTAACGATTCTTTTTTAACAAATTTAATGATCTATTAGTTTTCTTTTGAATGTCAAAGAACGTATATAGGAAAATAAACCAGAATTTATCAAAAATTGTTAAACGCAGAAACAGACAAAAAGGAATCTTTGTTAAGCCTGGTTGCGTACCACCTTTTTTAGTTACCTATAAGAGGTAATTGCAAAATTGCGATTTTACTTCAACTTAGGTAAAGCTGTTGCGATGACATTTTATCGGCGAAAAAATTGTGACTAATCGATTTTTGAATTAGAAGAGTAATACACAAACATAATCAATAAATATTGCCAAATAAACTAACCACCGAAAGAAATCTTCTTCCGGGAAACTCAAAGTGATCGAAATACGAATCGCCTAGTTTGCTTTTCTAACTTTTGAAAGCGATCTCGGAACCGTTGCGGCTTTTAATAGAGAAACCTCTAACGAAAACATAGAAATGCCAACTTTGTGTCTGAGAACTTAAATGTTTGCATAAACATAAGGACTCAATGTACAAAACTGTATATCATTTTATTATCATTTATGAATTGATAATACGTACATAAATTAAAATAACTGTCAAGATTGCGACGGACTAAGTTTATCGTGATATGATAATATTTCCTTAAACTTCTCTTTTTATTTTGCATGCAATTCGCCGTTTGAATTACTTTACATGAGTTTTTATATCAAAACTGAACGGCTGTTATTTCATTAGCTTAGAAGTGTCCCCAATACCTTAAACGGATCTGTACAATTTTACTAATGTGGGTGTAAATATAAGAGTCCTTTTAGTTGTCGCCCTCTCTGTTCCATATTCGTAACGCTTATTTGTATTTGCTTATTTATTCTGATGGCGTAAGGGTAATCAAAACCAAAACCTACCCAAATTGACACATCTGGTTCGCCCGTGCTTTCTTTCATTATAAGTTCAGCCCCCACAACAAAAGACGTTCTCATAATTGAATCTAAGACGTATGCCGAGGTACTGAAAATTTAAATTTTAACAAAACGAATCCCATAAACCTGTAGTTTTAATAATTTCAGTTTTACGATCGACATTTAATTTGTGTGATTTTACATGTCAAACAAATCAACGGCAATGCCCCTAAATGTCCATTCATAAATTACACTAAAATTTCCTTTTAATTCGCTTATAGACTTAAGAGATGCTAACTTTTCATTTTCGGACGAACTGTACTGTCTATCAGTCGTGTCGTGACACGCGTGGGTCTGCGCAGAATGAGAGGAGACACTGCCACTCTGTGTACTAATAATTTGTGTTCATGGTCAACAGTGACATGAGTACAGAAAAAAGAAAACGCCAACAATCTACGGTTTATGATACTGCGATTGCGAGGCATCAAGTCGCCACTACAGCCCACGTATCCGATATTATTATTTATGACAATTTGGGCCTGCTCTTGATCTGGCGCAATAAACAACTGACAGTTATACAGTCAAAGGCGTGCAACTTAACAAAAAAAAAATTAAAAGTATTAAGAAGACCTTCTCAATCGACGTGCATACACGACCATGCAGCATGAGCATAATGTCAATTGAAATGTAAGCAGTGGCATACAACTATGAAATATGAAGTCAAACGGATTGATAATTTTTTTTTTTTTGCACTTGCATGATATCATGATTTATTGATGCAGGTTGGTGTCAGGAAAACCAGTGGCGCTTTGGAGTCAGAAATTGACATAACTATGGTGAGTCTTGATTAGGCAAACAGCAGCCTACTTGCTTGCGGATGGTGTGAGAAAACCGCCCATCAGTTGATATGAATATTCATGTTTTGCCTGTGGAGCAGCTGTCTGATAAGTTGGACAACGCAGTCTTTTGGACTTTTCGGAGTTATTTGGAACAGCAAGTTCTAGTCGTCTAGACGTTTGAGAATTTCCCACAAATGATGGACAACATCCGTCGACGGAATTTCAAAGTGCCTAGAAAGACCTATAAGTTTGACTGGTGAATTCTTCTCAACACTTAGCAAACAAGTTAAAGGAGCTTTTGAAACCCCTGACATTTGGAAGTGGTCTCACGGTCAACTCCCAAAAAACTTGGCTTGTAATTTTCAGAAATAAATTGTCTATGGAATGCACCTGAGGAAACTCAACTCTAACGAATTTTTTCTCAGTGCCGTTCCTTAGCTCTAAAAATTTGTAAAAGTGAGCGTCATCGAGAGAGCAAGATATTTCCTCTCCATTGAGAATCTCACGAGTTACTCAACAAATTTCTTGGTGTAAGAATGTGAGTCAGCTGACTTTTGACAGATGATTTGAAATTTGGTATCCTATTTGGCATACGCGTTCATTTCATTTGTTTGTTGTTTTCATTTCCTGCGTATTAATATGGAATCAATATCCGGCAAAATAAAATTGAATGTTCTCCATAAAATTATTTGCAAAATTGACGAAAATCTTCCTCAATCAGTCTCGCTTTTTTCTCTTCTCTTGTAGTACAAACTGTTCCACATACACGAATTTATCAAAATGAAGTTCGATTAATTCCGAATCACATTCATAGCTATATCTAAGGTGGTCTGTCCAAACAATAATGTTGGCAGCACTGCTATAAGCACTCTTCGACTATTCAGCAGTCAGCACTCAGCAGGCCATTCAACCATGTTTAGTGCAGTATAAAATAAATGCGTTCTTCATTAACAAGTATATATTTTGCCGAAGACTCGATAACGGACAAATGTTAAAAATTCTCTAAAAGCCATAAGACTTCAATCAAAACGCGTAAGCAAACCGGCACAGCACCGTCTAAACTCAACATTCCTACAAACGGAGGCGTCTCAACTTAATTACAATTAAGATTCACATATTATTTTAAAATCACACAGATCTATGCATATCTAAGTGATAAACTACCCAATTTATAATTTGATTAAGCTAATTCTTTTGAAAATACAATCCAATGAAGGCGTTTGTCGAGACAAGACATTTCGTGACTGATTTAAAACTGAATTTTAAAATGGCAACCTTCCGTCAGCCAGCCATGTGAGATGTGACATTGATTCAGTTTGAAACCGTTCGTTTTACGGCTTAGACAGCTTAGTGATGTGTTCTTGAAAATCATCCAAGTAAATCACACAACCCACACAAGCAAAGTCACAATTATATAGTTCACCTCAACCGTATTAGGAATTCCAGTCCGTTTCCCAATGATGGATGCTTGTTTTCTGGTTATCTAATGGAACTCTCTTAACAATTATAAACTTCCGTCAAAACATCTACCCCACTTGTGAACTTTTGCTGTGCATTTGCTTTTTTATCTAGTTAATAGCAGTATTAATTAAGTTGTTGGTACTCGTACATGGATATAATATTACTAACGCTTGTTGATCGATTTAAGTTGACACCTGTGGGTTGTGTGGAGTTGTGATAGTTTAAAGATGATTGTCATTGACATTGATGTTTTCCGTTCATAATAAATTCTCTGTTTAAGATTACGATTAGTGCAATAAAGAGGTTTAAGGTGCGCCCACACTTTTACAAGTGCGCAGTAGGTTCACTAAAAATCGTATCCACAACCCATTTTTAGTGTGTGAGCTTTGTTATTGGAAGGAATGTAAGGGACTTACAATTTTATGTCAAATTTTAGCTTGAAGAAGAATCTTTATACATCCCTCACTGGTAAAACGCCTGCAAAAAATAACCGATGAAAAATCGCTAGTCCCAAATCACCAATTTGGATTTAGAAATAAGCACTCTACAATTGACCAAGTGCATAGAATCACAGATAAGATCGAAAATGCATTTGAAGAGAAAAATGTGTGCTCTACAATATTCCTTGATATAGCACAGCCTTTCGATAAAGTCTGGCACAAAGGACTAATTCACAAGTTACAAAGGCAACTGCCGAATCAGTATTCGGCCATTCTGGAGTCTTATATATCAGGTCGATTCTTCAGAATTAAACAAGAGACAGAGTACTCAACATTAAGAGAAATTAAAGCTGGTGTACCACAAGGCAGTGTGCTTGGGCCAGTGCTATACCTCTTATTCACTAGCGATCTGCCTGAAAGTGGAGAAACCACTATAGCAACTTTTGCAGATGTACACTGCTGTACTTGCTGTCGGAGCAACTGTTGAAATAGCAACAAAAAAGCTCCAAAGAGCAATAAACCGTATCTCAGAGTGGACTAAAAAGTGGCAGATTAGATTAAATGATCTAAAGTCTGTCCATATTAATTTTACGTATAAAAACATACCACATATTCCAGTGTACATAGACAACAATGTAGTGGAATACTCAAATACAGCCAAATATCTAGGCATGCCTCTAGACGCTAAACTGCGTTGGAAAACGCATGTAAAGAAAAAGAAAGACGAGTTGAACATGCGATACAGTAAAATGTATTGGCTTATTGGGAGATAATCATCCCTGTCCAACTACAATAAGCTATTGCTATACAAGCAAGTTCTAAAACCAGTATGGACCTACGGGCTCCAGTTGTGGGCATGCACATGCCAAACAAATTTACAAAAAATTCAAATCTTCCAAAATAAAGTACCAAGGAACATAGTTAATGCACCTTGGTACATACGCAACGCTGATCTTCATAGAGATCTAAATATTGAAATGGTTGAAGACGAAATTAAAAAAGTTGCTCAAATGCACAGACGTAGGCTTCTCAACCACGTTAGCTTAGAAATGACCGAATTATTAAATACAGACCATCAGGAGATTAAGGCGGATAAAACCGCTTGATCTATAAAAATTAGCTAAGAATATAAATTAGGTTATATTTTCTACCAAAGAGGTTCAGGATTCCGACAACCGGCGGATTTCTCTTTTAAATTCTCAAACAATTCAAAAATAAATTGCCGATTAGTTGAACAACTAGGTGCAATCACATTCGGGATGACGAAAGTCAGTCCCCCAGGAAGGTTTTTTAGATGGGTTAAAGTCCCTCACTATTGCAGAAGCATCCCTCGCGTTCTAGCTCTGCAATGTCTTTCGATGATTTTCCCTTCCAGCGAACCCCCATACAAAAAAAAAAAAAATACATCCCTCACGTCTGACGTTGACAGCCACAATATTCTTTTGTTTTCTCCTGCAGTGGAAATTGTAGCCTCTTGTTGAAGTCCTACAAGTTACTGATTTTGATTAATAGAATGATTCGCTCGTATCGCGATAGTGCATGCATTGAAATTGCAGTATTTGACGTAGCAAGGTGGTTCAGTCTTCAATGCTTGCGTTCTGTTGACGACTAGCCTAACATAAATGTGGATTTGCAGTTTGTTTTATTTTCTTTTAAGATTAGATAGATTTCTATTAATTTCCAAAATATTTCAACAGTAATTAATTAAGAAAAATCATTTGACTTTGTTTTATACAAAGTTTGACATTGACATGACCTGGTCGCTAGATGACTATGGGCTATTGTCACCCAGTTCTATTTAAAAGGAAAAATCAATGCTATGGCGGAAAAGGCTTTTTTCGTCGGTGCTGACAGTTTTTAAAGGGCCACTTCTCAGATTTTTAAACGACCAAGATCACGCTGTCATTTATAGTAAGTGCTTTTCAACATTGAAGGCGAATCAGAATATTTTTGTATAGCTTAATGTTTTTTCATGAAATAAATTTATTAATAACACGTTTTTAAAATTTAGTCGAATGAAAGTGTGAAATTCTAGAAACGTTCGCTTAATTCTGAGAAATTGGCAACTCAATTTACACCTCGGATCTTGATGCCTGCTTTGCGGCAGACAGATGAAATCCTAGGAAGGCTATTATTGAAAAAGAAAAAGTGAAAAATTCTCTACTTAGTTTGGATTAGTATAAATACGGAATGTATTTGCTTTAAGACCTCATCCTATTACCAGAAGTTTTAAACCTACTTAAATATCCAAGAAGTAGGCTAATTCTTATCCATCATCAACCTACGAAAAAATTGTATTAGAAAACAAAGGAGGGCGTATTAAGAACCAGTCACCTATCCGACTTCGCGCAAAAAATCGATTTTTGAATTAGAAGAGTAATACACAAACATAATCAATAAATATTGCCAAATAAACTAACCACCGAAAGAAATCTTCTTCCGGGAAACTCAAAGTGATCGAAATACGAATCGCCTAGTTTGCTTTTCTAACTTTTGAAAGCGATCTCGGAACCGTTGCGGCTTTTAATAGAGAAACCTCTAACGAAAACATAGAAATGCCAACTTTGTGTCTGAGAACTTAAATGTTTGCATAAACATAAGGACTCAATGTACAAAACTGTATATCATTTTATTATCA
Organism: Cheilosia variabilis; assembly: GCA_951230905.1. Classification (NCBI taxonomy): domain Eukaryota; kingdom Metazoa; phylum Arthropoda; class Insecta; order Diptera; family Syrphidae; genus Cheilosia; species Cheilosia variabilis. The sequence continues at coordinate 58,725,536 of OX579677.1, read as the reverse complement.
TTTATGAATTGATAATACGTACATAAATTAAAATAACTGTCAAGATTGCGACGGACTAAGTTTATCGTGATATGATAATATTTCCTTAAACTTCTCTTTTTATTTTGCATGCAATTCGCCGTTTGAATTACTTTACATGAGTTTTTATATCAAAACTGAACGGCTGTTATTTCATTAGCTTAGAAGTGTCCCCAATACCTTAAACGGATCTGTACAATTTTACTAATGTGGGTGTAAATATAAGAGTCCTTTTAGTTGTCGCCCTCTCTGTTCCATATTCGTAACGCTTATTTGTATTTGCTTATTTATTCTGATGGCGTAAGGGTAATCAAAACCAAAACCTACCCAAATTGACACATCTGGTTCGCCCGTGCTTTCTTTCATTATAAGTTCAGCCCCCACAACAAAAGACGTTCTCATAATTGAATCTAAGACGTATGCCGAGGTACTGAAAATTTAAATTTTAACAAAACGAATCCCATAAACCTGTAGTTTTAATAATTTCAGTTTTACGATCGACATTTAATTTGTGTGATTTTACATGTCAAACAAATCAACGGCAATGCCCCTAAATGTCCATTCATAAATTACACTAAAATTTCCTTTTAATTCGCTTATAGACTTAAGAGATGCTAACTTTTCATTTTCGGACGAACTGTACTGTCTATCAGTCGTGTCGTGACACGCGTGGGTCTGCGCAGAATGAGAGGAGACACTGCCACTCTGTGTACTAATAATTTGTGTTCATGGTCAACAGTGACATGAGTACAGAAAAAAGAAAACGCCAACAATCTACGGTTTATGATACTGCGATTGCGAGGCATCAAGTCGCCACTACAGCCCACGTATCCGATATTATTATTTATGACAATTTGGGCCTGCTCTTGATCTGGCGCAATAAACAACTGACAGTTATACAGTCAAAGGCGTGCAACTTAACAAAAAAAAAATTAAAAGTATTAAGAAGACCTTCTCAATCGACGTGCATACACGACCATGCAGCATGAGCATAATGTCAATTGAAATGTAAGCAGTGGCATACAACTATGAAATATGAAGTCAAACGGATTGATAATTTTTTTTTTTTTGCACTTGCATGATATCATGATTTATTGATGCAGGTTGGTGTCAGGAAAACCAGTGGCGCTTTGGAGTCAGAAATTGACATAACTATGGTGAGTCTTGATTAGGCAAACAGCAGCCTACTTGCTTGCGGATGGTGTGAGAAAACCGCCCATCAGTTGATATGAATATTCATGTTTTGCCTGTGGAGCAGCTGTCTGATAAGTTGGACAACGCAGTCTTTTGGACTTTTCGGAGTTATTTGGAACAGCAAGTTCTAGTCGTCTAGACGTTTGAGAATTTCCCACAAATGATGGACAACATCCGTCGACGGAATTTCAAAGTGCCTAGAAAGACCTATAAGTTTGACTGGTGAATTCTTCTCAACACTTAGCAAACAAGTTAAAGGAGCTTTTGAAACCCCTGACATTTGGAAGTGGTCTCACGGTCAACTCCCAAAAAACTTGGCTTGTAATTTTCAGAAATAAATTGTCTATGGAATGCACCTGAGGAAACTCAACTCTAACGAATTTTTTCTCAGTGCCGTTCCTTAGCTCTAAAAATTTGTAAAAGTGAGCGTCATCGAGAGAGCAAGATATTTCCTCTCCATTGAGAATCTCACGAGTTACTCAACAAATTTCTTGGTGTAAGAATGTGAGTCAGCTGACTTTTGACAGATGATTTGAAATTTGGTATCCTATTTGGCATACGCGTTCATTTCATTTGTTTGTTGTTTTCATTTCCTGCGTATTAATATGGAATCAATATCCGGCAAAATAAAATTGAATGTTCTCCATAAAATTATTTGCAAAATTGACGAAAATCTTCCTCAATCAGTCTCGCTTTTTTCTCTTCTCTTGTAGTACAAACTGTTCCACATACACGAATTTATCAAAATGAAGTTCGATTAATTCCGAATCACATTCATAGCTATATCTAAGGTGGTCTGTCCAAACAATAATGTTGGCAGCACTGCTATAAGCACTCTTCGACTATTCAGCAGTCAGCACTCAGCAGGCCATTCAACCATGTTTAGTGCAGTATAAAATAAATGCGTTCTTCATTAACAAGTATATATTTTGCCGAAGACTCGATAACGGACAAATGTTAAAAATTCTCTAAAAGCCATAAGACTTCAATCAAAACGCGTAAGCAAACCGGCACAGCACCGTCTAAACTCAACATTCCTACAAACGGAGGCGTCTCAACTTAATTACAATTAAGATTCACATATTATTTTAAAATCACACAGATCTATGCATATCTAAGTGATAAACTACCCAATTTATAATTTGATTAAGCTAATTCTTTTGAAAATACAATCCAATGAAGGCGTTTGTCGAGACAAGACATTTCGTGACTGATTTAAAACTGAATTTTAAAATGGCAACCTTCCGTCAGCCAGCCATGTGAGATGTGACATTGATTCAGTTTGAAACCGTTCGTTTTACGGCTTAGACAGCTTAGTGATGTGTTCTTGAAAATCATCCAAGTAAATCACACAACCCACACAAGCAAAGTCACAATTATATAGTTCACCTCAACCGTATTAGGAATTCCAGTCCGTTTCCCAATGATGGATGCTTGTTTTCTGGTTATCTAATGGAACTCTCTTAACAATTATAAACTTCCGTCAAAACATCTACCCCACTTGTGAACTTTTGCTGTGCATTTGCTTTTTTATCTAGTTAATAGCAGTATTAATTAAGTTGTTGGTACTCGTACATGGATATAATATTACTAACGCTTGTTGATCGATTTAAGTTGACACCTGTGGGTTGTGTGGAGTTGTGATAGTTTAAAGATGATTGTCATTGACATTGATGTTTTCCGTTCATAATAAATTCTCTGTTTAAGATTACGATTAGTGCAATAAAGAGGTTTAAGGTGCGCCCACACTTTTACAAGTGCGCAGTAGGTTCACTAAAAATCGTATCCACAACCCATTTTTAGTGTGTGAGCTTTGTTATTGGAAGGAATGTAAGGGACTTACAATTTTATGTCAAATTTTAGCTTGAAGAAGAATCTTTATACATCCCTCACTGGTAAAACGCCTGCAAAAAATAACCGATGAAAAATCGCTAGTCCCAAATCACCAATTTGGATTTAGAAATAAGCACTCTACAATTGACCAAGTGCATAGAATCACAGATAAGATCGAAAATGCATTTGAAGAGAAAAATGTGTGCTCTACAATATTCCTTGATATAGCACAGCCTTTCGATAAAGTCTGGCACAAAGGACTAATTCACAAGTTACAAAGGCAACTGCCGAATCAGTATTCGGCCATTCTGGAGTCTTATATATCAGGTCGATTCTTCAGAATTAAACAAGAGACAGAGTACTCAACATTAAGAGAAATTAAAGCTGGTGTACCACAAGGCAGTGTGCTTGGGCCAGTGCTATACCTCTTATTCACTAGCGATCTGCCTGAAAGTGGAGAAACCACTATAGCAACTTTTGCAGATGTACACTGCTGTACTTGCTGTCGGAGCAACTGTTGAAATAGCAACAAAAAAGCTCCAAAGAGCAATAAACCGTATCTCAGAGTGGACTAAAAAGTGGCAGATTAGATTAAATGATCTAAAGTCTGTCCATATTAATTTTACGTATAAAAACATACCACATATTCCAGTGTACATAGACAACAATGTAGTGGAATACTCAAATACAGCCAAATATCTAGGCATGCCTCTAGACGCTAAACTGCGTTGGAAAACGCATGTAAAGAAAAAGAAAGACGAGTTGAACATGCGATACAGTAAAATGTATTGGCTTATTGGGAGATAATCATCCCTGTCCAACTACAATAAGCTATTGCTATACAAGCAAGTTCTAAAACCAGTATGGACCTACGGGCTCCAGTTGTGGGCATGCACATGCCAAACAAATTTACAAAAAATTCAAATCTTCCAAAATAAAGTACCAAGGAACATAGTTAATGCACCTTGGTACATACGCAACGCTGATCTTCATAGAGATCTAAATATTGAAATGGTTGAAGACGAAATTAAAAAAGTTGCTCAAATGCACAGACGTAGGCTTCTCAACCACGTTAGCTTAGAAATGACCGAATTATTAAATACAGACCATCAGGAGATTAAGGCGGATAAAACCGCTTGATCTATAAAAATTAGCTAAGAATATAAATTAGGTTATATTTTCTACCAAAGAGGTTCAGGATTCCGACAACCGGCGGATTTCTCTTTTAAATTCTCAAACAATTCAAAAATAAATTGCCGATTAGTTGAACAACTAGGTGCAATCACATTCGGGATGACGAAAGTCAGTCCCCCAGGAAGGTTTTTTAGATGGGTTAAAGTCCCTCACTATTGCAGAAGCATCCCTCGCGTTCTAGCTCTGCAATGTCTTTCGATGATTTTCCCTTCCAGCGAACCCCCATACAAAAAAAAAAAAAAATACATCCCTCACGTCTGACGTTGACAGCCACAATATTCTTTTGTTTTCTCCTGCAGTGGAAATTGTAGCCTCTTGTTGAAGTCCTACAAGTTACTGATTTTGATTAATAGAATGATTCGCTCGTATCGCGATAGTGCATGCATTGAAATTGCAGTATTTGACGTAGCAAGGTGGTTCAGTCTTCAATGCTTGCGTTCTGTTGACGACTAGCCTAACATAAATGTGGATTTGCAGTTTGTTTTATTTTCTTTTAAGATTAGATAGATTTCTATTAATTTCCAAAATATTTCAACAGTAATTAATTAAGAAAAATCATTTGACTTTGTTTTATACAAAGTTTGACATTGACATGACCTGGTCGCTAGATGACTATGGGCTATTGTCACCCAGTTCTATTTAAAAGGAAAAATCAATGCTATGGCGGAAAAGGCTTTTTTCGTCGGTGCTGACAGTTTTTAAAGGGCCACTTCTCAGATTTTTAAACGACCAAGATCACGCTGTCATTTATAGTAAGTGCTTTTCAACATTGAAGGCGAATCAGAATATTTTTGTATAGCTTAATGTTTTTTCATGAAATAAATTTATTAATAACACGTTTTTAAAATTTAGTCGAATGAAAGTGTGAAATTCTAGAAACGTTCGCTTAATTCTGAGAAATTGGCAACTCAATTTACACCTCGGATCTTGATGCCTGCTTTGCGGCAGACAGATGAAATCCTAGGAAGGCTATTATTGAAAAAGAAAAAGTGAAAAATTCTCTACTTAGTTTGGATTAGTATAAATACGGAATGTATTTGCTTTAAGACCTCATCCTATTACCAGAAGTTTTAAACCTACTTAAATATCCAAGAAGTAGGCTAATTCTTATCCATCATCAACCTACGAAAAAATTGTATTAGAAAACAAAGGAGGGCGTATTAAGAACCAGTCACCTATCCGACTTCGCGCAAAAACACGATATAGGAACTTTTTTTGCAACCAGTCTTGATAAGCATCTTGAAAAAGAGTAAGCCACTGATGGCACTTCCACACGGCATCAAAATAAAAACCGTTGGGCTCCTATTGAGAATTGAATCAAATCCCCACCGACTCGTTTTCGGAAGCGAAATTTGTGTTTGGTGGTAAATCAAGACAAGTAATGCAACGTGACATTGCACACCAACGTCCTCCAAACAATAAGTCTCTGAAAGAACTATCTTCGCTCCCATACTCTCTGTGGCATGTAACAAATTCTGGCCATATCCAAATCAATCACAATTTAAATTTCAAGAGACGAGGTTTCAATTCTTCAAAATAAATATCCCCCCCATATAATCGTATCTGCCTTTAAATTGTCTCGATCTGATATTTGTCCTCTAACCTGTTGGCCCGATGAAACCCATAACTCGCTCAAAGCCATTAACCATTCAACCCAATTAAAAATTTGAAATCCAAATGCCTGTATTGAGGCCCATTCAGACACTTACTGGTTATCAATAAATCTCGACCTTCCTCCATCAAATGCACTTGTAATTTATTCATTTCAAACTCCAACAACAACCAGCAAGTCGACTGTCGGCAAACGAACGCGTCACCACTATGACTCATCCCGCACGTCTGCCGATCGCAGCATAATGTAAAACCGTCGGTCGGTTGGACAGTTTACAAGAATGCCCCAAAAAGCCGGTCGGTCTCCTCACGATCACGCAATCGTGTGGTCTCTAGCGGTGCAAAATAAACCGTGGAGGCGTCGTCCGCCTTATAGAAAATTACTAAATCGGTTTCGGATCGGATACATATCGTTCACGGTCCACTATTGTTGTTATAACTCCCCAAGTTCCCCCCGTATGACACACACAAGTACTGCTTGGTTGTGGTCTGCGATACGTACGATCTCGCATTCGTGTGTAATTGATTTTGATTCGCGCTTTCTGTATGGGTACGACGACAGTGACGAGTGTGGTGTGTGGGGGCTAAACCTGTGGGAATGTATGGGCTACCACCTTGCAGTCGAGAGAAATAAGTATCTACAGATACTCAAAGCTTATTACTTAGGTAAGGTATTCCGTATTCGTACCGGTCGTGGGGGGTAGGGTGGTGGTGAAAAAGGTTGGAATCGCTTTTCGCTGTCGCTGTCGTCATCACCATCATCGGTGTCGCTGCTGTTGTCGTGGTCGTCGTCGTCGTCGATCGTTTGTCCGCACGATGAATCTGAGCTGCGTACTAGCTGAACTGCTGTGCGAGAATCTTGCACTTAGCTTCCATTCCAAGTCCGACATCGGTTTCAGTTTCAGTGAGAATTTGGTGCTCGATCAAGACGTTCGTGTCTTCAAGCTGAATAAAGTAAAAATATAAAACTCTCCCCCATAGAATCAGTCAGTTCACAGTGCGTCTGACCTGTCGGTTTAATTTTTTTTTTTGCTTAGTTGGTGGATTTGTTGTGTGCAAGAATTGCAATTAAATATTGTTTGTCTTCTGTCTCTTTGCAGCTGTTCCTTGTTTTGTAAATATTCTTCTTCTCCCTTGTTGAAATTAAGTGAAAATTTGAATTACTTTCAAGTGTGGCGTAGTGTAACACGGTAGAGTGCTTAATAAGTGATCGACCTACAAAGCACCCCCAAAAAATAAATAACAAAACATCCAGCCCAACAATATCAGTTAAGTGTATCTCAAGATCTGTTGAACCTGTTCTTCAGATACATGGTACGTTTTTGTTGAATTTGGGATTCATTTATCGAGTTTGTTGGGAGACAACTAAAAAGCAGGCGAATTCTCGGTAAGGATTGAACTTGTTTTGTGGTACTTACTGCGCTTAGGCGTTTTTTTTTTTTTGTATTTATTTTCGCAAGGTGTATGGAGAGTGCTGTTTGCAGAGATAAATTTAACAAAGTGTAGGCTTTGACGAACGTCCTACATGGTTAGCTGATTTTCTGTAAACCAGGATGACATATAATTCTTGGATATTTTTTAAGATTTATTCGCATTCATGATGTCAGAGACTCTCTCGGTCTCAGGTTTCAATGTCACGGTAGTTTTTGTGGTTCTTTTTGTTGCACAGCCAAACTGGATCTTGGCGATCGGTGGGACGAAACCAGTTTCATTTTCGCGAGGATCAGATTCTGGTTCTTGATAACTTTGGGTGTATGGTAATTTTATGCTGATAGCGAATGTTAGATGCGCAGCTTATTGCTGGGCGAATGTACACTTTTAGCGGCAATGATCGAAATCGGTTTAATAAATTAACACACTGATGAGCTAATTAGAGGGTTTCGTTTAGAAATGTTGTTGTTTTCGATCGGAAATGAAGTCATTTTCCATGATATTGCATTTAGTCACGTTCAGCTTTTAAAGCAAAATACGTTTGTAACTGGAGCTTGGAGCTAAGCGATTTGGTTGGGGGGAATCTATGTATGCATATACGAGTTGTGTGAAAATGTTTATTGTGCATTGATTCAATAAATTTGTAGGTGATTATAGTTTCGGGATGTGACACTCTGTGCTGTTGACGCAGTAAAAGAGGAGTAGCAACGTTCTTATTGCACCTTCATGTACATCCTTTTTTTTAGTTTTGGTCCTTATAGATATGTTCTACTGCTTCTTTTCAAACCAAACTCTATGCCTCCATAGGGACTATTTTTTTCTGTACATGAGCATGAGAATTATCCTTCTTAAGGTTGACAAGAAAATTACATCTCCAAAACATTTACTTAACTGATTTGACAGTGAACATTTCGACAAAGAGAAAATATAATACTTACATCAAATTCACTGCCGCTGGGGCATGGAAGACTAGTCACTGAAATATCCCTATTCTATAAGGAAAGTGCAATATTCCTGAATCTAAAGTAAAGACGTCTTTACTTTACCATGTCTCCAACTGAACTAAGTTTAATTGAACAAAATATATTGACAACTAATTTGTTAACTTTTGATCGCGATACTACAGAACTACAAAAAAAAAAGAGGGGGCGGGGCTGTGGGAGCTGCTACTCTCTCACTTCAAACGATCAGTCTTAAAAACGTACTCTGTTATTTTTATTTTGTTTAGAAAACTGAAAGACGTTTATCGATTTTGCAATGGAACCAAGAGTGAAACAATATTTTTAATAGATTCTGCCAAACTTTTTGAAAAAAACGACGGTTCACTTGCATGGGAGAAAGGGTCTTTGTGGCTTGGAAAATCAAGCTTAGTTATATCCATACCTCTATACTAAATTTGAGAAGATTCTTTGACGGCCGCTAATTATTTTCATTGCTAAGGGCCTAAGGGCTAAGCTGATGCCCTTCTGGCCCTACCTAACCTAGCTATTATCACTGGATACATGCCTCCACTCAAAAGATTCAAACTTCCATCAACATATAAAACTTTTGTCAATGCGTGCAATATTTTTTCTCATTTTTCGAAATTTGGTTTTCGACTTTAGCTTTAATGGAACCATGCGTTTAGTGTGAGTTCATTTTTTGGACGAGTTGAAAGGATCTAAAAATTTATGCCGAGTTCCAGCGGCTAATTGAGAAGCTCTTTCTTGACAGTTTTATTCTTGGGTCTTTGTCAGACGTTCGCGAGATTTGGCGCAGTGGAAAAATACTTTAAGTTGGAGTTTTGGATTTTTTCGGGATTCGAACCTGGGACCTCTGGCTTAGTAGTCCAACACACTAACCACTAAGCCACTGCGCCGAATTGAATTGAAAATCGGACAAGGGAAATATCTCCTCTATATTACTTCTGTAGTATAGATCCCTGTAGCGTAACATTTTTTTTATTTGTTAAATTAAAAAATGATGTGTCAAAACAAAGACATTTTTCCGGAGCTCTTAAATGCATTTTTACTTCCTTAAAATACAGTAGAATCTCTGAAACATGAACGGTTCTATAAGATGAACAGTTCGGAAAGATGAACGATTTTTTTCCGTCATTGAAGTGTTCCGAAAGTCAACCCTAGTTCTAGGGTAGAACCGCTTATTTTTCAGAAAAATGTTGATGTAGTGTGAGTTCATAATTGTAAATAATGTTGCCCAAACCATAAATCATGCAACAAATATTCATGAATACTTTTACGAACGCAAATTACAGCTGCCTGAATGCGGCGGTCAATCATTGACAAAACCGAGTTCCTAATTGCACATATAAACCAAAGTCATAAATGACAAATAAAAACAGTTTTGTCCATGACAACTCGGACGTTTAGTATTAACTCCGATTTCATTCCAAGGCGAAATGATATAAGGAGTCTTGTGCCATCATCGAAATATTTTTGATTGCTCTTGTTCGCTTTTAAATATAACAAATTATTAAATACCAAATAAATAATTTTCAAAAATTCTACTTCCATTTTCTCTCCTGCTATTTTTCTGGCAGCGGGGCAACAACACAAAAACACATGCTGACTACATTTTCTTTTATGAACGCCAAACTTCTGCAATGATAATGCAGCTCTTTTACGCGAAATTAGCAGGAATCCAGCATTTTTCCATTTATGAACTCGACGATAGTAAATGATTTTATATCCTACACGTTTTTCTTTAATTAAATGTTGACGCTTGAAAAGATGAACAATTCGAAAAAATGGACGGGACCTGTTTTATATCTGTTAATTTTTCCGAGATTCTACTGTATGCGAGAGTTTACCCACGGACACTCCACTTTATAATTACCAACTTCTGTAATGTAATGCACAACATTATTTTCACTACAGATGTATTCCAAGGGAACAACTCCTTATTTGAACTCTGAACACAGCTGTGATTCATCACAGCTGTTAGATTTACGGCCCCATCGTCGCATTCTTGTAAATGGCTTTGCGTCATCGTGGTTTTCTTATTCGTGGTTTTTCATTGAACAAGCGGAACACCTCCCTTATCGACGGGATGTTGTGGCATTCGTCGCCAGACAAAGAAAGTCCATTGAAGTGCCTACCTCAGTCAAGGAATTCCTCTGATGACTCAAACCGCTATCCTCAACATATTTATTTTTTTCTGTTAAAAAACAATGCTTTTCCAGATAAGACCTCGCTGAGTGTGTACTCTACATTTGGAATTCCTTTCGTGATAAATCTAAAAATATAGAGAAAAAAAATGTACAGAACAAAACAGATAAGTTCACAGATAAGTTCCGAAAGCAAAAGCAACTATCTTTTGTTTACCCCATTCCAATGCAAACGTTTATTAAAACAACAATTTGCACGAACAAGATTGGGTGTACATAGGCATCCCCATATCCTCCCACATCGTTACACCGCTTAAGCCCATATGATCCAACCACGACCATTAAGTGTCATTAAGAACCTCACCAACCGAAACGCAGTAATTCCTTTCTGACCCATATTCAACCCATTTCCGATCGCGATACATAAATCGTATAGGTACCTATACCTATACAGTGCTAGCCATGACCACAGGTTAGCCGCCTCGGTTGCGCTTACTGTACAGCCAACCTGCAAAAAATAATTATGGTAATTCAGTGTCTAAGGTAGGAGACCACCTCAAACAGTAAACAGTAGGCGGCACGTCACTTTTACCTCCCACGCTAAACAGTAGTGGCAATTCATTTCCATTTGTTACTTTCATTTATCGATATCCATTTGATGCAGTAGTGAAGTTGATACGTTTTGGTTTCTTCTATTTCTCATGACCTCGAAAAATATTAATATCTTCGTTTAACTTCGAAAAAAGCAATAGAATCATTGTTGGCTTATCAAAATGATGTCATGGAGTATAAAAACTTTAACATTTCTGTCAACATTTTGTGTTGTGTTAGTCTGGCGGGTTTTTTTCTTTTTTTGTTCTGTGAAAAGGTAGTGTTAGTTTCTCTTTAACAAAAACAAAATATCCACATCGACGAGGTTAGCCGGCTGAAAACATGAAACCGAATAACGATTTAGTTCTGTTTCGAGTGAGATACATAGAGGAAGATCACAATTTCGCACGTAAGTTGATTTGATAGATATATACTGGTTTTTGTTTTCGGCGGTGATTTCATGCAGCTGATTAATGAGAATTTGCTAATTTTGACTATAGTTGCAGTATATTAACTATAATTTTACACTTTTTGACTATTATACTACTTCCTTGTGTGGGATAGTTCGCATGCGATACGATTAATCACAATAGCAGTGATGCAATCAGTTTCGAATTCTGTTTGCAGTAGACCGACTGTAAATGTTACGTGATGTTATCTTTGCTGTAGGTATAGTTATGACTTTTGTGTGGACGATGTAGATCATTTTTGTTGTGGACCAGAAAGAAAGAAAAAAAAAAAAACAAAGTTTTATTGGTAGTTAAACTCGTTTCGGTTTTTAGATTTGTTTTTTTTTTCGCAGAGTGACAGTGACAACTAAGATTGGTGTCGTTTTGAGGCTGTATTCATATGCTTACACATACCTTTAAGTCGCCTAAATGGAACGATGACAGCTGGAGTAAAAAAAGTTGCTAATTTACCGGCTCGTTTGTCGAAAATAATTCCGACGTTTTTGAATTTATCTTGAGTTGATTAAAAACTGTTTTCTTATCATTCAATGTTGTTCTTAGTTGCAAATGCCTTTGGCTAGACATATTTGCAGATGTCCATTAATTCCTTTTATTTCCATAGCTACCCGTTGAAAGTGTATGTGTGTTTAGAAATGACTCCATTATCCAAAAATTGATTTAGTACCTAGTGCTTTGAATCATTTAGAACTCAATATGTATTTCAAAACATATAGGTAGGTATAAAGACTAAATTATACTATCCTTCCTTCGAAAATGTCGCGATACTACCTGACATTCGCACTGCGTTACGTGTTACTTCCGGCTGAAATACAAAAAGTAAAAAAAAAAGAGCATTCACACTGCTTTTCTTATGCTAAGTTTTAAATGCTTTTGCGCTGCTTTGAATTTGTTATGCATTTGTTACTGCAAATCAAAAGCAAATTATATCAAAATATATTATTTTACTTACAACTCCGGTGATGAATCCATTTTATTTGGCGATTCAAACTGAAACGTCAAAAATGTCATTTCCATCATAATCATTCACGATGCTCTGTTTTGCTTTTGTTTGCGCAGTTGATGCGATCACAACGCATCTTGGAAAAGTATGCATTGCATCAAAGTAACCTGCTTGTGTTTCGGAACGCACAATTTGGAATTCAGCCTCTTTTTCAGATTAAAGGTCGCCACAAAATCTGAATTTGTCTGTGTCTGGCTAGTCTTATAATTTTCACATGCTTTCAGTTAATAGGCGACGGAAGATTTCAAATAGTCTTTGTTGTTTTTCGAATTTCAGAGTAGTGATTAAGCCAGCTGTCGGCGAATATATAAATTCCGAATAAGGTTGAAAAAATGTCAAAGAATTAGAAAATGCATTGGGATCCGTATAAAATGGTGTGACAATCTTGTCTCGTTTATTCTCTGTGAATTCATTATATTACGTAATATTAAGAGGGAAATCACAGTAGAATACAAAAAAAATTGGGCCTTAGCCTTACTAATACTCATTTCTAACCCTCACTTTAAATATTTTGTAGGTCACAATAGCCAATTTTGTTTGGAAAATTTCATACATTGTGAGCACTTAAAATTGGAATATATTTTACCTATGCATGAACTCAGGCGCGCCATCTGTTAGTGATGATTTCTTTTTACTGTTTTTAAAAAAATAAATAATACTTTCGGAATATTAATGACAAAGAATTGTACTTAATTGCTGGAGCTTGGCCATGCTGGAAAGTTGCCGAATGCTAAGGGCTGAATTGAGAATCTTCCAAGGGGAGGAAAAATATCTCATCGAGTGTTACGCCTTAAGGTGTAATATTTGTTTTTCGGAGGTTAACCAAATTTTAAGGCTAAGGCTGTAAATAATATAATTTTAAACATTTCATGCAACTTTATTGTGTGCGTTCTTCTATTATATCCAAAGTACTCTGTTTATCAAAGTTCTAAATTATTTTACAACATAAGCTCCCATAAATATCGCGAAGAAGCGATTTGAATGACTTTGCAAGGAAAGTGCCACACCCCTTAGTTAACACTCTTAGGAACACTCCTGGGAAAATACCGAAGAATGCTAGCAAATTTGAGCTTATCGGTTTGATGTTATTTTTCCAATGTTTTTTTGTGCCTTTTACCAAAAAAAAAAAAAACTAAATTGGTTGAAAACTACAGGCGGTAGAGGGACACAAACGCATTTTGCCTTTTAGTTGTGTGTTATAGCGAATAGACTTATACAAGATTCGCATAGGATAAGCTTATTCCATAAACTGGTATTTTGTGCAGAAATCATATAAGGTGACTTTACTTAGTTCAATCTTAAGGAGGAATAAAAACGCAATGACAATCTGCTTTCATACTTAAATAGTGAACATAACCCTTTCGGTAATTTCATGCCATACGGCAACACAAACATTTTCTGTCTCCGAGTTTATTTTTTTGATTTTCTTTTCTAATTAACTTCCTAACGTATCTGTCAAATCACTGGAGGCCAAAATACTGGTTGATGGTTGATGTCATTCAGCTTTTAGCTCTCGTGCAAAAAAGGTCTACAACCAGAAATTTTTCATCGAAAGACTATTTTCATGATTTATTTTTAACAGCGACAATGGTTAATAACAGACAATCAACTAAAGAAATAAAGTAAACATCTAAGTTTCGTCTATTCGATTTGGCACCATTTTAATTTTGTTACTTTTTTTGTGTTGCCAAACGGCATCGAATTTGTTTAGAGGTGTTTTTTGTCACATCATTTCTCTGAAAGCATAATTTCTTATTTTTCTTTAGTTTTTGTTGCCTTTTTATCTTACGTAGCTCCTAAAATATCCAAAATGTCTTAAAGAAAAATATATTCAGAATATTTTGGATAATTTTTAAAAATCAGATATGTATATCAAATTTTTTTATTTTTTTTATTTTATACCTATAGAATAGGTATATCTATACTATATACATATGCATAAAAATATACAATTTTGTATTACTTCAAATTTGAAGAAAACCGATTGTAAATGCAACAATTAATATTTTTTTTTGTAAATTTTTAATTTTTATGCATGCATAAAAATAGTTTTTTTTTTTAATATTTTCAAAGCTTCTTATTTTTTTCTTTATGTTTGTAATAAAAATAATTAATGATATTTTTTACTTTTCAATTTTGTATATAAAATCCGTAATTGAAATACAATATTAATTTTGTCACTTACTTTGTTGCAACTTGATACAATTGATGTCATATGGCAACGTTCCTAAATACGACTTTAGAACAAATTTCTTTTTGTTGTTTAACAAAAATTTTGTTCAAATGTGTTTATTAGGAGCCTCAGTAAAGACAACAAAAAAAAATTTTTTTCAATCTTCCACCAAAAAAGGGTAACGAAAGGGATAAAATACAAAACTTTAAACACTACCAAGGTTTGTATGTATATACGGTCTTTGTATGTGAATTGGTTATACGAGTTGTAGGCATTTTAGTAAACATACATGTGTTGTCGAACTCAGAAAGCCCGCAACCACATCAAATTAAATTTTGTGGATATGTATGGTTGTTTGCAACTTAAAAGAAATGTAAGTTTTGGTGGCCACCCGACATTTGGCGCTGTAGTCAATCTCCGAAACCACTCAACAGATTTCAATGGAATTTTGTGGGCGGGTATGTTAGGTGGCTCGACCGATTTCAAGGAAATTTTTATGGATGGGTATGGTTAACCTGATAGCTCCGTTCTTGCTCTGCTTTGTGGTGGTGGGCGCAAATGCATTGAACTCAATTTAATTCAAAGGGAATTTCATTCAATAAAGAGGTTCAACTATCAAAATGGATGTTAATAATTTTATCAATTTTAGGCGGTACGAAGTTCGCCGGGTCAGCTAGTTCCTTATAATTTTTAAATTCTATCAATTAAAACAGACACAATACTTATTTTAGATTAATATAATTTTATTAATAAAATAAATAAATGGAATTAAGCAAAATCACTGGTCTCCATAATTGAGCAACCTGAATTTTCCTGGTTGGCCCTAAATTTACGACAGATTTCAGAAATCGCGTTTGTCGTTTACAGATTACAGGTCGCCTCGTTGTTATTTAAAGGAATTTGAATCGTTTTCGGTTCGGTAATAGTCATTTTTTCAGTTGCAATCCTCTTCTTTCTGAGCCATGTAAGGAGAACAATGACAAGTTTCGGAAATTGTTTTCAAAATTCGCAGCTGAAACAACTGGGTCATATACAAGGCACGGGAGACTCCCTTTGTATATGAAAAAATATATATCCTCACCGTGGGTGTCTCTATATTTTTTCGCTCTGCTCCATTCTTCCAAATTTGAGAGCTCGTATCGGACTCACGTCGCTCCATTGCAACCCGATCACAATCTCATGCAATTCCAGCAGCAGGTTATTATCGTATTCAACCATCTTAACGACTCCATTAGATTCAGCCCACAATCACAGCGAATATTCTAACAAACGAATTGTCTAAGAAAAAGTATCCATAACCGGGTAGCATGACGTAAGCTCCAACTCAGTCGAAAACCTCAAAACAAACTCTAATACGCTTTTAATAGCCATAAGTCGTGTAATCACATTTGTTATACACATCCATATATTCCACATCCATTTCCATATGCGCGTGCATTTTTGTTGGCAGCAATATTTGCAGCAGGTAATAAAATGAATGTCATTACGAGCGATTACTCTCCGAATGGCCTCCTCAATGAATGAAACGAATAAACGAACGTGATAGGTGCACAGGCGATTGCGAAATAGCCTCTTTTTGCATCGATGACGCAGTCCTGACCGAGTTGATGATTTTTTGTAGCACCTCCACGACCAGAAATGGTAAGCATTTGGCCGTCGGTGGTTGCGTGGGCTGTCACCTTACTAACACCAGACTGTGAGCTGACTAAGCCAAGTGGCGGTGTCACCCCCGATTCACAGTAATCGCACAGAGAGCTTACCGATTCGCTAGACCAGCTCACCGGTTGCCAGAAAGCTGTAGCTTCAGTTTAACAACGAACTTCGATCGAACGACAACATTCTAGTTTTCTAGGCGATAACGACGCATAAGCAGTAAGCACTTGGCTCTAATTTGAAAACCTGTTTCTTGTTCTAGTGGCAACAATCCGAAGATTTCGGTGAAAAGAAAGAGATCCGTTCGCATTTGTACAAGCTTCGTGAATCGAGACTTAGAGAGTTCTATTCTACGGGCGGCCCAGGAGGAGGAGACATTATGAATCCTTCAACAGATCTGTGCTTCGGCAAGACTCCATTGACGCCGAGTCATGGCGACTCACTGGTGGACCAGAGCTTCCAGAGCTTGAAATCGAAGGAAGTGCGCGACTCAGAGAGCCCGTTGCGTGAGATTAAGTTTCGCAACAGCGGGGGTGTTGCCGGGGGTGTACTTGTGCCCGACACTACTGGTTGGAATGTGCAAACTTCGTCGGAGGCTAGTCCAGATGGGCGCGCGTTCCGTACAGAGACCGTGGCCAAAACAGATGGTACGTACAGTAGATTTAATTTGGCAGTACTTTTGCGTTTTGTAATATTTTTTTTCTACACTTGTAGGTGTGGAGAAGATACCTGGAGGTCGAGCTGAATTCGCCGGACGAAATGAACAGAAATCGAGCGCCTCTCATCAGGGCGATGACAAGAACTTTGTGAAGAAGGCTGCCGAAAGTTCGAAGACACACTTGCAGGAGAATATTGTAGTTGGCGATGCCAATTCGGGGCGCACGGAGATGAAGAGCAGTTCGGTGACATCATCATCGTCGAAGGTCGTGTCGTCGTCGTCACAGGTTATTTCAAGCGGTGATCCCGGCTTTGATATAGAGCCAAGGCGGCTGACACACGATCCGCAATACCAGAAGTTAGTTTCGTCGGCAAATAATACTGCTGTTCATAGCGATCAGCAGCAATATCAACGAAACGAGCGGAACGAGCGCAACGAGAGGAATGAAACCACCAACAACTTGCGCGAGGAGAGCCTGAAGTACGTGGATATGGACAAGGCTTCGCCCGAGTACCAGCAACACGTCCAGAATCTGATGTCTCAACCGGGTGCCATAGTCTCGAATATTGTCGAGTACCCGAAGCCGGGTGTGAAAATGATCACCACAGTGAAGAAGCTTCCAGACGGTACCACAGTGAAGACCAAGCGGTACGAAACCGAAGCAAGCGCCGACTCGGGCTCAATTTCGCAGACCATGAATCAGCAGCAGAGGACATCCTCGAACTCTAGTACCACGCAGAAGACATCAGAAAAGCGAGTTCAGGACTCCGAGGATGTGTTCTCGCGGTTGTCGCGCACCCGTGACTCCAGCGGCCCCTCGAGTCCTCAGAGAACTCCCGAAACCCCATCTCAGAATGATATCTACTCAAGATTGCAAAAGTCGCGCGGTGGAAATGTGAACGAACAGAAATTCTCGGAGACTGTTGATCAGCGATCTACACAGATCCTGCGGGACACCAATCAGCATCCAGTGACTCGTACCGTGCCAACTCGCCGTGAGAGTGATTTGGTTGACAACGTCGAAGTGGTCTCCACCAACAGGACCGTGAAGAAGGACCTCAGTCAGGGTCGCAATGAGAAGGTCACTGACTTCAT
Source organism: Cheilosia variabilis (assembly GCA_951230905.1). Lineage (NCBI taxonomy): Eukaryota > Metazoa > Arthropoda > Insecta > Diptera > Syrphidae > Cheilosia > Cheilosia variabilis. Next base: position 58,707,509 of record OX579677.1, on the reverse strand, counting down.
TCAAACCGAACGCGATCGTTTCGTCCTTGATCGCGAGAGCCCCAGTCGCAGTGGTCCCGACGGATTTCCCGATGCATTGGCCCCGATTACACCTGGGCGATTTGTCCGTCCTCAGACGGAGGATATTTCCACCAATGGATACACCTCGACCGGGGTTATCCAACAGTCATCGAAGAGCTCGACAAAGTTCTCCGAAAGCCGTCGCTTCTCAACGGAGACTGTTGAGAGCTTCGCCGAGAACCACAACGAAAATCAGGACTTTTCGACACATGGATTTCCGTCGGTCCGCAGACCAATAGAAGAACCCAAGGGTGGCCGATCACCATCTGGCGGACGGCCAAGTCAGGACTTTTCAACGCACGGTTTCCCATCGGTGAGGTCTGACAAGCTAACACAGCAGTACACATCGCAGAGTCCAAGCACCCACGACGAGTACAGTACCACTGAAAGGGTGCATATTGTGAACACCGAGCGCCCGCGCCCTGGCGAGACACAGCCCCAGTCAACTGACTCGACTACCACGCGAAGCAACTTCTCGACAAACGAAACACGTCGCCATGTAACTTCCGCCACTGACGACTTCAGCACTCATGGCTTTCCATCGGTAAGGGCCGGAACTCCAACTAGAGATTCGTCCAAGCGCTTTGAGCCATCCCCGAGCGAATCGCCAAGGCGTCCGGCAGGCCAGGAACCAGTGGCAAATCGCAAATCACCATCTGACGGCTATTCCACACATGGATTCCCTTCGGTGAAGGCCAACAGTCCATCCGGTGACTCCCCCAGGGGTCCATCAGGGCCCGAGCCAACCAACCAAGGCCGCCGGCCAACAACGGACGACTATTCCACTCATGGTTTCCCATCCGCCAAGCCTGGCCATACTACGCCGAATCAATCATCGCCTCAGTACGAGGACTCTCCTCGGACTCCGAACCGCCGTCAACCCAGCGTTGACCGTGACGACACCATATCCGTCTCCTCGGACCGAAGCAACAGTCTTACATACGAGAAGCGCATCGACGCCGCCCATCAGGCGTTCGCCCGCTCTCTTCGCTGCGCCTCCCCAGTGGAGTCGATTCGACGCGACAGCATCTCCGACCGCACAACGCCTCGCACCAGCGTGGGTTCCGTTCGAAACTCGTACTCGCCATCGAAACGCGACGGCCGTAGTCCCTCGCACGAGAGCATCACCAACTCGGAATCCAGCCGCATAAGTTCGGCAACAGTGACCAAGACTCACCGTCCCATAACAACCGAAACCAGACGCGTTTCTGGTCCGAAAAGCCCCATCAGCAAGACGGCTCCGTCCCACGTAGCCAACGAAACGATTGACTACTCGCTGACAAGGAAAATCACGGCCAAGCCGACGGACAAGACAACAGCCAGACCTGCACCAGGTAAGTGAGAACATCCTCCCTAACCTACCACCTCCCACCACAACAATTGTCGCTTATGCTTCCTTCAGTTCATCAGCAGTCCGTTTCGGCTGAGCCTATACTGCGCAAGAAAATCTTCGCCGCAACCGAAGGTTTTCTTGCAAGCGAAAGTATTGCTGAGGAACCGATCCTTAAAAAGGAAAAATACTATCAGCTTGGTCCGTCCGATGCAACACTTCCGTCCAGCCGCCTGAAAAACAGGCAGCTCCTTGGTAAGATCAATCCCATACCATGTGTGCGCTTAGCTTATGTTTTGTTTGTATTTTGGGTGACAGGCATCATCCCGCTTTGGTTATTTGTGTAATTTTTTTTTGTTTGCTGCATTGTCACCTAGGTTAAGCTTAAAGTAAAGAAAAACCTTTTACAGGTACCACTCCCAATACTTCCCGTAGGCCTTACAACACCGAAGAAGAAATAAACACACTCCTTGATACAGCCACCAAACACACAACACCAACAACAAGATCTGCGAAAACCCAAGACACGAAGCCAACCAAACCGGACACCCTATACAGTAGCAAGCCGAAAACCAAGCCCCAGGGATATGTATCCCAGAACAGGGCCACCGAAATCAACGAAAAACACAATCAGACGACAAACAAACAAGTATCCTATCCCCATTACATCCCTAGTGGTCCAAAAGGTAGAGTTAGGTTCTGTTTACTCCCACAGTAGTATACCTCTTGGGCTATACACATACGTTCTCATACGATCACATGTTGTTTTCACTAACATCTTTCCATTCGATCGCATATTTTCAGCTGAGCGATCATCACCATCAGACAGACCAACGAAAAACGCATCATCACCAGCACCAACCACTACCAGCACCACCCCTCATACTGCACCAAAGTCCGCGACTGACAAACCGAAAGTAGCACCATCCACTAGTCCAACCACGAAGCCATCATCCTCCTCCCCATCCACTAGATTTACTAAAACAGTTCAAGTCGAAAATGCCATAACGCGAGACACGACAAAGACAAGACGCGAGCCGGAGGAAGGGTATTTGCCGGAGGACCTTGACGAAGGTTATGTTCCAGACACGAAGGGCCAACGGAGACCGACTTCCAAGCGACCAACTTCGGACGACGAAGGCTTTGAGCCGGAGTCGCCAAGGGCTGGCTCGCCCACAAGTGACTTTGAGTACCGTAGGCCCACGCAGACGGAGACTTATGATGAAGAAGACTCGCTCCTCAAGAGGACTCGCAAGACAGACAAGAAAACCGTCACCACCGACTTCTTGGATACCGAGCGGGGTGTAACGAAGACGAGGCGCCCAGAAGACGGCGACCGACCAAGAGGACCGACCGACAGTGAGCCTGAGGACGGCTGTCGTAAGCCGGCTTACTTGATCGACGAACCAACCGGGCCATCGGGTGTGAAGCAACCAAAACGCCCCGGTGATAGGCAGCCAGTAGGTCCATTGGGTCCCAACGAGCCAACGAGCCAACGCCCCGACGATGGAGGCCGTAGGCCACATAATTTGACCGGTCCACACGCAAATCAACCAAGACATCCGGGGGATGTTAACGAGCCGAATCGTCCCGAAGATAAAGGCCGCACGCCAAAACGTCCCGAAGACGAGCCAAACGAGCCAGGCAAGCCCCGTGGTTCTAAGCCTCCGCTAGACCGCAGTGAAACCTTCGACGAAAGGTGCCGTCATATTCTGGGAATGCAAGATGAAACGACGGTTGAGAAGTCCAACAGCGTCCAAGATTTTATTAACACCGAGCGGGATACAGTTTTCGTAACTCGCAAGCCCGGTCAGAGGTCGCCAAGTCCCCAGAAGAAGCAGCCGAGTGACACTGTGAGCATTGAAGATTGCGATGATGATGACTATCCGTCTCAAAACACTACCACCAGAACGACCAAGACTACAAACGTCGAGTATCCTCGCGGCACATCTCCAACCGAAAAACCGGTAGGTCGAGGCCCCAAGCCAGGTGACAAGAAAACTGGTGATCATCCGCGTGATCGATCACCTTTAGGAAAGACTCTCAAAGGCACCAGGCCAAACGAGATTGACGAAACAACTGAGACGACCACAACCACCACAAGGAGTGTGGATCGTCCAAGAGGTGGATCGCCAACAGACGGTGAAACTACGGTTCGCAAAACTACAACCAGAGACACAACTGTCGTGGACGAAATTGACGAGCGTTCCCCATCTTCTCGTCCAAGAGATGGATCTCCTTTGGGTAAGAATCGTAAGCCAACGGAAGTTGACCAAACTTCAGTGAGAGAGACCACATCTACGACAAAGACTGTTGATGAACGCACACCTTCGGCCCGTCCAAGAGACGGATCTCCTTTTGGTAAGAAGCCACTGGGTACCAGGCCAACAGACACAACCTACGGGGACGATCGTCCTCGTGATAAGTCTCCGTTGAAAAAGCCAGTTCGTGGGTCAAGTCCAACCGACGAAACGATCACGTCTAGAACCACAACAAGGGATACCACTACCCAAGAATTCGTTGACGATGTTTACGGCCCTTCTCGCCCTCATGGCCGATCCCCCACAGATAAACCTCGCGGAGGTAGTCCAACTGATGAGACAACAGTCAGGAGGACTACGAAAACGACCAGAGATACCTCTATCGTAGATGATCTTGACGACCGTTCGCCTTTATCGCGGCCCAGAGGTCAATCTCCAAATGAAAAACCTCGTGATGACACTACCTTAAGGACGATCACGACCACAACACGGGATATTCTGATTAACGACGATTCCTTGCGTCCAAGAGACTATCCCCGTGATCGATCGCCAACACAGAAGCCCAGAGGTCCCGGTGATAGCACAGTCAAGAATACCACGAAGACGACAAAGACTACAACTGTCATCAGTGATGTTGACAACCGCCCTCGCGATCGATCTCCATCAGAAAAGCCAACACGTGACCCAAGGCCTACTCCACGCGATCGCTCTCCAACGGAGACGGATACTGAAGATCTTCCACGAAGTCAGTCTCCATCAGACAAACCAAGGCGGCAAACCCCCATCGACGAGACGTATGTCCAGAAAACCACCAGGACAACCAAGGGTACAACCATAGTGAACGAATTCGATGTTGACGATCGCTCTCCGCAGAAAAAACCCACCAGGCGTCCAAGTCCAACTGAGGAAACAGACACGGATGATCACCCCAGAGGAAAGTCACCAGTCAAGCCCAAGGGGAGCAGACCGTCTGAGGCTTACGAAACGACTGTCACAGATGTGACAGTTGTCGAGGAACGCAAAAAGCCCAGAGGTCCCGGTGATCGCTCCCCATCGCCTAGATCGAAACTCACTGACAACTATCCAAGGGGACCCAGGCCAACTGATGGAGAAACTAGTCCACGGAATAAGTCCCCCACAGGAAAGAAGCCGACCAGCAGTCCCCGCGGTACATCGCCCTCCGACAAACCCAGAAGGAGGTACCCCGCTGATGACACTGAGGAGACTACTGTCCAAAAGACTACGAAAACAACTTTCGACGAAACAACATTTGAAGACACAGATGTTGAAGACTACCCTCGAAGTAAGTCTCCCTCTAATAGGCCCAGAGGTCCAAGACCAACTGAGGAAACTGTTGTCACAACTACAACTGATCGCACAATCACCAACGACCGTTCGCCGAAAGGAAGCCCACGTGGCACCTCTCCGACGGAGAAGCCTAGAAGGCGCCAGCCAACTGATGAAGAAATCGATGTCACTGTCGTTCAGAGGACCACCAAGACGACAAGAGAGGACACCAACAATCGCTCACCAAATGATCGGTATCCAGACAATCGTCCGCATGGAACGTCCCCAAAGGAGAAGCCGACACCAAGAGGTGGGTCTCCCACTGAGAAGCCCAGGGGACCCAGAACAACTGATGAAACGGTTACCCAAAGAACGGTAAAGAAAACTACCGACATCACCAATCGTTCGCCCAAGACTAGTCTTCGCGGAAGCTCTCCAACCGAAAAGCCAAGGAGACGCCAACTGACTGATGAGCGAATCGACACCACTCTTGTCCAGAAGACATCCAAGGTAACAAAGGATAGCACAACTTTGGAAGAAACCGTTGTCAAAGGTCGCTCGCCCAAGGACTATCCTCGTGGATCATCTCCAAAAAGACGCCAACCCAGCGAAGGAGACACCGATGATACAATCACCAGTGAGAGTAACGATCATCCGCGTGGAACATCTCCCACGGGCAAGACCAGGCGCCGCCGTCCAAGCGAAGAAGAAACCGACGTAACTTTCTCCCAAAGAACAGTCAAAACAACAACCGATACTAGTAGCGACCGTTCGCCTAAAGATCGACCTCGTGGAACATCTCCAACAGAAAAGCCTAGGCGACGTCAGCCAACTGATGAAGAAGTTGATGTGACTGTTGTGCAAAGGACAACTAAAACCACTAAAGACAGAACAACTTTGGAAAAGTCTCCAGTTCGGTCTCCAAAAGGACACCCTCGCGACAGATCTCCTAGTGGCCCAAGGCCAAGTGACAAGAGTATATCCCAAAGAACGGTGAAAACAATAACTGTCGATGACCGTTCGCCAAAAGGTCCTCGCGGTACCTCTCCATCTGAAAAGCCCAGGGGGCCACGAACTACTGACGAGACAGTTGTGCGGAGGACTGTGAAATCAACAACTGATCGTACCACCGTCAAAGATCGTTCTCCGAATCGCCCACGTGGAACATCTCCATCGGAAAAGCCCAGGAGACGCCGACCAAGTAAGGATGAGGACGATGAGACCGATGAGACAATCACTGAGACAACTACTATCGAGGGTGTTTTATTGACAGATCGTCCACGCGGAACTTCCCCAGCCGAGAAACCCAGGGGACGTTTCCCCAGCGATGAAGATACCGAGGACACTGTCGTTCAAAGAACTACTAAGGCTACCAGAGACCGAACAACCTTGGAAAAAGTTGACGTTGATGACAGTCCACGCGATCGGTCACCTTCTGAAAGACCTCGAGGCCCCAGACCAACTGCCGATGATCGTTCACCGCGAGGAACATCTCCATCTGAAAAGCCCAGTAGGCGTCAGCCATCCGACGAAGAAATCGATACCACTGTCGTTCAAAGGACAACTAAGACAACTAAGGATAGGACCACCTTAGAAGAAACAACAGAACGATCGCCTAAAGATCGTCCACGGGAAAAGTCTCCATCGCAGAAGCCCAGTTCGTATCCTCGTGATAGGTCTCCAACAGAAAAGCCCAGAGGTCCTAGGCCTACAAGCGAGAAAGTTGTCGAAAGGACTGTCAAAACAACAACCGATCGTACCACTGTCGGTGATCGTTCACCAAAAGATCGTCCACGCGGAACATCTCCATTTGAGAAGCCCAGGCGGCGTCAGCCATCCGATGAAGAAATCGATGTTACCCTCGTTCAAAGGACAACTAAGACGACTAAAGATAGGACAACTTTGGAAGAAACAAGAGACCGATCGCCATTAGAAAAGCCCGGCTCAAGGACCTATCCTCGTGATAAGTCTCCAGCGGAAAAGCCCAGAGGTCCTAGGCCTACAAGCGAGACAGTTGTCAAAAGGACTGTCAAGGAAACAACTGATAGTGTCACTGTTGATGATCGCACGCCAAGAGATCGTCCTCGTGGAACTTCCCCTTCGGAAAAGCCTAGGAGACGCCGACCAAGCGATGATGAGCCTGAGGAGACAATCACCCAAACATCTGTTGAGACAACAACCTTTAAGGGTGAGCGCCCACGTGGTCAATCGCCTTCGGAGAAACCTAACTCCAGGCCATATCCTCGGGAAATCTCACCGTTGCGAAAGCCTCAAAGACCCACGAACGGAGAAATTGATGAAACTGTTATTTTAACGACGTTCACAACAACCCAAGACCAAACATATGAAGACCGGTATCCAGAAGGTCGTCCAAGATCTCCTTACGGAAAGCCAAGGGGACCAAATGATAGCCCTCGTGGTACATCTCCATCAGACAAACCAAGAGGATACCTACCAAGTGACGAGGAAACCGGAGAGACATATGTGCGAAGAACTACGAAGACAACCAGAGAAGATCACCCTCGAGACTGGTCTCCGACTGGTAAGCCAGCTTCAAAGCTCTACCCTCGCGATGACTCGCCCACAGACCAGCCAAGGCGACCAAAAACCACTGATGTTGATGAAACTACGGTCCGAAGCACAAAAACCCGAACGACTGTGCAAGAAACTGACTTTGAAAAGCGTTACCCTAAGGGCCGCCCAAGGGAGCAATCTCCAGTCGACAAGCCAACCACTCGGCGTCCAAGTAAGCCTACTACTACGAGCACAACGACAACTACGACCAGCCGGAATCGTTCCACTCTCGAAGAGCAGGATCTAGGCAGATCGCCTCGTCCGAAAACCCAACCAGCCACTCGAGACAGGGCTCCAACAAAGACCACACCTACATATCCAAGGTCACAACCAACAACCGAACGACGGGTTCCAGCTGAGTTGCCTTCGACGGGTCGAAAACCCACTCCGAAGACCACATTTGGCGGCACGACAAAAACCACAACCCAAACCACTGTCACCAGAGTTCCGGCCACTCGCCCAAAGACAACCAAGGAACTGCCCAAGAAGCCAACCAAACTGACAGGCGTTCCGTCCGATTCAAGGCCTGGCGCCAGACAACCCGAAAGGAAACACTCGCCCAGTATTTCCCCAGACTCAAGCCCCTCGCGCCCATCAAGTGAAGTCGACCTGCAATCTCCGAACCGTTCACCAAACACGAGCCCATCGCGAAAGTCACCAAGCCCGACCAGATCTCACAAGTTGGAAGACATAACCTCGTCAGTTGTTACCACTAAGAAGACAACTGTCTCGATTGACAAGTCCAAGCCCAAGGTAACCCACATCACAACAGCCAAGTTCCAAGTGTCTCCGCCAACGTCTCCTACGAAGGTGATCAGCTCACCTGAACTCAAGCCTTTGTCGTCTAAGAAGTCTCCTACAAAGCCAACAGTAAGTCGGGTCACTACCACGAAGAAGACTACAACCGTTCACAAGGACACTGTTATCCCCACAGACTCTGAGCGCGACTCGGAGGTTCCAACAGACTTCGAGGACGTTGACTCGCCTCTGTCGCAAAAGACACCAACCAAAAAGCTGCCAGTGACGCATCGCAAAGAATCAGCTCCGGTCCACCGTGTGACCCAGGTAGACAAGGATGTTCAGAAAATGGCCCGATCCACGAGTGAGAATATCATCAAGACTCCGGTCATCAAACGTCCTCTGAAAAACGAGCCACTTGAACCCATCAGCCAGGGTAAGACCTCTCCGAAGACCGAACGGCGCCCTAGCAAGCATTTAAGCACGAAAACAATCAACCTGACTACGTTCGACAAGGTGATCAATAGCCAGGACATGGAAGATGTTATGGTCATTGACATTCAACATGCAAAGAGCTCCAGGGAGCCGTCGCCAAACAAAATCGTCCCGACCCCGGTTTCAGTTGAACTGTATACCGGGAAGCCTCGCTATCCCGATGTTGTGCAGGAACCTGAGGACGAGCCACGAAAGAAGCCAACTGTCAAGAACATACCAATCTTCGAAGAAGAAATCAATGACTTTGTCGGCTGTCAAATAACCGAGGTTAATGAATCTTTTGAGAACACAACCAAGCAACGCACCAGGAAGTTCATAGATGGGGAATCCCAGCCAAAACGTCCCACACCAATTATTGTGACTGGAGACAACGTTGACAACGAATGCTTGCTCAGCGTCCACGACAAGGTGTCGAAGTTCATCAGCACGGCCGAAGAAGTAAGTAGGCCTAAGACCTCCGCCCCGTTCCGTCGCGATGTGCCCGAAGAAGACGTACCAGAAGATGACGAGTGCCTGCTTACCGTCGATGAAAAGGTCAACAAGTTCTTAAAGACCGCCGAGAGCGTGACCAAGGAAGTCGTAACCTCGACTCCTAAGCCAATTGAACGACCCCGCATTGATGACTTGGATGAAGATCTCAGGACCGACGAGTGTGTCTTGAGCATTTCGGAAAAGGTCAACAAATTCACAACAAAAGCTGAGAAGTTAGCACCCTCGGCTCCGCAGAGATCTCCTGAGTTGGTGGCACGCATTGAGAGGCAAATCTCAAGACAAAGCGAACCGGAATCGGAAAGTCCTGTAGATGTTCGAGGCTATCCCGAAAGCCCTGACGATGACGACAGTCCAACCACGGTGAGGAAGGTCAAGCAAACCAAGTCCCTGTTCGAGCGGGAGGAGAAGAAGTACACCGACAGACAAATCGACATTCTCTCACGACCGTCAGTGTGGGACAAGAAGCCTAAACCAGATGTAAAGCTGGACGACATCTTGGGATATAAGCCGGATGGTAAGCCCGTAGAAGGCGCCCCACGAAGAAAGAGTCCCGTCAAAGACCAACCCGATGTAGCGTTCTCTAGGCCATCTAAGCCGGTTACAGACACCGTTTCGAAGAGAAAGGAGGTATTCGAGAACAAGACTTCTACTCACAAGACAACGTCCACCACGAAGCCAGCGCCAAAGTCGCCAACATATTCGCGAAAACCATCCAAGCCATCCGATGAATCAGACTCCAGATATCCGGGCGAATTCGCACCGAAGTACGTTGATGGCTACCCCCAGGAACCAGACGATGTACATGAGGACGTCTACGGTTCGTCGAAGACTCGCCGGTTAAACGAGAACGCGACTTCGACCTTTGAAACAACGAGAATACGACAATCTTCTGAACGGTCCCCGACTCGCAAATCAAGCCACCCTGAGATCCGACCATCTCCGCGCACCACGACTCGAACCCCAAAACAACCCGAAGACCATTCACCATCACGTAGGTATTCCGACGATCACTCGCCACGACACCCGACCGATCTCTACACGAAGACAAGTGAGACCTCCGAGTACACAGCGCGTAGGCGATCATCTACACAGCAATACCCCGAAGATCATTCGCCAAAACGTAGAACTCCCCACGATAACACACCTTCCCCAAGTAGAAAGCAACCTGTCGACGAGCCCGAAGACTACACCTTCAGCTCGATGCGGGAAGAAAGAAACAAACACCACACAACACGTACATCATATCGCAGTCCAAAGGACACGACTCCCCTAACCCCAACCTCTATTCCAGATGACGAGGATCACGATCACTCGCCAGCTCGATCAACGAGCACCGTTTCGTCCCAGAGACGCACAACGACGCACAGGTCCACCTCCAATCGGCTTACCGAAGACACAACTTCCAGACGTCCGCGACGGCCATCTGGGAATGAACCCTCGACGCCAACGTCCCTCGGAAGGGGTCCCAGACCGAAAGGAGTCCCCGAAACCGTTGCGGCTCGTCGCAATATTTTCGAGTCTTCTCCAGGAGACGTATCGCCAAAGCCTGGCAATAGAAGACCGTCTTACATGGATCATACGAAGAGCTCTCTCGAGCACACCCGGCGAGACTCGCTTGAGATTACGAAAACGAACTATTCCCGTAAGTCGTCCATGGAAGAAGAGCCCTACGAGCCAAGCCCAAGGAGTGCTGTGAAATTCGGCGTTGGTCTGAAGCACAAAGAGGAACCGAAACCCAAGAGAAAATTGAGTTCCTCAGACATTCCCAACATTGAGGACGTCTTCGAGTTGGACCTTCTCGAAGAGATGTTAAACATTGTGACATTGTACGAACAGCGTAGGCGAATCCGTGCCCAGATTCGAGTTGTGAAGAAGCTACTCGAAACGAAGACCAAGGAGGAGGTATCGAAAATGACGAAGATCACGACATTCAGGAAGACGTCTTCCTCCTCCATAAGGGACAGTCCGATTCCAAGGCGGGACACTCCAATGCGTCCCGACAGGTATCAGCCTTCCGACGACATTGACTCCGAATCCATTGTTGAGTCGCGCCACGTTGAGGAACGCGAAGAGATTATCCGAGAGCGAAGCATCAGTCCGCAAACGAAGACCACCAAAAAGGTCACCAAGGTTACCGAGGTTCGAAGGATCGCAGAGCCGACAGCTCCAAAGCGAACGGTTCCAAAGAAAGACGAGCCTAAAGACTCGAAGCCCATCTGGGCCACGAAAAATATTCTCAAGAAACCATCGGAGAACGATAAAGTGGCTCGCGTTCTGTCGGCCAAGAAAACGACTTCCACATCATCGTCTTCCACATCAAGGACTCAGCAGACCCATCGTCAGAGGGTTCCAGCGGACGAGGACTGCATCACCTCTAGCTACGGCATCGGTCCAACCGATGACGACGGTAGGCCACTGTTTGGCATTCGGGCTCTAAAGAAGAAGGCTACGACCACCAGCAAGACTGCTCAGCCCAGTGAAACCACAAAAGGTATGCCCACGCACGCACAACTTTCCTACTAAGTGCTAACCACATTCTTATCCTTTTCAGTCACCGGAACAGTCATAACGGAAAAGTACTATTCGGAGAATGGAGCCGAGCCCGTCGGTGAGCGCAAGGTGACAGTCTACTCGACCAATCCCGAGGACCTGGTCGACATGGAAACGCAGTACGATCGCCGTGACAGCGAGACAGTGAAACGAGAAAAACTCTCCAAAGACGGCCTAACGAGTGTCACTAAGGTGCAGAAGATCGGCAAATACAAGGTGAGTTGATGTTTTCATTTCTGAATTCTAAACCAACTTCGTGCATCCTGTAGCCTGGAGAAATTCCCGCCTTGACAGACGACGATGAGTTTGGCAAAAACACCTCGAAAATGGTTCGTCGCGGATCTGTCAAAGAGATGAGCGAAAAGTTCATTCGCAAAGAGTCGTCCTCATCGGTGACGGAGAAATCTAGTGGCTATCCCAAGGCCGGCCTTATTCTCCGTACTCGAACTAATTCTGGAGCGACAGCTGACGCCGCAGATCAGTATGAGGTGCGAGCCAAGTCAACGGAATACGACGATGAATCTGACAATGAATGTGACGTTGAGATACGTACCTCGAGGAAGCACTCCAAGGTGGTGACAGAGAGTGAGGATGAAACCGAGATTCGACGAAAGGTCAACACGAGGTCTTTCCTAAATAGCGGCGGATCCAAGGTGACTGGGGTGGACGACGTCCTCGATCGCATGCGTAATGCTGATAATGGTGAGTGGAGGAAGCTCCTGCTCCTGATGGGTTTTGTAAATGAATTTTGTTGTTTAAAATTCCAGTGGTAGTGGATGGCGATACTTTGGAAGATCGGGAGGCACGATCACTGCTTAATAAATTCCTTGGTGCGAGTGTACTCATGACAGGTATGGAATCAATTATACCACAAAAGGATCTTCGAAGGGGCACAGCCGCTGATAATTCGAAAAAACAAGGGGTAAGTGAGACTTGTATAAGTTTTCAAACAACTATCTGGAATGTAGCCTTATTTATTCTGCGACTTACTGCCGACTTGGGGTTTTTAACTGTAAAATAAACTAGAAGAATCCCTGTTTTAACAGGATTGAGTCGACAAATATCGATCATAAACAAAGTATTTGAACATTAAAGTCATAGGAATGAAATTTTCTGGAAGTTCTGTACAAACAAACGCTCCCTTGAATTCAAGATGCCGGCCAACGCTCTTGCGAATAACACAACATATGAATTGACATTTTTGTTGAAGTCAATTTTACTCAATTTATTTATTCCAAAATTAAATACCTGTAAACCTAGACCTTTTCCTTTGGTGCCCTGATTGATACCTCCAGCGTAGATCAATGGATCCGTATTTTTAACTTTCTCGATTACGTATTAAGAGAAAACAAGTGGGTCGAGAAATTATGTCCGGCTGTCTGTCTCTTCGTATGCTCCTGAGGCCTACAGCCTGAAAGGCTGCCCGGATTTGGTTCAAACTTCGGATTTGGAGTTTGAGGCCCTACAGCTCGGAGCCGTTTGTTTTTTGCACGGTAGCCTCAAAATGAATGGTACTTCCGGTTTAAGATATTTATACCAGTTTGATTTAGTTTGATAAAGTAGTCGCATACTAAGTTTGTCGCTAAAGAGTCGAATAACTTTTGAAATTTGGACATATGTATCTCGAAAACGGTCCATACGATTGTAACAAAAATGCATTCCTAAGATAATAAATAGAGAACGAAAGAGACAAATTTTATTATCGCTTAATGTATTTCTGAAAAAAGTAATTTTTTAAAAATTTGGCTTTCTTTATTTTACCTGAAAACGGTAAACGGTGAAAGTCCGTACTTAGAGTAAAATTGATGTTCTCAAAATTATTGCGTCCTTAATTTTCATTTCGAATCACTGAAAGTGATAATTTAAGAAACGGCTCATATTTCGAAACCCCCATTTACGATTTCGATAAAACTTTAAAAACCAAGTAACGCGTACATCCTGAACAATATATTGAACTCAGGTTTCAGGTAAATAGTTGAGCAATAGTATTTCTCAAACTGAGCATTGTTACTTGTTACTGTTTTGTTTGCATAATTTTACAAAAACGATACAATACAATAAGTGTTCTAAATAAGATTCCGAGCATAGTTGTTCTCAAAAAGTTCAAATAAATCATTGTTTTAATTATTTTTTAAAAATGATTACCTACCCAAAAGCCACGGTATATTTTTGTAATAATTTTAATGCTCCACTTCCAATAAAAATGCAATAACAGCTAAGCAAAACTTATTTTTTGTAAATATTACCCACTTCTTGTTTTTTCAACCATATGTTGAATATGCACCTTAAAAAAAATTCCAACCACTTGGAGCTCACACAGTCAGAAACTCCCACTTCATTCCGCCCTCCACACACGTCCACCGGCATATTCAGTTTATAACTGCTGATGCAAATTCAAAAACAAATCTCTATCTTATACAGGTATCTATGCAAAGATATCGGTCTATCACGAACCCTACGGCCAATCACAGACACCTTAAACCAGCGTCACTAATCTATTCCAGTAAAAAATTGTAACATACCCTAACAGAAAAAAGAAACTCCTACTATGCATATCCTTGTTACTGAGAGAACAAGGTTTGTTATTAGTACGGCGAAATATTTTGCTTTTTTCAAGAGTGTTCTTAGATCCATAACATTTGTGATACTTTACCTCAACTTCTCGGTAGTTAAGAATTTACTCAAATAAAAAGCCGCAATTTGCCACAAGTTATTCCCGACACTCTTACCCTCCGAACCATTCACTTACTGGACTGGACTGGATATATAGATATCTCCTCCATTGCACCGCATTCCCCAACACCTTTCAAAGGGTCACTGTCCCCTAAAAATAAACACCATAACCATCTAAAAATAAAGGCAGACGATATTTTTTATTTATTTTTTATTCACAGTCTAGTTAGCTACACTTTAAGCAGCTAACCGCAATGCCACACTGACCTCTAAAAATATCTCCCAATCTATATGTGCACGATGCATATTCTGCTTCTCCAGATTCACCACGAACCAAACACACACTGTGTGTGTTGTTGGCTCCAAAAATAGCTCCTTCATCGCACTAGTTCGACGATCCCCCAAAAAGGAAAACTTGGAAGAAAGTTCTCTAACCATCCGAGTCCATTAATGTTGTTCTCGATTTCGGTCTTACCGTCCACCCTTGACCATAAAGTGCAATAAATGCGCATTAGGCGCACGCAACGCAATGCACTCAATCGACTTAAGAGAACGAAATTCCCATATTCCATCCGAAAAAAACAACAAGAGAACCCCCAAGGTGACCAATTATCAGGTGTTTAACGCATGCGCAATCGAGCGCGCACAAAACGCGCCACAACGTTCGCATATTTAAACACCAGCAAAAGCTATGAATGAGCATCCAACGTCCGCAAGTATCTTGCTAGCGTGTACCTAGTAGTTCGGAACGGTGCTGCTCTAAGCAGAAAATTAATTTCGAAAGTTTTTCAGTACAGCATAGACCACGGCCAAATTTACATCTTTCAACTCTTTGGTCCGGCTAGAAAACGAATTTCGGGAAAAGGATTTTTTTTTCTTTCTGTTCTCATATCTGTGTAACAAAAAAAAACCCAGTTTAACAGTAATTGAAAATAAATACCAACGCGTGCAATTTTTGTATACTTACATCTTCCTGTGTCCAACTGGAATTTTGAATTAAATTGAATTGAATTCTCCAATGTGTGTTCCGTGTGCATAAAGTGTTACGAAATAGGAATTTTCAAATTAACAAAATATTTATACAAGAAGAATTTCATTTTATGATTTAAAAGTAAATAAATACGAACTTGATTCGCCGCTACCCACCAATCATTTTTAATCCACCTATCTACTGCTGTACTCCGCCATCCAGAACACAAAGTGTGTGGGGTAGAAGAATCTTTTTTTTTTTTTGCATTTGGTTTTAAATAAGTTCACCGAATGTGCAAGCACATACACCTGAACTCTAATGGAAATTGAATAAGAAAAAAAAAAAACTGAGTTTAACCGAAAAATAAACGAAGAAGAAGAACATCCACAAGATCCACAAGAAAAACTCTGTACGAACGAAAATAGATTCGTAATCATCCTATTTTTACGTAGAGGAATTTTCTATATATCTACGTTCGGAGATAATTTCACTTTTTTTTTTCTGTTGGTAAAAAAATTGTCGAAAGTTTTTTTTTTCTGCTATATTGCGGGAAAAATAAGGTTAAAACTCAAGGAAGGATTCTGTTTTTGGGATAACCGCAAGTAGGAAACGGAACGGAGGGAAAAATCATCGTGTGTTGAAAACTTTCCACAACTGAGGTGAGTTTCCCGCAAACAAAAAAATTTTTATATTTAGTGCGACAAAAATTTGGACAAAAAAAAATGCAAATAAAAATAAAAACAAAAAATTTGGGAAATTCGGTCGTGCAATTTTGCGAAGTAAATTTAGAAACGATTACATTTTTTCCAAACATCAAGTCAGTTTAGTTTTAAGACGATCCGAGTGCGGACAGTGTGTAAGATGTGAAGTAGATTTCTGCTTTAAGTGACACTCACTATAGATTTGATGGAAATAGTACTTGGGCACAATGTGATGCGGGGAATTACGTAAAAATGATGAACATTCTTGAGATTGTAGCCTTTTTGTTCGTCCTAGGCGCTTTCATTGTGAGTTTGTGCGCTGTGTAATACATGTTCAGTGTGGAGCTACATTGTATACAAAAGTAGACCACGCCGTCTGTTTTATTTGAAATGTGAAATAAGGAATTTACGTGGGCGGTGACAGTCGTATTGTCTCTGTTTACACTATGGTGTTCCGACAAAAAAAACTGGTGATTGATTTAGAAAAGTTTAATTTATTTTATTGAATTAAAAATACATTTTAAACGATAATCATACGTCAGCCAGACTCCATTATAGAAAAAAATTTCAGGGCTTTTACACCCATAAACTTGAGACAAATCGACAACAGCTGGAAAGCCGGAAAATTTGTTAATTTTAAACTGATACTATTTATTTGAGGAAACATCTTAAAAGCTGCCAAGTCTTGTCATCCAATCAATTATTAAGCCGTCGGTCGAAGGTGTGGATTACATTGCCTGTTGTTGGATAAATGGTCTTTAATTTAACTGCATATATAAATTGAATATTGATACTTGTTCTATCGCAAAAGCATTATATTTGATAAATGTAGTCTTACAATTACAGCAATTTTCTCGCGAGTTGAAAAATCTAGTCGCGAACTGTCACACTTTATTCACAATCCACATTAAACAGTCGCGATCCACACACCCACAAATAAAAAAATCGTTCGAACTTAACCTTTAAAAATGAAACTGAATCGCTGGCATTTGCGACTAATACAAGTTTTTATTCACCATAAGAAAACAGCTCAGTCAGTTGGGTCATGCTCCACTTCAAAGGTAGCTTTCACCCTATTGCGCTTTGGCTTCACGTAAGCACTCGGGTATTATAACTGAGATGCGCCGTCCTGTCGGTTTTGTTTACATACCAGCTTGCCACAGCTTTTTATCGGACTTATGATCTTCTAAGTGTGCATCTCTTGTTTGGAAAGTTTGGTTGGATTTGTCAAAGTACTTAACAAGTTACACTTTTCTTTTGTTGCTTCTCCGTTTTTGACGGCTGAAAACGGTTGCTACATATGAACGATTGCATTAGATTTCTGTGCATACAAATTCGAGCCACGATCGCCACGCAGAAACATTTGACATATCGGAATGTCAACAGAGCACTGCACAATGGATAAGTTCGGATGTTTAGTTCAGTAAGGTTGACAGCAGTCTGACAGCATTTTTGTCTTTTTCTCTGATTCAAGTCCAAACAAATCCGAACTATCTCAATTTTTCAATTGACATTCACTAAAGAATCTAAAACTCACCCAAGTGCTTGTTTGTGTAAATGAATATGTAGTTGCATTAGTAACAATATCATGTCCCAAGTAACTAAGTGAACAAATAATATACTTCCAGTTATACAGAAGTTGACAATTTGAGTTGACGTGTTTGGGGACCTAGTCTAAACGTCTTTAATTGTTCAACCCTTCTTAAACGAAAATTTAGAAACAGGTTTAGTATTCAATATAAATCGAACGAAAAACAGATGACAAGTGACAAATGCTATCGATTGAATAGATATCGAAATGTAACTCATATTCTCTTCATTCATTTATCGGGTCTTTTCAACATTCAGGGCTGCTTTCGAATGTTTAATGTGCAATGCAAAAACGAGATCAAACTGGTTCTTTTCTCTTCCGTTGCAGTATTGGAAAGAACTTTTATTCTTCCTTCCGCTCGAGCTCAAAAATACATACCAAATTCCTTAAAAATACACAATAGACCCTAGCGGTCTATTTTGAATTTGCTAAACACAAAGAGAGTCAGCGAATAAGCACTTATTGTTTGAAATTATTAAATGCTGTGATTACCACAAACTACACATATGCTCGTAGTCTCAAATGCTCATAAAAAAAGAGTGGGATCACTTCTCTGAATGACCAGTAACCAATAACCGATTTGAACTTAAACGATCAACTTTACAAAATTTTACTAAATTATGTTCCCGTACGTGAAATTTCAATCGAAAAAGCAATTAATGTTCACTAAACCTCTTGCGAATTTTAATTCCAAAGTTGTATTCACTCACGTGTTTCCGTAGAGAACATGGTACCTCCAGCGCTCATTAGCAGTCAGCTTGAGAAAGATCAAACTCTGACATCGTTGCAGATCCAATTTTGGCCAAATACGAGTACGATTAGTAGCTTTAGACAGGTTTTACGACTTATCCACCTAAAAATTGTTCTTTTGATGATACCAGTTTTAACAATGGATACCATTTTTATCGGCATCATAATGTTGTATTTCAAAAATCAAATCTGTTTCCTGCTTTTCCTTTTCGGAGTCAAAACGTCCATACCTACTGACACTTTTTTTTTGCAAATACCAGAAACATCAACACGAATGCAATCGAGTCATTTAAATGCAACTATGACATTTGTACAAAAGCGGTCATAAATTTCAACAAATAACTAGTCAAACGAGTTTTGTTTTCAGTAGTTTTAAAAATTGCCCCCGATTGGGTTAGTTCAAAGGCTAATACTTTTTGTGCGTTAATTTGCAGCCTGTTTTGAATCTTCCTGCTATGAAACATTTATCATAGAATTTACAGAGTCAACCATGAAGGAGTTATGTCAAAAATGTACAAAAATCCTTTTAAGTTCAGCGAGGCGCTTATAGGTCAAATGTTCTACTAAGGCTATTATAATCACGGCGTTAAATTTGAATGCAATCGCATATTGGCTTAAGTTGGCCTAATCCCACGCAATCTAATTTCCCCAATTGTGACAACCACTGTACATTCAATAGTTCTTAAATTGAATAAATCTCACATTGTTAAACAAAAAAAAAATGTGTACAAGTTCATCAAATGCAAACTGGGAAGCAGTAAATATTGACAATGCGTCCTTATGCGTACAAATTGTTTGAAGAAAACTCATCAAAAGCTTTCCACTAAAACACCACATAGTCAAAGCATCCATTATGTATTCATAACACTTATCTGAAGTATAACATAGACAATCAAACATTGGACAATCGCCAGGTCCAATAATAAGATTTAAAATATATGTCCTCTAAACTGTCAGTTGTAGAATAGTAAGTAGTCTGTCAACGATTCCCAGCCTGACTAATCAGTTGTTCCCAATAAAGTTATGCGGCTATAATATTTTACTCAACTGAGTAAAATACCATTTCCCAATTTATTATGGTTAACAATTTAACATACACAAACTTAAGTGGCAATAAAATCAGACACTCAAAAGTTCAATGCTGTCATAACTTTTTGTTTTCTTTTAATATACAAAATACAACTTCTAAACGTCACATTTCGTCTAAGGCGATCTCCATTATTGATGTCACGATCCTTGTACACCAATCTCCCCAACTACACACATATTTTCATATTCCAATGACACCATTGTCCATGTCGATACCAGATTGCCAATCGCAGCATGTGTGCCAAAAACGTTCCTGTCTCCTTCTGCCACAATGTTGAACTATAATTAAAAAGAAAAAAAAAAAACATGAAGAAAACAAAAATCAACATATTAGAAGAAAAACTAAATTTAAATTTAAAAATTTAATTTTGGGAAATAACGTAGACTAGCGTGCGTAAAAATTCAACGGTACAACGCCGGACCTATTTTGGTCACGATCGGCGTGATCATTCTCCTGTGAGCCGCTCAGTCACCCACCATATGGTTTGACTTCGTCAAACATTTATTGGGAAACTCAGAAAGAAAGCGTATGCACATTACGTCAATTTCGTGTAGAAAACATGTGGGCCGGACACGGACGTGCCTGTTTGTTTTACACTCCCCGCTCCGCAGTGTGGCTGTCTTGCCAGCAAATGTGGGAAATTTTTTGAGTTTGCGAAAATGTATTATTCGCCACCGTGGCACGTTTTTTTTTTTTTTTATAACTTTTGTTGAACGTAAATTTGGGACTTGCATTAACAAATGAGGACGATTTGATTTTTTGCCGTTTGGCTTGTCTGAAATGCGGAAGATTCTGACAGAAGATTGCGGTCCACATCTGTACGCGGTATGCCGTATGTCAGTTGAAATGAACTCAATTTAGAGGCGCTTTCAAGAAAGTCTGTCAAAGGGATTCTTAATGCTGTAGTTATAGGGATCATTTAAGATCGGAGAACATAAGTGGATTGTAAGCCAGCGGTATTTATTTAAGTGGACTCAAAGGCTCGTCGGGACTGGTGCGTTGTTCACGTGATCTAACCATCTTCACTGTTTCTTTTGAAGCCTTCCAAGATGTATTGTGTCCACCGTGACGTTTAGTTTTTATTTTGTTTTTCACAGGCATTTAACATCTTTCGGCTAACGAATTTAGTGAAAATGTCTCCAAAGGGTCCGCCGTACGATTTTAGTGGCTGCATTCAGACTCAACACATTGCGAATCTTGATTTTTTCTCAGATTTGCTTCAACAAGTACGTTTGAGTTTGACAACTAGTGGAGTTTGTTTACGTTTTCGTGAAATTTTTCAACTGAAAAGAAACGAATTACATCGGGTGGATCTATGTTTTGTTAATTATTTATGTACAAATGTTTAGAAATCAATCTGGGCGAGCATTTTGAATGTTTTCATATAAACTTTAACCAGTGAATGGGAAACGCTTAGAAAAGTGTCGAAGGCTACACATATCAACACAAAAAAGAGCAAGTGACGTTTTTATTTTCGATTAGACACACGAAATCTGAAATCTGATAGCGAATCTGAAGAAGCCCAATCGAAAACCACATAAGGGTTCGTTTTTATCGGATTTTGTTAGCGCTAATCTAATGCTTTTGACTTCCGCCGCATGATTTTAGTGGGTGCATTCAGACTCAACAGAAAACTTTTACAAAAGCGCTAAAATTTTATCGTGCGTGCGCTTTTATCGCATTTTGTTGGCGCTGACGCGTGGGCAGTAGTATAGACATTAGATAGAAAAGTGCTTATACTGAACAGTCTTAGCAAACTAGTGTTTTAAATTTACGCAATTCATTTGATTATAGATGTAACGAGATCAATTTAGGTCAACAAAAAGAGTGAGGAATGCTGTCAGACAAAGTATGGTTCCGTATATAGCGACGGCTTTCAGAACCTGATTATAAAGTATCTTAACATAGAGTAATTCTTAATTCGCTTCGCCTTTCCTTCGCATGACATTTTGCATGACGCGCACTGGTTTGCATCTAGAGTTGTGTGTTGGTCATGCGGTGCTCATTTTTATTTGTAAACTTTACATGAGCTGACTTCGGTTTATTTCATTTTATTTGCCATATAAAGTTTATCGTTCATAAACCTCAAGGCACCCAACACAATAAATGTCACTTTAAAGTTTGACAGTTTTCGTTCTGAATTCTTAACACGTGCAAAAAATTGCTGAAGAACTGCAGTAAATATAGAAAACATGAGCAGTTTTCTCTGTTTTGACAGTAATTAGGTTCTTTTTTTATTGTCCACAAGAGTGTCAAAAATATTTAAACACTTTCCGGGGGTACTGTAAACTTTCGAATGCACTTCATATAAGTAATTCAATTACAGACAACAACGATCAACAATTCACTCCTAGCCCCGATTAAGTAGACCGCCATCAAAATTATTGAAATGTCATTGAAACGTTTTCTATTTTCTTGTCAAATTTTGATCGAGCGAAGTCATGTGCTTATGCTCACGCTCACCGAGGTGTGCTCAAATTACGTTAAAGCCAGCTGTTGCCAAAACACCTCTAGCTATCTGGCACTTCAAAGAAGGTCCATAATGTCGTCCCAACTGTATCGACAATTTTAGCAGACACTTCTATTTTTATTTCGAATTTCCTCTATTTTGTAAAACAATTTTCAATAATTTCCATCGTGCCAAAGAAATACCTCAAACGGTTCGTTAATCATCGTCGGTGTCGTGTCACTTCCAATAGATGTCGCTTAAAAATCAATCTTATGAGTCTACGTAAATTGTAGCCAAAACACATTTGCCTGTTATTGAGTGCATTTCCTCGATGCCGTTCCGCGCCTTTGTGTCATTTCGTGTAGTTTGTTTTTGCGTTTCTCATGCTGACACCGGCGACGAAGTCTTTGTCAATGATTAACAATTTGCACTTTGCCGCCATCCAACTCACAAGTGCAAGTCCATGGTAAAACCTCAAGGATATGCCATTTTATTCTGGGGACTCGCTATCACTGTGGGTATCGCGATTTTTCTGCTGACGCTTTGTGTTCTGAGTGCCAAGTGTCTTAATGGGTTGGCTGCCAATGTGTTTTTGTTGTTCGTCTCGCGTTTGCTGATGTATGTACGTACATACACCCACCCCTCATCGTTGGATATGACCAAAACAAGAAGTGGTTCATAATATTAATTTATCGTTACCTGTTAGGCGAACGTTTAAAGGCTAATTTTAAAACAGCGTCCGTATGATTTCCGCGTGAAAATGACTTGACGAAAACACAGTTTCTCAAAGACGCACTTGCTTCTTTGCTGCAAGCGACATTTTATTTGAGTAAAATTCAAATCAATTTAAATTGTTTACGAAGTAAACAGTCAGAAATACGTTTTTGAGCTCTGGCCAAATGAAATGTTTTCCTTCTGCATTGTTGTGGGGGTTTCTCGTTTTAGCCATATGACTAAGAAGGTATATAGGCGACTACCAAAAATGGCGATTTGACGAATTTCGTGTTTCGAATATGTTTTACTTATTATTTGGGTATGAGTAGATTGTGTCGTTAAAGAGATAAAGTAGAAAAATAAAATTTCAAGTGAAATGGACGATCGCCATTTTAGATTAAGAGAGCAACGGCATGAAGCAATTATATAGCGCTGCCAGCCAGATGCGGAGGAGAAGTCTCTGTGGGCAGATTTCGGCTAAATCATACAAAGTCTGTCCAAAAATAGAGAGAGTTTTCGTTTGGGAAAAATACATTTTCGAACGTCGCGTCGCGTGCTCTTGACTTGTGCGCGTGCTGTTAGAGAACGCGATCGTAGGCCTACACCCAATCACTGTGAGATAAATAGTGCTAGAGAATTTATAAATAGCCGGCAAAGGCATTCTTAATTTTTGAATACACTTCGATTTATTTCCATTAAGGGATTCGGTTTGAATTACAAACAACAATTACAGTAAAGCTGATTATTTTGTATTTTTTTGGAAGGAATGTGTGTGGAAAGGATGGGCCCAGATAGATTGACGGGCGATTGATGTTGGTAAACGGAAGCGGAATACTTTTTGATAGGCAAGAAGGTGCTTTTAAAACGATTCTTTTTGAAAGGCTTTCAAGATATACAAAACGTGCGCATCCTCTTGACTCGAGAGGAAAATTAATTGTTTGGAGGCACGGTGAGATTTTCCAGGGTTACGTTTCTCGAAAGGGGCTCCCACCGGAGGTCAATTCACTTTTTAACTAAAACTACTTCAGAGCAAGAGATTTGGTGGAAGCGGGCAAACAAATTTTTTAGTAATTTCTTCAACAAAATTGAAATAAAGAATTACTTTTATTGCTGAATTATTTATTAATCCCTTGAATTTATTTATTAGCTGGATATTTCATTGATGATACTCCTGTAGGACACATTGGTTATATTCACAATTTTTCCGATCAAAAATCTGTCAAATATCGACCAGCAACCTTTTCATTCCTTAAACTCTCAAGGTCTCAGCTAGAAAAAATTATTTTTACAGTCAAAATGAAGATAATATTACATCCATTAGGTCCTGCGTTAAATTTTGACAGTCTGAAGCGAAAAGAAGATTTTTTAGCTTGAGCTGCTTGTCTAAGTCTTGTATTGAATTTTTATTTTTCAAATGTGAGACAAGTGCAAGTTGGTAACGAATCCAAGCGAGTGTGAGTTTGTGTACAGTCTAAGCAGTATGTTGTTAGTAGAAATGAAGCCGGAGATCTAGGTACACACTGCTCGGCTAAAAAAATGCTCTAGTTTAGTCTAGTCTAGCCATTTATGCTGTTCGAGCATACGTTTTGCGAAGCTCAATTTGGGATTTCTCTCCACGAGGTTAATAATTGCTAAAATTTATGTGCAGTATAAAAGTTATAAATTATTTTATTACTTACTTTAGCAACGATAGTGGGGTGCGAATTTATTACATTACATAATTATTATTATTATTCTGTTTTCACTTCTAATCGTATTTTTTTTTTTAAATTGCCATCGATTTTAATCTAGAAAACAGACAAAATGCTTCACAATTTTATGTTCTACTGAAGACTCATTCGACAAATCTGTTAAAACTTAACCTGCTTAACATGAAATTTATATATAAATCATTTAATCTACTTTTGTAATTTAAAAACAATTTTTATTTGAATTTCAGGTTAAAACTACTCGTGTAACGAAAACGATAAAATCCGCCGCCGCAGGTGGAAGCTCTTCATCACCAGTTGCCAGAGAAACTTGTGATTTCGAGGAGATTTGGGACGAAGAAACTTTAAAGGAATTGGTAAGTTTCAATTGAAATATAACTGCCACCCCAAATTTATGAAAAAAATCTTATTTGTTTTGGCAGCTTGAAAAGTCAACAAGCTACGAGGAACGTCGATCAATACGTGCACGTCTAAGACAACTAATGGCTGACCGCGAAGGTAAAATTAATTGAAAACCTAAGTTCTTTAATAAACAATTAATACCACAATCATTTTTAAATTGAACAATTTTAAAATAATAATAAAAAAAAAAAACTTTATTTAGGACAAAAGTGACACCTCCCTACGCACAAAATCATATTTCTAAATAAATGGTGGTGGAACTACTACCTTTTTAAATATATAATTTAAAATGCTTGCAAAATAATATAAAATCACCTAAATAGTATTTACATCTTTTTTATTGCATTTCTAGATCGGAATATTGTTTAGGGTCGAGCAGATTCACGTATTTAACAAAATAGTGTCTTGCTTAGGTATATTATCTATATAAAATGTTGACTGTTGTTGTACAATGTTTTTTTTTTTTTATATCTTTTGTTGTTGTTAAAAGTTAAACATTCTCTTTATACAGTGCGTTTCTTAAATGTTCGTTTTGTACAATACTTTTCATATTATAATTTAGGTTTTGCTCGGTGTCACACAGTTAAGCCAAATTTTTACGTTGTACGAGAAAAATGACTTAAGTTCGAGTATATCTATTTCTTCAGGTGGAATTTTAAAGTGGAACGTGTCAAAATGCTGAATGTAATAGAATGACAGTGAAAAACGTCAATGAAACCATCTCATATACTATGCTTGTTATTTTTAAATTTATGGGCGAGTTTCCACATCCCGCCGCTGCAAATATTATTATACTGCTATCCTACTGTCAAAATCTGAGTACACATTTTAAATTATCAAGTAAATTATCCTAGATTTATTAAATACAGTTTCACTAGGAACAACTAAATAGGTATTTAAAAAACCAAGATTAAATATTTTCAAGTCTGACCTTACTAAAGTGCGCTTTGACTGGACCGTTTTTATAAAGTAGACGCCCGATTATCAATTCTAAGAACAAAACTTTCAGTAAATTTGATTAAAAGTAACATACAAGAGTATCAATGTTGCCACCCCCTGTTATAATTAACAAATTTACAACGATTATGACTCACAGAATCTCTCAACTAACAAATTCGCTGAATGTTGTAACTTTATTCGGCGAGACAATGTCAAACGTCAGTAAAACAGGGAATTTCATTTTTTCGCACTGCATTGTAAAGTTATCTGTTGCAACATGAGGAACAACGTTTGTGGGGATGTTCAAGTGTCTAGTTCAGTAAGTCTGACAGCTGGTTGACTTGATGTGTGTCAGTTTTGATTTACCTATGTATATCGGTCACATGAACAGCTATTTGAATTGAATTGTATGTCAAAATTGTAATAAAATGGCACTCAAGTGTGTTGTTGCATGATTGGGTAATTTGTGAAGAAAAGGTAAATATCAGTTAGTGAGTCAGATTATGCATTTAGTTAAATATTCCATCCATAAACTGTGACAATTGTCTATGCGTTGAGTCAATATGCGACCACTCTTGAAATGACATTTGACAGTCAACCTTATTTTGTCGGCCTTAAGTTTGCAAGTATTTTAACGTAACATGTTTCCTTATGTTTTTTTCGGCATTTTATCCGACCAAATGCCACTTTTTGCAACAATTGGCCACTTTCTGTAAAAACTGTGTGACATCCCAACAAATAAATAGAAGCATATTTTCATCGGTAGTATTTCTCTCTTGTGATCGTGTCTATATTTTTTTTGTGTAAAATACTCGCCAAAAATATATTCAGCAAACGAACACAAATACATTTTAAAATCTATTCCTTCTTAGCATGTGCTGAATTAGTAGCAAGCGTAAAAGCTGAGCTAGATACAGAGAAAAATGTCAAAACAGCCGCCATTGCTGATGACGAAAGTAGCTGTAGTGAATATGAGGAAATTGTAGAAGAGTACACAGCATCCGAAAGTGAGGAGGACGAAGAAACCACAACAACAGCTATTAATACAGTAGCTGACAAAAAGGCGGAGGAAGTGAAAGATGAAACGAAAATAAAGAAAATCACAGAAGAAGTTAAGAAGACCACAATAACCAAGAAACAAGAACCACCAAAACAAAGTGAAACGAAAAAAACCATTGTGATCGAAAAGACTACCGTTATTAAGAAAGATGCAACCCAATCTAGTGTTGAGGATAAGAAACTCGATACAAAAGCAACCGCCGACGACGACGA
The DNA here is from genome assembly GCA_951230905.1 of Cheilosia variabilis. Taxonomy (NCBI): domain Eukaryota; kingdom Metazoa; phylum Arthropoda; class Insecta; order Diptera; family Syrphidae; genus Cheilosia; species Cheilosia variabilis. The sequence continues at coordinate 58,680,462 of OX579677.1, read as the reverse complement.
CAACGAAGCCTCTGTGTCTGACAACAGCAAGGGTGAGTCGTTGTTGATACCATTGCTGCAAGGCTTATTGCATAAAAACATGCCGCAAGCACGTTCATCTTCTAGTACTTCAAAAACTGCAACAACAACAACAACAGCAACAACAGCAATAGTCAATCAGAACAGCAACAATCTGAAAAGTAGTCTTAAAAACAATAGTAAACATTTAAGTAGCACTAGTAGTAACAATAACAATTCGTTGGGTAATAGTGGTTTAAGTAGTGAAGTAAGTAAAAATAGTTCCTTAGGTCAGGGCGGTACAGGTCTGAGAGTGACAGCTCAACAGATTGAGGACTCGGGCACGGAGAGTGGCGAGGATCTGCGTTTGATAGCAGCAGGCATAAGGGATTCTATGCAAATCGAAGGGATCGAGGGCCAGAGCGACATGAGCTTGATTAAGGAGGTTACGAACGCCCTGAATCGGTTGGAGAGTTCCCTGAAGGAGGGCAACGACTTGTCTTTGGACACTAGTAAGAAGAATGCTTTACTGGCGCTTGTGGAGAGGCTACAGACAGGACTGACAGCTCCGCACAAACTGTCAGGGGCGGCAGGGGAACAGGACTTCCCTGAAGAAACGTCGTCACCAGAGGCAGACAATCACCGCTCCAACAGGCAACGGTTTGCCAAGAGAAAGAATCGGAACAACAGACACACAGTAGGTGTAAGTAAAGAAGAGTTGGCTGATGCCAGGCGTTACATGGAGGAGATGGTTATGATCGATAATCTATCGAACTGCACTACTCCGGAGAGCAATGCGGCCACAACGCCTCCACAGTTGTTTGCCATTCAAAAGCAACAATCCATGGGTGCGATTTTGAGTAACCACGACTCACAGGAAACTTCATCGAGTCTGTTTCGCCCCAATCAGTTCGTTCCCAGCAATCTTAAGCACTCGACAGAGGCCGGGTCGTCCTACCCAGATGTGCAGCTTCGACCGAAGAAGGGAACTCCGGCACCCGGCCAGAGGCAAAGTGCAGCTGGAATGGACTATATGACCCCTGAGCAGGCTGACTCATCGTCTGGCAAGCGGCCATTGTCGGATTCATATGACTCATACACAGCACAGAACAGCAGAGTCACGTTCAGTGATGCAAAGCAGCAGAACGAGTCATTCGTGCAAGACAAGAACCAGTACAATCGTTCGAAGCATACAGATAATCAGCCAGACCTGATTAACCGAATGTCGCCCGATTCATCGCGCTTTAACCGCTTTAACAGCAAGAAACAAATGATGAAGCGAGCCAACACCATCGACATACCCAAGACGCATCGCTACAACCCAGAGTTCGACACCGACTCAGAGTTGGAAGAGAAGAGCTCCTTCAATGTGAAGGGTCTACGCGGAACCGTTCAAGTCAGCGTCAAACGTAGGCCACGTCAAGTGGTTCCACGATTCGAACCTAAAACCGAAAACGATCACAAATTCTTGGCATTTATCCAGAAACAGAATGCAGCTCCCGGCTTGGGGTGGAACTCATCCAAGTCTGTGTCGAATTGGACGAACAAGTTTGGCGACATTAAGAACGTCTTTGAGTCCGGATCGTCAGCGTCGAACTCAAACAGATCGCAAGTGCCGAGCGGGCAGGGCTCTTCGGCGAAGAACTTTTGGAAGAAAGCCGACGACCATAACCCGCCAAAGGTCAGTACAAGTGTCCTCACATCCGCCTTGAAGGCAAAAGAACGCAACGAACAGAGGTCAGAAGTGTTAGTTCCCAAGCCAATTCACATGAACCAGTTTATCCATAACCCCCAATCTGCCTTCCGGCCGATTGACACCTCCCCAGAGACGACGCAGACGCAATTCAAGCCGATTCCTGTGGAGCGACCCGTAAACATTGTGAACAGCTTCTCCCCTACCAAGTCCTACAATCCGGTTACGTCTAGGAAGCAAGCCATCGAGTCCCCGAGCTACCCACATTCTCCTACCAAGTCATGGGTTAAGAAGAACACAGCAACTAACTCGCCTGTAACCCTGCCCTGGGCAGTAAAGTCGCCCGAGAATAATGTGCTCAAAGTGGCAACGTCAAAGTTTGAATCAAAATCACCACTGAACGCGGTTCAGCGACACCATTCGTTCAAAGAGCAGATAGCTCAAAAGAGGCCATCGTTACCAAACGCCGCACAGCCCTATCAGTATCAATACGATGGGTATGCCCAACCAAGTTATACGTCCAAGAGTCAGCCAGCGTCCTACGCTGAGTACGTGATACCCAGGGTGGTCAGAGAAGACTCCCTGACCAATCCAAATGCTGAACCTCTTGTTCTAACCCCCAACAAGCCTGCTTATAGTCCTAACAGTCTGCAGCCTTTCGACTACTACGCGGAGGCCTTGAATTTGAACTTCCCTCAGACCGACATGACCGACGACGATATCGATGACTTGGAAAGTATGACTGAGTATCGAGTCGAGGCTAAAGTGATGGGAAAGCCGGTGAGCCAACAGGCTGTAACTGTTGGAAAGCGGACCGCCCATGTGAGTGATGATGAAGTTTTCGGCAAAAATTCGCGGGCAGCTAAAAGTCTGCTCTCTGTTATGAAGAACATTGGAAACGGAGGAGCGGAGAAGGTGTCAAAGAAAGTGGAGCGAAACATCGCACCAAGCACCTGTATGTCGCCCGATGGCAGGGCCTATCAAGCCCCAATCGTGGAACCCCTATTCCCGGAGGTGACAAAGTTCGAGGTCAATCGCTTGCCAGAGTACGTTGGCCCGAAACCACATCAATCCCAGCAGCAACAGCAAATCGTTGAGTACCAGAAAAATCCGGCTTATGTTCCCCTCGTGGACTACCATCATCAGCAACCACCTGTTGCACCGCCTCGGGGTCGAAAAGTGTCGCAAGAAGCAAAGAACTTTCCCCAAGAGCGACCGAATGTCTATCCTCAACCAAAACGTGAGGCTCCAAACTCCCTGCCTCTTGAAGGTGGGCCAACAAGTCCACCTACGCATGTGTACAGCTCGCCTCTGAAAACGCCCGAGTCGGAACCATACACATCTCAGGTTATTCCCGACAACATGTATTTGGATAATGGCCCAAAATTCAGGCAACAATATTCGGGACCAAGCACGCCAGATGACTACTCAAGTCATAGGGAAGCTTACCAGCCAATGCCAGCACCGAGAACTCACCCAGTTCAAAATCAATACAACCAGACACCAAAGGGTTATCCAGGACCACAACCAGTTGTGAATTTGCCACAAATTCCGTTGGAGACAAGCTTCACAAAGGTTTATGATAAACCGAGGGATGTAGTTCCGTACTATCCGCCTACAGAGCAATATCAAACTGCTCCCATTACGCAAAATAAAGCCCAGAGATCTCCAAAGATCCAGCAGAGCCCACAACCTCTAGTCATTGCACCACAACAGGCGTATCAACCAAGAACTGAGGTCCCCCCTCAATTCTATCAATCGCCGAAAATTCAGCAAAGTCCACAGTCACCCCCTGAGATTCCTGGAGGATATTACCAGTCATCAAATATTCAGCAGAGCTCACAATTGCCTTCTGATACACCACCTCAATTCTATCAGTCTCCAAAGATCCAGCAAAGCCTGCAATCGCCGGCGTTTGCACCTCAACCAACATACCAACCACGGTCTGAGGTGCCTCCGCAATACTACCAATCGCCAAGTATTCAGCAGATTCCGCAATCCCCGCAATACTACCAATCTCCGACAATTCAGCAGAGCCCACAACCTTCGCCCTTTGTTCCGCAAAAAGCGTACCAACCTCAGGCGGAAGTACCGCCATCTTATTACCAGTCTCCAATAGCACAGCAAGTCCCACAACCACCAGTCTTTGTCCCAGAACAGATTGAGGATATTCCACAATATTATGAATCCCCAAAGATTCAGCAAAGCCAACAACAACCAGCATTTACAGAAGCCCCGGACCAACAACATCAGTCTCCGAAAGTAGTTCAACAATCGCAACCGCCGTCATTTATCCCCAAGACTGAAACAACCATGCAACACCGTCAGCAACCGCCGACGTCGCTCCAACAAAAAACAGCTCCGAAAGCGAAACAGGTTTCGAAGCCGCTTGCTCAACCCAAACCAAAAGCGCCGGCAAAGAGCGAGAACATCAGTCACTCTACAAAGTCTCAGCACTCGAGCTCGACCTATACGCAGCAGCAATTCCAAACTACTGCAACCTCAGCAAGTTCTGCAGTTCAGACCTTGTCAATCAACAACGCTGTCCTTTGTAAGCAGGCGTCTCTAGACGGCCGCAAACGGGTGCAATCACAGTCCCAACTATACGAAAAAGTCGACGAAGTTCGCCGTAAGAGCTTGGGAAACATCTTGGAAATTACCCGCTTGGAACGTGAAGCCCGAGAGCAAAAGGCCGCCGCAATCAAGCAGGATATGTACTCGGTCCAGCAAGATGTCTACTCTCAGAAAGTGAAGGCCGAACGAAAGACCGAAGTCCATCAACAGGAGAGTCAAGTCTACAAATCGTCGGCTCCCGATGACACCCCAGACATAGTCAAATCCTCCCTAGCAAAGGATGATATTCCGATTCTGAAAAAATTCGGTCCTCCGCAGCGCCATTGTTACATACCAAATGCCTATCAAAACCCGTTGACTAAAAGCGAAACCACTGCTTCAACTCAGCCCCCGAAGCCGTCTCAGCGTAAATTTTCCGAGCCCTCAGTGACCAGGGGTCCGGTGATTGTCGAAGTACCTGCAACGCCACAGCCCGATAGTCAAGACGAAATCCCTCGCAACATAGTCTTTAATAATGTGAGCGCCTTCACAAGCATGTCGCATAGAGTCGGCGTGTCTTCTACGGAGTACACCAGTCAACAGAGCCAGCCCAACAAGCTCAGTAAATGCGATTCATGGCACCAAATCTGTCAGCTTCAGAACGCCGCAAAACCTCCATCGCCTAAATTCAACACTGGCACCACAAACGCCCTGCGTCGCTCCAAATCCGGTCACACACTCGCCCTCCCCAAGCTCTACGAAGCTGGCTACGACAGAACGCAAATATCTGAAAAACAAAAGACTGTCGCGGCCTACTTTACCGGCCAGAAGTCGCCAAACAGCCTGTCTCGGAATTCATCTCAGACTAATCTAGCTGATGAAACGACTACAGTGTCTGTCAAAAAATCTTCGATCAACCGCATCAGAACGAGTGAGAAAGCCTCCATAAGTAGACAGAACCCAAGCTCAGGGCTGTCTAGGAGTCATACCATGCCACACATCCCGAATGTGAGCCTACTCGACGAGAGCAACGTTGAGGATGCCTTCGAACAACTGATGAATGGTTCCTAGATCGCACTCGCTAGATGGCAGTCCTTTAAGTGATGGGCGCCATTGTTGTCCATTTTGTTGTAGAATAAAAAAAAAAGCATCCATTCCAAAAAAATTTAAAAAAAAAATCGTACTTTGTTGCTTTTCTCGCTCACTTTTATAAAGTACTCACTCTTTTTGGTGTATCTCAATCAGCACACACACTATTGCCCTAGAATTTTTATATGTTATTATGCATTAGTTGCAATGTTGAATGACAGGTGACAGTTGACAAAATCACTCGTTATCTATGTAGCACTGTATTTTGTATGCCGAAGAGGGACTCAATATGGTTTATGTTTATACTTTTGCTTGGTTGTGTGGTAACAAAAAACAAAATAAATTATAGTAGAGCGAGAAAGAAAGAAATGAATGGAAACTCTTTCACTGCATCCACTTCTTCTGTCAAAATATAATCAAAAAAAAAATAGCACTCGAAATCTCCTTACACAGCCGGATACTTTTCTTCAACGCAAAATAATATATTTACGTATACCTCTCTTAGTGAGTTTACAAACAAATCAGTAGTGTGTCTCTGTGTTTACTTGTGTGTTTTGCTTTGATTAAGATACGCTGTCATTTCATTTTGTTTTCTTGTCACCCGCCCTTGCAAAATAAAATCTAAGGCTTGGCATGTTTATTTATTTGGCATACATCCAGCATAAACCTAAATGTAAACCATGTTGTCCCACTTCATGATTATTTTTGTTTGTTTTTGTGAAATCAGTTTTTGAAAATGCCTACGCCCATTACAGTAAAAACGCCCACTTTTCTGACATTTTGGTAGTTTGCCTTGCATGCTTAGTTAGTTTTGTTTTTGTCCCTCCTGCTTGTCGATTAGTTTGCCACAATGATCTACGTTGTGTTTTTTGAACAGTTTTTGTACAACACATTTTTGACAGATCATTGCCTTTTGACATACTGCTCCTTATACTCTTGTTTACCCTAGAATAGAACGATTTTGAGATTGAAACTAATGTGGAAAAGTTAGCTTGTAGAATTTTTGACATTACTGACATTCTTTTGTTTTTTTTTATTTCTTGTCTAGGATTATCGACTACAACTACTGAAAAAACCGAAACCAAGAAAGAAGATGGCGGAGTTGTTACAACAACTACAAAAGGTTAATATTACCAGCTTTGCAAATCAAACCGAAAATTCATTCGAATTCTTTTTCAGTTACAACAAGAACAATTACTGGAGCACCGAAACCAGTGTCGCCATTTGCCAAGTTTCAACAGCTCGATAAACAGAGTTCCCTGCAATCCCCAAAGTGAGTTAAATTTGCTTTTGAAAACCTGCGATTTTACCATAGTTTTATAACAGTACAACAATTTCACTACACCCGCCTTCTATTCATTAGATAAACTCCTACAGTTAACATTTAAAGAACAACAAATAAAACATAACATTTGGGCAAAAGGTGGCAACAATAGTCGTACATCTACATGTTTTTAGATTACCTATACGTATCTCTGTTTACTATAATGTAGTATTGCGTTATGTCTATTACGATATTCGAGGTAAATTTAAGCGTCCATATTTGGTATGACTCCGAAGATTAAAATTAAACAAAGTATTTCAGCCAAGGAGTACACAATTTGTTAATGCACACTGAGCTATAATTCATAAGTTAAGTCGTGCAATACCATAAATTATCAGTGCAATCTGACAGCTACCCAATAAAATTGTGAAACTAAATGGTTAACTGGAATATTTTGTACGGTAACGATCAAAATCAATATTAAGATTCGCAGATATTTAGTACAAAAGCTCGCTTTTAAGTCTTACAGCGTATCGGATATAATTTTAGTAGAATAGGAATTTAAGAAGGTGCATGTTTTAGATCAGAAAATTGCTGCTCTCAATATAACCATCGAAAAGATGTTTTATATTTTAGAAATTCAATATTTAAAATTCGACAGCAGTAGAATATAAAATATTCAGTTAGCTCCAGTATTATTCTGACTCGGAACTTTATGTTCTTATATTTATCTCTGCTAAAATAAGCTACGACTACGGCAAATGCACTGAAAAAAAATCTAATCGCCAGCAAATTGTTACTTCTCTAAAACATTCTTAGTTTAGAACGGGAACGTCACCTACCAGACACAGACATTAAATTTCCCAAAAAATATAACAAAGCGTTAAAATGAATCATCCCACCAGCACCACACTTCATTTCTTTCATTGCAGTCTACAATATCTTAAATATCACATACTTTATTCAGTGGTATATTTTTAATCCCCCAAACTGTCCAAATGTCAAGTTTTACCAAATTCAGTGACAATCTGTCACTGTACATCAAGGATTGAAAATGATTATGAAACCAACAAATTGGATTAGTTAACCCAAAATTAAAACACTTCCCATAATCGTTTTGAGCATACATATTACCACCTGAAATATCACCAAATATCACAGTAGCAAACTGTCAAAATAACCTGCTTACATTTCAAAATCAGAAAAAAGTACCCACACCATTTTTAATTAACATAAATAAAAGCTGGCATAATTGAAAGAGTGTCCAAGTGCACATAGAAACACTGCCTAAAACAGATTTACTTTCACCTCCTCTCAACTCTGAACTATTGTTTTTATTTGTTCATAAAAAAAATTGTTTTGACATATTTTCTAAAATAAACAAAAAAAAAAATATTTGTATCGAAATTTGTTCAGATCCCCGCTAACACCAACAACTCCAGGGGGTTCTAGTTCCACACCTATATTCAGATTTACTGATCCGGCATTAAATGCACGTGCCGCCACTTTTAAGGACCAACTTTTACAGTGGTGCCAAAGTAAAACACAGGAATACGAGGTATCAAGGCAACGTTGTGAAAACTAAACATTTTTTTTAAACAAACTTTGTTTGCTCTTTTGTAAATACAGCAATTTTGTTTGAAATAATACTTTTTCGCTCATTTAACCTGTACAGTTTTATTTGGTCTATTTGATTATTATTATTTTCTCTAGATGATACTTGAGTTGTTATAGTTGGTGTTTTATTTTATCAAATAATGTACAATGATAGTTGTTCCGGTAAATTATTGCAAATTCTTTGATATTTGTTTATAGTTTGGATTTTTACTGACACTTAAGCTTGTAATAAAATGCTTCTTTGTGAATCTCTAGGTGTCTTTCTTTAGCTGTCATAACAAACTCATGCTTTATTTTAATAGTTGGCTGTAATATATTATGCTTTAAATAGAATAAGTGCTTAACTTTTAGGAAGGACGATGAGAGATCAAAAGAAATTGAGACATTGGTTTGAACCTAAAAATAAGATGAAAATTACTTTTAATTCAGTGTGTTTCGTACACTACGGTTTAAAACTTACCTACAGTATATGTGATACGTATTTTGACAGACGACTTGATAAAACAACTATACAAGTTTATGACAACCAAGAGTCAGGAAACATACATCTAATTAAATATGTATTAAAGAAATTGAGTTATTGATATTTATTTTCGTGAAAGAGTTCAACAATTTGTTCGAATTTATTTAAATTTACATCCCGTGACCATGTTTCTTCCTGCATAACGTATATATATTTGCCTATCATCTAGCATTCGATAGCTCAAGTAAAATTAAGTCGAAACTGCGTTTCTGATTGGTAATTGATGATCACCTACTCATAAATGGGTCTGGTTTGACGATTCAAAGTTTGAACCCATCATTTAACGTTAATTTCATTTTCAAATTAGCTCTGTTGTTCTCCGTCTTCTGAAACATTTTCATAATATAGAAAATATTTTTTTTGTCTAAAATTTGATCTCTCAACAACTTTTCTCAATTCCCCAACTGTTTTTATTTATTTTCCAGTTTCCGTTTAATATCCGAGAACAATTTTTAATTCTTTTGATTTTTATTTTGATTTAGAACGTTCAAATAACAAACTTTAGTGCGAGTTGGACAGATGGTTTAGCATTTTGCGCCCTTATACATCATTTCTTACCGGACGCCTTCGATTACAGTAAACTAACTCCAAAGCAGCGAAGATACAATTTTGAACTCGCTTTCCGAGTGGCTGAGTAAGTTTCAAACTAGTACTTTCTTAAATATAAAACCATTTCACTTATCAATTTGTATTTCTAGTGAAAAAGCCGGGATTGCGCCGCTACTCGACGTCGAAGATATGGTAGTGATGAAAAGACCCGACTGGAAGTGCGTTTTCACTTATGTGCAAAGCATTTATCGTCGGTTCCGCAATTGCCAATAACAAAATTTTTTCTTAATTTTTTCGTTAAAATTATTTATTTGAAATTTTAAAGTTTTATTTTTTTCAATATATGTATATGCTAAACCACAAGCCAAAAAAACCAAAAACTTCAGGGTAAATTGATGCATTTTCTAAAATTAAACAAAACAAACAAAAATCTCTTATTACAGCATATGAAATTTAAAAATCATAAAAAAATCATATGCTCTTAGGTTGTTAAACTAAAGTAAGGTGCTCTCCGTTATATCGAATATTTATTTTATTTTTTTATTATGTAATAATGTCCTGTCTGACTTTGATGCTCGTTACTATATTATTTGAACTTTCATTACATGTTGATTGTGTTTTGCTTTAGAAAAAGATTAGTGAAAACCGATTTTATACATTTTTGAAATATTTATTAAGTCTTGTTTATTTTGAGATACACTCGCGCAAAGGATATTTGTTTGTTATTGATTTATTTTGTTTTTTTTTTTGTCTACAAATTTTGTAACCACACTCATTTTGAGAGAAGAAAAAGAAAATTATATTTATCCTAAATTTAGAAACTAGACAAAACAATAGAAGTATACACTTCTCGAATTTAACTACCATGATCTTGTTGTTTTTCGCAGATTTTGAATAAAATCTCAAACATACTACATCTACATTATACGATTCATATAAATAAAATATTATTTTTACTAATTTTGCAATAAATTGCAATCGCATAAATGCATACATTATAAATATTCTACTTATTGTACTAAACATAACTACTAATGACGTAGATTCAGTCAAATATAATACTTTGCATAAACAATTATTGTATTCAATTTTATTTAATTTTTTTGTCTTAAACAAGAACATTATTAACTTTTTTTTTTAACTGGGTCAAACTTGAGCGATAACATCAAGAAATGTTTTGACTTTTTTATTTAACATTGAAATGTGAATTAATTTTTCTCTTTTGTTATGAAAAATAAACAATTTTATAATATATTTGTTGTGTTGTTTGTTTTTATATAAAAACCAACAGAACTTGTCGCAAAGATATAAACTCCAGGACTGTGCCACAACCATTTGTTTAAGTAAGTTGTTTTTTTGTTTGTGGCAAGAGTACGTGCGCACTTAAGACAATAGGTGTTTCTTTTAGCTTCTATCTCAGCAACAACATGTAGCGGAGCACAGCTCGATGGAGCATGTATTCACACATGTGTGGACTGTAAATCGAATAAAATTTCAAGAGTTCCGAAAAATAAAATGCTTTTATTTTCTTTTAATTGACGGCTTCGGCAAATAGTTGTGAAAACGTAAAAGGAGCTAGAAAAATTCGAAGACTTCGCTGGGAACTTCCAGATCCAATTCTGGATCCGAATCCGGATCTCGTCCTCCGAACTTCCACCAATGCTTAAGGATATTCTTTATCACCAAGCATCTTGTTATCGAGAATTCGAAAATATGAAAGAAGATGATGCCTAAAAAGAAACAAGATAAAGTTGAGACACAAAATGTTTGTTACAGGCTATTCTATAGAGACTTGAAGTTAACAGAAGAATGGGCGCTAGTGCTACAACGCGCAACTGTAAAGTGTTGTCACTATTTTTTACAAACTGCAGATTATCCACCACTTCCAGCACCTAAGTAATATTTTCTTTAAACTTTTGTTTAAAATAGATGTGCATTCCCTTCAAACCTGATAGAGGATTATGTATGATATTGGTGCAAGCGATATTAGATGTACACAGTTCTTAAGAATAGCCCCTATATATTTGGACTGAAAGAAGGACGAACACAGTTTCATGTAGCTCCATTTCTCCAAGGGCAATGTAAATTTTGTTCCACAAATTTCACAATGATCATCGCCTCTGTGGAGTATCCATCTTCGTAAGCACTTTAGATGGATGTAACCCTAGGAAAATATAAAGTTACTAGGGAATTGACTTCCGGTTACCGAGTGTCATACTTACAACACTACCCTTGCATTCACAGGGACATTCTTGTACCGGTAGGTCATTCCGATTCCAGCGGCATATTCTACAGGAATGACCCGCTTCATTTGACGAACAGATGCTCATCAAAGAGTGGTCTGCTTGGATGGGTGTGTTTGTCACATTGATGCTGTTGTACAATCGAGTGGCAACGCTTTCGCTTATAAGCAGTCTTCTTGAAAATTGCCGTGCGATTGTGTAGATGCTCTCATTTGTGTCCATCTTTTGTGTTCAATTTTGAATTTTAATTCACGAATATCAATTTAGTTCATTTTTAGGATGTTTTCAAATGTTGTGAACAAAATTTCAAGGTTTAGAATGCTAGAATTGTCAAAATTGTCAAAAAGAAATTACAATAATTATGAAATAGAAAATAGAGCCCACTTAGCTCAAATAAAATTGGAATGGTTCGTGGCCGTTAACTGGCAATTAAGTCAATTTTTGCTTACCAGTACAGTGGAATCAGTAACGTAGCGGTTAGCCAGAGGTCATAGGTGCCATCCTTAGCATTTTTCCTAAATCCGAAGCTGCAATGAAGATAAGTACTTATCTAATAATGATTTAACCAAACTATATCCTTCTTCAAATTAAGTTTTGTCAAATTGAATAGCCACTCTCAACTTATTATATCCGTACAAGTTTAAATAGATCACGGCTTTTAAAATTGAATAACACACATCAACGACCACTCAATAATGTAAGTCGTTGTTTGTGTACAGTGATAATTAATTGAAGTTGACTTAACACAACTACCCCGAGAACCAGGCTCAAGACTGTATAAGCTTTCGCTGGCCGATTTTTTTTGAAAGACGCAACATTTTTGGAAAAGTTTGACAGCTAATTTCAAAGGCGTTCGAAATGAAATCGTAATTATTTTCGCTCAATAAAAATATCTTACGGATTAAATCTTTTATAGCAGCATTTGAAAAATAAAAGTATCTCCTCGAGATATTATATCATATTCACCACAGGGAGACAAACCTCTATTTACGAACACACCCTAAATTTATTACTTTTACGGCGAATTTATTTCAAACAAAAACAAAACAAAATCCACCACAGAGGCACAGACAGCGAATAAACGAAAGTGAGACCAAAAGGAAACAACAAAGCAAAAAGCTGAGCGATGGGCGAACAGCCAACAGCAAAGTGAGCGCAAGCAAAGTAGATGAAAACAGCAAGAAGTGAAAACCTCTCAAACATAAAACAACCATTTGCGACGACAAGATACGACCGAAATTGAAAAAAAAGAAAATAAGTAAACCAAATAAAATAATCCACCAAGTATAAATCAGTGTAACATAAAAAGCCAAAAACATGGCGGAGGAAGTTCTTTTGAAAAATCCATCGTCCCTTTATAAAAAGTGTTTAGTGTGCTATGTGTCGAATCTCAATTACAATGTGGCCACAATGGATCGGGTTAACCAGCTTCGCTTTTTACCTCCTGTCGTTCTTAAGGATATCTACGCCAAGGTAAGTCTACAATGTCGGCCAAAACGAAAAAAAGGAAATGAAAAGAAAATCAATTCCCTTAAAAAAAATCGACCTAAAGGCTAAAACACGAGTGTCGTCCACCTCTCGTTATTTTGTGGAGCAGTCTTTTCCTAACACCGAACCCTGTCTCAGCACACCCACACGTCGATGGAGATGAAGTGGCCCCTGCAGCCGCAGCTCTTATCATCTGCTCCACCTGGTTGTTCTTGTTTCTTAACTTTGTCGAGCATAAAAGTGAATGCAAGCAAAACAAAAACGAACAGAGAATTGTGAATAGCGACATTGGACAGCAGCACGCATCACAATCACAATCAGCTGGTGGTCGTTGGGCTGCTTCTGGCTGGTGAAGAACAACGAGGGTGATGAAATTTTCACTTTTACTTTGTGTGTGGTGCTGGTGGCGTTTCGTTGTTTTATTGTAATTTCTCTTCATCTATTGATGACGATTTCCATTGAAGAGGTGGAGAGTCGTCTAATCGTACGGTGCCTCCTTGGCAGTGGTCCAACAAAATCAAAGAAACCCCAACTGAAGCCAGTTAATTGCCTCTTTCAGACACTCTTCATCAGCTTGGTATAGAATATTGGAATTCGCAAGCTATATACATTTTTTATATTAAATACATTTGTGCTGTTCTTTTCCATCGACAAGGGAGAACGGCAACGGAGAAGACCTTCAAAATCCAGTCGAGCGTGGAATACATTACCAACTCGCTGTCACATAATTCTCCGGCTACTGACTCGTTTTTATATACATATTTTGTTTGCCTTTCTATGCGTAGGTACTATTTGAATAGCCTTTAGTATTTCAATCAAAGCTGTTGAATGGGTCAATTAATGTTGCCTACTAGAGCTTTGTCCGATATACGCACGGAATGTGCAACACAATACGGCGACGGACGGATGATGTTTTTGCACTAAGCAATAGAATTTTGATTGACTTCTTTGTTATCAGTTGTTTTGAGGGCGGTTGGTGCTACACTAGATTAAGAATCCCCAGACGATTTTAGGTCATGAATTCCAACGCGTTCATCTACAGTTTATTTCAGGTCTTGATGTTGCAAATGGTTATCATATGGTTTCCCTAATACGGTCATTATCGAATATCATATCGCATTTTTCACGTTCTTGTTTATGTTTTTGTCATACTCATACGGCTATTTTGGGTCATGACATTTTTCTACACATGGTGTCGCTGGGCAGTTAAATATGCTGCTGAAGGATGCATGCTGCTTTGTAGCAAATAAATTGCTAGGGGACCCATCTTGTGTTCTGTTTTGTTGAAAGTTTTATATATATTGTTATGTTCTTCATTCACAACATCGACGCCAAGTGCGCTGCGCTGTCAACGCCATGGGCGTGTTACTTACTTTTTGCTTAGGAGTGGAATGGTTATGGCCATTATCCTGAATACGTTCCAATGACTGTTAAGTGCATATCTATATGCGTCGCGCTTAACAAGAGTACCCAACTCATTAACTTTTTTAATAAATCCATATTGAAGTCGCCACCTAATCTATTTTGCTCTCTCTTTTCCAAAGTTCAGAGCTTTCGGTCTACGGCGCATTTAGATTAAGATTAAAATACGCACATTGCAGGCCTGTCTGTAAATCATATATTTAGATAATAATTATTATAAATATGAAGGAAAAATGTTTCCAGCTGTTGTTGGCAAACGCGTTTTCGAACAGAGTATTTGGCCAGCTTGAGCACCCCAAGTTAGTTAGTTGGTTAGTCGCGTCGGAGTATTAGTGCTCATTTGCTCTACATCTCTTAGGCGAGTGATTTGTGAGTTGAGTCAACAACTACCAAACACTGCGTCTTGCGTCACTTGTGTCGTGTGTAAAAACCAAACAAACGACCGTATCCCTAAAAAAAAGTTCGCTAATCTTGAACGACGTCCATCAAAACGGAGAACTGTTGCAAACTCATTTTTAGAAAGATGTGCTGTTGTGTGGTCATCACTCTCTCTAAATACGTGACAGACATTGGGAAATGCACAAATTATATGCCCACTACGTCACGTGTTGTAGTAGTTGACGATTGCATGTCAACCGTCCACGCTTAGGCCACACACCTCATTTTGTTGAACCGAGAAAGTAGCACAAGGTCAAGTTTAAACAGTAAAATTGCATTAGTAGCCGAAAAGGCCCCATATACGCTTCAACGCATTTTGTTTTTGCCTTCCCAATTGCCAAACACTCTTCTAAAACAATATGAGCTCGAAATATCACACACTTCATGTGTAACAGCCATCAACTGTCAGTCATGTAATTAGCTTGGAGTTTGTATGGGTTTTTGCTCAGCTGATATGAAAAGTGGTTGCGGCAGTACGTTTCCCTTTCAGTTCAATTTTTTGTTTTTCGTTTTATTTTCGTGTCGTGGCACTCGCTCATTGTATCACTTATCTATTTTCGAATAAAAGCATCAACACAACTAAAATACTCGCAAGTATGGGAAAAACTTTTGCGTTTTTCTTGGGAATCTGCGCCCGGCAGGTCTCATTGATCCGTGTCTTATCTATCATTCAGTCTTGTCTTTTGTGAAAACAATGTGAATCTAGCAAACAAATAAATATTCTCGTCCAAAGTAAAGAAATTTCTCGACTTCCTATATGTGTGACTGATGAGTTCACACCTACGAGAGATTGTAAATGCCAGCAATCACTTGGGTATAAGCATCACATACCGTCGTGGCAATTAATAAGAAAACGCGCAATAGGTACACTCACTGCGCCTGCTGGTGTGCGCTGCAATCGAACTCGAGTATAGCATAACGTAGCCAGCTTTCTTGGACAACCCCAAAAATAATTGCAATTCATGAGCACGTCTATTTATAGCGCTTTTATGGTGGATAATGTTATACAGCCCAAAATTTTCTACGTTGGCAATCGGCGATGGCTGCAAAACACAAATTGATTTGCTCGGCACATTGGTACATGCCGAATTGAATTTATCATTCGTCGGACAGTTGGCCAGAGACGGGGTTGTTTTAATGAGAACATGATTATGGTAGTTGCTTTTCGTAACTTCATGCTAATTGCTTGGAAAAGCGGGTTCATACTGAGAAAGTGTAATTAAAAGACTCTAATGGCTATACAATGCAACATAAATTTGCCTTGCAACAATTCACCTGTAAAATTGTTTAGAAAAAGCTTTTAGACGAGTCAGTGTTTATTTTTAGCGCCACGAACATCTGTTTTGAATGATATAACATGGATTCGGTGGTTGTTTTCCAAATTTGCTTTTAACACTTGTGTAGCTTATTAGTTTTAGATTTGAAATATCACCAAAGAATGTATACACCTTTTTGCTATTGCTGTGCAAGGCGTTCTTGTTTGTTTCAAGCGCAATCATCTGATTAACCTTGACTGGATTGCAACCCGTGCACTTATTTAATGCGGTCAATGACAATTCAACGCACGCTGTTTACAATCACGATGAAATTATGAGAACCAATTTATAACTTGGGGAAACGATAGACAATTATTGCCCTCGTACGGTGCTTAAAGATTTATGTCACTTTCGCTTTTAATAGTCGCTGCCGAGTCGACCATTAATTAGTTGTTAGCTCGTGACTTCGCAAGATTAGTCGTCTCCAATAAGTGTTACTGTGTTATGCCCTTCTTTGCGTAAGTTGTGCACTTCGGTCCATCCAGATTCAAAAACTGGTCGCCTGCATTGCTATAGTGGAAATTCAATCTTACGAGATGCTTTTATGAGTTTGTAAGTGGCAGGACAGTTTGTCACCTGACAGCCACAAGAAATGTGTTCCTACGAGATTGCGGCTGCTAGTGGTCGGCAGTCTTTTTAGGCGCAATTGGAAACATATGAAACATATTCCCACTGGCTGAGTCACAGTCACAGCTGTGATGTCATTTTCGTGAGACTAGAGTAGAAATTTTACCATTACAGTGACACGACTTTTACAAAACATATTGGAAAACAAATTACACACAGCATTGCATATCTGTACAATCTTCCCAACAAGAAAAGGAAGCGAATATTTTGTGTTTAAGGCAGTGGTTCTTCGCCTTCGCCTATTTGTATACAAGATACTACTTTGATGCCATTTAATATATAAAAATAATTCCGCTCGTCCACCACATACTGTCAGTTCAATTAGCAATAGCCGGACAAATACCTACATAGTTGTTGCGAACGGCGTCGGATAGAAAGATTCGGCTCTTTAATCATACTTCACCGTTGCATTTTAGAAATCCCATGTTGTTTACGAACGTCCCATGATAATCTGCCAAAACCAGCATTATTTGAACTGGCTCGACAGCTTTTCCTGTCAGAGGATCTGTCACAGCTAAAAAAACACACCTTGTACATCATTTTCTAAAAAGCGACTGCCAAGAGTTCTCAATATTTTACAAACACATTTCGTTTGTGTTTTGTCTCTAGAATAGCCACTGCGTGGATAATACCTACGTACGTCCAAGAAGATCGTGGGAGTTTATGTAGTTCTCAGTTCATTCGCTTTCTCATTTCCAATATACGTCGGTGGCATAAGCATTTGGCTTGGTAACAAGAAACATGTACTTTGGTCGTTTCTTGCACAAAGCCAAATAGTGAATTCTGACCGATGTGTTGAATTTGTCTTGGCTCCAGTGTCCAGTGCTGCGGGGACCTTTAATGATTCAGATTATCACATAACTATGTGAAATACATCAATTCTCCGTCGCCCTTGAAAGTATTTGTGAAAATGTGTTTATTTATAGCCGCAATCAAATCGGTTCTATCAATGCTGAACTTATCTACAATAATAACCTGGGAGACGGTCAACATAGTTTTCAGAGTGATGTGTTTTATATGATTTCTGGTGCAAAACACGATTTGGAAGCCAAAGCAGACGTTGTGCATGTGTGCTTTTTTGTACTTCAGCTTCCACCTACAGTACTTTACAAGCTGAGTACAAATTAAAGCTTAAAATGAAGGATGCGCTTTTTTACGCCAACAACACAGGCCTAGTTCTTAACTTTGTCTCAGCGACCATTAAACCATTCCCTCGATACGTATTGGCTTTGGAAAGGGAACATACATATTTATATGCAGATTGCTCCCACCCACAACAAAACGAAAATGTTAAATGACTATCCCTCCTTTACGAGTGTCGTGGAACACGTGAAGCATCTTCAACACAGGAGGTTATTTTTAGGAACACCTTTGGACGAATACGTCGTCAGACATCGAGTATCATAACGACTTCTTTTTCTTACATTTCCAAAAACAGCTAGGGCGGTTGCTATGACTGAAATAACCCACAGCAGCTTGTATACTGGATATCTGTATATCTGTAGATTATGTGGAACTTTTATTTCTCAAATTTTTGGCGTATTATTGAATTGTTAGTGGAGTGTATTTGGCCGTGATATACTAGACATTTGAGCATCCATTCACGATCCCAGCAGTAGATCCTCACCAAAACATCTGAAACTTGTGACGCGAGTCTATAAGGCACATTTACATATCACATGCTCTCAAGCAGTAATAAAAACAAAGAAGTACCGTCGGACCTTTGTTTGGAAATGCTTCTCATAGAGGACAAACAAAATACACGCTCAATCTACTCGTAACAATGTAATTGCCGCCGCTAAAACATATCTCGATTGATTCATTATCAATTGAGATATGTTCTAGCGAATGATTTATATACAACTTTGTAACAACTGCCTGTTTAGAATGGCACAATTTAAGCGACAAAGCTAAGCGATATTGATACGGCCGACGATCATTAAACAGAGTTGTCATCCCATCGGATCTTCACATAGAAATGTACAAATATATGCCAATGGCAAACCACAACTAACCGCTTTCAACTGGAACTCCAACCGACCATATATCTGTCATTATATATACCTATATATCCGACATTAATTCTTAATCAAAAGTACTTAATAACCGAGTCACGTCAGTGGAACAGAAATCGGCATTGAAACATGAATTTGACAAATACATCGAATTTCTCTTGCGAAACTGTAATCTATACTATTTCGGCGAAAAACGATCGCAAGGCAGCCTATCCGCCGAAAACAAAAATCAATCATTTAACCTCTCTTACATCATGTCAATTGCCGATTTTCCAGAGGCAAAATGCCTGACAATATGATTTAATAGAAGCCAACGGGTAGCCCTCGTGTTTCCTGACTGCCATCAGCTCCATCTGTTTACCTGTTGAACATATGTACCTACGTGCGGATTGTTTATTTCTATTTCATATAGAAAAAAATAAAAAAAATAAAACCGAGTACCTAGCTAATGTCGCTGTTAAAACTCTTAAGCTCCTAAGTGAATTAACACTTCGCGATCGCTGCTGGAAAAAAGAATACCCCCTCAATTTATGGTATACTCGTTTGGGGCAATCGTAATTCAATCAATTTATGAAATAGTAATTGATTTATATTTGTAAATCAATCAAGTCGGTGTGTATCGGTGTACTATTTGTAAACTGATTGAACATTAACACTCACCTAATGTCAAATGGTTTCGGTTTTGGCGGCCGTATATTTTGATTGCCCACTTGACACAAAATGTGTAAGAACTTATTTCTGACAATCTGTGGCATAATTAACTGACATCTCTCCTTACGCAGTGATGTGTCTATTCATTTATGTCGTTTTCCATTGGGCACTTCGCGTCCGGGAGAGTCCGGAATCGAAAAAAAATCACTTCTGAAGCCATTCCACTGGCACAAAAAATACTCTTCAGATGATTCTGTGAAGAGACTTTCGCTTCTCGATTTGAAGTCAGAATCCACTCAAGAAGCACTCACACAAGTGTTATTTATTTATTTATTTTATACAAGTCAGCTGACAGCAGCCGTAGATAATTCTTTGGCATTTCACCAATACTTTTGTGGGTTCTTTCAGAAGCAGTTTTGTTGTTCCATTGGATTTCAGAATGAGTGGATCCCCGAGTGAAACCAATGGAAAACAACATTAATTTAATAATTAGTCGCTGTGAAGATTTCCCTCAGCCAGCTGAAGTTTGCGTTTTATTGTTTTGTTTGTTCGAATTCCCATTCCTCAATAAACACAATGTCAAATTGATGCAAATGACGTTTCGTTGGAAGCATAGAAATGGTCAGTTTATTTATATTGTTTGTGGTAGCTTTATAAATGACCTTTTCCTGCATTCGTTTCTAATGAAAATTGTAAAGTCAATTTCACTTAACAATTTATGTTGAATTGTTTGCACATGAATCATCTCTGTTGGTGGGCTGTGGTTGTTGGTGGGAGAGAATGCTAATGATATAAGTTTTTTGTTGTTGATTGGCGCTTGACTTGTGTCAAGAAATAAATAGTTATTTTCAAATTTTGGGCTAACAATGTGTAGATTTCTAAAATTTTGACTAATACTATTTTCGTTAAAACTGACCAGAAGCTTGACGAAACTAAAACAGGTTGCAGTACAAATGGATTCGGTTTGCAGAAACTTATGTCGTTTTCCATTGGGACAAAAAATCAATCTTTTTTTGATCTAAATCACTTTTCATGTTCCATAGGGCAAAAAAATCCATCTTTTTTTCGATTCGGATCACTTTTTGCAGATCTCGATATTTTTTCAGATTTACATATACTACCACAAACACCAATATACTTTGCACAGCTGTTTTACGTCATCTTAAGAAGTTTGCTTTCAAAACAAATGCGCAAAGTTTCGGGAAAAGCAAAATAAAGAACAGGGAAAACAGTTTTCAAGTGGATATCCATAGTTGATTTTTCCAAAAGCGAATGCAATTTGAACATTAGAAAAGCAGATCAATTTCGTTGCATGTTCCATGAGCCGCGTTAAATCTGATATCTGAAAAAGATTTTTGGTGGTCCCAATGGAAAACGACATTAGATTTCCAGAAAAAATTATGAATACTTCGCCCTCTGTCACATCAACCCTGAAACAAAAATAGTTTTCAAACTAAAAAATAAAATAAATAGTTAGCGCAACAGGTCCGTAGGGACCCTAAGCCTAGCTTCTCACAACCATTCGTTTTGTGTGAGTTTTTCATTTTTAGGACGAATGGAAGGGAAAGAGAAACATTGAGCTGCCCTCCTTATTCGCTAATTATAAAATTAGTGGGACGTTCAAGTATCTAGTTACGAAAATTTGAGGCTGTTTGGATTTCTAGTTTAGTAAGTCTGACAGCTGACTGACTTGATGTATTTCAGTTTTTATTGGCCTAGATTGGTCACGTGAATAGTTATTTTTAGCTGACATTTATGGAGCGGTAGCCGACAAATCTAGTTAGTAAAATCCTTCCGCATACTCAGTTGACTTTTCCAAGTGCCAACATTTAAAACAAACAGCGGGAATACAATTCAAGTTTACTAGTCAACGCGTTCGTATACCTTGTCCAGACAAATCTAGTTGACGTTCGACATGAACTGCGTATGCGAACGTTCCCTTTGACTTGAACTGTCTCAGTTTTGATTGGCCTGGATCGGTCACATGAACAGCTTTTTCAGTTGATGTTTATGGAGGGCCAAGCGACGAATTTAGTCAAGAAATTTGTGACTGAGTTGAGTACTAAATTGACAGTTCGCATATGTGGCTGACGTAGGAAAACCACGTTACCGACCAATCCATTTTTTTTCGTTCAGGAGCCAAATTCCGCAAGAGTAAATTTTTGTTTTGTGTACACGATTCCAAAACAAATAAAAAATGCCAGTGATGATCAAAAATAATACCCAATATTGTGTTTTCCTATGTCGTTTTTCCAATTGGGCAAGAAAGAAAAATTTAAAATATTTAGCTCTATTAATGAGCTCAATCTTCATGTTCCATTGACCGCAAAAATAAAGCAGTTTCGAATTCACAGCACGTTGCGGAATCGCGTGAGCTGCAATTGGTGTACATGGGCAGTGCGTGTGAGTTTGAGAAGTGTGTGCGCGGGTGTAAACCCCCTCTTGCGGAATTGGCCACCGGCTTGCATTAAGTCCGGACCAATCTAGTCAACGTAAGATAATAAGATTTTTGATAGGCCCCAGTCACATTTTCAATTAATCAGAAGACTTTACAAATTATGTCAGATTAGTAACTTAAATGTACCCAATATTCCGAGGTACAATGCGTAAGTGGTTTTGTTTCGCTGCACAGAAGAGAATACAAAAAACACAAACAAAAAATTAAAGATTTTTATTGCGTTTCATGTGCGTAAAATATTCTGCAGAATTATGTATGAATTTGCATCAAGAATGTTCTGCTGTCAAACGTCATTGAAATCTGTTCAAAAGTGTTTTTTCCGGAGGAATGGTTTTTCCTTCTTCGAAGTTTATTGCGATCGGTACCTGGAAAAATTAATTTATTCCCAAAAGGCTGAACATGGGACCTGTTTTGAGAGTTATTGTTATTTCTTTTCTTTTTCAAAAGGATAGTACCTGTCAGCTCCATAGAGTGGCTGGGTTTCACCTTTCTTAAGGCACAGCTTCTTAATACCTTCAGCCGTCTCTTTGCGGAATGGGATTCTCTGGAATGTCTTTAATATTCTGTGAGTAGCTGAAGGAGTGTGGCAAATGACAATGATTACTGAGTGGTATTTCGGATCTAAAAAGGACCTCACAAGTGGTATTTGCATTTCATGACCTTGTGCCCCTATTTCCGCACGCTTTATGACCCGAACAACATATTTTATGTCCTTATCTTACTTTTTCGGGTAACATATGTCGTAAACTATTATATTTGCTATGACAATAAGGCTCGGCGAAATAAGACCCTAGGGAATAATGCTGCAAAATTAAAAAGAAAACGTCGTTCTCAACTCGACGCTTTCATTTTGAGTAATTGTAAGCGACTAACAGAATAGCTGAACAAATCGATCGGCTTATTAAAATTGTAAGTTTCGCGTTAAAAATCATCAGCGATAAACAGAATAGCTTAACATATCGGGCTGTTCTCAAAGCGAGGCTTACATTTTGCATTAATGTAAGCGAGTACTAGAATAACTGAAAAAAAAATCGAACGTTGAAATCGAATTGTTGATTAAAAGTTTCCATTTTAAAAATGGGTCATACATTTATTTGTTTATTGTTTCATTTATTTTTGAGGCCTTATTTTATTTCATTGAGGCCTAATTTCTATTGTAAAAATGATGTATTTATAATTTCGGGCACAAAAATTTGAAATCATCTGTCAGTAGTCAGGTTCCAATTCTAGAAATTTTAACTAGATTTGTCTGCACTAGGTATCCGAGCGCGTTGACTAGGCAACATGAATTGTTTTTGTATTCTCGATTTCAGCGCTGCCCTTGTTCGATTAAAGTCGAAATTGGGCCCTTTTTTCGTGAGTCTGCCACAATTTGTTGCTTATTTGCCCTTTGTTTGGAAAAGGCCCTTCGCAAATTTTTCAAAAACTGTTATTTTCAAATAAGTACGTTTAAAATGCAACGCAGTTGCATATCACAACACCATTATAGTGTTATGCGAGCTAATGATTGTTAATATCGTGCGAAAATTCTAAATTTGCAGAGTAGCTTGAGAAATGACACCTTTTTCTCTCACCGGGCCTTTTTTGGACTTTTCAAAATGCTCTAGCCGCCACTCTGTACGGCTCATTAAAGCAATCGGCATGTATGGATGAGGCAGAACTGCTTTTCCAAATTTGTTACAATGTTACAACATACGTTGGAATACATTCGCATGTATTCATTCCATTGGCAGATTACAATTTGTGAGGCGGGTAGCTATATGTGCATTAAACTGAGAAGCCAAATGATTTTAATTATATTTAAGTAATCAAATATAATTAAATTGAAGATTTAGCAACCAAAACACAGATTCGTGCGTCTTTGTGCAACCATCTTAATATATAATTTCTTTCATCCGAACCATCCACATGTTGATACAGAGAATGTAATATGTGAAGCGTTGTCTCTTCTTCGGCATTATTTAATTAGTGTCTGTTTGCAATGCGTTTGGCTTTTAAATATGTTTAGCAAAATACTGAAGCAATTCGAACTGGTTTTCGCTTCCACGCAGAAACAGCGGACACAATTTGGCAAGCTTTCCCGTTCCCAAACGTGACCAGACACATAAATCTCGTCATTCAGATAATTTACGCTTAGTATATCTAATTACTTTGGATTGACTCTGGCTCATAGTAGGGCTTATGTTTCCACTACAGCGTTTCCTACCTCTGATACGATTAAACGTTCATTTGTTATAATACCCCCAATTTGCCGTCTTGATAAAGAAAATAGCAACAAAACTCATCAATTAATATCAACTCGGTAAACTTAATTGTGTCAGCCCCCGCATTAACGTTTATTTTTGTTTATCTCTCTTTCTTTTAGATGGCGCGAACAGAGAAACTCAAAAATATGCTGTTCGAACAACTATCTGACCTGGAGATATTTGCGCGACTTCTGCGTTTTGATCCATCCCGACAGAAGCTCTTTAATTGCCTGACATCGTTGATGAGCAGCAACAAACCACTAGCCACACATTTGCAAAACAAATACATCATGCGGTATCGATTGGCACCAAAAATGGTGGACAAAACGACTTCCTTCGAAATGATATCAAAAACATCGAATCAGACATTTGCTGAAGACTTTGACATGGACGCGATTGGATTTGGATTACGATTGGGTTCGTTCTTCTCCGAAGCTGGTTGGCTATCGGAGAGCATAAATATTTTATCTTGCGTCGCCAGTAGGTTGAATCAATTACCACAGGAACATACCACTATTCTTGTTCGACTAGACTGCCTTCAGAGGTGGGTGTCATGTTCGTCTTAGAATTTTCGATGATAAAGTTGACTTTTTAATTCGTTTCTATAGACTGCTGCAATCGGAAGCGGCCTTATGTAGTTTCAAATCAGCCGAATACACATTCAACCAAATCGCTTGTATTTTGAGAAAGGTTCCCGCCAGTACTATACCCACAGGACTGCTAGCCAATATCTACACACAATTCTCATCGATGTACTTTGCGAGGAGCGAGTTCGACGACAGCCAGAAGTGGAGTGTCGTTGCCATGCGAACTTTGTCGTCTTCAATTGCCGAAAAGTACACTAATAGCTGCAAATCCATGGAGGGACGTAAATGATCTAATTTGTGTTTATATTTACAGAATCGCAATTGATGTACTGCGACAGGCGGCGAAGGCGTGTGTGGTCAAGCGTGATTTCCAGCGGGCGAACATGTTAATCTGTCAAGCGACGCGCAGAGCAAGGTATGTAGATGAATAATTTGCGCTTAATTAAACTCGCTTTGTCATCATCATAATACAATATTTTCATTATTTACTCGAGCTGCGAACGTCTCGGGGGAAATGAACGAGCGAGCAGGCTGTAAGAATAAGATTTATGCGGGCTAACGGCAGAGCGATGTGTAAATATTGCCATAGTTGATACTCGTGGTTGACGTTCAATATATATATATATGTATATAATGTCGATGTTCTTATCGTCACAAAGTGAATCGAGAATGCAACAGATGTCTTGTCCGAATTAAGACTAAATGGGCGAATTTTATTGACGTTTTGTGGATGCTTAAAGGTTGCAAGTATTTTCATTTGCGTCATCGATTGTTCCTGGAGATTTGGTTTCATTGTTGTCTCCCAATTGACCTTTTTGCTAATCATGTTGACGTCTTTTGTGCGTGCTCAAGGACGTACGTATTCGATGTAGAATGTCAACATTCTACATTCAATTAAATATAGCAATTCTCGTTGTGATACTAATTTAACTCTGTTTGTGGTTCTATTTGTTGCGAAATGTCGTCAAAGAAGATAGGTATGCGGCACGTAGGCTGTCTGATTCATCTGGGTTTGCCGCAACTTTCAGTGAGTTGTAACAAAAATGACGTGAATTCGTTTTATTAATAAAGTTGAGCATCATTCGTTAATAATCCCGGATGATAGAGGACACCAGCCGTTTCATCTATTTACTCATAAAAAGCGAAATCCTAGTCCGCCGATTTTACTGCGTTCAGTCGTTTTAGACTTTTCTAGACGTTTTTTGGTGACCGCTCGGTTGCGGCACAAGTTTGTCTCATTCTCAGTACGGAGTGTGTATATATACTCTTCTACGATGTTCCTTGTAACATTCGTTCTTCCCACTTTTCTGTTATTAAGGTGCCACGGCCATCTTTACATTATTTTTTCCCTGCAGCACCGCTCGAGCTGAGCATCTCTCGATTATAAAACCCGGTGACGTCAGAAGTATCAGTTGCATGGCATCGTTGCGTAAGGTCTTCTGCAGTTAATGCTTTAACACATGTTAATGTATGTATACATAGTTTGCAGTAACCGGCGACTGCAGTCGTTTGACGTCCAATCCTAAGACTTCATTCCTTAGTATAAAGCAACCACGAACTTAAATCCGAGGTACATAAAATGTAAATCAACTTACTAACGTACTGTTGTTGCTTACTGTTCGCCGTCGTTAAAAACTCCCTCAAAGTGTAAACCATGAAAGTGGTGACTTTTTGTCTGTATTTGTCAATTCCACTAGTGCTTGTTGGCTACGTGCACTGTACAGCACTTAAATTTAAACAAAACATCAACTTCTGCCAGCAAAACGGAGAACCCTTACTTAAAGAGGAAAGGAAACCAATTGACTATTGATGACCGATTTTGGACTGCAATAAAACGCGAGCGAAATAAATGCTAACTAAAACACAAAAGGGAGGCAGAGCTGCTGCTGCTGGCTGTAGCCCTGCTTTTGTTATTTCAGCTTATTTAAGACATCATTTTCCATCACTATGCTAAGCAAATAAATTTAAATTAATGAATAATGTTAACGTTTCCCTCCCCCATCGCCCACTGTTCCCGATCACAGAGCTGTCTTTGGGAAGCATCACCAGAAATATGCGGACACTTTGTTAGATTATGGATTCTTTCTGCTTAACGTTGACTCGGTGTCGCAGAGCGTTAACGTCTACAAAGATGCTCTCGAAATTAAGCGTCAAATATTCGGAAATCGCAACTATCATGTAGCAATTGCCCATGAAGATATCTCTTATGCGTATTACGTGCACGAATACAGTACGGGAAATTTCGCGTATGCCCGAGAACATGTGGAGAAAGCTGTCGACATTATGAAAGACCTAGTGCCCAGCGATCACCTGATGCTGGCATCAGCGAAACGTGTCAAAGCGTTACTACTCGAAGAGATTGCACTCGACAAGATGGCCGTAAATGGGTCGGATGAGGAAGGTTTGCTGAAACAATCTGAGGATCTGCACAAGTGTGCCTTACAACTCTCGCTCGATGTGTTCGGTGAGGTGAATGTACAAACGGCCAAACATTACGGCAACCTGGGGCGGTTGTACCAAACAATGGGTAGATTTGAGGTAATTTTTCCAAACAGCAACAAAACAATTGTATTTCTTCTTTCCCCACATAAACACAAGATTGACAATGACTGGGGAACAAAATCTCCTCTTTCTCTCTCTCTCTCTAAATATATATATATATGCAGGAGGCAGAACAAATGCACCAAAAGGCAATTAAAATCAAAACAGACCTGTTGGGACCATATGACTATGAGGTGGGCCTCTCGATTGGCCACTTGGCCTCATTGTATAACTATCAAATGAAAAAATACCGTGAAGCCGAGCAGCTGTACTTGCGTAGCATTCACATAAGTAAGTGTTGTCACTGATTGAGTGAGCCATGTATATGTAGGTAAGACTGGGCGAGTCTTATGCTTTTTCTCTCTTCGAAGGTTTGCGATTGTTTGGCAAAACGTACTCTGGCTTAGAGTATGATTACCTAGGCTTGTGTCATGTCTACGACACGTTGCGGGAGTTCGAGAAGTACTTAAAGTATGCCTCGATATTGGAAACCTGGCAATTATTGCGGGGCGAAAACAGTATCATGAATGTAAGTTTTATATCGTGGCCCAGCAACTGGCCTTAACTGTTGTATTTCTGAATTTTTAGGCTGGGTTTTCTCGTAATTCGATGAACATTATAGATATATTTTTTTTCACTGTAGATTTTGCCGAAAAGTAGGCAATCCAAAATTAATCTTTGCATTTCTCTTTAGAAGGAAAGTTTCCCTTGTTCGCGATCAAAAGCTCGTCGAACTTTTCAATCGGTTGTGATGATGGCTATATAAATAGAACTTTGATTTGCGGTAGACGGCTACGAATGTAAGGTCAGTTGCAAAAGCTCTGAATTCAAACTGAGAATCCGTTGGTAGGTGATAAGTCGGCTGCGATGTAGGTGCCTAACATTTTATTTTTATGAAAGACGCGTTTAAGAGGTTTTACCTACTCTTACAACAGACGAAAACAAGGATTGAAATGACAGGAGACCAAAACTAAATTGCCGAAGGGGCGGGAATGCAGCTGGCAATTTCGTTTATGCGAGTTATTGAGTAGATAAGAAGCAACTGCATGTTTTAAATTGGTTTCCTAATAACTGGAGTAGCATATGAAAATGTCCGCCGACAGTTTGTGTTGGTTTCCATTTTTAGCGTTTTTATCCACTTTGGTTCCAACGAACAAAAATATATAGATATATATCCCTGCCTCTTTCATTTATTTCCATTTATACTCAGTTTATCATTGGCCAAAGCCTGCGAGATATAATAAAGTCGTATCTGGAATGCTAAATCATGCAAGGAATGCAAATGAGTGTAGGAGACGTTATGTGGATGTGCAATGACTTAATTGATTGGTTGAATAACAGATGCATTCATTTGAACACCATAAAAAATAAAGAATAAAAGAATAAAGTTAATTTAAACGTACAACCACAAATTGAGTTCATTGGATGTTTTCAAAAGATTCCGTTCAACATTGATTCCACGTGGTGTGTTACGAAATATAGATATATAATTGTATAATCCATTAAATAAAACATTACAGTGCCAACCAAAGTCGAGGTTGCCATAGCTGTTTTTTTTTTTTTTTCAAATGAAAACCCACCATAAGCTGTTCAAATACTTATAAAACTATTATAATTAATAATCCTTATTTGGGTTCCCACAAAACAAAAACAGAAGCCAACATATCCTGAACTCAGCGAGGAAAACTCCCTGGAGGAGGTGAAGGAGCAATTTTTTGACATGGGCATACGAAATATAAAAGCTGCGTCTTAAGCGTTATCCCAAATGTTTCGGCCGTCTTAACCAAGCCACATTACGTAATATCGCCGTCAAACCGAATTATATATGAAACAAGATTTTATTATGTTGTTGTAAATGTAGTTAGAAATTTAAAAAAGCGTTTAGTCTAAATCATTGAGTAAAAATAACAATTATTGTTACAATCTGTATACAAGCGTATTTTTAAATTTTAATTACCCGTCTGTGCAATTATGTAAACACTTAACGGAGACTAGATGTTAGTTCGACAATTGTAGAATCTCTCTCTCAAGGAATCTTATGACTACTATTAACGACAAGAAAATCATTTAATACGTACAATTAAAGATTTTGTTCCAGGGCAACTCGTTGTGTGGTTTTCGATTGGAATACACGGACTTTGCGTGTCTAATCGAACATAAAATTATTTTTGGTTGATCGGCTTTTATTTTACTACTGTGTTGTTTTCCACTTGAATTTTGTATTAAATTGTTCGATGTGCGCACTCAGTTCGAGTTGTAGATATTTTTCATTGTCAATTAACACAAATATGTATCGATGCCCGCGTTCCAGTAACCGCTTCATGATTAGCGATACGTCAAACTCATGCCAATCTCAAGTCAAAATGTATATACAAAAAGTAAGAATTAAAAAGACTGTCGAAATGGCAGTGTCGGTGATGAATTCTCTCACAGAAAGAGATATTTACGGAATAGCTTAACCGTATGTAGTCAAAGGGTCTTAACTCCTCGGACTGATTCTACTCTACACTGATTGTTTTCTTTTCATCTTCATTTTTATTCCCCACCAGAACCTTGGAGTTTCTTGATTTTCCGACCGTGATCTCATATCCCCTAAGGCGGTCGATTATCTCTCTTGTTGATTGTAAAATTTCCTTCATTCGAGTCAATTTCCCCTGACTCTCAACGACTTTCTGTGCAAGTTTTTTTTGTAGTTCCAAGTAAAGTAGAGCTTAAAATAATTCACACTTCTTTCTGATCTATCCTTTCACTTCGTTTTTAATAAAAGTGTTATCGCCTGCGAAAGCCAAATAGGAAAACCGAACACAAAAGGAACGAACGATATGAGATCAATAGACTCCCCCTCGACTAAGAAGCCTGCTCCTTTTAATTAACAAATTTTTTGTAGTAGAAATTGAACAATACTGTCAAATGCCTGAAGGTTGACAGATGCTGCTCTGCGCTGTTGCTGACGTTACTAGAGAAAGTTTGTTGAGTGAGCAATATGTTGCCCGCTTTTGCTAACTTTTCGAGCTGGGGAACGTCTTTGATTTGAAATCAGATCAGTAAAAATTTGACCTAAACGAAAGACATTTTTTTCATTTAGAGATTGGCATTAATTTAACTTGTCGCTGGCCATCTTCCAGTCACTGCAACACGAGTAAAGCTCTTCAAAAAATGGACAAAAACATAACCAAACTACCTGTCAACTGCTCCAAATGTCTTCAACTTCATTCAAGTGACAAATAAATATTAAAAAGGTGTACTTGCAATCCACTTTCAATGCACTTGTAAGTTACAACATAAAAATGTTTTTATTTTTCAATCGAAAACCACATAACCTATATTTGTTGAATTTATTATTGTTCATTTTGTATTCATGTCTCTACAGTAACAAATACTGCCAAAATGCAAATTAATATTGTGCATAATAACTACACAGATATTTTATATATTTTTTTTTATTTCAATAATTTTGTTGTAATCTTTAGTTTGTTGTTTTTTTTACTCGACTTAATACATCGTAAACAATTTTATTTAGATTTAAATTGTTTTAGGTTACACTTTGTTTTTTTTTTTTTTTCATTTGCGTAGGCTTAAGGATAACTAAAATATGCACTAAAATATACTGTAAATAGAGGAATTGTATACAAATTATGTTGAAATGAAAATTATGAAAAATGTTATAGATATAAGTGAGAAAACAAAACGCAAAAAAAGATAATGTAAAACGAAAGAGAAATATATTAATATATTCCTTCTGTATCATTTTGTTCTGGATCCGTACCATGTGTACAGACTAGTCCTTGCAGCACAGACATCCAGCACAGTGTGGAGTAAAATCCAGGTTTCCATTCCTTTCACTAAAACAGAAACAAACATTCCCCACGGTATTAATCATTTCTATGTCACTTATGTCAGCATCTGGTTCTTCCTAAATACAACCACACTGTGAAAAATAACCTGATCCAAAATAAAAACTAAAACCACAAGACTAAATCCGCACAAAGTAATGTATTTTATACTTTTAACGCTTTTCGTATTGACTGTTGTGTGTAGGAAGTTAAATAAAATATATATTTTTCTTCCAATGACTTAAGCTTAAATTTGTGTCCTTTTCTTAGCTGTAACTCAAATTTAATAAATTATACAGGTAATACGTATTTTTATTTCCTTTTTTATTGTCTTCATTATTGTTTTCATAGACTGTTGTCAACTAGAATTTAGTTTTTCCTCTTGAACCTTTTTTGTGTCATTTGAGGAATCACATTGTGTAATTGTATGATGTTGTATAGATCCACTTGTTTAGAATTAAGACGCGAATATTCAATGAAATATATTAATATATAAAACTGTGCACGCTGTTTTTTTTTATTGCAAATAACTTGGTTTTTCTTTACTGCAGTGACTTTCAGCGTAGGTATAAGTCTTATTGCCTGCTGCAACATGTCATTTATTGGATGCTTGTCATTCGCCTTTTTAAGCTAGTGTCTGAAAGAATAGTGAACTGTAATCTCACTTGTTCATACCTTTTACATCAATGGTCTAGTGTGGTGGATGCTTAAGCTAAGTGAAAATAACCTACATATTTTTTAAAATAATGAATGTTTGCATCGGTCAAATGCATATTTACAATTTGTAGATGGAAATCAAAGCTAATAAGCACGTTTAAAAATCTAGTTAGATTGGTCTGGATAAGATGTAAACTGAACGCAAAAACTAAATTGGTCGGGAACGTCACTTTTTCTACGTCAGCCACATATGCGAATGCGAACTTGGTACTGTGTCAAGAATTTCTTGACCTACCCTCCAGAAACGTCAACTGAAACAGCTGTGCATATCACCGATTTCAGCCAATAAAAATCGAAATGCATCTCGTCAGACAAGCTGTCAGACTTACTGAACTAGATACTTGAACGTCCCCATTCTACTGACGTTTCTGTCAACTGGTCGATTCAGATATACAATAACAAAACAATAACAAATCGAAATGAACAATTAGACTCAGAGTCGAATGCCAATCGACAACCGCAAGGAGTGACCTCAGTCCGATACTTCTGTAAGTGGATCAATATATCAGTTTTTGAACACCACAATCACTGCAGTTTGACAGTGCACAGAATACGTTTTAAAGGGGAGACATTGAACTTTTTCTTCATGTAGCTTCTAGCGCCATCAGCAGAAAGGGCATCCATTGCTCAGCTGCGAAGCTGGGTTTCGCTTGACGGCACATTGTCGTAGTAAAAAAATAATAAATAGTTGGCGCAACAGGTCGGTAGGAACCCTAGGCCTACCTTCTCACAACCATTCGTTTTGTGTGAGTTTTTCATTTTTGAGACGATTGCAAGGGTTACAATTTTATACCGAGTCCAAACGGCTACTTGAGAAGCTCTTTCATGGAAGTTGTACTCTCGGATGTTTGTCAGACTTTCGCGAGAAATGGCGCAGTGGCAAAAACCTCAAGATGGAATTTGTTTTTTTCGTAAATCGAACCTGGGACCCCTCGCTTAGTAGTCCAACTGACTAACCATGTAGCCACTGCGACTATAATTTGTCGTTCTATTTCACATTATACCCGTACCTTCGCGAGCGACACTAAATGGGGGGGAACAACAAAGAACGAAATAGAGGTGAAGATCACACAGTAGAATATGGTGCGATGCTGAAGTGCAGTAGTGGTCGTCCGCTCTATTTGGACATCGGCTATAGTTGCACTTTTAATTCAATTTCTCTGCACGATCGAGTGACTGCGGTATACTCTCGCGTGTTTTAAGCAGTTAGAAAATCTTACAGAAAGACGTGGAATTTGCTTACACATTGTGATTTGATTAATGGCTAGCATTTCGGATGCAGCTCATGTAAAGTGATTCCCGGAAATATGGAACATTGATGTAACTATACGCGAAAGGTCAGCTGAAGCCTGTGTAATCTCAGTGATTTATGTGACAAGTGCAATAATTTATGTCGAAAAACGTACTGCACATATTGCACTATGATGCATTGTTTCCAAAACTGAATGCCAGTGATTGAGTAAAGGTGTCTAGGCAGCGGCAGACCAACCTACGAATTTCGGAGGCGTATACGCAACATTGCATACGTTTTGTTTATTAATAAAAAAAAACTCTCCATAAGTAAAGTTTCAGGGATTTTTCGAAATGAATCATGTTATGCATACGTATTCTGTGAACATTGAACTTTGCCGGTCACGAAATTGAGCCGATTTTCAATACGGAACAAAAACAAATTTCGTCACGTAATGCTTGTTCACGAAGGACGCAATTCGAACCTACAGAACCTAGTTAAACTTATTTATGGACGCGATGACTCAGTGGTGGTGCGTTGGAGTATTAAAAGAGACGTTTCAGGTTTATCCAGCTTAAAATACAATTTAAAAAAAAACAAACTATGCAAACTAGACCTCATGGGTTCTCCTCTGCGGCACGTCTGCCTTTTGTGAACGTCTGAAGAATGTCCAAGAGTATAACTATCTTCAAAATAGATTCGCAATGTGTTGCTTAACTATTTAACGTTCTTCTTCAATTGTGTACTTTGGTTTTTTTCTCACACATGCTTAATTATGTTTTTTACACTTATAAATAAATTCAACTATTGCTATCTTATTTTCGCTTAATGCATAAACTTGTATAAAGCTAATTCTTTCTAAAAGTCATTGAGTACTATCAGAACCAGAGACACAAACAGTGTATTCCCGCAGGAAAATTTAAATTGTCAAATAAAACGAATTTTTAAGTATAAAATAATTAATCTCGGACAGCGTTTTCATTTTTAGACTGATTCTCGGAATATTTTTTACACAATGCAAGGAGGACATTTTTCCTTATTTTTTTTTTTGCGCACCTTTCGAAGAAAATTAGATTCAGTGCAAGACTTTTGAAAAATGTTCCCCTGTTGGTGATATTTCTTTTTACGAATGCCCAAGTTGCGGCTCAGATTTAAATATTATATTTCGATGCATTCAATGTAAATAATTTGGTATTTTACCAGCTACTACTAATTTTTATTTAAATAATACGCTCTTAAAGCCCTGGTCTCCCCTATCTTGAAAAGACTTACCTACGAAAAGACTTACCTAGTTGCGACATTGTAAATGTTGCGTATACGCCTCCGAAATTCGTAAGTGTGGCATCATTCAGTCCCTGCTACTAATTTTTGATTAAAAATATGCATCATTCATAATGCAATACTGGAGGCTAACCGCGTCAAATTACAACTGTCACATGAATCGCTCACATTACACGAAACAACGTATGCGTTTTTAGCTGACCTTACAACTGCAGCAATTTTGCGAGTTTCCGGGAATCACTTTACATGACCTGCATCCGAAATGCTTGCGATTAATCAAATCACAATGTGTAAGCAAATTCCACGTCTTTCTGTAAGACTTTCTAACTGCTTAAAACACGCGAGAGTATACCGCAGTCACTCGCTCGTGCAGAGAAATTGAAATAAAAGTGCAACTATAGCCGCTGTCCAAATAGAGCAGACGACCACTACTGCACTTTAGCATCGCTCCATATCCTACTGTGTGATCTTCACCTATATTTCGTTCTTTGTTTTGCTCGTTTGTTGTTCCCCGCGATTCAGTGTCGCTGTAGGCTAGGTATATTATGTGAAATACCACGACAATGTGCCGTCATGCGAAAACCAGTTTCGCACTTGAGTAATGGATGCCCTCCCTGTTCAGACGCTTGAGTTATTCCTTCCCTTTATATCTTCTCTGCAAAGATGTGAGTATGGCTATGACTGTGCTACAATGTGGCGCAAGAGGTTATTGAACACAGCTGTCTCTCGGCGGGCAAGAAGTTATTCCATGGACCTGGTGACCGACAAACAGGCTTTGTTTTGTATTCGGTCACCCACACTTTGTTTTATGACTTCCAAATTTAGCTCAATGAAAAAGCTCTGCAAAGAGCAAAGATTGCAAATCGCATGTGCCACCAGGCAAGCCATCAACAAAAGATCTTGACATCGCAATCAGGCATCGTTGTCGTTGGCGCTCAAGTTTGAGGTGAGCCCCTTATCCGTTTCACGGCTAAACTTTCTACTTTTCAATTTGTATAGCACGAACACGCCAACGACTTGTTGGTCGCGTGTGTATATAGTTGGGTGCAACTGCCATCAGATGCTGGTATCTCTCCATTGATAAATACCCACAAGTAGGTAATAGGCAGCTCAACGTCACCCAAGACCAATGATACAGCCGAAGATAGTTGTGTCTGGTGATCGGGAGGGTTTCCAATTGAAAGATTGATTCTCTTCGCGAGTTGTCGTTGTTTGATTCCTACACATTTAATTTAATTCATTTGACGAGCAACGGAGCACCCGAGTCTACTCGGTGTGGCACAAGTCGATAGTAACGAAATCGAAAGTGCTTCGTTTGTAGAAAGCTGCTGTGGGTTTATGTATATTTTTAATGGTTGTGGGTTTGTATACGTACATGTTTATCGTTTTGTGAATAAATCAAACAAAGATGGTGAGGAACCTTTTCAATAGAAATGGAGATAGATCATCTAATGACGCCGCTTGAAAGAAAATCTCGATTATGTCACGAACTGGTGAAGTCTGTATTGCAGCTGCTTTGTTGTGACCCATGAGTGAGGTAAAATATGTTTCTGGTTGGCTGGTGGTCGGGAGTGGTTTTTTGGTCTGTGAACTTATGCAACTTCCGAGGCTTAGCATTTGAATTGATCGCTGTCGGCAACGTAGTAGCAGCAAAAATAATGACACCAATTTAACTGGTGTCTTACTTAAGCATCGATTTGAAATCGTATCAACTTAAATGATGTTGTCCACAATGCATAGAGGAATGCTTTAATGTTTGATAGCTTCCGAAAAAAGCTCCGGGACCGGATGCCCTACCGGCCGAGCACTTCGAGGCAGCGGGAGATCACAAGCTAACAATTTTTCAAAAGTCTATTCAACTGCTTGCATATGCTTAAGATATTGACATCGTAGACTTATTATAAATGGACTGCTAGTAGCCAACTTCGCGTCGGTTCCAACATTAGCTCTTGGTTCAGCGGGAGACCACAAGCTAACAATTTTTCTAAAGTCTGTTCAACTGCTTGCATATGCTTAAGATATTGACATCGTAGACTTATTATAAATGGACTGCTAGTAGCCAACTTCGCGTCGGTTCCAACATTAGCTCTTGGTTCAGCGGGAGACCACAAGCTAACAATTTTTCTAAAGTCTGTTCAACTGCTTGCATATGCTTAAGATATTGACATCGTAGACTTATTATAAATGGACTGCTAGTAGCCAAATTCGCGTCGGTTCCAACATTAGCTCTTGGTTCAGAGCGGAATAAATTGGAAACATATTATATGAAGCAGAAATAAATAAGGTTTTCTGGGCTTGATTATTGTTATGAGAAAATTAAGAACAACTTTTCGGAAATATGTACATTAAAGACCAAAAAACGCTGAGAATACATTTCGTCTTAAGTTGAACAAGGAAGTAAGTTTGTTCAATAGCCCCACTGTCCTTTATCTGTAAAATTCGGAGGGAATTCCATCCAAGCCTGCAACCTTTCTATCGTTCAGATGTCTTGGAGCTTCCAGAGTTATGAATCTATCTGCCCAGAAAACTTTGTTGATTGATATATGTATTATATAAGCAAAAGTGGTACGTATTGCATAATGTTTTACTGCCGGGGGCAGTAAATGCATTGCAATACAATTTTGTATTAAAATTTTCTTGGTTCCATCTATTATTAACAATTTTGATGCGACATCTATTGTAAAACAATTTGAATTTCAAACGTTTTACTTAGCAAATCTACTAACACTCAATAGGTGTCTCTAGCATTCAATGGAGAAATCCAAGATGGTTGGCATTTTGTTACACTTTTTATTCGCGCTAGTTATGTTGGCGCAATTTTTTGTACGGAACTGACATTTCATTAACAGTCCATATATAGTAATGTCGTTTTCCATTGGGCAAAAAGAAGCGTCCGGGAGAGTCCGGAATCGAAAAAATCACTTCTGAAACCGCTCCATTGGCACAAAAAATACTCTTCTGGTGATTCTGAGAAGAGAATTTCGCTTCTCGATTTGAAGTCAGAATCCACTCAAGAAGCACACACACAAATGCCGTAGATTTTTTTTTGGCATTTCACCAATACTTTTGTGGATTCTTTCAGAAGAGTTGTTCCATTGGATTTCAGAATGAGTGGATCCCCGAGTGAAACCAAAGGAAAATGCCATAAGTCAATTGACATAACTGGAAGATCGCATCGAGCTGTCTGCGGCGCATTTGCGAGAAATTATTCAAAGACGATTGTGAAGAACTGTAAGTTGTTTTGGAAATCTATAAAGTTAAATAAGGTGCTCCTCAGTAGCAACTTAAAATAAATAGTTATGACCACTTCGGAGAGAACATCGAAAAATCGCCAGTTTCTCCAGGAAAACTTATGCTTGTTGATAAAAAAACAACAAACCACGATTGTTCAACACGACCGCTTTTGCTAATAATTACTCGTATTATTATTTCCAACTTTATAGAGTTGTTTAGTCTACAAATCCAATTAACACAGAAAGCGCACAAGTGACACATAGGTGACAGGATTTATCATTTAGTACATTTTAGTACAGATTTGAAAGCTGTTTATCATGATCAGTTTGAGAATCGCATAATGCGTGCACGTGAAGTGATGAAATAAAGAATTGGCTTCATGGAGGCAGATATCTAGGGACCGAGCTGGCTAGAGGGGCTTGTTGGTTGAGGCCGTGGTCCACCACAGACTGTAAGTAAAGTGAATATCTTTAATATCGCCAGTCAACAAAGCAGGGAGTGTACAAATTACTTTAAATTTATAAGGCCACGTTTTAATTGTGGGTTTTCATACTCAGTAGATAAGAATAAAAATACATTTCTACCAAGTTGAATTATTTATTCAACATAACCCTGTTTGTTTGAATTTTTGCTATTGATTCGCACACAATGCCTTTCGAATCCGTGTCAACAGTTCTTGTTTTCCATCTCTCGCAGCTGCTATAGAGCCTTCATTTTTGTTTAAAAACTCCTGACTTTCTTGCTGCACACACTGTGTATCATACTTATTGATTGTCAGCGATAATATATTGGCAATACACATGTATGTATGTACTTAAATGCTTTGTTGGGTGTCTGATGGACGACGACTGTGAGGCCATATTTTTGTCGGTGTTTCGTTTTCTTTTTCCTTATAGCGAACTCGCCGGCATCATTCTCGTCTTTTAACAACTTCTTGTCGTTTCATCTTGCGGCGTTTTGTTTTACTTTCGAGTATCTTTTCTGTTCTCTCTTCTGAAAGTAATGTTAAGGTCTTAAGTGGGTTCTGTGTTCTATTTGTTGGTTTTATTTATGTCTTCCGGAATGCGAGTTCTTATTACTTGCGGGAAAGCCTGCCGTAACGGAAAAGGTTCACTACGATGCGGCTTTGCTCTCTTCGCAGAGACGCTCTTGAGATCGGTTTACCATTGCGAATGGGAATGCAGTTAAATGAAACTAATTGGGTTCTTGCGGGTTTGTGTAGTACCAGCAGTTTTCGAGAGAGATCGTTGGATAGTATCGTAGGTCAAATTGAAAGTGGTCTAAAGAATAGTTTAGCTCGACGTAATTATTTTTCGTTAAGTCATTAGTAGTGTCTTAAGTATACCCATATGCTGATGAGAATTGTATTAACTAATGGCGTTTTCGATTGAAGATCCGAGAGAATTGCCCCGAAATTCAGAATTGCTCTTTTCAATGAAATTCGTTGGAGAACTTTTGTAATAGTGGGAGACACCATATGAGAGATTTGGTTTTCTGTTGCTACTTTTTTTTGTTTTCTGCAGTAATAAATATAGCCAAATCAATATATTTCAATTTAAGTTTACATTTTGCACGCATTATTTTATATTTTCGGATCACATAGCGAAAAATTATGTTTCTAATAACACAACAAACACTTCAATCTGACATTTTATTAGTGTTGGTGAGTTCAGGGCAATTCTGTAAAAATATTCCGGACACTTCTGTCGTGTTAAGAATTGACCTGGAAGTGCACTTTTTTCCAATGAAACATAGAATACATCGAAAGAGCACTTCTAGATTTGTTCTCTTCATAGAAAGTGCAATTATTTTCTTCAATCGAAAACGCCATAAATATTGCAGATTGTACAAATTTAGGCTAATTTGACAGATGTCAAATGGGTAGCATGGTTTAAGTGTTCTGGGAATGTGCTCTTTCCGAAATCTTTGACTCGGAGTAATGTGCGTTTGAAAACATCAATGTACGAAGCACGGAAGCAGTTTAGTTTCCTAATTCAACAGCTGAACGTGAGCAGAAAGGGGGAGTACGAGTACCCGTCGAATTATTTGAATTTGTGAAAGCCCACTAAATGAGTTTGAGATTCAAATCTCCAGTTTTCTTACTCATTTTGAGTTTTGTTGTCTAAAATTCGAATTCGACGCCATCTTGAAGGAAGCTTCAAAAATAGTCGTAAAAAAAACGTTATTCGAATTGAACGCCATCTAGGGGGTTTATCAATTTATTAGGCCGTACAGATTATGTTGGGGTAGTTGTCAGTCGCCATTGCATAAATGTTATGGTTCTGTAACATATGATTGATGGCAGTCATCAACTTGAGTAATCGGAGTTTTTATTTTTTATTCTTCTGCGACACAATTAATAAGCTCATTTATGAGTATGAGTGCAGCAGCTATTGGAACACAATGCATTAAAATGATCTGTCATCGAACTAATATACTTTGAGGCGACGAAATGTACCAACTGACAGTTGCTATTGCAAAATGCGACGACTATGGCTTATAGATCACACAACATAAATACAAAATAAAAACGAATGGAATTTGTTGATATTATTTAATAATATTCGCCAAATGCGAATAGGACGGCTTTTTATTTTGTTTTCTCTGTTAACCGCTACATGACTAGCGTTATGTCAAACAATACGCAATGCAATTTGATTAAAAATAAACAAATTTGGACAAACAAACAGAAGTGAAAGTGAAGTTTGTCGATAAAACTCGAAATGAAATAAAACCAAAATAGAACTATAGATTTCATTGCGTAGTTAGTTATTATTGAGCGAGAAAAAGTTTCGCTACCGATAGAGTTATAGAGTGTAGTTCATTTATGTGGAGCATAGCATAGCGTATGTGCTAGATGTCTATCGGTTGATTTGGCATCATTTCTCAATAATGAAAACTAAAAAGTAATTAATTATGTCAAATATGACAAATAAACTCCGCTTTCCCTTTTATACTTTACACACATAGATTGAAACGTGTTTCATGTAACTCGAGTTCTTTTCCAGAAATATCTGCGACATCCAACACTAGCGGACAATGGAAAGCTGGAAAGCAGCCATGGGTACTTATGCGGAATCGGTTCTAAGAAAATTTTGATAGGTTAAATGAAAAGTTTCTTAACACCCTAGACAATGACGTTTATTGCCACGCCTTCTTTTTGGGAGCGTTTTTGACCGAAATGTATTATTTTTTTTCTGACTGCTCTGCCACTTGCCATAGCTCAAATACATACTTTTTAATGAATACAAAAAAGCTTAAGTGACAATATTTCCATTTATTTGTTTCAACATTTTAAACTACCACCAGATTCCGTGCACCTACTCGATGTTCTTCGGAAATTTGGAAGTAAAGTCCTCTCTCGAAAGGTCTGAATCTAGCTATCTGTGACCTGTGAGTGTGTCCAAAAGTTCTGCCGCAAGTTATTTAAAATAATTACAACAAACTGTCAAAGTTGATGCCATAGATGTACTTGTGTGCTCATTCACTTTTACATGGAACATTATACTGCCACCTAGCAACATTGCAAATAGCTTTGTCAGTCAGCTTTCAGGTCAATTTCTTGAAATCTACCGAGAGACGTGCAATATCAGAGTTTCTTCCTCCTCTGAACTTAATAATACCTTGCTAATAGGTGATTAGGTATAATAGACTAACCTATCAGAAAGTGAACCTGGACTTGGAATCCCCTTGCAACAAATTGTGGTTAGGTTTGTTCTTATTCGAGATTCAATTCACGTGTGAAGGATTCTTATGGCAAGCAAATGGTGAATATCTAAGTTTTTTTAGTCATCCGCCGATTCACTTACACACAACAATCGCATCGGCGATGTTTGTTGCTGCCGGTATTCGAGTCACGTATAAAAGTATCACACAGAATAGTTTTGTCAGGTAAGTCACTTTGGGTGAAGTGGAAAAACCAATTTCCAAAATTAATTTCTCAGAAAATGTATCGGTACCTTATGTGGCATTCGATTGGGCTCCTCAGAGCACTGTATTGGCTCTAGGACACTATATGTTCCATTGGTGTAAAAAAGGCAATCTTTTCCGATTTCAGAGCACTTTTGCGAATTTAGATTTTTTCGCAGAGTTGCTCGATATTTACCAATACAAGTGCATTTGAATATGACAACGTTTTCGGGAAATTTTCCAACGCCAAAGAAAGGCATTGCATGGGGTTGAACTTTTATTGTTAATTATTTATGCACAAATGTTTTGAAATTTCGAGTGATTTAATTTAAAGTTGAACCATTGAATGGAAAACGCGTAGAACCGTGTCGAAGGCTACACATATTCCAATCGCACGAATATCAACATCAAAAAAGAGCAAGTGACATTTTTACGTTCGATTAGCCACACGAAATCTGAAATCTGAGGGCGAATCTAAATAACCTAATCGAATACCACATTAATGAGTTTCACATTTCTCTTGCTTTTTCACATTTGGCATAATCTGCTTCAACAGCAACAAGTGCGCCCATCTGTCTGTAAAAACTCGATATCAAGAAATACTTCGCATCTTGCCAATAAATTATCGATAAAAGGGAGCAAATCCAATTGAAACAGACAAGATTGCTCGGTATTTCAATTCGTATTGGTTATCGATTTATCGGTATCATCTTGCCGGACAGACTGTCCATCTTAAAATACGACGATACTCCTCCGATTACAACAGGTGAGAACGACGATATGTTACATTTCAGTTTGTAATCAACACATGTTGCTCCATTCAGCAAGAATATGCCCACAAAACGGAGTAAACACACAAGTATCCCCATCGCATGCAAACATAATGTATAGCCCCTTCGAAGCATACCACCACCAATAGTTTACTGACTCCATCGTATAGCAGCAGTGGAACCTCAGGTGCGCCTCTGTTGCTGTTATAGCTGCAGTCCACTTTAGTAGCCGCCGATGAACCGACCAGTTTGGTTCGGAATAGATACACCAACGGATCTATCTAGTCGATACGGTAATTCGCGTATCTGCTGGAACGCGTGCACACTTTCTATTGTCACCCGGTGGCGGCAACGGCGTACTGTGTGGTTACATTCGTTCGGACAACACGTTAGAGCATTGTTAAGACAAACGATAAATGAATTCGTCAAATCACGAAGTCTAAGTTTTGAGTGTGTTTGTGCTTTGTGAAGTTGGTGTTGACCGATTTTCACCGCAGACGTCCAAGAAGTGGAAGAAAGAAAAACAACGAAGAAGAAAAGTAAAAATTAAATTTAATCGAAACCACACGGGGATAGTTGTTGTTTTTCTGAAGTGAGTTTTACGCGAGCGCGCGCCCTCCTACTCTGTGGGACACTTTTTACTCGCGCAAAAAAAAAACAACGTATCTTTGGCTCCAAAGTGAAAATTTCTTTTCTTATTCCGTGATTGAAATTCGTGAGTGCGCTTGCAGAATGCATTAATAATTTGTGTGTATCTAAATGATTTCTGTGATCTCTGGTGCAATTGAATATTATCTCTACTCGATGTTCGTTTGTTTTTGTGGGATTTTTCGTTTGCAAATGAGGTGTTTTTTTTTTTTTTTTTTTCGAAAACCAGTTGTAGTTATGACTATTTGAATTTAGCTTCGAGTGGTGCAGAACTTGAAAGTTATGTGCAGAGTTGCGGCGAGTCCGGGGCTCTTGAGTAGCCTTGGGCGTTCAAAAAATGCGGCAGCCCCTAATTACGCAAATCATTCAGTTCTTTGTTGATGTAGTTCTGAATCGGATATCTGCTTCAAGTTGATGTACTCAAAAGGAAACGTTTTATAGCTAGTACAGTGAAATACGTACATAAAGTATGCAAGTAAAATACGTACGTCAAGTACGTACCCAAAATATTTACGTAAGATACGTACGTTAAATACGTACGTAATGTGCAGTGCGTCAGTGCTATGCGGAAACGAGTAGCTACCAATTCTTGGAGGTCACATCGCAAGGTTCAATCTTGTAGACCCGCTTATCTGATGCAAGAAGCTGAAGTTTTACTTGAGCAAAATGAGGCCTACTTCAGAATACTAGGGCGTGCTTGCGAAATCAAATTGATAAGCACATTTTTAAAAAGCCGGTGTGCAATATCAATCGCAACAATAAATAAATAGAGTGAGTAAAAACCGCATACAAAACGAATTTTTGTAGGAAGCTAGGCCTAGGATCCTATGTCGGCTTGTTTTCTTTTCAATAGTTGGCACAAACAAGTCCGTATCGGATCTTATGTTAAACCGTTCACAACCGAGTTTTGTGTGAGTTTTTATTGTTTTTATTTGTGAGATGAATCGAAGCGGCCTACTATTTTATGTCGAATTTTGATTGATTATATTGTCCAATCTTTGTCAGATGATCGCGAGAGGTACCAACATTTCGTAAAATAGCTTAAAGACAACCAAGTCATCAAAACTGAAAACTCAGGTTTTCAGAACGTTCATTTTCGTCCTCGTAGAATTCGCTTCAATTCAATTAGATTCAAAAAAATTGTGGATGCACTTACGGTCTTGTGTAAATCGGGTATGCTTTCTTGAATATATATTGTCTGAGACTAGTGCAATGAACAGTCAATATCTGTCAATCATACCAAGTTTTAAATGACCCGAACGGCTATCATAAAAGCTCCGTCAGTGCCCAAAGGCGCTGCCAGATAGATGTCACTTCACTTCTGCACATAAATTGTTTCAAACTGCAGTCCTCTGAAAATTATAGCCTTGAGGAAGCGAGTTTCAAAGCGTTTTTTTCATGCATCATATAGTTAAAGGTTTATTTTTTTTTTAAAAGTTCTCGAATTCGGCCATCAAACGTTGCAAAATCTACTTTGAAGGGCCACCGCGTCTGCCGTAAAATGTGACTGAACACAAAATTAAACAGACGCCACCAAAACAACTAATCCGCCACAGGCTGCCAACATCGACCCGTCCCAATTAAAAAAAAACCCTTTATAATAATCTTAGCTCTTAGGTCAGCGACCATTAATTGTAGATTTGATTTCGTTTCCTTAAGCTGTCAAGCAGGTTAACTTATAAGGGAGATTTAATCAAGATCATGGGTCCAGCATGTCCTTTATACAAACGAAAAGTTGCTACGAACTGGGTACCTTTAAGCAGGAAACTTGGGACTGATCTTGCGATTTAAATAAATGGTTTGTTACGGAATGTTACCCTTATGAACTTATTTTAGAAACAACTGTGAGTCTTAGAAGATGCATGCATTCCTTGGGGCAAGAGGTCCGTAGGCCTAACTCCTCACATCCATTCGTTTTGAGTGAG
Organism: Cheilosia variabilis; assembly: GCA_951230905.1. Classification (NCBI taxonomy): domain Eukaryota; kingdom Metazoa; phylum Arthropoda; class Insecta; order Diptera; family Syrphidae; genus Cheilosia; species Cheilosia variabilis. The sequence continues at coordinate 58,635,597 of OX579677.1, read as the reverse complement.
TTTTTCATTTTTTAGACGAATGGAAGTGATCTACAACTTTATGCCGAATCCAAACGGCTAATTAAGAAGCTCTTTCATGACAGTTATGTCGTTTTCCATTGGTTTCACTCGGGGATCCACTCATTCTGTAATCCAATGAAGCAAGAAAACTGCGTCTGACTGAATCCACAAAAGTATTGGTGAAATGCCAAAAATAAACTACGGTTGCTGTCAGCTGACTTGTATAAAATACATAAAATATATAAATTACACCTGCGTGAGTGCTTCTTGAGTGGATTCTGACTTCAAATCGAGAAGCGAAAGTCTCTTCTCAGAATCACCAGAAGAGAATTTTTTTCGGCCTATGGAACGGTGATTTTTTCGATTCCGGACTCTCCCGGACGCTTCTTTTTACCCAATGGAAAACGACTGGATGTTTGTCAGACTTGCGCGAGACGTGGCGCAGTGGAAAAAAACCTCAAGATGGAACTTGTTTGGTCGCCCAATTTAATCGGTAGATCTGCGACTTTGGGCGGCTTTTTGTATGTCGGGATGAGTTTGATGAGGAGGGATTAGGATTTAAGAGTTGAATGGAATATATCTCCGGCTTTGTGTTGGAAGGGAATTTGAGCTGTCTGATGGCTGTCCATTGCTTGATCATAATAAATTCGTTCGCCAGGTTAATTGACGGCTTAGAACTGATTTCGAGGCTGTGGCTGGTCCAACCATTTGGATAAAAGTTTCAGTGATTTGCCATCGAAAGACTACGGCATCTAAACTTGTGGAAATATTAATCTTTATATTGGTAAAGGTATTCTTTTCAACCAGTCTGACAGTCGGCATTACTTTCGAAATTTTAAAAATCCTTTTTTTATACTGATGCTTCAGGAAATAGCCTTCAACAACACAGTCAAGCTTTGATGGGTTCCAGTTGATTAAAGAGGTGAGGGTTAAAACAAGTCTGAGACTCTCAACATTTAAATAAATTGTTCTATTAGATATCTATTCCCTTACCCGATTCAACTCACTCATACTTAACTTGCTTTTCATCAAAGATCCATTGTGCATTCCATTCTTGCAGTGGTGTCTGCAGATAAAAATACGCTGCACACATTCGTTACAGCAATCATACATCCATGCGAACATTAACCCTTGCGAAGGAAGTTCACATATCTGGAAAACAAACAAAATCCAAACTTTTCCCCGCATCAGTTGGTAGTTGTGTCTTCAACTAACGTTTTGAGCTGACTAGCTGCGAATTATTACGATTTTTAATTTTTGATTAGCAATGATATGGGAGAAAACAAATACGAGGTGTATTCGTCCATTCAAAGCAGGTAAAACTACTTAGCAACTTTTACCAGAAAGGGAAACTGAAAGATAGCTAAATTGGATAGGTTTTCATGAATTCATTTGAATAATTTCAGTTTCGATCGTCGGCTTATACATCTATAAGCCTCGATCTTATTTACCACCTGGCACACTCTACGAATTAATTAAATCGTTGATTGATGCATTCAAAACCACTTATTTAGCCTTAAAAGTCCATAAGTTTGGCCGCTTTTGGTTTCTTCCTTTTACAGAACCGACGAGGTAGTCTTGTGCACTTTTGGACAATGTAAATGCGTTTGTTGTGTTTTCGTTTTATTTAACTGTTCAGCTTCCGTACACAAAATTATGCAAAGCTCATTTGTTCATTTGTTACGCAAGCGTGAATGAATCAGCAGCCTCGGATCTTGTTTTTTGGAATACGGCCTTGGCTTGGAGAAATATTTCCGGTCTGAGTGTCGTTTTCGCTCGACGAAAACGTAAGTGCATTTGTAGATACAGATACGATTTAAATGAATGCTTGGTCTACTTTTTGCTAAATATGAATATGACACTATAAGCGCTTTGGAGTTGATTGAGATTTGATCAACTGGCCTTCGATGGTAAATTACCACCAGTATAGGTTGGTGAATTGAGGCGGGAAAATCCCGCAGCAGTAGTTATTATGGGAAAGCGCAATTCCGGTTAAAGGAGTGGTCCCGTATGATGGTAAGCCCGCAAGTTGTCACCAACTGCGGCAGATTATGTCAATTTATAGTTCCCAGCACTGCAAGCGAATTTTATTTGTTAACAAGACTTGTTGCATGGCAGGTGCATTCTCAAACAATTGAAGTAAAAGTGGTGGGAATAATTTGAACCTTTCAAGTGTGTTGTGGTAAAAGTGTGTCTAAAAATCAGTTATGTGTTCCTATAGGATTTTAAAAAGTGCTAACAGCAGGAAATGTGTTTCCTTTCAACTTTTATTCTGCTAGTTGAAAATTTATCAAGAGATCACTGGGTCTAATTTTTGCTACCCAACCTCTGTTATTTGGTTGAATCAATTTTATAGTTTAAATTTTGCACATTTTCTTGCACGAAAGATCATATCTTTCTTCCCCTGTATATTTGTGTTGTCAGTGCATAAGACAAGTCCTCTACCAGTTTATTTTAAATTCCAAACACATGCAGTCGATTATTACCCAACTTTATTATTCCTTTCGGCTTACGGAGGTCTTTCCTGGCAGTAACATTTTTGCGTGAATTGCATTAATTTATTTATGTAAGCTTTTGTATGCAATCCGAATGACAGCTTAAGACATTTATAGAAGTGTCAGTAAGAATTTAGTGAGTAATGGTAATTTAAATGCAGTAAAGTCAGAAAAAAATGCATATTGGTCAATGTCGCTTCCAAAAACGAAGCTTGGCAATAAGTAGCTTATCCTAGCCTTCTTGGGGTCTTAAGAAACATTTCAAAGAAAGTTTCGGCAAAATCTCCCCAGTCGTTTCCACGTCAAGCATCAGTAACAGACAGCAGTTTGGCAGTAATTTCGCAGAGTCTAAAATGAATCTTCTCATTAGATAGATGAAATAAATACATAAGAACTCATCTGCCAGGGAACATTTTGCTAGTTGGGTTTCAGTAAAAATCGATTCCATTACATTGAAAAATGTTTTCAAAACGACGCCCCATAAACAAAAAGTCTCAATGAAACACATTCACTACTCGTATGTGCCACCTGGCACATTTCACAGACAATATGAATGGTGTCATCCAGGACACCTGACTGTCAATGGTATAATGTCCTCCTTTTCCAGCCCCAAGCCAAAATACTGTGCGTTAATTTTTGTCTGTTCAAAGCAGTGTTCTTATATCGTGGGATTTATCCCTTTTTGTGGGAATTTCGATGTCCGAAAAGCCTTCCGTGGGATAAAGGGATAAAGCACCAAATCGTGGGAATTTCAGAAATCTGACAAAAAACATTCAAACTATGAATTGAAATGATGAAATTCTATCAAAACACCTGTATTTCACCATGGTTATCAACACACTGAATGTCCATAAAAAAACAGCTCATGTAAATCGTCTTTTATCAAAATCTTCTAGTACCAAAAAATAATCATAGCAGTGTTACAAACTGCGGTTTTTATACTAAAGGTTAATTTAACGTGATTTTCTTTCCGTGTAATACAAAATTTACTTTAAAAAACTGGATTTTGACGCAAAAAGGTATCGTGGGATTTTAAAAGGGAAATTGAGTATGGTGAAAAGGGAAAAATGACCACGCTTCGTGGGATAAATGAACAGAGAGTTCTAACAACACTGTTCAAAGTAATAAGACATTTCCTCCGCCTCCGGACAGCTCAGACGATTGCGTGTTAAGAACACAAAATGGTATTCACCGTAAGTGTGCTAAATGAAAAGTACACCTCTGAATCAGTTCATTGATTTAACGAATTTGTTAGCAGTTGCCAATCAGTTGCAGTGAAATGTACAGAAAATGTCTTGCTATTTATATGCCAGACCATGAAGCGAACAGTGATTGGCTGATGGCTACGATAATTTGGCAGCAACATTTTATTATATCAACAAACAGCTGGCTGTACTAACCGACATCACATAAGTGCCAGTGAAAGTGATGGCAATTATTTTTTGGTGCACAATTACGATTGAACACATAACCAAAGACGAACAGTTCAAAGTGCCATACGACATGAACATTAATAAATGTACACTGCAATTGCGTAAGTTGTACGACTTAAAATGGAATCTATTATAATCTTCGTAATATTCGAATGGAAGATAGGGATGGTGGGCTTAACGTGTACATAGATTGAACAAGACTGAATTGTTGGCACGTAATGGCGGGAAAAGGTTGACGACATGCTGTTTTCATTTAGTTTTGTTTGGCAGAAGTTACAGCGTTGAAAGGTTTTGCAAAAGAAACGTGCCCGCTGAATAAGCGCGTGGTTTTATTTGAGGTGTTCGATATCGTAAACAAAACAAGTTGCATGCAAATTTTCGTTTAAGGCAAGGCAGACGCATTGGTATACGCTGGGGACTCAAAGAATTTTAATGTAAAGTCACCAAGTGAGACCGCAAATATTTGGAAAATTGCATTATGCGTGAAAATCGCAAGAAAAAACAGTCTGTTAGTACACATTTTTTGAATACACATTTCACGGATAGATGTAGCACCAAAACCGGCAGATTATAATCAACTCACGCTAGTCGGTTGTAATAATTTGACACCATGGTCCATTTTGTTTGGGCCACATCTTGCTTGAACTATTTTCAACCATGCTTTTAAGCGAAAAACATTAATCATTGCACTGTAACGATCTCTGATAACCATAGCAAGTACTGACCCTAAGCCCATAAACTACACCAAAATGTGTGTTTTTCTGCGTTAAATAATGTCTTTTGCATCTCTTGTGCATTGGTCGCACTCTAAATTTTGTGTCAAATAAATAAATAGTTGGCGCAGCTTCTCACAAACATTCGTTTTGTGTGAGTTTTTATTTTTTTAGATGAGTGGAAGGGATCTACAGCTTCATGCCGAGTCTAAACGGCTAATTGAGAAGCTCTTTCATTACAGCTATACTCTCGAATCTTTGTCAGATTTCTGCGAGAGCTGATTCAGTCAGTAGTCCAGCACACTAACCACTGAGACACTGTGCCCAAAACTTGCCAATTTTGCATATTAAAAAAGGCTGTCAAGGCAAAGCTATAACTAATTTATATTGAGGGTTACGTTTTCCATCTGTCATTGTGAAGCATTGTGAGCGACCACTCTTTTGACAGATGCAGAGAACGCTACAAAAATAATACACTCAAGCTGAAAAAAACACTGGGCCTTGCCAATAATCATTTTTAACCTCCACCTTATAGTATTTTGTAGGTTACAATATGCAAGTTTGAAGAGAAAATTTCGCCATTGTGAGTTCGAAAAACAGAAAAACTGTTTTTGATTCAAAGTGCTGCTCCGACGAAGAAGTTGTGACAGTTTGAAAGAAGTTTTTAAAAAACATGAAGTAAAATAGACAACTGAAGCACGTCCATTAACAAAAACTTTCAGAAAAATAAAATATCGTTAAATGCAAATAAAAAACAACAACCAATTTCGTTTCTGAATAACAAATATCACATATATGACATATCTGAAAAACAACGAAACACATTGCGCCGTACTAATAAGAAATTTTAGACTTGACTTCAAATTTACGGAAGCTCACAATTGCAGAATTTGTATGGGAATTATTGCCACACTGTGAGGTGTGTGTGAACTAAAAATGTTTATTGCTGAGGCGAAGAGGGAACGTTCAAGTATCTAGTTTAGTAAGTCTGACAGCTGGCTGACTTCATGTGTCACAGTTATAATTGACCTAGATCGATCACACGAACTAGTATTTTCAGTTGACGTCTATTGATCGACGAATCTACCCATCTATTACCCACCAATCTAGATTTTGCGTCAAAAGTACGTACATCTTGTCCAGACCAAACTAATCGACTTAATAAAATTGGGTTTTTGAATGCGACACTGTTTCGTTTCGTCATGTTCTTTTGTTTTGACGTATGTGTTGTGAACTGCGCCATAAGCAAGCGTTCTTTCTTTCTTAATCAAAACATTAGTTGTGTCTACTTCTTAGCTTCAAGGCACCGTAGGAAAATGATTTATGCCTTTGACTATATGCTAAGAAATATTTAAAACAGGAACTCTCACATATTCCAATTCCATTTAAATCCGTTTAAAGCTTTAGAGTTTACTCCGTACCTACATATTAAAAGTAGTAACGCCTTCAACAGAAAAGCCAAAATCATAGACAAACCATACTGAGACCTCCAACTCACAATCCTCTTGCCGCTGTCCCCTTCAATTTTTTCTCAAATTCGCCATTTCCTATCGGTGTTATGTCAATTAAGAATCCGTGTGACATGCAAAAACATACAAAAAATACAAAAATAAATGCTGCCAACCGCGGAAACCGTGGGGAAATGTGAAAGAGTTCGGGAATACCACATTTTTACATTACTGAATGCCATTGGTTAGTTATTATAAATTGTTAATAGGCGAATTATTTGATTTGTTTGGTTAGTAAAATTATCTAAATGTATGTTTTATATACTAGAAACATATTAGGACAGACATGGTTATGCATTTTCCGCTTTTGGATATCATTAACTTCGATTTCGTGTGTAGATTTTTCTTAAATAATAAAGAAAATTTGATCAAAATGTTTTTATTTTCCCTCAACCAATCTACATTGTTAATTTTTGATGAATACTTTAAGCAAATGTACACTTATTCCCAAAAAAAAATTCTATCCACATGGAACGAATAATTTCAAATTAAACGGATAAAATTCTATGAACGCTGGCAGCAACTTTGCCCAAAGCGGAAGTGGCATATGCAAGGTGCGGGTTGGTGAGCCGGTATTTTTGAAGTTACGTGACATTTTTGTCAATACGAATCTCTATGTAACAATACCAGCGCACTTAGCATTTTCCTCCCCATGAAAATATAGCTTGTAGGTAAGTAACGGGAAATCGGCCTAAAAATAGTACAATGCAATTTTGCTGGCTTCAGACCCAGTAAGGCGGGGTTTTAGCGTTAGCGAAAAAAAAAAAACCGCAAGCAACTCAAGCATGAAGTAACTCTTCAACCTGAAAAGGTTAAACAAGAAATTTATTATTTATCCGCATGACCACCGGTTCATTTGTATTGAACTTATTATTAATTTGCTCATAAAAAAATTACAGTGCCCCCAATGAAACTACCAAGAACAGCTGCTGTAAATAATTGTTCTCTTCCTCAGAAGTTATAAATAATAGACTTAGAACCATCTGTCGTATTGGATAAACAGAAAATGCGTTTGCACTAGATTTAATTATTTGCGCGAAGAAACCCCACTGCCTGAGATCCAGAAATCATACAATATCCGGGACACACGTTTTAAATATTAACGCATTCATAAGCTCGTCGATGTGTACGCAATAGTGAAACTGTCCTTCATGCCTTATGTTTTGAAATATTCTAGAAACCGCACATGTGAAATCGTTTACTACAAACAAGGAAATACAGTTCCCAGAAAGTGTGGAAAATAAAATCAATTGTCATTCAACTGGAATGTAGTGCGTGTTCAAGTAAAAAGAAAGTCCTTAACATTTTTCAATGATTGTATTGAACGAAAATTAGATCATCACCTCATCTGCAAGGATACACAACAGCAAATCGGCTAAAATGGTGGTGTTTTGTCAGAGGAGACGTCTACAATGTCTATTTCTTCTGCTGAGCGCGATTTTGGGATTTCTAACAACAGCATTGGCAAAGCCAACGATAAGTTTTAGCCTGCCGGAAAGTTTTCAAAGTTTTCAAGGCTTTCCATCGTTCACCTCGATTACACAACAAATCATTGAGAAAAGGAGTCTGCGACAAATGAAAACATACAGGTGAGAAGCTTTCGCAAAACTATGCAACACCCTCTAATTAACGACTTTCAATGTACCTATATTTCTTCGACTACAATAGTGGGAGCCGAGTGAGCAACGATTCACTGATTATGATCTATTATCATGATTCAACAATAGCAGTTGTTGAGCTGGGACCACAAAAGCTATTGCTCAACTGTGAACTCATCGAGATATAGTAAGTAGAAATTTTATTTGTGAATAATTTAAGGTTTTAACACAACAATACATGTGACTCAAATTGAACCTTTAATTAAACTATTATAATAGGAGTGTTTGTTTCTTCAAAATGCACACTTGAGCAAACCTTTTTTTGTCGTTCTCTCGTGCTTTCAGTACCTACATGAACATTATTTAGAGACGAATATTCTCTACAAGAATATAAACATACGAAAAGTAGGTACATTAAAATTAAAAAAAGGAGTCGATAACTACGGCTAAGAACTGACCACGCTTAAGATCAAAGTAAGACCAAGATCTCACACCAAAAGTAATCAATTTCAATTACGACCGCTTGATATCTATCACACCAGAAAAGGTGTCAATGACCAATCATAGTCTCGCCCAACCGAACCCAAGTACCAACATCTAAATGCAGTCTCAATTTTTTTCTGAATAAAAATGTTCTCTTGGCCCATTAACCCACATTCAAGTCAAGTCAATGCAATGAGTGCACCTTTGTTCGACAACCATCAACAGATTCTCAATTAACTTTCTGATGACGGTGATCTTACTTACGAGTACTCCGAATGATTAAAAAAAAAAAAAATCAAACGAACACGTGTTAAAAGTAAAAGTCGCACGGCTCACTTACAGTTCGGCACTTTCATTCAACACCACTGCTAACTAGATTTACAGCACCTTAAGACAATTAGAACTGTGTTGCCACCAAACTGCGACGCAATTGTTCCCAAGATCATGTAAAAAAAAAATTTGCTAAAAGAACAAGTTTTCCCGCAACAAGAGAGCCAAAGTCAGCTTTTACTTTCAGACCGCAGACCAATTTGGAAAAAAAACCAGCCTCTGTTACAGGTTCTGTGAGATTTTCCAAACAAGTTGGACTCACTATGGGTAACCTAGTCGGCGCGCGTGCGCACCGCGAATTTAAACAGCCACTGGCACTGCGACTGCGGCCAGTGCTCCAGATTTTCATCGGTGGGACAATAATATCGATCGCTTAACTGAGCAGAGCGCGTTCATTAAAACTAGACTCGATTGGTTTCTTGCGAACACAAAAGTCCATAAATTCAATGTGTCAGAGAGTAGATGCTACAGAGGGTTGGGTTTAGCTTTTCTCTTTTCGTTTTCAGATCATGATTGGCCGATTAGTATGGAAAGCGTTAATCGTGATGTCGTGGTGGAAATTCATTCGCGTATCAAGTTGCGAAACAATAATGGTGAATGCGAATAAAATATTAAGCGCATGAAGTATATCTATTGTGTGTTTGTTGTCGAGAGATTCAGATTATCATACGGACACGAGGTTGTCGACTTATCTCTGCCTGTTTCCTTTTTGCGGTTAAATTTCAAAGGTCTTATGCAGAAAACGAAAAAATGACTTTAAGCCAGCAAATTGATCGCATGCCAAGTAGGAGTTAAGGAAGAGAATGCATTTTAAACGTCATTACTGAATTGGCTATAAGTAACCCAACGGCTGGTCACAAAATAACCGAAATTAGTTAATTCAAATTAAAAAATTAAGCGGGCTTTATAATTACATGTTATTAGGCATACACGACTTTTTTTATTTTGATAAGGTCAGATTGGGTTCATTTTCTACACAAATTAGATGGGAGCTTCTTTCGGAAGGCCAGTGCGACACGATATAGATTAGTAGATCGCATGTAGGTTATCTATTCCTTGGCTTTAATCTACTTCATGGGGTTGATTCGTTTTTATTTGATGTATATAATCAACGAGCGAATCTACTAAAAAGGAAGAAGCGACTAGAAAGACAAACAAGTTAACCTTGTTGAGGTGTGTCACGCTGTGCGCTGCGAATTTGATAATTGATTCTCTAAAAATAAAACATATCTCGAAACAAGACGAAGAGGACGGCGCTAAAAACGAAAGGTGAAAGCCAATTCATTCCTTCACGCGAAAAAAGTGACGTGATAATAGCAACTTGAAATTTGGAGGTTAAGTTTAAAAAAGTAATGGCTTGACAAATCGGTATGATTTAATAGAAACGTGCACTGTCATTTTAAACTACATTTATATAGAGCAGAATTGGGTTTCGGGAAGCATCAGATGAATGGAAAGTCATTGCGCAACAAGTGTCCACCAAGAAGAAAACCAACGCCGAGTACATGCGCCAAGGAGTCTGCCTCTTATAGGTTCATATAGGAGGTCTAGAGCGGAGAGAAAATCAGCTAAAAAAAGAAAAAAATAGTGGATAGTTGGCGCAATAGGGTCATATTGCGACTATAGTCCTAGGTTTTCACAACCTCGTTTTGTGCGTGTTAATTTTTTAGACGAATGGAAAGGATCTAAAAATGTTTGCCGAGTCCAAACAACTAAATAAGAAGCTTTTTTATGACAGTTTTACTCTCGGAAAAACCTTAAAAAACCTTTACTCAGTGGGAAAAACCTTAAGATGTAATTTGCTTTTTTCCCAGATCAAAACTGGGACTCCTCGCGCTTATAGTAGTCCTGCACATTAACCCCTAAGTCACTGCGCCCACAGCTAATAACACCAAGAATCAGACACCAAGTAAAAAAATGTCACGCCCAAACCGACGCCTAACAAGTAAAAGTGTTATCATCCTTGCCTGGCCGATGCTTTGATACCCTCCACTGCATACAAGTCAATGAAAATTTTAGGCATGTGAGGAAGTAAGTAATTACATTGAACAACAGACAGAGAGACACATGGGCCTAATATTGATTTTGTATGGGAGGTACCAGAACTACTTGACCGACATAGCCTATTTTCAATACCAACCTGGCGACCATAAAAGTAAGTCCTTTCACCAAATTTCATTCGGCTCTGTCAATTCCTTTGGGCGCTATCGTGCTTTCAACAAACAGACGGACAGGCGAACATGGCTAAGTCGATTCAGAATGTGATCCTGATTCAGAATATATATACTTTATGAGGTCTCCGGTGACTCCTTCTTGGAGTAACAAATGTAATGACAAAGTGAATATACCTTCCTGTGGAGGGTATAAAAAGTATAAAAAACGATTAAGAGAACATTGTAGTTCAATCGATGCCGTTGTTGACAATTTGGATACACTTTTTCTTTGATCGATGACGACCAAGATCTTGCTGTCCGGCTGTAGTTACAACATTGACAAATCTGGTATCCGGTCAAATCGACGCTGTCTCCGATGCAAGCTTTGCTTCGATTAAAAGTGTTAAAAGACGAACGAGTCTAAAAATGTTACGTATACGCCACATGTTTCAGAAAATTTTCAAAAATTTGTAGTCAACACATTTCTTTGATCTAATTTTCCTAAAATAGGTAATTAAAAAAAAATTTGCTAACTGTATTCCAGTGATGCGATGTCTCACAAGTCATAAGGGGTGTAGAATCAAGATTCCTTGTGTTTTTTTTCTTGTCTGTCCTATAAAGTGGCCCCTGATTGAGGGAAAGCCAAGCTAAAATTGGCGCTTTTTGATTGAAAAAGGGGAAAACAAGGGAAAACGAAATCTCGTTGAAATGTAAATTGTTTAAAAATCGAAACGTATTTTGACTACGCAAGAATTTCAAAGATTGAATTGTTCATATTAAACATGAAAGAAAATAGCCCATCGAAAGTCTACGTAAGAATCTTTGTGCATCTGAATGTATTCACTTGTTTTGATATTAGGCCTGTTTTTTGAGCTTTGATCTGAGCAAAGCAAAGTAAAGTAGGATTTTGTGCACGAAATAACAAAAACTACGCTCTACTTGACGCTTCGAGACTCACAGTAGGTAGTTGTTGTAATTGTGTGCTGAAAATCTTACTTTACTTTGCTTTGCTGAGATCGAAGCTCAAAAAAATACGCTTATTATGTCTAATAGAAAAGGAAATTATTTTGTAGTATGTATATTTTTTATGGTATAAGCTTATTTTAAGCTTGTTAATAGAAACGGTTATATTTTTTAGTTTTTTCGTATGAAAACAAATGCAAATTTCACTTAGGGGAAAAAATGGTAATAGCTGAATAAAAAGAGGGGAAAACAGTCTTCAAAGTCTGGGAACACTGGTCCTATATGATGTTACGTATTCTCGACCTATAGGTAGGTGCCCCTGTTGTCTACCTTTGAGTAGGGCGTTTATCTGTACGATTGCGGTAATCTCGTGACACACTCAATAAATTTGAATGCTGTTTTCACTGTTAACATTTACATTTCTCGGGATATGATGTGTTCGAAATTACTCTACTTAATCGCAGGAAATGGGGTAGGATCCGCCATTCAAAATTATTGACGTGCAAACTTGTCTCTGAATCTATAACTTATTCTTCTGTGTTATCCTGCAAGTCATCAGTTCATGTGTACACGTCAACAAATACAAATGTACATTTTTTGTAATCAAACCCAAGTTGTATGCATTTATTTACATCTATATTTGCAGCGCAAAATTGTCAGGTCGGCTTGTATGTTATTAAACAGAAAAAATTCGTCAAAGGCACTCTGCAAGATAACAGTCATCATATATCACCAATCGAGACGTTTTAAATTCAAAAATAAATCAAACAGTAGTGCTCTAAGATACCTACCTCAATAATGTCTGATTAATAATTGCGATTTTCATTTCACAAGCGTTTCCCGTTTTTCGCGTATCGTGGTCAGTAGATTTTCAAATTACAAAAGTTGCTTATTGGCTTGCAGGTAGTAACGGTCTGTTCCATTCCATTGAATAAATTAGCACCTTGGCCGAATGCAACTGGGCATTTCGTTTCTCTTGGGCCGGTTAGTCATTCTTTGACATTGAAGTCATTTGTAAATTGTAATTGCAGCGGTCAGTGAAGTCTGAAGTCTAAAGGCCTAGAAATGTTTGCAATCATTACAGCAGTTGGTCACTCTCTGCCGATGACGCTGAAGCTAATCATCGCTATCGACAACAGGCCAAGATTATTGCTCAAGAGCCAACCCGTTGGCAGGGGTTAATTACGTGCGCATCATAATGGTTATGAAGTGGTAATTTCATAATTGTAAACGGTTTTGAGAATTGTTTTTAATTGCAATTCCTTAGATTTGATGAGAGAATAGATGCATAGATGTTTCTACAATCGAGTTGAGATCATCGAACCGACAAGAAACCTTGTTCAAGTACAATATACATAAATGTGCAAACATTCTGGTTAACAAGTTGTGCTGGCGTATCAGATTTACAATATGCGACCATCAGTTTAAAAGATGCACGACAGTCGCATTGCAACCTAAAATCATCTAGAAGAACATTTAAATAAAACGTCAAACGCAGTAGCGGTTTAGAACCCAAGCCTCTTAATCAACAAGCAGTGGAATACAAAAATCACATTTTCAAAACGAATCACCTAAAATCTATTGTGACAGGAGCTTAAGAAGTATTGACCCTATTGACAAACGAACGTTGCAAATTTACAAGCAATTAAGGAACTAAAAGGAGTACATTGGTTGGGTAGTCATACTTCTCCTTATATTGACAACCAGAGTCACAGGAATGTATCCATTTTGTATTCTGCCTCACTACGAATGCACGATTGTTGTAATAGTCACGTATATATTCTATCAAAAGCTAACTTACAATATTCCAATGGATTTAGCCTCACCCTGTTCTCTTTATTATTTCCATATGATTAATTAAGTAATCAACGTTGCGCCCATGATCGAACAACAGAAATTGCACCCACAATAGATAATATTATGATTGTTCATTCGTGCATAACAGTTCTGTAAATGATTTTCCACATCTAGTCATTAATTAAGAGAACATATTTGATTGCTACTGTCATACCAATTCTCGTGTCTATTACAGTAACGACAATGAGGGTAAAATCCTCCTCGATGACTTGTCCAGTTTGAACAGACCGCTGGAGATCAACTTTAAAGAAATGCTCAAACTAATGGGCCAATGTGAACGTGTGGACCGACTTAAGAGCCTGGCCACAAGGGGTAAGGGCAAAATGGTAGAAGCACCACCACCAACCAGCATAGCCACGAACATATTCCCCAAAAGTCCCCTTTCTATATTGAGTGGAATCATACCAGGTAAGAGGACATATTGCTATTTCGCTTTTGTAAAACTAATGATTACTTTATCACGCAAAGGTACAAAATGGTGTGGCACTGGTGACATAGCCGAGACATACCATGATCTTGGACAAGAATCTACAATGGATCGTTGCTGCAGAACACACGACCTGTGTCCGGTAAAAATTAGAGCCTACCAAATGAGATACTATCTAAATAATGACTCATTGTACACCAAGTGAGTCAAATGATTTGTGTTTTAGATCCGCATGGTAGCTTAGCCAAACTTCTATTGTTTTTCAGATCCCACTGCGTCTGTGATGATATGCTCTTCTCGTGCCTAAAGAAGACAAACACTTCAGCGTCACAACTGATGGGTTCAATCTATTTTAATTTAGTACAAGTAAGCCAAACAATAACACACTAGAACTTGTAAATTTACAATTTCATATTCTTAGGTACCTTGTGTAGCCGACGGACCCAAAGGCTATCAGTATCGCCCAGCCAAGGAAGGATTCTGAACGTATAACCAATCTCCAAAGCGAACTTCTATGAACTTGTTCAACCTTCTTCAATCTATTGTACATTGTCCATTTTACAAACAAAAAACATTTATGCTAAGTTCTCTCTTTTATATTTATTATCATTTGTTTCGAATTAACAAGCAAAATTGTAAAATAAATTTATTTACTTAAGAAACGCACACAGGTTTTGTACGGTAATAAAGATCTGTACTTGTTAAGGAAAATGTTTAACAAAACCTAGCAGGGCGAAAGGATATCCAACGTTGTTAACGTCAACTGTCGCTGTCTATTTGTTTGAACAGGTTTAGGGGCTTATTATTCACTCCGGGTTAAAGTTTACACCCGGATTTAAGTGAGTTTAATCCAAAAACTAAACTGAAGTCCGAGTTTTTTTTTAAACTTGACGGCGTTTAATTCGATTGAATTTAAACTGCACTTCTGAGATCAGTTTGAGTACGCTCGCAGGGCGCAGGAAATAAAAAAAGTAGGAAAGTAGAATAAAAATTAAAAAATAGCAAGAAGCTTAAAAATATGGAGGCAGTTTGGAGGCCACTTTCAACAACAAAAAAACAAATGCCATTTTTGTGAAATTTGACATTACGTAGGTTAAAAACAGGTTAAAATCGGTTTAAACTGCTTTAATGCCATTTAAAGCAATAATACTCGTGTTCAATATTCCTTTGAATATGAAAACCTCGTGTGCGTCTATCTAAGCGCAACGAAACAAATGTCGAAGAGAGACATTGGCTACACACACTCAAAACTGATCGGTGTATGAGCAACCGATCGGACCTCTCATCGAGGGCATTCCATCAACGGCAGCGGAAGGATACAGACGTGTCCTTGGAATCGATCGTCCACATTCAATCAACAACAGCTGAAGGATACAGACGTGTCCTGTCTATTTCGTTCTACAACTGCAGAAGGAAGCACATATAAATAAATAATAAAAACATTATTGAAGTTGTGTTGTTCCTTTTTAAAATTACAGTCCACTAAAACCAAAGCTAAATTAATCAACTCGGTTTGTGAATATTATGGATACAGATTTAGTTTGTCGGGATTAAAAGTTACGGATTAAATGGTCAGGTGTAAAATTGACTTAATTTACACTCAGAGTGAATAATATGTCCGTTAGCGTCCGAAAGTAAAGTAAAGTGGTAGAAATTATACAATTATAGTGAAACACAGCATTGCACTGGACATTGCACAATCTTCCTAACAAAACGAATATGTTGTGTTTTAGTGAAAGTTCGCCTGTTTATATAGTTATAAAATATTAGGTAGAGAACCTGTAACAAGGTTTTACGTTCGGTATACACCGTTGGCCAATAGATAACTAACTGGCAAGATAGTTCCATTATTCCGTCCGGTCGCCAAATATATTATACTCGGCTATTCGAATGCCCCCAACATAAATTAGCTAATATATTCCAATAGAACCGACGAGAGCAAGAATACCCGAGTGGCGACCTTGGTGCTTGGTTATGTCTTAATGTTGCTTACATATTCTGCAAAAGGGAGGTTCTCCCAAATTTTTTCTGGCTGTATCTGAGGCCCTACTCTCTATTTCATCCCATTCGAAACAGCTTTCCCAGTAGGTGTTCTTTAATAATTTCGGAATTCTAAAAGCAACATAATACATTTCATTCCATTTCATTCGAAATACAGAGTAGAAAAAATTGGTTTTCGAAAAATGTTACTTTCGGAACGAGATACAAAGTAGGGCCCCTGATATATTTTTGTAATTATGTTCTTCTGATTTTGTGCGTCTAGATTTGAGCGATGTTAATTCTCATAGGACTGAGAAAGTTTCGTCTGATTACAGAATATTGTTCCTGTGCCATGTAAATACAATATTTTCAAGAATCCCGTCTATCCATTCCGAAGGTATCAGGAAAAAAATATGAAGTGGACCCTCGATTTCATTAAAAGCTGAGTTTATGCAGCGTTGGGAGCTTGGGCCGCCCCGTTCGGAGAAGTATCTGCTCGAAATGGAGCAACTCACGTATTCTAGTGCTTCTCTTATACGATCTCTGCGAATTATCCCAGTAATACAACGACGTAGAGTCTCAAAAGTGAGTCAGCCTGATAGGAAAATGTAAACGCAAGTAAAGGGTGATTTTTTAGCTGGTTTGGTTTTGGCAACACTGGTTTTGACAGCTGACGTGTGTTTAGTACCTTGTGTCACTGGGCACATTCAAGAATCTAGTTATCTTAAGTCGACTAGATTGGTCTGGATGAGATGTAACATGAACGCAAAAACTAGATTGGTCGGGAACGTCACGTTTTCTACGTCAGCCACATATGAGAACTGTCAACTTAGTACTCAGTCACGAATTTCTCGACTAGATTCGTCGGCTACCCCTCCATAAACGTCAACTGAAACATCTGCTCTCACGACCGATTTCCCCCAATCAGAGTCGAGTTTCATCTAGTGAGAGAGCTGTCAGACTTACTAAACTAGATACTTGAACGTCCCCACTGTCAAACAGCTTCAGTTTGGTTTGCAATTTAACCATGGATCGTCTTACAAATGAACAACGCTTGCAAATTATTGAATTTTACTATCAAAATTCGTGCTCGGTTCGAAATGTTCATCGCGCGCTGCTTCCATTTTATGATCGGCATTCTCGACCTTCTGAGCAGTCTATTCGGAAGATTGTGACCAAATTTCGCACCAAATTTACTTTGTTGGACATTAAACCACCAACACGTTTACGTACTGTGCGTAGTGAAGAAAATATTGCGGCCGTATCAGCTAGTGTGACAGAAGACCGCGAAATGTCGATTCGGCGCCGTTCCCAGCAGTTAGGCCTTTGTTACAGCACTACGTGGAAAATTTTGCGGAAGGATTTGGGCGTAAAGCCTTTTAAGATACAGCTGGTGCAAGAACTAAAGCCAGCCGACCTACCACAACGCCGAATTTTTGGTGAATGGGCTCTTGGAAAGCTGGCCGAGGATCCGCTTTTTTATCGAAAAATTGTGTTCAGCGATGAGGCTCATTTTTGGTTGAATGGGTACGTAAATAAGCAAAATTGCCGCATTTGGAGTGAAGATCAGCCAGAAGCATTGCAACAGCTACCAATGCATCCCGAAAAAGCCACTGTTTGGTGCGGTTTATGGGCCGGCGGCATTATTGGGCCATATTTCTTCAAAGATGATGCGAATCGCAGCGTTACTGTCAATGGTGAACGCTACCGAGCGATGATAACAAACTTTTTTTTGCCCGAAATGGAAGTTCTTGACTTGCATGATATGTGGTTTCAACAAGACGGTGCCACATGCCACACAGCACGCGAAACAATGGCGCAATTGCGAGGCGAGTTTGGTGAACAGTTAATTTCACGTTTCGGGCCGGTCAATTGGCCGCCTAGATCGTGCGATTTGACACCATTAGATTATTTTTTGTGGGGGTATGCCAAGGCTAATGTGTATAGGGACAAGCCCGCTTCGATTGACGCACTGGAAGCCAACATCCATGCATTCATTCGTGAGATACCGGCCGATATGTGTGAAAGAGTATGCCAAAATTAGACTCAGCGGATGGGCTACCTGAGACGCAGCCGCGGTCAACATTTGCATGAAATTATCTTTAAACATTAAATTGCAAGGTTCAAACTATCGATTCAAATAAATATTTCATTCATTTTTTCGAATTTTTTGTGTTTTTTTTTTAAAGAAAGTTCTAAACCTCTTAAAAAATCACCCTTTACATACAACATGCGGAATTTTATTTTTGGAGATGTTTCTGTATATTTTTATTGATTGCCATTTTTAAATTTTTCTCTCTCTCTCTGAACATCGTGTTTTCAATACAAACTGGAATATAAATTGTATACAAGTTCCATACTACATATTTGCATAATATTAATTTAAATAAAAACATATTGGTTTAGTAATTCCCTTTTGTTTGGACATTATTTCATTACCCATCCCAGTGTAAATAAACATCTTTCAGTTAAGATTAACTACGAGTACTTTAAACAAAATCATATTAACAAACCAAAGTTAAAACGAAAAAAACGAGATTAAGTAACGACTAGGTACAAAATGATTACCATTCTTAAAAGATACTTGCAACATTTGGCCCGGGCTGCGAAGAGTTCGTTGGAACTGGTTGCACCGGGCGATCAATATCTTGGTAGCTCCTCTGTTGGCTTGTGGGAAAAACCGATCCCGTTTGGAGGGCAGCACCACCACGATGTGTATACTCTTTGTACAACAGGATTGCCGATAAGGGACGTATTATCAGATTGATAATTGTAAATGCTAGCGCCCATCCATCTAAAAAGAAGAGATTTATATTTATACCAAAGGGAAACTGTGTGACATTTATTTGATGTGAAATGCGATAAAGAAAACTCACTCATCGAATTGATATATACTATGATGGATATTATGTCAAAGATGATACTACAAGCATCTATCACGAGAGCCTAGAAAAAAAAAGAAATATACAAATGCATTGATGTGATGAATTAGGTAAATGAAGACGGGAACTTATTGTTATTTTGCTGCGAGCTACACAATCATGTCATTTATCGATTTGGAATAAAAACAACTGCATTAGGCGTTTTTTTTTTTAGGTACAAACGGGTAGATGGGAGTAAAGAGCAGGCCTTGTGACTGAAGCTAATGTGAATGTTTCATTATGCGACGGAGATAACCCTTCACTAGAACCAACGTCAAATGACCTCTTAAAATAAATCCCAACTTCTTGCGGATAAACCGATATGGAAAAAACAAAAGAACGGTCTCGCTTATATGAATTGCATCATAGAATGGCGTGGTTAAGTAATTGGAACACAGGTATTGGACGATAATTCAGCTTCGTGGTAGGTCATCGCGTGTTGGCCCGCCATATTGTGTAACAAATAGTAAATTACTTGAAAATAAAGGCACGCGTAGTCCTAAATAGGAGATTATATCCAGCATTGTTACACCTTTGTTTCACTCCAAATCCTATTTCATCGTTCGTTTCTTTTGCAACCCACAGTTTGGGTTACGTAAAATACATCTGCAACCTAAATTTGACACCACGTTGACTGGAGCGAAGAAATCATGCAGGACTGCCACGAAAGTCCACTGTTACACAGTTCAAAAGCTAAACAAAGCAAATTTCATTGTGCTTAGCCAGCACGCAGAAGGATCACAAAATGAGCAGATGTCGAGGTGGTACTGATTCATATTCTTGAATAAAAAACGTATTTTTTAAGGATAGCTATCAAAAGGAACATTTTGGCGGCTATGATTAATCACGTAATATCCGAAGAAAGCATTCCGACAGTACAAGATTATGGTTGTTGATAATGTGATTACTAGGTGAGAAACCGAAAGCATGCAAGTGACTAATAAAGTACATAAATTATTAGTCACTATCTGAATATTGGTCTACCGCAAGTTGATTTATTACGATTAAGATTGCAATATTCCATTGATAAATAAAAACAGCCAGAAAAGCATAACCAATTGAAGTTATCTAAAATGAATCACGAAAGAATAAATACGATGAAGTTGAGAAGCTATAAACAGGAAAGTATAGAATTCTAATTGAGTTTGCATTTTATAAAGGATCTTTCTTTAAGGACAACTTCTTTTTCTAAATAAAATGCAAATGACCTACTTGAGATATCTCAAAAAGAATGTATTGGTTTCAATTACTATGAAAAAATTTATGAATGGAATTCGACTTCGTTCATATGTCCACCACGGGAATTGATGCAGCGGTCGATATTCGGCAGCACAATTCGACCGATACGGAACGTTTTCTCGTTCAATATTGGCTCTGCGCTTCCTAAAGATGATTTTGCGATGAAATTTGGCGTTAACGCTTTCAAAGTTGCGACCACCGACTCGGAATTTCGGTAGTAAATTGTAATTATTTGTAAACGTAGTTCCTTCGTGGACTTTACGATGATGAAAAAATTTTGATTTTACTGAATATTTTGACATTGTTCGACACAGTTCGATAATCGGGTTAAGGGTGAGTTCACACTGAAAGTTTGATCAAAGAAGACCGCACCTGTTTCTTGTTGAAGGGGGAAAAATAGGGCTCCTTGCAATTTTACAGGTAGACTTATTAGGGAAAACAATTATTACACTAAGTATTATATTTTTTAACCCTTCAACAAGTACCAGATTTGGCAGCACTATAATGTTTGGGTATAGTTTAAGCTGGAACAGAATTGATTTCATTAAATTTTTGTCGCTCACTTTTCCTATTTTTGCTTGAGTGTGTTGGCAAAATGACATAAGAATTGACAAATTAAGCAGAGTTACAAAACAGCTAACTTAACTGGTACGATTCGTCAAATGTATATGTTTGACACGGTAATCGTCTTTGACAACCGCATTTATAGATAAAATTCTAAGTCGGATGATTGATGAGTTACCAGTCACTTTTCTGGAAACTGTGAAAATTCGACTGTTCCCGGGGAAAAAAAATCGACTGCTATTATTCAATATTATCGAATACTTTTGGCACTTAAAAAAAGGAAAAGTTGTGGCAGCCAAAAATTGATTGCAACAATAGGCCTTTTTTATTATGCCCACATGATCTATATAGATGCTTGATTTCCATGATTTACAACAACAGTTGGATCTTGTACTATTGTTGTAAACCGTGGAAATCATTGATCTATATAGGTAGATCATGTGGGTAAAATAAAAAAGGCCTAATGTTGATTGAACAAAGTGAACTAACAGCAATTCCATTTCCAATGTCTGTGACATTACTGACTTCACACGAATTACATGATCAATCCACCACCGCCTTCTCTCGGTGAATCCGCTCCTCTTCGATTTTGATTGGATTTAAGGGGATACATTGCTCCATATAATTAATACCTCCTATCGTTGGCCAGTGGTAAACATGCAGACCCACATTTATTTAACCTATGCATAATTAACTGATTTTTCGTCAGGTAGACCATTCAATGGAAGTGTTTCGTTGCTTAATATTGGGCGTTCTAAGTATTTTCTTTGTCAAGAGTGGCTATTCAACATACACGTGTTGTCACTCCTATAGCGACCGCTAGGGTTTCTATTTTATTTTTCAAACGCCAATGAGTTAGGTTAGGTTGGGTAAAAAGGGGTATGAGATTGTGAGGTCCCCGTTTAAATTGGCAACAAGGTCAGCACACACAAGCAAAGCAAACGCGTTGTGTATACATGACTCACTCGCGCTGATAGCAATAATGAACCTAATGATTGGAACGCTGCGAGCAATTGTATGAGTTTTGCATTCTGATGGAAGAGTTTAACCAAGAGCCAAACAAGCGCATGAATAACTAATTTATCAAATGATGCCTCAAATAAGGTAAAAAGAAGTGCGATAAGTACCAACAGCATTATGGACTTTGTTTGTGCATTGAAACAGTCGGACAGTTGCATGCCCAGTTCTCTGTTTTCTTTAATTATTTTCAACAAAGAAAGCAAAAAACTGGCTCACCCTGCATTCAACTTGAAAAGATCAATATTTCACAAGGCGCCTTCGCCCCACACCCGGAGTTTTCGTTTAAGGGTAGAAGTGAAAATTTAAATATTACTTTCGATAAGAGAATGTAGGTAGCGCCAACTAACGACTTGACATTGGCCCGTGTGCGCTGTTGCCATTGTTGCTGTTGGACTTCCTTGGAGTGTGGTTAAAACGATACTTCGTCCACTATAATTAAAAGGCCGTGCGTGAGGCAAACGAGCGTTAAGAGTCCTGGACTCTGCAATTCATCACGTTGACTACTTTCCACACTCAGATTTGTTTGTTTTTTTGTTTGTTTTATTGCTATTTTCCGTTCAAAGGCAGTCAAATGGAAATGTTTTTTTTTTCATGTCCAGAAACAAGAACGGAAACTGAATATGTGGTGGTTCACAAGCAGAAAAAAAGTAATAATCCATTAACTTGGGGGTAATGGGCTTTAATGGCGTTGTGTGCATGCTGGAACACACATACTAATACTGAAGTTCGACGAACTATGCGAAACCCTTTTGAACTGCATAGTGGGGGTGGATTATTAAAGGTCACATGACCATGGATTTCAGACCACGAAACATTTGTATTCCCTTCTCAAATGCTTCGCCAGTCAACATTTTGAGCCTTTTGCCAGTGGTAAAGTTACATTCGCAAGACATGATTCATTTACAGATCTGGTTCGTTTCTGCAGCACAAGTTCAGTGTGGGGCATACCACTAATGTTAGACATTTTGCATTAACTCATACGTACTACCTGGGGCCTAGGAGTCCTGCTTCAAAATAAGGATACTGTGTCCAGTCCTAATGACACATGTCGATAATAAACGAAGAAATGGACAAGTCATCAAAAAGCGTATGATGGTATTGCGTCCATCTTATCCATTTTATGCATTTTTACTCGATGTGTCAAAGGCATAATGACTGTGCACATGGTTGTAGTTATCTTGAAGGCCATTTCATACAGATTTCATCGAGCGGGTAATATACTCAACTAATATTACTCATCTGCACTGCACTTGACCATAATCTAAAACTTCACGACTACGCGCTTCTTTTTCTTTCTCTCTTGCAGACAAAAAATTTGAAAAAGCTGAGATTTTTCCAAATGTTCTTGAAATCAAATTGATCTTTTCCATACCCCTTTGTAGGGCAGACAGACCGATTACCAATCATCATACGTTTAGTTGAAAGTCAAAATAAATGGTTGTGCATAATATTCCACGCATTGTCGCCTTACGAAGGGATCAACTTATTATTAATCTTAAATAAAAGGACTTGTCGTTACCGTCGAGAACACACGTAAGGTAGGCAACATGCAAGGTGACAAAACAATAACCCCCATATCGACCTTGTTTTTATACCGCCTATAAACGCGTAAAGTTGTCTGTTTCTAAGCTAAAAATGAAATTGTATCATGCGGGGATGACCAAATTTATACATATTTTATATCGGAGAAATGACTACACCGCAAATTCTACTCGGTTACTTGATTGTATTCCGCAAGCGATATGAAATTCGATTCCACCACGGAATGTATAGATTGCACGTCACGCACAGCCCTATTTATACAAGAAATGGGGGTAGGTTTCGCCCCATTGTGCATGAATTAAGCAACATTACACAAAGCACTGCTATATGAGAAAAACACTCTAGATAAAAATTAATTCCACTTGTCTGATAACAAGGAAAAAGAGAGACCGCCAGACTGGGACAACGGCAGCTAATTGCCACTAAATGCAATAGATACATGCGAAAAGTTCAACGCCCATTCCTATGTCTTATCTTTGTCAAAAAGATACATTTTTCGAAAGCTATTTTAGTTTGCAGTTTAGTTACTCACCGCTTGTATCGGTTCAACCGAGTCCTTACTGTGTATTGTCCAGAACAGCGAGATTATGAAGAGTAAGTTGTAGAATACGTATGCGCCATTGCCCCACGTACCAAGCATCGCATTCGAAAGGAATATGAAATGCACAAATCCCACCAGCTGCGAAAGGATTAAAAAGGTTAAATTAATCCAGATTCTCCTGAAATTATGTAATTGTAGCATTAAAACGTACCTTAACTCGGACGAATGGAGAAGTCATCATTTCGTTGAGGTCTGTCATCTTGGATTGATGTAAAAGTTGATTCGATTTTGTGGAAATTCCTTATTATTTGTCGACGAGACTAGTGTTTTGCACTGGTGTCTGGTGCTGGTTGTATTGTAGCGTTGCCCGTAGCAGATATAAAATTCTAGCGCACTCGAAAGTCACGATTCTTGTTCTTGTTAATTCGGTTGAAGCACTTGTTGGTCTTCCTGCGATACCACCTCTATGAATACAGAAATGGCGTAATCAGAGAAAAAACAGCCAGAAAAAACAAGGAAAATGAAGTAAGAGGGAGTGTGTTAATTTGACAGTCTCGTTTTGTCGGTTTTGTCTTTGCACATTTCTTCGTGTTAGTGGTGTGTTTGGATTTAACAGCAGGTATGGCAAAGAGGTTTGTGTTGAATTTATAAATAATATAAATATTTTATTTATTTTTCAGGTATGCAAGCTTTTGCCATAAAGAGCTGTAAGCCAGTAACCAGCAGTGTGTTCGGTATCGCAACTATGGTTACTAAGCTTAAGTGAGCTACGGCGAAATCATTCATCTAATAAAACCCTTCTCTGAGTAGTAAAACTTGCAAAAATGGCGAAATATTGTGGAGCTGCTAATATTGATTGTAAGAAGGATTTCTCTTCTTTTTTTTTCAAATATAAAATTCTGGAGAGTTCACTTTTAATTTACAAACCTTCTGCACCGCTCTCAGGCTTATTTTTATATATTTTTTTCCAATCAACCCATAGTTTACTATTACTTTTTTTTCATTTTGACATTATTTAACATTTGAGCGCCTTCAGTCAGCTCTTTGGTGAAGGTAGGATTTTTAGGTTTTTCTTTTATTTTAGATTTGACATTTTCTAGTAAAATTTCTAATCACTTGAAAATTCAAAAGAGAAACTAGAATAAATCTACTAGGTATGTATGTAGAGCACAAACAATCTGTACCGATATTTTGTTTTGTTTAACTCATACAAAATTAAGTATTCGTACAAGCACCCTGTTTGGTCAAATGGAACAAGTTTCGTGCATTTTCTTGCTTCGTCAAAAGTAATCGTAATGTAACGTGGAGTTTGATAACGATGGAATTAAATGTCAGATGTTCTTCTCTTTAACTTGTTGAACTTCGAGAGAAGACTTTCTGTTTTTAACATCCTTATCAATATTTTGCCATGACAAGTTCCTTACAAAATAAATCAGATATCATCAAAATTACACAATCCATGCTGGACAATTTAGACTACGATCCAGGCACTGAGAAGGTAAATATACAATTAGAATCGATTTCTTATCAGCGTAAAATCTGTAAATCCAGTGTGTTCTAATAGATGACACCGCAGATCAATGGAACAGAGCCCCTAGCTTTATTCGTGTTCCATCAATCCGACTTAGATGCATCAGCATATTACCTGTCCAAATCACTGGAACACCCATTAAATCCCGGCGGTATAAAATGTGCTTTCGTTCAAGAGTCATGTGCAGAGAAATTCAGTGGTATTATAAAAGCTAAACTAAAACCCTACTCCGACGAAGCACTAAAGAGCCCAACCATTTTGAACGCTCTAAACAAGTCCTCAGAAGTCATCTCAAAATTGAATGCTAAAACTATTCGTCCGGATACAAAGGAGACCCACGCAGCAACAATTGTATATGACATTCCACAGGAGCATTTTACAGCTGATGGTCCCTCACCTGTGGTAACCTTGTATACTTTCCGTACTGCAAAAGAAGCAATTGCCCTGAGTAAAAAGGAGAATGTCCTTAAAAGCGCATCTATTTGGTGTGAGAACCATGCCCTGGCCTATGAAGTTATTTCCGCAACCGCACTGAAGAACTACTATTTGAATTGTTGCAATGTAGCTTGGACACCCATACAAGCGCATATTGCCAAACAGCAACCATTTGCGGTCATAGATAACTCTTATCACTACGAAACTTTGGTGTCATCAGGCGTTCAGAAAAACGTAGTTTTCCCTTTCGGTACTAGTTTTGCCAACTAAACTAAACTACGTGAGTCTTGCATTTAAAATCAAGTTACTAGTTTTATATATTTTGTAATGTTTATCGCACTGCCGAAGTACAATAAAATTGATTTTCACTCTTAAATACATTTTTAAATTAACATGACTGTTGCTATAAACAAATAATGTTGTTAGTGTACAGAATGGTTGAGGCAATGGCAACCGTTTAAAGACATGAAGTCCGTACCTACATTCGAGCTATGGATTGCGGACAGTATCACAACTGAGCTAAATCCGAGCTTTGCGGAAATATTTAAACTTTTGTGATCATTTAAAATTGTAAAAATTAAGCTGTATTTGAATTCCTGCTCGAGACTAGGGACTGGGCAATATAAAATTACATTAAACAGTCCCTAACCTAACCTCAATGCGGTGTATCCTAGGATTGCTCCTATAAAATATTTTGTATGGCATATGATCCATTTTGATATAGGTATTACTGAGATTCTAAAGTATTAATTAAAGTCGAACATAAGAATAAAACAGAAATACTTGCACTGAGCATAAAGAGAAAGTTGAACCCGCATTGTTTCACAGAACAGAATCTTCTGACTTTAACAGGGTTGGGACTTTAAAAGGATTGTGATAAAGGACAAAAAGGAACCGGACTTCTTCATTATTGTGACAATAAACGAATTGCTGTTAAGCGATGTGTCACTATCCGGGTTCTGTATGAACACAGCTTCCCACCAGTTGACTCTGCGTTTCTCATTGCAGTGATTTAGATACGGCTTCAAAGCTAGCTTCCATGACATATCGTGTGTGGATGTGTTAAGGCTTTCTCAAAATTTTATTCGCGAGAGGCGCAGCAGTGAAAAAAAAAAACCTATAAGTCTAATTTGTGGTTTTCCGTTTGTTGGACCTGAAAACCAAAGCTCAATAGTTCAGCATTCTAACCACTGGCACAGCACATATGTAACAAAATCCCAACATGAAACAAATATCTCTGTAACGACTTCGGTTCAAACCGATACAAAAACGTAAACGTAACGCTTCCTATTTTATCTTTTCCTAGTGTTTTGCTTTTACGTTTGCCGCGTTTACCTTCTACTATCCCGTAAGCACACACAAGACACAACAAACACAAAAAAAAGGTAGAAACTTGCCAAATAGCAAAATCAAAAACCCCCCAACCATGACGAATGGCAGCAGCTGATTCTGACAGTTTACTGTTTTTCTTCCAACATTCTACACAATACTCCAATAGATAAACCAGGTACCCTCTGTGTAGTAACAGAGTTAATTTGCATCGAAAATAGATACAGAAAGAAAAGGAAAAAACACCATTATAACACTATAATTGTGATTAAATAAAATTGTTTTGTTTAAATCGAAGAGTTCCTAGCGCCAGACCAACGGGAGCGATAACTATTTAGAAAAACATCCTACCATGACATAAGCAGATATCTTTGGGTAGATACATCACAAAAAATCAACTACGTGTCTTGGAGAGTTCCTGCTTGCTTTTTTCTTTAACTGACGCATAAAAGCAGATTGATATCAGTACGGTTGAACTGATCCCATTTGATGGGTTTGGACATTTAAAAAAGTAGGTGCTACTAAGCTAAGTCTGCAAATATGACCGACAGCGGAAGTGAGGTGGAGATTTACGATCCAACAGCGGGTAATAGTGGTGAAACCTACGAGGGAACTATGACTGACGACAGCTTCGATGATACGCCTCTCATTCATGGGCATGTTGGTAAGTGTAGCATATGGTTTCAGCTAAGCAAATATTTGGAAGGAATGAAAATGAGTATAAAATACGGCTTTAACGCAATTTTTCAGTCGCAATTTGTTTCGATAAGAGATAAAAATTGATGGATAACTTTGCATGAATCATTGACAAATCATTGTTTCGGCTCTGGCTTGAATCACACAGTAAATGTTGGGTAGGCGGTTGGATGTTGTTGCGCTAACAGTTCTAACCCAACAGTTTGACAAATACCTTCAAACATGCGATAGCTTTATGTATTTCAACGGTCCTTTTTCAAAGCGTGTCTTTGGAGCGATTTGTGTAACATCCTTCTTCGTCACTCATTTGGGTGGTGCAAGCGTGCAACAGTCAGCCAACTAGGTAACAACTAACTACTTTGGGCTGTACTTCCTTCATTTTTTGCAGTTTATGGCCAAGACAGACGCCTCGTATTTAAATTGGTATTTCGGTTTCAAATGCGATGCAGAATTTTTAGAGAATTGCTCGACTTGTATATGTTAGATGTAGCCCATAAGAGATATTTTTGGCGACAATCGTTTTTGGTTACTGCTCTCGTCTTCCGACAATTTTCCCTTCCTAACAAATATCGCATTTGATAAGCACTATTGTGCTTGCACATCATTTTGCCAAATACGTGTGCATATAACTAAAATCGTTTTGTTTTTATTATGCGTCTGGTTGCTTACGATACCAGTTCAAAAAGCGACGTTGTTTGCAAAATTTATCAAATTCAAGCCTTCAGTTATCAACCTACAATAATATTGTGTACGTTGTCGAGGACTTTTACACTCGATTGGGAATTATCGCCTCATTTTGGTCAGACGGAAATACGACGCAAGTTATCTGAAACTGTGCAATGTGTCACTTGTGTTGTTTCTCTGCTATCTAAACCACAATTAAATTTGAGCTAATTATTCATATCGAATAGGAAAATATGCTCGCAAATCTTGTTGAACTTGAAAATCGTTGGCACACTTAAAGTTCTGTTCAGTGACGGAATGGCTGTTGTTTACAGAGAATTAACGACCGAAATCCCAGCTGAAGGTTTTCAAACTCAAATTTCTTAATCCGCACCAATTAAGCTTATTTTTCTATCCTTGCAGAAGATGGCGACTTCCCAAAGGCGCGACACATTTTCGGTTTCATGGGCTTCCTTGGATTCGCGGTGGTGTACGCGATGCGCGTTAATCTGTCCGTTGCGATCGTTGCGATGGTTAATCAAACTGCTATACCCCATACAAACATCACAGTGAAGGACGACACCTGTCCGGTGAATTCGTGGAGCAATCAGACGAAGCCCGCGCTTGAGGGTGAATTCGTGTGGGACGAAGCAACCCAAGGCATTGTCCTGGGCTCATTCTTCTACGGATACATATTGACACAAGTTCCTGGTGGCCGAATGGCAGAGATAATTGGAGGAAAACGGATCTACGGTGTAGGCGTCCTCATAACGGCTGTATTTACTTTGCTGACACCATTCGCCGCGCGATGGAACTTGCCAGCACTGGTGATTGTTCGAATTCTTGAGGGAATGGGCGAGGGGGTAACCTACCCAGCAATGCACGCAATGTTGGCACATTGGATCCCGCCGGTGGAAAGGAATAAATTCGCAGCCATCGTGTATGCTGGCTCTAACATCGGAACAGTGTTGTCACTCCCCCTAGCCGGATGGTTGTGCTCGTTGGAGTTCCTAGGCGGCTGGCCGCTGGCATTCTACATTTTTGGAATAATTGGTATGATATGGTTTTGCTTCTGGATGTGGTTGGTGTACGATAAGCCGAGCACCCATCCGCGGATCTCTTATAAAGAGCGCAACTACATCGAACGAGCTGTAATGTCGCGACGCAATGGAGAAGTGCTTGCTGATGACGGGCAGGGCGACGATGACATTCCCTGGAGGTCAATTCTGACCTCGATTCCCCTGTGGGCCATTTTGATCACGCAATGCGGACAGGGTTGGGCATTTTACACCCAACTGACCGAGTTGCCAACCTACATGGACCAAATTCTCCACTTTGACATTGAATCGAATGCACGTCTAAACGCGATTCCATACCTCACTGCTTGGATTGTGGGCATCCTTTGTTCGACGATGGCTGATTGGATGCTAAAGAAGAACTACATCTCGGTGCTGAATTCCTACAAATTCTGGAACTCTGTCGCGTCTATAGTGCCGTCAATTGGACTGATTGGCGTTGCCTATGTCGGCTGCAATTGGGTCTGGGTAATGTTTATGCTCGCTGTTGTCGGTGCGTTCCAAGGAGCCGTATACGCCGGCAATCAAATGAATCACATAAATCTGAGTCCAAAGTATGCGGGCACAATGTATGGACTGACAAATTCAGCGGCTAATATTTGTGGATTCTTGGCACCCTATGTCATCGGGTTGATTATAAACGGCAACGAGACGCTGGCGCAATGGAGACTGGTATTCTATCTGGCGGCGGCCCTAAACATTGGCGGAAATTTTGTTTATTTGCTATTCGCTAGCACTGAGGAGGAGGCCTGGTCACTGAATCGGAGAAGACGGATACGGGCCGACTGAGAATTAGCGTTGTCTTCCATTTTGACGTAAGATATATTTTCATGCAACTGTTTTTGTTGCTCTCTAGTTTGTAGAATTTAGAATTGCAATTGAATATGTGATAGTCCCCATTCCAGTATTGAATGTGTGGTTCAGGTGATAGAGAGAAATAGTGGAAGAATACAAGAGATTCTTGCATAAGGAGTTTTGATTTTTAATTCGCAAAGATGTGAGGAGGTGGCGCCATAGTGTGACATAATTCGATCTTCCTATTGCGATATGAGTTACAAGATTCGTTGGTTCTTTTTTTTTTTAGATCTATCCGTTCCTCGACATATTCCAAAACCGTATTGATACTTCAATTTTACAACAGTTCTGCTCTAATTTTATGTACCAGATCATGTTACCCTGTTTTATAAGCAGCTTCACTGCTGCGATTATTTCCGGGTGGAGCTTAAAAATGCATTTTCAATACTTACAGTTCGATCCAGAATGCTCAGGAACTCAGATTTGCATTTTATATAATATCAGCACGGTCTGTTTCTTTATAACCTCAACAAGCAACTATCGGCAACAGGTTTGTTAATAGTAACATATTTAGCGAAACACGTAACCCTACCTCACAATCGTTCTTCAAATTGCTTGTCAGAATTCTTCTGTCTATTTCCATACGACTGCTTTAAGACTGACTGAACGTAACTCAGTGGTTTTCTCGAAGCCGAAGCCGAAGGAATCACCTATGTGCTGTAGACACTGGTCGCCTCACTCACATAGTCTTTCGAAGATTGCAATCCTGCAAAATTTATCTTTTATTTGTAATTAATCATGCTCAGAACGAATACAGTATAACAAAAAATAAACCAGACATCACGTTGTGTACTTATGAAACTGTTTATGCTTTAAGTTTAAGAACATTTCTAACCAATAAAGTATATATTTTGTAAAAGCGGAAATAAGTGTTTTTGTGTTTGGCTTTCAGCTACATTAGGCCCTTAAGTAGTCCATTACGAAGGGTTTATCATCGGGACCATATGGCGTCAGAGGGACATCATAAGGCATAGGAAATGCCGGCACTCCGTTCCTGCTCTTTTGCATTGGAAATGTCTCCTCGCCCGTCTTAAAAATAAATAGTTTAAAAAGTTTTCCAGCGATCCAACGATCGATCAACTTACCAAAAACTTGGGTAGAAATAAAACACCCGCTTCGTAGTTGGCCACACGAAGGCAGGGCTCAATTTTGGAATTCTTATTGAATGCTCCCCATGCTGCTTTGGAGAGATTGGCCGACGTTAGAACAAACCAATAGATTCCCTCGTCAGACCAGCGAGTGTAGGATTTGATGTGTGGCATTGCCTGAGACCTGTGACGTGACTTTGACTTCCATTGATGTAGATGCTCTTTGAGCCACGGCTGTTTGTCGTCCACATTCTTGCCGTAGGGCAGACAACCTCCGCCGAGAAGATCGTCGTGGCTGTTTTTCACATTGCCATAGCTGGGGTAGATCATTTTGAAAGCAGGTATCCTGCGCAAGCCGAGGGGCTTTCCATCTTTACGGAGGTTGTTGACAAAATCATTTTGTATCCACGACTGTACGTTGGGCCCCAGGCTGCCGATGGAAGAACTTTGACAGACCACCGGACAATTTTCATCAATTGGCGCGGCATGTTTGGAGAGCAATTGTCCAAGACGTGCATGGCCCCATGGATGTCCACGTTTACCTTCACGATGGCCGCCCGGCACTGATGCCACTAGAAACACACTGCGAACGCGTGAGAGCAAAGAGATACGATAGAACAAAAAAATACAATACAAGCTAATGAAGCACGCAATCGGTAGGCGATCTGTGAATTTCTTGAAAAGCAACGAGTCTTCGCTTTCAACTTACTTGACATCACTGAAATCGGTTTTCCTTATTCTGGCCAACCATGGCTGCAGCTTTGGTAGCTTGTACTCAACCAGGTAAAGCATTAAGTCCGTTCGAAAACCAGTTGGGCTTTCCCCAACAGCAGTGTCTGCGCCCTCTGGCAACGCAGACAGCTTAGGACTCATCCAAAGGCCTTGTGTGCGATTATGCCAATCGTCCTCATACAGATTAGCTGTCGAAATAACGACACGCATCGAACCGTCTGTGTAGCCGAGCAGCATCATTTTTGTGTGTGATGTGGCAAACGGTGTCGGCATGTTTACTTTAATGGCCGTTACTTGGGGCTTATGCTGTGAAATAGTCTTGATTTCGGCACTCTCGTCTCCATAAAGAACTATCAATGGCTTATCGCTGTAAAAAAAAAAATACAACTACCACGTCCAAGGTAGATTGCTCGAACTTACAGTATTCCAGCAAAGTAATAGTGACCCAGCAACCAGCCAATGTCAACCATGAAATTGATTTGCATTGTCATTTCGATTTCGCCAAGGCTTTGATCCAATATTTCTGTAGAGAATGGTTCTAATATCTATGACCATATAACTTGTTGCACTTACCTTGCAAAGTAATTGAAAGAGGTTCATTATGCGTAGGCTTCGAATCTGTAATAGCAGTAAGGAACATATTATATGGTGCGGCTTTCTTAAGCTTTTCAGCAGCTTGACCCTTTGGCAGAACAACGGGAATATAGTCCTTAATGTTCTTGTTAATTTTGGGTTTCTTGGATAGTATTGATCCATCAGTGACTGAGGTAGATGCAGCAGCTTTTGAAGTACCAGCAACAGGTTCCGGACTACGAGATCTGCATGCCTTGGCATCATTCTTTAATTTCGCCAAATCGAATTTTGTAAACTAGGCAAAAGTCAACCATGTGTTTCTTACCTTTTGTGATGGGTCGGGTATGGAAGATCCGAGAACATATCCTCCACCTTCAACAACCCTCGAAGCTGGTGCTGGTTGACTAGTACTAGTACTTGAACTGTAATTGAATTTTGGAAACAGTTTCTCCAGTAACTTCAACTGGAGAAGAATTACGTCTTTCGACATTAGCAGTTCATCTGGAATTGTATATTCCTTTGTAGTGCTATTATTTCCCTTCTTGTAGATGTTATCAACTAGAAAATAATAAGAAATATTGAATGATATACATAATTGGCAAAAGTATTCGCCTACGATGAGGATGAGAAAATTCGCCGAAGTGAATGGGATTCTTGCGGTAGCAGTTTTCTCCATACTGGCAGACTTTCAGGGGTTCTTTTGGAAAGAAAAATATTAGAATTTATGTAAAATCTTTAATTTGTTTTGTACTTTTGGAGTCCATTTGAAAAGAAATTTAAGAAAACAAAACACTAAACAGATGCCGAAACTGGCGGATTTTGCACAAGAAAAAACAAAACAAAAAACAAATTTCTTTTGTATTTGACGCTGCTGCAGTTGCAAACAGACAGGTTCCACAGTTTCGTTCCACAAGTTCGTACGGATGTGTTCAAAAGAAGTCAAAATTTATATAAGCGGTGATTGTGACCACAAACAATTGACCGTTTAATTATGTGGTACAATGTATTTGAATGGGCTTCTTTTTTTGTACCTAGGTACCACCTGAACATAAAAAGTCACCAAGAGCAAAAAAAAAAATACTTTGAGAAGCCAAATCGAATACCACATTATGTAAGTGCCCTAACTGTGTACGCACACAATGGTCACTAAACCAACGTTTTGATCTTTTGATTTCCAGCAGCGCATGCGTCGGCTTCGAGTAGTCTGGGCACTCATTCCGTAACTCTTCAGACGGTTCTCGTCGAAACGATAGACCTCCAAAGCTAATTAATAAAATAAGAAATTATGAGCTTGAAGATTTAATCCAATTATTTATTTTCCACAAAAGTAATGGAAGCTGACAACAGTAAAAAAAAATTGAAGTATATGTATATATTGTCCAGACGACCATTGTTATACGGAATCCGCCCTTGGTTTAATATAAAGCTGGTGAGTATCTAATGGGCGCTTTCATATTGAAACAATCAAAAGCACTGCCAGCTAGCACTAAATGAACAAAATTATTGATTTCGCAATTTATTTACTAGTTAATAAAGTAATAATAATAATTATGATAATATTGAAACTGCCTTTGGTTTTAGCGAGCTTGAAACTATTTTAATCAGCTTTCATTTGCATAATCCAACTCCTAACCTAACCTTTTCTACCTTCCACCTTCGAAGTACTTACTAGCAATGAACAAATCCGCATTCACCTAGTTTCCTTGGATAGATAATTACTAAACTTTTCGGATTCTTTATAAACTCAAAATGTTGTACGTACTGTTGATCTAGGAATCTCTAAGATATTGTGTCAGTTACACAGTAACTAGGTTGTGTATCATGACGTATGTGCAGTTCAATTTTCAATCTTTCTTTATTTTCTACTCTCAACTTCTGGAATTTATCTTAAAGGCTGTTTTGATTAACCATAATATTACAAACGCACTTAGGTACCGTAAAAGGCAGATAAAGTGGGTTTCGATGTGTCTTGTGCTCCTGCTGCTTGAGTCGTCCAGCCATTGCCAAAGCTTGCATCTATGCAAAGTACAGGGTGGCGCAAAATTAATCATCCAATTTTGTTTTTGAATTACTTTTTACTTAGAAAAAATGATTTCGAGTAATGTAAATCTTTATTTGGATCTTTACACTTTTTGTCTGTTAACTGGAAAAGATGATATCCGTCAAGTGGCTGCCGCGACTTCTAGTAGCACCAAAGAAAGAAGTCTGGGATGGTTAAATCGGGCGACCTTGCTCGCCATGCCAAATCGAAACGGGAGACTACGCAAACAGAAAACGCTTCTTCCTCAATATCCATTAATTATTCCACGCTCTTGGGGAGTATTGCGCTCCATTGCTCGTCTGTTTTACACTGCAGCTGTATTTTTCACAAATGTCAAATATGATTGACGTACGACCCCAGTTGCAAAAATTATAACATCTTCCGACAGGGTGATTGATTTGCGCCACCTTGTACAAAAGTACTAGATTCTCTTTATCAAATCGCTCTCTAAACAGCTCTGCTGTAACTTTTATCCAATTTATTCGATAATGCAGATGCAGAGTAGATAGTAGGTACCCCAGAAATCTTAGCATTTCGGATGAAAGTTTTTACGTGTGAAGCTAGCAAAAATTGCGGAAACAAACGAATTAACCTAGATTTCTTTTCCAATTTATTTATTCCACCATTTTAAGGTTTATTTATATACAATGTATGCAATGAAGTTAAAGTGTAGCTTTTATCTATATGGGTTAATAATTTGTACATTTTGTGAATATGAAGTATAACATGCAATTAGAAATGGTATCTACCTTCCTCATTAGTTTAATATGTTTCTTTTCGCTACATGCATTACGTAGTTTCCATTTATTTATTTATTTTGTAGACTATTTGCTATAATTAAAAGAATTAAAATAGTCTTAGTTAACAATAAAAGCAAGTGCTTTACTCTTAACAATAATTTTGAATTAGCTCTCTCCCTCTCTAGAAAAAGTAACAAATGGTATTCAATACGTTTATACAAACTAAAATTACCAGATTTTGTTCTAACATTTAAAACATCTGAAAAACTCAAATTCAACTCTCATTTGATTATAATTTTTGTTTTTGTTTTTTTACAAATCGACAATTTCCTTTAAAACAAGATTCTACCACACACTACACTTGTTAGTCGGATTCATGGGTGATCCCTGCGGGCAGCTATATGCGCTAGCAAAGTCCACGGAATTCGAGAGCGGTCCAAGAACCCTAATGAAACCGGGCGAATGAACCGATGAACGGATCTTTGTCAGAGCGTCTTCCGGACGCATCGAGCCACACCATATTTGTGCATAGTTCAAAAAAAAGAGCTGATCATGGCTCAGATTGAGACCGGGAAGCTCAGACTCAGCTCCGTGACGCTTAACCCACTTGCGGTATGCCTGTGGGGAAATATTTCCAATCAATTTTACTCAGACAAAAATCACTTCTAAATTGGTTTACCCTGAATGCCTGCTTAAGACCGCCATTGTCTGCAATGTTCTCGCCTTGTGTCATTCGTCCATTCATGAACATGCCAACTTCATCGATTTTGTACTTGGAATATTGGTCAATGATGCATTGTGCCCGTTCTCGAAATGCTTCTATGGTGGCATTGTTCCACCACTGCATCATATTGCCATCCTTATCGAACTGCCGACCTACGAACGAGAGGAAAATCATTTGTAAGTGAATGCCTTAAAGAGTGTGTGCCGGAGCACTTACCTTTGTCATCGAATCCATGGGTAATTTCATGACCAATCACTACCCCGATGCCGCCGTAGTTGAGGGACTTTGGAAAGTTTTGACTGTAGAAAAGTGGTTGCAGAATTCCGGCTGGGAAAACTGTATGCAAAAAAAAAAAAAATGGATGTAAGTGCGGTTTTCAACGAACACCGATTCGACTTACCGATGTCATTTTTGTTTGGATTGTAGAAAGCATTGACTACAGCAGGTTCTGTGGCCCACTTGTCCTTATCAACGGGCTTGCGAAGAAGTTGCAGATTCCGGTCAGAGTCCCATTTCAGAATGTGCATTACGTTGTCCATGAAGTTATCGGGGATTATTGTTAGCTGAAGTGGATAGGAGAAAATTTAATGCGGATCTAGTTAATGAGAAGGCACTTACGTTTTCATACTCCTTCTCCAATTCATTGCCCTCAGTTAGAATCTCTGGATAGCCGATGCGTTCGTTCATTGTGTCGGCCTTCTCCTTCGCCACTGCCCGCGTTTCGTCGTCCATCCAATGATTTTCGGCTAAGAGTTCATTGAAAGCCTCTCGAATTGTATGAATCATTTCCAAGGCAGTCTCCTTGCTGTCCTGATTGAAGTTGTCCCTTATGAACAGAGCACCAACAGCCATGCCCATTTTTTTATTCGTCCATTCGACACATTGTGACCACCGCACTCGCTCCGACTGTATGCCCAGTAAAATCTTACGAAACTCTACTCTCTCCCGCTGGAACTCGTCGATCATGTGTGTCATAATGGACATCACTAAACGCCAGATCACGTAGTTATGTACCACTCGCTTGTCGGCGTTAGCCAAGATTAGACCCATATCCACCAAATAGGGCATTGCGTAGCTTACAATCTCCTCGTTCGGCTGTAATTTGATATCCTTTCCAAGAGTGGTCTGCAGGTAGTCTGTCCAGTTTAGCTGGGGAATCTGCTTTTGCAAGTCGGTCAGAGTTATTTTCTTGTAGATGGCACTAGTGTCGTGTCTATCAGCCTCCGGAAGGGACGCATTTGCCAGACGTATCTCAAACTGAAGAACATCTTCGAGTTCTGTACTAGCAGTTTCAGGATTTGCTCCAAGGAGTATCGCTGTATTGGTCATGTATTTGTGGTAGGCTCTAAGGTCGTTTTCGCTACTTGCTTTCAAGTAATAGTCCCTTGACGGAAGGGCTAGGGGTAGTTGGTCAATTTGTAGGATGTGCACGGAGGAGTTTTTGTCATCGGCACCCACATATAGTTCTATGAGAACTGGTTCATTGTATTCACCTCTTAGAGTACCAATCAGATACTCCATGGTGAAGTTTGGCGGAACCCAATTTTTGTCGATCACCGGCCAACCGCCTAGTGATTTGAGAACTTCCTTCAGTCTTCCTTCGCCGACTTTGCGAATTTGTGCTAAAATGCCAAAAAAATGCAAATTGTAAGCATTCTCAATTTTGGGACCTCCATTAAGTTAGCTTAGTGAAAAATAAGGGCTTTCCTGAACTGAACTGAATAGGTTTGCGCTTAATTCAAATAAATAACTCACGTATATCCATGCAGCTCTTGTAGAATAACTTCGCTTTGAGTGTAGCTTGATTATCTTTGTCATTCATCGCCTCCTCTAGGACACCCTTTAAGATCACCTGTTGCTGGTCTGCTAATACCTGCAGGACAACTCTTCGAAATCAACAAAATTTACATAACCTTACAAACATTGCATGTACCTCAAATGTGCTAATCGAACTTCGGTCCTCTGGTATCACATGCTTTTTATTCCATGTTCCGCAGGCATATTGAAAGAAGTTCTCACATGGATCCGCTGTCCGGTCCATCGCAGCCAACAATGAAGACGCTATAGCGAAGGAGAAATTTAAATAAATCCCATTACTGACAATCGAATAAAGGACACTTGATTTATTTCCGATAACACAGATTACCAGGAAAGCAAAGTCAGCCATTCGAAGACTTATCTCCCTTGCTGCACAGTGCAGCATAATGGAAAAACCAAAACTCCTCTCTGAAAAGGAAATAAACGTCTTTCAACTCCGGACGTCGCGTCGTCGTCCATCCCCCAAACTATTAGCAGTCGCCTTGAGCCAATTGACTGATATAATGGATTGTGGACTTGTGGTATTATAAAGTGGACATATTTCTTTTCTGCGCGGTTTGCCCACAGCCCAACTCATTTCAAAGAAGTCGGGTGTTGTGTTAAATAGAACCAACAAAAGTTTTCCCTTGCACTTTGTGAACCCATTCATTCTGTTGATAGGTTAACTTTTCGATTCGACTCACACACATTTACGGAAAGTTTTGTTTTCTCTCCGAATCTGGGGGAAATAAAATAAAAACTTTTTCACCACCTAAACTATTGCCAGCACTAACCCTTTTACACATTCGAACGCTGTAGCCCCATTCTTATCTGGTAATGGGTCCCACATTCGCAATCATTCTCAACCATTCATTCGAGTGAGTGATACTGAATAGCTGTTTTTCGTCGTTTCTTTTTGTTGGTGATATGTTTGGAAATTAATTACTGATGGCGGTGACTTAATTAAGCCTCTATGTTCGCGCTAAAGACGGGATGCGGTGGAAAAACTACAGCAGGTGTCATTTGGTTAAGTGCAAAGTTTGCACGCGCTTCATTGAAATAAAAGGATCTAGGTACCTAAGTGGGAACCGGGAAGTCAAGAAGATGGTGGGATATGAGGAAATTTCAATATGGGTTTGACATCTGGTGGGGTAATTTTAAATTACACTGACCACTGAACGCTAGACGTCTAGCACTAGCGTATTCGGCACAAAAATTGGTTTTGTCGACGTTTGAAGTAAAATTATTTGGCATGATATATCTGGTATAAAATTACTTTGAACGCAAAAGCTAGATTGGTTGGTTTCGCCACCTTTTCTACGCCAGCCACTACGGACTGTCAACTTAGTACTCAGTCACGAAATTTTTGACTAGATTTGTCGGATATCCCTCCATTGACGTCAGCTAAGACAACTGTTCATGTTATCGATCTAGGTCTATCAAAACTGAGACACATCGAGTCAACTAGCTGCCAGGCTTACTAAACTTGAACTTCAGAGTAATCGATATTAATTATTGACCGCAGTCGCACGCCAGTGTTACCAGACATTTTCTAACAGAATATGCAAAATTATATGGACGAATGAAACCAAATATGCTAAAGTTTAAAACAACGACTTTAACAAGAAAAAAAGTTAAAAAAAAACAATTAGACATAAATATACTCATATATTTGCCTGTCCATTTAGGAAGAAACTTTAATTTGATTTAGCAGCAATTCACGGCTCAAGATTTACCACTTTGACAGCAGATACTTCAAATGGACAAATTGTCATACAAATCTTCAGTAATGCCAAATTCAGAAAAATTTGATGGATGCTTTCGTTATTTGTATAGCAAAATATACAAATATATATATAGATGTCAAAGATGAAAGTGGCTCAAACTAGCTGCAAGTCTTTTCACCTAGGTAGTCTTGAGTTGAGTACATTTTCCGCTCTCTGATAGATTTTTGCTCTATTTTTTGACAGATTTTTAATGCTTGGCTCGGGAAAGTACGCGAATAGACCTTATTCGTGCTAGAGCTTAACCGCATATGATGAAATGAGAATTTTGTTTGACATACTGCCGTTCATCCAGCGTTCAACGCCATGCAGCTGACAGCCCTTTCGCGATCAAAAATTTTACATAAAATCAGTCAGTTCTGTTCCTGTACTTTTTTTAGTGAAAATTCGTGGGGAGAGATTTTTCTTGAGAGAATCAAAAGTGCACAAAAATACAAGGCAAGCGTTTTATTGTTATTTTTTTAAGGCGGGAACACTGATATCAATTTATTTGGGAATGGAACAAACAATGGTGTAAATGTAACTTTTGTTCCCTGGATCATTAGTTTAGCTAAACTTACTCTACGAATCAAAAACTGACATTAAAGCAGATTAAAAAGTTACACAAAATTCGCACCCAATATTAACTCTCTCAATTCGAATATTTGAATATTTTATTGGATATTAACCCAGTTTCTGCTGTAGTCGCTTTTCCGAAAAGTTATGATTATTCCATGCCAACTCCAGCGAAATCAATTTTCTTCCCATTTCTGATTATACGGATATGTAGATGTACATGCGTGCAAGCAAAGGATTACCCCAAAGTCTAAACTTCTGGGAGAGCAATTATGATTTTAATTAAAACTTGAGTATAGCTTCAACACATTCCCAATCGGAGCACCCATAAATCGTTTTGTAACGTTATCATCATTTACCTACCCGAAGGTACACCATATCCATATCCATATCCTTGTGCCAATTCCCTTATCGAAAACGTCACTATTGCTGTGCTTTCATG
Source organism: Cheilosia variabilis (assembly GCA_951230905.1). NCBI lineage: Eukaryota > Metazoa > Arthropoda > Insecta > Diptera > Syrphidae > Cheilosia > Cheilosia variabilis. Next base: position 58,594,769 of record OX579677.1, on the reverse strand, counting down.
GGCACGGGCACCCCATGTAAATTTCGGACGATAAAGAAACTTACTGGCTCTGGACATGCATGCACGAGTATGGTGTGAAGAATTCAATTTTATCATCTCACATTGACTGCAGGGATTTGTGTGCGCACACTGCATATATTTCAATAGATTTTCCATTCTCGAGAAGGACACATAGAGCACTTCTTTCCGATATCTAATAGTGAGACGCCTTTCCCAGGGACACCCTTCGCAGATTGAGCAATTTGTTTTCGTTGATGATTCCTTCCCTGAATGTTTACTTCAAAAATGTTTAATTTGCCGAAGGCGTTTAATTTTGATTTTCAAACTATGTCCTGCGAAGGGACACTATGCCTTCACTCTGGTTACACTCATCGTTCAATACACATTCATTCTTCCTCATTTTTGCAGTAGATGGACCTGTTTGAAAGTATGTGTTGCCGATCAGGCAAGGCAACGAGAAGAAAAGCAGCCAGTCCCCGACACTTATTTTGAAATGTCGTAAATGAAACTTTTCTGTCAGTTGAATTCCATTGTTGCCATACAACACACTTGGCATTTCAAAACGATGACATGGCAATGCATGCAAACGTAATGGAGATAGAAGCCATTCGGATTTAATTCCGAAAGATGTCACCGATAAGAAACGAGTTGAATGAAACTCATGTCAGATGGACATGTTGGACATTTATTGTTATGAAGTTTTTAGCAAGCGGAAAGGAAACGATGGTTATTTTTAGAATTTTTATACTTTGATAGTTGATTGTGAAAATGGCTTTGTGCTGAGGACTTTTTTTCAGCTTAGAAACTTTGTGGAATTTGTTTAATGTTAGTATGTTAGTAGTAAAGTATGTTTTACAGATTTTTTTCTAACCGGTTTCGGTTCTTACGAATCTGTGATGTGCATTACAACGATTTTGAAATACCTTTATAAAGTAGACAGTGAATGAATTGACTGATGAATTTAAAGACGTACTAAAATTAAATGGTAGTCTCTTTGACTACTGAGCGAGTGGTCTGTCTGAGTTTTAACTCCCGGTGGAACATAAGCAACACATTAAGACTTTTTCCACTACTCTATTTCTCGTGAAAGTCTGCCATACAAACGTCCTCAAAAAACTTCCTAATTCAGCCGATTGGACTCGGTATACAAAGTGACTGTCCCTTTCATTCGTCTCTGCAGTAATAACTCAAAAAAAGTTGCAAAAACATTTATGGATCTGTTGCTGCTTATTTGTACTTTTCTCTAAGGAATTTCCAGATTTGGGAGTTGGGACCATTTAGAAGGCACTTGTACAGATTTATTTTCGAATCTTCAAACTGTAACTGAACACAGAGAGACATTTTTTAAAACATCATACAATTCCAATTTATGCTTAATAGCAAAGCAACTATGAAATAAACCCACGAAACAGAATTATTTGCTTGATTTCAACTTGACTTAGTTGAATAATACCCACACAAAATCCTTGTCAAACCTTATTGTTCGAGTTCTTCTCCATCAGCGTATAATTCAAATTAAAGACTTTAATACCCCAAGTGGCAATAAAATCCCAAAACAATAGTGATACCCCCCACTGTAGGTACGTGTGCCGTGTACCTATACACGCTGCCACACAAACACAACTAATTAAAATCCAACGAGAAAAAAAAACAAGTATAATTCAATTTAAATCCCAGCTCCCCCATCAACCATTCATCCATCCATTCATAATAAAACAAGAACAAAGAAAAAAAAAATTTTATGCAATCTACAGGCGACCGGAAATCACTCTTCCTTACCTGTTCTAACGCACTCCTCCGTCAGGCACACATTTCGTTGGGTTATTGAATTGTCTGAAATGGAAAAGAGAAGAGAAAACAAAACCGTTTAGAAACTGGAAAGAATAGATGTAAAAAACAAGGAATAAAAACACAAAATACACTTTAATATCTCTTTGAGGCCAAGGCACTCTAAATAGAGTAGCTATAGCTGTAGCGCACATACTCGTACTATGAGTTTAATTTGCCTATCGGTGCGATGGGATGGTGCTCCTGCTCGACCTGTGCAACAGGTGTTCTCGAAGAGGGTCGGTGTCGCCTGCCTCCCCTATATAAAGTCATTTCCCACCCCGAGATGGAGAGCTTTTTTACACGCTCTCGCTCTCGCTCAGTCTCTTATTCGGATGTAGCATCTAAAACCAAATGTTTACCCTCTGCCCATTAGCTCTGTATATCTGCAGGCCTCCTGCTAATAGACACTTCACGGGCATGAGCGCCAAGCAACTCAGGTTGGTCAATTTGCTTTGAGTGAACGTTTGTTTGCTGAATAATTAATAGGAAATAAATATGAATACGATATAAACGGTGCCACTTGAGTCATGTGTAACTGAACTTTTTGCGAGTGGGCGGTGGACGGTGGGTGTGCGAACAGCCTGACGACAAGGAGTCAAGCGTTTTACGCGCCCTCATCGAAAATATGGTCTTCCACAGGGGGACATCACATCAGCGAAGCCTCGAAGTAGTCCAGCTCTTCGGGGGGATCTGTGTATCGTCGTGTATCGTATTTACTTATTTATAGGACGCCTCTCGAGAGGAGGGTTGACAATTTATACTGGCAAATGTATTACATAGAGTTATAAATATCCACACCATATCGGCTCGGTCCAAGAATTCAATACTTTTCTTTTTATTTATTTTAAAATTATCAATGAAATTTTAAGTACCCCATAAAAATGAACACTTTGAATGGGAGAACATGTGGATGATATTATAAGGGATGTGCTGGCTATATTTGTGAAAAGTCGTGGCCGATTTTATGCCACAGTCACATATTGACGAGTCTACTTTAATCGGTTAGCCAAAATCGATAAATTTCGTCATTTTTTATTTCTCTCTGCCGGACTGGATATTGCGAATCTTGAAATAATAAATGAAATTCGATCTGTAGTTTACGGTAGATTGGTACTTTCTACAGTGTAAAAATCACGATTAGCCAAATTGAGAAAGTAATTGGAAGATGCGGGGTAACTTGTTGCATGTGGCGATAGTCTGTGATTGAAATGTGACGGGTGGTCTGTTAAATTGTAAAATTTTCGGCCTTGAATCTAAGAGTTGGACTTTCTATTAAAATACAACTAGGTAGGTACGCAGTGTCTCTTGTCAAAATTTTCCACGAAAAATGACACGTGTAATCGTAGCTTATGACCGAAGATTTTTAGTCATAGAAGAGCTAATTGCAGTGCAATGTATTGGACTGCGTTGTAACAGAGCGGGGCACCAGGAAATAAAAAGTCTTGCACACGGATCTTCCCCTGAACTAAGCCAGCCGACATCTCTTTATTTCTGAGTTTTCGGAATTAACATCTTTTAAAGGTACCTATATTTAACCTTTTTTTAACCAAAATGCAAACAGTTTAAATACGCACCTTCATATGTGCATCCGTTCCGTTTCTTAGCGACCCGATATATGTGAGGTAAAGAAACAGCGACGTTTATTGCTCAGACGATATTTTTGCATGCATCTAGAAGTTTCTTGTGAAATGGGTTAAAGTGTTCTCTCCTTTTTTTTGCAATCGGTTCTTTTAAGAACAAAGGTAGAGTTACTATTATGTCGGGACATAAAATATATGTTTTTAGTGGATGTCCGTTTTCTTTAAATGATAAATTGTTTGTTCAAATGACGATCAATATGTTTGAACTTGGTGTTTGTTTACATTGTCTCTTGTAACAATTTATTTATTTCCTTCCGCAAACCGATTTTGAACATCGGGCAGTCTTCGATCTAACTTTCGTTGTTAAATATCAAGGTTTGTCCAAAGACAATCCGCTGATGTCATACATTCCCAATACTCTTCAAGCAGTTAAACTTAATTCCATTACAGCCGAGTGATAATTGAAATTGTTGTCGGTTCAGCCGCACTGTAGATTTTCAAATCAACCCGTCATCCCTCGAAGCACATGTTGACCGCATTTATTTTCAGGTGATTTGCGTTCCATGAATCAACAACACCGCTGAACACGCCCAGGAGTTTGTTTATTGAATTTAATTGCCAATTTAAGTGTTGGCTTAACAATGCGTACCAAAATGTCGTTGACTGAGCTGCATAGACTATGTGTGTGATTTAATGTCTCGTATGGTCACAGACTAGTTTCCTAAACTAAAACCTAATTAATTCACGTAATCGGAAAAGTACAGCCAGTCGTAGCACTGGATTAGCTGCGGCGTGTTTGAGTTTATTCTGCCTATGACGCTGTGTTCAACTTGATTTATGTTTATACATCTTGTCAAATGCAAATGACAATTAACGCCAACGTGTGCGTTCATTCATGAGCAACTTTCCGACCCGCAAAACACCCATTCGCTTTGGAAGATTTTTTTTAAAGCTTGCTCTACTTAAATTTAGTGAATTTGCATTTGATATTTTCAGAACTTGCCATAAATCGATTATATTTACAGGACCACTGCTAGTCTTTGGTGGTGTAACGTAATTATTTGAAAATATATGATGTTTTTCTCAACGCGTACATAGAGGGAACTCGCGTCTAGCTGAAGCATTGCCGCTGGCGTGGAGCAAATTCTATGGTTATGCGACACCCATGTGCATGTAGCATGCAAGTGTCAAGAAAATGTTCTATAGTAATGGGGGCTCTATTTCCAATCAGGCTTTTGCAAACTGCACAGTATCTGCGATGTGTTGAGAAGATTTTCTTTTTTTCTAAAGAGCCAGGATAGACATATCAATTTCTGCATGTTTTCTATCGAACTCGAGATTTGCATTATGGGTGCACTTTTGCATTCATCACAAGTGTAAATGGCGCTGTTTCGTGGTGGGTTCCATATTTTTTGTAGTTCCCACTTCTTATTGCATTTTAAGTTGAGTCAATTTTTGGAGCATAGAGAGCTCCTAGAGAGATTTTAAGTTAGTTTGACAGAATTTTACAAAGTTGTTTCGACAAAGTGCGCAAGGATGCAATACAAATACATATATCAAAAAGAGATTTTACAACAAATTATTCCGCCCATATTGTCGGCTCTATACGAGAAAAGGGTGAACATGTAAAAATACGTGAGAGGCGAAAAATAAATCGAAAATGTATCGACGATTGAAAGATTGGGAGCAATAGAACATGTGAATGAAAAAGTGTTCTTTTGTTTTTTTAAAAACCCCTAAGCATTTACCCCCATTCCCGTATTAATAAACAAATATGCAGAAGTAAGTTAGCTAGTAAACGTGAGATAGCATAGACAAATTTGACGCATCTGCTGAGTAACGAGCTGATAAATTTTATGCAGTGTTTATAAATAAGGGGCTAGTGTTTTCATATTTAAAGCTATCGTATATGCTCAGATATCGTGTAGAAAGTTTCTCCATTCAGTCGTTCAGATATGATCGAATGTTTATTGCATTCCCAAAAATTACTCCAACGATTCTATTTTGACATTTTCATTACATTCGATTAAGGTAGTTCATTTTTCGAAATCCAAAGAATTTATTTCCACTGTGCGATTTGTATTGAACAATTATTGTTTTTCACCGTGTTGCTGAGGTCAAATACTGAAATCAGAGCTCAGTACCCGTCGGTAAGGAAGCAACTCAATAATTAATGCTTTAATTTCATTGCACACTTTTGCAAGTACTATGATTGCTTAGATTAGATGTTAGATTAATTAAATATAATGATTTTGTGTTAGAAAGAATAGCAATTTTCAATTCATTACTACAGTTCAATTGATTTGTTTGCAATTCGCCTATTCGCAATTCGCTCTCAAGTGAATAGTCTTTACTCTCCACATTTTTCCAATGATGAAATGGTTTGATCGGGATTCGACAAATCTACACTGCGTTGGCTTAAAATATATTTTCTTTTTACAATTTAAGTATGCATTTCAATAGGTATTAATTTAAACAGCTAACTTTGCCAAAGAAAACCAGCCGTCGATTATTAAATCGGTAAGGCAGTTTATTGGTGCTTGTATTTGGGAATCGTTCGAGAATTGTGGCTATAGTTCTGTTTGAATTGCGCTGCTGATGGTGAACCGAATGAGCGTCTATTCGAGTAGTGGAATGCTTGGGTACCTGTCGGGACTATTATATTTGGCCTTTACACCAAAGAGGATCCTATAAGTATCAGACAAAGTGATGAATGATGAGGACAAAGGCCGTAAATAGTTATAATTACAGTCAAAAAAATAATAGCTGGCCATTATATAGTGAGGAAGAATACGAATGCTGTCTATAGAGAGTAGAGAGAATGGAATATTGGATTAGATATTTCAAGTCGATAAGGTAACTAATATTCCAGTGAAACATCGAAAGAAGATTGTATTAATAAATGATTAAATAAATTTCCGACTTTTTTTGACGTTTCACCGTTTCGTGAATAAACGCTGTTCTGGATGAAGTGCAATCAAAATCATATTGAGGTAGTATTAAGTAGCAAACATATTCCCAACTATACACCCTTCCAACATATTTTGCTGAAATGTGTAACGAATAATCTCTCATTGTTTTCCTGTATTAAAAAGGTAAGTGGATGTCTTTTTATCACATCAGTCATTTCCCTGCCAAAGCATTATAAACAACCTGTGGTTTTTTTTCGTATCAACACCTAACCCCACTTGACACACGTGAAAAGCTGGCTCGTTTTGTTTATTGTTTGCCAAAATACCCCAGCGGCTATTAATTTACTATATAACTTTATCAGAATCTAGCGCACGCCATAATCAATCCCCAGGGCGTAAAACGTAGAATATTCGTGCTCGTACATTAACAACTCTACACCCAAAGATAAACATCGTAACAAAGCGTAAGTGCGCTGGAAATAATGTGCGAGTGTGAGTATCAATTATAGTGTCTGCTTATCTGGCTACTCATTGCTCAGTCCATAGACAAACAGTAAACATTGTATATTTTAAAGGTTAATCTGAAGAGCCTCAAATGCGCCATAAACGTCGGTGATTGCCAAAATGTGTTTAGATTGAAAAATGATTTATCGATTTGTAGAAAACCAATCAATTGCAAAACTCACCTAGATTGCTGACAGTGGTGGTGATACTGCTCCTATCACTGCTGCTGCTACTACTAGTACATCGAAAACTACCGGCGAAATAGATAGCCAATGCCCCAATCGCTGCTCCAAAGACCATAAACGAAACGGCCAATATCAGTAATCTTCGACGCAGAGTAGGCTCCTTGAAGAAACAATCGCTGGAGTGTGGTGACTGCGTTAGTACTTGCACACCGCCGCCGCCAACGGGATACTGTAGGGAAGTCCTTGGCACATTCGAGCCTGGGCCAAAGTGTACAATTGTCGGCGCTTTATTATTCATGGGGCCGTTATTCGCTGCCACACCACCACTGTTAATGGCCTGCGCTGAACCAGTTGTGGTACCGCCCCCACCCAAGAGCGGTGACGTTGTGGTCATTGTGTCGTCTGTTGTTGAATCTTGGACTAAGCCAGCACCGGCGCCGCCACCACCGTTTTCATTTGAGTGTGGTGTCCTTAGATAACCGTTATTTAGTGTTTTTTCCGGCATTTTTATATTATCAGAGATGTTTTCTTTTTATTAGCACGTAGTCGGGATGATTGTTTTCTGTTGTTTCTTATTGCTATACTTTAGTACTTCACTGTGTATTCCATCGTAGTTGCAATTTACACGTACACACACGCATTTAATTATTCATACATGTAGTGGTCGTTTCCTTTGCAATGGCAACACGGGACTTAATGCACTTTGTGGGGACAAATTGACAGCATAACACACCGCAATGTTAATTAAAATTGTCCACTTTAATGAGTCGCAACGTGATATTGTCGTCCACAGAATAATAATTACTTTCTTCTCTTGTGGCAGGATGAGGAACTGTCGACATCTTAATAAAAATCCAGAGGAACAAACAACGTACACAGTGCCCTAGTGCCGGATGACACGAACGATATGGCTGCGTTGATCCGGTTTGGTTTTGCTATTTCTTGAAAGTCTTCTCTTGTTCACCCCTTTGCCAGAGTCAATAATGCTGCCAAGACGACATTATAATTCGTCCTTTCCGTTGTAGCGAAAACGTTAGATAGATGGCTGCTAATTTGGTCCCGCTGCGAGGATGGTTAGATGGTTGGAGGTAACACTGAAATCACAAACAAATACGTAGAGAAACGAATTAGTTTTAAAGGGGAAAAAAAAAAAAAAAACAATTTTACCACCATCCAGCCAATGGCGAATTATATTAAAATGCAGAACTGGTAGGTAGATGCGTTCAAGCGTAAAATGGTGACAGGATAAAGCGCTCACTGAAACTGGAGCAAGTAATTTAAGTTGGAGCAAATACTGACAACGGGCCACTTGCAGACAGTCTGGCACTAGAAGTTTTATACAAAGTTGAGTTTACATTTCAATTTTCAGTAAGAATATTTTTGTAATGGAAGTTGTTAGATCCTGGATCTAGAACGAACGATATATAAGACTATGGGCCTTACCAAAAAATTAAAATTTAAGTAGTTCACTGTGGCTATATTTTCCACACAAGTCTTGCAATTGTAAGCTTCCGTAAATTTAAAGCCGAGACAAAAATTTGATATTAGTACAGCACTATTTTTACTTAAAACGATTGTGGGCCATCTGCTCGTTACTTTTTGACGAGTGTATCATTTTGATGCTAAAAATAATCTTTTGTTTAAGCAGAATTCACTCACAAATGAGCGACAATTCGTTTGGCACAATAGGCTGCTGTCAAACAAGCCATTTTGTTTGCCATATAAAAACGAATAACAAGTATTCTCTCGTGATTGTCCGAGTGTTATTAACTGTTACTAAAGTGTTTGAATGGATCTCGAGCGGCGTTGGTTTGAGCCTCAATAGAACACCGATGCCTCAATCGCAATACTCTAATCTGGACCGGTGCTCGAATTGAGCCAATCGAGGATTAGAAACCATTCTTTTTATAATTATTTTCTTAAGACAAGCAGCTGTCACTTTGAAGTAAAAAAATAAATTCCTTACGGGATTTCTTAAACGACTTGTATTCACCTGACCAAAATGCCTCTCTACAATAGGCTAGTATACGCGGAAGAATATTACTAGCATATAAGGCAGGTATGTCGTCAAACTAAAAACCTATTCTTCTAACAGTGCACTACTTGTTTGTCTTAATAGTTAGCCTACGTATATTCCACCACTTGACCAATCAGTCGCCATTTTAAACTTTATTTAAAAAAATGCTTGTACAAGTTCTGGTACAGTGGTGTTAAAGGCGCTAGCTGGCCTTTAGTTTCTGCTTTCTTAGATGTCTCAGGTAAAGCGAGGCACAGTTTACGTGTTTGTCATCAAGCTTGATCCAAATTGATGAAACTGAAGAAATTTAAAATTTTTGTTTTTTAATTTCTGGAATACGTAGTAAAACGCACGGTTTTCGTTTTGATTGGAATAAAAACCAAGTAATGCTTACATCCCGAACAATATCTAATACTCAGTTTTCAGCCATATAGCCTTTTCGAAATTTTCGCAAATGAATGTCATTTTTTTATTGGAACCTGCAGGCGTACGTGATGCAATTATTCGATTTTAATTCCCGGACTTGACTCAACTTTTTAATGACACAAAATATACAAGTAAAGTTGTTAAATTCAGAAGTAACGAATAATTTTAATAGGTACAAGATGGAAGACGGTTAGGACGTATATTTCGAATTTGTCTTCGAGTTCACTTTACCTTTGAGAAGCTTCAAGTAGCTGAGTACGTTTTCACAGTGCCACCTCTAACGAACACCTGGACAACTATTCGAGAAGTGATTAAAAATCACGTCAACACTACTGCCATTTTTTTCTTGTTACGTGTTCGATCATTTTTCAATCACACTGTACTTTACTATATTTGCCCCCCCCCCCCCCCTGTACGGCTGCCACCCACCTTTCAGTTCAATTTATGCAACAATGAGAGGAAATTGCTTTCGAATCACCAATACCGAAGAAGGCGGCTTCCTCAGACCAACCAACTCGCTACCTCTAGTCGAACAAAACGATGTCATTTGGCATTTAGCGATAAGACACTTGGACATCAAGGGGATTACTTTGAATTTTAATTACTTTTTCCAAATGACTTTCCTTCCAATGGATGGGAAATGAAACCACTTCAACATCGAAGGCCTATCACGCAGCATCAGCCCCAAAGCCGTCTCACCTTATTTGCATTCTCTCCGATAGAGCAGGACTATTATTATTCCGATTCCGATGACAGTTATGGGTCACAATAGCTCATTACAATTTTGTTGTCGTTTTCGCCAAACACACAAAGTGGTTGCATTCACAACTTCAATGGCTGTAGATATCACTAACGTAAAGCACCGCACTTACGGAAGGTATAATTAATTGGGGAAGTTTCTGACACGCTTTATGGGAAACAAAACCGGACCGCGTTGAAGAGAAAATTGCTACTGGGGTTGCTTGCGGCTGCCAGCGTGGGTGGCACAAGCGAGCGTGTTGTTATCGTCGGCGATTTGTTACTTAAAATTGCGATGCCATTCATTGGTGCTCTTTTGTGGTCGACGCGTAGCGAGCGGGTAGCGGTAGTGTGACGTGACGACAACGGCCACGTTTTATTACCTTCAATTGGCTAGCTTCCATTGGAGAGCATCGCGCGTGATGAAGACGTAAAGTTCGTGCTCGCTCAGTGTATTCGCCGTTGTAATTAAAAGAGAACGAAGAGAGATCTTTGTTTGGTAATTAGGCAATATTATTAGACGATCAGTTAGAGGTTAGACGACAGTGGAAGTGTTTCTGTTTAGTTTATTATGTACTTACTGGTCAAACTAATTGTTGGTTTTTCTAAATGAATGATGTTTTCAATTTAATTAGAAATTGATTGTTTTTCTTAAATGCTTTTCGTTTAATTACACAAAATGGACAACGGATAGCGAAATATGCAATATAAACACGTAACAGTGAAGTTCGATTTGAATCACCTGAAGGAACCGCGATTTCAAGGCGAGTCTGCACGACTTCAATTCGCCGCATAAGATGGATAGGCTAGTGCATGGCTGTGCTACGAATGAACCTGATGATTTCTGTTGAAATTCTGTTGTTGATGCTTCTATTTCAATAAACAAATAAAAATAATATTATTAAGAATAAAATAGCTACAGAATATTAAACTTTGGATATCTTGTTTGAAAAATGGGGAGAATAGAAAAAATGATTTAGTGTGGGATATTCCCATTTTCCGACTTCTCGGGCACAGTAAAAAAAATAGCGTTTCATAAGAAACGTGTGACAAAAATACGAACAAATTTGTGTTTTACTTTATCGGTCTGAATGATGATGCATAGAGGCTAGACAAGGAAGCATTCGCAATACTAAAAAAAGATGTTTACACAGGTGGATGACCGTGGCGTTGAGCCACGTGCTTGTTTCTTATTAATAAAAAGTACCAAAAGCTATGCTGACTTTGAAAGATAATTTCGGCAATTTATAACTGATCGCTAACAGCCATACAATTCACCCGGTGTGTAAACCAGGTTTAAGTCAATTTTACATCCGACCATTTAATCAGAGTTTTTTAAACCCGATAATCTCAATCTATATCCAAAATATTAAGTTAAAAACAAGCATTTAGCCCGCTGGATTAAAAATGGATGTAAACGCGGACTTAAAAAAGTCTTATCCGATTTTAGCCCGTTTTAAACCTACGTAATGTCAAGTTTTACAAAAAGTGACATTTGTTTTTTGTTGTTTGTCACTTTTAAATTGATTTGATTTGATTTGTGGCCAGTTTTATTTTTAGATGCATTAATTATACCAAAAAATATAAATAAACGTAAAACGAAAATTAAACCATACGGTTTCCATGCAGACGACATTTACGAAAATTACGAAAGTTTCAGTAGAGTGTCGTCTGTCGAAGATGAAATAGAAGACAAGGACCTGTAGTTGGAGCGAATGAACGAAACATTTATTTTAACTTTTCAGCATTAATTAAAAAACACACTTTACAAAGATTTTTTGCTATTATCCATATGGTTTTATTGTTGCTTTTCCTGAAGTTATTGTTCAAGATCATGCTATTCTCGCCTTTGTCTTCGTTAAGATGCATTTGCGTGCGCAATTGGCCGACGAAGAACAGTACCAGGACGAGTATGAGAAAGGATTTGCGGTAGTGTTGAGGATCGTGGAGGAGGTGGTTCGATTTCATTCCACATTTCCCATCCACGTCTCATGATGGCAGCGGCAAAATGCCTCTTTTTTCAGCCGGAATTATTTCCTCGACCAATACGCCATTCCAGTTAGAGCGATCTTTGCCTGAGAGCCTCTAGTTGCGCACTCCAAGTTTATTACGGTCCCTTCCACTTTTCCGTACCACCTAAGGCGAGTCATTCCTCTACTGCCGGGTCCCCTCCACTTCAGAATTGAAGACGTTTTGGGCCGGACCGTTAAGGTCCATTTGCTCTACATGTCCAAGACATCTTAGAAAAATAGGTTTTAATTCGGGCACAAAGCTAAAAATAACTAATGCTGATAGGAAAGAATATGTTTAAAATTAAAAAAAAATATTTATTTAGAGAACTTGCTGTTGAAAATGTTGAAAGTAAAGCTATTTCGAGTTAGCCCAAAAACGTCAACGACTTAATAAAGTTAAGGTAAAAAAGGGCGTAGAGCAATGAACAGGCCGGTTTTCTTCTCCAATCTGGCAACCGTCTTTTCCCATTTGTGCACCACATATTATTTAAATTATCATAATTTATCTACTATGCTCTGTAAGAATAAATAGTAAGAAAACATTTTATGTGGCTTATAATGTTTTTAGTCCACGATTTTGGACCTGAAGTCCTGAAAGATTTTTCCATGTTTTCTTTTAAAAGATCATTTTCATCTCGAATATGTCAATAATGTCTTAATACATATTTTGTACCGTTAGTAGACGATTTTGTAAACATACTAAATACGTTATCTACTACTCAATATTCAATAAGCAATAATTAAGTCGTTCGCATATTTGTCTAAAATTAGGGCTTACCCTAGTCAGTGCACACATTTGAGGTTAAAATATACGTCAAATTTTTTTCCCTAAGTTTATAAAATTTTCCAGGAAAATAACCTCGACTAAATAGACTTTTTTACCCTATTGCTTGACAGATGTTTTTTTTTTTTGTATCGCAGTTCTGTAACAGGGTAAATTTAGTTTTTACCTTCAAAATACTCTCATAGCTCTCTTCTGAACCTCATCGATCAATCATTCGTTCCAACGACTTAAATTTTGGGACACACTATTTGATTCCTCATCCGAAAAGCTCAGGGCAGATAAATTCTAGGATGTCTCCAACAGCACAATAATTTTTTTAACTCCTAGGGCTGACGGTAAATATATTAAAATATATTATAAATATTATGGACTGGTAAAGTCGATCATCCAAATATTCACTTGGGGATGGGCTAGGAATTCAAAATCGACCACATCGGTTTTTTAGTTTGTTTTTGATGGCATAGTTAATCGGCATTCCCTTTAAACTTTTTGCCAGCACGCTCAAAAATTGGCTCTTACCGAGTGCAATTTTTGCTCGGTTACAAAAAATTGGATTCAAATTAACTAAGTCTCTGTTGAGAAAAAACGAGTATTCGTTGTTAAAAACTACTGAGATGAAAAGGTTAAATGCATACTGTTAAAAAACTCACTTTATTAGTTGTTATCAATCAAGTTTCTTGATTAATATCAACCAGTTGGTTAAAAGCTACAGAGATAGTTTGTTATTAACGAACGACAAAATTTGGAGGAAATTGAAAAATCGGTTATTGTTAACCCAGTTTCCTTAAACATTGAATCTGTTATTTGTAATCAACTAACTCTGTAGGAGCCTATATTAATATCTAGTATTACTTCGTAGCTTTTTAACCGGATATTGGTTAATTTGAAATAATTGATTTTTCAGCGTGAATGAATCTGTTTACCTAAAATCTTTCGAACAATATATCTTGATTTTTATAAAGGGAAACGTTGGGAAACCTACAGTGCATGCTTTTACAATGGAAATGGAATACGAGACGTCAATCGTGACAATATTATTATTATTATTACTTAATATTTATTAATAAGTAAAATTAATTAACAATATTAATACAAATTTACAGCACTAGCTACAGGAGTTTTCGGTACGATCGGGATACGATCGGGGGCGTTACAATATTTACCATGGCTGAGAAACCGAACACACTGCCAGTTTATATAAAACGTCACTTAGTTGTTCGTGGACAAGGTACACGAACGCGTAGAAATTGAAGTTACTTGTCATCTAGATGTCAACTTGAATTGACAACCAGTTCCAGGTGGTTTAATTTAACTTGGAAGTTATTGGTCTTTTGTTATGCTACTTAGAAGACGTTATTCTTACTAATGCCACTTTTAATGTGCACGTTTTAACATTTTTAATTGGGGGTGTGCTTTGGCTATGGCGTCCATTTAATATGGTGTTCAAATATTAATTTGGTTGCATTGCAACCAAAGTTCCCCAGCTTTTACCTATATGAAATTCTTAATGTGAACTCAGTAGTCAGGCGAATTTTTTTTTGTCTGGTGTGCCCCCCCGTCAACTACAATTAAAAAATTGGTTATGTGGTCACTGGAGACATTCAAGTATTAAGTTTATTAAGTCTGACAGCTGTCTCAGTTTTGATTGGCTTAGATCGGTCACATCAACAGCTTATTCAGGTGACATTTATTAAGGGGTGGCCGACGAGTCTACATTCCAGAAATTCGTGACTGATCACTTAGTTGACAGATCGCATATGTGGCTGACGTAGGATAAGTGACGTTAACGACCAGTTTAGTTCTGGCGTTCAGGTTACATAAATGGATTTTTAAATGAGCCCAATCTTTACAAATGCTGTCAAACTGCTGTCAGACTTACTAAACAAGAACTCTAAACATCCTCATTTATATATATGAAATCCGGACCTGCACTTTCGACAAATTTCGCATAATACTCGTATGTCAACAAAATCATACAGATTTGTCTTAAATGTACATTAGCACGAACGAGCTCATTTGTTAAATTGAAATTCCTAAAACATTTGATTTAACAAATAGATACCTTATAATTAAGTAGAACCTGTGAATCACAGACTTTCTTCTTTCAAATTAAAATAACTTGTATGAGGTCATAGATTGTGCTGTTCAAGATAATTCACACTGAAGCTTTAAAAGTTCAGCCGGTGTATTTCACAAATTCAATCATACGAGTATTTGATTTTAAGCCAGGAGCAACGATTATGCACTTAAACTTATCCAGTGTTCACCATTTCTGTCATAAAACATTTATATAGATAAGTACGCACAATTTGGTGCAAAAAAAAAAACATATAACTCACAACCACCTTACCTTCAAAGTATAATCACCCGAAAATCAATTTATGTTGCATATTTCACCAGCAATATAAGAGATAAATCAATTAAATTACGATCACGGTCAACTTGTTGTTGGAAACCAACCACCAAACAGCCAACCACCGGTCGCAAATCTCGTTCTTCAGAACACTTTTACCTCCAATTTGGGACTGCCTCTTTTTCGAACGAAAATTCTCCAAAAACTCGTTTCGCATTTATGAGAAAAAAAATCAAATCATTCAACTTGTTTCACGCGAATTTCAACTTATCGTTTCACCTTATTCTCGATACGAAATCTAAAATGTGAAATTCGCAAACAAGAAAATCGCCTCGTCCAATATTCAAATGTTCATTAGACGCATATTAACCGCTAAACACTTCGCGACTTGCGTGCGTCATCAATGTCCACGATCACGGTTAGAGGTGCCAACTCGTTAGCAAGTGCAATCCTGTTGCACCAAGCGAAGAACTGCGCTAACCAGTCAGTTAGAGTACTTGGGGGCGACGTCGCTGTTGCCAATACCGCCGGCAAGATTATTAAACATCTCTTTAGCCTTAAATGCAAATTCTACGACACCTCCATCCAACAATAAGGTGTTCACAAATTTATCGAAATATTATTCGGCACGCGGTGCGAACCGGCTCTGGCAATCACCTGAGGGAGATTATTCAAAATCACGTTACGGCAGGCATGAACCAGAAACTTAGACACCGACGACGAAGCAGAGCAAGATATTAAAAGTTAAAAGATATTAACTGCCACACCGCACACAACAGAGATACAACAGACACTGTTGCTGAGTTCTTGGATTCTACAATGAATGACTACACAATATCGGTGACGGGCAATCCGAAACAGCAGCTGATGAGAAGTTAGTCAACTACTTGTGCACACTGACCAGATTTACCGCGTGTCCTTAGCTTTTAAACTGATATCGTTAGAGCTTTTCTTATGGACGACATTTTTTTGTTTTTTTTTTTTTTGTTTAGGTGCGCATGTTCCTATACACTACGGTTGTAACAACATGTTTCCCAACGAAACGTGATAAACATTCGACCAGAACTAGACACTAACTGCCGCCGGTCTATTCGGTTCCATCTAATGAATAACTAAACTTGAAACTATTAATATTCTATTACCACTTTTAGACGCTGTGGTTTTGAGTTTCTTTTCCAGTGCGGTCTAGTGGATATATGTGGAATATGTCATGTGCGCCTTAGCAACTGTTTGCATTGTGAGTGTGTTTTTGGCGCAAATTTAATGCGGTTGTTGACATGGCAAAAAGTGTCCATTGGGGAGACATTCTATATGTGAATTCGTGCTGTCGAGGTAGCTCAATTACATCAGCCGGTGAGTATGCAATTAACGCGTACGCTACGCAGTAGCCAAAGGACTGTCTGGGGGGATATTCCGAAAGAGGGTTACTTGACCAGAATGTCTGTACGCCGTTTACGTTTTAAAGATTGTCATGTTCTTACCGTAATTTGGCACAGATTAGTATTGGATGTCACAATTCCTTAGAGAACACAGTTTTTTTTTTGTTTCGTTACAGCACTCCCTGATAGCTCTACATCAAGGCGGACTCGAAAATGCACGGAACAGCAAACTCAAAGGACTCCAAGGAACTCAACGGGTTCAGTTTCAACTTCCACGAGGGAGGTACGTTGGTAGACTAAATAGGAAGCGAAACTATACCCAGTGTGTGGTGCAGGTATCTCCAAATACATACCCGTTTTTTGTTTGTTTTTGGTTCTCTAGCAACATGTGAACAATTTTATGCTAAAACTAATGGTATTTTGATTAAATAATTAAAACAGCGACACAGAAAAAAAGGCCATGCTGAGGTAACCGTGCGAGTACTCATAGAGGCCTAGATTTGGTTGTTTTTAATTTTATATGGATTTTAGCAAACCGTATTCTTCCGGTTTCAGTTTGAAATTAATAAAGAATGTGCTTGACTAATTGGGTAGTTCTTTTTTATAACTTACAGTGTGTCTGGAAAGTGGCGGCGCTCACTTGGATGAACTCATTCGTCTCAGGCTGTAGAGAGTGTTTTTACCACCAAAAAATACAATACCTGGAAATTCCGATTTCCCGTCCGGCATTTTCATTGGACGATGGTAAAAAATCTTTAAAAGGCGCACGCAGTTTACAATATCACTTAAATTTCATAAACTAGCAACAGGAGCGGCAATAATCAAAGACAATTCCATTTGGGATGAGTACTCCCAAATGAGGCAGAGTGTCAGCAGTAGTTATTTGCAATACACAACGCTTCTGAGGGCCGTTTGCTCATACGACTCTTAACGATTAAAGTTATACTTAAATACTTATAGGCTACTTGTTGTAGGGCATAAACTGTCACATAAAAGTTTATGTGGCACTTAGTTCGCTATGAGTCGTATCAGCAAACGGCCCTGAGAAGTATAGGGGAATTTCCTTGCTCACCTGAACTTTATACAGCAGACAATTTGAACATATAAAGCGTTTTCCAGGCGGGTTTCAGAAAAAAACATTCAACTATCGGCTACAGTTTTTACGCTTGCAAATATTGCGCAATCATTCATGGCAATAGTGTCGCTTCCATGGCGACAAGATGTTTCGTTTTTAAAACAAAATGTCATCATTAGTAATCACCATTTAAAGGCAGACAAAATATATCCACCAAGTTCAAATCTCAATCTAGAAAGTAATTGTTAAATCAATTTGTTTGCACAGCGTCATTATTCCAAAAAAAAGAAATATCATAATAAAAATCAATTATACGAACATCAAATCGGAAATGTACACTAGCTTATCGAACTCTCCAAATTCGACCGATTAGAATGAAGTGTACATTGACGGATGTTTTTTTTTTTTTTTTGTCATTTATTGACACGAACAACAAATTTTGTTAACTCAAACTTTACACCGACCCTGAAAATACGAAGCCAACTGACAACTGCTCAAAGTGTGATAGTTCCTCATTTATCAATGTTTCGTATTTATCATACTTGATTTCGATTATCACGTGAAAATTGATCTGAGACTAAAAAATTGCTGGGGAACTAGAAGACCACAATCATAATTAGATAATATTTTAAATAAATAATCGTTGTAGTTGGATAAGTGTTTTGTTTTAATTTTGTTGTTTGCGTCTGTTCTTTATGGGTATGGAATTTGTAATGATAAATCAAAAAACTGACAGAAATGACAGGTGTGGAATTTTCTTTGTATTTTAATGACAGTTTTTATTTTTTCCTAATAGAAATGACTTGGAAAACCTCCTAGTGATTTGTGCAAAAATAACTGTCGATACAAGACGAAAGAAATGTAAGTGGCATATCCCTGTCAAAGCGATCTGATTTATTCTACAACTGGAATGGCGCGGTTATACAAGAAATTTAATTTTAAGGTCATTCTAAATGTGCGCAGTGTGGCGTTGTTGTAGACAATACTGAGAGTCTGTCTACCCATGCGAAACGTATATAATGGACTCTCAACCAACGTTTGTATAAACTTTTGACAGCAATATAAGTTACTGCGATGTATCATCGCGCATCTAGGTAGGTAATTATCTACATTTTGTTAAGATCTTCTATCAATAATTTTTAAGACGAATACAACTAATTGCACTTTAAAATGTCCGAAAGATGATTACGATTTGAAGGATTGATATAATCCGCTGGTGGCGTATACGTAACTATTTTATTGCGTTGAAGCATGTATTCGTTTGCTTTCGTGTGCGGATCTTGTGTTACAATGCGAAGTAAGAACTATAATGGCCATTTTAAGCTCACATGCTCAATTTTACAAAGGCACTATGGCGAAAATAAGTTTTATAAATAATTATCTACTGGGATCAACAGTTGTACCGCTACATTTACTAAGGTGGAAGGTTGAAAATGTCTAATTTGGATTTATATATTCTTGTGGGCAGTTGGGCTCGGTGGATGAACGAACAACTGATTGTTGAATTTACAATCCTTAAACTTATCTGTATTTCAAAATATGGTCAAATTTGTTTAAATTCACGCCCACTTTTATGAACATTGAAATGTTTAAATCTGTATGAACATGTACAACACTGCATTCCATATTTATTTATAAATGGCGCTATATCCACCCGTTCTCTGAGTTCATGCAGAGGTATGGTATATAAGACACAGACCATTGTCTGGAGACGCATGCTTTTCCTTTGTTTTCAGCTTGAATGAATAATTCAAATTACAAAAGTATTTTTTCGCTGGCCTTCGTCACACTTATCGTTCCAGATTTAAGTGTGTAGGCAATGATCAGCAGCATATTATACTACTCGTGCGGTGCCAAAACATTCTCAAAAATATTTTCAAGTACGATGACATAGTAAACATGTAACGCGAATAGTCGCGAATGCCAAAGCCGCCGTAGACAGCAGAACATAGCAACTTACGAAAAAATTATATTTTTTTTTAGACACAAGAGTCGCACCTATTCTATATTGTTTTAGTTTGTTTTTATAAAATAAAAATTAAATTCAAATTCGAGTTTAAAAAGCAGCCCATCCAAACAGCTGACCGACCACAGATGACCTTCTTAAATCAATTTGCGTGTCTACACGACAGCTAAACTGATTGGCACATATAAACAAATGTGTTGCTTTGCCACGCGACGATATCTTTCTATTTATACATTTTTATGTAGAACAGGGCGTTGTATTTTTGCAGCCATTTTGCAATGACGTCTCATCGCTAGATGAGAAGATTATCTTTTTGATGTGAATTTTGAATGATGTTTCTGTACTAAGAAATATTTTTGCTCTTCGGTAGCTTTTAGTTTCTTTGTGGCTTTCTTATAAAACTAAGCATTTCTAACTTTGCATTCAATAATTTTCCGAAATATTCAAAAACATTTACTAAAATAGTCCAATGGTAGCCGCCATCAATAATCAACTTCCGGTTGCACAATTCGACACTTTGAACATCACTGTATACCATACACTGCACTACCGACTAGCAAAGCATACGATTTTTTGCACTGCTCATTGTCAATTTGACAGATGATAAAAATTCTTTTTGTGCGTTTTTGTTTATTTTGTGTTCGTTGTTCACGCGAATTTTCCACCAAATTTGACAAATTTTCGTTTTCCGTCGCAAGGCTAAATTCGAAAATGCTTTTTAGAACCACCATAATCACTGCCCTGTACATTTCCATAATATTCGCTGAAATCGAACATAAATGCTCGGATTTGAAGCGCCATGAAATCGAACACCATCTGTCGACAAAGACTCCCTACCGTGTCGTGGCCAACAGAGATGAAAGCAAATTCGAGTATCCAGGTAAATTGGACTGTTTGTATAGTTGTTTATATTGTTTGGCAAAAATAATTTTGTTAACATAAACATTCTCTAACCCAAATCATCGATGAAGAATGCAAAGCAACAAGAATTTGGTCGGTCATTCGGCACGGGGCGCGAAATCCCAGCAAGAAAAACATTCGCCTGGCCAAAGAGCAACTCACACAAATTAGACAAAGAATTATGAACAATGCACATGCTCATTTTTGTCCACACGAGCTGGCCATGCTTAAGTTTTGGTATTTCAAATTGAATGAAGATGAGGAAAAGTTTTTGGTCGCCGAAGGGGAAGATGAGCAGATTGAATTGGCTGAGAGGATGCAAAACAGATATCCTGACATTTTGAAGGACACCTATGATCCGGACTTGTATTTGTTCAAGTATACAGCGACGCAGAGGGCCCTAAAGAGTGCGGAGAGTTTTGCAACTGGCTTGTTTGGAAGGCATCGCATAAGCGACATCAATTATCCAGAGGCGCTTCACAAGGATCCCGTGCTGAGGGTGAGTAAATATCATGAGAATTTAATGGATGTTGTTTGTTGATGTATTGTCGACGTATGAAGTTCCTTGTTACTTTTATTGGGTGGACACTTTCAACTTATCTTGTCGTACTACCACCAGAGAGCCATTATGGGTATATTATTTATATAATATTTCCCCATGTGTAATCCTTTGTTTGGCAGAGTATCTAGTGAAATGGGTTCCTTCCGCTGCAATAATTTGCGTGCAGCTATTTTGATGTGTGTTGTATTACTGAATTAAACTGAGGTCAAGTCCAATTCATGTCCAAAGTCCAGTGCATTTTAAGAGAATGAGGGAATTTCAACGACGCATACGTGGTACCAAATCCGTCTACTTCTGAAGTCGAGGTGTCTGCTTTTAGATTCAAGCACGACAGATTTTCTCTCCGCTGATTGTTGATTCGCTTAGAATTCTGATTCGTATGCCGTTGGTTGTCTTACTCACTGGATCTAAATTTTGTCAAGTTTAATCTGCAAGTAGTTGCTACTGAATAATTATAACCAGAGAGTTTTGTTAAAAAAATGTCGCCCTCTCGAGTCTTTGATATTTTGTTGCTTCTCCTGGTATAAGGAATTGCATCAATATCGGATGCTGGCAATCGATCTATTAGACGAATAGGTTAGAAATTGATGTTAGATCATTCTTGATCTCCCCGTTTGTAAATGCTTAGCCTTGAAGATTTCATTTTATGCACTGGACATTGCACTAGACTTACATAACATAAATATAGGCAAAAAACGTATATAAGTTGTAAGCTTGTCATGATTTTCTAAATCGTAACCTCTGTTGAAACATTATTTTTCACACCAACGCAAAATGTACTCTCTTTGTTAAAGGAACAATTCCATAAGCTACTTCTAACGTGCGTAGTTAGTGTAGCTATTATTTTACTACAACGTTCGATGTTGCGCATCCTTCTTTTTGTTGCGGATATGTTCTGCCCTCATTTAAATTTTAATTCATTGCTGTCGGCTTGTTTCGGTTACAATCTTCAGGAAATTCAGTACGAAACGCTTAACGATAGATCCTACTAGTATATTAGCCGTTTCCGATGTTAGTGGCTTTATTTTTTATCAACAAATTTTAGTTCGTCGTAAATTGTAGTCACCAATAGACATAAATCTG
The DNA here is from genome assembly GCA_951230905.1 of Cheilosia variabilis. Taxonomy (NCBI): domain Eukaryota; kingdom Metazoa; phylum Arthropoda; class Insecta; order Diptera; family Syrphidae; genus Cheilosia; species Cheilosia variabilis. Next base: position 58,572,463 of record OX579677.1, on the reverse strand, counting down.
GCCTAAAAATGAGTTTGCACTCATCTGTTGTTCGAACTGAATTTATACATAGATCATACATATTGATTAGTTCGTAGTAGATTTTCTTCTGCTTCACTTTTCAAAAGTATGTGTAGTTTTCATTGTCAAGAGTTGTTTTGTGGCTGATGATTTATAAGTGTGCTTTTTTGAACTGTTTACAGTTACATATTGTTTGTATTACATGATTCATACAAAGGAAAACAAAAACAAAAATGTAAATATATTTGGAATAAAATGCAAATGTTACTAACAAAATTGAATTAAAGCCGTTTATATTGCACTACTCCAAACATGCACAACTTATGCTTCGATCCGGACCAAATTATACGCACCATGATTCCTTAGGCCGTGTGACAATTGCTCTAAGTGATTACAAATTGTTAAATGCATAAGAAAACATAAAAAAAAAATCAACCAACAATAATGGGATAATTTTTGGATGAGAACATTTACCGAGGATAATTATTTAGCGCAATTGACAGACGTCCTTGTTAGTGTCTAGAATATTGTCTTTGTGTCCAAGCACCACGATTTTAGTAGTCGTTGTGCAGAATACAGCAAAATGGCTGTCATTTGAAAATAACACAAAGCCACAACTGTCGACAATTTCTGATCACATCGGTGTGTTCCTTATCCTGGTCCAATCGCGTCATTTTTTTAGTGCTTTATGTACAGGAGTAGGTACAAATGTGCTGAGTAAATTTAAAATCGTTTGTTGTTGAGCTTATCTTACCACTGCATTATTGTACTAGATTCATGGATTCCACATTCAACTGATTCCATCGCATTCGAGTTAAACACAACGTGAGCGTGGTGAACTGTCACCTACAGGATTCTAGTCATCTCTCTTGCTCTCGTTTAAAAATGAAAACGCCAAAAACAAACAAACCCATTTTCTGACATCTCACGTCAAAAGCAAAAACTCGTTGAAAGAATGCTGCGTATTTTTCGTCAAAACGTGATTTTCCAAATGGAATAAGTGAAAAGAATAAATTTTAATAGATTTTTGTTCAAGTAAAAACATCTTCCATAAACCGTATGCTTTAAATATTTTGGCGGAACTATTTGTGAAGTTTAAACACAAAGTTAATGCTGAAATAGTTTTTTTATTTGCAGCAGCAGAAAAAGTGAAAAAAAAAAAAAAACTAAATCGTGCGTGCATCGGGAGGAAGTCCTGAGAAACTATATTTTTTCTTTTTCCTTCTTCGTTCGTGTTTTTCGTCCAGAAACGGAAGTCGCGCTAGTGTCACCTAAAGTTATCGATAAAAGTTTGTTAACCCACGATCAAGGATTGGAGAATGCAACCACACGATTTGTAAATTCCGGTTCGAAAATAAAAAATGTTTTCACAGTATAGGAATAACTACGTTTTTGCATTTGTTACAAGGACTTTGGTAGACTGATGGGATTATAACTCAGGTAGAAACATTTATCATGCGGCGAAAGAGACTCGTTTCAAGCTGTATAGTACCCACACCCTGACATCCTTTTCATTAGTGAGTCAGATTAATCGATTTGGGTTCCTTGCATATTATTAGCAATCTGCGATGGGAGTGTACCAAAAACATTTTTTATTTCGTTCAAGTCATAATTCCTCGAATTATTATGCAATGGAAGCTCTCTAATCTGTTTCATTTCGCACGAAAACTTTCGATTTAGGTAGGACCGCCACGATATTGGGGGTTAATTTTACGCAATTTTGCGATGGTCGTTTCGATGGTAAATAAAGACATGCAAAACATGCTGCAAAAGTATTAAATTTTTCAATATAGGTGGGTATTCCCGGAATAATTTCAAACACATCGAAACACACTTCAGATCGCTCGCATTCGATTGCAGTAATCACGCTTTGGAGGCATGTGATCAAGGCAATTGAGCTTTGAAATTGTAACTATAACTTAAGAGGCACCTTTTTGTAAAGTCTTTCTCATTTGTTTAGGTATTCATACCTGTGGCCGCCTTAGGCGTCGTTGTTGTTACATATTTGTAGAGTTTTTAACTTGTTCAGCGATGGAATATTTTTGTTGTGTATACGTAAGTCACCCCAAAGAAAACATCACTGCTATGACAATCGGAAGGAGTTATGAGTAGGTAGCTGTTCTTTTGCACAATGCGCAGGGCAAAACCTGATAGACAAACCACTCAGACATAAGCTACAACAATTCCGTTAAAATCTCAAAACCCCAGTCCTCGGTAACAAACGCATTCGGCGTTCCTCATTCCCTGATCGTGCTGATAGTCTAAAACATCCAATCCCCGCAGATAAACTCGAAATCATAATAAATATAGTGACCAAGTGAAAATGGACCGCTGCTTGAAATAGATTTTGTGGAACTCAATAATAAAAGAAAGACCAAACCAAGTAAATAATGTTGGATCAAAGCCGCACTGCGGGCGGCAGCCGCAAGACTTCTATGTCTGACAGCATTAATTCATCGCTCACCTTTCCCAATGGCTGTGCCGGCGTCACTGTTCCCGATAGTCAGTGCCCCATCTGCTTCCAGTCGAAGCGTCATCAGGAGAACATCGATGGCATCACATTTGAGAAGCAACAATGGCGAATCCGTGAGCGAATGAAAACCGCAAGTGTTGCCTTAGTTCTGTGTCTGAACATTGGTGTTGACCCGCCCGATGTGGTGAAAATTCAGCCCTGTTCCCGATTGGAATGTTGGGTCGATCCGTCGTCGGTGTCGGCGCCGAAAGCAATGGAAATGATTGGTGCGAATCTGCAGAAGCAATACGAACGTTGGCAACCTCGAGCACGCTACAAAAAGTGCCACGATCCGACGGTGGACGACGTGAAGAAACTTTGCACCAGCCTACGACGCAATGCCAAGGAGGAGCGGGTGCTGTTTCACTACAATGGGCATGGTGTGCCCAAACCGACAGCCAATGGAGAGATTTGGGTCTTCAACAAGACCTTCACGCAATACATCCCACTGTCCATCTTCGATTTGCAGGCATGGATGGGAGCGCCGTCCATATATGTGTACGACTGTTCGAATGCCGGCATCATCATCAACTCGTTCAATCAATTTGCGGAACAGCACGAGAAGGAGATGGAGAAGGTTATGCAGTCAATGGGACCCACTGCTCTGCCGATGGTCACGTATAAGAAGTGCATCCACTTGGCCGCCTGCTCAGCCAACCAGATTCTGCCCATGAACTCACAGCTGCCAGCGGACTTGTTTACTTCGTGTCTGACCACACCGATTAAAATCGCTCTGAAGTGGTACGCCATGCAGGGCAAGTTCGACTTGGTGCCCAAAATGCACAGTGATTTGATTGACAAGATCCCGGGACAGGTGAACGATCGTCGAACTATGCTCGGCGAGTTGAATTGGATTTTCACTGCGATCACCGACACAATCGCCTGGAACATTCTGCCGAGAGATCTGTTTCAGAAGCTCTTCCGGCAGGATTTGCTGGTGGCAAGCTTGTTCAGAAACTTTCTCCTGGCGGAGAGGATTCTGCGATCACACGACTGCACGCCTGTGTCGAGTCCCCCACTGCCTCCGTGCTTCCGGCATCCCATGTGGGATGCATGGGACTTGGTTGTCGACTTGGCACTGCAACAGTTGCCTGACATTCTGGAGAAGGGTGCCCCCTACAAGCAGCTTCCGTTCTTTGAAGAGCAGCTCACCGCATTTCAAGTGTGGCTCGACCGAGAGTCAGAATCGCGCGTACCGCCGGAGCAGCTACCCATCGTCCTGCAGGTTCTCCTGTCGCAAGTGCATCGCTTGAGAGCACTGGACCTGCTAGCGCGGTTTCTGGACCTCGGCCCTTGGGCCGTTAATCTCGCTCTTGGTGTGGGAATATTTCCGTACGTACTTAAGCTGCTGCAAAGCTCTGCGAGGGAGCTGCGACCAGTTCTGGTCTTTATTTGGACAAAAATATTGGCCGTAGACTCGTCATGTCAGGTAGACTTGGTCAAGGATCACAAGTATTTTCTCTCAGTGTTGCAGGACGGCAGCGTCTCAAAGGAAATCCGAACGTTGGCTGCTTTTGTGCTGTCGAGCATTGTAAAGAACTTTCTCTTGGGTCAAACGGGGGCGCTACAAGGATCGTTGGTCTCCATTTGTCTTGTCCAGCTTAACGATGATGATTGGTTGCTACGTCAGTGGCTGGCGATATGTTTAGGTCATCTCTGGCAGAATTTCGACAAAGCGCGCTGGTCTGGGGTACGAGATTTGGCGCACGAAAAGCTCTACCCGCTACTACAGGATCCCGTGCCTGAGGTGCGTGCTGCAGCCGTGTTTGCCCTGGGCACGTTCATTAGCTCGGTAACCGATCGCTCGGAGGAACACGCCAACAACATTGATCGAATAATAGCCATAACCCTGTTAGACACAGTGGCTGATGATATGTCGCCACTGGTGCGCCTGGAGCTGGTAGCCGCCCTGCAGTGGATGGTTCTCCTCTTCGAATCGCAGTTCGTCACCGTATATCTGCAAGAGTTCCTTTCGACCTCTCCCACGCCCGCAATCATCTCGCACAGTCCGACGACGCATCCGCACCATCACACCACCCACAGCCTGGAGAGGAACATCAACATGAAACGGGGCTACAGTTCCAGTTGTATATCGAATATGGCGTGTGCACCGTCGAGCATTCCGTTTCACTCTATTTTTCTGAAGCTTTGGCAAGGAATCCACAATCTCAGTCAGGACCCCTTCCCGAAAGTTGCAGAGGCCGCACAGAAGGTGATCAACTTTGTCAGGGACTCGGCGCTTTGCCTCATCACGGCGAAAGAGGCCACATCTGAGAAATGTATAAGCCTTAGTGTCAGCCTGCCGCCTAGTCCCAACACCCGCACGAACTACTTGGGTGAATCGCCTCCTGTTAGCATGAACCACTCGGACGCCAAGTCTAGCACAGTTGGCAGCAAAGTGAAGATTCGCGGCAGCTCTATATTCACCGATCTCGACTACTTGGACAGGAAAATCCGCACGACATCGATGAACGACGAGACGGACAGCTCGGGACCGTCAAACGCAGCTGGTGCTGCAAGCGGCATTACTGAAAACCATCACCCGACAGTGTTGCGCAACATGAAGCCTATCGTCACCACGGCCTTTTTGCCATGGGCCATAAGCTATTTCACCCGCCCGGGCAAGAACCGAACGGCTAACGCCACAGTCAGCGAAGAGCCCGCGATGCCGGCCGACAGGAACTCGCAAGAGTATCGTTCGCGCGAATGGCGATTCAAAAGAAACTCGAGCGTTCGTCACAGTGCAAACGAACAGGAGAAATTCGCAGTATCCCACAAGATAGACATCCAAAACTGGGTTGGGAAGACGCAATTTACCCCCTCAATTGTGAAGCTGCTGCCATACGAGCCACAAATCGCAGTGGCTTACAAGGAGAAAGTCGCAGTCTACGACTGGAGTCGAAACTCTGTATGTTCCTACACGCCGATCACAAGCAGCAGTGCAATGAATCCAAGCAATAAGAAGAGCTCCAGTTCCGCCAGTGGAAACGGCTCCCAGACAACCTCATCCGCAGCAGCGCATTCGGCAACAGTCCGGGTGGGTGGTATTGAGTTCGTCAATGCGCACGATGTGGCCATGATTCTGGTGGGTCACGATGATGGAATTGTGCGCGTTTGGCAGGAGCCATCGTTCGACACAAACCGAGAGTCTAGTCGTCTGGTAACAGCCTGGGAAGCATTGCCATTGCGTGCGCAAAAGAAGGAGCTGTCCGGGATTGTTATGTCGTGGCATCAGGTCAGCCAGCACCTGATAGTGGGTGGTTCTACTCGATACCTACGTGTTTGGGACGCCGACAAGGAGCTTAAAGTTTGTGATATACCCCTAGGTGCGGAGACCACGGTCAAGGCGTTATCGCCAGCGCCGCCTGATCCCACGCGTATGGATGTGCTCGCTGCTGGCTGCATTGACGGCAGTGTGCGCATCTTCGACCGACGCTGTCCGCCTAGCGATGTCCGAGTAAGAGTCTATCGCGAGCATAGCGGCTCCATATTGACCGCCTACCTGAGGGAAGATCAATCCACCCTTGTATCGGGATGCTCGCAGGGACGTGTGAACGTGTTCGACATGCGCGGAGGCAAAACGGTCCACCAGTGGGACGTTGGCTGTGATGTGTTGGCAATTGCGGTGCACCCAAGCATAGACCTCGTCGCGTGTGGCAGCAGTCAGAAGATTGCAATCTACAGACAATGTGGTCGCACGCAGACCGTTTTGCGCAGTCACGAGGGTGGTTTCATGGGCCCGAGAGTCGGTCTGCCCTCATGCTTGTCCTTCCACTCGCATAAAATGAATCTAGCGGTTGGATTTACCGACAACACAGTGGCTGTCTATGGACCGCCAGGTCTTCCAGGTAGTACTGATCCCTCTCTTTGTTTTGCGTAGAAAATTTGAAAAAATACCGAACCTTACTGAATGTGCTCTCTTTTTTTCGTTACAGTTTTATAAGCTCTGCCAACGCTGGGAGACCGATGTCAACAGAAATGCCGATGCATTGGATTTTGTTAGGAAATTTATGGATGGCCCCGAAATGCACGACGTCGTCAACTATATACAAAAGCGAACCCAACTTGATAATATCACACAGCAAGACGCCCATTTAATGTACACAATTTGTGCCTTCGAGACAGCATGGAACAGGCATAAGAAAGTTTCACCCTGGTGCTCGGTTTTCAACAAGAAAACAATCAGATACATGGAATTCGCTGATGATCTGGAATATTACTGGATCGACGGTTATGGTTATGAGCTTACCCACAAGCAGGCTTGTCCGGCGATAATCGACATGTTTGATCACATTGAGTGAGTACCCATATCCGTTGAGTTCCGTGGGTTGTCCCGTGACTTGAGTGTTGCATTTTTTTCTCTTGCAGTCCCCATTCACTACACCAAAACGCCACTTTTTATTTTACTCATTCCGGGACGATGCTGAAGCTACTGGCCCATTTGGGGTTGTACAAAGATGAATTCCGTTTAACTCATTTAGACGCAACGAAACAGAGGCTATGGAGGACAAGTGCAATAGATTCGTTTTCAAGCAATTTGGCTTTCATTTTATACGAGTAAGTGATGAGCGATGAAACTGCTACAACTGATTTTTAGATTTTCTGAGTCTTCACTCATATTCCCTGTGGAAAAACAGATCAGTCGTAGTTGCATGTTAATGTGTTTTGTTTTTTCTCCTTTCTAGGTGCAGTGACGAGCCGAAAGTGTTAACCCTGCACCAGGAACGGCCTGTTCGCATTCCTGGCTGTCCGCAGGACCAAGATCTGTGCAGTCTCAAAGAAATGAGAAGGATATTCAAAAATAGTATTGAACATTGTGATTTCAATGAAATGTGCAACATCCCCACATAGAACAACGCCCCGCACATACCATGCAAGTATACATACCATCTCAGCAGCCATACACACATCCCACACACGTAAGAGTATGTTTATCTAGTGCCAACTTCAGCCTTGAAGCTTTCCAACAAACCAAACAGAAAAAGCAGCAGAAACCGAATAGCTTTGCTTTTGTCCACTACAAGCTCTTTGGGAGAGAACAAGATTACAAATCGAAACAAAGTAAAACACTCAGCAGTCAGTCAATACGAGTACAGATTAATCTTGTGTTTTTTTGCCAACGTCCGCTCATCCGTTTAAACAAGACCATCCACCACCACCTGTCCGATGAGCAACTCAAAAATAAAAGTAATAAATCGTCTCTAAGAGAGATGCACACAACAAATCTCAGCTTGGGAAATTGTTGCACATTTTCATTGAAAAGGGTGTCTTGAATGTGATACGTATTAAGTTTTTTTTTTATGGGAACGACACGAAGAATAAGAGACAAGAGAAAGAGTGCAAGAGGAAGAATCATCAACAACATTAAAATATGTAACAACAACAACACAACAACAAGAGCAGCAATAGCAACACATCCAATGTATTTCTCGTTATTTTATATACACAAATTATATATATATATTCGCATATACAGACAAAAAGAACATTACATTACATTGAGTAGGTACATTTTCTATGTAGATAGTAATAACAAATTAATAATTATTGCAAAAACAAAAATATTGTAACACAAAAAGAAAAAGAAAAAGAAAAATCTAAAAATATTAATGACAATTTTGCGTAAAATAAAATATAAATATATATTATACATGTGAAGTATATTTTTTTATTGAACATTTATATAAGTCACGAAAAACTACAAAAGAGCAGCATACCCGTAAATAATTGTACACACACAACTACATTAAGTTTGTAAACGCGCGGCAAACATGTAGATATTGAACGAATATTAAACATCCTGTAGGCACACACATATACAATACACCCACACACCATATTATGTAATAATATTCCAATGTAAGAAAATGCTACTTATGTATGTAATAATTATTATCCCGCCCCTCCCTTTCTCCTTAACCACGCAAAAACTTTGTAAGAAATAATATTTATATTCAACGCAAGAGGACATAATTGACTACAGCAAAAGAAAATGGTTAAACTCTTAAATAAGAATACAAGTCTACGTAAATCTTAACGGTATAATTATGTATATTTAATTACTTATTATTAATAATAATACTATTGTATAACTTTTTTTTTTTTTTTTCTATTTGTTTCCTTTTTTTCGCAAACCATTTTTTGTTTGTTTATTATAATATTTTGCTCTTTTCGTGTGATTTGCTCCCTTGGGCGATTTTCCTATTGTGCAGGAAAACCGAGGGAGAAATGGAAAGAAAACATAAAACAAGAAAAATCCTATTAAATAAAGTAACTAGTGTAATTTGTTAAACAATTGGTGTCTTTTTTTTTTGTTAATTAATTATCTGTGATGGGCGACGGTCTTAGCTGACATGAGATGAATGACTTTCTAAGGTCTGTAAAGAGAGATTAACTAATCACGCTATGAAACAAAGTTATATAGCGAACCTACATTAGAGCCCCCACCAGCATATGCAGCGATGACCTCCTGTCAAACTGTAGAAGTTTGTTGCGCCTGCCTCTGTCATATTCTGGACAAAGCTTTCGTTATATTCACCTCTTTAGAGGCATCCGATCGGAACGGAATTTTCTGCGGTTTGTACGAAATCGGAGAAATTTCATTCGAGATATCCGTTCAGATACAACTTTCAGAAAGAATTCTCCGATGACATGTGCCGCTTTGTGTTGTAGGTACCGCATTATGTCACTTACTTTTGACAGTTACACGGCACATTTTTTCCGAAGCTCTCCGACAAGCAATTACTGCGGAATACTTTAATAAATAATGAACGCGTTTATATCCTTCGGTTATTTAAATACGAAATGAATACATCGAGCGCAATCTCAGTTCCGAACCGATTTGACTTTCGCTTCGGATTATTTTACGGTTGTAAGTGCCGTCCACCTGTTGTTGGTTTTAAAACTGATTACAAAGTGGTGGCTTGATCGACTTAAAATATGCCAATTAAGCATTTTAAAGAAATGAACCCAAAACACTCTAAGCGTTTGATCTTTTACCCTTACCATGCAATATCATGATAAAGCAAAAGACGGGATAAAGGGTAAGAAGCAGTCTAAGAATTTATATCCATAACACAGTATACAAAGAGAGACGCTTCATAAACGATATGGGCGGGCACTTTCGATTTTGTAGTGTTCAAATTGTTTTACTTGTCTTATGCGCTGCAGACTCTGGAAATGCAAATCTATATCCTTGAAAACCGCTTCCTTGAGGCAGCAGGCTCGAATGTTTTAGCAGAATGCCAACAGTTACCATACAGTTTGAATAGGACACCGTCGAATATTACAATTCAGACGGAACTGTGAACTGCCAAACGACAAGTAGCCTTACATTATTTTGATGCGCCGTGCCTCTTCTCATTGAGCACTTCTAGCAAGGCGTTCTGAAAGTGCATTGATGAAAGTGCTCCCTAACCGCACATTTTATTTCCAGTGACTACGTTTCCTTCGCTGTTTTCGAAAGCCAGTTTGTTGCTTTACTTTCGTATAAAAAATCGGAATGTTGTTCCGACTACGATATTCATCAATGGAAAAATTGCGACGGCCCCCCTCTTCTTCTTTCTCCTGTCTGTATAAATTGTTGCTACTCTAGGGGTATTACCGAATTACAGATCTTCTCGTTGTGTAGTCTAGTTTTAAAGCTTGCTAGGTTCCGATTTCGCCCACACGCTATATGGCGCAATGAAACGAGACAAAATATATCATCTGAAATTGTCTATCTGAACAAGGAAATCGACAGCGTCAAAAAACAAAAAAAAACAACATTTGAATTCATTAAAAAGAAGCACGGCACAGAAGTTACAGGTCTGGTTCCGGCTTAAGTCAGCAGCTCATACTTATAACCTATTTTAGCCACAAATTCATTGTAGGTTACAATAGATAATCTTACAAGGAAATAATCGCCATTGTGAGTTCGGAAAATTTAACTTAGGACTGAAAATGATTATTCGTTGCGTTCTTTTACGTTTAAGGGCCCATAGGGTGGTATTTGAAGGAATTTGAAAACTTTTTTACCCGACTGGACACAGGAGTAGGGTAATGTGTTTCGCACATGTATATCTGTTTCGACCTGAACTCCTGTAGAGGACCAATTGACCAATTTTAAAGAGTGGGGTGTCATTAGATTCGTATTATTCCCCGGAGTGTCACAGGTTAAAAAGATTTAAAAAAAAAAAACCCAACTGACTGTAAAAGAGAAGTAAAAAGACGTAAACAAGACACATTCAAGTATACCTACCTAATTATTCGGCAATCGGAGGCTATACATATATTTTTGTTAGTTTAGGTAAGTTCATAGTATCTTTTTTTTTAGGTAGGTACCTAGTACTTTTAGTTCTTTTTTAATCAGTCGGGTTGTTTTGGTTTTTATAAATTAACAATTTTTTTGATTTGATTGTTAGTTTACCAGATAACAACTGCTTCACATTACCACAGTAATTATTCTCATTCAATTCCCATCAGGGTTACATCATGTGGTATCAAATATGCCATTCTAACGAAGAAGAGGTTATTTATAATGAGCTATTCACTTGTGTGGCTTCCTGGATGTCCTCGCTGTCCATGGTCGATAGGCCTATGGACCGTTACCATCAATTCCTGCGAATGATTCTTATAGTCGTATGTAGGTCGGTTCAATTAGTTTCTATTAAAGAAGTTAAGTGTCATCATCGGCTGGAAAAATACACCCCATTTGCAAGTCGTCACATCGAAAAAAAAAAAAAAAAATCGCCACGTAGGTAACCCATACAAAATATCACGTATACAAACGTATGTAATTGAATCTCGAAACGCAGAGAAGCATCCATCATCTCCAACCACCCAACACCCATCGGCAATAGAAACAAACAAACCATTATTGCACTATTCCGTTGCACCTCTACGCATGTCCGGGCCTGGGTATGTATAATACCCACCCCAAACCGCAACCGTTATGTACATAAATCAACTTGCTGTCGGAAAAAATCCAGGCAAGGCCAGCTCTCCAGTAACCAGCTAGAATTCAGTAACCAGCAGAAAGTCGGCCAAGAAGGATCACCTCCTTCTTCGCATTGTTGAACGACGGATGAGGATATACTACATCAACATCAATCCTAAGCCAGAACAGTGTCATCTTTTTTTTGCAAAAGAGTTTGTGGTTGCTCGCTTTAGTTCATTTCATTTAAAGTTAACAAAAAAAGGACAACAAAATCCTCGTGAATTTTAGTTAAGTTTCTGTTCTGATATGGCTCCTCATGGGGGATGCCTCAGAAGACGTGGCGAATCGCCGTCAAGGCGTTTCCCAAAGACAATTTTTTTGGTTTCCCATTCTCATTAGTGCCTATCTGTTCGCCGCGCTCTGTATCCAACGGCCGGCATACATAGAACAAAGAAACAAAATAATACTCAATCCGGACTCATTAGTGTCGCATGGTGTGCATCAGTTTTTGACGAAACAGACATTCGATTTGATTTAAGTTTTCGACAAAAACAAGTTCTACATTCAGCTGTCGAACATGGGTCCATGGTGCTATGTGCTAGCTTGTTGCCTGGGGACTGTTGTACTATTGTACGCACTCCTGGAGCTGCACTACTTCCTACGAATGTGCCTTTGTGTGATACTCGCCCGGTTCGTGAAGAAGAAAACTCACATCCTGGATACAACAACTGTTTCGGGTATGTAAACTTGTAGATCAAGAGGTATAATTTAGCAACAGCATTTTCCGAAGGTCAAGGCTGGTATGGACTTGAGTTGTCCTCTTTCTCTCCCTCTTTCTCTATAGCATCTGATGGTATTCCCAAATCCCAATCGACGAGGGCTTCTTTGGATTTAATTAAAAATGTCTAATTAACTTTCTGTCAATCTAGTGGATCACCTGGCCAATGGGTCGCATTAGCTTAGCTGAAGCCCTTTCGCTAATGAAATACGCGCAGTTGGAGGGTGTCGCCCTAATTCAATTTGCATGATTTTTATTATTCGATTGCTTAGTGAGTGTATTTGTTGCCTTCTAGAAAACAGGTTGGGCACCGGAATTTATTGATTTTTGTCTTGGAAACCTACTCCACACGCAGCTGATGGATTTATATACACACACAATAGATACACACCTAACAATACCGACGAAATTTATCTGCACAAAGATACCAGTTGAATGCTATACAAACGGGGGTGTAACATTGTACATGTATATCTTTGCTGCACGCAGATGCAGGATATCCTGTTTATTTACGTATAAGATGTTGCCACCGGAAAAGTTCCAGGAGTAAGCCCATGTATACCTAGATGCATCTGGGGAAATCATGAAATTCTCTATCTGGTGGAGCAATCTATCTGGTTTGCATTAAATATTGGTGTACATAAATGCTGTTGTTCTGTATATCTGTTGTAAGTTTCCAAAGGGCATAAGCACTACCTACCTACCTCCATTTGCGTTTATGGATATTATGGCCACTTATGAGTGCAAGGTCAACTGAACATGGGAGGGAATGTAAAATAACTGTTTCCGCCCTCTGGCCGTCAGGGTTGTTTTTGTCTAGAATCGTATAGGTGATTCACTTCTTCTAAGTGACCAGCGCTGGGTCGAAAATGTTTTTAATTTATTTTATACGAGTGTAGTCAGCAATGCATTGATTTTTTGGGGCAGTTGCAAGGCGGTCGTCTTTCTTCGATTGTGTTGGTCTTAATTAATGCGGCAATTGGAGTTGAAGCAAGGTCATTGTTCTACGTCCTACCTAAACCTAGAGACTAGAGTGAAATAGGGAACGTTAAAGTGTGGTTTGCTTCCTTTATTTATAGATTGGGGTGGGTGAAGGTATTTTATACGAAGGTTGGTCAGTTGAGCTGGTGTATATAGGTTTCAGTAAAATTGCCCTAGTAGCGAAGTCCGGTGCACTGCGACGTACTCGGGTGCGACTTTGAGTTTTTTTGGGCATACATCCCTTTCCAAGGCTGATTTGTTTCTAAAAAAATTACAGTGGAATGATGTGACCATCCTGTTGCGTACCTAAATAACACTTTATCGCACACTCTTATCTGTTGAAAATGTTGTCTTTAGAAAGCAATTGTAAAGTACTCGCTGAGTGTCTCTAGCATTCTTTAGAGGAATCCAAGATGGTTGTCATTTTGTCACACTTTTTATTCGCGTTGACCAAGAACGCTAGTTATGTTGGAGTCATTTTTTGGGCAGAGCTTGCATGGAACTGACATTTCACTAGCAGTCAGTATATATTTAGTATGTCAGTGCAAGAGCCCATATCAAAAATTTGCTAGATGTCACTTTTCTACACCTATTGAATTCGACATTAATTTGACATGCCGCTAGTCATCTAGCGATCAAACGCGGTCTTTGACAGCTTATAAAACCAAAAATGACTGTGACACATCTGATTCCCGCTGGCACTTGTTTTTTTTTTAATTTTTGGACTCATTTTAGTTTCATGTGTGCACTTCCGTGCTCATATTTTCTTCATTTGAAACTTAGAGCAATAATTAATGTTACTAACGTCATTCAATTTCATTTTTGCAGGAATCTGCCTTTCAACCGATGTCGACACGCTATTGTATCATATGAACAATGCGAGATATTTCCGCGAGTTAGACTTCGCTCGTGTAGATTTTTACGAGCGAACGAGACTCTATCGGACAATTGTTTCGAAAGGAGGTGCTGTTGTTCAAGGCGCTGCAACGATACGCTATCGGCGATTCATACGTCCTTTTACAAGATTTACGATAACATCTAGAGTAAGTCGACACCAATTAGCATCCACATTTAATATAAACAATCTTCTATTTTTTTAGATAATCTATTGGGACGACAAATCAGTGTTCATGGAACATCGATTTCTATCGACAACGGACAAATTTATACACGCGATAGCAATCTGCCGACAGCGCATCATTGACTGTTCCGCTGAGGATGTGATGAAGACGCTTCTTACACCGAAGGCGACACAACTGCAAACAACTACCTCGGGCAATACGGTCAGCCCGACCATAAGTATGCAGAACGCCGCAGTGGAGAACATGGAGAATGGTCATATCAGTGCGAAACTTAAGCCGGAGATGCCACTTGAAATCTCGAAATGGATTCAATATAACGAGATATCAAGTAAAAATCTCCGAAGTGGTTGCTGACCAAGGTTGTTCTAAAGTGAGATGCTTCCATTTGTAGTGTCTCCTTTACAATAGCCATAAGATGCCTTATAAATATGTAAATAAAAATAGGTACTCATACTCATGTTATGAAACTTTTTATTGTTTATTGAAATGTCTGCGCCGTGGGCCTCTCTGGGTCCAATTTTCACACATTTCATTACGGAAGCTGCGATCCATTTATTTAAATAGTTGTCATGTAAATAGTAGTATAATAAATATAAATAGTTATCAATGTATGTAATTTTTTTTGTTTTATTATGCTCTTCTGGAAAATATTCTATGTTTTGCCGGACTGTTTCTAATCGTTCGATTCGTATTTCAGATTTCTATTGGATGAATGCACGCAAGTATACCCTGCTGCACAAACGGCATCAGCCGGACACATTGAACGATAATCAGCGTTGCCAGTTTGGGGGTTTTCCCCCCAGATCTAGGGGTTTTTTTGACTGACGGGGGGAAATCTAGGGGGAGAAATTATTTAGGGAGAAATCTGGGGTTTTTTATTTTGTAATGGTGTTCAATTATTTTTTTCTTCTCACTAAAAAGTATCGTAAGTGAACATTAAAAGCTATAAAGCAACACCAACAAACCAAATAAATTCATGTTCCATTTATGCCAATTCCATTCCAACGCATTCCGATATTCATTGGTGCCAGAATATTAATAAGCCCCTATCTAAAGCTACATACATCACACACTATTGCATTTGCGAAAAGGTCAAAACATATGAGAAGCAATAAATAGAGCGAGGCTTTATTTGTATTTTGTCTTTTGCCAAAACCAATTTGTGATTGTTCCTGGATCGGGATGTATCAATTTTACCCCTTCCGATCAAATGATCAAAATGTTCACGAGCAGATGTTCAAAAACAAAAATGAAACATGAAATGTGATAACTATATTTTAGGACTTATTTATGAAAGTTGATTATTTTTACTTCTCTTGAAATCTAAATTCACTTCCTTTTTTTTAAAATAAATACATATATACTAAAAAATCTTTTTAATTCTTTAAATTCGTGTCTTTGTATTTAGTCTTAAATTTACAATAATTTGAGACAAATAAATTTGGTGTTTTTTTTTTAGAAAATAGCTAAATCTGGGGGTTTTTCAGATTTGTCTGGGGGGAAATATTTCAACCGTCTGGCAACGCTGACGATAATACAGTTTGCTGAGCAGGCTGATGAGCAAAACAATTAAAGAGACAGTAGGCGTTTACATGCCAAGCATTAGCAAGCCAGGCAGACAGACCGATGAAAACCTTTGAGATCAAAAACTTTTCGCTCGTTTTCAGATGCATACCAAAATCTCATTACAACCTCAAAGTTGTAGCTGATTTTTGACATTTGTCCGATTCCTCAGGGAATCGGATACCTACTTCATGTAGAAAATATAACAAGATTTTTCTGGATTAAAAACGGATTTGTCAACTGGAATTAGCATGCGAAAGAAACTTTTTATAATGTGGGTGCACTATGGCGTCCCTTTAAGGTTGCATTATATTACTAGGCCTTTTTTATTATGCTCACATGATCTATATAGATCATTGATTTCCATGGTTTACAACAAAAGTTGAATCTCGTACTATTGATTTCCACGGTTTACAACAATAGTACGAGATTCAACTTTTGTTGTAAACCATGGAAATCAATGATCTATATAGATCATGTGAGCATAATAAAAAAGTCCTACTGACGCTATATGTTCGTTCTTGTACTTTCAGCATAGAAAAATGAAAAATGTCAAATATCAAAAATCAAGAGAGAAATCTCTCAATTTCAAGAGAAGTACCGTGACCGGTTTTCTTACAATAAGTTTAAGAAATGCCATTTTGACATTATCGGAAAATGCAGCATCTACAAAATAAGTTGGAATTGAATTTTTTATAAGCTAAATAAACCTATTAAACTTATCATTGTGAATGCGCTGATATGTTCTAGGAGAACATTACAACATCTTTCTCCGACATCGTTGAAGACGAAAATAAATAGAGTTTTACTTGTCAAACTTTTGAGTTGTCACTAAGTTGTATGTTTTCATTTTTCAGTAAGTCGAAATTCGGCGAGAAGAAAATTACGAAAAAATGAAAGGAGGGGAAATGAATTTATCTCTCATTTTTCTAAATTTTCTCAGTATATGGTCGCATTCGCACAGTTTCTTAGCAAATTTTTACTAATTTTTTTATGTTACACAACGGCGTAAGGTTGCTTTTACTGTCAAATTGTAGCAAATTTATAGAACAACGAGCACTTGGAAAGGCCCCTAAATGAAGTTCAAAATATCCACTGAGTAATCTGACTGGATTTCCTTAATAATATTGGTCTGCTCCCCTTCCCTTAACTTCAATTTAAAAATTGCTCATGTGATTATTCTATAGATGAATCAAAAATATGACAAATGCTGTCAGACTGCTGCCAAACCTATTAAACAGACATCCGAACGTCTTGATCTTTATTGAAAACATTATCTCAGCAGCGTAAAACTAAAGCTAAGCAAATGGACGCGTGATTTCCATTCATAAATGTATACTTCTCCTAGATGGTAGCATTCAGTTCTTCCGCATGGGTTCTCCTCGTAATCATTTTAAGCATTTATTAAAAACTTATATTTATATACCTACCTAATGAATTATTAATAAAAAACTAATGTCGTTTTCGAATTTGGCTTTTCAGATTTTGATCTGAGATTTCAGATTTCTGCTGCCAAATCGAACATAAAATCCGAATTTTATTGGTTCTTGTGTGTATTCAGTTGGCCGCAAAAACTATTTTTTTTCATTGCACTGGAAATCCATTTCAATTGATTTTTAAACATTTATAACAACGCATTTCGAAATAATTTAATATAAAGAGTCGTTTCCATACTCGAAAAATTAATTATTTAGTAAAAAGGCAACACTTCCAACGATAAACAATTCGTAACCGCCAGCTGTGTGTCATACACGTTGGCATTAGTAAAAGTATGTGCGAAATCTGAGAAAAAATCGAGATTTCTCTAAAGAGAGTCAGATCAAAAAAAAGATTGATTTTTTTGGCAGTCTCAATCAAAAAAAAAAAATTGATTTAAGTGTTGCAAGTTACAACTATGAGTATGTACACACATCATTTCAAAAAAAACTAAGCCGAGAAGTGTAAGTGTTCAGCCTGAAAGCTATTTAAAAAAAGCTCTTACATCTCTACACTAGCACTGAATTCCACCTTTCATTGCCAAAATAGGTAAGGTAGTAGGTATATCCTCCACAAGTACCTCGGTGCATTAATTTCATTTTTAGTTTCCGTTTTTAAATTCAGCTTGTTCTTTCTGTATGACAGTCTGACACTTAACATCTTGGCAGCAAGTTAGGAGTAGTTTTTGTTTGAAATTTCATACAACAGTGGAATGTTGCCATCAGTTTAATTTAATTACACAATACCGACTATACGGCAGCGTCTTCTGTCATTTCATGTGTGTTTTGTTTATTTTACTTCTGCGGTAGTTTCTGTAGCCTCCACTCTCCACACTGACCTAGTGACTACACTGAAAGAAAGATTCATATTTAGGTACATGAACATTAGTTGTTGTTTGCTTTAAGGTGTGAAATTCCAAGCAATCCATCACCTAGCCACAGTGACCTTGCATTTAACTTGAACTTGAAATGTGTCTTCTTTTAATATTAGAATTCATTCTGTTTTAGATTAAAAAATGGCGATCCTCGCAATTCTACTTCTTTTGTACTTCTTGTTCGATGTCAACTATTTCATTCGAATGATAATCACTGTACACGGCGGCCGTTTGTTTCAAAAAAGACGCAAGGTCAGCGACAAAGCTACTATTTACGGTAGGTACCCCTTGGATAAAATTTGCGTGTTATTTGTGTCTGTTAACTGTATTTGTCCTTTGCAGGAATTTGCACAACTCAAGATATCGACATTTTCATAAGTCATATGAATAATGCGCGGTTTCTACGTGAGTTGGACTTTGCACGTTTTCATTTCTATGGTGTCACCGGGATTTATGACGAAGTCAACAAAGTTGGCGGTAGTGGCGTTCAGGGAGCTACCACTGTTCGCTACAGGCGTGCGATTCCTATCTTTCATCCGTATAAAATTGATACCAGAATTATATGGTGGGATGATAAAACTGTTTACATGGAACATCAGTTTATTACTTTGGCTGATGATTTCGTGAGGGCTATTGTATTGTCGAAACAGTGCTTATTCAACTGCAATCCTAATGAAATAATCACAAAGTTCCCAGAGGTAATTGAGGTGCCCCCAATGCCTGAGGAGTTGAGGCTATGGCTGGAGGCAAACGAAGTCTCAAGTCAGAAGTTGAGAAAGGAGAAATAAGAACCGAAATGTTCGAAATCGTAAAGTGGTACTTATGTAGCTTGTATAGCCTATGAAAAAGGAAGTAGGTATTCTCTCTGGGACTCTTCAGCATTGAACTTGAAATGTAAGCATCTAAAAGCACACCGAACAATATTAAATGTCAGATATTCGTCGTTGTACGTTCATATTTATTAAATAGGTACACGATAGCTTAAGAAATTCTAAGTATCCTGCATCTACGTCTTGTATTAGATTTGTACAGGGTGCATTAAAAAAAGAAGTTGACTGAGTCTGCCTAACGCACCCACAGTCCTGGACTTTCTTCTTTTTCCGGGACAAAAGTAGGAAATCAATCAATCCGATCTTATCGTGCCTGATTGGTGATTTCACAGACATGACTGTCAAACTGAAGGAAGCCTTCAACTTAAAATAGATGGAATTTGACTGATTTCAAAGCGGGTACTAAGCCTGCGTGTATTTAAAAATGATCTTTTGTTATTCAGATTCACCTTGATTCAGATTCGGTAAGTGGAAACTGCCCCTTAAATTGACTGCGAAATTTCTTGAACTTAGAATTTCCAGAAGGCACTGCCAAATAAAATCGGCACATTTAAAAATCTAGTTATCTTAAGTCGACTCGTTTGGTCTGGACCATAGACAAACCATACTGAGACCCCCAACTCACAATCCTCTTGCCGCTGGCCCCCTAATTTTTTTTTCAAATTCGCCATTTTGTTTTCCTATCGGTGTTATGTCAATTAATAATCCGTGTGACATGCAAAAACATACAAAAAATGCAAAAATAAATGCTGCCAACCGCGGCAACTGTGGGTAAATGTGAAAGAGTTCGGGAATACCACCAACGTGAACGCAAAAAAATAAATGGGTCGTTAACGTCACTTTTCCTACGTCAGCCACATATGCGAACTGTCAACTTAGTACTTAGTCATGCATTTCTTGACTAGATTCGTCGGCTACCCCTACATAAACGTCAACCGAAAAAGCAGTTCATGTGACCTATCTAAGCCAATCAAAACTGAGACACATCAAGTCATACAGCTGTCAGACCAGGTATTTGAACATCCACAATCTAAAAAGCAAGGCCAAGAGGTGTATACCATCAGCTTTAACTCAGTTGGAGCTTTTTTTGAATAAAATTTCATACGACCCCACTCTTGTGTTGGCTTACATTGCGTTTTGCGTGCACACGCTTTGTTGTGCTTATCTGGAAAGTTTTTTATTTCAAAGCTTTTCCTTCACACCGCAATCAACGTCAACATTCAACAGGCCCAACCGAATTTCAGTGAAAAAACTTTTATTCGTCAAATTAGTATCTGATAGCGCGCAACGCAAGGTGTGTTACTGCTGCATAGTATTTACTGCTGGGCGTCTTGTAGTATAGTAAAGCTATTGTTACATTGATTTGAATAGGTAAAATTTGAATTTGCGAGCAATAGCATAGCTCCGAACAGGTTTGACTTAAACAATTTACTTGCACTTTCTGCTGTGTCATCCGGAGTGAACTACCTTTGCGTTCGAATTGTAAGCTGAAAATGAAAACGAGTTTCTCTTCAGAAATGGGTTATTTCGAAACTATAATTTTGTAATTAAGCGCGTATTGCATATACGGTATATACCTCGCTTTCTTCTAAAAAAGAGTTGAATTCTCGGTAGCTATTTGAAAGCGTGAATATATTTGAATCCAAAAGTTCAACGAGTTGGGGCACAATTAATATACAAATGACTTAATTCGAATTGAACTTGACGTAGTATAAAACCTATAAAACATGTGCATAATAAACAAGCTAAATTTGAATTTTAATTTCACTTTTTTAGATACAAAATGTTATTCATTGTGCTTTTGCTAATATTATACATCATCTGGGATGTGAACTACTTCATTCGGGTCGTGTTCACAGTAGTCGCTGGCCGATTGTTCCAAAGAAAGCGACAAATCACGGAGAAAACTACAATTTATGGTAAGCTGGACTAATATCTACTGTGCATTATGTATGTCAATAGTCAATTCGTGTATTATACAACTTTTGCTAATAGGCATTTGCACATCTCAAGATGTGGACATCTTCATTCGTCATATGAACAATGCGCGGTATCTGCGGGAGCTGGACTTTGCACGCTTCCATTACTATGGCCTAACCGGACTTTATGAGGAAGTCAAGAAGCTGGGTGGCGGTGCTGTTCAAGGTGCTTCGAGTGTTCGCTATAGGCGCACGATTCCGATTTTCCATCCGTATAAAGTTGAGACCAAGCTCATTTGGTGGGACGACAAAGCCATCTATTTGGAACAGTCGTTTATCACTTTGGCTGATGGCTTCGTGAGGGCTGTTGCATTGTCTAAACAATGTATAACGAATTGCAATGTCAAAGATGCGATGAAGAAATTCCCTGAGGGAAAGTCGGCTCCTCCAATGCCCGAGGAGTTGAGGCTGTGGTTGGAGGCAATCGAGGTTTCCAGCCAGAAGTTGCGAAAGGATAAATGATTCAGATGAATGTTGCGATAGCAGACATTGTCCCTAAAGACTGTTGATTTTGTTTTTGATGAAAGTTAAGGTAATAAAGGTTTTTTGTACCCATTTCTGAATGCATTTGAAATTGTATTGTTAGAAGTAGATATACCGACCACTGAGCCCGCTTTACTGTCTCCAAAGCACTATATACGAGGAGTAATTCCTGTCAATCCTGCTAAGGTAATCGCTCATAAAGCCCAAATAAGCGCGATAATAAGACGTTCAAGTATCTGTATAGTTAAGTAAGTCTGACTGCTGTCTACCGGCCAATCTTGTTTTTGCGTTCAGATTACATCTATAGACCAACCTAGTCGACTTAATATAACTAGATTTTTGAATTTTCCCAATCATAGTGACGTACACCTACAAAAAAATCAACAGAAAAAAACAAAATGGTGGATTCCGATCAGCGGTAAGAGCATTCCGTATTGGGGATTTTACTACAAGGTGGCGCGCAAGTCATCACCCTGTGGGTTTAAAAATAAAAGAGTGCTTTTACTGCGTAACAAGTGAAGTAGGTAAAAGAAAAGCAGATGCAGAAAATCAGTTACAAAAGTTTTGAATAAGCGAACACCAGCTGTTTATGACAGATAGAAATATCGAAAAGGTTTCTTACTAAGTCGCAATAAAATGTGTAGGTTAATACTTCTCTTAGTGACTTGCAGATGGCGTAGTCAATTATTTGGAATTCAATTACATTAGGTTGCCACAACCCTATTTTTGCAAATGGCAGCAAATGTCATTTCGATTTTGACATTTGTGAAGTAAACACATAAAAAAATCTACGTCAACAAGACATGAATCGATATACGCCTAAAAACGCGGAATATTTATTTCGATTTTTTTTTGCGGAATTATTCGTCGGTGGTGTTGGCTCAGCGTGAATTTCGGGCGGAGATATTTCTGCCGTCTGACACCAACTGGGCAAACACTACGAACTAAAAGGATTATCCTAGAAGAGTATGGGACAACAAGGGATGCTGCCAGGTCTTGCCGACCTCGATGTGCAGCTGTTCTGCTGAGAATATCGCAGCTATGGCTGAAGAAGTCGCAGAAGACCCCAAAGTATCGACCAGACGACGTGCCACGCAATCTGGCATCAATCGGCGGTCTACAGAGAATTTTGGTGAAAGGCTTGGAGATGTTCCATTTCAAAGTGAAGACAGTGCATCATCTGTTAGCTGTTGACCGCCAAGCACGTGTAAACTACGCTCAAGCCATCCTGAAGCTCGACAACTAGGGTATAAGAACCATTCGCCAACTTTTGGTGACTTGCACTGGCCGGAAAGATCGTCTGACTTATGTCGTTTTCGATTTGGCATTTCAGATTTTGATCTGAAATTTCAGATTTCTGCTGCCAAATCGGAAATGAAATCCGAATTTTATTGT
Organism: Cheilosia variabilis; assembly: GCA_951230905.1. Taxonomy (NCBI): domain Eukaryota; kingdom Metazoa; phylum Arthropoda; class Insecta; order Diptera; family Syrphidae; genus Cheilosia; species Cheilosia variabilis. The sequence continues at coordinate 58,549,593 of OX579677.1, read as the reverse complement.
TTTTTTTTTTCACTTGCACTGGAAGTCCATTTCAATTGATTTACACACATTTATAATAACGAACTTCGAAATAATTTAATATTATAAATCGTTTCCATATGCGAAAAATTAATAATTCAGTTAAAAAAGCAATCCTTCCAACAATAAATAATTCGTAGCCGCCAGCTGTGTGTCATACACATTGGTATTAGTGAAAGTATGTGTAAATCTAAGATAAAATCGAGATTTCTCAAAAGTGGCGCAGATCCAAAAATTGATTTTTTTCTCAAAAAAATTAATCTGAACGACATTAATCGTCTTAAGCCCGTATGACACTACAATTTTTCCTCTGCTCTAGTTTCATTTTAAAAGAAGAAAAAATGCAAAAAAAAATGTAGTGTCATACGGGCTTTCGATTTATTTTTGTCTTTTCTTTTTTTTGAAGTCACGAGTCAACAAGCTGTCGCTTCGACATCTATTTCGTTGCTCTTAGATAGACGCACACGAGTAATCCGAACTTAATATTGAAAGGAATATTGAACACATATTAAAACAGAGCCACAGTTTTTCATTCACAGAAAAAATTCCAGCCAAAGAACATCGGGTTACAATACAACTTTGCGAGACCTTGTACTGTCGCCCTAGCTGCCTTCCAAATACTAAAAATGTAGGTACATCACGCGGGAGCTGCCAAATATTGAACAGATATGCATGAGAGTACTTTACGGGGAATAAATGCATTTAATACCACTTTGCAGCGAAACTGTTTCCTGGACGAACCACTTACATCTATATACAGGCCACTCGCGATAATTTCCGAATTGCTTGCCAAATGATCGAGTCTATTAGCAACTTGTGATGTGTGATAGAATACGTAATGTATGCAGAGAAAAAACTCAGAAACACACATTATTCTAGCGCAAAACAAGCTATAAATGGTGCCCGGAATAGAAATGTGCTCTTCGCGTATGAAGAACGTACTTTTACTATACCCAGTCGCAGTTCCAGTCACTTCATCCTGCTCTCATTCTGATTCATTACAATATGTACTCGCCCCCGCCGCTGGTCGGCAAAGACAGACATACAGATTTTGACGTTGATGCAATCAATACTCGATAATCCATAGACTATGGGTACTGCCGCCCGAAATGCTGAATGATTCTACAATACAGAAACGAATGAAAAGTAAACAATTACAGTTGAACAAAAGGGGAACACACACATTTAAATTTTCTTGAAAAGCTAATAACTTCCCATTGAAATTTACCGTCACTTTTGTTAAAGAAATGATTCCTTGGGCAGATTAACAGGAAACAAAGGCAAAAACTTAATCCGGAAGAGTTCACAATGAGAACTTGCAGTTGCAGCCAGCAGTCAGCCCATCGCAAACGGTAGTTTTCACCTCCTCTGTGTGAGCTGTATAACTAAAGCCCCCTGAAGACTGTGAGTTACACTTGAAACGAAATTATAATTTTATTCAATTTCATATACGAGAATGAATGAATTTTCTCACTCACTGTTGGCATAGACATTGAATTGAGTAGTTTAAATGAAAATGCGTTGAGGAAAGAAAACCCCCATCAGTAGCTAGCTGCAGTCTGGCTCGGTTATAAAATGAAATGAAAACTCCTCCCGGGTTTGTCCCATTGTTCCGCACAGTACGAGATAGGAGATACTGGATACATGACGGTTAACTTCCTCTTCAGACAGTTTTGTCACTTTTTGAGCAGCAGTAGCTAGCAGGTACGATGTACGAAATACGAACCGGCCGGCCGGCGCAGATCTACTCACAAACTCGACAATTGTTTTGTGTTCCCAGATGCAGCGCAGTGTTTCCATTTCCCCTGTTTTGGTTTAATTCAAAATCATATAACTATTTTACAGTTTTTAAGATGGAACGATTTGTTTCTCCGTTTACAACTGAATTTAGACCAATTTATCTTTCGATGATAAATTGGAATGCATTTATCTGTAAAGAGTAATTTAGATTGATATCGCTTTATGGATAGATGTTTGCTTTGAATTGTTGTTGATTCCCTTTTTCTTATGAAAAACGAACCTAATGGGGTGCAAGCAGGTAGAAAATCAGATCACCTACAACTACAACTCATTATCCTACAAACCTAAATCCGAACAGGCATTTTGTGTGGCAGCGACATGTTGTCTCTGGACTGCAACATGTATATTTTTTGAAAAATAAGAGAAGTGTTGCGGTGGCAAGCAATTAAACTATACTCAATTAAAAAATAATTATTTCATGAGTTGCCAAAAAAGGGAAAGTTTGGATGTTTCTAAAGCTAGGTCTCCGCTTATCTCTCTTTAATTAATAAATAAGCAACGTCTTTTTGGGTCGTTTAGAAAAATATCTAGTAGAAAAAGCCCAAAATTGCAAATAAATTGATTAACAGCTGTTGTTATTTACTGAACATAAATTCGCAAGACCAGAGAAAACCGAGCTGAATTGACAAACAGAACGACAATTGCTTATTAACTATTCACAAACGCAGGAAATTTTTTTTTTTAAATATTACTCTTAGGTGTATTGAAGCGATTTTTTATATTAAATTATTTCGAAATGAGTTGCTATAAATGTGTAAAAATCAACTGAAATGGATTTCCAGTGCAAGTGAAAAAATGTGTTTTACGGCCAACTCTATACACAGAAGAACCAATAAAATTCGGATTTTATGTTCGATTTGGCAGCAGAAATCGGAAATCTCAGATCCAAATCGAAAACGACATCAGTTGCGAAAAATTTGAGTTTTCGGCTGTTTCAATTTCAATCACTGCAACTAGTCATCAAAGCAGTCAACAGAATTCGAAACGGCTCTTTAAGTGGCAGACTTCCCACTGTGGTTCGATTGTTTGATAACCGACTTGTGAGTTGTAATTGTGACATCGAAATCTGCTTTCTCTCTCAGAGCTGAAAATATACTTCATACGTGGATAGACTTCGAGCTACTTTGAGCCACTTACATCTTTGACACCTAATCCATATCACAAATAAATATATAGCTTACCTTTTTGGAACATATGAAACGTTATAGGAGAACATTCGACCACCACCGAATTTTCTTTATTCTTAGAGATTTAATTTTTGTGTGCAATTGATTTTTGAGACAGATTTTGAATTTGTTTCATGTCAACTTTGTGCATATGACATAATTAATTTAAAAGTACTCTGAGCTGTTTCGAACCAGCAGAGGAAATGCTCGTTACTCGTTATTTTGTTAATTTTCTCCTTTTTCTGTCATTTTTGATGAGAACGTGTATAGGCTGTGTGCAACCTGCAACTGCGTCGACTTATATCGATTGCGTTCGATTTAAACCGCGCACGCAAAAATATTTAGTGTTCAGATTTTTACTCAGACTGCTCAGTAAATTTATTCTAACCTCATAGAGTGCTCTTCTATTATACTCTAAGCGAAATAGGAAACACAAATTCAGAGCTCTAATGTGTCGGAGCTAAAAAAAAGCCACACACTTTTTTTGAAAGTTAAGACTCTGTTCTGAACTAAAAAGAAATGTTATTTCAAAAGCACATATATTTAAATGACAATATTGTATTCATAAGAATGGGTGAAAAAAAACACAGTATTTATTAAGGTTAATAAACCATAACCTTTCTTAAAGAAGATACAAATGAGAAGAATAGGTAAATTCAGCATGTGGTAAAATTCGTTTTGGGATATGTCAAAGTGACTGCTTGTCAGAATTTATAGCGTTGCCAACTTAGACGTGTGGGTTGCCAACTTCCAACGATTTTCAATATAATTGTTGTAGAAAATCAACCTCGCACAAATGGACTTAGTAGAAGCTATGATTTTTCTTTTTTTTATTTTCTGACTTTTATCTGTTGTTACTGATTCATTGTACACATACCACTGCCAGCTAGACGCGCATATAATACAAATTACAAAATAAAGAACTGACAGCCAGGGTTCTCAAATAACAAAGACTGAAATGCGTGAATCTGACGACTTACACCATTTCTAGGAAAATTATGCAGATTCTTGACCAAGCCTGTCATCATTCGCAATACTCCGCCGGAATCGCAGCAACGCAAATCAGAGCGAAGTAATGATTAATATAGCTCACATGCTGTTATACCTCAGAAAAATGTTTCAGTAGCCGTATTTTAAGGTTAAAATACTAGGACTTTGTAAGGATCTGCCAAATATAAATCGGTTGGATATTTTTATTGAGTGCTTAATTTTCTCTTCTATAAATTTTATCGTTGGCAACTTTTAACTTAAAATACGCCTCTTGAAAAGCTTTGTATTTTTATCCACGACGGTATTGTAGCATATGAGCGATATAATCTGTGGAGGTCCGGATTTAGCTTAGAAACTAGAAGACAAGCCTGTTTTTGGTGACATTTCGGAAATTTCAGGTACCTATATCATTTAAAAATATTATTGATTTCCTATACTCTATAGGTTGGTTTTGAGCTTTACTTCCAATTGCTTCTTCTTTTCTACCGATTTTTTGAGTAAATAGTAGGTGGCCTGACTTGTGGATGGCGATAGGCCTGGTCTTTTATGACGATCTCACAACCCTACTCAACCTTACCTAACCTAAGTAGATGGACGGGGGCTCAACATATCCAAGTTGGTTGTGATAGTTTTCTTTTATCGCTACTCTCGTGATGCTGTTTTATTTTCTATGAAACTAAAGTCAAATTTGCTCAGGTAGTTTGTGTAATTCGCGCAAAACACGTGCTTTGTTCACGATGGCAACTCTGACAAGAACATTTTTGTTGAACACGATCATTGTTCAATGGATGAAGAAGTTATTGGCAACATGTTCGATAACTATTTGTTGTTGAGAGGTTGCTCTAACAAATTGTTGCATCTCTAGCTGCGGCTGCGCTCTTTTGAGTAGATAATCCAGGTGTTTAAATTGGGTTGGGATTGGGACTCCTTCTCCTTTCCTTTCCATTTCTATATGGATTATGTTGACCATATTTGGCTGTGTAAAAGACAACAGATTTCAAGAGAAATCAAATGCACACTCTTTACAATCGCAGCACAAATCAAAAACTAAGTGGACAGACGTTAGACACGTTCGAGTCATATTCGGATTGGATACTAGATCTTTTATCAGTAAAAATATGGAAATACCTTCAGAGCTGGACGACACGATAGAAAGGGGTTTGTTTGAAAAGCGCCCACAAAGTCGGCTCTTAAGGTGTGGACGATATAAACATTTGTTGGTCCACACCTCAGATAAGGATCACTAACGATTCGGGTTTAGGTAAGGTCCGCGCATTCAAATACAGGTTTAAGGCAATGCATTTGGTGCTACTTTGTCGCACGTTGCAACGCTCGAGATAGCAGTACTTTGAAAGTACTTAACTCTTAGCAAATTTTCTTTTTATGTATCACACTACCTGGAGCAGCGCAAATTATTAAAACGCCGCCAGTAGAAACCACTCATCACCTACCTAAAATAAGTGATACATAATTATAGGGACGAAGCGTAGTGACGAGATTTCCGATTTCCCTTACCCAACTCGGGCTAATTGGCACTTCTCGTGTTTCCATGCACTTTTCTCTTTATATCCTGTTCGTCTTGTCTTGACATTGAATTAAATTTTATTGATTTATTGTCAATCAATCACCGCTGACTTTGGAGACCATAAAACTTACTTCTTGGGACCGTTTTAATATTATATGTACGGAACACATGTTCGGCTTGGTGGATGTGTATAGAGTACTTTTTTGCGATTCGTAGAATTGGCACATAAGTGAGACAAAGGCGAAGACTTGGTCGTGGTCGTCTCGCGGCTACGAACTGGTTTAATGACACACGCGCCAGCCAACTCGGAGGTCTACTTCTGCCGAGGATCACCATCACCAGTCACCACTGAGATTCATTACTGTGCCGAGGAGTAGTAACAAAATTGAACGATGATTCTGTATTCGCACGATGACAGGATATACACATCTGGCGCCCTCCTTTTAATTAAGTTTTTTTCTTATCATTTGTTTTTGTTTTTTTTGACAGCGGCGTTTACAGAAAAAGAGATAATTTATGTTGCCCAGTTAGTGTGTGTTCTTGGAATTTTGCCGATCTGAGACTAAGATGAGTGGTCTCATTTTTTTTTTTTTATTAATGACATTGATACGGGTAGGTATTTGTTTTTTGTGTGAATTCTTACAGATGATAAATAGTTATGAGAGCGACCCGAAGTTGTGCTAAGAAGGACTTCATTTGAATTGCTAATTGGCATAATTATGCAGAAATCTGTTCTGGGGGTATTATAATCAATGAAACGAACAAAGTTGACTTCTCAGTTTTGCTAATGAGACATGGGAATGTTGGGGTAGCTATGTGACAGCTTCATAAACATAAAGTGACGGATAGAGGGGTCAAAATAAATCAAGTTGGCACCTATAATCCATTGAACTTTATTGGATTAACGTGTAACTCGATAAGGTGCACCTGCACATAGATGGGACTTCTACTTAGTGCCAACCATAGACAAACCATACTGAGACCCCCAACTCACAATCCTCTTGCCGCTGGGCCCCTCAATTTTTTTTCAAATTCGTCATTTTGTATTCCTACACACAGAAAAAAAAATGTAAAATCAAAAAAAATAAACATAGTTCAACATTTTTTTACCAATGATTTTGCTTTTTAGTTGCTTCTTGTTATTTTAAAAGGGTTTTTATGTATCTCAGGCGTAAGGAATTATCATGTCAAAATAACAAGAAATGTATTTGAATTAAACATATCTTGATTTTAAAACAACATTGTGATTCCTGTTAAATCATATAGATCTTTATGTTAAACCAGCATGACAAATCCTGTTGAATCAAAATGATTCTCATGTTAAAAGAGCACACGATTCATGTTAAATCAAAATGATGCACATGTTGATATAACATGAAAATCAATTTTAATAAAAACTTCAGGTTTGTTTTACAAAATTTTATTTTATTTTTCATGTAGCTTCTTTTTTTAAATAATAAACTATACCCGGTTAGGGATTCAATTACTAGAAAAAAAGTACTATACAAAGATTAATAGTATGCCTAAATAAGTGAGTTACAAAAATTTATTTTTTAAATATATTTTTCCATTATTATTTGGGAAACGATGCAAAGGTGGGATTGTAAATTCTTGTATTTCTTTTAATTAAATTTGCTCATTTTATTTACCCACTTCATACGATTGAAAATTATTGTCAACATTATGAAGTTCAACTTCTCAACATAAAACTATATGTACATACTTTTAGTACATACTTTAGAAAAATAATAAATCATGTACAATTTTAAGATTTCGTTATCCTTGGTTATAAATATAACTGTCGTTTTTATATAATTTTCCACAAAAATTGATTTCGTCTTAAAATACAATGCTATCAAAATGTATTTTTAGGTGAGCAAACATTTTATTAAAATTATTGTTTTTTGTATTAATTTCAAGAGCATCCCGAATTCCATTTTTATAATCTATCTACTAAAAATTTAGCAAAACTAAATCCTGCTTTTGTGCAAAGCGTTAATGGCACATTTACTCTAGAGTTAATATTACTACAATATTTTTTTGTATCTTTATGTTTCGCTTCAAATCTTAAACTCCATAAGTATAAACTAATTTTTTTTATGAAATTGGCATAATGCAGTAAAAAATGAGCCTTTGATTTAAGTGATCCATAAAGCTGGTATGTTGAATATGATGTTTCCATGTTCGTCACTTTCAAAGTGTATACAGGCACTTGTTGAAGGCTGTGATTGCACCGCACTAAAAAAATCAGCGTTGTTATTGTTTTGCTCTGCCATTGCTTCGAAATATAATTCTATATATAATTCTACTCGTACCTACCAATCGATGCGACGAAACGAATAAATAAAAGTATTGGAGTAATACCTAAATACCACATACAGGTATTTTACAGGAATCAATGTTGTTTAACTCTATCTAAATGTAAATCACAGACGCTTAAAGTGGGAATTCGGAAAATAACGGTGGAAAGAAAAATATTTTTATTGAATTTACAATGTACAATTTAATTTTAACACGTTTCGATGTTGAATTTGAAGGAGACAGTTTAATTTCAACCGTGTATGCACATTCGTCTGGTATGCAGGTTCTCACTTTGGTAACATTTGACAAAAATTGTTATTTTTTTTTTTGCTTGTAGGATTTTTGGTAATTTGGTAATTTATAATATCTGGCTTAGGTAACTTTTTGAGCATAAACTAATTGTTTTTGCAAGTGGTAACCGTGGTAGTATAGCCGGTGTGGTGAATGGATCCTGGTCATTGCACACGGCTGTCGTCTGGGTGTACAGTTTCACACCTGGAGTGAATGTATGGATAATGTATTTATAAATTTCACCAGATAAAAATTGAATGTCTGGAGTCAATACTCAATATGTACATGAAAAATTAATTCGTACAGAGGGATGATGCATACGATTTACTGCTGATTTTACAATGGCCAATTCTGTTTTAAATCAATTCAATGTTAATTACACGCAAAAATCAATGTTATTTCAAAATTATTGAATGTTAAATTGAAGGTGTCAAATTTTATTTTAACAAGAACTCAATTGTGACTTATTCCATATGTTCTTCATTGTTGAATTAACCATCTTTCCATTAAAGCCAAAGTTTTAAAATATTAATTCAAAACGGAAATCATTTAAAATTATAGAGAAAAGAATGAACTAAGATGAAATCGCATTATTTAGAATCAACAAATTTTCATATCAATTTTACATTGGTAAATTTTTCTGTGTGTATCGGTGTTATGTCAAAAAAGAATCAGTGTGACATGCAAAAACACACAAAAACTACAAAAATAAATGCTGCCAACCGCGGCAACCGTGGGGAAATGTGAAAGAGTTCGGGAATTCCACATTTTTATAAATATTACTGAATGCCATTGGTTAGTTATTATAAATTGTTAAAAGGCGAATAATTTGATTTGGTTGGTTAGTAAAATTATCTAAAATATATGTTTCATATAGTAGAACATATTAGGACAAACATGGTTGTGTATTTACCTCTTTTCGATATCATTAAGATAGATTTATTGTGTGAATTTTTCTTTAATAACTGAAGAAAACTTGCTCAAAATGTTTTTATTTTCATGCAACCATTCTGCATTGACAATTTTTCATAAATATTTTAAGCAAATGTACACTTATTCCAAAAAAAAAAATACTATCCACACGTATATAAATAATTTCAAATTTAACGGACATAATTTTAAGAACGCTGTCAGCAGCTTTGCCCACAGCGGAAGTGGCATATGCAAGGTGCGAGTGTGTTGGTGAGGCGGAATTTTTGAAGTTACGTGACATTTGGCAATACGAATTTCTAAGTAACAGTACTAGCGCACTTAGCATTTGCCACCCCATATATATATAGCTTGTAGGAAAGTAACGGGAAATCGGCCGAAGTTGGTGGTCTCAATATTGTCTCTGATCGGAGCTCCCTATCCAAACGGCTGAACTAGAATGCTTTCTGTAGACAGTTATAATTTTTCGATGTTTGTCAGGCGAGGTAGTACGTTCCAATTCAGACACTCCAATCAATAATCTTTTCAGACGATCCTCGTCGAAAAGGTATGCTCCCAAAACTCAGCAACTCAGTGCACCATCTATTTCAGTTTCCACAAATAAAATAGAATCTGCCGATAGCCGATAGCTTAGAAAATTGCTTATTAATCGATAAACTTTCAAAAACAATATCGTTCACTGTCCAGACTATCAACGGCTTGTGTGATGCGCCCCAAAGCAAAGTTGTTCCAAAGATGATACAAATTATGACCAGTGACACATAAAATCAATTATGGCATGCAGTTTTATACTACATTTACCACATCACGCCAGTGATGCCACTTTTCGGACGAACTTGCCCACGACGATTATCAAAAATACCATTGACGTTGATAGGCAAAATCCCACTATATTCTCCACGGAAATATACATAAATAATTAAACTATATATAAAAGGCACTCTTTTAAAAAGCACTCTCTTTTTGTTGAATTTGATCGGTTTTTTCTCAAATTCAGTAGGTATTTGAATCGAATTTTTTCTTTTTGGAGATATAAAAATGCCCTTTCTTCGCCCTTTAGCTTATTTTAATAACGAAACGAAATGGGTAATTACCGCGATCTGGCATCACGCACGTGCATTTTCGCTCGAGACGGGACAGAGAGATCCGTTTGTCCGCAGTCAACCAGAATGCGCGATCACAAATCAGACGCCTAAATTGCCATGGAAGTTCTACCCATAATTATAGATACGTAAAACGGAAATAAGCACAAGTTCCGGCGGCCGACATTTCTGCAATCACTGGAAAACATTTCTATTTCTGATTTAAGACATGTGAAATGAGAGTGGTAATGAGTGTCTGTAAATTAAACCAACAATCAGTTATAAGAAATAAATAAATAATTGTTCGTTCATCACTATCGGGAGTCATTTTATTTTATAGGAAATCAAAATCCCATAAGCCATCGCAATAAGAATATCAACATGCACAGTTATGCTATAATTCATACTACACAAACAAGATGGCCGACCAAAATACATGTTAAGTGTTTTTGCGTGTTGGGTAATGCTGTCCCTTTAAGTCAGACGGCTATGGAGTATTAGGCATCTCTTTAATATTCAGTATACGAATGTGTGATGTTGTAATGGCGGGATTAAGCATGAACAAGATTATTTTCACACTTCTCTTCGTTGGTACTATATATTTTGTGTATTTTATGCCGTTTTGCGTTGATTTCATGATACCAAATCCCACTAGAGTCTTCCTTAAATATCTGCATACAAAAGCTTTACTTTGAGTGCTAAAAATTCGACAAACAAAATGAATTATCCGTCAATCTCAAACTGTCTTCTTTACAGCAACAACTAGTTACAAAATACATACTAAGTCCATTGAAAATGCCAATATCCAAGATGTGTGTTTCACAACCCCACCCACACTGTCAGTATTAAATATTGCATTTGAAAAGAAATACATTTTCCCATTGATATACTGCTGCAACATAGGTACTTGATACTTGAAGTGCAGTATCCACAAATCCGCTCCTCCAGATGGTATGTTCGTAGTAAACTCGTCATGCATCGAGTGCTCGGCATGGTATCCTTTTCAAGTGAAACAGCTAGTTTCATAAACCAGCACTGTGACAAATAGATATTCTTTCATTAGTCCAACTAAATGATTTTCCTTTTCATCTAAACCCACAATTCGTTAATGACAAGTAGTTCTCCTTTTCCTTCCTCTAAATTTGCCCTCTCCTGCGTTTGCTATGTGTTGAGCATAATGAAAGGGTAGAAAATCACTTGAGGGCTACAGTGAATTATGGAAAGATTATTAGAGAACAAATTGCTTCTCACATTCGACACAACACGGAATGTCCGTTTATAGTTTTACAGTATTCACCCCTACCCGGAAACATGAGGCCACTTGATGACTGACGAGGGGAGAGAGTTGGGGAAGTTAAAAACACCGACATCGTGACATTTGATACATCCTTTCAACTAGAGCTAAACACGTAAAAGGATATGCGAGATCTGCCATGAGAAAGCGTTACCAGTCTGTTTATACGGCACACCGAATCCACTTGAAATGTATTTGCGATAAGCGAGTAATTGTGTGCGGCGAGGGGAGATAAATTCACTTTGCGGAGGGTGCTGGCAATGAACGAAAAATTAAATTACCTTCGTGGTTAAAGGATAAAGAAAATACAAGAACATGACTTCGTTTATTATCAATAGGTCTTAGTTGGAAATGAATGAGCAATTTTTGCGCCCGCAAATGTGTGGATCTACAAAATAGATAAAACATCAAAAGTCATGTAACGGAAGAGCTTAAGATGTGCATAAGACCTGCCAACATTTCCGTTTCACCGCATAGCTTCAATCCAATGCAGGGCGTCCTGTGGTTGTGCTTTAAAGAATATATGGCTGATATAGAATAGAGACTATTTCGCGTGTTGTGCGTCTTGCTGTCAAAATTGAGACCCTAAACCAATAGTTGGGAAGATTGCAAACGTTTATTTTATTTCTTACGAGGTGTGTAGGGACTTCTTTGGACAGCGATAACTGTCAAAAGTTGTAATGACTTCCGCGTCTTTCATGTGTCACGTAGCCAAATTGTACTCTTAAAAAAGGTTATCGACTCTGAACAAGATTTTCTTTTAACAAAATCATTCAACGGCACTGCTAAGATGGAAACGGACATACTAAAAGAAAGAAAGAAACCAACTTGCAATACATAAATATTACCAATTGTATTATTTATTTTATATCAAATATTTCCACGCGGGATAATTTAGAAAAGACGTTGAGACTTACTAATAATCATGTTTAACCTTCAAACTAAATATTTTTTAATTCACAATGGGTAATTTTATATGGAAGATTTCGCCAATGTGAGTTCGTAAAATGTAGCCTGGACACTCATTATGATTATAAGTAGGTATCGGAAGCTGTCATTCCCACCTGACAAGTTCGATAGTCCTATATAGAGAAATGCTGCCAATTACGCCCTATCATTGGGGTATTGTTGTTCGCCGCCCTAATTTTAAAATCGATATTTTGGACAGAACACGGCTGCTAATTAGAATGAGGTTACATTTACCTACAGGTAAATACAAGCGCAATGGAAATTGCAATTAAAAACGTCAATTGGCCTATACGGCAAATCCCTTTAGACAGCCATAAAAGGTGCGGTGGCGGTCTACGTGTGTTAATTGCAGTTTCCATTGTCGCAAAGTCCATTCATTAAACGAAATCTACAGCCACCTGGTGCAATGCATATGCCAACCATAGGTACGCATGCATTTGTATCGATGGGTGTAGATATCTGCTGCGATACTTCTTTGTGCTTGAATACATACACCTTCCTTGGTTTGCTAAATATCGAACGTGCACTGGAAGCAGAACTGCGCGCAGTTATTGCGTTTGCTCTCAGCCTGCCTGATTCATTTTCAGGAAATCGAGCAGTTAAAGGGGTATCATATGGCTCAACTAATGATCTCAATCGGACTGTATAATTGAGTATGGTTCTTGGCAAAGCGAGTTCTTTGACAACAATCCACCTAAGAAGACAATCAGCTCAATTCCCAACTAATAATTGTGGACGTTCAAGTATCTAGTCTAGTAATTCTGACAGCTAACTGACTTGATGTTGGTTTTTATTCATTTCATTTCATTTATTCAATCTAAGATTAATAATAAACTTAGTTTTGATTGTTCTAAATCGGTCACATGAAGAACAAGTTTTTCAGTTGACGAATCTAGTATAGAAGTTCGTGACAGGGTGCTAAGTTCACAGTTCACATTATGTGGCTGACGTAGGAAAAGTGACGTTACCGACCAATCTAGTTTTTGCTTTCAGGTTACATCTATCCCAAGTGACCAATCTAGTCCACTTAAGACACAACGATTTTTGAATGTACCCACTATCTTAGTGAAAGCGCAAACACACGAACACGAACATGAAACATATCAATCAAACTCACACTTACAATTATTGAATTAATTCTAAATCAGTCACATATTTTACTGAATATAGTTCAAGGGTCGTCTATCGTGCCGTGATTTGAAAATGCTTTCTTTTCTATAGCATTGTAGCAGAAAAAATAAGAAAACGTGTAAACAATTTATAACGACAAAGTCATAATATTTGAGATAATTAATTAACCTACCACACAAATCACAGTCACAATTTCAGACGGCCCCTGCAGCATGTTGCCACAACGTTCAACCAATCAAGTAGTTTAGTTTACGCCTCATCAGTCATCATTCAGTCAAGTAATCACTTCTCGCAACATTTATGTCAACATTTAAATTCTGTTGCTGTTCTGCTAAAAGGCAAAACATTCAAACGCTCTTTTGAGCACAGTGGCACAAAAGACCTTTGGAGGTGGTCACAAGCGTTCTTGACGCGACAAAAATTGGCAGATTGCGCTTTATTTTGACATTTGCAACTAAAACATGTATGCTGCACGTTGTACACTTGAATAGTGCTTCCGAAGTGGAGAGCGTTTATTAGGAAAGTTTTGAAACGACCCCACAACTCTCTGCAAAAGTTACGAGCTTGGAACCAGCGTCCACTTTAGTTTAAGCAAAAATGTCCAATGCATTAGCCTCCAAAAATCAGTTATCACGGAAATAACTTATGTCGGTCGCAAAAATCCAGATTTGTCAGAAGATTATCGGCTCGCTAAGTGACGATCGTATGAGCATATACCGATGAACAGATGGGTATCGCTAACGTGGGATAGCACCTGGAATTTAAAACCGGAAATGAGGATTAATTTTGGCAGTTCGGCCTCTTGTCAAAATCAAAATTCTAAATGTCTGCCTTACCATGAAATAACTCTTGCGTTGTAAAGCAACCAAGAACCTCATATGAATACGGATTCATTCTTCGACAACTGCTGGCAACATTGCGGGAAAGGTAGGGCACTGAGAATAATGATGAGCTTAATGTATGTACCAGAGACAATACTGAGACCACCAACTTCGGCCGATTTCCCGTTACTTGCCTACAAGCTATATTTTCATGGGGTGGCAAACGCTAAGTGCGTTAGTATTGTTACATAGAAATTCGTATTGCCAAATGTCACGTAACTTCAAAAATTCCGCCTCACCAACACACTCGCACCTTGCATATGCCACTTCCGCTGTGGGCAAAGCTGCTGACAGCGTTCTTAAAATTATGTCCGTTAAATTTGAAATTATTTATATACGTGTGGATAGTATTTTTTTTTTGGAATAAGTGTACATTTGCTTAAAATATTTATGAAAAATTGTCAATGCAGAATGGTTGCATAAAAATAAAACATTTTGAGCAAGTTTTTTTCAGTTATTAAAGAAAAATTCACACAATAAATCGATCTTAATGATATCGAAAAGAGGTAAATACACAACCATGTTTGTCCTAATATGTTCTAGTATATAAAACCTGTATTTTAGATAATTTTACTAACCAACCAAATCAATTATTCGCCTTTTAACAATTAATAATAACTAACCAATGGCATTCAGTTATGTAAAAATGTGGTATTCCCGAACTCTTTCACATTTCCCCACGGTTGCCGCGGTTGGCAGCATTTATTTTTGTAGTTTTTGTGTGATTTTGCATGTCACACTGATTCTTTTTTGACATAACACCGATAGGAATACAAAATGGCGAATTTGAAAAAAAATTGAGGGGCCCAGCGGCAAGAGGATTGTGAGTTGGGGGTCTCAGTATGGTTTGTCTATGGTATGTACTAGCTACTTACTAGATAAAGTCAGATAGGTTTTTCGATTTGTAAGCGATTTTATTTCCAGCTCCCTATAGCTCAGTTTATAGGTCTGCTCCTAACTGATGACAATTTTTCCATAGTTGCACACACTTGAAAAGACTGTGTTTCTGTTATAATTTAACTGTCCATTCAATAAAAAGGGCCTTAAATTCTACCGAATAATTTAAAATTGTTGCATATTAGTTTTGAAACTCATTTGTCCCACTGTCTTCCAAATGTATCAACAGAAAATCGCAGCGCGCGCAACATCTGAATCTGCCTTCGATATTCTATGTATCTGTCGAATGTGTCTGACTGTGAGCTGTGAAATTGAGGTACATTTTCAATCGCACATTGCCACACGGAGCTGGTTGCATTCAATTTCAGTCTGTTTCGAACCTCGAACCAGAAAAGGTGGTTTTCGTTGTAGCGGTGTGCGGTCTTCTCCAACATTGTTGTGTTAGATAGTGGCGACTTCTATTATTCGAAATTCGTTCGTAACTTTATCAATCACCGAAAATTGCAAAAACACACACAGAACGAGTAGTTTTGTGATAACGAAATAGACCGCTCCGATAATATCCCTAATCCGCCTGTCAACACGTTGACAGTTCAAGTGCAATTTTTTGTTACCCTAAAGATTACGACTAGATCTTTTAACGATTTGCATTAAACTCGCACTTTTCGTTTCAAGTCACCTGCCTACTTTGCGTTGTAGTCTCGCTTCGGATTCAGTGATCTAAGCAATCACCGCTGACAGTTTGTGTATTTTTTCCCCGTTTGCAGTTGAGTAATTGTTTGAAAGAAGTTTGCCGAAAACTTGTGATTCTACGCGAGTTAAGTATCCATAGCAAAACATATTGAGAAAAAAGATAACATTATTTGTATTCAATGATATCTTTAGTCTCTAGTACAGTCTTGCACACAACGCTACAATGATAACATATGTAAAAGAGATAATATCGTTTGTATACAATGTTGGAATATTATCTCTTCTTCATTATCAAGCAAGACGATTGTACGCTTGGGTCTCCTTGTAGATAGATAAGAAAAGTATATAAATACGACTGTATGATGAATTTATCGATAGTCTTATTGTAACTACATAGTAGCCTTAAGCTCCTTTTAGAATTAGTAAAAAGTATTTCAATAATAAAGGACATAGTTCCAAATAAATATTGTTTAATTTTAAAAGTAAGAACCAAGTGTTTTAATTGGCGATCCTGCCAGGAGGTTAAATATACTTTTTAACTTCAATCGAGCGGACCTCGGGAACAAGTAGTGAAATCTAGTATAAACAGAACACTCGCGTTACCGGTTACAAGAATTACCTAGCATAGCAGGTACAAATATAGCTCCTTCGTACGAAGCAGCAAAGCAATTCAGTGAAAGTGTATATGTGGAAAAAAAAAAAAAAAAAAAAAAAAAAAACACACAAATTCGACGACAACAGACACGAGTTCAAAATGGAACAACTCGCAGTATTAATGGCAAGATTAGAAGCTTTAGAAACCAGGTGCAACACAGTAACACAAACCCTAGAGCACACACGCACAGAGAATGCAAGGTTAGCAGCAATAATAACTAACCAAAATCAAATAAACACTAATTTAGAAACAAAACTAAATGAAGTAAAATCTGGATTAGGCATAGTACCAAACATACCTGTGCTAGAGGAAATAAGAACCACATATACAGATGGTAGTGAAATACAGTTAGACGCATTTAAAAGCCTACCTATTTTCAACGGCGATCAATCAAATTATCGGTCGTGGCGCGAAGAAGCATCCAGATTAATGGACAGCATTAAAAACCTCAAAACACACAGTAAGTACGCAGCAGCATTGACTATAGTGAAAAGTAAAATACAGGGAGCAGCCGCGAATGTGTTAACTAATTATAACACAATTTTTAATTTTGAGGCGATACGTAACAGATTAGATTATACGTACTCTAATCAAGAACCTCTATACGTGCTACAAGACATGATGAAAGCCATCACGCAAAAAAGAAGCACACTGTCTGAATACCACGACGAGATAAATAAAAATCTCAATTTAATAATATCAAAAATCACTATGTCAGGTGATCCGCCGAATATAATCGACAGACTAATTAAAAATGCTAACGACGACGCAGTTCGTATATTCATTGATGGTATGAGTGACAACTTTACAAGAGGATCATTATATTCAGCTACAATAAATGATCTAGAACACGCATTCGCAATTGCTCGCAGAATCGAACAAATTTTGCAACAATTCGAAGGTCAGAGCCTTAAAGAACATTTAGTAATAGAACAAGTGTACGAACAATTATTATTATTGACCAGAACAATTAATGCAGCAAAAAATAATGAATATTTATCAGAAAGCCTAGACTTAGATGACATTAAAAATATTATTCAACATGAAATAATTCAAGTACCCATAATAAATATACTTGAGTACTCTAAAATATTATTAGCTAGAACTGATGAATTCTTCATCACAATATATAAATATCCAGTTCTAATTAAATCATGTAAATTGTATAAAGTAACACCCTTAAATTCAAAACATGGAAAAATCATTACAGATAAAACAATTGCCTTATGTAACCAAACTTATTTAAGAACAAGAAATTGTCAAAATCATCTAAGTAAAAACATTTGTGAAATTAACTTTGAAGAAGAAAATTGTCTTATTCCACTTTTAAAGAATATAACTTCAAAATGCAACATTAAACAAGAATACGATTACGACTTAGAAATTGAATCCGGTGTTATGTTATTAAGCGGTAAGCATAAGCTAAATAATCAAACAATTAATGGTATAAACTTAGTTACTTATGAAAATACTATAAATCTAGATGATAAAATATACAAAAACATGCATAAGCAAATTAAAGAAGTTATATTAAGAAATCATAATTCAGAGTCTTACATCGACCAAATAATTAAAGAAGATACAATATACAAATTCGATAACATAGATACTTTAAAAAAACTAATTATTCCTTTTGAAGAAAAACCGATATTATCAACTATATACACAATTGTAACACTGATTGTTATTTTAGCATTTACGTACGTAATGATAAAAACTATACAATGTATAACAGATCGTCAAAAACAAAAAAAGATTGACGCATATAACAAAACTTATGAAAGAGAGATGTTAAAAATAGCGTCGAAAAATCGGGACGATTTCGTTTAACAAGGGGGGGAGTTAAGTATCCATAGCAAAACATATTGAGAAAAAAGATAACATTATTTGTATTCAATGATATCTTTAGTCTCTAGTACAGTCTTGCACACAACGCTACAATGATAACATATGTAAAAGAGATAATATCGTTTGTATACAATGTTGGAATATTATCTCTTCTTCATTATCAAGCAAGACGATTGTACGCTTGGGTCTCCTTGTAGATAGATAAGAAAAGTATATAAATACGACTGTATGATGAATTTATCGATAGTCTTATTGTAACTACATAGTAGCCTTAAGCTCCTTTTAGAATTAGTAAAAAGTATTTCAATAATAAAGGACATAGTTCCAAATAAATATTGTTTAATTTTAAAAGTAAGAACCAAGTGTTTTAATTCGCGCTCTCCGTTGAGATTCTATAAATAGTGCGTGTAAAAAAAAAAAAATTACGTAAATAATTTATATCGGTGAAAATATTCAACAAATTGCTTGTGTTTTGTGTGCGCGAAAAGTTTTTAAATAGAAATTCTGCATGTCAGTGGATTGGACTTGCAATTAAACCGGATCGTCCACTTGACTAAGTTCAAGAGAAATATTCATCTCTCAGTAACCAAGTCAGCGGGCTAATTTAAATATTTAAATACAGGGGTGCCTGGCTGTCATTCGTGTTTAGCTAATACCGGGACTAGTTGGATACAAAAGAAATAAAAGCAGAAAACATCAACAAAGAACCACATTACTACTACTATAACAGTCACTTATCTGTACTTGTTGCGCCAAAGGGTAAGTTGACTTCATTAAATGTGTTAACCTTGACAAGTATCTCGCATTCCCGTTGTAGGTAGGTATCTGTTATTCGTTCTCGCTATTTTATTTACCTCAGAACAACTATTTTGTTTAATTTAGTTTTTGTTAATTTGCTCAACGGGTTATCTGTAAAAAGTGATCTAACAATTTACTGTATGTGAGCTATTGGATTGGAGGGTATTTTGGGCGCTAGGCGCATTGGTGAGCTAGAAAGTTTCTTTCTTCGCATAGTTTGTTCATTTGTTGTTTGCCAACAGTATTTGCATAGCAAAGATTTGAAAAATGAAAAATGCGGCTATTTGTTTGATGTATTGGCGTGCAAAGGTCAAATTCAGCGAGACATTTCAATGTTTGGGGCTAGTGTATCAAGTGGATGTACCGAGAGTGATCGGAGGTTGCTCAGAATTTGGGATATGATTCAACTCATAAGGGGTTAAAAGTCGAGAAGTCATTTCTTGGTTTTAAAGGGCTAGAGGGCTACTGGTGCTGTGAATTGGTCAGTGACAAGTAAGAATCTACGTTATTGTTCATTTTAAGTCGCAGTTTGTGGTCTACTGCTGCGCCACAAACAATTTTGTAAATTAACCCTTTGCCTATCTCAATCAAAATCTCAGTAAATAATTATTTGCTTGGACCTGGAAGTTAATTTATTTGTCGTGCTTGCATACCCAAACGGCTTAGCCGATTGTCGTGAAATTTGGCACATGTTTAGTTTGTGGTTTGAAAAGGGACATTGACTACAATTTATTACAATTGAGTCAGTAGTATCCATTGAAAAACACAAAACGTCAGATTCTGCATTCCGTACGGGTACAAAATCCACGTTAATTTGTCTATAGCTGCGTCAACTCTCAATAAAAAATAAATAAGTGAATAGTTGGAGCAACAGGTCCGTAGGGGATATTGGCCTAGCTTCCCAGAACCATTCGGTTTGTGTGCGAGTTTTTAATTTTTGGGAGGGGATCTACAATTTTATGCCGAGTCCAAACAGCAAATTGAGAAGCTCTATCATGAAAGTCTCGAATGCTTGTCAGACTTTCGAAAGAGGTGGCGCAGTGGAAAAAAAAACCTTAAGTTGGAATTTGGGTTTTTTTCGGGAATCGACCTTGGGACCCATCGCTTAGTAGTCCAACATTCTAACCACTAAGCCTGTGCGCCCACTGCGTTAACTCTCAATATCTACAAGTGGCTAAGAACCACATTCTAACTGCAGGCATAATTATCCTGTTAAGTATGTGTTGGTAAGAGATACCTTGAAGTCTTTTACTGACCTTGATTAAAACACAGTTAGCTTTTCAAGCCACCTGTCTGTCCGTATACCCTGTAAGGTTTATATCGAAAAGATTGCATACATATTTTCATCTCCTTTGCTGCTTTGGTTTTTCGCAGCAATGATACTTATGAGAGCAGAAAACTAATATTCGAACTTGATCTTCTACAGAAAAACAGTTCAAGGCACCGTTAGCATCTTTTCGGCAATTTTCTTCTTAGTTTTACTTAAGAGTTCTCTTCTAACTCCTATATGCACCTTAAACCTAACTTAAACTCATCGTCAGCCATGACATTCCTTCACATCTTTTGAGCCCGAAGAAGTACGCGTTGTAGTGTCAGACTAGTAGTCGATAATTTGGCTTCCGTGATTTTAAAGCCAGCCTCAACTAGCTCTTCTTACAGTTTTCTTTGGGCCTTACTAATAATCACTTTTAACCTCAACACAAAATTTTTTTAGGTCACAATTTGCAATTTTGAATGGAAAATTTCGCCATTGTGAGATCGAAAAATTATCCTGGACACTAAAAATGATTATTGGTAGGTATCGCGATTTGTGTTTCAAATCAAATTATCTCTATATATTATATATATTTTTTTTTTTCAAATGAGGGTCCTAGACTTTTTAATTTTATTTCTAGATCCGCACCACTATTTAAAGGAAATTCAACATTTCGGGCAGTTATATTCCCCAAAGACCAATACCTATAATCTTTTAACGCTATGCGCAGATGTTTTTTGTTTTAGTATAAACGCGTATCCTTCCATCCTGCACTGTTATTACCTTTTTTACATAATTTGGGTAGAATAGTGCTTATAAACCAATATCGACATGCCTAATAATTGCAAGAGAGTTGCAACTCTTAACAGTAATAAGTCGTCTGTAATTTATTTTGCACGCCACGCCATTAAATATTCATCACAACCTAATGCCAGAAGAGTACCTACACATAAAACCCCAACCCATGCACACCTGTAAACAATGCCTGTCCAAAACAGAGCTCGGATCAACGCTTCCACTTTGCACATTTTAAATAATCGCCCTCCAACCGGCAGAAAAATTGTGTGAAATCATTAAAATAGAATGTTTATCGCCACTTTTGCCGAATATATATATATCTCGATCCATTCGTCTCGTCTGTCCAAGAAAATAGAAAAAAACCCTAAAATACCCCAAAGTCTACACCGACAATTCATTAAGAGACCGTAAAATTATCCAGAGCATCTGGCCTATTTCTGTGAATCACGCTAAAAAAAAAAAGAAACAACCAACAGCAACACCAACAAAATATTCGTATATATTCCAAATCATTGATGTTTCCCGACAGCCAACATTAAATATCTTGGTGGTCGGTCGACAATTATGCGTATCTCTGGAGACCTAATTATCGGGCGGGCCGTTTCGAACGTATTTTTGTTTTTTGTTTCTTTTAAAAAACCAATTAAATCTGTTTCGTTAAAAATTAAAAATTTTCTTATGTATAGTAAAATTTTTCATAATTACAATTTTATTGATTCAATCAAAAGTGTGTCGCTTTGATAGCGCGCTCGAATTAGAACGATTATTGGAGATACTCGTATTTGTCCCAGCGCCAACAACGATAAGGGGCAATTTTTCCATGAATCGGTTATGATTTCCCAAGAAAGATTTCTTCTGAATTTCACGGTGATGTGAGTGTGTAGAGTCGATTGAGCCACAATGCCGAACATGTAGTGGTGATTGTTTGCTCTGTAAGCAAATAATTTGGAAGCTGTGATTTGTTGGCCATGTTAATTAGTTAGGTAAAACAATGGCATCTGTTTTGACACATTACCGATGTGGATATCATGTTAATTATTTAAACAACTGACGGCATCATCGGTCGTCTGATTAGAGTATACAGCGTAGAAGTTTGGTTTGGAGGGCGGCGAAGAGCTGATTTATTATTTAGGTATTTTCGGATTCGATATTAAATTTGATGGGCAATAAATACGGTAATACGGACGTTACGCTTTTATAGATGAGCGCCGTTAAGACGATGATGTCCGTTTTGACGCAGCCTGCATTGCGTTTGATGTGTGCTTGTGAGTTATTTAATAGCGACGTTGTTAATTCTGACACTTAAATCGGCGGGGGTTTGAAATGTGTTACAGCCCTTAAGGAAGTACGTACTATTTTAATCTCAAGCAAAGGAGCACTGAAATGTGGGAGCTACAAGTTAGTGGAATATAGTCATAAGAGACTACCTGTGTTGCCTCGAAATACTCACTATTTGGGTGAATGTATGTGTCAATCAACAGAGAGCGCCACGTTCTATATGTATCATCAAACGAGAGCTCGTCAACAAGAACAATTTTGGTGAAATATTGCCCGTTTATTGTTGTTCCCCTTTTTTCTCAGTTAAATTCAGAAAACGTCGATTTGGAGGAGTAAGGAAAACTGTATTTTATGGGTCATCGGTATGGAAAAAAAAACAATTTTAGGTATTTGCAGTTTTTGATACAGAGCTGGAAAAAAAACTTAGCTTTAGAAACATATCGCAGTCTATACTCAAATTCTCATGGGTTCAAAGCTGAAGTACTGCAAAATGTTTCTTAAATGTGGCTTAAAAAAACGTGTTTGGTAGCACTGGCCTCTAAAATGCAGCTATTGATGGATATGCGCATTGAGAGCTTAATATCTCTGCATGTGTTTTGGGCACAAACATTATAAGTCCATTATACAGCAAATTGTGATTAAAGTGGATTGTGCGCTGTTGTTTTTCGTGGAAATCTCTTTTATAAATTGGTAATACTTTTTCCACTGACAACCAATTTGACAGCTGTCAGCTAATTTTTGCTTTCATTATAAGAAGCTCTTTTCGAACGAAATTTTCCGGTAGTCTCTAAATGCGAAAAGGCAGCGGAAAATAAGTGGAGAGTGTTATCACCTGTTCCACAAGTAAAATTTTCGCAAGCAATTAATGTCCCGGACAATAAATGCGTGCGAAAAAAGAGTGAAGAATTGTACCAAACAATCTACTACAATTACCCACTTTTCGCCATCATTTCGCAGTAGAGGTGTACTACAAAATGAAAACGGGAACGAAATTTTTCCCGTTCATGATTTGTCACTTTGCTATGGGATTCTTCATCCCGAAACATCTGCATATAAAAAATACTAGGCGCGTTCAAAAATCTAGTTTAGTGCTTATGAAAACTGAGTGACATGATGTGGTTCAGTTTTTATTGGCCTAGATTGGTCAGGTGACAAATCTTGTCAAGAAGTTCCTATTTCCTGACTGATACTAAGTTGACATTTCCAATATATATACATTTGTGACTGATGTAGGAAAAGTGAGGTTATACCGACCAATCTAGTTTGTGCGTCTAGTCCAGTCGAAAATAACACTTTCCGATTGCATTTTATTTGATTTATTCGAGATGACGCTCTTAAAAGTAAAGAATGCTTGACATGAATCTTATATCGAAGCATAGAGGGCGCTGGACAGCAAGTACCCGATGATGAGCTACTGCGGAACGATTTTTTGTAAGAGAAACCTACCTCAGCCTCTAATATCATCTGAATCTTTGGTGAACGCGACACAGATGTCGACCTTCCAAGCAAAGCCTCGCATTCTCTAAGAAAAATTAAACTTTAGACAGCTTTAACTACTGAAACTACAGAATTGATTAGGAAATCAGTAACCCTGCCCTACTTGCATCTTTTCTTTGGGTATTCATTTTCATTGCCCTCCATTTACGCCAACAAAAGTCCACCTTGGGAACTGACATCCCCTCGAATAGATTCAACTTCACTATCGAAGACACATCCCTCACCGCCGTTGATATAGCGTGACTATGACTACCCTGAGACAGACAGAAGCATATGAATAATGAGCGACGCATTCTCCGAGAGATATGTACAACCACTACGATCCAATCTGCGTGCGGATGAGAAATGGATAAACAAAAATGGAACACCGATTTATACTCACTGCAGGAATGCCAACAATACAAATTACCAGTCCTCGATGGCTTATTCATGTCGAGCGGATGGACAAAAGCGCTCGTACATACGTCTTTCATTTCCCAACAGGGATGGTCAACAAAAGCGACCATGGACCGTGTTCCAGGTAAATTCGAAAAACCACAACAATACCACGCAGGTACAGGGTACACCGTACAAATGCAAGCAGCTCAAAAATAAAGCAGTCTTCTCTGAGGTAGCGAGACTGCGAGTTTATTGATGGAATTCAAAGTCATAAAAAAGCAACAGTTTTCTTACACAATGTTCGGATCGAATAAATTATCACTCCGCCGCCGCGTCAAGGTTCATTGCCATGCCATATAAAGCGACTAAAACAAACAGATTTAACGCCATCTCCCTCCGCAAGAGCTACTTTCTATTTCAAACGATATCACCATAAGAATCCAATTGTCCGCGTGTTAGGCCATTAAATGATTAAAAACCTTCGCCGACACCAGGGCCCGCTGGTGTAGGTATGTCAACTCACGACGCGCTCACTTCATTATCATGTAACCACTAGTATGTTAATTAATTGCTAATTAAATAATCGAAAGGAATAAAAAACCCGAACAATCGGTATCTATCCGCGTCGACAAAGGCCCGTATGTCGAGCTCATTTGAAAACATTTATCCCTCAGATTATGGCGCTGCCACGGATTGTAATTGTGATTGTGGTTGTGATACATGGAACAGCCTGCACCTTGCTGGAGCTCGAACCCGGGCTATGGGGATTAAAAAGTCCCGCAGTCATTAACAATGCTGCACATTAATATTCCGTACAAAAAAGAGACCACACAGAGCAGTTGGGAAATTTGTAATAATTTTGAACAAATTTCCAATTCATGTATCTACTTGGAGGAAATTTCGCCGCCAGTTTCACTCCGCCCGACACCCCGCAGCCAATGAACTTTGACGAAAAAGTTTTGCGCGCGCTTCAAACTTAAATGCTGGAAACTTTTGGGGGCGTAAATCAATTTGCCCTCCTGCCATCGGGCTGCCTGTCAGTAGTTGCTGGCTGAAGTTCATTATTTTCTATCGCTTTTGGAATGGATGTCGGTTTTTTTTTATCACCAAAAGCGATTACATCTCATCCGATTTATATAACGCGACTGTCACGCAGTGTCATCGGCGGGGAGTGCGGCGTCAGTGTGAGTTAATTAGCCAATTTAGCCGATGACATGGCGCGGGCTTAGACGCATCTTCGACGCTAACCTGGAAAAAGGTTTGCTAATGCTCTGCCAATTCAAACTGCAATTAGTTCCGATGAATGTGTGTGTTACATTTGACTGGCTGGGCAATTGATGGGACACTCAATTTGTATCTACCATTAGGCTGAGTGGGATTTTGCGTAAATCATTTGGGCCACACAAAAACGAATTTGCTTTTGTAATTAGTTACCTTCGAGGTAATTAAAGCGAATCGGGCCAGAGTGTGTTGTTTTTTCTTTAATCACTGTCCACATTAGACAGAAGATAATAACCCCAGTTATGGGGATTTCGAATTAAAAGTCTGACGATGATGCAAGACGCATACGAAACCTTCAAGTGCAATCACGACACAGAGTTCGAAAGTAGCATTGTTGTGAGATGCGATGTCAGTGCAATCGCAGTTGAGAGGCAGAGGCGTACATCAGCATGTCGAGATAATACGATTGAGAGCCACATCATCACCGACCACGAGTAGACACAAATGTGTGTGACAATTACTGAGATTGGGTGGAGAATGTGCATCGTTATGCATATTTAAATAAATTAATTGATATAAACCTACCCATGCGGTACAGAGCAAGTTGTGAATGTGAATAAGCTTTCAGATGATGCTTAGAATGAGAGACTTAGTATTGGGATTGGCATTAAATTGAAGGATGCTAATGAACCCATAACGAAATTTGGTCGGAAATTTGAGGTTTTGTGTACGTGTTCAGAATCGGAAGATGGACCCGTAAGTGGAGCAATTGCAGTTTTGACAGCTTCAGGGGAGTAACATATGGGGTAATGACTTAAGGCTGCCAAGCTATTGGGAGATTAAAGTGCAGAATGTCGGAATGTGATTGAGTGTTTGATTTGAGAAATTTGTCGACAACTATTGCGTCAGCTTAGTGAGGGAACTTCTCCCAATAATACGTCTCTTATTTCAATAGCCTGTCCCGATTTTTCTTTTAAGAAATACGGGACATTCCAATGCGAAATTTTTTGTTATTGTTGGCCATTTGTGTGCGGTTATATATTTTCATAAATTTTTACTCTTTTTGTCCCGGTTTTTTTTTTTTAAGATCCTACGCGAATTTTTTTGTTACTTTCATATATGTGTTTTTTTGCTTTTTTTGTCCCGGCTTTCGCTCTTAAAAATATGGTCACCGTGCCTATACCACCCGTCGAAAACCGCTCTTTATACTGCAGATAGTGGAAATAGTGACCAAACATGGAGCTATTCTACTTCTTGCGACTCCTCCAAATACTGACGAGTAAATTCCACGCGTGTTTTCGAGAAAATTCCAGTAATCAGTTCTGCTTTAGTAGCTGCTCAACTTTGTGTTTGCTTTTTAGTATCAATTTATTCCTATTTGTGTCGAAGTTCATGCGCGATTAAAATGTTAAGTACTGGCGTTAAATTCAATATTTTGGGGATAGTATATAAGTCAAATTAGAAAATATATCCAAACATTGGTTTCTATGTAAGAAGTATTTAAAACAAATTTTATATAGGATTTTAATACATTTTTATTAGAAATAATTATCAACACCTAAAGTTCAATATTTCCTTGGCTTTTTTTAAGCCCATGGACTAAAAAAAATAATATTATATAATAATATATAATATGTAATAATAGGTACCACAAATTTAGGACCAAAAATATTATACTTTAATATAGTTTTGTTTTTATTTAAATTTTAATGTAGAAAGTTAAGTTAAATTAAGTTAAAATGAAGTAACACAGAAATATAAAATTGTTATGCTCAAGGTTTATTGAAAAGTAATACAGACTAGGGTTACGCGCTTAATATTTGTATATACTACAATTATTTGTAACATACCAATTATTCAATTTCAATATTATTCAGTATTATTGGCCTATATCTTGTATTACATATAACCAAATACAAATGTTTTCAAATGCAAGGCATTGTAATTAGTTCGTATTACAATATAATCAAACAATTGAGAGTTATATTTTAAGTCATATATAATTTAATAATAATAAGTTCTTGTTTGAAAAAATAACTTTAATTCACGGGGTTAGGGTCGAGAACTAAAATACTAGCTATTAACTTTTCAAGATTAAAGGACAGAAAACCCGTATTTAAATGAGCATTTTAGTGAAAGAAATATTACAATTTAGTACAAAAATATTACAAAAACAATGCAGTAAATTGAAAATATTAAAAATAAATATTTTTCTGTAATACTGACGCGGTATTGAAAAACACCTTCATATTTTTAACCGTGCAAGTGCCGTGTCTTACTTGAGGTAAGAGAAACATTTAAAGGTCGTAATTTAAGCTGAAATAACTAGTTAACTACGTTATGTATACCTTAAACTGAGTATTGCATTTTTTAGACGAAATAATTTATAAGCGCCATTTATAGTGCTTGAATTTTAATCAATATTTCTATGTTCAAATAAGATTTATTTTGTAGGGCATTTCTTCTGAGTACCTACCTAATAAAATGTAGTCGGAACAAAGTGATAGTGCCATTGAAATGTCATTGCTTCAGCAAAACACCTCTTTGTAGTGTCAAGACGGAGTCTAAATAATCATTGGTAGGACGCTACCTCTCAAAATGTGGCAGTTGGGGGCTAGGATTCTTTCACAGAGAGTAAGAGGGATAAAAAAAAATGCTATGTATGTATATCTCTTTTGTAGCCAAAATTAGTTGTGTTGTGAGACATGTCATGACGGATGTTTTCGGAACTAAGCGAACTATAAAGTATGTGTTCAAACAAACCTATAACGTAAATTGACGAGTATCCCACTCAATACTAAATAGTTGACTGATGGTAAGAGAAACAAAAAAAAGTTCTGAACTCCTCGAAATAAGGTAAAAACTAAAAAAGGGCCAAAATTGGGATACGTTTTCATCATGACCAAATAATGCCCCATTTTTTAAATTACGCCCCAATGAAATGATGTTTTTAATTAATGGTTTTTAATGATCGATTTATTCAGTTATTCTAGTACTAGAAAGAAATATGGAAAATCGGGCGATTTGTTCATCTATTCTGTAGCTAGCCGATGGTTATCAGCGCGAAGGTTTCAATTTAAATAAGTCACTCGATATGTTCGGCTATATTTTTATAGTTGCTAACAATAACTTAAAATGTGAACTTCACCATCACCTGAAAACCAAAGGCGCTGGAAAATTGTTTCAGCTATTTAAATTTTTGTCAGCTATGTATTATTCTTTTAATAAAAATTAAATATGTCCCAAAAAATAGTGTTGGGGTCGTAAATCATTTGGGGCCTTATTTCATTATGAAATTGTAACCTCAATTAAGACAATTTTTGGTGTTGGTGTTATGTACCTATGCGAATTTTGTTGGGCCTTATTTCATTTTAACTTTGGGTCTTATTTCCTGGGGCTTTATTTCGCGGAGCCAAAGGTCTGAATGTTTATATTTCTTAAGCATTCGCCAGAACTTGTGTTAGCTTTCGTTTTACGTTCATTGAATAAATATGGGTAAGACGTCTCTCATTCTTTCGCCTTTATTATCGTTGACGGCGGACATCGGACAAACAGAATGCTCCCTCACTCTCTCCCTCATCTCGTGCAAGAAATTGCATATGTGAATGAGTGATAATGAAAATGTAACTCAAAGATGGAATTTACCGAGTGAACTCTTAAATACTTGGAGTGAATGTCCTGTGAATGCAAACTAAAAAAATAAAAATAAATAATTACTCGTCGCAACAGGTCCGTAGGGACCCTAGGCCTTCCTTCTCACAACCATTCGTTTTGCTTGATTCATTTTTAGGACGAATGGAAGTGATCTACAATTTTATGTCGAGTCTAGATGGCGAATTGAGAAGCTCTTTTATGACAGTTATACTCTCGGATGTTTGTCAAGCGTTCACGATAGGTGACGCAGTGGTAAAAACCCTAAGATGGAATTTCGGTTTTTTCGGGAATCGAGCTTGGAACCCTCAACTCAACTCCCACTATTTTAAGGGTTCACTAGATAATTTGAATAAGAAGACATTTAAAATACGCTGTCACAAGAAGAAGCCCTTAAAAGGAAGAGCTCTGGTATAGACGACACAGCTTTTTTCTAAAACACTGCACTCTTAGCCTTGCATATTCGAAAAAAGGCTAAACAACAGGCATGAAAATTGCCTGTGGAAGAAGAAAATCAAACTTGTTTCTCAGAATTCACAAGACAATTTAAATTCACCAAATATTTGTTCTACCTTATTGAACATTGCACTGTTTCAAGGAATCGTAGCTTTTTTTCCAGGTAATTCTTGTGTCTACGCCTCTTCGTTGTTTTGCCTTGGCATGACGAGCAATCATATATAAATACCTACAGGTAAATAGCTCCCATCAGTTGACGTCTTCATCACATCTCCACCTTCTCCTCCACCGGCTGAGTCCTTTTAAAAGACATATTTAGTAATTTCTTCCACGTATAGTATCACCATGCAACAGTATTCCTTGAATTCTTGTTTCTGCCTTGCGGTACGCATAATTTGCTTTAAATACAATAATGGGTTCTATTACACCCATACGACTCTATCATTATAATTATTATCTATGCACGTAGATCGAAAAGTTTGGTGTCTTCACTTCGTGCCTTGAATTCCGTGTCCCAATCCTATAAGGTAATTCCAAAAAAATTGCGATCCCAATCACAGTTGAACTTTTACAAGAGAAGGTACGACCATCGTCGGGCGGGAACTTGTTAAGGAAATAGCTTAAAGCGTGTTCCCCATTTATTCACAGCAAAATACAAAAGAGAAATTAATTCCACGCAACATGTTGATAACGCGGCACCACTTGCCCATAGGTGCACTCTCAATTGATATTACAACACAAGTTTACTGTGTAGTAATTTATTGTTATGAAGCGAACACAACACTTTATTTAATTTATGAGTCCATTATAATTTATTAATAACTTTATAACCCTAAACAACATCCGTCCGCATCGCATAACAACAAGCGAGAAATACTCATACCACAGGCAAGAATTTAACTTTTGATGAATTAGATGGTTAAATTGATGATGGGTTTGTCCGGTTGTCGTCGGGACGCCCAAAATGGGGCGCAATGATGCGCACCCCTACTCGGATGGAGGGCAAAAGATTTATTACGTTTCTAGTCTTCCAATGGCATTGGATAACATTAAATGGACAAATAACACCCCAGAGTATGAACTGGAGCATGATTTTTATTTTCTCTCGTGTTGTTCTTGTTCTTTTGTTGTACATAGATCTATGCTGCATGTGTGTATTATGGCGCGGACACTGTAATAGGTTACATGTAAACGCGCGTACCGACCGCGTCAAGGGAGGGCTATTTTTAGTGCCGCCGCCGCCGCCACCATCTCCACCATTGGAATGTTAAGGTAATGTCTCTCTGGAGGATGAGGTTGAGGGAAAAAAAACCGCTGCAACAGCCATAGCTGGCATTTTCCGAATAGCAATGCCAACAGGTGGTGCCAGGTAATGCTGGGAAAACAGAAAAAACAAAATTACCCGACGATAGGTCCCGTAGTCACGGTTTTCCAAACGATTATTATGTGAAATCTTTTCACTTGATTCCCGCAGTCGATTTAGCTCATCAATTAAGTTTTATGATACCAAACACAGAGGGAGACACCGAACACCGTCGTAATAAATGTCTGGCCATTTGTGTCATAATTTAGTTTTTGTTTTTAAGGTTCTATGTCGCCGCGCGGTAGTAAAGGGTGATTTTTTAAGAGGTTTAGAACTTTTTTTAAAAAAAAAACACAAAAAATTCGAAAAAATGAATGAAATATTTATTTGAATCGATAGTTTGAACCTTGCAATTTAATGTTTAAAGATAATTTCATGCAAATGTTGACCGCGGCTGCGTCTCAGGTAGCCCATCCGCTGAGTCCAATTTTGGCATACTCTTTCACACATATCGGCCGGTATCTCACGAATGAATGCATGGATGTTGGCTTCCAGTGCGTCAATCGAAGCGGGCTTGTCCCTATACACATTAGCCTTGGCATACCCCCACAAAAAATAATCTAATGGTGTCAAATCGCACGATCTAGGCGGCCAATTGACCGGCCCGAAACGTGAAATTAACTGTTCACCAAACTCGCCTCGCAATTGCGCCATTGTTTCGCGTGCTGTGTGGCATGTGGCACCGTCTTGTTGAAACCACATATCATGCAAGTCAAGAACTTCCATTTCGGGCAAAAAAAAGTTTGTTATCATCGCTCGGTAGCGTTCACCATTGACAGTAACGCTGCGATTCGCATCATCTTTGAAGAAATATGGCCCAATAATGCCGCCGGCCCATAAACCGCACCAAACAGTGGCTTTTTCGGGATGCATTGGTAGCTGTTGCAATGCTTCTGGCTGATCTTCACTCCAAATGCGGCAATTTTGCTTATTTACGTACCCATTCAACCAAAAATGAGCCTCATCGCTGAACACAATTTTTCGATAATAAAGCGGATCCTCGGCCAGCTTTCCAAGAGCCCATTCACCAAAAATTCGGCGTTGTGGTAGGTCGGCTGGCTTTAGTTCTTGCACCAGCTGTATCTTAAAAGGCTTTACGCCCAAATCCTTCCGCAAAATTTTCCACGTAGTGCTGTAACAAAGGCCTAACTGCTGGGAACGGCGCCGAATCGACATTTCGCGGTCTTCTGTCACACTAGCTGATACGGCCGCAATATTTTCTTCACTACGCACAGTACGTAAACGTGTTGGTGGTTTAATGTCCAACAAAGTAAATTTGGTGCGAAATTTGGTCACAATCTTCCGAATAGACTGCTCAGAAGGTCGAGAATGCCGATCATAAAATGGAAGCAGCGCGCGATGGACATTTCGAACCGAGCACGAATTTTGATAGTAAAATTCAATAATTTGCAAGTGTTGTTCATTTGTAAGACGATCCATGGTTAAATTGCAAACCAAACTGAAGCTGTTTGACAGTGACACAAGGTACTAAACACACGTCAGCTGTCAAAACCAGTGTTGCCAAAACCAAACCAGCTAAAAAATCACCCTTTAGCATCTCCAATTAAGCTGTTGCACTAGGAGTTGTTTGCCCAAAAAATCGGGCTAGGCGCCTTTTTTCATGAATAGTACCTAAGCAATTTGTGGAGAGTAAAGATGCGAGAGGTGACTCTTGCAAAAAGCTGGCATGAATGCTAAAAAATTTGTTTTTTAGTAATATTGCATTAGATTGCTGCGTAGCATTCATACACCGCATACACAAACCATCCCCTTCAGAATTTGGCAAACAGAGGGAGTCGTACATGTAAAGCTGTAAACAGCATTTGATCGGTCACCTTAATTCAGTGGCCGACAGAAGAATATATAAAGGGTGATTTTTTAGCTGGTTTGGTTTTGGCAACACTGGTTTTGACAGCTGACGTGTGTTTAGTACCTTGTGTCACTGTCAAACAGCTTCAGTTTGGTTTGCAATTTAACCATGGATCGTCTTACAAATGAACAACACTTGCAAATTATTGAATTTTACTATCAAAATTCGTGCTCGGTTCGAAATGTCCATCGCGCGCTGCTTCCATTTTATGATCGGCATTCTCGACCTTCTGAGCAGTCTATTCGGAAGATTGTGACCAAATTTCGCACCAAATTTACTTTGTTGGACATTAAACCACCAACACGTTTACGTACTGTGCGTAGTGAAGAAAATATTGCGGCCGTATCAGCTAGTGTGACAGAAGACCGCGAAATGTCGATTCGGCGCCGTTCCCAGCAGTTAGGCCTTTGTTACAGCACTACGTGGAAAATTTTGCGGAAGGATTTGGGCGTAAAGCCTTTTAAGATACAGCTGGTGCAAGAACTAAAGCCAGCCGACCTACCACAACGCCGAATTTTTGGTGAATGGGCTCTTGGAAAGCTGGCCGAGGATCCGCTTTTTTATCGAAAAATTGTGTTCAGCGATGAGGCTCATTTTTGGTTGAATGGGTACGTAAATAAGCAAAATTGCCGCATTTGGAGTGAAGATCAGCCAGAAGCATTGCAACAGCTACCAATGCATCCCGAAAAAGCCACTGTTCGGTGCGGTTTATGGGCCGGCGGCATTATTGGGCCATATTTCTTCAAAGATGATGCGAATCGCAGCGTTACTGTCAATGGTGAACGCTACCGAGCGATGATAACAAACTTTTTTTTGCCCGAAATGGAAGTTCTTAACTTGCATGATATGTGGTTTCAACAAGACGGTGCCACATGCCACACAGCACGCGAAACAATGGCGCAATTGCGAGCCGAGTTTGGTGAACAGTTAATTTCACGTTTCGGGCCGGTCAATTGGCCGCCTAGATCGTGCGATTTGACACCATTAGATTATTTTTTGTGGGGGTATGCCAAGGCTAATGTGTATAGGGACAAGCCCGCTTCGATTGACGCACTGGAAGCCAACATCCATGCATTCATTCGTGAGATACCGGCCGATATGTGTGAAAGAGTATGCCAAAATTGGACTAAGCGGATGGGCTACCTGAGACGCAGCCGCGGTCAACATTTGCATGAAATTATCTTTAAACATTAAATTGCAAGGTTCAAACTATCGATTCAAATAAATATTTCATTCATTTTTTCGAATTTTTTGTGTTTTTTTTTTAAAAAAAAGTTCTAAACCTCTTAAAAAATCACCCTTTATATAGAATATATACAATAAGAATATTGTTTATATACTGACGTCTTAAAATCTTATCTGACAAATTTCAGGACTACCGGACCTACTACCGTGGCTACATCGGGAGTGCAAAAACTCACTGTAGTCCATAACCTAAAATGTATTATTATTATTATAATTTTATTAACTAGTAGCAAATTACAAAATTAATAACTAAGATAGCACTAGCTGCCAGGGCTTACGGCTAACTAAAATGTATTTCTTTGCAAATCGTATGGTGGAATTTGCTTTTCGCAGTGACTATAACACTTCCCACAAAACTCCTGCAATTTGTAAATCGATCGGCAAAATAAATCTCAAGTCTGAAGTCAAGCTCCGCCAGCATGATTTATTAAAGTTCCATCTCGTTCGGCAGGTAGTGTCCACAAGGGGCATTTTTATGGCTTCTTCTAAGAACCTTTTCGATTGCTGGAAACGTATCCCAGAAACTAGTTTATATAATATGTTACTGGCTTGCTGCAGTATAACTTATAACGATTAGGTATATGGTATGCATATGGTATGTCCTTATTCAGCACCACTTTGAGGAGGTTTAGTTAGGTTATGGGGGAGTTTGCATTATATGCAATTTTCACTTAGAAGCCATTCGGATCCATGACCCAGAGACACACAACTAACAAAACCATTCGGATCTGTTGATGAATCTTCTTAAATCTGGTAGAGGTATATCGTTCTTAAACTACGATTACACGTGTCATTTTTCGTGGCAAATTTTGACATGCTGACGTCACAAAAATTCGCCCATTCGGTTGTCACTCGTGCGTCTTTCGTGAGAGTACGCTGCCACCCGTGTGACCAGACGCTTGAAAGCTGATCACACGTAGTAACTAATTAAGCACAAATGTTTACGTCATAATGACGTCGGCACGTCAAAACTTGACATGAAAAGTGTCAGGTGTAATCGTAGCTTTAGATCTTCCAAGCCGTCAGAGAACCGTACTTCCATACAAGAGTAGCGGCGTTTGTTAAGAAATGGTTAGTGACACAGGAGATGGTCCATATTTCCTCTTCATTCCTGCATCTTCTGCAGAAGTCATTTGTAAAGATACCCAGCCTTTTGGCTATGTTTTCAACGATGCGGTTATTACCCCTACGAGCACTCGGAATTTGTTTCTACCGAAAGATGTTAAGATTTTTGACCTTAGAACCAGGCCTGACTTTCCGGTATACAGACCTTAAATTTCTTGTCGAAGTCATACCTTGGCTTCTGGTAGTTCGTGAGTGACATAAGTCCACTCTGATCAAAGATGTCAAGTATGCCCGAGTGACCTTGGGGCTTCCAAATGAGATAAAGCGCTGAGGATGTTTTGGTTTCTGTGGTTAGGATCACTTTTAATTAAAAATTTCAAAACCACAAAAACCAACCTTAAATTTGTGAAATACAATTTTTTTTTCACGAAAAAGCGACCAAATGCATTGTGTTAAGGACAGTCTAGGTTCATCTAACGCGACGCAAATCATCTAATATCCGCCAACGAAACCATTTTCGCGTCAACTATTTACAACGTATAAGTGAAGTCAAAATACATCAAAAGACCAGTTCAGTTAATCCTTTTCAAAATTGACGTGTGCGCTACCTCACCAAGCGATAGTAAAAGTCCGAAAGCCTCAAGTAATTGTGCTCTTGGACAAAACGTCCATAACAACTCCACGTCGTCCCCGACTACAACAAGCAGGTAATCCGATTCACCCCACTTGCACGCTGTAACCTTACAAAGTGTATATAGCTTCTTGTTGTGCTCTCATGTTTTTATTGCGAAATCTCTGTGAATTGCATTTCTATTTGCAACCAAAGGCGCAATCGATGCGCACCTTTAGTGTTTAAACCTTAAACACGTTTACAACTTTCTAAGGCTTTGTTCGCATCACGTCATCGTCGTTGACTACCTACCACTATTTTCTGTGGAAACTGTTAACAGTATCTCTCTCTCTCACTCCCTCTCCTGTGGCAATGACCTATCGCAAATCGTCATCTTTGAGTGACAGTATTGGGCTGGGCTGTTGGTTGACTTAATGACTGCTTTGACTGCTGAGGCTGTCAGTGTTGACGGTTTGACTCATTGGCGAGACTCTAATGAGATATCTATACAGTATACACCGACCAACGACCAACGCCAACGCCAACGCCATCAGTCAGAACAAATGATGTGAAACATTTTCCAACTTCAACTTGAATCCGCACCATCTGCATGCTGATGCGAAAAACAATTACCGTTTTCTTTATCTGTTAGATAGGATACGAGTACGAGTACGAATACTATTCGGCGCTCATTTGCATTCGTTTCGAGTGGCGTCGAATGGTTGAATGTAAATCGCCGCTCTCCGCTGTTGTTGCGGCTAAATTTCCATTTCGCGTCAATTTCATTTGCCGTCTCACTGACATCGATATCGATGCTTCTGGCATAGATATTTTTAATACCCACACCCAATCAAACGACACAAACAGACAAAAATACACAAAACTTGTGAATTGAATTGAATTTGATTCTCGCTTTATTGACATGATGAACCGGAGAAAGGGAGAATTTCCATTTGCGATTGCGGCGGCGGCCCGCGGTGGAGGAGGACAGGGTATCAGTGTTGGTCGGACTGGCTCTGGCCTTATAGATAGATATAGTAACACAAGCACAAAGCACAACATCAAACGACACGAGGAACGACGAACGAATGAACAATGTGCATTGTATTTGTATCTGCGGTGTGTGCATGTGCAGATTATGAAATATCTTTTCAATGGAAGGACGTACCACACTGACACTCTGCACATTTAGATGGATACCCAGAGGTGGTCCCACGTCCCAGTCCCAGTCCCAGTCCCAGTCGGCGTCAATGACGGCGACGGCAGCGGCATATGTGTGAGAAATTTTTGCGAGAAATGTTAATTAAAAGTTTCGGGAGTTTGACTTGGGCATTGTTTAGAAAGTTACTCTTGACTTTGTTTGGCATTGGAGCTAGGGAGGAAGCATGCCACCGTGAATGCATGCATCCAAATGTAGACAATATTTTTTTTGTGGATTCTTAATGAACATGCTGGGGATTGCACTCCGAATGAAGTGCATATTCCCGCCGACCTTAATGCTTGTTCTCGGATGGTGTTCTGCGGTGTCCCATTAACTTTTGTCACACGTCTAAGGAGGGATAGATTTGGAGTTGTTGCAAAGATTCGTGGCAATCCAATGGGGATTATTGCAAAAATAAAAAAACCGAAAAGAAAGAGTTAATTTTTTAACAAATTCGTATATGATTCACGGTTCAAATGTCAGAATTTGTAACCTGTGAGATTTCCGTTTTCTGTTTTGTGCTAACCTACATTACGTCCACTCGTAGGTTCGTTTGGCGTTTATTTCATCCTTGCATACCTAAATGGCTTGTGCGCTTTAATAATCCACACTCGGAAACCTTGAAGCTTTAGTGAGCAATTTTCTTTACGTCGTTCTATAGACTTTTTGATGAATTTTCCAGTCGAATGGCTTGTAATCCCATTACTGGGTAGGTGGTAGGTTCCTACGAGTGCACTACAATTCGTAAGTGCCTTTTTGTCCCTGCCCCGTAGTCGTTTCAATCTCGAGAACGCCTTTAATTTTAAATTCCTTAGTAAAAAGATGTGAAGGACTCTATAGACTTACGCATTTAATGGGTTTCAATTGTCTAGGGTAAAGGCAGCTCTAAGAGGGTACAAAATTTGGCAAGGCACTGGCCAAATGTATTGGCAAGGCTTATTGGGATAGCTGCTTTTACAAGGTGGCGCGAAGTTGCCACCCGATGTTCTTTGGTTGTACTTTTCTGTGACTCTGCTTTTTGAGTACTTTTTTTTTTTAGATCTCTCATATTTGTTTCCATTAAGTCGGGGAAATTGATGACCATCTGGGCCCGATTTGTGGACTTTTCCATCACTCTTGCCAGAACTTCCGGCGATAGGACCTCGCAATCTTTTGCCAGATATTCTCTGTGAAGGCTTCAAGAGTGCAAATCGCCAAAAGTTGGTGAATGTTTGTCTCCCTCGTGGTCGACCTTCAGGATTGGCTTGGAACAGCTTGGTCAACAGCAAACAGCGGATGCAATGTCTGCACTTTGTATAAGGGAATATCTTCAGGTCGTTTTCCTCTCTGTAAAGACCGTCGATTTTTTCCCACTGCGTCACCTCTCGCAAATGTTGTTGACAAACATCCGATTGTATAACTTTCATAAAAGAGCTTCTCAGTTAGCCCTTTGAACTCGGCATAAATTTGTAGATCCCTCCCAATCGTCCCAAAAATTAAAAACTCACATAAAACGAATGTTTCTGGGAAGCTAGCCCTAGGGTCCTTACGGACCCGTTGTACCAACTACAAAAATAAATAAAAAAAACACCCATTCATGTCTTGTTGACGTGTATTTTGTAGCCAAATTATAACATCTTCCGACATAAAGGTGATGACTTTTGAGCCACCCTGTATACGTATGGCGCGGCACAATTGGGCACCCGTAAAGTCTATCCATTTTCATGGGTATTTGTTGGAGCAACACGTTAAAACAACTCCACCAATCCCAATGGATTATTAAGAAAAGCATAGGGCTTAACCATACCCAGTAGTATTTCGCAAAGATTTGTGCGTACCGCCCTTTAAAACAAACAGGGGTCAATGCCTAATGCCGAATTCACAGTGTCGCGTTGACTGATTATGTAGAAACAAAGCGTTCATATGCTGCCACACAAAATACAACCTCAGGCGTTGGATCGACTTTAGATCGTAAATATCGTAAAGTTCAACGCGACGCCTGAGTAGACCTACTCTCTACTCTCACGCGCGTTTGACAACTTTAGAATTTTGAATTGTTCGATTTGATGTCATGGGGTGTGTCGTTCTTAGTTGGAGTCGCACAGAACCACAAATGTTTATCACACACAAGTTTTAAAAGGCAACATGATGTTCTTTAAATGCAAATTAATTAATTTAGTGTTTGAAAATGACGAACGTTTTTTTTTTGTTGGGCTAATACTTGTTTCTTTAAATTTTCTTGGATAAAAAAAAACACTAATCATTGGTCTTGTATCTTTGTTAAGGTTGTTCTTTGCATTAATGTTATGAATGATTTTTTTTATCTATTTTGGAGAATCCTTATTTATTTCTTAGACAAAAATTACAGCTACAAGAAAAAATAGAGTAGACTTGAAATTTGAATTCTGCTCTCTATTTGTGTAGATTGGTTTAAACCAAACCGAACTTTTAATTTGTCATACTCTACTCTCTCAACGCGACTTCGCTTCAAAGCAGCATTTCGTTTTACAAAATTGTTGCTATCGCGCTTTGGCATTTCAAATCGTAAAGTTTCGATAAAGCGTGTCAAAGCGCGCCGACGCACGCACGCGTTCAACGCGACATTGTGAATTCGGCATAACTCCCATTTATGGCTATTACAACGTTTTAAGATGAAATTCACGTTACACATACCTCCCTATACAAATCAAACAAGCCCGACTACCGAAGTGACAAGCCAACAGTCTACCCAAGATTTTTATCTCCCCGCAGTCCAAATACAAGAAGACTCCCCCATTCCTACTGTAATTATAGGTATACCCCCTTTCAACTTAAACACTTGTTGTTTGTCAACCTTTATCTAGGACTCGATCGCAAGGGCGAACTGCAACGACACCATATTCCATTCCATACTTTTCGATCAGTTATTTTTCCAGATAATTCCATCAACCCAAACATGCCGCCACAACATTGATAACATCAACGCGATAGCAAGTATGTTCTCAGTTATACCTTTACTCACTGCGGTCTTTTTTTTTTTCACTGTAAAACATTCAACACAATTCTCGGTTTCTTTATTCCTCCATCCCACGTTACACAATCAAAAACAAAATATCTACCACGAGAGGAACTACCGCTTCATTAAACCCGAAAACAAGGTCAATCGAATAAACAGAAACAAAGAAAAAACACTAACTAAATCAAAGTCTCACCCTAATATTATATTTTCGTGTTCGTTGTTTCATTTCCAATTTCGAATTTCAAATTGCCCGAATTGCCCAACTAAATTGACTAAATCTGAAAAGTATGTTTGGCTTTAAAGCCCAACGAAGCAGCACACCGACTAATACCCGCCCCTCCCTGGGGATCCAATTGTCTCTCGCTCCATCATAATGATAATAATCAACAAAAAAAAGTTAGTTAGTAAATTGTTTATGATGAGAGTGTATCCAGATTGCACATGGGGCTACAGCAGTTGCTGGTGTTGTTTCTGCGTTTCACTGTTGGCCAAACAGACTAGAGTAAATAAATAGGCAAAAGTTATTCCACACAGAGTTCGGGTGTCGATGATGGTCATGCTCATGGTGCACACTATGACGGGGGGCGGATGCCAGGCCAACATAGACCATGTAAGGCTGCGGATAGATTCCCCATAGTTGCGCACTCAACCTTTATCTGGTCCTAATTGTTGCACATGCCGCAACACATGTAATAGGGAAATTTTTATTGAAATTTATGGTTTGTTTAAGTGAAACAAGTGCGAAATTATATATATTTGCCACACACACACACACACATGCAGTATTCAGCCAGAGCAGAGCACACACAGCGTGCATGTTGGGCGTAGCGATCTGGCTGCTAGAGCCCTCTCACTCGCGGTCTATTTAATTGACTTCCGCTTCTATTTTTGGGGGTACCTACTAATCTACTGTTGGGTACATTTGTGAATGCATATCGAGAAAGCAATAAAACTAACAAGTTCCACTTTAGGGTGATTGAGGAACAAGTAAAACGTGGTTTAAATAATGCAGACAGTCGGGCGTGGAAGTTACGAAACACGAAGTAGGGTTAACTACAGCAATCGAGAAGTTAGTCGGAAATAATCAAGGTAAGCTGTTTGCATTTTTCTGTAAAACCGAATATTCAAATCTGTCAAATCGTCAGAAATGTGTCATTCTATCAGTTAAAATCTTGAAAAGTTCGTAATAACAAAAGTGGACTCATAACATTCTTCTGTTTTACTAAATGTCTTAGAAAAAACGCAGCAAATGCCAAAGTACTTCGAAGTATGGGCAACTTTTATTATGTTCATAAGGTGATGAGTTTTTAAAAGAGGTAACATCAGACAACTAGTACTTTAACCAGCAATGAAATGGCGCCTTTTGTACGTATTTCCAT
This sequence comes from Cheilosia variabilis, assembly GCA_951230905.1. Taxonomy (NCBI): domain Eukaryota; kingdom Metazoa; phylum Arthropoda; class Insecta; order Diptera; family Syrphidae; genus Cheilosia; species Cheilosia variabilis. Next base: position 58,508,080 of record OX579677.1, on the reverse strand, counting down.
TGGCCCTGATGTCGATTAACCACACTTTAGTTAATGTAAAATCGATAGTGATGTCCTCAGAAACCTGTTAGGACTAGTGAGCTACCCGAGAGTTTTTGAATTTCTTGAAAGAAGCTTTCAGCACCCATTTTTGATGCATTTTTTGAACCATTTTTGACGCGTTTGCTATGCATTTTTTATGCGTTTCTGGTGCGATTTTTCGATACCATTATTGAAGAGTTTCTGCTGCGGTTTTCGATATTTTTTTTCGCATATTTCAAAAGGTTTTTTGCTTTTTCGTTCCAAGAACTTTTGATCTTATTTTACGTCTATTTTGTAGCGATTTGGAGACCCTTTTTTGCCGCGTTTTTCAATATGATTTTCAAAGCGTTTTGCGCATTTTTTGACACGTTCTTCTAACTGGGTTTTTGGCGAAGTTTCCAATGCGTTTTTGGATGGTTTTCCGTTGTTTTCTTTTTAATTTTCGGACTCCTCTTTCGATACGTTTATCGACTTTTTTTTTTTTGCTTGGCGCATTTTCGACACGTAGGACCAACTTTTGGAAATACATCATAATTGCTACCTAAATTCGGAGTCGGTGGTTGCATTTCTAAAAATTTTTTTTGGCTCGAACCTTATTTTTTTTTTAATGTGTGGTAAAAGAACATTTGTTGGGTTTTCTTAATATAATTTTCGACGCGTTTTGGTGCATTTTTTAAAGCGTTTTCCGATCGGGTTTTTGGTGAGTTTTCCAACGAGTTTTCTCTCTGATTGTTTGATGTTATTTTTGACGCATTTTTTGATATTGTTAAACGCTTCTTTCAACACGTTTATCGACGGTTTTTTTTTTTGACATGTACGAAAAGCTTTTGAAAATTATCTCAAATTGCTACCGAAATTCTGAGTCCTTGGTCGCAACTTTAAAAGATTATACTCAAATGTTATCGGTCGCTAAAATCGTCCCACCAGACGGGGTGTTCGTGATAGTGGATAAATTAACAAAACGCTTTTTGGATGTATTTCTTTGGGGTCGTTTAGTTTATGCCAACAAGCAAACAATGGAACAATATCGAATGCGATATTGCCACATTTCCGGCCGATACCTATACACATTTCCACACACGTGGAAGAGTTTTGAAAAATTCGTTCGAAAGAATCGATCGCTGCAAACGGGCTGAATGAGATCGACTTTCATACCTCATTTAACAATTTTCATCTGGAATAAATATCAGCCAGATATCTCACTAGGTTCATTCGCGCAAACGGTTTAAATCGAACGCAATCGATATAAATCGATCGCACTCGCCCAAAGTCTATACACATTCTCATTAAAAATGGCAGAAAAAGAAAAAATTAGCAAAATATCGAGTTACGAGCAGTTCCTCTGTTGGCTCACAACAGCTCCGAGAATTTCAATCGGCAAGTACAACTGATAAATACAAACGTCAAATGCACAAAGTTGACGGACAACAAATTTAAAATCGGTCTTAAAAATCAATTGCACACAAAAATAAATTCTCTAAAAAAAAAGATTATTCGGTGGTGGAAGAATGTTCGCCTAAAACGTTTCATATGTTCCAAAAAGGTAAGTTTTATATTTATTTGTGATGTGGATTAGCTGTCAGAGAAATGTAAGTGGCTTGAAGTAGCTCGAAGCCGTCATTTCAAAATAAGCAAAAAGGGCGGAAAATAGCGTATTTTTTTGTGTTTTAACGTCGAAATGGGCGAAAAGGGTATTTTTGGGTATTTTTGATAGTCGTCTTGGGTAATTCAGCTCGAAAAGTTTGGCATCACTGCCTCGAAGTCAATCCACGGAGTATTTGGAGTATATTTTCAGCTCTCTGAGAGAGTTTCGCTAAATTTTTCGAGTTTGACAGATTTTTAGCGCTTGGCTCGAGAAAGTACGCGAATAGACAAATTGTGTGTTTTACTTAAATACAAAACTGTTATGTCCTCATTTCAACACCATTTTCAGGTAATACCTACACACTGCTGATCCATGTGCCGTCCTACTGTACAGCGTTAACCTGAGAGACAGCCCCTTTCTAATGAAAAGTTGCGCTCATAATTATATTTTATAAGACAACCTACCAACCAATGAACCAATAAAATGCGGCCACCGACAACATACGCAATAAATCTGTTTGGCAAATTTCGCCTTGCTTCCGACAAATTCCGACCTGCATTCATCTAAGTTCAGACTCAGTTCGCCCCAAATACAAAAATAACAAAGCACTGCCACCTTCAGTTCTATTTCCAGAACGTGCGTGTAGAAAATGGAAACACAAATGCGTGCAGTATGCACAAACCCTCTTCGCCGGAGCCATATAATTAATAGTCTTTAAGAGCAAGATTTATGTACAAGTTCCGAGCGAAAAACACCATTTGAATTCTTAAAGGTGTTCGCCCTTCTTCACACATCCACAACGACGTTGGTCTTCGCCAATTATCTTTTATACTATACCACATTTCTGACAACTATGCATATCCAACCGACGGATGTTTACGGACGAGACGCATCGAAAAAAAACACAAACAACATTTAGAACGGTTCATTATGTCTGTAAACTGTATATATCTGATGTCAAAACAGTTTCGAATGAGTCTATCAGGCGAGAGACAAGATATCAATTGACAAATTACCCGCATCGGATAGTCTTGTGAATAAAATTCCATCAATCGATTGTTTTAGCCTGTTGCGCTGGCAAGTTTTTGAGCGATAGGTGATCGGTTTCGGTATTTCGTCCTAAAGATACCTTCTTTCAGACAGATATCGCGCAATCGGGCGCGTTCAACAAATCAGGCACGAATGTCGGCGTCCCCCCCCTGTAGAATAGCGTTGCTTACACAATCTATCATAATATTATTATTATGGGAGGCATACATATATACGACATCTCGAATCACAAGTGACGGTGGAGCGACTTACAGGGCTTCCAAGTTCCAATCTTTTTATCTTTAGTGTGTCGGTGTCGGCCCTCGCATGCACTTAAGGTTAATGACTTTGAATGAGTGTTTGTCAACATAGCAGACATACTTCTGGGTGGCGATAACTTCATAAAAATATGCAGACTTTAGATGTTGCGATTGGGAGGACTCTGGAGAGAGTGAGAGGTAAAACTGTCACAGCGCACTTGAAATGAAATTTCATTTTTAATTTACAAAATTACTCCGGAAGTGTCATTAGTGAAATGCTATAAAGTTTGAGTCTAATTGATTTCGGTTATGATGTTGTTTAGTTTTAAGCGTTTTATCGATTTCCAGGGTTATTAAAGTTGCTATGCAAATGACAGGTGGTGTCGCCATTGCTGTTTAGTGGAATGTAAATAGCCAATTTGGGTAACGGAAAGTTGTTTCACAACAGAAACAGAGGGATGTACGTCAGTTTTCTTTAGTATTTCCGGCGCAATTATTGTCAATTAAAATGGAAATGTAGAAGGACAATCTTCACTGATTTCAGGGTTCTTGTAAATAGAGTTTTGTTTTGAGAAGTTGTTTGATTTCAAATTAAAATGAAACACTCACAAGTTGAGCGAATAAAAGACAAATAATAGTTGGCACAATTTATTCAAAACCATTTGTTCTGCGAGAGTTTTTACTTTTGGCACGAATGGAGGGGACTTACAAATACATGAAACATACTAATTGGGGCAGCAACCGGCGCCATCTGTGTCCCAACTGCCATTTGGACAGCTTTTACTGCGTATATGGCAACTTCGATCGACTGTATTATGAAGCTTTTTCAGAACAGTCATATACTGCCGCAGTGGAAAAGACTTTGGGCCTTCCTTATAGTCATTTTAAATTTTGTAGGTCACAATATGCAATTTTGCTTGGAAAATTCGCCATTTTGAGGTCGAAAATTTAGCCTGGACACTAAAACTGATTTTTAGTATTGCGGATTGTGTTTTTCTTCGGTTCGACCCTGAGACATCTGACTTAGTGCAGCCCTGCACACTAACTGCTCGGCCCCTCTTCCCAAATTGAACAAATCGGGCTAATTTTTGACACTAATGCTGATAAATGATCGCCCATATGACCACTGTTGGGTCGTCTCAGTAAATGCATCTTAGAACTCAATTTTTTGACAAATTTTTCAAGGCCAAGGCTGTTAAAGTTTTTGTCTTGTCCACTTTGACCAACAACTTCAAATACTCGCAAAAGAAATAGTTCAGCGGTGTCAAATCATAACGCAGTCTTGGTTAACACCAATTTTACAGCAGGCACACTTAGCTTCTGATCATTTTAACTTTCTCTAATATTTAGTAAGAGAAAGATAGATGTTATATTCACGTACAAAATGTTGAGCTCGAGATGTTAATCAATTCTGACATAACGATGGTAGAAGAACTCAAAAAAGTGGGTCGTGAATTTCTGTTCGTCCGTCCTTCTGTCTGTCCCATACAACATTTTAATACCACTCTGATTTTTTCGAAAACTGGTTTAAAGATTTTTACCAAAATTGATATTTTAGCCTAAGTAGGTGAGGTTAACTGTATACTCAGTTTTTCACTAAAAAAATTTAATAACTGTATGTACTTTTGAAAATTGGACATATCTCGAAAACGGTCCATACAAAAATTTATTTCTTATATAACCTGGTCATTTCTAACTTATTAGCGAACTCGGCTTTTCTCTATAATATTGTACAATGGATTACAGAATTAGTTAATTTTAAAGGGAATTTCGCTATAGAGAATTTCGTTGTAAAAATCCTAATTCATATGGGATATTTTTAAAGGGGAACTGCAACGAAATGAAATTCGATAAAAATTACGTTACAAGTTCGTTATAAAGAAGTTCGACTGTAATATTAGTATTTTAAATAAGATTCCGTACATACTTTATCTCAAAAAATTCGAATAAATCAGTTTTTCAATTATTTCTCAAAAATGACTACAACAAAAGTGAAAAAAAGAATTTTATTTAAAAATATTCCTTTTTCTATATTTTGCGAACAGTTTCTTTAATCTAGCATAGCTTCCCAGATTTTTCCCTATCCACATTCTAAAACAAGAAAAAAAAAACCAACCAAACAGCAAACTTTTGATGAGGGAGAAAGTTTCATTCGTGCCAGTCGTGCACTTTATTCGCACTAGATTACTTGTCCGCCCATTCAGCACGTTAGGGCACGTATGCATTAGTATTTTGTTCATTGAATTTTGGTTTTCTTAATGTTAACGTTGTTGCTTTTAAGAATTTAAATGAAATACAGAACAAATAATGAACAACTTCTAAAATACTGATTATGTACACAAAATAATTCGCAATGAACACCATCTTCAAATAGAGTTCATTATTGTAATAAATAAATAAATCTCGGAACACGTCACATTGATCGGCTCACCTGCGCACTCTAAGACGTTCAACTTCCAGTACCGCCTTTTTTAATTTCCTTTCTCAACGCAAGTTTGACTGCAAAGAAAGTAGGCAATCAGGCTTTGAGACATCCTCGTCGGGGATATCGCATAGCTATAGAAAACAACAGGAATTTGCATAATCGCTAATGGAATACGGAATATACGTGCTGACAAAATTCAAATCCATACTCATCGCCTTAATTCTCTGGTGCTATTGGTGGGTTAACCACACAGTCACTTCAATACACAGCGCCGAATGCTAATGAACTCTCCGTTTGGCTGTGCAAATAAACCCCCTTTCTGTGCTCCAGGATCCAGGTATAAACGGAATGTTAGTTTTCCGGAGAAAGTGCGGATGTTGTTACGAGCTTTACAGTGTTTGCTCTGTTCTCAAAAAAAAGGCAAATATTTGCTAATGACATCAATTGAAAGGTTCCTTAATGGGAGGCAAATGATTTTGGCTTCATTTTCTGGCGGTCCAACTTTTAATTTAGCGCCAGTGAGGCTGAGTATGTATACGTGCTTGAAGTAATTGCTTTGAAACCAAAGAACTTTCCTCAGGCGCGGCAGTTCGTTGTGCTACTTTTGATGTCCTTCAACAGCCAGCCTTTCTAGGTGGCACTCACTCACTCAGCTTCAACTACTACAGTACCCATCATCATATACTCGTACGTAAGGACGATGAATAAAATGAAAAATAAATTGATTCCACAATCGCTTCTAATCTCTGCCGGTAATTACCTTACCCCAGTCAACACTCCGTATGCCAACCTTGAACAATGCACAGCAGCTAGTCTCCAGCTTGTAAATTAGCTATTAGCTCTTTTGCGCACACCAACTAAAACTAACCGACTTGTACCTGCCGTACGGCGATGTAAGGAATCCGCCCCACCCATTTCAAAGGAACAAAGCTTCCCTATGTTTATCGCCTGTAAGTCAGCCATTAATCTTTATAGAGGCAACACGGCACACGGCACACGGCAGTGTTTTGCCTTAGAATTGCTGTAGTCAATCAAGGACTATACAGGACTATACACTCGTACCTTGCGTGTGGTGGGTGGCATTATATCGCGCCACCCACTCTGTATACAGAAATCAGAACAAGGTCATGTATCATTTGTCCGTGTACGACAACAGCGCTTTTTGATTGAAAACCACTCCAGTGTGTGTGACAAGCTGACAAGCCCCTAATGGGCTGACCTACCCCCATCTTGTTAGCATAGTTTATTACCCCTATCATCGCTCTCTGAAGCTGAACCCCACTTAAACTCTTGTTTTAGTTGCAGCAGCAGCAGCAGCACAGATCCTGAAACTAAAATCCACTTTCACGTATGTTTTTCTTTTTCTTTGCAGAATCGCACACAGAATGGGAAACTCCGGATATACGTGCATACGACGGACATTCTGCTGGCTGAACGTCATATTATGGGTGAGTACTCTGCCACCTAACCTACAAAACCTTCTTTTGGGTGAAGTGAGCCAGGTCCCTTCGGGGCGGACTGGCAACCAACGGTGACAAACTACTATACGGCATTAGAAAGAAGTGCATACGAGTCGTGCAACTGTGCTGTATGGCTGGCTGTTGAATCGCGGCACGGCACTCGTACCTAAATTCCCATTTCGGACTCGGCAAATCCAGTTTTCCAGATGCAAAAGCGTTTCGGTTTTCCCTTTGTTTGGGCCGGGTGTAATGCTGGCGCGGCGCGGGCACAGTTGCTTGTAATAGGAAAAGCAAAAAAAACCTGTTTGCTTATGATCTGAAAGACGAATAAAATTAGGATAATGGCAAATACGTGGATGAGAATTGTATCTTTGTGCGCTTTGCTAAGACCTAGTCATGGGCTTCCTCGGCGGTTGCTCCGAAAAGATTGACATACTTTTGCCAATGAAATGAAGAGAGTCGCGTTTTTTCCTCATCTCTCTGTGTGCCCGAACGCGATTGTACCTGGTACAGTTCTAACGGTGTATATAGTTGCGCCGCTAAAATATAAGTTTTCCTAAACGAAGACAATGAAACGCGAAACTGGCTCATGGACGCGGATAATGAGAGGCTGTTTCATTGCCCGGTCCACCCAACCCCAAATCATTGCTGCGCGGGAGTATGGCACTGACGATCTATCTCTGTCGGTCAAGAACTATAGTCACACGGCCGGCCATGAATGCGCGGCTTCCACAGTAGGAGAAGATGTTAATGTCACAGTCGTTCTCGTCGGATGAGAGTGAAAGTGTACATACTCATGGACAATTTGGTGTTTTTTTTTTCTTTTTGCTGTTAATGGCATACTTAATGGCTAAGAGGAGATTAGACATTAGACGCTTGTAAATGAGGTTTTCCGGTGCGGGATAATTTGGTTTTCTTTCGAAATTGAGACGAGCCTCGTCATAGTTGTGGGGAATGGGGTGGAAAGAAAAGGTAATAGTCAGTTTTAATGATGGGGTAAGCGATAAATCTTATGACACCTTCACCTTTTGAGACAGACAAACCTCGGTGTACGCTACTGGTGAGGGCGATTGAATGTGAAACGGGTTTATAATCAAATCCCACAAAAGAGGGTCGCTCGTAAAAATTAGGAAAACAAAGAGTTCTGTCTCTAGGTACGAGTATGGCTGTGAGGCGGCCTATTAAATGGGTTACATATCGGGGTTTTTCAAAAGTTGGCTCATTTCTTTGTTTCGGTTTGGGTTTTATGGTGTAATCTCTTTTCGATGCTGTGCGGGTATTATTTTCAGGGACGAGTACAGCTTTTGGTAATCCAAGTTGTTTTTCAGAAGTGCTGAGCTTGGATGGGGCTTTGTTTTATTGAGGAAGTTATTTGATCTGCAGTGACTGGGGGAGTTTTCTCCACGAATTCAACTGTGTTGGAAAGGACTGTCGGACAGAGTTCTTGAAGTTTTACTGGCAAGGGAGTAGGACATAGAGCAGCAGGCACAAATGTCCACCGACCAAAGTTCAAAGCGAATTGGTCACATATTTTAAGGGGACGAATTTAACTGCGCGGTGTATAGCACCCGTTACTCAAGATGGAAACGGAACTGATCGGACGGGAAATAAATGAACCACAAGCCAGAAAAGCTTAGGGGGAGACGCATTGAGCTGAGAAAGACTTGAAGACAGTTGATGCGTATTTCCCTCAGTTTTTCATTAAAAAACCGCACAAAATTGGCGCTTTTCCCCTCAACCTGGGATCACTGATAGGTACTAATTTCATAAGAAGCTTGAAGCTTGAAGCTCCTTCTATTAGACTTGATGCCAGTATACCATTTCTGGGCCACAGTTGTGGTTAAAATTACAAACTCTTCGAAGTTCACAAACAAACTAGCGCCAAAGTGAAACTAGTTCTAGTTTGTTTTTATTGCTTCTAAGCTGTCGTAAAATCAAATTACACTTGGAATGATTTATGGCCATACCTTCCTGGTACACTTTCGTTCATAAATATCTGACTATATAGCTGTGCGTACCTAGTGTATAATTCATTGAACTGGTTTGTACTTTCTGCTCAAGATGCGGAGAAATTACAAGTATTTCACAAGAATTTGTGAATCATTTAGCTCACATGAATTCGTACGTCTTGAGGTCAAAGAGACTCAATTAAAACGGTCGATTATTTATAACATGGGAAGTTTTGCAGCAAAACTGCTTTGTGGAGAACTATTTATTGTGAGTGACAAAGCACTCGTTTCAAATAATTATCTTGCAAGTCTGAAGAACTGTGGAGTGGTTAATAATGCAGACGAGGGAATCAGAATCCGCAAGATTATTAATCACAGTTTTAGGGCCGAGTGGAGGCTGTCCCTGATAATGGGCCAAAACATTTTCTCGCTGAATTCACATTTCTGCGTAAGTTTATAAGTTTATTTGCAATTGCAAAGTGTCTCATTATTTAATAAAAACTGTGTCCCAAAAGTCATCCAACATTTGAACTTGTTACCATTCCCATTTGTGGGGTAAAGTGCTGCCAACGTCTAAAAATACCACAGTGCGCCAGCTGACAGTAAAGAGTTATTAAAAATGGCGCGTTAACAATGCGTTTTTACTGTTGAGCAAACGTTTCAAAAATAATAAAGGTTTTGACACCAATTTTCGTACATAAGTTATGAAATTGCTTTTTATCTTAATTGCTTTTTAAATCGCGAAAATTATTGAATTTTGGGCTCAGAAGAGTGATTAGTAAGAAACAAATTCATGCCCAAAGTCTCAATGTTAGATACGGATTTTGGGCTGGAGGGACATTGGAGAATACTTTACTGAAAATGCTTGTTGGATGATCTAGTTTTTGTGCCTAAATTGCCAGATATGGATTTGGACGACACGTTGTTTCAACAAGACGCGTATGCATGTCATACAGCCCGATAAACAATTCAAGCATATGAACAGATCATGCAATTTAACACTGTTGACCTTTGATTTGAGTTACTTGAAGCCAAACAGATTAATGGGAACATGACTAGAAGGAGTGCATTAAGCACTAAAACAGATTTTCAATTGCTCGTTTTACACAGACGATTAAACAGCAAGGTCTATAAGAGTACCTATGTCTTCGAGGAACTTTCAGATATGCAGAAATATCAGCAAAATAAGGAAATTCCTCGGAAATTAAAAATGGTTCCAAGCGAACATAGCCTACTCTTTTTATGTGGCAGTATACAATGGACTTAATTTGGTCTAAGTGAATCATTTCGAATGTATCGGATATTGTCACCTAACCTAACCTAACCTATAAATTTAGAGCTCTATTAATGAAGTTTAGCGACATTTTTAAGCGAAACGGTTGTGGAAAAGAAACGGCGCGTTTGTGACAACTAAGCTAGGGAGGTATATTACCTGATATTCCATATATCCTATGTCTTTTGCATTCTTTATGAAACAAAGCGAATTAACAAATTTTAATTCAAAATGGGCACATATTAATAAATCAATATCCCTGAACACAAAAACTAGATTTGGCTGGTAGCGTCACTTTTCCTACTTAGTACTCTCGATTCATCAGCCAACCCTCCATAAATGTCAATCGAAAAATATTGTTCATGCGACCGATCTAGGCCATTCCAAACTGAGAACCATCAAATCAGCCAGCTGTCAGATGTACTAAGCTTGATTTTTTGAACATCCCCAATCACTTTTGGAGCACCCTTTTCTTTGAAGTTTCGAATTTCGTATATTTAGCAGCCATAGCCATACATAGCATTTTAAATTAGTTCGTTGCTACACAGGTATATATGGGATGTGCCACGCCACGTTGTCCAATCCTCTCATTTTCGCAAAATCAATTATACATACAAAATTTGCATTGTGGTACCAATTTTCGCAACCATAGCTGCTATGTGTGCCAAGCTAGAGCGTTTAAACGTTGTTTTTTATTGTAACCTTAAAAGTATTATACTCATTAACGTTACTCCCTCGCCACCTTTTGTACATTTTTCGAAGTAGATGTCATATCTATAACCTATTCCGTCACTTAAATTTGCAATTGCTAAAGCTTTATATAAATCGGCTCAGCGGTTTTGCGCCTATCGGTAACAAAAAGATATCCACACACTTCTTTACATGTTTATAGCGCGATACTAATAATCATGTTTATTGTCCAGGCTAAATTTTAGGAACTGACAAAGACTAAATTGTCCATATAAAATGACCCATTGCACATGTCCAAAATATTTAGTAAAAATATTTGGTAAAAAATGATTTTTAGTGAGACTTTAAGTTTTCCAAGTCGGTAAAGTAGTCTTAACTTTCTTTATAGAGTTTCCGCTTTGCTCTAAAAATATTTATATATCCGCAACAGTTTCACTTAAGCGGACTTACCTCTGAGCTTTCTCACAATAACAAAACTTCGGATCAGAAATGCGAATTCACTGTATTAATTTATATTTATGCATCTGCTACGTAGAAACTTCGTTTAACTCATTTTTTCCTTACGTTTAAAATTTCATACTACTTCAAATTTTATTTAAGGTGCATTGAATTGATTCATTGTTCCAAATCATAAAAGTCACTTGCTTAATCTGGGGTCGAATCGCCACTTTTGGTTGATTTTTTTGTAAAACAAGAACGAATTCCGTCACGTCACGACGACGCTATTCGACACCTGAGCCGTGAATGCACTTATCGGAAAAATTTGCTACATTCATTGGCCACGTTCCATTGCCCGCTAGACGTCTAGCACTAAATATCCCAGATGATGGAACGCCCGCGCTAGAACCCTAGCGCCAGCGGCAAAGTGACATTTGACACTAATTATTCCACACTACAATTAAAGAAATGATACAATTATATCAAAAACAATATCTGAATTACTATTTTACTTACCGTATTAACAATGTTATCACAATTAGACTTGCTTCTTATTTTTTTTTTGAAAACGTTTGAACGATTTCCTTTGACAGGTCGTTTTTATTTTCTCCTAATGCAGCGGGTAGCTTTGCGCTGAATTGATAAATGTGTCCCTGAAAGGGATATTTTACAAAACGTCTAGCGCAAATGGTGAGATGTAATTTTTTTTTATATGGAGTTTGACATAGCGCTAAACATTTTGCGGGCAGTGGAACGAGGTGATTGTATTTATATGCCTTTAGTTTTCCAAACATTCCTTATCATGAGAAAAAAATTTATCTGCTTCACATTTGAATCGGTGATTGGTAAAACAACACAAGTAACAGATTTTTCGAAATCAGTTTTACTACGTTTTTAAACAGCTTATGTGTAGACACTGCGTTGTGAACAAAAGCAACATAATTCGATACCTAAAACACACAGAAATTCGATCGCAAAATCGGCATTTTGTACTAAGACAACCTGACTCTTCTAAAATTTTTTGTTTCTCCTGTAAAAAAATAAAAATGTCACTTATGTTGTTTTAGCAATCACCGATTCATTTGGCAAATCTACTACGTTTTTTTTGGGCAATTTATTCCAATTTCTGGACTCTGTATTCTCATCGCTGCTTCGGATGGGTCAGTAAAAATATAAATTTTCTATTTTTCAAAATTCTGCGTCAAAAATCGTTCCCCGAAAACGAAGAACATAAATCAGCTCCTCACCGCGCGTGTGGTTTGTGTTGGAAACCTTAAAAACATGCCTGTCGGATTTTGATTTCAAATTTCAAAGCCTGTTATAATTCCCCGAAGTTCAATGAGTTAAATACAGACTTAGAACGATGCTCGCATAATGGTTCAACGAATAAAGGTTTAAAATTAGCCCAACCGTTGCTGTAAGTGCTACTGTTTCTCCATAATCAGAAACGGCACCCACTACCATTCACCATTACGCGCCACTGCTGCATTAATTTGGGTCTTTAATGTGGCTCACATTAAACTCCAAATTCACTCAATATTCATGAAGCGGCGGCCAGATATAAAAGATTGAACGCAGATGTTGGAAGGTTTCCCTTATCACTATAATCACAACTGGTCTTGGTCCTCGTTATGGCTGTACCCATATCTACTTTTAAGAACCCGCCTATTCCCGTCTCAATGTCATTTGTTGTATTTTACGCATGAATGCACCCACAATCCCGCGACTCTGTCAGACTGTCACGATAAAAGTCGGCTTCATCCGGCTGTGAATGACTTCATACCAATCTTCGGCTTAAACAATAGAATCGTTCAATCACAACTGCGATGAGTCGTCGTTTCTACATAAACTTGACTCGTTCCATGAACCTTGCGTTGCTTCTCGTGGTCGTGCACGCATAGAACGAGCCACATTTGAATACATAAATCAAGGAAGACGCCAATTTTCCTCTCCTTAATCATTTGATTTAATGAAAATGAATTCGCAAGAGCTCCACGCTCCAGAGAAACAACGAGCGAAGGAAGCAAAAGTCATAAATTAAAGAGCAAAGACTGCGATTAGTTTCACAAGTCTATAGCACGTGTGTGCAGTAGTTAGTTAATCCACTCCGCATCCGCATCGAAAATGATCTTGACATTCGCGTGGTCCTTGACTCCTTTAGTAATCTTAATCTCTACCAAGTAATCTTGGTGCATTCACCAAAAACAATTTGCAGCATAATGGCCAACGGCGTTTGTTCTTCTTCGTTTTGTGCTGCTTTTCATCTGCTCCCTCCTTGTAGGGCTATCGCAACGCCAGCATCACGAGGAGTAGCGAGAAATTTGTATTATCTCCCCTCGTTATGAACGTACAAAAAATGTCCTTAGGCCAGGCAAATATGTTGTAAAATTTGTTGACAGGTTTTGTTAAGCGAATAACCAGGTAAACGGGCGTGAACAAAAATCACATTACATGCATCGAGAAACCGCAACCTGAATAGGAGCACAATGACAAATCAAAAGAGGCCGACCAAAAACAGGTCACGTCTCTCCGATTACATCGCTCAATTGAGACACGAACCATTCAGCTACCTACTACGTATATTGACCACAAAAAGGTTTGTTCAATGAAACCGATTAGACATACGTCATTCACTGGATGAGGCCGAGAAACAAAGGCAAACTCAATCGATTCCCACACTCGATGTACGATGTAACGCAACACACGTGTCTACGCATACGATTTAAACAGAAATCTGCAGTTTAGGGTAAAATATCGTCCAGCTTACAACGCATAAACAAACCGGCATGGAGTCAGCGCAAAAAGTATGCCAATTCAGCAGTTGTGTCTGTTTTTGTGTTCGTTACGTCGTCGCTCGGTTCCTTGCCCCGATTGAGTACAAGTACAACTACAACACGAATGGCCAAGATGACGCTGTCAAACAGTCGATTTGTGTTTTTATGCAAAATTTATGTAAATCGCATGTGTGGCTGTGTACTGCACACAATCCGCGAGGTACTGAAGTGTGGTTGAGGTACTGGCTTAAGTGCGTCGTCGACGTCGCCGTTGTGTTTAAATGCCTTCGCCCCACTCTGGCCCTTTCTCGGCTGCAGCGGTGGTATAGCTGGTACGCGGCCTTAATTCTAATGGCCTCCTTTCTGGACTCTCCACATGGAACTGGACACGGACAAACAATACCACACAGCGCGAGTCTTTGTGCATTAACTGCGCGTCCGTTGGCCCCTCTTTGCCGCACAATCAGAAGCAACCATGGCTCGAGTGTGATGTGAGTTCGAAATGAAACCAATTAAAGCGCGCTATATGGAGCAACAATTGTTAGAGTGTCGTGATTGATTTGACATCAGTCGTGGGGTATCAGAACTCGAGTTTGTGGCTTCTTTCTTGCGGCTTCCCTTGGGGCAAGGAAGAAGGAAGCAGAAACAAAACGTTCTAATTGCCGGCAATCGCATTTACTTTGACTACCTTAAGCTGACTTAAACTATATGAATTGCCTCACAGATGCAGTCCACTCATGCATCATCATCGTCGTCGGCAGCTACATCATGGGGCTATAAACAGCGCTATTACTGCATGACCGTGTGGCGCATTAAATGACATGACTTTGAATGAGGAAATCAACACTGCGAGTTGTGTTGTTCTGTTGCTATAACACAGCAACAGCACAGCACACAGAGCAGGGATCTGTTGGCAGTTGTTGTTGCAATTACCACATGCAACACGATATCGCTGAAGTGTATACCTAGCCTAGCTGTGATTGCTTCTGGTTTCTATACGGATGCTGGCTGGCTGGATTGGCCAAGACGAAGAAAAGCATGATAAAGGTTCCTCTAGTGGTCGATTTGCATACACAAAACGAGGAACGTATACCCGATATGAAAATAGTATCTTCCTACACACGGAGGCGCACTTCAAATGTATGTATACAAAATTCCAAGAAGTGCCATGAACTGTATGTCGGATGCGGAGATCGAGGGTCTGTGGCACTGCTGCTGATGATGGCAACCTCATGGATCACGCGGTACATGGGAGATAAATAATCACAATGCGCATAGTTGTTGGCCTTTGTGTAATTGCTGTCTGTCTAGGGCTGTCAGAGTGAAATGCGATGCGCCTTCCTGTCTTTGAATTGATTTCCCGCATGAACTGTACCTGCGCGCTGTGGGTATGGGTATGTTTTGTGCGTCTACCTGTAAAAGCGTTTTCATTTCATGGAAGTGGGTTCCTCCTCGCGGTATGCGTACATGTAGTTCCCATGACGTGCGTGTAGGGCCAATGATCTATCTGATGATCGATTAGGCGGAGCTGCGGGAACAAATTCACGGAATTCATTTTCTATTTATGGGAATTGAGTAGGAAAATCATTGTTGTAGTGCGGATCAAGTGTCCATGGGGGAGTAGTCATGTCGCCTCAAATAGTCCGTCAATTCGCTGACTCAGTTATGTCTTTTGACAAGAGACGTTCAGGGTTTGAAATGATTTTTTTTTCCTTCTCAAGGGTATGGTTTCAATATTGCGTAGCTCCCAAGGGCTCTTAAGGACTACCACATAGTTCGGAGCTTAAATGTCTCTGAAGTCCCACCACTTGCTCTTTGTCGCAGACATTTCTTGCGGTGCAGGGTCCCACAGGGTTCTGTTTACTCAACGATTCTTTTTCTGAAAATATTTTAAACATGTCTCTGAGCTTCTCCGTACTACCTACTTGCTCTGCATATAAAGGGTCTTTCATTAGCGACTTGTCAACTTCAAACTTTCAGTGTGAACGCACCCTTAAACCGATTACCGAACTGTCAATGTCAAAATATTCAGTAAAATCAACATTTTCATCGAGGTGAAGTACACGAAGAAACAACGTTTACAAATAATTCAAATTTACTACCGAAATTCGAGTCGGTAGTCGCAACTTTTTCGGCCGTAGTTCTCCTAGTAGACAAGCAATTCATAGTCTAGTGAACCAATTTGAGTCAGAATGCTCGCTGCTTGATGTTGCCGTGCCAATGAGACTACGTTTTGCCCGAATTGTGGAGAATATTTCTGCCGTAGAGACGTCCGTCGCAAAACGCGCCAAGTATTCGTCTTCTGCACTCTGGCAGCCCGCAATTGAAAAAGTAATTTAGATCCTTCATAACTTGACAGCGGACGTAAGCATTTAAGAAAAAACACGCCGTTACTGGCAAAATAAGCTTTGGTAGACTTTGGAGCCTTTCTAGCCTAGGTAAATCAAGCAAACACACCGTTACCTCCATAACTCGAACGAACGGAAGCTTAATAGAATGGACCAAACAAAGACGCGGGTTTGTAAATGAAGACCTAGTTGAAACATACTTCTTATATTTAGAGAGCAATTGGCACACAAACTGCCGCTGGCACCGCCCTCATGACACGGTTGCCACTTGCATAAAAAAATAGCTACCAAAATTGGAAAATAAAATTACCAAACCCAGATAAAATTTACCAAAAATCTGGAGACGTTCATAAAACACTTTTAAAACATATAAAAAAAAAAACATATCTCTTAAATATTCAATATGGTACATTAGGTTTGTAGCAACTCAGTCTTTAAGTAGTTAAACAACGACTATTTACTTTATAAAATAAAAAAAATAAGACTTAACTGACTAATGTAATAGTAATATCTACTATAAATGCTTTTGCTGACCGAAAGCATGATTTTCTAAACTCAAAATATTTTATTTGATTTTTTAAATTGCTTGTTTAAAAACAAACATTTATAAAACATGAGACTCAAAGAACGTAGTAGGAACTTTGTCAGTCTAAGTATATGTGCTCATGGCTGAAAACCTGCGGTTTTTATTTAAATTTTATTTTATCTAACCTAACAAAGTTCTGTTGCACAGTCTAGACTTACATTTTCCTTAATCGTACATAGTTTTTGCTTGACAGCTGCCAAAAACTGGCAGGTCTGTTGTATAACTGACAGTTGAAAATGAAGAGCGAAATTCGGAGTAGGTACCCTTCTTAGAGAAAACTGCTTGGAAAATTGTTCGCCAGTTAGATAAATTTGTGTAGGTTGTGACACCTCCCGATGACAGTTGTGCGTCTTCCGCATAGATAAATAGCGAACAAACAAAACATTCAGCCTTCAATCTCCCTACGCAGCATTTATGGTAAATTATGTAAATCATTTTCGAAAAACATTTTTGTCAACCGATGACAAAGTACTTTTCAACTTGTTGACATATTAATAACTCTCTCAGTTATTGTGTCCCATCTATTTGGTATCACTGGATGAATCTTTCAAAGCACAACCCCTCACTAATTTGCTCCAAGTACCTTTACGAGGTCATTTCCCTCCCACCATCGCACCCTTCTCTAACTATATAAATGCGCAATCAACTCAAATCTACTGTGAGCGATCAATTGTCTGTGCGAAATGATAACAAGATAGAAGAACCCTTCACGCCCCATTCCAAAACAAGTGGGAGCAGAAAAAAAAAGAATTATCGCTGACAATTACGCTCAATTTAAACACAACTTGTGTGATTGAATAAACATTTTAACGCTGACGACGCACACGGTGCTCTGACTCCGGGTGTTGTCTTGTGTGCGTGATATGACGAAAAAGTCGTCCTCAACTGGATTGTCGATGCTTGTTGGAATTTTATTTTTTATTTTGACACTCGAGAGCGAAATCGTTCAATGCCCTCTAGGGAACGCAAATGAGCAAAGGGGGAACATAAGTAAGTCCTCCGATTTGCAAGCATGACAAACTGTTGATTTCACTTTTTTGCTTTTTGTTGCGAATTCGACACAACAAAATGAAAGAAAAAGTGTCACTGCCATTTCACTCGACAGTCGACAGTGTCAGGCGTCAGAAATTCGAAATTTGGTTTGAAGGCGGTGATCAAACTTGTAAATCACATACTGTTGACATATTTTATACGGGGAAATGCGAACCAAAGAGGAATCGTGATAAAAATGCCGAAAATATGCTTTAAATATCCATCCAGACTGTCTGGCGTGTGGAGGGGAGTGCGTACGACCAAGGAGGACGCCAGCAGCGCATTGTGAAACGCGTCACGTTGGACGCCTCATTTCACGGGCAATCGACAACTTATCTCTGGCGGATAACGTGCATGGCTCCCATTGTCTTTGGGGAGCTCTCTTGTTGAGCCCACATGGCCACGATCGGTGCGCGGAACAGAATTAAATAAAATCAAAACAACAACTACAAGAGTAAGAGCAGTGGTCGCCTCATTCACGCTCTCTGATCGCGCGGCACATACGCGACATTCGAACGTGACAGCGCCCTTGACACTGTTTTAATTAAACATGTTGTTGGTGTGCCTGTGCCATGTTCCTGGTGCCGCGCAGATGGAGGAAGGCAACCATACAATGCACCGTGACCATAAATTGAATGGCATCCGAGAGGCAGCAAACAGCAAACAAATAAAAACACAAGAAACTGGGGACCAAAGATTCCCCTTGCGAGTGCGACCGACGACCGACGACCGAGTTCTTGTCATCGCGTGAGAGGGTGAGATTTTGTGCCTTCTCTTTCCAGCCCCAGTCTTACTCGTATTTGGTTGTGTGCATTAATTTGTCGAATTAGACAAAGATGTCCAGGATGAAAGGAACGACATCGTCTGACGATGAATATTTATTCGAATTTAATTGAGGGTTAGGGCTGCCAAGAGGTGAGCTCCGCACCGTCCACGGTCGCAATCATACAATCGCATATTGTAATCGAAATCACGGATGCTTTTTAATGTGTTATTGAGTTTCCATGTGCTGGCATCAGGGGATCTCAAATCTGGCATAATGGATGAAAAGGGAGAATTTGCGCGCAGTTTCGGAACAATCGAATTCATGGAATAGTGGTAGAGTTACGGCTTAGGCTGTGATGTACTTGTCAATGACGAATTCTTTCAACACCTTCCTTTATACTTCTGTCAATAGTACGGCTTGGAATTGTTTGAAAAGGGGGAACGTATAATTGTACGGTACGGTTCGAGCATTCATTTTAAGATGTTTTGTAAACAAGCTGTGAAGGTTTATTGAACTTCTTTTATATATTGCCTATGGCAAATTTCCAAAACGGAGGTAGAAGTAGTAGCTCGAATTTATCTGAAGCCGGTACTTAACTAAACCACACAAGGGACCTGTGTTTGAAAGCGGATTACATTGTTCTTATCAAATGTCAGCATTCATTAAACATTAGATGTGTTTCTGACATTTATTTTGAGGTCCACACCGTCCACTTCGACACAGACAGTATAAAGCTCAGTCCCTCTAAAAGAATGGTAATGACGGGCGAATATAAAACTGTGCGTCTGTCGGGATGTAGAGGACGTCAAGAAAAGTTCAAAGAGGCATCTCTACTGCGGTATTTAAAAAAAAACCAACCACTAAAAGGTTCACAAAGAATATGTACGATTTGCGAAGTTTGTAGATTCCGATGTTGACACAAGTAAACGTCAGTTCATTTCTTTTACTTCACAGAAATTAACTACAACAAATTGAAGACATACTTTATAGAGGATATCAAGAAAAGTTTAAAGAGGCTTAGGGATTTTAAAAAACCTAACCTCTAAAAAGAAAATTTAAGGTTTACGAAGAAGATTTACGAAGTTCTTAGATTCTGAGGTTGACACTAGTAAACGTCAGCTCATTTCTTTTACTTCACAGAAATTAACTACAACAAATTCACAATTACGGCTAAAAGTTCGTAATATTCGTTGAAATATTTTGTTTTATTTTTTACCCAACTTTTGCGTACCGGAAACACGTTTTAATGTCGTTTCAGTGACAGTTTGTAAGGATTTGAAATGATTTTTGCGATTTTGTTTGTCAGCTCAATTACTGAAATTTATCTGCAAACACTTTTCAGCTGTGGACCAAAACCTACTGTGGAACATTTGTCGTTAGACAAGCTCACAAGCTCGAATTGTGACAAATCAACTTGACCTAACCTAAAAGTCGTAGATCAGAGACATAAAAATAGCTTCACCGATTTTATCACAAATTAAAAATAGTATATTCATCCTGTTTTTATTCTTTCTTCTTTCAGATATGCAGTTGTGCCTTCCTTGGAGCCGGGGTATGGTTGAGGCTGTCATATCAAGGCTATGCGACACTGTTACCGGATCATGAAGGCTTAAGTGCTGACTCACTTTTTATTGCCGTTGGCGTATTGGGATTTGTTGTTTCATTCTTTGGATGCTGTGGATCATGGTTCCAATCCCGGTGCCTACTGATTACGGTAAGCGAAATAAATACTTCAATTCAACTCAGAACTTTTTTTAAACAAAATTTACCTTTTGACAGTACTTCATCCTGATTGTGTTGCTCTTCTTGAGTGAATTCCTAATTGGATCCATTGCATTCCTATTCCGTGGTGGACTAAGTAGAACATTAGCCAACGAATTGCGATTTGGCATCGAAAGGCATTACAATGCCACCGATAGAGGAGGCTTGGCAGCACCGTCAGTTGCAGCGATATGGGATAATATGCAACAATCAGTAAGTGGGGGGGTTTCAAAATCAAAATCGGACGATTTTTGAAATATTTTTGGTTGGGATTGTAGCTACGGCAGTAATTTATTATCGTTATTGTTTTAGCAGTTAAATACTGACCGTTAATTCTCGCAAGCATTCCTCTTAGAAAGGCGGTATATTTTGGCCCTGTCAGGAATTGAACCTGCTTCGGCGTCTATTACGCTTATAATTCAATTGAGTAATAAACACCAGGCCATGAATAATTATTGAATTCAACAGAGAAGGTGACACCCGTAACGAAGTTTATTGCTGCCCCAGCATGTTTGTCGGTCTTCGAGATATTTTTCACTTTTTACTTGTTTCTGCTCTTTCACGCAAGTCGTAATTTTTCTACAGGCTATTAGAGCAAGAGGCTTATTTTGTTGATAAATTTTAATAATGAAATGAGGGAATAGTTGACGTGTCTAGAATAAAAAGGTTGACGGCGGAGGAGCCCACAGTTAAGAATCTGTCAGACATTTTTTTTGTCTGGTGGCTGAACCTGTAACCTGTCGCTGAGTTCTAACTACGCCAATGTCTGAGGTCTGACTTGAGAACTATGAGTCGCTTGTGCGCTTTGCTGAGTCGTCGCAGTGACCTCTAGGCACCATTCTTTGAACTGTCGCTGTTTCCAAAGCAACGGTTGGAGTTTTCACTTGAAAGCAAATATTTTACGTCGATTCTACCCAGCTATTAGACACCTAAACAAACTTTTTATATAATTAATGGGTGTGGCGACCCTTTTCGAACAACTTTTGTTGGGGGTCTTTACAAAAAAAAAATAAACCTGTTTTTTACAACGCATCTTGCTGCTAGCAATATCTAAAAAAAATGTCCTTTCCAGTTCGAATGCTGCGGTGTTACATCATACGAGGACTGGTATGACGTTCAAGCATGGAGCGGCAGGCGGTGGGTGCCCGAATCCTGCTGTCGCCCTAACTACGAGCAGCGAGGAATGATGGTAGAAGGATCCGGCGATGGCGGCTTAAAGGTTGATTGCGGAAAGTGAGTACACGCACCATCAAACTTGTTAAGAACGTATTTTTAAAAATGATTTCCCCAACTAGATCTGAAAATCCATTGCTGTGGTGGGACAAAGGCTGCGCTCATTCCCTGCACGCATGGTTCGTGGAACGACTGCATGTCGTGGGAACAGTGGCCCTCGTAATAGCCTTCCTGCAACTCTTCGGTCTCATCACGTCGATGCTGCTCTTCTGTACCGTGAAACATAAACGAGAATCCCAAACCTATAAGTCATATTCGCCTTCAATTGATCCTGCGACACGAACGAGCAGCTGGGAAGACTGAAGCGCATTTTAGGAAACGGAAGATTCCACTTTTCAAAGTGCTAGCACAAATGATTTTCTCTTTTTTTCTACGAAAAATCGAAACTCAAACTTTATGCTAAGCACTATACTAAAACACACAAACTAAGAATTAATTTAAACAAAACTGAACAAACAAGTAATAATATTACTTATATAGGCTAATATATTCGAGAACGAATTATACATATACAATTAGAATTTAATGAAAATTGTGCCAAAAATATTTAAAAATACAAAATCAAAAAAGGTTAATTTTTCTAGGTTAGGACGACAATGTAAAACAAAACGAGTCTTCTTCAAAATGTAAGCAATCTCTACGTAAATATCTGCGTAGTTTCTTCCTTTGAAATTCTACAACATCAACAAACGTAAAAGAAGGCTGATGCACTAAAACAAATAAAATAAAATGTCAAACAAATTAGTTAAATTAATTTTTTACTGCCAAGAATTCCCTTTTCTAAAATTTGTCAGTCAATTTAACTGCCATTTGTTGAGTTTGTCACGAAACGTCATCTGTTGACGTTTCCGAACATATCAATCTTTTTCAAAACTCTTTCTGTAAATAATTTTGTTTAAACCACAACGATATTTTAATTTAACGTGTTCTTTCTCAAAGACAATAAAAGAATTATCAAAAATTTGTAATCAAAACTATTATAGACAAATATAGCCGTAAGACAATCCCATTTGCAATCAAAACAACGCAGTGTGTTGAGTTTGATTTTTATTAAATATTATATATATAAAAAACTGAAAACGCAACGTTATTAAAATACTTTTATTTATAATCAAATGTTATTTATTTTTATTCTAATGAGAGAAGAAAAAAAAAACACAAACATTCCATGTTATTTATTTTAGGAATTTAATTTGCAATATTTAATAAAATTAAAACGAATATATATATATTTACAAATTATATTTCTTATACAAAACAATGTGAAAAATCAAAAGCTTAATGCGAATAATTATCAATAAATTAATATTATTTATTGTAGGTATCAATAAAAACAATACAAACTATAGATGGAGTTTTGTTTTCTTAAAGTCCGACTAGTTTGCCACCGATAACATCGAGTTGAGCTGTAATGCCCTTCGACACCGAACGAGCTACTTCCTTGGGTTTCTGTGGAAGTGGAAAAAAGGAAGTTGTTCAATTAGTTTCGTAATCTCTTAAGCGGGCACATCTTATAAAATATTTTCAAAACATCAACAATGTGGGAGGACATCAACATCAAATATCACAATGACATTGATGTTGTTCAAAGACTTTGGTGGATTTATCGCCAGTCAGTAATCCAGTGCTCTTGCGGTAGAGTTTATTTTTAAAAATGTTGCTGAAGTATCACAAATTGACCTACATGTATCTGGCTTCTAACAACTTCATTAATTTTTATTAACTTACGCCGAGACATGGAAATGCATGTTGGGACGATTTCGTAGTGATGGCAAATGGATCTGTTGTCGTCGTCATCTAAAAATACCGCACTGAGTTGCTTCATACCCTTGTCGGCAGGATAAAGTCAGTATCAACATCGCTGATCGAAGGAATGATATTGATGGGGTATGTTAAGCGGTGTCATTAGACGAGTTTCTTTTTTTACCCAACTAGGGTGGATGATTTTCGAAAAAAAAACCTGCCCCACCCTAGTTTCCTATTCTGGCAATAATGAATGCATGGACCCCAGGGTGACAAATGGGCTATTCAACTCTCGCTGTTCGTTGACAGTTTGTGCGTTGACATTTGATGCGGTCCCGTAAAAGACGCATCCAAGTCTGGAAGAATGATATTGATTGGCAACGTTAAAATCAAAATTCTTCTTCCCATTCAATTCCTGCCACCAGTTTGTCTTTTACATCGTGGTATTCAGGAAGCGGAACAAAGCGAGCTGTCAGCTGTCACTTAAGCGTTTGCAAGCATCAGTACAGAAGTGGCAAAAATGGGTTTAATGGTGAATTAGGGGAAAACAAAAAATATGCTGTCAACAAGAAGTGACACAACATCGTGCTAAAATGTTCTGGATTCAATTGAAGCAACTTTTGATTTCAGGACGTTTTCAAAAATATACTAGTTCCAACTATCATTTCCTTTTGCGTTCGAAACTGCAATTTTTTTCGACGAACTTCGTTTACAGAATCACTTGGATTGTACTTTACATCCTTCACAAGGTTCCTTTACCGTGCAAATTATTGAGATCAAACTGCAATGGACGATTCCTCATGTGAGTGTATCCTCTATCAAGGAGTAAGCTTTAAACTACCCACGCCACAACCCAAATCAATCATCTCACGTAGAATGTATTTATTTAGATACACATCTGCAAGGGGATATACTCGTATGCCAGCAGCTCACTTGAAGCGAAACGCAAAGTGAATAAAAGCACACGGATGTGAATATCAAAGATGAAACGTTGCCTCTCCTCCCGCCGCCGATTTGTAGACCTTCTCCAGCAACAATGGTGTTGGCATTTTGTTCGCAGCAGCGCGAGTGTGAAAAATGCAAACTGCTCTAAAATATGTGCGAGGAAATCGTTTAAGGAACAGCATAGCAGAGGCATTGGTATCCGCGCACGCTTCCAGGAGAATTCCCAGAAATTTGAGAATGCCACGTTGGATTCGCGAGAATTCCAAGTGGACCATGTTCCTCGTTGCATGTGCAACAATTTATTCACAAGCTTGGCAGGATGTAAATCATAATGCAAGTTGGCGCAAGGATCAATATTATATAAGGGAAGTGGAATACGCGTGCAAGGGTGCTTGTGCCGTTCCACAAAACACATAAAACAAAGTGCTATAGTATTTGATGTTTTGAATACCAAAGGAATCGAAGGTGGATTATTGCTTTTTCACTTCCTTACCGCCGACGGATGGGTTTAAGAGGTTCTGTGTGTTATTTTAATAAGTGCAAATATCCCCAAGAAAGGCTTCCTCAAATACCAATTTATTTCTCAGCAAAGTGTTCACCATTTCGGTTCGCGTTGAGGCTTAGGCATAATTTCTTAATCATCATACAAGCCCATGTAATCTTTCTTTTCGAACTGACTGCGCCAACGACACTGTTATCCTGCGGCTATCCAATAGAGTTCGTTGCTCCTTTATACTCGTATTTGGCTTACACTCAACTGGGATTAATGAGTTTTGTATTTTTACGGAAATTGGGGATAGTCTCGCAGTCACCCTTGCAATAGGTATGTCCATATAGTCCCAGTGTACACATGGGAGTTGGGAGAAAAGCGTATCTTAATTTGTCGCCTAACTACTTCACGACATGTGACGTGGAACACAATTTGGATCTGAAGCAATTTAGTCCTTATTGATTTTACTGGAACTTTTTCCCTAAAGTAGGCCAATTACCCGCATATTTGAGCCGCGCGACGTTTCTATATCAGACCATTCATTAGTGAGGACGGGAACTTTCTTAAATTCCTGTTGCGACACATTTTTTGTTCGGATACACATTTATTCAATTACGCTGATCCCATTGTGAGCAAACAATTTTTTTCTGATTTAATAATTACAAGATCATCGCTGCAGATTTTGTTTGGAAGCTGTTGGCGCGGACACCTGCATGCCTGGGTCCCTTTCTCTTTACGTCCGAGATAAAATGTAAGCCGTACGGTAGCAGTGCAATGAGGCGGTAAGAGGTATATAACAAGGCGCGCAAAAATAAGTTATTGGTGCTCGTATCTCAAGCAAACTGCAAATTATCAGAAGAAATAAATCAATATTGGATGGGAGTAGAAACGGGGGAAAACCCTTATTAAAATTGACAAGGAAAATGCGCGCCTGCATTAAAAAAGTGCAGGCAATAAATTTGGAAATGCTTACAAAAAATATTGGTCGCAGATTTTTGTGGATTAAGAAATGTGGCGGGCTTACAAGAACTCATCGAAAGTCAGATGTGAACTGTTTGAAAACTATGAATAAAAGTCACGGCTCCGCTAAATAAAGCCCCGGGAAATAAGACCCAAAGTAAAATTGAAATAAGGCCCCAAAAATGCGCATACAAAATAAATTTCATAATAAAATATGGCCCCGATGAATTAAGATCTTAAGATTATTTTTGGCACCCAATTTAATTTTTATTTAAAAAATAACAAAATTGCTGAAAAAAGTGATTTTTAGCGCTGATGGTTTTCAACGTGAGGCTTACATTTTGATTTAATGTAAGAAAGTAATAGAATAGCGAAACAAATGTAATGATTTATTTAAATTGTTAACCTCGCTTTTAAAACCATCAGCGAGCAACAGAATAGATGAACAAATCGCGCGGTATTCAACGCGAGGCTTACATTTTACGTTAATGTAAGCTAGTACTGAAATAATCAAGCGTTGAAAACTATTAAATCAAAACATAAGCCTCATTCAATTGGGACATTCAAATTTTTGTTCTTCCGACGACAATAAATTAAACTCACAAAATCCGACATGGAATGTAACAAAAAACCGCAAGCCAAAAACGTGTTGATAAAACTTCAGTACAGGACGTCCGAAAATCAGATTGGGTTTCAGATGCAATTTTGAACAAATAAGCGTGTCAAATATTAGGCCTATAAATGAGGATTTAGTTATTTTGGGAAGGCCCCAGCTTCTTTCTTTCATTATGGATATAGGATATATAGGTATCTCATCAAATACAATCTCATGCAAAATCGCAATAGGAAAAGTTATACTGTCACCTGAAAATCTCAAAACTAGGTTCAATCGTGTCCAAACAAATAGTTTGTCAAAAATACACTGCACCATTTTTTTTTGTCGGTATAAACATTGAATAACTTTGTCATTTATCAACCGATTGGCTTAAGTAGACATGTTTTTGAAACGTCAATGCAGCAAAATTTTAATTTTAACCATGAATCGCTTCACATCGAAACAACGCGCCGAAAAAGTGACGCTGACACTGCAAATCAAATAATGCAGTTTCTGCAACGAAAATTCCCTTATTCCATTAACTGGCAACCCAGACTGTTCCAAAACAAGTCCAAATAAATTGTAGTAGACCAAATTACAAAAATTCATGGAAATCGGTTGCTTGTTTTCAAAGTTATTCAATATTCACATAGGTACCGCCATTAAAGTTGGCGGCCCCGTTATAATACAGAAATGGCTCAAAAAAGCTTTAAAAAAAAAGTATCAACCAAAAAGAGGTGGATTTTATTTTTTTAAACGTTTTAATAAATAAAAAGTTGAGAAAAGAAGTTTGCATGAAAATAACTCGTCACCAAATTAGAGTAACATTTGACAACAGAGCTCAGGTAAGTTTCAACTTTCTATTGTAGGACAAGGTCTACCACAAATTAATGACTGCTATACTGCCAGAAAATATAATAGAATCTTTTACCAAACACCTTATTCTTTAAATAAAACACAGTTTTCCTATGCGAAATTGAGCTGTGATCAAGTGGTTAGGCAAACATATACAATCTATTAAAAAAAAACTAAAAAGGAACGATAAAATGTCAAAATCGATTTCACAAATCCTATTGGAGACAGAACGTAATATTGTAATACCGTCAGTCACCTACAACAGATCGTTACTTCATTAGCTTCATTTCCTTCCACATAAGTAAACACAAGGTGAATATATCTCTGTTTGCAATGTTGACACTCTCACCCATCAGACATAAACTTTTCGCATTATTACGTTAGAAAAAGCGACTACCCATTTGTACGTGCACAAATAATTACGTAAGTAATCACCTCCCACTCTTACAGGTACTTACTCCGATCAACTTGTTGATGAAATTCGAAAACGCTTCATAGCCATTAACAAGCGCCCTTGCGATACCATCAAACTTGTCTCCATCATTACCATACTTCTCGGATTCACTAATGGTATCGATAATTGGAACTGGCTATGGAAGAGAAACCAAAACGATACTCAACTCATTTCGCAATCACGTAAGCCACTTCTGATACACACCTTGGTGAAGTCGGCCAACTTCTTTTGGCCAAAATCATACTTTGACAGCACTTTCGATGGAATTGCTTCATACTCTAGATTCACAGACTCCCTCGTCTTGTCCGCTGGCTCAAGCAGGCTGATCTGCGAAAAACCGAAACTCAAATCAAATCACTGTCCGTAATTATTGCTCTGGTGTAAAGAACCTTTAGGAACTCCTCCTGCTGTACTGGATGCTGACTTGCATCCGCTTCACTACTCGATGACTCGGAATTCGTATAAACGGAATTTTCACCAACCGAAAGCAGAATTGGTACACAAAATATTACATCACACACTAGCAACAATGTTGCAAGACACGTCAGAGTGAATTGATTCATTCTTTGTTAACGGAAACTCACGAGAAGACACCACACACTAAAGGCCCAAGCTGCACTAACATTTAAACCTCAAGCCCAATTGAGACAGACCGCGAGTTAAATATCTCCCACCAAGTAGTCCCGAAGTGGGAGAAGGTATAGTGCTGGTACATACTTAGTCTCCTAATTCATTGCAACATGAAAAGAAAAGGCAAACTTCCGTGGACATGCCACTTCGCATATGGCCGTTTGGCGGTGCAGAAATGCAGGAAGGAATCGAATTTCCGCTTAGATTTTGAATTTCCAATATGCTCAATGGACTGGAACTGCTGCAGGGCACTGGGTTTTTCTGCGGCAATTGTGAGGTAATCGCGACAAGTCACACACAAACCTGAAAAACTGCGAAAGCGTGTAACACTTTGCTGCTTATGACCAGGTAAACATAGTTGCCCAATCTGGCTAGATGGTGTAGTGGTTACCCCCTACCACAGCCAAAAACATGCTTGACGAAGAAAACCGGTAGACTCACCACAAGATTTGGTGAAATTCACCTTCGGTTCATGTATTTGCTATTTTGTTGTATTACTTTCTCCCAGCTGGCGCTGCCCAAATTTTCACTTCAAAATGACTGTTGATGTGATTTGAGCTAGAATTTCGGAAAATGTTTCGCATTCAAAAGATTCTTTTGGCGGAATACCAAGAGCTTTACGAACCCGTTCTGGTAGAGAGTCCATTCGCCGAGGTGACTGAACATGGAATTGGATTGAAGCAAGTGCAGTTGGGTGAGTAGGAACTGTTTTTAGGTGGAAGAAAGATGTGCAGCTCTCATCATCTCAGGACTTACACCAACACGAATCATAATCGGGCAGGATGTCTTCGATGGGAATACGCCTTGCCACTGGACCAATGCCTCGTTCGTCGAAAAAGATCCAGAAATCGAATGCTTTCAGCTGTTAACCGTACTTCCATTGGCAGCTTTGAAGATCTCCTTCTTCAAAAAGGAGCAGAGGGCGATAATGAATATCCGAATTTTTGACGAAAAGATGGTGTTCTATGAATTTGGCGGACATCTTTCACAGAATGTAAGAGTAAGAGATTGGCCCAAAATGACGCAAAATGTATACTGAAAAAGTTAGCTTCTTCATGGAGTCAAGCTTCGAGTTATTACCTTATTTACAGGGACACTCGTCGGCCATTTTTATTCCACTTAATGTTCTGAGAAAAGAAAGCGTTCCTGCTTCAAAATACGCAAGTCGTAACGCAAAAAAATACTCTGGACTCTTAAAGTTGACACAAGAGATTTATGGTGCAACGAAAACGAATTAATTGAGTGCAAACTTCATTTTTTAACGAATCACATTTAAAATGGTATATTCGCCTTAAAATTGAGTATATTTTTTCTTTAAAATCACATTTTATATTTCAAAGGGACTCAACTTGATTTAAAAAATTTAACAAATTGACAAATTTCAACTTACAGATTCTGTCGATAAATTCTTGACTAGATCTGTCGGTTTCGCTTCGTGATTTCGTTATAGACCAACAGCAAAAACTGTCGCGAACAATCTAGGATAATAAAAACTTGGAAATAACACTTCAACCAGCTGTCAGACTTTTTAAACTAGTGTTTTGATGAATACGTTCAATTTGTACATTTTATTTGATACAAGGAAGAGAAGGAAAATGATGTCTGTATTATTTTACGCTTTTTTCTCCATCTTCGTATTTAAAGTGCGACCCTAAAACATGCCTTAAATGTTTCCCCCATTTTCAGCTCATAATAACGCGTTAATTTGACAGACGAAGCAAGTGATTGATTCAATCCTCCACAAAATGTCATATTGGAGTGTCACAACTCACAAGTTAAACAAATTTACTCGCAATCCCATAGGTAACACTTTATTTGATAGTTTGTATTTGCTTCTTCTTTGCATTTGCATTTAGTTCTTCCGATTTTGGCGAACTGCCGGAGGTTCTTATTCCGATATTCAATGCGAATTCACACAAAACATGATCACCTTGGACTCGTGTGTCATTTCGCGGGGAAACGAAAATGTTCTTCCGCAGCGAACTAAATGCGAATCACTTTGTGGTATAAGTTGATTTCCTAATTTCTGTCTACTTGCAGCTCTTTTGGAATACCTGGCGCGAGCGCATTGCCACACTGCGACTCAGGGGTACGAACCTGTTCAACATTTCCCATTCGTCGCCATTTTCCAGCAGCGACGTCATCCCCGAGAACGAAGAAATCGCAGTCTCAATTCACCCGACTCCGCGAAGTGACCATTCCTCTGAGAACGAGTCATACCAACGTCCAGCAACAAACGCGTTTAACAAAAGGTTCTCCTCCATCTACACGGATGCAATAGAAAGAGCTTCAAGCATCAACCTGCCTTCAGACACCCACCACCAGGTGGAACTGCAAAACTACTTCCGCTCTCTCTCAGTGACAAACACCTTCTCGTGCGGTTGCAACACATCGTGGTAATAAAACACGACCCTTGATATTTTTATTCAATTTCCTCTCTTTATTTACAAACAAGGAAGATATACAAATAATAATACAATGGATATATATTAATTTTATTTTTGTTTATTTAATGTTTGTAAATATATGTAGGTATAACAAAACTTTGAAAATTCACTTCCATTCATCAATGTACAGCAAAAGGGAGATAAACACAAAAATCGTGTATGAGACGAAATAAACACTTAACGACGAATATTACATAAAAATAGCAGGAAAAAAAAAACAAAACGAAAAATTCATAACTGTATATAATATGACACTAGATGTCGCTAAAGACGCCGCTGCCGCCGGCCGTTTAGTTGCCAAACGATATGCTCTTCTCCGAGGACGTGTAACTGTTTCGATTGTAGGCTGAGCCGTTCTTCAGAATGCCATTGCCATTGGTGACGACAGGTGGCGGCATCTCTTGCTGCGGAGTGCTCTCAGTCTTGCGCAACTCGGTGTGGTTATTGGGAATGCTGATACTCACTCGCGACGGATTTGGCAAGGTTCCCCCATTGGCGCCCTCAAACATCCCCGACTGTCGGTTCTGCAGCATCTGGGTGAGTTTCTCGATATTCGACGACTGTGTCTTCTGGAGAATGGGCTTTCCATTCGGATTTCGTTGGCGCAGAATAACATTCTGCAGCTCACTAGTGGCGTTCTCTAGCTTTGCGTCCAAATCGTTGTTTTTCTCCTCGTTGCGCTTTTTCAGGTTGGACCGACTTAGCGTTAGCTCGAGTTCGCTGCGGAGCAGATCCGCAGCGATGGGTTCTTCCTTGTGGCCGTTCTCTGGTGACCGCGCGATAAATTCCAATTTTGAGGGCTCCTTGCGGGCACTCGGTGTGCTGGAGTACTCGCCAATGGTCACGGACACCGGTCGCTTGTTCTTTTTCATTGTTGGCGGCCCCGAACTCTGGGGGGCAAAGTATGACGAGGGTGGCCGTGGAATCGCATTCGATGGATTCCTCATCTGATATGAGTCTATGGATTCCAATTCGGCTAGGTCACCGTTTGCTTTCGCCACTTCGTTGCGAGTCAGTGTGCCATTGCGGAAGGGCCCGTTCGAGTTGCGTGTCAGGGTGTGCACCGGCGATTGGACATAGTCTGGCGCTGGAGAATTTGGCGGCGATCTCTGTTGTGTGTAGTTGTCGCTTTTGTTGGCAAACTGCGGTGGCTAAGTGGGGTGGAAAATGTCATTAGTTACGGTTGGTTTGGAATGCAAATGCGCGCATACTCACCGGCGGCGGTGTGGGGTAATATCCATTTGTGCCGTTTTGCATTGAGCTGCTGATCAAGTTGTTGTATTCAGTCTTGGAGACGTTGCAATTGCTGGAGCGATGGTCGACTTCATCTTGCATCATTGCCGTTTTGCGGAGTTCTTCTTGGCGTTCCTGCAAAGGAGAGAGAAATCAGTGATTAGTCGGGGGCGGAACATCGACAGACAGAAATAAATTATAAGTTACAAGTTAGCACGGGGAATTAAGCACAACTATTCATACAACTTCATACAGGATCTAATTTTAGATGCCACCACACCAAGAAATTGATGATAGAAATGTACTTACCACTTTTATGAAAAGTATGGCGGAAAATATGAAAAACTACAATTAGGGGTGAGGTCTGAGCTCAGCTCTGTGATGTATGAAATGAAACTGCTGTGTCATATCAACAACACCATCAGTGATGATATGGCTCCACTCAACAGTCCTCAAATTAGTCGATCACAAAACGAGGTTATCCTTATTGACAGCTGCAATAAACTTGAGCTGGGCTAGTAAAAGCCTGCTTCTCCTGCAGCTTTTTCGTGACAGCACTAGTCAGCCGTCAATGAATTTAGTCGACTTAAGCTTGTGTCAAATTTAGTAATAAATAAACCTCATTTATGACTTAATTTATGCATCTCATGACATTAAAAGGATAAGTATCCTATTAATGCCATATGAGATGCATTTCCAAAGTACTCGCACTTTAGCTCAAGCTGGCTAAATCCCATTTAATACCATTACGGCTATTCCTGAATTCCCTCGTATGTTTGTAAGAATTTCAAAAGCAATAAGAGCAGCGGAAGAAAACGTTAAAATTTTGTATTCGGGGGTTCAACCGGGAACTTCTCGCTCAGCAGCTGTCAAAATATCTTCCCAGAAGTAGTAGCTATTCAGAAAAAG
Organism: Cheilosia variabilis; assembly: GCA_951230905.1. Classification (NCBI taxonomy): domain Eukaryota; kingdom Metazoa; phylum Arthropoda; class Insecta; order Diptera; family Syrphidae; genus Cheilosia; species Cheilosia variabilis. Next base: position 58,475,189 of record OX579677.1, on the reverse strand, counting down.
CTCGTTCTTCTTCGTTTTGTATTTCGACATGAAAAGCAGTGAAACTGTTGTAATACAAACTTATTCATAAAAGGCTGTCGTCATGAAAGAACTTTTATCGTGCGTCGTAGGTATGGCATGAAACCTGTATTTTGCTATAAGTATTTACCACTAGGAATATTCTGTTAATGCCTTCTGTCGCAAGTTGTAAATTAAGTGTACCCATTTGTTTGTTCATTAGTCATCTTTGGAATTATTCCATATTACTGTTTACAAGTATCTATATAGCTTTTTGTATATATTCAGACCACAGTCTGATTAATTTCCTACTGTGTCAGCAGACAACAAGTTATTGCATTATTATATCAGCAGGGCGACCCCATACCATACTTACAATTAATTTATTGACAACGGACATTATTTGTTTGCTTGAAAGTAGGTGGATATTATTTTATATGTTTCAGGCTCCATTGGGACTGTGCAAGTACTCGTATTTTTATTGCTTTCGGTTTTTTCAGACGCAGTCATTAAAACACTATAAAAACAAGATGGCACCAATAATAATTTTAAGGCACAAACAAAAGGACAGTTGCTCATTTGAATCATGGCATTTCACAACGAGCAGACTGACGTTCCCATTGGCAATACTCGAAATAACAGTCGAAAATTAATTGCGAATCTTTCGAACTTAGGTACGCCTCCATTCATACTTAAACAATAGGCGTGTTTTTTTGAGCTTCGATTTCAGCAAAGCAAAGTGAAGTAGGATTTTCATCACGCGATTACAAAAACTACAACTGGGTCTCGGAGTGTCCAGTAGAGCGTAGTTGTTGTAATTCCATGATGAAGATCCTACTTTACTCTGCTTTACTGAGATCGAAGCTCAAAAAAACACGGCTAATAATGACATGGAATTGTCTTCCCAACGAATTGTACTCTGTAACTCCACAACAAATACCCCATATACACGAAAACCCGTATTGCAAAATTTGCTCTGATTTTGTCCTAAATCGAGTCCGACTTTCCTTTCTATTTTGACAGCCTTAGCCTACCTAAGGTTCGCTGATACAAATTAAATCATTTCACTGCGCAAAGATATTCACACAAGACACAAGCCAAGCTTTCGCAGTCTTATCGTCGCCACTAAAATCAACCAACCAATAGCAGTCATTTAAATTGCTACACATAAACTAACACATAGCTGTACTAATGAATGAATTAAACTCCATTAACAAATCGCATATCTGACCTTCTGGTAATCTACATATTTGATTGCGCGCCACTATCTCCATATTTTTGGTTATCAGTCTAAATACGATGGAGAAACAAATAAATCTGCCCAAATGGAACAAGAAGCCACTAACCCATTTATCAAATTATTGGACGTGTCGGGCATAAACCTTTTACCTGGAACTGATAAATATATAGCCCGTGGCCATTCATTCTATTGCTTTAGATTAGAAGATTTTACTTTAGTGTCAGGTTGAGAAAACAAAACTCGTAATTCACATCAATATCGAATTAAGTCCGAGTGCGTAATCGAGTCTCGAATATCGGCCAAATCTGAGATATAACTTTCAAGCGAGCGTAATGGATTGCTTCATTTGTATTTAAATACACATAACCAGTCGATTCTAATTTTAAGCGCCCGTTCACCTGGCAAACCTCAAGTGATGGTCAATTGACGACCTCAGGCAGAATTTGCTTGTTCTTTTTTTTATTTGTTGTTTTTTTTCGTTTTCAACTTCGAATATACTTGATTAGATAAATTCATTTCAAATCGAAGCTAATTAGTTTTTTTTTTTATTTTATTTTACTCTTCCCTCTCTTGTTCATTAGCATAATTCAATTTATCTAATCGAAGTGTTTTTTGTTGAAAGAATCTTTTGATCTTTTCGGTCAGGGCTTCGGCAGTCGGCTCATACGAATTAGATACGTGATTCACTATTTGTTTATCTCTCTCATCAGTGGGTTTGAGTTCAATACGTGATAGTTGACTTAAATATTTGATGCGTACGGACAGACAACATGAAAAAATTAGTTTCGTATGCAAGCGATTTCAAGGTTGGCCAGAGTAAACGTACTCGTCAAAATAAAGTCACGGTTCATAGCAATTGTCTGATCATGGTGGTTCAGTCATCGGAAGTGTCTAAGCAGATTTAAGTATGTAGGACAAGCACCAACAATAGGCAGATATATTGTAAGACGCTCTTTGGGTCGAAATTAAGACAGTTCCCTCAGCAAATTTGATGGTAACCATTCTAAAGGTAGACGGGGCTCATTGGTAGCTGTATCAAGCAAATTTGTTCACTTTTAGTCAGCAAAAAGATGCCAACAAAACTTTGTGCGTTTGCCAAAGTATTTTGCGTCTTATAACGGCTGCCCAAAGATATACCTTTTGAATGAAAGAGAATGGTTCTCGTGGAAGTTATTTCTTCCTAAGCCCAGGAGAGAAGTATGTACGTTCACATTTAATGAAAAGTCACCTACACCTAGCCACAGACAGATTTATAGTATTATTTTAGCCACTTTTTGCAAGGCTTCCAAGTCTTAAATCACTCACCACTGTGGGTAACACAACCAAAGTAAAACGAAGGTCAGAGACCTTACCGTGGAATTCCTGCGAGTTCTTCAGCTCTGACCTAGTGATCAGAATTGGTTCCAAAGTTGCTGAGATTTTCAATTGTCCATCAGTTGGATGTACCCACTACGCTGCATCAATTGTTGTACCAACTCAAATCAGATGTCTTGGGCATACGAATCTGGTCAAAAGGTTTATTGGACGTTAGCACTAAAGACTTGTACAACAGAAAACGATGTAACAACATCCATCCATAACATTTTAAAGCTTTGGTAAGGCTTTTCTAAAAAGAAGTCGAACATAATGAAAAATGCATGACCCACCCTAGACCCTCACCCCAAGAAACTTCAAATCCGTCCTTTCAGTGCTTAAAATCGGTTGTCAACTTTCTTCTTTTAAGTTTTCTTCATCCGACTGCCAATATATTTATAAACATAATATTTAACCAACTTTTTCGAGCTTTCACATCTTTTGTATCTTTTTTAAAAGTTCAGAAGCTAAGCTTATTTAAATTCATCAATTGATCATATAAGAACATATCGAGAGATGGTGAAGAGAAGAAATGTGCAGGACTGGGTCGGATGTTAGATAATATAATCGCTGTTAAAAACTCCGCTTTCACCTTCGATTTTACTTAAGATGGTCAGAAATCGACCTCAAAGCCCCAGCCACAAAGTTTGAACCAAATCAAATCAATCCAACAACTTGAGCTGTAGCTGAGTCTTTAAAAAAGAGAAGGAAGTTAAAAGGGACACACAAAATACCTGCCCTTAGCACCGGAAAAATAAAAAAATTTTCCTGAAACTGTTTTCCACTGCTCGGCTTATAGCAGGGCCACACAATTATAGGCCCCTTCCAAAACTCACGTCCATTAATGTTTCAGAACACCCTAAGGTATGCAAGAAATAACCAGTGGTTTTCTATTTTCTTACTTTTACCCGTCAGTTACTCAGATTGTCAGTTGGTTATAGATGTGTCTTGTTTACATCTTTTTAGTCAATTTTTTCCAGTCAGTCGGGTTTTTTAAAGTAATTGTATGTCAAAGTGAGAACAGATTGTCAATAATAAAGCGTTGCCAACTTTTTTGTGTAGAAATATCAATCGATGGACATTCTTCAACAATTTTTCTGCGATACAATTTTTTAAATAAAATTTGACACTCTTAACATGTCAAAAAGAATGTTTTACCAACGAAAAATAATGGATGGTCAAGTTTGTACAGCTGAAAGCCAAATTTGTAAGAAGACTCTTAAACGTTAGTTTAATTTCTTGCCAAATGACAGATTTTACCAGCATTTATGAACACAAATTTCTTTGGTAAAACTTGGTAAGATTTTGAAAATGGGCCTATTAAAATTACATTTTTCAGCTGCTGGCTTTTTCTTTTAGATATTTTAATATTATTTGAAAATAAATTGCTACCCTTTCCTAATAAACTTTTTGTCTCTTTTACATGCAGTTGTTTTTCAACGATAGTAAAAATCGTAAAATTGTAAGTGATAAAAACGAGGAATAAATGAGAGAAAAATGTACTTTCACACGCGTTTTAATTCGGTGTTTTATTTGTACCTACTAGCAAAGCAAAAAACTCGTGCAGTTGGTTATTTTGTCAAATCCTTGTAAAACTATGTTTGTGAGTATAGCAACAAAAGGAAGAAATAAGAAAAATAATATGCATCTGTCAGTGACATCTACTTCCACATCCCATTCTACAAATTTTGTGAGCTTTCTTTATCTGTCTTATGGGGAGAAAAACGGTCTAAATAAAAATATACGTTTAGACGAAAAACAATCTTCTAGATTATTTTACAAATTCCAAATTGTAATTTGACGCAATTTTGACAGTGCTCAGATGGAAGTGGTTCAAAATCTGCCTATACACGTACAAGGGTTAGTCTACCAGTTTTCGAGAGTCGACTTAAATTCCCAGAAATTATTTGCCTACAGGTTATTTCCTATGAAATGTCAAAAAATTCTCTCTTATTACGCTTAAGCTACTGCCACAATCCGAAAAATCTACGGAAAACAAATAATAAAAAATACCCTGAGCCAATAGTCTCTGCATCTAGGCTCGTTAAAATTAGTATTAACATGTAGTTTTAATTACCTGCTAATAAATAATAGTAATAATAAAAACCCACGCTTAAGCTCTTTTCAGCCACACAAATGACGTCAAGAAAACAATGAAATATCTGCAGCCAAAACAAAATTTAGCTTTGTAGTTACATTACGAAGCTAAGTTGGTAGTGATGGGTGACGTACCTACATATTTACTTCTAAGAACAATAAATCGTTGGAAACCCGTCGAATACCCAACGGATTGAAACGAAAAGTGTCTCAAATTTCTCAGATTCACTTTTAATCCATAAAGTCCGTAAAATACTACCAGAGCAAGAAATACCACTCTCGTCTGACAAGTCTCCGGTTATTAGAAAACACTATGTCGTTGCACATGTAAATTATGTACGTCCCCCCTTCCCCGCGCGTACATTATACAGAATTCCATGGAAAGAATTCGAGTTGATGCTATAATAAGCGAGAAGCTACGTAAAAAATATTTAAATATTTTCTTATCCTACGTACCAGTGTCTACATCTAGAGGCCAAGTTTTGGTTGACATGTGAATGGGTTTTAACGCAATGGTGGTAATTGTGTTAATCGCGGGTATTTTTTGAATCAGTAAACACGATCTCCATCTTGTTGTTTTGACAGTAAACATGTAAACGACCGACGACGCGACTTAAGTAAAGAAAAATTGGCAACGTTTTATTTTATGCACACTTTGGCTGGAGATAAGTGCACAGACAAGCTTTTATTGCATTCCGAAATACGTGATGCACATAAACCGCCTTTCTGCTATTGGGTTAATTTAATTTCATTTGGCAACGCGTTGCAGCAATCAATTCATAAGATCAAACAAAGATAGGTAACATTCCAATTAAGTGTTGTCAACATCCTTGGGAGTCTACGGCTGAAAAACAAACTCTAATTATTGTTCGACACCTCATGACCGCCAACGTGTAATTGCAAACTTTTGCTAAAGTTATACCTCAACTACCACCTTCCGGAAAATGTAAAAGCTAAAGGCATTTATAGGTACGGTACCTACAAATACCCTCGTATCAAAATCAAAATATCACCAGTTTAAAGTGTTACACGTAGCGCTTGTCGCAATTAAGTTCGGTTGTAGCTCTTTTTTGTTGTTATTTTCTTCCGAAAAATTTTATCATTTTCACCTACAACACACGACACGACACACATTGAGGTGTGTGATAACATTTCGTCCGCCATTAGTCACGTTTCAAATATAAAATGCGACTTATGGATGGTGGTTTGGTTATTTTCGCCTTTTCTACTGTTTAGCGCTCTCTCCCTACAGCGATTCAACGGTCAGGTAAGGAAATCAGGTATATTTTTCACAAAAAAATCCAAACGCCTGCATTTGAATTCAAAAGATACCTGGCTAGGGAACCACCATCGGGCATGACATACCGATGGAGATTTTAAACGTGTTCCTAAACAAAGCTGCTTACACATATAGGTAGGTAGGTACCTAACTTTCAAAAGGAGTGATGTCATTATCACACTTGAAACGATACTTTCAGCAAACGAGCATCCGCGACTTGAAAGTTCGATAATTGTTCGTATTCCCAACATTCGTTATAAACGAATGAAAATAAATTTTTAAATTACAAACGACGCGAAATATTAGCGATGACCTTGAACTTTGCAATGCATTCACGGTGATGAATTTGCAAGTACCTTATAATTCAAGAGATGGTGATGATGAGATGTTTCTGCGTTGCTTAGACGTGAAGTCATAATTATAGCTGGTTGATTGAGAGAAGTGTTGTGAGAAGAAATCGCCTGTCAGAATTATAAAAAAAATTTAATGAATAATAAAAATAGCATTTTTAAAATTGTTGGGAAATACAAAGTGACAGCCGATATTTGGAAAGATTTATGCAAACTCATGTTGGCTTCATTGTTCGATTGCAATATGACAATAGATGTTTACTCAAGAGCATGACGAGTTGTTAGAAATATTACGGCAATATTAAGCCTTGCGTTAAAGAAGAAAGGAACGAAGCAAAAAAAATCCCGTAGGATAGAGAAAGCTTTGGAAAATCAACGAACACCGGTAATCCCTATCTCTGTTTTATTCAAACAAATTTATTTATTTATAAACGTTGACACCGCCAACACCACCTATCGTAAAATGCGAAAACTGCGAATAAATCGATTTTCGGGAATTTCCTTTCTGCCTAGACCTGAAATACAGCAACACGAACAAAACAAAAAAAAAGAATCATGAAAATCGGTTATCCAGTTATAACGTCATCGAGTTTCACCTCGAAGGAATTATATATTGGCGTTTTTCTTTTTTAGTTCAGAGCTGAGCACTGAACGGAGCTCGAGCATTATGAGCGCGCTCTGAACCGAGTGTGCTCAGATTGTTCTGAGTTATTTATGAAGCACATAGTTGTCAGAAATGCATAAATTGAATATTTATTAATTGTTATTTATTAAATTGGTTGATTTTCAGTTCCAGAACAACAAGGCTCGTCCGCCATTTCAACTATTTTGCTTATCCTGGTTTTTTTTCTGTCAAATGTGACTAAAAGTGTGTTACCAACTTGTCACTCAGCCTGCTCAGTCAAATTGTTCTGAGCTCATAGAACGGGCTCTGATCATGCTCTGAGCGAAAAAAGAAACACAAATTCTGAGCTCTGATGTGTCTGAGCTAAAAACGTCTTATATAGAAAATTGTTGATGCCTAAAGCTTAGTACACTACTCAAGCTAAGCTGAATTTTCCAACTTTTCTCTCCAAGCATTAGCTAAAATACCAAAATAAATTTTGACATAGAGTGCGCCGTGGATAAGTGTCACAGAAAAGAGCTGTTTTTTGAAAATAATTTGCTTTTAAAATTCGACTTTTTCTTCTCTTAAGCTTTTCGATTGTAGGTACTCCGTTCTCGAGATATTTATTACAAAACTCATACTTGCTTATTTCTACGCAAAATAAATACGCAATACAACAACAGAGCACAACGATCTGTTAAAATTTTGCTTGAGAGACTATGCCGACCCATTTAATGGGCGAGCTAAATTTTGACAGATACATGAAGTACATTCTGAAACAAAAGATTGATTTTTTAGCTCAAGCTGCGTACCACTCGGCTAAAGGGAGGGAACTTTGTATGGGAGCAAAAATTTAGCTCGAGCAGCGTACTAAGCTTAATGGTTCAATGCTAATCACTCAATTGGCGCAGTTGGTAGGCGTTCGGCCGACATCTGCCGATGAGTAAGGTTCACTTCCTGACACAACAATCAAAACGAAATATCTTTCGAATGCTAAAACCATTACTTAAGCTTAAAGCTGTCCGATGATTTATCATTGTTGTGTAATTTGAAATAGCTATAATTCCAAACATGTGTTTGTAAACGAAATTGCTGCTCTTTCAAATAACACGCCAATTAAAATGATTGATATAATATCGATTAGGTCGTTTAAATACTGCAATTAAAAGGCATATTATGTCGGTTTGGATTAATTCTGTCAATATGGGGAGAACTCTGTATGCCAACACTTAATGCCGTTCACGTAAGATGCGAATTTGAAATATGCGAAAGCTATAACATCCCAAAAACTTTATTAAGACGATGATTTCATTTTGTTACTGTTTAAGCATGACTTTGGAAATATAAGCGCCGCTCATCTGTAGTCTGTAGATCTCATTAAATACGTCTTTCTGAAGCAGCTACAGAAGTGTATACCTTTTGGAGGCGCCTACTGTCCGGGTGGACCATGGCCCACATTAGAAAGTGTAAATAAAAAGATAGTTGGCGCAAAAGGTCCAAATATTTACCCAGTTCTTTGCTTCTTACAACCATTCGTTTTGTGTGTTTTTATTTTGGGGATAAATGAGGCGAGAAGTTGCTTAGTAGAAACATTTTTAATTTGTGTTTTCCGGGGATCGAGCCCTAAGTAGTCCAGCACGCTAAACACTAATCCACTCGTAAGTCTACTTATGGAGAACAAAATGAGTATATATCAGCTTTCAACTGTCTTATATCTGTGGTCTGCTCAAAAAGTGTTGCCAATTTGAAAAATAAACCTATGAATAAAACATCCTTTCCAATTTTTCACAAATATTGTTTGTTTTTTTGAGCCTTTGTCTCAGCAAAGCAAAGTGAAGTAGGACTTTCAGCATGAAATTACAACAATTACATCCAACTTGACATTTTTGAGATTCAAACTACGTATGATAAATACGTGAAGTGGATGTGACTTGACAGCGACAGCTTATGTTGAAACCTTTCTAATGATTGCTAAAGTACAAACTAAAAGTCGAGACACACAACATTTTATACCAGTTTATAACACTCAAGCCCAAATATGACTTTTTTGCGCATTCGTCTTTACTTTACTGAGATAATTACTCAAAAAAACACGTCTCCGATAGGCTGAACCTGATTACTGAACGCAGTGATGCGAATGAAATCCACTCGGGATTTTTTGAGTGAAAGATTATTCGAGTGATATTCGGTTCAATTTACATTAGGCGTTTTTCTTTTTTAGTTCAGAGCGCAATCTGAACTGTTATACAACCATGTCGTGTTTATTTTTAGCTCAGATACATCAGAGCTCAGAGTCGGCATTTTGTAAGGCGAAACGTTCACACGAAGGCACGAAGAAATTTGCTTGTGTAACATAGGGCAAATCATTAGTGTGTACGAAAACGTTTGATCCTCTCGCCTTACAGAATCTGGCCCCAGAATTCGTGTTTCTTTTTTCCTTCAGAGCACCACGAGCTCAGAATAAATTGACTGAGCATCCTGAGTGTAAAGCTGAATACACACTTCCAGTCACATTTGACAGAAAAAAAACCAGGATTGTTGTTTTGTCTTGAAATAGACGGATCGCACTTTCAGAAAAACGGTACTGCCGGTCTTTAGAAGTTTCTGTGGCTTAAGATGTTTCATAGGCTAACAATTTTTCAGCAATCATCACAATCACTAGAAAGACTTAATGAAGCGCTATTCCTGTGTGTGTAGTTGCTATTAGAGGATTTTTAGAGGCACGCAGACTTGGCAGACAAAAAACTTGGCAAAAAACCTTACAAGTCGATCGTTAGCAACGAGTTTCTGTCATTACGAAGCGATCGAAATCTGTCCCCGTTAGTTCAGTTAAAATGAGGTAATTTAACTAAAAACTTAACCCTTTTAACCTGGGGTGTCCAATAGACCAAACTGCTCTAGAAAGTCCATCTACGTGTGAAAATACTGCGGCAAAAAATACTCAATTGTCGCAACGATTAAGTAAACACCTTTGGTAGCTCGTGAAGAGTATAAGTCGTAAATCCAGTCACTCATTTGCACTAGCATCGGAAAGAATTGTATTGTTAAGTGCATGCCTCGAACTCTGCACTCCCCGCAAACGTCCCCACTTAGCACGGGATACGAGAACTTAACGCACGCATATCTATAGCCTTAGTAATTTTCCAGAACAATCGATGCTTCTTGAAGTCACCCGGGGGAAAGTAGTTACTACACAAAATTGCAAAAAGCAAACATCAAATCGGTGTTCGTTTCGCCACTTCAAGACTCTTATCGCTTAATTGTTCCCAGAAGCGGATTACTTAACCGATTGTTACCGTGGTTAGTCCCTAATGAGTATATTTCCTCTGTATCTGCAAATAGTCCATACGTTCGGTAATGTGTACCCAATTAGTCGGCTCTGCCCCGTTCACACAGTAAATTAGTCAGCTCAAAGTTGATGACAAAACGCGACGCAACCGATAGATTACGACTGTCAAAATCGCCATAAAAACCGCTTTAGTTGGTCGACAATGAACGGGCTTCACAATGAACCTACAATTGCATTACGCGGCGACTGTCAATCCCAAAAATTTGTCAATTCCCCTTGCTCGCAAATGAACAGAGCACATATTTCGCAACTTTTACCCGCAGATAAACATCGCAAGACAGTCTTGCATGCAAGTACTCTCAGTGGCTACAGCTATATAGGTAGGTACTCAAAAGAAACAACACACAAAAGAATGCAAGTCAACTTGAAAAAATGCAAATGTTTTGCTTAGGCTTTACACTAACTGTATACGAATGTCAGCGGCATACCTGGTAGGTGCAGATTTTCACCAGCGGCTTCCCACCGGTCGGCTTCATTCTGAGTTTGTGGTGTTGGCGCAGCTCTTCCGATGGTCGGAAAACTCCTTTCGTTTTGATTGCGGCGGCTTTGCACTTGTCTTTATGTGTGCACTATCGAGCGCGAGTGCAAATCAGGTGTGAAGCTGAAGCATATACGAGGAACACTTGCGTAAGGCGATACGAGAAACGAACGAATAATCTAATTACATGACGTCTGCTCCTATGGAGTCGATTCTAATGGCTTCACTGTGCGCGAGGAATATGTACAATTATATAATCGCAGCGAGTTGCGCAAAGTTACAGATGCAGAAAACCGAAAAACAATGCAACGTAGCTGGGGGAAAACTTTAATTAGACACTTCTCTCTCTGAAGTGAGTGCCGCTTGCTCAACTCGGTGAATTTAATGGATAAATCACCAAAACACGACGGCAACTCTTGTAACGTACGAGTAGAGTTGGTAGGTATATGGGTATCTGGCCAGAGCTCAAGGAATACAAAAACCGATGCCGGAGAAACGAGTGATCGGCTGCGCGATGGATGGATGGTGGAACTTTCACTGACGCGACCGCAAAATCAATTAAAAATCATTTTGTGTATAAGTTGCCCTGCGCGCGCGCGGCGACGTTTACCTCTCCCATACGGGGTTCCAGGTTCGCGGGGGAATTTCGAAGCGTACTCTTTTTTTTGCCCCCCAAATAACAAGTCTTATCTTCACTGTCTGTGCGCGCCGGGGTAAAAGTGGGCACTCGATTAACAACCTTGGCCAACTGAAGCGGAGGCAGTCCACGAAAACGACAAAAAAAAAACCACAGTAACTCAAAGACAGAACCACTCGGATTTTCTTCTTTTTTCACAAGCTTTCTACGACGGCACGAAAATATAACACGCAACTGCAATCACCTGTCTTGGAGAAGCCCACCTGTACGACTGGCATTTACCACGTTCGAAGCGACGCGATCGAGGTCTAGTGTATACTGTATACTGTTTCTGTTACCACTGAATGGAAGCAAAAGCTTTCTTCTCCGGTTTTTAGCGCTCACTCTCTTCAGATATAAAGCTGACGTCACATTTCGTGTATAGGCAGAGGTAGAGCTACCCGTACAATTCATAAAACTCTGTTCCCAACAGGTGTAAACGAGAGAATATCCCCCTGCGCCTAACCTGTCAAGCATCTCTCAACTCTAAGTATCCCCGGCTATTTGTTGTGGAAAATTCTTTCGTATACGCAACGCACTGCCGACACGGGAGACGGGAGACGGGAGGCATATATAGTAAACAAGGCTTCTCTGCCACTTGGAGATATCATTTTATCACCTGTATAGTGGTGAGGTTCGCGGCGACACAGGGAGAGGGTGTGATGGTTTAATTTATCGCAGTCGGACTACGGGAGTTCGGCGTGGCGGGGGAATCAAATTGAAAACTTCAAGTGAGCTTAAAGAGCGACAGAGATTAGCGTCTGATGTATCTATCTGGTTACAGCTGGAAGCTGTATCCCAAGTTTTTTATTCTTCTTGTGTTTGAGCAGCACCTCCATGTGAGTCATGTCGAGGCTCAGTTTCTACGTCTTTAGAAAATATTTAAGCGAGAGTTTTGAAAGGTGAACAAATTTATCTATTCTCGTTTGTGGACACAGCTGAAGAAATATACCTTTGGTAGTGCGAGTATAGTTGGCGACTTGAGAAACGTGTTACGTTTTAGGCGATTGTTATAATGGGTATTGTTTCGAGCGGCGCAGCGTTTTGAAAGGAATTGGAATATGACTCCCGAGTAGTGCAATAAAGAAGATACACACGCGTAGAAGTGGCTAGATGTGACATCACTGCAAAGGAGAAACAGATTGGTATGCGGTGATAAGATGGCGACCTAGATAAAGTGTCTTTGACAAGCGCGCAGCACTTTCTGAAAGTGGCTTCGGTTTCATTGAAGTTGGGAGGGGGTGAGTGCTTGAATTTGAAAAAATTTTATTTGAATTTTTATGTTTAGGTGTTAAAGGAGAAAAAATAAAATAATTTGTATGCATTTTGAAAGGAAAGTGCTGTCAAGGAGGGTGGATAGTCACCTCGGGCGGGAGCGGAGTTTTGTGCTGGTTAAGTCTTTCTTGGCAGTGGAAACGGCTTCAAAAACAGACCTGATGGACTGAACAGAGCTAGAAGGCAGAGTTTCATAAATAGATGCCTGAGAAGTATTTAAATTCTGACTCGGCGTTGCGATAAGAGGCACGACCTAAATAGAGCTATTGCCCCATCATTATCAGATATACGTATTTCGACATTAATCGATTAAAATAATCCTCCTCCAAGCCTAAAGGCATCTAAAAAGCCTGGGAAAGGGAGTAGGTTATAAATGTGAATGTCCAATAGTTCAAGGAGAGAAACAGGAACCAATGAAGGTCTGTAGCCATCTAATCTAATCTAATAATATCTGAAGCCGCTATCGTGGTGAATGGTGAACACCTCTGCTTCGTAAATTTATGTAAATTTAAAGATGTAAATTTAAAGATCAAAGACCGCTATGGCGATGGAAATGGACCTTTATAATGGGACTTCGGAAAATCAGGTAGTGGACAGCAAAGCTTTCGCACAACCCAAACGATGAGGTTGTTGATTTGAATGTCTAAAAAGAAGAACTCTGATAGGCGGCTATAAAAGGCTAGAAGTCTGTCAAGGTGCAAAGTAGGGAATCACATATAGCGACACGGCGACTTAAAGCAGTGAAGTCTGTCAAGGGCTGTCGAATCGATAACTCTCTGAGCCTCATTGTATGTGAAAAATCCCGGAAACGATTAAATATTTGAACTGGCATAATTGGTTCCTACGAAACTCTCTTTCTTCTCACAACCATGAGTTTTACGCAACTTTTTCTTTGGACGAATGGGAGGTACCTACAATTTTTGCTCTCTGATGACAGTTATGCTCGCGGATGTTTGTCAGACGTTCCAATTCCTATTCGCCACGATATGTGGAAAATATTTGCTGCGTACAACATCTAACCACTGCGCAAGAACTTTCAGCTTCACCTCTTTTTTAACAGTGTCAAATGACAGCTAGCCATCACTCACTATATCTTCATAAATGGTCACCCAGCATCATCACAGCAACGCATTCACATTTCAGTCGCTTTAACTTACGCGGAAGAAGATTTCTGCATAGTTTACGGAAAGGAAAAACATTTTGTTCGCCGGCGAGTTCATCTGAGAATCTTAGACGACAGATGGTCGTGTAAATTCTTTCTTTTTGTTCCGAGAGTATTTGAGGAAGTTCTTTTCAGCTTTTTAAATTATAATCGCAGAAATAAATGTTTGTCGAAAATTGTCACAGTTTGTGACAGTGACAGAATTGAATGCTCGAAATCATGTGGAACGCCGTGGAAGTGGGTGCCAACGAAACACTTGCTCCCGTCCAGCAAATGGCCTAAGCTTTCCGATTTTGCTTCGCTTCCTGCTTTTGTAACACCAAAAACGGCACCCCACCGCTGCGCTACTGCGCCTGTTCGAGTAATAAATCAGTCAGTTGCCTAAGGTTACATAAATGCGATTCTTTGTATTTACAATTAGGAACACGGAAAAGAGAAAACTACCGAAATGGATATCTCGTGGTGTCCATTCATCTCTCGAAGCAGTGCCGATTGACGCCAATTAACGTTAACTCAAGTGGCACAGTCGTTTTACTGAGAAGAAACATACAGTGCTCGCCCCAAACAAGTGCTGTTGTTCCGTCGATGAATATATGGAATTCTTGACAACACAAAAAAAAAAACAGGCCTCCAACTCCATCAAACTTGAGGCGAAAACCAAGCCAAAGGGAATGCCAAAGTATACATAACTTTGCATTAATTTGGACATCTCTCTGAAGTAGACTGTCAATCGGTTGTCAAGTTAATTATATGTTTTCGAGGAAGTCAATGTACTGTCAAACAAGATTCCTCCACACAGTAGGTGGGTAGGTACCTATATTAAGTCGGCGCATGTGCACCGATTTAGCTTTTCCGGTCGTGAAAGTATTTACCGCACTTGGTGACATAATTAACACCATCAGATACACACAACAGAAGAGACACAAAAGTGTATCGCCGTTTTTGGTAAATGAACCACGCACTGAAAGGCGGATTATAAAATCCCATTTGGCCAAAGATGGCGCTGTTACCGGGGACCGCAGGGAAGCCACAATGGCGTGTCTCGTTCGAACCAGAGAAAACAGAAAACAGAAAACAGAAAAGTTTACCTTTTTTGGTCCAACAATTTCAATTAACAGTTCCGTAAATCAATGTTAGATAATTAATAATGCGATAATTCCCCCCAACAGATCACTGAACTCGATCGCGCTTGCGCTTGCGCGCTGCATATCTACTCAGATTGTTGTCAGCATCTTCATCGCGCGGTGTTTGTCAGAGCGCACACCTTTCCGGTTTGTCAATTTTTTTTTTTTCATTTCTTTTCTTTTCCTTTTATCTTGTAATGACAACATTTTGTGTTTGGCCTCTTTTCTGGCGTGAGCGAAAGAGGCGACTGATTTATTGTAATTCTGATCCAAATTGGATGGCACCACGTGATCGAACGAGAAAAG
Organism: Cheilosia variabilis; assembly: GCA_951230905.1. Taxonomy (NCBI): domain Eukaryota; kingdom Metazoa; phylum Arthropoda; class Insecta; order Diptera; family Syrphidae; genus Cheilosia; species Cheilosia variabilis. The sequence goes on along the minus strand of OX579677.1, from coordinate 58,459,896 downwards.
GGAGAGACCGGACCCAGAAGTGATCTCCCCACTGAAGGTACCAAATGGCCGCAGTTTCCCTCAACCTTCTTTCGAGATGAACATATGAAATGAAAGATGAAAGTCGAGGAAGCGATAACTTTTTTTTGCTTTTTTCGCCTTTCGCCTCTCTCCTTCTGGAGCTATGGGTATGGCCATGCTGTTTGGTCTTCTTTGTTTAACGCGTTCGCATATTGGGTTAGTTGCAGATTGCAATTTGCATCTACAAGCGTAACGTTTTCTATGATCATTAATCTGGCGCTCGACCCAGATCCACACAACAGTTGTTGCTGTGTGCGGATACACCGCGCGCCGACGCGACGCGCTGAAGTGGTAAGAAATCTGTAACAGATCTCGATTGGATGGTGAAGACATCACCATCGCCATCACCAGCAGCACCAGCAGCACCATCGCACACGTCCGAGCTGTGCGATGATTTACAGATGGTAACTCTGATTTAGGTACGACGACATGAATCAGTTGATCTTTTGCATAATTCATAGTTTTTTGTAGACAAACATGTTGGCGGGGTCGTTGATCTGCGTTCCAAAAATTCAGTGATCACGGTGGCATGTCGAAGTCAAAAATTGATTATCATCATTTGTATTCACGGCGATGAATGTGTTTCATAACATCGCGCGCCCCATGGTAGGTGGCGAAGCGTTTTGTTGACGCTTCATTTGAAACGCTGAGTGCAGTTAAGGCCGGCTTACACGCTCGCTATTAGGAAGTCAGAATAATCGCTTCAAGACGGAAGGTACTCTTGGGCATGCATTTGAAAAAGCGCAGTTTTATGTGGCCATAAACAGTGGGTCGTTGCTTTCAGAGATCGAAGTGAGTCGTAAAAGAATGTTAATTGTATGGCAGAAGAAAAGTGAGCAACTAAACTGGTTAGAGCCGGACTGATTGTTTACAAACTGATTGTCGTTCAAGAAAAATGTATATTAAATTTAATTTCATTACGGCCGTAAAGTCCGTTTAGTAATGGGTAACCCTAGCCAGATCAATTTGGATAGAGTTGCGCTATAAAATTATTTGTGTCCAATTCGGAGGTAAGTGTACAAAGGCACCGGGTGACGAAAAATGCGTTCATTCATAGAAAATTTAACGAGATCTATTTGGAAAAATTTGTAAAAATCACATATTTTTCCCATAAAAGTTGTTCAATGTCTATCCCCCATGTATTGAACAACATTTATAGGCAAAATATGGAAATTTGACAAATTGTAGAGGCCCAAGCTGCTTCCAATAGTTACCCAGAGGAAGACTTTTCGATACTAGCCAGCAGGTATTACCGAAAATAATACTGACCGCAGGAGGGACCCCTAACCAACTTCGCATGCGTTCCTAAGTACACAAAGGCGGATAAAAATGTTTTTATGTTTAGACTTTTGTCAACCGGGGCTGTTCTGCCATTAAAAATAAAAGCAAAGGGGGTATTCTAACTTCAAAAGGACTATTCACATGAGCCTATTGACTATTGAAAATTGCTAATTCTTCTGCCCAAAAAGCATTATATTTAATTAATCTGATATTTTATTTAAAAAAAAAAACCTGAGTCTTAATTGATTTATAAATAGGGAAAATTACAATTACAGCAATTTTTTTTTTTTTTCCGCGAATTGAAAATTCTTGCCGCGAACTGTCACACTTTATTTTTATTCACAAACCCCATATGTAATATATTTACGATCCACAAACCACAAGCCCACGAATGCAAAATTCTTTCGAATTTTATCTTTAAAAATTAAATTGAAATTGAATCGCACGAAGTGTCAGGAAGTCAGGATTCAGGAACTACGAATTTTCCCTTGTTTTCAGTTCGCAACTGACTCTCAATGTGAAACTGACATCTTTAAAGCGACCAAAATACAAAAATAAATCGTTTTCATTCATAAGCATTCACCTGCAGTCAAAAGTGACGGTATGTAAACATTGAACAACTTTGACATTTATCAACCGATTGACTTGAATAGATGTGTCAACATGAATTTAGTACAATTTTGACTATGAATCGCTTCACACCAAAATAGTGACGCTGTACATTGAAAATAGTCGTTCAGTTGTGTTAACTCAACGTGAATATCGCCGAAAACTTCGTGGCCAACAAACACCGTCAGACAACACTGACGTGTGCTCTCAAAAAATGGCAACATTGAAATGCCATCCAGATCTCAAAATTTGACTACTACGAACTTGTTTCTGTGGGGTCATTTGAAAAGCAAAATGTACCAAATTGCCAAATTGACGAGCTAAAGCTAAACATTTGTCCCGAAATCACTGCTATACTTCCGGAGATGCTCGAAAAAGTGATGGAAAAGGCAGCACGAAGGACACATTTTGCTTTGGCCAATAGAGGCGGCCACTTGATTGATGTTTCATTCAAAAACAAGTCCTAATAAATTGTACAGGACCAAATTAAATAGAAATACCCCACATTTATGTGACCTGCTTGTTATTTTTTAAAGGTTTTCGATATTCACATACCGACATAAAAGATGGCGCACCCTGTACATTCCGCAAAAATAATTTCATTTCATTTGGTTGACTTCTTCACCTACTACGTTTAATCTATTAGTATGAATTTATTTTTACATGAAATTGACGGTTTTCTTTCAAATAAACTGTGTAAGAACATAGTCTCCAGAAAACAACGTCCAAATCAATTGAACAATAAGCAAAACTCCGCTCATTATACAATGTCGAAAGCTCCTCGTTCTCAAATCACCTGACTTGAGATGTAGAACATCTCCGTACAAGTATTTCTCCCGTTATCAGCCACAATCGTAGTGCACACAAATAACCTGGTAAATTGACACAAATGTACGATGTACATTGTACATCTCCAAGCACTCAATTGCGGTGTGCACACTCGTCGTATCTACTCACTTTATTTCAAACACTTGACGTTTGTCGTTTGTCGCCCGCTCGTGCAATTAGTTATTATAAATGCAATAAATAAACACCAAGCAATTAACGCTCCGCAAACAAGTTACCTATCTTATCACACAGCCTTATCTTTATCACCATTCCCCTCGCATTATTAACTTTTCATTCAGTCTCTATTGTTAGAAAGCGCACTTACCAAACGGTCTGTTTCTTTGAATCCATTCCGGAACATCCGCTTGTGTGCCCGTTTGAATTCATCCATCAACGCACTGTGCCGACGCTCGTCGTCAGCACAATTCGCACTTCCAGTGCGACGCGATTGTTGTCTCAGCTGCAGTAATTCGCCATCTTCCAGGTTGCCATCTTTGCCTTGTCGCTGTTGAGCAAATACACAAACCATTGCAGCTTAAAGCTTACTTGTGAAATTCGTCAAATAGAAAGAAACCCACCTCACGTCGCTTTTTTAACTCCTCACTGATGGCACTGCATAAACTGGTTCCGCTTATAGAACCGGCCATGCTCATGCTGCTGCTGGCTATGGACGGCGATCTATTTGGAGTGCCGCTGCCGTTGGCTTTGTTATGGAAGACACTATTCGCCTGGAATGTCGCTAACGACATCGACGATGGCGGCGGCGGCTTCGGAGGTGATGGTGCGCGACCCTTTTGGTTGTTCCCATCGGTTGCGCTTCTGTGCACCTCGACAACAATTGTCTTTGTCTCGCTCTGACGTGACACGAAGCAGATGTCAGCGATCTTGCCATTAGAATGCTGTTGCGTATTACCGGGCACTGGCGGTGGCGGCGGCGGGATATGAGCCATTCGGTGGTGTTGCGGATTCGCCTGTTCGGGTGGCATTATGAAATTCAACTTGAGATTGGAATCATCGCACATGGAAGACGACGAGACGGACGATGATGTGGATGCGCCACTGTCGTGGTGGTGGCTGGGGCTGCTGCCCACCATTGTGTTGTTGATAAGTGTGCCGTTTTCCGAAAGTTGAATAATGGTCTTGTTGGACTCATCTTTGACCGTTGCCGTGGAGCAGGATGAGGAGGCGGGCGATTGGATGGCTGACGTAAGCGGCTGATGATTTTTTCGTCGATCGTGCCAATGGCTTTTCGCCGACGATGGCTCCTCGCGCACCGAACTCAAACGCTTGGCTGACTGATCAGCCCAGCACGGACTTTGATCACCGGTTACACTGCTGGCTGAGCTGTTGTATCCGCTTGATTCGCCGGGAAATAAATCCAATCCCGCACCAGAGCGCACCATCATTTCCAGAGTGGACGAACTTTTCATAACTGCAACCGCTTCACTGAAGAGCACGTCCGAGAAGTCGATGCTGTTGACGCTTAGAATTTGATCGCCTGGACGGAGGCCGGCATCTCTGGCGACACTGTAGTCTTTGGTGAATTGGACAAAAATTCCGGGTTTCCATTCGGGACCCTTGCAGATGCCCAGGCCGAGCTTGGTGCGTGGCGCCACTTTGAGCATGATGCGGACATCCTTCTGGCCGGCACTGTAGTCATCCATGATGGGGTTCAGGGATGAAAGTGCGGCACGCGGCACTATGTGCCATGTGAGGGGATCTTCTTGGTTTCTGTAAACAAACAAAATTAAATGCATCTCATCGGGGAAGAGGCGCTGGTGCGGACTTACTCTTTTATTGGAAGCATTCCAATACCTGAAAGAGAAACGGCGGTAAAAATGCTTATTAATCGAGCTTTTGGGATGCGGGGTGTTTACTACTCACCTCGAACTTTAAGGGTTAAGCGATCTTGACTGGAAACGAACTGGGTGAGCTCCTTGTGGACGGCATCGTCGACGTGGTATCCATTTACGCGGATTATTTGGTCGCCCACCTGCAAATGGAAGTAGGGTAAAGTGGTACAGAAGCTTCTATAAGGCTGATATGAACCGATGAAAGTAGTGCGATATTACATATCTTCGGATAGAACGATCAAAGCCGATTTGAAGGACTTTAGATTTTACTTTGCTATAGGACGGACGTTAGCGAAGGTTAGGCTAGCTTCAGGTGGCCCGACATGCCTTCGGACGCTGTGAAGTGAAAGCAGCAGCAATATTTCAAGGATCGCACGGCGACATTTCTATCAGAGTGCTCGTTGCATTAAACTTTAGCCGGTGATCGCACCCATAGATGGCGTTAGCTGTTAATGGAAAAAATGGAGACGGCGCGTCTCTCTCTTATTGACTTTCACGATGTGGCTTTGGAAATTTCTTTCGCACGATTTCACACGATTTAAAACCCAATATCCACTGACAGAAGATCTAGTCCATTCTTTTCCAAACTATGCCATCAACAATGAATCAATTACAGTTGTTAGTGTCTCTTTCACGTCTGATTGCCTGGATAAACAGAAACTGTTCGCCACTTCCTCTCCGTTTCAGTTGAAACAAATACTACACGTCCATCTCATCTCAATCGCATCCATTACTGCAAGATGAAAACCTCACTCATCTGCTCGCAGCCATTATCAACTGCAAAGTGAAACTTCACTAATCGTGTCAAGTGGAAGCGCACGAACTTTCGATAAAAAAAAAAAAAAAACAGTAACTGCGACCTACATTGCCAGAAAATTCTTCCCGATAAATCCGTTCAACCAGTTCAAATCATACCCACTGTCACACTCTCACTTACCCGCAATCCCTTCAAGTCCGCCTCGCTACTCTTCTCCACCTTCGAGACAAAGAAGCCCGTCCCAAACTCCTTTCCGCCGCGTATGGCAAAGCCGAACGTCACATTGTTGTCAGGCGTGACCAGAATTCGTCGCGAATTAGGACGTACCATGCGAATAACTCGAATCCTTGGATTCGAAACCATTGCGCTGCGAGTCGTTGATATCACATCGCTGGTCGAGGAGCTCATCGAACCCTGAATGCTGCTGCAGTCTGTCATTGCGTTGGCCTACGTTGCACGTCTCTGACTATGGGTTTGGTGACTCTGCTTAGATCCGACGCTGCATCTGGAACTGGAATGAGATTGCATACTGTTTTAGAAAAACTCCGAAAATACAATGCACATGCGAATGAATAATCTAAATTAATATTAGCGACAAGCAAGGTAAGAGCGTCAATAAATCTCACATGCACACTGATCATACGAGTAGAAGTGTCTCAAAGCGTTAGAGTCGCAGTCGCACTCGCAGTGGTAGTCTATGAGCTCGCGCGCGCGCAGGCGTTACGCAACGGACGGCTGGTTGGCGTTGGAGTTGTTGCACAGAAATACGAGTATCTCACAGCCAAATGAAAGATATCCAACATCCAAGCGGTCTACATAAATTACCTCTGCCGGAATAATTATAGTCTTCCACATTGCAGAGCTTTTGAGTTGACGCACCGCGTATAGTTCACGTGGGACCCTGCTTGCAGTGGATTTTTGGCCAGACTTTTGCCGAAATGACATTTTTTTTTAGGCATGTACTGTGTAGTGGTAACGCTTGCGTGTGCATTGCATATTTTATTTGGTTCTGTTTTGAGAGACGCCAACAGGTGGTGGCTGTAATGAGCTGGTTGTGCATGTTATGTAAGCGGGTTTGAATGCGTTCTTTGAAAGGTTGATGATTCTAGTGAATTGTGCGGTAAAAGCCGGGCTAAAGTGACCTCTACAAAGTAGGCGCACCTTTTGTGGTTAGCACATCGATAGTGTAACATCGTAATGCGAAGCTGCGAATAGTTCTGCTGTGGAGACTGTAGGCAGTCGATTAGTAGTCATTGAAGGGAAAAGATCTCTAAATAAACTAAGAATCAAGTAGAGCGGCTTCGTGTTTTTCTTTGCACTGGTGGTTTCGGTTCGATTTGCTATTTGGGTTGTTGCTCCGCTCGGTCATATTTAACAGATCAGAAGTGGGATAAAGAAAACGAAAGGGAAACTAGACGCCCAATCGGTACAATCGGTGACGGTACCACTATCGGTTTTTTGCTCGTGGATATCGTATTGGTATACCTAGCTGCCGCGAGAATCTCTAGCAAAGAAACGGGAAAGCGAGAGGAAAAAAAAAGAAAAAAAAAAACACACAGTATATAGCAACAGCAGTATATAGCAACAACCAGTGTGTGGATTTTCTTTTGTTTGGTTGAGCGTGCGGTTCGGCTAAGAATTCTGCGTTGACTACTCGGTGCCGTTGTTTTTTTTCTTGAGATTTACAGTGACCGTGGGTAAAAGCAAACGCGAGGGAAAAAAAAACACTGGTACAGTGGCCGCGACAGGTGCTCGTCGGCCGATTTATAATTTTTTGTTTAAGTAACTATTCTGTTCGGTTTTTTTTCCCCTCTATTCGGCGGTCCACCGTCGGTTGCTTTGATTTTTGGCATCTGCGAACAGGGCGATGGATACCAGGAAGAAGCGGGAAGAGGAGTATGGAGCGATGACCAGGGACCAGTTACGCGAGGAGCTCAAGAAGCGGGGTTTGGAACAGGGCGGGCTGAAAGAGGAATTGCTGGAGCGGCTTTTGAATGCAACGGACTCGGAACCCGTCGAAGATGAGCTTCAAGAGATGCGTAATGAGCTGCGAAGGCTGAGGGCTAAATTTTTGGAACTTGCGACGGCCCACTCGGAGCATACAACTCGTGCGACTGAAAGGCCGCCAGCTGTCGGTACGCCGAGGGCGTTTGACAAATCGGGGGCAGATGCGTGTTGCTCACGTAACGTATACGGCGTCCGGGAAGTTGCGGATATGTTGCCGCAGTTCGACCCCAAAGCCATCGCGGGACTGTCGTCCAAAGCTTGGATAAGGAAAGTGGGCGATATCCAACGCATCTATGGGGTAGACGAGAGGTTGGTTCTAATGGCAGCAACAACAAAATTGGTAGGTGCGGCTAAGTTATGGAGCTGTGGTACGACGCCAGAATCCCTAGAGCAGTTTTTCAGTGAGTTGTGCCAGAACTTTCCAACAGTGGACGATGACGCAGACGTTCACGATCGCCTGCGTGAGCGTAGGCAGAAACATGGTGAGGAAGTGGAGGAGTACATATTCGAGATGAAAATGATTGCGTCGAGAGGACACGTTCAGAATACCTCTCTGGTGAAATATATCGCACAGGGAATCACTGATGTTGAGTGCTTAGAAGCATTCCGAGCAATAAGGCCGGCGTCAGTGGACGAAATTCTGGAGAGAGTCCGTTGGGTTGTGGGTTTGAGGACCAAGAGCTGGCGTGCGACGGAAAACTCTCGGCGGCGTGAAGTGGGGCGGTGTGAAGCTGATCGACGTAGAGCAGAGCAGCAAGACACTGAGCCGATAGGAAGAGAGGCGAGATGTTTTCAATGCCAACAAGTGGGACACTTCCGCAAAGACTGTCCGCTACGGCGAGGCCAAGCGGCTGAGGGGGGACGAGATACGGGCTTAGGGAGAGGTGAAAATCCGCGTCAAATGCTAATAACGGCGGATAGGACAGAATACGTTAAAGAAGCGGTGATAAACGGCCGCGGTATGGTAGCATTTATTGATCTGGGCAGCGATTGCGTAACATTGCGCGTGTCGGAAGCAGAGGATGGCAAGCTGAATTACTCTCCATACGAATTGATCCTGAATGGGTTTGGTGGTGGGGTATGCACCACGATAGGGCGCATAAATGCGGAGATATCCGTGGACCAACTGACATCCTGGTGTGAGGTCTTAGTGGTACCTGACGATAGTCAAGCTTACCCCGTGATTATAGGTCGGGAGCTACTGGACCAGCCGCAGGTCAGAATAGAGAAATCATTTAAGAAGCTGTCTATCTTCGATGGCTTGCAAAGCGGGGCGCAGCAAGTGCTTGCGGCCGAGGCGGAATACCAAAGAGTTCCGAGGAAGAAACTAGAGGTAACTGACCTTGATCTAGGGGACGTCGGAGAAGCCAACAGGCGGATGCTGCAGGATATTGTCGACTCCTATCGGGACTGTTTTGCGTTGAGCATCGAGGAGTTGGGGGAGTCTAAACTGGGGGAGTGCGTTATTCAGTTGTCTTCAGCGCATCCAGTCTGTGTGCAACCGTATAGGCTCCCTTTTGCTAAACGGGCAGTTGTAAAGGAGAAAGTTGAGGAATTGCTAAACCTTGGGGTAATTAGGCCGTCAGCATCGGACTATTGTTCGCCGATTGTTTTGACGAAGAAGAAGGATGGGACAGATCGTTTCTGTATAGACTATCGCGCGCTCAACAAGGTCACTCAGAAGCGGAAATTCCCGATGCCCGTAATAGACGAAGTGCTGGCTTCACTGAGCGGGAACTCATTCTTTACGGTGCTGGACCTGGCGTCAGGCTATCATCAAATTCGCATGGAGGAAGGCAGTAAGAAATACACAGCGTTCACGACCGATGATGGATGTTTCGAATTTAATAGGATGCCTTTTGGCCTAGTAAACGCTCCGGCGCATTTCCAAGCCTGTATGAATTCAGTAAAGTCACGGTTGCTGAAAGGTGATGTAGCAGTGTACCTGGACGACACCATCATAGCCAGTAAAACCGTCGAAGAAGGATTGGATAAGCTGCGGAGGGTCCTGAGGGCGCTAGAGGAGTCCGGATTGACTCTGAACGTCAGCAAGTGCGTGTTCTTCAAAACAAGGATTGAGTTTCTTGGGTACGAGGTGGATAAGGATGGGCTGAAGCCGAGCAGGAAGAAAACAACAGCGATCACCGAGTTCCCAGCACCCCGGAACGTCCATGAGGTGCGACAGTTCTTAGGACTCACCGGGTTCTTTAGGAAGTTTGTGAAGGACTATGCACAGCTGGCATTACCGTTGACTGATTTGACCAAAAAAGATCAAGAGTTCGTATGGGCAATCCAACAAGAGGAGGCATTTCAGCGTCTTAAAGGGATCCTAAGTAATCCGCCAGTGCTAGTACTATTTGACCCAAGCTGCGAGCACGAGGTGCACACTGATGCGTCAGCCGTGGGCCTGGCTGGAATCTTGTTTCAGAGGGCGAAGGAGGACTCGGGCTTGCGTCCGGTTCTGTTCTACAGTCGCAAGCTTTCGGAAGATGAAAGGAAGTATCATTCCTACGAATTGGAGGTGCTGGCGATTGTGGACAGTCTCGATAGGTTCAGAGTTTACCTGCTAGGAAGAGATTTCAAGGTGGTGACAGACTGCGAGGCGATCATCGCAACAAAGAACAAGCCTAAGGTAATTCCGCGAGTGGGCAGGTGGTGGCTTAAGCTACAGGAATTCACATTCGAAATCGTGCATCAACCGGGCAGAAAAGCAGCTTACGTGGACGCTTTAAGTCGTCAACCGGCGGACGAGGGCAGGACGATGGAAGAAGCATCTTTGTTCGTGCTCAACCTGCACATCACGGATGACGATTGGCTAGCGGCTATGCAGTGGCAGGACACTAAGTTGCGGGAGATAATAAAGGAATTGAAGTCGTCCGAGCCAACAGTCAGGAAAAAACAGCTGCAAAAGGAATTCCATCTGAAGGGGTTGAGGTTGTTTCGACTGGTGGAAGGTGCCGAAAGGTGGGTGGTGCCTCACGCGATAAGATGGAGAATTTTGAAGCTTTGTCACGACGACGTGGGTCACTTGGCTGAGGAGAAGACGCTGATACGGGCACGTGAAACCTTTTGGTTCCCAAAAATGCGGAGTTTTACCCGGGGATACATAAAAGCCTGCGTGGACTGCGCATACTCCAAGAAGAAAGGTGGGATGACTGAAGGAGAGTTGCACAGTGCGGATCGAGTACCTTTACCCTTCGATACCGTTCATATCGACCACCTCGGGCCGTTCTCTCGAGGGAAAGGGGGGACTAGGTATGTACTTGCTATGGTGGATAGTTTTACGAAATACGTTGTATTGCGAGCTGTAAAAACTGCAAACACGAAAGGAGTGCTCAACGCTCTGACTGAGGTCTCGGGATATTTTGGCGTACCGAGACGGATAGTCACAGATCGCGGGACGGCATTTACGTCCAAGATGTTTGAGCAGTATTGCGAAGGCAACGGGGTGGAGCACATCAGAACCGCTGTGAGGACTCCTCGAGCAAATGGACAGGTGGAACGCTGTAATAGGACTGTCCTTGCAGCCTTAAAGTGTGCGCAATCTGCCGAAATGGACTGGGCGGGTCAGCTGCGAACAATACAATGGGGGTTGAACACTGCAAGGAACTCCACAACCAGGGCAAGCCCACACGAACTATTGTTTGCGTATACCCCAAGGGACATCCTTGGTAGTAAGCTGCTATTGGAGTTAGGGCAAACTGGACCAATCGGGTCGGATGAAATGGGCCAAAGGCGGGATAGAGCGTTGCAGTATATCGAGAGGAGCCAGACGGAGCAGAAAAGGCGATACGACCTGCGACATCGCAAGCCATCCAAGTACGAGGTGGATGACCTCGTGTTAGTCGAGCACGAGGCGGCAGCAACGGGTGAGTCCCGCAAGCTAGAGCCGCTTTACCGTGGACCGTATATCATAGGACGAGTACTGCCGAACGACCGTTATGTTGTCTCAGACATACCCGGAATGCAACGGAATCAGCGTAAGTTCAACACCGTGATGAGCTCCGACAAAATCAAACCGTGGTGCGAGCTGCCGGAGGAGGGGCTTGTCGACGTAATAGCGGAGGGTACAACCTCAGATGAAGACGGCGATACCGATGACGCTGATTTGATGGAGGACACATTCGTAGATGAGGGGACATGCACAATCGACCCTGAAGACGATCGTGAGGACACGAACGATAATAGGATGGCCGAATTGTAACATCGTAATGCGAAGCTGCGAATAGTTCTGCTGTGGAGACTGTAGGCAGTCGATTAGTAGTCATTGAAGGGAAAAGATCTCTAAATAAACTAAGAATCAAGTAGAGCGGCTTCGTGTTTTTCTTTGCACTGGTGGTTTCGGTTCGATTTGCTATTTGGGTTGTTGCTCCGCTCGGTCATATTTAACAATAGTGATACTCAAAAGTGAATGAAACATATTGCGGTTGGTCTTGTTTGTGTGTATAGAAACGAACAGATGGCATGCCCTTTACAAAGGGGACTCGGTCACAGTCAGAGAACTTTCAATCAAGGTCAACATAACTGTTTTGTTATTTAAATTTGGATTTTTTTTTACTTGGATTAAAATTGCTAACATCCCTGGAGTGTGATGACTTGTCGAACGCGACCTGTGAACATATCATACTGTCCAAACAAATTCATAAAGTGATTTATGTTGCATTTAAAACATCACACACGAAAGATTAAGGGGATGCCTATCCGACTGAAATACATGACACGTATTTTGGTCGGCGATCTTGTTTGCGTAATAGTAATGGGAAAGTTCAACATGTTAATACTTTTAAAGAGATGGCTTACGAAATTTCGCTTTTCTATAAAACAAAAAGGCTTCCGGAAGTAATGAACGGACAATTATTTATTTATTTCATATAACCAGTGATGCCAACTAAGGCTTTTTCATGCCTTTAAGGCATTATTTCAATAGCTAAGGCTTTAAGGCTTGTTTTTTTCCAAAAAGGAATTTTTTTTTATTTTATATATTTTTCTAATTTTTTTTTTTTTTGATTCAACATAGCTAATGATTTCTTATTTTTTTAATGTATGATTTCAAGGACCAAGACTATCTGCTGGACTAAAACTATGTTTGTTTTGTTCAATACTTTGTTTATTAAGAATTTCTTGTGATTTATAATTTTAGTTTTTTTTTTGGAAATAAAAATTGTTTTTGTTTAGGTATATTTTGTGTTTAATTTTTGATTTATTGTTCCAGTTTACCTAAAAAAAATATTTTAGGCGATATTTTATTGAAAAGGGCTTTTTTTTATCAAGTAAGGCATTTTTTCGTCCAAATTGGTTGGCGACGCTCTCTAGGTATAAAAATACAGACACTAATTACCTCTCTCATTTCACATGTTTTAAATCAGAAATAGAAATGTTTTCAAGTGATTGCAGAAATGTTGGTCGATGGAAATTGTGTTTATTTCCTGTTTCCGTCTCTATAATTATGGGTAGAACGTCAACTAGATTTTTCTGAACTAGTCAACTTGAATTGTTTTTGTATTCTTAAAGGTTATTTTCAATTTCGACACTTTAAAATGTCATCTGAGTATACAGGCAGGATTTTCTTGACTGTACATTTGTCGGCTACCTCTCCATAAACGTCAACTGGAAAAAAACCACTCACGTGACCAATCTAGGCCAATAAAAAATGTAATAAATCAAACTTACTAAACTAGAAATCCGAACGTCCCCAATTACAATTAGGTTTGACGCTTAATCCCGTATGACACTACATTTTTTCCTCATTTTTATAATGTTGAAAAGTCAGCGGTGTGTAAAAGAGACTAAAAGTGTATTACGAAAGGGGTATAGCAAAATTGTTTGCAAAGCAAACGCAAATTTTCAATCGAATTTATTTTCAAATAATGTTGAAATGTCAAAAAAAATCTGCCAGCAGCTGAAAATGTGATTTGAATACATTTTTTTTGATGTTTTTACATTAATAAAGTTGGTGTGTACGCACTCACTCCTATCGGGAATTTTTGTTCTAATTTTTCGTACTGCTCTAGTTTTATTTTAAAAGCTGAAAAAATGCAAAAAAAATGTGGTGTCATACGGGCTTTAAGAACCTTAAAAAAATTGCGAACTCACAGGTGCCACGTTTATCATTATAAAAGTTGCGTACTAAGCAAATTAAATTTGACAGAGATGCCTGAATCTATCAAGGTTCCAGATCTTTCTTAGGAACGTTAAAAAAAAATCATACAAAAAAATAGAACATCTGATTCTATCAAAATTCCCGACCTTTCATTTGTTAAATCTGTATCAGAATATAAACCCATTGCTATATGTCTCCAGCTCATTACTTTTTTTTATAAAAACCAAAATGAAACCCTCATCTGGTACCTACTTCCATTCACAGACGCACGTCAGCCTTGAGAGAGAAAAACAACTCAAATCCTGTAAACTCCAATTAAGGTAATTATACACGAACAGCTTACTGCAAGTAGGCCACTCAGAAAACCTCTCATCGCATTCCTTAACCCCGAACAATGCACTTTCACAATATGCCTTACGAAATATATGCAGGTAGGTATGCATAACCTGAATGTATAAGTTCTGTCTTCAGTATACATCATACCTCCCATAACCAGTTGTAGGCATTCCATCATTTCTTCTTCCCATATCCAGAGGACCGCTATATGACAAATTGCTAACTCGGCACTGTCATCTTCCATTGAAGCAGACCTTTCCACTATCAATATAAGTGCCGTCATTATGTGTCAACACTAATCCACTCGCGAGTTTCTCATCGTCCGACACAAGGACAGTAGCCCGCAAAAAAAAAAAAACCAAAGGAAAAGCCAAAGACCGTGCGAAGTGTTTTCCACCGGAAGTTGTTCCTTCACTCGCGATTCCCCAGTCAATGGCCATCGCTCATGCAGAAATACCCACTACAAACACTGTAAAAGGGCAAAAACTCGTAATAACAACTTCTGAAGAAGTTCTTACACTAGTGGATTTATCTGCAAGAAAAAGAAGAAAAACTAGCCGTCTTCACCTCTGAAGATGTGTGCCTTAATGAATGAGTTTGCAGAATCTTTTTTCAAATTGAAAACCAGGCTCTGCGCAGATGATTTCGCATAGATATGCTGAGAAGAACCCGCCAAGGCTAAACGCGTAAATCCACTTAATGGCTGAAGCCTTTTTCTAGGCGTCGGCGTTCGGGACCCAGCCACACACCCGCTCTTGGTGTATCCGCATATACCATCATCGGCTAAAGATTGCCGGTCGCAATTACTCAAATTGACCACTTATCGAATGGAAATGAACAGACATGTGTGTGTGGCACACCAAAGGTGGAGCGTTTTCTTATTGGCATATAGCCACTGGAATCCATTTCGATACGGATACCTACCTTAGCCGGGTGTACATTGAAAAGTAATTTAGGTGGAAGCCTAATCAATTACAGCCGCCCAAATGGACGCGGACTCTCAATTGAAAGTGGCTCAATATTATCTACGCACACGTAAGTCGTGCACACGCCCGAAATGTTTTACTTTTGCTCTTTGTGAGCGAGAGGCAAACGTCTTGCTATGATACGGTAATGAGCTTATTATCTCTACACTTGGAGTACCTGGTAATGGGGGATATCACGAGGTCGTTCTCTAATGTAACCACTTGAAACAAATTGAAGGGGAAATCGATGGCCGACGGAAGACCGTAAATGCCATACTATAGTCGTCAGAATGGGGGAATTCGATTCAGAATTGTAAATGAGAATGTGGTAAGCAATTATTCTTCTATTTCACCAGTCACCTCACAACAATGCCACTGTACACTTAAATATCCTCACTTAGATACACACAGTTCGGTGACCAACTTAACTTAATGAGTCGCGCAAATCGCGCGCTTACTTAAATGAAATACGGTTTGCAAAATATAATTGTTTGATGACCCATTCATTTATTTGCACACTTCTTCTTATCGTTATCTTTATTCAGAATCAACAATGAGCTCTCATTTACGGATGACATGCACATACCTTAGCTCGTTCTGCTTTATCTCGACGTATAAAAATGTTCTGTGAATTTCCAGCCGTCTTTACAGCACTGAAAATTGCAGGCCATTGCACATATAATATCTTTGGCTGGCAATTTTAGGGATGCCAAAGCAAGGTTTCCATTTATTCAAGTGCGAGCTGAATATTTAATTGAATTGCGGAACTTTTGCTTTAAAAGTCTAAGTTAAGTCAGTTAAAAAAATCGGGCCCTACTGTTACTATCGCAATCGATAATTTTATATGGGAAGTTTCGAATTTCGCCATTGCGACTTTGTCGAAAATGGTGCCCGAATACTAAAAATGATGATTACAATTTGATTTGAGTTAAGCGACTTGTGTCGACGTTTGTGACGGAAGAAGAAGTTTTTTAATTCATCAAGAAAGAATGATTCTTATATCTATTGTGACATACGAAGTTTTAAAGAAATAATATCTCCTGGGATTCTAAAAATGACTTTTCGATACAATTTGCAATTTGCAATTACCGCAACTTTATTTTAAACACAAAGCGCCAAGCGCATTACCGATAATCATATTAAGTGTCCAGGCTACATTTTACGAACTCACAAGTCGATATTTTCCATATAAAATCACCCATTGTGACTTACAAAATATTTATGTATTTCGATTGGGTGCTCTCAGAGCACTTCTTTTTACTCTAGGTCACTTTTTATGTTCGATTGATGGGCACTTTTGCGAATCTGGATTTTTTTTTTCTCAGAATACCCTCAGATTTATTAATCCAAGTGTTTTTGAGTTTGACAACTAGTTTGTTGAAGTTTGTGAAATTTATTAATTGCGAAGAAACGCATTGCATCCAGTGATGCCAGATTTCAAGATATATTATTTTTTTCAAGATTTTTGAGCTCCAAAATATGTACACGACTTTTTACCTCGAAATCCTCAGATTTCAAGATTTTTGATATCAGGAACTTTTTAAATCTAGCACATTAAAAGAGCCTTTTCTATTGAAGAAAAATGTTTTCTATTATATCCATTATTATATATCTATATAATACGCGTGTTTTTTTTAGCTTCGATCTCAGCAAAGCAAAGTAGGATTTTCAGCACGTGATTACAACAATTAGAGCGTAGTTGTTGTAATTGCATGATGATCGATGCTCAAAAAAACACGACTAATGTGAGTCGAACAGAGCCCGTGCACAATTTCTGTCTCACTAACGTTTTCATCAACTCTAAGGAAACATGCATTTTAACGAATTATGTACTGAAGAGGTTGTTGAAATTTTTATCACACAAAGCAATGCAATTCTAAGTCAATTTAATTGAAATATGTTCCAAAATTTCAAAAAGCATTAACATTAATTTATGACCAACATTTTTTTTTATAGATATGTAAGTGATTTATGTATTAGTAGTAAAGTACTTCAAAATTGTATTATTAATTTCGCTCTTTTTATATTTTGAACAAAATCTTGAAAAAAAGATTGTTTGTTTCGGAAAAAACAGCTTGTCAGATTTTTAATCTGGCAGCACTGATTGCATCGGGTTATTTTATTTTATTAAATATTGATGTACAAGTGTTTAAAAATCAATCTATGCGCAAATTTCAAATGTTATAATATAAAATTTAACCAGTGAATGGAAAACGCGTAGAAAAGTGTCGAAGGCTAAAAAGGAGAAATTGATTTTAAATGTTCGATTAGACACACGAAATCTGAAATCTGTCAGTATTCAATTTAGAAAATTAATTAATAAAAACATATGTTGTAAGTATTTAAAAAAATTTGCAAATTTAAATAAAATCGTAAAAAAACAGTTAGTTGTTGAAAATGCTTTATTAAATTGGGTGCCCTATTTTCTAATCGAAAACTAAGTTTGCTCGTAGGTGTGCTGTATTTTTTAACGTATTATTCTTTTCCTTTGTAACTTTCTTTGGATTTGGAATCGAATTGAAAAGAAACAGCAACAACAACAAACAGACCGACTTTGCTAAGCCTTAAGCCCGTGACACTACATTTTTTTGCATTTTTTCTTCTTTTAAAATGAAACTAGAGCAGTAGGACAAATTACAACGAAAATTGCCGATAGGAGTGAGTGCGTACATACCAACTTTATTAATGTAGAAACATAAAGAAAAATGCATTAAAAATGTATTCACATTTTTCAGCTGCTGGCAGTTTTTTTTCTGACATTTCAAAATTATTTGAAAATAAATTAGATTGAAAATTTGCGTTTGCTTTGCAAACAATTGCTATACCCCTTTCGTAATACACTTTTAGTCTCTTTTACACACCGCTGACTTTTCAACATTATAAAAATGAGGAAAAAATGTAGCGTCATACAGGTTTAAGGAAGGCGGTTTTTCCATTACGAAGCTGTAATCGAAGAATTTTGAAAATTCACAAGAAAAATAGTCATTCGTTCATTCATATACACATGGGTATCTCTATACGATAGACGTTTCTGACAACCCGTTTTCTATAAAGCCAGTCTGGGACCTCAAATTTTTCAAATGGAATTGCAAAGTGGATACAAAATTATTTTATCAGGCTAGGCGAAGCTGTGACTTGTCTCATTCCCATAATGAGTCTCTGCTCTATATTTTCGAGATGTGCAAAGCGACCTATTTATTTCGAACTTTTGTATGCGTAGAACTTTTTTTAAAGTTCCTAATATGTACATGTTTTTTAGTTCCGATTCTTGATAATTTATTCGTAAAAATTATTTAAAATTTATGTTTAATCAATAATGCGAGCTTTCCAAATGGGAACTGATTAAACAGTATTAAAACAGACCTGTGAAAATATACTCTACGAATCTCCAACGGGAAATTGCAAAGATAAGTTTTTAAGGTTTTAACAATTTTTCGATAAATGTAGCTTAAAAAATTTAAATAAAGCCAATTTTAAGCGCCAAAACTAAGAAAATAGAATGTTAACTTGATGTTAGGATCTGCGGAATAAACTAGAAGGAATTGGTGTCTTTGATTCAAAAATATGAAGTTATGAGAATTTTCCTCAAAGAGTTGAATTCGTAAGAGTTTTTATATATTGAATCTAAAATCTTATTAATACCCTGTTCACACCGAGCCGAAAACTGGGTATTCGCGAAAACACTCGAAAACAGAAAGTTTCCCATACATATTTCAGTTTCAGTTGGGTTGTTAAAAGAAACACACCTTTTGCAATATTCAGCAAATTCAGCAGAACTGCCGACCGAACTTAATTGATGGTCTTATATTTTTTTAAAAACCTCTGAGTTCGTTTTATTTGTTAATTAATGCGATCGAATTTTGTAAACAAAACAGAAGTTTCACGACTAGTGTCTCACAGCTGATTGAAACGTCAAACGAAAACTTGTTGGTGCTCGGTGTTAATGCATCGACGGGTTTTCGACTATGAAAACACGGTTTTCGGTGCGGTGTCTTACTGAAAGACGGCAAATTTTAAAATTGCATTAAAGATGATGGGAAGAAACAACGCTGCATTGCTGATAGCTGGATGTTCCTTAAACGTTGGATCAGCATTTGCTATAGCTCTTGATCTAAATGTAAGGTTATGAATTTTCAGCATTTTTTTTTTTGTTCTTAATCTAAATGTAAGGTTATAAATTTTGAGACATAATGCTTAGCCAACCAGAGAACGACTTGTAGTCGTCAATTCGGACGAAGCTATTTTCGTATTTCATCAAATAAAACCGATGATTTTCTCAATTCGACGCAAAAAAAACCGAAACCAACTCCATACTCGAGTGTTGTTTACATTTGGTCCTCACTCAATCCAGTTTGCCAATAACTATCTCCATCTCCACTGTAGCCTCGACTTACTTCTCAAGCTATATGAGTGCCTGCCGATACACAATCACAGAGATTATGATGTAAGCGATATAATTTTGGCAAACAGCCTCATTTCCATCGTTTATTCGATTCAAAGTGCTCTTGCTCATTACCCATTGTCCATTAGCAGGAGTCAATAAAGCCGAAAGAATGTCATCACAGTGATTATAAATGTTTACTCTGCAGCGTTGTCAAGGTTGAATGGCCCGACTGGTGAGAATTGCTCCACACAAACACCGAACAAATCAGCTCTTCCCATCAGTTCCCGCACCACGCTCCGTTGAGTTATGATTGACAAAAATAAAATGACAATGACAATCTCCCGCCAGCCAACACCAGCATCCAATCCCATTAAGAGAAACATTTGTGCAATGTTTGCGCAGATGGTTTGTCGCAATTAATGGCGCGGTGTTCGGTTTCACGATGAGTGCATACATCAGGTCCCTGGATGGTGGCCAAAAGTAAAAGTTTGCTCAAAAATCCTGATGAATGATGCGCCTGCAATAACATATGCACGCCTGCGCCTTCGCAACTTTCTTCCCATGTCTATGACCAGAGGATGGGGATGCTGCGCCGCGTCGTCACATGCATCAATCGAAGGTGGCTGCATAGGTTATCGCGATTTTCCTTCCGTCGACGGCAAAGAAAGAAATTTTCTCTTCTCCAAGGTGACCCAACGCGAATGCCAATCGGCACTGGAACTGGTACATCCTCGTGACTTTACACAAATGGCAATACTCCTTCTGCTGCTGCGGCTGCGGTTCACACAGATGTTCCATACCGTAGGAAGCTGTGTGACGTCAAACAGCGTCTTTGGCTTTCGCCGAATTAATCTTTCACTTTCCTTGAGCAAATATTAGACGCCCCGCATAGGAGCAGACAACCTGACAGCCAAACGAAGGAGAAGATGTGCTGCCAGCAGATGCGACCACAATGGCACGACTCCTCTTGTTGCCTATCTCCATATGCCTCCAACTATCGTTTATCAATTGACTCTTCAGCGGTGCCATCTAATCCATAAAATTGCATGACAACGACTCCGTTGTCACCCCATCTACTCAAGCAAGCATGGAAGTTGTTTTCCAAGCTGCACCTTTTGGCAGCCTTCACCGGGGAGATATGAACAAATTTATGCGGCGATGGGGTGAAAACGTTTGTTTTTGGAAACATTATGTTATTTTCTGCTGTGCCTGTGCCATATGGCCAAACGAAACCCGAGAGAGAGGATGTGCGAGATCTTTCCTTTTGCGATGTGTGCAAACATGCGGAACGCAATGAAATTAGAAAATAAATTCCAACGGGCTGGAAATTTCCGGTCCTCAAGGTGTCATTTCGGTGTGAATCTAGGAAGTTGATCTGCGGGTTTGTTGTTTCCTCGCCAGCGATGGCGGCGCATTCAACACCTGCTACCAACAACGGATGAGCATTTCAATTTATGATTCGATTAGCTTTTACAGTATGGGAATGTGTTGCGGCTTTTGCAATCACCGATTAACAAGATAATAGGCCTGCTCGATAGTTTCTCTCGATGTTTTGACGTTTGAAGAGGGTCAATGGCGTTTGCTGGGCTGCTAATTGGTTGGAGCTGAGTTGAGGTTGTATAGAGATTTGTAATTCGAGTGCGTGAGTTTGGCTGTCACTAATTAACGAAAGTACTGTGATATAACGGTAGGGCTTCGCGCGGAAGTTGCAACATTTCGGTGAGACGAGATATGCTGTTAGGAAATGCCTTCGGAAGTGGTAGGTTATGTATATCTCTTCGCTTTTCCGAACACAGAAATCCAACTTTAGTGTCAACTGACAAGCACCTGCATTCTAATTGGCTTCAGGGCTAAATAAAAATTAACACCAGTGAGTCTCGTTCTCTCTCGTTCGAAACTAAGCCCTAGGTCGGATTAACTATAGTAAATTCGATATCAGTTGACATTGAAGGTTATGTCTGACAAAAAAGTGGTCAGCTTCTTATTTTTAGAAACAGAATTAATTAATTAGCAATGTAAATTATCCCACATTCTAGGCAAAAATAGTGCTATAAGAAATATATGCCCAACAAGTCAATGACCACTAACGTTAAACTAAATACCGCAGATTTGTTTTTTTTTATTTGGAAAAATGGAACAGGCGTGTCAGTGACCTCAAAATATTTAGTGTAATGTTGCAAATAATAATTAGTAAGGCCCATTAGTGAAATGACACTAATAAGTTTTGCATTCGAAACCATAGACAAACCATACTGAGACCCCCAACTCACAATCCGCTAGCCGCTGGCCCCCTCAATTTTTTTTTTCAAATTCGCCATTTTGTTTTTCTATCGGTGTTATGTCAAAAAAGAATCTACGTCTGACAGCTGGCTGACTTGATGTGTCTTAGGTTTTATTGGCTCAGATCGGTTAAATGAACGGATTATTTTTAGTTGAGTTTTAAGAAGGGCTAAATGACCAATCTAGTCAAGAAAATCGTGCGAGTACCAAGTTGACAGGTCGCATATGTGGCTGACGTAGGAAAAGTGACGTTACCGACCAATCTAGTTTTAGCGCTCCATCAGAGTATTTACATCTAGTTCAAATCAATATGGTCAACTTAAGGTATTTCGATTTTTGAGTGTGTCCATTCCTTAGCAGATAATTTCGCTGTTCCAGGAATGATAACAACAAGGGGCTTGTCAATGTTGTGTAAATGTTCCCCTAATTTTGACAGTTGCAATGTATAAAGTATAAGTTTCGAGTAGTTTTTCTACCAAATGCACCTCGTATCTCAAACTCGTACTCAATGTGAAATGGGAAACTGAAAGAGCGTAATTGGTTGTCGCCGAGAGTTGACAGTCCGAAAAAATTATCAACTAAAATAACACCGGTGATGGTTTCTCAATTTCGACTAAGCGTTTAAAGCGGCCAAGCCCTGTTTTATTGTAAACGAACAAGAGTAAGCTCAAGGTCAAATGGGAAACCAACGATAAGAGAACGGACTAATTTTAGTTGAGTTATCACCTGTTAAATTGCTTTGTTGCTTGAAAATGCCCCAAAAAGTACAACAGTTAACCTCAAAATATTTGTCCAAAAATCAATAAATATTTGGAGCAACAACTCAATTTAACCATTTAACTCAAAGAAAATCATATTTTAGCGCTTGTCACATTTAAAATTCATAACCCAGGAAATAGGATTCGAAATTACACCAGTTTATGGTTGTCCCCAACTCAAAGCTCAAACTGTTTTTTATCTTACACAACGAGTTCTCTTGCTCATGGCATTTCTTACGGTAATCTTCCACCACTCCTATAGTTAGTAAAAATAATACGACCAATAAAATCGCATTCACCGACACACAAGACACAAGTGAAGACTCAAAGCATCAGCTCCACCTACAGACCGAATAATTCCCCCTGATCGGAACGTACTGGAATTTACCAACTCAATTCGTACCCATTCTATATCAGTAACGTAAACTACCAACTTCAGAATTTTGTCGCACGCAATAACTTTGCAATTTTTATCAGCGACATATCAACAACGTGAACAGTAACTGGAGGAGAGGCCGCCGAGCGCCGCACATAAAACCCCCAGCCCCGCACAGGTACGTACATTTTTAAGTGTCACACGCTCTGCTGGAGGACGACGTGGAGGACGACGTGGAGGACGCCGCCGCCGCCCATCTACGCGCCAGCAGAGTATTTCTTATTTCAAATCACAGCAGCTCTCAGTTGGGCTGCACAATTTGTGCAAACCGTCCGAATGTCTTGCGAGCGAATTGCGCAAACACACAAAACCAAGACTCTTGTCCTGCTGCACATCTTATCTTGGTTTTGGCACTAACGCAGCGCGATACCACATCTATCTGGCTATATGCACAGCTGTGTGTGTTGATGCAGATAAATTTGTTGTTTGTGGTGGGCCGATGAACTGTGTGAATGCTTCTCGTAAATTCATTAGAAGGTCTACCTGGAGCGTGTGCGCGCTCGCGCCGACTGTCGTTTTGCATGCGTTAAGCACTGTCCACATCGAGTTAATTTCGGCGAGCGAGTTATTTCCAATTTCGGGTGGCAGATATATGCAAGGTATGGTATGATATGAGCCAGCACCACGGAAACCATTTCGGGTGGCGAAGGTGGTTTATGGCCCCCTTGTGTGCGGTTCTCATGTGTCTCGGTGCGCCAAGAACCGGCTTTTTTGGGCCAAGTCACACATTTTTTTCAGCAGCAACCGCATTGATCGGTTGCGCAACATCTCCAATCTCCGCCACTCTCTAACTCTGACGGTGGTAATTTGGAATCGATTTTGAACAATCTGTGTGTATATGTGCTAATGCCGATGGTGATTTGAGTTTCGTTTTAATTTTTGGTCGCTGATTGATGATTGGGAAGTCATTGGACTATCGCTGGACCACCACTGTGAAAGTTAATTATGGTTTGGGGGAAAACCTTTTCCCATAAGCAAGTAGCCAGTCGGTGGTGTTGGCGCATCAAGAGATGCTGTTTTGACATCCATAATTAGCATGGCGCGCATTTCAAATTCGAAAGGAAATGCTTTCAAGTTGTGATGAATGCTGTCAAGTTGTGACGAATGCTGCCAAACGTATGCGGTAAGAGGCATATCATAGGTGAGTGACATTTGCCTGCTTTGGTCACCAGTAAGCTTCTTTTCTGCGAGGGCGTTTGGAAGAGAAAAGACACCACATCTTGTCGCTGTGGGTAGAATTGATTGGCTTCGGATATTATTTTTCATGGTCAAACTGTCAAACTGTTGGGGATCAAGTGTGTTTTAGTAATTTGTATGGGCGGGCTAGGCGTGAAAAAAGTTACGTAGCTGGTTTTGGTGGATCTGTGCATGAATGTTTATTGCTTAGTTAGCATGTTGGAGGGTTTTGGTTTTGCTTTTAGATTTATTAGAAATACGACCGGAATGGGCACCTCCGTTTCAAGGTCTTACACGGTGACGTTGTATCTTCAGCTTAGGAATGCGGTCTGCACGTAAATGTCATCATGTTTTATGTACATGCGCATATTGCATACTTGCGAGTAAATTAAAATGTTTTCACACATATTCAAGTTCAACTCAGCAGTTCGCTGGCAACCAGCAATGTGTGCATGAGTGCAGGTTCTGTTAATCTTTCACACACTAAAGGCACCAAGTGACAAAGGACAGAAACAGAATCCCACACATTTGCAACAGAAACAGAATTAGGAACAGAGCATTTTTTTTCAGCAACAAAAATTAGCGACAGAAAAATGGCTGTTTGACGACAGAACGTAAACAAGTCCATATTGATTGTTTCTGTTGCTGCCAACAACAAAAATGCAAATTTATCGTGGGTGGGAGGTTTTTTTGTTTGGATTTTTCTGCATCTGTCATCTGGCTGTTTGTTTCGTATCGTAATATTGTATATTGTGATGGCCACGTATGAATAACAAACGAAAAATGAAAAAAAATAAAAGAAATCACCAAATATTGTATAATGTCCGTCACCCACTATTTCGCGACAGCGACATGTTTTTATGGATCTGTTTCTGTTTCAGTTTTGTGTAGCTGAGCGAGCTACGTAAACAGAACCAGAATTTACTACAGAACGAAAAAACGTTTTGTTCTGTTTCAGTTCTGTTCCTGTTTCTGTTCTTTGTCACTTGGTGCCTTAAAGCTGGTTGCATTTAGCGCTGTGGGTGTTTTATGAAAAGCATTTTCTTCTGAATTCAAAGTTGGATATTGTTTTTTGTTACAATTTCGTCCATCGCAACAGGTCGGAGCTCCAAGCACAAATTTCTGAGCCAACTATGAAAAAGGGAATAAATGTGTCAGTTCCTGAAAAATGCATTTGTTGCTTAAATTTTGTCTCAATAGGTGGCGCACTTCCAAATGAGAAACATGATTACCCAGACACAAGAGAGCCTCTGCTGAATCGGCTGAATACTGCACTGCCCTCCAATTCAGACACTCTACCGCTGCAAGGCCTTTAATTATTGGTCAATCGCATAGCCCCACCACTCACAGCATAATTTAATGATTTCCTTAATACCCCCATTAGCAAGCATCTACCGTAAAGCTCATTAAAACGTATACACACCAATCCGTCAGCCAAATAGAAAAAGACCACAAAACTCAATTAAGTGCCTAAACACTCATTTGGCCTCTCATCCATCTCATCTCGGCGATGAGTTAAAGATCACTTGGCCCGGAGCGAAATTGTGCAACTCAAGAGGTTACCGTATGTGAGAGCTAAACATAGGTAGGCGGCGCGATTCATAGTATACGTAAATACAAAACAAAAATTGAAGCATGTGCTCAAGTCGAACTTCAATGACCGCAGCGCAAAGCAATAATCTCCATCGACGAGTCGTCGTCGATATCATGCTCATGCATAGTCTGTCGTCTGTCAAACGTCACCTCGAGTTACATACAAATGCAAAGCTATGAAAAAAACGTTCCTCATGCTTATCCTTCTCGTATTCCTGCATTTAAGGCAGAAACAAAAACCATCTGAGCTGTGCTAGCTTGTAATTAAATCTGTTCGAGAAAAATGAAATGAAAATGCAGCGAAAACGTCAGCGGAATGTGGCGCGGGTAATATCTCCCTGGGTGAAGATTGAACGCCTTCTGTTACACTATGCGCAATTATATTGTGCAGCATAACTCATCTAAAGTGGCGGGACGGCTTTGTAGAGCCAGGTGCGCGGGAGGTGCTATAGGAGGTTATAGTAGAACTACAACACTAGTGCACTGTTTTGTGGTGGCAGATGGTATCATGGCCGCCATCAGTAAACAAGTGTATTCAGCGCAGTAAGTAAGTGCAGTGCAGCACTGGCAGCAACAAGATTTCTTTGCTCTTTTTCGGTTTCTCATGATCTCTCTTTATTAACGTACAGTTACAGTACTCGTATACCGACGGTAACCTTTCTTTGATTTTGATTACGAAATTGTGGCATGTAAATGCACGATGTTTTGTTTTTTTTTTGTTTTTTTCGTTTTCATTTGGAAAACCGTTCCGGGTATACCTATACTTCAGTAAGGCACAACATTGTGGTTAATGTTTGGGACTAAATAGGCTGAAGCCGTAGGTGGGGAACACTAACGCGTTGAATTTTCCACGCCAACATGTGCGCAATAAAATGATAGAAATCGTACTTTATAATGCTCCCGAAAGAGTCAACAGCATTTTTAGTGTTAGGCGTTAGACTTTTGGTATGCAAAAGTCGAAACTATTTGACGTTTTACCGAGGCAAAGTTGTTTTGTACTCCTGAGTGCGTTCAGAGACATAGGAGAATTGCCTTAAGAGATATATTTTGAAATATACCGGAGATTGATCGAAGGGAGCAATAAAAACGAGCAGTCCGTCTGGCTCGATTGTTGTACTTCCAAAGCTGGTACAATTATTGGATTTAAATGGTGTGTACCTAGGTTTATTATTGTAAGCGAAAAAGCTGCTTAAATGAAAGTAAAAAAATCTTACCTAGAATCAGTGATGCCAGATCTTTTTTTTTTTTATCTCTTGGAACAAGAAAAACTAGTGTAAACGGCATTTTTGGGTATTTTTGACGTGTATCGTGGGCAATTCAGTCCGAAAAGTCTGGCATCACTGACTAGAATTAAAATAAAAGACCAACGACCTTTTGTGCCTGCGATCGAAATTTAATTTGAATGAAAGGAAATATTCCTCATTCCTCAAAAAAATTGTTTAGCCAATTGTGTTACAAATTTAATGAAACTACAAATCTAATAAATCGTTCAAAAGCACAAATGTATGCAGCTTAACCTATTGAACACAATGGTCCCGTCGTAGCACACAAATGACGTATAAATGAAGGGAATAATAAGATACTCGTACTCGTACATCGTCAAAAGAGTTGTTGACGTTGTTGTGTGTTAAATATTTTGCTACAAGTGCTTTCCATTTTCACTTATATTCTCCGCAGATATGTCACAATCTGAACAAGAACGTCATAGTTAACGTCACAGTTTTAGATCTCATACACTTTGGTGTCGGCAAGCTGTCAAATTTTACAAAAAAAACGACACGAATGTCGTATGTCTTGCATTTCTTTGGTTCATGGGGCTACACGGTTAAAATCTACTCAAAGTGAAACAATCGCAGTAATATTAGGGGCAGTGATTAATACGTATATAATCGTTCGACGAGCCAGACAAATATTTTTCTTAAACTATGCCTGCTTGCAGGGCTTCCGATAATAATAAAACTAATATCGAAAATTTGGCGGAAGCTACCCCAAGTAACTTTTTGGAGAGCTAACATATTTTTTATTACGCTGTGATTTAAAAGATATATTTATGGCAAATAATTAACTCACTGTTTTCCTTTTGACCAATTTTAAAAGAGGTGTTCTTTACGATTCGCTCCTGCAAATAAAGAAAGAGTTTAATTTAAATAAAAGAATTTATTTAGCGCAGCATCTATTCGAACTTAGAAAATAAAATTTGCCAACTCTATACACACTGACACTCATCATCTTCCCACAACTTACCGACGTTCTTTGCATCATAAGAAAAAGACATAAACCCGTTCACAAAGTACGGTGTTTCGGCTTTAATAAATTTACCCTACATTTCCGATATTATTCACCTACAATAACCGCAATTATCTTCGTTTTTTTTCATACTCTCACGCCTTCGTTCACCTTTATTGCCGCAAGCGAGTCGACTACAAATAAAGCCAAGTGTAGTAAACACACACAAAACAGGCCAACTATACGTATCCTCTCCAATTACATTCACCAATCACATCAGCTACGCACCCAAATCCAAATAAAATTCAAATCCGAACAGTCAATTGTCATCGACTTAATCCCAATGAATGCCAGAGCGACAGGGTCCCAAAAAATGATTTACCGGACTTACATAAACTTCGTCAAAATCACTTTCAGTTCTTTCGCTACGCTGTAGTTGTAACTTGTATGCTGCTACTTTATGCTCAAAAGGCGTGCCAAAAACATCTTTATCGGTGCTGACATCATCGTAATCATCGTTACATCAACTTGCGAACTCAGATCTACAAGCAGTACCTATACTCGTCTCGGTGCCGCCGTCATTTTGCATAATGTAGGTACCGCAGCCTGTAGGAATAACTAGGTACACCTCCACGCCGACACTATAAGCGAACAAGCACCTTTGTATAATTTCAATTTATCGCCAATTAATTTGGTGGCTTATGACGGTGCTGGCTGGGAACGAGTGCTTAGTATGCGAGATGCCTCACTCATGAAGCCCGAAGATCATCAGCACTCTTTGTGATGCATGCGGGCTTTGTTGTTCGATTTTTGGACGAAGAGCCCGAGACCGCGACCCAGCCAACCAACACTTACTTAAACTCCAACACTGACTGTCTGCAGATAGTTTTCCACTTTGGATGGCGTTTTAATGGCGAATTTATTACCGTTTCCCTGTTAAGCATACCACAGATTATGGAAATTGCATCATTCAATCACATTTTGCGCGTAGATGCAATTATTCCACCCACACATCTGCGTATTGCGTATGTGTTTACTTGACATAGAGTGAAAGATTGAATATAGTGTACTCTGAATATAGAGTACGTCATTTTATGTCATTGATAACTAATGTTTTCAAATTCAGTGACGCTTACAATTTGCTGAATATGTTTAGAAACTGGATAAATTGTTTTAAGCTAAGAGTTAGATGAGTACACAATTATACACTCGAAAATGGTAGGAGGTTTGGGGCACCACCCTACTTTGAAATTTTGATGCCAACAAAGCCAGTATACATGAC
Organism: Cheilosia variabilis; assembly: GCA_951230905.1. NCBI lineage: Eukaryota > Metazoa > Arthropoda > Insecta > Diptera > Syrphidae > Cheilosia > Cheilosia variabilis. Next base: position 58,430,965 of record OX579677.1, on the reverse strand, counting down.
ACATTACAGTTCAACAAATTATTAAAGCTATCTTCCTATCAGTTTTGCTTTCATAAAAACGTTTTAAAGTACTAGATCCAAGTTAGTGAAATTTGCTAAATACTTGACAACAATTTATATTGAGCGCAAACAATTTAAAGAAGTCAAACACGAGTATCTAACTCCGTTAATTGTTTATTCACGAAAAGAATTAATTTCCAATTTCTATTAATTATTCTACTACATTCCTACTTTAAGCGACATTTCTTGTAATTAAAATCGGTCCTCTGCGATGAACCACTTTTATGTTTCCGAACATTACAGGGTGCCAACTGCATAGAACAGAACCACCACCGTGCATCACCAAGTACACATACTAATGACTCGTCTCATTATAGGGTTATCGCCGGCTATTACCACTTTACTGCCGTCTTCAATTAATTGCCGGCCGGCTGGGAGCAAATAACACATTCAGCCCGACTTTGCTATTTTATTATCTACTCGTACAAGAGGAAGCAAAAACAATAACAAAACAATAACCTTTCCTTCTTCAATTATACAACCTGTGCTCCTACTTACTCGAATGTGTGTGGTATTCTTGTAACCTCCATCATAACCGTATCGGCAACCGTCATCTCGTAAAGTAGGTGGTAGCCTAAATTCCAGAAAACCTACATCATTTTGAATCGAATTCGAATTCACCATGAGTGTTCAATTTTTGTTCATTTATATATCTTTCAAAGTAATTCGCCGTTACGCGTCAGTCAGTCGCTCGTAGGTTGGTATTGGTACCAACAATTTAATTCATTGCACGACATCGACATTGCCGAATGACGGATAAACAAAATTACACCGGTCACGTTTGAGAGCGTGTATCGCTGCCGCGTCGTGCAGCGGAAAAAACAGCACCCAATGATGACTCCGAAATCAAAGTAACAGTAGCAGATGACTCTCCAAGTGCGCCTTTCACGACGCGACGATTTCGAGCAATAAACTCTTTGTCACGCAACATTTTGCCCAAACATGGTTAGGCATTATAGAAAACAGATTTCTTTGAATGAAAAAAAGTACAAAACAAACACCACGAATGGATCAAAACAATAATATGTGAAGCTAGATGTAATTGAACTCTCCGTCGCCACACAAAAGAGTTCTTCAACTCGAAACGAATCGGAAAGCCACGATAACTCTGATGAGTCTGAAGCATGAATGAAGAAAATAAATACGCTTTTCAGTGATGATTTACGCGGGCTTTTGTCGATTTTGACAGCTCTTAAGTCTTGTAATTCCGAATGTCTACCCCCTTTTCAGGCTAAGAGTCATTCACCTTTGTTACAATTAACGCATTAGCATAATTTAAAAAAAAAAAAAACACCTGATGTTTTTACGATGTCAGTGCAAACGTCAGAAGATAAGCCGGGTGGGGGAGGAGTGCATTTACATCGCTCGTTGTTGTTATACGAGTACCACGGCGAAGAGAAGAGGAGACGAAAATATTGTTTGGCCTCATAAATTTCTTGATTCATACTCTTGCCGACTGCATTGTGGTGTTATGAAAGCTATCTGCCTGGCAATGATGAATAGGTTGTGGACTTTGTGTTTTACTATCAAAGAACAGTCAGTACACAAGAAATATTCGACTTGGCGAACTACTGAGCGCTAGGGTTGTTGCCAAGATTTTGTGGGGTGATTGTGTGTGTTATGTTTCATTTCATGATGTCCTCATCTTTCCGTCAAGCGAATCATTATGAATGGGTGAAAAGATGTGTACCACGATTCGACGTTGGCGTGATGACATCTCAATAGACTATGCGCTTTTGACGTCTATAAATTTGGCGGAAAAAAAGTACTGGGGAACTGGTGAAAACACGGTGTAACTCCTCGAAATTATTGCTTAACACCAATAATAGACGTTATAGCGTTGCTTGTCATAAAGCGGTGAGCATGACAAGCAACGTGTCGATGTACATTTTATTATTACAAAAATCGTGAAGTTTTCCTTTTAGGGATTTTTTTTAGCAAAATTACCTGCTATATTGAGGAAAATGAAATCGAACTGTCAATTAAAAGGAAACGAATTGTTCAATCCAACAAAAGTGGTGGTGAAGTTTGGCAATAAATTTTGGAATAAAGTGAATTGACGGTTAAATTATATTTTTGATGAAACCAAATATCGTTTTAAGAGTGGTGATCTAGTACATTTTTCTTTAATTGTTTGTAATAAGCTTACTGATCAGTAGTTTCCGAATCAAAACAATAAAATTATCTCAAATTTTTGATTCGCCGGCGCTGGAACTCTTTCGGCCGTTTCTAAAAGTGCTAGACGTCTAGCGGTCAATGGAACGCGGCCATTGCATATTATAAATGTCTTTGCCAAGGTGTTATACCTTTTCATATATTTTATATGTATATTACATGAGTGTTTTCTTCAGTCATTTAGTTGGGACTACTGAGACTGCTCCAAAATAACCTCCTTATGAATACTCCTTAATTTGGTACTACTTAAACTCCTCCAAAATAACCTCCTTATGAAACCGGATCAAACACCACACACCCCATGATATGGCCTTGCAACGTTTCAACTTTATTCGCATTTCTCTCACCGCAAACGAAAACAAACTCATTTCACTCTGAATTTAGAGAGAAGTCCGTGTCGTGTTCGCTTGACTTTCTATCTCATCTCACCTTGCTCCATCATCATGAAGCACTTGGCGGCGGGCGCTTATTTGTCAACTAGTCAAAGTCACTAAAGTAGAGCTCATGCCGCTGATCGATTTCGATTTTATTTCGCGAATCTAGTTTTAATTTCATATCTCGGGCGGTGACGATGACGATCGATGGCTCGAAATGCCAAAGGAAAGTAAGATCGCATTCCACAACTCATCCCAAGTGTAACCGGCCTATGGGCATATGTTGGTCAAGAGTGTTAAAAATTCGATCCAGTTTCCAACCATAAATATTTATAATTTCTCTGTAAAAAAAAAAAAGTATTTCTTACGCACTTTTCTTTGCAGCAAAACTGCAAAGAAATCTATGAAGTGGAACAAGACGCATGTTGCGCGTGCGCGATAATAACGCATCGATGCGGTTGTCGGTAAAAGGAGTAGGTACCACACCGACGACGATGATGGTTTGGCTGCACTTGTGATCGCTAAACTTGAACTTAAAAGTGGGACAAATTGTGTTAGTGTTTTCCGCAACCGCAAGTCGCGAGTTGCTTTTGATGTTTATTGCCTCCGCTCCCCACCTGAGGACGACAAACCGATTTAACGATTACCATCGATGACGGTTGATGACCACGTTGATATGTGATATATAGCTGGAGAAATTTGTATCCTTTCCCAGTCGCAACAAAGAACACTGATCCGAGAAAATTCTCTAGAAACGGCACCGCGATCGTGTCTATATTTAGATCTCACCCCAGACAATGGTCAAACTAGTTGCATTCTTGTATATCTGCATCAGGAGGATGAATATCTGGTCAGAAGCGCAGCGTCGAAAGGGGAACAAAACCAGATCAACTCTGATTGCTTTAACAATCTGTTGTCCGTCCGCCCCGTAGGAATAGACAACAGCGGAACAAGACATACCAAAGTTTAGAGGTCTGCGACGACGGTGAGTGCGATCGCGCGCAAAAACCATTCTCATCCATACCAGAGAGGGAGTCGATCGTTTGAGCCAAACTCTGCGGCGGCGTATAAATCAACGCAAGGCGCGGGACACTCTACGAGCTCAGACCTTAAACTATTACGGGTTTCTGTGTTTCGCTCTTGGTATAGGTATCTTCTATGAATTAATTGATTCCGTGTAACCCCAGATGCATTATTTCAACCGAATGCCAAAGTACTGCTCTGCAGTACGTGGTCGGTGCCTTGCCTGCTGGGTCCGAGTCATATATAGTTGGCGGAGGAGATTAGTATTTCTTTTGTGTATCTTCGGATACATGTGGTATGTTTGTAGTTTTTTTTTTTTCCAATCATCCATGTAAGTAGTGCAGCAGACAGCTATAGAGTTGAAAACGAATCTTCGTGTGTCCGGGTGAGGTGCTCTTGGCTGAGGTATTTCGGTCGGGAAATTCTATGAATTAGAGGTTTGATTAATTGCTAGGCCGGTGTGTGGAACACGATTGATTTGTTTTCCACTGATTGCGCCATAAACAGTTTTGCCAGATACAAATTGGAAGCGGAGATTTTTTGATCCACCGAATGATTTATAAATAGTTTTTAATTGTATTGAGGTTTGAGTGGATTCCTGCGGATATGTTTGCATCTTCTATTCGTCTGATTAGAACTGAGAACAAGCCGCGTTTAATTGACCAGATTCATCATCCGACTGCAATGCCACAACATGAATTGTCAGCCGCTAATAAAAAAAAAAACGGACAGTGAAAGAGAACGAACGAACAATTCAGCGCGTACCTAAAGAATTGAATTGCAAAACGCAAACAGTCCCGTTCACCAGAACTTGCACCTACAACTGCTGTGAGCAATGCCGTACTCCCAGGAGACTTTTCCTTCGTGCTGAGGAAACTCTTCGAAATGACAACGTTTTCACAAATCCAGTCTACCTTCGCCTGATGTTTCCCACACACTAATCCCGTCGCATATCCACTGCCCAGGTGCTTCGATATACAACATCATTAATGGTAATCTCCGTCCCGACATGAGTCGTTTATGCCAATCAACGGCTCACGCCTCTCACCTCTCGTTTTCGATTAAGAAAAAATATGAATTTTTTATTTGCGTTCGTTTCGAATGTAAACATTCAAATCCAACTAAATAAATTACCAAACATTATTCATCGCAGGATATTTCGCAGGTATGCCAGTTCACTTTGGGTAAATCACGACAAAGCCAGAGTCGCTCATGTCGCGGCCTTCTCTCACTTAGACGTGCGGAATCATTTAAAAACTAACAAGTAGCCCTCGCCTTGCTCCCTTCTTGGCCCCACCAGAAAAGCATGTTGATAAACTTCCAAATTACCTACGGAACTTTGACCTTTCAGTGGTGGGTCCATATCCATTAAAATGAAACTGAATCGGGAAATGTTAATTTGTATCGATCAAAATTGTTGTCACTTTCTCATCGCTAGCGTGATTTTGACGCAGCATTAGATATTTGCGTACTCGCAACGGAAGAACGCGTGGTTCGCTTAATGTCTTGGCAACAAAATGAACGACGATCAACGACAGCGCAGAATTATCTTAAATTTAAAGCGTAACTCGCGACAGATATGTAAATTTCGGTTAAAAGAAAACAACATTTTAATTGCCCAAGTGAAAGTAATAACAATTATATTGTTATGACTTCGTGTTTCCGGAAAATAAGTGTTTTCTCGTCGTCGCGTGGAGAAGTTGTGACAGCTTTTTGTGTGTTGCCGCTGATTCTTGTTTCTCATTTCGGCGAGCTTGACAGGGGCAGTCCTGCGGGGGACCATTACAGACCAGATTTAATGAGATGCGCAGATGAATTTGTGAAAATTCGCAGCACATTGACAGCCTAAGCTATTTTAAATGACTTGAACGGATTCCAAACGAGTTTGGGACTGTCTGCAGATGTAATTTCGACATGGAGTCTGTTTTTCTTGTCCATTGAAAAACGAAAGAGTCCGCATGCGAACTGGGTTTTGGACATGTTTTCTGTATGTCAACTGAAGCTCCTTCAAGTAGATTTCATTAAAATCCATAGAATCGATCATGAGTTAGACAAAGGCTTACAAAACAGACAGCCGAAAGACAGAGTCTATTTTAAGAAGTGATCACATTATGGGTTCTTCTTACACAAAGCAGATTAATGGGCAGGCAATTGAATTGATTTTGCTCAACTCGATCAGTGTCTGCTTTTTTATTTAATCTCGATGATATTGCGATTTATTTCGACCGACTTCAAGGTAAACCAAGCCACTTGATAGATAGATAATCTCAAAAGTACCTATAGATGTAGCAGTGCTACAGTAGAGAGTGCTAAATTTGAGAAGTAGTGGCGTATGCACGACTGACAGTTGAAATTCATCGGTGTTTAGGGTGTGGCTAAGTCACGTGCTTATTAATTGAAAACTCCTGGAATGAACCATTTGTTTGAAGCTAAAAAGAATTTATTTTAGATGCTGCTTCATAAATGAGCACTACGATAATCGGTTTTAATTTTTTTCGAGTTCTCTTTGCCTCTACGTTCAAAGAGACATAGTCAAAGGAGAAAACATGTGTATGACGTTGTCTTGTGTGAAGTATTTCACCACAGGAGCTTTTCATATTCTTTCACCCTACACGGATACATAACAATGTAAGAAATAACTACGTCAGAAGATTCTATTAATTTTAGTGTCAATTGTCAAATTTTATAACAAAAAAGGAATTCAAATTCCACATCAACTATTAGGTACGACGCATTCACTAAAAATAATACGGCAGCATCGTCAAATAGTATTAATACAAACTCCTGAGCTTTTTACAAAAGTTCTCTCAGACCCATAAAATGCAAATGGCATGTATGAGTGTGTAGATTTTCTCAGCGCCACCTATGGCGAAAGTCTGAAAAACATTCGAGAGTATAAGAGTCCAAAAATGCTTCTCAATTCGGCAATTTGCATGCAGCATAAAATAACGTCACAAAAATAAAAGTTGTGAAAAGGTATTCGTCTCCTGTTGAATTTTAATAGTCACTTTTAGTTTTCTAGAGCTAAATTCTGTTTTGACACATAAATAAATTTATTAGTATGAATAAATAACGTTATTAGATATTTGTAGATCCATTCGTGTACTTGGTTCAAAACAAACACAACCTCAATAAATGATTTGACCGAAAATTATAACGAGAGAGCCAGGAAAGTAACGAGTAACGAGTAGTTTCCCTCTTATTTTTATTTCAACGAATTTTATTCTGCTTGTCACATAAAAAAAGGTGTACACAAACGAAATAGATTCGAACACTAAAATTATTTCCAAAGAGTTTTTAAAGAGTCTTTTTGAACGCTTTCCAGGGAGCAGTTCGAATTAGCTTGTTAATTTGTCGCTCAGTATCAAACAAATCAAACATAGGGCAGATTTAAAGTGTCTGTCTTTGAAAAGAATACAAATAATAATATTTCCATCAACCTTTACCAAAAAGATTGAATATAGTGACATAGCTGTCACAATTTGCTTTTTGTGTAAGTTTCATGAAAAATTCCATACTGCTGGAAAATGAAATATCAACTAAATTTTAAGGCGGAAATTTCTCGACTAGACTTATCGGCTGTCGCCTTAAACGTCAACTAGTCAATTTAGACCGCAGACAAAATCCTTTCAAATACCTGTCAGAAAGAGATGAGTTCTTCTTTGTTTTTCCTCTGACAGTTGCTACTGCTTAGTGGAGTCCCATTGGTATTATTTAAAGGGTGGCTCGGAACGCTTTCGATGGAACCAGTCGAAAGTCGAAAAACAATACCTTGCCTCGCATTAGAATACCAAAATCACTTGCCTCAATATGAAAGGAGAAATTTCAGACGAGCACATAGGCAAAAGGAGCCTCGCACTCGCTTATGTGCTCGTTAGTTGAAAACGAAAAGTCGCCCATCAGCATCACCATATCTTTACCTGATTTACTTCCTTATACGCATAAATGCTGCTCCTCAGCTTCACTCAAATGGCAAACCTCGTTTGCGCGATAATAAACTTCATTTTCATTAGAGATGCACTCTCTCTCTCTTTCTATGCACGTACGACGGACGACCGACGCAACGGCAAATACAGATATTCAACATTCCACGGCACTTTAGAAGCTAGATTGCTCCTTGGCAGGTTTTGCTTTTAAAAATTAAAAGTTATTTTCACGGAACCCTCCAACACTCTTGTGTGAGCCACACACACAGCACGGCAAATCATTTACGAAGCGAAAGCCGCAATTATTGAATCGGAAATGGACGCGAGTATTTGTTTATCTGGTAATTGCGCTGACTCAATTCACTCTCGGTCAAGTATTTTAATTGCTTTTCATGGAACAAATTTAATTTGTTTATTATTTGTTTGTGCGTACAGAGCGTAGGTATCAGTGTGCCAGTTGACTTTCTTTCAATGGACTATGTGTATATTTTGTGTACACCATTAAACGAGTGAATCTAGGTTTATGAAGTACTTGAGAGTGTGCTCAGAAATATAGGCTATTCGAATGGGGGGAAGTTGTAATTGCAGTTAGATTGATATCTTGAGATTTAGGCCAACCTTGAGTAAATTTTATGGCGTGGATGAAGGTACACCGCATCGACCAACGGTGTTTGGCAAAGTCTTCACTCACTTTGACGATTTCACAAACGAAATCGCATCGGAGCAAGTTCATACTATATTAGAATTTGTTCTCAGCCGTCTTACCGTTAAGGAAATAACGATATTAATCAAAAGCAATGCATCCATCGTAGGTCTTATAGTAATTTAAACTCCACAGTGAGTTCTTCTCCGTTCTAAGTGTTGTCAAATATGTTTGCGTAAGATAAAACCAGCTTTGATAATTTGTTCCTTCCCACTTGTTATCAGTTATTTTCCGCGATCCGTCAAACTAAAGAATAGTACCACGGAAGATCTTTTAGTCAGAGGTAATGCAGACTAAACTGCTGATTAAGCGCTTTCTTTTAACTCTGTAGTAATGGACGAACAGAGCCATAATACTTGTTCAAAACGGCCAACGATTCACAATTTGTTGACTTTTCTCTGGTGTGAAACATTTAACGATAATCGCTCATGAGTACTACCGAATTTAAGTGCAATTTTTTGACTAGTTTGACAACTGTCAGGAAAGCAAGCTTGATCGAACAATAATCGGCAGGATTTACTTGACTTAATTTGTCGGCGTTTCTTCCAACGTCAATTGAACAGAAAATTGAACTTGTCCAAAAACAATTGCTGTCAGGCTTAGTTAACTAGACACCAAAAAAAGAGACTTAGAAAAGCAACTGTCAATGCAATTTTGTTTAATATGAACACATTTTCAAATGCATACATAAATGGGCGTCTTAATAATCGATCTATCAATTTTGCGCTAGAGGTCTAGCTCTAGTGATATACGTTATTCTATTCAGCGCTAGACTTCTGACGGGCAACGGAATGCGACCACTTGCAACGCACAAACCAAGTATAGTGGATTTCTCAATGGCTGTAGAGATTTCAATCAGTAAAATTGCTGAAAAGATGAATTCTCGATTTCGAATTAACGCAAGGTAAATGGGTGCTCTTTTGGCGGTTGCCACAGCTTCACTTAGACTATCAGGAGTCAGAACTAACCATAGTTATATGTGAAAGGCAAAATGGTTAAGAAAACGATGTGCATACTTCTTGCGAACCAAAAGTCGATCTTATTTGTAGAGCCTCATATAACACACCTTCAAACTAGTCTGGGCGTGAAGTCGGCTTTTGCAGAATCGAATCGAATCGAAACACGATAATGACCACAAAATCGATGGCCTTTTCCAATGTTCTTCTTGCCTCTGTCTGGCTATAGATACATGCACATCTAACTACGGAGAGCCCATTAATAAAAAATATAATATGGTTCCACAAAATCGGATTAGCTGCACACAGTCCCACCGGCAGAGCAGCAGTTGCTGCATTTTATCCCAATCTGCAAACTGCAACCGTTTTGCCATCCACATTCATCTGGAAAAAAACGAAATCAAATGAATTTCCCCGATGCAGTGGCAGTGGCAGGGAAATGTTGTTTCAATTATTTTGCTGCACCCGCTGCATATGCACGGATGCTTCAGTTGGTATTGGATGTTGCCCCCTCTGAATCGGCGCCCCTCCCATTTGGATATCCACAGGAGAACGGCAACGAGACTGGGAAAACTACACAGCAACTGAGCATACAATAGATACCTCTACGAGTATAACAGAGGCACGACCGACGGTATTGTTGTCAAGTTGTTACGAAGTCGTTGATCGGCCGTCTGGTATACATATACAACCTACAGTTGGCGGGGTTTTTCTCGTTACGTGACCGGCCGTGTTTGAGTAACCATCGGCATCGACATTGCCGCGCGCCGGCTGTGATCAAATTTAACGCAGCCCAACTAACTATTAGTATCCGAATTTAGGTTCCAGAACTGTGTTGCGGTGCGGCTATAACAGCAAGAATGTCATGCCGATTTTCCCCGACCCCGCAATGGGTTTTGGTGCTGGCCCCAGCACTGTGAATCTGGAATTCCTGAAACCGCAAAGCGGCTCCATTAACAAGTAACCAATCTTATTCCCTGTAGCCTTCTCCTGGCGAAGGCAAATTTTCCAAAGGCGGCAGGAGAAAAAAAAATGAAAAACTGCCGCAATTCGAATTGCCTTGCCAAAGAGCCCAAGTGCTGTCCAGGTGTTTATAGAACCAGTAGGGTAAAACAAGAAAATTTGCAATAGTCACCTCGGGGCTGGTTTATGAGCTAGCGAAAAAAAAAAAAAAATCTGAAAAATCTGCCGCGCACAAAATAGTGGATGGGTGGGTACGGTCGGTGGGAGCCGAACTATCTGTATCCCCACGGTTTTAGTTACAGATAATTAGCTTGAGTTTTGAATATGCATGTGGATTGGATGGAGGACTGGCGGGTTCGCTGCAGTATGCCTCATTAGATTGGATGGTCTTTAAATGGGAAATTTATTACATTGTCAATGATGTACTCGCGGTTAGCGTGGCTGGTTTGATTTAACGCACATGTTGTGCGCCGAGGAGCCTTAAGTCAGAAAACTTGGTTTCTCTGTTCTATATATTTTAGATTTATTGGAATCAGGAAACAGCATAATTTGAATGGTGCTGCAGGCGAAGTTTACGCTTTCTGAATGCACCAGCTTTGGGGCATAAACATCAGAGTGTACCAGAGCACTGACGTTGTCAACGACTGAAACTGGAAGTGACAGAGGGAATTCTGCTTCTAGAAAGGAGAGACGCTTGTGATGTTTTTTAGCAGATGGCAGCCATCATTGGTTGGGATAATCCAGAGGACGTTTGGATATTTAGTTGCCATTTATGACTGGACTAGATTTTTACGATCACTTAATCAATATAAGCCTGCCGAAAGAGGGACAAAATCTGACAAACTGCTGTCACACTTATATGCAACGAAGAATTCGAAAGTGCCCAAAATTATGGATATTACTATAAAAGTCACTCGTAGATAATACAAAATGTGTAAAAAATGCTTAAGCATAAAAGGTATTTATGGTAATTTTGCAAATTTTCAATAAACGCCATAAGTCAGTTGACGCACAACTTTTAACGCGTGCATATCGGTTGAGTTGTAGCGCCATTTTGTAGTGACATCTCGGATTTTATTCATAAATCAAAGAAGAAAGACTACAATCGACTCCGCTTAACTGAAACACCAATTTGCCCCAATTATTTTTTCAAATTTATTGTTTTCGTTAACCAATTTTTTCAGTAATGTCATTTTCCATTGGGCAAAAAGAAGCGTCCGGGAGAGTCCAGAATCGAAAAAGTCACTTCTGAAACCGTTCCATTGGCACAAAAAAAACTCTTCTGATGATTCTGAGAAGAAAATTTCGCTTCTCGATTCTCCCACTCAAGAATCACTCACACAGGCGTAATTTATGTATTTTATACAAGTCAGCTGACAGCAGCCGTAGATTATTTTTTGGCATTTCACCAATACTTTTGCGGATTCTTTCAGAAGCAGTTTTGTTGTTCCATTGGATTTCAGAATGAGTGGATCCCCGAGTGAAACCAATGGAAAACGACATAAAGCTTAGGTCGGACAAGCGGAGTCGACTGTATATTCACATAATTAATTGTGTCCGTTAAAAAATTTGACAGTTTGTTGGCACAAAAATTAATTGGAGCTTTCAGTGTGAAGTAGGTATAGTTATTTCTTTTATTGTGACGTATATGCGCAGGGTAAGACAGCTCTTGTGGCGGAATTTCATACACTAGGCGACGTCATGCATGAGTCTTCTCTTTTGACTACGTTTCTAGTCGTATATAGAGCCGGTAGGTGCAGGGAACTAACTTCACGGGCAAATAGCTTCACCTCGAGTGGGAAATAACTTCAACTTTTTTTTGTGAAGTTATTGCCTATTGAAGGTGAGCATTGAGCAGCATGCCCCCCATACATTTTCCACTATTTATGAATTGTGGGCTTACATAATTGCCGTCGCATGTTAAGAGAAATTATTTATTTCCCACAAAAAAATTAAGTTGCTCACATTCAATAAAAAAAGTAAAATTATTTCCCACTCATGGTGAAGTTATTTCCCATGTGAAGTTATTGCCCGTGAAGTTATTTCGCTGCACCGAGCCGGTAGGTGTCACTTCGTTCACATTGTAAATTTCAAATATTTCTTTGTTAATTCTCGAACCTTAAAAGAATGTGACGCCATTTCGAATGACAATTCATAACATAAGATAAATCATTAAACAAGAAACCAAACTATTGTCCCAACCCCCGAAATACACACAAATGAAAATAAATTATAATAAACTTGACATCATTCAATGGGTCCGAAGTGGGAGCTGACTTTGCCAGTCCAAATGAATCGGGTGCGTCTATTCTATCGTTCAAAGTAATAAATAGCCGAAGGTCGTAGAAAATTCCCAACTCCCTAAGTTGCCGGTGATACAATCCGAAAAAGCAGTCTCATCGCCAAAGATAAATGGGAATTTGCATCATGCAGCATTTGTCAAATATATTCAAAAAATGTCAGCGCCCAATAAAAAAACGGCGATCCAAGGTCAGACTCTATTTAGAGGCACTCATTTTCTGTATTTTATTTTGTACTCAGGTACATCTTGTCGACTGAGCTTAATTAAATCTAAAAACTGGTTATTAAACAAAGTTGACTACTCCACGCGATGCGGCCGCCGAAATGGTTAGTAATAACCCAAATTGAATTAAAGTCTTCAGGTAAGACGATGCAAGATGGGTACATTCAGATAAAGCACAGATTTCAACATGTAACTGAGCTGGACAGCTACGATGTCAAGGCAGCACTTTAAAGAAGAATAAATCAAAAGCCAAATGCCCGAAAGTGCTAAATGGTATCGTGCGACTGACTAAGTCGCTGAGTGTCTAATATACATAGGTCTAAATTTATCAATTGAAAATCTTTATTTGTTTTACCGCAAAAGCATTATATTTAATTAATCTAACATCTAATCTAAAACAAAAAAAGACATACATGAAAATTCTTGCCGCGAACTGTCACACTTTATTCACCATCCACAAAAAACAGTCGCGATCCACAAGCCCTCGAATAAATAATTCGTTTGAGCTTAACCTTTAAGTATGAAACTGACTCTCGGGTACCTGTGACTTAAAATAGTTTTCATGAGAATGGCATGTCAGAAACTACGAATATTCGCTTTTTCGCGGCTCGCAATTCGCTCTCATATTAATAGTCCTTTGGTATTTTTGAAAATAAACTTTCCTATTTAAGGTGCAATTCGAAAACAAACTTTTAAGACCAGCAGTGAATGACAGCTAATCATTCAACAGTTTTGCCAAGTGCGCTAAATGTTTGACACGTTTGAAAATGTTTGTTTGCATTTACTACCTTCTCCTGTTTGTGGGATTTAAAGGTCTGAGAACTTCTGTTTTCGATGAAAGTTTCGTGTGTTTTGAAAGATGCCCTCATTCTTTAAATTCTAGAGTGAACTTTAAGTCTTATAAAATCATTCTAGATTTTATGAAATTACTTATTATAATAATTATATTATATATATATTATAATTACATTATATTTTCAATTACTCCGATTTTAAACTCGAAGCTCATTTATGGAAGGGACAATGCGGCCACGGAATTTTCCATCCTGGTTGCAGTTGCTCTGCAGTTTTCTTTCGAATGTGTTACAAGAAACTTCATGAAATTCATAGACAAATTTTGACAAACTATAGTTAGCTGGCAAACATGAAAATAATAACAATACGGCGGGACATGTATACAAATATGTAGGTACATCAATTCAGTAAATGGTATTCAGGAATCCATTTTTGTCAAAATGTCAACGAGGTATTTGATGTTCAGACATTTATAGCGTTTTCGATTGAAGAGAAGAATTGTCCTTCCTATCAAAAGAACAAATCAAGAAGTGTTCTTTCTTTGTTTTCTTTGTTTCGTTGAAGAAAACACTGCACTTCCGGGTCAATTCTAACCCGACAGAAGTGTCCGGGATATTTTTAAAGAACTGCCCTGAACTCACCAACACACACTAGCATCGTGTCAGATTATAAATGTTTGTTGTGAATTTGAACACAAATTTCGAGCTATGCAATTATGCGTGCAAATGTAAACATAAATTGGAATAAATTGATTTTGCTTCATTCATATTTACTGTAGAAAACAAAAAAAGTAGTAGGTACCTACCTAGCCAACAGAAAATCCAATCTCAGATATGGTGTCTTCCACTATAACAAAAGTTCTCCAACGAATTTCCTTGAAAAGAGCAAATCTGAACTTCGAGGCAATTCTCTGGGATCTTCAATGAAAAACGCCATTAATTTAAACAAAACTCCAAAAACATCTTCGCAGGCAAATGCCAATTAGCGCTGACTGTTTACCTAGGCAACATTTAACTAAAACATAAAAATGTTCGTCCGGCTTTGTTTTTATTTTTTGTTGTTTCTCCCTCTACGCTCAGCCACTTAATACCCAATTTGGCTAACAAATTCCAAGAAATACTTGCTATACCTGTCACATTGCCATGTGTTTTTTGTTCTCGCAAAGCCATCCATCACCAGAATGCAGAAAATGCACAGACGAACGACAAAAAAGAGAAGTAGTTTTGTGCAAACAGAGCCAGCTAATGTAGCACATAACATGCGGTTGATGACTACAACAACTTGACACAAGTGTGTTCGCCTACCTATTTCGGTTGTTGGCTGAAAAATCAAAAAGAGAGCACACACCACTGACACTGACAGACATGCCAACAATTAAAACCAAATTATGTGATTAATGGTTTTGCGTCTGGTAAACTATTTCATTTGCACGCTCTACAAATGCGCTGCCACACTTGGCATATTCAAAAAAAAAATGGAGTAGCAGTGCACACCAGAGATAACAGTATGGTTTGTCTATGGTGCACACTTCTCCATAAAACCATCTTTGCCATTACAGGAGTGCAACTTACTTATGAGACCGTAGAGACTTTGAATTCCGTTTGGTCAAAGATTTGCCACTGGGGTAAGACTGCATTATTAATTAGCCTTTGTTACTTTTGGCTTGGCTTCACTTTAATTATGCAAAGGCACAAAGAAAATGCGAGTGCCCAACACAGTTTATGTTGACCGTCTTCAGCAGATCTACGAGAATATAGGTACAGCATGGCTGACTTTTGCACACCCGGTCACAAAAGACCACGATGTAGTAATAAAACCGTGATACTCGATTTCCTTATTTTGTTCGTTTTGTTGGTTTTGTCTCGAGCGGAAGGTCAGTGCGGATGTTATAGAGCTGTTACATATGGGAAGATAGTTTTGGTTGTGATTGGTACCCACCTTTCGGAAACTGCAAATATCCGCGGACAGAAGAAAGAACTATTGTAATCCAAGGGGTCCACTGCAAGTAATCCGTTTGGTTGTGACTTAACTAAGTCGAGTTTGACAATCCGATATCTAATCACCAATGCACAATTTTTCTTCAACAATTTCACTGAATAACCTTCAAAATATTTGTATTCCAATTCAATGCACTTTATTTGAGAGAGAAATATGAACGACAAAGAAAAAAATTGCACTGGGTTCACAAGATCGCTAGCCGTCAACTTTCCGAGTTACCTTTCACCGCTCAAATAAAACCGTTGACTGAAACATGCGCCGCGTTGCTTGTTGGAGTATACCAAGTTTCGGAGTGGTTTCTCCTTCTACCACCACTATATGTGCACAGCGACTTGAATTTATCATCCACAATTCATCAGCTCTGTAGCGATTCACCGATCGCGATCCACAGTTATTCTCTGACATTCTTAGACACAATTTCCACATTTTGCCTTTTATAATAAGATTCCACCTGTGTTAATGTACCACGTCCCTTTCCATCATAGGATAGGCCATCGAGCACCATAAGCCATAACCCATCTTTCCTTCCATTTTTAATAAGGGGTCACCATACCACCACTTTGGCTTAACGCATGAGTGACTCCTGGCTAAACAGGATGCACATGCACGTCGGTCGTCTACGGTCTACATTTCCCCCTCCTCATGCGATAGACGACTTTGTTTATTGACAGTAAACACTGTATGGATAATGACAGATACAACTCCCTCCCCCAGATTGATTTCTAACTTAGTATGTCGCAGTCGTAGTCTAGTCTTGTCCTGGTTGTTTGCCTACGCATGAGTCATGTCATGAAGAATACTTCTCTTTGAAAAGTACAACGAACTTGGAGTTTGTTACCTTTTTCTTTCTCCAGTCCAGTTCACGTTAATTTGCGTAGGATCAACGAGGTGTGACAACCCGTGAACAATAAAATACACCTGTGGGTAGGCCCTCACATATGTGAGCAGAACTCGGACCACCATCATTATCGCCATCATCATTGAAAGTTCTACCGTCTAATGTTACCACGACAGTTGGTTGTCACCGAAACTTTGGGTGCAAGTGGAAGAAGAAAGAAGAAACGTAGAATAATTTAGTAATTACAATATGTTGATGTAGCAGAATTATGGGAATTGGGAATTCGAAACGCAACATGCGTGAAATGGTCTGTATGAGGGGTCGGCTTTTTTTGTCAATTCCTTTGGTTTCAATTACTAGCGCGGCGATAATGTTCTTATTCTGGCTTAGGCAAGAATGTACATAAGTTAGGGTCAAACGCTTTCTTGTTGTTGTGTTAATGATTTTGCATTTGTAATCTCTGAATGAAAGTTGCTGCGCTGATGGAATACATATTATTGTATTTTTAAAAGGATACATTTTTAGCAATAGTCATTGGGTATGCTTAAAATTCAGGTCTACTATGTCTGACAGCTGGCTGTAGGCGTTTGTCATACTGAATAAGTCAAAGATCTATAGTTGTTGGTCTGGACTAGATGTGCCTTGAACCCAAAAACTTTTCGTCACTTTTTCTACGTCAGTCAGATGTACGAACTGTCAACTTAGTACCTACTCAGTTAAAAAATTGGGCACATTAAAAAAACTAGATGTAGCCTGAACGTAAAAACTACATTGGTCGGGAAAGTCTTTTTTCAGCCACATATTTATATGCGAACTGTCAATTTAGTAATGAGTCAAGAATTTCGTGACTACCCCTCCATAGACAACAACTGAAACAGCTGTTCATTTCAACGATCTAAGCCAATCAAAACTGAGATATTTCAAGTCGGACAGCTGTCAGATTTACTAAACTCGATACTTGAACGGCCCCAATATAATGTAAAAAAATCCTATTCCATTTTAACCACTGTCAAACACTTTCGGTGTCAAAATGTTGAGCTTGACTAAAAAGCATTTTGACACGAACTTTTTTGACAGTAATATTCAATAAGTCAATTGAACATAAATTCCAATTAGTCAAATGGCATTATAATTGTAGCGCTAAACGTTCCATTACCTACTTCTTAACCTGTGCTTCCTTTTAGGTGATAAATAACGATACCTACAAGGAAGCAATGCTATCTTTCATCATAAAGCAAATAAATGATTCCGTTACAATTGGATAATTCCAGCAGTCGATAAACGACGAGGAAATAAACTCCCAATAGATTAAATAATGTTAGCACCTGACGAATGACAACTTCGAATATGAATATGAACAAACTTTATACGAACCACCTTATTTACATAATCGCTGCCACTACTTGTCAATTATCCCGTTAAGTAAACATGGCTTCTCTTTGTGATAGGTTATTATACCACCTGCCAGAAAATCTATCAAAAATAATTGTTGGTTTCGTGACCATAGTCCAATGGTCAATTGAAAAATTGACAAGCATATTTGTGCAAGGTGACACCTTTCCCTTTGACACTTTCTGTGTATAAAGCGATATGTCCTGACTTTGCGAAATTAGTTTTGACTTAAATCTCGAAGCAATCGGTTAACCAGCAATGTCGATAAAACATTTGCTGCTCTTGGCAGTTCTCTTTCGAAGTGCCATCTCAGATGAACACATTTCTAACTTTCGAAATATCTTGTCTTCTGCTCTGCAGACGATGCCCTACCTAAAATTGGAACTTCGCGATGGTGTCAGTGGTGATTTGGACAATGTTTTTGTGAATTTCTTTTTACGGCAAAGTCATTGCCCAATAATAGTGTCGACATACTCCCTCGACGAACTGAAAAATGAACCAAACAGATGTGAAAACTTTGCAATAATATCGGATATGGAGCATCTAGCCCACACAGTGGACTATTTCGCAAAAGCTGATGGAATGTTTTACTACATAGTTACCGATGCAGTTGATCTGCGTGAAGTCGAGACAATTTTTCGAAAATTCTGGTACTCTCGGGGAATTTTTCGAACATTAATTCTAACACCTGATGATATTCTGTTCTACGATCCATTTGCATTTCAACAGGATTCTAAACAATTTGGTGAAATAATGCCACTCGGCGAACGAGATTTAAATCATTTGTTTGACGACATGAAAGGATATCCTCTAAGAATACAACTTTTCAGATCCGTTTATTCTCAACCTGTATTTGATACAGTAACAAATAAGTTGGTTCGGTTTGAAAGAGCTGATGCTGTGGTGGCAGAGATGTTACAGGAGAGAATGAATTTCGAAATGATTCTTCAGGAGCCTACGAAGGATTATTTTGGGTAAATATGTTCATTCAGAAATGTTGCATACTGCTAAGACTTACAATTAAGAGAAACGGGGACGTTCGGATACCTAGAATAGTCCCAATCACGATAGTAAATTTGGGGACGTTCAAGTATCTAGTTTAGTAAGTCTGACAGCTCTCTCACTAGATGAAACTCGGCTCTGATTGGGGGAAATCGGTCGTGAGAGCAGATGTTTCAGTTGACGTTTATGGAGGGGTAGCCGACGAAGTCGAGAAATTCCTAAAGGCACCAAGTGACAAACAACAGAAACAGGAACAAAAACAGAAACCCATACATTTGCAACAGAAACAAAATTAGGAACAGAACATATTTTTTCCAGCAACAGAATTTAGCGACAGAAAAATAGCTGTTTGACGACAGAACGTAAACAAGTCTTCGTTGATAACGCCAATTTATAGTGGGGGAGAGGTTTTTTATGTTTGGATTTTTCTGCATCTGTCATCTGGCTATTTGTTTCGCATCGTACTATTGTATATTGTGATGACCACGTATTAATAACAAACGAAAAATGGGAAAAAAAGTTTTTAGTAGACGAAGAGGAGAGTATAATAGATTTCGTGAGAAATCACCGAATAATGTATAATGACCATCACCCAATATTTTGCAACAGCGACATTTTTTTTATGGGTCTGTTTCTGTTTCAGTTTTGTGTAGCTGAGCGAGCAACATAACAGAACCAGAATTTACTACAGAACGAAAAAACTTTCTGTTCTGTTTCAGTTTCTATTACTGTTTCTGTTCTTTGTCACTTGGTGCCTTAACTGAGTACTAAGTTGATAGTTCTCATATGTGGCTGACGTAGAAAAAGAGACGTTCATCCAGACAACTCTAGTCGACTTAAGATAACTAGATTCTTGAATGTGCCCTTTTGTCACCCACCTTTCCGCCAAAGTCAATAGGGTAGTTCACGGCAGCATCAGTGTGAAAAAAGAAGAAGAAAAAGCCAAGTGACAGCTAAAAAACTTGTAGAACACATTTTATATGGGTGTAGCATAATTATTTATGTTAAAAAAAAACTAATAAAGTTAAAAAAAAAAAAAAAAATGATGTTTTTCAAACGCATTTGGTAACAGTTGAGAAGTTCAAGTGATGGGAATTGTGCGCCTTTTAACAATATTTAAACAAAACACTACTCTGGCCATTATAAACAAGTTTTTTTTGACATTTGAACCAAAAAGATAGCCCATCTGTGAAAGGATGGGCTTTGCGAAACACTTTATTGATAAATTGTTTAATTTATTGATAAATTGTTTAATTTATCAATGTCAATGTGGCTGCTTAGGAAAAGTGACATTACCGTCTTTGATTCATCGAAACTACTCATGCCTACGTTAAAGGTAGATATTGACCGCGTTCCATAAAATACTAGCGATCTAGCGGCGCATCGAAAATTGACATTTATGCATTTTTTGTATGTATCTATATTCTATAGTGAAGCTCTTGAAAATTTCCATAAATATACATTTTTCCCAATCTTGGGCAGAATTACCAGTTAAATCGAGCAAAATTAGAAAAAAGAAAAACCAGCTGTCACTGCAACTAATAATGCAAAATTTTATTGTTTACTTTGCAATGAAAAGCAAGTTAATTGCAATTATATTCAGTGGCGCTCCATTTTCAAGCTCATTATACGCTAGTATTCTGTTAACAGAACGCGACTATTTTCGTAGAAACAAATAAATTTGTAAAGCGTTTACGACTCGCGTTAATTCGACTGTCGAAATAACATCATCCTTTATTTTTATTTTTTTTACAGAGACCGCTTACCAAACGGATCATACAATGGCGCCATCGGTATGATTATCAAAGGCGAGACCGATATCACCTTGACCGGATTTTTCATCAAAGACTACTTGGTGCCAGAAATGGAGTTTACCGTTGCAGTTTACGATGATCAACTCTGTTGCTACGTCCACAAAGCGCCACGCATACCTCAGGCAATAATGCCCATCGTTGCGTTGCGTTGGGATTTTTGGTTGGGATTTATACTTTCAGCTTTCGCATGCGGAACAATTTGGGTTGTTATGCGTCGCATAAATCTATGGATGGTCAGCGATAGAATTATCACCTTGCACTTGTCGAAGCGCCTGAGGTATCAGTTTATCCGCATTTACGTCGACACTTGGGTGCTGTGGGTGCGGGTCAATATAGTCAAGTATCCGCCGTTCACTTCGGAACGCATTTTTATCCTATCTATCTGCCTGGTGAGTGTTATATCTGGAGCTATAATAGAGTCAAGCTTAGCCACCGTTTACATTCACCCCATGCACTATAAGGATGTGAACACCCTTCAGGAGCTGGATGATAGCGGTTTAAAGATCGTCTACAAATACACATCTTTTAAGGACGACTTGTTCTTCAGTGATACCTCAACTCTGTTTGCTGCTCTGAATAAAAAGTTGGTGCACTTGAAAAACCTGAACACCGATGTCATGCGAAATGTGGGTGAAAACGGTGGTATCGCAGGTGTTACGAGATACTCTTCGCTGATGTTGGAGTCGATAAACTGGATTTTGGCTGATAAAGTTCATGTGGTAAAGGAATGCCCCAAGTATTATACGATTGCTTATGCCGTGCACAAGGATTCGCCGTTTGCCGACAGAATTAATACCCTTTTGCTGCGATTTTTGAATGCGGGCTTGATAAACAAATGGATTAAGGACATGCATGCGAAGGCGAACGTATTCGTCATGAAAATCCAGGCGCTCGAGGAGAGCAATGCCTTTAAGGTTCTTACTGTGGTGGACTTGCAATTGGCGTTCTATGTGGTGATATTGGGCAATGCCATAGGTGCGGTAGTTTTTGCTGCTGAATATTTCGTTAAGCGAAAGAAACGTTTACAAAGGGCGGCTGCAGAGTTTGACATGAGATCGAATTAGATATTCTGTCGGCAAAGAATGTAAAGGTTTTAATTAATTTACTGTAAAGTAAGACTCTTGATCGACACAAATAAAGATTTATTTTTAATTTCATTTAACAGTCAATTTATTTGAATTGCGTGCGGGGCTCAAAAGAAGGGTGGGTAATTGCGCATCTGTCGTCGCCAACCATTTTGACGGCTAGTCATTTAGCTCGTGATATGGATATCTCAGATGGAGGAATGTCTACTTGGGCTTTATGTGTGAATGTTTTTGTTCACTCCAAATATGAAATCTATTTTCTCAACTTTACGAACTCCACAATTTGTTTACTGTCGAATTACATTGATAGTTATTTTGTTATTTCTCAATCCAGTGAGTAATTATTGTGCCAGATAAAGAAATTTCCTCTTAAGAAAATGCAGGGGTTCCATTAACCGCTATAATAAAAGCAATAATTGACATTTTATCATTTGCTCTGGGGCTCCAGCAAACATTTTTCTTTTATGCTTTTTTTCCATCTACTGCAAAATAAAGAGGAAGAAAAATTGAGCTGTCAATAAAATTCAATGAAAAGTAAACAAATTTGGAAAATCAAACAAAAGAGAGAGCAAGATATTACGCCTCCACTGAGAATGGGGACGTTCAAGTCACTTATTATTATGGACTGCTAGTGAAATGTCACTTCCATACAATGGCCGCATTCAAGAATCTAGTCATCTTAAGTCGACTAGATTGGTCTGGATGAGATGTAACCTGAACGCAAAAACTAGATTGGTCGGGAACGTCACGTTTTCTACGTCAGCCACATATGAGAACTGTCAACTTAGTACTCAGTCACGAATTTCTCGACTAGATTCGTCGGCTACCCCTCCATAAACGTCAACTGAAACATCTGCTCTCACGACCGATTTCCCCCAATCAGAGTCGAGTTTCATCTAGTGAGAGAGCTGTCAGACTTACTAAACTAGATACTTGAACGTCCCCAATCTCTGCCCAGAAAATGATGCCAACATAACTAGCGCTCGTGGTTCTATGCGAAAAATAAGTGAAACAAAATGACAACCATCTTGGATTTCTCCATAGAATGCTAGAGCCACCTATTGGGCGTGAGTGGATTTGCCAAGTGAAACGGTTGAAATTCAAATTGTTGCGGCATTGTTTACAATAGATGTCATCTCGAAATTGTGCTAGTTTAAATAATTAATAATATCTAGAATTAATATTCAACGAAATTTTAATAAAAAATCGTTTTTCATTGTCCCATAAATTGCACAATTTTCGTATATTTATTGCGAATTAGTTTTTTATGTTGTTTTTCACTATTAATTTTAGAAATATGGTGTAATAACAATTTAGCGTATATTTCAATCACATTTCTGATCAATAAATACTTATGATTGTCAAGAATATCACATTCAAGTACATGAGAATTTAATTCATCATATAAATTGCTTACATCTATATTTCTTAAAGTACTTATAATTATCAAGCTATAAATCTTATTGCACCCTAATTTATTTTATAATTCATACAAAGACACAGCCTTTTATTATCAGCTGATTCCGTGTCAATATACTGGTTATTAAGACAACGTATTGCCTCAAGCCAATCCTTGTTAAATCCATTTTTTTACGGAATCTAAATAAAACAAAATGAGTTTTCTGCCTCCTGCATTCTGATTGAAATTCTTACCTATGGAAATAGATTTGTCCCTTTTCAGAGAAACTTGAATCATATTGCAAATTACAACCAGTTATGCAACACTTCATTTTTTAATTTTAAATCTTTATTCTAATTGAATCGCAATAACACAGTCTTATGCAAAAGTATCTGCAACGAAATGGAAACGTCAGATGTGAGTTTCCAATTTATTCCGCTCCGAACCACGAGCGCTAGCGCTTATGTTGGAACCAACGCGAAGTTGTCTACTAGCAGTCCATATATATAATAAGTCAATGGTTCAAGTATCTAGTTTAGTAAGTATGACAGCTCTCTCACTAGATGTATCTCGGTTTTGACTGGGGAAATCGGTCATATGAGCAGCTGTTTCAGTTGACGTTTATGGAGGGGTAGCCGACGAATATAGTCAAGAAATTCGACGTTCCCGACCAATCTAATTTTTGCGTTCAGGTTACATCTTATCCAGACCAATCTAGTCGACTTAAGATAACTAGATTCTTGTATTTGGTCAATGAAACGCGACTAACTTCATATTTATTGATGCTAGAGCGCAAATTGTTAATTGTCAATTTGTTTTATCCAATAGTCACTGATACGCAGTCAATGTGAACCTTGATATGGAAAAAAACTCTTTTTTGACAGATTCTCTGAATATATCGGGACAAGTCGACTAAAGCCCGTATGACACTACATTTTTTTTGCATTTTTTCTGCTTTTAAAATGAAACTAGAGCAGTACGAAAAATTAGAACGACAATTCCCGATAGGAGTGAGTGCGTACACACCAACTTTAAATGTAGATATGTCAAAAAAATGTATTCAAATCACATTTTTCAGCTGGCAGCTTTTTTTGACGTTTCAAGATTATTTGAAAATAAATTCGATTGAAAATTTGCGGTTGCTTTGCAAAACAATTGCTACCCCTTTCGTAATACACTTTTAGTCCCTTTTACGCACCGCTGACTTTTCAACATTATAAAATTGAGGAAAAAATTTAGTGTCATACGGGCTTAACTAACACTCAAAAATTGCCCCGCTCAAGGCGACTTGACTCTGGTCGGCGGGTGTTTTATTCGTCTTGTCTGCCGGAGGGATGAGACTCATTTTTGTGATAACAAATTGCGTGAGAAACTCAATGGGCCTTAATGTTGGAATTATGTTTTAAAACTTATCCCTTAATATTTCGTATGTAACAATAGTCCGACATTGTGAGCTCGTAAAATGTCAGGAAACTGAAAATGATTGAACATTGCCAACAAGTTACTTTTTAGAAGAAAGCGGTTCATGTTTCTTCAGATTAGTCACAATAAAAATGGTGTACCCAAACTGCGCTTCAAAAGAATCCCTTGAAATCCATGACTTTAGGCATGCATCGCCTGTGTAACCTAAGAATTAGATGATTGAATAAGGTTCGGCTGGTCTTCGTCCCAATCGTTTAATTAATTAGCTCTTAAAAAAAGTCTCCTGTCGTTTTAGCTTGTTCTTGAGCGTTCATCGGTAGCAATTTGATTTTTAAAGCGGTTCTAAGGTTGCGAATGCAACACTCGCAACTTATTTTTAAAGGAATTGTAGCGCCAATTTCAAAGGTGTCTAAACATTTGTTCAACGACACAGAGGTTGTTATTATTTAGAGTCGAAATCGAAACTGCTTACCTAGCTATTTATAAATGGGTTACCCTGTTCAGTATCTCGTATACTTTCTTCACCACCACCTTGACTTTGTGGCACATTTCCAATAATTGTGATTAAGGCCACATTATCCACAGTAAGTCACCTCCTTCCTTTATCTCTTCAAATGACGTAGGCACTTAGTGCGGACTATTGTGCAATATTACAGTCATTCATATCCACAAATATTTCGATCCTGTGTCATGAATAAATTGAAAGAAAAACTCAGCGCCACCTCAACTTCGCACAGGACAATTAAAACATTTCCACTTGACTGCTTGACTTCGTAATGGAGATTTATGGGCTGCTTGCGATAAATATGTTTGCTCCTGCCCAATATGTCCCCAGACTTGATAGCACATTTGATATTCAATCGCTGCGGCCGTATATAAATACCGCATGACAGAATAGATTTGGTAAAGTAGTTTGTGGTTTTATGCAAAGAACAGGCATGTCCTGTCTCAAGAGGAATTTGTTTCTTCTGTTGCTGTTGTGTGTCCTTGTGCTCGTATGTGAAGCAACCACAAGTGAAAAACTACCACCGGAACTGAGCGCAAGGCTTTGCAATTTGTTGAAACCGCTGCGTGAGATTACTTTACATATTCAGACTCCTCGGGATACAACCAACAGTTTTGTGCAGTTTTTCCTCAATCAAAGCATATGCCCTGTGAAAGTGTTCTCAAATGAGACCGTCGATGGGAACAGTGGCAACAATGTCATCTCGACAGGAACCAGTGAATTGCAAAATGCACTTGAAACTTATTCGTCCCGCGAAACAACTCAGTTTTATTTAATCCAAAGTACATTCGAGCCCAGTGCCGTCGTTGAAGTGGCACGGTCTGTGTGGAGTCGATGGGGGATATTCAAAAACTACTACCTCACGGCTGGCAGTATTTATTTCTATAACCCATTCACTGTGGTAGGGCCCGAGCGGTATGGAGCTTTGCAAGCGGCCAAGAGCAACAGGGATTTTTATGACATTTTTCACAATCTGAACGGATATCCGCTGAGAACTTACATTTTCCGATCGGTTTATTCGAAATTGAGCTACGACGAAAAGAGTGGCGAGTTGAAAATCGCTGAAGGTCCAGATGCAGCGGTTGCATATTCAATTGCAAACGCCATGAATTGCCGACTTGTTCTGCAGGAGCCAGACGAAGAGTTCTTTGGGTGAGTTGCTGAAGGAATATTTTTTGCCTTTCTCTAAATAAATCCCCAACGCTTTGCTGCAGTCAAAATTTGACACGGCAGTGTCGTATTAAGCCCGATATTTGCCTGAGAAAATCGTACCGAGGCCCTACTCTGTATCTCGTTCCGAAAGTAAAATTTTTCGAAAACGAACCTTTCTACTCTGTATTGTGGAATGAAATGTTCTCATGTCGCATTAAGAATTCCGAAATTATTACAGAGTACCTACTAAAAAGCGGAAGGGGCTATTTCGAGTGGGACGAAATAGAGAGTAGGGCCCCTGATTGAGAGGGTAATTCTAAAGTGACACGTGTTCCAATCCACGAACAAACAGAATATCCTTGCATTTTTATTGCAAGTGAAGTTAATGACTATTCTATTCTCTTTGCAGACACCGCTTAGAGAACGGATCCTTTGACGGCGCTGTTGGCAGGTCCATCCGCTATGAGACTGACCTCACCCTGACCGGCTTCTTCGTTAAGGACTACCTCACCCGAGACGTGGAATTCTCTGTAACTGTGTACATGGATAAGCTGTGCTGCTATGTGCGGAAAGCCAAGCGGATTCCTCAATCGATTCTTCCTCTATTTTCCGTCAACATAGACATGTGGCTGGGATTCTTTGGGGCCGCATTTTTGTGGGCCGCCATTTGGTCGGTCCTCAGAAAATGCAATCTCTGGACACAGGAAAGGGGGTCTCAGGCAATACCCAACACGATGACGCAGCGTTGGCAATACATTCGAATCTTAATCGACACCTGGGTCATATGGGTGCGTGTAAATATCGTCCGGTATCCGCCATTTGCTTCGGAGAAAATATTCGTCATCTCGCTCTGTCTGGTGAGTGTTATTTTCGGTGCTATTTTTGAGTCCAGTCTGGCGACAGTTTACATAAATCCATTGTACTACAAGGACATCAACACAATGGAAGAGCTGGACGAAACTCAATTTAAAATTCTCATCAAGCACGCCGCTATGAAGGACGACCTATTTTATGGAAGTAGTTCGGAAATGTTCAAACGTCTCGACAAAAAGTTACTCTTTGTTGCGGAAACGGAGGACCGTGTCATCGAGATGTTGTCGCGTAGAGGTGGCTTTGCCTCTGTGACCAGAGCCTCATCACTTATCATAGACGACATTGGTTACATTTTGTCGAGGAAAATTCATATGGTTCCAGAATGTCCCAAGAAGTACCACATTGCCTACCCTATGCCCAAGGAGTCACCGTTCAGAGAAAGAGTTAATGATCTGCTTCTGCGCTTCCTTAGCGCTGGACTCATCGACTACTGGATCGAGATAATGTATCACAAGTCCATAATTGGTATCCTCAAGTCGCCTGATATTCTCAAGCACATGGGTGGGTACACTTGGAAGGAGCTTACGATTGAGGATCTGCAGCTGCCCTTTTATGTTGTGGTCTTGGGGAGCATTTTGGCGTCCATAGCTTTGATTGCTGAGATTTGTATTGCAAAATGGTTGGGGTGGGGAATTCAACTTAACAGAGCACAATAAAGGACGAAATATTGTTTTATTTGTAAACACCCTGTGACTGCATAAGAGTCGATACAAAAGGATCGTATTTGGTGAATTTATGCTTTCGAAACTGTATGCCGAGTGGCAGTCGAGGCACATACCCAGTGTATCCCGGCTGGTGTAGCGTATAAGGTGTTCTAAGCGAGTCCTCTCTCAGGCAATTCTCAAGATCAGATTTCTCTTCATCGGTTAGACCTTTAGCTGCCTGCTGGGGATCACAAATGGAGCAACTGAAAGACGGAACAAAAAGCAAGATTACCAGTGTGAAAGTGTTGTGTGATTGATTCAACTCACAGACCCCTATTTGAATTTTTCTTCCAATATAACTTTGTTGTGTCGACAAACTGGACAGGATTCGACTTCTCCCAGTCGGCTATGTAGTCTACCAGACCAATCTCCATGGGCAACACCATTCCGCCACCCGTTGGACGAGTGCTTTCAATGGACTTGTCGACTAAATCTTTTTTCTCAAATGACACCTTCAGTGGTTCGCTTTGGGGTTTCATTGGGGATTTATTGACGGCAAAGCTAGAAGCCTTTTTCCAGTCCGATGAATATATACTTGAGATCAAACCATTGTTTCCATTTTCGCCGTACATTACTTCTTTAGGTGCTTTATTCAAGCTTATTTGAGGTACCATGTATATTGGCGATCGCTCACGCCTGGCTTGAAGCTTCTGTTCAAACATGATGTTTTCTAATTTGACATTGGGAATCGGGTCGTGAGGATTCTCTTGAATTATTCGTTTCTTTCGGTGCAACAGATTGAAGGGAACATTCACATCAGGCTTAAAGGGTTGCATTATTTCCACATCCATTTGGATAGGCCGGTTCTTCGGTTTCTCTGTCGATATTTTAACGGGCTGGGGAATGATTTTTCGTCTGGGCTCCAGTTTCCACTGATGGAAGTCCGATTGGTACATGCTTTGTGAGATTAGAGATTCAATTCCACTCATTTTCTCTGATTTAAATTTAGAGCGATAGATAGTGAAAGTAACAGCAAATAAAATGGGTAAACTGACTGAAAACTTTGAACTTTGAAGTACAAGCTTTACGAGAGGTGCTTATACGTACGGAACTCTTTCGTGTAATAATCTGCGCTCAGGTTTTAGTGGTTTTAATGCTCAAAAAGCCAAAAAATTGTACCCCAGAAGCTTTCTCAGGACAACTTTTCCCTCAAAGTTCAGACGTTGTCGGGAGGTGATTCATCAAAAGCAAGTGGAGGTGATGAAATGATGAAGCTGTCAAGTGGCACACAAAAATGCAAATGCAAAAGAAGATCAATCTGGCTTAAATCAAAAATCTGAGATTTTAAGTCAAACTGTGCCCAATCGAAAGTCAAATCATTTTTTTAGTGTTAGCGTTTCTTTTGTTCTTATTTTCACTTCCGCAAAAGCAGGTTTTGCACTTTAAGCTTGGTAGGCGTTGTTCAGCTAAACTAATGTCGTTTGTCGTTTTCGAATTGGCAAACAGAATAATTTGTTTAAGAAAAAAAATAATTCCGGTGCAATTTAGACGAGTTTAAATTTTTTCTCAGACTTACACATACTTTCACTGACGGTTACGAATTGTTTATCGTTGGAAGGTTGTTGGTATAAATAGGATTTTAACTGGAAGATACAATTTTAGTACGCAGGAAATGAAAACATAATGCACGCGTATGCCATAATGACCACAATTTTTCAAAGCATCTGTCAATAGTCAGGTGACTGATAGGTTCTCCAATTCTTATGTCGTTTTCCATTGGGACTACCTACCAAAAATCTTTTTCAGATCTCAGATTTAACGCGGCTCATGGAACATGCAACGAAATTGGTCTGCTTTTGTAAATGGATTAGTGCGTTATTTGACAGCAATATCAGCTGTTCAAATTGCATTGGCCACATTCAAGAATCTAGTCATCTTAAGTCGACTAGATTGGTCTGGATGAGATGTAACCTGAACGAAAAAACTAGATTGGTCGGGAACGTCACGTTTTCTACGTCAGCCACATATGAGAACTGTCAACTTAGTACTCAGTCACGAATTTCTTGACTAGATTCGTCGGCTACCCCTCCATAAACGTCAACTGAAACATCTGCTCTCACGACCGATTTCCCCCAATCAGAGCCGAGTTTCATCTAGTGAGAGAGCTGTCAGACTTACTAAACTAGATACTTGAACGTCCCCATTGGTTTTTGGAAAAATAAACTATGGATATCGACTTGAAAAATGTTTCCCCTTTTGAAGGGGAAGGGGACTCATGCTTCATGTCCATTCGAAACTTTTTTTGAACGTGAATTTTCTGCGCTTTATCTGTGCGCAATCTGTCCTTCTCCTTTCTACATACTCAAAATCTATTTCTATCGCCGGACACAAATTTTATTGGAAGACTATGGCAGTGTTCTTATATCGTGGGATTTATCCCTTTTTGTGGGAATTACGATGTCTCAAAAGCCTTCGGTGGGATAAAGGGAAAGGCAAAATCATGGGAATTTGAGAAATCTTACAAAAAAACCATTCAAACTATGTGTTGTAAAGCAAAGTTGAAAATAAAAATTACGCAGCTTACAATGGATCAAACGTATTTTATTCAGACAAAGAAAAAAGGGAAAAAAAAGGAAAGACCATATGTCATCAGGTCTGGCACGAGCAAAACAAAAAAGTGGTGCCAAGTTACAAAGTAAAAGAAACATTCGCTTTTCAACACTATGTATACGTTTTTTAAAGAAATTCTATCAAAACACCTACATTTCACCATGATTATCAACACATTGAATGTCTATAAAAAACAGCTCATGCCAATCGCCTTTTATCAAAACTTTCCACTACCAAAAAATAATCATAGCAGTGTTACAAACTGCGGTTTTTATACTAAAGGTTAATTTTACATGATTTTCTTTCCGTGTAATACAAATTTTACTTAAACTGGATGAGTGCGAACACTGATGGCCAGAGATGCCAGATTGGGCGCTATATCGTATTTTGACCTATCTTTTTTCTTAAAAAACGATACAAATTTCTTCCATGAGCGCCCAACGCAATTTTGGGCTACATATCGTTGTATATTCTGCTTTGTTATTTTTAATTGTTTTATTCTTTCACAAAACTAAAAAAAAAAAACATTTTCCAACGAACCCGCATTTTTCGTTATACGTCGGAGCTTCAGAGATCTTCCGATTGAAATGCTTCCACAGGACAAGAGAAACACATCCTACATTGAACTTTTGGAGGATCAATGGAATAAATTGTTAGTATTTGACTGGAAAGTTGTGTTTCCTCTCGAGATACCACAAAATCCAGAACATTTTTGGACTTAAGTAATTTTTAAAGATTTAAGTTTGTTTGCCATCCAATTACTGACACTTCCAGTAAGCAATGCTGTAGTAGAACGAGCGTTTTCTTTTATGAATTCCATAAAGACCAAAACCCGAAACAGATTGTCGACGGAGTCTCTTGAAGCTTTACGCATCGATTCAACAGTAAAAAATGTATGTTGCAAAGACATCAGAAATGATAAGCAAATTTACGTCAGACATTTATGCAGGGGTTAGTGATGATGATGAGGATGAATATTAACCGAAAATAGCTATCATATCTTTGTGATTTTTTTATTTAAGTTTTTTCTACATATCATAATATAATATGTAGGTATACCTACAAAATGTTCAAGAACTTTAATTTATAAGCAAGTCATTGTGATATTTTGTTTTGTTTTCTTTAAATAAAAATAAATGTTTCATAATTAAATACAAGAATCGACTTTTATTTTCAACGATATTTGGGCTACTTTCAGGGCAACGATATTGGGCTACATGTTTTCAAGGTTTGGGCGCCTACAGCCAACAAAATTTTGGCAGCCCTGCTGATGGCCATGCACTTTACATTTATGACGTTTATTGTTGTCATCTTTCATAATCTGTTTTCGTTTTTGGCTTTGTTGTGTATAAAAAGAATCCAGAAGAACTCGCATTTATAATTATTATAACAAAAATTAGAAACTGCCAAATATCAAATAAAGGTATGCACAATGTCGAGCCAAAACACAAGCGTAATCTTCAGCTGCGCTCAGCAATCAAACACAATATCCAACAAAGTAAAGGTTTTGCTTGGCAACTTATTTGACGTTGTTGTTATCGCCGGCGTGGACAATACAAAAATTGAAGCTCATCGGAGTGTGCTGTCTGCATCGAACGATTTCTTCGAGGCAATGTTCCGAAGCAACCTACGAGAAGCTAAAACTAATGAGGTCGAATTTAAAGACATCGATGGCAGCACCATAAAATCTATAATCAACTTTATATATACGGCTTCAATTGATATAAACACCGAAACAGTTCAGAGTTTATTAGAGACCGCAGAATTCCTTCAACTGAAAACAGTAGTAACCGCCTGTTGTGAGTTCATCGGAAAACAACTAGACATTAGCAATTGCTTGGCTATTGTCCTGTTTGCAGATTATTATGGTCACACTGACCTTCTTTCAACATCGTATTCTTTTGCGTGCAAGCATTTTGACGAAGTCTGGATAAATGAGGAGTTTTGCCAGCTGAATGAGGAGCAACTCAACAGGTTGCTTTCAAGCGACCATCTTGTTACCTGCTCGGAGGAGAAGGTCTTTCAGAGTATATTGGCTTGGATTAAATATGATGAGGAAAATCGCAACGAATTGCTTTCTAAAGTCATGTCTAATCTTCGTTTTCCATCGCTCGACCCTAAGTTCATTATCGAGAATCGGCATTCACTATGCCAATCCATCGAGTGGTACCAGCTGATGTCCAGTTGGCTGCAGTGGCATTTTTCACCCGAAAGTCGTTCAAACTTTCCACCAGAGCAGACCAAACCCAGGAAGCCTTTGTGTGTTCCTCAAAGTGCTTTAAATGTTTATTGCGATTTAGATGATGACTCTATCGAAGAGTTTGATACCGAGTTTTTGCCTGAATACGACGAAGAATCTGTTGATGACGGCGCCATTGACCCTGATGAGCCTTCCGATGATTCCAGCTTTGACTTGGAAAACAATGAAGACGATCAATTAATCGATGAAAACGACGAATCCAACGATTTTAATGATTACATCGATAACTGTTATGAGCCTCTTGACCAGGACGATCTTAATGATTACATCGATAACTGTTATGAGCCTCTTGACCAGAACGATGAGTGTCCTGATAATTATATCGATAACTGCGATTATGAGCTTCTTGACCAGAACGATGACTGTCTTGATAATTACATCGATAACTGTGATTATGAGCTTTTTGACCAGAACGAAGATAATAACTACGACGACTACATCGATGAGGATTTTTATTAGAATTGTAGTTGCCAAATGATGTATGTCGGTGATAGTACCTACATACCACCACTTTTCCAAATAAAAACTGTTCTTACTTTTGTTTTAATTTTGTTTTTTAAGCCAAGGGAGTCCCATAAGATATGAAAATCCAAAACGACTGGCACATTATCTCACACATCCAAATACGGAGTCAAATTCTAGTTCCCGAAGGGAAAAAAGCCCTTAATAAACATTTTTTTATTGTCTTTTATTGTGACTAATCTTAGACTTTATTTGCTCACTCCATTATCAGTGGCTTTGTTCTGATGCCACTCCCATTTGGAGATATCGTTTCCGCCTGCCTTTTCAATCGTCGAATAGATATCCAAGCTTTCGCCAGGCGGAACACCGTACCCATTCGCCAGACCATGAGGATTCGATGGTGTTTTGCAATCCATACTGCTCTCTTTGCGTAGCACACGATCAACTTCGACTGATGAGAAAAACGCCACCGACATTGGAAGATCCTCTAGGCCGATTCGATGCACGCAAAACGATCGGGTGAGCAAATTTGTAGTGTGCATTGCCAACGCCGCTTTGTAGGCCAGGTCCTCGTGCACTAAATATCTGAGCTCGTCGTGAAAACTGAGACAGAAACGGACATTTCTGCCCATCAGCCATCGCATTGCCACCAACATCAAGTGCAGAAAGTCAACTGCCCCGCTTTGGACAACCCAATTGACACGCGTCGGCAAAAACCGGTCTTCCGTGCCTTCCTTAGGTTCTAGAGCACGGCTTAGGCGGCAGTTTAGGAACGGTGTGACCGGTTGTTCCTGCGATGATATGTCTTCCAACCGATTGAACATGGCACTCTCTGTTCCACCCTGCCAGCGGGATTTCGAGAAAAGCTCGGATACAGATTTGTTTGTTGAGCGTGCCAGCCCGATGGCTTCGTAGGCGGTGTAGCTGTAAAGTGAAAATTTATGAATGGACTCACTTTAAGGGGTGCAAACTTACCCTCTGCCGATACTATTTTCGCGAAACTCCTCTAGCATTCGATATGTCTTCCTCCCCTTGGTGAGCGTAAACATCTTCTTCGCTTTCGACTTCGCTTCAGCATCGGAGAACGTTGGATTGAATTGCTTTAGCAGGCGTTCGGCAAAGTTCTGCCCTGCACCATAGATTCTCGCATAATTGATGACCTTCGCATGGTCACGGGAAATGCCTACCGCTTTAGCAGTCACCGAATGCATATCGGTTCCATTTGACTTGGATCCACTTAGTGTCATCCAGCCCATAGGTGTAGCTCCATGCATTCCGGTCGCGTGGGCGTCGCCCAGCACTGATGCTATCCACAGCTCTTGAGAGTCCACGTCTGCTCCGACGATTCTGTATCCACTCGGCGCTTGAATCATCGATCGTAGCTCGGAGCCAACGCGCTCCCGTTGCGCATTACTCGCAGTCATCCAGGTGGGCTCCATGGCACGACGCGTCAACGTTCCGCAAACCACAACTTGGGGGATAATCGCTCCGAACTCCCTCTCTTCGGACTGGAGTGCAGAGGGGAGCGATTCTCTTGGTAGCCAGCAGACCAGCTGGCCCATGATACGATCACGATTGTTGCGCCAGTATGACAACATGCGTGCGATGTCAATCACCCGCTCAGCGGATTTGTCGCCGTCGCCAGTTAGCACGTTGTCAGAGAATTTGTTGAGGAAATCCTTGGCGAGAGGATTGCCAACGCGGAACGAACGACCGTTCTTATGCGGC
Source organism: Cheilosia variabilis (assembly GCA_951230905.1). NCBI lineage: Eukaryota > Metazoa > Arthropoda > Insecta > Diptera > Syrphidae > Cheilosia > Cheilosia variabilis. Next base: position 58,396,282 of record OX579677.1, on the reverse strand, counting down.
AGCTTTAGGAACCAGCAGCAGTCCTCCAAAGTGAGGTTGCACCACACGCCTGTGCCAGTGTATTTTCCAGTAGTCTTATCCTTCCGTAATTTTGAGTAGAAGTCCTTTTTGCTAAGGTTTGTCTCGACATCCCGCCAGAGATTGGCGAACGCTTCAGCACTCTCGTCAGCACTCGCTTCAGTGTCGACGAATGTCATTACGGGACACTTCTCAACCAAGCGCTGAATTGGGATTTGCACAGAGTCGGCACCCTCTGGCGGTGAGTCTCGAAAAGGAATCAAAAAGCCCCAGCCTTGTTCTCGGATGTAATGGAGGGGATACCCCTCCCAGCATAATGAAAGCAACTTTGGAGCAATCTGCATTCCAGTACCGATTTGAGTACCCCCTGGTGACCAGTCCTCCGTCAGATCGTCGAGATTTGGTTTGGAACAAATTTTTCGATACCATGCCGGGTAGCCGGGCAGCAGGGGGCGTCGCGCAGGCAGAAGGCTCTTCGTGTCATACAAATATTGGAACTTCTTTTGCAGCGGATCCGAATCCTCCTCACTGTCAGCAGAAAGACAGTTCTTCTTACGTACAGGCGCCTTCTTCATTTTGATTTGTTGGGTGCTCCAATCCTGGTCCCACATCCAGAGATCACTCTTGTACTTTGCGTCATTCATCAATTGGCAGGCGGCGTCGGCTCTTTTGGAAAGGTGGTATTTTGATTCAATGTCCAGGTCTTCGTAGGTCAGGTTGCACTCGTCAATGAAGCGAGTCCAATTTGAATTCACCGGCAAGTAGGCAGATCCAATCTCCAACATCCCCGCCAGTGTGACTGGATGTGGAAATCTTTCGCAGAACATAGGATACAGCTGTTTGAGAACGTTTTTGGTTGCCAACACATCTGACGAACAGTATGACATCAAGTTCTGAAAGTCCTCCTTCACATCCGTTAACGTGCCAGTAACAAACGTCTCCCTGGCCTCCTTAGACAGTTCGGAGCCACAATACAACCGATAGACTTCGGCTAGACTGTTCAATGAACTTTGCGTTGACCATTCTAAATCTTCCTGCGACAACTCCTTTTTCGACTTCAACATAGCTCTCTGATAGCTCGTGACTCCACTTACGCATACATGGAGCGACATTGTGTCAACAAATCGTGTACCAGTGTCCTGGATCAAGTATTGTTCACGAATCCTTGCCCTATCGTAGGAAGCATTATGTCCAACGATGAGTTTGACACCCCCCATTGGTATCATATCATCTAGAGTATAGCTCCTGTCCTCTCTTCGAGAAGTGCCAGCATTCAAAAGCTGTGGACTTACCCAAGAGTACCAAAACTTGGAACCCACTGCCGTGGCAATAACTGGAGCCGATCCAACCGACACACAGACTTCTACGTCAAAAACTAAGCCCTCTTCCTCAGGATACTCTACCGATACTGGTTTACCCGATTTATAGCAAGTCCATCCAGGCTTCAAAATCCATTTAGTCGGACGCTCGACGGTTTCTCCGAGAAGCGACTCAACTAAGATGCGATAGGGTTCCGACTGTTCTTTGCCAATTTCCATAAAATGTTCTGCTATGTTTTTACCCTTGAGTGGAGGCAACTTCAGTTCGACATCCTTCATTTTTGTGTTTGCTTCGATGTTGATCCCGTGTCTGCCGAGTTCATTGATGCAATTTTGCACTAGCGCGTCTTCGGGACTACTTCTGCAACTTTTGCCAAAAACTTGTTGATATAGATTTTTGGATAGCATTTGAACTTTCATTGGATTTTCCCGGTATTCCCGCAACCGTGTCTCATTTACCGGCTTTTCATTTTGTATTTCTTCCTGCGATGGCGCCGGCAATGGAAGTTGCTCTTTGGTTAAAGCCGGTAGTACTTTTTTGGATTTACGATAGATCTTCACTGTACTGTGTGGGTATATTTCGTGATAGTTTCTTATTAAATGTTTCATTTTCGGGTAAGTTTATGATAAAGTATCAAAATAAATAAGAAATATTTTTAAATGGACGTGTGTCTACTTGTTGGTTTGTTTATAAATATTTTGACATAACGCAGCTTAAGGTTGATGCATATGGTATTGCAAATCTAGTATTTGTTTTTTTTTTTAGATGTCGTGAGGGTGATGATTTTATTGTACTATTTTGTACCATTCAGCCACAAACTAAACCTCCAATAATTAAGCAAAAACAATCAAAAGTGATCTCGACGATGCTTTTGCTTTGTGTTGCAACCAAAAAACGATACTCCTCGAAACGGTAGAACAATTTGTTTCGATAATTAATAGTATTAGTATTTCTTCTTCGAATTTCTGTTTTTAACAAAATCGAAACTATATTAACCGGAGCTGAAAGCCCCATAGCACTTTTTTCAATTAACAACGTTCCACTTTTTTCTTAGGGATCTGTGAACATTTCTCTCTACTACAATTTTAGTTTCAAGTTCCACCTTAAAACTGTCACTGTCAGATGTGTAGGGGAAAAAAATCACACCTAATTCTGTCAAATCTTTCATAATCAAAAAAGAAATGGCTCAAAGCAGATTGGAAAAAATCGGCACTATTTTCTCAAGGTATTTATTTAATTAAAAAGTTGATGGCACTTGCAGAAATACCGTTACCCTACTTCCAGAACCACCGGCCTACTTCGCTCAGGTGCGATGAAGCCGGAGGACAAACCAATTTGGTACGATGTCTACGCTGCGTTTCCTCCAAAGCTCGAACCACGATTCGATCGCCAAGCCCCAAAGATACCAATAAGAAATATATTTTATGCTGAAGATACAGTCCGAGCGTAAATATTAAAAATGAATAAATATCTTTCAGTTTCATTCTCACAACTTGTTCAATTATTGTAGGAAATATCACAAAATGGTTAAATTCCAGGAGACCGTCAACTTATCGGACGCAAGACGTGAAACAAATGTTCAGCAGTTCATTGCATTCTATAACAATCTTAAATCACAAGGGGCCCTGGATGAAGAAAAGATTCTAGAGACAGCAAAGGACTTGTTAGATGAGAAATTAGCCAACAGGAGTACACATTCGGTGGCGGAATCCGAACAAGAAAAAGATCAAACTCAGCGGCCGGCTTTAACGGATAGTTTTTCGGATGCAAAACACCTGAATGACACAACGGTGAAACCGGTCAATATTCAGGATTTGTTTAAGGAATAAAAAGAGTTAATAAAACGTGTGTTCACTGTTCATTTGAGTTAGCAATTATTTGTGTGCTTCAATCGTCTTTCGATAGGGCTTATCAGCTGAAATGGGTGATACAGGCACATAGCAGGGCTTAAGTTATAAAAACCCAAATTTCTCAAAGAGGGAAATTGACTAGTGCCGAGCCGTTGCATGCAAGTGGTAATAGGTCTATCCTATGGTCCGTAAGGCGTTTGTTTTAGATAACACCAATGATAGACAACGACTTCCTTAATTCACAGATTCATTTGATCTGTAAGTTTATAACCAATTCGACGGATACAGACAGACTGAGACTGGACTGAGCAACTGGAGGCAGTCGCCAAGAAAACGTTTACTCCATTGCAATTGCAATACAGAAATTGTAATACTCGAGGTACTAAAAAATACCGTGCCGCTACTTCTCTCAATTGATTCGTTGAGCTGTGTGTGCTCAACATAAGATAGTTGGATCAGTATCGAAATTGCTGCTCCAGCATTATGGGGATTGCCCCTGATAATCTAGAAATGGTGGCGAGAATAAATATTGGAAATAAAAAAAAATGCAAGTTGCCATAACTATGCATAGGTACCTTTCTACAGCATAAATTGGTTTTATTGAACAGTGTAAATTACAGTTTAAAAGCCACTGTATCCGATTTGACATTTTATCGCCGGTTGTCCGTCAACGAAAAGTCTGGTCGAATTTCTCAAATTCCTTACCAAATCTATAAAATAAAATTTCCTCCAGCTAACATGTATAAAAGGATTTACTTGACATCGCGTCGGTTTTACTGTATTAAAAAAGCTCTAGATACCAGCAGTGCCACTGCCACAATTGACTGGAAAGAATTAAAATACGAAACCAAAGTGCCTGCTGAGCCAGTTGTGCCCTTCGTTCCCGAGCAGCGAGACATTCAAATTGATAGCCAAACCATACAACTTCTGGAGCGTTTATCTCTCGTTGATCTTGACAGTAAGGAAGCCCTAAAAACTCTTAAAGACAGCATTCAATTTGCCGATCGAATCGTTCACATTGACACAAGCGCAGTAGAACCACTGTACACAGTTTTGGAGGATCAAGACCTTCAGCTGCGCGAAGACAGCATTACGGATGGTAATATCAGAGAAGATATTTTAAGCAACGCCAAGGTGACAGATGAGGATTACTTTGTTGCACCACCCGGCAACATTCCTCTTGAACAGGAAGAGAAGAATTTTCACTAATGGAGGGTTTGGCCAAGTCTGTTGAGTTTCTGAGTAAGGCTTGTTTCCTAAAAGCTGTAGTAGACAAGAATACGATTAATAACATCAAGTTCCTGCCCCTGGGTATGACATTTTTGGATAACATACGCAATGAGTGGCATAAGAAGAAGGAGGAGTTGAATTCATATCCAGCTATCGGTATAGGGGTACAAAAGTCTGACAACTTGAACAAATTTTCATTTATCAAAGGGAAGACACTTCGTGAGAGTTTTCTGCATGTAAAGAGTAATTTCCAGTCTGAGCTCCCTTTAATTATAAAGTCAGAAGACCATAATCGTTGCGGTGGTGAAAGTATACATGAAAACGCAGTGCAAATTAGCTTACCACATGAAACCCTCCTAGCCACTAATTATTTGTTTACTCCATCTGTGGCACTGGAAAAGTTCTATCACATCCAGCGGGAGAGAAAGATCTGTTGGATGAAGTACTCATCGAATCCAAGTCGGTACTATTTGTCTGATTTGGTGACCGAGGAGAAGGGAGTTCACAAATTGCAATCGTTGAAGATCAAGTCGAAATTTGGCATCGGGGACATGGAGGTGGAGCAAATTCATTTTGTTCCAATTGCTGCCATGGCACTGGAGAATGAAGAGGACTTCCTGATGACGGATGCCAGACTGGGAAGGAGTGTGCTGCCGATTTGTATAAGATCTGAATTCAAGTTGGAAAATGCTGCATATGGTAAGTTTGTTGCATTTGATGTCTCCGAGAGCTGGCCATGAAAATACCACCATCCAACTCTAGTTTCTATTTGAAAAGTCCACCTGGGTCTGTTGTGTCTCCATAAACACTGAGCGTACCTTTTTTCCTTTCCTTTTAGCCTTACTGTTGGACTCCATTGAAAACACCAGAGAATGCGTACTTGCGCTGAATCGAAAACTGGCACCGTATCAATGCGCACTGTTTAGCTATTTTCAAGGCAAGTCATTTTACACTTCATCGATTACGAATGAATATTATGTAGTTCTTTCCCTCAGATAAAAACTCAATCACTGGGCTCTCTGACCTCTCCACGCACATGAGCAACGTAGTTCGCAAGGTGGGTATATCAGTTTTGAACCTTCAAAAATGCCACAGCAACGACTGGAATGCCCTCAACTTCGAACTCACGCAAATGGATAGAATCGGTGTACCCTATTGCATCATTTTAGAACAAGATACACTCAAAACGGGTCTCATGAAACTCCGCAGCCGTGATACAACTCTCTCAGAGACCATTCATATAACAGATGTAACCAACTACTTGCAGAAAATATTCAGTTCTAGTTAACCGATAGTTGATATTTTTATTTGGGGCAATAAATTAGGAATACAGTAACATCTTCTGGATCTACATAAAATCGCAGAGATACTGTCGCACATTGAAGCCTACCAACTTCCCTATGTACAAAATAAACTCCAATCCTACGGTGCACTGAAGTTTTGCTGAACCTTCTACGACGCTGTTCTCTCCGGATACGTAGCTGAGAAGCTTCAAGTGCACTAACGTGGAGATCTGCGCGAGGAGATTGCATGTAAGACCGACTTTCTCTTCGAGAATAGCGTAGAAAATGGCTAATAAACGATCGATGCTAAACGATTTCGGACCCAACGATGTGGACATCTTATCCGAGACCTGAAGATATGGATTCAAATTGAATGGGATTGTCCAAGTAAAATGTGTTAGAGCTTACCTTCGCCTTGGCGTTTACAGTCTGCATTCGTTTCCTTTGCTTGCCATGATGTTTGACAAACAACCTCTTGTCCTCTTTCGCCGAATTGTGGCTGGCAAGAAAGGCAGCGATTAGTAGGTACTTTCCATAGAATGGTAGCTCCAGTGACTGTGCTAGTTTTTTCACACTCTGGTTTGTTTCGAATGTCTCTTCTGTCCGCAACTGAAAATGTTTCTGTTTCGTTCAAGAGTCACTGAGGGCGAACAGCCACCTTACCTCAAGATTCTGATCAATCCTCATGTAGACCTGCGCCAAGGCAAGTTTTAGCGGGTTTGCAATATGCCTCCAAAGTCGTGAAACATCATTCTTGTCAATTGTACCGTTTAGAACGGGTTCCACGTATACATCAAAACAATCTGTAGATACAATTCTCAACTCGGGTAAGTCGCGGCATGCCTTGTAGAACACACTCAAGAAGAGGTTTAAGAAGTTTCCATAGAATTCGGGCGTTAGGTCAGCAATGACCTTTTCCGCCTGTTCAACGTCGACTATCAACTCTACTGGAGGATTCTTCTGCAAACGCTGAAGCAATCTCGTTCGTACGGCTCCGAAGCCATCCGTTAATATCTTCTGCACTTCTTGTTTGTTGTACTGTGGACAGTAAATCGATATTAACTCAGTGAGGCCGGTTTTCGTGTAGTACTTCTCAAAGGGCAGCTGTGAAACAAGCACACAGCATATATTCAGCCCGGTCAGTTCAGGAAGACGCATAAACGCGGGCAGAATGTTTCCATCCATGTCTCGGACCCGTTCCGCATTATCGAGGCATATTATATACGAAGTACCTGTAGAATAGGCTTGTCGCAGGTCACCAATGAAGTCCTTTAAGGTGTCACATTTCATGTAGGGAGCAAAATTGTCCTCTTTGCATAGTTGGTACGAATGGAACTCGTTTAAAATGTTCTCATATAGGATCTTACTGGTATAGCATTCAATACAATCGAGGATAACAGTCTTTGAGCTGGTTTTTTTGAAGAACTCGGTGAGAATGGATGTTTTGCCGGTACCAGAGTGACCGTAGAGATAGATAGCCGGCGGAAATGTTTCCTCGGGATCATCTAGCAAGTCGAAAAGTGATTGTATAACTTGTTCCCGACAAGGAAACTTATTTTGAAGAGAACGCTTTCGGGAACTCATTTGAATTTATTGAATAAATCAACAACAAACTTGAAACAGGCACCTTTATTAGGCGGGATTTCTTCCCAGTTGCATGTTTTGAGTACACTTATCCTATTCACCACTTTGTTTATCAGAATGACATTTGGCTATGGGGAATTTCTAAGTACGGTTCAGGTGAATATTATCACAAATAGCTCTGTCTGGGTTTCAAATTTGAACGAGTTTCATAACAAGTTTTTTGAACATCAATTAGATTGCTCTTTATTTATACCTATATAATTGTCTTCCACAACATTTAATAGAACTTGGTTCGAGACGCCAATTAATAAATTCCTTCACTTAACAAAACTAAATATAAAAATCACATCAAGACAAATTTACGTTTGACAGCAACAGTGGTAACTAATGTCGTTTTCGATTTGGCTTTTCAGATTTTGATCTGAGATTTCAGATTTCTGCTGCCAAATCGAACATAAAATCCGATTTTTTTTGGTTCTTGTGTGTATTGAGTTGGCGGAAAAAATTTGGAAAAATTTTTCTCAGAAAAATTGATCTTTTTGCCAAATCGAAAACGACATAAATAAGTTCTTCCGAATGTTCTGCAAAATATTTATTATTGTTTCTTGTAATCAGTTTCGGTGGGATCTATTTCAAAAATGCATTATTTACAGTTCTTACATTAGCCGTGTTTTTTTGAGCTTCGATCTCAGCAAAGCAAAGTAAAGTAGGATTTTCATCATGCAATTACAACAACTACGCTCTACTTGACACTTCGAAACTCAGTTGTAGTTGTTGTAATTGCGTGCTGGAAATCCTACTTTATTTTGCTTTGCTGAGATCGAAGCTCCAAAAAACACGCCTATTATTAAAAACTTACGAAAACGCTGAGTGGCAAATGATTCGAATATCGTCAATAAAATACATAGTTTCAAATATAGGTAAAAGTGTTTAATTAGAAAAAGTCGAAGACATTTTTCCAGTTCGTACTATTTCTCTACTATTTGACACGAAGTCGATACACTTGCCCTAGTATTAAAAAAAAAACACATCGACTCAATTAAGTAAGCTAGTAGACGTCAGATAGCATACAAAAATTTGACGTAACTGCTTAGTAACGAGTTGTTATCTTCTGCGCATTGTTTATTCATACAGAGGTTGATGTTTTGCTTTATTGTGCTTTTTTTTAAATGTATATTTAGACCCTAATGCATTAGATTTCACCGCCGCACTCGGAAATCTAATCGAACTACTCCAATCTAGCAAAACATCGATGATGTGGAATGTCAAAAAATCTCCGGTCGGTCAGCTGTCACCTCATAGTTCAGTGGCATTCTGCATTGACGACTTTTTGCAAATTTCACTGACGCAACACGGGACCTTCCGCATTCGCATTGCAATTTAAAAGAATTACAAAAAAACATATTCAGTACAATATTTACGTAATTGTTGACCAACGATGTTGCTCTGAATCAACACAGTGCTCATAGATTTACGGAAAAATGTTCGAATTCAAAAGAGACATTGACATATTCCCAATAAACAATCGAATTTTTTATATGCGTAATTAGTTTGGGGTTATAACGTCGTGACGTCATATCGTATGATCAAATAACGTTCTCTGATTGGTGGGTTTAATTTTCTTCTACCCTCTATTAACTGACAAAAAAAAAAATAGGAAAAAAAAACGATTCTATTCATTTTTCTTGCTTTCCCCGCAGTGAGTACCAGTGAAACTGAACTAGGTTGAAGAAAACAAGTGAAATACATAATGGACCCATCGTTGGATATGGGGGAATTAATCTCGAGCGGTATAGTGGATTCATTGGACCTGTTCAAGGAGGAGGATGCTATCTCCCTTATCAAGGAGATGATTCCAGCAGGTATGTTTGCAAAAGTACCCATCTACGAACGTATAAATCTAAGGAATGTCTTCTGTTTCTGCAGATATGCTGAATAGCTTCCTTAATGACATGGACATGGTCGATTTGAATGACGATGTTATATTGCCTGGGTCGCCAGAGTTTGAGGATTTCAAGACCGAAATCCCAAAGCAAGAAATCAAACAAGAAGTGCAGGTACCAGGCTCTCCGGTAGCTGGTGGAATGTATAAACCATTAGTAACGGATCCGCTAATGGCTTCAAACTACAATACCTTAACATGCCCAACGAATGCATTGAACATCATTCCGACGATGAGTTCCCACGTCCATAAGACTGGAAATTCGAGTCCATCACCTCCTGTGAAACTTGAAAACAAAAGCTCTCCGCCACGGCACTCTGCCCATCACCCATCATCAACAACGACAGTGAACATACCACAGATCAGCCAAATAAATTCACCCCTTCCAACCGCTATCGGACAGGGACAACAGCAGATTGTTTACACAACAAATCAGCCGACTACGCAGACATTCGTCTTTCAGAATGCCGGTGGCCAGATTTCGGACAACAAGACGGCCACGCTTGTTAAACAACACCCAGCGGTGGCACCCAAACCTGCACAGCATCAACAGCACCATCACCAGTCCCATCATCCGAAACATTCGGCAGTTCAGAATATCAGCAGTAAGCCACCGATTCAACCGTTGGTGCAACAGGTTCCACAAGTGCTTACGCTGCAAAGTGTGCCCGGCAATGACAAACAGCAAGTGCTACTGCACTCCAATCCTGCCGTGATGTATACGACTGCTGGTCCAGCGACTACATCGCAGGTAACAATTAAATCTGTACAATAAGTGAGCATGTACACATTTTTCATATTTTGTAGAATATCCATGCCTTGGTAAATGGAACCATATTGACGACAGCACGCATTCCAGTGGTCCTCGAGACGGAGAACAAAGTTCCCATCCATCGTGTCCAACCAAAGGTAGGTTGATCGGCAGAGACACCAACAGAATATGTGACTCATTGGCTTGAGTTTGTTTACCATTTCATCATCTGTAATAGAATTGTAATAGGAATAGAGACAGAACATAATCTACGCATCACAACTGTATATGAGTTCAAACCACGTATGCACTTGATACGTCGCAATACAGTTTGCACATTTCTCGATTACAGATTGATATTCCTTTGGTGATAACAATGCCACCACATCTCGTACTATTTAGTTCCTTATTTTGATACAACTGAGTCAGAATTGTAAACTCAAATTGGTCCTTAGGCCGAAAAGGATTACCAGAGGAAAACTCTGATAATCCATCACTACAAAATTTGTAGGGCAACATGTCCATAGTGACACATTTCAAAAAGAATCACAACGCAAAAGCGTTTGATAAGGTAATCTGGCAAATCATTGCACCTAACTGAGGCAGCCACGCTCTAAAATTGATCTCATATTTGACCCGTGTTTACGTGCTCAGTGACATTCAGTGTCGCTATCTCCGATTAATTGTTTTGCGAACTGGCCACTAACTTGGCAATCATAATGTTGGCACATGTAATGTATGTGAAGTGTTTCCCGCGATTCGACTTCAAATGCTCTATTTCTAACCAACAGGTTCTGTATAAATCAGTGAGACACGAAGGGGTTTAATTTATGATCTCGGAAACTCCGCCCTATCTTGTGATGGAAAGATTCTGTGGAAGCTAAAGTGATTTGATCGAAATGCCCAACGTGACACAGTGTCCACGTCAATACAGAACGTGATGTAATGTCTGCCATGTGGTATAACTTTGAATAATTATTCATTGATTCGCATACATGACGTCTCCGGTTTTTTGCTTTGTTTTCTTTGCGTGTAAAAAAAAATTGCGAAGGGTTGAGATATGGGGGAATGAGACATGGAAATTGTCTGATTATATTGCACGATGATTTGACGCCTGTTATTTGGGTACCTTTTCCCGTCCCTTCTACGTTTGTTTTCCGCGCGGTAAACGAATCATCCACTTAAAATTGTTTTTATTTTTAGGTCAAAGAGGTGAAGCGCTCAGCGCACAATGCGATCGAACGGCGTTACCGGACCTCGATCAATGACAAAATCACGGAACTAAAGAATATGGTTGTCGGCGAAAGTGCTAAACTGAATAAATCAGCCGTTCTGCGAAAGGCCGTTGACAAGATTCGCGATCTGCAACACCACAACTACGAGCTGAAGGTTGAAGTGCAGCGATTGCAGCGCGAGCTGATGTCACGCGATGGTACCAAGGTCAAAGATCTCCTCAGCAACAACCTGGGCAAGAAGAAGCGTAAGATATCGATTGATGATGAGATCCTGTACGGCAAGCAAGTTCTTCACTTGGACGATGGTGTTCCAATGACACCGCCCAGGAGTGATGAATCAAATCCATCCCTGTCACCTTCGCATTCAGATATATCGTCACCCTCATCGCCGTATGGTAGCAGCAACGGCAGTGTCAAGGACGAGGAAATAGTTCCGTCGGTGCGTGGAATGGGCGCCCATTCGCGCTTGACTCTGTGTATGTTTATGTTTGCGGTTCTGACGATAAATCCCTTCAGGGCATTCCTCAACAACACTCCGTTGGCTGGGGACAACGATGATGACCTAAGCGGTGTGCGCAGGAACATTCTTTCTGTGGATGATAGTTGTAAGTGCGCCATGATACACCACAGCATTTTGTTTTTAATTTTGTTTGGCAGATGTTGGCAGCCTGTTCTCGTGGCAGAGTGTAAGCACGTCGTTGATACTATGGACACTGAATTTCCTGGTCATGTTTTGTTGTATGGTCAAACTGCTTTGCTATGGAGATCCGCTTTTGAATTCACAATCGCAGGCGTCTGAGCGATACTGGAAGCACAAGAAGAGAGCGGACCTGGAGTTTGCTCAGGTTTGTTTGAGAAATGTGTGCCACTGGTTGTTTTATTTCTTTTTTTATGATTTTCACAGGGAAACTCATCAGCCGCTTATTCAGAGTATCTGCTATGCATGCAAGTTTTCGGCATAACGCTACCGCTTTCGAAATTTGAGACCTTCACCATGACCACCTGGCAGTTTGTCCGTTTTTTCTTTCATCGCATTTGGATCGGACGCTGGCTGTCTCGCAAGTCGGGGGGGCTTTTCTGCACCGACTCCATTCGCACGGAGGCGCTGACATCTGCTCGCGAGCTGGCCTTGGTGTCCAATAGATTGAATCAAATCCATTTGGCGACGAACATGAACGACTCACACGGAATTATAATATCTTTGTTCTCGCTGAACATGGCCGAGGCATCGGCGAGCATTCTCAACCCATCAGACTTGATCAGCATTTACATGACAGCGGCGTTGCGTGTGAAACGCTCCTACCCTATGTGGTTGAAGTTCTTTGGGCGGTACTACGTGAGCAAGGCAAAGCAGGAATCAGCCAAGATGTGCGAACAGATAAAGAAGTACCAATGGGCATTCACTCCGTATGGCTACCGGTATTTCATTTCGCATGATTTTGACTCAAATTCCGGGGATTCGTTGTTTGCCACACTTTCCAACAAAGCCGACCCAATGTCTTATATACTGAAGGTAAGAGTCTTACGCTAACCATTCAACTGTTGGTAATGAAATTTGTTCTCGCATTTTTTAAGGAATACCGCGAGCACCTCCTCTACAAGGCGATTCAATGCCTCGTGGGGGCTAGCAAATCCAGCCGCAGTGACCAATCGCGTAAGAAAAACCCCGAGCAACAGCCGAAGGGAGATAATTCCCCGCCCGTTCCGAATCCACCGTCAGGCACCATCGTTAGCAACGTGCTCAAGTACACGACACTGCTCAAGGAGACCATGTCACCGGAGGATGTGGACAAGAAAATCGAGTGGTGGTCAAATGTACTGATTGTCTCGGTGCACTGGTTGCTCGGTGAAGATGAGCAAGCAGAGAAACTCTACGATAGCATAAATTCGTTGCCCGAGTGCCTGCACGTGGATGGCGAAAGCTTGCCCAAAGGACTGCGCACTATATTCCGCGCTCGGACTATCATCTTGTGAGCGCTGGTGTATTCTTTAATTACAGTACACTAATTGTTTGATTTTAGGGCAAACGCAGAGTTGAAAAATTCAGAAAAACAGTCTGTGCTGAAGCTGTGCGACTCGGGCAGCCTGTTTCTACAGGAAAGCTTGGCGTGCAACAAGATTACACCCGCCAAGGGCTTGAAGCTGGTGAGTAAGTGAAGTGATTCAAAGTGAAGTGTTTCGATGCCATTTGTAAAGGTGCATTGTAGTCGCATTGTCTATCGTAATAATTTGGACAGTACTTCTGCAATGCAAACTTTACGGATGGTCGCAATCAACGCACAGCTTGGACTGTGGAACATAGCCAGGTGAGTCTGCATGGAAACGGAGTTGGTTGCGTTCAATTTTGCCCATCATCTCGGACACGGATTGGCATTGTTTTTTCGTAGAGCGGCCATAAAGGTCACCTTGTGGTCTTGTGAACTGCATTTAGCTTAACATTGAAATAAACACCTATAAGTGTGTCTGGTTGTTGTTACAGCTTTTCCAACTCTTGACATGCGACTGGATATTGGAGACGCGCACCCAAGTGTGGGAACACGAGTATGTTAAAGTTGACGACGATGGAAATTATCAAGTTCCCGGAAACATTTTGGAGAAGTTCCAAAAGGACCTCAATTCGCTAAGAAACATTGTCGAAGACATACCGGTAAGGAAATGCCCACCCAAAGTAGGTGCACAATGTTGCTAATTCACCGCTTCTTTCCCCTTAGAACGGTCAATCCCGTATGTATCTCTATGAAGCAGTTTGCCGTCTAATGGCAGGCGCCTCCCCCGGGCCTACACAACAACTGCTTGACCGCAGTCTAAGATATCGACACGCTCGCAGCTCCATCATCTGCGGCGGCAAAGACAAGCATCATCAATTCGAGGGCGGAGAACGTGAGCGCGCCGCTGCAATGTACGTTGCTTGCAAGTACTTGCCGACAGTTCTCCTCTCATCGCCGGGCGAACGCGCTGGCATGCTGGCCGAGGCGGCGAAAACCCTGGAAAAAGTTGGCGACAAACGTAAACTAAAGGATTGCTATCAGCTCATGAAATCCCTCGGAAGTGGAACTGTGTCGAGCACGCAGCAACCAAACAACAGAGCACTTTAAGTTAAATAGAGCGAAAGAGTTACACAGAGTTCAACCACCCAGTGGTTGTTGTGAATAAGATTCACAGCAACGGCAAAACACACAAGAGACTTTTTTTTTTTCATTTACCATAATGCATCTACCAAAACCATTTAACTTAACTTGCTAACATTGCTAACATAGGGCGTTCTATTACTAGTAATCTAGTATCTTGTATTTTTATTTTTGTTTTTTACTCATGGGCTCATTTTAAGGTAAAACTATCGCCAAGACAGATTTTGAATACGAATCTTAGTTTGTAGATACCTCGTACATCGTAAAACTGGCCAACATAGTTGGGGAAAAGTTTTTGAATATTTTTTTTTTTATTTGATCTGTTCTAAAAGAGATATTTAGCATTCGTGAAGTTGACACGGAATTTTTATTTGGTTTATATTTTTGACTACACATTAACACACTACTACATTATTTAAGAAAAGTAAATATATTGAACAGAATCATCAAAGACCACAACATATTATAATAACAGTACCTAAAATAAAGTTAACTTTTGTAAAACAACTGCTTGTAGTTATTTTTTAGTCGCCGCAAGGTAGGTTTCAAACCTTTTTCTTCTCTTTGCATCATCAGATTGACAGCTCCGACATCTATACCATTATCCGCTGGTCAACAAGTAATTTTTCTCAAAAAAAACAACAATTATTGACCAGTTTGTAACTTATAAAAACACCAGTTTTATTCGACTTTTATGTGGAAGTAAATATATAAATGAAAAGAAACATAACCCTGTAAACAATAACGCAAACACTAAATAAACTTAATTGTGCAGTACAGAGCGTACAGTCCCATATAAGCGGTAACGAAGAGCGCCACAAAGAACACAATCGCTCGAGTTGGCTGTGGAACTGGTGCAAATGCGTACACCAACGTATGGATTATTCTGGCAACTCCATGAATCCGAAATAGTGTCATCGCAAGTGTCGCACCAGGATCTGTGCAAACGTACATCAATCCCATGGCAAAGTAGGGCAGTATGTTCTCCATGTCATTGCGATGGGCACTGAAAGTCAAGAAAACCATAATCAGTTAGTTTAGTATGCAATCTAAACAAAATCCGCTCACCTGCGAACGCGTTCAACATGTGGATCACTAGTTTGGTCCGATGGTTCTTTGCGAGAAAAAAATCCATCCTCTGGACTTATAAAGACCTGCGATTTTAAGGAGTGATAGTTATAGTTCAAGAATGTGAATGCAATTGAGAGTACATTAAATTTGTGTTTGCTTATTTTGCAGTTGTACAGCAGATAAATAAGTGCATAGTTTGTATTACCTTTCTGAGTACAGATCGGGGAATGAGGGCCAATATCTGTAACATGGTATCACGGCAAATAATTTTAGTGGATGGTTAAACGGTTATAAATTTTGAGAAACTGGCATTGATAGAAAAATAGGTAAGCCACCACTGAAGGTTAGTTTTGAATAACTTCTACTGTTAAATTTGTTGTTATATTATTATCATTTGGTTGATGGGAATACAGCAATAAAAGCATTTAAAGTACATATCTATTTATATAAAACAAAGTTGCATCCGTAAGATCGATTAGAGTTTTGTTTTGCTTGTCTCCGCCCAAGGAAACTGCATACTTCGAGAAAATTGTAAAACTTTGAATGGAAATTGAAAAATTCGTAATAGTTCGTACATTTTGTACGAGGAATTTCCTTTTTTTCTAATTTTGAGATCGTATTTCTCAAAAGTTCTGCCTGAATTTAATGATTTCGGAGATTTTCTTAACGGAAACCATTTGTGTTTTTTTTTTTCGGTAATTTGTGAAACATTGATTTTTCTATGAAAATATATATTCAATTCTTTCGTGCTTCGTCGTTCAGTTCGGTATCGTGAGAATGTTTAGTCGTCAGCATAGTTTCAGTGATTCCGATGAGTTTATCGAAAACAGCTTCGAGCACGATCTTTATGATCGCTCATACGAAGCATTACAATATCTACTCGTGTTCTGCCATGTAGAGGATGGATATCACTTTCTATGGTATGGTCAATCCATCGACAGGTTAGTAACCGTGTAGTTAAAACGTTTTTTTTTAATTTCAATGCAAAGTGTTCGTATAGTGTGTCATTCAATCAGTAATTAAAATGCATCTGTTATCGATCGCAAAAGTTAGATGCTCGAAATTATTTCAATCATAAAATCAATTTTGGGCGGGACGAAGTTTGTTAATGTTAATATCGTCGCAAGCAACCCGCCTGTAAAGTTTTTCGGTTTCTCTGCATATCAAGAAAACATTTACATTCAACTTTCCAGAAAGGGTTTTTAGTTTTTCCGTTTGTTCTTTCCGTGCTATGAATTTCTAAAAACTGAATGAATCATTTCGGAGTTGGGAGTTTCAGTTAGTCAACTTCTTTTTCCTTATGTCGTTTGCATACTCCACACCCGTTAATTTTGAAATTGCTCCCTAATATAAACACGGTTCAAGTCCGACATCTATCCTGTTGATTTGGATTCGGTGACGAAAGACCGAGAGCAGCCCATTTAAATGGATAAGCGCAGATATTGAAAATCCAATGCTTAAAACGTACCAGTACCTCTTCTCTATCCTTCCTGTTCGTTCTTCCACTCGTGCTGTGCATAAGCATTATATGAGACAAAAACCCTTGAGCACTAGTGCATTAAAGAAAAAAAAATTACAGCCATCTTTAGGTCACGGTCATAGTAGATATAGACATCTAGCAGTCAATGAAACACGGCCATTAAAAACGACACAAATTAGTTACAAGTATGGGCGATCCAACCCAAATGCAGTACGCCAGCCAAAAAGTATGTGTACACCTCTACACATGAACTCGGTTTGAACATTGAAAGTTGGTTGTAAATATTGTGCGTGAATTTCGCGCTGATATTCGAAGAACGAAGTTGACTTTAAGGGAAGAATTAATTTTAAAATTCAAATGTGTTTTTACCCCCCTTGAGCTTTTTTGCAGTAGGTATGCCTCAAACGTATGCTCGATTTGCGCATAAACTTTATTTTATTTCCCATTTGAATAATTGAATAAAAATGCCAAAAAAAAGCAGAATACCTTGACCGTTGATCTTATAGAACCTCTATCTACAAAAGCAAGTTTGGAGTTTGCCTTTTAACTATGCAGCATCCGCATGAGTTAATTGTTTCTTTAAATTTGGATATTTGCTTAACTGACTTTTGTCTATAGCGGTATAGCTCTTAAATTTTTAGAAATTTTAATTTCTAGCGGAATATCGAAGAGTGCCAATTACTTGTTACACTTGTGTTGATTATTATTATTAGTGATGGTCCTATATTTAATTTGTTTTCGAAAGTTACTTTCATTAACGCAATTACACAAATGGTTCCACTTTCACAAGGTAAATACCAGATCCATACTCTTGTTTTTACAGCGAGAATACTTTCGCTTGTAGAAACTGACACCATCACAACCTTGAACTGCCAATCTTCTCACCTGAGATCTGAATCTCTGCAGAGACGTCAGCAAGCTCATAAGAAGCATCTTTATAACAAGAACGCTGCTCCAGAAAATGTAACAAGCAAAAACTGGGTTGCTCATAGTGAGTAACACCTCAAGAGGACGTGTTATTGTATTGTTATTCATTGTGCGCGATTAGTACTACTCGTACGCAGTTGAAGATGAACTGAACGCTGATTCACTCTTAAAAACACTGCGCAAACTGAAATCCGCCAGCAAAATCCAACTTATCCAACTCAACTTCAGCAAGAGCATCAATATAGACTCTGATCAACTAACCTCATGTCTGAGATCAAGCGCTTTAATAGCCTTATGTCAGCTTACAGGTAGTAGTGCTTAGTTAATATTTAAGAGACTGAAATATATGGCCGTCTCGTTCGACCGAATACATGCCGTTGGCTTTGAATATGCATTTTATTGTAAAAAAAAACCTGTGCCAGTGTTGGTATAATTAAAGAGATATCTGGTTTTTAAAGCCATTTAAGTTACTGAATAGTGAAATGTGAACCAAGCTTAGGTACAAAACCAGACCTGGATATCAGGTTAGAGCACATTCACATAAAAACTGACGTGTTATTATTTTTCCTCTTTGCAAAGGCAGAAACGATTTAAGCTTTTGTTTAAAACTAAAAACATTCTATGATATAAGTTTTTATTGACTTTATTTAATGAAAATTATATTTTGTGGTCCTATTACACCTTTTTATAAAAGTTCGCTTCATTATGAAAATGCACTTTAATAGCAGGTCATAAAGAAGTCTAATAACGTTTTCGATTTGGCTTTTCAGATTTTGATCTGAGATTTCAGATTTCTGCTGTCAAATCGAACATGAAATCCGAATTTGAATGGTTCTTGTTTGTTGACCGCAAACAACTTTTTTTTTTACTTGCAACGGAAGTCCATTTCTATTGACTTTCAAACATTTATAATAACGCATTTCGAAATAATTTTATATAAAAAATCGTTTCCGTACTTTAAAAATCAATAGTTCAGTTAAAAAAGCAATTCTTGCAACGATAAACAATTCGTAACTGCCAGTTGTGTGTCATACACATTGGTATTAGTGAAAAGTGTGTAAATATGAGAAAAAAATCGAGATTTCCTAAAAGTGCCTCAGATCAAAAAAAGATTGATTTTTTTGTCAAATCGAACATGAAAAGCAATCTCAATCAAAAAAAAAAATTGATTTTTTCTCAAAAAAATCTTTTTGCCAAATCGAAAACGATATAAGAAATGGAAGATATATTTGGCGATAGCATGTGCTTCTTTCTTAACTTATACTCAATGAAACATCAGCGCCTCCGCCATTTTAGAATATACTGTGAAGTTCGCTACGTTATAATCTCAGTTTCGAGCGGCCTAGATTGGTCAGGTCACATGAAGAGTTTTTCAGGTGACGTTTATGGAGGGATACTCGACGAATTTATGGCGTTTTCGATTGAATGAAAGAATTATTGGCCATTCAATGTTTTCTATGTTTAATTATAAAGGGTGATTTTTTAGCTGGTTTGGTTTTGGCAACACTGGTTTTGACAGCTGACGTGTGTTTAGTACCTTGTGTCACTGTCAAACAGCTTCAGTTTGGTTTGCAATTTAACCATGGATCGTCTTACAAATGAACAACGCTTGCAAATTATTGAATTTTACTATCAAAATTCGTGCTCGGTTCGAAATGTTCATCGCGCGCTGATTCCATTTTATGATCGGCATTCTCGACCTTCTGAGCAGTCTATTCGGAAGATTGTGACCAAATTTCGCACCAAATTTACTTTGTTGGACACTAAACCACCAACACGTTTACGTACTGTGCGTAGTGAAGAAAATATTGCGGCCGTATCAGCTAGTGTGACAGAAGACCGCGAAATGTCGATTCGGCGCCGTTCCCAGCAGTTAGGCCTTTGTTACAGCACTACGTGGAAAATTTTGCGGAAGGATTTGGGCGTAAAGCCTTTTAAGATACAGCTGGTGCAAGAACTAAAGCCAGCCGACCTACCACAACGCCGAATTTTTGGTGAATGGGCTCTTGGAAAGCTGGCCGAAGATCCGCTTTTTTATCGAAAAATTGTGTTCAGCGATGAGGCTCATTTTTGGTTGAATGGGTACGTAAATAAGCAAAATTGCCGCATTTGGAGTGAAGATCAGCCAGAAGCATTGCAACAGCTACCAATGCATCCCGAAAAAGCCACTGTTTGGTGCGGTTTATGGGCCGGCGGCATTATTGGGCCATATTTCTTCAAAGATGATGCGAATCGCAGCGTTACTGTCAATGGTGAACGCTACCGAGCGATGATAACAAACTTTTTTTTGCCCGAAATGGAAGTTCTTGACTTGCGATTTCAACAAGACGGTGCCACATGCCACACAGCACGCGAAACAATGGCGCAATTGCGAGGCGAGTTTGGTGAACAGTTAATTTCACGTTTCGGGCCGGTCAATTGGCCGCCTAGATCGTGCGATTTGACACCATTAGATTATTTTTTGTGGGGGTATGCCAAGGCTAATGTGTATAGGGACAAGCCCGCTTCGATTGACGCACTGGAAGCCAACATCCATGCATTCATTCGTGAGATACCGGCCGATATGTGTGAAAAAGTATGCCAAAATTGGACTCAGCGGATGGGCTACCTGAGACGCAGCCGCGGTCAACATTTGCATGAAATTATCTTTAAACATTAAATTGCAAGGTTCAAACTATCGATTCAAATAAATATTTCATTCATTTTTTCGAATTTTTTGTGTTTTTTTTTTTTAAAAAGTTCTAAACCTCTTAAAAAATCACCCTTTACAAGAAAGTGCACTACCATGTCCATTCTTAACACAACAGAAATGCCCGCGATATTTTTAGGGAATTGCCTTGTACTTACCACCACACACTTGCCAAATGTCAGATTCCAATGTTTGTTGTTTTGTTCGAAACAAATTTTATGCTTTATGATTCCAAAATATAAAAAAATAAGCGTGCAAAATGTAATCTTTAATGGAAATATCTGGATTCGGTCCACAAAAAACTTCATTTATACTGTAGTAGAAGTCAAATAAGAAGTAGCAACAAAAAACCAAACCATACATTTATGATGTCATTTTTTGAATTCTTGAATGTGCCCTATGGTTTTGGCGGTTTCTTTATCTTCATGGCGGAAACATAATTATTGTTTTCCAGAGAAATATGAGAACTGACAAGTGGTTTTAAAGATTTTAAATATTCCAATCAATCATCAAAATGTGTGTATAGTATAAAGGAAAGTCCCCAAAGAGTCCTTGCCGCTAATCTCGAGAACCAATGAACGGATTTCGATGCGGTTCTCAAAAACCCAAACAGCAATACAAGCGAAGATTATGAATAATTTTGTACTCAATTTATTTATTGTTTTAAAGCAAAGACACAATTTTTTCTCATCATAAACAATTTTGTCATTTACATTGAAATGTGCTACTAGACTGGCAAGTAATGCTATCGCAGCAGTCAAAATAAGATAAATACCTACCAGTTTTATTTAAATTTATAAATACACCCATTATAAGTTCTTAACAATTAGCATCAGAGATACTGCAAAATTTAAATAAATTTAATTGTGCGATACAATGTATACAATCCCATGTAGACGGTAATGGAGAGTCCTACAAGGAAGGCAATCGCTCGACTTGGCTGCGGAACTGGTCCGAATGCATATACCAATGTGTGCACTACCCTAGAAACTGCTTGAATCCGGATAAGCACCATCGCCAATATTGCACCTGGATCCGTGCAAACATATATCAACCCCATGGTAAAGAAGGGCAGTATATTTTCCATGTCATTGAGATGGGCTCTGTAAGTATATTATGTATATAAGAATAAGTCTCTGGTCAACAAAAAAAGAAGTTGCGCTCACCTGCGAACTCGATCAACATGAGGTTCACCTGACTCGACAGTCGATTCCTTACCTGCTCGATCTTCTGGATTTGTGTAGGCCTGGAATTTCATGAAATGAGAATAAAAACATTTATTTATTGTAATTGATTGCTAATGTGGGTGTTTCACATGGTAGTTGGACAGTAATTGCAGAATATGTAGAAGTGTTATACGCACTCGTACATAATATGTAGTTCGATTCAAATTAACGTGCAATTTTCCGCGCTTTCTTGTTCCAATTGTCTTTATGGATATGGCAGTGAGACAGACGGAGATAGGGTGTATGATCAGAGCTCTCTCTCTGTGCGCAGCTTTAAGTCATGTGCATGTCTCAAGAATGAAGGAAAGGAAATATAGATTACGATATTCGTTTTTAATTAATTCACGTTCTCTTTATATGTATGTATACCCAAAAAATACCTATAGTCAAAAGAGAAAACATAAATGCATAACGTGACGATACATTGTGTTCAAAATTCCGCCACAAGTGTTTTGCATTTTTCCTTACCCTATATGTCACAATATAAGATAATTTTTTTGAGGACTTTAACTCAAAATTTTAAAGATGTTGTATGTTAACTCCGACAATTGAAGTGATACCATAGTTCCGATGACTTCCCAAAATTTCACAACTGAAAATATGTCAAAACCTGGTGTGTCAAAAACAAGCAAACGTTTATCCGGCGCTAGAAATATTGCGCCTTACCAATAAACCTTTTTAGTTTCGAATTTAAATAAATAGTTCACCGTGGCTATATTTTCCACACAAATTTCGCAATTGTGAGCTTCCATAAATTTAAACTCGAGGCTAAAATTGGTTATTGGTACGGCTCATTGTATTTATTAGTGCATAGCCATAGACTAATAGATCAGTTTCGGATTGTGCAGAATGTATTGTGAAGTCTAAAGTGTTGGTACCCACCATTAAATATAATTCTGCCAAAGCGATTTTAAAACATATTAGGTACAGGACTTTCCAATTTGGGTGATGATGTGTAAATCTTGTTGGGCTGGTTTGACATGCATCAATGTGCATTGTGCAACTGGAAAATCTAAAACGCCGACAGACAGCAGTTGTAAGTAGTTAAATACAGATACTTACATTTTTTAATTTCGAAAACCATTGTGAAAGAACACCAAATACCGCAAAGTGATTTGACAAGAGCAAAGTGTTTTTGCAAGCCCACAACTTAAAAAGTGACAGAGTCAACGGTTCATCAATGTTCTCCGGAATCTTAAAGAAAATGGAGTTGCGTGATAGAGAAGCTTGAAACTCTGAATTCAGTGTCAACAAAAATTGAGAGAGTATTTGAAAATATATATAAGAGCACTAAATCAGATGAAGGAAAGATTTCTTAAAAATGGGAGATGTATGAAAATATTTTAAAGCGATGTTCGGAGTAGAGCAATGTTGTCTTCCATCATCACTACTATTGGGGACGTTCTAGTTTGGCAAGTCTGACAACTGTCTAACTTGATGTGTCTCAGTTTTGTAGCTGTGTCAGTTGAAGTTTATGGAGGACTAGCCGACGAATTCGTGACTGAGTACGAAGATGACAGTTCGCATATGTGGCAAAAGTGACGTTACCAACCAATCTATAGCTTTTGCGTTCAGGCTACATCTACGCCAAGCCAGTCTAATGGACTTAAACAGCTATCTCTCTTTACAGAAAGGACTTGCATGAATGTTTGGACGAGTATTTAAAAAAAAAAACCTAGGCATAAATAAATATTTGAAAACTTTAATGGAAAATATGACGTTTTCGACGTTTCCCAGTGTATGCACTATAAGATCTGGCATTGTGCCAAATTTCACAATTCTCGGATGACGGGAAGGGCTAAATAATCCAGTCAGTTAGAGTTTTTGTGATTTTTGAAGCTCTGTAGCTTGAAAACCACCAATTCTACAGAGTTCAAAATTGGTGAGGTAACCCTTTTGATTAAACTTAATAAATGCTCTAAATTTTGAGCATTCGTAAATGGAATGGAACCACAAATGAGAGCAGAATTTGTAACCAAATTAAAGTCAAGTTATTATTATTATCAAGTAAAGGATACAAAAAGCGAGAGAAACTGAAAGGAAAGGGTTTGAGGTACTTTACAGATACCGAAGACCAAGACAAAGTAATTTGGCGCGACTTTATTGAATTAATTAAATGTCAAGAGACTACCCCTTATGCAATGTAAAAGAAATCATAAATATACAACATTTGGGAAGAGAAAGAATTCAGATAAAAGTAATTTGAAAAAAGGTACTGTCGGTTAATGTCGGTGTTAATTAATTATCAAACATTTAAAAGTACAACTAAACTTTAAAATCAAATCCCCGACAGCCGGCATTTATAAATGCATATACTAGTGCATTACAAAAAGTCGTTAGTACAAAAGCAATTCTTTTATATTCCAAAGGACTATTTTCTCTTACCACTGCACAACAGTTGTTCGGTGTGAACGTCGCAATAATTAAAAAAAAAATTGTGAAGAAAAATTTTGTATTCCTAAAGCATTTTCTCTAACGATTTTGTCGCACTCTGTTCTGAACATTCATGTAACCGTAACGGGCAACTGTACACACCCAAGCCGGCATATCTTTTCATCAAGAAAATATATGAGGAAAACCTATATCAGTTACCTACAGTTAGCTATTTCAACATTAACCAATGCAGCAATTATGTAAGTATTTAAGTATATGACCCACTGGCACTGGCACAAGAACCAACCTCATGAAACTGACCACAATTTCGAACTTGCAACCACCTCACCTTAAATCTGTATCTCTGCACCCCCGTTAGAATACTCATCATAAGCATCTTTATGACCAGAATACTGCACCAGTAGATGTAACAACCAAACACTGGGTTATTCAAAGTGAGTAACATTTCCAGGGGACGCGTACTAGTAGTGACATTATTCATGGTATATGAATATTTATTTTGTAATTGCAGAACTACTAAAACCGTGCAAGAAACACTCCGCACAACTGTTCTGAATTTTGAAACTCAACCGAACACTATCAAGGCTAATAGGTATCTAATGTCCAAGCAAACATCAAACGATCTGATGAATTTGTATTGATAGTTTCTGTAAGAGCTTTGTTGCGTAGGGATGCCACTTTTGTTCGCTGGCGAAAAATGATTTCAGGAAAGTGGGTAGTTATTTGGGTACGAGAAGAGTGATTTGAAATTCGTCCTCCTGTCAAATTAATGTTTTTTTTTTCATTTTCCTATTCGACGAAAAATACCAATGGACATTTTACGTATAATTGTTACATATCTCTGGTTTAAGCCAATGTAATGTCTAGGCGACGTAAGTGTCCGCCTCCTTATGACGAAATTGGTACCAACAATAAATATGAGATAAAGTTTAAAAATCGCATGCCATGGCCGAAATATCAGCTTTATCGACAAAAACTTTTGCATTTGTTGCATTTATTAAGTTAGATATTTATGTAGTTTGTAGTGCACATAGTAAACGTATAACAACTGTAACTTACTATAAGAAAATTGAAAGCAAATGTATTTAAACTTTAATTGAAAGTTAAGTATTGTTACTCCTATCGGTATACTTTCGGCAGCACTGACCAATTACACTCTAACTCCATCCTTGGGGGTGGGATCCTAATTTACCTATACAATTCATCATTGACTCAGCAACTCAAAGTTGAATAATTTAGTTTGAGAACAAAAACATTTGTGACCTAGACATTTTGTGGCTGTTTGCGAGAAATGTTAGTTGTTTTATATTGGTGTGCTTTTATTACAACAAAATGGGATAAGGGGAATTTCTAAAATGACATGGCGTCAAAATAAGTACCTCACTCCATTGCGAAGTACTACGCACCAGTTCAGCTAAAGAGTAAATTTATTTTTAATTAGGTACTTTGCTTTGAAAATGGGTAGAGTCCTACGCACTTTCTTCCATATGTGCCTATAGTAATCAACTATCGTATTTGAACATGAAATCGGCTGGGCAAGGTCAATCAAGTAGAATCAAGCGATTTTGAATTAGTACAGTAGTCACGCGAACACTTTTGCTTAGCTTTTACAATTTTCCAGAAAAAAAATCCTATGTATACAAAGAATGACCAATGAGCCAGGAGGAATTGTTGCTAAAAACAACTACTAAAATCAATCTCAGTAAGCAACGGTGACACCGGAGTAATCGGAGGCGAGTAGTGCGCACTTAGATTAAATGTATATTTTCCTGTAAGGGCAAATCAGAAAGGCATTTCCAAGTGGAATACATATGCAAAACATACAAAAAATTAAAAAAAATACTGCCAACCGTGGGGGAATGAAATAGATTTCGGGAATACTACATTTTAACATTATTGAATGCGATTAATTTCATTCGTTTTGATGACATATTTGAAACATATAAGGACAAACATGGTATAACGTATTTTCCACTTTTCGATATCATTAACATCGATGACATTTATACAACATATTTCGTTAATAACTGATGAAAGTGTTTTTAATTTCTTACAACCTATCTGCATTGTTAATTTTTCAAAAATATATTCAGCAAATGTACAGATTTCTTAAAAAAATGATTACGCAACGGATTTAAATGCTATGAACGCTCTACTCGCAGTAAAGTAGCAACGAGTGCACCTGGTGCACCTCGCACCTAGAGTGCACTGGTGAGTGACGTTTGTCAATAAGATATTCTGTGTAAAAGGGGAACGCTAAAGATCTACTTTAGTAAGTCTTACAACTTGCAGACTTGATGTGTCTCGGTTTTAATTGGCCTATATCGGTCTCATGAACATCTTTTTCGGGTGACGTTTATGAAGGGGTAGCAGACGAATGTAGTCAAGAAATTCGTGACTGAGCACTAACTTGGCAGTTCGCATATGTGGCTGAAGTAGGAAAAGTGACGTTCCTAACCAATCTGGCTTTCGTGTTCAGTCTACGGCTAGTTCAGACTAATCTAGTCGACTAAAGATCCAGATTTAGATCTTTTAATGTACCCAATGTAGGATGAAATATTCATAGTTAAGTTGGTCTCTAGTTCATGACGCCACCACTTACTTCTGGATTGATAAATAGAACTCACTGTGTAGGTTCGTTCGGAGCTGAGAAACTGTGCGAATGCGACCACGTACTGAGAAAATTGAAAAGAATAAGAGAGAAATCCATTTCCGTTAAATTTTTTCGTAATTTTCTACTCGCCGAATTTCGACTGAAAAATAAAAATCAAAAGTTTGACAAGTAAAACTCGATTTATTTTCGTCTTCAACGATGTCGGAAGAAGAAGGTTCAATTGAATGTTCTCCTAGAACATATCAGCGCAATCAAAATGGAAAGTTTAATAGGTTTTTAGCTTATACAAAATTCAATTCCAACTTATTTTGTAGATGCACCATTTTACGATAATGTCAAAATGACGTTTCTTAAACTTTCTGTAAAAAACCGGTCACATACTTCTCTTAAAATTGAGAGATTTCTCTCTCGATTTTTGATATTTGACATTTTCCATTTTTCTAAGCTGAAAGTACCTACACGAATGCACCTTGTGTAATATCGTTCTTCATTCTGTCTTATATGCCTTGCGCGACTCAATTATTCGAAACATGTTTTCGTGAAGTTTTCTTTTAGTTCTCTCTATTTTCTTCATGGTTTGTAGAATCTTCTTCTTTTCAAATACATAGAATTGGGATCGTTTAAAAACATTTTTCACCCCCTAAGAACTACCCGCATTATTATAGTTTTGGAAACAAGTCTTAATTTTACACATTCCACGCGAGAGTGTT
This sequence comes from Cheilosia variabilis, assembly GCA_951230905.1. Classification (NCBI taxonomy): domain Eukaryota; kingdom Metazoa; phylum Arthropoda; class Insecta; order Diptera; family Syrphidae; genus Cheilosia; species Cheilosia variabilis. Next base: position 58,368,830 of record OX579677.1, on the reverse strand, counting down.
AAATTTTAATCAGCGTTATTTGATGGGGTGCTTAGTGAACATAATTCATGGCCCAAGTCGTATGACACCTAAGATATTGTGATATTCTTAAATGAAATGAACTTCCCGTCCCGCCCTCTTGAAGTTATTGTTGCAGTTTTAAATTACAATAAAATAGCGATAAGTTAACCTTGATTTAAGGCGATTCCGTTCCCTGCGGGGACTACTCTCAAAAAATTCTCCCTCACCAATAGGAAATATGATACACGTATCTACATTCCAAATAACAAACAAACATACATATAACCAAGTAAGCTCGACCTGTCTATTCTTCGCATTTGGTAAGCGAAAGTGGGGATCAGAATCCAAAGCGTCACAAAATAAATATGCAAAGCATTCAAGCAAAAAATACACAAACAGACAACTATATCTACATGGATTTTGTGAATCATTTAAAATTTTTACTTTTTTGGTGAAAGTACTTAAGTTCAAGTCGTTGATTCAAAAAAAAAAAAAACTGAAATATTTTTTCCAATTATTGTACCTACTTATCAAACTTCAAATAAATCTGTCTTGCATAGCACGTCGGAATCACTCGAAAATATTTATTTTGGTCGTCGGTTCAAAGTTCAACCGATAGTTGAACTTATGGACATGATTGTGATTATGTGGTAGAGATTTCGTGTGTTTCCCATCAACATCCAAAGTCCACCCATTATCCCGAATAGTTATGCAATCGTTTTTCAAAAATGATGCAACACAAACAAACCTCTTGAGATATTCAAGATGTTTACATTATTATCATTTATAGCTGTCAGACGATACGATATCTGGCACCGTCTACAATCACGGCGATAGACTATCATATATGTTGTTGATACTCTTGACAGCAACTAAACTTTAACTCTGCGGAGTATGGTTGGCTAACCTCAAATCATCTTAAATAACAATATCGAGTACACCCGTTCTTTTCCATTCTGAACTTTGGACCTGTTTGTGAAATTTGTCACACAGCAGCCGAATCGATACAGTCAGTTTTCCTGGGGTGTAATAAAAATAACTACGCACCGTATTTGTATTCTGTTAGTCGAGTTGATAGGTAGAAGTATTCAATACCTATTTGTATAAATATTGATTGACGCAAACAAGCTCTACGCTTTGGACTTGAAACGTTCTGATATCGTATCGGGTCATAAAATAAATATTGCTTAACCTACCCTAATCTATTTGCACTTTGAAAGCTGCGGCGTTGTTCCATTGAACGCATTGTGTAATCGCGTGTATTATAGGTGCCAATGACTGATGGTAGTTTCGGAATTAGCTGCCAAGTTCTACGTCAATGTAAATGTACTTTGGACTTTCGATTCGAATTCCTCTGTGGCGTCACTCGCCCAAACGTACAGTAGTGATTAATCGAATTTGCGATTCAAAGCGGGTGACTTTACATTTGGACGCTTCAATTCGAACCTTTTGTACTTTTGTTTTTATAACAGAGCGAAGAATGACGATGGCCAATACGACAATTGTTATGGAATTGCACAAGAAATATTCCATAGGCGATATATATTCATATTTCCACTTATATATTTGTCGCTAAAGGGATTTTACTTGAATCTGAGTCATTATTTCAATGTGGGTACACGTTTTCTATTTTTATACCGAACTGACAGTACATTAAGGAAGAACAAAAATTCATCTGAAAAATGTTTTTACCGTGCAGCCGCTACAAGTTATACCTAATTGTTTTTTATAAATAGATGCTCGTTTGTGCGCTCGCAATTCATAAAGGCGCAGGAGTGGACTGACTTACCAACTGCGTACCTACAATAATTACATTTTAAGAAATAAAAAAAAAAAATTGAAATATAAGTGCTAATATATGTATGGAATATAAGTCTAAGTTTTTTTTCGGAGTGCTGATAATTTGAGTTAAGTTAACAGACGAATTTCCAAAAGTTGCTGTGTAGTTTTAAAACAAAGTCCATATGTTCCAGTAGAGCATGCCGGTTTTATTGAATTTTGACAACCGCTGTTCCCATACGATAATGCATTCGAACACATTAGTTAAATTTTGTCAAACTTCGTTGTCTTACGCAAAAGTTGGGTGGAAGAGAGCCACAAAGAACAAAACATAGAATAGAACATCTGCAAATGGCGATAATTCAAAAATTTGATAGATATGTAGGTCTAAACTAGATGTACCTCAAACGCAAAAACTAGATTTGTCGGTAGCGCTGCACTTTTCTTACGTCAGCTACCTACACGAACTGTCAACTTAGTGCTCAGTCCTCAGTCTCGAATTTCTTGATTATATTCATCGGCTATCCCTCCATAGACGTTAACTGAAAAAACTGTTCACGTGATAGATCTAGACCAATCAAAAATGAGCTACAACAAGTCAGCCAGCTGTCAGACTTACTAAATTACATTCTCGAATGTCCCAAAAATTAGCCCAAGAAATTTTTCTGGGCTAGTTTATTATAACTGACAGATGGTTGTCAAATCGCTATGCTAGTATTGTAACTGACTTTTTATTTGATTTCATTTTTATATTGAGCTTTTTTGAGTTTTAAATTCTAATGTTGTAAAATTTACTTCATTTAATATCATTCGTCATATTCCAAAGTCTGTTGAGCTATAATTGCTTTAGACTTAGATAAGCTTTATAGAAATACACGAGTCTTTGCTAACTTTGATCTATCCACAGTTATATCTTATCTTCTGCTGCAATTCGTTTAATAGAAGTAGAGATGTTTCATCGTGTTCGTTTAGGTATACTTAGTCCATTTGTTGACCTTGCTGTAATGTATGCCAAAGACAGAAATTGGAAGCAATAAAAACATTTTTCATATTTAAATATCATTTGTGCTGACAGTAGTTGAACTGTGAGCCTACTTTACTGATCTACATACCGAGTGCACGTGCACGTGTTCTCGAAATAGAGCAGGTAGGAAGGTTGCTGTTGCAAAAATGTACGGCTTCGCAATCACATTGCTATGCTTAATTCATTTTCTTCTCAACAATATCTACATGGCCCATCTTATTGTATACATCAAAAAATAAAATGTGCATCATAGAATTATTAATAAACAAACAGCTTCGGTTGCACCACGTATACTATCTACAAAAGTAATCTAAACACATTTTGTGTAGCCAAACACTCGCAGACCAAAGTTCAGGCGGAAAAGCCCTTAAATTCATGAATCCATTAAATGATAACCCTTATCATGTAACCCGTTAAAGGCCCTAGGCTTCCCTTAAACACGATTTTAATCAAAATAAAAAAAAGACATACACTGAACGCACTCGGTCTATTTGTGACTAAGTTGACACTTTAGACATTGGGTTGTCGTGTAGCTTAGCTACTCGACAGTGTACTCGTTATCGGGCACCCGGCACCCCGAATCTATTTAGAGAATCTGGAATCGCCCAGGGGGTAGCAGAAACAAGGGCCCTGCCGCATACTCAGACAACGCCACTCGTTTCATTTTGCCTCTCGACTTTGGTCGTCAAGTGATTAAATTGTTTGTTGTTGTTTTACTCAATTTAGAATGATCGCAGTGAAACTAAAACAACAATTCTCAACGCATACACTGACGAGACGACTGAGCTGGAGCTCTGCCTGCCTGCACTCAGTGTTGCCAGATTGGGCGCTTTGTCGTATTTTGGGCTATCTTTTTTCTTAAAAAACGATGGAAATTTCTTCAATGAGCGCCCAACACAAATTTGGGCTACATATCGTTTAACAAGTTTTGTGTAAATTTTGTTTGTTTTATTTGTTCACAAAACTACAAAAAATAAATATTTTCGAACAAACCCGCAATTTTAAAACTTGGCAGTACTTTTGCAGTCAAGTGACATCGAACATTCGTTTAATTTACAAATGCCAGTTGCATAAGTAAGTGGGAAAAATACAACAACAAAAAAAGTATGTCCTATGCACTTAAGGAATTGAACAAAATTTCAGCGATTTTTGGGCTTCTTTCTGGGCAACATTTTTTTAAGGTTTGGGCGCCTAAAGCAAACCAAATTCTGGCAGCCCTGCCTGCACTGCCGCACTTGACGAAATCAATGAACATTTTAAGAGAACGGCAATATAAAATCGCGGCATAATATACAGAAACAAATACAAAATACAACTCTTATCTCAGAGAAAAGTTTCGATAAGATTCCTCATTTCCGCCGGTTGTTGAGTTGAATTTTTGTAATAAAACTCTTGTACGATCGCTCAACTGAATCAGATTCTCAGCGGTTTCCGAACGGTTAAGTGCGACAAATTTTGTTCCGTGCTAAATAAAAAATCCAAAAAATTAAACAAATTTACTCAGGTTCGTAATAAAAGTGAAAAAGAGATTACAACAAAAGAAATTGCTGTAAAGTGCGAAAGTTAAAAAAAAAGAAATCAAATTTAAATATCAGAAGAGACAAAAAAAAAACCAGAAACATAAAAATGGCTTCTAGTTCAAATAATTACAATAACTCAAACGATTCGGTGGCTTCAAACGAAAATGGCCAGGAGAAGGATACGCAGCTCTTGCCGCATTTGGAGTCGCTGGAACGTATGATGAAACTGCCTGTCGTTGGAGCAGCATGGCAGCAGAGTCAAGATGTCTATGGAAAAGTTAAAGGTATGTTTCAAGTCGAAAAAAACCTCGTGATTGGAAAATTCGTAATGGAAAATTTATAACTGATCGGGCGAAAATGGTGGAGGTGCGTGTTTCCTCTTTTCGATGGGACGACATTTTTTAACGGTACAGAAAAGTTTCAAGCGGTAAAGTGACCTTTTTTTTCTTTTTTCTTTGTTCAATTTGAACCAATTGATCGAATACTTTTTTCGATATTAAGATCATTGGATGTCATTTATTGATTCAATCAAGTGTAATTGAGTTGTAAATTGGAAAATAGCGACATTCACACGAAATTGTTCAATTGATCCGAAACCTAAATCGTTCACAGGTCACACCCATGCACAAGTGTGAATAGAGAAGGTACAGTTCGTACGGTTTTAAGTAGACCACACATTATACCAACAGAGTTTAAGTGGCATAAAAACTTTTGATGGATTGTGATATGTTACAAAAAAAATTGTTTGTAAGGTATATTTGCTCGATATAACCATCGGCCCAACTATTAACTTTTAACCATTTTCAATTGCATACAAATTTAAACACAGAGCTTTGCACTATTTACATCGCTTTTGATCGTTTTGATCATTGCGGGCATTGCAGGAATTCTTTGTTTCATTGATAGAGAATCTCAGCAGCGTAGGAATTTGTATGTTCGAATTGAGTCTTTTTATGTTGAATTTAAGAGTTGGAAAGCCAAATTCTGACTTCATATGTGTTTTTCGTGCTTCCTTTACGCCCTCTATTTTTTTGAATGCAAATTTCGATTCCCCTCTGTTAGTTGCAGTTAACAATAGGCGTGTTTTTCGAGCTTCTATCTAAAGTAAAGTAGTAACAATTACAACAACTACGTTGACAGATTCACATAAGGTATTTATCCCAAGTGGAAGTGACGTGACAGCAGCAGCTTATGTTGGAACCTCTCTGCTGATGCGTGTGGAAACTACTAGTAAACTGAGACACACGCAGTTGCTATTCGGCCATTGCCGTTTCACTGGTGTTCGATTGACGTTTTAGACGTCGATGTAACGAAATCATATCAAGTCTTATAAGAAGTAGCATGGGTCCTAATCGCACGGGATGATGTCCGAAAAATAAAACATAGGTACTGGAGTTTAAAGACCAAATCCCCATATTGACAAACAATATTAATTTGACATTTCGTTACGCAACAACCTTTATTGGGAAACGGACGATTTAAATATAGACTGATTCAATATCGTCGTATGATCAAAACGAAATGTCAAACATAAGTACATAACCCCAAAACTCGAACTACATGTTGGTGCTTTCATTTGATAGTCAAAAGATGTCAAAACGTTTAATTTAATAAGGCTAGGTCCGCACTTTCGATCTGAATTGCAGCCACACATAACCTGCTTTTCCATGCTAAATAGTGTACATTTTTCATTCATTATCACATTGTCCGCGTTCCATTGTTCGCTAGATAATGGAAAATAAAGCAGAACTGGGACAAGTACTACTTGTACTAAATGACATGTATGCAGCTACAACTTTTTTATTTGTTACAATAGCAGCCGTGATTTTTTGAGCTTCGATCTCAGCAAAGCAAAGTAAAGTAGAATTTTCAGCACGAAATTACAACAACTACCTACTGTGAGTACCTACTCGAAGTGTCAAATAGAGCGTACTTGTTGTAATTGCGTGCTGAATATCCTACTTTACTTTGCTTTGCAGAGCAGATTTAACAACATGCACTGATGACTCGTGACTGATGGTTTTGCTTCCTCCACGCAACAAGTCGTTAATCAAGTATTATCGCTTTGTTTACTCAGCCCACTGGGAAAACAAAATACACACTACGATCTAGACTTCTAGAGTAAACATAAATTGACTAGCAAAAAATAAAAATAAAAAATCTGCAAGCATTGCAAAATAACCAAATAAAACACCTGTTTTTTAGATATAAAAAATAAAAACCAAACACCTCGAATTTTTATTTAAATAACAAAAAGCCTGTCCAAAAGAAAAAGAACATCAGAACGAGTGACGTCAGGCACGTGGTATCCATTTTAAATATAAAATGTATTTATGGTATTTTGTTTTATAGCCAGACCCCCAAACGGTCAACAACATTAATTTTAAGAATCGCCTGAAATTTGAAACTTTGGCCCTTTGACGTTTCGCTCGTTGTTGCTTTTTTCAGTTATTTGCATAAATAGCGACTTTTTCGTTCTCTCTCTCTCTCTCATCTGATAAATCACTTCACTGACTGCGCAGTTGGTTATAACTTGTTGTTTTGCGAACGCCGCATGAACTTTGGTCTAGAAAATGTATTTCATATGCCATAAATTGAATAATGGGAAACGGAGGCGTATGTGCCAGTCGTATACTGTTGTCATAATAAAATATAACAGCGAATGATGCAATGTGCATGAAATTGCACTTGATTTGAGTCAATGTGCTGCATTTTAGGTGAAGGGAATATTCCAGAAACTAGTTTAGATAAGACACTCATAACAATGGACTTTTTATTTATAAATTGAAATTCTAAAGTCGATCCGTGTTTCTATCTAATCTGTGAGAATTGAGTGGTTTTGCTGATTATTTTGTTTGATAATAAGTACTTTTGTAGAGGACGTACTGAAGATGAATTGAAATTTTAGTTATTGAGATTGCAACTGTTTTTCCTAATAATGTAATATCCCCCATTCACATTTTTGGTATCAATTTCCTCGATTTAAAAAATTGCATTTTCTTTATAATTTGTAGGAAACAATCGTCTTTTTAACTGGGCCTTGAGCACTGCCGAGGACTGTGTCAGCCGCGCTGTCACCACTGCCGCACCAATTGTCTTGAAATTCGATCGTCCCATTCAGTATGTCGATCAAACTTTGGTTAAGGGAATCGATAAGTTGGAAGTCAAGGCACCAATTATTAAGGATACACCACAGGAGATCTACAATCAGGCCAAGACTAAAGTCATTGATGCTGTACAGCCACACATCGAAAAGGTCGTCAAATTAAGGTCAGTTGGACAGCAGAGAGCATCTTCGTTAAAGGAATTGGCATGGCAAAAGGCTAACGAGGTCTTGGCTACGCAATACGGATCGTTGGCAGTGAATGGTGTTGACAGCACGACGGCGCTAGCTGAGCGACTACTAGAGTACTATTTCCCCAACAAGGAGAACGAAGTTGAAGAGGAAAATGGTGAGTTCTTGTTCATTTATAGTTAAGTCTTAAATTTGAGCAATATTTGGACTGTTTTAGTGAAGATTTTTTTTAAATAAATCAAAATAAAGTAGAACCTTTAATATACAGTTACAAAAACCACACTCTAGATGTCTCAAGTAAAAGTGACTTAGGAGTATAGTTCATGTTGACACCTGAGTTCATGACTTTGTCAGTAAAATGCTTTCAGCGCCATTTACTTTTAGCGACAAATTATGCTAGTTTATCACACTGAATTACAAATTCAAATTACTTAATTACAAATTAGACTTAACTTAACTGACAGTAAATAACAAAAAATAACTTGCTGTCAAACTCAAATGAAAATACGTCATTTCATTTAAGTCGCACAACAGTGAAGATTAATCGATCAGCAAAGTACAAACGAACCTATTTTCAATGGAGTAGAACGAACCACATCGAAAGCGAACCAGAACAATTTTAAAATTTTTTACTCTGCGGTAAAGATACAACTTTTAAGCAAACATGTCTATGTCTTACGAAAAGCAAAGAATCGAGCATTTTTGCCGGTAACTCATTATGCAATATTCATGTTTCAACCATGAAATTAAGTGGAAGTCTCGAGTTTACTAATTAACTCTTAATGACGATATTTACAAAACACTACAATCCGATGGAGTGCTTTATTGCACTCTTATCGTGCGGATTGGAACTGCTATATATTTTTATTTGTTCATATACGTGATAAGAGAATCGGTATTAATAATGTATACCACCCACTTCTTGTAGTCTTTCTTTTGTTTCGTATCACTGCAGAATGAATGATTTACGATTGCGATAGGTTTGCGACGCACTCATGTTTGCGTACACGATGAATAAATTCGCTGAATAAATAAATTTGCTTGCCTCATTCAACGTCACATGAGTTGAGATCGTTAGACTGCGACCCACACTGTTGAAAAATGGCACAGCTTGTCGACATAGAAATGTGTGAATTTATATTGTGACGTAAATATTACTAATATGTTTTGAAGTAGAGCGTGATAAATGCAAAGCACTAGTGGCGGAATCGTTGACACGCGACAACGCTATATCCAGGCATCAAGTCTCCTAATACGTACCCATGGGCAGAATTTAACACTGAAACTGATAAGTTACTTGTTTATTTTGTCCGTAAAACTGCCAGAGTTTGGAGACTTTTGCTGACTTCAACTGCATACCTACTCATTCTTTCATCCGAAATCAAAAAACCCAAACTTACGTCATGCAGTAATCAAACAAATTCCAATTAGACGAATCGTTTTTCCCCAACTGCTTTGATTTGCATTTTATTCACACCCCCAGTTTAAACGTCATAGCTCTATAATTTCTTGTCTTGCAAACGCTTTTCGTCCATACTCTATCCAAAAAGTTGAGATACCTAAATAAAGCGAACGCATGACAAAATTAAATTAAATACAAAACAGAAAAAGAAAAAAAAACATGGCGCCGACAACTTTCCATTATACTTATCTTCTCTTTTTTATTCTATTTTCGGAACAGATAAGAAACAAGTTGCCATTATGAACGCTCGCAATCTGAAAGCTAATGACAGTAAGTGTTGTTGTGAACAGAAATTGTTCAATTGTGAAAATTGAATGATTTTTTTTGATTGTAAAACGGCTTTAATTGATTAAGGTGAATCTTTAAACTTAAATAATCGAACTCGCATGCAATGGGATCAAATTATTTCGATTACTTTGAAATTTATATACTAACTGACATTTGGGCTCATGCAAGAACTAATTCATTGAAACTCATTTCTGTCACCTTCGCCATATCAGTCAATATACATGTTCTTTCAATTTGCAGACTTTCGACATCTTGTCAACGTTGTAGAAACCAATTCTGGTTTGAAACCTTTTTCCATAAGCACAATGTGTTTCAAAAATATTTATGCGCGCAGTTAACGTTTTATAAACGAACATACCTAGCTAACGAACGCGGTGTGTTTGTTTATAGTTTTTTTAACAACCGGTTTACATATATTTCTGGAAATCACAATTCTCAAAGCTATTCATTTCAAATAATGAACGTATACAAACATCCCTTATCGTTTTTAGTGAAAATTCTTCTTGGGGCTTCCGCATTCTTCTTTTCCTTTTCCATCACAATTCTCACCGAACTACTCGATCTCATATTCAGTAATCCACAAATAATGCACGAAATTGAAAGCGAACTTAGACAAATGGTAGGTAGATAACCCTTAATGCTTACGACGTTACAACTTGTTATGCCAAACTGTCTAATAAAAATGAATTCAGTTGGAAAAGTGTACGATTCGGTGACATTTGTCACAACGTTTGACATAACAAATTGAAACGTATGCCAACGGTCTAACGCTTGTAAAATAAAAGCATTGAACTTAAAACGGAACACCTTCAATCCAGAAAAAAAAACATTTAAAAAATATTATTTCTGTGAAAAGATTTTTTAAAAACATCCCTTCTCTTTCTTCCCTTGCAGTACCAGTACCAGCAAACGAGGACCCAGTACTACACACCGTCCAGACCGTCGGCCGCCTCTCCAACAAGATTTCCCGTCGCGTCTATAGAACAGTCTCCACGCAGATCAAGCACTTGAAAAAGGAAAACGTCAACGACTACCTGGCGTCTTTGATTGCCGCCCTAAGGCTGACACAATACATCAATTTTATCAACTCATCAATGGGAGCACACATTGAGAGTAGTCAGTCTGTGAGCGAAAGGGAGAACAATAGAGCGACGACAGTGGAAAACTAAATACATAACCCTACAAAATCGAAAATTCATTTAGTTTTAAATCAAGTCAAAAATTCCACTGAATGATATTGCATTTTTTCATCCCTCTATCAAGTATCATTATCATACTTTTTTTTATATGTAATCTTTAAGTTTTCTTGTACATATTCTTGCACACGTAATTACTATTATATGCAACTCTTTCTTCTTTTTAATGTATCGTATTTAAAGAAAAACAATTTATTGCAATTTGTGTGTATTGTTAAGAAGAGCTAAAGATAAAATTGTAATAGAGTTATAGAGTTATTTTTAGCAGTGCTAAAAAAGCTTTTTAAAATTATGTGTCTTTTGGTTAGTTAAACAAATTGTGTCGCCAAAAGAATACCCTACTCGCATCAATGAAAATGTATTGTCCCACATGCGCGGAGCTACAACTATAGGTAGTTATTTCGGAAAAAAAACGCTGTTCCTTAACATTCATAAACAAAACGTAATATTCGATATTCATAACATTAATGTGTACTAATATTAGTAAGGCGAAAAAACATTATTTAAATAAAGAATTTAATGAAAAAAGATAAATACTGTCGACTTTTAGTGTTCTATATGAGGTATACTTTTGATTTTCCTCTAGTCAGTAGGTAAATCGCCTATTTCTACAATCGTCCAATCGACTTCTACTAGTAGCAATTGAGCAACAAGTATTGGGCCACCAAATATTGATTAGAAGTGACTTGCTTTACATCATTGTAATTTATTGAACCAGTAATGAACGTCGTGATGATTTTTTCCAGCTGGAAGTGGAGCTGGGCTTCCCTGGTGATATTTTTATTGCTAATGTGCATCCTTACCCGAGAAGGTGGTAATAATATACATAAATACGCACAACTACTCAATGTGTAGTACATGTCTGCCCAAGTGTGACGATTTTCATAAATGTGGGTAGTAAGTATTTAGAAAAATTATTTAACTAACGCTGTCTTATATTATACTTTGGAATAGTTCAGGTTATCCAAAACTGCTACACCAGAAAGCTTGGATCTGAAGTCATTTAGTACAGACAAGGGCAGGTGCCAGTATTGTAATTGCTGCCACTTCAGATAGTCTTGTTTTAAAATCCTGCAAACTTTCTCGGATTAGTTGTATCAATTTAATTTCTCCAAATAAAACATGTAGTAATGTTTGACAGTTATGTTAAGCACTGCGTAACAAATTATCAATTCATGACACACTCTATGTATGTTCATAGCCTATTTGTCATTAAAAGTTGGACTGTTTCAGTTCTGGGATATATCTTACGTCATCAAGAAGAAATCTTAGCTAAAGTATATACCTAAGAAAGTTACGTATACGACACAGTCACTCAAACAATTGCATATCTTCGGATCCAGTCAAGGAATGCTGACATATGACTTATTGCTATAAATAATAATTGAACAATAACTGTCACCACCAAATATGTTGCAAAAACAAATTGCATCAACACCGTTCATTTGCAGTTACTTCATTGCAGTAACCGAACCGCAATATTGTATTCATATCGGATATCTTATCTCATTCTCTTTCGATTCATATTTCCAATCTGCGCAAAATGTACTATGCACTGGTAAAATACAAACGTCTCGCAGTCGTAAATATGAATACACATGCAGATAGATTAAGTACCTACTATATATCGATAAGATAAGCGAACTGACACGACGGTCCGCAAAATTGTATTTCATCTAGCCCCACACCTAATTGTCATCCGTTATGGAGTTTAATGAAAACCGCTTTGTGGTTTTTCAATCTTGGTATGAAAAAGTTGGATATGCGTTAACACTTTGAGGATGAGGTCATAGACTCTTTGCAAAGCAAATTTATTTTTGCTTTAACTTATTTTTCACTGACATTGCAACTATTTTTGCAAAAATTTTGTATTACTATTTTTGGAGAACCAAATTGAGGACAAGCTACTGCATCGTTTGAAGGCTATTGAAATTTTTTGCAGAAATAGTTCTCTGCACACAGTTTTCACAAATATACTGAAGTTGTTTTGTTATTGCTTTTGGATTGTGAGAATGGGCGCACCTGACACCTCAGCAGAAGCCTTTAAACATATTTAGCATATTGTTTTATCTTGACGTACTTTAACATAGCATTCAGGTGGATCTTAAACATTTGTAAAACTAGTTTTATTGTTTACATACAATTAGAATCAGACAGATATGCATGTGAATATGCAAATGGAAGTTTAATTGACAACCAGATACGCCATGGGGCGAGAAAAACAATCAACAATCGTTCTTCCGATAAACGGATATTTTTCTATGCAATAAAATAAATGAATGGCAACAATTTTCTACGTGAAACAAAATGCATTGTTAACGTGAGACCTACCCAGCTAAGGCGACTTTGACCTCTTTTTGCATATAGATACATTGGTATTTTCCGTTCACATTAACTTAGTCACTGTGTTCATTATTCATTGGAACTAGCAAGTTACTAAATGCTTTTCTTTGTGCAGCTTATTTGTCCCTTATGTGTCAATCTCATATTCTGTCAAAAGCTTTCTAGTACTGAGGTTTTTTTTTATCAAGTTTTGATTTTACCTGGGATGGGACGTCAATGTCAACGAAATTCTTCGTCGCTGTAAAAAGGGACAATCTCCTCCACGTTATTTTTAATGCCGTGTCACTTTTTCCTCTTCTCGAATGCTAGTTGAATCAGTACTTACTCTTCTACTCGGACTTATCGAAAAGAAGTTCGATTAATTCCGAATCAATTTCATCGCTAATGAATAAACAGAGCGAGAAATTATTAAAATTAATGTATTTTAATTTTTGTCCAAATGTCACATAAGATATTTTAATATCAAAAATGTCACCATTGCAAGTTCGGTTAATTTGAAATTGGACGTTCAAAAATTATCTATGTACCTCGCAACAACTACAAAATCTAAAAGTTGATTGAGATAGAGATTTTCGTAGGTGTCACTCGAATACCCATACGTAGGATTTCCCTCTCTGAAATGTCACCAATTGTCAAAGTTGTAGTTCATATACCTACCGTTAAATTTCATATGCAGCCCTGGGATCAAAAACAGATGAAATTTAAAACTTTAAAAATTGGCATGTGCTGTGAACAGACTCGGTAACATTTCTTTAACTTAAGTTCTCTGTTCTCCTGCATAATTTATCTTAATTTGGCAAATATTCGGTACCATTTCCAAATACTTTCCTACCAACTCTACTTTTGCGCGAACATAGTGTTATCATTAATACACAGAGGAATAGTAATTCAACGTTTTCAAATAGTAAAATCAGGCACGTCCAACATAAATCTTCTTCAAACTTTTAAAGTCGTCAGATCACATCGTGGGGGAGCTAAATGCTATCAGTTGCCGCAATGCCAAATCCAGCTAAAGATACTGAATTAAGCCCGCTGTTCCACAATAAATCATTAATGTTGTCTTATGATTCCAAACAACTAAAATATTACTGTACAAAATGCCCATTGAACGGAACAGCAGATTTTAGCTTTTCTTATCACTACACGATTTCTGAAAAAAAGTCCCGTATATAGAATACTATAAGTGTGTGTAGTCTATCAACTTTAGACTCGCAATCATGGTCACATGATGGGAATAAAAGCGCACGTAGTAGGGTCCGATAAAAACGTACTCATATTGCACGTAATCGGGAAAATATGGGGTCAATGATTAGAATTTTATTGAAATTAAAGACTGTTATTGTACTCTGATTAGATTCGTAGGAAGTTGTCAGATGCTGTCAAAAGTGATATATATATCAGTAAAATTTATTTAATAATACAATTTAAGTTTCCTATGACATACTCTTGGGCTTTAAATTTCTCAAAGTACAACCAACACAAATTAATGTTATCAGAGACATCAAAGTCTGATGAATAATACAATTTTGACAACGCTGCAATTAAAAAAAAAGCAATAAAACCTAACGATTTATTAAAGAAAACATGTTGGCGCAACAGGTCCGCAGTCCATACATGACAAGCCTCTCATAACCATTTGTTTCAAATTCGTTTAAATTTAGCAAAAGCGGAGCACTGCCAGGTCCGCTTATCATAAGTAAAAACCGTAGCTTTTACAATATAAAAAAAATATATCGAATTTGGAAATTCGCCCACTGTGCCCAAAGTAAGAAACATATAAGCTACAGCACTTTTGAACATTTCAAATAGACACCAACAAACTCACTACTGAAAATAATTTTGTTAACATAATGAACAACTTGAGATAAAAATGGTTTATTTTACGTGAACACCCGCCTACATTTCACGGTGAGCATTTGGTGTCTTAAGAGACCAACCTCGGTTCACGTTCCGGATGACTGTAAATCGTCCAGCCCCGTGATGAGGGCGTGATCTACCAACATCTCTGTGTTCTAATAAACACCTCTAGTTACCGCCACCACAATGGTCCAATGGGTTGTTCTAGAGACAAGTACGTAATCTGAATCTAAACCAGTGGTCCCGTGGCTTTCGTAACGCGAGGCTCACTTACTCATAGATTTCGTACAAAATCCAAGACCTGTCAAACTTATGTAAAGCCAAATAGTTGTCCTGTTTGATTTGGTGGAGCCCACAATGAGGGCAACCCTCAAATCAGGGCAGTAGGATATTCTTATTCCATAAGTCAGAAAAAAAACGATATTCACTGAATTACAGCACTTTCCAAAACGGCCTTCAGCTATTAAAAAGCTGCCTGGTGGCACTCTATGAAAATGACAACAAAATAAAGATAATCTCGTACTCAACATTATTTCCAGAATGAATGGGAACAACTCCAACCCCATTAAGAACAACAAAAATTAAAAATAGACCCCCACAGGCAGCGAATAACCTTGAAGCCTCATGCGCAATTACCCGACAGACGTGACCAGAGTATACAAAAAGTTCAACTTTTCGAACAATCTTTCTCATGATACATATCCAACTATGTTAGTAATAATGTAGACTTTTTAACAAAAAAAAAAGAAACAAATTTCATCACACTCTTTCAAGTCATTATCCAGCAACTTCAGGAACGCAAATAAAAGTAATAACATAGGTCCGGAACATTAACGTGACGCAGGACCACGAACACGAGTTGTGCTCCAGTCACATTACCATCACCTGCGATCCGAAAAAAAGACTCAATACCGTCGCTTTGCAGACACCAACAAATTTCCAGTTTCAGAACGATTTTCCTTTTCTGTCGTTAAGGCCAAACTCTGGTAGGTACCTACCTATAATTTGCGCTAAAATATGGCAATTCGAACACGCAACTCAAATACCAAATGGCTAACCTAGTTTGTACCAGAAAATATATAAAGCAAAAAAAAATATTTTAAATTCGCAACAAAAAAATTGCAGACATGCCCAGAAGCGCCAAACGCTAGCCAGAAAAGAATACAACAAAAATTACGACGAGCTTACTCATTCAGATAGCTGACTCGTTCAACGGGTTATTGATGTCAGCCTCTGTGGCTTTCGACCACAAAATAAAGGTCCAAAGATCAAAATACCAAGCATCAGCGAGCTAGCCGACTACAACCGGCTTTTTTCGATAAAAAACAAAAATCAGATAGCACAGCAATACATAAATCTTCAGCCGCACAACTACACAAGTACCTGCTTTTGAAAACTCAATCGCGATCGCGAGTAGTTGTTCGCTATTAAAAAGAGCATTGAAGAGTATTTATTATGACTTAAGAGTTTCGTCAAGTTAAGTGCGTCGGCCGTTAGAGGTGGGGCTGGGCTCTCGTGCTCATAGGAGGATCACTATAAATAGACATTTTTATTTGTTCAACGCATTAATAATTAAAGACTTCTTTTTTTGTTTAAACAAAAAGATGTGTAGACAAAAGCAGTTAGTACCTTACTGTGACCTTTACTAGTATGTCTTCGAAGTCAATTTCAAACACTCCATCTGTTAACTGACAAGATAGAATACAGTTTCCCTTTACTGCACTTAACTGGAAAGAGTTCATGTTTCATCTCAATTTTCATTACGCTTATTTCCCTCTTGATGAAAGAGGCTCTACATCTAAAGTTCAAAGAAGAAAAAAATGAGATTACGCCTCTTCCGATCTCTGACTCTGTCGAGTCGCTGACGTGTTTCGTGTTTCTCTCTTATCAGCATATGAAAATACATTAATGAATGGCAGTCCAAAGTCCAAAAAGTGGCGTGATCAATGCCCAAGTAGATGTTGTTGTTCTCGTACTTCCTTTTTTGCTGCTCTTTGCGGCGAACAAACGACAAGGCAAAACAAAAACTGTTTTGTCAAAGAAGACCAGCACCAAGAGGAATATAAATACATCGTGAAAGAGTGGCAGGCGGGGGTTTAATATTTATCAAAAAAAAGTATGTCTTTGTGATTAATTGCCAGCCGGTTGTGGAGAACGGGGCTGGTAAATCGGTGTTGCCAATTTAAAATAAGTAGGTGTTCTATTATATACGCCTGCGATCAATTAACTGATATACTGGGGAGTGCTTTGCGTGTGGGTATTCCTGGGTGTTTTTGAAGTGGGCTGATATAACGAAGATCAAGGTAGTCGCCTCGTCATGTGATAGGATTTATTTATCAATTGGGGAATTTCAGTTGTTGACTTTAACGATCTGAAAGATATTGAGGATTAATAGGGAATCTCCAATGCAATTTTGCTAGATGCCATCGAAAGTGGCAAGCGATTACTATACAGTACTCCCCGGATATAATCAACCCCCTTAATAGCAAAAACCCTTTAAAAAGCAACAAATTATTCAGTGTTGGAATTCACAAACGCTATCCTATGCTCTACAAGGGTTCCCGCTTAGTAGGAATTTAATTAACAACCCGGCTAGTGCTGTAGCTAAATACTTTGAAGGGGTCTGGGTTTAATAGATTAAAAATCCATCATTGACCGGTTATACCTACTGAAAATATTAAGGTATTTTTTTGAACACCTATTTCAGCAAAGTTAAACGAAGTACCATCTTTGCTTGAGTTGTTTAAACTGTTATAAAATGTTGTGTGTCTTGTCTTTCAGTTTGCATTTCACTAGTAGGGGTTCCAGCATAAGCTGCTGCTGTCAAGTCACTTCCGCTTGAGATAAATATACTTATGTCGTTTTCCATTGGTTTCACTCGGGGATCCACTCATTCTGAAATCCAATGGAACAACAAAACTGCTTCTGACAGAATCCACAAAAGTATTGGTGAAATGCCAAGAAATAATCTACGGCTGCTGTCAGCTGACTTGTATAAAATACATAAATTACACTTGTGTGAGTGATTCTTGAGTGGATTCTGACTTCAAATCGAGAAGCGAAATTCTCCCAGAATAGTATTTTTTGTGCCAATGGAACGGTTTCAGGAGTGATTTTTTCGATTCCGGACTCTTCCGGACGCTTCTTTTTGCCCAATGGAAAACGACATTAGTGGGAATCTCAAAAATATCAAGTAAAATGTAATTGTTGGAATTGTGTGGTGAAGATTCTTTAAAAACAGATCTAAGATGATAATGGTGGCACTGTTCAAAAGCGAATCAGTTAGTAACTGTACATAATCATGTCAGATAGCGAACTCAGTATGAAAGCACTTAATTCATTTCATAAGTTTCACTTAAAAACAAAACAAAATAAAAAAAGATGGCAACCTTTTCAAAAACGGTTTATGATTGTTTTTGTATGTAAAAATTAACCGTCGGGTTCACTCAGTCTCAGATCTATCGGATAAATCGTTTTTAACTGAAGAAAGAAAATTTTGTAACTGCAATGTGGGATGGGATCGAAGTTCAGTGTGCAGCATTGCACATTGCAATTGAATTGTTCATTTTTAAGATGTCAACTGCTTTTCTTTAGATGTGGCTCCTTAATATATAGATCAAATACCTACGTAAAATAAACATTTTAGAAGCTAAGTAGATATGTAAACATCCCCTTAACCAACTTGAATGCTCGCGACAGATAATAAAATTTCTTATCGAGTTAAATATTTGAAGCGAAGGGACTAGATCGGAGATATCAGCAACTCTGGCTGACAGTAATGAATTGGACTTTGTTCGCTCGATTCATGTCGATAGATTATCATTGTCAGACATTGCTCAATTAAGGATATGCCCGTAGTTATCTAATTTAAAGTGTTGACAGCAGTTATCCATTTATTATATTTAATCTGGCTATCTAAAAAGCAGTAAGCCTTTTCATACATTGATTTTAAAGAATAGTAGTTATTACTTATTAGGTATGACTGCTTCTGTAGGTGAATTGAATGCGTTCTGTTAACATTTATGGGAATGAATTGACGCTTGTTTGATATATGTTTTATTATTATATTAGAAATTGAGTTATCATCTATTGCTTTTTGTATTGAATAGCATAGAAAATCCTATCTCTCGCAAACGTCTGACAAACATCCGAGAGTATAACTGTCATGAAGGAGCTTCTCAATTAGCCGTTTGGACTCGGCATAAAATTGTAGATCCCTTCCATTCGCCCCAAACATGAAAAACTCGCACAAACGAACGGTTGTGAGAAGCTAGGCCTAGGGTCCCAACAGACCTGTTGCGCCAATTATTTATTTGTTAGCATAGAAAATCCAATGTTGTGTACATATCAAAATATCAGCAGAGACGATTGTGTATCAGTGCGTCAAATCTTACCTGAGAGTAGGTATCAGTAGGTACGTCAAATCTTAGGTTAGATTAGGTAATATTTGACGAACTGATACACAATCTTTTAAAAAAAATATACAAATACCATTAATAAATACAAATTTAAAGCTAAATCTACTGCGTAATGTCGTTTGCCATTCGTTTCACTCGGGGATCCACTCATTCCGAAATCCAATGGAACAACAAAACTGCTTCTGAAAGAATCCACAAAAGTATTGGTGAAATGCCAAGATATAATCTACGGCTGCTGTCAGCTGACTTGTATAAAATAAATAAATAACACTTGTGTGAGTGCTTCTTGAGTGGATTCTGACTTCAAATCGAGAAGCGAAAGTCTCTTCACAGAATCACCTGAAGAGTATTTTTTGTGCCAATGGAACAGTTTCAGAAGTGTTTTTTTCGATTCCGGACTCTACCGGAGGCTTCTTTTTGCCCAATGGAATACGACATAAGTCATGAATTGCAAAAGAAATGTCTGTTGAATTATTACATTTAAATTGATAGGTATTTGACGGATTTTAGAAGACTAATTTTGCGTTCAGGGTGCATCTAATCCAGAGAAATCTAGTCGACTATAACTAGATTTTTGAATGTGCCCATTGAGTGAACATTGACGCTTTTTGACGTAGCAGATGGGTCAGTATTTTTTTTTGTAATTGAAGTTCGCTACTGGAGCTGTAGTACCGATGCGTGTTTTTTTGCACAAACGTTGCATAGAAAAATATTTCCCAAGGTGATCTCTCAAGGTACTGTAAAAGAAATCCAAACGAAAAATGCTAGAGACAAGAGATCCTATCTCTGGCCGAAGCGAAAGAGCAGAATATTACACCAAGTCGAATGCTCGAACACCGTACCTCTTCTCTTCTATTATTACTGATTGTAACCTACTAACAAAGCCTATCCAAAAATTAGTTCCCCGTTCCACCCAGTGCCCATTAATTTTGACATTTTACAAGTATTCACAGTCAGAAGAATTAACAGAGCTCGAAGGAGCGTTTTCTTTCGAAATAGTAGGTGCACGGAAGCAGACTTTCTAGTTTGGGATGTCTTTTCCCATGACTAAGGCAAGCTTGAGTATCTCAGATCTTAAACCCCCGAGGATAGCAGACAGGGCATAGAAAACTGTAATTTGAACTATGGACTTAAATTGTTAATCCAATTCACGATAGGTTTGATAAAGTAAAGTGGTTGCGGGATTTCCCAGCAGCAATAGTTTTCATGCCAATAGTATTAAAATTGCAAAAAAACAAAACCGATCAAATTTCAGATTGTCGCACACTGGCAAAGTTCAGCTGACAACGAAAGCACATTTTGGTAGCACAAACTTAAACCAACCGGAACTGGTGGTTGTACAAACTGCGTCCGAAAGTGAACGAACAAAACTATGGTTCAATGAATGCGCTCAGTTCATTTACTACTTTGGTTTGTGTTTGTGCTAGATTCTAGTTTGGTGATTGTGAATATTGGTGAAAAAGAGTTGTGGATGGAAGTGCGTAAAGTATAATTCAAGAAATAACAGATAAATGGAAGTGTACATATTAAAAAACTGTACTGAACGAACATTCCTCCGATTTTATGTAGTTGAATATAACGAGATTTTCATTCCATTTGATAGCAAATGGAAAATCTCTAGGAGTATGTGTGGAATAGTATATTTCATCTAAATAAAATGCGTTTCCTATCCTTTTATAAGTTCTATCCCGCATCAGACTTGGTGACAATACGATGAGCCTAGTCCACTTATAGTGATAGGGGAACAGAGGGTCAGTTGTCTAACGGCATAAAAGATGGAGTTCCAGAGAAAAAGTTGCTACTGATATAATATATCATATATATAATATATATTATATTGCTTTGGAATTTCGATAGGCACAACCGGTTATCGGAGAAACCAATACACATATTCATCGATCGTCCCCATCCACATTTCGATGATTTTGTTCCGAAAAAATGCTGCCCCCAATAAGCTATTTTGCGAGGACAGATAACTTTTATGCAGTGACATGTATTCCGAAATCCCTCCCTACCAACAGAATTAGTGGGGTAGGGAGCAAAAGCAACATTCTTTGTAATTAAAAATTGAACCTTGTATGTCATGTGTTTTGAATAAATTTGTTTTTCTTTTTTTTTTACTCAACTTCTAGAGATGGAACTTGTCACACTTTTATTGATCTCATGTTGGCCAGTGGTAATTTCTTCCCATCAGCCTCAATTAGCTAAGTTTTTTGTTTACTCGTCCGGCCGTTCGACTAGACAGCAATAAAGAAGCTGTTAACGGCTGCACAGGGGCCACCCAATTAATTGCTTAAAATTTAAATTAATCGCCGAATCGCAAACAAAAGAAAAAAAAAAACTTGATAGCAAATTAATTAATTAATAAAACAGACACGTTCATCTCTACTGCGTATCGCTGTTTAATTATCCAAATGGAATGGCTTTCAAATGAGTTGTCCGCCTAGCGCAGTTGCCAAAGCGAATTGACATTAAGCGACATTTCGCCAGCTGTATAAAAGATCGCCCTTACCCGACGCCACCGACTGGTTTCACAGATCAGACCAAGAAAGTTCACAGAGGCTTCCTCTGTCTTGAGCATTTGGTGTCAGTGCCACCTTCTGGTTTGTGCTGCATATCCAACCACACAGCCGATCAACGTCGGACGTCGGTGGCGGCAGATCGCTTTCATCTTGGCGACGGTTAATTGCCAGGGATGCTGTTGCTCGGTGGCAAGCTCAATCAAATTAATTGCCGTTGTAAAACTACGCTGCCGTTCTGCTGATGCTGATACTCCTGATGGTACTTGACTCTTGTGCTGGCTGCACTGTCATGCCCGATGAGTGGAAAGTCTGAGAAACTTTGCTGGAAATGTCACTGACGCTCAATGCCTCGGACATTCGTCGTAACAATTATTGTTTTGTCGTCACGCGAGTGAAAGACTGAAGTAGGCAGTGGGTCGGCAGTGGGTCGGCAGCGGCACCCTATGTCGAGTTTTATGGATGTGAAATTGAAATTCCTCAAAAAAGGAAGCGCAATGGTTGGCTGGCTGTCATCGGCAGCGCGGCCATGGGGGGTAACTTATTGAAGCACAAATAAAATCCGCAAGACGTAATTGAAATGCTGAGCTCCAACTCCGCCATTACTTGGAGCGACTGCCATTAAATTAATAATGGAAATAACTACTAATTTGCAGCACCTGAGAATGTGACGACAGCGATGGCGGCGAAGATGACGACCGTGAGACATGAGAATAGACAGCGGTTTGTAGTGATACCCATGCTACTGTCGTCGTGTGCGAAGTTTTTGTTCTTGATGGCACATGGAGTTAAATTTAATTGGCAAAAGTGACGCGGTCCTGAACTAGCCGTTTGTTTTTGTTGCTCACGGAAATTTTGGCACTTCCAGTTACAGTCGGGTGGCAGGTTGCTGAGGATGGTTATCATTTAGAATTTTGTAAAGCTGAATTTTGTTAAAAGAATTTTAACCCATACAGAATTTTGACCCCAACCCTCAAAAAACGCGTGAAAAAAAGCCTCAAAAAACGCTTGAAAAACGCTTCCAAAAACGCCTAAAAAACGACTCAAAAACGCCTTAAAAAACGCCACAAAAAACGCCACAAAAAACGCTTCCAAAAACGCCTAAAAAACGCATGAATAAAACGCCTCAAAGAACGCATGAAAAAAACGCCTGAAAAAAACGCCTCAAAAAACACCTGAAGAAACTCCTCAAAAAACGCCTCAAAACACGCCCCAAAAACCGCGTAAAAAAACGCCTCAAAAAACGCCCGAAAAAAACGCTTAAAAAAACGCCCGAAAAAAACGCTTAAAAAAACGCCTCAAATAACGCCTCAAAAAAATGCCTGAAAAAACGCCTCAAAAAACACCTGAAGAAACTCCTCAAAAAACGCCTCTAAAAACGCCTCAAAACACGCCTGAAAAAACGTCTGAAGAAACGGCTCAAAAAACGCATGAAAAAACGCCTCAAAAAACCCTAAAAAAACGCGTGAAAAAACGCCTCAAAAAACGCATGAATAAAACGCCAAAAAAAAGGCCAAAAAAAAAACGCGTGAAAAAACGCCTCAAAAAACGCCTGAAGAAACGCCTCAAAAAACGCCAGAAAAGACACCTCAAAAAAACGCCTAAAAAAACCCGTTAAAAAACGCCTGAAAAAATGCCTCAAAAAACGTGTCCAAAAACGCCTCAAAAAACGCCTGAAAAAATGCCTCAAATAACGCCTCAAAAAAACGCATGAAAAAACGCCCCAAAAACCGCCTCAAAAACCGCCTCAAAAAACGCCAGAAATAAACGCCGGAAAAAACACCTCAAAAAACGCCAGAAAAGACACCTCAAAAAACGCCTAAAAAAACCCTTTAAAAAACGCCTCAAAAAACGCCTGAAAAAATGCCTCAAAAAACGCCTCAAAAAACTCCCAAAACACGCCTAAAAAAATGCCTAAAGAAACGGCTCAAAAAACGCATGAAAAAACGCCTCAAAAAACGCATGAATAAAACACTTCAAAAAACGCCTAAAAAAACGCGTGAAAAAACTCCTCAAAAAACGCCTGAAGAAACGCCTCAAAAAACGCCAGAAAAGACACCTCAAAAAACGCCTAAAAAAACCGTGAAAAAACGCCTGAAAAAATGTCTCAAAAAACGCCTCAAAAAACGTGTCCAAAAACGCCTCAAAAAACGCCTGAAAAAATGCCTCAAAAAACCCCTCAGAAAACGCGTCCAAAAACGCCTCAAAAAACGCCCCAAAAACCGCCTCAAAAAACGGCTCAAAAAACACTTGAAGAAACGCCTGAAAAAACGCCTAAAATCACGCCTCAAAGAACGCATGTAAAAAATGCCCCAAAAAACGCCTAAAAAAACGCCTCAAAAAACGCATGAATAAAACACTTCAAAAAACGCTTCAAAAAACGAGCGAAAAACGCCTCAAAAAACGCCTCAAAAAACGCCAGAAAAGACACCTCAAAAATCGCCTAAAAAAACCCGTGAAAAAACGCCTGAAAAAATGCCTCAAAATACGCCTCAAAAAACGTGTCCAAAAACGCCTCAAAAAACGCCTGAAAAAATGCGTCAAAAAACGCCTCAGAAAACGCGTCCAAAAACGCCTCAAAAACGCCTGAAAAAACGCCTGAAAAAATACTTCAAAAAACGGGTGAAAAAACTCTTCAAAAAACGCCTCAAAAACGCCTGAAAAAATACCTAAAAAAAAAACACTAAAAACGCCTCAAAAACTAGTGAAAAAACGCGTCAAAGAACGCCTGAAAAAAAGCCTCAAAAAACGCCTGAAAAAAAAACGACTGAACTCTTGAACTCTTGAACTCTTGAACTCTTGAACTCTTGAACTCTTGAACTCTTGAACTCTTGAACTCTTGAACTCTTGAACTTTTGAACTCTTGAACTCTCGAACTCTTGAACTCTTGAACTCTTGAACTCTTGAACTTTTGAACTTTTGAACTTTTGAACTCTTGAACTCTTGAACTCTTGAACTCTTGAACTCTTGAACTCTTGAACTCTTGAACTCTTGAACTCTTGAACTTTTGAACTTTTGAACTCTTGAACTCTTGAACTCTTGAACTCTTGAACTCTTGACGTTTTGAACTGTTGAACTCTTGAACTCTTGAACTCTTGAACTCTTGAACTCTTGACGTTTTGAACTGTTGAACTCTTGAACTCTTGAACTCTTGAACTCTTGAACTCTTGAACTCTTGAACTCTTGAACTCTTGAACTTTTGAACTTTTGAACTCTTGAACTCTTACACTCTTGAACTCTTGAACTTTTGAACTTTTGAACTCTTGAACTCTTGAACTCTTGAACTCTTGAACTCTTGAACTCTTGAACTCTTGAACTCTTGAACTCTTGAACTTTTGAACTCTTGAACTCTTGAACTCTTGAACTCTTGAACTCTTGAACTCTTGAACTCTTGAACTCTTGAACTCTTGAACTTTTGAACTCTTGAACTCTTGAACTCTTGAACTCTTGAACTCTTGAACTCTTGAACTCTTGAACTCTTGAACTCTTGAACTCTTGAACTCTTGAACTCTTGACGTTTTGAACTGTTGAACTCTTGAACTCTTGAACTCTTGAACTCTTGAACTCTTGAACTTTTGAACTTTTGAACTCTTGAACTCTTGAACTCTTGAACTCTTGAACTCTTGCACTCTTGAACTCTTGAACTTTTGAACTCTTGAACTTTTGAACTTTTGAACTCTTGAACTCTTGAACTCTTGAACTCTTGAACTCTTGAACTCTTGAACTCTTGAACTCTTGAACTCTTGAACTCTTGAACTTTTGAACTCTTGAACTCTTGAACTCTTGAACTCTTGAACTCTTGAACTCTTGAACTCTTGAACTTTTGAACTCTTGAACTCTTGAACTCTTGAACTCTTGAACTCTTGAACTCTTGAACTCTTGAACTTTTGAACTCTTGAACTCTTGAACTCTTGAACTCTTGAACTCTTGAACTCTTGTTTGTTCACCTAAGTGTTTTCATATCGAACCAGTTAGTGAATATAAATATCTTGGCTTAGTAATTGACAATAAAATGAACTGGAAAGTGCACACATTATCTTTAAAAAAATATTTGTTGTCAACCACATATGTTATGTTTCACTTGAGAAATCTTTGTTGCAAGGAACTTATGGAGACCATTTATTACGGACTGGTTCAGTCGAAATTACAATATGGAATAATATGTTGGGGTGGCACTTACAAAAACAATCTACAACCTCTGTTAGTTACCCAAAAGCATATCCTAAGAACCATCTGGAGGAAGAATAGGTTTGATCACAGTTTTGCGTTGTTTGTCAGCTCGGGTATTCTACCGCTTAAACACCTCTATTTTTATAAGGTACTAAAAATATTTTTCTGCAGAAGTGGTTATCTTTCAAGCCACAATACGCCAGCTTACACATTACGCAGTAGTGACAGTAATCTTGCTTTCATTCCTATGCATAACACTAATAGCTTTCTTAACTTTTATACATCAGTAGCACCTAGATTGTTTAATATTTTACCCATTGAAATACGGAGCATTCGCTCTACGCATTCATTCAATAAACAAATTAAAAAATGGCTTTTTAACTTCGATTTTGATGCGATCGGAAACATTATCAAGATATTAGTTTAAACTTGTATTAAATTAAATCAGTTCCATCCAATTACATAAAAAAAAAAAAAAAAAAAAAAAAAAAAAAAAAAAAAAAAAAAAAAAAAAGGAACTTATGGAGACCATTTATTACGGACTGGTTCAGTCGAAATTACAATATGGAATAATATGTTGGGGTGGCACTTACAAAAACAATCTACAACCTCTGTTAGTTACCCAAAAGCATATCCTAAGAACCATCTGGAGGAAGAATAGGTTTGATCACAGTTTTGCGTTGTTTGTCAGCTCGGGTATTCTACCGCTTAAACACCTCTATTTTTATAAGGTACTAAAAATATTTTTCTGCAGAAGTGGTTATCTTTCAAGCCACAATACGCCAGCTTACACATTACGCAGTAGTGACAGTAATCTTGCTTTCATTCCTATGCATAACACTAATAGCTTTCTTAACTTTTATACATCAGTAGCACCTAGATTGTTTAATATTTTACCCATTGAAATACGGAGCATTCGCTCTACGCATTCATTCAATAAACAAATTAAAAAATGGCTTTTTAACTTCGATTTTGATGCGATCGGAAACATTATCAAGATATTAGTTTAAACTTGTATTAAATTAAATCAGTTCCATCCAATTACATAAAAAAAAAAAAAAAAAAAAAAAAAAAAAAAAAAAAAAAAAAAAAAAAAAAAAAATTAATTTTTGGAATGTATTTTCTCGACATCTTACCCCACAACACCTGTTGATTAAATATGCTTTAATATTATGGATTTACATTTTTTCTTTTGGTACTTCGTCACTTGTCAATAGACAATAGAAAGTGCTTTTTCTTTTCTTTCGTAATTTCTCTTTAATGAAAAACACTTAAGAAACAAATTTAATGTTTATATTGTAAATAACATTATTATTAAATGAATTATATTAATATATAAATTTGTTAAGTTATTACATTTTTAAATTTTCCAATTGTTAAAGAAATAGAAAATAAAATAAATAAATGAAATGAAATGAAAAATGAACTCTTGAACTCTTGAACTCTTGAACTCTTGAACTCTTGAACTCTTGAACTCTTGAACTCTTGAACTCTTGAACTCTTGAACTCTTGAACTCTTGAACTCTTGAACTCTTGAACTCTTGAACTCTTGAACTCTTGAACTTTTGAACTTTTGAACTCTTGAACTATTGAACTCTTGAACTCTTGAACTCTTGAACTTTTGAACTCTTGAACTCTTGAACTCTTGAACTCTTGAACTCTTGAACTCTTGAAATCTTGAACTCTTGAACTTTTGAACTCTTGAACTCTTGAACTCTTGAACTCTTGAACTCTTGAACTCTTGAACTCTTGAACTTTTGAACTTTTGAACTCTTGAACTCTTGAACTCTTGAACTCTTGAAGTCTTGAAGTCTTGAACTCTTGAACTCTTGAACTCTTGAACTCTTGAACTCTTGAACTCTTGAACTCTTGAACTCTTGAACTCTTGAACTCTTGAACTCTTGAACTTTTGAACTTTTGAACTCTTGAACTCTTGAACTCTTGAACTCTTGAACTCTTGAACTTTTGAACTCTTGAACTCTTGAACTCTTGAACTCTTGAACTCTTGAACTCTTGAACTCTTGAACTCTTGAACTCTTGAACTCTTGAACTTTTGAACTTTTGAACTCTTGAACTCTTGAACTCTTGAACTCTTGAACTCTTGAACTCTTGAACTCTTGAACTCTTGAACTCTTGACGTTTTGAACTGTTGAACTCTTGAACTCTTGAACTCTTGAACTCTTGAACTCTTGAACTTTTGAACTTTTGAACTCTTGAACTCTTGAACTCTTGAACTCTTGAACTCTTGAACTCTTGAACTCTTGAACTCTTGAACTCTTGAACTCTTGAACTCTTGAACTCTTGAACTCTTGAACTCTTGAACTCTTGAACTCTTGAACTCTTGAACTTTTGAACTTTTGAACTCTTGAACTCTTGAACTCATGAACTCTTGAACTCTTGAACTTTTGAACTCTTGAACTCTTGAACTCTTGAACTCTTGAACTCTTGAACTCTTGAACTCTTGAACTCTTGAACTTTTGAACTCTTGAACTCATGAACTCTTGAACTCTTGAACTCTTGAACTCTTGAACTCTTGAACTTTTGAACTCTTGAACTCTTGAACTTTTGAACTCTTGAACTCTTGAACTCTTGAACTCTTGAACTCTTGAACTCTTGAACTCTTGAACTCTTGAACTCTTGAACTCTTGAACTCTTGAACTTTTGAACTCTTGAACTCTTGAACTCTTGAACTCTTGAACTCTTGAACTTTTGAACTTTTGAACTCTTGAACTCTTGAACTCTTGAACTCTTGAACTCTTGAACTCTTGAACTCTTGAACTCTTGAACTCTTGAACTCTTGAACTCTTGAACTCTTGAACTCTTGAACTCTTGACGTTTTGAACTGTTGAACTCTTGAACTCTTGAACTCTTGAACTCTTGAACTCTTGAACTTTTGAACTTTTGAACTCTTGAACTCTTGAACTCTTGAACTCTTGAACTCTTGAACTCTTGAACTCTTGAACTTTTGAACTCTTGAACTCTTGAACTCTTGAACTCTTGAACTTTTGAACTCTTGAACTCTTGAACTTTTGAACTCTTGAACTCTTGAACTCTTGAACTTTTGAACTCTTGAACTCTTGAACTCTTGAACTCTTGAACTTTTGAACTTTTGAACTCTTGAACTCTTGAACTCTTGAACTCTTGAACTCTTGAACTCTTGAACTCTTGAACTCTTGAACTCTTGAACTCTTGAACTCTTAAACTCTTGACGTTTTGAACTCTTGAACTCTTGAACTTTTGAACTCTTGAACTCTTGAACTCTTGAACTTTTGAACTTTTGAACTCTTGAACTCTTGAACTCTTGAACTCTTGAACTCTTGAACTCTTGAACTCTTGAACTCTTGAACTCTTGAACTCTTGAACTCTTGAACTCTTGAACTCTTAAACTCTTGACGTTTTGAACTCTTGAACTCTTGAACTTTTGAACTCTTGAACTCTTGAACTCTTGAACTCTTGAACTCTTGAACTCTTGACGTTTTGAACTGTTGAACTCTTGAACTCTTGACGTTTTGAACTCTTGAACTCTTGAACTCTTGAACTCTTGAACTCTTGAACTCTTGAACTCTTGAACTCTTGAACTCTTGAACTCTTGAACTCTTGAACTCTTGAACTTTTGAACTCTTGAACTCTTGAATACTTGAACTTTTGAACTCTTGAACTCTTGAACTCTTGAACTCTTGAACTCTTGAACTCTTGAACTCTTGAACTCTTGAACTCTTGAACTCTTGAACTCTTGAACTCTTGAACTTTTGAACTCTTGAAATCTTGAACTCTTGAACTCTTGAACTCTTGAACTCTTGAACTCTTGAACTTTTGAACCCTTGAACTCTTGAACTTTTGAACTCTTGAACTCTTGAACTCTTGAACTTTTGAACTTTTGAACTCTTGAACTCTTGAACTCTTGAACACTTTAACTCTTGAACTTTTGAACTCTTGAACTCTTGAACTCTTGAACTCTTGAAGTCTTGAACTCTTAAACTCTTGAACTCTTGAACTTTTGAACTCTTGAACTCTTGAACTCTTAAACTTTTGAACTCTTGAACTCTTGAACTCTTGAACTTTTGAACTCTTGAACTTTTGAACTCTTGAACTCTTGAACTCTTAAACTTTTGAACTCTTGAACTCTTGAACTCTTGAACTCTTGAACTCTTGAACTTTTGAACTCTTGAACTCTTGAACTCTTGAACTTTTGAACCCTTGAACTCTTGAACTTTTGAACTCTTGAACTCTTGAACTCTTGAACTCTTGAACTCCTGAACTCTTGAACTCTTGAACTCTTGAACTCTTGAACCTTTGAACTCTTGAACTTTTGAACTCTTGAACTCTTGAACTCTTGAACTCTTGAAGTCTTGAACTCTTAAACTCTTGAACTCTTGAACTTTTGAACTCTTGAACTCTTGAACTCTTAAACTTTTGAACTCTTGAACTCTTGAACTCTTGAACTCTTGAACTCTTGAACTTTTGAACTCTTGAACTCTTGAACTCTTGAACTCTTGAACTCTTGAACTCTTGAACTCTTGAACTCTTGAACTCTTGACGTTTTGAACTGTTGAACTCTTGAACTCTTGAACTCTTGAACTCTTGACGTTTTGAACTCTTGAACTCTTGAACTTTTGAACTCTTGAACTCTTGAACTCTTGAACTCTTGAACTCTTGAACTCTTGACGTTTTGAACTGTTGAACTCTTGAACTCTTGACGTTTTGAACTCTTGAACTCTTGAACTCTTGAACTCTTGAACTCTTGAACTCTTGAACTCTTGAACTCTTGAACTCTTGAACTCTTGAACTCTTGAACTCTTGAACTTTTGAACTCTTGAACTCTTGAATACTTGAACTTTTGAACTCTTGAACTCTTGAACTCTTGAACTCTTGAACTCTTGAACTCTTGAACTCTTGAACTCTTGAACTCTTGAACTCTTGAACTCTTGAACTTTTAAACTTTTGAACTCTTGAACTCTTGAACTCTTGAACTTTTGAACTCTTGAACTTTTAAACTCTTGAACTCTTGAACTCTTGAACTCTTGAACTCTTGAACTCTTGACGTTTTGAACTGTTGAACTCTTGAACTCTTGAACTCTTGAACTCTTGAACTCTTGAACTCTTGAACTTTTGACCTTTTGAACTCTTGAACTCTTGAACTCTTGAACTCTTGAACTCTTGAACTCTTGAACTCTTGAACTTTTGAACTTTTGAACTCTTGAACTCTTGAACTCTTGAACTCTTGAACTCTTGAACTCTTGAACTCTTGAACTCTTGAACTTTTGAACTTTTGAACTCTTGAACTCTTGAACTCTTGAACTCTTGAACTCTTGAACTCTTGAACTCTTGAACTCTTGAACTCTTGAACTCTTGAACTCTTGAACTCTTGAACTTTTGAACTCTTGAACTCTTGAACTCTTGAACTCTTGAACTCTTGAACTCTTGAACTCTTGAACTCTTGAACTCTTGAACTCTTGAACTCTTGAACTCTTGAACTCTTGAACTCTTGAACTCTTGAACTCTTGAACTTTTGAACTCTTGAACTCTTGAACTCTTGAACTCTTGAACTTTTGAACTCTTGAACTCTTGAACTCTTGAACTTTTGAACCCTTGAACTCTTGAACTTTTGAACTCTTGAACTCTTGAACTCTTGAACTCTTGAACTCTTGAACTCTTGAACTCTTGAACTCTTGAACTCTTGAACTCTTGAACCCTTGAACTCTTGAACTTTTGAACTCTTGAACTTTTGAACTTTTGAACTCTTGAACTCTTGAACTCTTGAACTCTTGAATTCTTGAACTCTTGAACTTTTGAACTCTTGAACTCTTGAACTCTTGAACTCTTGAACTCTTGAACTCTTGAACTCTTGAACTCTTGAACTCTTGAACTTTTGAACTCTTGAACTCTTGAACTCTTGAACTTTTGAACTCTTGAACTCTTGAACTCTTGAACTTTTGAACCCTTGAACTCTTGAACTTTTGAACTCTTGAACTCTTGAACTCTTGAACTCTTGAACTCCTGAACTCTTGAACTCTTAAACCTTTTAAAGTCTTGAACTCTTGAACTCTTGAACTCTTGAGCTCTAGAACTTTTGAACTCTTGAACTCTTGAACTCTTGAACTTTTGAACTCTTGAACTCTTGAACTCTTGAACTCTTGAACTCTTGAACTCTTGAACTCTTGAACTCTTGAACCCTTGAACTCTTGAACTTTTGAACTCTTGAACTTTTGAACTTTTGAACTCTTGAACTCTTGAACTTTTGAACTCTTGAACTCTTGAACTCTTGAACTTTTGAACTTTTGAACTTTTGAACTCTTGAACTCTTGAACTCTTGAACTCTTGAACTCTTGAACTCTTGAACTCTTGAACTCTTGAACTCTTGAACTCTTGAACTCTTGAACTCTTGAACTCTTGAACTCTTGAACTCTTGAACTTTTGAACTCTTGAACTCTTGAACTCTTGAACTCTTGAACTTTTGAACTCTTGAACTCTTGAACTCTTGAACTTTTGAACCCTTGAACTCTTGAACTTTTGAACTCTTGAACTCTTGAACTCTTGAACTCTTGAACTCTTGAACTCTTGAACTCTTGAACTCTTGAACCCTTGAACCCTTGAACTCTTGAACTTTTGAACTCTTGAACTTTTGAACTTTTGAACTCTTGAACTCTTGAACTCTTGAACTCTTGAATTCTTGAACTCTTGAACTTTTGAACTCTTGAACTCTTGAACTCTTGAACTCTTGAACTCTTGAACTCTTGAACTCTTGAACTCTTGAACTTTTGAACTCTTGAACTCTTGAACTCTTGAACTTTTGAACTCTTGAACTCTTGAACTCTTGAACTTTTGAACCCTTGAACTCTTGAACTTTTGAACTCTTGAACTCTTGAACTCTTGAACTCTTGAACTCCTGAACTCTTGAACTCTTAAACCTTTTAAAGTCTTGAACTCTTGAACTCTTGAACTCTTGAGCTCTAGAACTTTTGAACTCTTGAACTCTTGAACTCTTGAACTTTTGAACTCTTGAATTCTTGAACTCTTGAACTTTTGAACTCTTGAACTCTTGAACTCTTGAACTCTTGAACTCTTGAACTCTTGAACTCTTGAACTTTTGAACTCTTGAACTCTTGAACTTTTGAACTCTTGAACTTTTGAACTCTTGAACTCTTGAACTCTTGAACTTGAACTCTTGAACTCTTGAACTTTTGAACTCTTGAACTTTTCAACTCTTGAACTCTTGAACTCTTGAACTCTTGAACTTTTGAACTCTTGAACTCTTGAACTCTTGAACTTTTGAACTCTTGAACTCTTGAACTCTTGAACTTTTGAACCCTTGAACTCTTGAACTTTTGAACTCTTGAACTCTTGAACTCTTGAACTCTTGAACTCCTGAACTCTTGAACTCTTGAACTCTTGAACTCTTGAACTCTTGAACTCTTGAACTTTTGAACTCTCGAACTCTTGAACTCTTGAACTCTTGAACTCTTGAACTCTTGAACTTTTGAACTCTTGAACTCTTGAACTCTTGAACTCTTGAACTCTTGAACTCTTGAACTCTTGAACTCTTGAACTCTTGAACTCTTGAACTTTTGAACTATTGAACTCTTGAACTCTTGAACTTTTGAACTTTTGAACTCTTGAACTCTTGAACTCTTGAACTCTTGAACTCTTGAACTCTTGAACTCTTGCACTCTTGAACTCTTGAGCTCTTGAACGATTGAACTATTGAACTTTTGAACTCTTGAACTTTTGAACTCTTGAACTCTTGAACTCTTGAACTCTTGAACTCTTGAACTTTTGAACTTTTGAACTTGTGAACTTTTGAACTCTTGAACTCTTGAACTCTTGAACTCTTGAACTTTTGAACTCCTGAACTCTTGAACTCTTGAACTCTTGAACTCTTGAACTCTTGAACTCTTGAACTCTTGAACTTTTGAACTATTGAACTCTTGAACTCTTGAACTTTTGAACTTTTGAACTCTTGAACTCTTGAACTCTTAAACTCTTGACGTTTTGAACTCTTGAACTCTTGAACTTTTGAACTCTTGAACTCTTGAACTCTTGAACTTTTGAACTTTTGAACTCTTGAACTCTTGAACTCTTGAACTCTTGAACTCTTGAACTCTTGAACTCTTGAACTCTTGAACTCTTGAACTCTTGAACTCTTAAACTCTTGACGTTTTGAACTCTTGAACTCTTGAACTTTTGAACTCTTGAACTCTTGAACTCTTGAACTCTTGAACTCTTGAACTCTTGACGTTTTGAACTGTTGAACTCTTGAACTCTTGACGTTTTGAACTCTTGAACTCTTGAACTCTTGAACTCTTGAACTCTTGAACTCTTGAACTCTTGAACTCTTGAACTCTTGAACTCTTGAACTCTTGAACTCTTGAACTTTTGAACTCTTGAACTCTTGAATACTTGAACTTTTGAACTCTTGAACTCTTGAACTCTTGAACTCTTGAACTCTTGAACTCTTGAACTCTTGAACTCTTGAACTCTTGAACTCTTGAACTCTTGAACTCTTGAACTTTTGAACTCTTGAAATCTTGAACTCTTGAACTCTTGAACTCTTGAACTCTTGAACTCTTGAACTTTTGAACCCTTGAACTCTTGAACTTTTGAACTCTTGAACTCTTGAACTCTTGAACTTTTGAACTTTTGAACTCTTGAACTCTTGAACTCTTGAACACTTTAACTCTTGAACTTTTGAACTCTTGAACTCTTGAACTCTTGAACTCTTGAAGTCTTGAACTCTTAAACTCTTGAACTCTTGAACTTTTGAACTCTTGAACTCTTGAACTCTTAAACTTTTGAACTCTTGAACTCTTGAACTCTTGAACTTTTGAACTCTTGAACTTTTGAACTCTTGAACTCTTGAACTCTTAAACTTTTGAACTCTTGAACTCTTGAACTCTTGAACTCTTGAACTCTTGAACTTTTGAACTCTTGAACTCTTGAACTCTTGAACTTTTGAACCCTTGAACTCTTGAACTTTTGAACTCTTGAACTCTTGAACTCTTGAACTCTTGAACTCCTGAACTCTTGAACTCTTGAACTCTTGAACTCTTGAACCTTTGAACTCTTGAACTTTTGAACTCTTGAACTCTTGAACTCTTGAACTCTTGAAGTCTTGAACTCTTAAACTCTTGAACTCTTGAACTTTTGAACTCTTGAACTCTTGAACTCTTAAACTTTTGAACTCTTGAACTCTTGAACTCTTGAACTCTTGAACTCTTGAACTTTTGAACTCTTGAACTCTTGAACTCTTGAACTCTTGAACTCTTGAACTCTTGAACTCTTGAACTCTTGAACTCTTGACGTTTTGAACTGTTGAACTCTTGAACTCTTGAACTCTTGAACTCTTGACGTTTTGAACTCTTGAACTCTTGAACTTTTGAACTCTTGAACTCTTGAACTCTTGAACTCTTGAACTCTTGAACTCTTGACGTTTTGAACTGTTGAACTCTTGAACTCTTGACGTTTTGAACTCTTGAACTCTTGAACTCTTGAACTCTTGAACTCTTGAACTCTTGAACTCTTGAACTCTTGAACTCTTGAACTCTTGAACTCTTGAACTCTTGAACTTTTGAACTCTTGAACTCTTGAATACTTGAACTTTTGAACTCTTGAACTCTTGAACTCTTGAACTCTTGAACTCTTGAACTCTTGAACTCTTGAACTCTTGAACTCTTGAACTCTTGAACTCTTGAACTTTTAAACTTTTGAACTCTTGAACTCTTGAACTCTTGAACTTTTGAACTCTTGAACTTTTAAACTCTTGAACTCTTGAACTCTTGAACTCTTGAACTCTTGAACTCTTGACGTTTTGAACTGTTGAACTCTTGAACTCTTGAACTCTTGAACTCTTGAACTCTTGAACTCTTGAACTTTTGACCTTTTGAACTCTTGAACTCTTGAACTCTTGAACTCTTGAACTCTTGAACTCTTGAACTCTTGAACTTTTGAACTTTTGAACTCTTGAACTCTTGAACTCTTGAACTCTTGAACTCTTGAACTCTTGAACTCTTGAACTCTTGAACTTTTGAACTTTTGAACTCTTGAACTCTTGAACTCTTGAACTCTTGAACTCTTGAACTCTTGAACTCTTGAACTCTTGAACTCTTGAACTCTTGAACTCTTGAACTCTTGAACTTTTGAACTCTTGAACTCTTGAACTCTTGAACTCTTGAACTCTTGAACTCTTGAACTCTTGAACTCTTGAACTCTTGAACTCTTGAACTCTTGAACTCTTGAACTCTTGAACTCTTGAACTCTTGAACTCTTGAACTTTTGAACTCTTGAACTCTTGAACTCTTGAACTCTTGAACTTTTGAACTCTTGAACTCTTGAACTCTTGAACTTTTGAACCCTTGAACTCTTGAACTTTTGAACTCTTGAACTCTTGAACTCTTGAACTCTTGAACTCTTGAACTCTTGAACTCTTGAACTCTTGAACTCTTGAACTCTTGAACCCTTGAACTCTTGAACTTTTGAACTCTTGAACTTTTGAACTTTTGAACTCTTGAACTCTTGAACTCTTGAACTCTTGAATTCTTGAACTCTTGAACTTTTGAACTCTTGAACTCTTGAACTCTTGAACTCTTGAACTCTTGAACTCTTGAACTCTTGAACTCTTGAACTCTTGAACTTTTGAACTCTTGAACTCTTGAACTCTTGAACTTTTGAACTCTTGAACTCTTGAACTCTTGAACTTTTGAACCCTTGAACTCTTGAACTTTTGAACTCTTGAACTCTTGAACTCTTGAACTCTTGAACTCCTGAACTCTTGAACTCTTAAACCTTTTAAAGTCTTGAACTCTTGAACTCTTGAACTCTTGAGCTCTAGAACTTTTGAACTCTTGAACTCTTGAACTCTTGAACTTTTGAACTCTTGAACTCTTGAACTCTTGAACTCTTGAACTCTTGAACTCTTGAACTCTTGAACTCTTGAACCCTTGAACTCTTGAACTTTTGAACTCTTGAACTTTTGAACTTTTGAACTCTTGAACTCTTGAACTTTTGAACTCTTGAACTCTTGAACTCTTGAACTTTTGAACTTTTGAACTTTTGAACTCTTGAACTCTTGAACTCTTGAACTCTTGAACTCTTGAACTCTTGAACTCTTGAACTCTTGAACTCTTGAACTCTTGAACTCTTGAACTCTTGAACTCTTGAACTCTTGAACTCTTGAACTTTTGAACTCTTGAACTCTTGAACTCTTGAACTCTTGAACTTTTGAACTCTTGAACTCTTGAACTCTTGAACTTTTGAACCCTTGAACTCTTGAACTTTTGAACTCTTGAACTCTTGAACTCTTGAACTCTTGAACTCTTGAACTCTTGAACTCTTGAACTCTTGAACCCTTGAACCCTTGAACTCTTGAACTTTTGAACTCTTGAACTTTTGAACTTTTGAACTCTTGAACTCTTGAACTCTTGAACTCTTGAATTCTTGAACTCTTGAACTTTTGAACTCTTGAACTCTTGAACTCTTGAACTCTTGAACTC
This sequence comes from Cheilosia variabilis, assembly GCA_951230905.1. Classification (NCBI taxonomy): domain Eukaryota; kingdom Metazoa; phylum Arthropoda; class Insecta; order Diptera; family Syrphidae; genus Cheilosia; species Cheilosia variabilis. Next base: position 58,331,473 of record OX579677.1, on the reverse strand, counting down.
TTGAACTCTTGAACTCTTGAACTCTTGAACTTTTGAACTCTTGAACTCTTGAACTCTTGAACTTTTGAACTCTTGAACTCTTGAACTCTTGAACTTTTGAACCCTTGAACTCTTGAACTTTTGAACTCTTGAACTCTTGAACTCTTGAACTCTTGAACTCCTGAACTCTTGAACTCTTAAACCTTTTAAAGTCTTGAACTCTTGAACTCTTGAACTCTTGAGCTCTAGAACTTTTGAACTCTTGAACTCTTGAACTCTTGAACTTTTGAACTCTTGAATTCTTGAACTCTTGAACTTTTGAACTCTTGAACTCTTGAACTCTTGAACTCTTGAACTCTTGAACTCTTGAACTCTTGAACTTTTGAACTCTTGAACTCTTGAACTTTTGAACTCTTGAACTTTTGAACTCTTGAACTCTTGAACTCTTGAACTTGAACTCTTGAACTCTTGAACTTTTGAACTCTTGAACTTTTCAACTCTTGAACTCTTGAACTCTTGAACTCTTGAACTTTTGAACTCTTGAACTCTTGAACTCTTGAACTTTTGAACTCTTGAACTCTTGAACTCTTGAACTTTTGAACCCTTGAACTCTTGAACTTTTGAACTCTTGAACTCTTGAACTCTTGAACTCTTGAACTCCTGAACTCTTGAACTCTTGAACTCTTGAACTCTTGAACTCTTGAACTCTTGAACTTTTGAACTCTCGAACTCTTGAACTCTTGAACTCTTGAACTCTTGAACTCTTGAACTTTTGAACTCTTGAACTCTTGAACTCTTGAACTCTTGAACTCTTGAACTCTTGAACTCTTGAACTCTTGAACTCTTGAACTCTTGAACTTTTGAACTATTGAACTCTTGAACTCTTGAACTTTTGAACTTTTGAACTCTTGAACTCTTGAACTCTTGAACTCTTGAACTCTTGAACTCTTGAACTCTTGCACTCTTGAACTCTTGAGCTCTTGAACGATTGAACTATTGAACTTTTGAACTCTTGAACTTTTGAACTCTTGAACTCTTGAACTCTTGAACTCTTGAACTCTTGAACTTTTGAACTTTTGAACTTGTGAACTTTTGAACTCTTGAACTCTTGAACTCTTGAACTCTTGAACTTTTGAACTCCTGAACTCTTGAACTCTTGAACTCTTGAACTCTTGAACTCTTGAAAAAACGCCTCAAAAAAAAACCTGATAAAACGCCTCAAAAAACGGCTGAAAAAACGCCTCAAAAAACGGCTGAAAAAACGCCACAAAAAACGCCTGAAATAACGCCTCAAAAAAACGCCTGATAAAACGCCTCAAAAAACTGGTGAAAAAAAAAACGCCACAAAAAACGCCTGAAAAAACGCCTGAAAAACCCCTTAAAAAACGCTTCAAAAAACGCCTGAAGAAACGCATCAAAAAACGCCTCAAAGAACGCTTCCAAAAACGTGTTAGAAAACGCCTGAAAAAACGTCTCAAAAAACGCCTGTAAAATGCCTCAAAAAACGCCTGAAAAAAAAACGCCTCAAAAAATCGACTGAAAAAACCCCTCAAAAAACGCGTGAACAAACGCTTCAAAAAACGCGTGAATAAACGCTTCTAAAAACGCCTCAAAAAACGCTCGAAAAATAATTAAAATTACATGTTAATACCAATTTTCTAGCGACAGTGACTATTGGCTCTCTAAGTGGGTTGATGTAAAAATTCAGAATGGGTCAAAATTCTTTTTACAATTTTGTGTGACCGGATCCCTCTGTAAGTATACTTACTAATATTACCTACCGACTTTAATTACAATCACACCCGCATAACTCCCACTAATTGAGTTTTGAAAAATAATCGAGTTAGAACACCCATCGTTGCATCCGGCTTCATCAAAAAAAAAAAAAACAGGCGATTAAAATTAAATGCACTCCAACCATCCTTCGCATGAATTATCTTCAATCATCCACAGAACGTTCGTCGCTGTGGCTCTATCTTAGTCGCTCTGTCTTCTAAATCAAAATGCATTTCCGATAAACCAAGTAAAAAGCAAAGACGGAGTACCGACCGTCCTGATCTCGAGGAATACCCCTCCACCATTTGCCAAAGAACTCAGATGCAACGTGTGCGCTGTTCATATGCAGCCAGAGCTTCGCCGCTCGATTACTTTTGTTAAATGCCGCTTATAAGGACTTGAGCCATGCCCTTTGGCTTTGATGTATTGCTCCTACCACAGCCGCTTGCATGTTCAATCGATAAATCATACTTTGCCAGCGTTTTTGATTTATTTGTTCATAATAATCTCTGCTGCACCTCTATACGCAGCACTACACCGAGCGCGGAGCGGTCTTTACAACTTTATTATGAGTGGTGACCATGTCTCAAGGATGTTATAATGCTTGTCTCACGACGGTGTTCCTTAGTCATATGAAATAAGTTCCGCAATTAAATTATTATTCGCGATCCTCATGGATTGTGTTTCCTCAAGTTCGTGCGTGGGAAAGGGATGCACAGTTGCACTCATAGATCTCTTCATGGACTTCCCGTTTTCAGCCAGCTTGACAATCATCCAATGCAAACATTCAAAACGAACATTAAACGAACCATTTTTGAATACGTCAGCAGATAGTTGCTAGGACTAATCTTCATTCCTGGCGACTCAAACCAATGTTTGTCATCAAACACAATCAATCAATCATTAAAGCAGTATGCTAAATGACTCGCAATAAACCCAGAGACGAACGATGTTTACTCACCTCTCAAACAATCCGAAATGACTCCAAGTCGATGTGTTGATAACGCGAATGAATGGCATTATGATGAAAGATGAAAGTCGGTAAATCGCACACACGCAGAGTGCAGCAACGCGAATAATCCCAACTGACATGCCGCAACGTTATCGGCAACGACAGCGTCTCCCCTCATCATACACGCCGTGGCTCCAACCACGATGACAGCGACAACGACGCCGAGCGTCATATAGAGTCAACCGAATCAACAGAGCAAAATGAGGCGCAAACAGAACGAACGAGCCGAGGAAGAAAAGACGCCACAAAAAGGACAGTTAAATAATCATAATGACAGAATTCACTTAGCAATTCGAGCCATACGATGCCGATGCCGATGCCGAGTTATGAGTGCCAGGCCGCTGCAAATGCACAGCCCGAAGCGGCTCGTTTTCTTACTGGCCATGCCCAGGGTGGTGACGATCAGCCGCAGGCGCATTTGCTATATTTATCCCGCGCACACGATGATTTGTTCCCTTGCTCGTCATCATCATTGAAACGGTGACCGCAATTATATAGAGACCAGAAAGATACTGACCACAGATATATATGTCCGCGGCAAAGGAATGCCGCATGCAGTATCCTCTGGGACGACTGGACGCTGGACACGCTGAGATGTTCTGCTTTATTAATTTTGCGGTTCTTATGCGGAATGTCACATAATGTAAGCGTAATGTGAGATTAAGCGAGCACTTTGCTGGAAACTGAAAAGAGGAACTGAGCTTTTAGCGCGCCAACTGACGACATGTGGGTGGGCGCACCAAATGCATTAGCACTGGCGTTTCTTCTTTTGCGCAGATCAAACCATTTTACCGCCACAGCTGGAGCGTCAACTCCAGGCGGCTGCTGTCGCGGGCAATTAAAAATGCACACGGGATAATTTTACATTGGCCAATGCACTGGCACTTCGAATTGCAATCGAAGTCGAAGGCATTTAATTAATTGGCCCGACCGCTATCTTATCATGGACGTCGGGAATCGCTGGACGGAAGCAAGGAACACCAAAAGCGGTCGAATAGTCTACCAATACCAACAGCGGCGCACCTGGAACTGGAAGAGAAAGGCAAGCGTCTGGGTCAGTCTCAGTGGTGTTGCATGGCGACGCGGACGACCAACGGACGTCTATAGAGACTTCAGCGAAATCTATAGCTGACTAGTGGCCACTGAATTCAGTGCAGTTGAAAAATGCAAAGTGGATGATAAGAGGAGCGGCCTTTATTCGGTTTGTTTGGTCATAAAGTAGCCACTTTAAATGCCAAAGAAACGCAAATGTTTGTTATTTGCGTACTGTCTGCTATCTTTGAAAGTTTGCAATAAGACCGCAAGAGGAAACCGGAGTCCATCAAGTAGATAAGGCCGGCTTGAAGTTTGTTTGCAGATTTTAAGAAAATTGATGAGTACTTTTGGAGTGACTTGTTTCGATGAGTCAGGCAAATATACAGTCAATCCATGGTCACCTCCTCATGATGCGCATGCAAGGCTTTTATCAGAGTGGATATATGACTGTAGCTCACCATTTTTAGGACAGACATTTCTATTTTAAAATTTATTCCTAAAGTGTGGCCAGGGATCAATTGTCCCAAGAGTCGTGGGTGAGTTGTGGGGGAATAAAGTGGACGCGAGATCCGACGATCTCGGTTTGATATAGTTTTTCTGGAGGGAGACGTGTTACAATTAGTCTTAGATGACGAAATACTACAGCACGTAGAATTTTGGGACAGTAAAAGCACCCTTTCACATATTTGCTGAGCCTATTTACCAGTGAACGCAGCCATTAACGAGCTGACCAACGTGCCAAAAATGATGACGAAAATTAAGTTGGGTTATGTTTGGTAAGTGGGTTGAACACACTCAGATCTTGGGGTTTTATGACCTACATAAGTTTTGAAACTGGGTTGTCATGCCATCCCGAGGCTGTTACAAATGTATGCGAGTCTTCTTGATGTATCAGAGTGCCGGGCACAGGCAAAGAAAGTGTGGACTGTGATGTGACCTCATGCATCTCGCCTCACCAGTGTTTTTCCAGGATGTTAAATTCAATGATAACACCTTCAACACGCAGAAAAATAAATTCCAATGCCAACAATATTTTTGTTGGTTAAAATGAACCCAAATATCAAAATCTTTGATTTAAGAATGATAATAGGAATGAAAGTAATATTTGAACCAAGAACTTTTAACTTACAATTTTGTAAGAATCTCAAAATTCTTCGCCATTGTTCAAAATCTTCTGAATAGATGGGCATATTATTGATTCGCTGGATAGCGGTTGCTATTTCTGCCATTCCTCCCTACAACTGGGGAAATACATAAGTGGCAAATAGCCCTTCGAAGTCTAGACGAGGACTTGTGTAGTCTGTGCGTTGTTTATTTAGAGTATTTGTTTAGAGTCTGCGCATGACCAGTCACGACGTGTTCCCAACTGCTAGTCTCACCTAGCCGAAGGGCAGCAGTACGAACAGGTTTAGCGGCTTAAGCTGAAGTATAGCCTCAAGTCCCGTTGTTGTTTTTTTTTTTTTTCTTAATATTATTACATCCTTTGTACCAATACATGCCATTGTGTCATTTTTTTACATCTCAGTCATAAAAAGAAGTTATTTTTTGTTACATTTGTATTCAACACGAAACGTCAGAGAGTAGCCCTCGAGCAAACTAAGCAGCGTTGAAAAAAAGATAGGGGTTGGCCTCAAACTGAATTAAAAATGAAAAGCTTATTTGGGCTGCAACCCCAAGTTAGAGCTTAGGATGATCGATACTGATCTACAGAAAAGTGGACAGCGTCACCCTCCGCCTAATGTCCGATCGCTTTTTGGACCTTGTCCTTCGGGTTGGCTTGTAAGTTGTGTCGTTGGGATTAACTTTCCTGACAACTATACATATTTTTTTTAGGGATATGAACTGCAACTGTAAGTTACTATAGCCGCTATAAAAATTATCAAACATTTTGCTTTAAGTTCTTGGAAAAAAATCCAAATGCGTCGACTGTTTGTGAAAGCACAGCTGCTGTTTAAAAAAAAAGAACAGGAAATGCGCGTAAGGTTGTGCAACGATAAAAGTGACAGATCTGTTTATTTCAATGAACTGTGGATACATAAGGTTTATCCACACCTCGCTGGTAGATGGCAGAACTTGGGGGGGACGATAATATGAACTTTGACTTTTCGTTAAGTATTTTTTTCAGATCGTCGAAACGTTCTGTGCTATTTTCTGGATCTTCGTGTTAAAACTATTATAAACCTATCACTTATAGTAGCATTTTCTGTCGCTTCGCACCGCTCGCCGGCATTTCCTGCTTATTCGTGGCGTTTCGTTAAGTTTTAGAATATCGAACCGTTTTGTGTTAAAAGTGACATTACCAGAAATCAAAAAACAGGTTTACACATTATGCGCAGACTCAAAAGGGAAAACAAATACAGTGGACGTCCAGTATAACGAATGATATAATGTTTGATGTCATTCATTATATCGAGCGCGTTCGTAATATCGACTTTAAAAAAAAAAAAATAATTAAAAATGTGTTATCTAACAGTTTTTATTTAATTTAATAGATAATGGTCCTGCCATTTAAATACTTCCATGGTTTTTAATCCAATTTATTTCTACGTTCGTTATATGGGCTTTCGTTATATCGAAAATTCGCTATATCGGATATTCGTTACAATGGACGTCCACTGTAGTATGTAAGCTTTTGACAGCTTACGTGATTGTGAAATTTCCGACAAACTTTCGCTCATGCCCTTGCCAATAGAGCCAGTTGTGGAATCCTTTTAAACGTGAAACAAAATCCGTGCCCATTCAACGGAAAACTAGACATAATCCGTTAACCTACGACTACGGTGGTCAGTTCAACGAAAGAACATCGTTTCCCTGCACTGCCGCCACGCCGCAGCGGCATTCTCTTTTCATTCTTTTTCACACACGAATGCACGATCAGCTACGCGCGTTTCGCAAACGTCCCATCTTGAGTAGAATTGAATCGTATAGACTGGAGGCCTAAGACGAATGGACAGGCAAGATGCCGGATTATGCACTTATCTCCTAACAGCAACGAAGGCAAAGCGCCGACCATCAAGCAGTGACGACCAAGCGAGATATGACATCAAAAATTAATTACTCGACTCGCGGTTTAGAAGAACGTATATAACTTCAAGCTTATCGGGGTCGTTCCGATTTCAACCGAGAGTCAAGCAAAGATGAAGAAGTTTCATTCCGCCAGACACGCGTGGAACCTCTTATTGACAAGTCGTGTAGAAATACCTGAGTGATGGCATTTCAACTGCTCCTCTGATGAAAGATTGTTGGCGGAAAAAGCTTTGGAACTTTCTGATGAGAGGGCCATCTAGCACCGGTCGAAATAAACTAGGTCATTGGCAGTTGTCTATAACATAAGGTATACCAACTCGAATTCCGATCTCATGGCTTACCGAAGATCAACGCCTCAGATAGCCACCAAAACGACACCAGACTATCCGCCATCGGACACCAATGCAAACACCATCAGACACAAAGAGTCAATTAATTAGTAGATCCACTCTGCAGATTGTGCATCCATTAGCCGCGGCCGACTAAAAGAAAGAAAAACTGTTAAAAAGGGAAACAAAACTCCAAGAAAATGCGGTACCAAAGGAAGCGAGATGATAACACACGGCGACAGCGCACACGGTATGTGTGGCGCGGCGAAAAAAAGTTATCGCATGCAGCCGACGCAGCAGCCGCTGTCTGCCGCCAGCCTTAACCCCAACTCCTGGCTCAAGTGCACACCAACTTAAATTGGAAATTAATCGATAAGAGCGGGTTTTTTTTCGTGCTCCCCTTTTCGGCCCTGGTTGCCTCTGAAGTCTGAAGCAGAATGTGGCATCCTGCTTCTGGAGATGGAATGATGCTCTAGAAAGGATTGAGATAAGGCCGCCGCGCTATTGCACGTAACTTGTGCGCGGAAAGCATTGCGAACAGAATTTGTTTTTATTTATTGTTGCTCCGAATTAAATGATCGTTTTCTGGCAGTGCAGAGGCACTGCCCAAGAGAGAAGATCCAGAGAGACGGCGCACGATAGTGCAGAAGATTACGCATGAAGGGTACCTATACAGAAACCTGTTCCGTCGAAGCCGATGATTAGTTTGCTGGTTTCTTGGTAGGCAATTCGTCGCAGTGAAATCGCACGAATGCCGTAGGCAAACGTAGCGAATCGCACAAGCACAACATAGCTCAGGTGGGAATATGTGATTCGTTCGGATTTTGAGCCGCACACCACATGCGCGGAGATCTTTTTTGACGTATTAACAAAGTTTCACGTCTGAGTTGGACTTTCACAGTTAAGAAGGTTCGTGATATAAACGGGTCCTCAAAATATACTAGATTTGAAGCACTTGGCGGGTTCGACTGTCAAGTTTTCTTTGGGTTTGACAGTAATGTTAAATGTCACTGACTTCTGACTTTTTTAATTGTTAATTTATGTCGTTTTCCATTGGGGCAAAAAATCAATCTTTTTTTGATCTAAATCACTTTTCATGTTCCATTCGGCAAAAAACTCAATCTTTTTTTCTGATTCGGAGCACTTTTTGCAGATCTGGATATTTTTTCCAGATTTACACATACTACCACAAATACCAATCCTATACTTTGCACAGCTGTTTTACGTCATTTTAAGAATTTTGTTGTAAACCGAAGGCGCAAAGTTTCGTGAAAACCATAATAAAGAAATACATAAATTGCCATGGATATAATTTTGTAGGAATTATTACCTCCATTGCCTTCCTCATTATCTGGAAACTACGAATCACCGAAACTACTTCATTTGTATTTACAACAGGGGAAACATTTTTCAAGTCGATATCCATAGTTGATTTTTCCGAAAACGAATGCAATTTGAACAGCTGATATTGCTGTCAAATAACGCACTAATCCATTTACAAAAGCAGATCAATTTCGTTGCATCTTCTATGGTGGTCCCTATGGAAAACGACATTAGTTACTTGAATTAATATATACAGTTAAAATAAGTTGCCACCTATTCATTTGTATTTTTATAACTCGATTCAGTCGCATCGTTCGATTGGGAATTCGCGTACTAGATTAGAAGTATCAAAATATAAATCAGGCGGAAAACGTCAAGTTAACGTCAAGTTGATATTAAATATGTGCAGGGTATAGACTTTTTTTTTATTACCTAAAATACCATAGCCAAGTGCGAGAATTAAACCGTTGTTTACAAAGGAGTTTGACAGCTCGTCCATTCGAAGAATAAAGGAGCAATGGAGAATTTGAAATATTTTGCAGCAGAAAGAGAGCTGACGTCAGTTAGTTAGGTCTAAAACTCAAACCAAATATCTTACCCTCGGTTGTCTATGGTTTCAAAAGCGACGTTCCCTTTAACACATGTTAAGTTAATAATACCTGTCATTATTTTTTACTTTTTTTGGTTGTTCTGTGCGTACTCAGCTTTCCGCACAAAGTGAGGCTTGCTATCATGAATAAAATAAACGCAAGGTTACAACTGGATAAAGACACTGCACACTGCCACATTTGCTGTATTTTTATTAATTGCTACGGAGGCTTTACAACAAAAAGAAATAATGCACGACTGAAGTAAAACATTGACAGCTTGTCGACAGCGAAATGTGTATGAACTGTGAAGCTAATACGCTGCTCGAGCTAATCTAGATTGTAACGGGTTCACCGACTTTTTTCTCCAAACATAAGCTCAAAAATCCTAGCTAAATTTTGACATAGAGCGCGATGTCGATAAATGTCACAGAAAAAAGCTGTTCTTACTTCAAAAACTCAATTCCCTCTTATTTCAACCATTTCAGAAAAAAAATCTCATCATTTATTACTTTTCCGCAACAGAACACAACGATCTGTCAAAATTTATGTCGTTTTCAATTTGGCAAAAAGATAAATTTTTTTGAGAAAAAATCAATTTTTTTTTGACCGAGATTGCTTTTCATTTTTGATTTGCCAAAAAAATCAATCTTTTTTTTGTTCTTCTCTGTAGAGAAATCTCAATTTTTTTTTTTCAGATTTCACAGACAGAATGTAGAGCACTTGCGGCGAATTCGTTAACACAAGGCAACGCTACGTACTAGTTTCCTCTTTCGACTACATCTATAGAAACGAAAACGCTAAGCTCCCGTACACCTAGCCTGACATAGCTCATTTTATTGCTTTAATAAACTTTGTCGACAGCTGTTGGATCGTACATGATTCACAGGGTGCTTTGTGAGATATTGTCCTTCGGGTGAATCGGGGCTGGCCTTTTCCAACCCTCGCTGAAAACGTCGCATATCTGACGTTCCTAGTTTAAAGTTGCGCCTTTGAGACTTGGGATGGGCACTAATCGAGGGAATAATATAAGACACAAGCTGCCGAAATGAGATCCCTTTGTTGCAGCGCAGGGAGCTATTGACTTAACTGAGACCCTACAACTCGATGCTCCATAAAGTGACTCGTACTACCATAAATCCGAAACAATTTTTGCGAGTTTCGAGTCGAAATTGCAAGGTTACTGAGTAGATTCGTGAAACGGTTACAAAACTTCAACGCTTCCCAGACAACCAAGTAAAATACACATTTATGTTAGTTGACACCTTTTTCTTGCGACTTTTCAGAATTCTTCAACGGTAACCCAAGCAAATAAGGCCGGTCGCCGGTGGTTGACTAAAAACATGAATGCGTGTTGTTCCTGCTAAAACAAAAATGGCTCAATTTATTTATGTAAAACGAAGCCCTTTGCTTATTTGTCACCGCACTAATAAAATATTGACGTTTGGTGGGATTGTGTCCACCAAACGTCAAGTCTTGTCAACACGCTATGGCGCAGTTCGTCCAAGAAGTTGAAGACTTAGCTCAACGTTTCGCTTGAATTCACTTTTAATGGATTCGAAGCACACGAATCCGTTACACTGCATCGAACGGCTCGCTGTCTCTCGAACCAAGCCAAGCTGTGCTGATAAATTTTCGATATTGAAGAAGAACGACGGGACCACATCAGTCCACAATGTCTGCATCGATGCTCACATCTTTATTACAAAAAAAAATTATGAAATGCCGACGATCTCCGAGCATATGCATTTAGGGTCTCACTCCTAGAGCCCACGTAGCAGACGAGGGCAAGAAAAACGTATAATCACACAATGTGCGCCATGGCTGAGCCTTACTTTACACATTTGCTTGCTCTTTTTATAGCTTACAACGCTTAAGCCCCGGGGGCGGTTCGATTTGGTGCATTTACCCATTCCAGGGTGTCGGTAATTATAGGGAGTTTATGTCTGCGCTTCCTTTTAACTTTTTTTTTTTTTGTTTTTTTTTCTGTTCCCTTCCCCACTGTTTCTTTATTCGTTCGCTTTTGATTGCTGAATTATCTTTGCCGTGAAATCAAAATGTGGGTAGGTAAAGATCGCTATAGTGCTCCAAGGTTCGAGGTTCTGCTTTGGCGGAGCGAAGGAAATCGTTCATTTGCTCCACCTGGAGGAGGTTGGTGTAAGCGGAATGGATGTACGAGAGAGGTAGTACGTTATGTTCGATGTGCACTGCTCAGTGGGTGTGTAATGGAAATTGAATGCATTAATTTGACGGGGCAAGACTGGATTGCATTTTGTCTGACGGGGTATTAATTAAATTTAAATATATTTATTCAGCAAGAAAGATCTTGGATTGTGCTCGAACAACCAGTAGTGGCAAGATTAACATTCACTGCGAAAAGATAGGGCAACTCTGAGTTGTGCTCTTGTATGGAGGAATTGTATATGGGAATGTAGATGTCATAAAGATAAAAGATTGACGGTTGAAACAGAGAGGTGTGAACTGCGGCAAGCATCACGAGGGCACATAAATGCGGGCTTCGTTAATTACCCCCTAGGTATTGATTTATTCGGGTGTAGTTGGATAAAATGGGTATAGGTATGAGGACGTGAAGGTTTACATTTTTTTTTTGTAAAAAAGTGCTCCAGATACAAGTTATCATCGGATATTATGGATTCGTCTTAGTAAAGGGTGTCCCATAATTTCCGCAAAATCTAGTTTTGATAGAAAATACAGATTTTTAATTAGAAAGCTTAAATTTTGTATTCATAGAGTATACAGATTGGGGTGATGTATGGAATAGCACATCGGATAAATGGCCGCCACGGATTTCCTGGCAAGTACCACGTACCTACTCTTTTATTGAAATTTTCTATGACCGTTTCGCATAAATGTGGCTAAATTTCATTAATACACATCCCAATTTCCTCTTTTAAGGCGTCGGTGGTCGTGGGCTTGTTTGCATAGACCTTTGACTTCAAAAAACCCCAAAGAAAAAAGTCCAATGGCGTTAAATCGCAAGATCTGGATGGCCAATTCTGATACCAAAAACGGCAGATAGCACGATTAGGAAATGTCTCATGCAGTAATAAAATTGTTTCTCTGGCACCGTCTCGTTGAAACCACATGTTGGTCACATCAATGTCTTGTAATTTAGGCACTAAAAACTGGGTTATCATGTAACGATAACGAATACCATAAATTGTTACTGCCTGACCAGCCGCATTTTCGAAAAAGAATGGTCCGATAATGCCTCCAGCCGGAAAATCTGCACCAAACAGTTACACGTTGTGGAAGCATTTGTTTGTCAACAATTACTCGTGGGTTTTCTGAACCCCAAATGCGACAATTTTGACGATTACGAAGCCATAAAGATGATAATGAATTTCATCACTGAAGATAATTTTGTACGAAAACTGCGGACTGTAGCTGACAAACCATCATCATTTTTTAAATATTGCTCACCAATGAAAATGCATTCTTCTTTCGTATAGCGCTCCATTTTTACTAGCCCCGCACTGTCAGCTGTCACATTGTTATCTTTTTTTCTGTTGGCATCACTGACTATTAAATGGCGAAAAATTCAAATTTTTCGTGAATTATGGTACACCCTGTATAAGTATAATAGCTGCCTTTATATTTAAAAGCTTTGAACTCGTACATCTTCTGAATCGGTTCTTCGATTGCTATGCAACAAAATCGAAATGTTGCTCCATTATGCCCTGAGTTATGTCAGTTACGAGTGTGTGGATTGGATCGGTAGTTTTATAGTGATGCGTTAACAAATCCAAGTTACAATGATTTATAAATCATTTCGATCGAACACTTAATCTTCTTCTGCAAAGGAAATATACCTACTCCTAAAATTGCTTTGCGGGAAGAAAAGACTATATAAATGTGAAACCAGCGTCCTTTATCGCAACAAGCTTGACGTCCTCAGTAAACATGGGACTATAGCCATTTAAATTGGTTAACGTTAGCTAGAAGTCGATACACAAGCTGTTGCCTCACCGAAGTATGTCCGAATGGAGTCGAAGATCGACGACACGTTACTTTTCATGGCGACAGAGAACTGGGCGTACTTAAGTCCTATATAAATGGGCGTAGCTCTTGAGAGGACTTTGCCATGCCCAATTTCCTTCTTAGCCCGTAGAAACAGTGATTGGCAATATTCGAAGCTTTTTAAAGATAATAAAATTCTAATTATAATTATAATTATATTGTTGTTCTAGTACCTACCTTTTTATCAGCTCTGTTACGTTTTTAAGAGTTTCGATATTCGAAGTTAAATGTCAAAATGAATTGTCACATGTCGTATATATTACTAACCACTATTGAAGCGATGTTGCCAAAGGTTTGCTGTTCACAAGAAAGGGCAGTCAACATCGGTGCCTTGAACGACATTCAAGCTTGTTAAAAATAGATCCTTCGACCTGAAAAGGGCTTTTTGGTAATAGAAATTTCCAAATTTATATTGGTTTTTGTCCAGAATTTGCTAGCTGCAAGCAAACTTTAAGACTTACTCGAATCCTAGGTATTTCGGAAACTAACACCAATTTAGGAGCAGAACCCACACTTCTCGGCCGGCATTTCAGGAGTTAAAGCGTTCTTAGAAATTCCAGTGTCTGGTTTTATTTCAACTTTGTGTCTAAGCGACAAAAATAAATTAACATAACCAAACATTCGAATAGACTCGTCCAAGCTTATTGCAAACTCCAGCCTGATCACAGATCTCGAGCATCGCCAGCTGCAACTGTCATCTCGATTACGAACGAACGATTTTGTTTTATTTGTAATGCCTCCAAAGGAAGTCTCCATTTTCACACGCATGAATGGTTTAATTACAAATAACGTTTGTGCCCCCTTCTTTATCTGCCGTGCAAGATCGTCCACGAAAGCTGAAAAAAAGATCATACGGGACACCGACCAACAGAAGTTCCTCCTCAATCCGGCACAAAAAAAGAAATATCAACTCACGGTCCCATAACAAATTTCTGATACTCTTTTCGCTTTATTCTTTTACCTTCGATAAAGTGATCGCTCCTCCACCGAGACCGTAACGAAAGGGAGAATGCCCCTCTCCCACCCGCTAGCAGATCAAAATTCCTTTGATCTCCGATCGACTGTCAGCCTGGTAGTATATTTTTTATCGTAATATTTTTATGATTAAGTCTTATTTAATTGTTTTTTACGTGGACCCGGTTTCGTTTTGACTTGTGGAAACGAAAGGATACAGTACACAGAAGAAGATCAATTCAAGGTGGTATAAGGGGCAATTAAATGCACAACCCATCGCATTCAAACTGAAATAAACACACCAGATGCACGTAGGTAGGACAAAACGAAAACGAAACGCACGATGTGAACTGTACTGATGATCGGTGCGACGCGACGGACGCAGCCTCTCTCTCAATTAGCACACGCATGTGTGATTTCCGAGCAAAACGATCCTCGGCGGCCGAGATCAAACGCCGATCGTTGTACACAGCGCGCACTATGTGTGTTTTTATAGCTCCGATCGGTCCCGGAGCAAACACTGATCTTGTGCGATCATCAATGGCGCAGCTACTACACTCGTACTTACCGTCGATTCGGATGCTGTGTCGGGGGCATTTTATTCAAGTAGCACCTTTGGGCGAATGGGCCTATTCAGTTGAGGGTATCATGCACACAGACATATGACAAACTACCTATCTGGTGATTTTTAAGGGTGAACATTGAGACCGCTGATCGTGACCACTTGGGATTATGGGATCAATTCATGCGAAAAAAAATGTGTAATTTGCAAAGAGCAATTTGTTCACGGGACTGCGGTCGGTCTGTAGAGCTCTTGAGAGCGATTTACTTTTATTTTTCATTTGCTGAAGGGCGCTGACTAGATGAGAAATTGTTGTCCCCGATATATGAGGAGAAGGGTCGTTGACAATGGCTCTGCATTTGAATGGAAACTGATGGACAATTTGAGGGAGGTACTCTGAGTCTGAGTCTGAGTCTGAGTCTTTTGTGCACACATCATAATTTAAATTTTTTCTATTCTTAGCGCAGCTCACATCCTGAGGGACACACAATTATTGTGTTGCGTGTATGCATTCAGGCTTTGAATGCAATGGGGATTTTGTGTATATATGAATGCTTTTCAATTGTTTGAGAGGACATCTGGGAAATAAGGGGGCGATAGGTATGCGTTTATTCAAATGGCGGCAATTAAATGATGAGCGGTGAGTTATGGGTGAGTTGGGATAAAGGGAGATGTAGGTATTATACTTATTTATAAATGAGAAGCATCGTGAGTTTATAAGCTGCGAAAGATTTCGCTAAGCACCGGGAAGTTGAAGCAACGCAAAGATAAGTATTCTGTTGTTTATTGTTTTGACTAGGTACAGGTAGTGGATAAACTTGTCTGATTTTGGCAAACAACAGTTCGCGGCAAGAATTTTCAATTCGCGGGAAAATTGCTGGAGTTCTAAATTTCGCTATTCAAATCAATTAAGACTCAGGTTTTTTTTATTGTTAGATTAATTTAAAAAAACTACTTTTGTGCTGCAACAAATAGCAGTATTCAATTCATAAAGGCAATTAAATTCATTTGTTCGCAGTTCGCCTATTCGCATTTCGCTCGCATGTGAAAAGCCAGATTCAGACGTATTTTCAATTTTATTTAAGATTTTTTCTACAAGGTAGGCCAAAAGAAGTCATCCGATGTTGTTTGGCTCTCATTTTTTTTCTAAATGAAAAACTTCGATTCTGTTTTTTGATTTTGTTTATTTGAACCTTTAGAATTGGTCAAGTCGAGAAGATGATATCGGCCAAATGGGCGCCGTCACAATTGATTGCCATACGGGCTCGTTTTATGGCATTTTTCATCACTTCGGGCGACAGATTCTCGCACTCGGGCTTGTTCACGTAAACACGGGACTTCAAAAAAACCCACAAAAAATAAGTCTGGAACGGTTAAATCGGGCGATCTTGCGGGCCAGTGCAAATCGCCAAAACGAGAGATGAGGCGACCCGGGAACGCCGCCTTCAGAATATCGGTTGTGGCTCGCGCAGTGTGTGCCGTAGCTCCGTCCTGTTGGAAACACATGTCCTCCAGTCCTAATTCGTCCAATTGCGGCAGAAAAAACTCGGTTAACATGGCCCTATAGCGCGCACCGTCTACTGTTGTCGTTTGAAAAGCGGCGTTCTCGAAAAAAAAATGGCCCGATGACTCCTACAGCGTGAACAGCGCACCATGCAGTAACTTTGAGCGGGTGTAATGGCTCCTCGTGCATTACTCGTGGATTTTCGGTGCCCCAGAAGCGATAGTTTTGCTTGTTCACGTACCCGCTGAGGTGGAAATGAGCCCCATCGCTCATTATGATTTTGGTCGAAAAATCGTCCACTTCGTCCTCGAGATTGAGGATCGCTTGGGCGTAGGTTACACGCGTTTTGCGGTCAACAGGCAGCAGCTGATGCACGGACTGAACTTTGTACGGGAACATGCGCAAGTCTTTGACCAAAATTCGCCTTGGGGACGACCGGCTGATGGCTAATTGCGAGGCACGGCGTCTGGTCGATGTTTCCGGCGACAGCTCGACATCGGTGTTTGCGCAGTCGGTGTCGGACGACCGTGGAATCGGCGACAGAATTCGCGCGGCGCCAACACTACAGACGAATTGTTACGCAAAAAAAATAGACACGATTATTCCGCGTTCTTGGGGAGTGTATCGCTCCATGGCTTGTTCACTTGTATTCTACATCTGTCTAGTCCACAAATGTCAAAACAGATTTGACATTGGCGGCCATTTGCAAAAGTAAGAGCACCTTCCAATAGGGTGATCTCTATTGGCCCACCTTGCACAACAGTTCTAGATACCTACGGTTGAAAACTAAGTCCAAAGGTGAAGTATCAGTCAGTGTTTCAACATAGTCCAAACGAAAATTAAAATCCGTGGCAACATTCAGCGCAAAAGAACAAAAATCAAAACCACACCTTTGGCCACAAGATCTATCAAGCGTCATTACTTTTTGACACATGCTGACTGCCTTCGCTAGGTTAGGTTAGGACACTAAAGGCCTTTTTCAATGAAGATCCGAGTGAATTGCATTGAAATTCAGAATTGCCCTTTTCAATAAAATTCGTTTTCAACAGTGGTTTTAGACAGCATAATGTGAGA
The DNA here is from genome assembly GCA_951230905.1 of Cheilosia variabilis. Taxonomy (NCBI): domain Eukaryota; kingdom Metazoa; phylum Arthropoda; class Insecta; order Diptera; family Syrphidae; genus Cheilosia; species Cheilosia variabilis. The sequence goes on along the minus strand of OX579677.1, from coordinate 58,314,270 downwards.
TTTTGCTTTCTGTTAATTACTACTTTTTTGTTCTTTTTTTTTAAATATATATTTGTGTTTTAGTAAGCCGAATCAATTTATTTAATTAAAATTTACATAAGCAACTGCATATTTTCGGATCACATAGCGCAAAATTTGTATCCAACAACACAGCAAACATTTCAATCTGACATTTTACTAGTGTGTGTTGGTGAGTTCAGGATAATTCTTTAAAAAAATATACCGGACACTTCTGTCGTGTTAATTGACATGGAAGTGTCCTGTTTTCTTCAATGAAACATATAAAAAATAGAAATAGCACTTCTGATCTTTTTTCTTGATCTTTTGATAGAAAATAAAAATTGAATAACCTGTAAAAATGAAATTCGTCCAAGAAACCCCAACTCCAAACCCAAATACTACCTATTCGTTTACAGTTCGACACACATGTATTGACAAATCAATTCCAGCAGCGAAAATCAGTGGCAAGTTCCACAGAAACTGATTTCTGCACAAGGACTTCTTGCTCGATCGCACTTTGCCAAACGTGTTGACATCTGAATTCGCCAAACTACAAGAAAGTGTTGCATCGCCCTCAGCGACGACTATATTCCTCTTACACTTAGCTAAGTTGTTTGACAAGCATATAACAATTATGTACACACGCAATTCGCAAGCAATGCGTGTGATATCGGCCAGCAATCTTCTCTTCTCGCCTCCTCTGTCAATATCAAACACCGTCAGCCGGTTTCTGCTACGCTGTACTTCGCAACGTTTCACTGGCCTCGCTATTACTACCTAGCGAGCGCAACTTACTCGTAATCCATCGCCGCCGGTAACTGCATACACAGAGTGCCTTTGTAGTACGGCATCCAGCTAACGTTGTTGTTCCACTTGTAATTATACCACGTTAATTCCACTTTACATTCGCATTGCTAGGGTTTCAAGAGTGCGAGTGTGGCCGGGCACAAAGGTATTTAATTTCAAAACATTCAGAAAGAGAAAGAGAAACAACCAGCGGCAGCGACTTGGAGTAAAGTGGAAGGCCATCGGGAACAACTAATCTAATTCCCTTTTTGAAAGTGAATTAAGTTTTTGCCGCTGCTGACAAAAGAAATGTCATCGGGTCTCTTGTAAAAGGGAAAACAAACGCGTAAAGTGTATACCTACCCAGTAGCAGTGGCAGAGCAGCAGCAGAGGATCCTTTTACAAATCTCCACTTAAAGTGTTTAAAGAGGCAAAAGGATGAACATGAGTGAGCGTATTATTGGGAAGATGCAGATATGGATTCTTGAAGGGATTTGCTTTGTTTGTCTTTTCCCTGGGTAAAATGGAGTGTTTGCCTATGGGATTAATTGCATAACAATATACTCGTACCTATGCGATTTGGAAAGGTACACTCATTTGGGTCTATATTGATGGCTGCTGGAGCAGAGATTACAGTTGTACAATCTGGACTAAACTCCTCGGATAATAGGGGATTGTACGCAGTTTTAATTAGAAATGTCGAGCAGTGTGTTGCTATGGGAAAGGTAGGAACATCTGGCTTTGGGTAATTGGGCTCACAGATGGGAATGTCCACATTAGGTAAATCGGTTATAGGAATAGAGATAAGAACTTGAATGACAGATCAAAACGAAATGCGACCCACATCAGATTTCAGCGCATAGATTCAGTTAAACAGGGTAATGCGTCGGGTCCATCGTGACCCGATATTTCCGTACAGTGAAATCGGATGGCGGCTGGAGATAGAAAAAAATTGGTCTAGTGGGTTCGGACGGACAAAAGCGAAACTAATAAGGTTCCGTTTTTTTCCTTTGAGTACGGAACCGTCAAAACCTTAGGTGCGGATCGATTTTTCTTCTTAAACTGCGCATGTGGAACGGAGCCGGAGCGGTCTTATTCAACTCCCGGAAGAACACAGATTTTCGATGCGAATATTTCTTCCACCTCTCGCGAACGAGTTGAACTGTCATGAGAAAGGTTCTCAGTTCAGTTTTAATTCGCTTTAATTCGCCATAAGATTATGTAGGTTTCTTCCATTCGCCCCAAAAGAAAAATGCACTCAAGCGAATGGTTGTAGCCACAAAAAAAATATCTACAGCTTAGGCTCGATGCTCAATGTGTATAGATTCATGATTTTGGATGAGTGTCTCCCATCGATTAGCGTTTTGATCTGACTGGAGTTATTACAACTCCTTCTTGATAGGGTTTCTCTTTAGCGTCGTGTTCAACTTCGCAATAGGTAGGTACCTAGTTACCAACCAGGCAATCACAAGGACAACAGCGTCGAAACCGCATCCTTATAGGAATAGGCACAGGCAAACTTGTCTAGGAAGCGAGAAAGTTTTTTTAATATCGCAATTTCTCCTCTTTATCACTCTCATACCTGAAAGCCTGATCCTATAATATCACAGCTTCTAAGATCACCAACTTTGCTTTCGCCATAAGGATAGAGGGTAGACTTACATTTTTGAGCACCTGGCTACGTCCGTATGTTTCGTACACTCTCCTGGCAGCCGCCCGATGACTTCAGTGCCGTCCTTATTGAAATGTTTTCGAGTATGCGTGGTCCCAAAGCGAGTTGCAATACAACAACCGTTTTCGCCACTCCTCTGTGCTTCCCAAGCAATTAGGGAGTAAGCCCCAGCAGCGGGCCTCCAAGTAATTGACCACACCCAGAACGAAAAACAGGTACTAATAGAGCTAATTTGTAACACTGTTCGCCCTCGAGACAGCTTCCGTGCGATGCGGTGGAATGGAACAACTTACGAACAATTACTGCCAACGTCAGACGATATAACTATTATCAATAAAACTAATGCTTCAAAATTTCAGTAATAAATGCAAACGACTTTCAGAACTCACACGTCGGTTCTCGGTCGGCGTGTCGTGCGAAAATTAAGTGATCTTTGTATGCGCATTTGCCCCCATCGGCGTCGTCATCATCATCATTCTGGTGTCGGAGCCGCCATTCGTTTCGTGTATACAATCAAAAGCCGAAGCGGACCGGAAATAATGTTCAAAGGAAGCCGCCGCCGCCGCCATCACTGTCCCAGCCAATGCGCCTGCATTTACCGCTGCTGCTGTCGGCTGTGCCTGTGCTATGACCGCTTGGGAAATTTACTCACGCAAAATGTGCATGGTGCACCATTAGTTGGGGGCTTTGCTATTTGTCTTCAGTTTTAGTTTCTCTTTGACGTTAATTATAAATTTAAATCGCATATTTATGCGGCGTAACATCGAAATAGTGCCTTGCGAATAAACAATAAATGCAAAGAGTAGTGCGACTGTCAGAGAGCAATCGAAATGGTTTATTTCCAAACCGGAAGAGGGTGTTGGGGGTATAGGAGAGACATATGCACATGCACAGATTTTACAAACACCCCCTTCGGTTGGATAAAGGAGGATGAGGAAAGGAGACGGCGGCTTTGTGTGATGCGATTGAAGTTCTGAGCCTCTGAAGTCTAAAGTCTAAACACATGATTAATAGTGGTAATTGAATGGAGTTGCCATTGCGACAATTTAGTACCAAAATGAGTAAAAAGTAGGCGCAACAGATCGGTACCCTAGACCTAGGCCTTCTCACAACCATTCGTTCTGTGTGGGATTATATTTTGGGGCGAATTACGAATGGAAAAGACTTACGATTTCATGCCAAGTCTGGTCTGAACGGCTGGATTGAGGAGCTCTTTCATTAGAGCTATACCTGTCTGTTCTCGAATGTTTGTCAGACGTTCGCGAAAGGTGGCGTAGTGGAAAAAAAAAACATCAAGATCTGTAGGTTGGTACGTCTGTTACGTAAAAAACGTGATTGACAACAGCGGAACATATTTCGTTAGTTGTGTAAAAGTATTTGTGCTTACTTCAATCAGTGGGAGTTGCAAACATGATTTTATGAGACCGCGCTGGCTTGTAACTTTTGCGAAGACCGGTGTGACGTGTGAGTATGGCTGCGGTCTAAGGCCACCCTTTAGTTGTTTTCAGCTTTTAGGACTCTCGGATCTCTCCAAAATTCAAGTGGCACCATTGCTATCCTATCGCTAAAAAAACTTGAGCCTATTTGATTAGCAGGCTTCGATAAAGGTTGGGTCTCCCTTCCTGGAGTGACAGAAGGGAGAAGGAGTACCTAGAGCTTAGCAATTTTTACGCAATTGTCTTGCATCCAGAAGGAGAAACTGGGCCTCATTATTATAACAATCTTAACTTATTTAGCGACGCAGGAATGGGAAGCATTTATAGCTTCAATACCTCGAAAAAATATTTGTTTTTAGGACTCACTCTTGGTTTTGTCAGTAGCAGCGCAAGGGTCTAATTTGGTTTTAGTATACCCCTCATCGGATAGGTACCACTTAAAACCAAATAACCAACTCACGTTACATAGGCAACTATTTTGCAATTGCGATATTAGGACATAAACCTATGAATATATAGGAAAATAAATCGAAACGCTGAACTTTACCGCGACCTTATGGGTCTTATAAACGCAACTGACTCAATCCCCAAAAAAAAATATAAATTAAGTGATCTTTGTTACCCTATCGTTCGATAAGACCTACAATCATCCGAAAGTCCTACACCTAGCTGTCATGAGAAAGATTATTCTGATTAAGTGCGATAAATGCCTTTTTTATTATGCCCACATGATCTATATAGATCAACGATTTCCATGGTTTGCAACAACAGTTGGATCTCGTACTATTGTTGTAAACCGTGGAAATCAATGATCTATATAGATCACGTGGGTAAAATAAAAAACGCCAATGGTACAGATCTTCCCTCAACAAATTAGTATCAACATCTAATACTAATCACCGTCTGTACGGTCCAGCGCTAACGGCAACTCTTTCCCCCTACACACAGAGTGATATCACTCACTATTGGCTCAAGTCAGCGTACACACATTTTAATAGTAATTATAAAGCACCGGCCGGTGATATTAAGGTCCCCGATGGACGGTCTTGCCCCACCACCCGCCTTCACAAAAGACCACCTTCACACATCATCGCACAGTCGTCCATAGCACGGCATGTGGCGGCGAAAACCGAAAACCCTATGAAGTTGTTTTGCTCTCTGTTTCGGTTATTTTTTGTTTTTTCCTCTTTCTACTGCTGCGACGCGCCGTACTTTGGTATTGTGTGTAGTGTACTGTGTAGTGAGTCGCTGGGCTACGCTATCGCCAGCGACACAGCCATCGCCATGTGACGTTGAGCCCCTTGCAGTTGTTGTTGTTGTTGCTGTTGCTCCATTCTCGTTTTTTTTAGGAATGAGTACACCTCTTTATTGGCCATTACGAAAATGCGGATAAAATGAAATGAAATTACTGAATTCTTATTGCTTTTCTTGTCGTATTTTGCCACTTCTTCCCTTTTTCGTATTTTTATTTTATGTTTTGCGGTTTTCCTTTGAATCGTTCTTCTTTTTTTTTTTGGATTTACTCTTCTTCCCATATCCGTCGCTCCGTCAGAAACGAGAACGACGAACGGCGGATGAAATAAACGCATAGTATGTGTGGAGTAGAGCGAGAGATACATTTCGAGATACTACAAGTACATGATTGTGGATGAGGTCGCTGCTCTGCTGCATGCATTACGAAGTGCAGAATACGAAGGAAATAACAACAAATTCAGAACAAAAACAACAACAAAACAGTGCCAGTGGTAGCTGCAGCGAATGTGCCAACAACAGCAACAACAACAAAAAGAAAAGCGGTAATACCTAATATGAGCGGCACAACAACAACGTTCAAAGCGGCAACGAAGTGAAGTGCCAGAGCTGGAGTGATTCCTTTCGACGGCTACCTTTTTGAACTGATATCTGGGATTATACGTGCTAGTTCTACTGTGCGTTTTCTTTTTTCCTTGAGTGCAATTGTTTGTAGTATCAAATTTGTAAAGCAAGGCCTCACATTGTGCGCCATTTATACTGGGCTTTTACTTAGTACTGAGTGGAGTTTTCCGCTCTGTTACATAAAGGAAATTTTAAAGGGTGATTTTTTAAGAGGTTTAGAACTTTTTTTAAAAAAAAAACACAAAAAATTCGAAAAAATGAATGAAATATTTATTTGAATCGATAGTTTGAACCTTGCAATTTAATGTTTAAAGATAATTTCATGCAAATGTTGACCGCGGCTGCGTCTCAGGTAGCCCATCCGCTGAGTCCAATTTTGGCATACTCTTTCACACATATCGGCCGGTATCTCACGAATGAATGCATGGATGTTGGCTTCCAGTGCGTCAATCGAAGCGGGCTTGTCCCTATACACATTAGCCTTGGCATACCCCCACAAAAAATAATCTAATGGTGTCAAATCGCACGATCTAGGCGGCCAATTGACCGGCCCGAAACGTGAAATTAACTGTTCACCAAACTCGCCTCGCAATTGCGCCATTGTTTCGCGTGCTGTGTGGCATGTGGCACCGTCTTGTTGAAACCACATATCATGCAAGTCAAGAACTTCCATTTCGGGCAAAAAAAAGTTTGTTATCATCGCTCGGTAGCGTTCACCATTGAGAGTAACGCTGCGATTCGCATCATCTTTGAAGAAATATGGCCCAATAATGCCGCCGGCCCATAAACCGCACCAAACAGTGGCTTTTTCGGGATGCATTGGTAGCTGTTGCAATGCTTCTGGCTGATCTTTACTCCAAATGCGGCAATTTTGCTTATTTACGTACCCATTCAACCAAAAATGAGCCTCATCGCTGAACACAATTTTTCGATAAAAAAGCGGATCCTCGGCCAGCTTTCCAAGAGCCCATTCACCAAAAATTCGGCGTTGTGGTAGGTCGGCTGGCTTTAGTTCTTGCACCAGCTGTATCTTAAAAGGCTTTACGCCCAAATCCTTCCGCAAAATTTTCCACGTAGTGCTGTAACAAAGGCCTAACTGCTGGGAACGGCGCCGAATCGACATTTCGCGGTCTTCTGTCACACTAGCTGATACGGCCGCAATATTTTCTTCACTACGCACAGTACGTAAACGTGTTGGTGGTTTAATGTCCAACAAAGTAAATTTGGTGCGAAATTTGGTCACAATCTTCCGAATAGACTGCTCAGAAGGTCGAGAATGCCGATCATAAAATGGAAGCAGCGCGCGATGAACATTTCGAACCGAGCACGAATTTTGATAGTAAAATTCAATAATTTGCAAGCGTTGTTAATTTGTAAGACGATCCATGGTTAAATTGCAAACCAAACTGAAGCTGTTTGACAGTGACACAAGGTACTAAACACACGTCAGCTGTCAAAACCAGTGTTGCCAAAACCAAACCAGCTAAAAAATCACCCTTTATATAAGGCGTTCTTCTGCATTTTGAGCTTTTGAATTGTTTTGTGAAGGAATTACTTAACGCGAATTGACGTGATTAATAAAATGTATTTTAGTCTGGCAGACTTTTAAAAACAAAATCTTTCAAATTATTAATGATTTTTTTCTAAAAAGTGTCTCAAAAAAGGTTTATATTTGTTTAGCTTACTGCGTGACCGCGACGAATACAAGGGGCGCGGGGAGTATGTCAATTTGTAGTCTGACTCTAGGGAATTCAGTCGCGGATCGAGCATTATGCGTGTGAGTGTTTTCCATGAGTGTAATTGTAGCCCGTAGAAGATTCTGCAATGTTCGAGGTTTTCGCCACTTAAATTATGCGCCAAGCACACCTCTTATTTGGAAACGGGTCAAAAAGTTTCAAGAGACCGGTAAAACACTGGAAAAATCAAAATTCGGGCGACCAAGATCATCAAGAGTGAAATGTATTCTTATAAAATTATTTAACATGTAGCTAACAATTGGGAATGAATTTGTACACAAGAAGTTATTTCAATAAATCATCTCGGAGTGATATCATTTGCTCTAAAATACGTAAAATACGTAAAAAGTGTGTCTCTTTAAAGACAAATAAGGTACAGTTGCTCATACGCATGTTTAAAATAGGCACAAAATAACTGTCCCATGTGCCATAGCAGAATACACATAATAACTGCAACCGTCACGTGTAGTTCCTACCACCACTCAAGTGAACCTCAAACAGAATCTACAAACGAACCGAATGCCAGGCCAAACCAAACTAAAAACCAAAGTGATTCCGTAGACTTGCCGCCAGTATCGGATTAGATCGCAAGCTGTGAATACATACCCTAGGCACGATCGTTCAGCTGTTTTCTTGCTTCTATCGTAGATACAAACAAAATTTCTTCGAATTTTTAATATAATTCGCATTCGTGCTCGATTTTCTATGAGTAACATTATTTTTGCATTCAAAATAATATTTGTTTAAAATGTTTTCACCCAGTGCATTATAGTGTCTACCAGAATAAACGGAAAAATATATATTTTCAAAAATAAAAAAATAAATCGCAGTGATTGAAATAAAAAAGAAAGAAAGGAAAAAAAAATACAAAAATGTGTTTTAGTGTGCCAAACATGTGCTTTTTGATCTCAGCCATACTCCTGCTACTGGTAGCGATTCAACCCTCACAAGGATTACAATGTCAACGGATATCTGTGCCGGCATGTCAAGGTCTAGGATACAATATGACAGCAATGCCCAACTTGGCCGGTCATACCAATCAGCTGGATGCTGAAATAAGGGTAGGTCTACCATCTACATAAAAACTCATACAATACCTGAAAAGTGTCTCTAATGACTGTGCGGTGGTAAAAGAAAAAAAAAAACGAAAACAAAATCTAGGACAGACAGACAGTTGATTAAATTTATAGGTTTAATCGCCTGCTTTTCCCTAGTGTCTCTGTCTAGTATTTGCCGCTCATTGTGCTATCAGGCACATATCTTTTGGCAGGTAGTTAAAAAAAAAGAATAAAAATGGTAAAACAACAAAAAGGGCAACGAAATAAAAGACGTGTACACGTATTTCTGGTATCTGGTGGTTGGGAAACAGACGAGATACATTTGTTTGGAAGCGACTTGCTGCAGCAGCAGTAGTTTTGCATTTTACGAGAGAGATGAGAGATGTAAACAGTGGTGCAGTCATCGTTATATAGTCGAGTACGAGTTCCCGTTCCCGTCCTCGTCCAGATTTTATACGTAGATGCAGAACAGTAGATAGATGCTATTGGGATTTCTGGCGATGCATTTGACATTTGAATGGAGGAGTAGGTACTACCATAAAAATTCTTTCTTTCACTGGGTTTTCCTCTTTTTGTTTAGTGGGTTGGATTGGAGTTTTTTTGATATTTTTATTGTATTGTCACCGTTTACATAGAGGTAAAATGCGGTTAGATATATTTTTTTTAATCTAATGGGATGGCATTGGGAAGCTAATGAGATTGTAAATTAAGGTGAAGGTGAGTATGCAATTTATATTAAAAGGTAGTGGATAGAAAGCAACAAGCTTGAAGGGTGACACTTGTTCAGGAGCCTAGCTGAATTGATAGAAGTAGCCGGAGACTTCTTGTGATGGGAAAATCTGTGTTCTAGTTTTGAAAATCGTAGAAAAAGAATATTTAAGTAAGTTGGTAACTATCATGTCTATCCACTTATTCAGTTCGCAGACAAAAGAGCCTGTTTCTATCTTTTTGCCAGGCTCTTATACACTGAAAATGTCCAATGATGTCCTTTGCTTGACGCAACTATGCCAAAAACAAGACTTTGGGGACGTTCAAGTATCTATGTTAGTAAGTCTGATTTTTAAATTAAATTTTATTTATTAATATAAAAAAAAATTATATAATTTAATATAACTAATTTAATAAAGCAAACCCGACTTTGTGTGTCAGTTTTGATTGGCCTAGTTAGGTCACATGAAAAGCCTCTTCAGTTGACGTTTGAGGAGGGTTAGCCGACGAATCTAGTCAAGAACTTCGTGGCTGAGTACTAAGTTGACAGTTCGGATATTTGGCTGACGTAGAAAAGTGACGTTTCCGACCAATCTTTAATTTTTGCCTTCAGGTTGCGTTTAGTCCACATCAATCTCGTCGACTAAAGTTAACTAGATTTTTTAATGTGCCCTTTTTCTAAATTTGCCTCTGAATGCTGCGTCTTTTTTTACTTTTGTAAAATGTTTGTGAGAGGGTGGTTACATTAGGTTAGGTTTTTAGATTTTTTTTTAAAAATGCCTGAGCTGATTTTAAAGTTTATCAACACAAACGTGGCATAAAAAAACCAACGTTCTGAGGATTATATAAGTTGAAAAGGCGGAGGTGAAATTAAATCTCAGTGACGAGTATAGAATGAGAGTCAATTTACTGGATTAATTGATTGGATAGAATGAAGTGATGAGGGAGTAACTGTACTTAACCAGCTCCATGTTTACTAAAGGTAACTCTTAAAAATCAAATAATAATGAAAGTTGAACATATCGTGGTAGGCATAAAGTGTCCGAGACACTTTGGCCACAATTCGAAAGAAAGAGATCAGGGGAAATTTTCCAACTAAGTATTAAACAACTCGGGACATTGGTAGGAATCCTGTCAGGGCATTGTCTTCTTAGAAAATATGCAAAAGGACCAGGACTAGAAGACTGCAACGAACTGTATAATATTTATACTTAATGAATGCGAAGCAATAGGTATCTCGCAACCGAAGGAAGTTCGTGGGTAGGTACTCCGTTCAATCAGGAGGTATAGATCACACGAACTACAAAGGGCTACTCGGTTTCTGTAAGTAGACTGGGTCTTTCTCAAGGGAAAACGTTTAGGTCTGGTTTTCCTTTGTAGTTTACTGAAATCGGTTTCCTAGGAATTGCGATGGGGCCATATTGTGGCGAGTGCCGTATGAGCCCTTACTGTCTCATACTTAACCTAACTTTTGGAACGAGAATGACGGAAGGTGATTTCAGGCTGATATTTTACCAAGCCGAGGACTAAAAACATGTCAATAAGGACATCCATCCTTCGAATTAGACCAGTAATTTATAAAAGACTCCTTTAAGTGATTGGTTGGTCAATTGAATTCTGACAGATATTTTTTTCACCTGTCAGTAAGTGAACCCGCTGCTCGCTTATTCCTCAATTAAGCAAGCACCTACCAAATGCATTTTTAAAAAATGAGCGCCAAGCCACCAATCGCCTGATATACATTAGATTGACGCCTTTAAATAAGAACGAACGGTGCCAGGTATCAACAAGTGAGCCCAACCTTTAAAAGTTGTCCGAAACTGTTGGCCATATTTCGAAGTTTCACTAGTTAATCACCCAACAGACTGCTTCTTTTGAAATCTTATACATAAATAGGCGAAGGAAATTAGTAAAGAACCACTTTTACTGTCTCAAACACAACATATTCGCTTGATTTTTTGTTGTTGTTGGAAAAGTTGTAAAGAGATGCAGCGCTGTATGTAATTTGTTTTTCAATATGTTGTGTAAAAGCCAGGTCAGTTTAGTGGTAGCATTTCTACCACGTACGAACTCGCAATGGCGAAATTCTCTATAAAAAAATGACCCATTGTGATCTACAAAATATTTTGTGTCAATATTAAGAATGGTTTTAAGTAAGGTCCTCTGCCTCTTGCGCTGTCACTAGGCCTTATCTACTATTTGCCAGACCGCTCTTCATGTGTTAAATGCAATTCACTGAATGTATCTGACATGCCAAATGCAATCCAACGGCTCAATCACAACCTCCACCCATAACAACTTCAATTAGAAAGCATGACGTACATGTGCTAGTGTGCTAACTAGCTATACTACCATTTCTCACGGTCGTTGCTTCTAAATTACCCGTACGCACCCTCGAACAGTCATGCTCTCAAAATAGTAATAAATAAAAAGAAAAAACCATAACCGCCCTCACCATAAAGTCCACTTCAGATAATAACTTTATTATATGCGCTTTCCTGACATTTCTCGTGTCACTTGTCGGTCGATTGTCGTCGTTGCCTACTATAGAGGTACTCTATCATCACTCATATCACCCACCGCGATATATACGAGTAAACACACACAGTTATTCTCTTGTAGGGACTGTGTCAACATTGTGTCGGCACCTTTCATAAATAAATATACCCGCCCAGCTATGTCTTGCTAAAAGCCGGCACAGTGCCAATACCGCAAAAAAAAAAAGGAAAAAAACTCACAAAATTAAATGTAAACATTTTAGCAAATAATTAACATTTAGATAATAAATGTACAAATGTAAAGCGAATATACATCCAACTCGTCTGCGTTTGCATTTGTGTGGAGCGGAATAATTCTCCTTAATTACGATGGTGCGAAACACGCGCTATAAGCGCTGTCGATTGATTCTAATTGAGGTTAATTAGCTGAGAGATAGGAACACATTCGCCTAGATGTATAAATATAGATTGCTTCCTTCGCAATCTGAAATCTGAAATCCAATCGTACAGTGCGGCCGCGCTACTCAACGTCTCACCCGACATGTACAACAGACTCTTGCATGTCCTTCGCTTTTCGCTTACAATGAACGTGAACACACAAAATTAGGTATACAATCGAGCGCCGACTTCAAAGCGTAGTATTTTTCGTTTTTGTTTTTCCAAATTCTAGAAACATTCATGAATCATTTCGACTTCAACACACGCAGCATTTGGCGAAATCCGTTTGAAGTTTCATATGCGCCGCTCACGCACACGAAAAAAAATATACCAGAAGCAATAAAATTACCCCCAAATAGATAGAAAATTGTTTCTACGTTATGAGTTCATTTTGCTGACGCGAAACCAATGTAGTTCAATGGCATACAGCGATTATAAAATTATCGTTCGTCGTTTTCTGGCATTTTATGATTTCATTTGAAGTGGACGGCTGTTAAATACAGAAAAAAAATATAGCAAAAAAGTAATAAGTTCCACATTCTCGTACTCGTACTCCTGATCTGTGTGTCTGGAAATACGATTTCCTCACCTGCGGCGTCGAGTGCGTACTTAGCACGGTGAGTAGTGTCTGAATGTGTGTACTTAGATCAAAGATACCGATCCACCCAACCGGTGGATAGGCAATTAAAAGAAGAAGAAACAAAAAAATCAATTTCCAATAGGAGAAATATGCCCAACTGACAACTGTGTACAAAAACTATTGACAGTTTCAAGTGGGGAATCCACTCCATGGGAATACGGTTTGAAAATAGCGCACAAACTTGGATAGATACTCGAACAGCCCAAATACACAATTGCTGTCAAAAACAAATAACAATTCCATCAAATCTTTGTTGATATGTACTCTGTACAGTGTACACACTTGCTCATTACTATTATGAGATATAATTAATATTGCCAATTGCCACTGGAGTTTAGATACAAGCAGGAAAATGAAACAAAACGATAAAAAAAATTCATTTATCAGAGTGTTTTTGATTAGTTTTCGGTGTACGTCTAATGAATTAGTACACTGCGCCTAGTTTTTCGCGCTTCTCTTGAAGCTGGTGGTTTTCGGAAACCAGTTGTGGTTGTAAAGGGTGATTTTTTAAGAGGTTTAGAACTTTTTTTAAAAAAAAAACACAAAAAATTCGAAAAAATGAATGAAATATTTATTTGAATCGATAGTTTGAACCTTGCAATTTAATGTTTAAAGATAATTTCATGCAAATGTTGACCGCGGCTGCGTCTCAGGTAGCCCATCCGCTGAGTCCAATTTTGGCATACTCTTTCACACATATCGGCCGGTATCTCACGAATGAATGCATGGATGTTGGCTTCCAGTGCGTCAATCGAAGCGGGCTTGTCCCTATACACATTAGCCTTGGCATACCCCCACAAAAAATAATCTAATGGTGTCAAATCGCACGATCTAGGCGGCCAATTGACCGGCCCGAAACGTGAAATTAACTGTTCACCAAACTCGCCTCGCAATTGCGCCATTGTTTCGCGTGCTGTGTGGCATGTGGCACCGTCTTGTTGAAACCACATATCATGCAAGTCAAGAACTTCCATTTCGGGCAAAAAAAAGTTTGTTATCATCGCTCGGTAGCGTTCACCATTGACAGTAACGCTGCGATTCGCATCATCTTTGAAGAAATATGGCCCAATAATGCCGCCGGCCCATAAACCGCACCAAACAGTGGCTTTTTCGGGATGCATTGGTATCTGTTGCAATGCTTCTGGCTGATCTTCACTCCAAATGCGGCAATTTTGCTTATTTACGTACCCATTCAACCAAAAATGAGCCTCATCGCTGAACACAATTTTTCGATAAAAAAGCGGATCCTCGGCCAGCTTTCCAAGAGCCCATTCACCAAAAATTCGGCGTTGTGGTAGGTCGGCTGGCTTTAGTTCTTGCACCAGCTGTATCTTAAAAGGCTTTACGCCCAAATCCTTCCGCAAAATTTTCCACGTAGTGCTGTAACAAAGGCCTAACTGCTGGGAACGGCGCCGAATCGACATTTCGCGGTCTTCTGTCACACTAGCTGATACGGCCGCAATATTTTCTTCACTACGCACAGTACGTAAACGTGTTGGTGGTTTAATGTCCAACAAAGTAAATTTGGTGCGAAATTTGGTCACAATCTTCCGAATAGACTGCTCAGAAGGTCGAGAATGCCGATCATAAAATGGAAGCAGCGCGCGATGAACATTTCGAACCGAGCACGAATTTTGATAGTAAAATTCAATAATTTGCAAGCGTTGTTCATTTGTAAGACGATCCATGGTTAAATTGCAAACCAAACTGAAGCTGTTTGACAGTGACACAAGGTACTAAACACACGTCAGCTGTCAAAACCAGTGTTGCCAAAACCAAACCAGCTAAAAAATCACCCTTTATCTACCTGTTTTTTTTTCCACAAACTGATTTAGGCAGGTACTTCTTTTTGAAAAGAAGATGGAATTCGGACGATAATTTCTGGTAGGCCATTAATCTAAGAGTGAGAGCAGAGCTTTAACACTTTAGGCGGTCTTACTTTGTTTTGGCGAGCCGGTCGGTGTGTTCACTTTGGAGTAGGTTTTAGAGCCGTTCTTTTGATCTCATTTTTATTATACATTGTGAAGTGCTGGACGTGAGGAGAATAATTAAATGAGATCATTTAGCTGTGAGCCGGCTGGGTTTACAGCCGGAGATTCTTTTCGGAGATAACTGCATGTACGAGCTGGGGAAGTTTGTATTTTATTTTGAAGAAACGAACCCCCAGAAGCAAACGAGAAAACAGTTTGCGATTCTCAAGCCAGATTGGAGACAATATTAAGTGCTTTCGTTGATCGGTTGAAAGTGCATTCGCATTCGGATCAGATTGAGCTTAAGTCTTTGTTTGGAATGAGAAATGTGGTGGTCACATGAACAGCTTTCTCAGTTGACGTTTATGGAGGGGTAGCCGACGAATCTAGTCTAGAGTGCACATATGTGGCTGACCGCTGACGTTGGAAAATTGATTTTACGGACCCATATGGTTTTTGCGTTCAGATTGCTTCTAGTCCAGACCAAGATAGTCGACTTAAGCTTGACAACGAGATTTTTGAATGCAGCTATCCTTCGTCGCAAGTCTGTCAACAGCTTTGCAAGTAGAGAAACCACATTCAATTTAGGGTAAGTATTCTGCGACTTCAAATCGAAGAATTCGAGTCCATTGATTTCCTAAGGGTTGATTCATTCGTCATTTTTCATGGCGATGTCGACCAGAAAAGGCTACGATAAAAAGCGGGTGTTGACAGATGACACAAAAATGTTTACGTATTAAAACTGCAGCTGATTGTATGCCTGTTCGCAGTTGAAGTGAAGATTCATGGATAGATTTAGTGAAACTTTGCTTTCAAATGTTGCTTGAGATACAGAAAAGGCCACGCCTACTTTTTGGGAGTGTTACGATTTGATACCGTGCTTTCCCGTAGGAGAAGAGTATCAAACGGAGAGTTAAAAAAAAATAATAAAAAGTTCTTTTGCCTTTAATATCTACTACAGAGCCCGCTGTCTAGTTGCTTGGCTGCGACTCTGAGTTCTTTTATTATTAATGTTTCTTTTTCAAAAAAGAAGGGACTAACTTGATCCGCTGTCTATAGCTTAGCTGCGATCGGTTTCGTTAGTTAATTTACTCTGTCTTTCCTGCTCACAACCTTTACCTTTTATACATTTAATTTTCATGACCTATCTCCTATCTTCCCCTTCCCACTGCTTAAAGGAGCGTTGATTTGGAGGGCGTTGTATGAAAACTCTGTGCGTCCTTTTCTCTGTTGTAAAGACTTTTGGATTTGATAGTAATCAACAGCGACAGTGTGCAGATAATTGTTGATATATCTCGACGTTGTGGTTATGTGTTCATAAAAATGATTGCAAATGTTTCCCAGGTTATTGTAAGAACTGCTTTCGTTAAGTTTAAAGAAAACATGTTACTAACTCACTTACAAAATTATGAAACTTAATAGTTCTCTCCAATTTGTTGTTACCCTTTAGTAAACCTCAAAGCCAAGTTCTCTGCTTAGTTTTGACAGTTCATGAAAAAAGATTTATCTTCACAGCAAAGTTCTCTACTTAGTTTTGACAGTTCGCGAAAAAAAAGCACCGCAATTATGGACTATTCACATGAGAGCGAGCGAACGAATTGCTGAAATGCGAACAAACCACTGCGGAAATTTCACATTTTACTATTCCAAGAGGAGGATAATTAATTATTCCATCACAATGTATTAAAAAAACAAGTGAAAAACAGTTTAAATAACGAAATTTCAAATTCCAAACTTTTTGCCGCGAACGAATACACCCTTGGCGCGAATTGTCAAAGTTTATTCACAATCCACATCATTCAATTCGCGTTCCACAGACTAGCGAATAAAACATTCGTTCGAACTTAACCTCAAACTTGAAATATCATTGGCATTTTTTTTTGTACATATTTCATTTTGTGGTGTTGTTTTTTGGAAAATAAAAGAAATATGACTGAATCAACAGATAACCATGTTTATCAAAGTAAAATATTTTCCTTTTTCTTTTCGTGTTGCATTAATTGCTATGTTTTGAATTTTTTCTACCACAAATAGGCCAACAATATTCTTTTCTCGATTTTTTGTCAAAACCCATCAACCTTCGACTAAACAGCATCCAAGTTTTAAACCAAATAAATAAAGAAATGTATATTTGGCCGTATCCACTTCTCTTTTCAGTCATACGTCCCCCATTCGACCTCTTCACATCACGTCACATCCTACATACTGCACCGATTTTGATCTGCTTGATCTTAGGGTTCCTTCGCCCAAAGTCCACTCATGTCACTTCCGCTTGGACCGATAAAATGTCACCGAAAATGCATACAATTATTTTTACCCCAAGTCGCCTCCTCTCATTCATTATAACCTATCTGAAAAATGTTGGAAAAGTGTTCTTAATGGATATTAATTCTACAATCCATTAACACTATATGCAGCTACATTGACTGCATATTAATTTGTATCCGCAGGCAGAAAAAACAAAACAGTGTGTGTAATGGACTCAACAAAAAATTCGACATCAAATCCAAAGGGGCCGACCTTTTATCTTTTTTTTTTCGACTTCATTCTACCGCCCAGTCACGACTAGACAGTCAATTACAATGTTTCTTGTTTGTCGGAATTATTAGAGGCGCTTGGGCTCAATTATCGCTTTTGCTTTTAGTCGTAAATTTCCAATAGGAAAACTAGTAATGAATATTAAAAAATCAAGAAATGCACTTTAGAACAATCACCATGGGAATGATTGGACGTATGTTTCTTATCAATGCAATTAGGGAAGGAAATTGCTATCAGACTCAGATATTTCCGACAGACTGTATGGGAAAATGTATTTGAATTAATTTCAAACGAAGAATAAGTTTTTCATTCATCCATTCGAGATGTCAGGCATTAAATGTCAGGGGTTTCTTAAAGTATCCACTTAGAGAGGCGGATCAATTTTACATAGATTCCCTAGGTCATTGATGAGTGACGTAGTCCAGTTACAATTTCGACAGCAGGAAGTACTGTAGCAGACAATCGAAATAGATTGCAATTAGAAACTTGCACAGCGTTGAACGGCACAATTTAGTAGCATATTGCAGTTGTTCTATTTCTGCTGTTGAGCTTTGCTCAGTTAGTTTTTAAAAAAATTAATTTGAATATAAAAAATGTCCAAACCAAGCTTATGCATGACAAAATTATGACTTTTGCAGTCTTCAAGAAACATAGTAAACGTCACTTGTTCTATTTGACAGATGACAAGAACGTGTACTTAGACAAAAATTTCCTGGATAGCATTTATCAGGGACGGGCATTTGTTGGCTGTTCTAGTTAGGTTCCTATGCAAAATGTTGTATTCAGTCGTTCGTACAGGCAGGGCCGGACCAACCATATGTGCAAGATGTGCAAATGCACAGGGCGCTTGCACATCCACTTACATTTTACAAGAGAATCTAGTTCAAAAATCTCAAAACAAGGAATATCTCAATAAAAAAAAACGCATTGAAAGTCTACCTCCTGAGTTATGTGGAAAAGACTTATGCATGTGTGCAAATATGAAAAAAGGGCGCTTCCTGTAAGTCTTGCACAGGGCGCTAGTTTGGCTGGAGCCGGCACTGCGTACAGGACATTTATCTCATATCCAAAATTATTTATATTTTATACTAACTGAACGCACTCTCTCTAACGAAATGTAAGTGTCAAACTTGTGAAGTAGAAGAATTAAGTGTGCGCCTGTCAAAAGATGAAGGTTGTGTATTACATAAACATAAAACTGGAAGGCCCTTCCATTTGCAAAATAAAACTCAAACCAGCAAGTGGGTCCTAGAAGCCAAACCTAGTGTCCAAATGCAGCTGTTGCATTCCGTTTCCCTTCTAATGTTAGTCGGCTTTGGTAGGTACAACGTGTCTCACATCAAACGTGAACCGAACAGCTTACCTAAACATCTGCTCTCGGAAACAAATCGGTCAACAATTATTAACTAACATTTATTCGTATCTCTCATTCGAATTGATCTGAGCGATTTTCATCATCATCATTATATGATCGTCAAATTTTTATTGATTACCCGCTTTCTTTCATCGCATCTACCATCTACGGTGCGTGCGTGCGTGCCCAACTTGTTTGTTATATCTCCAAAGGAAACAATAAAAAAAAAAAAACAACGCAAACAAAAAACCGATGAAATCGATTACGCCTCTATCGAATGATATCTCTTCAAAGCTTTCAAAAATACAAAATAAAAATCAAGACATCAAAAGTAAAAACTGTTATCTTTCCCTCCCACATGTGATAGGTGTGGTGCATCCATAAAACGATCCGACAAACAATGAGGGCGCTCTGATAAGGGTGCGCGGGCAGTTCCAAAAAGGCACTCTACTCGACACATGTCTAGAGTATCTATATTTCGATAAAACAACTACATAACTAGACTTATTTAAAACAAAAACAAAACTATACTCACTGGGTAAACATTTCTACTCAACCCATTTGCAATCAATTTTCTTTGGTATTAAATAAGATTTAAAGGTTTTTCTCATATAATTATCTGATAGCGCCATTTTGCATGTGACACATAAAATGTCGAAAAAAAACAGCTAATCAGATAAAATTATATAAATACGAGTAGCTACGGCACCTACATAAAATAATTGCTTTCCTTGGATTTCCCGGTCCCGTTGTGACTTTTTTCTGTAAAAACCATGAGACTGCAAAAAAAAGAAGAAGTAAAAGGGCGGCAGACTATTTATTTTTTGTATTCATTCTGTGACATCAAACAGATGATAGCGCACCCGGTGAGAGTTTATCGATAATTCTTGAAAATTACGTTTTCATCAATTAACCGCGCCGCTGAAAGAAAGTAAAAAATAACAATAATCATGCGCGCCGATAAATGGAACGCTTTACGTTCACCCGAAAATAGTATCAATCCTTTCGTCTAATGTCACAAAAGCCCACAAGGGCTTAACCGGCTTAAAGACTCGAAGTGATTTCGTTTTTTACCGATAAACGATTCGATATTAATAGTAATCGAGTTCGGGTGTTTGTTGTTTTTATTTCGAGTACTATGCCGAGCTACTACTTCTTAACAAAATGTGAAACTATTCGGTGTATTTTTGTTTTGCTGACGCACAAAGTTACAAAGCTTATTGACATTTATGTTCGAGGGATCGAACAGAGAGTCCCTCGAACAATGGTGTGAAAATGTAGTTTGCACAAAGTATTATATTTGTCGAGTTGATGGGAGGCAAACAACAACTTGAAAGACTCAAGATGAAGATACTTTTTCTCAATTACCATTTGAATGGATTTTAGATGATGATTGGAGTTTTTTGTGCAAGTGTGAACCCTTGCGCTTTGATCTTCTTTTTATCTTCCAATATGAGTGTCTGGAGAATCAATATTCTGTAGAGTTTTTTTTGGCCTTCCCTATGCCAGATCTTTGTTTAGTTTGTACAAAAAAATAAAAAAAAAATATCGTGTGTACTTTTTTAATGAAAGAGTGGTGTAGTAGTTTTTTTCTTGAAGATACGTGGGGTATGATGTCTGCCAGAGACCATGTAGACACATCTTACCCAGCAGAGGTGCGGTAGGTATCATGTATGTATGCTTAAAATACTAAAAGTGTTTGCTTTGTTTACATTGAGATAAAGTGCAGAGGAGGCTCGCGCAGAGTAAAAAAAAGTGTGATGGGTTTTTGTGTTCATGTTCATCAAAAAATTGTTTGTTTTGTCGGTATTTTAATTTTCACGGCGAGAAAAAGAAAGTTGGACAAGATTTTATTTTATTTTATAACTTAAGGACTAATCACATGACCGCGAATTGCGAACAAATCAATTTAATTGTATGAGTTGAAAATTGCTATTTGTTCTACAAAAAAGCATTTAATTTAATTAATCTAGCAATTGGTATAAAAAAAACCTGAGTCCTTATTGATTTAAATAGCGAAATTAACGAGCGAGTTGTCAACTCTATTCACCATCCACGTAATACAGTTACAAGCCACAATCCACAAGAATGAAAAATTTCGTTCGAACTTAACCTTTAAAAATGAACCTCAAAGCGGGTATCTGCGATTTAAAGCAGTTTTCAAGTGAATGAAATATCAGAGACTACGAATATTCGCTTGTTCGTAGGTACCTAGCCCGCAACTCTCATCTGAATAGTCCTTAAGGTCTGTAAAGCATTAAGATTTAATGGAATGTGATGGAATTTTGCGAAAAGGCTGACTGAAAAAGTATTCCAAATCAAAGTACACAAAATTGTTCTTTCTTTCGATAGAAAGAGCCGAATTTACTTACAACGCTAATGGTAACAACTAAATCATTTATCACGTATCTATTCGATGACATTTGTACAAGTTCTTATAGGTACCTTTTTGACAAAACACAAAAAAACTATTCGAATGTTCACACGGATTGTGTGACGTTTCCATCACCTGAGAAATAAATATATGTGTAGACTTTTACTTCACTTTTGGGCTCAGTTAAATATAAGTGAATCCATTTGCCGAGTCGTACGCAGCTCGAGCTAAAAAATCAAACTTTTGTTGCAGAATGTACTGCATGTCTGTCAAAATGGGCCAATAAAAACTGAAGTGCATCAATTCAGTCAGCTGTCAGACTTACTGAACAAGAAATCCGAGCGTCCCCATTGTTGCCAGATAAATAAATTCTCATTTTATAACTTCCAAAGTAAAAACTCGTTAAATGGAGGAAAAAAAAAATATAAATATGTAATAGCATCTGGTAACACTGACGCAGCATTTGAAGTTATAAAACCTAGAAAAAGAATGCACTAGCGTTGTAAATATATCCGCAACTGAGCTCTTGGAAAAGTTGCTATTAAACTTTTCAATCTGTTTCATATAACTCCTGCTGTCAAAGCGGCTTTTGACATTCCTGTGCTGTCGTTAAAATCAAACAGTTTATTATCAGCACCAGTGCATAGACTAAGAATGCTACGATGTGGTAATTTGTCTTGCTTTCAGCAATGACAGCAGTTCTTTATACCTACTCGTACCTTTCGTATTAATAACAATTTGAATTAAAGGTACAATCACATTTCGAACTGTCAAACTCATCATTAACTTTGATTTCAAATACTCAAATACTAATACCTATCGATCTGTTAAAAATTGAGACTCTAAAAGAGCTTAAAACGTGAACCTATTCAAAACCAATTGCAGAGAAGTGATAATAGAAAAGCTACTATGCATCCAATGACACCTGTTAGCCCAAATATCAAGTCATTTCACTTTCCGCACAACTCGACAAAACTATTTCTTAACAAAAAAAAAAACGACAACACCAGTTTCTCAGTTTCTCCCTAATGGCCAACCATTCCATTACGGATCTCATCCAAAAAAAATTAAAAAAAAGAAAAGATTCCCTCACTTCATCATGCCTGAGTGCGTGCGCACACGGTCCTCGTTTTTAATCTTTTCTGAAAATACGTACATATATCCAAAGCTACACAGCAAAAAAAAACAAAGGAAAAAAGATCACAGACGATGAAGCGCGCCAACCCACCTTGAACGACGACGATGATGACGACGAGATGTGCGGCAGGAAATTCAAATCGACAGTGTGGATCAAATGTGGATGATGATGCTGATGCTGATATGGCGGAGCGCAAGCGAACCCGAACACACAATCTCTTCAAAGTGAAACGCGATGGTATATGCTTGCCTGCTCGCTTTGAAGTTTTATATTCTTTTTTTTTTTTTTTTTCGGAAATGGCAATTATAAACAAAAATAAAAAAAGCATTAAAACAACAAATTAATAAGCAATATTAGTTTTTGTTCAAAGAAGATGCAACTCGTGTGCGGTGGGAAAGCGTTTCACTTATTAATTGTATTCGAATGTTAGTTAACACAAATAATCATAACCTAGCGTCAAACGTAATTCCCGAACATCAAACAGAGATGGTGCTGTTATGATTTTAAGGGCAGGCTTTGATGTTTATTACAGAATTAAGTGCTTTTCTATTCGGGTAATAATCTTTTATTAGCAGAGGTCTTGTTTAATATTTAGGTGGGAAATATAATTTCGTGATAGAATGGGCTTCCTTGTGGTTGTCCGTTTAGATTGCGCTAGGTGAAGACTCGCTGGGCTGTTTCTAAACCCATATCCTTTCTCTTCTATTCAGTGCGATCATCACCATCAGTCACTGGGTTTTATACAACAATCAACGACGAAAGACGAACCCTCATCCGGAAAACAATGACGTTGACGAGATCTCTCTAGAAATTGTTGGTTGGTTTGCTTTTGGAATTTATGGCATCCAACCGAGCTGAATACCTCCATTCTAAGGAAATCCTCACACACAGAGGGTATACTGAATAGAAGATACGCACAAATTGATGGAATACAGTCCTCTTTGCCATTCTTCTTCGTCTTGCTTCGATCGCGGTAGAATGAAATTCCAGGCTCTGTGAGATCTTGCCAAACGGAGTTCTACAATTCACCATTCCGTTTTCGAATATAACTACAATTTGCAATTCGCATTGTTCTTGTGTTGGTTGCTCCTGCTTCCGCTGGAGATCTATACACAAGATCAGCAGGATGACGCGATCTTTTTTGTTTTTACTGTACAGCATCCCCATGAGATTTCTTTCAATTCTTCTTCTGTTTCATTCCTTGGTGTCTCTGTTGCTCTGTTGTATATATCTGTTTTTTTTTTTTTTTGTGTTTTATTACCTTTTGGATCGCAGAGCATACATACCTTTGGGTAATTTATTTCCAACGTTTCAAAAGATATTCCTGGTGCTCCTTTCTATCTGTTTTCTTTTTTTTTGCATCTGCAGCAAGGTAGATAATTACATGGCAATTAACTTAATTGAACTGCACAAAGTTGCAGAGAACAGGAGAAAGAGCGGGCCCAAGTCTTCGATACCGTAAAGCCAACTACACGTGTTAAAGGTGCTCCAAGCCAAGTGGCAAATGTAATTATTTTATTTTTTTGTGCGCAATATTTTTTGTTCGTGTGTTTGCTGCCAAATTAATTAGTTCCCCTAACAAATTTAGGGCCAGCACAAATGTGTTTCGCCGCACACCAGAAGGCTGTAAGTTAAATTTATGATTTGCTGGTAGTTTGGGGAGTTTTTTTTCAGTAATTTGTAGTTGGACATGTTTTTGACACGTCAGAGTTTGTACCTTTTTGGGCTTCTGGTTTTTGTTGCAATTACGGCATCATATGATGCTACTGTGGAACGAGACTTGATGTCAAGAGTTGTTGATGATTCGCACGAGACATGTGTTCTAACTTTTCTCACAGAATTAATTTTCCTGTTTAGTTTCGTTTGAAGGGAAGGTGCGGTCGGTTCAGAATGGGTCGTGTTAGATTTGGGCTGAACCCAAACCCAAACGCACATGCTCAACTGTCTGCAATAATGCGAAATGAATTTTGTGGACTTAAGCGCACACTTAAAACATAAAACGTAACGAGTGTGCGCAATCGATTTGCTCGTGCGCTAATGAAAATTGAAACAAATCTCAAACCTGATTCTGGAAAATATGCTCGGAGAACCATTTAACTGTGTGCGCATAGCACATAAAGTAAAAAATATTGCGGAATGAAACTACTTACTGGCGCCGTTGTGTGCGCAAACAAAATTGCGAGCCAAGATGTGAGTTTCTTGATACAAACACACAAATTTCAGTTTGAAGTGTGCGCTCTGCAAAATTCGACGATTTCCATTGAAGATTGATATGAAAACACCACCTGCTCTTAAGCTTTAGTTTGGTCTTTCGACAGGCCAAACTCAACTATTAAATTGGGAAATAATTTTCCAGTGGTTGACTACAATTATCTCCAGAATCCAAGGTAATCATCGCGTTACTCATCAAGATGGTGCATCAAATGGTTTGATGTTAAATTAAAAAAACATAACCTCCCGCAGCAATTACAGGCCATAAGCGTTTACAAATCCATCCACAAGCCCACCGCAATGGTCTATTTAGGCAAATTGCATTTAAGTAAATTGCTGCAAAAACAAACCACCTGTTCCCTAAGCCACTCTCGATCGCGCTTAGTCTATGCCAACTGTTTGCTAAGGCTAAAATTAAATGCTTGACCATTGAGGCCCATAAGGCAAACCACACCGCGTGCAACCGCAACCAGCCGCATGCGGGTACCCCTAAGCAAATCATTGCATCAAACTCGATTAATCACAGAGCCGAGCGTAGCTGGTGCATTGTGCACCTATCGTTACTTGGTGCTTGGTGCATCACCACACAACTCATTTCCGTCGACACGATGGAATGGAGTCCATTCCGCGTTCGATCTGTGCGCAACCCCCAGCACCACGGCATTACATCATTTTTGCTACGACCTACGATTTATCGCTTGGCTCGATTGTTTTTTCTCAAAAAGATTGCCGCCATCCCGTAATATGCCACCCTGCCGTCTGTCCGCCAAAGTTTACTGATTGCTATTATACATTGGCCTCTTACAATTCCGTTGCCAATTGCCGCAACGAAACATTTATCGATGCATTGCATCTATGCATCTGTAGATGCAATTTATTCCTTCGCTCGCTCGCCCGATGACGTTTTCGCCGAGTAAAGATCTGCGCGGCGGAAAAATTGTCAAGTACCTGTCCCGTATAGTCCGCCGGCCGTCCACGCTGGGGAATTCTCTCTTGCTCGCGCAGTCTCTTTTGAGTCTGTCTGCATGGACGCGTCTTTAGCATAAAATGTTGCTCTTGTCCCGGTTGCTTTACTATTAATAATCGTTCGTGAACTGTCCCGCATCAAAATAAGTTCGTCGCGGCGCAATCAACTCGGGAGATGAAAAATGCACGATTTTCCATTCGAAATGACAGATGAGATGTGACATGTGTATCTTTTTTACATTGTGCCAGACTGAGCGCGCGGTAAAGATCAAAAGTTTCACTTTGACAGCTGCATTTCGCGGCGCAGCACTTTGATATACGTACAGCCACACCATGTGGAATGTGCAACATAGTATAATTAAATTTGAAAGCTTTACATTAAAAGTGGACAGTCACGACGGATATTTGACAAGCTGAAGAGTTTCTTGATTTATTGCGCACATACAGTCTTGACATGCGTTTGGGGAATTCAAATTCGCGTTCGACCTACTTAAGGTCTTTAAATGGTTGTCAAATGGAGTTGTGATTAAAAGCTTAAACCAATGGAATTGCAATAACCAATTGAAAACAACAAACCGACATGTTTGAGATGCGAATGAAACCGTCGTAAGCGAGTACGTGGACGACAAACGGACGTGATATCCGTTTGACTTGAAATGTCAACATTCTTCAGCATGCCAGTGAAACACAGCGTGTCAACGGCTTCACTGTGTATCCGATCCGTATCAAGATTGAACGAAGAAACAAGAGATGGCCAGGCGCATCAGCATAAACAGTATGCCTGTGCTACCAATTCAACCGAGCGAGCTGTCACTTGCGTTCGTATACGAGTATACGAATGCCTCCAACAACACAGGATGGGTCATGATGGCGTTTTGTTGGGCGCGTTTACCTTACTTTTGTTTTTTTTTGTGGCTTCATCCTGCGTCTTTGCAATTGACAGTTAATGTCAATTAAACGAATATCAATCGACAGCTAATTATTTGTTGTGGTTTTATTTTTTACACGAGAAAAGGAAAAATGAGAAAAAAAAAATTGCAAAAACTGCCGCCTGAGTAGATGCAAATCTCGGTCGTATTTTATCTGTCATTTGTTAACTTCAGAATAACAATGTGTTGTGTATGCTAATTAGTTTTTGCGTCTTCGGAGATTGTCGAAAATGAATTATGACAACTAAGGAAAACTTTGTTTGAGCAAAATGTTGTCACAGTTGTGTCAAATTGTCTGTTTAACTTTTGTGACAAATATTTTTTGCAAATATGTATTGACATTGTATTTGACATATTGATTTTGGAGGTATAACCTTCAATTTGTAAAATTTTGGATGTGAAACGGTTGGAAATCGATATTGAGCAATGACTAGTGACTGATGAAATCGCTTGTATAAAGTGATCTATTAACTCTTTTGACAGTGACAAGAATGCTGCAGATATGTGACTTTGAGCTCGAGTCATAAACTCTTTCAACAATTGTTCTGATATAAGGACTGGCTTAATTAAAACAGATTTTATATGGAAGTTTATAAGCAAAATCGCAAAGTGAGGAGTTTCTATCGACTGTCATCAGATGATATACGAGTAAAAACACTGAAAGTGAGGTTAATTACTGTCATGTAGGTGTCAAACTCTCTGGGCTGATCTGAGATGTAGCCAAATATTTATTTCTTCGTACATAAAAAGTTGGTTCTTACTTGAGAAATAGGAAGAACAAAAATTGTAAACAATGGTTAGTCTTAGCGCTCAAAGCCTATCTTCTGCTAATTTTCTGACACTTACCGTGTTTTATTGAACACCTATCGCTAGCAGAGTAGTGCAAAGTGAAGTAAAGAAGGAAAATGTTCAATAAAACCGTTCAGAAAACATTTGTCATAAAGTGCTATAGCAATGTCATAAGCACATCACAAAAAAAGTGTCAACGTGAACTGCTACTGTCAAGTTAGTTCTACTTGGGATAAATAACGAGTGTGAACAGAATCCCATACATGCAACAGAAACAGAATTACGAACAGAACATATTTTTTCAGCAACAGAATTTAGCGACAGAAAAATGGATGTTTGACGACAGAACGTAAACAAGTCTACATTGATTGTTTCTGTTGCTGCCAGAAATAGAAACGCCAATTTATAGTGGGGGAGTGCTTTTTTTTGTTTGGATTTTTCTGCATCTGTCATCTGGCTGTTTGTTTCGCATCGTACTATTGTATATTGTGATGACCACGTATGAATAACGAACGAAAAATGGAAAAAAAGTTTTTAGTAGACGAAGAGAAGAGTATAATAGATTTCGTGAGAAATCACCAAATAATGTATAATGACCGTCACCCAAAATTTCGCGACAGCGACATGTTTTTATGGGTCTGTTTCTGTTTCAGTTTTGTGTAGCTGAGTGAGCAACGTAAACAGAACCATAATTTACTACAGAACGAAAAAACTTTCTGTTCTGTTTCAGTTTCTGTTTTTTGTCACTTGGTGCCTTTAGAGCGAAGATTTCGTAATTGCGTGTTGACAATTCTACTTTAGATCTTCAATGAAACACGCCTACTATCTATCGCGGTTTGTAAACTGTCAAAAAACTAACTTGCTCAGGGAGGTTCTGGCAAAGTGTGAATAGAAAATTTCCGTTCAAACTGAGAAAGTATACAGAAAACGTTAATTGATCTCCAATGAAGTAAACTGATTGCCTACAGATAATCTTAATCGAGGAATGTAATTAGACAAGCAAATTGCCATTTAGCACGAACTAAACCGCTATTTACGTTCTTATTACTTAAACATCATTAACTTCCAATCATAAAGTCATTTAAATTCATAAGAACCAGTTCCCCGATCAAAACAAAGCAAATTTCTGGCTATCTCTTGCAGTGCCCCCCGGGGTTACGATTATAACACTTGAAATGGCAACCATGCACTACTTTGACTCGAATTCAAATGTTCCTCCGTGCAACCGCAACGTTGGATATAATCGACTCTGTGTCGGTGTCGGTATATGTTGTTAGATAGCAAAGAAATGATTTCAAAAGAAGTGCAATGATCGCCTAAAACCAATCTCATTCTTGCACTCTAATCGAGTCTTAGGCCATGAAACAACCTGTTAACCTTTTTTTTCCTCTTTGTGCGCGGTGTTGTTGTTCTGGCTGTTGGAAGGGGGGCCCCCAAAATGAAAAAAAAAAAGCACCATCCAATGATCAAAGATTCGAGATGGAATCTACCCGCTTGGCGCGATGTGTGTAGTGTTGGTGTAGTGTACGGCCTGTTGCTCGCAGCGATGCGCGCGAGATATAAAAGAAAATTAGCTTTGCATTATTTTTGAAAACACCTTTTGGATTGTTTCTCGTCTGCTCCTCCTTCTGGTTCTCTGGCTCGTTTTGGTACTGTTTTCCATCATTTCAATCCCTTGTGGCAGATCGTGCCAAATTCAGCACAATTCAATTAATTATCGGAAACTGCCGAAGAGAAGCCGGGAATCCCAGTTTGATTTATGAATTTTAATAAAACATTCCACTCAACTACCGTACGGGACAGGCTAAATTAGGAACACCGTGTGATATATCATTTGTTAAAAAAAAAAACTTTTTCATGCATACACGTTTGGATGAGAAAGAAAAGAAAGAGGGGAAAAACAACCTCATCGCAAAAGTTAAACAGACATACTTGTTTGATCGTTAAAGATCGCTTCAATCGTCTGTCGGTAGATGCAGTCAATTGGAAAACCGCGCTGCCCTGGCAGGTATCATCCATTATATTACTATGTATCTGCTGTCTGCGGGGCTTCTATGATCCATCTATTTAATGGATCCAGCTGAGGTCTTACGAAAGCGATGAGTCGACGTCGACGTATGTAATTTCATGCAAGGCATTTATGACAGTGCTATTTCACTAATAGCCCCCAATATTCCACGAAAAAAATACCGCAAAAGGAGGAAAAGGCTTTTATGTAGACACAATAAAAATATACAACCGATATGATTTCCTTTCAAGTTATAGCAGCGAGTGGTTGTTGTTTTTCTTTTATTTTTTCTCTTTCCCATTTTTGTGGTGTGAAATTCTTCTTCTCCATTCATAAAAGTGTGAAATCGGATTTTTGAGGTTAATTTTATGTTCGGTACTGGATTCGGATTGATGCAATTTAGTTGTTTGAGATAAAATAACTGTTTTTTCTTGTTGAGACGTGTCTGAGATTTCTCCTGATAACGAATGGGGGTTTTAAGAATCACTATTTTATTATCGGTTTGGTTTTTGTTTTTTCGTCGACGGTAAATTCCTAAATTGGGGATTAGCGCGGTTTTAACTATATTCATGTTCATTCAGTATTTTAAGTTTATTGTTTTATATATCTGAGAGTCAAATCAAAAGCAATCTTTACTGCTCTCTTAAGATATTCAAGATGTTATCAGATTTATTGGACAGCAATTTAAGGTAATTTTCAAACGCACGCGACCATATTTCTGAGCGTTTATTAGGCGACGGCCAGCTCAGACGAATTTTGATTTAGAAAGACAGAACGGTGTAAGACAGGTGTCGAATGTAAAAAATTATTATGGTTCAGTGCACTTTGTACACAAGAATGATCGGAAATAATTATTGTGTGATTGTCTAATTTGACGAATGAAACAGTTGGAATAAGGCGACATCTGTTAGACAGATTGTGCACTCGAAAAAGGGAGTACTTATAAGTATATTAGAAGACGAATCGCCTGCATTACTCATAAAATGTAAAGAAATACTGCAAAGCTACAAAGCAATATATTTGACATCTGAAAATGATATCAACGCTTAAGTTAGTAAATGATCCTATGTTTCAGTGAATTCTTCTCATAGTTTTTTAAATCAGAATTTCTGCATTTGAAACGTGGAATACATATCAAAGAAAATCGTCAGCTGTCAGATTCACTCTCTATTGAAACATTTATCCAGCGCCATTCACCTTTAGTGAGCGGGTAGAAGAAGAGCTCTGAATTGGAGGTAAAATGTATGAAAATTTAATAATTTTCAAAAAAGAAGCGAGGTTTATCTGGCAGATGAAGTATTTAAACATAACAATATTTTTTAATAGAAAATAAAACAAAGCAGTATCCCTCTTTTCCAGCATTCTCTTTGTTTTACAATTGAAATGTCTTCCGCTACCTTGAAAAACTCAAAAAATTCATTAGAATATGGATGACAGAACAGTTGTACTGCCATAATGTGCGTTTTCATTTAAAAAACTCAAGAGCTGTCAGTGCTTTTCATAGTGTAAACGTAGATTCAGTAGGTACTCAAACTTCTACATTTGCATCTTAATTTCGTATTTTCTAACTTGTCCCTCAACACACACTTTATAACTGTCATGTCATGTCATGTCATTGCGGACCGCAGAAGCAGTTACTGGGAACGTTTAAGTATCTAGTTTAGTAAGTCTGACAGCGGCCTGACTTGATGTGTCACAGTTTTGATTAGCCTACGTAGATGACATGAACAGCCTTTAAAGTTGACGGAAGGGTAGCCGTAGAATCTAGTCAAGAAATTCGTGACTTAGTACTAAGTTGACAGTTCGCACAAGTGGTTCAAGTTAAAAAAGCGACGTACCGACCAATCTAGTTTCTGCGTTCAGTGTACATCTAGTCCAGACCTACCTAGTCGACTTAAGATAACTAAGTTTTTAAATGTGTCAAGTAAATAATGTGACATGTCTGTCAGTTGAGTATTTGTAGGGTATATTTGTTTTTATTTCGTTTGTTTTCTTGCTAGCGCTGAAATTTGAAGTCTTATACAGTTTTTGGCATTGCTTATGCCCCAAAATTTCCGTCAAATATTCAAAGACTTGCAAATGTAACCTTACTTACATCTTTTATTCAGTTTACTAAAACGGCTCTCAGCCTTCATTGTAGCATACAGCTTTTTCTACTTAGATATATAGTTTTCTTTTACATAAAAATGTAACCCCGCATGGTACATATAAATAAAATTATACCTCTATCCAAATTGAAACACAATTTAGAGACTAACGAACGGAAGTTCCGCTCAGATAAAAAGTAAAAGTATGTTCCCACATCCCACATTAGATCCCATTCCCAAATCTATGATTTAGATAATTTTATACGAAGAAAGAATACCTCCTAATTATGCGGAACACTGGAAAAAAAAGAACCCAGATTCCAAAAAGTTTCCAGGAAATCTGACACTGATATGAAAAAATGTTTCCATTCGGTCCGCCTTTACCATAATAATAATCAGTTGCGTCAAGCCCATAATATTCCGAAACTTTAAAGAATAAGACCGAGGAAATGCTGTTAACACCCTTTGAATGGATTAAAATGTTTTTCGAATTCATAATTTCAACTGAAAAGCCATTTGCCGGACTGGACGGACAGTAGTTATATGTATAGGTGATTTCAAAGTATATCTTAAAATACAATTTAGGTTCGGTTGTATCACTAAAAGGTTTTCCTCTCCTCTTCATCGTGATCTTCGTCGTGTTGGAAGTACTTTTTTTTTGTTGTGTTCATTTTAAAGTGGCTGCGCATCTTCTCTTATGAGTCACAGAGGATTGAGCCGAGGTTTTTCCATAAGACATAAGCCCTACCTGAGACTAATGTGTAACGAAAGGGATTACCGGATGATGGGATGGTGAATGGCGGATTCTTGTTCGAAGGAAGGAGTCCAAATGACGACTATTTAGAGTCGTATTTGGAATAAATTATGTATGATGAGTTATTAGTGATGAAGTCCGGTGGAGTTCCACCAGATAGGCTGTTGGGGTCTGTTTTTTGAAAATTCATTGCGAGGGCTGAACTTTACGATCAAAATGGTGGAATTCATTGTGACCACAGATTATTTTGAAATGAAGCCGATTGTTTTTAAGGAACTGTGGAACTCCAATGGAATTTAAATTCCTCGCCCAGAAATGATAGAGCTTGCAGTCAATTAATCGTGCACTCATGACCGGACCTCTGTGCTCTGTCTAATAGCCACTGCGTGTGAGATGTCTTCAGTGATTGTGTCTGAACGGCATACCACCCAGCAGCAACTCCATTTATGACCGATGCGTCTTTTTATTAATTACTTCTGCATAACCCTATGTATTCCGTCGCCTTTTTTCTGCACCGTCACACTGTAAAGGAGACCAACGTGCGCCATACTGCGCGCCGAATGTTGCAGTTGAAGTTAAATGATCTGGTGGCTCAGATAGCCTCGAAGATGGCCCTCCCTCTAGCGATACACTGCATGCCTTTGAGATACCCGAGGATAATGATGATGATGAAGTTGAAATCTCCTGCTGTGCGAGTATTTCTTTAGATGCTATGACGATTGACCACATGCGGGGCAAAGAAGATCGGCTAAAGGGAGACAGCCGATGTAAAGTATATTCTACACCGAAATCTGAGCAGCGCTTCTGTTGGATGTGTGATTTTTCTTTTATTGTCAGGCTTGTTGAACATGCAGTAATAGCTGCGTGGACATTATTGGATTGCTGTTCCTTTTGTTGTTGTTGATGTCTTCTGGTTTTGATTTTCTTTGCTCAAAACAGTGATATATGTTAATAGTCGTTATGCACGGCAGGGTATGGATTGTATCCTTCATAATTTGTACTCGGTTGTGAGACAATAAATTTTAAGAGCAAATAAGACGCCTGTGCCAATAGGTGTGTTAGAAGAGGGTTTTTCTTTCAATACTTAAAGTAGATTTAAGCTGGCGGCAAAGAACTTGCATTCAGATGGGTTGTACGAGTTAACCTTGTATCGAGCAGTTTAGCATCTGCAAGTCTATTGCAGTTGTTAGTTTGGTGCACAACGGCGGAAAAACCCGAATTTCCCACGCACCATGTTCCACGTCTTGTCAACTCTCCTTCTACTGGCAGAGACAAACTGAGAATAGCCCCATCTGTGGGGATTTTTTCAAGCTGACTACAAAAATCCTTAAATTACTACCATTTTGAAAACATTTGGTTGACAGATATAGTTGCCATTGAGAAGCTTCATACCCGTGTAATGTAGAACAAAATTATTCTTTTCATTTGCTGACAGTTTCAAATTTCAAATATTCACCACTAGTACGCTACAACGCTATCGGTTGTGTTGGAACCAGTGTTAAATTGGCGATGATTTGACCACAATATCTCGACTTAACATTGAAACTTCATTCGTGGTTACAATAACTCTTCCAACGTCAAATGCGTACAAATCGAAATTTAAACTGAGTTGTCAGTCAAAATTTGACACAATGGAAATGTCAACCAAGTACTCAGTTGAGAAATTCTTCAATAGATTTGTCGGTTACTTCTTCCTGTATATGTCAACTGAACTGACAACTGTAACATGATCCATTTAGACCGATAAAAACTCAGCAACTACACAATCGCTATCCACAGCTAGATTCAGTAAACTAGTCTTTTGAACGCGGTCATTTAAATGTATTTGGTAGGTACCTAAAAATGTACCTGTTTAGGGTTCCATATGTGTAAAAGTAGCTTTGTTTGATTATAAAATCTCAGTAGATAATATATCACACAAAAAGAAACGTATTTTAAGAACGATTTGTCTACTTTTACTGACATTTTGGAATAAAAACCAGTCTTAACAATAACAGCTTATTGTTAATTGTTAAAATTAACATCTACCTCTACTCGTGGGGACCTGTCTTAATCAAAATATCTCAAGTACTGACATTCACTAAGCAGGTCTTAATTTATGGTGACATATAAAAGAGGAATGCCAAAGTGACTTGACATTAACCGTACATTATTTCCAAATACTCCATAACTATGAATAGGTATAAATCTACACCTCCATCGAAAACAAAAAAGCAAATTTCATCTCAATTCAATTGTTATTTATCCGCACGGAAGACGTCAAAAAGCTTTTAGAGGTACAATTCAGCGAACAAGTTTCTTATCTCTATCTGCGGCCCCCCATTCATTGAATTCCATTAAAATAAATGCGAAAAACCTGCACAAACACGAATATCTCGGCCAATTCAATCCTCCACATTTTTGTTGCCGCAAATTTTGCATAAAATCCCAATAAAACAATCAATTCGAATTTAAAATTTTTTTATACGAAATTTGCTCGCGACACAAGAAATTTTCAAAAAGTGCAAACAAAATAAAATCATTTTTATAACAAAAGATCACAGAAAGTCACATTTACCAAACCAAAAAATAATAATAACCCCAGTTAAGTATAACTCGGATTTGAATAAATTATCATTTATCATTAAACGACTTTAGGAAGGGCGAAGAAGACGACGACAGGTTTTGACCGCCATTCACAAAAAAGACAAAAAATCATAAAACGATCATCAACCTTGTGGCATGTGTGCGTGTGTGTCTGATCCATGGCGGCTTAAGTGTTAAGCTCATTGAGTTGGAGTTGATCTGCCGCCACCGTCTGTCTGGGGTGTTTTTTGTTCCTTTCCTCCTTAGATCCCGCTGCGACTTTGGTCATAATCATTTTTTTATAAGTAATGAATTTCAATTTTGATCTCATCATCGGATCATTAATAATATGCGTGCACTGAAATAATTTGTAAGCAATGACGATAGATTAGATAGGGCTTTGGGAGTTAAATAACAATTAAAAAAGAGTTTAACTAGTGAAAAGGGCCGCTATAAAATAAATGAACAAGGATTCTGGTGGGAAATTAGCATAATCATTGACACAGAAGCGGTGATCTTTAATAAATCGCTTAATTGGGGTATTATTCTTTTCAGACAGAGTAGGGTATTGAACTTTGGACAACTTTTTATTGCCAATTATAATCAATATGGGATTATGTTGTTCTTTTAATCATATATATGTGACAACCAGTTTGGGAATTTGGTTTTATGTAGCCAGCTTCTGTTCTTTAAGGCTAACTGCGCAATAAAAGTGAACAAGCTGTCAGTTTTTTCGGTGGCATTGAAATTGATGACAATTGAATTGAATTTATTTTGAAGTGTGCATGTAAAACAGTTTTTCGTTTTAATTTCTGCGTCTTTCAAACAGAACTCGAGCTTATCGAGCATGCACTGAACTTTGAACGTGTTCAGAACGTTTTGAGTTCACTTGGCGCATTTAGCACTATTTTTCCTTCTGTCAAGGGGCAATGTAAAATTCCAATTGAAGGTTGCTTACTAAGGCTGATTAGTTAACTATTCTCATCCCTGTCTTTGCAAAAAAGGGAAAAACACAAATACAAAGCTTTGAAGCTGGCTGACTTAATTGACCTCGATCAGTGACATGAATAGCTTTTTCAGTTGACATTTTTGGAAGGGTTCGGCTACCCCGAATTTTAAGAATGTCATGACTGAATACTGAATAAAATATTACAGTTTGTATATTAGGCTGACAAACCTAGGAAAAGTGACGTTACCGAGCAATCTAGTTTTTGCGTTCAGGGTGCAACTAGTCCCGACAAATCTAGTCGACTGAAGATAACTAGATTTTTATGTATCACTCAAAGAAGAAAGTTAAGTAGAATGATAGAGTGGCAGCAGACTCAAGAAACTACAACCGATCTGGTACAATTAGACAATGTATCTGTCAAAAAAAAAATCCTACCCAAATCCTAAGAAACTACAATTATCTTCAAATACCCACAGAGTCGCTTCTACGCTTTGCAATTATCTGGAGTTTTCGCCTTTAACTTGAATATCCCGCAGCCATTTGTCATTTGTCCAACATCCAGCATTTGTCAAGAATTTCCTTTTTGTGATCTGTCAGTTGTTCGCAGGTAGGTATGCTCTCTTGCGCAAAGCGGGATCATCGATGTCTACGCTTCTTTGCTTCGTGTATTGTCCTTGTCCCAATCGAAACGTCAAAGAATTCCTACATAGAGCATCGAATTGCATCTTTGTCTGCGTTGAAGATTTTATGTAACTTTTTTGCCCATGGACATCGTCCGCCTCCTATTGTCCTTTGTTTGCGGTTTTCTAAGTAATTTTGCAATTTTTGTTCTCACTTTGTCCTTCACTTCTTTCCGTCCTTTCATATTTTTTTATGTGTATCGAAATTGATGACCATCATCATCATCCTTTCCATCATTCTGACAATTCATGTCAGGTCACATCTAAAATGAGCAAAAAGTCACCAGTTTGTTGCGGTTTTTGTTTCATTTTGCAGCCATCCTTCTTGGAAAAAGAGCATATCTTCCTTTTGTTGGGTTCAGCAAATGCACGCATGAGGCTCCCCCGACACACGAAAACAACTGTCTGGCTTGGTCGGTATCTTTCTTCTTTTCTATCCAGCTCTTCCCTGCAATTATCATTGAATGTCAATTAATTCCCCCTTTATCTTGTCTCTCTTTACAGATTACCAAACTGATGCCAATCCTGGAGTCGGGGTGTTCCAATCGAGCGAGGTTCCTACTGTGTTCCTCGTTATTTCCCCTATGCACACCGGATGTACCACGGCCTGTCAGTGCCTGCAAGTCGCTATGTGAAACAGTGAAAGCTGAGTGTGCTGACCAAGTGCAGCTGACGCTCCTTTGGCCAGAGTTCCTGAATTGCGAGACACTTCCACAGCCAGAGAAGCATGAGCTCTGCATGCAGATTCCTGAAGAAGCTGCGGAAAAACCGCACTTGCCGGAACGGCCACTCCAACAACACCAGCAGCAGCATATTTTCTGGCCATGGTTGCCATGGAAGGTGCCACCTCATCATGCAGCCAAATCTGTGTCCACCCTGATATGTCCCCAGAACTTCACGGCTCTACGGACAGAATGTGCTCCTCAATGCAACAAAGATGCAATGTACACCACACAACAGAAGAAAATCGCCGAAGGACTCATACTAGCTCTGTCTGCAGTTTGCTTCATTCTGACGCTGTTTTCCTTGGTCACGTTCTGGGCAGAGCCCACTCGCTTTGGCTATCCCGAGAGGCCAGTGTTGTTCCTGTGCCTGTGCTACAACCTATACAGCGTGTGCTACTTGGAGAGAATTGTGTTCCACAACTCAACAAAGACGTTGGCTTCTGGAGCAGTACTGACTGATGAAATCGGAGGACCTTGTGCTCTAACTCCACCCTGCTTGGCCTCATACATAACCACAAGCTACCTGACCCTGTGTGCTGCAACCTGGTGGCTGATTTTCGCCCTCTGCTTCTATCTGTCATCACACAAGAAGTGGTCCAGTGAAGCCCTGGAAAAGAAGTCTGGACTCTTTCACGTTCTCGCGTGGGTGCCGCCACTAGCGCCGCCAATAGCCGCTCTCCTCTGTGACGCTGTGAAACCTCACGAACTGACAGGAATGTGTTCGGCGCCGGGATTCGTTGAAATTCCAGCCCTCATACTCCTCATCCTCGGCCTGTTCTTCACAGAGAGAGCATCTCGATCGCTGAAAACCCTTCAGGAACAAATTAAACCCACCATCGGTCTACACAGATTCTCACAAATTCGAAAACGCTTCCTGATCTTCAGCTTGGTGTTCTTCTTTCCCACTATTTTCGCAGTGCTATCTGCTTTCTTTGAGCGCTTCGACTTCAACGTTCCCGCCTGCGTCTCATCAGAATTATGTCCAACTCCGGTTAAGGCGTCCGCTGTGCCAACACTCCTGCGGATATTTTTCCAACTCACCGGTGGCACCCTAACCGGAATGTGGGTGTGGTCACGCAAAACATGTGAATCGTATCGCAATCGCATTATCGCGACACCAACACCATCTACGTCTATCAAATCCGTGTCATCGCTGCCAAAGAAAGCGCTCTCATCGCCATCGGCTAGTGCCAGTGGCAAGTCCTTTGGACCGCTCTACAGTGGCATTAATTTTCACAACGTACCGATGTACAATGGACAGTCCCGAGTGTAGCCTTGTGCGTAAGGTTAAGCTTTAAGCTGGTGGCTCAAATGTGTACCTACGGTTCATGTACCCGCTAAGACGTTTGTTTGTTCTTGTAAATATGTAGAATTGTAATTTTGTAGGCATTTTGTAAATGATATTTCCTTTTGATTTGTAAACTCCTTGTTTAAGTTATCTGTACTGTGCATCACCTGTCTGATGGGAAGGACAAAAAGGAGTAAAATAAGCGAAATTGTGTTAATAGCTTTAAAATATTTATTCCATTGTATATAACAGTAGATTTATATGCGTAACTATGTTACCTTAATTAAGTGTGAATGTATGGAAATGTAGTGAAAAAAAAAACCAATTATTATAATTAAAGGAAATAAATTAAAAATTTATAATGAAAAATTAATCGAATACCATTTTTGTTTTAATTTACCGAAGTTCATAGGGGCGAAAGCCTGGGCAATACAAGTTCGACACTATTAAGAA
Organism: Cheilosia variabilis; assembly: GCA_951230905.1. Lineage (NCBI taxonomy): Eukaryota > Metazoa > Arthropoda > Insecta > Diptera > Syrphidae > Cheilosia > Cheilosia variabilis. The sequence goes on along the minus strand of OX579677.1, from coordinate 58,275,645 downwards.
AATTCGATTGAGGATTTGTGTGTACAATTGGAAGTGGAACAAAAAAAAAACGAGGAACTTCAATAATTGTTGGAGTAAATAAAAAAATAAATAGTTGGCGCAACAAGTCCATAGCGACCCTAGACCAAACCATTTACAACCATTCGTTTTGTGTAAGTTTTTCCTTTTTTTTGGACGAATGGAAGGAATCTACAAACGGCTAATTGAGAAGCTCTTTCATGGCAGTTTTACTCTCGGATGTTTGTCAGACGTTCGCGAGAGGTGGCGCAGTGGAAAAAAAATTCTTTAAGATGGAATTTTGGTTTTTTGTTGAAAAGCCTTGAATACTTGTTTCTGCCTTTTTTGCAATTGACAATCAAGGCAAAATGAATCTTAAAATAAAGTCTGTATCAAAGGAATACAAGAACTATAATCATCTATAAAAGCATGTAGAAATGCACTTCAGTCAGAGTTCACAATACCATTCGAATCCAAATGTCAAAATTAAAATAATGGACATGGATTGTTTGTTCATCTTTTTTAACTAATGTGGTCCGATCGGAACGGAATTTTTATCGATTTGTACGAAATCGGAGAAATTCCTTTCGAGATATCCGTTCCCACACAACTTTCGGAAAAATTCTCCGATGACATATAGCGCACCTTGCCGCATTGCGTTATACCGCGTTATGTCACTGGGGACGTTCAAGTATCTAGTTTAGTAAGTCTGACAGCTCTCTCACTAGATGAAACTCGGCTCTGATTGGGGGAAATCGGTCGTGAGTGCAGATGTTGCAGTTGACTTTTATGGAAGGGTAGCCGACGAATCTAGTCGTGAAATTCGTGACTGAGTACTAAGTTGACAGTTATCATATGTGGCTGACGTAGAAATAGTGACGTTCCCGACCAATCTAGTTTTTGCGTTCAGGTTACATCTCATCCAGACCAATCTAGTCGACTTAAGATAACTAGATTCTTGACTGTACCCACTTACTTTTGATAGCTAACGGCATATTTTTTCCGAAGCTCTCCGACAGTTGGTTTCTGCGGAATATTTAAATGTCAAATGAATCCGTTTGTATGCTTCATTTATTTTATTCCGAAACTGATACTTCGAACCAAATCTGAGGTCCGAACAGATTTATTTATTGTTTCGCCTTTATTTTTCGAATGGATACCTTGATAGAGGTGAGTGTTTTTATGACCGGCCATATATTATATAAATATACAGATTGACAAACAAATATCGGTTTTCTGTGCCACATTTTCAAAAACGAAATACTATCGTCAAAGGGTGAACCTGTGATTCTGGTCGTTATCGTAGTGCCTTAGAATGAGAATCTCAAATTAAAGTAAAGTAGACGAATGCACAAAAAAACGGTTCCAGCCATATCTGTGCATCAGTGGTAGTAATAAAATAATCGACATTAACTTGCAATTTACTAGCAATTTTAATCCAAATTACAAGAAAGGTTTCAACATACTAAGCTGCGGCTGTCAAGTCACATCCACTTGAGATAAATACGTAATTTGAATCACAACAATGTCAAATACGATGTAATTGTTGTGATTGTCTACTAAAGATTCTACTTAACTTTGCTTTGCTGATATATATTTTCAAATAAAGACGACTAATATGTTATTCAAGAATTTAATAAGACACATTATATGGGCTCGTCTGTACACAATAATTATATCTCTCTTGTACCTAATAATATCTTATTAGATATCTTATTAGACAACATATCAAAACGTTCACCTTTTTCGCTAATCTATACCCTCTGTTATAATTCCTTCTACTCTCAAACACAGAGGTCGCCGTCGCCAATCCGCAATTGAACCATTCTCAAAAACTCTTGTCATTTTTTATTTTACACCTAAAAGAAACAAAAGGTACAGATTGAACTAAACGATTTAACTAAATCTAATTATTAATATTATTCTATTAAATTTAAAGTGTTTTTTCATTAATATATTTTGCCACAAAGGTTAACCTTCGCATTTGATAGCACAAACAAACTAACGAAATCCCAAAAAATTGATTACAACTTCAAGGTTTCTCAGAAGTCTAGTGTCTCCCTACAGACGTGTGTAAACTTAACCTCATTATATTGCAAAGTTTTCTCTTTTTCACTTGCTTTTTCCTTCATTTTTATAAAATTTCATTAAAAAACAACTACCCATAAGGTTTCTATAGAAGAAAATGCAAACTTTGTTGATTGATTGATAAGTTAAACAGTTATTTATGCAGTGTGGCGCCTTTAGTTGCTCGATTGAGTACGATTTCTTTGTGTGGTAACCTATTGCGAGATATTCTCATTGTTTTCACATCTTTGTTTCTTGTCATTTGCAGTTAGAACTCAATGTAATCCGATTGATAAGAACACACTGCTGAGTATACAACGGAGTAATTGCATATGGAGATGAAGAAGAAGAGGCAGACTGATCCGCGCGGTGATGATTCCTCGACTGAGTCGTGTGATGATAAGGCACCAAATGGCTCGGGTGGTGCTTCCTCCCGAGAATGCCCTCATGTCAAGAAATCTGTTGATCCTACCAAACTGCGAAAAATTCTTAAAGCCAGTGGGATTGAGTTGGACAGCTGCTCGGAATGCAGCAGAAGTTCAGCAGCCACTGTAGAACCACCGTCGGATCCCGATGCAGACCAGATGTTTGAGTATGATAAGACGTTGTGGCTTTGTCTGAAGTGTGGGTCACAATTGTGTGGACGGTCGAGGAATCAGCATGCTTTGAAGCATTTTCAAGTGAGTAGCAAACGATTACATAACGATGTTTGCCAGTTACCGATTACTATTTGATTTACAGACACCCCGTTCGGATTCGCATGCACTGGCCATGAACACGACTACTCTTGAGATTTGGTGCTACTCATGCGACGATGAAGTTAGCCAGACGTTGCGCAAAAACCTACAGGAATGTGTAGAGCTAGTGAAAAAACTATTACAGAAGCCTCCTCCGGCTGCGCCCATCGCATTACCTAATAGTACGAACAGTCTCGATGGTATTCAAGGTAAAATTATGGCAACGTTCGAGACGATCAGACCACTGCTCCTCGAAGGGACTGAGCATAACAATGGTGTTGTGCATGGTCCTCCGCCGCCACCACCACCCCCTATCCCAGGAATGGCTAAACGAGTACAGCCCGATCCGGCTGTGTATTTGCCAACACACCTTCCTGTAACACCACTGCAGCAACAGCAGCAGTCAGTGATGCCTCTGCAATTGCCTCGCGTAAGGGGATTGACAAATTTGGGAAATACGTGCTTCTTCAATGCGGTGATGCAGTGCCTGGCGCAGACGCCGTATCTATTGGATGTGCTTAAGGAGTCATCGGAACCTGGCGAGGAGTGAGTTTAAATCGAATCTGGATAAATAGAACTTAAATTACAACAATATTTTTTAGGTTTATTCTTCCTGGTGGAACATTCAAGTTTAAGAACGACAAGGATGTTGAGCTGCCGCCCATAAAAGGAACTCTCAATTCTTGGGGTGGTTTGACCAGTGCTTTAGCTCAGGCACTGGAGGAATTGCAGTCTGGAGGTGGGTTTTCTTTATTAAAAATGCATTTTCTGTTTATGTATAGCATTTGTTACCGAATACCTTTTGGCCTCGGTTTTCGGTTATCCATGTATTGGACACCTTTCTGAAACGCTTGCAAATAACAAAAATGTTTGCATGAGAAGTTCCTTGTTCCTACAACTATTCTATGTAAAAACTAAGTAACTTACCCAATACACACTGTCTGTTTTCTGAACTCTTCTGCGACAATGACAGCAGGAGTTATTTTTCCCAACTAGTATATTCATTTTCCCATTGGAATAAGGTTAGGAATAAAATTGATTTTTTTTTCTCACCAGGCGGCGTTTTTACGCCCAGCAAACTGTTCGACAAGCTCTGCGGCAAATGTCCACAATTCTGTGGTGGCGATCAGCATGACTCTCATGAACTGCTACGGCATTTACTTGAGAGCGTCCGGTAAGAACACCATTTTAACTCCAACGTCTGTGACAATAAACATTTGAAAACTTTTACAGATCTGAAGACCTCAAGCGGTACCAAAAAGTTATTCTCCAAAATCTGGGCTATCAGGATATCAACACCGTGAGCGAGGAAATGCGAAACAAGTGTAAAATATATGGCCAACAAGCTGCCGATCGAATTCTTCGTCCCGAACAAGTGTTCCGTGGATTTTTGGTGTCAACTCTCAGATGCCAGGACTGTTTCCACACCTCGTCGAGACACGAGAATTTCCTTGACATGTCGTTGCCCGTCAGTGTGGAGAAACCCCAGCCACCGATGCGGCGTAAAAGTAGTCCAGAAAATGTGCCCACTGGTCCTTCCAAACATCAGCAGAAGAAGGAGAAAGAGAAGGAGCGTAAGGCAAAGCGAGCTCAGAAACACCACCAGAAGAAGGCCAGCCATACGCAATCGATGGAAACTGATTCATCTACCTCGGAGCAATCCGATGCTGATGTAGAGGACAACCTCATTGACGATACAACTGTATCAGTATCGAAGGGAGCTGCGGCAGTCGTTGTATCCTCCTGCGACCCGAATGGAAATAGCAGCGAGTTGCCAAGTCCCTTAGTGCCAGAGAAACGTGGCGATTCCCCGGAGAATCCAAACAAAGACTCCCCTGACGATGATGAAAATGGTGAGTGCTCTCCAAGGGTGGTATTCCTTTCATGACATTTTGTTTCTTTCAGACTCAGGTATAGCAACAAGTCCAGCAAATGCGGGTTTTAACGCGCAGGCACGGTTTTCAGACCCCAGTGCCACTTCAATCGCGACCAACAACAAAGTGTTGGAGGTTGGCCTCAGCGAAAAGGGCGCCAATCTAGTGCGGCAGCTTTCACTAACAACTGACACAGCAGCAGCAGCCACTATGAATGGTGGTGGTGGTGCAATAGGCGGCAACGATACACTGAACAACGAAATGGAAAAACTCCATCTAACCTCAGAAGCGGCAGCGATAGACACTACAGCAAAAGCTGTGGCCGCCGCCAAACGAACAAAAACGAAACGGGTTCGCACCCAAAGCTATTCAGACTGGAGCACAACTATTGCGCCGCGCTACCAATGCGAAGATGGCGAATGTTCGGTTCAATCATGCCTCAACAACTTCACAGCTGTCGAATTAATGACGGGCAACAACAAGGTCGGCTGCGACAATTGTACAAGCGTGAACGGTGTAAACGGAAAAACCGTCTACACGAACGCGACAAAGCAGTTCCTGATCTCCAGTCCACCGGCTGTGCTAATTCTGCATCTGAAGCGTTTCCAAATTGGCCAGCGATGCATTTTTCGCAAGCTCACCTGGCCCGTATCCTTCCCAATGGTGCTGGACATTGCGCCCTTCTGCGGCTCAAAGGTGAAGAACTTGCCAAATATCGATAGGAAACAGAAGAAACTGATGTACGCGTTGTACGGCATAGTGGAACACTCTGGCGGCATGTACGGCGGCCACTACACCGCCTACGTAAAGGTGCGTCCCCTACTGCAGCCCGACGACAAGCGGTGGAAGTTCATCCCGCAGGGCAGCAAAGCCGAACTAGATCAAGCCGACGAGCAGCGGGAGAAACTGGAAGAACTGTTGGCCAAAGAGAAAGCCCGCGATTTGCGTATGAAAGCCAACGACAGCGATGATTTCTCCACCAGCTGCAGCTCGTCCGAACCAGAGGTTGAGAACGAAGAGCCGCCAGAGCCTTCACCAGTCGAAGAGCCGAACATCACACCGCCACCCGGCAAATGGTACTACGTGTCCGACAGTCGGGTGCAGGAGGTATCCGAAGACGCCGTGCTCAAGGCACAAGCATATCTCTTGTTCTACGAACGGATATACTAAAGCGGCACGCGATCCCCGATTGAGACATCTACTCAATCCCAGCCGAAGAGCATTTTTTACTAATCTTTCAAAGTATTGTTCTACTGCTTTGACGTGTTTGTTGCCGATTTACTCCGACCTGTTTCTCGATTATTTTACACCCGCTTTCCCCAGTTTACTCCTGCATTATTCCTGTTCTATATTTGTGTTATGTTCTAAGCTGAATTTATTATTTTAGACATTTTTTTTCAACCGTTTATTTGCATTTTTTCCTAAAGTAGGTCTTTTGACGTGCGACTCGTTCGGATTTTACTACATATTACAATTTAAAAATAAAAAATCAAGATTTCCCCGTCATTTAAAGAAATAAACAGAAACTAGAAAAACTTATATACAAGCAGATTGAAGTATTATCTCTACAATGTGTATAAATTATTGATTTTATGAAAAGAATAAAACAAAAAAGATATGAACAATAATAATGTTGCTGTTTCTCTTGTAGGTGTGGTTGTGGATCGAGTTCTACCTAGGGGGATGTGTTCGGATATAAAATTACATAATTTTATACTAGCACAGTCGACTGTTGAAATATAAACAAGGACGCAGAGCTACTAAGGGAGAAAAAGAAACGGAAAACGTGACTAGCATGGTCACTTTTCCTTGCTACAGAGCAAGCAATCGTCTTGCTTGGAACTTGGTGCGGGTCAAGTAGTTGTCAAATGCTGATCGCTAAACACTTCAACGGCGAAGTGCAGTAGGGATTTGATTTTCCAGGCGGTGACGGTTCAAGTTTTTAATTTTTTTAAAGACCCGACGGTGATAGTTCATGTTTTTCATTCTTTTAAATATTATTTGTTGCTATTGCCATCCCAACACAGAGAGTCCTACTGCTTACTTACTTTACTTAACGAACTCCCGATCCGTGAAGATCTCGCTGAAGAATCTCTTTTAAGATCTTAGCCACGTTGCTTGAAGTTGTGCAGTACACTTGGCCTTTTTTTATTATGCTCACATGATCTATATAGATCATTGATTTCCATGGTTTACAACAAAAGTTGGATCTCGTACAATTGTTGTAAACCGTGGAAATCAATGATCTATATAGATCATGTGAGCATAATAAAAAAAGGCCTACTGTTGCGATAAGATTTCGCATAAAAAATTTAGGAACACTTTGTTTCAATTCATATCATTTTTGTGATAGCGATGCGATGTGATGATCGCAGAACGTGTGCACAGAATACTGAAGTCCTTACTAATGTGGTATACGAATTTGATTGGGTTTCTTCAGATTCGCTCTCAGATTTCGGATTTTGTGTGTGTATTGTGTAACCGAACATAAAAACGTCACTTATTGCTCTTTTTTTTTGTTGATATTCGTGCGATTAGAATATGTGTAGCCATCGACACATTTCTTAAGCGTTTTCCATTCACTGGTTAAATTTTATATTAAAAACATTCGAAATTCGCACCCAGTTTGATTTGTAATCATTTCCACATAAATAATTAACAAAAATAGATCCATCCTATTGTTTGCGTTTCTTTGCAGTTGAAAAAGTTGACGAAAACGTAAACAAACTCCACCAGTTGTCAAACTCAGACGCACTTGTACTGGTAATTCTGAAGCAACTTTGAGCAAAAATTCAGATTCGCAAAAGTGACCTAAAGCAAAAAAAAAAGATTGCTCTGAGGTGCCCAATGGAATACCACATAAATGATTTCAGGATTTTGTCCATCTAGTATTGTATTGTATATGAAAAATCCATTCAAACATACAAGGTGCATTCGCATACCTAAACTGTTTCTATCTTTTGACATTTTATTTTACGGCCGAGGGTTATGGAATGAGTGAAACTATCCTTAACAACGCTATGAATAACTTTTGAGGTTATTAGTTTATTTAACTTAAAGTTTTAAGTTAAATAATAAATAAAAACACTGAGTACCTACTGAATGTAGTTCAATGGTAATAATGTTGCCTTTCCACTTCCTCATTACGTTGCCTCCACTACAGTTCATAATTTAAAAGGTATCGTTTCATATAAGCCATTTTATGCTCAATGGCTTGCTCTGTAAAATATTCCTAATCAATAAATAGCTGGTACAAGGACAACAATATTGACACTGGTACAGAGAGTGAATTGAAATATCATCCTTCGTCCTTGATAGTACTCGTATAGCTAATAGCATCCTGACAACGACGACGGAGACGATGACATGACAAATCGTCGATGTAAGCAGCCGTAAATATTATCTGTTCACTGTTCTTCATAAAAACTGCCCTTATCCTCTAAGCCGAGGAACTCCACTCTCTCTCCTGCAGTTAAATTTCCATAAATTTCACGTTAACTATGTGAATCGTCCGCGTTCGCGGTCTGATGGAGCATCAAAAGGATGCGTCGTCGTCGTTGCTGTTCGCCAGAAACAGAATCATGCACCTACTGATGCATGCTGCGCTGTATGCGCTTTGAGAGCACACTTCACTGTATCCTCCGACACAAGGATGCCATAGCAGAAAGTGGATCCCGTGTTTTCCTTTTTGCGAAAATGTCATCTGACTTTGAGTTGTCGATGCGAGACTGTTGAAAATTATTTATTTAAGAATAATAGAAGCGGATGTAGGAATATGGGTTGGAGGATTGTACAGTTGAGCAACAGCAATTCCTATCACTTTGCAAGTATGTACCTTAGGATAGTGAAAAACTTTCTGACAGCCTGATGGTCGGTCTGGCAGTTGTTCGTTCTTTGCATATGGAGCGCGCAAAAGGGAACATCTGAAATTACTCGTACATTCAAAGGGACTTTTTTTGAATTTTTTGTGCATACTACTAGCACTTTTTAGCAGCATAGTAAAGCATTAAGAGACAGGCGAATTCAGCGCTGTTTAACTTTTAATCGGACAAGAGGAATAGTGTTAAATGCTCAGCGATGGCAGGTGGGTGGGTGTAATTTGAAAACTTTCAGAAAAGAACCAATGGGGAAAGGAAAGTTTTCCATAGCGTTTTTGATTGTTGCTCGCGGTTAAAAACTATTAGAGCAGCGGCGATAGATTGTGTCATACGGAAATAGCATTCAAACTATAAACAAAAGATACTGTGGTTTATCTTATATGTATAACCGAAATGAGAGTCTATAGGGTATATTCGCTAACGAAAGTGCATTCGAACACATTAGTCAAATTAAGTCAAACTTTGTTTCCTTTAACCAAACTTTTGCGTTAGGGAACAATATTTTGACTAAGACCAAGTGGACTAAGATGGGCTCCTCTAGCTTATTTCGCACTAAACTTTGCTGATTTATTTCGCCACGATACAGACGATTGGCGATTTGACCCAAAAAGGCATTTGGCAGATTGTGCCTTTGTTTAGTTTATTTTTATCATCATTTGTTGTACGGCGTCATTTCTGCGTTTTCCTTGTTATAAAAGTTAGGTTAGGTTAGTTTGAAGTGACTGTCGGCTAGCCAACACACTTAGACCATTATAAGGTCCCTTGTGATACCACATGAATCTAATAGTTATTCTTCCTACTCGTTGAACCAGTTGGAGGTTCTGATGAAGCGCAGGAGACTTCCAATGTCCGTGTTTTTTAGATCGGTTAGATCATAACACTCCATGGCTTACTTTGCAACCTTACAAATTCCAAGAATTGAATATATAGCTCGTTGTTGCTCCTCGGAAGGAGAGACACCAACGCCATTCCATGGAATTCATTTTACCTTTTCGCACAGCATAACCTCGGTTGGAAATCAAGGTACACTATAAACATATACCAAATGAGAGATATACTACATAGTTCATCGATGCGACGCATATACTGAAGTATTTGTAACAAAATACCCAATAATGTCTTCATCACTCCTGCAGTGGGTATCTCATTAAATTTGCAGGACGAGTCCTTCAAAAAAATGTGGATCATGTTGTTGAAATTGAAAATTCCTTTCCATCGTCTTTCATCGGCTTGGTGAAGAAAACGGAGCGGAAAGGTAAACATCTTCGACGAAATTCCACCAGCAAGATGGTCAGTAGGGGAAGGAAGCTTACGAGCGTTTTGATAGAGTTATAGCCGAGTTGTACAACGGTACTGACACAACAATGCGGTGCATCGCCCGTTATAGATATAGGTACATGTAAATCTTGTACACATATTCCAATAAACAGAATATTGGCTGGACATCTACAACATGATTGTGGTCGTTGTCGTTGTCATTGCCCTCGTCATCGTGTTGTCCTTCAATTCCCATCATTCCAACAACGTGATGCAGTCTGTTCGGTTTAAATGTGACTCTGAGATACTCTCCACAATACTTACCTCACAGGACGATGAATTATTAAGTCAAGCAGATGTGATTCGTAGGCTATAGAGAGAAGTTATAATTCGAAAAATACTGAGCCAAAAGAAGCGGGAAAAATGAAAACTTCAGAACCCATAACTTTGCGAGTGGGGACTTCGTGTTCACTACCGTATCGTAAGTACCATATCAACTTCTTTCCCATTTTTAATAATTCCCATTTTCCCTGTGCCAGCAATGCAGGAGAGCTGATAGTATCTGTAGCATTCAACTCCTTTCTGCGATTACCTCTGCAGGAGAAGGAGTTACATCTTACATCTGGAGAACACAGGTAGGTAGATATATAGGTATACGTGAGGACATTTTCAATTTGTTCAATTGCTCTTGTCGGATTCAATTTCTATTCGATAGAGTCGCGCTGCACATCAGTATCCTCTCACCCCGTGAAAGTTCCTAGAGTAGCTACAACTCTGTGACACTTGAGATTCGAGTGGGTGAGAACTGAGAAATGTATGTGTGTCAAAGGATGAAATGCTGCCAGTAGGTTCTAACAGAGAAGAGCTAACTGGGGGCGGAATGGGTAACAATTTAACTATTTGCACTGCATAACGTTAAGTAAATGGGTGGTAGTTTATTTAAGTGAAGAGGCACTGAGGCATGGGTCATTGGTTTGAGTGACAAGCTTTGATTGCGACAGTTTTGAGAGGTAATGAATATTTTCGAATATGGTGAAAAGTGTTACTCGAATTGTTATGAATATTTGAGCGCGTGGAATCTAATTGATGTCTTATGCAGAATTAAAGTCAAGCAATTGGAGGTCACAATTAAATATGATGGTCACAAATTTAAGAAACCGTTCTCTACTGTGAATTTACTCAAATGGTTATATTCAATAAAGCAAGCAAATCGCGTCAAGGTAGTTCCTTATTTATAGTAATGAAAAATTTAATAGAATTAGGTACCCACTGGGCTTAAATGCTTCAACCGTAATTCTAGTTAACATTTTAGTTTTAGGTAAAACAATTTATCTCATCAGGTCATCTGCAGATTTGCATAATTGCCAAATACAAGCCCACAATGTACAGAAATCGTAAATGACCACGTCCATCAAGGAACACAAAATCCAATATCAATTGGCCCAGAATTAGGGATATTTGAGAAGGCCCGACATGTCGGCTCGAAGTTATTGGGGACGTGAAAGTGCCATCTTAATTGCAGGCATATCCTTTCGAACGCGTATGCATGGATGCAAGTGAATGTTTGCCTTGTGTACACATTTTGGACTGTTAGTTTAATAAACTTGAATATTCACAGATGGTGATTCAGAGGGTTGAAATTGCACAAGCTCACCTTCGCTGTTTGCTTGCCTTTGGAGGGCGTGTACCAGGGTGGTGGGGAATAGTAACAAATGCGTAAATTAAGCACGTGATGGAGTGATAAATTAGCACTTTAACTATGTCCAGCGATTGCCTAGGAGACACAACTGCCTTTAGCCGCAACCTGTGTTCCACCTCCAAAGTCACATTGATTATTCATGAGATCCGCACATTGCACTGGCCAGGGAAAATACAAATCTATACGAAATTCATCTGAAATTCTGAGAAAATTCGTCTTCATAATGCCGCATTCAGGTAATGAGTGGCCTCTCCAGCGATATTTGTGCAGTAGCAGGCAAAACTTTGTCAGACTGTCAGAGTGGGGTGGAGCGCATTCGAAAGTTAAATCTTCAAAGATGTCAATGGATATTTTGACTTTCTAAATATGCATGAGCATACGAAACAAGCGACGAGGAGGGCCGAAAATGGGTGCAAATAAAGAAGTTGATCCTCATCTGGTGTAGTTATCACCGAAGTGGAAATTAAGTTAAATTCCTCTCACAGAAGAGGTATACATATTTTCGAATTTTCTACTCGTTTAAAATGATGTTGTGTTGAAAATTATGCAAGGGGGGAGCTCGTTATAGGCTAGTCCTTGAATGCGTTTTTGGAAGTCGATTTTATTTTATGAATACCAGTATGAGATTTCCGTACTTTGTTTTAAATCAACTGCGCATTCAGAGCAAAGGGAAAGTGAGTGGTGGGTATAACTTCGTTTAACAAATTCACTGCAACGTCATTCAAATATGAATGACATTTATGTTGCGGTGGGATCCACATAATCCACATTGCTAGGACATTCAAATATGAATGACATGAAATGTTTCATTGTGATTTTTTGTTTTAAATATCAAAAGTGATAAAATGTTGTGAGGGTGTTTTTTAAGTTGTTTTGCTGAACTATCAGCCATATTTTTCCAGATTTACTCAATCCAAGTACACAAGATTAAAGAGGCCACGCTCTTTAATCCCTTTTCAGCTTGTTCATACCGTCGTGCGTATTGAACGTCACAGCATTATCTTGCCACCGTGGTGAATAGTTTATTTAAAATTTCTGTAAGCTATTTGTCACTAGATGGCATAATATTATATGTTGAAGGGAAAAATTAAATGGATTAAGTTTTAGCGGAAACTTTTCAAGTGCTCCTATAATGGTGTGATTTTGAGTGGTGCAAACTTTTGCCTGTTGTACCGAAACTACCGTTTGTATAGCAAAATAATAGTTAAGGGGAGTAGATCAACATATTTTATAATGAAAAATATTTTTGTTTGTCTATAAAAATACTAAACAGTTATAAATAATCAGGTTTTTGCAAAAGCTATTCGAAAATTTATCAAATTTCCTAACATTGACCGACTGGATCCTAACATTGACTACTGCTTCTCTTTAACTTTTCCTAACTTATCAATATTTTATTTAATATATTACCCTAAATACCTCACAAAATTAATTCTCCGTAATTTAATTTAATTTAATTTTAATTTAACATTATTGTAATTAAAAGCTAAATAGGTACTAGGTTTCTTGTAATTTAATTTATTTTTAGTATTAAAAAATGTACATTTAAAAAAAAAAATTAAATAATCAGCAAAAGCAAAATGTGTTGAAGTTTAACTTTTGAGAAAAAAAAATAAAATAATAAAAAAATATAAATAGAAATTACTTGAAAAATATTTATTCCTGGTACGTTTTCATCGCTGGTTAATGTTAGGAATTCGATGCCCTAACATTGACCACCCACTATTTCCAATATAAATCAAAAACGAAAATTTGGTCAATCCTTGATTTTATGATACAGAACATACAGAGATAGTCGAAAGTTGTGGATATCTATAAACAGAGCTGTGAAATTCAACGTCAAAGTTCAAAACTGGTCAATGTTAGGGTAGTTGACTGGCCCATAAACGTTTGAAAATTCATAATTTTATCAATTTAGATTCCACTAAATGACTTAATTATAAGTAGGTCCAAATCTATAAATCTACTACCCACTGATACAGTACACAGTGGAAGGAGGTAAGAATCCAAGTTAGTGATGATGCTGCCAGTATTACTACTCTTAACGGTCTCCCGACCCGTGAACAGTATCTGCCTGAAACATTGCTGCCTTCTCATCCTCTGCGATCCCGGACACGCTGCTTTCAGTTATCCAGACCAAGTGCTTTAGCATCAGCGATGACTTGGTCTTTGAAAAAGAGGTTCGGTCTTCTTTGTCTTCTCGAACCTGGAGGTTGGGATGCAAAAATCCTCTTAGGGTGAGCATTATTGTCGACGTATTTGCACCTTTTTTAACTACATCCATATCTAGTAAAGTTTGCGGTTTCATCTTGTCGAATCCCATCATAAAACAGAACTGTCAAAATGAGGGCTTTGTAGAGCATATATTTGGTCTCTAGGGTTAGAAGTTTTGAACCCAATTGTCTTGCCAAATCGAAGTAGCAACGGTTTCCTATTGTAATTCTATGGTGGTTTTTTGCTAGGGTGTCATTCGTGGAGTTCAAGTTTACCCCGCGGTAGGTGAACTCCTTAAGCTACCTCAGGACTGTTGAAATTAAGCTTAAAGCTTTTTTATTTGTTGATAGCTTAGGCTTGACCTTGTTTACTTCAAGGTCAACATATTTCGCCTATTCTTCAATCGCCGTGAAAGATTCAATCACGGAATGCTGTGAACGATGGATGGATCAACCTGTAGTTGAACGGACGTCTTGAAGATTGTGCCTTACGTGTTGACACCTGCCCTGCGCACTTTCTGTTCCAGAACGAGATTGAAGAAGTCACGTAACCACGTTACCATCTTCTTGCCAAGATCCGGTGCATGTTTCAAATAGTTCGGAGGAGCTACTTCCAAACTGTACGTTTTCCAGTCTTATCTGACTCAGTTTTGCCGGGATCCCGAATCCAGACATCGCCATAAGGGGCTGTTGACTTGAAATTCTTTGATCTTTTTCAGGATTTGCCTCAGTGTCAACATTTTGGCTTGATCACATTTATCTACTATTCCCTGTGCTCCTAAGCAAAAAATGCCATAGCATACGAGTGTTGATAGCGCTCTTTTCTTTCTCTTTTTGTTCCAGAAAAGGTTACAGATAAACACAGCCTTACCAATAAACATTTTTAGTTTCGACTCTAAATTTTAGTAGTTCAGACTGGCTATATTTTACAATATTTTATTGTTCAGACTAAACTTGTTATTAATACGGCGCATCAACTTCAACAACAACAAATTTCAAATTTACAAAGAAATTTGTTGAGTAAAAATTCGTATGATTCGCAGTGGAGTTGGAAGGGTAATATCTTGCTTCTCGATGATGCTCTTTTTCACGAATGTTTCGAGTTAAGGAACGGCATTGAGTAAAAATTCATAAAATTTAGAAAGAATTAGTAAAACTTAAAAGTTAAAAGTTAAGGAACAGACCTATTGAAAATTGCATTGAAGAACTTTAACTAACAAAAGAAACAAGTTTATTATTGTAAATGGACACATGTTCCGAAGTTCAAGATGAAATTATTACTTTTTCAAGTACCATATTTTCATCTAATCTTCGCAGCAAAAAGGTTAATATTTATTTCAGTTCAGTGCACAGTTGGTATATCCAATAACGATGCTACCAATACCTCCAATACAATCAGCTCTCAAGTCCCAAAGTAACGAGCAACACAATCCTTTAAATATTAAGCTCAGTATTTTCATATCAGTGACCTTGAACTTCATAGTGATGCGGCACATTAAATCAGAAGAATATAACCTCTAAAAATCGTGCTTCAAGTTGAAAGTCTGGGAACTACGATTTCTGATAGTATCCCTTTGAAAACGAACCTGCGTAGGAAGAACAAAAGGGTCCACAAAAAGGAATCCTCTCCGGCTGTATAGAAAACAAAAATGGTATCTACGAGTCATTATTCTTGCCAACAAACGAGTACCATGGATCTGTTTCCCTTTTAAAGCTCACACTATATTTTGAACAGCATTTTTTAGCATCGCTACCAAACGACACACAGGCAAGTCCTAAAGGAATTATTACAGTTTTTCTTTGTAAGGGAAATGTTAGCGTTTCAGCCTCTAAATAATTACGTTTTTGTGTTTGCACCTGACCTCGACCTTAACCTAGACATACATTCTCGCAAACAACATGCACATATTCGAATGAAGAAAAATCCTTTTGTTTCTGGAATGGCACACAGCCCTAGGGCATTTTCCACCGATAATGCCATTTGCGTGTAGAAAATATTTGTACCTCAGACAGTGGTGTTTGTATATGGTCATTTGTGTACAATGAAAGTCTGGTTAGCATTGACAGACATGGGTGAATGCATGTATATGACAGTCCTAAATTGTCTGCCATAGACCAACAGGAAGGTGTTTACCCCTCGAGATCAATTTTGAGGCCTCTTTCAGATGAGGCGAAGCAGTGGTTACAGGCAGACCCTTAAAGTGGTACAATTTATTGTGAACCAAGTCTTTAATTATGCGCTCGGTCATAGTATTCTGACTGTGAACAGTATTTTATTCTTGTTTGAAAAATACTGTGTTGGAAATAATATAATGGTGACGGCGGTCGCTTGAAGCAAATATCTGGGAGCCAGTTTTACATAACACATTTCTTGCACGAATCATCCCTGGTTTCTTGAATATTCAACAGAGACACCAGCGCTTTGAATGAGTAATTACATAGAGGAGTCGCTGCAAAGAAATGCGAGCCAAACTCATTGGGTAAAGAGCCAGTTAATTTGGCCACTTTGATGGTACCAGAGTCAGAACTGAGTTTTCACCATAACGTACCTCTTCAAATAGTCCGTTTACCCCTCGAATTTAGAGGTTGAAGCACGCCACCTGCGGTAGGGTTTTCCTTATACCCAAAAATCCAAAGATTCGTCATTCAAAGGCATCAGGATTATTTATTATTCAAGATCATCTACAAAATTAATAAGAATAAGTAACACAAAGCACTTTGGCGTATAGGTACGTAACAGTTTTTATAATAATAATTGATTTCATTTGAATTGAAATTATATATGGAGTCTTGGAATCACCGTTTATGTTTGCCTTTAGAACCTAACTCCAAAATTAATCCTCACCATAATCATAACCGTAATCCGGTTATTTCGGACACTTTTACATTTTCCGTGAAAGATTAAACCGAACGCATTTACTTTTCTCATCAAGTCCTTTAAAGTCTATTCGTTTAATTAATCGAGCAGCAGAAACTGGGTAGAAAATCCAAACGAACGCGCTCTTCAGTAATTGCAGTCTAAAAATTAACACAAAACTGCTCTGGCATCGGTTCCAGTTGCTTCAGCTGGTCCCTTGTTAAACTTAACGAGTAACACTCATATGGAGCAGTAAGTTTCTGTTTTTAAAGTCTTCTTCGACATCCCCGAACGGCTCTATACATTTAATTACACTCGAGAAATAAAAACAACCGATAACCCCCCAACAACAAGGACTTTAAACTTGCCACTGCCAACAAAAAATGGAAACAAGAACAAAGTGCACTCACTTCCGCAACATAGCAATGCAGCAGTAACCATTCACTCACTGCTAGTCCTGCAGGAACTGCATTCCAGATTCTCAACCAGCACCGAATATTTTCAAGAACAACTCCTCGAGCGGATAATTGCTAAAATGTGTTCAACTGCTTCCTTCGTTTCTTCGGTTCTTTCTCTCAAACTGAAATCGGGAGGAAAAAAATCAAGACTATACGAAAAAAGTAAAACCAACAACTTTGCAAAGAAACATAATCCTAGTAAAATGTATTGTGCACCAGCAATCATGGCGGTGATGATAGCAATAGCAGGATGTGCAGTTCTCGCATTGTGACCAAACCCACGAGTTTCGCCCTACAGTTTCTCTGCTCCATGTCCTTCGAACAATTGGGTTGGAAAAAGAAAATGAAAACAGAAGGCGAATCGGGTCACGACACGAAACGAAAAATAAAACGACGGCCAAGCTATCTCCAAAGGGACCCCACGGAATTCACCCCAAAGGGAATGTTGCAAGTGGAGGCGGCACGGGACATAAAGAGAAATAAAGGACACGTGCATAGTGTCGCATGCACAGGCAAGTATCCGTGAAAAGTGTACATAGAAAGGGACGGAGTATGCACTACTCTTTTAAGGAGATTATCATATATATGGCTGTTGGAGACATCTGATTTGATTTCCGTGTGCCACTGAACTTAACATGCAGATTGGATTATGTTTTTGACACAGGTCAAGGACTGTGCAAAATGTTTTATATAAATTTTCGTGTACCACGTCAGGTTGTACTTCTTTTTTCAATTTACCCACAAAAGTGCAACGGATTCGAATTAAGACGGAAATGAAATGAAAGCGAGTGTGTCGACCCCTTGGGGATGCATTAATAATTGGAATGAAGCCAAGCTTTAAAGCGGATATTATTTAAAATTCGCAGTGGTGCATTTCGTTCGCAGAAGCTGCCGTTGCTTACGGTCGGTAAGGATAGCAATCCATGCCCTACTGCCTTCCTTAAACTTAATGTCACGATTTGAGATGTGGGTATTTCCTAATGAGCTTTTATTTCCCCATGTTTCCAGTTTGGGACAGCGGAACAGTTTGGAATAGAAACGGAAATTTGAACAAGGAATCATTGCGCATGCTATGGATTCAAAGTTTTGGCTCATAAAAAATGGTATTTGGTTTACGGTTACTCTTGATTGTGTCTACTGCAAAACGTTTTTAGTCTTGGGTTAAAAGTTTCTAGTTCGATGCGTACAATATCAGACACATTGAGAATGCAATGAAACGTAGGAGAAAGTTCTATGCTGCTTTGTTATTTTTTATTGGACTGCACTGCAAAAGAAATATTAGTATGTGCTTATAAGCGATTTAATTTAAAGTAAATCCAAATGCACGAACAATTTGATCGTTTGAATATCTTGAAACTTGTTGTGTCAACGATCAATCAATTCTGGCAGCTTGTATATTGCGGAATATTAGATATATAGGTCGCAAAAAATCATATAAGTGAGAATAGCGCAGATTCACAAATTTTAAATGAACTATTTTTCGTCTTTTTATAAATCAGTTCGGGCTTTGAAGTTCAGTTCGAATTTTGAGGTTAACTTCGGCCTGTTTGTTTTTGATACGTCACGTCCGTCAGTTTGTAGAGCGTATTGGTTATGAATATTAAGTATATACTTCAAGACTCTAACCGAAAAGTTATTTATTGTCCTTTAATAAAAGAACAAAAGTGCGTAAAGATTTAAATAATAATTCGAGATTAGTTTTATTTAACAGTTGTAAAAATGTCATAAAAATGTTATACCTGCTTTTGCGACATAGATGAGAACGGTCTCATCTCAGAATGCCCATCGTGCTCTTAAGAGTGTTGCTGCAGCTATACAGGCCAGGGCCTTAGTTTCGCAAAACGAATTGGTTGGTTGTCAATTTTTTTATATGGAGTTTGACATGCCGCCGATACGTCGCAAGATTTTTGACAAATTAACCTTAATACTGAATTTACAACATCACCCACGCTTGCACAAGACGGGACAGCGAGATATCCGTTTGTCCGCAGTCAATGTTAACCAAGGCGTTAGAATGAGATCACAAATCAGATGCATTAAGCGTTATGGATGTTCTATCCATAATTATAGATAAGTAAAACGGAAATAAACACAAGTTCCAGCGGCCAACATTTCTGAAATCACTTGAAAACAATTCTATTTCTGATTTAGAACAATTGAAATGAGAGTGTCGGTAAATTAAATTAACAATTTATAAATCAATTCTACAAAATAAATAATTAATTGTCCGTTCATCACTTGCGGAAGCCTTTTTTTATAGGAACAACTTTCCCATAATTCCTACCCACGAAAACAAGATGGCCGACAAAAATACATGTCACGTATTTTTCCGTGCTGGCGGTAATTCTGCCCTTTCAGTCAGATGGCTATTTAGTATTGGGCATCCCATTAATCTTCCGTGTTAGGAATGTGTGATGTTGTAAATGCAGTATAACGATGTCAACAATTAAACTCATCCATCATGAGCAAAGGCAACACACATCTCGGACACAGATCACGGACATTTGTAACTTCAAACCTCAATTTCCAAGAAGATTAATAACCATGCTTCTGAAGTTTCTAATCAAATTACCCCAGCGGTAATCAATTGCCGACATGAAAGATTACCATTATTAGAGACAATCTCTTGGATCTAAATTTATCCCTCAATTAAATTCATCTACTAATGAACACTAATAATTGAATTTCCTCTCCCCTAAGACCTGCATGCTTCGGTTTGGTTTCCCTCCTCATGATCTGGGTTGTGCGGATATGACTGCACTCTCTCCGATGACACGTGAATGGATGAACTTGTGTTCCATACTACTACTGCCAAATGTAATGATAAATTTGCGAAAATAATCCTTATAGAAATATTACATCGATTTTTGAAATCACACCATAATACTGTCGGCCACCCGTTTGCCTGGGTGTTACATCTCACCCCCCGCAAAAAGGACATACGCTATAAGCTGGTTAAATGTACTTTTCTCTCTCCATCCATACTTGAATAAACTGCATCACACAGAGAAACCATCAATATTGTCAGAACAGTAAAATTGGTTGCCCGTTGTCCAATTGGTGCGCACAGGAAAATATTTGCTAACACATTTAGCCCATAGGACTCCAGTGCAGAGGACATTCCACGTGCAGCTATTGAATAGTCATGAAATAAAATGAATTTATAATTGACACCTGCTGTGGTGGTGGTGATGTTGTTGGTCGGTTTTACATCACACCGCACACGTTACGAGGATATTGCTGCTGTTGCTGTTGCTAGATTGTGGGCATCCTCTAAAAATAGCCGAACTGTGAAGGATATCCCGAAACATTAATTCCAATGTACGTGCGGCTAACGAGGTGGGGACGTAGATAGTCATCGTATATGTGTATAAATGCTGCCAGGACGTATTGATTGGGTTAGATAAAATAATAAATTCTGCCGCAATTTGTGTGTGAACAAAATATTAAAATCAAACGCAGAACGTTCACTTTATATGATATTGTTTAGCAATCTACAATTGTGGCACATATTTTATTTGTTGACCTACTTTTGCAGTTGGCTTGATTACGAATCAATTAAATATACATGTTGGCTTAGTGACATTTAAAACGAGTTACTTAGGATAATTTACGGTTATGCGAAATGTTAATCTCGTTGAGCTTTTCGTGAAATTGACCTTTCGGTTTTATTTACTAAATTTGTTAGTTCAAGTATCTAGTTTAGTAAGTCTGACAGCACTCTCTCTAGATGTATATCGGTTTTGATTGGTCGAAATCGTTCATGTGAGCAGCTGTTTCAGTTGGCGTTTATGGACGGGTAGCCGACGAATCTAGGCAAGAAATTCGTGACTGAGTACTCAGTTCACACTTCGCATTTGTGGCCGCCGTAGAAAAAGTGACGTTCCCGACCAATCTAGTTTTTGCGTTCAGGTTACATCTCATCCAGACCAATCTAGTCGACTTAAGATAACTACATTCTTGAATGTGCCCAATGACTACGATATATTGAAGTGAAAAGTCAGTTTGTGTAGACATCTGATGATGCAAATGCATGAAGCTAAACTTGAAAGTCGGCGAATTCGTTTTCTACCAGTACGACCTGGTCGAAAGCTTGCTTCAATGTATTCAGTCCTGTGTGTATTCTACCTCTCCTCAACTCCACAGTATTTCCACGTAACTAAATGTCCGTACTAGTCCCTGGTTCATTGAAATTCGATCGCAACTCAAAAAAGTATATCCATAAAAGAACTTGGTCCTAGCTTCTCACGACTATTTGTATTGTATGGGTTCTTTTTGGATCGAATGTACCTACAATTTTATGCCGTTTTTAATGGCTGAATTGAGAAGCTTCATCAGGACAGTGTAAGGTCAGACGTTCGCACGAAAATGAATAATTACTTCTTCGCCAACATCGCAATACATGAGGTCGACATTCACTTCACAATATTATTATTTCGGCATGTGCCGCAATTCTCTTATCTACCGTTTGCTTTGACAATCGCATCTGGCATTCATGGTTATTTGCAGGCGATGAGTGGCATAGTTTAGCGCCGTCTATTTTTTTGAGATGGTGAGGTAAGTGCTTAGTCTGGCAAGTTTGTCAGCATGAGTATGGGACATAAAGGCAGTGCTGAAGAAAATCTTGCTCGCAGTAGTCCACTAGACAACAGGGCCAGTTCTTAGCAATTGCTTCCTCAAAACTATATATGTATAGAGATCTGCGCTGGATTTTTTTAATGCATTCTGTGACATTCAGCTGATGATTTAAGGCAGCTCTAAATATTCTATATCAGCTTTGTACTATTCTGTGTTGTTGCCAGAATCAGCAGTTCACCAGCAAAAGTAACAGACAAAATGATTTCATTTGACTCAATGGAGAATCAAGTATTTTATTCTGTTAAAATAACCTTTCGGAATCACTCACTGCAGTAGGAAATTTTAGAGAAAGGAAAAGTATTTCCCATAAAAAGAGTTCTGTCTGGGCTTCTGCTATGAAAACAATTCGAGTTCGAAAATTCTATGAAGCTCTACGAAAATAAACCTGGATACGTTTTCGTTGAATTTACTAAACGAGACTCGATGCGCTTAAACATACAACGGAAAGTTTGTTGTAATAAAATCACAGTGTAGCGCTTCAAAATCCGCAGATAAAATGTTTGACAACAACCTTACCTACTGTTGTAAATTTGGCGAAAACCAAAAGTTTTACAAAGCTTTACATGTTTACTCAAAGTTAGCCGGGCTGGCATTCTGTTAGAACGTTTTCGTGTGCACGAACGATTTACTTCTGCAACTTAGAGCAAATCATTCGTGCGCACGGAAACGTTCTAACGTTATCGCCTTACAGAATCTGACCCCAGAATTTGAATGATTCTGGGAAAAATATTTTCACGCTTCATTCAACATTCTTGTTTGAAGCTGTCTAGCGGTTTTGTCTTAGATATAGTATATTATGGCAATGACAGTCATTTTCGCACCCACTTTCAATTAGGACATATAGCCTTACTTATGCGTTACATCCTTCGTATTGCCTGCATGATTGATTGTAAATTGCACCTCATCGAGAAGTACTTCGGGCAACGAATATCATTGACATTGAGTCTTTTTGTTAACCTTTTCTCAGCCAAGCAATGTAAAGTAAGGGATTTTCAATATACAATTAAAACAACTACGTCCTACTTGGCATTTCCGAGATTCACAATTCAAATTAGGTATCTAACCTAAGTGTAAGTGACTTGACAGCAGCAGCTTGTGTTGAAACCCTTCTGGTGATGTGTGTGGAAATTACTAAACTGCAAACTAAAAGTCGATACACAAACCATTTTATAGCAGTTTGCGCTATAATTCGAAAGTGGGATGAAATGTACTTATGTCGTATTTAGAATTCCGAAATTATTACAGAGTAGGTATGTCTTAATCTATCAGCCAATGGCTAACTTTGACCGGGAGCTTTCAAACTTTGACCGGGTGGTCAAAGTTAAACCAACACAATGGCTGGGATATCAGAGAACTTATGTCGTTTTCAATTTGGCAAAAAGATCAATTTTTTTGAGAAAAAATTGATTTTTTTTTTGATTGAGATTGCTTTTCATGTTCGATTTGCCAAACAAATCAATCTTTTTTTTGATCTGACTCTCTTTAGAGAAATCTCGATATTTTCTCAGATTTCACACATACTTTCACTAATACCAATGTGTATGACACACAGCTGGCGGATACGAACTGTTTATCGTTGGAAGGATTGCTTTTTTAACTGAATTATTAATTTTTCGAGTATGAAAACGATTCTTTATATTAAATTATTTTGAAATGCGTTGTTATAAATGTGTAAAAATCAATTGAAATGGATTTCCTGTACAAGTGAAAAAAAAAATTGTTTGCGGGCAACTCAATACAAACAAGAACCAATACAATTCGGATTTCATGTTCGATTTGGCAGCAGAAATCTGAAATCTCAGATCAAAATCTGAAAAGCCAAATCGAAAACGACATTAGTTTCTGGTTTTAGGAAGTGCGGAATCTGGCCCTTTAATCCATCTGAAGTTGTAGACCGTCTCCCATCAGAAAATGTCCAAAATGACCTTACAGGTGCAGTTTCATCAGCTGTGTTATCTGTTCTGAAGACAATGCGCAGTGGCGAAAACGAATCTCCAGTACGAAAAAAGAGGAGCAAAATCAATGTCCAACCTGGTAAAAGTGTCGAAGTTGATGCTTTTTCAGGAGCTATTGTGCCGGTAAGCCCACTCGCACTATTTGAGGAAGTGGAATTTTTGACAGATGTTGATGATTTAATAGACCCAAATAATAATTTGGAAGAAAAAGAAACATATGTGGATGAACAGCTCTCGACTGAATTTGAGCATGATAATGGCAATTTCTGCGTGGATGAAGTTTTTGCATTACTGTGCTCAAAGAAAAGCAAGTAATGGATGTCTAGATTGTAGGTAGGTTTCTTAAATAAAAATATTTTTTAAAACAATTTTAACGACCATTTTTTAGACGATGTAGTATCCAGAAGACGAATTTTTTTTAAGCCTCAAGACAAATGTTTTCTAACTGTTTTTAATTACTACTAACTACTATTTTTTATGCAACTTATTTATTAATATTAGTTCTTCATTTCAAAGCACTATGAAGTTAATTCAAATATCAAATTTAATATAATCAGCTAATGAAATTGAATAAAACTACCCTAACTTATCATTTTTGAGAACAATAAATATGCTGGTCAAAGTTACCCTAAATCGGGTCAAACTTTGACCACCCTGTTTTTGTTAAGAAACTGCCACTACGTCTGTATTCAAGCAAATTCTAACTTCGGAAAATGAAAGTATAAACGCAAGCCCCTATGCTGGTGTCATTTGTTTTACTCTCGTACAAAAATCGTAAATGATACACCTGTTTGAAATTCAAAAGTGGTCAATGTTAGCCCGTTCGACGGTAATTTTCAAATTGATCTCAAAAACTTTCTTAAATTTGAAATATATTGCTAAAAGTATATATTCTTAAAAGGAAACATATTAAACTACTTACTGTTCCTAAAATTTTAATGATTAAGTCTGTGGACACAAACCATAACCGCTAAAGTCGACTTTAGACGAAATTGAGATTTTGAAGCCATTAGATTCAGCGTACTCTAATCTATTTTGTAAAATTTTTTCAGCTTTATATCTTTAAAAAAGTGGCCGCAATTTCAAAAAAACCTAACAGCTTAAGTCACTAAAGTCAATAGAGTCACTTGGAATTGCACGCGTTTGTCAAAAACTTTAAACTGCTCTCCTGAAAAATGAGTAAAACAGACTTTAGCGGTTTTTCCTTGTGACCACAGATAGTGTCTTTTTCTAACTGAAAAACATATAAGTTCCTTATAGCACATAAAAAGTACAGACAGAAGGGTTTCACTACATTAGCTGTCATGTGGACAGAGTTGCCCCTATTCCCTGTATCTTTTTTTCCGCCATCTGTGAACAAATAGCGGTTAGTATAAACCCATAACTATAATTCTAACTTATACTACAGGCTGCGTAAGTGGATATAAAGAACTTTTTTACTTTTGATCAAAGTTACCCACCCTGGTCAATGTTAGCCGGTTTGACGGTACCTACTTAAAAGGAAAGGAAGGGGGAAGCTATTTCGAATGGGACGAAATAGAGAGTAGGGCCCCAGAGCAATACTGCCCTTTCTAATTTTAACTAGATCTCGATATACCAGACATTATCACTCCTGTTGTCTATATGAAGCCGTGCATCTGGTGGAGTACTTGGGATTCTTTGGTAAAATTTACCAAAAGAATCGGTTTCTTAAAAAAACACAATGCAATCACAAAGTGTAGGCAACTACACAACGCCTCAATAAAAAACGTAGGCGTCCCACGGATTGATTTATTTTTATATTTTATTATAGTAAATGTAGACCAAGGGAATTTCTAATACCCGATTGCGCCACAACGGCTCGATATCTTCGGAGCACATTGTCAAAACAATATCTTAAAAGGGTAACATTCAACTGACGTTCTCGACAAACTTATTTGATTAAGTTTAAATTTTATTTAGTGAATCATTAAAGCGCCATCTTCCGTCCTTCGATTGATATCTCTACGGCTCGCCTGGCTTCCTTCAAACGTTTCGCGTCTATAAATCGTTTCATGTGCTTCTCATAGCGATTGGGTTTCCGTTTTGTTGACTATTGGAAAGAAATTTGTTGAAAACGCAGTCTGACTTCAGAGTAGATTGAAACTTACCTCGTTTACTTCACCTTCCACTGTGGAGCGTGGTCGAATCACATAGTCCTTATTCGAGGGAAGTGGCACTCGAGCTCGAGCTACCCAACCTTTATCTCCGGGACGAAGTACCTTATCATCTGTCGAGCCAAATGCAGTGTTCAATCCTCCCTTTCCCTTATCAAATGCAGCTGCTTCGGGTTCGGGTGACTTTCTTTTCCGTGGCATTTGTTCCAAATCACGCTGTTGTCGTTCTTCCTTAGACATAGCCTTGAAATCGGCACTCAGATTAAATATAGGACGAGCCCACTCAGAGATTAGCCGACCAGCTTTATCTCGGTTGTTCTTTGTCTCCTTGGGATGCTTGTACAAGTACATGATGGCCTTGCCGATGCCCGATTGCTTGAGATAGCTTTTATCGATGGTGGGAAACTGAAAGGAAAGAAGCAGTTACAAACAATTTTATTTGGGCACCTTATTTAGTACTCACATCACCCAACAGTTTGAGAATACTATCTCTTATTTGAAGACACGGCAAAGCTTTGTTTGGCAACGGTGCCAACCAGTCTGTGAGTACGTTTAAAATGTTGTGCTCAAGAAAAGCGAGCTGCAGATCTTTCTTGATCAACTGCGACATCACTTGCTTCAACATCGAGATCTTTTTTGTGGCCGGTTGGTTTAATTTGTTTAGCTCTCGGTCCTCTTCAGCCGCATGCTTCATGTTCTGTATTAACTGGTCGATCAAGTCGTCATTGTCGTTGATCAATTCAATATCCCGTCGCCTGCGGCGCGTCTTTTTTTCATCCTTCTTGCGTTGGAGCATTGCATCAAAGTCAGATATAAAATGTTCGTTCCTTAAATAATACACACAGTTAGAAATTTTTTGTGTTTGCTAAGGTAAACCTACTGTTCGCTAGATATGGGTATGTTCTCGTCATCCGAGCTGTCGACGATGCCCTCTTTGACTGGCTTTTCGCCCTCTGGGGCGTCTCCCTCGGCCGCTGCATCAATTGGGGGGTCATCTTCATCTTCGTTGTCGGTGTCTGTAATTTTTGGTCGCTTTTTAAAGCTCGCAACAGCACTCTCATCCTCGGAATCACTAAGCAGTGCTCTCTTCTTTTTTGTCACCGGCGATCCGGTGACACTTCGTGACCTCGACCTCGATTTTGATCGGACACCAGATCTCGATCTGGATCTAGAACGACTCTTACGTCTGCCTTTCGAGACACTTCTACTGCGCCTAGAACCGCTTCGACTGCGACTCCGTTTAGAACCGCTTCTGCTTCTTCTCGAACCGCTCCTACTGCGTCTAGAGCCACTTCTGCTCTTCCTTGAGCCACTGCGACTCCTTCTAGAGCCGCTTCGGCTCCTCCTTGACCCACTTCGGCTGCGACTACGGCTGCCAGACCCACTTCTACTTCTCCTGGAACCAGTGCGGCTTCTTCTGGAACCACTGCGACTCCTGCGCGAGCCACTCCTACTGCGACTGCCACTACCCGATCTAGATCTTGAACGGCTTCCTGAACGCCTGGATCTACTCCTACTTTGCTTTGATCCACTCCTACTCCGCCTGGATCCACTCCTACTACGCCTGGAACCGCTTCTACTACGCCTAGACCCACTTCTACTTCTATTGGATCCACTCCTACTACGTCTTGACCCACTGCGACTCCTGCTCCTCCTTGAACCGCTTCTATTTCTGCTTCCACTTTTACTACGACTTCGTCTAGATCTCACACTGCCCTTAGACCGTCTCGATGCTGCTGATCCACTTCGTGACCGTGATCTCGACCTTGAATTTGATTTTTTCGACACGGCACTTCCGCTCCGGCTTCTGGATTTCCTTTCTGCACTCACCTCGGGTGCATTTGAACTGCGCGACCTACTCCTCGACTTTAAATGAGTTTCGGTTGACACATCTACTGGGGCAGCAGCGTCCCGAGATTCACTCCGACTTCGGCGTGAAGTGTTTGATTTTTTTGAGCCAATCGAATCAGCAGATGGGGAACGTGACTTCGAGCTTTTAGCTGGTGAAGCAGCGCCTGCAATTTTAATGAGTTTTCAAATTTTTCGGCAGGAGAAAAATATTACATTCTAAACACATAACCTCCAAGTGTGGTTGTCAATCACTTACCATTTGCGCAGTCCATTGTTTAAAGTCCCAGGAGCAAGGATATATATGATTCGGTCTGCAATTGCTTATTCTCAGGTTTTAATTGTATATTTATTATTGCTTTACAAGCCAAAACCTACTGTATTACTATTTTATTTAGCAAAATATTGTGGCTTGCGTTCACTTTTCTGCTTCTTCTGCTGAGTTCCAATTCCAAATAACAAATAGCAAAACGGAGTGAAGTGGATTGAAAACTTCAAATGCAAGATGACAGCCACATACAGAAAAGCAGGTATGTTTTGCGGAATTTTCTTAGTTGACTACCCACATGTTCGTTGATTTGTTTATTCCTCGTTAATGTTATACATTAGTCGTGTTTTTTTTAGCTTCGATCTCAGCAAAGCAAAGTAAAGTAGGACTTTCATCATGCAATTACAACAACTACGCTCTACTTGACACTTCAATTTTCGGTTGTAGTTGTTGTAATCGCGTGCTGAAAATCCTACTTTACTTTGCTTTGCTGAGACTGAAGCTCAAAAAAACATGGCTATTGATATTTGGCAATGATAGGAGAATTTAGGCTGTGAACACAAAGATTGTTTTTTACATGCATTTCGTATAAAAGATTATTTCTCTTTGACGAGCTTTTAAGAACGCAAACAGTACGTTAAGTAACTTAAAATCGAAAGTGACGAATATAAGTTACTATGTTTACTATACCCCACCTCATAATATGGTTTGTATTCCACTAAATGTAAAATGGTTATTATACATGCCGTAGCATATTATGCAAATTACTTTTTTCTTTGAAAGCTTTGCTCCAATGTCGTGACATCGTTTTAGAATATATGTATACATAAATAATCTGTCAAAAGATAATAAAGCCCTATTTGACTTCGAACAGAGCTATTGAGTTCGATATTCAACAGGAACAAAATAGAAATGGATCTCCATATCGGATTGGCAGCACCACCCTCGCTTGCATTTTGACAATTTGTATACGTGTGTACGTCACAAACGAAAAACTTCGAGTCGTGAAACTTTTTTTTTATCTGCATTACCAAGAAAAAATGCATTCCGAGCAAAATTTTATCCCTTGATTTGTGCTCTGGAGCGTTTTCTTCTTCATTTCAATTGTGCTTGCAATTTTGTATACATTTTACTTTTAGTTCTTGTATTCATTAAAAGAAAAAAGGTTCAATACCTAGTTTTGCATAAACAAACAGATTAAAAAAACACAAACGCATCTGCAAAAAAAAAAAAAATGTCCAAGTACCAGGGTCGTGGCTATCCAGCTGGGTACGAAGATGACAGCGAAAATGAGGTGAGCTCTATTTTTCATTCATTGAAAATTTACTAAAAGTGATTGTAAATCACTCTCAGTCGTTCGAAACGATGGAAATTTTCGCCCAAAACTTAAAAATTACCGTGGTACCGAATATAACGAAGGCGGCTGGACTAAATGGCGAAGATTTCGATGCCCAGCTGCCAGTTTACTTGGAAACGTGGTTCGACTCGTATCAGTCGATGTGGAACTCATGTATGTAGGCGGTTGAGATAATAATGTAGTTAACAAGTTCATGATCTTTGTCGGTTCGCTTGCATTTTTTAGACAAAAGCACCCCGACCATGAGCCAAAATCTCAAAGCTGTTTATCTGAAGGACGAGAACCCAATGCTTTTGGCATTGAAACTCTTTGCACACTGTCCGGGATGCAATAATTTGAAGAACAAAAACTTGGCGTTGTTTGGTAAGCATTGCTGAAGATTGCGATGTACCTGCGTGAGTTGAAAAAATTGCTTAAACTTTCAGTTCTGGAGACCATTTGTGCTCTCCAGAAGACAAATCCAGAGATTACCCACACCTGCACTGACAACATGCGAATGGTGGCGTTTAATTTTGTTAAAACATCCGGCGTGCTGCCACTTTACAAGAGCATCACGATTGCGTATCAGTTGTCAAACATTAAGGACATACTTGTTACCAAAATTCAGGAGCTCCTAGATCAGAAGCGATACAAAGATGTAAGGTGTTAATAGATTTGTTTTCTTGTTTCTTAATTTTTATTTTTTTTCGTTTTCACAGGCAGCATACTGGGCGATCTATTTACAGGTCACGCAGTCCTTTAACATCTATCAAATTGTGCTCCCGTTGATTCTGCAGAATAAGACATCACTTGCCGTGGAGTGTTTGGACACAGCCAAGAGCCAGCAGAAAGAGATGGTCCAGTTTCTAGATTCGCTGCTGGACAAACGAAAGACTGTGATCGATCATTGCTATATGATCATTGAGTGAGTTTTGCGTTCGATCGTTCTTTTGTCCACATACCCTTGTGCCACCCTCTAATCAGTTGTTTTGCAGAGAATATAGCTACACTGATCTAAATCTATCCGTAATCACTTTCCGACCAATGTCCAAATTGGTGGCACGTCTTGCCAAGAAGTACCAAATAGATGAAAAATTCACCCCAAACTTGAGCTACTCCAAGTCCCGATCGTACATGTACTATTTGTACAAGCGCTTCAAAGACGGCGAAATGAGTCGTGATTCTTTCCGCGAGCTGGTTAAAGATGCAGCCACAACACAAATTCTAAAATATGATCTCGTATCAAACATTTCCTCACACGGTGATCGCGAGGAAGCTCTCTACTGGGTTAGGCTCTATAAGATTCCCACCGACCAATGGCCACCAACTCTATACGACGACGGGGCGGAAAACTATACGCCAACTGCAGATACCGTTGACGGCGGCTGCAGCGGGGATGATGTCTCGAACATTTCCGGCGACGCACTTAAAGACGACTACCTCCAGCTTGAGTTGAGAGATGAGTCTATTGTGTTGGTGGATCGCAAGATACCCTTTACAGAAATGATAAAATCTCTGGAAACACAACATTTAATTGGTTTCGATTCGGAATGGAAGCCTTCTGCTTGCCAAGTGGAGACTGTCAGTCTGTTGCAATTGGCCACCTTTGAGCAGGTGTTCCTAATCGATGTTACATCGGAAGAAATAACAGATGATCTCTGGAAACTGCTGGGCAGGAATATATTCAATAATTTGGAAATTTTGAAAATTGGCTTTGCACTCCAACAAGACTTGAACATGTTGCAGAAGAGCTTGCCCCAAATGAATCTCTGTCTAGCCAGTGTATCGTGCTACTTGGATCTTAAGGATCTGTGGAAGCGATTGAAGTACATGCAGTCGTTTACCTTTCCCTACAAGCGGGGTAAGAGTGAGTGCAGTTGGAATAGTAATAAAATAACCGCCCTATAATTTTGCAGCACCTTCATCAGGGAACAACTTGAGTGCGCTTTCGCAGATCTGCTTGGGTAAGAAGCTGGACAAGTCCAATCAACTCTCGAATTGGGCCAAACGACCACTGCGACGGGATCAGATTATTTACGCTGGTAAGTGGCAGACTTGAAATGTTGTATTCCGCGTTTTTTGTGTTCCTGCTTGCGGCGGTCTTTCGGAGAGACAAGAGCTTGCCTTTACCAACCATTTATGGGGTTTATAATGTTAATTCAAGCCGAGTTAACAAATAACATTTTGATCAGGGGTGAAGTAAAATATTAGTGGTTATGGGCACTCTCTTCTTGCACTTTGTCGTATAGTAACTTTAGAATGATTCACAGAAGGATGTATATGAATCATCTTGTGGTGCAGAAGTTTAGACATGCATCACGCTCCCTCTGCAAATGTCCTTGGGAATAGTAACAGCTACATAGATCCGCTTTATTCTATATTGGTCGTAACTTAGCACTTACTTTCAGCTCTCGACGCCTACTGTCTGGTACAAATCTACAAAGTAATAGCTGAAAATTTGACACGCCTAGGTTGCGATATAGACCAAATTGTCGATCAAATAACTTCGACACATAGTACAAAACCGGACAAATTGGCCAATAAATCATTAGATGGTAGCTCATCGTCCCGATTGCCACGCAAGCCCTCACGAAACACCTCAATGGAGAGCGTTAGGTAAAATCTGTTTCCAAATCTGCATCAGCAAATAAAAATAAAGTCTATTCTGAACAGTTCCACCGACATCAAGTTCTACTGCGACGGAATGCTTGGAGGTCTGCTGCACAATCTGCGTAGGCTTGGTATGAATTGTTTGGAAATGAATGCGCGCAGCAGCATGGAGGGGTATGCACGCACTGCTTTGCTAGAGAATCGCTACGTTCTTTCACGTGACTCACGTTTCATAGAATTCACCAAACTACTCCCCAAAAATTTGTGCATTGAAATCCCTGAAGATGCTGCCGACAATCAAGTCGTTAATGTGATTCAATATTTCAACATAGAAATTGATAAACATAAAATTATTACCCGCTGCCCGACATGCAATGGCATTGACTTCATCTTGACAACTCGTCACCAAATGCAGTTTGTCAAATTTGGCGCCGATCCTCAGAGCATGCCATATCCGGCTGCGCCTGCGTCTGGTGATACCAGGCGATGGCATCCCGTTAGATTTGTATTTAAATCAAGTGAGTACAATGGATAGGTAAACAACGAACAAAATATTAACAAATTCGCTCTGCAGAACCCATAACCAATGAGCTGATTCGATCAGGAAAGACCTTTTCGCTGGCCACGATAAAAGCTGATAAACTTAGTTCGAACACTGTTTTTTCGCAGGCTATGTTCTTTATTTGTGATGTAAGTATGAGTTTGGCTGTGTCAATACTCCTTAATTTATTGTTGCTTTGAATTGTTTTTATTTTCAGAAATGTGGTAGAGTCACATGGCCCGATGAGTATCGTTTAAGCAGTAAAATTGAAAATCTTATCCTTGAGGAGTAGAGCAAAGATGACAAGTGATATATTATACACACGTGCAGTAATTGTAATTTGTAATAGAAAGTATTGTAATAGCGGAAGAATTTAACTTTTATTCTTTGTTTATCATAAATCTCTTTATTTAATTTTGTAATGTAGTACAAAATAAGAGACACAAAAAGAACATATACTTGAAATATAAATGGATGTTTTATGGTCATTGGAAAGGCGGTGTTTCATTAAAAAAAATTGGAATTAATTGTAGAACTTGTGTTCCACACTACTTAAACGACATAAAACGCCTAGAAACACGCTACATGTAATACCGATTTCAAAAAACGCCAATTGTCGTTTAATATAAACGCCATGCAGAATAAGGGTGTAATAAAAATTAGTTTTTAAGTTCCCAATTGACTAACTATTGTTTTTTTAGCTGTCTATAAACAATTAGGAACGTAGCCATTTTCCAACCGTAAGAGAGCAGCCAGCGATGTCGACGAGATTGCGATTCTTTTTTCACAGTGGCATTTTATTGGTTCGCCAGCATGTATTTCTTAACAGCGAAGTAATGCCTCTTGTTTTTAAACATTCGTTAAGTTGGCTACTGGCAATAGTGGTGTTAATATTAAATGTTTAAACCTGTTAGATACGACTCAACCTTATGAACTTGGAATTGTAAAGCTATTGTTTGAAACAATCGAGCAATGATTGCGAACTTGACGAATGTTTAAAAAAAATTAAGGATTACTTCGCCATTGTTTGAGACCATAGGTATTGTTTCTGGAATAAAAACTCTATTTTTGCCAGCAAACATTGCATCCATTGCACTTCTTATCAACAAAAAACTTTTGAAATCAAAATATTAAGCGAATGAAAAACTGCGAGAGCGCTGAAAATTAACACAAAAACTCGCGTATATATTTGAGTTACTTCCACTTAACTGTGAACAAATTATTAATCCAAACGGCAGTGGAAACTTTAAATGCATATTGTGGGCATTCTGTTAACCATTATTTATTTTTACTCTTGATTCTTGATCATCCATGCTTGTGAAAATGTTGTCATTTACTTATTGCTATTCTGTCTTCTGTAAGCCGTCACTTAACACATTTCTCGTACACTACGCATATTTTTCATTTGTTGAACACAATCCCGGAAATTGTGCATTTTTTCCAGTCTTGCAACCCGAGGTCGCTTTTCCTGGCCTATACAACTCTTTGTTCCTCATATTAGTCCAAGCGTAATTACACGTGAACACCGTTTTCTTTTTTTTCATATGCATTACAGCACATCCCAAATAGACATTGCGATCAATTGTCATGACAGTGAAATGGCCACATTTCTTCTTTGAGTTAGTATACACCGTTGTGCCATCTCTCGGGCAGATTTCGTACTCCTGAAACCACCGATCAATTCCCCGAAATATATTATACTCCAATTGTTCTGCGGTAATCGAGTCGGTACGGGTCGTTCTTCTACCAATGTTTTGTCCAGAATGTGGAAAATCGCACGTATTATGACAGGTGTCGTGGGTGCCAGTGCACGATTTTACATTTAAGTCGGCCATTCTGGCTAACTCGTCATTCCATTGCATTGTAGCCATACGTGCAGCAGATTCAAAGTAACGCACCTGACCGAGCGCCAATCTGTTTCGGTGCTCATTGTGTTTTCTTGTGATGTTTGCCTTCATTTCTTCAGTTAGTTCGATTATTTCACTGTATCTGGCACATCTAGATTTAATTTTCTGAAAAGTGTCAATAGTTATGTGCGAAGGGCAAAATGCATAAAAGGTTATAGCTTACCCCATCGTTTCCACATGCGATGTGAGTGCCAGATCTTTTGCACAGACTTTTATCGCAGTAATCGAAGTTTTCACCCAGTGTGAGTGAACAACTTATAATCAATAAAATTAGCAGACTAATAACTGTATGCATAGTAGCGTAAGAACTGTGTGCAACAGCAAAATCACAAAAAGGTTCGTGGAGACTCAACTTCTATTGCAATCTGTTACGTGCTGCTGCTTAGCCTAGGGTCCTTGCTGGCATGCTTGTACCCGCTCTCTAAGCTCGCCGGAGGGCGTGGGAGCTTGACCCAAACACGTCACAAAAAAATAATTCATGCCAGTCTTTTCTAACGTTGAGGTGATGTTAACGTTGACGAGATATTGTACTTTACCCACCCTACCATGGTCACCTACTCGCATCAGCGACCCCTTAATTGGCATCCTCTCCTTCCTTTATTCCAGCAACATCTTTCCCTTTCCAAACCTCCTCATCCTCTCAAACCTTCTTAATTAAAACTCATGTTTAACGTTGAAACATTCATAAAAATTTAGCTTTATTCATCGCTAACTCAAATTTACTTTAAATTATTATTATTTAAACAACTATGGCTATTCACTCAAAAAAAGAAAGTATTTTAAGTCTACACTTCCTTTTCTTACACAACTCCCCCTCCCACTTAAACCCTGTACCACTTTAGCAATATTCCCCTACCCACTATTTCGTTTACGTATGAATACAATATAATTAAAACTGGTCTAAACAGACTCACCGATACTATCCAGCAACTGGCGATGACGTGGCCACAGCATCCAGGTTGCGTTGATACTCTGCTTCCTTTCGTTGGTACCTGTATCACTTTAGAACGTTAAATTATTATATTATTTCATACTCTACGAAACTACTTGTTTTCTTTGGTACCCCGCGCTTTACTTTCAAACTATAAATTTAAATTACTTTCTCTTATATTTTTTTTGCAATTACAGGTAATATTTTCAATTTTCAAGTTTTAGCGACTGAATTTTCAAACTCAAATTCAACAAAAAAAAATGAATCGATTACGATGCAAAAACTTTTGACAATTGACACAAAAATTCAAAAAAAAAGTTTTCTATTGTTCGGGATTCGAACCGGAGTTCCCCGTTTCAAGCGGTGCTTTCGCTGCCGCTATAACCGCTGCGCCAACGGGTGATTTTTCATCCGATATCTCAATCGTAAATTTCTGCTGGGCCAATTTCTCCTTATTTGATCTTGTCCGGAATTTTAAATATATTTTAGGACCTCCGAAATACGTTAGGTCGGCCAACACTTCCTGTTGGTCCGACAAATTTTAGGGAGTATATGCGAGTTCCCTTTTTCTACAAAAAATCTTCACTATACTATATGCCTATGTCTGTAACATTATGCTTAGTCTTACCTTTATCTAGGATTAGGTTCCCAGCTTTCTTTGCGCTGTTCACCAGCTGGTCGTTCTTTTTCTTTTCCTGTTATTGGTTTTTGTTCACTTTTTTATTTTACTACTAGCCCACAGCACTATTTAACAACTTTCAAATTTATTAAATTCTTCGAGCGCTTGCTCGGCCGTAAATCCGACTGCTTAAAAATTCAAACTGCGAATGGCAGGCCAAAGGAATTTTCAACGACAAAGCCGAATAATTTCCCTTTTTCCTAGTACTGCTGCTCTCATCTCTTGCCGTTTTATTAACTGTGGACCCTCGTTAAAACCGTTTCCATCTCTCTTTTTTAAATCTCTCTTAACTACCATTTCTTTGTGTCAGCCCTGGACTTCTACCTTACCCAGACTTGAGAACGCAACCATAGGTATTTGACTTGGCTAAGTAGTGCCGCAGCGGTCGGACATACAGTATCTTCGTTAAGTGACTTGACAGAATGATCGTTCAGATCAGACTTCAAAACATAATTTATTCTGGTCGCCTTATTATTGTGCTTTGTCGTTGCCATTGGCAGTTCGCGGCATTTGTTTTGTAACACAGGGCTTTTGCTTTCTGCGATATCTAATATTGAAGAATTGCAAAAATTTACGAACCCACGCGTGTGCAATATAAACCAGATCACGTTTGAAATATCCTATTGTACCTGTGTAAAATCTGTAAATTTAGTGCAACTGCTCATTGCGTGGAACCAAACTCTGCCTCATGTGGGTCGCGAACCCCGCTATCCAGCCGGGCAATTTCAGATAAGATTTGCGTAGATATTTATCAAGTGCTCGATACTTTGTGTTATTTTTTTTTTTTTTTTCAGGTCATTGTCGGATATCTTTTGCATGGTATGTGCCAAGTAGCTTGCCTGCTCGTGTCTCCAATACATACATGCAATTTCCTACCACTTCGCGCACTCGGGATTTGAGGAATTTTGGCATTAACTTCGCGTTTTGTCCCTGGAGAAAATTGCTTTGAGCGAAGTTGCGATGGAATACTTCTTGACCCACCTTATAAGTTACTACTCTGGATCTCGAATTGTAAGCTCTCTTAGTCTTTTCGTACGCGTGTGACAGGTTTACTGCCATTCTCTCCCGGTCGAGCGATCTTTTGGCTTCTTTTGGCGTTACCAACATCTCCGGATCAGACAACACCTTAAGTTCGCGTAGTATTTGATACGCTGAGCCATGCGTGACCATATTCTGACCGAAAAGTGCATAATAGGGCTGGCAGCCAATTGATTCGTGTATGTCTGAACGTAACGCACAGGCGATGCTCGACAAGTGCGAATCCCAATCGTTTTGCTGCTCAGCTATCAAAACTCTCAGCTTACTTAGGACGCTGCGGTTGACCCTTTCGGAGATGTTGGCTTGCGGCGAATATAGGGCGGTGCGCACATGTCTAACCCCATACGTAGCCAAAAATTGCTTGAATTCGTTCGACACGAACTGTCGCCCATTATCCGAATGGATTACTTCGGGTGTGCCAAAAGCGTGGAAGACCTCACTCTCCAGATACTGCACAATCCGTGACGAAGTTGCTTTCGGGAGCGCTTTAAGGAAAACATACTTCGTGAAGTGATCTACCGCTATGAACACTGACACATTACCTCGTTTTGTCCGTGGATATGGTCCTAATAGGTCGATGTATACCCGTTGCATCGGTCTCTCGGAAACTATCTGCCTGGTTATTGGGGGACGAAGAGTAATGTTTGGTGCCTTTACGGACTTGCAAATGTCACACACACTCACAAACTTTCTAATGTCCATAGCCATTCTGGGCCAATAATACTTGTCGCGTATACGGGCATATGTTTTTGCAAATCCGCTGTGCGAGCAAAGCTTCGTACAATGGGCCATTTCGACCGCAGTCTGTGTGAGTGCGTCCGGCAGCCACAGGCGCCAAAGCGAGTCCTCATCACCAACTTCCCCGGTCCTGAACCTAATTCTTTTGTATATGTATTTGCCCGATACAACTAGGTCCGGAAGTGCGGATTGATTCCTCGTGATATTCTCTCTCAACTTGGAATAGTTCTCCGAGTCAAACTCTGCCGATGTCAAATCCACTTCCACGCCGATCGACGTCCCTGAAATCTCCTCCATGTCGCCACGCGATAGAGCATCTGGTACTACATTGAGGGACCCCTTCCGATGCTCGATTTGAAAATCGAATCTTTGGAGCTCAAGACTCCATCTCGCCAGTCTACCGCTCAGCTCTTTTTGTGACATCAGCCACTTGAGGCTTGAGTGATCGGTTACTACTCGAAATGGGAGACCCTCAACATAGGCCCTGAACTTTCGAACGCTTAAGACTGCGGCCAGACATTCCAGTTCCGTGACGGTGTAATTTTTTTGGGCTTTATTAAGTTTTTTTGACATAAACGCTATCGGCGTTTCGTTTTGACTCTCATCAAGTTGATAGAGAACCCCACCCACTCCCTCTGAAGACGCATCACACTGTATAATAAACGGCTTACCAAAATCTGGCTGTGAAAGTACTGGCGCCGAGGTAAGTGCCGTTTTCAATTGGTTGAAACTTTCGCTCGCTTCGGGTGTTAATTCGAAATTCTTCTTTTTCTTTAAACAGTCAGACAATGGGGCTGCGAGTTCTGAATAGTTTTTTATAAACCTTCTATACCAACCGGTTAAGCCTAGGAACCTTCGAATTTGTCTTGCGGTCTTGGGAACAGGAAACTGCACCATTGCCTCTACCTTGTCCGGATTGGTCTTTAAAGTACCCTGGCCGACAATATAACCGAGATACTTTATCTCCCGCATGCAGAACTTGCTCTTATCGAGATTGATGGTTAAGTTCGCCCTCCGTAGGCAGCCAGCCACCTCGGTCAGTATTCGAATGTGTGACTCGAAGTCCGCCGAACATATTAACAGGTCATCCAAGTAGACGAAGACATGCTCTCGTAGACGTGAGGAGATCACCCGATCCATGAGGCGACACATCCTTTGTGCCGCGTTGCATAACCCGAAAGGCATAACAACGAATTGGTAAAGAGGCCGACCTGGCACTGCAAATGCTGTTTTGCATTTTGACTCTTCGTCGAGCGGGATTTGCCAAAACGCATCCTTCAGGTCAAGTCCCGTGATAAAGAATGTATCTTGTAGTCTACTCAGTAGACCGTCGATATGTGGCAGCGGGTAAGCGTCTTTTTTTGTCACCGCGTTGACTTTGCGAAAGTCCAAACACAGACGAACTTTCCCAGGCTTCCTGACTAGCACGGTTGGCGAACACCAGGGCGAGTTACTCTCCTCGATTACCCCAAGTCCTAACATGCGGTCCAATTCCTTAAAAACTTCCTCCTGTCGGACCGGAGACAATGGGTAGTGTCGTGATTTTATTGGCACTGCGTTGCCAACATCAATAGAGTGCGTCTCTAGGTGTGTTCTACCAAGGCCTACATCGACGAAATTTGGAAACAACTTTTTTACCGTATCTAAGCGGAGTTTTTGTTCTGCATTTAATTGTATTAAATCTGCCTGTTCTTTGAAATCCACCTCTTCTGGTTCCGACAGGACATCGGTTCGGATTTCGCTGACTTGTGGGATGAGGTGAAACTCTCTCCAGAAGTCCATTCCTAGGTATAGCTTCTGGGTTAAGTTGGGAATCAAGTAGAAAGAAATGGGTTTCGTGACACCGTTTAGCGTAGTTTCTACCACACAATAACCCAAGATGTCGTGAGACTTCCCATCTGCTGTTCGCACATGGTTCTTATATGGGTTCACTTTGATTCCATTTCTTTCCACCAAATCCCAGCACCCATTACCTAGAACAGAGATAGAAGCGCCACTGTCTAGCAAGCCAAAGACTTGTTCTGTACCTAACCGTACGTTGGCGTACATTCTACCATCTGTTTCTGAACAGAGAATGGACTCCAAAATTAACTTGCGAAATTTTTGTCGGTTCCGAAATCGATGTCTACACTTTTGGATATGATCGCTGGCTGAAGTACTATTTGTTCCCATTATCTGAGAACGAACCTTATAGTAGTTCAGCTTACGATCATGGAGGGATTTCAAGGAGAAGGTCTTAATTGGATGACTGTCGGAACTAGCTGATTCTTCTCTTTTTAAAATGTGTGTCGGAGAGGAGCGAGAAGAAGTATCCTGACTTGGTGAACTACTTCTTACTGGTGTGAGGCGCCGGGATTGTTCTGTCCGGAACGGATCTCCCCGCGTCTGGTCTCGTTCCCCTGTTGGTTTCCCGAATGTCTGATACACTCAGGGGTACTAACACCCTTGAAACCACACACAAAACAGAAAAGGTTCCTAATGTGGGACGGACATTGGTAAAACGTATGTCCTGACTGGTCGCAATTCCAGCAAACAAGTGCCGCAGGAGAGACTCTTCTTCTGCCTGGAATCATGGCAGCTACTTCTTCTGCTTCTGAACCCGATGTCTCTGGGTCTTCTACCCTAATCTCGTTCACTTGCCTCGGTGAACTACGCTTGGCCAAGAAACGTTCCGCTTCCCTGGCCTTTGTTCGTAGCTGTTCAAGAGACCTAATGTCCGCAGCTAACAGCACCTCACCCAACTTGTCTTTAGAGTTTGTTCGCACGATGTCAATAAGCTTCTTCGGGTCAAACGGCTCATTGAGACGATCATTCAGATTGATGACTGCACCATAGAAATCGTCGAACGACTCCTTATACCCTTGTTTCCTCGTCAACAATCGCATAAAGACGTCCACATCATTTTCTTGGCGGCCGAACTCCTTTTTCATTGCTGCCTTAACGTCCGCAAACCTCGCAGTTAGGTTCTTACGCAGATACGCCCAAAACCACGAGTTAGCTTTGCCCACTAGCAACGTGTGGAAATTTGTCGTCATTTGCTCGTCGCTATAAGCCGACGAAGTTTGAAGACGGTCGACTTTGAATAGAAAGTCGGAAATGTTTTCCGTCCCATCGTATTTGATGTTCCACCTATCCAACCGGCAGATTTCGGATGCACTACTGTTAGCCCCTGTTCGTGCGTTAGAACTCGAAGGTACAACCGGATTGGCTTGTTGGATATGTGAAGCTACGTTAATATGCGCCTGGTCACCCATTGGTGCAGGTTGTTGGATATTTCCACTTAGGTTGTTGCCTTGCAGTGGGACTTGGCTGACTCTGACTTCCAAACTTTTCAGGACCTTTGACATAACCACATCGAATTGTTGGAAGAAATGGATTTGGTTGATCATTAAAGTTTTGTCAATTCGGTCAGCTAGGCTGTTGACATCACAGTTACCTGCATTCTCAACCGGACCTGGCGATGGGCCTGCTGCTTCTTCACCGCAATTGGCGGTGGGAACTTGCTGTTCCTCTTCGGACATCGTCGCGGTCGAGTTGACTACGGTCGAATTCAATTCCTGTGAGTAGTTGAATGAACGATCAAAATTGAAGCGATCAATTGTGCTGTTAAAACGTCCAGCAAACCTTTCGAAACTCGCTGCTGAGGTGGTGGGAAATCGATAGGAGTCGTTTGGTACGGGTTCTACTCTATCTTCTCCACTCATAACCGAAACTAATAGTTCCTACTACTGATTGGATTCTAATTCAATTGAGTAGGATCAATCACCGAAGTCAGAAAAATAAAAAAAAAATATAAAAAAAATGTATCCCGCAATTAATGATACAATGACAATTATTACCAGAGTGTGAGAACAAAAAAAAAACTCAACAGGAACAGTAAAAAAAATATGAAATGGTATGTATAAGTGTCTACTCGCGTGGAGGTAACAATCTAAATTAATGTATATTATTAAAATCAGATTCAATATATTTAACAGGTTGAGGATGAGGATTGCGGCTGAGAAAAGATACTGCTGGGGAAAGGTGAGGATGCCGAAGTACTACGAGCCAGAAAAAAATGAAAAAAAATTTAAACAATCTATATTACACGGTGAAATTTTAAGAAGCTACTTTATTCAAATTAATAAATAACTAACATTTCCTTTCAGGGCTCCTGCAACCAGATTTTCTAGTCGCAGCAGACTCTTATCGTACTATTAGCGCGAAACTAACTTTGATGGATCTTCCAGAAGACAAATTTAAAGATATCTCCGAGGCTCATCAAAAAACAAATATTGTATGTGTTTGTGGGTACGGGACGTGTGTGAACCTGCTTTGCAGATTCCCACATGACTCAGGACACCCTAGAACACATTTTAAGACGTTTGACACCACCCGCATCATCGCAGCGCGATACCGAATGCTCATCATTCAGTCATCGGGACTTATGACGTAGATGGAGTCAATTGTTGTTAAATCAAAAAAAAATCAAAAAAAAACATGGTATCAAAGAAAATGAAAGGCTCAAAATCAAAAAAAAATTTCGCTATGCTACTATAGCGAGCTATGCGTTGTGGATGCCTTTTTCGTCGAAGACATCGTCCTTCATAACATTCACGTTGGGCGCCATTTTGTTACGTGCTGCTGCTTAGCCTAGGGTCCTTGCTGGCATGCTTGTACCCGCTCTCTAAGCTCGCCGGAGGGCGTGGGAGCTTGACCCAAACACGTCACAAAAA
Organism: Cheilosia variabilis; assembly: GCA_951230905.1. Lineage (NCBI taxonomy): Eukaryota > Metazoa > Arthropoda > Insecta > Diptera > Syrphidae > Cheilosia > Cheilosia variabilis. The sequence continues at coordinate 58,233,269 of OX579677.1, read as the reverse complement.
AATAATTCATGCCAGTCTTTTCTAACGTTGAGGTGATGTTAACGTTGACGAGATATTGTACTTTACCCACCCTACCATGGTCACCTACTCGCATCAGCGACCCCTTAATTGGCATCCTCTCCTTCCTTTATTCCAGCAACATCTTTCCCTTTCCAAACCTCCTCATCCTCTCAAACCTTCTTAATTAAAACTCATGTTTAACGTTGAAACATTCATAAAAATTTAGCTTTATTCATCGCTAACTCAAATTTACTTTAAATTATTATTATTTAAACAACTATGGCTATTCACTCAAAAAAAGAAAGTATTTTAAGTCTACACTTCCTTTTCTTACACAACTCCCCCTCCCACTTAAACCCTGTACCACTTTAGCAATATTCCCCTACCCACTATTTCGTTTACGTATGAATACAATATAATTAAAACTGGTCTAAACAGACTCACCGATACTATCCAGCAACTGGCGATGACGTGGCCACAGCATCCAGGTTGCGTTGATACTCTGCTTCCTTTCGTTGGTACCTGTATCACTTTAGAACGTTAAATTATTATATTATTTCATACTCTACGAAACTACTTGTTTTCTTTGGTACCCCGCGCTTTACTTTCAAACTATAAATTTAAATTACTTTCTCTTATATTTTTTTTGCAATTACAGGTAATATTTTCAATTTTCAAGTTTTAGCGACTGAATTTTCAAACTCAAATTCAACAAAAAAAAATGAATCGATTACGATGCAAAAACTTTTGACAATTGACACAAAAATTCAAAAAAAAAGTTTTCTATTGTTCGGGATTCGAACCGGAGTTCCCCGTTTCAAGCGGTGCTTTCGCTGCCGCTATAACCGCTGCGCCAACGGGTGATTTTTCATCCGATATCTCAATCGTAAATTTCTGCTGGGCCAATTTCTCCTTATTTGATCTTGTCCGGAATTTTAAATATATTTTAGGACCTCCGAAATACGTTAGGTCGGCCAACACTTCCTGTTGGTCCGACAAATTTTAGGGAGTATATGCGAGTTCCCTTTTTCTACAAAAAATCTTCACTATACTATATGCCTATGTCTGTAACATTATGCTTAGTCTTACCTTTATCTAGGATTAGGTTCCCAGCTTTCTTTGCGCTGTTCACCAGCTGGTCGTTCTTTTTCTTTTCCTGTTATTGGTTTTTGTTCACTTTTTTATTTTACTACTAGCCCACAGCACTATTTAACAACTTTCAAATTTATTAAATTCTTCGAGCGCTTGCTCGGCCGTAAATCCGACTGCTTAAAAATTCAAACTGCGAATGGCAGGCCAAAGGAATTTTCAACGACAAAGCCGAATAATTTCCCTTTTTCCTAGTACTGCTGCTCTCATCTCTTGCCGTTTTATTAACTGTGGACCCTCGTTAAAACCGTTTCCATCTCTCTTTTTTAAATCTCTCTTAACTACCATTTCTTTGTGTCAGCCCTGGACTTCTACCTTACCCAGACTTGAGAACGCAACCATAGGTATTTGACTTGGCTAAGTAGTGCCGCAGCGGTCGGACATACAGTATCTTCGTTAAGTGACTTGACAGAATGATCGTTCAGATCAGACTTCAAAACATAATTTATTCTGGTCGCCTTATTATTGTGCTTTGTCGTTGCCATTGGCAGTTCGCGGCATTTGTTTTGTAACAAATCTGTAGACTGAAAGTGACTGACATGAAAAAGTGTTTGCTTACATCTAGTCGAATGAAAATTGTTGTTTAAATCGCATTTACCCGGTTTTAAGCGTGTTTTTTTTCTGGTATTTATATTCATACGTGATATAATGCAATTTAACTTATATCGCACATAGCTAATCATTATCGCTTTGGCTGAACTGTAAAATAAGTTCCAACCACAGAAGCAGGTATCTGTGGTTTTTTTTCGGTTTCGGGAATAAAGAAATGTTTTCAATAGTGGATAAACTGAGATACCACATGCAAATAAATAGGCATCTGTTGTTGGGTACTCTTCGACATGGACACGCTCGTGCCAGCAAAACATTTCACGTACGAGTACGACATTTAAGTAGAAGATATTACGATTAAATATTATAATTCTCATCCAAAAAACAACAAGCAAGGGCCAAGTCGTAAAAGCGGTATATCCTTCTTGTATCCCTACATTGTTTTCGCGATCCACTACAGAGTCCTTGAACACGGCCTCTCTTGTATGCAGTTTTCTTACAACAGCTCTATCTGAGATTTCCTTTTTTTCATTTATTAAACGAATTAAAGTCTGTTTATTTGGTCCAATTGTTTCTTGGCCTTTAACTGGGACCACCTTTTCTAACCTATATTAATTAAATGTGAGTTACTGACTGTTACCCCAGTAAAACGAATATCTAATCACAGACTACGTGTTTCTACATTTTTTTTTACATTTTTTGTAGACGAATGCACATGTACAACAAAATTCCTTCGATGTACATCAATAGAGTTGTTGAACAGTGCGTAGTTTATGTGAAATTTAAAAAAATTAGAAAATTACTTATTTATTTTAATGGGCGGGTCGAGAAACTACCATCATCGCGCCAGACCTACGTCGTACAATTTTTTAGGGGTACTCGCAAAAGCAAAATTATCACACAAGGAAGTACAATTTGCATTGCTACAATCAGGCTACGCCATCTTTTAGTAGAAATTTTACAGCTTAGACGGTATTTCCACTGCTTCGAACTGGCAATATATTGCTTTCCGTCGGTTAACTCGATGACTTGTATTTATTTGTCTCTTCAAGGAGTGTTTTGTGTATTTGTATTGATGTCCAGATGTTTTGAAAATCACCCCAAATTTATTTTTTATGCATGGTGGATTTCGTGATCCTTTTCTTGTTCGTCTTTAAGCCGTTACAAATTGACATAAATGTATTTATGGTTTTCAAAAGCACTAAACGCCAGGACTGTTAGTCAAACAATGAATTGACACGTTCGAATGGAACTCGCTAAACCGCCAACACTTCCATCTATTAATTGGTTACTTCATAATTAGTTATAACAATTAGATTCCCATTACAATTACACGCCCTAACTTTGAGATAAAATAAAAACGTTCGAGAGTTGGACACAATATCCAACAACAAACAGCAGCCCCAGCGGAGTTGTTTTTCTTAAAAACAATATCCAATCAACTCACCCATTTCAGTATCGATTCAGGAGCTCTTCTGATCGGCAGCACTTCTCTATTAACAGAATGCAAGTTACCAAAGCTCAAATATTGCTAATTCAAATCGCGCCAATAATTGCAGTCATCCTATCCGATAGCGTAACTGATAAACTATATTGCAGCCCGGAACTATGTCGTGTGGATAACGGAACAGATTTTGTTTCACGCGACCACATTGGCTGTAAGAACAATGGAGATCTAAGTGCCAACTGTGGTGATGATGCACAGCTAGTGGATATAAATCAGCAGAGAATTAACCTCATCCTTGATCTGCACAACGCGGCAAGAAATCGTGTAGCACTTGGAAAGTTGTCGGGCTACCAATCAGGTGAAGCGATGCCTGTCCTTAAGTGGGATAATGAGTTACATTACTTGGCCAGTTTGAATGTGCGCCGGTGTCTTTTCCAACATGACTCTTGCCGCAATACAGATCGTTTCATGCATACTGGCCAAAATATTGGTTACTATACGCAATCTCAACCATTTCTATCAGTCTCGAAACGAATTAAACTCATTATCGGCAAATGGTTTTATGAATACCCAAATGCCAGTCCAGAAATTATTAAAGCTTTTCGACAGGGTACACAAGGGTGAGTAGAAATTACGAGTATTGTCTAGCTAAATGCTAGGTCTGCGGTTTTCGTTCTTTGCAGAAAGGATTTTGGACACTTTACTACTATGGTATCGGACCGGGTTCAGAGAGTGGGGTGCGCTGCTATTAGATTTACATCAAAGAAACCTAACCTGGAATACAAGTTCATAATAACCTGCAACTATGACTACACAAACGTAATTGGTGAGCGAGTGTACTCAAGCGGAGAGCCAGCATCCAATTGCACAGTGCAACCAAGTGGACGTTACAGTGGACTCTGCGACTGGGAAAACGACTACGAGGACAGTGAGGAGAGTATGGAGAGCGCTGATTCCAATAGCCTCGATATTCCGATGTTATTGTAAATTAAAGACTGAAGATGGTACATGTTCTTGTGTTTGTGCTTTATAACCATTTGGTACACTTATGTTTACACGGTCACACATTCCTAACACGGAGGATTAAAGGGATGCTAAATACTATATAGCCGTGTGACTGAAAGGGACGGCATTGCCTAACACGCAAAAAAACGTGACACGTTTTTTGGTCGGCCATCTTGTTTAGGTACGTGTTAGGAATTATGGAAAAGCTATGCATGTTGATATTTTTATGGCGATGGCTTACGAAATTTCGCTTTCCTATAAAACAAAATGGCTCCCGGAAGTGACGAACAGACAATTATTTATTTATTTCGTATAACTGATTGATGCATTGTTGGTTTAATTTACTGAAACTAATTACCACTCTTATTTCACATGTTTCAAATCAGAAATAGAATTGTTTTCAAGTGATTATAGGGATGCTATTCGCCGGAACTTGTGTTTGTTTCCGTTTTACGTATCTATAGTTATGGGTAGAACATCCATGACACTTTAGGCGTCTGATTTGTGATCTCATTCCTTTATGCCTTTATTAGCGTTGACTGCGGACAAACGGATCTCCCTGCCCCGTCTCGTGCAAAAATGCGCGTGTAAATGCAACATTGTTTGAAGCAGATTGGCTGGTACAAAATGCGAGTTGCTTTTATAACCTTATCTTTTGTAGGATTCTAATACGTAACAAAAGAAAAGATCAAAACCACTTTATTTTAACTTGAATATGTATTGGTAATCAAACAAAGAGATCCTTCTTGATCTGAATATCCTTTCTCTATTCCCCCTATCGTCGTCATTACTCTATATCTGTCTCGTTCGCAATTACTTGTCTCGTTTCAGCGCTACAATTCAGTTTTACAACAAAGTCGAGTATTTCTGCACATACTTTTTCATCTAAAGGTCCTTAATTGTTTGAAGATTTTTGCCGCGAACTTTCTGTAGAAACATCATACACTCGTAGTTATAGCAGCTGTGACTTCATCTGCTGAAACCGGTTGTTCGGGTTATTCTTATATCTGATCTACTAGTCAACAATTCTCTATCAAAGACATATGCCGTTATCGCGCACGTACATCGCACGTACATCGGCTGTAACAGGAAAATAATTTCATATATGCTGTCGGCTATCAAAGTTCTATCGTTACAGAATTTTACAATTCTCAGTAAAAATAACAACTAGTGCGTATGCGTACTATTTTGTTGAGTTTTATGCCCGAGGTAACATGGACGAAAAGAGAACCGACGAATAAACCATTAGAGTTCACGTGGACGGTTAAGAAAGCCAAGGAAATGTAGTTATTACAACAACTAGTTCGAAGGCAATTAAAAGACGAAATAAATGCTGTATTCAGGCTGTGAAAAAACAACCGACGCATAGATAGTTTTTTTCTGCATGGTAGCGCAGTGCAGTGCAGTGCAAAATGCTGAATGCATCAGATGCATCTCCAGTTTATCCCCCTGATCATTAACAACCACTTTTTCGTCAAAAATAACTCACGTAACACGTGCCCATCTACCTTTGACGTGAAGGTGGATGCGATTAAGGCCATTGAAAAATTTGCGAATGTGGTTTTCGATTGGGCGCTCACAGAACACCTTTTTTCTCTCAGAGCATTTTTTATGTTCGTTTGGTTCAAAAAAAGCTATCTTTTTCAGATTTCAGAGCACTTTTGCGAATCTGGATTTTTTCTCAGATTTGCTTCAGATTTACCAATTCAAGTACGTTTGAGTTTGACAACTAGTGGAGTTTGTTTAAATTTTCGTGAAATTTTCCAACTGAAAAGAAACGAATTGCATCGGGTTGATTGATCTATTTTTTGTTAATTATTTATGTTAACATTTTTAGAAATCAATCTGGGCAAGCATTTTGAATGTTTTCATATAAAATTTAACCAGCTTATGGAAAACGCTTAGAAAAGTGACGAAGACTACACATATTCCAATCGCACACATATCAACACAAAAAAGAGCAAGTGGCGTTTTTTTGTTCCATTTGACACACGAAATCTGAAATCTAAAAGCGAACAAAGAAAAATTCAAGCAACGGGTTCATAATGCGCCTCTTTCGTTTGTTTGAGTTTTTTTCTTGGGACAAATGGAAGAGACCTACATTTTTGTATTTGTATTCGAACGGAAGAATTAACAAGCTCCCCCAAGAAAATTATATTCCCCGGTGTTTGTTGAACGTTTGCAAAGGGTAGCATTGTAGGAAAAACATCAAGGTTTGTAGGCATTGTTACGTCTGTTTCGTCACAAACGTGACTGACAACACATATTACGTTTGTTGTTTACTTCCATCAGGAGTGAATGAAATGTTTTTATGAGACTGATGTCGTGTAATTTTTAAGACGAGAGTTGAAAGAAAAATCGGTGTAAGTATGGTTTGCTGCAAAAAAAATTGCTAACCAAAGTTGAATTGTCTTTTTATTTGAAGATGTATTTATAAAAAAAAATACATGAAGGCCAGTGCAAATTAAAAAAAATGTTGACCTGTTTTGTGACGGGTACTAATGCAAATCCATACAGTCAGATATTGCGTTTGTTGAGATGAAAAAACGAACATGCTAAATAAGTGACTTTAAGCAAATTATGTCTTAAGGGACGTTCGGATTTCTAGTTTAGTAAGTCTGCCCGCTGACTGGCTCAATGTATTTCAGTTGGCCTAGATTGGTCACTAGCTTTTTCATTTGACGTTTATGGAAGGGTAGCCGGAAAATCTAGTCAAGAAAATCCTGCTTGCATGCTCACTTGACATTTCGAAATGTCACAATTCAAAATAAACAGCAAGATTACAAAAACAATTCAAGCTGACTAGTCAACGCGTTATATCTAGTTGACGTTTTACATGAACAAGGTATCCGAATGTTCCCTTTGGAAATTTAAAATATAGTTTTATATGTTTATTAAGGGTTTGTTCCTTTACTTTTGTAGTAAGAAGGGAAAAGACTGTCAAAATGGCAGTGGTGGAAATAAATTATCTCTCAGAGAGAGACACTTACGAAAAAGTTAGGGAACGCTTTTGTAGTAATCTATGAAATATGACAGATGCTACTTCAAAAAATAAAAAAGTGTTTCAAAAATTATTTAAAATCTCTGATAAACTCGAAGAACTTGCTAATTTATTTGCTATTTGCTATTTGCTATTAAAAACGACTTCAAAAAGAAAGACTGCATAGTAATTATTTTAAAAACAAATTGCTGCATAACAGGATAGCTATTAACTGTATAATTACTCTCCATGCAAACACTGCGAGTGCTTAGATTCCGACTATAACGACGTTATCGATGGGAATCACTGGACGTTCTTCTCTCTGCACCCAGTCATAAACTACAGCTATTAGCATACGAATTGTGTGCTTCAACCGTTTATAACACATGAATTATGTCTACAACCTAATACATTGCCGTCATATCGTAAATTAATACTTCTGGTTGTTTCTGTGCGACCCTTGAACTCTCCTGATGGCAGCGGATACTAACGGTGTGTGCAAAGAACCACTTCCCATTCATTGATCGATGGAAATTGATTACGTGTTTGACAGCGTATCTCACACTATGGAATAGGTTACTGATATTACGCAGGAGATAAAATTGAATCTGCCAATGGTGGATGGAGTTCAATGATAAATTAATCAAAATCCAGAACATAGTTGGTAATTTATTTAATTAATTCAAGATGAGCGTGTTATGTTTTTGTTGCTTTGCAAATGTTCGCTGCTTTATCGCCGTCTAATTTGTGCAACACATATTTAGAGATCTACTGCACTCAGAGTAGATTGGTCTGTAATCAGATGTTAGCCAAATGTGTGAGATAAGTTTATTTAGTTTGTTTACACATTACCTAATCTCGAAGAGAGAATATTTGCATAGTTGTTTTTAATATAACTCAACGACGAAAGTAATTGAGACATAGTGTGAGTTCATAATAGTAAAAATGCTGCATGCCTGCAAATTTCGCGTTCATTATTGTAAAAGTACTGCATTGTCATTGCAGCAGTTTGGCAGCACCTGCGTTCATAAAAGAAAATTAACAGTCAGAATGCTGTCAATTGTGCATGTGTTTTTGTTTTGTTGCGGAGCTGCAGAAAAATGGCTGGAGAGAAGGAGTAAGTAAAATGTTTGCAATTTATATAATTTTCCACTCAGATTTGTAGAAATAACTATTTATTTCGCATTTAAAACATTAAATGCATAATTTGTATTCTATAGGAATGCACAAGAGCAAAAAATCTGGTCTGATGATGATACGAAATTGCTTGTATCCTTTCGGCTCGCAATGGAAGCCGAATTTATATCGGTGCTCTGGGGAAAACGGAGATAAAGACGATTTGTCCCTTATTTCCGTACGACAAAAGTGAAATTATCCGGAAATTCCTTAAACTTATTAAATATCTGATACGAGTTGTCATTGAAACAGTTTTTAAATCTGTCATTTATGTCTTTATTTACATATGCAATTATGAACTCACTTTTGTCAATGCATGATGACCGCATTCATGCAGCTACCTTTGCGTTCATAAATGTGTTCAATGAATATTTGTTGCATGGTTTGGGCAACATTGTTTGCAATTATGAACTCACCCATAGTCATGTAAATGTAAAAATTAAATCGCAATCGCTTTAATTCATTCAAATGTTGTTACTGTGGCTTTTCAATTAAAATAAAACTCAAAAGAGCATCGTTCATCAAACAAAACACCCCTTTTATAATATAATATATTTTTTATATTTCTTCAATTATTTTAAGTACATTAGTTCTTATGTATTTTCATTTACATCTAATTTATGTTTATATTACGAAAACTAAACAAAAAAGACAATGGAGTAAATCATAATAATAATATAAAAAAAAAATGCGGGTAAACAATTTTTCTTAAAGCAAAATCATATTTTAAACAACTAAAACAAAAAGATACGAAGCAAAACAAACGACCAATTTTAATTTAAAAAAATGTTTCTTCTCTTTTTTTCTACTTTATAAACTTACAAGTCCGCATTGCTCTTATATAAGGCGGCTTCTCACATAGTGTTGCATGCGTGTTCACTTTTTCTTTAGAATTAAACAAAAACACTACGACTTAAGGTTTTAATAACATACCAAAATAAAAAAGGAACGGGACGGTGCACAACTTCTATTTTATTTAATCGTTTGACGAATGAAATAACTATGTAGGTTTTTTTTTTATTTCAAAAACAATAAGCAAACGTTGAACAAGACTTTCGTAGACTTAAAGCAAACAAATAAATATGATTTATGGTTGAAAACAGAATTTAAAATTAAAGTTGCCATATTTTTGTCTTTTGCGTTTTTGTGGCCTTTCGTTGATGGAAATTGCATCAACTAAATGACTTAATTAGGAAAAAAACAAATAAACAATAAATAAATAAGCTTCGTTCAGTTGTTAAATACATAGGTTGTAGATTCAACAAAGACATTTTCTTTTTTTACTAAACCATTGGAACAAAGAATAATCAAAGAATTTTCTTTTATTAAAAAGCGAAATAATTAATTCGACTTAACCAACTTTTCGTCCTTACAATTCAGTTAACAATTTCATTTTATATAATAATAAGAAATTAATAAGAAATTTTACATTAATTTTGTTTATTGTTGGTTGGTTTACTAATTACTTATGTTGCCTGGTTGTATTTTACAAAATTTATGGTGTTTTCTATTCATTTTGATTTCTATTCGGGCGAGTTGTCGGGGAATCCAGTCACTTCGGTTTGTTCGAGTACCGGTTGACCATCGATTACATATGATATGCGTAACCTCATTCGGAGGATAGCCTGAAACCATTGAGAATTATTTCAACAGACTGACTATATTAAATGAGTAAATAAAAATGGGAATAAGGTTCAAAAGTGCAACATTCGCATTTTGCCTAAAAGTACGATGGACTTGGTTCATGTTTTGAACAGGGGCTGGCGCTGACATATTTTAATAGCTCAAATTATCATTGCTAAAGGTGAAGTACCAATATCTTGAACGTTTTGTCGCAACCGAACAAGACGTAGTTAACAGAATCGGCAAAGCAAAGTCTGTCCGAAATCTGTCGAAGCCACGCAAATTAAATAAAGCCCAATCAACCTCTGATCCGCTTTGACGCTGTTACTTTCGTGTAGAACTTGAAAATCTCTGCGAACATCACGATAAAGCTGTATTCGTCCGTTAACCGGTGCCTGCAAAACATACTAAGGTTTTTCTGGCCCAATGCCATTTCTAAGCGCAGCTTTGTAAGTAAACAAATCGGAAACCAACAAACAATACAGCATTCGACGACGGAGCTTGTATTGGCTCGGACAATGAACTCTTTTCTTTAAATGGATAATAAGCAAAACTCACCTTGGACGTACTAACGATTCTCATCTCTTGGGTGATCACACCGCCGGGTGGCAGTAACGAGCCCGATGGCGATAACATTTGCAGAGTAAAGCTCCTAGGAACTGCAGCCTGCAAAGCAAAATAAAAGTAAGACACACGTAAAACAAGTTCCACTTAATCCCACATACTTGAAACAGATACTGTTCGATTGTACTCGACGAACTATTTGTTGTCGTCATAAATATCTGCATACAATCGCTTCCCTTCACTGGAACCAGTTGAACTAAAATACCATTTTTATCTAATGCTGTTAGTTTCGGTCCTTGTGGCTGGAAACAAATCAAAGAAGCAGAAATCATATTGAATACGTGAGAATATGAATTTATAGCAAAACCAACACACTTCTGTACTAACCACCGCGAGACTTGTTGTCGTTGTCGATGTCAAATCGTTCAGAAGTGAATTCGACATGATGCCAGATTCTGTGATCGACGTGGCATTCAAGCTCAGTCCACCTATATCATTGCCATTGATAGATGGTGATGTAATCATACCGTTTCCACCGTCCACCATTCCCAATATGTTCATGTTCTGAACAGGAGCTGGCGCTGACATATCCAGTCCACCGAGTAGATCCAGCAGATCTTGGTTGTTTGACGTCTCTGTGGCCAACACAGCGTTGGCATTCTTTGAATTTTTCTTCTGGACAGTGGTGGCATTGGAGAGGTCAGATGTCAGATCGCTTCCACCCAGTAGGTCCAGAAGGATGTTCTTAAAGGACAATAACAAGATATAAGGTCTGTTATCTGAATTTGTATGTAGCACCTACCGATTGTTCGCCCAGCGCTGGTATTGTGTTCATATTGCTTTCGGTCTCCTCGAGGCCGTTCTCGATGAGGTCGGGACTGCTTTCGTCATATGTGCCACCATTTTGCGTCGAGATTCGGCTAATCTGCATGGGGGGCATCTTTTCAAGCAACGCCGGACGTAGGTGATTATGCGAACCGAAGAGCTGTGTGAACTCAACGCCTCTCTGCTGCAGATCCACATTCAAATGACTGCCGAATGATTGAATCAGGGTTTGGATTTCACTGAAGATACAAACAAAATGGTAGTGGAAACATTCAAGTCAACAGTTGCCACTTACTCCTGACAGTGTTGCAGTCGAGTGCTAAGTTTCGCCAGCGCCACCAGTGCGTATTGCTTACTTGTAGTCGCCACCTGAGCGGATGTCAAGAACTTGTGGAAAAGAGCAATCATATCTGACTCGGTTGGCCGCTCGAATTCTAAAACAAAACGAAATTCAAACAACACGCTATGGTACATCATTTCTATCAACACTCACCGTCCTCAGAAGCTCCGTACATAAACAGGTCGCCATACTCTCCGATAGCCCACACAGCCACTTGCAGCAGCGGTTGCTTATCCTCGCAGTGATTGCTTACCTGCAGCGACTCCCAGAAGCGATTTGTGATGTAGGTCTGTTCCACTACTGGGCTACTGGACACCAATTGAATGGTTGACGAAACAACATCGTCCCGTACATAGTTGCCAGCCTGCATACACAAAAACATATAACTCCTACCAGAGCACCCTGCTATGGTCAAACTTACCGCAATCAAAACGCTCAATTGAGTGTCCAGATGCCACCGAGCAGTTGGCGAATACCTCTCAGCCGATAGAATCATCCCTGAACTGCACTGCGCCTTAAATTCCGGATCAGCCTTTTCAAGAAACAGCAGCAGTTCCTTGGTCATCGTTCGTATATTCTGCGCATTGATCAGAGCAAATGATAGCTCCATTGCGCGACGACGAATCGAAACATCGGGATCCTTAAGACATTCCAGGATCGTAGTACGATGTCTCTGCACAGCCGAAGTATCCGCGTGCACGGTACGCAGCAGAGTGTTCAGAGCAACGTAGCGAATATTTTTGTCCGAATTCAAAAGGAAACGTCCCAAGATGTTGACAGCCAGCACTCGAAGGCCTCCTTCCGAACTGCAAGACAAGGAATTAATACAAATTACCAAAACAAATAACTCCCTCTTTCAACCCACCGAATATCCATGATTGAGAGCACTGTTTCGTACAGAATCGTGTTCCCCACATTCTTGCTAGTCTCCGTGTTCGTGGCCACCTGCGCTAGAATGTCATTCATCGCCTCCGATGCATCCGGATCGTTATGACCGAGAATCCGCAGCAATCGTAAGATCTTCACTTGCAAGAATGGATCGCTCACCCCGCTGACATCGTGCTCAGGGGAATAGCCGCCGAGAATTAGGTTTTTCAGAATTCGCACTAAGTTCGGGACAATCTGAACCAAAGAGAGTCAACAATTTAGAACACAAATGCGCACACGAATAGCGGCCGACAAAAGGTGTCGCTTTTTCACTTCTTCTTCTACCACATCTACAATGCTTAAAATATTATCTCTCTACGTTTTCTAACAAGAAAAACCAAAAACTCGAATAAACAAAAAACGAAAAACATCTCTAGCAGTAAAAAGAAAAGAAAAAGTTTCAAGCCAACTGGCAAATTCGGCATACCTCTCGATTTCCGCTATCCTGGCAAGCAACATACAAATTTGGGTATAATTGGAAGAATTAGCTATTATAATGCTTATAGAATGTTTCGAATGCATAAATTAAAAATAAATCACAAAAATATTCAAATACCAGTACGGGTATGTTATGTATTTACACGTGGGCACATGCACATTACAAAATATTGAGTACATGTATGCATATCTACATGGAATGACTTTGATCTGTGGTTCAGATTGGGTGCATTTGAATTTGGGTATAAACATAATACCAGCGCGAATACATTCATTAGATTTGGTTCAATAAGAAAGGGGGCTGAAGGAAAAATCCTCTTACTACGCATGAGATTGATATTTTGTGTTTCCTTTTTTATCATGAATACTCTGCCGGCAAGCAGTCGCCAACGTGTCTGGTTGAGACAGTTGAGACCCTATTTGCTTGTGACGAAGTATACACGAAAGTTCGTCGGGAGGCACGGTACTCCCAAAGATTCGTAAAATATTTTACTTAAACACGATGGCTTCTTTCCGTAGCCTCACAACCACCAACATACTGCCGAACATTTAGTTGCTAACAATCTACAAATTACTTTAAAAAGAAAAAAAAACAGGAAAGATGGCAACTCTGCGATCCAGCAGTCAGCACTCGGAAGTAGAACACAGGCATTTCCTAGTTTCTCTGTAACTATTAAAAGGAACGCTCAGTCATATGCCCCTAAGCCAATTGCACCCAATCTGCACCAGAGTTAGATTTCTAAACCGTATTGGAGATTCAAATTAAAAAAAAATGTTAAAATTCAAATAAAAATGCAATGCCTTACGCGAAAGCGGAGGGATTAATATTAGTTTTAAATTAGTTTGTAATATTATTGGATTTATGTGAAAATAAATATTTCTATATGATATTCGATTATTGTATTAGTAGATTGACAAGCATCCAACTATGCAATACTTACCTTCTTGAAGTGGCTCAGGGTGTCGGCACTGTTCTCGCACATCTCGGTGATCAGTGTGACACCAGTTATAAGAATTCCTACAAACAAAAAGACCAAAATCAAATCGTTCTCCCAATAAACAGGAGATCTTCGGTAACCCACCATGATTTTTCTCGCTCAGCAGTGACCTCGTTGCTGGCAAGAAAATTTCCATCAATTCCGGTACACGTCGTATCACACGAAAAGCGCACAGTGTCGCTTTCTTCCGTATGTATGTATTCGGAGATTTCATTAGCCGCTCCACCTCACTGGCCAAATCACGGGCCATCTCCGGTGAGGCTATTGCACCCAGTGTACACAATGCCAAACCGACAACAAATTGTGTAGAGCTATTCAGATCACTGTGTGGAGGCGGAGAGAATTAATTCACATTTACGGACCGGTGTTTACCATATTCCGAGTACTTACTTCTTTAAGCAATTCGTTATCAGCAGATGTACATCCTGTCTTTCGTCAAGCAAAAGCATCGCACCCAAATATCCAATACGCTTGTCTGTAAATCGTGTACTGGCAGTCAACTTAAGGCATTCCAATTGGCCGAAATGTGCCGGATAGCCAAGCATATGGATGTACAATAACTTGGCGATGTTTCGACATCTGCAATGAGTTATCGAGGCGAAAGGAAGCTAATTAAAAAGGCTTGTCTCCCCGCAGAATTGCATACCTCCAAACTGAATCCTCCTCACGAAATGTACTGCGAATGTAGGCGCATTCTTTATTTACCACAGACCTTTCTTCCGCAGCTGTTCTCGCAGCGCGTATCTGTCGAATGAGATCTCTCAGCCGTGTGGGTGTAGGCATTCTCACTGTTTGGATAAGCAAGGCATTTGTTAGTTTTGTCATTTCAATTAAACCCGAGAAAGGAAGTAAAGCAAAAAAGAAACAATGCAAATAAAATAAACTTAAAACTGGAAAATATTTTTTAATTGCAACTCCACAGAGTGCGCGATAGCCGGTTGTTGTATCCAGGTCAATGAACACGCAAGGGTTAACGAATTAAACAGTTATGGTGGTGGCTACTTACCCCTTTCGACGGCTTCTGTAAATGCTTGGCGTATTGTCGCCATGTTAAAGGCCGGATTAAATCTGGAAGAACACAAAAACGAAATCCAAAAATAGCATAATCATGAGGCATGCAAGAGTTAATAGTCTTAGTTAAGGAAGCTCTTTGCAGCAAATTTAAACCGTCGACTTTTAAGAAATAAGAGGATTTTCTGCTTAAAACGCATGTTAAGTGTTCTTTTGATAAAATTTTATTGAGTACTTAATGTGCTTTTTGCTATATGTACATAAGTTGCGTATTTCCATGCTTGGTAAATTACTTGTAAGCACTGGAGTTGAGTTAAAATCTAATTGTGAGAGCACTTGTATTAACTGAACAATTTACGATCCTTATTCGAAAGTAGGTCGCTGGTGCACTATAAGTCTCTTTATGAGAGGTATACTTTTCTATTTTTTAGACTTTCTATTTGAAAAAATATGAAAAAGTTGTGTTTCCGTAAAAACGACAAAGATAATGTATACAATTTTTGCATGGCTTCTCGAATGAAATAGTCGTAGTTCTAGTGTAAGGTCTTACAAAGTATAAGGGCATTCAGATGATTAGGAGCTAAAAGCACTTGCCACTAAAAATGTTACAAAATGCAGGCGCTCTAATGTAAAATGTGTCAAGGAGGTGCCTAAATGAGGACATACACTTTCGATTATCACAAAAATCAGAGTATTTGAACCCGATATGGTGTTCAATATTGTGCAGTGGGACCAATTAAAAAAAACTTCAATAAAATTGCATTGCACTGCAACCCACAGCAGATGTTTAAATTTGCAAATGTCATACTGGTAGGGGCAATTCTCTTATCCTTTTCATTTTCTTGCCTGGCGACTACAGGTTTTTACACGCAATTGAAACTGCCCAAAACCAAACAAAAAGTCAACTGGACGACATATGTTAGTGCCAGCATCTGGAAGCAATTATTTCTCACTAATCACCGATTATCTAGATAGTAAATAGATTAATCAAACTCAAACAATAGTTTATTCATTTTGAATTGATGACCTACAACAAAACAATAAAATTAAGAAACACGATAAGCAAAAATAAAAAATGTTATCTCGGTCAGTCTGCGGTATTAAAATCAAAAGAAAAAATTAACTACTTAAACGTCAAGAACCATTAACCTTTCAACCACGATTAGAACTAGTTTTCTCAAGGAGTTAGCCCAATTCGTTTAGGAATGCAATGCTTTGCTTTTTAGTTGACTAGTTGAACAACGCAGAAAACCTTTCTTCCTCCCAGTCGACGGTAGGTACAAGCATAATAGTTTAAGGCAACGACATTTACCCATGCTCAGAATTCATGATTTCTTATTAATTCTCCTGCGGATGTACACTGCTTACGAATGGATTCTTGGTTATGACAGTTTTTTTTTCACTGGCCAATTGTTTTTAATTGATTAATTATTACAAATTGTAACAAAACACAGTATGTTATACAAACACACGCACAGCACAGCAATTTTATTAAAAAAAAATAACAAAAGCAAAAGGCGGAGGGGGCGGTGTCGGACACAAACGAACGTTAGCGACGAAGACGACGACACGACGTTGTCACAGGAAAACAGAAAAGAACGTGTCACAACTCAACCTCACTCATTTCGGATTAAGTTCATGCAAAGATATTATTTCTCAGTCGAGTTTCTTAATTATTAACTACAACAGTGCAGTTCGTGTTATAATTCCAGCATTAATCACAGAAAATCCAACTTTGCATAATGACAGCAGCAAGATGGGAAAATTTAGAGCACACACACTCCACAAACCACTCGAATAAAATTGCTTTGCAATACCAAAAATATTTCTAATTACAATAGTTCCTTTTTCTAACAAGTGGAATATTTTCTTTTTGGAAAATTTAAATCATCTGCTAATTGTTTTATCCTAGTGTTGCAAGAAAAAATCTTTTTGTTGGTTTTCCGAATGACACACGATACCAAAGTTTTTTTTCTTTTTCTTTTCTTGTTGTTTTTGGAATTTCACTTTATTGTAGATGCACCTTTGGGTTTTCGGGAAAATTATTAGTGCCCACGGTTGCGGAATGTATGCTGAATCGAATGGTCTATTTGAGATATAGTAAATTAAGCGAAAACTATCGAAATAAATTGAAACAAAATCACATAAAATCACGCGAAATGACGGATGGTTTGACCGAACACTCTTCTTGTGACGATGACATTTTTCCTAGTGTGTGGATTGTGGAGATATTTTTTGTCTGCTCTTCGTGAGGTGGATGTTGTTGATAAGGGAAATTTATTCGCTGGACGCAGTTAATTGAGGATTTTTTTTAGAACGATTAGGGACATTTTGACGGAACTAAATTGTATACATCTTTTTTAAGGACCTGTTGCTGAACATAGCCTACGGCTGTCTTTTACAGAAAAATAGCACCATAGCCAAATCTGAAGTTAACAAAAATAACATACATTTTTGCCACTAGGTATACGCAGAAGCAACAATAAAAAGTGTGGTCTGAAAAGTAAAAGCAAAAGCACTGTCAAAATGATGCATGAAATGTGGTAGTCTTATTAGAAGTTCGTGAAGCTGAAGACAAGGATTTTAATGTTAAACTTCAATTAAAGGCAAAATAAACTCAATTTGACCTAATTAAAGAGGAGGCACTATAATTTTCCGAAACAGAAAATCATCCTCCACAAATAAATATTTGCACGACGTCTATGAACACTCTCAAAAAAGTAGTACTCATGCATCTAAAAAAACAAGTGGACACAAATCACACACAGGTGACACTACCATCGGTTGTTTTACGATAACGCATTTTTATCACACAAAAATCTGCCCCCTCTAACAGGTGATTCAACTTAAGTCCTTAATATATAGTTAACTTTTCAAAGTCATAAATGTTTTGTCACTAAACACAAACCTTCTATTATTTTCCGGTGGCAAAACACTCCAATCTTGTTCGTAATATGGATGCATCTTTGAAATTTCACTTTCAACTTGATCTGCAAATAGTCCTAATTTAAAATTTCACTTGCGCAGATTTTCACTTTTTATTTCAACACAGCATATTTCTGGTTCTTATCTTGTATGAGCAATAGTTAAGTCTTGAGTTTTCGAATACAATTTCAGTAAACCAAGCTAAAGGTGTTAATTCGAACCACCTACCTGTACGACTAGCCGCGTTATCTAAGAAAACATTACCAAGGTGCGCACACACGACATTATTGGAATGAAATGTACACCTATTATCAGTAGAGAAATTAATTCGCTGATAAGAACGCGATGTTGTAAGGTAGTCGCCGCTAGTCTGTTCCTGTTGGTAGAATCTCGTTTCAATGAATGAAATACAAACAAAAATGTAAATTTGCTTGAAAGTGTTTTCTTTCCTGAGACCCTTATAAAATAGAGAAAAATATAAATACAAATGTATGTGTCTTTAGAAAAACAACAATTGAACAGAGAATTTTGATTTACAAACACAAATGGAATCGAAATGAGAGAGAGAAAAACTAGAAGTAGGGTGTCCAGTTTATCAGTCGTTTTCCCTCGGTGGTCGGACTATTGAGTTTCGCTTCACTGCCTCCACAAGCCATTTAATGCCTTCGTCAACTCCTTCACTGCAAAGATCCATAGAAACTATATTTATACTTATGCATAGAGAATAGTCTCCATACCCAGTTAGAGCCGAAACCGGCATGGTGAGACAGTCACGACGTCCAATTAATACGCCGGCCTGTTGGAACACTGGTTTTATGTCTCGCACTCCCATTACATCCGGTAGATCCTGCTTGTTTGCCAATACTAATAGGGGTACTCCTGACAGGTGGTCGTTTTTTATCATTTTATCTACAGCACAGGCATATTGAGCATTCATTTATGAAAGAGCACAGAAGAAAGCTTACCAAAAATCTGCTTTGATTCATCCATTCTATCCCGATCGTTGGAGTCTATCACATAAATCACAGCGTGCGACTCCTCATAGTACTTATCCCACAGGGATTGGAGTTCTTGTTGTCCACCAAGATCCCAGAAATTCAAACGAATGCCATGGACATCGATTTGACCAATGTTCAAGCCAACTGTTGTTGTAATTTTTGCCGGATTCATGCCTTTGTAGTTTCTTGTGAATTTTGTTTTTGCTGCCTCAAGGTAGGTCTACAAAGTGGTGTTGGATTTTGAAATGGTTAAGTAAAGAAAACGATATACTTACAGTTTTACCAGCATTATCCAGGCCCAGTATAACAACGCAGTACTCGTCTTTTTGTGTCAAATGCCGGTATAGCCCGGATAGAAGTGTGTACATCGTTATTGCTTTAATTTTGCTTTATTAATTTCAAATAATATTTACATTGAATTCACAAACATTAGAAATTAACAAGTAAAAATGACTTCGCGCGAGAGAAAACAAATAGACGTCGTACAGTGTTTAGGAACAGTTTTTGACAGATGGGAGACAGGTGGATTTAAGTATGTGTCAATTTGAAAAGTGCTACCAATACAATGCTACTTATAGGTAATAAAAGGAAATTTTCCGAAATTGATACCTACTTCCCTTATAAATGTTTCTACAAGGTATGATGATTTTTTTGCCCCGAAATTTTTTTACTGATATTGCTCTCTATTTTTAGTTTACGTTAACAGGATTTTTTATGAACAGGACACTCTTCGATTGCTTTAGTCTTGTATTGTTAATGGTTTTCCTTCTCGGATAAATATTATAATAATACACGACGTATTTTCGAATGTTTCTTTTAGCAAGCTAAATGAAAATAATGGTTGGCCATATATAACAATCGACAACAAAAAAGAGTGGAAACCAAAAGAGCAGTTTACAAAAAGCTTGTTGGCAAAGCAGCTCTTAAGCAGACCGCGTAATGGCATAGAACTTGGTAAAGAGGTAGGTTATAAACGATTGAGTTTTAGTAGGTAAACAAACGGTCATCCTAATATTTCACGCAAAATAACAAACATGTACGAGAAGATGAAAACGGGATCCACATACTTTTGAACGGACCACTTTTATTTGGCTAACAATTTCGAACAAGTATCAGGAAAGCAAACTCCTTGGACTTTTTATAAAGAAAACTTATCACTTATCCACTCTTTTCTGCTTATTCTATTCATGGCCAAGTTAAAACTCACATGCAACTATTTGCGAGTATCCTACGGTCGGAAATCCACTATTTATTATACTATTATGACGGCGATTAACCAATGCAATTCTATTAAGGCACACGAGTTATAGAGTTTCTACTCTAGATAGCGTTAAAGATTTGAAACCAATTTGTTTCTGACGTATCTGCTGAAAAATACAAAAATTAATTTATTTTCTAAACATTCGTTTTATTTATTTTTTTAATGAACCAAACTCACATTTTATTAAAATAAACATTGTAAATTTTTCCTTTATTTGTTTTTGCTTACTTGTAGTGTACATTAACGAGGAAAAAGAATTACATACTTATTTATAGTTTTGCGAGAAAAAGAGAGAACAAATCATGCCGCTATTTTGTGGATGAACTATAAACAAAATGCTTCAAATTTACATATTTGGAAAAAAGGAAAAGGAAAAAATAAAAATCACAGGTCAACGAATTCGCACTTAATTGCGTAGTATCTACGCATCATGCGCCATCTATCGGAAAAACATAATACATATAATTTTTTTTAATATTTTTATAATTGCTTTTTTATTCAATGAGATATATATTTATTTATTTTTTTTGCGGAATGTGTCGATCACTGCTACGAAAATGAAGGTGAGAGACAGAAAGAGAATAACAATGATTAACTTTCTTCTACTTCAAAATAAATTAGCAAAACAATTTTCTTTCTCAATTATAAATCACAATCTTACATATTGGTGTTAACGTATTAATTAAATTTTAATTTCTCTAAATCACTGCTGAATGGAAATACATATTTTGAAGTAACGCAAACAAAAGGAACTAACTTCAAAGAGCCCACTATTACAATTAGATTTTTGTTGTTGATTTAAGAGGGGAATCGATCATTAACAATTCATAAGGAGTGTGGTTTTAGTAGTGTTTCATGTAAGCTATGCGTTAGAGTAGTAAGTATACACTGAATATAATCCAAGATTTTTGTTTATCGAGTTACTTTACATTACATGATTTTAAATATATTCTATTTATATTTATAGTTGGTTTATACTTGCATTTATTGTAGAAATAAAAAAAATAAATCATTTTCTTTAAATAACGGTTTTCATACACATAAGTACAAAAATATTCTGCTTGGAAATTAATATACGAGTATAGGTGTTAAGTGGTTAGTTTAGTATTTCGCCCCTTAAGTGTAATTAAGAACAAAAAAAATAAAAAAATAACGAAAACTATAATTTCTGCCCTGGATTTAGAATATGCATATACTTGAAATAACATTAAACGTTCGATTACTGCAATACTCTTATTTATATTTTTCTAATAAAATAATAATAATAATCAAACAAACAGAAACTATGCAAATTGCTGTTAAACTAACAATCGTTGATAACCTCAACAACAAGTTGTATTGATATTATGTACTTTTTAGTTTCGCGCTATTTCGTGTATTCTTGTCCTTGGCTAATAATTTTCTTTTTTCTTTTAATTGTATGTGTATATATAATATATTGTAAAAATACAGTTCAACAAGTTTTATACATATTTTGTTTTGTTTTCTTCGTTAATATTTTCATCATTCTCATTAATTCAATATCTTATTTAATTTTTGTTTGTTTGTAAATATTTTGTTGTTTGTTAAATTATTATTATGTAATTGTTTATGTTTATGGATGTGTTGGTTTTGTTTTTTACAATAGCATTTAAGTTATATGATTTAGAACTGAACCCAATTGGCGTTTGCCGATGATTGCTGTTGCTGGCCTTGTGCTTGATTGTTTTGTCTGTAAGAATAAGTCAATATTTAAAGGATTTCCTTTCATATACAATTTAATGGATTATTAAGAGGATGTTAAGCAACGAATTTCCAAATACGCAACCCACAACTATCAGATACTGAGATTTTAACCTCCGAGTAACTCTAATTATGGCAAAATAAGTTTTTGCCACGCGCTATACATAAACTCGGTGTCAGACGATAAATTCTTTTCACTATTAAAACTTACCCAGCCGAAGCATAGTCACCCCACTCTGTTCCTGTTTGGGGCTTATGCGCTGGAGACGCAGCGGGGCTCTGCCGAACACTACCGCCTCCACCCGATGGTGGTGGAGCAATTTTACCAACACCACCTGGAGGTGGAGGCAAGATTCCAGTACCAGTTTTCGTTTTCGACGTTCGAGACGTTCCCTCTGAGCCATCTTTTTTCTGTAAATCAAATGTAAAACATTATTTGCTCATCACTTAACACAAAATGCATTCCTACAGTAATTCTCATATTGATTTTGATAGTTTCACCCTCCTTAAAGCCGAGATCCAGCTCCTGCTTCGGTTCAGTTTTCTCTTTTTCTATTTGTTCTTGATTCTTCACCCACTTAAAATGGTCCTGTAACGCCACATTGAGATCAAACGAGTCTGAACGGTCGCCAAACCCAAGCCCGAGAAATGCCGAACGACCTGAAGAAGACGCTACTCCACTAAAATCGTTATCCTTAATGTTTATTACTCTATTCTTATACCGTTTTCGTCCTGCACTCGAATCACAAAATATCTCGAACTATCCGACACAGCTTCGATAGCAACTCCCGGATATGTATCGATAGGGCAATTTGCATATAACGCACCCGACGTCTTGTCCTCCAGTTTTAAGTTCACTGTTGTGCCTTTCGCAACCAGACGCATCCGTCCGGTCCATGTTGGCTCGCCAAGATTCCAGTCAGCGGCCCTATAATAAGAGTGCAGTGTTGTAGTGTTGGCAGTATTAGGGGCAGTTAATAACAAAAAAAAAAATGCATCGGAAATATGTTTATGGCATTTTAAAGGGAATAATAAAATTGATAAGGAAAAGCGCGCATGATAAGCATGAAAAACAATCAATCAAATGTTAAGTACGGTGAATATGCAATAAGAAACGAGAGGAATTTCTTTTTTTCTTTACTGAAGGATCATTTAGCTTTTTGTTCTGAATCATCGTCGCCGTAATTTTCATTTAATTTCGTCACCTGTATCCTCTGTTGCTGGCCCTTGGGGGAATTTTGTAGATGAATACTTCGGGCTTAACAATTAGCACACTTTCGTATTCCATTTTATTTAGCTGGTGATTATGCTTTAGGTGATTTTTGTTGAGATTTTCAGTAACTTTGTGGTGGCAAATCAATTTTCTATCGTTTTTCTTTCCTACGTTTTGACAGTTTTTTTGACAACGACGACAGCACACAAAGGAAAGTTTCTTTTTGGCTACGATGACACTTTATGGGTTTAGTGAGGTCTCATAGAGCCATCTCTTTTGCACTTGCAATTAAGGTGGGCTATTTCTCAAAGGGTAAATTTGGTTTTAGCAACCCGATTTTGGTTATATTGTTTTTAAAAGTCACATAAATTTTTATTTTTAATTTAAAATGTTCGGTGCACTACCTACTTGGCAGTTGCATCAGCTGTGGACGTACACTGGGTTCCAATGCCAATCACAACTCTTGCAGAGTCATTCATACCTACTTCCAAAATGTTATGGAAGAATGACAAAAATTTAATGCTTATTGGCATTTGTGACAGTAGGCGTGTTACTTTGCCTAGTATCGATTCTGCAAAAGCTGATTCAAATAAAAAAATAAATATTTGTTTCCCCAATAAAACATACAAAATCATTCGTTTCGTCCTAATGGAATGAAAACTATGTGACGCTTGGTTTCGTTTTTACCTTCAGGCTGAATAGTCCCATTTAAGCCTTATCATGACGAGAAGGTTGGACCGAGACATCTCTTCTTTACCGTATGCGGCTTGCCTTCAATGATTTGAATTCGGCCCCAGATCGCGAGTTATCACTTAAACAACCCTACTCACGAATAAACTGACTTCAGGTAATTCAATTCGAGACTTAAGTTATCTAACCTTTTTTCCGAATTTCGTCAATGAATTACCTCAACTTTGTTTTATTTTTCCATATCTGTTCTTAAATTGATCACACCTATTCTATTCCCAAAATCAAAATTTCTCTTTTGTCCTACAGAACCTCATTCACTCCAATTCCTTTGAATTGAAAATGTTCTGTATTTCGTGGATTTGAAAGTTTTTTCAAATCCACAGTCGGTGTGACTGTGGCTGTGGCATACGCAATGTACGTTTACCAAACAATTTTTATTCGGCGCACGTTTCAGTCTCATTTTGTGCAGTTTTACAGTGAACTAAAATCGTTGTTTATTATTCATGACTGCTTTCACTAAATACAACAAAACAAAATATAGATCAGTATTACGATTGCAAGCAATTTTTGTTTGGGAGAACAACCTTGAGACGATAAATTTCTTCCTATCTCCTTTGAAACATTTTACCTCGCCTGCATTATGCAATATACTCTACCACGATCTGGGAGTGATTTCTAGAGATGTTCGGTGGAAGGTCCACCCCAAATCGCCGCATTTGATTCTCTGAGCAGGTCTATCTGACTGATGTACAAAGTACAACCTACATAATTTATTATTAAATTTTTAACAGTGAGGTGAACCACGGTCCTTTGCCAATATTAATGAAGAACTTTGTGTACAACAAAGTCACTCTATGACGGGTTTTGAAAACGGCTGCTGCTATGTGGATTAAAATGCATATCAGTGTTAACACATTTATTTCTTTTAATTATAAACAAACCGAGTTGCTGCTAAGTGTTAGTTAGTAGTTGTGCCATATGTACTTGGTTAAGTTAGTCTTGTTTCCTCTTTCGTCCCCCAGTCCAGTTGGTTCTTAAATAATTGTTAGATCCAACGAAGTCGCAGAGAACTTCCCATACATTCGGGAGTGCAGTGGAGACCCATTCCACAAGCCAGCTTTGAAATTGTTTGTCCTATCATCTTAAATTTCATAAGTCAGAAATGTATAATAGAGTAAATAACCCAGTTCTCATTAGAAACGTACCTACTTCTTTCTAGTACCTAATTGGATATTTACCTACACTTACGTTTCCTCAGATTGTACCTATGCAGATTCGAGGGAGAAATACCAGAAAAATGATTCCGATTGAATTCACCTTTTCCTTATAAACATGCTTGATGAGCAGCGTCATTCTTCATAAATCAAAACTCCTCTCTTAATTAATGTCACCACGGATTATAAATACTTTTCCTATATTTACTGCGGACCTAAAAATATTCCTATTACGTCAGCGTTTCCTTTGGCACAGTGGAATTTATTGATTTTATTTTCATGTTGAAAATATGCCACGTCATCTAAAAGGATTACAGCATCCTTAATGGCTGCGCCTTTCGGAGAAGTTCTTCTTTTGCCCTCGATTGCAGATACATATCTGCAATAGACAATAAATTCCGTTGTATCATCAATCATCGACAATGTACACAGTACGGTTGGTAATTTACGATATGAAAATGTGAATTGAACAACCTGTGTGACACATAAACACCTTAGCACCGATGGAAATCGCAGCCGCAGAGGAGAAAAGTACATACATTCCCGATACGCCCCCACCTTCGCGTAGGACAAGGAGAAAATAAGAAAACGCATTTCAGATAGATATAGATAGTTTTAATTTATTTATTGTATAGTTTCCTTTTTTGTTTCTCATGTTTTTTTAAGAGTTTTTTTTTTTTATTTATTTATTATTTTATATTTTCATGTTTTATGCACAATAATTCCGTTTAAAATACTGTCTTTCACAATGACGAACATATTATTTAGGGGGCAAGAGGCGGCTATGCCGACCTCTCGGCCAGAACAAAACCTTATATATTCTGAGACAAATACATATTTATTATTATTTTTAAAAATTCGCACGAATTAAATGGTTAAACTTTAACATTAAACATTAATATTGTTTCAGGTAGGTATATCAATACATTTTAAGCATCGTAATCGTAAAGTAAGTATAATTTGTAACACTGGATCAAGCAACACCTGTATGCTAGAGTTAGAGAGTCGACTGGAAAGTGGATGGTGAATTGAATTTAATTTGTATTTGGAAGTGGGACAACGATTTGAACGTAAGACTGTGGGAAGTATCCGGTGCGGCCATTGATTGTACCCTCGTACCAGTTTTCGTCGACGCGATTTAAGAGCTGGATGATGTCGTTCTCCTTGAATCCCAACTCGCCGGGGTGCTCGGGCTCAAAATCATAGACGGCTTGACAGCATGGCTGCTTGTTGGCGGTTGGAGTCCTTGCGGGCGACCTTACTGGCGACGACACAGGCGATGGCTGTTTACCACCATCCCACGGTTCGCTCTCGACCTCCAGGTGCATGGGCTTGTCGTCATGTGCATCTAGGTTCAGATCGTTGAGAGACTTTGGAATAAACTCAGTTTTTGGACGATTTTCGGCTTCCTCGCGCTTCTGTTGCAACGTCTCCTGCAAGATCTTGAGCATGTCGGCGCATTGCGAGTGGTAGTCGTAGAGTGCTTCGCAGAATACCACCAACTGTGACACTGGCTCGGTATCGTTATCGAGTAAATTGAACATTCCCATCTGAGCTGCTTGTAGGGACTCTTCGAATTTCTCTTCAGCGCCGCGGACTTCGTCATCCTTGGCTTTTTGACGGCGCTTGCAGTCAAAGTCCAACCTTCGACCTTGGAGTTTCTTTCGATGGTACATCACCTCCTTCAAGTCTTTAGTTTGTAAATGGTGCAGTGGTTCAAGGAAGTTCTGCTTTATATTGTCATCGAGGGAATATTTCACATCTGCCATTTGTTTAAGGGACTCACCGAACTCAATAAGGGCACAGGCAAAGATACCGTCTTCGCCCAATTTCTTACCGTACGTGAGCATGCAGTCGGCCAAGATGCCCTCGGGCTGCGGATAGGTATTGCTCTTGGCCTGACCAGATAGCTTCGAAATACCCTTGACCGCAGCCATCTTTGCCCGAGCCGTGGGATTTGGCTGCAGGAACTCCTTTGTCCTTAGTTGCAGCTCCTCAACGAGTTCCACGGTCACATCAGTCTTCCGTTCCATCTCCATGAAGTCCATGTCGAGCTTGGTGCCTTCAGCACCACCCATTTTTTCAGTTACATACTGGTTAGCTTTGTTTATTTTCTTTTTTAGACCAGCGAACGCCATGTTTGAATTAAATTTATTTGTCTGTCCACTATCGTTTACAAAGGCGAATTATTTTTCGACTATAACCACTCTCGGTTAGCAGTTTCGGATTTTCATTAAAAAATTTTCCAACCGAGTTATCGACACAAAATTTTCACTACCAAGCACCAGAGATCAATAAAAGGGAGATAGTACACTTCTGGAAGTTCTCTCTGTTCTATTGGTGAATATGTAAAATGTGAATGGTGGCGGCCCACCGCGGACTTGCTTCGTTTCGTTCTCGTTCGCCCTCCAGCCCACGAGTAAAAGAGATTCACTTTGGTTTTAGTCATTTGCCATGTGCAATACATTCATAGCAAATGTGGATGTTTGCCATTTTCAATGCGCGAGCAATTGGTGAGTCGTGAGTGTGGTGTTCTTGAAACGTGGGCATGCGGGATGAGGTAGATGGCAGTGGCTGTGGCACACATTTATTCACAAATAGAGTGTGAAGCAAACGTAAACAAGTGGCATTGAAGAGAAAGCAAGGACGAATTCGAATGTTAACATTTTAGGCGAGTGGGGGTTTATTATTTGGAAGCGAACATTTTTGATTCGTCGGGGAGGTATTTTAGCTTTCACTAAGCTTATAGCTAGTGCAAAGAATCTTGTGAAATGCTTAGCGAAAAGGGTGTTTGATAGTGAAAATCGAGTGAATTATATTTGATCAAATTAACTATTTGAAATGTAAGACTTATTTGATAAACTAACAATTAAAAGTATTTTTTAAAAGAAATTGCTCCACTTTCGCTCAAATATCCGCGGCTGTCACTTTACGACTGAATTAAGAAGTCAAAATTGACGTAGGCGAATGTCGTTTCAAAATGCAGATAAGGTTTGAGGCAAATCGATTGCGTCAACTCGTTCAGAGTTCTAGATAAGTAAATTGGTAGGTAGCTATTACCTACATTAGTCTAGACCATAATCATAATCATAACCTCCATTTAAAGAAAATAAAGGATTAATATTTTTCTTATTTCTTGGAATAATTGTGTGAAAATAAATATTATGAACAGTTTTTATAAGTTTTTCAACTAAATTTTATTAATGCAATGCAATGCAAAAAAAAGTGAGTTGCTTTTTTTCACCAAAATGAAAAATTAAATTAATTTTTTTAGCAGCTTATAAATTCTAAATTCTGCCGATTTGATTCTTGAATTTTTTTATAATCGAAAGAGTAATTTTTGCTTGAGATTAAATGTTCCTTTGCTACTAATTTCGTTTTCGATTTTTCAAAAAGATATATTTTTTTGAGAAAAAATCAATTTTATTTTTCATATTTGATGTGCCAACATTTTTTATCTAGGGCAGTTTTAAGAAATCTCAATTTTCTCAAGTTTACACTCATACTTTCACTAATTCCAATGTGTATGGCACATAGCTGGCGGTTACGAATTGTTTATCCTTAAATTATTTATTTTACGCATATATAAACAAGTTGTTTATTAAACTACTACGAAATGCGTTGGTTTAAGTATGTAAAAAGCATTTTCAGTGCAAGTGAAACAAAGATCAATACACACGAGAACTAATAAAATTCTGATTGAATGGTCTTGGCAGCAGAAATCTGAAATCACTGATCAAAATCTGAAGTGCCAAATCGAAAACAATATTAGGCAGTTAGTTGCCAAACAGACAATAATATTGTCCTCCCTGACGACTTTCTCGAGACCAAAAAAGTGGCACTACTTTTTCCTATCTCAAAAATAGATGTCGATACTATCAAATAAGAAAATGTCATTGCGAATTTTTTGACAGCATGTTTTCTTACACATTTTTGTATAGGTTCCAAAACGTGTTCAATCATTTCATCGGAAACTTTAAAAACATGCGTCCCGAAGTGAAAACAACATCAGATAGTGATTTGGAAAGTGTATTTTCTGTAGAGGAACCGAAACTATCAGGTAAACAGCCAACACAGAAGAAATATGTTTGCAGTTTCAGTGGTTGCGGCCAGACATTTCGGCGTATGGTCCACTTGGACCGACACGAATATAAACACACCGGAGTCGTAAGTACAGTGCGCATAGAGATTCGAAAGCATTATTCAATTTAAATGTCTTCCTAAAGAGAAAGCACGTTTGCTTCCACGACGGTTGTTCCAAGGCGTACACCAATATCACTCACTTAAAGCGACATATTAATGTTTTCCATGAAAAAGTTGAAAAACAACAAAAGAGCATAAGGTGCAGCATGGATTTCTGTGATAAAATGTTTTGTTCCGTGTATAGCATGGAGCGTCACATCCGAGAAGTACATCAAAATCCAAAAGTCTATAAGTGCGCCCAATGCGATGAGAAATTCACACAAAAACTCAAGTTGCGGCGGCATGAGGTCAAGCACACGGGCGTGTTTCCTTACAAGTAAGTACAGCAACAGTATAAAGAAATTTTTACATTAAAGAAGTTTCAATTTCTAGTTGTTCCAAGTGCAGCAAGGGTTTTTTGCACGAACACTTCCTTCAGCGACACGTTTGCAAGTCCTACAAGTGTGAACAATGTCAGACAACTTTTACGAAATGGTCCCAGTTGATAGCACACCGTAAGGCTACCGATCATAAGGCAATTCATAAATGCGAAGAGTGTAATAAGGAATACACTACGAAATTTCAACTAGCCGAGCACAAGAGAACGCATGATGAAGACAAGGAGGTCTTTGTGTGCCCAGAAGAAGGCTGTACGAAGTTCTACGCTTATAAGTCTAACTTAACTCAACACATTCGAGCGGCACACGAAGGTAGAAAATTCCCATGTACCGTGGAGGGATGTGAAGTGGTTTTGTCATTCAAGAGTGCTTTGGACCATCACTTAAAGGTAATTCATTCTGGGAACAAAAACAAACGCAAGCAGCCAAAGAAACCGCGGTTAAAGCGCAAGGACGCTGGCAAAGCGCAGAAATCTACACTATGCAAGCTATCAGGCGTTGTGTTGGGCCGGCATGTGGACAAAATGATTTTGGAGGGATCGGCCGAGATAGAAGTTACTTTGCCAGCAATAGAGGAGGAAATTCAAAATGGAGCGATTAGAGCTGATGATGATGATGCTGCAGAAGGACAGTTTGTGGTACTGACAGTGAAAGAGTGTTAGTATATAAATTTGATCGAATAAAGAATGACTCAGTACTTGAATGTTTTCTTATGTCGTTTTTCATTGGTTTCACTCGGGGATCCACTCATTCTGAAATCCAATGGAAGAACAAAACTGCTTCTGAAGGAATCCAGAAAAGTATTGGTGAAATGCCAAAAAATAATCTTCGGCTGCTGTCAGCTGACTTGTATAAAATACAAAAATTACACTTGTGTGAGTGCTTCTTGAGTGGATTCTGACTTCAAATCGAGAAGCGGAATTCTCTCCTCAGAATCACCAGAAGAGTATTTTTTGTGCCAATGGAACGGTTTCAGGAGTGATTTTTTCGATTCCGGACTCTTCCGGACGCTTCTTTTTGCCCAATGGAAAACGACATTATACTTTGGTCCCTAATTTCCTTTTTAGAAGCAAAATTATATTAGTTCTATCATTTCATATGCGCGATCTTATTACAGACGATATTTGGTCATGAGTTTACGTAGTTCTTCCATATCGCGGACCAGTTGTTTTAGTTTCATCGATTTACGTTTGGTAAATTTGGCTTGGTCAAAACCTTCATACACCGGTTGGGTTATATAGTCTTGTGGGTTTTTAAAACTTCTTAATGATTTTTCCTACATAAGTAGTACGTACTTTGTTTCCGCTTATTTCATTTGTGTGTAGGTACCTTGAAAAATTAAAACTTTGAAATTTCCGATTTTTTTTCCCCTCGACGATTTATTGAAATTTGTTATGATCTGGTAGCACTGGTAAAGAATTCGCCTTATTTCAAATTTGACAGCCAGTAATCTTTTCTTGAACAGAAAAAAACAATCACCCACCTCGTTCGTGTGGATTGGAAGTTGAATCAATCTAGATATTTTGTTGAATTTCAATTTTATTCTTGCTTTGCGTTGATATATTTTGTGTTTTAACAGTGCTACAAACTTTTTATTCCCAAATATCTGAATGTAAGTTAAATTTCTTAAAATTCGATGCGTTCTATGTAACTTCTAAACGTGCGGTAATTGTGCAATTTCTAATTCGTGCTGTGCTGAAAACTTGAAAGAATCATTGATTCAATAGTCAAATTAATGTGATATAATGATTCTTATATATATCGTTTTATTTGGAGTGGGGTTTGGGAAAATTGTACTTTTTTATTTAATGTGTGAACATTTTTGTTTTGTGGGAAACGTAACTGTCAAATTGAATTGTTTCATCTGTATTGCCGACCAATTGGAAACGAACATATGTTTTGCTTGCTTCCACCAGCATGCGCAAAAGTGTTTCTTTCCTTTTTTATCAAGACTTTTGTCGTAGGCCGGCAATGCAAAATGCAGCAACGAATTGTCAAAATATTCTATTTTTTATGGGGGAAGAGAAAATGCAAGACATCGCATGGCGAAATAGTCAGTGTTGTCGTAGGCAGGAATTTAATTTTAAGTTTAATTAGTTTGGGTTCGATTGATATTAGGCGTGTTTTTTTGAGCTTCGATCTCAGCAAAGCAAAGTAAAGTAGCATTTTCAGCACGCGATTACAACAACTACAACCGAGTCTAGAAGTGTCAAGTTAAGCGTAGTTGTTGTAATTGCGTGATGAAAATCCTACTTTACTTTGCTTTGCTGAGATTGAAGCTCAAAAAAACACGGCTATAGTAGGAATATGGGTACGAGCTTTCAATTTCCGAACGCGTTGCTAACTACAATTGTCATTTATCAAATAGGTACTTGATTTTTTTTTTTTCATACATACTTTCTGTACCTTATGTTAAATGATATTAGTCCTTCCATCAACAAGAAATTGACAAAAAAATATTTTCTAAGAATGAAACTGCTTTACCGCATGCAAATGTTATCCGATCCGAGCACTTAAACTGGAATTGCGTGGCTTAATTTGTCGCCTACCCCTTGGTCTATGTCAATTAAAAAATTGGTCACGTAATTTAGGCCTACTGAAAAGGAATGCTGCTGTCGTATTACCTCCTTAGCAAACTAGAAATCCGAAAGTCGGAACTCGGCGCTCCGAGTTTTATTTGCTTTTTTTTTGACATTTTTGATAAGACCGTTTCAAAACTGCATTTTCGATCGATTTAATGCGAGTTCGAGTTAAATCAAGTGCGGACATAAAATTAAACTTATCTTAAGATTCGTTGACAAAGTTTACCCAACCGAAACTTTGTCAACAAATCTTGAAATTGTCATTCCAAAACGTCCTACGAATTTTTCTTAAGTATAGTGCAAGTAAGTAAGCCTGTATATATATATAATTCAAATTGTAGCCAAAAGAAAATTGAATCAATCTAATTATGTATTAGGTAAACAAATATCCCTTCCGTAATAACCTACCACACGCATGGTCTAAAATTCCGAAACAAACAAACCCAGCTGCGGGAAAAATAAACATCGCATAATATTGCTGCTGCTGCACACCCGACCCAACAAGAAAACATCGCCCATTGTACTCGCAGCAAAAAAACCTATGGGAACGAGCACTGTGCATTTGCTAACAATCGGGTAATTTGTGTGTTGTTCGTGTAAATTTCTTCCGAAAAAAACGAGAGGTTTTTCCATATTTTTCACAAAACATCACACAAAAAACAGTGCAAAACCAGCTTTAAACAAAAAACTCTCAACCATACAAAGAAAATCGCGTAAATTGCAAAATTTTCACGGTCGAATCAAAGCGAATTCTCGCCTGTCGATAGTTTATTAATTTGTTAATCTCTTCCTCCTCCGTGTGACTTGGATTTCAATTTCAATTCGATTTCAGTTCCAATAAAAAACTCGACTGCGAAAGCAAAGTTAGCTAGCTCTTGAAGTTTTCATGTGTCGCAATCGATTACAGCGTTATTACTTTTGGTTGTCGTCGTCTTCGAATTCGGTGTATCTTAGTGGTTTCTGTGTTGTCGAAAACTAGAAAAACTAACGAATCTAGAAAAAAAGAAGAAAAGTCTATTTATTACCAAGAATTTTAGTTTTTATCCATTTTTTGGTTGTAATTGAACGAGAATTGAATTTTTCTTTTCATCTAGCAATTCCGGGTGAATTTTCTCTAATTTCTGGTTATCAAAATCAATTTACTACTTCCCCCCCCCGCACATTATCAAACAAAAAAAAGCAACACAAATCGAAACGGCAACAAATTTGCTAATAAATTTCAAATAAAATCTCAGTTGAGCTGAAACCCACACAATAAATTTGAATAAACCCAGCGACAAGAGGAGAAGCTGAAGCAAAATGGATTTGATCGAGGTTGGACAAAGCGTCAAAATCAAGAGAACCGATGGTGAGTACCTACAATTTTACTAAAAAAAAAAAAGAAAAACATTTGCATTTCCTTTTTCGTAACAGACTTTGGTTGTCGTTTGATTCCGTCATCGTATTTTAGGAAAGCCAATAGCGTTTTATTTTTGTAGCTGATGGTGGGTGACAAATGTTTTACTAAAAGAAAAAAAAATCCCACTGCTACAGCTGTTGTTGCCTTTGCCAGTAAAGTAACTAAGGGAAATTAGCACTATCTCTGTGAGGTTTGGAATTAAAACCGAAATTGTTTAGCCACACCGCAGACGACATAAGAAAACTACAAAATATGAGTCATTTTGGAGTCGCATTCTCTTTGTCCAGAGCCCTCGTTGATTCTGCGAGTTGTCAGTTTCATTTGTCGCTGTTTGCGGTTGTTACTCATGTTCTTACGTATTCACACTAGTTCTCAATACCATTGCCACGGTTGTTAAAAAAGATTAAACGTTATTGTTGTTTTCGTTCTTATTTTGCGCAAAAGGAAATAGTATAAACTCAAGTGAGCGAATATCTATCTACTTCTACACTTCTACGTTCTACGTCCTACAACGAAAGGCGGGTACGGAAAATGTAAAACTTATCTTGGAATTCCAATAGACAAGAGATTTGCAGTTGCAGTCGTATAAATACTAGGTTGGATTATTGCGTGGAACTAAAAAAGTAGCTCCGATTTCCTAAGTAGATACCTACACTCCTTGTAGCCGTGCCTCATCAAATCTTCTTGTTGTCACCCTCGGAGTAACAAGACTTTAATGTTTTTTTATTTATTTGTACATTGGACCGTATCTTCCTAATTTGTATACAAATTGTATATGAAATCATTGAAAATATTACTGAATTAATTAGTAGCGACCAACGCATTATCGCAGTGATTCTCACTGTCTGTCGAAATTATCAAATCTGGGTGACTTTTTGAAAGTTGCGGCGTATTGTTGTAGGTCAGTTGAGGCATTTTTATTAAACAAATGAGATTATATACAAGAAAAGTTTATTTATCTGCATGTACTACATAATGAGAATTAATTTTGATCAGTGTTGAAACCTCGAGTGTAGTTATAGTGAATCTTATGAAACGGACAGTGCAAAAGAATCTGAAGTTGATTTGGTCAATATACTGTTAATTGACCAACAGCCTTACAAAAACTTGACTTGCTTTGAAATTCCAAGAAAAAACGTATTGAAACAATCTTAAAGCTCGAATAGCATTTTCAACATACACAAGACTAGCAGAGTTAAGAATCTAAAGAACTTGCCGTACTCTGTATCAAAGACTGAAGAAAAATCGAATTGTCAAAAATATTCTCAGCAATTTGCAGCGTATACAGAAGCAAAATTTGATAACAAAATTGTTTTCTGACAATGAAAGATCTATTTCCACTATTTAGAAACTGCGGCAACGAAATGTGTTGTGACTGTATGTGAATGAAGAAACTGTCCCGTCGGTCTAAGAATGAATGACAAGGTCGATCCACACATCAGCTTATTAGGCTGAATCAGAC
This sequence comes from Cheilosia variabilis, assembly GCA_951230905.1. NCBI lineage: Eukaryota > Metazoa > Arthropoda > Insecta > Diptera > Syrphidae > Cheilosia > Cheilosia variabilis. The sequence continues at coordinate 58,198,191 of OX579677.1, read as the reverse complement.
GCCAATTTAAGATTTCGAACTATTAGATTCTGGAGAAGCTCTCAATAAGTTGAAAGGCGAAACGGGCGTAGACCTTTAGAGCAAAATAAATAAAGGTCACCGTGCGTTCGATATCTTTTCTACAACTTAGAATTTCAGTCAAATCTCGGTACGCAGCAAGTTGAGACTGAACGTAAAATCGGTGCTCTAAAAAACCTGAAATAGAAAAAACGAGAAAGTTACAAGATTCTATTAACTGCTGTCTGCAATACATTCTCAAATTGTATGCAACAATTTTGGCCTTAATCAAGTCAGAAGCTGTGTAAATGGATTACAGACTTAGTAAACCAACTGAGAAGAGCAACGTCCCGCAGCAGTCCTTTGAAAAGATTTCTCAAGGTGCATGGTGGGTTTGAGGACTAAGTGCAAGTTTTTAGCAGAAGCAGCGACGTAAACGTGGGCACAGTTGGAATCATAATATGCAGGAAATGCGTATCGAGAAAAATGAAAGCGATTTGTTGCCGGCCTATGCCTTTCCCGGTGTACGAAGAATGAAAACTAATTGTGTTCAGTTATTACCGAGGTTACCACACAGTTAATATAAAAGCGCCCAATAAAATGTTGGTATACCATTTGTTCGATTTGCAATATTCGTTACATACGCAATTGCGGTAAAAAAAATGTACACTTAAGCTATCCAACATTTTAATTTCAAATAAAAATTGGGTTTGTGGTTTCTGTGTTGCACAATACTTCACAGGGATTGCTTAGTCACTTTCGCAGTACTCGCAATGATCAAATAGCCCCACAAGCACTAACAATTCAAATTTGTACCGTTTTCCTCCTACTTACCTCACATTTGCTTATATTTTTCTGTAATGCTATTTTCTGGTAGTGTAACTAACTCGATTTGGTTTACAAAATCAAAGATCTTATAGCTTATGACAGCACACAGAGCTTTCTTCCTTTGACATTACTTCTTTGGTTTGCTGAGTTAAACTAAATGTTCCTTTTTGCATGCGAAATCGATAATATGGATTTATATAACTGTTGCAATCATTTCATTAGTTTGCAAAGAACTTCCTACAGATGTGACAGAGCAGATATTTTGACGCGCAACATATTGTGAGTTTCATATTCAGGAGAAATAATAATTGGTCTTATTGTTAATGCCACTCCAAAAATACACGTAGAGCAACAAGGTGTTGTTGATTTCAAAAAAGCAATTTAAATGTTTTTTTTTTTGTCAATAATGGAATTGCCATACTTGGGAGTTTATTAAAGTCATATTTAAACCAAATGCAGTTGTTCAAATATGCAGATCCTTGAAAAGTTTGCTTTGTAAGGCGGATAAATAAAAAGAACAGCATGCCTTGTTTGCGCTTGCATTGGAAATTCCAAGGCTTGTCTGAAGATTTATGAAACAACGGGCTTACTAATAATCATTTTTAACCTTCACCCTTCTATATTTTGTAGGTCACAATATGCAATTTTGCATGGAAAATTTCTCCGTTGTTAGTTTGAAAAATGTATGCTGGGGCACTAAAAATGATTATTAGTATCGCGGATTGTGAACTACTTAAATTTAAGGCGAAACTAAAAGTTTTTATTGGTAAAGCGCAATGTGTTGTTCCCGCTAATAATATTTGCACACTGGAGATATAAAAAAAATATCAAAAATAAATAATCAACGTTTCACAGTTAACCGAAAAATCCAATTTCAAATTAGCACAAAAAATGGTTTCCGTAAAGAAAATCTCCCAAATCATCAAAACCAGGCAGCATTTTTGACAAACATGTCACTGTATATTGCTATTAAAATTATAAAAAACAAAAAATTCCTTGTACAAGTTGTATGGAAAATCAATTTGTTGCGAAATTTTAAATTTCCCTTTAAATTGGGAAATCCAATCGGATGCAACTTTGTTTTATCTTAGGCAGAGGCAAAAAGTTAAGAATCAATTTCACTGCCCTAAACGCAACATATACTTACACTTTAGTTTTTTTTTTGATGGAAAGACTGTTGAGAGATGCAATGCTGTGTGTTATTTGTTTTTCAATATGTTGTGTATAAACCAGGTCACTGTAATGGTAGAATTTCTACCACTGGGCGTACTCTAGTACATTATATAGATAAGTCAATGTTGGGTCGCCTATAAATCATTTTAGGTGCGGCTAGAGTACAGAAGGCCCACATTATGTTCAAATTTGAAAGCCCAATAAATCCGAAGTATACTCAATAATTAAACAGAATCTTTAAAACCAAGATAAACATTTTTCGACAGTTTAATAGGGGAAAAAAAGCAGAAACACGGTTTCTTTCATTCAAATTTTACCGAATGAATGGCTTGTCCTTTATAAAGTTAAATGCTATTCGGTTTCATTCTTCAGTATATATAGGTCGTTCAATAAACTGAAAACTCTCCTAAAAAGCGTTATTGATGCAAATACAAATGATATCAGCTTCTTCCAATTTTTCAACTCAAACGGAAGAATTCTTAAAAGCGGGAGACTGTTTTTTGTCAATAGACACGGTTTTTCAAAGATGAATTAAAGATTCTCGGGAATAGCAGTATAACCCAGAGCCAAGTCATAATGAGAGGCAAAACGATGATGTGAATTTATTTATGTTATTTACCTACCTAAAAAACCACAATTAAAGGTTCAAAAACAAAACATATTGCCGGGCTTGGCACTTAAGCTCATTAACTTATCGGATAGTGGGGCTAAACTTAATTTGCAAAGTGATTCAAGTTTCGTTAAGTGGATGAGTTCGATCAAATTCTTACCCTTTTAAATTAAAAACATTTCAAAGTTTTAGGAATTTAAAGAAAAAATGTTTAGCCGAGACCTTTGAGTTTTTGACTGGACATATTGTTTTTAACGCGGCGAGTCCTGGCCGTATTTCAATCCAACTATGTGTAGCCCCACGATTTTGTAGAAAAAGTTTTTTACCGTCAGAGCTGACAGAATTATTCCACTTTTTCGAGAGATATCAACAACAAAACGTACTAGATCTCACGGGCTGCCTGACCACATCATATGAAGCGCACATTTTAAATTGTATCAAACTTACACTGGAAACGAATTAAATGCATCAAATTGAACTAGCTGACAGAGGGGAACAAACAGAATTTGCACAAATGTTTTACTGCAAATTTTGCAAAACAAACTAAAGGAACTCACTCAGTAGTGTAATACGAAAATAGCAACATCTGGAAAAGAATCTCGGATCTTCACGCGCAAAGAAATGTGGATTTTCTCAAATCGAATGGAAAAAACAGTTCGATCACTGCTGAGGGAATTGGAATAGCAATTATTTAATGACGATTCTTCTGCGGTACTGCCAATTCCGCATTTTTCAGTTAAATGGTATTGGCAACCTCCATTCCATTCAAACGGCGAATTCAAAAGTTCCATGCATGAATTGCACCCTACAATTCAATTCAATTATTATGTTCTCCGAATAAAAGTCATTGAGACGATTTAAGTGAGTAAACGACGCTATTTTTAAGCAAGAGCTTAAAATGACCGGGCATTGCGTAATTTAAACCTGAAAATATTCGCAAACGCTGGACTTTATTACTAATCAATGTCCATCTACTTGATTTTATTTCTTAATGTTTTCTTATTCATTGGCGGGCGCTCCGTATGAAGGGGTAAGCTTTATTCATTCATAACACAAGAGGTAAACAAATTTATAGTCCGTATAAATAAACAAACGAGTGAAACTAGTTATGTTTTGGCAGTTTTAATTTAACAAAATTCATGCCGCCGTAGTTGGCTTTAACCGAAAGAAAGATGCGTAACATCGAAACCGACGATAATACCTGATTTTAGGCCATTGTAGTAATTATGTTCTTTTCATAAGCTCTTTTCCTCTCAATTAACTGGCAATTACGAGCCTCAGTACACGTTGCTTGGTAGTTTTGGTATGTCTGGTCTACAACAAACGAACTACACGAGTTATTACGACTTTCACATTTGAGTTTTAATTTTTTTTTATTATTACCGTACGCTCATGTGTGTATATTCTTTTCATGCATTCTTTGTCAAGTATTTCTATTTAAAGTGAAATTGATATTACGAGTAATTCTAAAGCTTTCACGGGCTTAACTGCAATGAAATGGAAGAGAAAACCCATCAAGCTGGAAGGTGTGACGTTTCATTCACTGTATGTCATCGAAAATGTATTCTAAAATCGATGATACATAATATTAGTTATTAAAAGTAATAAAAATGCATGAATCAGTATCCAGTTCCAGAGCAACGCTGTCGAAAAATATGTGCGATAAGACTTATCTTTAGACTATTGCTAAGCGCAATTGGAACGCTGTTCGGGGGAAATTAAACTACCGTCCTGATAAAAAGTGCTGGCGATTAATTGTGCTAACACTTTGCCCCGGCTAATGGAATATTCACTCCACTTCGACACCAAAAATCTCCAGGGAGTCCAAAACTTTCTGTAAATCTTCTCGCTGCTGAATAAGTGATGACTTCCATTCAGCACACAAACAGTTTGAACTTTTGCAACCCTGTGCGAATATAGAAGGAAAAGGAAAAGAAAATGTATCGCTCTATCTTGTGTCCCAGTTGTAGCGCGTAGATAGCCAGGTATTCATTAAATATCTAGAACACCTTAGGATAAGGCTGTCTATTATCGTCTCATATCCCCACCATACGGAACTCTCAGAGCAAGTGTTTGGCGACTAAAAATAACTTAACGAAAACTAACGAACGAAAACTGCCAGCCAGTATATAACAAAACCGAACTAGATTATGGAATTTGGTCCGTTCAGCGGAGGAAAGGAACAGCAATTTGCATTTGCGTCAGTGTCATCGCAAGATTGCGCTCTGTGTGTGCCCATGCATTCATATTCTGAATATCAAAAAGTGCGTAACATATGGGCCGCCTTTGTGGTAGCTTTAGAGAGCTAGTCAAAGCCGTCGCGTCGTCGTTTTAATGGACTGTTTCTCTTCGGCGTGTAGTGTGTGAAGAATGTCAATGACCCTTTCCAATTGAATGAGCGTGCAAATGCTGATGATAGTGTGTCGTGCCGATGACGATGTGGAGGGATATAGACTATAGACACACACAAAAAACAAAACGCAAAAGAGATACGCGTGCTCTTTGCCTCTCTCTGCATGTGTTATTACCTCTACGTCGGGTGGTAATTATATGGCATGAAAACAAAAGCAAAAGATGATGAGTGATTACAAGGCGATATATTATCTACCTCAAACTTTAGGAGTTGCAAAATGATTTCCATTGCACAGATTTGGATGGTTGAATGAAGCTCTGACCCGGAGAGTGCATAACATCATTAATTTCGTAACGCACTTTGGAGTTTTTCGTAGAGAAAACGATTGCGATTGGCCTTCGAAGGCCCAAAGGCCATTCATTTTATATCAATAAAAGCGCTTATCAGTCGCCATTAAGTCTGGTAAGACAGTCACGTTGATAAAATATTGCGTTCCAAGGAAGCAGAACTACATCTCGTTTCGAGACAAGTTTATCCATCAAGAGGAAGATGATGTCATCGCTGCCGCAAAGACCCACCACTCGTGCCGGTTCGAATGTTTACGTATTACTAATGAGAAGCCGCCTCATCTGGAATGGAAGCGAAGGCAATAGAAAATTGCATAGTTGGCCACGAAGCAAAATGGACTTCGGTGTGGTAACACGCCAGAGAGAGAATGGATTTGAAACTGACATTTGGCGACAACCGCACTTAATTGAAATATTGCTATCGTGCTCAGAACTCCGTTCGATAATTTGTACAACGGTTTCGATTGAGCTGCTCAGAGCACTTTTTTGCTCTAGGTCACTTTTTATGTTCGATTGGTACCGAGCACTTGCGAATCTGGATTTTTTTCGGAGTTGCTTCAGATTTAGCAATACAAGTGCGTGAGTGAGTTTGACAATTAGTGGAGTTTGTTAACGATCTCGTTCAATTTTTCATCAGCAAGGCAACACTGTATCGGGCATAGACTTTTTATACACATTATATGAACTGCTAGTGTAGCCAACTTCGCTTTGGTTCCAATATTAGCGCCAGCGGAATAAATTTGAAACAAATTTTAGGAACCAGAAATAAAGCAGGTTTTATAGGCTTCATCCTTAGAATGAGGAATTTAAAATTAAAGACAAAAAAAAACTTAGAATACATTTCGTCTTATAACTTTAACAGGAAGTTCGTATATTCAATAGGTCCCCTGTCCTATATTCGTAAAATTCGGAGGGAGTTCCATCCGACCCTGCAGTCTTTCCATCGTTCAGATGATTTGGAGCCTCCAGTACATCTTCCAGAGTTGTAAATCTATCCAAAACATCATTCGAAAATTTTAAAAATTGAAATATGTACATACATATATGCAAAAGTGGTATTGCATAAAATTAAAAAAAAAAAAAGTAAAACAATAGAAAAACTCATTCGCCATCAATACGAAAACAATATGAGTTTTTATTCAATTTTGTTTGGTTCCATTGATCATCACAATTTGAACTACCACATTTTCGGTGCGACATCTATTGTAAAATATTCAGCAACCATTTGAATCTACTACCCAATAGATGTCTCTAGCTGTCTATAGAGAAATCCAAGTTGGTTGGCATTTTGTTACACTTTTTATTCGCTTTGAACCAAGAACGCAAGTTATGCTGGCGTAATTTTTTGGGCAGAGCTTGTATAGAACTGACATTTCACCAACAGCCCATGTACGCGTATAATAATTCAATGTAGAAATGTTTAGAAATCAATCTGATGGCAAATTTCGAATAATTAAACAAAAAGTTTAACCAGTGAATGGAAAACGAAATGAAAATCCATTAACAGCTACGCAAAACTTCTTTTTAGCTAATAATTACCAACTTCTTCATTTTTTTCAATCATATTGAATATGAACCCTAAAAATGAATCCAACAACTTGAAATTTACACAATCCGGCAGCTCCCACATCATTTGCACCAAAACTTTTGATGAACGAGAAAGTTACGTTGGACCCAGTCGTGCACTTTGTTTTTTTTTTAATGCTGTAGGATAAACTATTTGTTTATTGTGCCCTGGCTTAGGTTTACCCCCTCACAATGACTTTCCGCGATAAACTGTCTATTGTGACTGACAATTAAAGATAGTAAAGTTACGGAAATGTGTAACCTTTTTGTTTCTAAAATTTTGTTTGAAAATGCAACAAAAAAGCCACTTTCCAATGGAAACAGCTCTTAACTATTTTGTAGGTCACAATAGGTGATTTTACATGGAAACTTTCGCCATCGTGAGTTCGCTAAATTTAACCTGCACGCTAAAAATGATTATAAACACAGCAAAATGTTTACTAACTATGGCCAAATCGTTTCATTCGTCACCATTCTCACAGCGTGGTCTTCTGCCAGGGCTATTTTGATTTGCCTTCTCTCACTGACTTGTAAAGCGAGGGTGACTCCGCAGTAATCGCTGTTTCCTCCATTATTGTTCTGCTGTATTGACTTGAAACAAAACTAAATTTATCCTTCTGGCAAAGTTAATTGTTCTCCAACACACTGTTCAACCCAAAAGTAAACATTGTACCCGTAAACTATACGACCACTATAAAAGGACGTGTTTGCCTTCTGTACACGATATCTGCAGGGACGACCATGTACAATGCATGAGCAGTACATGGAAGTAAAACTGAGCTGCACTCCCAAATGTAAGCATCTCATAAAAAAATGAGGTTGCAAATTGTTGTACAAGACGCTGCAAGTACAAATATACATATATTCACCAAGGTACGTTGAATGCGACATTTCCGTAACAGACAATAAACAACCGGAATGTATCTCTACAAATAAGTGACAATCGCCCGAAGCGAGGCAGTTGACTCCGAGCAGTGAAAACTATTAGAAGTGTAATTGTATATCGAACAAAGTAAAACGCGAGTGAATATATCAAATAAAGTAAGATGACATCTGGCGTTGTGCTCCCCTCATAACGTTCCGGCTGATTGAAGAAGCGCTTGCTCTGGAAACCGTATACTGTTTGAATTCGCTTTTTCTTTGTGAATAAATAACTGCGTAGATATATCAACCAGCTCCATCAAAACCACTATCGGTTTGCTTTGTTATAGCAGCCTTACGCTGGTTCTTTGTGTTCTTGCCATAAATGCGCCTGGTTCAATGACGCATTCAACCCCCACTTGCACGTTTGCCCTCGAGTAACTTGTTTGTCTCAGATCGAAATTCACAATAAGGCATTTTCCTTGACCATCTTCTTCCTGCTGGCCGCACAAACAAAGAGCGACTCCTTTATTCCGTGTTAGAGTTTCTAAACTTGACTCTGACATTGCCTGGCTTTGTGTGTTTTTTTTTCAGTTCTCCTCACTGGCCAGCGACATATGTTTAGAGGCATAAACTTTGCACGAATTCACAGTCCATATTTGGAAGAAAAAACGCTCAAAACAAAAACCGGAAACCGCCATAATAGACTCAGATCGACCGCGCGCTGTATATATAACTATCTAATGTATGGCGCGCCTGCTTACAGTTGAACTGGGTTCTTGATCTTGGCAACGATATGTGTGTGGGAATGTGCACAGAACACATAGAACCATTCGAATGAGATATTCTTGCTCCCCCGGGCACAGAGCTTGCGCGGGTAGGAAACACACCAAACTGTCTGCTTCGGGAGATTGACTCTATTTTTGATTTGCTAGCTGCTGGCAGTCGAACTCCTCGCGGCACCTCTATCATCTGAATGCATCTGTAAAAAATTAACCTTTTGTATTGTGTAAATCAAAAAGGCAAACGGCCAAGAGGAAGCGCATATATTGTGGCCCGGCACTCGCCGCATGTAGACTTTTCAACTCGACCACTGTCAGCCTCTGCTGATAAGTATTTTCAAATGCAAATGCAAAAGCAAAAGTACTTTATTGCGGAAAGTGAAAGTAGTCTACCCGGCGATTGAATGGACACTAAACTATTGTGAATTCAATTGTGTGGATTTTTTTTTTGATTGTTTCCTATTCATTTATGGTATTTGGAAATCTTTTGCCTATTTAAATATATATATTAAAGTTGTATGTGCGCGTATTGTTGTGTAACTTTTGTAGCGCCTTTACGAAACGCAGGCGCGCATTCGCGGGTGGAAAGACTAAGTAAATATGATTGAACTTGCGCTTCTTTTTATTTCCGGGGTATTGTGGTGGCGTTCGTTGTCCCCTTCAGGTATGATTGGAAAGTGTAATTAATCAGTTTTGATTTATAGTTGTAAGCGATTTATTGTCCGAAAGCCATCCGATTCAAGACAGTTTTTAAATTATTTCAAAGCGAGTGAACTCACCGTGAACTTATTTTCGGTATATGAGAATTCCATGATGAAAACATTATTTCCCGTCACAGGGAAAGTTTGGGGCGCGCCATTTATATATCTCCTAGACTTCCAGAAACTTACTGTGTATCTTTTAGACAAGGAAACAAATTTAGTTTTTATTTGTATTTGTATTTGACGTTTTTCATGTTAATTTGAGCAATTGTGAAGAATTGTGTATTTATAGCAGCGATTTCCTTGTCTTAGATTGCCACACTTTTCAGTGTGATACTTTCAGCAAAATTATCTACAGCTACCTTAACCATGTGATGAGTATAAATAACATCAGAGATACGAATTCGATATTTATCTTATCTTATCGAAAAATATGCAGCAAACAGAACATGCACTAAATAAAAATGTCGAGAAACAGTCCAGAAAATTTAATAATACAAAAATATTTTTCCTGACCAATCAAAATATCGGTTATCATTTGTTGTTCCTTGACGGTAACGTTTGACTTATTCATCGTCTTTCTAGAAACAAATTTATCAATAAAGCCGCCAAGATTCATAAAAGATATTTATTATTCCAAGTAGAAGTGACTTGGAGTTTATGTTGTCACCTTTCTGGTGATGTGTCCATGAAACTTCATTCCAGCGCAAAGTACTTTCAGCGAGCGGGAACTAGAAGAACTAAATGTCGAGACACACAACCAAGTATGTCAGTTCATTGACCACTTTATCACAAATGTCACTCTGAATGTTTTATTGAGTTTTGTTTAGCTCTGCTGAGTTCGGCGTTCAGTAAAACAGACCTTTATTCACAAACTGTGGTTCACACTGGACAGGGTGAACACACAAATAAATTAAGTTATCAATTAACGAATGTTTAACCGAAATTTCTTTGCAATATTCTCACTACACCGAAAAATACCATCTTAAAGTTTTTTTTCCACTGCGGCACCTCTCGCGATCGTCTGACAAACATCCGAGGGTATAACTGTCATGAAGGAGCTTCTTAATTAGCCGTTTGGACTCGGCATAAAATTCGTCCAAGCGTTCCATTCGTCCCAAAAATGAAAAACTCGCGCAAAACGAATGGTTGTGAGAAGCTAACCCTAGTGTCTCTACGGACCCGTTACGCCAACTATTTATTTATTTATTTTATTCAGTACATCGACAGTGTATAACTTTTGAAATAAGTTAGAAAAATTTTGAAGCATTGTACCAGCTTCTATTAGGGACCTTCAAAAATCTAGTCATCTTGTCAACTAGATTTTTTTTTTGGACTAGATGAACACTGAACGCAATATTTATATTAGTCGTTCTCGTCGCTTTTTAGATGTCAGACAGACAACGGAAATGTCACCTAAGTATTCAGTCACGCAATTTTTGACTGGAATTGTCCGCCATGCCTCCATAAACGTCAACTGAAAAAAGTTTTCACGTGACCAATCTATCTATGTCAATAATAGGTCTGTTCCTTTACTTTTAAATTTAACGAATTTCGTATAGCTTATGAATTTTTTTACTCAATGTCGTTCCTTAACTCCAAAAGATCGTAAAAGAGAACGGCTTCTAGAGGACAAGATATTGCCCCTCCATACTGTGTGTCCTACTAGTTTTTACTTATCATATTTTTTGTCGTAAAAATTGGAAAAGCCGTCAGTCAGCTGACAATTGACAGATGATTTAAAATGTTGTTGTCCTTTTTGGCAGAATGCGTATACTTTTTGACTTCTGCGTAAAAAATAGTATCAACAGGCGGCAAAACAATATTGAAAAGAAAAACTTTCGTTTTATCAGAGGGCAGATTCCGTATATCAACGATCGTCTAAACGAAATCGTTTTTGAAACTTTGATCACCAAAATAAGTTATATTCTGCTCGAATTTTTTTGGCAAACGTCAGCTTTCATTATATTTTTGGAAAATGTACTATGTAGATTCGGCTCTCAAACTTTTGGAGGTCTATCAATAATCGTCCGAAAAGTTACGGAAAGAGTGCCCAGGACAGGCGTCTTATATGCTTCATACTGTTCGAATTGTTCACTTAGATTTTTGTATAAACCCGAAAGTGGCAATTTTTCCTCGCTGTTAGAAGGAAAATCTCCTCCATTTTTTTTACAGTGTCGCTTTTTTCTCCTCTCGTTTATGAAATATAAAATTTTTCATAGATTACTTCAAAAGCGTTCCCTAAATTTTTTTTTAAGTGTTTCTTACTGAGAGACAACTTATTCCCACCACTGTCATTTGACAGTTCTTTTCCATTCTTACTACAAAAGTAAAGGACAAAACCTAAGAACTGAGACACATCAAGTCAGCCGGCTGTCAGACTATAGACTTACTAAATTACAGCTTTGAACGTCCCCCTGTTTATTTGTCAATGTTTTGAGCACAAACAAGTTGCCAGTTGTAAAAAAGTATCAAATTGAAAAGAAGCAAACCCGTTTACTCATTTATTTGCCTTTTTCGTGATAACGAAATGTTACTTTCCTGTGTTAAAAAAAAACGAAAAGGCGGTAGTAACTTGGTAGCACTGGGCATTGTAAAAGGTCATCTCATGTAAATGTTATTCTGAATATTAGATAGTAGGTTGTTTCGGAATGCCATTGTATAACAATAAAAAGAGCGATCATTAATTTAAAATTATGGAATAAGCAGTGGTTTATGATGACATTTCGTTGCGAGTGACGTGAAGTCACCAATTCACCAAAACGCGTTTAAAAATTTCGAATTGGAGATCTCGAAATGTTCCCACTGAATTCGATCCCTTTATGTTGCATGAACTAGTTATCGATTGGCTCAAAAACACTATCTTTTACTCTTTGCAATATGTGCGGTTACTGTCTGACTTCAAATTAGACAAGTGGCTCGCTATACGTATGAGCTTTAGGACGTTTCATGTCTGTTACCGGTTGAAGTGGAAACTACTGGACAGATTTCAATGAAGCTTTCTTTGAAATGTTCCTAAGACTTCAAGAAGACAATAGGCTATGTGGTTACTTACCACGCCTACTTTTTTTGGGGGCGTTTTTGACGAAAATATATGGTTTTTCTAACTTGGAGCACTTGGATGTCAGCATTCGTTCAGCCTTAAATAAAGTGGTCTAAAATTGAACTTCTTTCGATTCAGCCTAAATGCCCGAACCCGAAATCATATTTACTGAACAGTTATTGCATAAAATGATCTTTTTCTTTAAGTCAATACAAATGCTATGGCCATTAACCTTACTTTCATCTGTTTAGCATTTTTTTTTTATAAAACTTATTTATTTCTGGCAATCGAACTCAACAAGTAAACGCACTGCCATCTTTCTGCTGACAAGCTATTTTGAAAGCGCACAAAAGTAGTTCAGTTTGAAGAAAGCATGATAACTTTAAGTTTAGCCCAACTCAAGGACACTCACTTCGTTAGTGAAAAGTGCTAAAAACAAACAGATAAACGTGCGTTAATGATTTGAAACAAAGTGCTTGTGGTCACGAACATAGCCACCATCCCAGAAACTAGGTCAAGATTCAGATCTTACTCTGTGTTCAATGACAGCGATTATAAGTCTTTCTGTGAAAAAATTCACTCACTCGGCTACAATTCATTAAACAGCCTGAGTGTGTTTACCCTTTCGAAGAGCGTGTGTATCTTTTCGTCGTCATAAAGTTTGACAACCATTTCCCTAACCTAAACCCAGTTTGAAGGGAGTACATAGCAGAGACAACTGTTAGCTGCAGCGAATTGATTTATGCTGGCTAACCCATTTTATGAGGGGCACAAAACACGCAGCATAGCTCACATATTTGCTCATGCATATGTGCCGAGTAACCCCTCTATTGCGACTATTTGATTGCATAACACAATTTTTAGGTAGGTGGTGTGTGGCAGCTGTTGTTTTTGTATTTATTCCTGTTGTGAACATTGAATACAGATTTATCGCCTATAAACGAGCTGGCTCCTCCACACGAGCACGCCACCTATAAATCCGAAATTCGTTCAACCATGAGCGGTTAGTACTCGTGTGCATATAACTACTGCAGAACGGCACGGCGCAAACAGAAAGAGGTTAAACATCCAGAGATTGACACAAAGGCGACGACGGCACATTTCCCTCGGTTTAATGCCATCAGCCATCACTCGCCGCAAACTTAATTCGCTGTCGTCTTTTTTTCCGAACTATACAAAATGAGTCACCGAGTCGAGAAATGTGAGTTCGAAAAACTTGCCCGAAGAGAGTGCGCGAGCGAAAGAGTAAATAAGCGTGACTCGTCGCTTGGGCTTATATAAAACAAGTTTGCTAATATGGTACTCGCTGGTACCTATTGTAGGTGTGTATAGAGTGTGCTGCGAACAACTGCTTTTTCTAAGCAAACAATGGCACAAAGTAGACTGCAAAGTAACTACGTCTAACTACTGCAAGGTCCATTGGCAGTGGGCGATAGCCTTATCGCATCGGAAAGCGATCAAAAGATGCGCACTCCCTGTCATTACGGAAAGAAAATCAGTCGGAGACAGTGAGTGTCCTTCAAACGAAACGACCCCACGGATGCATCGATACAAGTTACTGAACGCTGGTGATAAATGCAAGCACTCAAGGGGAGCTCTCCGTATTTGGGCTTTTGCAGTCGCACAGCACCTTGATTCGTCTGACTGGTGGGTATAGCCGGTTGGTGGTGGTACCTGGCGGGCAACACATGTTGTTGGCCATATACACACTCTCGGAATTAATTAACAAATAATACGTATGACACCATACTTGGCGGTGATGTAAACCAAGAGCAACGCACATGTGCACAGCGCCCACTGACTTGATTTTGAGTTCCATATTTAATATTCATAACTACAGCAGGCCGAGTTGTTAGAGAGCCCTAGTTGGCAGACGACTTCTCGATCTCTATGCACCAAAGTCGAATCGTCGCCTGTGGTGGTGGATGTCTCAAGACAATTAAAAGTTCGTGTGAAATGCGACTGCGCCATTGGGGCAACCTTTTGCAATTTATTTGAAGAAATGATACAGCTCCACAAAGATACACGTCGCGCTTCGTTTTTCAGCGCGTTGGATAATCATCTTGGATGGCTGGTGAAATAAATAAATGATAGATATATGTAGTTTGGTTGGCAGCCGCGTGAGTCACGATTCACGAATTCACTGAGGTGGAGGAGGTTTTGTTGCTATTGGAAAATAATCCGTGTACATGTGTTAATTGAATTAAAGCTATGGGCGCGGTTAAAGCTGTGGCTGCGCTTTGCATGAAAATAGCTGTAAACAAGCCGAGCTGAATAAAATTACAGTATGGAAGCGTGAAGTGTTTTACATTTTTCAATTCAATGGCACGTTTCACGCAGAGGTAAATGACTTGCTAGTGGTTTTGGTTGGGGTTTTTTTTTGTCAGTTTCCCTTAAGAGGGACATCTATTTGGACAGATTGTTATACTAGTTAAGACTTAGAGTACATTCGTCGAACTAGCTTCGGGAAAAATATCGAGGGAACCACTATCAACATTCCGTTTCATTTTCTACTTTTAAAATGTGGCTATGCCTTGAACGTTCTTTATTTATTTTTCATGTGAACAGTGAAGCCAACTTTACGCAGTAATGCAACGCACATGAACGTCAAAAATCTGAAATCCTATCGCCTGGCCGAAGTGCTATGATTTCCTACTTACCTTAAAATTAAGTGCATATGAGTTTTCTTACGAGCTGTCAAAAATCACAGATGTCACGATCTGGCATTCATCACACGCAAACAAGCATGTGAAGTCAGACGACCTCTATAATCTTGTAAAGTGGTCTTAATAATGCATTTGAGGATTTATATGGTTCATCGTTCCCATGGAAACCTTTTTTCACTCATAGAAAGTCTAAAGAGCGTGAATAAACCGGAAACGATTGAACTGTCAATCTGCTTGAATTAGAAAATCATTTACATAAAAAGTGACACAAATTTGATTTTGCGATAGAATCCGTTGCATACGTTATGACGACCATTGAGTCGACGTGCATGTGTTTAACGCAACAAACAGGCCCATAAAATCCTTCTCATATCCGTTTTACTATAATTCCAAACACCGATTGTTTGTAATTGCTCTGTCATCGAAGTCTTAATAAATTCAACTCTGTCAGCGGGCGTTTAATGTTTCCACCAATGAATATTCATTTTACAATCTTATCAGAGACGATATTTAACTAAAAGATCTCAGAAGGTGTTGCCATTCAATAAAAAGGCATTAATTTTGACATATCTAAAGACGTTGCGCCGTACTAATAAAAAATTTTAGTCTCGACTTTACATTTACGGAAGCTCACAATTGCGAAATTTGTATCTATATAAAAAATTGTTATTTAGAATTATAAAAATTTAAATGTGCATTGGTATGGCTTACACAGTTTTGATATTATTAGTGTCGTCCTGGATCCTATTTTCTACTTGAGATCGTTCCCAATCTGTATTTTATCAGCTTTCAAGCAATTTCATCGTATACGGTTTTTTTCGTTTTCATCGCTTCTAGGATTGAGACATTAATCTGAACCGGCGTTAAGCCTTTTTCTAGACATTTAGTACTTCTTCTTTATCCGTGATTGAGTTGTTGTTTCCATTTTTTATTGCTCTGGACTGTCTTTTGTCCCTTTTGCTACTACATTTTCTTATAATATTCCGGAAGCTCTACTACTTTCTACAAATCCGCAAAATAATGTAGGTGTCGAGTTGGTCCGGGAGCATGTATTTTGTTTTTGCAAACTTTTTATAAATCAAAAGTGCTTTCAAAACATTCCTTAACCTCTCAAACTTTTGAATCAATATGAAAATGGCTGGGTTCTTGTAATGCCATGTGCCAATTTCGCTAAATAATTATGCTCGCATACTTTTCCGTCACTATCGTGGTGAAAACCGAATTTTCTGCTGTCAACGAATGATCCTACCCCGGGAGAAAGAGAGAGGGTTCAGAAAAAAATAAAGTTATAGACATCTCTGTTTTAAAGTTCAAATACAGCTGATTTTTAATATCTACTTTTAAGCGAGTTGCGAACAAATCAATTTAATTGTATTTATGAATTGAAAATTGTTATTTTTCCTACCAAAAAAGCAATAAATTTAAATAATCTAACATCTAATCTAAAAAAACTTGAATCGTAATTGATTTAAATAGTGAAACTCACAATTACAGCAATTTTGCCGCGAATTGAAAATTGTTACCGCGAACTGTCAACTGTCACACTTTATTCACAATCCACATAATGCAGTCGCGATACACAAGCCCACAAATTCGCTCGAACTTAACCTTTAAAAATTAAACTGAATCGCGGGTATCTGCGATAAAAAAAGTTTTCATGCAAACAAAGTGTCAGCAACTACGAATATTCGCTTGTTCGCAATTCGCTCTCATGTGAATGGCCCTTAAGTTCTAGTTACAGACTTTGTTACCAGGGGGCAGATTCCGTATGAAAATAATCAACTGATTCTGAAACTTTGATGACCACAACAAGTCTGCCCTAATTTGTTAAGCTATCGTCAGCTTTCATTAGATTTGTGCAAAATGTACTAAATTAGGCTCTCAAACTCGTAATTATTGCAATTAGTTGCACTATCGTTTCGACGATAATCGTCTGAAAAGTTGCGGAATAAGTGCCCAGGCCTTGAACTAGTTCGATAGCCCAATTTCAAAATGTTTGTAGCCCAAAATCAGAGCCGAAAAAGTTGTCCAATAATAACAAGTTGTTGTAACTTCAATAGGATTTTATTTTTACCCGACTGGTTATTTTATTATTATAATAAAATAAACACCTGGTAACATATCCCAATGTGTACTGCCAGTGACAGGTAAATGTTAAGAGAATGACAGGAATGTAGATCAGAGTCAGAGATTGTGTAACTGCGAAACCAAGACGAAATCTTTTAATTAATATTAAGGACTAAGCCTCTTGTACACAACCTGTCATTCACAATACTAAACGAAAACTACGCGAGTAATTACGATATTCGTTGTATTGCAACGCGGTGCTGAAACTCTATTGATTACGCCAACCTATCACCACTTTTGTTAATAAACTTCAATTAAGTCGAGTTCAGCTCTCTTCGCTCTTTGTTGGCTGAGTCGAATTACATCACGTTCAAGTAATTAATTCATTTGCGGCCTCATCGCATGGAACTGAACAGCACACAAGTATAGCTACAATATGTTTGGTTTACTATTTCAAAATCGCATTATCTAGTGGTGGACTCGCCGCACGACAGTTTGCCACAAAATCACTCTATCTAATCGCCGTCGGTCGGTCCTGAATAATAATTGTTATTTTTTGTGAGATATGAAATTAATTCCCAGCAGTAGATGCACTGACATACAGAACGAGGTTCTCACTTGGAATCGATGTCTTTTAACGAAAGTGACAATACCAAGTAGAGGCTGGCATTGTGTGCGCGACTGAATAGATCTTCATTCCAAACAAGAGGGAGATGAAAAGAACTAAATGAACCAAATCCGAGCGCGATTGCGGGAGATTATTTAAAGTTTGACCGGTTTTCATTGAAAGCTTTCTACTCATTTAATTAAAATCAATTGCAGCAATTTGATTGTCAATCGCCGGTACAGCCGGTACAGCCGGTATCCAATGAAAGTTCCAACGCATGAGCCAGAACTAATGCCGCTGCATTAGGAATCAAGTACAAAGCGCTCAAACATTGTACCATGACCTTGGAGGGGGTGCTGCAATCTTTATGGTTATACAGTCATGAGTTGCTGGCTTGCAGCGTATTTGAAACGATTTTGATAGCATTACCTCCACGCGATATTTAATACTTGTTCGCGGTCCCCTTTGTTTCTGTTTTGCTGTGCCGCCTTTCCATTTTTATGTCGGAATGCTTATGGAGCTAAAACTATCGATAATTATGTACTAGTTTTGAGTTTATGAGGGGTGAAGAATTGCCTCATTTTCTGTTTTTTGTTTTCGCTGTTTTCAGTTAATGTTAACACTACTTATGGCTTTTGGCTGCCAAACTTCAGTTTTGCATATTGCTGCCAATTGCTATAAATGAGTTGGCAATAAAAGAAAGCCTTTCACTGGGAATTCCGCACTTCAGTCCGGGGGAAAGCAGGGGAGCGTAGTTAGTCGAAACGACATATGAGTTGATTTCGTGTAAGGCTGATTGTTTGCATTAGTGTAATGCGCTGTTAACGGCACGATATCCTGTTTGATGGTCAAGGTCTAACTTTGATTAGGGGTCTTGGTACTGAATGGTCGATCTAGTTTTGTATTGCGGCACTCTTAACATGTTTATTAGCCTAGAATGGTGGGTCGTGTGAGTGTATAGCTCACATTGACCCTGAAGAAGTAGCAAGTTTGGGTTACGGTTTTGCCGTCGACGGCATGGGAATTGGGCTACTATGAAATGTATGCCGCTTTGGCACCGGTTTTGTTTGCTTTAATCTCGGACTTTGGAGCAAACTGTTCTAACATTGTATACATAATTACTTAGGCGAGAAGTGAGAGAAGGTTATTATGGTCCTCTTATGAGTGTCAAGGCATTCATCAGGTTCGGTTGTGAGGATTATATCAAAGTGCTTGCAGTGTAGACTTTGAATGTTTTTGTCCCATGTGAAGGTACGTTTTCTACTCGCAATTTCGACAACCTTTTCACTGAGTTTGGGGTCTATGACAGCCGAAAAAGTACACATGTAGTTTTTAAACGCGTTGTGAATTTGTGCTGCACGTCCGTTTGCAAAACTCCGGAGAAAGAAGACCTACTCATTTTCTTAGGCGACGGCTACTGTTCAGTTAAGCGTGAACCTGGGCCGAAAGAACGTGCCTCTTCAATAAGCCTATTAATATAGCTATTTAGATATTTTATTCCGTCGTCTAGAGAAGAACGAGTCCGAGTTCATCACTTGACTAGCTGCCATTGCACCATCTCGTCAGACAATTCACAATCGTTTTATGTTTAATAAAGTTAGGTTAGGATATAATTCACGATATTATAATATAGTTCGCAATCCTATGGTATCTGAACTTAACTTTTATAGATATTTATAGTTTATTACAAGATATATAACATTAGTGAACTGCCTCCAGCTGTGTGCTCCAAGTTGGCTGAAAGAGAAGTCTAAAGGCATCAATCACGTAGCCAAAATACGCAACAAAACCATACTGGGCAGGTCTGTTGAAAACAAATGTTTTTCTCCTCCAAAACCTGTGCGAGTCACTTGGAGTGTTACCATCTCTCGCTCGTCTAGCAGTTGTATCATCGATATTTCATCCGAATTTACTTCCAAATTTTGTCTGGACAAGTGTAGCTGAACGGTTGCTGGATATTTCATCCGAATTTACATCTAAATTTTGTCTGGAAAAGTTTAGCTGAACGGTTGTTGAAGACGTTTGATTTTAACAACCGCTGTGCTATCGAAAAATGATTCAGCTCATAAAAATATAAACTAAAATACGTTCCAAACGTAACCTTAAAAAAATTCCGTATGCGGCAGCGCGACAATAGATCCTGATTGTAAGCCACACAGAAAAGGTATTCGATCTCAAGCCAGTGACAAAAAGACAAGGTCGCATATGGACAACCTAAACGACACCGAACGCTGAACTGGAGACCGATTCATTTCGAAAAAGGCAGCCAAAACTGCTCTGGCCACAGACTCCGTATAACAATAATCGTCTGGACGGTATCGTTTTTGAAACTTTGTGACAATAATAAGTTGTATACTGCCCGAATTTGTTCGACTATCATCAGCTTTCATTACATTTGTGGAAAATGTACTAGATTCGGCTCTCAAACTCGTAATTTTTTAGGAGGTCTATCGTTTCTACGACAATCAACTGAAAATTTACGGAATGTGTGCCCTGGAGATAAGCCAATCAAGCAGCTGGAACCCGGGGGCAAGATTCTGTAAGGCGAAACGTAAAAACGTTTTCGTGTACACGAACTATTTACTTCTGCAGCTTAGAGCACAACATTCGTGGGCACGAAAACGTTTCAGCGTTGTCGCCTTACAGAATCTGACCCCAGGTCTCTTTGGGCATGAACAGATTTAAAAGAAATACTTAGGCAACGATGTTCCTTCCTACCTGATGAATTTAAATGGAATAGGCTCAGTTATTGGTTCGCAGGATAATTCGGGTCTCAGCTGGGTCTACTTCTAGTGAATAGTGAGTCCCATCTTAAGAGTAAAGTAAGATCGCCCAAGCAGCATAATGCTTTGCAAGTGTCTCGCTAAATTTTATGTCTGCAGACAATTTTGTGGGAGAGCTCGTGCGATCAGGATCTGGGCTTAAGCGTAAACCATAATTGAATCGGATGGCTCAAGATGTTGTCAAATACGGACGAAAATCCACCTTCCAATCAATCCATTGGCTTAGATGAGATTACTGGTGTGCAATTCTATAAAGGAGCAGCCGTGTCGTTGCAAATTCTAACCTCGTAAATCTCCTGTTGGCAAATGGCTATCTCTTCGAATGTCATGCGATAGACTTTTTCCATCAACGGATCAACCATCGATATAATCGTCATCGTCCTGCCACCTACAATCTGCAACTTTACTCGTAGTTTCTCTGCATTGGCCTTGATCCAATTGTAGAGCGAAACCCTAAATAGACTTCAGTATGATTGTCAGCCAACAAAAAAACAAATTGAGAACCACATTTATAACGAGATTCCTTTTATTTTATGTCCCATCCTGTGGAAAATGGAAAGTACGCCTCATAAAACTACTACACAGTCGGGGCAAAATCGATAACAGAATAATTTTCCTCTGCCAGAGCTACATGAGTGTTTCCGTTCACTACCCTGTCTGCATTCAGTGACAACTCTACCTCCAAACGTTGCTCCTCTCATTTTTTTCTTTTTGTTTCTGTGTAATTCAGTTAATTGAGGTTGATTATTTTTACCCTAATACAGCGCTGGGGAAGATTAGTTGGCTGACATGAGGGTTGATAGTTGAACGCATATCACCTCGTTGGTTCCCGTCACTATGCGCTATACAATTGCCAGCCGGCTTCCAGATGAAAGGGAAAAAGTGTCCGGTGACGGTGAACAGTTGAAAGTCTTGAACGTCCCCCATTTTTCCGTCAGTCTTTCGCCATTTATCGATCAAACAAGTCGAGAATAGCCAAGTCTTCACTTTGTGTGAGTAAAATTATTAGCAACGCCAGCTGATGGGAGTCAAGATTGCCTCCCACCTTTCTCGTTCTCTTTCTCTCTGTCTAATGGAGTGGAGATGAAATTTTGATTAGAAACACAAGCGTGATACTAAAAAAAAAAAAAAGAGTTACCCTCCTTTTTAAGTGTTTGCCTTCGCCGTGTGTATAATTTGAATTTGTGAAAGTAGTGCTTCTGCTGTGTGCCGCGGTTGATGCGATTTGCTGCAACAATAGACGTTGTGTCTTCTCTGCTTCTTGAGAAAATTAATATGCACTAGAAAGTCAATTCCCGGAGATAAGATGCGCGGCGCTGAGAAATGAGATGAGAACCGAGGTGGCGACGTTGTTAAGCAGTAGTTACACCGGCGAAATTTTTGTTTTCTCATAGAGTCACCATGCCGTCGTGGTTCAAGAAGCATTTAACTTGCTTCAGGCGTCAATCAAGCGATTTGGTTGGAGGTGCTCCTCTCCAACAGAGCGAGCCCAAAGAAGGAGCCTCTGACCTAAATGGTAACGACAGTACCGGTTCGTTGAAATTCAAAAAGTGCGACCTAAACAAAAACAGTCTCAGTCGAATCGAGAGGAGGAACTCCAGTTTGAGGAAGAGCAAGGATAAGGGCCTGCGAAGCAACAACAACGCGGTTGTTGTCTCTAGGTACTTGCTAGATGGCGATAATGCGAATCATGACGACGATCAAGGTGATGATGATAAAGGATTACACTCTTGTTCTACAAGCAAATTTCAATTTTTCTAATTTTCTCTCTGTCTTTTTTTCTCTTTTCTAGGCCGAGTGCATGCAGCAGTGGTATCGAAAATTAACGAGGCATCAAAGTCATTTACTGTCGAGTGGTATGAACGAGGCGAAACAAAGGGCAAAGAAGTCGAATTGGATGCCATATTGCAATTGAATGAGGAAATTGTACAGGAGCGTCATGCTCCACCCGAACCAAAGATACCAGCGACAGCTCCCGTCCCAGTCCCAACACAGGTCTCAGCACCAATGAATCTATCAAGAGTGAGTACTACCGGAAACATTACATTTTTACCAAATTCCCTAAAAGACCTCACGAATCAAAATTGAGACGTTAATCTCCCCCCAAAGAGCAACGTTTTATTGTCAAACATATAGTTAACAACCCCCTATACTCCCGAACGTTTATTTACAAAAATGTTGGGTGATTCTAACCAACCACGTTAAGAGTAAGAGCACCAAAAGGCTAATGATTAACTTTATTAGATTTTATTTGTTTATTGTGCGTAGATACTTTGAGGACAAGATTTTAGAATTTTATTTGTATGTTTATGAGCACTTGTCCAACACTTGCGTTATGCTGGTAGAGACCTTTACAACTAATTTGGTTTATGTTATGTATTTTTGTGTTTATAGTGGCGAATCAGGCGCGGGGCCTTTTGCCTTACCGGTGGTAATCAACTTTAGTCTGAGCTGATGCTATCTTGAACAGGCGTCTCTGGCTCTCTGTCAGGTGTCTCCATCTTTCGAATCGGAGGAAAACTTGACACTTGTTTGGTTTGGTGCCATCATTAGACATGGCGCGGATGAAAGACCGCCGGGCTTGGTATGCAACTTGGGGCAAATCGTTCGTGCGCACGAAAACGTTTGAACGTTTCGCCTTACAGAATGCCGACCCTGGGTCGCCGTTTCATCTGATTTTCCGGCTTAATTCTCCTGCCTACAGATTAGTTTGAAGTTTAGTTAGTCTGATATAAGCTTTAGTGAACGGGTCGTGGGTAACTAAAATACGTCAGTGGATTATGAGCATTTGCGACCTTTCCATTTAAGAAGTCAATGGCGCTATTATGTTTACTTTCAACGATCTTATCAATGCACCAGGCCTCATCTATGAAGGACGGTGGTGCTACGTCAGTAAATTTCAGAACTTCTTGGCATAGTTCCGCTTTGTACGTCACCCAGTTTTCCAGACTTTGTATACCATAAAGGGTCACTCGTTTTAGATCTGATGGAACCTACCTTTTTTAGAGGAGGCTTTTGAATGAGGCTATAGTTATTTCCTATATTTCTAGTTTGTAAAGTCTGTCCTCGAAGTTTGTTGTTTGTATTGAGTTTTTTTCTAACCAATCCCCCGGTCAAAAGTAAACCTTAACAAAAACCAGTCTTGGTGGGCTAAGCCATTATCTATGATAGGTCCTGCCAAAGCATCTGAAGAAACTCGTTAATTGCTGATAAAATCGCGCCCCAATGGGCACGTTGAACATGACGCTCAAACCACCAGAGATCTTGTAGTTTAGGATTTACTATTGCAGCGGCTACAAAGCATCCTCACCTCGATAAGGTACGCATTCAAGAGGATTTTCAGCGTTGGAAATGTCTGCTGAGTTGAATATACCGTGCAACTCCAAACTGGGCTCTCCAATTTGTGAGCGCCATCATTCAGGACACAAACTCTGATCCAATTTTACAGGGTATAACTTGCTTCATTCTTATTTTTATTTATTTTTCGTCGCGGTGATCCTTGAGTGGTCGTTGTACCTATGTGTCTTTGTCGACTGAGTAAAAGAATCAGCGGCTAAATAAATAAATAAATAAATTGTTGTCGCAAGAGGTTCGTGTAGCCGAGTCCTAGCTTTTCTTTTTGGCACGAATGTAAGGGACCTAAAATTTGGTGCCGCGTCCGACCGGCTAATTGCGAAGCTCGTTCAGGATAGTTAAAAGTGTTTGTTAGACGTTCACGAGAGATGGCGCAGTGGAAAAGAAAACCTTAAGATGTATTTTGTGTTTTTAAGGGGAACAACTCTGAGACTTCGCGCCTAATAGTCCAGAACACTCTATGTACCGCTCAAGTTAGCACATGTTTTTTGTTGAAACTACAGCTGTCATGAGAAACCTTCTCAATTCAGCCTTTCGGATTTGTCCCAAAAGTGTTTTTTTTAGGATTTAATTAAATGAAATCAAAAGTTTCTTCACGTCCCTCAAAAGATTTCCAAGAGTTCAAACTCAAATCAAATATAATAAATCGTTCATCGGAATATGTTGTTAAGTTGAGTTGGGATAGAGAACATTTTGGGGACAGATTTAAATTGTCATCAGCTTGTTTCTCTTCTTTTAATTGGATATCATTTCATGATTCATTTCGATGTTACGTTGTTCGGAAAGTACAAAACCGCAACGATCGGAATAATCTGGTCTTAACCAGGCAGTGATTCATCATAAAAATATGAAGGAAATTTTGGGGATCGAGCCTAAATATATCTACAGACGAAAACCGCCCAGAGATGAACAACATAAGAACTATCTTCTTGTAGACGGGAACAATAAAGCTGTCATACAGACTCTGCCATCAAAGGGGATGATGGATGAAGGCAAGATGTCGGCCAAGTCAAGAGATGTATCACTACAATCGGAATCGGCTGCCTAAAAGTGCATTAAACTTTGCCGGAAAGGCCGACTGTCTTTAAATAGACGTGAAATAAAAGAAAAGTAACACCTTACTTCGTGTTCTTAATCGCATTCATCGCAGCATATACGATTCATGTCTTATGCCAATTTCAACTTTTCGCGTGCAATTGTTAGGGCAAGAACGTTTCTAATTATTTCTTAGACACTCCCAGCATATTTCCGTCATATCCGTGACCCGTCCGAAAATACTTTCAAATGAGGTTAATGCAGCTCGCAAGAGGCACCGTTCTTTAGCAAGACTTTGAACTAATTCCACGCAGCATTAGTCCTTTGAGTCAGTCTCCCTTCGGCACGGTTGTATTTCTGTGCGTGACATGCTTGTTAATGAATGCTTGATGGTGGCGGTGATGGGAAATCTGAATTGCTGTTTTTCTTTTGGTGAATGTTGCTAAGGAAGCCGCTCTACATCGATTAGCCAGAGAGTTGCTATAGCAAGGGGTCGATGGCTTTATTCTACCGCTTGTTTATTTTTTTGTTTTTTGCTTTTGATTTGCCGGTGTATTGCAATAAGAGATGACGTAGGTGGTTGTGTCATTTGTTAACTAAAACGAGGAACAGTGAAGGAGAACCATAGAGAAACATGTTTTCCATATTTATAGCGGCCTGTGCGGCGGTGAGTCCTTATTTTGTTGTTTTGTCATTTGGTGTGCTATATCTATATTCATGTGCATTTAGGGAGAGCGAACCCAGCATATATATACTCGTAATCGATGCGAAATATATCACATTGCTAATTACAACCGTCTTTATATTTGTTTTCTCACTCTTTTTATTTGCTCTATTCATGTGAATATAAATAAACCGCAAACGAACAAACGAAACGAAAAAAAAAATTTAATTCTATATCGAAACCCTCCTCATGATTTAAACATCACCCCAGGAGCCGTCGCATTCTTCGATTGAGGAGGAAGACGAGGAAGAAGACGATGACGACGAGCTCGAAGATAACGATGGAGTCGATCAGATGCGCACCAGCACTGGAGGTACCAGCCAGTCGGGTGGAAATGGAGGCAGTGGCAGCGGAGGGGGTACTTTGCCCATTCGGCAAAGTAATTCTAGGCTCGCATCATCGGTACAGAAATCAAATTCATTTTAACAAACCAAACCAGAAATGTTGTACATTTTTTCTCTCTCTTTGTTTCTTTTTTTGTTTTTGTTTCTGTTTATTTATTTTTCTTGGAATTAATTTCGCTTTCTTGATGTTGTTCTCAAATGCCACACTCACCCAAATTAATCTATGATTTGCACCACCAACACATTTTAACCATCTTTTTGCATTTAATCGTTTTAATTTCCACTCATTGTTTGATCACGTTTCATCACCAGCGTCTTGCTAAATTTGTTGTTGTTTAGTTCAATGTGAAACAACGTTGGACGGCAAAACACAAAATATAAGAAAAGTGACTTTTCTTTCTCTTAATTTTTTTTTTTTTTTGTTGTACCATTAAAACCTCTGTGTGTCTCCTAATTTGTTTGTACTATACACGATGTTGTTGTTTGAAAAATTATAATTTGTTTGTTTGTTTATTATTTCCCTTTTTTTTGTTGAAGTTTTTCTCTCTCTGTGAGTGTAGACGCATTTATTTTATGAACTAATGTCGATTTTATTTGCTTTTGCAGAATGCAACCCACGGTGCGATTCGGATGTTGAATAATAATGTTCAAAATGGTAAGATAATTACTTTTAATATTTATATTATATATGTATATACAGAGCACTTTTATTAATAGAAATAAATTACATTAGGACTGTTTTATTGTAGAAGGTGGCGCAAAAGTTGTAACCCGATTTTCTTTGGGTGTACTTTTTGAATGACGACCATTCGGGACCGATTCATAACATTCTCTATCACTCTTGTCAGAACTTCAGCGATAGGTCCTCGCATTCTTAATGGATATTCTTTTTGAGGGCCTCAACAGTCTGAGGCTGGTTGACATAGACTTGTGACTCAAAAAACCGCAAAAAAGAAGTCTGAAACGGTTAGTTCAAATCGCTAAAATGAGAGATATTCTCAGCAGAACGGTTGCTCCGTGGTTAGCCATACCTAGCAGAATCTGGTGTTGTACCATACTCCTCGGGTAAACGTTGCAGTCTTTGCCTAGTTGGTGTCGGACGACCGGGAAATCAGCGCCGAAATTTACGCTGCACCAACACTACGGACGAATTATTCGGCATAAAAATCGAAACACTTATTCCGCGTTCTTTAGAAGCACATAGCGATTCATGTTTTGTTCATCTATATTTTGTATCACAAATAATTTACATTTGCTGCTATTTGCAAATACTATAGCATCTTTCAATAGGATGATGACTTTTGCGTCACCTTCTACAGGCAATTCCTTTGAAAACAATAGCATAACGACGATTTGCTGATTACTTCTTCTCATGTACCTGCACCATCGTGCTTTTAACCTATTAAATATTCCAGCCTGACCAATCCCAAATCCAGAACACCTTATTTTGCATACATTTTTCGACATTACTGTCTTTTACCAGTTGCCAGTAAACCACAAATGTGGAACAGCTTTCCTTCTACAATAGTTCTGCATGACCTTATATACATATAAAACAAACCCCTTTCTCCCTTTAATCACCTGTCTGTGTAACTATGTTTTCTAAACATGCAACTGTAATATGCTGAATGAAATTAAAAAAACGTCCTTCTTTAGAGTTTTATATCCCTGTTTTCGTTGGTCGTAATGCATGGTGTTTTATTGCTGGCTTTTCGCTACTAGTTTGAGCATGTCCTGACTTCTTATCGACTCGAATTGTTTTTGATTTTAATATGCGGCGCGAAATGCAAATAATGACACCTTTTCAAACAGAAATTTGATCCAGATTTTCCAATGGGGGTTCTCCGCGTGCGGCTTTGGCCTCCCAGCGCTCTATTTTAAGACCAACAACATCCTGTGCGTGATTTGTGTTAATAGTAATTTATGCTTCCTTCCATGGTTCGTATAGGTGTAGGTCTGGGTCATTTATTTTTTCATTGAGCTGACAGTTTTCATTGAATATCCAGAAATAGCACTCGGAGTCGAAATATATCAAAGCGTCCGTGGAAATTAGGTCACGACCCTAACACAAATAATATTAAAACTGACATCTCACAAGTCAAAAATACACTTGTGTCTTGCACTAGCTAGTCAATTGGTCAAGGTGACGACAATTTGTGTCTATGTGCCCACCATCAACCGTGTCTAGACGAAGCTCCTCTATCACTGTGCACAAAGTTTTTCCGTTGTTGGGGCATAAAGTTGCCAAGGTCACTGGTGAATTCATCGAATGGCAATTTTCCCCAGTTTGTGTAAATAACTCGCATACTCTGGCAAATAATTTAAAAAGTGTCATTAAAATGATAAAAAACTGAGAAAATTACATTTGGCTGCATGTCAGAGCCACTTTCATGAATCCATCACCAACCCTTTGTGTGTGCGATGGAATATCACAATTAAATCGTCATATAGGGAACAGCAAACATTTCGTCTAATTGCCACCCCACACGGTGGCGGCGACAACACAAAAAGTTTCTGTATTCACACTAAAGTGGGGTTTCATTGAGCCGTCGTTTGCCGAGTGCAGCAGCGGCGCATTCACATAAAATAAAATATTCTAATAACCAACTCGATACTTTGTGTTGCGCCATTAAAGGAAAAGCTACAAGACCAAGTCCGCACACTCACACACGAGCGACGGCGGCTACATTTCCATACCAATCAATCGCATCAGTGCCCCATTAGACCACTGAAGGTTGTGGTGTGCAGTTCCGTTGGCTTAGCCGTTGAGATTGACATAAGCTAACTGCAAGTGCTGAGGTGAAGTGGTGCATATCTCGGGGATATTTTTAATTTACCTCATCTGAAAATGTGACAAAAATTAATAAAGTTTGTTTCTTTGTAGGACACCGCACAAATCGTGCAACACTATCTCAAAGTGCTATCACAACAAACGGCCAGAGTGAGCACGCCGAGAACATTCCACCGCCCTCAGGTATAGCCAGATCGCGTACAACTAACAACGCCAGAAACATGACGACGACCGCAAGTTCCTCAGTCGTGAACAACGCTGGCCCGAGGCGATCCTATGTCGTGAAGGAGGTGGAGCGCCTTAAAGAGAATCGCGAAAAGCGACGCGCCCGACAAGCTGAACTGAAGGAGGAAAAGAACGCCCTGATGAACCTCGATCCTGGCAATCCGAATTGGGAGACAGCTGCAATGATACGGTATGTGGCGACAAAACAACGTTTTGGTTTGAAAACTTACCGGTTACTATTACTGTTTTGCTTTTTTAGTGAATACCAAAACAACTTGGAGTTCCGACCCTTGACCGATGGTCAAACGATTGAAGATCACCAAATCACAGTCTGCGTACGTAAGCGGCCAACCAGCCGCAAAGAGAATTTGCGAAAGGAAATCGATGTGATATCAGTGCCTAGCAAGGATACATTAATTGTGCACGAACCGAAAAGCAAAGTCGACTTAACTAGATTCCTTGAGAATCATAAATTCCGTTTCGACTTTGCCTTCGATGACAACTGCAACAATGAAATGGTTTACAGGTAAGTAACAACTTCCACCCGCGGCCTACAGGTTATTATATTGATGTCTCTTTTTCGTTACAGATACACAGCAAAACCGCTTGTTAAGACGATTTTCGAAGGTGGAATGGCTACATGTTTCGCTTATGGCCAGACTGGTTCCGGCAAAACTCACACCATGGGCGGTGAATTTAATGGCAAAGTACAAGACTGTAAAAATGGTATTTACGCAATGGCAGCTAAAGATGTATTCGCGTTCTTGCACGGCACACGCTATCGCAGTTTGAATTTAGTGGTATCGGCAAGTTTCTTCGAAATCTACAGTGGAAAGGTATGTTTGCATTTATTCTATACTTTCGGGACGAAGCGATAAGGCGTTGGAGAACTGAGCTTCACCTACGAATTGTGGGTGTTAATTTGTACATTTGAATTTGAACACAACAGCCGGCACTAATTATGCTTCATGTCTAGAAACTATAAAAACTTGTGCAATTGGTTGGCTATTTTCACAATGATAGTGTCGAGCTGATTTTTATCGGGGTGTAATTTTTCACGCCTTTTATCGATTTATTTTGATACCACGACGGTATGTGCGATACGATTACCAAATTACACGAAGTTATATACGGCAAGTGGAACGACCATTGCAATTGTTGACTGGTTGGTAGAACTGGTAATTTGAATTGAATGAAGTTGCTTATTTAGAGACTTTAGTGGGAGTTTTTACCAGCAACTCTCGATTGATGGCCCTTTGGCTTTAGTCTTGCAATGGTTCAATAAAGACATTAATTTCCGAAACTTCTTCGTCGACGGAATGCTTTAGTGACTATTGGCTTAGGTAGTCAGCAGTACCAATACCGTGCATCCTGTGTCCAAAAAAACGTCTCTTCTCGGATAGCTCATCACTTTTCACTTTCAAACGCTCTGTTTTAGTCCTTACACTTCTCGACATCATTAACCTGGAATGTATATCCTTTCTAACTGATTGCCTATTTTAGGTCTTCGATTTGCTCTCCGACAAGCAGAAACTGCGAGTACTCGAAGATGGCAAACAGCAAGTTCAAGTAGTCGGTCTAACCGAAAAAGTC
The DNA here is from genome assembly GCA_951230905.1 of Cheilosia variabilis. Lineage (NCBI taxonomy): Eukaryota > Metazoa > Arthropoda > Insecta > Diptera > Syrphidae > Cheilosia > Cheilosia variabilis. The sequence continues at coordinate 58,167,741 of OX579677.1, read as the reverse complement.
GTCGACAGTGTCGAAGAGGTACTGCGGCTCATTCAGCATGGCAACAATGCACGGACATCCGGCCAGACATCGGCCAATTCAAATTCCTCCCGATCACATGCGGTATTCCAAATTGTACTGCGGCCACCAGGCTCCAGTAAGATCCACGGCAAGTTCTCGTTCATCGATTTGGCTGGCAATGAACGAGGCGCTGACACATCGTCGGCGAATCGACAAACCCGCATGGAAGGTGCTGAAATCAATAAATCGCTGCTAGCGCTCAAAGAATGCATTCGTGCCCTTGGCAAACAGAGTGCCCATCTGCCATTCCGCGTATCGAAACTGACCCAGGTGTTGCGAGACTCATTCATCGGCGAAAAGAGCAAGACCTGTATGATTGCCATGATTTCGCCCGGCTTAAGCTCATGCGAGCACACACTAAACACATTACGATACGCCGATCGTGTCAAGGAATTGGTTGTCAAGGATCCCGAGCTGCGGAACGACGATGTGGAACAAATGATGGAGGACGACGACCACAAGAATGGACAAATCAACGAGAACGAATATGCTCACTTGCGGTCATTGAATGTAAGCTTGGCTCAGCTCGTTTTATATATTAAACTTGTTTATGTAACGAACATTTTCAGGAACATGACATGTCCGAGGAGTTGCTGGATCAACACGCAGCTATATCAGACCTTCAGCAAGCTGAGGAGATCGTGGTGGACCAACACAAGGCTATCAATGAGTTTTTGACACAGTTTCTACCGGAAAGTCATAAGCTATACAATCTAACCAACTACGTGGATTATGATCAAGACAGTGAGTTGGATGGTCGTATTTTTTTTTAATGACTTCTATAGATAACATTGCTTTCCACAGCTTACTGCAAACAGGGCGAGGAACTCTTCACACAGCTGGCTGAAATTGCGACAAGTTGTCGAGACTCAATGGCCGACTTCCGCCGAAAACTGGCCAAGGAAGAGATGCTGTCTTGCACTATGAAGCCGGGAAAGCGCTAAAACGAATTTTTCTGTGAATTTTTCGGTTAATCAAAAATCATTTTTGTACTCATTCATTGCTATCACACCTCCAAGGAGAATGAACATCTACGCCGCCTTTTCATTTTCAAATCTGCGGAAAGAAGAAAAAAGACAGTACGCTGCATTCTAGGACGAAATCGTGTCTATCTTGTTTTTTTTTCGTATTAATTTTATTTCATCACCCCTTTATAATTAATTATAATTAAATTCATATTTTTTTTAATTATATTTCGTTTCTTTCTTCTCTTTGGTCCTCAACAACGGACATATACAAATGTAGCAGCAAACTAAATATAATTAATTTCTTTAATATGGGAAATCAATTCTAATTTAGGCTTTAAGTGGGGTTTTATATGGTCGTGGTCGGACACGGCTTACCCAAAAAGGAGGAGATTATTATTTTGTACTTGAATATTGAACACCTCTCCATAGAAAGCATCGCATGATCGGTCATATCGTATTAAGTTTGGGAGTTGCTTCCTTAGTTTTATGAGCTTTTATCACAGTTACTTTTTGAATTTATTTTTTGTTTTAAATTATTAACCATTCGTATGAATAGACTTGTTGTTTTTTGTCTTTTTGTTTCCTCTTTTTAATAATATTTGCTTTTGTAAGATAAATTATAGTAAGTTTGTGTTTCTTTTGATTTCTCAAAACTATAACAACAAAAAAAACTGCTTTCTTGCTAAAGACTAACTAATTACCTGCGCAATGTTAAATGTAAAGCTACAAACAAAAAATTTAATTATAAAGGCCACAAACTCAAAAATATCTCAAATCATCGAAACACACAAAAAGTTAATCAAATAGAATTTGTTTTCTTTTTTAGAAATTGGTTTATAAGGTGATTTTGGGAATAAGAACACATATTTTTGTAAAATATTAAACTACCAGTTGAATCTAACAAAGTGGGAACAGAAAAACGATGATCACGCCAGATTGTGGTTATTTGCGATTATTTGATAATTTTGTGTCACCCAGTTGAGAGAGCTAACGTTTTTTGGTGGTTCTATAATCAACATAACAAAGAAAATTATATGGGGAGAGCTAAAGAATTTGTTTTTCCTTTAGTTTTTTTATTGATTTATTCAAATTGTGAAACAAAATCTAGCGATCTAGCAATTTTTTTTTATTTATTACCCTTATTCATGAATAAACTAATATTTAGTAAAGTATGTTTTTACGTTTTCTTATTTGTTTGTGGTTAGCTCGTGTGACGTTTGTTTTTGAATAACGTTGTGGTATTTGATTTTTTGTCGACACAGACCAGCGATATAAAATATTTCCACAACTAATCTGCGAGTTGACTGCTGGATTTTATGAGATAGTGCAATCTAACTGAAGTGCTTCCCTAAATAATCGCTCACCATCGGTCTTTCCGAATGGGGTAGATTCATTTAGCCGCCTTACTTTAGAAATACGCATTGTGCACCAAACGCGCATCATTTTTGGGGGACACTTGTTTCTGTAAATATTTCTGTGTCACAATCACAGAAAATCATCCATCCTGCATGAACTCTTATCTTTCAATGGTTAAGACACCATTCTGGACCATACTGAACAACGACATCGTCTCTTCTGTTTTTTTTGTTTCCCGTAATCCACAAAGACGATTTTCGAAAAAAAAAAAAAAAAAAAAAAAAACTTTTCCTGTAAGCGGTTACACTTACAGCTTCTTAACTTCATGTGCGTCAAATGAGTGCTTTCTTTGTTTTTTGCCTTTCCCACATTCATTCATTACTTGGAAAATTTAGTAGAGACGAACGAGTGAAAAATTCTTGAAAAAATACCAGGCCATCAGAAATATCAGCTGCATAATATTCATAGCGAATAAAAAAAAAACGCGTAAGCATAGATTTCATGAACATTTCCATTGCATATTCTTGGGCTTGTGATCGCACTAAGTGGTGACATTTGTCAAGTCGGTATTCTTAGTGGTGAAGTCAACGAAATGTTACGGGCGCGGAATTTCGCTATAATTTGAATTTGCTTACGTTTCTTATAACTTTTGTAATGTTACGGTTAGCGAATCGAATATTTATTTAAATAATGCACAAATAGCCACAAAAGTCGTATCTCAATATGAGTGCTCAAAGACCAACATACTTAAGAAAAAAGCTAAATATCATCACAACCGTAATTATTATAAGGAACAATATAAAATAATTAATATAAAAAGGGACAAAGGCTCTGAGCGAATAAATTAAAATTCATACACACACAATTATACAAAATTTCTACCACCTGTTATGTAATCAAAATGTCTATAAAACAATTACAAAAAATCAAAACTACCATTTTACTTACGTGAACTTAATTTATACTATAGACGTTTGAATTTATTTGGTTTTTACAAAGAATAGAATAGAATAGAAAATTTGTTCACATTTTTTAGTTTAAAGTTGAAGAAAAAAGTAGCAAAAGTATAACTTTTTAACTAACGTTCAGACCTGTGTAATATTTTATTCAAATTGTATAACGGTAGAGTTAGATAGAATAGACGTAACGAAACTATTATTGAAAGCCTTTGTAAAATTGCATAAACGAGTGCTATAATTTGCATTATTACATAAACAAAAGACTTGGTTCCATATAATAATAATTTAGCAATAATAAAATAAAATTAATATTAAAATGGAAACATAAGAATAGACTAGCATTACTATTAGTAGAGTTAGCATGTATTGTAGAATAACAAAATGTAGAATTGTGACTAATAGAAATTCAAAATTTTATTATACTGTGCTAAGAAAATTTAAGACAGAAAATTATAAATACATTATACATATTTATGAAAAAAATAACAACTGAGGAATAATAATAAATTTTGTTTGCTTATTATAATGTGTGGTCTTTGATTTCTGTTCGTTTTGAAGTTTTAGGAAGAAAAGGCGGAGCTATAACCTCGAGATGCTTGCAGATTGTAAGATTGTAAGTAGTAGTCCTCTGAAAATACCAATTTCAGGAACGTCCACTGTAAATATTTAAAACAATAACACGCCAACACCATCCTCACCTGTGATCCAACAAATACAAACCACAGGAAGAACTTCCTACACAAATAAACTGCTTCTTACGACAAAATAATTAGTTTCTTTTATTATTTTATTTTCACATCAGTTATAATCTGAAATTAACTGCTACGTTCATAAAAATATGGATAGCGGAGATGAAAACTAAAGGTCTAATCTGTTTGGGAGAGTATTCTTTTTACGTAAGAGTGCCGAGAGTTTATTGAAGGAAACAACCAATTCGCGCGTGTTCGTTTAGTCGGAAAATAACAATTACATGCGACATTACCAAACAGTAAGTTATTTGTTTCTTTATTTCAATTTGTTAAATAAAAACAGAAACAAAAAGTACTATGTATATAAATTTCGGCATTTTTCTTTATATTTACAATAATTTACTTAATTCTAATGCAGTTTTGTTTTGTTAAATTTTATTTACTCCTCTCTTCTTAATGCTTTTCATAAAAATAAATAATATTTCTTTTATTTCCGTATAATTTTTGTTTGTTGCATACATTTTTTCGCGAAGTTTTACACAATTTTGTTTTGGGTAAATTGATTTTTGCTTAGTTGTTGTTATCATTTTTATTATTAAGGTTTTGTTTTGTTTAACTACTCTTAAATCTTATTAATTGCACTTAATAAAATTTGTTGTTTCGCATGTTATTTTGTTTTAGGTTTCGATTTGTTTGTTTTACTATTTTGGTAAATGGCTTTTGTGGCAACAAAGAAAATCCATAACAAGTAGTGTTAACTTATTGCCTAGGGTTGTTACTATACATATATATCGTCTGTTTGTATATCTTTTTATGTATATATATATATTTCTTCTTTTCAAAAAGTCTTTGGTTCATCAGATAAAATTATAAATAACATTAGCTGCTGATCTCTTATAAGAAGATTGTGGGTGTGTACAAAAAACAAAGTAAAATAAATTATTTAAATAAATTATAGAAGAAAACAAAAATAAAAATACAACAAATAACAATAATATAAATATAACAAATTGAATATTTTGTTAACTCTTTTTTTTTAGTTTTAATAGCAGGTTAATATAATTTGTCTATTTGCTTGACTTAAAAAATAAATAATAGCACGATGTAAAAAGAATTGCGTAGAATAGAAAACCAGTAAATGTTTGCACAAGAAAGGTGTTGTTGTGGTTGCTGCTATTGCCGAAGTTGCTTTTAAAGCTTATTGAGCTGCGGTGACTTTGATTGAATCTGGACTCTATGTATTGAGGTGAGGCACAACCTTCGTGACTTGACATTGTGTGGTCATTGTAGCAGTTTCTTTTGAGAGTTTGCGCGTTTCGTTGCGACACGAAATTAGTTATGGCTTGACCGCGTTGTTCACCGCGTCTTCGATGACTGTGCGAAAATAATGATGAAGGAGACAGGGATGTCTTTGTAATTATTATTGCCGCTTTCTACATTTTATTGTGTGTTTGTTTTAATTGCTGGAGAAAGATACATATTCAAAATTGAAATCAATTATTTTGAATGGCATTTTTTGTTTCTTTTTTTGATTTTTGGTTATTGTTAGATTGGTTAGCATAGAAGCAAGGCACACATATAATACGACAAGTCAAACGGGATTGTTGGGGCACAGTTAGTAGGAGAGGTGACATGTTAGTTGAAGGTTGTTGCAAGACACTTTTGCCTAAGTTGAAATGAAAGTCTCTTATTGATAACAATATGTGGGTGGATACATAAATGAAATCGAAGAATATAAACGCGTTTTCTCTGCAGCGAAAGCGGCAATGGACTGTTTATACGATATGTATAAACTTTTTCTTGTCATAAAATCATTAGGCCAAGAAAAGAAGACTGCGTCACCAAGAAACTATCGAAGATGAGCCACAACGGACTCGCTGCAGAACATTTAGAAATCAACACAATATGGCGCGTTTTCTAAATAAAAATGAATTAAATGGCATAAGCTCAGAAGTATGTCCGTTACTGGCGTTGGGCACACACACCCACTAGATGAAACCTCTGAGTTCAACACATTAAATTACTCAAAGCATACTCGTATACAACTTAAATAAATTAAATCATCACAAAAATATATTACAAAAAACCGTAAAAAGATATCTTTCAGAACGTTATGTGCACTTAAATGTGACCAAATATAATTTAAAATAAATTAGTTAACTAACTAAGTAGGGATTAGACGTTATTATTATTAGTTTCGCTGTTGCACTCGGTCTTACTATTCGTTTGCTTTTTATGTTTAATACAAAAATTTATTAACTTAATGTAAATTAGTAGTTACATACAATTCAGAAAGACGGTTAAGGGTTCTGTTTTTTAGCTTCGCTGTGTCGCTTTTGTTTGATAATATTTAACTAAATTAAAATTTACTATTAATAACATGTGTGGTGTGGAATTTAGTTATAAGTTCTTTTTCTGTTAAATTTATAATAAAAAATAAATTGTTTTTCTTACGCTCGTTCGTAGAACAAAATGTAGGCACTAGATGAAACTAAATGACTTTCCGACAAATCGCTGCTGACTCTGAAAGTATAGAAAATAATAACAGGATGTAGGGTAAGTAATATTTATTTTGTTGTATTAGAGATGTATTATGTAAACAATACATAAACAATGGTAAAATTTGATTGTTTTTTTAAACTAGATTGTAGCCACAAAGGTAAATAACATCAGAAGCAATCTAATTTCAAAATGGTAGACCGTTTCGAAACGTAAGAAGAAAGTGCATCGTGAAGCCATCAGTCAGTTGAATACAATTCTTTCTACTGAGAGACAAGAGGAAGGTTTCAATTTTTTTACAGAGTTCTATTGCTTTCGACATTCGTCAGAGTTATGCCGATGACTGCTGTGTTAAAAAGAATTCCTTTTTCGATAATTTCAAGTGCAGCTCTCAAAAATTAAAATTAAAATCAAAATATTGCTTCTGACAGCAATATATAAAATATAATGTATGAATATGCTTGATTGAACTCAGCTGTTTTTGTGACCTTGTGACTTACACGTTATCGTTGAACTCGTGCCACTTCTTTGCAATAGGATGTTTACACAGCGCCACGTAATGTCCACCAGCGGTAGAACCTGTTAAAAGCAAACAAAACAACCGAAATAAGCAACTTGCACTTGAAAAACTCTCTGCCACTTACCCATGTGATTTGAAATCGCATACAACGTGTAGTAAGCATTTGAACTTGAATTTGATCCGTAAGGAGCCATATTCAGTTCCCTCTCGCCCGTTGGGAATTCCACAATATTCGACATTTTGCTCCACCGTGTCTCGGAGAAACGTTTCAGATCTACACAAACAAATCAAACTATTGCTACACACACATCCACTGAGTAAACAAAAAAAAATTCTACTCACGAATAACCAAGTACTTCGGAAATCGTTGAATTGTAAATGTTTTCGTGCTTTTCCGTCGTGTTTGGCATTTTGCACAGGTTGGCATCTCATCACCGTCGAGCACTTCTTCACGGATAAACAAATCCAGGCATGCTTCCAATTTACATCTAGACGACGAGGGTAGCGGCAAACTCAAATCCCAAAATGGATCGAAGGTTACACTGGTATTGCCGCATACGGTACACCGAAGTGTACTTTTCAATTGTCCGACAAACAGATCACGTATAACTGAGTTTTCTGCCTTTGTATACCAGTCCCACGTGATGTCGGCCTTTTTGTTGTCACTGTGTATAAAAGAGGATTCATTATATTGGATTTTAGAAATATGAGGATTTACTCAATTCTCACCTCAAGCTCTCGTCAATTTTGAGATGATCACCTTTAACGCCAGAATTCAACGCTGAATGCAATGAGTCCAAGAAAAATCGAAGAAATTCCTGTGCATCCTGCTGATTGTAGTCACTGTACATTCTGTGTTTGATTGAAAATGCCCGCTTCAGTTCACTCGGTGTGACACTGTTCACATTCGATGTCCACATTTCACGTATCAATTTGGCAAATTCTTAAGATTTCGACAAATTGAATTCAGCTGATAAGTTTTAATTCAAGCCATTGACTTACCACTTAAAATCAGTTGATCCTTCGACGGTGAGGACCTGACACCGTTTTGTGTTTTCAGGAATTTTGTTAGCTCACTCGTATGACTCAGACATTGGATGACAGAGTTCATGAAGCACGTGTTGCCGATATTTTTCAGTCCACATAATCCTGCAAACAGATTAATTGAAACGAGCTCATCAAATGCAGACAATCAAATAAATTCACCCGCGCGGTAGGAGTGATATCTCGACATTCATCAAAATGACAATAAATCAATTACGGTTTTCAAATATATTCGAAATATATTCACTTGCCTGACGAAAGAAAGACGGCTTTCTAGGAGTGGCAATCCTCCGGTAAGCAAAATGCAAAGATTTGACTATTGCCTTAGAAAATAGCATCGGTAAAGAGATGAAGAATCGCACCTTCCAATCGCGTTTCTGCGGTCTAAAGAGGCATCTAAGAATTTCCCTCATAGAACCACAAAGTTATTGTACGGGACCCTAAACATTAAGGTCCTGCTGTATAGTTTTGAGAGAATGATTGATCGGATGACAATCAGTTAAGATTGTACCGATAAAGTGTGGAGAAGATCCAATGGCGAACATTACTGAGTTCATCCCTTGGAGACCATGCAGTGGAGGAGAAAAATACCAACTTAGGTGGGACGCTCAATTGAAGAGCGAATTTATCCAACTTAGTGTGGGTAATTGGCGAAACCTTACTTATGTCCAAATTGCCTGGAGGGGCCTGTTTATTGAGGTCGTTGACAACCGGAAAATTGACCATGAATTTTATTGTTTGCCGCCGCATGTGACAGAAAACCATGCCCATTATAGAAGTACCCGGAGACGAATAAGTTAAAAATATCAGTTAACACTTACCTTCTTGTTCTGGCTTCTCATCCAAAGACGCAGACGATAATTTGCTTGATGATGAATAATCATCCGATAAATTACGACTTGAGATAATCGACGATCTGCTACTGTCACGATCCCAGTTGCGCGTTGGATTCGGGGAAATTGGTGGAAGGCCACTTCGCAACGAGGACGAATTCCGAACCTAGATCAATAAGTGATTGCTTAGTCAAAGTTTATTTACAAAAACAAAAAGTTTTTCTTTGTTATTCTTAGAGAACAAAACAAGTACGTACGAGTAGGTTCATGGATTATATAGAAACGTTTACATGGAAGAAATGAGATTTTAAATATAGCACGATTCACATTTTTTATTTTTTATTTGCCTGTGCGCAGCGCTTTAATTTTTAACTTTATTTGGACAAAGAAAAATCGATTTATGAAGTTAATTTAGTTATGAAAATAATTTAGGTTTGAAAAATTTCATGATTAGTGTTGTGTAAACTGTGTTGATGTTGTTCTGATTTTCTTCCAAATACGTGATGTGTGTGAAAAAGCAAAGCAACAATTCAATAAATTAGTACAAAGAAATTTGAAATGTTTTCTTTTTTACATGCATAGCAGGATGCGAAACAAAAAAGCATGCAATCTTATAGAAAGCCAAACAGATAAATATATTTTTTTATAAAGTATTTTATACAAACCCATTTGGTAGTAGGTACTAGCAGTTCCCCCAAGAATGTTCAAATTTGTATGTGTATTCACAAACAAAAACAATACTTTGCTATTTTTTAAGCGCTGTACCGATTTCGCATGGGGAAACGGTTACTCATTTATGTATGTTTGGCAATACTATATATGTACTGTCAATCGACGGCGAAAGCAAACATATACCGTATACAGTAAAGCAACGGTTCCGCATTTTTTTAATTCGGAAATTACGGTTTTATTCGCCAAACTCAGAGAGCGCCTTGTATAACCTTTATTACCGTTATCGAGCTATCAAGCAACAATCTGTACCATAGCCGCCACATTATTGACAGAATTTTCGCTCCATTATGTCAGTCCTACTACGTTTCTACTTGAATAATGAGCGATCAGCCACAATTGTATTACGTGGACTTCAGCTTGTGTCAAATATGGACGAAAACCTAAGTTCTGTCAAACACTAGAAAGATGACACTTATTTGCCAGCTAAAATAAAATTTATTATAAAATTACTTTCATACAATTCAAGGAATATACAAGCCAACTGTCAGATAATATTTTGAAATTTCACCATACATACATCAGGAAAGTCGAAAAAAACATTCAGAACGAGTAAATCGATGGAAAACGGAATTAGAAAGCCTGCCAAGCTAAAATATGCCCCATGATGACGTACGCGCACTTTTCCAGACTGCACAACTTAAAAACTGAAGAATAGTAAATTGAGTAGGTATTGTAAGTTGCAAACTTCAAGCTGATGTGTATGATTGGTCAAAAAAGTAAGCGCAGCAATTTTCATTCGTTTTACCACCAAATGTAGTAATGGTTATACGATTTAACCCACCGAAATATGGAAATCGCTCAAGTTTTCAGTGTCGACTTGTTGCTCGAAAATCGCATTGCATGTCATTTAGGCGTGATGCAGACGTTTGAACATACTTAAACGTCTTTAAATAGTCTGCACGGAATGTATTTCTATCGAAATCATGAGCCGATCTTTTAGGGTGTTAATTAATTTAACTTGCCCATCCCATGAGCTGGACAAGTTTAGTGTGCAATAGCGTGTCCTTCCCTCCCAGATATATTTTTCCCAAGTACCACAGAGAAAAAAAAAGAACCAAACCAAAAGAAGATCATTACCAATACTCTACATATCTGTAGCAGCAAATGAAACAAAATGAGTGAAAGCTTTAACCATCACCACTACATCTACTAATGGTATGAATGAAGCATAGGAGAGTCAGTGCACGCAGGATATACGAGAAACGAAAATCAGAATAACAATGGCATGTGTGCAATAGAGTCGCCCTATATTTACAAACTAAAATAATAATAACCACCTTCTGTCACTAAGTAGTTGAACTAATTTTGTTTAATTCGTTTAACCAATAGTATATAACGGGATAAAGACGGAAAAGAGAGAACAAAAATAAATGTGTCTAACCACTTACACTTTCGTCAATGTCTGTGAGTTTATTGGACGCAGGCGCGACGGCATGCTTTTTATCGCTCGATATCGTTTTCGAGGTAACCGTCGAGAGTGTGGGCGTTGGACAGCTCAACATTGAGACGGTAGTGAGCGTTACCTTGTCATAGATGGCGCCACTTTTCAGCAGATTCGATGTACTGCCGTTGAGTAGGGCCGCCGCTGGAGTCGCAGATGTCTTTCGCAGATTCTTCGGCGAATGTGATGGCGATGATTCAGTGCTGCGATTCCGCAGCAGCAGATTATTGCTGGCTATACTGCCGCTACTTGTACTATTGCTGTCGACTAGATTCGATGTGATGCTGGAGTCTCGGGTGGTAGTAGCGGTACTGCTGCTAGTGGCAGGCGATGCTGAGCGTTCTCGAAGCGGCAGCCTTCTCTCGTAGTCGTTGGTTAATTGTAAATTGGTGGTGCTATTTCTAGTTGGTAGACGCTTCGCTTTGCTAAGCGTGTTGAACTTTTCTATGGACGCTTTAATGCTAAACGTATCGTGGATAATGTCGCGCTTACGGCCCCCCATCAGGGGCAGCGTCGATGATGGGGACGAGGTCGCAGTCGTTGCGGTAGATGTGGGTGCCGACGATGCGACTGGCGGTGATGAGGATTGTATGCCTCCGTTTTGATACTTGTACAGGTTGATCTTTTCGAAGAGACTCTGATTGGAGGTGGAAATAATGGAAGATTTTGGTCGCATTTTCAGTTTGTGCTGTCTTTGTTGTTGCTGCTGCTGCTGCTGCTGCTGGCGCTCATTATCATCGCTATCGATGTACTTGATGTCGTCCAGCAGCTCCGAGTTCGAATGCAGGCAATGCATGTTGTTGTTGGCGGCAGGTAATGCGGGTACTTTTGTCAGAAATTTGTTGTTCGGGGTGGTCCGATGAACTAGGGGATTTATCGATGATTGTTGCTTATTGGCGACGCCCGGTAGCTTTCTATTGTCATTGATGGAAGTGACAATGCTACTGTTGCTCCCTGCTAATGGCGAGCCATTCTCATTGTTGTTTGCACTTTTGCTATGGCCGCCGATGTTGTTATTGTTGCTGGTATCGCTGTGGTTATTGTTGTTGATATTGTCATCATTGTTGTTATTTTCGAAACGCTGCCTCGATCGATAGACTTGCGAGCGGGCCAAATCACATTCGTTTTTCAGGAAGTTCTGATCCTTGAAGGCAGAGATAAGGAAAAATTGCTGATTACCAGCTTTCGCCGATTGGCTGGAAGTGGTGTTGGTGTTGTTGCTAGTTGTCGTCGTGGTCGTTGTTGTTGTGGTGCCGGTGTTGTTGGTGATGGTGGTAGTGGTGGTTGTAGCCTCAACACTACGTTTTTGCTTTGGGAATTTCAAATTTTTTATATTAGCATCTATCATTTCTAGCTTGAGTTTGTTATTGTTTTATAGTTTTTGTTTGACTATAGTGGATATATTTTTTTTTTACTTTTTACTCACAATGCACTCTAGAGTTTTCAATTTCAATTGTTGATTCGTTAACACAACACCGTTTATGTATACAGTAAAATTATATATATATGGATATTATATTGTTCACCCTATGATATCTATGTATGGAAACGCACACGTACACACTATATAATGTTTTGAGAATGGCGTTACACTATGTTATTCTTATTTTTGTTTGTGAGCCATTTACGAATGGTACGTCTAGAACAGAGAAAGAAATTAATAAAATGTCATTTCTTTTTAATGAAACGGGTATTCTTCGTAATAAGAAACAAGCAAAAACAATTGGAAGCATTGCGATGTTTCTACATATACTCGGCAAATTGTTTGGTTTTTTGTTTAATTTTTTTGGAAACTTAACAAAATGATGGCTAGCAATAGAAAATAGAATTTGTCCGTTAAAGGGGCTCAATTGAAATACAGAAACACAAGAAAAGAATACGAAATAAATATTGCAATTTGCTTGTATAGTTATACACATATATAGGAGAGCCATATGAGTGGAATGAAATTAAGAAAAACATAATGATTTTGAATACCAAGCTGAAAGACTTTGTTTTTTTTTCTGGTGTTTTTATGTTTGCCGTGTGTATGTGTGTTTGAATGCATGTACATGCTTTGTACGTTTAATTGAAGATATTATTGTTCTGTGTGTGTGTGTATAATCAAGTCCTCCCCATAAGATTCCACGTTTAGAAAACCATCGACCATTTCAGATTTATTGATTAAGAAAGAAAATCCTGAAGTTCCCTAGTACCTTGTCGAATTAGGTTTGAAAATGTGGATAGAGGGCTGTCATAAATTCGCGATTGTTTTGTTTACTCGGCATCATTACCTTATTTCTGATAAAATAGCTACACCGCATGTTTTTTACTTCACATTTATGAGAGCTCTTGTGCAATTGGGCACATTCAAAAAAACTAGTTTCCTTAAGTCGACTTAATTGGTCGGGACCCTACTCTGTATCTCGTTCCGAAAGTAAAATTTTTCGAAAACGAACCTTTTCTACTCAGTATTTCGAAAGTGGAATGAATGAACTTATGTCGCATTAAGAATTTCGAAATTATTACAGAGTACCTACTAAAAAGCGGAAGGGGAAAGCTATTTCGAATGGGACGAAATAGAGGTTAGGGCCCCTGGACTAGATGTAACTAGATTGGTCTTGAACGTCACTTTTCCGACGTCAGACACATATGCGAACTGTCAACTTATTACTCAGTCACGACTTTCTTGACTAGATTCGTCGGCTACACCTCCATAAACGTCAACTGAAACAGCTATTCTTATGACCGATCTAAGCCAATCAAAACTAAGAACCATCTAGTCAGGCAGCTGTCAGACATATATGCTACGGTTTCACCGGCCACAAATCCCGAGATTAAGTAGAAGAGTTTTAACATTAATCTGGATTCTGGAAGATTAAGTTGACATTGATATTCAATCTGGCTCTCTCCATTTACTTTTGGAAACGCAGTGAATAGTCCCACTAAATTCATCGCATTGTGTCAAGAAGTGTCAGAAGAAACACAAGTCAGTTTGATGGGGCATTTTCTATTTGATGCCAATTTTGGTTACCCAAGGTCTATTCCTACTTTTGTAGTAAGAATGGAAAAGACTGTCAAAATAGCAGTGGAGGGGATAAATTTTCTCACAGAGAGAGACACTAACGAAAAAGTTAGGGAACGCTTTTGTAGTAATCTATTGTCGTTTTCCATTGGTTTCACTCGGGGATCCACTCATTCTGAAATCCAATGGAACAACAAAACTGCTTCTGAAAGAATCCACAAAAGTATTGGTGAAATGCCAAGAAATAATCTACGGCTGCTGTCAGCTGACTTGTATAAAATACACAAATTACACTTGTGTGAGTGCTTCTTGAGTGGATTCTGACTTCAAATCGAGAAGCGAAATTCTCTTCTCAGAATCACCAGAAGAGTATTTTTTGTGCCAATGGAACGGTTTCGGGAGTGATTTTTTCGATTCCGGACTCTCCCGGACGCTTCTTTTTGCCTAATGGAAAACTACATATGAAAATGAAATAATTCAAAAATTAAAAAAGTTATACAAAATGTCGTTAAAATATCGTATAAACTCGAAGAATTTGCCAATTTACTAACGAAATTAGTTGATTCATCTACCTAGCGATGAAAGTGATTCGGAGTTAATGGAACGTCTTCTTCATGTGTCTGGAAGAGTTTGTACTTATTGAACTAGAAGCATTCGAGAATATGAAAAAGCCTCACGGCATTAAAAACTTCGGAGACGATTGTCCTTTCTTACTCCTTACAGCAAGGAAGAATTTCCTCGCGACTTGCGAAAGGAATGTAAAGAGAACATTCGATTTTATTTTTCCGCCTGTTGATACAATTTAAATACGCAAGAAATCAAAACAAATGCACTCATGTCAAACAGGGCGACAAATTTCAAATCAGCTGTAAATTGTAAGGTGACTGATAGCTTTTTCAATTCCTAAACCAAGAAATTTGTTGGGTAAAAATTCGTAAGATTCTCAGAGGAGGCGGAGGGGTAATATCTTGCTCTCTAGATGACACTCTCTTTTAAAAATTCCTAAGATTTCAAAGTAAAGGAACAGACCTCCAGTAAACGCACAAAATTTCAGGACGTTAAATGCGAAGAAATTTATAAAATTCCACACACACATAATAGGTCGGTTGTATTTCCCGAAGTGTGGTACACATTTTTTAGGGGTGTACATTTTTTCAGTGAATACAAAAATTACGAAAAAGAAAAGACGCCGTTATATAGTTAGATTTAGCAACTTAACTTCATGACAGAAACTGCAATGGCAAAAGCAAAACAATATTGTAGTATCGATGTAAATGCAAAAAATTTACATTTACTAGAAAATCAATAAATATTATATAAATATATCGCTATGAGTGAAACAGTTACTTTCTTAGTGGAGAAAAAGCAACTTACTCTCCCGCCATCCTTAAACAAAATTAGGAAAGAGCTTAAAGCATTTTTTTTTAGAACTTTCAGACTAAATTTAATAAAAAGAGATAGACAGACCAAACATCACTGTGATACTTAACTAAAACTACGGAAACGTGTTGACCACAAATTTTCAAAATATTAACTTAAGTATAACTTCGCATTTATCGTTTCCCTTTTCCCGGTGATCTTTGTGGAGAAGATCAGTTTTTTGGGGTTGAATTAAGAATCAATTGACTGCAAAAAGATGAAAGACAAGCAACGCACTAGACTAGCAATTATTGAATGCAACAGAGATTGTGGACAACAATAATGATGCTCTTGCTGTAATTTTTAAGTGACTTCTATGTGGGACATAAAATCCCCGGTTAATTAATGACTTGTTGTTTTATTTACTGATTAACTAAATGAGAAGACAGCCATTTTGCCTACACTTTTTGGCCTTTTTGGCCGTGTCTGTATAAATTAATTGTGCAGGAAATAAACGGCAAGAGAGTTTCTTATTCATAGGGTTACTAATAAATCGTGTACAACCTCAATAGTTAGTTTAGTTCGAAGGAGATCTCCGTTAGGAGTTCGTAACACCTTTAAGATCGACGGCGACTGTTTTAATTTCCCATTTTAATTTATTAAAACTATGACAGACAAAAAACAAATTTCCATATTCACTGACAGAAAGAGTTAGTACCGGAATTGAAACATCTCAAAATCAAAGTAAAGCAAAAACCTTCAATAAAAAAATCATATTTTGGCGTAGCCAACTCAACTTATGACGAAAATACTTTTCAAATCGCCTATTAGTGGTTAGTGAGAAAACAATACAACACAATCAACAAATGACAGAAGCTTAGTTATATTTCTTTGCACAACTTTGAAATTTTGACTACACAGCGTGCAGCTTTGCATTTTGTTTTTTAGTATTTTATTTTATTTTTGGCAAAAACACGAACACGAACACCACAATCAAGACTAAAATTAGAAAATCTTTACTAAAAGTGCACACGACAGAGATGGGGGAGCAGGTTATGGGAAATAAAAAATTCAAATGCTATCAGGACACGCAGGATATCATCAATTTCGCATTTGCTTGTTAGTTCTTTTCGAAAACAAAAGAAAATTTCAAACCAAACAGTCTTATTTTCGTTTGGTTTGGTCGGGATTACCTTGAAAGCCAATTGTGCGTTGTCCTTTGCATCCTGAGAACTAGATGAACTAGCAGTAGTGGTAGGAGAGATGCATGATATCTTTAAATCTCTTAGGCTATCACTATCGTCCTGCAGGTCATAGCCTACATGCAGCGACAGCTTGTTGGCACTGCTGCCACCATTACTATTGGACAGGCTATTAGTGCTATTCGTGCGCGGCACTGACAGATAATTGTCAATGATGGATGCGGTGGATGTGGGGGCTTCGCTATTCTCATCAATAGTGCAGTTTGTATGTCGACTGTAACGTCTGCTATAATTATTGTTATTATTGCTAAAACTACTGATCGAATTGCTTCTAGCGTTTTTATTGTTTGTGTCATTTAACTTAGACGACGAAGATGAAGCTGCGTTTGCTGCTGTTGCTGCTGATGCTGCCGCCTCAGACAGTGAGCTGGAACGTGACAATTCACATTTTGGTATATAATGTGCTGGACTATATTTTTCATATATATCCAAAGCAGATGTCGCTACTAATCGTGCTAATGATGATGATGAATATGAGGATGATGCTCGGGAGTTCCTACTTTTGCTACTACCACGCTGTGATTTTGTGTTGTTGTTATTGTCGCAATCGTTGGTGTTTTCTGTGCGATCTAGGGTCCTCTGTGGTGATTTCGATTCGCAAATGGTAGATTGATCGTCGATGATCGTGCGTGACGGTGGTGATAGTAGTAGTGGTTGTGTTCGTGGTAATGATGGAAGTGCGAGGTCGTGATGAATTCGTGTTGTTTTGTTTCGACGTTGTTGTCGTGGTTGTATACAGTTGTAGTTGTAGTTGTTGGAGGAGGAAATTCAGATAAAAAATCACAGTTATTATTATTGAAATTGAAATTTGTTGAATGATCACAGTGTGAAGTAGGAGTATATCGTGACCAGACGACTTGTAAGCAAAACAAGTAGAAGGAGACAAGGGTTTACTTAAAACAATTATTACTAGCTGAAGAGGGATCTCTACTATATAGGTATAATACTAACAATTACAGTTGTCAAATCGTTTCATGATTCTACTGCTTCGCCAGCGATAAGCGTTGGCGAGTAGGCAAATGATGTGGATGGTGTTGCTATTGTTGTTGTTCTTGTGTTGCACTATTGTATTGGCTAAAACCTATTTGATAACAAAGTCGAGCGACGACAACGTCGCCATCGTCTCGTGGTGAAGGTGGTGGTTGTGGTGAGTGGTGGTGTTGTATCTCTAGTATCTAGTATATTTATAATGTAAATTTGTACTTACTCCAAATCGACTCGATGATGTTGTTGTATCATTGTTTCCGCCGCTCAGGTACGAGCTGGGACGATATGACGATAGAGATGAGGAACCGCCAGTCAAAGCCGACGATGAGGTACCACTGTAGGAGCTCCTGCTAACCGAGGAATATGCTGATGTGCGTGGTAGATATGACCCAGTGTAGTAGGAGCTATACGAAGAGGCGGATGGAGTCTTTGAAAGCCCGTTGCTTCGATAGGTTGAACTGTAGCCACTTGTGGAAGAAGACGACAGTGTGCTCGATCCTGTTGATTTGTTAGCTAGGCTTGATGAATATGTGCCACTGGTTGTTTGCGGTATATACAAACTGCCACTGGTTGTTGACGTTGATCTTCTGGGCGAAATTACAGGCATATTATGTGTGTATGTGTGTGGTGGTGGTGTTGTTCTTCTTCTTGTCGTTTGGAGGGCTGTATGCTGTAGTCGTGGTCAGTGGTGTTTGCTTCTGGTTATAATGTTGTTGTCGGAAGGCGTCTTGACTAGTATTCCACTCTAGAATATCGCGATTCTATTGTTTTTGTTTTGCAAACTTCAGACTGATTGCAATGTTTGATAAATCTCCGGTTATTTGTATGTTTTTGCACATTTGTAACTTTTGTGTCTGGTTTTGTCGTTGAGTTGGTTGAGTTTATCGTTAAATAGTTAGTCGAGATTGTGTTTAAGGTAGTAGGAGTTGATTTTGTTGTTCGGCTTTTATTTTTTTAAGAAAATAATCTGAAAAAGAAAGCAAATAGTTAAGCAAGGTATTCTATCTTAATTGATGCGAAAAGTTGGGAACAAGTGCGACATTTATATCTCTTAAATAAAAGGGCAACAATGGGTGCTTCTTGAACTGATTTTTTTAAACATTATTCTCAGTGAAGCTAAACTAAAATCCTCAGAATCACAAAAACTGTAATCTACTCTACACACACACAATGTCGAGACAATACACCTAAAATGACAATAAACATCACTTTTCCATTACTTGCATACCTACTTTTTGGCTGAATATTGCCGGTGACAGTTTTATTGGGCAAATCGCTTCGGTTTGCAGAGATAAAAATTAGTTGGCGCAAAAGTTTCGTATTGGACTGCCGACGCATAAAACCAAACTAAATAACAGAAGTCACCAATCATTTGTGGTAACAAAATGAAAGAAAACAGATTACGCATTCCCTAGGTCCGCCATCTTATCTGGTTCATTGGAGTTCATTCGTGATATGCATGTATAAAGTAAATTGTTTTGCCTAAACTACTGAATATGCAGTTATAAATTATAAGAGATACTTAAAATTGAAGGCGCAGTGTCAGAAAATACTGGAAATTCAATCACAACATTTCGTGGTTAACTTGACAACAAAAGCCCGGACATTAAACTAATTTTTAAAATTGTAATCGAACAGTCCGAAAATTTTAGAGGAGAGCTATAAGGCTTTGGCACCAGCGAAGTGAATACCATTCCGGTCTTTTGTCTGTTTTGGAAACAGACATTTAACCAGTACGTTTCAAAAGTTTCGAGCCTGTGTCTTGAAAGCCAAAAGCTTCTTATATCTGTTAAATAACTTAACATATGTTAAAGTAATGTCCATATTACTGTGTTTATTTTACCGATTTTCAAAGGACGCCAAGAAGGCGCTTCTGTGATGGGCTGGCCATGTTCGATTTTCATCATCAGCACACACTATAAGAGCGCCCAAGTCATAGTTACGACAAAAAATACCACAAAATTCTAACAAATATTCGAAGGAGCTTCTTTAGTCTGCCTGTAAATCGAAGATGAAACCCACAAGCAAAACTCTTGATAAAATTTCCTGCGAATCTTTTCTTGCAAGCTTGTCAGAGGTATCATTACCCGTGAGTCGAGTAAAACCCGGAACTGAAACAAGACCAATTAAAATTAAGTGCCACACAATTATAAGGCATATGCATTCGTCGTTTGTTGGAACAAGTCGCAATGCTGGTTTTGGAAAACTCCAAAGAAAAGTATGCATCGGCTGCATGGAGGCTTCTACTATAACGCTTGTCTCTATTCTAAATCCTTTGATGAACCCCACTCCAGATGTTTTTCAAATTGATGACCCATTAACATTCCCATGATGTCTTCCTCTTTCCGATCGTAAAGGATCAAATGCGCAGATTGTCGTTTAATAAACAACCTTGAATGAGTTTTCTTAATATCCATCGATGTCAGCACACTGATTCAGTGGGATGCAAAAGCAATAAAAACAAATAAATCCGGACGTTTTCTTTGTCAGCCGCCAGCCTGTATACCCTCGCACATTTGCCGAATAATTCATTTTAAAAAATGAGCACATTAACCCAGATGTTTATGACATACTCGTATATATACTTCACAAGATCTGGCCACACATATCTCGCCCTAACTACTTCAAACTAGAAACGTGCTGCACGTAATCTGCACACGTAAAGGTGGGTGTATCAACAGTTTGTTCCAACTTGTACGTATAATAATTTCGCAATACTTATGAACACCACCGAAAAAAAAAACATATAAAAACATCAACACGCTATTTACGATTTTGGCAGACGCCAAAAGATATGTCCATGTTCACCCAAGTTATGAATAAACAAGAATATAAATATTTTGTGTGTTCTAAAAAATATCGCGCATTCATTTAAAGACGTGTCTTCGAAAACCGAAAGTCATAAACAGTCCCAATTAAACGAAAACAAAATAAAATCTTACTTTTCATCTCGCACCCTGATGGCGGAGCATAATTTGTCTTCGCTATAAAACGCCACTTGTAATCACTATTAAATATCACATAGCTTGCTTTATTTTCGTTGGCTATTTCCGTTAGGAGCACATAGTTTGAGGCACTCGCACGAAGAGCTAACACATCTCGTTCAGCAAGGGTTTATCAGCGCTCAAAAATTCAACCGAATTTCGGAACTAAAATCAACGAACGCGAAATATATCCAACAACCGCATGACATTCGCCAATCCGTCCGTGTGGTATGTGTGCGATGGCTGAACTTCTAAGTTCAAGAGACCCCTTGTGTCTGATATTAGGTGTGTGCGCAAGGCCCCCTCCTCCTGCTCACCGCCCACATTCAACTAATCGTATTAGAATTTAGAACAAGTTACAGAAGGAAACGCTGTTGTCTTGTGTGCGCGTGTGTATGTGTTCTGTGCTCTTGCAATGAGGAAGAGACATCGCAGATTAGTTCGTTTCCTTTTTTTATTTTTATAAAAAAACAACGTTAAGCTGTGCATAAATTACGTCATTTGTTGTAAACCGTATCAAACTGATTAGAAAATTGTGTGGGAGCAAAGACTGACTGACTTTAGTAATATCAAGTTCAATACGAAACCATTCCGCCTACACGCGGACGAGTTGTGTGACCAAGTTCGTTGCAGTAGTCATATTTCTTTTTCGAATTTGTGTACATATACACTTTGATCTCATTCGACGTGGTAAAAATAGAATCATCTGCTGAATACACAGATGGATCTATCGATATGGCCGGTGAGACTCTCTCTCACACATTTCTCACAATAATTGCGGTGACAACAATGCATTTGGTATTTGCATTAACCAATCTATAATTTGTACCGATATATTTTTTGTTTATTTTCGCTTCGCAAATGCGAGCGAGTAAGCCGTGCAGGTATCTGTGACATTGCTTAAAATAGATTAGTATAGAAAATAAAAATAAAACGCTTCTGCCATTGAAGAATGAATTAAAAGCTTATATACACTTTTACACTAATTATGGTTAAACTAATGTTGGTAGACGGGCGAAAAAGTCAAAATGAATGTGCGTTGTGTTTGAATATTGTGCTGGGGTGATTTTTTGTATTTATTTAATGAAAGAATACGTCTGTACGTTTGACCTATTAGGACTGCTTGCGACTTGTTATAAATATGACACATTTATTCATTGTAAACACAGTAAAAACAAATCAGTCGCGTGAATGTTTACTTAGGCAGATGATTTATGTCATTTTGAATGTAGTTTAGGGGCGGGTGAATTATATGCACAAATAGAGACGACCCCTTTTGGCAGACCAGTCTAAGTGACAGCCATATCCGATTGGAGGACGTTTTTTGTATGTCACCAGACACAAAAACTGGTTCATTGTACTGCCATACTGATGCTGTGGCGCCTTTTTAAGAAATCCAATAAAGCGCTGCAGTGATGAGGAGCGATCGGAATCGGAAACGTACTTAGGCTAACACAGTTAAAAAGACTAAGGGCTGTCCTTAGAGGGGAGTACTGTACGTCTAATTTGTCCAAACGAGCTTCTTATCTGGGTTGTCTCAGAAATTTAGCTTCCTTTAGAAGGGACACATATGTGTTACCTTGTTTTGATACCAAATTTTTGTATAGGGCACAGCCTCAATTTTAAGAGGACTTCGGTCAGTCCAGACCATTCTTGGTAAACCAATTATTGTCGATCATGTCAAGCGCCATCTAGGGTTTTACGTACATACTCAAAAGTGTTGCGTCGGCTGTAGATTCATCACATTGAACATAAAGTCGACACTCAAGGCACTCTTACAGTGAAAGCAGAAAGCCACCGTGGGGACAAACTCTGCAACTTCATCATCAATCTGATGTTTGCCTTTCCAACGATTCAAGAGAGCCTGATGAAATATCACTGTTGGATATGTTCAAGCACCATCGCATTTTTAAGTTTAAAAGACTTTACTACTATTTGTAGTACTAAATTCACATGAGAGCGAGTTGCGAAAAAGCGAATATTTGTAGTTTTTGACACTTCATTTACATGAAAACTTTTTAAGTCGCAGATATCCCCGATTCAGTTATATTTTTAAAGGTTAAGTTCGAAAGAGTTTTCCATTCGTGGGCTTGTTAATCGCGAATTATATGGATTGTGAATAAAGTGTGACAGTTCGCGGCAAGAATTTTCAATTGTTGTAATTGTAAATTTCAATTAGACTAATCAAATATAATGCTTTTTTGGAACAAATAACAATTTTCAATTCATAAATACAATTAAACTGATTTGTTCGCTATTC
Source organism: Cheilosia variabilis (assembly GCA_951230905.1). Taxonomy (NCBI): domain Eukaryota; kingdom Metazoa; phylum Arthropoda; class Insecta; order Diptera; family Syrphidae; genus Cheilosia; species Cheilosia variabilis. Next base: position 58,144,784 of record OX579677.1, on the reverse strand, counting down.
GCAATTCGAGCTCATGTGATTAGTCCTTAAGTGGAATTCCAGTCATCTTTTTTAATTCGCCTTTATTAACATAATGTGGAAGCTTTTTCTCATCCTTAAGAATAATTCTCCTCTGGTCGGCGTTTTACGACGACGAACTAAGAAGAACTGCAGAACTTAGGATGAGGAGTTCATATTGACGAAACACACAATCGAGAATCTGCTTCACGATAAAAAGTATTCAATTCTTGCATTCTTAAGTATAAAAGGAGCTTTTGATAGTCATTACATTTAACATCGAGACAGCTACGTTGGTAAATTGAGTAATCTACTGCTCATTTCACAAGGCGAATTATCAACTTAAAAAAAACTTTACGTCCTATTGCCCTTCTTATAGGAACCTAGTTGACAATTATTGAACTGCTGTTTTTTCAACAAACAAATATATGAGTGTTAATAAACAAAATGTTCACATTTGAAGTGTAACAGCCTTATTTATAAACTCACCTTAGAGTCTGCTTATCTTAACGCTACCTCTAAAGGTAGCATAAAGATAAGCAGATAAACCTCCGTTTAGAGGTTGCGTAAAGCTTGCATTTTTTTTTTCGTTTTTGAAATGTCATTTTGTTTACATTTTTTTCGGGGTAGATTTGAAAATTTAAAACGAAACAAAAAATTTAATTAAAAATGCCATTCAGATTCGTAAATTTTGTTAACGACATTGATAAATGATCGACTTAATTTTATATTCAATTCATCATCTTGTCAGAGGAAATCCAATTTTCCGACTGTTTTCTTTTTATTTTTTGCTGCTCCATTTTTGTTTACAAACAAAATAGATCTCACAAGAGAGATGTCAGTTTTATTTCTTAGAAACAGCTGATATCATTCCGCGGGGAAAAAGTAAGAGATTTTGGTTTTTTGTAATAGTTTCGTACTTATTTAGACACCAACCTTGCGTAGTAAACGGTCAGTGGACATTCTTTTATAAATAACAATTTCAGCAAAGACACATAGAGGCTGCGTAAATTTTAACGCGATGTTTAACTAAACAACATCGTTCAGGCGTCGTAAGGGAATCTAATAAATACGGCTGTACGAGTTTTGTAAAACGCCCTTACAAATCTACAAATTGTTGAGCGCTGTATGCGCGAAATGTGTTTTTCGAAAAACGACTCTAAGCCGTGTATATCTGAAATCTGGCCTGCGTTTCACAATCCCCAATAACTACACAAAGATATACTGAAATTGAATCACGGAGCACCTGTAGGTTAATATTTTTCCAATATCCTGAGGAGATGACCCAATTTGACAGTCAAAAGGTGGAACGTATTTTGTTTCCCGACTAGCTCCACTTTTATCCATATGCCTACACATATTCCAATGTTCTATAACAAATTGAACTTGTAGGTTGTCAACACTGCACTGATCAAAGTTGAGAGCTTTCAGTTCGCACTTAAATGATAAACGGATTATTGTTCTAAAATTAATAGACCCGACAACAGAAGAAAACTATTTTAGTCACTCGACAACACATGAATTAAGTAAATCGGGTTAACGCATACATGGAAACGAACTTTGTATATCTTTTCAAAATCTATAAGAACAAAACACGTGCACAACCTTCATCTACTCGGGCGTATGGGTAACTTAAATATTTATTCATAGGTAGACAAGTGAGCGCACGAATGTCAGTCCATTTCGTTAGCAGTAATTATGATAACCTTCATAACTACACTCGACTGTAATAAATTAGTAAGCACTCGTAAACGTCAGTGTGTTCGAAAAGGTGTAAAACGAATTTGTTTCCCCTTATCGCAGGTAAAACTGAATTTGTTAAGAATTTGCGATTTTCGCGCGAAGTTAGATGATCGAACTTTTTTTTTCCATATAAAGGAGGGCAATGCCATGTATTTCCTGCTACAAAAACACTTGAGAGTAAAAGATTAACAAACATAACCTATGCGCTACATTTACATTTAATTGCTGAGCATTGTTAAAAGTAATTTTATGAGCTGGCTCAACTTTAAAAAGTATAACCCCAGAGGTCACTGCAAAGAGTATTCTTTTAATTATTTACTAATTTTAGAACACATCAATATAAAAGTTGTACATGACGAGCAAGATAAAAAGAAACGATCGAAAATTTGAGGAAATAAAATTATGTTATCTGACACGAGATAATCTCTATTTGATAAATTGTTCATGGAGTTTAAATTATGCAATTAACTGATTGTAGTAGTAGTAGTAGTATGGTGACTTTATTAACATTTAAAAAAATGTATAATCTTTTTACTCGTATTTACAAACAATGTTTACTAAGTCTTTTATGGTTTGGCTTATGGCCGTCTACCAGATTGACAATTTAGGTAATGACATGTACAATATATTTGTGTTCAAAAATCGCCTTCCAAGACACGCGTTCTGTAGCGACTTGCAGTTGTGGCATAGTTGTATAAAACTTCCCACCCAAGACTACCGTTCAATATGCTAATAACCTCCTCCAAGTCCAGTAAAGTACGTCCGAAGTATCTTACACGGAAATCTCTTAAAATGGGGCATCTTCCAATGAAATGGTATACATCCTCTCTCTCCTTAAGGTTGCACAAGTCACATAAAATTGGAAGATCAGGTCGATGCGGGATAAAATTTAGGTTTATTAATTCTCCTCTTAGCTTAAATATTGTGCTTATCATTTGCAGAGGATAGCGGTTAATTAAGTAAGTAGAAGCGTTTTCAATGTGATTATAATTTAACCTACTATACACCAGCCTATGTTGCGATGAATGTGCTTCAGCTATAAACCTGTCGTACATGTTACTGCCCGCTTTTTTCAGGATGTCGGTAAATATGGGTTTCAGCATCGAAAGCTGAATTTTAGCTGAGATATTGAAGCTCACGCGGTAACCAGCTGCTTACTCCTCCCACTTTTGCACCAAGCGACCTCTTGTTAAAAGTATGTACTTCAGGACTGATTGTGAAGCTCACAATTTAATGAATTAATAATTATGCCAATAATATATGAAATGCAACTCTGACAAACAACAGAAACGGATTCCTATACGTTTGCACCAGAAACAGAATCAGCTATAAAACAGAAAGTAGTAGTTGTCTCTGATGACAACGATGAAATTCGAGTATTATGTGCATACAAGTTTGCTTCACAAAACGTCGCCAATATTTGCTCCATGTTCCGTGTAAGATACCCTTGGTTGTAAAATTAAGAGGCCAAGATGTATACACGCAACTTTTTCACCGGAACAATGACGCCGCCGGCCGTTCCAAAATCTGCACCAATAACTTTTTGTGAATGCATTCACTAGGTGTGTGCGTTAGCGTTGTCTCATCGACAAGTTTGCTTGTTCACATAGCCATTTATCCGAAAATGCGTCTCGTCGCTAAGAATGATTTTTCGGCCGAAATATGGGTCGTCTTCCAAACGCTCCGAAGCCCAGTCATCGAACAAATGGCGTCAATGGCTAATAACTTAAAGCTCCTAGGTGAATTGCTTCTTGTGCGGGTGTATCCCAAGTCGCGAAGCGAAGTGGAAGTCTGAGGAATTAGCTGCGTCAGGTGTTAGCTGATTGCTTTCGGAAACGATTGTCTCGATTTTGGCCACCAAACGTAGGAGAGTCGCCTTTGAAGGACCACCGCGACTGACGTAAATTTGGCGCAACGCGTTCAATGTTTGCATTGATGAACACTTATTTTAATTAATTTAGTTTTATCATTTGAACGTGACGCTCAATTGTTTTACTCTTATTTGCCGTGGTGATTTGGCATCAGTAACTGAATAATAAACGCCAGATGATATAGACACCACCAAAACAAGATGGGAGCCACAGGCTGCCAAGATCGTCCCAATTGAAAAACCTTTTATTCAGTTTCAACTGAAGGGAATTAGTACTGTTTGTTTCAAGTTGGTTTGTAGAAAGAGCAACTTACTCCTGTTTTCCACTTTCGCTTTTGTTTCTATTGTTTTTTACTAGGCGGCTTAAATGATATACCAGTGCAAACACTTAACGCGATACCAATAATCATTTTTCGTGTCCAGGCTATAGTTTTCGAACACACAATGGCGGAATTTTCCATACAAAATTGCATATTGTGACCTACAAAATAATTAGTGTGGAAGTTAAAAATGATTATTATTATTTACAGACTTGGAAAATTCCCAAGCTAAAATAGGACTCGCACCACTTTGTGTTTTAAAGCATAAAACAATAATTAGAAAAGCTCTCGCATATCATAAATAATAAGTAAAAGCCATTAAATTGGCAAGCAAAAACGAAGGAATGAGTCAATTGAAAGGAACTGGGCTCCTGAATTAGTTGCACATACGCCACAGTGACTCGTAGATCATACTTCTGGATATTGCAGCGATCGAGTGGGTGTGTTTTTTTAGACAGCACTTTGTTTTAATAGACAGATGCTCCTCTTTAAGAAACTATCTATTTCGGCCTTAGTTTGACATGATTGTTTCTTTTCTATAATATACGTTTATCTCAAAGCTAAAACACGAACGGCGTATGTGCTACATTCTACATTTTTGTTTTCATTGCGACCATTGCAGTCAGAGATAGCTACTTTAACCAAAGCTGCGATGGTCGATAAAAGCATCACGATATACTTCGACAGCGAAGCGCCTGTAACAAGAGCCATATAGTCAGTCGTAGTGAAGGAATAAATAAAAAATAAATAAATATTTTCGGAACGCCGTTTCAGTGAATGTAAATCGTATACAAAAGACGCTGCTTCAACAGAAACCCAAACGTACTCCCTCGGCGGATAGGGGGACGGCACCCTAACTTATAGAAGTCCAATCTAAAGCACACTGTTCGTAAACAAAGCCAGCGTTACTATAAGCGCATGCTTATATTTTTAACCACCCGAAGAAAACAAGTTCCCCCTAACTTGTTAATAAATATAGAGTGACCTTGGTAGTTTCTTCTTCGAACACTTATATCCTGCAGTAGCATTTGAACTGTGTATATATAATCAATGACAACACACGCTCATCTTATTTATCCGATATTTATCGAAGGTTAATTTGTACGCACCCTTCGAGTTCATGCATCTATTTCATTGTTTGAGCACTTCCCAACAATGTATCGCAATTGAACTGAACCCACTACTTTTGTCGCCTTGCACTTGAAGATATATACAAAAAAAAAATACACGAAATCATCGGGTGGTCAGTTGCACATTGTTGTTAACAAATAATCACAAATCGAAGGTGTGTTGTAAACACTATGGTGTTATGTCATCGATGGCGTGCAAACACATTCATAACTAAACTGATTGCAGCGGCAATTGTCGGCAGTGTGAAAACTCACAAGTGCATGTGCACTGCAGCTGGCAGAATTACGAACAGATTGTGTGGAAAAACGTAAACACTGCGTACTCCAGAGCGATTATGTAACCTCAAGTGCATTCAACAGTAGCAGCCGCCACAAGTTCCGTTCGCAATCCACACTAAGAATTTCTCCCTATGTACTATATATCACTCTCGTTAATTATAAATTTATTTACTTAATTGTGTATTTAATTTGTACCTCGTGTGCCCGGTGTATGTGATATAAGCGCGGTTCCCGTAAATATTTTGTAAACAACACATAAAACCCAACTGACTGTGCAATCGAAACAAGGAAGAGCATAATGTGAAAGGTAACCCTCAAAACCTTTCAATGATTACAATCGCTCGCTAGAGCTAGGCACTGCGCAGGAGTCGAAGTGGAACCAAAAAGAAACGACAACAAAAGAAAATCGAAAAAGACCACCACGATAAAGAAGAATCACAAAACAACAACCTAAACGCCTTCGATGTAGGTGTATATGTAATCAGTGCGCTCTTCTAGTGAATTTATTATTTCTCTGATCTATTCTCTGTGCTCTGTGCTTGACCCCCTCCTTGAAAATGGAATGCATTCGGCGTACATACATACATCTTCTGTCAAACTATATGCCATAGGCTACGCCGAGTACAATAAATATATTAAAGCATTCAGGGGATGGTAAGGGCAAGGGTAGCAAGCGGCGATATAAAAATTCAATAGATTGTGGGTGGCGGTAAGAATGCGGCGACACAAGTTTTTTTTTTGCAGTTTTTAAAATTGAACAAGAATTCCAATCAATACGTTACGTAACGCTTACTCTTGCAGCATTATGAATTTGACTAAGGCTTTAACAACAATGAATGAAGTCAGTCGCGAAAACAGGAAATCGAACAACCCGCGCCCACTGACGGTGTCTAGACTCTGGAGAGGGATGAGCGCGCGATGCGGGTAAATCATTTAACGTATAATGATGATTCAGGTTTTGTTAGGCTGTTAATCGAAACGTTCAAGAGTCCACGACAATTAATGGAATATGTTGTCACTGACAATCGATGATGTTGTTGTCGTTGGCTTTGTGTTTTTGTTGTATGCTTATTTGCTGTGGGAATGTTGATTTGCGTGACACATTGTTTGGCATTGTATAGTTTAATGAGTAATATGAGCCAGGTGTCTGTTGATGTGAGTGAATTGTGAGATGGGTTTTAACCTTGCAGTGTTTCTGGGGGGCGACACTTATTCCAGTACAATTTGCCATAACCGTAATACAGTGGAAGCTCTTAATGGATTGTTGCGCTCACTGTGCCAATACGTGAATATAACAGGTTTCATTTTGATTACAAATTCCAATGCCTAAGAAATACAACAACTACAAAGTGATACTGTAAAGATGGTTCCACTACCTTTTACATTAACCAGAACTGAAAATTGTTCAATTTCATCCATCATCATCACTTTTAGTGTCCCGCCTATCTGTTTCAAGGCCTATTTCAAGCCCGTAGCAAGCTGCCTCCTAATTGCTTGGGGTCGCTTTTCAAATGTGTGGATTAGGGTCTTGTACAATCGCAGTGGTTCTATGAGAGAGGGCATTTAGCAAAAGTGACTCTTTGGATTTATATCCATCGCAACGAGTCCCCGATGTTGACAACATATACTTTTTATTTCTATTGTACAAAAATAAATAAATAGTTGGCGCAAAACGTCCGTAGGCCTAGCTTCTCAACAACCATTCGTTTTGTGTTTTTTTTTTTTTGGGACGAATGAAAAGGATCTACAATTTTACTCCAAGCTCAAAAGGCTAATGGAGAAGCTCTTTCATGACAGTTAACCTCTCGGATGTTTGTCAGACGTTCGCGAGACTGTAGGCAATGGGAAAGTCAATAACAACAACATAACAAAATAGTGCCCACATATCTACACGAGTGTACTAGATTAACGTCGGAGGAGGAGAGCCTGTTACAAATTATGTACCGTGCATAAATAGGTTGGTATACAAACCCAATCGGAAGAAATTGGGATGCTGAAAATAAATTCGATGCGCTCGTGCATATGTTTTCATCTCAAGCTCATACATAGGGCACTCTAAGTTACACAAACAACGTAATTCTCATTTGACTTTCAAATAACAAATCTATTGGCAAACTTGGTAAATACACCCCCATATATGGGAATTGAAATGAATACATTTATGAGGAGCTCACACGACTACAAAAGAAGGATGTAGAATGCTCAACTGCTTCATAGAGAACTGGAGATACTATCCAATTGGCGCAGGTACACAAAATGGAATTCCTAATGGGTTATAGATCTGCGAGGTAATTTCAGAAAATACACCAAATTGTTTTGGCGCTCATAAGAAGGCTAAAAAGGCCAAAAATTTACCGCATAAGTTATGAAGTTGCAATAACATTGAATGGCCAAAAAACCCTTGTCCATCTGATTGGCATGCTGACGTTTCGATATCAAACCATGGTACATTGGTCATTAATTAGGGCTTAGGTAAAGGAGAAGAAAAATGAGATACACGAATGAATGTTTTAAGTAGGTCGCCCTCGAAATAAGCTGAATTCGGTTTTTATAACTTGAAATACTGTTCTTGGTTAACCAGGAAATTAAGTAATAAAGATCCGCTCTAACATTGACGACTATTCACACCGCCTTCAAAGTACATTGTCGCTTATATAACATCCATAGTGGCGTGTGAATCTGCGAAACATAATCTAAAATGCCACGGGCGTAGATATGGCAGTAATAATGATTGCCGCCTAAATACCGCGCCGAATACAACGATCTGCATCAGTAGTTCTTCACTAAACAATTTATGTTGACGACTAAACATTCAGACGCCATCCTTGATATTTTTTGTTTATTTCTCGATTCTCATTTATTCCCCATTGCCTACAACAAAGGATATGTGTTCTGGTGGAACCACCCCTCCCAACTACTGAAACAGTATCCCTGGTCAAGGTGCTGCCCACTCAGGGTTAACCATAAGGATTAGTAGTAAAATTATTTTTCCATACACATACTTCTATTTACAACAAAAAACACAAAGTCAATATTTGTTTTCATGTAATTTACAGGTGGCCCATGTGACCTTATTTGCAGCACCGTCCGTCGTCGTCGTCGTGGGGGTGCAAAATTCCTTTCAAAGCAATTAAACATGCATGTAATTCGTTTTGGTAATTTATTTCTTCATTGGGAAAGTCACTTGTATAAATCTTGGATTGTTCAGAAGCACTTACCAGCAATATAGGTTAACTACATTGGATTTGGCATTTGGTACTCTCCTACTTACCAAATCAAGCAGCAGATAAATAACTGCCAATAACAACAAAAGTTTAGAATGATTATATAAATAATGGAAGGTTTTAACAAGTGATTTGTGTCCGCTCTTGGCATAAAAAGAAATTTCCGTGACCGATAAAAAAATACTCTCCATTCCAAAGTTCTATCGTCGTCGTTTATTTTATGTGAACACAAGGAGGCGAATGTCAATCTCGGCAAAGCAATGTAAAAATCGAAACACAAAGCAAGATGCAGCGCATGCAAAGAGATGCCGCTACACACAGAGATGTGTACGTATAGCTAGATACAATCCGCATTGAGATGTTTTGTTGCAAAATAACCCGCACAGAACAGCAGCGTGTAATAGAAATATCTCCCATAGTCGTTGTAGTCGTCGTCGTCGCAATGTCAGTGTACACGGTGTGTCTCTATACAGATGTGTACTCGTATATCCGAAAAGCATGGAATCAAGGTCGATGACAACGACCTTAAGCGACATGGTTTCAGTATATAAAGCGTGTATATATAGCACTCTCTCGCTATTTGATGTTGTGTATTCTAAAAGAGATACTAGATACACATATTGCTCTAGTGTCTAGTTAGTGTAGAGTAGATGTACGTACACACATGGTTCCGTTGCCAGTGTTGCCAGGAGAAGGAAAAGTGTGCGAAATTTTATTAGTCACCTACTTACAATGAATTCGGTTAGAGACAGTTTGATTGCTAAAAATTGCTTGTGCTTACTCGTAAAGAAAGCATTTGCTGGTGTTAATAAAAGAGGATAACTGTTACTAATAAAAGCCCAGCAGCCAAATATGAACGAAGACGTTTGATAATGTTTGACAATGTTCGTGACAGTGACAAGAGCATTCATTTGATGATGTTCTTGGCTTATGAATACAGTTTGTTTTCGCAACTACATATAACTTAAAAGCTGACCAGAAATGTGCGTTCTTAGAACAATATTCTAACATTATCGTATTCGCTCAGCTCTGAGCTAAAAAAGAAAAACGCCTTTAATAAAAGGGGCGAGCGGTCAAACTATCATATGAAAGGCAAATTGACTTAAGAAGCTTCAGCAGTTAGTCCACGGATTTGGTTTCTCTCAAAAGAGGTTAAGGGCTATAACCTTTAATATAAATTTTTGCCCAAAAGCTAAGGTTTTTGCCAAGGCACAAGTGCTGTTCCAATATTCTTTAGAGAATTGTTATGTTGTACTTGTGGGTTCCAAAACCTTTCGTCTCAATCTACTTAAATAGGTAATCATTCATATAAAAGCTCGAGTTCGGCGCAGTTCATCGGTACAGTATATTAAGGAAGGAATATAAGTTATATGCCAAATTTAACACCGTTCAATGTGCTACCTATTCCTTCAATATCTGTGCGATTAAATATCGTGACTCGAAAGGGAAAATAAGAAAAAGAATGCCACGCAAAATATATTTCAAGTGACGGCTGAGGTTTCCAATATGCGCACTAAGTAAATTCATTTTTTTTATTTTTTTTTATTTAAATTGAGTTATTCTAAGATGTACCTACTGTAGAAGAATTTTTCTGCGGTAACTTTCTTTTCTATTTTTTTTTAATTTTTAAAGTTTTCAATTTTCACTGAAAAGTGCATGTAAACAAACTGCACAAATGGACACGTTCACTTTGCATAACGTTTGTGCCAAGTGTTTTCTGTTGCTGTGGAGGGGGATGTGTGGGTTGGTGAATGTTGGAAAATATTATAGATATTGCCATATGTCAAAAAGTTAAAACAATTAAGGTTAATTTTATCTTTTTTTTTTGACTGAAAATATTATACATACTGCTAAAAACCCCAAAGTAAATACATATATATATATAAACTTTAACTCCAGGCGCCTGCCTGACAGTTGTTGAAATACCCTTAGCGGAGCGACGAAGTCGCGTGAGCGGCTAAACCCTGCGAAAAAAGGGTTAAAATCCTGTTAGCGAGCAAAGCGAGCCACGCACCTCATACTTTAAATACAACATACTTTCTTACAAACTGACAGTTTTGAACCACAGTGATCCTGACAATCCTTTTGTTGGTGCTGATGGTATACACACTCAAAGAATCGAGTCTCAGTGGCGTGTCGTTAAAAGACAATTCTATAATGACAACTACTCCAATAATTTCGCTGATTGGATTGTTGAATACCAGTGGAGGAGGGAAAAAGCGAAAAAAAAATAGATCCCTTTGAAGAGTTGCTTCAAGCAGTTGTGCATTCGTATGGAGATTTCGGAAAAAAGGCTTAAGATCTTTGTGTATAAATAACATAAACCTGGTTTCATTAAAAAAAAGAAAAATTATTAAAATTTAATAAAAAAAAAAATAAAAAAAAAAAAAAATAAATAAAAAAAAAAATTTCATTTCCTCAGAAAAAAAATATTATATTTATGTTTTTTAGGACATTTTAAGCTGGAAAAAAATAAAAAAAAATGTTTGCTTAGTGCGCATATTGGAAACCCGCCCCCCAACTGTTTTCTGCTTGTTAGTAAAAAGCCACGGCAATGAAGCCTAAAAAGAGAAACACGTTAAGCCTAGCAGTTGGCTATGTTAAGTGGTTTCAAATTTTCAACTGTGATATATTATATCAAAAGAAAACTAATCAACTCTCGTTTAACCAGTCCTACTGTCTACGGATAGATAATTTTCAAATACGGCAATAAATACTAAACAGGTGAGCTAACTTGGCGATGGCGACACAATCGACCGTAACATATGTTTTAGTGTACCTACAGATGGCAACACTTTCGTAGCATACTATGTAACGTTAACCTCCGGTAGCTAAATATTATGTACATACGTTGTTACGTGCGTTCTGGTTTGGTTACCTATAATCAATGTACTTAAGCCAGTGCAAAAAATCAATGAAACAGCTTCCTTCCTTCCTGAGTACACACCGCAGACTATATCCATCGCAACTGCGGTTGTCGTTCCTCCTGCTTTTGTGCTCTGATTAAATGCGAATAACAATAAATCTATTTTAAAATTCACCATTCATTTTTAACCTATTCGTCTCGGACTTATACTCGCCATCGTCACTCAGAGAAAAGGAGAAAAACATAAACTCTGCATATACACCTATAATGTGGCTACACTGTACACATAGCTATGGATGAAAATTTTTCTTTTTTTCTTCTCTCGCTAAACAAACGAAATTTATTTCACTTTCGCGGTGTGATCTCTGTTTTGAGCTAATTTTAGGTTTTTTGCTCATTTTCGGCGACGAAAGGTAATGGTGCAGTGATTGTTTTTTTTCTGCTACACAGCAGCGGAAGATAAACCAATAACATAATATATAAAATTGGGCAATTTTTTTACCGAGGGAGTCTCGACATTCGTCAGGCGCAAGAAAAAAAAAACTAATCGATCCAACAAATTTCAAAATTTGTTATTTTATACAATCCGCTCTGAGAAATTCCGTAAATTATAGATTTTCAAAGTCACACAACTAATAGCGTATTATTATAGAATTTTAATAATCCAACAAGAATTCCAACCCTCGCAATTCTCACTGGCAAATTTGAAAATTTGTCTATATTTTTTTTTGCATATCACACAAATTGAAAAATTAGGTCGCACTTTGTTCCAAATAATTTTGAATTGGTTTTTCGAGGGCTGTCACGGTAAATACACATTTTCGTGTTAACTGAATTTTTGGGGAACACTTACATTAAAGTTATTTCGGTGAATATTTAAATTTTAAATCGTTTTAGCGGAAATTATAGCACAGAAAACTTTGCACTTGGTAAACGTACGTCTCCTCCATTTTTTTCGAGCACACAAATACGAATTTTCTTCTCTACGGGCGAATCGGATGAAGTTTCGAAAGCTGACGTTTTATTTTTTTTTTATTTTGGCGAATTCCATTCCATTGACATTTTTGTTTAGTCGTGTGGAGTTGCCAACTGTGAAGCAAAGATAATAGAATACATTTTATTCATTCATCTCTGCTGTAAAGTCTCTGTAAACATTCCTAAGGAAACGACTACACTCTTCAATATTACGATACGTTCGCATTGCAGAGAAAGATATACTGCATTGGTTGCTTTTCAGTTACTTTTTCTGAATCTCAATTTGTTTTTGGGGTTGCTGGAAATGTACGAAAGTAGTAAACTCCGCTCAAAACTACATTTGTTGTAAGAACATTATTTAGAGTTTGTGCTTGTGGTTTTTCAATTTTATTATATACAGAACAAGAACATTTCTAGCCTATGACAGTTTGTTCCTAACCTTTAAAAAAAAACTATATTATCCGTGTTACGTTTAAAAAAACGTACACTTACAGTTTTTGAAGCAGAACATCGAAAAGTTTTAAAGCTATTTCACATTAACAACAATAATAGGATTATTTTGGTTTAAGTCCTTGAAAACTTGTAGCTGCTTTATTTTTTTTAACGATTTATGATCGTAGCTGGTATTATGTGGATGCATTAAATAAATTAAATGAATTTATGGCTGGATATTGTGATGTGAGTGAGTTTATTGTTCCATCGCTTAAATAACTGTAATACAGAAAGTGGGCTTAAGAATGGGAAGGGTTGACGGCTGAATCCTTGATATTTATGTATGGTTTTTATAATTGTAAGCAGAGTGTTTGAATCCTGTTACTATAAGGAATACAGTTGCAGAAAAAAAGAAGTATTTATAATCAATAATTTAATGATTCTAGTATTCGTCACATTATACCAGCGACCAACGTTTTGTGTCCTGTGCTTACTTGTCAATTAAGCTCCCGAGCTTTGTCAGACTACAGTGGAAAATTTGTACGAGGTTTTTACTTCGGGTTATTATTACGCATACCTAGGTATACCAAAAACCACTTGCTTCGTTTTTGTATGCGGTTTATGTATGGGGAAACAAACTTTCTGGATAATTGAAAGCGAGAAAATCATTTTTGTAGATACTGGGGATCGAGTCAATCATCGTTAATGTCCACTCTCGAGGCAAATAAAATGGAAAATACCTTCAGAACAGCCTGTAGTTTGCTTCAAGAAAAATATAAATAACTACTGAAAGAAAACACAAAAAAATCGTTGTCTTCCCCTTATGTTTGTTTTTTTCTCTATATTTTAACATATTGTATTTTATAAAATATTACTTTTCGTTTCAGTTTAATGATTTTAAATCAAAGCTTTTTTGTTTTACAAAAAAAAAGAATCCAAATCAAACAAGAAAATGAGACGCACACACACACACATGATCGGCCAAACAAAGAATTTTTTTTACAATTTATTACAATTTTATATATATTTTGTTGTTTCAATAAAACGGATGAAATCACTACTCCAATTAAATTTTAAAAAAGGGACTTAACTTTAAAATCAATTAGAAGTAGTAAAACTGTTATGCAAATATTGTTTTCATTTTCACAGGTTATAACGGATGAATATAATGTATATAATATGCGTTTAAAAAGGGACTTGTGTTTTGATTTTCATTTCAAATATGTATTATTATTTTTATAAAAAGTTCAACCGCGAGCAGTCCATCATTTGATAACAGAAATATTAGAACATTAAATGGGAGTCTCCAAAATATATATTTATATATGCAAGTATATATAATTTTTTTTTGTTTTTAATATAATATGCAAGTGACACATAGCGCCCAACCTAACAACCTAAAACACGCAACAGCACACTCATTCCATATTAACCATTATCACAACGTTGACCTGTGGAAAACTTTCGGGACTCATATAGTTAGATGTTCGTAGCTGTGCCATCCGATCAGCCAAATCGGTGGCGTTATCACAGGTTCCAGGCGGCATCATCCAGATTGTTTCTGGAAAGTTAATTCAATTATGTGGTCAACGACTTAAAGTACGCACGTGTGTGATGCTTTGATATAATTACCTCCAAAGTACCAACCGTTTGGAGTGCATAGCCTCCACATAATGGCAGGATTGGTGGGGGGTATATCGGCGACGATATCACATGTATCGCCAGGTCGTATCACCGGCACCTCAATCCGTCTCGTCTGACTGGGCGAAATAAGGTAACAGCCAGTGGGCCAGTCTTCGTTGCCGTCGTTTTGTAATTTCCATGCCTGCTTCAGTTCCGATGGACGTGATTGTGCGATAATCTTCATCGATGGTAACGTTTGCATGTTGCAGAAGTCCAAGAAGCAACCGATTGCTGTTTGGAGGTTCCTAAAAATAAATTAAATTCATTGTATTTTAGTTGAGTATTGCACACCAGAGACAGAGTATGATTTGTCTGTGTTGCACACAATGGATGGAATAATAAATGACAATGCATAATGATGAAATTTGAATTATGTCTTTAGAACCGGCATTGGACGACTCTACTTTCATCTTCTTATGTAATTTAAATGCAGAAGTAAGACAATTTTTGTAGTAAAAGCGGAAAAACAGGATTTATGACAGCATGCCTGAAAATGGAATCTGTCATAAGAGAAATGACGCTACGATTGCTAATTACACGATTTTTTCACTCATCATGGTGCGATCGACCTTAGTTTTAGACTTAAACGCTATCTAAAACTGTTCGCGTTCGTAATTTGGTCTTGTCTATGTAATTCTTTTGATTGCGTAAAAATGAAGGTCTTTATGGACGCAGTCGAATTCATTGCATCCCTATTTGCAAACAGAAGCAATCAGATTTTGGTTTCAACTTTTCATATCAGAACCAGATACATATAAGTATTTTATTTCCAAACAAAATATCTTCAATTTAATTTTGACAATTGAGTGGTGGGTAGGTTTGGATGGTTCATGGCAATTCTTCTCTATTACTTTGCAATTGTACACTTTTTTTCATTAAAACGTAAGAAATCCGGTTCTTGAATAAACAGATCTATAAATTCTTCTTTCACTGGGTTTTCGGGGTTAGAATGTCATTACACGAAAGACATAGTGCAATTCCTTGACTTGAGTTTCCAAGCTACCTGCATTTGTATTACAACAGTAAACAATGACATTGCACTTTAAATGTAAAATGCAGTTAATTCTAACAAACGCAATTTTTTGGGAGAAGCGGCATGATAACGGTTACCAGCAAAATTGACTTACCAATTGCTCATTTCAAGGAAAAATCTCGCCGACTCCTTATTAATTTGATTGTTCATTAATGTTTGGAATTGATTAATCAAATCCTCGTGATCTGTTGTGCCCAAACAACTGAATTGCTGTAGCAAACACGAGTCGATATCGATTTCGTTTGAAACTGGTGTTGGTGGCGGTGCTTCAATTGCTTCCATCGGCCTTCGAACGATCTCTTGCATCGGTGCTGTGGTATCGCTGAAGCCGTTCATCGGAAATGGCTGTACGGTAGGAAATAACATCGGAAGTTGTTGTGGCTGCTCCTGAGTTTGTGATTGCTGCTGCTGTTGCTGTTGCTGCTGGGGATCATAACTCTCACTGATGTCCATTTTCCTCTTCTGTTCGCTTGAACCTCACTTATCTGCAAAAATTGTTCCAATTAGTAAATAACTATAACCAATTAGACAAAGACATTTAGTACTTGCTGTCGTCTGCTGGAGTTCAATTTTCTTTATCTAGGCTGAGGAAACGAAATCACCTTTTCAGTGTACGGACTTGAACAAGCGAGCTCCTAGTTTCGTTTTGTTGCCTCGCTCTCGCTCTCAGTGGGGTGATCAAACAAAAATATAATTAAAATAAACAAAAGAACAAATTCGGAATTTCACCACAATAGATTCGATAATATTGCTTTTGTTATTTTGCAGTTTTTGGGAAGAAAAAGCACTTCCTTGGGAAGGAAAATGTTAATATTCGTATAGCTCGGAACTGGCTCTATATGGATTGGTAAGACTTTTTGATGGAATTATGGTATTGACATTTCTTCCAACTTTCGTTTGTGAATGATACTCGTCCATTTTGTTATTGTTTGGTTTAAGGTTGATATGATTGTCTCTTTCTGTTTAAGGGTATTTTGTTCGATGTTTCAAAGTGATTGTAGTGCTAGTTCTAGTCGGAATTTTTAGATCATTCACAATACTGAAGGCTAAAAATATAACTGCTTTAATTTTTTTCGTAATTTAAGAAAATATTTTTCTAAATGCGGTTAAGACTTATCAAATTTTCCATACCAATTGCTCCAGTTCTAAACTATTTACAGATGAGCCTTACCAATTAACATTTTTAGGTTCGGCTTTATTTAAGCAGTTCACAATGGCAATATTTTGCATACGAACTTCGCAATTGTGAGCTTCCTCAAATTTAAGATCGAGACTTAAGTTTATTATTAGTACGGCGCAAAAGGAAAAGGGAATATGTGCCGACTTATGTCGTTTTCGTTTTGTCAAAAAAATCAATTTTTTTTGAGAAAAAAATCTATTTTTTTTGATTGAGATTGCTTTTCATGTTCGATTTGCCAAAAAAATCAATCTTTTTTTTGATCTGACACTCCTTAGAGAAATCTCGATTTTTTTCTCAGATTTCACACATACTTTCACTAATACCAATGTGTATGACACACAGCTGGCGGCTACGAATTGTTTATCGTTGGAAGGATTGCTTTTTTAACTGAATTATTAATTTTTCGAGAATGGAAACGATTTTTTATATTAAATTATTTTGAAATGAGCTATTATAAATGTGTACAAATCAACTCAAATGGATTTCCAGTGCAAGTGAAAACAAACAAGAACCAATAAAATTCGGATTTTATGTTCGATTTGGCATCAGAAATCTGAAATCTCAGATCAAAATCTGAAAAGCCAAATCGAAAACGACATTAGTTATTCATCGGAACTCGAGTTAGTAAAAAATCCTTGGGGATTTCACAATGGCGAAATTTTTGCCCATAAATTCATTCAGGCATGTTTTTTTTAGCTTCGATCTCAGCAAAGCAAAGTAAAGTAGGATTTTCATCACGAGATTACAAAAACTACAACTGAGTCTCGAAGTGTCAAGTAGAGCGTAGTTGTTGTTATTGCATGATGAAAATCCTACTATACTTTGCTTTGCTGAGATCGAAGCTAAAAAAAACACGGCTAATAGTGTGAAAGTTGAAAATGATTCTTAATAACGGGTAACCCCCACTGTCCTTGGGACGAGCTACTCAGTTTCAGTTATCCAACATTTGTCTGTACAGCCAATGTAGTTTCATCATTTAAATATTTGTACCTAAAATCATGGGCGCTATTACATCTGGCAACTCTTTCCGAAAGCTAGTTGTCAAAATATTTAACTCCTGAATAGATTTTTTACAATTTCTCATAAGAACCGAAATTTACATTCCTTATTTTGTTGCTAATGAAATAATTGTTAAAATATAAAGTCTCGAAAACTTTGTTGTTTAATTTCCAAAATCAAAACCAAACGGCTAAAATTAAGAACGAACGAACGAGTCCAGCGAGTGGAAATCGCCTCGTCAAGCATCGAGTAATTTGCATTACATTCGATACCTAATGCAGATGCAGAGTAGGTATATTCGTTATACAAAAAAAAATATTTAAAACTAACACAAGAATATTCTAACACAGGCAGAAGAAGAGCCTCAAAAGATGATCCTGACGAGGTATCACAATTCATATTTTGCATCAGACAGCGGCCAATTCTCTATAATTACAAACTCTCGCCACAGGATCGGCGACGTAGTCTAGTTGCCAAGTGTTGGAGAGATGTAGCGCACGAAATACGAGGTATGGTTGTCATTATGTTTTATTGAATTGAATAACTCATTCTTCTTATTTTTCTTAATAGATATGCTCCTATTTAAAGGTGAACTAACACCGGATGAGTGTCGTAGAAAATGGAAAAACCTTCGCGATACATATCACCAATACAGACTGCGCAAATCGAAATTCAAGGACTGTTTGGATCGGTGGCGATACACAAAAGATTTGGAATTCCTCTCGGATATCTATCAGCCAAAATTAAAATCGGAACGCGGGAAATACCTAAGTGAGCGCAACCCAGCCAACAAAGCACACCGCTATGTCAATGAGTTGAATACGTCTTCCATGGCGGATGACGATGAAGATGACACAAATGTTTCGTTTCATAAAGTCGAAGACGATGCATTCATAGAGCACATCTATGAAGATATCATTGAGCACATGGTCGACGTAAATGAAGTTCAATTTTGTGATGTAGAAGCGGTGAGCAAGACGACAGATGAAGCTTATAGCGAAGTATGCCTCTATGAGGAAGGGGAAACCCCCCAATGTGAAGAGATTACCGTGGAGGAATCAAAGTTTAGTATTATTCACTGCAGCAGCGAAGACAACAATTCGTTTGACGAAAGTCAAAAAACTGTTAATCTCACCATCAGCAATGATAGTGATGAGCTGGACTTGTTTTTTAGATTTTTGAAAACAAAGATTCAGAAGCTACCGCCCACTGATGTGGCAGCAATTCAGATTGAATTTCTAAATGCTGTTTTGAGAAAAGAAGCAGCACTTGCGGGAAATAGTTAAGTTATTTTTTATAGAATCAATAAAGGCCACTTGTTAAACTATTGTTTGTGCCTATAGGTGCGCTTAGAGGATATGCTAATGTTGCTCCAAAAAGGGTTTTATTTTGGCATTTTGGCAAACGCTTGCATGGCGGAGTTGATAAATGGACATTGGTAGCAGTGACCCTTTGTTTTCGATGGTGTCCACTACCTATTCTAATTATTGGAAATGCACTTTGTAACATACTGAGCATAACATTAGTTTATTAAATAACAAAATCTTTTATCAACACGAAACAGCGGTTAATATCCAATGAGGGAGTGGGACTTTTTCAGGGCATCCGCCTTCTTCCTGTGGAATGCTTAAACAAACGTCATAAGCTTTCATGCTCAGGGATGCGAAAATGTGCTTATTTTTTATATTTATCGATAGTTGCTAATAGTTTGTCGGCCTCATCTGAGGTTTTTACACGCAACAACATTGGAGTGGGCTTCTCTGTATCGGGTGTCGGTATACAAACCAGCATAACATTGTTCTTTCCCATCCGCTGAGTGGGGATTGAATCGTTCAAAATTAGGTTCACGAGGATGTTGCCCAAGTTGGTGTCCGCTCGAACTAGAAGTTGGGTTTTCTCAGAGTCCTTCACGGGCTTTAGATACAAGGTCCCAACACCACGATCGGCGAATGTCCCATCGTTCTTAACAAACACCTTGCAGCGATGCGAGTACACGCTATCCTCCTCGACTACAGCCTTGAATTCTACCTTTGGTGGCTCGTCCTCTTCATCGCCGCTTGCCTTATCGGCTGCCCCTTCTGTTACAGGTGGTGGTGCAACGTTGCCGAAGGAGAATGGTTTAGCACCAGAAAAACTAAAGCCGGTGCTGCTGGATGCAGTAAAAGCAGCTGGTGTGGTTGATGAACTATCCGTCTTTACGGCGCCGAACGTGAAACCTGTGCTTGGCGTTGTAATAGGTTTCTCGTCCGATTTTGTTGGTAAGTTTCCAAATATAGACGGTTTTTGTACTGCAGCATCAGTCGAATCTGTTTTGTTTCCGAAAGAGAAGGTGGTCGTTGGCGCCTGGGTAGTGGAAAATGTGAATGCACTCATTGCCTGGGACTGATTGTTGTTGTCAGTTTTGGAAGGGTTGCCTTCATTCTTCTCGATTTCGGCTAAGTACTTTTCATAATCCTTGAAGATTGGCGTCAAGAGACAAATTGGGTTCTTGTCTACATGAGTCTTAATCCAGGTGGATACGGCCTGATTAAGACCCTTGAGCTTAGCGTAGTAAGTATTTGATTTCGAAAAGCTGTAATTATTATTATTTGTTGAAGTCACCATACTTGACACTGCGCTATCTGGGCCCGAGGGTTTCGCCTCTGAGGGTGTGAATTTTGATAAAAACGAAAACATGTTGGCTGGTTTGGCTTCATTAGACTTCTTATCCAAATCGCTGGAAACTGCCGAATCAATGGTCGATATAGATGAAAATGTCCCGGTCGATGTATCGGATAGGGTTTTGCCAAAACCTTTTGAGAGATAAAACAAATAATAAAAACGTTCGTGTTGTGTGAGAGTTAATGTTTTATAATTACCAGCGAAACCACTAAAAATGCTTTTGGGTTGCCCATCGCCGTCACTAGTAGTTGTATTTGCTGTAGCAAGTTTTCTGCGTGCTTTTTTTATGACACGATTTTTAATTTCATCTTCCGACGCTGTCAGGAAGGTGCCTCTTTGTTCTGGCTCCATTTCTTTATCCCAGTTGTCATGGTTTAAGTCAGAGGTTGCACGTCGTTTGCCGGCTGGATTATCCATTATTGGTTTTATTTATGAACTGCTAGTGTATCCTACCTTGGGTCAATCTGTAATTTCAATTGCAACGAGAATCTCTATGTAAAAACGCGACACACAAAAAACCAACAACCTGTCTTGTCAAAAACGAGAAAATTTTGCAACCGGCGCAATCTTGGGTTTGTTCGTTTAGCCCTACATATATCTAGAGTTTGTTTGTTTCAAAATTTTAGGCAAAGATGAGCTGCCCTTTGGAATTGCAAACCTTGGTAGGTACCTACCTAGTAGGAATGCAAAATTCCTCATTTGCGAACAATTGCGAAATTTTTATGAAAAATAAAGCCACTGTGAACTACTAAAATTTAGAGTCGAAACTAAAAATGTTTACTGATAAGGCCCAATGCTGTAAGGCAAAATTATTCCTAAGATAGCACGGTATAAAAGCGAAATAAAATTTTTTAATGTCGTTTTCCATTATGACAAATATAACATTTTTTTTTTTTTTTTCAAATTAGGAGCAATTTTGCGAATCTCGATTTCTTAGCGAGATTTACACCTACTTTCACTAACAATAACACATTTGGTATTTTTCAACCTTTGAGGTGTGTCATTATATACGTTTTTAAACGACTAGGCTGTGAAAAAATAGAGAAAAATTTACATTTGGCCGCTGCAATTGATATCAACATAAATTGAGTGGGTTTTCATATCTCATTTTATGTTCCATTGGGCACGAAAAATCTGAGAGCAAAATCTGAAAATGCATTCATTCTTAATATTATTTGGAAGTGTGTTAAATAAAATAAATCCTTTGTATATATTGTATATCCGCATTACGTAGTTGGTATGGCTGAGCATTCCCCACCCGTATGACCTCGTTCGTAAGATATCCCGGTGCTGCACCATGCTTTATATCAAAAATAGTTATAAGTGTATTGAGCTCCAACTTTTGTTTAATGTTTAACCACATTAGGGCGTCTAACATGAACCTAAATCGCCTGCATCTCAGGATACTCCTCATTTCTTTGTTTTGCAGTTTCTGTAACCTTTCAATTTAGCCTTTATTACAACAAGTACCTATACAATATGGAAGAACAAAAATCGAAATGTGGTTTCACTATAGTGTTGTAAACCATTATAGCTGTCATGTAGCCCATCCTTTTCCGAATGCGTTTGAAGAAACCAACTTTCCTGCCAATTTTCTTGCAATGTAGTCTTCATGTTAATGCATTTTCAAGTCTCTGTCAATGACTTGGTGTATTACTGTTTAGATTTACTTCCATAAGCTTCGTTTTGTTTTCGTTTAACTTTTATTCATTGTTAGCCAAACAGTCAGTTGGTTAATATCAGATACTAATTTGTATTTGTGTTCAATCCCTCGGCGTAGATCAATGTTTCATCGGCATATAACAGAATTTTGCAAAACCTTATTACTGCTGGCATAACGTTTATATAAATTATAATTAAAATACCTTAAATTGATCCTTGCGGTACTCCTTGTTCCACTTCAATGAAATCGGATATACAATTGTTAAATTTTGTTCTTTGAGTTCTATTTGTCAGGAATGATCGAAACCACTCAAAATACCAATGGAAAACGACATAAGGCTAGGCGAATGTAAACAAACGTTGCGGCTGCACACACAAACTGTGTTGCTGGCACATGTTATTTCCACAAGAGACAAGACTTCACAATTAATGCAGATTTGTAGCATTATCATGACGTATTAATGAACAGATTTATGTTTGAGGACTTGAGCCTTGAGGGAAAAATCTCGGCTTCCATGTTCTGTGTTGCATCGTGAAGATATTGAAGGCAATGCTTTGTTTGAAATAGGTAACTACAATTGAATCAAATTAGATTTGTAAAAACCGTTATTAGTATTTTTGATTCGCGCTGCCACTTGATTAATCTCTTGCAAAATGAGCTGGAGCAGATCCCTAAAGAGACAGCACTGACACCACAAATACTTCAGTCAAATTCAACACTCATCTTTTAAAATATATTTACAAAAAAATGCATTTGCTAAATTATTCATACATAATATTCCTGTCAATCAAAATACTAATAAAATTTTATATAATCCTAATACAAAAAATAAACTAGTTACTCTTAAGAACTAATGGAAATGCCACTTAATTTTCAGTCACAGAACATTATTCAAATATTCTTGGGGGTTGTCTTATTTCTACTCTATTTTTTGAATTGAATCTATGTATAGTTGGGGTTGAACTTCTCGTTTAATGAACACAGTCCAGGATAAAATGGGTTGGCTCCTGTCCTGCACTTCGACGCCGGCAAACCAGCCTTATAAACTGGAGTATCAAGTGCGTATATCGACGCGTAGTTGCAAGCAATGTTTATGATGTAATAGTAAGGATAGTCAGGTCTTGTGAATCGAATAGCAGCACAGCCCACATGCGTATTGCGACCGACAACTATTTCCGCAAAATGACCATACTCCTCGCTGTCAAGTGATACAGGGTTATTATAGAGATAAAGCAAAACAATCCAACATTCAACTTACAAATGGCTCTCCACGCGAAATCTCTTGATGTAGCTATTGTCAATCAGATTGTACTCGCTGAACCAGCCTCCAACAGCTTGCTCTAACAAGTTGGTCATATTAACGAACGACCGTTCCGAATATAATCCATACAGACACTGACCCGAATTTCGATAACGGTAGGTATTATAACAAGCGTCATGGTCAAGAATGCATGTTTTCAAGTTCAGTTGTGCCAAGTACGCCAGTTCGTCATCCCACTTCTATAATCGACGCGAAATAGTAAAAGATAAACATAAAACGAATACATTAAATATTAGTTTACAAACACACGATAAGCAAGTGGACGAACAAGTTTGTGCTTTGCCATAATGATTATTTATGCTAATGCATATACACTGCTACACGACGGTTAGCTTAACATGAATTACAAACCATTTTTGTCACTGAAAACTCACCATGGTGGCCATTCTAGCGGCAGGAAAGTATCCCGGCAGCAGTCCCAGCGCGATGAAGTTCCTTCGCTTGTTGTGCTCGTGAAGGATTTGCTTTTGAAATGGCTCGATATCCAGAGTAACTCTGTCGGGATGACATCTGTAACTGAATTCCTGCAAAAGGGTTGGATTTATCTTTGGAAAAGCGATGCCTTAGGGGAGCTGCACTTGTTGACACTTACACCATCGTTATTACAGGCTATGTGACGCCCACCGTTAGGGCATAAGTCCTTGTCACACCACGTCATCTTTCTCGGACTGTAATTGTACCCACTCACAAAGCCGAATAGCAACACCGACCAACTAACAATTATTAATAAATTCATTTCGCTTTGATAACGTCTGAAAGTTTGAAAGTCACGGTCACGGACACAACGGCCGGTTATTCCTGTGGTGAGAGACCCTAACCTTCTGAATCCGCAGAGAGCAAACCAACGACTTTATATTACTTTTCTACAGTTTGCTGGTGAATCAGTGGTCGAACTAAGAACAAACTCCTGAATGTATCGCAAGTTAAAAGAGGGGAATATATTCAAATTTCGCACATCTCTTTTATGGATGTGATTTAGTTCTTTGGCCAACCGGGAGACCAACAAACGTAAAAGGGTACGTATGTTTTGCTAAAGAAGGGGGAAAAGGAAGACAATATTAATGTTAATTTGAGTTATCAAGATTTGATTCGTTTATGGCGGGAGTGCGACGGGATTAACCGAGGATAGCCTATCACCATCACTTAAGATATTCTATTTAATAGCTTTGAACTGAACTGGTCTTGGAGAGGTACCTAGAGAGCTACTGCACGGCTTACATAATTCTATTGCAGGTGCGGATGGCGGTTATGTTGTTGACTTTATCTCCGGTGGACTATCGGCAGTGGATAGTTTTTAAGAGCTCATGTTTTCATATGCTAATGAGCAGTCGGCACATTGGTAAAATCTATTTTTATTCTAAATACATCTAATGGCTCCATTGATCGTTTTGCTCACAGGAAGTAGATTTCGTTTACTTCAAAATGTGTTTGATCTGTTTTACTTATACCTCCGTTTTTCTGGAAGAACAAATACAAAGTACCTAATAGCTTTATGTATAGAAAGAGAATGCTAAGTGCAAGACGGGTTTCGGCGGTAAAAAAAAAGATCTCTTTTGTGGTTGAGGTCTAATGCAAATTAAGTGAGCGATCTATCACCGCACAGGTCTTTTTAAAACCATTCAAAAAGTCGTGATAATTGTAAATTTGAATTTGTTAAGTAGCCCAAGGAAGGCATAGCCAAGTATAGTCATGAACACATGTTAATCAATAACTAGTTAGAACTTATTGGTTGTGTATTTTGGTAATAAGAAATGACTTTATTCTGATTTTAGTTTGTTTATTTTAAACTTTTTTTGTAAGTGTTTTAATTCATTCATCACGTGTAGCGTTGTTTAAGAGATATTTTGGTTAAGAAAACTATGCAAATAGCCAATCGAAATTATCTACGATTTTTTTTCAAATTGCACGTGAATTTATTTTTGGCTTTGAGACTTTAAATTAATTGATTTTAGATTTTTTTTTTAAAACTACCTTAACATAGATTATGTTTGTTTGATTCCTACGCAGGTTGCAACATAACCTGTACCTGTTGCCCATAAAAATAGAAAGTGTCTGCATCTTTCAGCGGTACTTTTAAATAATTGCATGCTATACGAACATCCGTTACAGTTTCAGTTTATATTTGTTAATGTTTATATTTAAAAGAACATTTTATGCCTGTAGTCTTCATTGATCTTCAATTGGTGGGCGCTTGGTCAATTGAAAGGTGCCAGGTTCGGCGTGACAATTGTAAGGGTCAGAATTCTTCTGTTAAAAACCACTTAGAACTGGCAAACATTTACCTTTTTAAATGTGGCATATCTAGTTCTAATCAATCATCGTGCTGCAAGTTGCTAGATCATTCATACATGCACTACTTTTTTTTACCGCATTTACGTCACAACCTTATTCATATCAATCACACCATTATCCGTAAGTATATATCAGATAAATTAAGCAAAACAAACGTAATTGCTATTTGCTTTCCACAAATTTTACATACTTGGAGAAAAATAATAACTGATGTAATACGATATGCGGTGAGGAAAGATCTATGAATATTGTACTTACAGTTTAGCTTACCATTTAGATCAATCAATAATAATATCTTTATTTACCTACCGTCTGAAATTGAATAGGTTGTAACTTATGCAGATTTAAAGGTGATGGATACCCATAGCCATGTTAAACATAGTTTAAGAACCTTGTGTAAGCGGAATTATTATGACTCGCCAATTTTAATAGAACATACCCAGTTCTTAAGTAGTTGGTAACTCTATAGCACTGTCATTTGGCAGCTCGGGCATACGAGTACTGTGTTCGAGATTGTTTATATCAATATCGGCGCGCGGCCTCGTAAGACGTATGTCCGAGTTCGCTCGTAAGGTATTGTTGATAATACCAGTTTATACTTGTCTCAAAGTTTTGTGGTTGGCGTACGAGATTAGTCAGCGGTTTCAAGTTCAACCCCCACAAAAAACTGTTTCACCAATTGCGATCGTCTAAAAAATATCCGAGGGTACAAGTGTCACGAGGGGCTCTGACAATTCAGCCTTCCGTTCCGGATATGTCATAAAAGTGTGGTTAGGAGAAGTTTTGGCCTAAGTTTAAAGCGTGACTTGTGACGCGCACTTTTTGTTTTCATTTTCTTCATACATTTTTTCATTTGAAATCAATACAGATTGAAGTTCATTATCGAAGAGAGTGAGATTTTTATTTTAATTTTTGGCTAGCTGTCATATTTCCCGACAGTTGTTAGTCTATACGAATGTACTTGTTGATATGTTGTTCGATACAGTTTAAAGTTACGACTGTCGAATGTTATAAATATTAATCTCAACATTTAAGTCAACGCACTTTTTATTTAATTAATACTTGTTTACAGAATATTTCCCAAAATAAAATGATTACGATATGTCTAAGTAAGCATTATGTTACAACCATATTTATTGTTTACAAAATATCCGTATCGTTTACGCTTCAACATCGTACGCATTTTGGTGAGTGAACGTCCGTTCTTTTATAAGAGAAAATAAAAATAGCTTTCTTATCTTAAGGAATCCATGTTTGCATTTGGAGTTACGGAAATATTCTTTATACATTAACCCCGGTATTGATAAACGCTGCGTAAGAGTTATCAGCAGTTACATTCAATTTAAATGCTATCTGACGTCTAGTAGCTAACTTACTTGTGCACATTTGTTTATTAACATCTACGGTGGTAAGAGTATTATTTTGCAACAGGTTTTATGCTGAATAAGCGTTAGTTTTGTCTTCCTGTAAGAATTTTTAATATTCTATACTTCCAATAACCGCTTTTTAATCATTCATATAACGGTTTCTACTAAATGCTAAGAGGAAACCCTAAAACAATGTCTGGCCGCTCTGTGTTTTCTAACTCACGCTAAAATCTATCAGAAACAAATTGGATACAATTTGACACAACAATAGTTGCTTTAAAATAAATCCTCGTTTATCAACTTTTAAATTGTCTACAAAGTACCTTAAACGTCAAGCTCGTAAATTAAGAAGTCAACCTGTGTCACCACTCGATATCGGTGATAAAATATTCGTTTTTTTATAATTAAACAACTGGTTTGGAAGACCAGTTAGGAATGAAACTGCATTACATAACTGTCGCAAAATCACAAAATAAGACAAGCTTAAGTTAAACTCATTCCTTATATGACCCTATTTCACACTTTATACATATAATATATATATACATAAATATACTTATTTGTATCTGCAATCTTCTAATTTATTTAATCGCCCAATTAGTTCGAATTTTCCTTGACAGTGGGCCTTACCAATAAACATTTTTAGTTTCGACTCAAAATTTGTTTAGTTCACAGTAATTATATTTTCCATCAAAACTTCGCAATTGTGAGCTTCCGTAAATTTTAAATCGTAACTAAAATTTGTTATTAGTACGGCACAGTATATTTATACAATCGCGATCATGATCCGGATCACTACACGTGTTCGTATATATGTAATTTGCTTTTGTTCATCCGTAGTGTGGCAGCATTTAGCAAGATTTATGCCAAAAATTTAATGCATAATTCATGAAAGAATTTCACTTCGACTTTCGATCCAAGAAATCACTTTAACCATCAACGTGCAAAACGTGTTTCATTTAGAAACAATGATGTGTCATAAAATCACTTCATCTCTAGACAATGCGTCTAACAGCGGTGGTCGTAGTGTCACTGTCCCAAAGTGACTTTGCATTGGAGTGGTTTAAATTAATTATTCCACTTTTCGGGATTTACGACGAACTCTTCAAAGTTAGTCCGAACTCCGAAGTGTGACGCTTCAACTCTGTACTTCTTTGTTACAACCAACGGGTTCAATGAATGTTTTAATGCGTAAAAATGACTCCACCCGATTTGAAATAAAAAGTACGTTAAAAGTGTAAACAAAATCTTGATGTCGACGTTCTGCTGAGAGAATAAACGCGAAAATCGTTGTCCCATATACCGTGGGTCAAGAGAGCGAGAATTTATGAGCACTTGATTTTAAGCGGTCGCTTTTAAAATTAATTGGTCTTGACCTTATCCCCTAAGGTGCTTTATCATTGACTTTTGTCTTTTGACGAATGTATCATCAATAATTTAATTGAGTTATCTGTTAAACCAGCCCAAAACAAGGTCGTTAATAAAATTGATTCATTTGAATGCGACGTGCCCTTTACCTGACAACTGATATTTCACCTGAGGCAGTCAGTGTGACCAGGCGGATTGTGGATAAGAATATTTTAATTTGGGTTGGCGGCGATGAATTTTATGTTTGTTACAAAGTATGCAAGCCAATAATATTTTTGGGCCTGAAACAAATTATTGGGAACTCCAAGCTCGTCTAGCTTAGATGCTTCAAAAAAAGTCGGGAGGCTAAGACAATAACAAATATTATGAGGCGGTATGTCTAGAGATCATAGAAGAAAATGTTTAAAAAAGCCCTTGATCTTTCTCACAGTCCGAAGTGTTTTCAAAATCAATAAAGACCAGGCGCAGACGTGACCGGTATTTGAAAAGGGTGTCGAAGTAACAGCTGACGTTTTTTTTTTCAACCATTCCTTAAAACATATGACAATGAGAACGACCCGACACAAAGGTAACCCAATGCAATGAAGAACAAGCGCTTGTTTTCGAATATGACTCTATGGGGTCGATATTATGGCACCCATCAACAAACAATTCTTAAATATAACTTATAAAATTTATTAAAATTGAATGTCGAAATCCGTTCTGGTCACATTAGCGATGTGTACATGTTTTTTCTTGTTGTCAGAAGATGCTCCTAATTGGTCTCACTGATGCTGAGTCCGGCGCGTACTCATTAATTAAATGTGACAAAAATTGGCTTGTAGGACATCGATCTAATTCAGATTATTGTTTTCAGTACCTAAGTGGTAATTAAGGATGAGCTGTCTTAAATGTATAGGTATTACTAGTAATTAATGGGTATTGCTTATTATTCACACTCTTATTTTCTGTGGAGTGTAGGTCAATGTATTTACATTTCAGTTTGATAAGTTTGATTAAGTTAGTAAAGAAATCAGTCAAATTATTAGAAGTATAAAATCTTTGAAATTATTTGTGATGCTACATGTTACCAAAATTATTATCCATCTTACACTATTATATATTATTATAAGTAGATAGTGAATAAACAGCATGAGTATGATCGAGGACGGAAAGTATTAATTGTCAGCTTGCGATCTGCGATGCTGCCTACTGGAACGGTTTAAGCAGAGACAATACTGAGACCACCAACTCCGGCCGATTTCCCGAGGAAATATAAAAACATTTTGAGCAAATTTCCTTCATTATTTAAGAAAAATTTACACACGAAATCGAAGTTACTGATATCCAAAAGCGGAAAATACACAACCATGTTTGTCCTAATATGTTTCTAGTATATAGAACATCTCTTTTAGATAGTTTTACTAACCAAACAAATCAAATTATTCGCTTTTTAACAATTTATAATAACTAACCAATGGCGTTCAGTAATGAAAAAATGTGGTATTCCCGAACTCTTTCACATTTCCCCACGGTTGCCGAGGTTGGCAGCATTTATTTTTGCATTTTTTGTATGTTTTTGCATGTCACACGGATTCTTTTTTGACATAACACCGATAGGAAAACAAAATGGCGAATTTGAAAAAAAAAACTGAGAGGGCCAGCGGCACGAGGATTGTGAGTTGGGGGTCTCAGTATGGTTTGTCTATGGGTTTAAGGTTAATTATGTGACTGTTTCTATTATAGTTGTATCCACAAAGAATGCAGCCCACAACTTTACTAGACTTTGATTAAGTTCATTAAGTTTAATGATCATAAAAATACACACAAACATATCCATCCATTCCAATGCTCAACTGAAAAACTGTGCACACATCGCGTCAGCCCGTTGTCAGACTTACCGAACTCACTAGAGTGTAATTATTATTAAAACTGCTGCAAACCATTATTAGGCCTTACTAAATAATCGTTTATAACCTTTACTCCAAATACTTCGTAGGTCATGAAGAGTGATTTCATATGGAAAATTTCGTAAGTTTGTAAAATCTGGACCCTAAATATGGTTATTAGTATTGCGCATTCTAAACAACTCATAGTCAAAGGGAGCAATTTTGTTGTTAGTGAATTCTTCTGTCAAATCACAATTTTTCTAGATTAATATTAAGAAAATATTCACCAGTGGACTAACTAAAATGGATCCACAATGTCGGTTTAAGCGGAATTTAAATTTGTGCATGGTACCGAAGTGCAAATAAATGCGGATTAATGTAAGTTTTAGAAAATTAATTTACCAGGGACACCGAATTTGTCCGGTGTTAACCGAGTCCCACCGACGTAGTATATAATATATATGAGAGTACTCTGAGAAGCACTGAGAAACGAATCAACAGTACTAAACTTAAAACTTATGTCGTTTTCGATTTGGCTTTTTAGATTTTGATCTGAGATTTCCGATTTCTGCTGCCAAATCGAACATAAAATCTGAATTTTATTGGTTCTTGAGTTGACCGCAACTTGCACTGGAAATCAATTTCAATTGAGTTTTACATAATTCAATTAAAAAAGGCAATCATTCCAATGATAAGCAATTTGTATCCGCCAGCTGTGTGTCATACACATTGGTGGTAGTGAAAGTATGTGTGAAATCTGAGAAAAAAATCGAGATTTCTCAAAAGAGAGTCAGAGATTGATTTTTTTGGTAATCGAACATGAAAAGCAATCTCAATCAAAAAAAAAAGCCGATTTTTTCTCAAAAAAATTGATCCTTTTATCGAAAAAGAAATTAATTACCACCGGATTTTTAGTGGGGAATCGGGCGCTAAGACCCAGTTGTGAAGCCACTACTAATTCTTTTTTAATACTTTTTTTACGTCTTCCTCCATAATTTCAAATCAAACAGATTTATTTAATATTTGACATTTGTGGCGTGTTGTTGCACTTACCGAAGTATCCTATTATTTGTTGTTTTTTTTTATTTCCAAAATTTTCATGGCTTTTCCTGCATTAAGCGCTCAACAAGGTGCATATAAACCATTTTTTTCTCTATCTCTATACATCCCCTAAACATAATTTTTTTAAATCGCTAGAAACGAATAGAAAAATTCTTGAAGATTTGCAGATCAAAAAGCAGCTACTGCAGAAAGGAGTATCGCCCGTAGCTGCTGGCGTTATTTGTGCTGTTCCGATACCAAATCCAGTCCCACAAATGAATCATCCGGTAATTGATCTCACCACAAGCTCTAGGTATAGAGAACATTTTTTATGAAACTATTTTATAGCAACTTATACCGTCGCCCAGTACAGAATTCGGTCAATCCTCAGCCATTCGTGGTACGCCTTTTAACATTTCCAACGCACCAACGTTTGGTTTCTTCGTACCGCAGGATTCACTTTATGGAAATAGTTTTCTACCGGTTTTGCCTCGACTTGAGCCACTACCAGGCACTCCCCAAAAGTAACTTAATACCTCAAACAACATATAATAATAACCTCCAAATGGCTCGAATGAAGTTGAAGAAGCTCGAGGAATATCTGCAGGGTGTCGATGGATTCGAGAAGCCTAAAGTAAACCTAGAACAATATCCGACACCGCCACACATAGCCAGCTGCATGATTTACAATATCCAAGCAAAGTACGATGATATTGAAGGCAAACTTGTTGGCGATCTAGGTTGCGGATGTGGTATGCTGAGTATTGGTTCTTTCCTCTTGGGGGCGCAGTTAACAATAGGTTTTGAGTTGGACGATGGCGCCATTGATGTGAGTTTATTTATGGCATTTGACGTAAGTACAGAGTAATGTTCTGTGGTTGCAGGTATTTCGCTCAAATGTGACGGAAATGGAACTGCCAGCTGTGGACTGCGTCCAAGCGAATGTATTGCATTTAGAGAATTATTCCAAATGGAATAATGCATTTGACACGATTGTTATGAATCCTCCATTTGGTACGAAAAATAACACTGGGGTGGATATGCAGTTTTTACAAACTGGCGTAGAGCTTGCCACGAATGCCGTTTATTCCCTGCATAAGACCTCAACAAGGTGAGTTGGTTGGTAGTCAGACAAAAACGGTAGACAATTTACTATATATAAAAGTATTTTGCATCCATACTAACACTCACACTCTTTACTCAATCAAATTTCAAAACGCACGCAAGCTGTAATGCTTACTTGGTAACTTAATTTTATCCCCAGGGAGTACATAACGAAAAAGGCAAACGAATGGGCCGTTCAAGGCGAGGTCGTAGCCGAACTCAGATACAACATCGACTCTATTTATAAATTTCACAAAAAACAATCCGTCGACATCGAAGTGGACTTTTGGAGGTTTGACGTTACCGATAAACAGTAAGAAGTTTTAATTTGTTCTAGTTTAATCAATGCAATAAAATAAATGTTTTAATCTATGTTTTGAGTACAAAAAAAAGTTGTTATCTATGTTAAACCTGAAATACAACCCCCTGTGCGCATGCCAACTCTCCCGAATGATTCACGGTGATTGTGGCCCTCTTGCAATACTGTTTCCATGCGTCCGAACCAGATTCTCGTCCGCCTCCGGTGTGCTTTTCACCTCCGAATGCGCCACCAATTTCAGCGCCATTGGTTGTCGTATTAATATTCACGATTCCGCAATCGGAGCCTTGCGGTCCAATCCATTGGAACATCTTCGAAACGTCTTTTGTGAAAATTGCCGATGACAGCCCTTGTTCGACCTCGTTATTCCATGCGATCGCCTCATCCAATGATTGCGTTTTCAGCACATAGACAATGGGAGCAAAAGTCTCCTTGTGAACCACATGAGAGTCATGTCGAAGGCCGGTGACGATTGTCGGTTCCACGAAGAAGCCTGGACGTTTGATTTGTTTACCACCGAATGCGATCTTTCCACCGGCGTTGACTGCTTCATCGATTGTGGCCTTGAAGCCGTCGACATTTTGCTGCGAATGTACTGGCCCGAAGAGGGTGTTGCCGTCCAATGGATGACCGATTTTATTCATGACCAGTTCGTATTTGCTTGTCAGTTGTTGGACAAAGCTGTCGTAGAGTTTCTCATGTACAATTATACGACGCGTGGTGGTACAACGTTGGCCTGACGTGCCTATGCACCCGAAAAGCGCTGCATCGAGGGCCATGCTCAAGTCTGCGTCTTCGTTGATCAGAAGTGCATTGTTGCCCCCCAACTCGAGGATGGTCTTTCCGAATCGCTTCTGCACTTCCACGCCGACGTCGCGACCCGTTTGGCAACTGCCAGTGAACGAGACGAGTTTTACCCGCGGGTCCTGCACTAGACTTTTGCCGACATCAGACCCTCCCTGGCAAAGGGTCGCGATTGGCGGCAGATTGTTGCGCCTCAGTACTTCGGCGACAATTTTTGTCGTAGCCACTGATACGAGGGAAGTGCTTGGCGAACCTTTCCACACTATGCTGTTGCCCGTTGTCTAAGGAAACACAAGAACTTATCGTTATCTCTCCTAACAGTGGGCAGAGTGATAAAACGCTTGTAACCCCAAGATTAGAAACGAAAAACTTACCAACGCAATAGCAGCATTCCATCCAAAGACAGCATTTGGGAAGTTATACGCCGAAATGACACCAACGAGTCCCAACGGCCGCCAAGCTTCTAAGATCGTGTGCTTGCTACGTTCCGAGTTTATCATTTGTCCCGAATATATCCTCGACAACCCAACCGCATAGTCACATATATCAATAAACTCTTGCACCTCGCCCTGCCCCTCGCTGTATACCTTGCCCACTTCCAAGCTGACAAGTTTTCCGAGTGGCTCTTTGTATTTCCTCAAGGCGTCACCAATTTGTCGTATGATATCACCTCTTACTGGCGCTGGTACATTACACCACTCCTTGTATGCATGGGCGGCGAATCCAATTGTCTCCTGCATCTCGCCCGCATTTCCCATTCGAACTTCTGCGATAACTTGTCCCGTTCCAGGGTCAATTGAACGCACCGACTCCCCAGATCCCTTCCACGAGCCGTTGTACACGCCTGGATTGGTCCTGTCCAAGCCGATATCCTTCAGGAACGAATACTCAGCACTGTCTATCAGGTAAGAACTACATCTCGACGAGCTTGTGTGAATGCCAGCCCAAGGTTTGTTCTGCTTGAGCATGAGCTTGCTAAATTGCCTTAGTTGAGCCATGATTCTGTTTTACGAACACGTCGTTAGAGTGGAATAAAAAATGTGTCGTTTTAAATCGCCTGTTAGAGATGTTATCGATGCTATTTACTTACGATTTTCTTTAACAACTGCACAACTACACAACGTAAGCAGACCAAGTGCAAAGTGATACTAAACCTTAAAATTAATTTTATATTGGTGTACTTATCACTATCCCATTCGAGTTTATCTTTCGAAAATAACGAACGAACGAAACAAACAGCAGATTAGAGAATCTCCTTGATAACAGCAAACCCCAGTCAGTTAAAAGCGGAGAGCGATACCTACACATCTTGGCGACACGCTAATTTGTAAACAAGCTGAAAATCGAATGAAGATTATAATAATCGGAATATTGAAGATGGAATCTACACTTCATGGTACTGACACTGATAAGGCACTCAGTGAGGCACTATTTGTGCTGTGAAGCCAGTAATACATGTATTTTTTGTCTATTTTACTTCGCGGCTGATAAGGAATTCTGTGTAGAACATACTAAAGAGCTAATGTGTGGACGATTTACTGTCGTGTCACCCTAACAACAAGTGCTTAATAATGCAGCAATATTCTGTTTGGAGTTGCTAAAATGGAATGTGGAAAGGTTTATACATGTTGGCAGGTCCCTTTGTGTCGACCCGGTATAAAATAACCTTTAGAACGCATTACAAATGCCACGATAGGGCCAATTATCAAACAAGGTTTTTCGCTCTACGACCCAGATGTCATTAAGAGAAGCCCGGGCGTATTGAAAAGGCGTGCCGCAAGCAAAAAGTCCGTTTACAAGACATTCGGCAATGGAAAAGAATAGTAAGAAAACAAGATCAATCAAAAATCAAAACAATATTGCGATTGTCGATCGGCAATAGACTCCAAAGATGATCCAAATATGGATAGTCTTTGGTAGACTCGATTAATGTCGATTGTGCCGACTGATTTTAGCTAGATATTGTATAACTAACAAGTGACCAGTGGATTTTCTTCAGACCCACACTCATTTTTAGCAGTAGTTTTCGCCTCTAAATACCTTTGTCCGTTACATACATTTGTTATTGTTACAAAAATGTATCCTCAATTCATTCTTATAACATATATGCTTCTAATCAACAATTGTTATCCGTTGCAAACAACCAGTCGATCTCAAAATTGTAAGCGACAACTAGCGATTACATGGCTCGTCTAGACCCCAACATTGAGAACAAATGCCCAAATTGCAACTGAGGCCAACGCGACATACAACAGCTTTTCAACCAGATGTGCTATAGACCTACCCAACCCGAGTGGCCCAATTTTTAGAACTTAGAACCAGAGACGAATCGTCGAACGATGAGTGAAGCTGCTACAACAACAAAGAATTGCCAATCAACATTTGATTGAGTCACCAAAATATAAAATCAAAGATGAACCATCGATAAAAGCCAGGGGGAAATCCTCTATTCCGGTAGTTAATAGCAGAGACAATTTGTCTATGGTGACCACTCCGTAAAAATATAGCTTGCAGGCAAGTAACGGGAAATCGGCCGGAGTTGGTGGTCTCAGTATTGTCTCTGGTTAATAGTTTTGTTCGTGCTGGTCACGAGGTATAAGGAGACCGTTTCGTTTTATTTGTTCAACAATTTCAATAAAAAATATAATCTAATTAAAAAGAACTTAAATCTTTGGTGTTTATCTTTGGAGGTGGACAAGATGAGGTACGTCCGACTTCGTTGGATGGTGGTGAAGGAACAGACCGAATACCAGAGGGTGACAACAGAAAACGTTCTTCCTTCCCCTGTCGTTGTCCCCAGAATGCAGTCGGTAGTGCGGCACGTGATGCGTTCAATTGCATTCAGCTCACAATGGGTGAACACTGAACAACAGTCAGCTGCGACTGTCAAATCGGCCATTCCACTACGTAAGATAAATTTAATTGTGACTTGATGTTGGGTGGATATTTCTCCATTGCACAAAATAAAATCAGCTCGTTTTTCTTTCTTATAAATTCTTTATTTAAAAAAATATCTTTTCGTTACAAAAAAATATCAAATATAATTTATTTCTTTTAAAATTGTGTTGAATCAATTTATCTATACACAGTCATAACACATTTAATTGATCTTTTCAGCTTTTGAGGGCTATTTCATCTCTTCATACAATTTTCATTGTTTTTTAATATTAATTAGATTGTTTACATGCGCGTTACGCCTTTTGGGTTATACTACTTATCTAATCGCATAACAATCAATATTACGTATAACTTAAGCTATGTTTTTACGTTTAAACTAAAACAAGACCTTAGAACCATACCGGATGAGTTCCTTCGTATCCACTGAAAGGAAATAAAATAAAATTGCACTTGTGTTAAAACGATGAATATGCGAACAAAATAAACAACCACCCCGGGGCAAAACGTTAAATTAGCTAAACGATATTAAATAAGACAAAAAAGAACTCTCCCAAAACCGGAGAAATATTTCCAAATTTTTGTAAATAAAACAGCAATCCAGTCCCGGTTGCGGCGAGTGGTTTCTCTTATATTTTTTTGTAGATATTAACGAAGAATTATGTAGCTGGTCTAAGGAAACTCGCTTTTCTAAACACTTTTCTCTCGGCTGAGAGAAAAGGGCAAACGGCGGGCGGATAAAGCAGCAGCAGACATGATATGAATGGTATGTTGTTCGAGTTTAAGGTTATTTTCTTTCTCTTGTTTTTGTTCTCTTTTTAACTCCACACATCGGCTGAATACCGCTTTTGTGCTTCCATCTTCTTCAGATACTGCACGGCTTCTGCCTCTGACATGCCACCTTTGGTTGTGATGACTTTGATTAGAATGTTTCGGACATCAACAGCCATGTTTTTAGCGTCACTGTAACGAGACAATATGGGAAATGCTTATGAGGTGTTTCTTTTTAAATCGTAGTTTAAAGGAAATCATTGAAAATATATGTGTGATAGGACAGGTAGTCGCAATGTTGGTGCATTCAACCTCAAGACTGTTTTTCCATCGTATGTTATTATGGCATGGCTTGGGAAATAGGCCAAGTGGTTGGTCTTGAACTATTGTGTTTTCATGCAGCTTATGGATAAAGTACAAATTACGATAATGCGATCTGGACCATACGAATTGTTTTTCTAGCTAAAATACGAAGTCTCCGCTACTGTTAAATATTTAAAATAGGTTATGTACGACAAGACAGGTAGTAGCGAAATTATTGAGAGAACTCCGCCACTGTTTTCTCGTCGTCACATTTCTGTGTTTCTTTGGCATGGCTTGGGAAATCGGTCATCAGCGTGTCAAGTGACCAATAAGGAATTCATGCGCCCGTTGTACATGTACAACTCGTCGATCTTAGTAAGAGAGTTACAACAGTTTTCCAACTGAAATCAAGTGTTCAACGAAACAGGTAGTGACGAAGCTATTAAGCAAACTCCGCCACTGTTTTTTCGTCGTCACATTTCTGTGTTTCTTTGGCATGGCTTGGGAAATCGGTCATCAGCGTGTCAAGTGACCAATAAGGAATTCATGCGCCCGTTGTACATGTACAACTCGTCGATCTTAGTAAGAGAGTTACAACAGTTTTCCAACTGAAATCAAGTGTTCAACGAAACAGGTAGTGACGAAGCTATTAAGCAAACTCCGCCACTGTTTTTTCGTCGTCACATTTCTGTGTTTCTTTGGCATGGCTTGGGAAATCGGTCATCAGCGTGTCAAGTGACCAATAAGGAATTCATGCGCCCGTTGTACATGTACAACTCGTCGATCTTAGTAAGAGAGTTACAACAGTTTTCCAACTGAAATCAAGTGTTCAACGAAACAGGTAGTGACGAAGCTATTAAGCAAACTCCGCCACTGTTTTTTTCGTCGTCACATTTCTGTGTTTCTTTGGCATGGCTTGGGAAATCGGTCATCAGCGTGTCAAGTGACCAATAAGGAATTCATGCGCCCGTTGTACATGTACAACTCGTCGATCTTAGTAAGAGAGTTACAACAGTTTTCCAACTGAAATCAAGTGTTCAACGAAACAGGTAGTGACGAAGCTATTAAGCAAACTCCGCCACTGTTTTTTCGTCGTCACATTTCTGTGTTTCTTTGGCATGGCTTGGGAAATCGGCCATCAGCGTGTCAAGTGACCAATAAGGAATTCATGCGCCCGTTGTACAAGTACAATTCGTCAATCTAAGTACAGAGTTACAACCGCTTTCCAACTGAAATCAAGTGTTCAACGAAACAGGTAGTGACGAAGCTATTAAGCAAACTCCGCCACTGTTTTTTCGTCGTCACATTTCTGTGTTTCTTTGGCATGGCTTGGGAAATCGGTCATCAGCGTGTCAAGTGACCAATAAGGAATTCATGCACCCGTTGTACATGTACAATTCGTCAATCTAAGTACAGAGTTACAACCGTTTTCCAACTAAAATCAAGTGTTCAACGAAACAGGTAGTGACGAAGCTATTAAGCAAACTCCGCCACTGTTTTTTCGTCGTCACATTTCTGTGTTTCTTTGGCATGGCTTGGGAAATCGGTCATCAGCGTGTCAAGTGACCAATAAGGAATTCATGCGCCCGTTGTACATGTACAACTCGTCGATCTTAGTAAGAGAGTTACAACAGTTTTCCAACTGAAATCAAGTGTTCAACGAAACAGGTAGTGACGAAGCTATTAAGCAAACTCCGCCACTGTTTTTTCGTCGTCACATTTCTGTGTTTCTTTGGCATGGCTTGGGAAATCGGTCATCAGCGTGTCAAGTGACCAATAAGGAATTCATGCGCCCGTTGTACATGTACAACTCGTCGATCTTAGTAAGAGAGTTACAACAGTTTTCCAACTGAAATCAAGTGTTCAACGAAACAGGTAGTGACGAAGCTATTAAGCAAACTCCGCCACTGTTTTTTCGTCGTCACATTTCTGTGTTTCTTTGGCATGGCTTGGGAAATCGGTCATCAGCGTGTCAAGTGACCAATAAGGAATTCATGCGCCCGTTGTACATGTACAACTCGTCGATCTTAGTAAGAGAGTTACAACAGTTTTCCAACTGAAATCAAGTGTTCAACGAAACAGGTAGTGACGAAGCTATTAAGCAAACTCCGCCACTGTTTTTTCGTCGTCACATTTCTGTGTTTCTTTGGCATGGCTTGGGAAATCGGTCATCAGCGTGTCAAGTGACCAATAAGGAATTCATGCGCCCGTTGTACATGTACAACTCGTCGATCTTAGTAAGAGAGTTACAACAGTTTTCCAACTGAAATCAAGTGTTCAACGAAACAGGTAGTGACGAAGCTATTAAGCAAACTCCGCCACTGTTTTTTTCGTCGTCACATTTCTGTGTTTCTTTGGCATGGCTTGGGAAATCAGTCATCAGCGTGTCAAGTGACCAATAAGGAATTCATGCGCCCGTTGTACATGTACAACTCGTCGATCTTAGTAAGAGAGTTACAACAGTTTTCCAACTGAAATCAAGTGTTCAACGAAACAGGTAGTGACGAAGCTATTAAGCAAACTCCGCCACTGTTTTTTCGTCGTCACATTTCTGTGTTTCTTTGGCATGGCTTGGGAAATCGGTCATCAGCGTGTCAAGTGACCAATAAGGAATTCATGCACCCGTTGTACATGTACAATTCGTCAATCTAAGTACAGAGTTACAACCGTTTTCCAACTAAAATCAAGTGTTCAACGAAACAGGTAGTGACGAAGCTATTAAGCAAACTCCGCCACTGTTTTTTCGTCGTCACATTTCTGTGTTTCTTTGGCATGGCTTGGGAAATCGGTCATCAGCGTGTCAAGTGACCAATAAGGAATTCATGCGCCCGTTGTACATGTACAACTCGTCGATCTTAGTAAGAGAGTTACAACAGTTTTCCAACTGAAATCAAGTGTTCAACGAAACAGGTAGTGACGAAGCTATTAAGCAAACTCCGCCACTGTTTTTTCGTCGTCACATTTCTGTGTTTCTTTGGCATGGCTTGGGAAATCGGTCATCAGCGTGTCAAGTGACCAATAAGGAATTCATGCGCCCGTTGTACATGTACAACTCGTCGATCTTAGTAAGAGAGTTACAACAGTTTTCCAACTGAAATCAAGTGTTCAACGAAACAGGTAGTGACGAAGCTATTAAGCAAACTCCGCCACTGTTTTTTCGTCGTCACATTTCTGTGTTTCTTTGGCATGGCTTGGGAAATCGGTCATCAGCGTGTCAAGTGACCAATAAGGAATTCATGCGCCCGTTGTACAAGTACAATTCGTCAATCTAAGTACAGAGTTACAACCGCTTTCCAACTGAAATCAAGTGTTCAACGAAACAGGTAGTGACGAAGCTATTAAGCAAACTCCGCCACTTTTTTTCGTCGTCACATCTCTGTGTTTCTTTGGCATGGCTTGGGAAATCAGTCATCAGCGTGTCAAGTGACCAATAAGGAATTCATGCAGTATAAAGATTTATTCAAGATTCACTCAGCCATCGAAATTCGCATTATGTTCTCCAAAGAATTTTTTAATTTTGTGTTCATTTTGATTTTCGAAACACAATAATTAGAACTTATGTACAACAGAGGATAGGTGGTGACGTGTATGCAATGTGCATCACCACTTAATATCTTCTATTGCATGGCTTGGGAAATAGGTAAAAATTTATACTTCTACATATTAAGAAACATGGATCATTATATCAGGAAATTAACTCAAAAGGCAAACTGCGGGGAAAGGAATAAAAAACTACATACAAATCAATTCTTCACATGGCCCTTTAAGTTGTTTATTTAACAATATAAAATTCTTCGACCTATACAACGCAGATCTCATTCTTATAACGAAGGCATAACGTTAGCGACAACGGCTACCAACTTAAATCAATTGTTCAACGAAACAGGTAGTGACGAAGCTATTAAGCAAACTCCGCCACTGTTTTCTCGTCGTCACATTTCTGTGTTTCTTTGGCATGGCTTGGGAAATCGGTCATCAGTGAATTGAATGACCAATTATGAATACATGCTTGTTCCAAATGCGCTTAAAATTCCTTCAACTTACCCGCAAATGTAAAAGTGTCCCTTGTTTTCTCCTATCACATTCCATATTAAATCGGAATCCTTCTCCAGCAAATGTGACACGTAAACCTTGTCCTTTTGGTCACGTGAGAATGCCGACTTAAGTGTGAGTGTGCCCTTTGCAACATATTCTTCCAGTTCCTACAAATGAAAAACACCAAAATTTATACCGAATGCAAGTACGTATTCAGAATTGAAGTTCACCTCTTGGTAGATAAAGTCTTCACTCTTCTTTCTGCAGCCAAAGTACAGAATTGAGTCACCAACCACCTTGCCTTCGTCCTTGAGGAACTGTCTCTCCTGTATGAAACCTCTGAATGGTGCCAATCCAGTACCGGGTCCAACCATTATCACTGGGATCTCTGGCTTGCTTGGCAGACGGAACTGGCTCTTTCGGATAAAGACAGGCACTTTTGGTAGTTCACCGTCTTTGGGTAGCTTCTCCTTCAAGTATGTGGTGGCAACACCTTTGTTCACACGACCGGTGGGTGTTTCATATTGAACCAGCACTGCTGTCACGTGCACAGTGGTTGGATATAGCTAGACGGCGAAATGATTTCCAAATATAAGTCAATGCAGACAGACAAACAGATTGCAAGACCTACCTTAGCAGATGAAGAAATTGAGTAATAACGTGGCTGCAATCTGGGTAGCAATTCACACACATGATCAATTGGCGGTCTACACGATTTGATGTCTTCCAGAATGTGTACAATGTTTCTGCATGCGTCTTGTATCCACGACTGGTATTTCGCCTTACCCTCAGGGGTAATGGACGCCATACTCCGCAACAGCTCCTTGTCTTTCTCGTCTGTACAATATTCCGCCAATTCCTTCAGAATGTGTGTTCTTGGAATAGCAGTGATCTCCAAGTAATGTGTTAGCGCTGTCCTGTACGTTGTGGGACAAGGGAACGGATGCTTTTTGCTACTATCTGTGTCAGTGTTGATCAACGAGAACACCAGTTCTAAGTTGGCACTGCACAGTTCGCCAAGCTTCTCAACCAACTCCTTGTTGTTAATTGGATACATAGCCACATGATCACCAGCATCATAGCGCATCTTGGACCCGTCAATGTCCAATTCAATGTGCATACACGAGCGGCCGCCGCCCTTGTGTAATTCTTTGTTCACCTTAATGCTAGCCAAGAACGGATTCTTTGCATCAAATGGCGGTCTTTGGTTTTGTAGCGAATGCAGGCGGGCAATCTCACCAGTGTAGATGCGATCTGGCTGTACTTCAGGTTGCTCCAGCAGCCTGTATTGACGAATAAGCACCTCCTCGCCGCCGCCCTCAATTCCGTAGAAATCACAAACAGATGGCCAGAATCGATCCTTCCATGTAATGAAGTCATCTTCAATGCTAACAAAGTAAAAAACCCCATTAGAGCACATACTGAACTTGCTTGTGGCGCGAAAATAACTTACTTGGCATCATCATCACCAAGTCCCAATTCGAAAACTCTTGTAGCTCCGAGCTCATCCAACCTCTTGTCGACATAAATGGCAACTTTGTTATAGTGCTCATAGGTTTTGTTACCCAAACCAAACACCTGCAACGAGACACAAAACGTTGTCTTTAATAAACGCGTTCTCAGGATCAGCCTTAACCCTTACCCTTGACTTAATTTTATTAATACTACTGAAGTGCTGTACTACATTATCTAACGCAATGAGGTGCGAATAGCTTCGCCGAAAAAAAATTCTACTAATCATTACTTTTTATAGAGTATAATCTTATTAACAAGGGCATAAAGTTAAATGACACTATAATGTTTACTATTATTTTAACATTTTGACTGACCTGTTTAGAGGTAATTAAACCAATTAACACTGAAATTTATATGCGGAGCACATTCTTTCGCTTTACGAACAAAAACTTATGTCACACTCGCACGTGTTTCACTTTTCACAAGCTGTAATAAAATGTGAATTGAAATGGCGGAAGTACGTTCACGATAGCGTTCAATTCAAAACGAAACTTGTGGTGAATTTGCGATTGCAAATGGCGTCTGTTGAAAGTAGTAGAATGCTGCGTTAGCATAATTAAGTAGTACAGTTTATTACTGTATGTTGTATCTTTTAAGGCGTTAACCGAATGAGTGAAGTTGTGCTATTTAGGTAGGTAGGTAGCTGCTAGGTACTTGAAATAATATGTTCCATTTGTATTAAATTAAAAAATTTGATACTAGAAAAAAATGGTATATAATAAGACATGAAAAATGTAAGTCGCAGCCTCAACCAACCGCAACCTCACATTCACTTCTCATAGGCACACACACTACATTTTTAATACTGTGGAATAAATTAAATTATTGCTTTCCATGTATTATTTTGGATGCTAGCCCCTCCTCGTTTTTTCGTTGACCTATAAAAGTTCAAGAGCATAGAGCACTGATCAATCTAAGTTCCAACAGCATTTTGCTTAGGTACCTATATTCCAAAAGTCAAATATAATGGGCCTTACCAATAAACATTTTTAGTTTCGACTCTAAATTTTAGTGTTCACTATATTTTTCACACAAATTTCGCAATTGTGAGATTCCGTAAATTTAAAGTCGAGACTAAAATTTGTTATTAGTACGGCGCAATAAGTCAATGGTCACGATTGAGCTACGGCTTTGGAGGAACTTGTTTTTTTAAACTTTAACCAGACAGTTGGCAGACGTAAATGCACTGTTATCAGCTGGTACTTTGGACGGATGAGATTAGATTTGAAACGCGCCTCTTTTTTATTTCTCCAAAAGAGAATTGTTGTCCGCTGAGCTTTTTTTAGTTACGCAATAGTATGCGTGTTTAGAAGGAGATTGCTAGAAATAATGTCATAAATCATGCGTTCTAAGCAAGATCATTCTAAATTTTATAACCATACATGACAGACTCGTTTCTTAAACAAAAATGGTGTAACGCTGTTGAGGTAGACGTACATATACAATTAAGTTGTTTGTTTAAAAATGTTACGTGACAAGAATACACACTTGCGAGTATAGTAAGTACATGGTACGTTGTTTTCTAAACGTTATAACAATCATTTACGATTGCTGTTCAAGTCGCGTTGTGCTCTCTATGATCGAATACACGGAGCCGCTAA
Organism: Cheilosia variabilis; assembly: GCA_951230905.1. Lineage (NCBI taxonomy): Eukaryota > Metazoa > Arthropoda > Insecta > Diptera > Syrphidae > Cheilosia > Cheilosia variabilis. Next base: position 58,100,125 of record OX579677.1, on the reverse strand, counting down.
ATGTTTGACTTCCATGCGGATGCAGAAGCAACTAAATTAATTTGGCATTGATTGAATGGAAACTTAACAAAATAATGCAATCCAGTCAAGGCCAACAGGCTGTGAAAATGCTTCTGTGACTTGAGTCAATGGCCGATAATTCTAGCCACAACTGTTATCATACATTATGTTTGTCAAAATACAAATAATTTATAAATTAATTATTTTCGAAAGATTTGACAATGAGCAAGGTCATGCAGTCGAAGATAAACCTTAGTTGACTTTATCATAGCTATCTCACTAAATGGGGGTCGTCCCATACACATGTATGTGTTCACAATCTAATTGCTCATTCTCGCAGGCCAAATGATTTTATAATTGTAAATATATTGACGGCAGACTATATTAGATACTATTATTACTTCATTAATTCCGAGTATTTAACTGTTTGTGGTTTGAGTTTACATCTATCACTATCATATCCATCATCTGTCATTTGACACGCTTACCTGGAACTTACGCTGCCGTAGAAAACCCACTTATGTTAGTATAGATATAAAGCGGTATGAAATAGTGAGGTCTGAAGCGGCACTAGGCCCCATAAGGACCCATCGCGAACTTAGCAACCCCCTTACTACATTGAATACTTACAGCATAGTTCAATCCAGTCATATCAGCATCACCGCTCAAGATCCACTCGTGGAATTCCATCGCATTGTCGGTGGGATCACCTTCGCCGTATGTTGCCAAACAGAAGACAGCCAATGAATTGGGAATATCTTTCATTTTCAAAAGTTCTTCCTGCAAATGCATACAAAAATGTCGATTAGAAATAACGCATCTACCCTCTGTTGCTCCCTTACCATATCACATTCTTCGGGATCGGCAACCATTCCCTTCATTTTATATCGAATACCTTCTTTGGCCAAACGACCAGCAAACTCTTCCGCAGTACCAGTCTGTGAACCATAAAAGACAACCAAACTACGACCAGATGTTTTCAGTTTCTTAATGAACGAGTTCTCTGATGCAACCGCTGTTGTTACTGTTGTTGGTCTGCAAATAAATCGATAAAATTAAGATGAAGTAAACGATATCGCTGGCACAACTTACTGTATAGAATACGATCGAATTGGTTCTTCTTCTTTCTTCTTGTTTTTCAGGAAATACCAAGCACCACCAACCATCAGAATGGCCAACAGAATTATGTCTAGTGTGCCGAGGAATGGCTCATCGCCAGAAGCGACTGCAGCATCAATTTCGATTTCCTTGTCCATTTTTACTTTAACTGCAAGTAAGAGAAAATGATTATTATTAGTTGTGGTTGCTGTGGTTTAGTGTAAGGAAATGAAGATGCAATTGAAAGTGGTGAATTCGCCAAACTAACTACCTCGAAGCTATTGACGATTTCGAGCTATCCAACCACCGTGTTATCGAAATAGGACTAATGCCTGGTTCCACGCCTTAAAGAATGAAAATCATGCTCACAGCTCACAGCGAGATAGGCAGATTTTAATTGAATAACATAGAGAAGGGTTTATAGCGCTGTTTTAAAAATTATTTTTATTGATCTTCCATTTCCAAACCATGTCACTTTTGAGAAAAACCCTTCAAATTTGCATTTACAGATCATAAAGATTACGATGGATTACCTAAGTGGACTACACCACTGTTCGATACCATTTTATTTATTAGTCAAAAGATTGCTTTATTCAGGTTGACAACTTATTTTATAAGATTATTTTAAGCATGGTATGTCCGTGACATTTGATAAATTATGAGCAATATTAGTGCATAAATATTCGTTCAATGCATTTTATTCTCCACAATTTATACCAAGCAATCTATTACTGCAATGTGTCAACCTTTCACGACCATTTTTAGTCCGAGGAATCGCTACTCTTAGACATCACGTGAAAAATTGCCAGCATAATAATTTACTTAAGAAATAGACCGCAATAAAAGCACCAATAAGTAGTCTATGTACATGTCCTTTGTGGGATTATGCAGAGAACAATTCCGCGACATAAACCATCGCAAAGCAACCTTAAATTTAGGATATACTAGTTAGCCGTTGCCGTAAGAAGCTTAACGTCGGTTTCCATGTTTTCCTGCTTGTTTAAGACGTAGTTCTAATTTTTGAGTTAGAGACGACGGTGTAGTCTCATTTACTCGTAAGTTGACAGTTGAATGTTAAAACAAATGACAGATACTGCGTAAAAGTGTAGCTCGGACTTGTGAGTAGATCATTATAGGACCCTACTGTACTCTTGAAACACATGCAACCTTTAAGTTTATGAACAGTTAAGTAACGACGATTAGGTGTAATAAAAATATGAATGTGAAATTAATTTTATCAGTCGCTGATTAGGAACAAGCTCTGTATCAAAAATGAGTACCCAATTTGGTTACCGCTTTTCAGGGTTACAATCATTTTCTCCATAAAATAACTACAGGCTTGGCAAGTCTTGACACAGTCACGATTCATTTTAAATTGATTCAATTGAGTGCTCGCTATTTCTAAAAATAGTTTATAGCTTTCAGCGTTACTGTTTAAATATGTTGAATAATTTAATCACAGGCTGGATAACACGACCCCTGTTTCAAACGTTCCTTTAGTTTACTCAAGTGCAATTTATAAACCGCTTCATCTTATCAATGGCATCTATATCTAGCGTTTTAAACGTGTTTTATATTTTATCACAAAATGAGGTTAACTTTGAATTACAATCACAGAGCCAGATAAGCTGTTTAAAAAGTCTTGATATTTTAAGTAAGTCTTCAATTACCTACAGACACGCTTTTTGTTGATGTCACATAAGGTATTGTTTTGCAAATGAGAAGTTCAATATGAGTTTAGTCTCTATAGCGTTTGTATAGAAATCGAAATAGATCTGAGCATAATTTATTCTCTTCGATTTAATTGTACATGGCACATGGGCGATTGCTACCATGTATTAAGTAACCGTGCTTCATGTATTCGTATTTCATTTCACAGCAAAACTGCCTAATTCGGAAAGTGTTGTTAAAACATTGCAATTGCACAATCCAATTTGCATTTGTTTCGAAGTTTTTGTTCGTTTTTAAATCTAATACTTCAAAGGTCATCCACGTTCGTTAATTGGTTGCAAGATATGAAGAGAGAAGCCTAGCAACAAATTTAATTGAATGGCATTTTATTTTTGATGAATTAACTGAGAACATTAATATGGATTCAATAAATAAGGTCAGATTTTGTACACAGATAATGATATATTAATGCTCTGCGCTACAAGCGTTTGTACGTTGTGTTTTTGCTTAAAAAATTATTTCATGGTTGCCACTATTATTAAAAACAAAAATTCCCTGACTTTCCCTGACCAGTTTTGAAGTTTTCCCTGAACAAATTTTGCAAATACACCAAAAAAAACAACGCATTTAAACACTAGTCCTTGAGATCAATAAGTTATATATGTAGTAAGGGTTTATTTATGTATTTGTTTGTAACAAATGGGAGTGTTCAGGCTCATTGATTTTTATATTTTTGCGTAAACGTGTGGGTAGACTTCAGAGTTCAACATAAATAATTTTTTAAAATTATTTAAAAAAAACACAGAGTAAATTTTCCCTGACAGTTTTCAAAATTCCCTGACTTTCCCTGACCAAATTTTCGTTCCCTGACTTTCTAGTCCAGTGGCAACCATGTACTTAGAAAACACCTAGTTTCGTAAAACAAATATGCCAACTTTTATGCTCTTATTATTGCTAAAGCAACTTCCAAGACATAACATATATATGAGGCCTATCTGTAGCTGTTCTTAAAGCTTTGTGACAATGTGGACATAATGAAGTGCCAAGTTTGAAGAACATTTAACATTTTTTGTGATCGGTTTGATTGGTAACGTCACCTTATTATGTCAGGCGCTCGAAATCTAAATGTCAACTTGGTGTTACCGCTCAGTTGAGAAATTATTGGCTAGTCCTCCATAAACGTCAAAGGCCCGTTCAAGTGATAAATATAAGCCAATAAAAACTAAGACACATTACGTCAGCCAGCTGTTAGAGTTAGCAAACTACAGTTTTAAACGTCCCCATTCAATTGAAATGTACACACTGAACCCATTCCAAGTTATGTAAGGCAAAACTTATAACTAACCCTCAGGTTGAATTGCGGCATTTTTAAGCGACCAATACGTCACAGAATTACTTCGATTTTACATAAGCAAATAAAATCAAATTCAGTCACGTAGTACTAGTCAGTGCAATATAACCCTTGTCCTTGATTGAAATGTTCATTCAGAGACATGTGATATCATATAACACAGTGATTAGAAAATTAATTTTACAAAGTGCTCCACACGTTCTGAAATAGAGCTGACTTTAGGGACGTTTGGTTTTCTAGTTTAGTAAGTCTGACAGCTGACAGCAGTCTGAAGCATTTCAGTTTTTATTGGCCTGGATAGGTTACGTGAATAGTTTTTTCCAGTTAACTTTATGAAGGAGAAGCCGATAAATCTAGTCAAGAGCCTGCATACTCAGTTGACATTTCGAAGTGTCGAAATTCGAAATAAACCGCGAGAATACAAAAACAATTTAAGTTGATTAGTCAACGATTTACATGAACTAGGTATCCGGTAAAGGGTCGGTAAAGTCACTTATCCCATGTCAGCGACATAAGCGAACTGTCAACTTAGATTCAGTTACGAATTTCTTCATTTCATTCGTCAGTTACCACTTAACTAAAGTCAACTGAAGACGCTGTTCATGTCACCGATCTAGGCCAATTAAAACTGAGACTCTCAGATTTTTACTCAGACTACGCTAAGACAAAAATCTATTTTTTTTTGTAGAAGAACGCTCTGATCTTATTATAAAAAGAAAGAAATACAAATTAAGAGCTGTGTCTGAGCTGAAAAAGAAACACGAACTCTTTTGCAAATCATGATTTCTGAGCGAGATTTACACCTACTTACATTAACGCCAAAACATTTGACATTTGTCAAACTTTAAAGTGAGTTATTATTTACGTTTTCAGACGACAAGTCTTTGAAAACTAGAGAACAATTTAAATTTGTCCGCTTCAATGTATTTTACAAACACAAATTAAAATTTAATAACAGCTGACTTTGAAATCACGCACCAGCACAAATGCAAAGAAAGAATAATCTCCTTTTATATCTGAGCGCAAAATCTGAAAATCCCAATGGAAAACGACATAAAAATGTTTATTGGTATTGCTACCACATCGTGTACATGAGAACAAAAAATACAAGAAACTAACCAATAAACTTGACAGCAACATATACTAGTACCTACTATATGTACACATTTATTGCTCGTCATAGCTTGCATAAAATGCATAATATTACCTTAAAACAGGCCCATAGATTTAAATAATTGTATAGATTATATTGCATAATTAAACACTCAGCAAATACAAAATGATATCAAGATCGATAAGATTAAGTAGAACCGACAGTCACAGCCTCACCCACATCATGCATAACATTCGTATTCGCAAACTTCGTTATCTTTTCCTTATCAAAAGCTTTTAGTTTACAGCAAATAAGTATGTACGATTTTTATTTTGCACAAATAACTTAGCTTCCTCATTCCGAAAAAAAAAATTCAAACGGTGACAAAGCTCAATTTTGCTACAGCTATAGGTAGCTTGTAGCTGGCTTAAGATTATATTTTTCTTTCGAACATATACAATTTCCATTGTAAAGAAATAGGCGTTCTCTATGGGACTTTGTTGCTTTTATTGCGATAAGACGGCGAACTGATATTGAAATGATAATCAGGAGCAATAGGTAGGTATACAATGATACAGCAACATTATGTAACGAAAACCAAAACTAAAACGTGTACCTATTCATTCCTGCACACGATTTTTAGACCATACGAGTACTTAAGTCACTACCCTGTCGCCACAATCGCACCACACTGACACTCAATACTGACTGACAAAACACTTCAAGATCTGGTTAATGGGTAAGTGATATTAAACTTATGACTGAAACTGAATGCGAATGCAGTTTGACGTCGCAATTTGGCGGGGACGACCCATTGAACTTTCGCACTCCGTTCGGTGGCTTCTACTTCCTCTGTCTCTCACGCTTGCACTTGCAATGTTACACTTTTGTTTTTGTTCTCTCACTCGGTAGTTCCCATATGTGCTACTGTTTATGGATGTTGATGATTTTTGAAAGCAACGTACAAACGCCTTTCGAGTTCCAGATCTGTTTAGCATTCTGTCCCGAAATGTTAATCGAGAACAATGTGATGGATATTGTTCGATGCTCCATATATGTATATGGTGGAAGGAGAGCCAACTGCGCGAACAACTTCAGATCCCGGCCGTTGTTTCGGGGGAATTAACTGCGTGCCACCTTTGGACGCACACATCACCGCGTAGTTTTGGCAGAGCTTTGCATTTGCACGTCAGCCATTGATACTAGGTACATATTGGTCAAGCAATGACCACAATATAAATATTTAAACAGAGAAAATGCAAATTTTCTGGCCGGTGGTGTGTTGTGTGGATTCTATTCCCTGTATTTTGTCGGCCGATAAGCGCTTACGCCGCATTAAGTATGTATATTTATGCGGCTTAAACGAAACGAGAAAGAAAGGGAAACAACAGAAAAAAAGATATAACGTATGTTGTCCATGAGCTGTATGTAGCAACAAAGTGCGATGTATTTTTGTTATGCGACATTTTGTACGTTCGTTATAATGTATGCCTTGTCTAATATGGATCTGAACTTGTGGTCATCGAAAGCTATTGAAATGTGAAACCAACCAACAGTGTCGTGCGACATCAATGGGAGTTTTGGAGGAACAGGAACAGAATTCATTGACATTGACATTGGATTCACTTTAGTATGCTACAGTGGGCGCATTGGAGAGATGTTGTCGTATGGCTCGACTTGTCGATCCAGTTGACAAACACACACGTGCCGTTGATTTCGAAGAACGCGAGGTAAAAACAAAAAACTTCGCACCAGTTAAGCGTCAACTGGTCAGACAGCTCCGATTACCGCATGTGCTTAATGTGCTTACATACTCGATCACCCTTGGTTTGGGTATAGCAGTAACGAAATGGGCAACTGTATTTGGCGACTCTGACGTCACCCTGTCGATGCGCAGTAGATTGGTTTAATAGATAGGTGCAACAACAGGCGTTTTCAATTGAAGAAAAGAATTGCGCTTTCTATGAAAAGAGCAAATCTAGAAATGTTCTTTCGATGTATTGAAAAAAAAGGTGCACTTCCAGGTCAATTCTTAACACGACAGAAGTGTCCGGAATATTTTTACAGAATAGCCCTGAAATCACCAGTACATACTAACAAAATGTCAGATTAAAGTGTTTGTTGTGTTATTAGAAACAAATTTTTCGCTATGTGATCCGAAAATACACAATTATGCGTGCAAAATGTAAACTTAAATGGAAATATATTGATTTGGCTGTATTTATTACTGCAGAAAAGAAAAAAAAAGAAAACAGAAAACCAAATCTCTCACATGGTGTCTACCACTATTACAAAAGGGCTCCAACGAATTTCATTGAAAAGAGCAATTCTCTCGGATCCTCAATCGAAAACGCCATTAATGAATATCGCCAAATAATGTCAACTTATGCAGTAAATTTAAAACGATTTTCCAAAAGTTTTGCGCCAATATTGAAGTTAATATTTGATAGGTATGACAAATTTGACAAGAAACGAAAGGCGAAACATGCATGTTCATTCTTTTGCGTATTGGTTTTGTTGTCTTAAGGTCATAATAAATCTAGGAAGTCCTTTAGTGAAGTGCTGTTAGATTAATGTCATATTACACTATATAATAACTGTCATCGATATGTTTAACCACAAATTTGTGCATAGCTTTGCTGAACTCTCTCATCAAATTCATTTTCAAAATCTGTTGTAGGTACCTATGCTTGTTTCCCAACTGTGTTGTATCAATTTCATTTCAAGTCAAATACAATTAAATCCTTAAGGAAATTAAATAAAAATGCACTTTCGAATTGACATTCTAGAGATTACGAACCAAAGAATCCGCAACTAAAAATCCTGCCTCCGCAAGTTGTTTAACTCATCTTTCAACTGACCTGTCCTGTAAATTTGATAACCTCCAGTCGACTCTAGAAAACACAAAAAACGTCAGTGATAATCGCTGCTTGCAGGCATATTACTGCGTTCAGATTACCAGACGTCCTACTTATGGAATTTGATAAAAATTTGTGACACGCACTTGGTTTCCAGAGCCAACGAAAGTAAAATGAATGTCGTATTTTTCCCTTTGTGAATCCTTTCGACAGCCCTGGGGGTCAATTCTGGTTCTGTGAAAGAGTGAATCGAATAAATCGTTTTCACATTCGCTTTCAAACACTGCTTTCATTTTTTCGATTCACTCAGTACTAAAAAGCGATTCTCGTTCAGGTTCTCAATTTTCAATCTCTCACTAAAAGCATTCATTTGAAAATGAGTACGTGAAGAAAAATTATTTATATGAAAATTTTTGATTTAAAGTAAATTATTCTTTAAACTGTTTTGAAAAGATCAATAGCCGTGTTTTTTTGAGCTTCGATCTCAGCAAAGCAAAGTAAAGTAGGATTTTCAGCACGCGATTACAACAACTACAACCGAGTCTCGAAGTGTCAAGTAGAGCGTAGTTGTTGTAATTGCATGATGAAAATCCTACTTTACTTTGCTTTGCTGAGATCGAAGCTCAAAAAAACACGGCTAATATAAACGGTGTGAAACGACAAGAAAATTAAAAAAGATATCCGGATGTCAAAAGTAAAACCTATTAAGCACTATTAAACTGATTATTATGACAAATAATTACCGTTGACATAATGGACCAATTAGAAGAAGAATATTTTATCTCGTTCACGCTACAGTTCATTGTTCACAGTTCAAAAAATATATTACATTAATTTGACATCTGCACAACCTAAAAAAAGAGCCGAATACTCAAATACATGTTTTAATGGTGAAGGTTTTACTAAAAGGGGTTACCCAATTAATAAACAATCAAGGTCGTAGAATAAGTGCCCTATACGCGGAATCTTTCATACACAATATCAATGCACGAACGACCAATTAAAACTCACGACACACAGCTTCCTTTTTAGACAGCAAATACCAGGAAATACCGCAATAGTAAGCGGAGCCAGATCTCACCACAGAAAAAGCGTAAGGAGAATTTTGGTTTTCTTTGTGAAACCGGTTGTAAAAGGAGAGTTTCGAATTCGAGTAGATTACACAAGCGTACTTCGCGTAGATGTTCCCGAATGAGTTGAAGTTGAATCGCTGAGTCAAAAAACATAAACATTTAAATTCTTTGTCACTATCAGTGTTTTGATTGACCAATGACAACGCCAGTACTATTAACGATCTGCCTTCAAAATACGCTATTCATGCGCATAATTGTATACGAAAAGTTACGCAAGCCGTAAGCGTGTATGGTATTTTTTTTATTTATAGTTTGTACACATTGTGTATCATTTTTTTCTATATGTGATTAGATAATTTTACTCTAATCACACTCTTACCTCTATTACTGCGGAAAACAACGAGAAACTGGTTTGCATGATAACCACTAGCACTAGTACCTACATCTACATATTGGCAGTGACGGAAACGGTTACTCGATGCCATTAGAGATTGTTATGAACTATTTAAATACACAGACAACGAGTGGAATTAACATGAGAGAACTTTGAATATGACCGGCTTGATATTGGTACTGTGTCAATGAAAGCTATTAATTAAGTGGGTATGCGATTTTCTAATTAACGACATTATAGAGTGCACAAAATTTGCACTAAAAACCTGAGAAAAATATACGAAATAAACAATTGGCAATTTTCTTTGTTTCATTTGACTGACATGTTAAGCGTTTGTGATAAAATTGAGCCTTAAAAAACGCCACTGGCTAATTCAGAGTATTCAAGGATGGCAAAAATTAAGGTGATACATTCTTAAAAAAAAAACACATCTTACTGTCATACTTTAAAATTAGGTGTACAAAAGTTGTCACACGATGGTCTTTGGCAGTCATTTTTTTGATGAATGAAAAACTTTGGAACCACTCTTGGATTATGTTTATTTGATGTATTAAATCTTTTTCCATTAAGTCGAGAAACGGTTATCCGCCGCCAGAATTGGGCCCGATTTATCGGATTTTTCATCGCTCTTGCCAGAACTTCCGGTCCTAGAATTCTCAATGGATATTCTCTTTGAGGGTCTGAGGCTTGTTCAACTAGATGTAACCTGAACGCAAAAACTAGATTGGTCGTTAACCTACGTCAGCCAAATATGCGAACTGTCAAATTATTACTCAGTCACGAATTTCTTGACTAGATTCGTGAGCTACCCCCCCGTAAACGTCAACTGAAAAGGCTGTTCATGTGACCGATCTAGGCCAATCAAAACTGGGACGCATTAGGTTTGTTCCTTTACTTTGTAGTAAGAATGGAAAGGCCTGTCAAAATGGCAGTGGTGGGGATAAAATAAATAGAGAGAGAGACACTCACGAAAAAGTTAGGGAACGTCGTTAAAACATCTGATAAACTCGATGACTTTGCTAATTTACTAACAAAATTGATTCGGAATTAATCGAACTTCTTTTTGATGAATCGGAGTAGGTATGTGAAAGAGTTTGAATTACAAGCATTCGAAAAGAGGAAACAGCGACACTGCGTTAGAAATTACTCAGAGGAGTTTGTGCCTTCTACAGCGAGGAAGGATGTCGTCGCCACTTTCGAAAAGAATCTTGAGGAGAACATTACCAAAATTTAATTTTGCCGCCTGTTGATACCATTTTAATACGCAGGAAATGAAAACATATGCACGCGTTTGCCGAATAGGACAGCAAATTTCAAATCATCTGTCAATACTCAGGTGACTGACAGCTTTTCCGATTCTTACACCCAGAAAATGTTTGAGTAAAAACTCGTAAGATTCTTAGTGGAGGGGAAGGGGATATCTTGTTCTCTCGATGACGCTCTCTGTTACGAAGTTGTCGAGCTAAAGCCCGTATGACACTACATTTTTTTTGCATTTTTTCTGCTTTTAAAATTAAACTAGAGCAGTACGAAAAATTAGAACGAAAATTCGCTATAGGAGTGAGTGCGTACATTAAAAATGTATTCAAATCACATTTTTTTGAGCTGCTGGCAGCTTTTTTTTGACATTTCAAGATTACTTGAAAATAAATTCTATTGAAACAATTGCAATACACTTTTAGAAGAAGAAGAGAAAAAAATTTAGTGTCATACGGGCTTAAGGAACGAAATTGAGTAAAAATTCGTTAAATTTAAAAGGAAAGGAACAGACCTAATTTATTTTATTTATTTAATTTGATCGCTGTACATTGAGAATAATTTCTTAAAATGGAACAGATAGTATATATGTATATATTTTGAAAAGAAAAATTAATGATTAAATACATGATCCAAAATTTAGTTTAGATGATCGAAGTTAACAAATGTCACCGTAGATAATGTTTGAAACTAATTTGTCACGATATACAATGATATTCATCCAAATTTGCTTGCACTTAGAGTAATCTGTTTCATTTGCTTGTTAAGTAAATTGGCTTTTTAATAAAACAAACAAACCCAGTGCAACTGCAGCGACTTTTATCTGGCATAACCTATCATGTATGGTCTTGTGTCTAAATTGATTTCAAGGTTCATAGGCACATAGGCACCGCAACCGACACTGATGATTCACTTCCACCTACTTCTGCAATGCTACATTTACCGCAACTTCAAGTTCCAGCATATTGGGGCTACAAACAAAAACGTTAGCCTTGAGGTAACAGCTATTGCTTCCATAAAACACAATTATAGGATACAAGTTACATTCAGTCCGGTTTGGTCATGGTCAGAGGGATGAAATCTTTGTCTATTCAAGACTTTGACACATATTACCCGTTATTATGAACGATTAAATTAAAACATATCAAGATTTATACTTTTATTGTATTAGTTGATTACGAACGTAGGTACGTCATCATTTCGCGATAGTAATGACAATAAAAGATTATTCTTTGCGCAAATCATTTCTGGTAAATATTGCCAACTGTCTTTGAGTTTCGCACCTGATGTGTAAACTCGCGAAATTTTTTAGCTAAATCCATCAGAGGTATGGATAATGTATAGGAACGACTATGCAACCGCGAGAGTGGAAATTGGACAGTCACACTTTCAAAAAGGAGGACAATTGCATAATCAGATATGTAAATTGGTTGTCTAACATTGCCGACTATTATCTGTTTCTTACGTCAGTCTTAATGCATGTTGCCCACGGGGGTCGTCAAAATTAATAAGAGAAGGATGATTTGGATGCTGTTTGATAATTAAGAAATACTCGTAGGTGGTAGAGGTATACTTGGTGATCAAGGGTTTTCTTTCCTCTCGCGAACACCGAACCCTTGACCGTTTATCCAGCGGCCGATTAATCCGGTCATTGTTCACGCATTATTAAAAAAAACTGCGACTTATTCGAGCCTCCAACAACTCTTTATCAGAGTAAGCTAAAATTAAGACGTAATTGATATTTGTAAGTCGGTGTGAATGAAGTCAATTACCAAATCTGAAACTACGTGTTTCTTTTTTATTTTACTGTACAACGATGATTCACAAAAAGCATGTAGTCTTACTAGTCGAACAAAAAAATGTTTGGGAAAACGAGATGACATTAAAATGTGGTCAGGTTCACATGCATTTATCATACGCAATGTAAACAAAACAATTTCGAGACTTAGTGAGATGTTTTTTTTAACACTGCAGTACGAAGTCCATTTCATTGCGGAACAATTCGATTGTATAGGTTTTGAAAGAAAAATATCTATTTAAACCGTATCGCAAAATGTCACATTATATACACTGTAGAAAGTCAAAAAAATTTCAAAAACACTCAAGAGATCACCTTAAACCATGAATGTCCAAATGTTCTCAGCTCTTTTTTGTTAAAACCTGCAGATATTTTCGGGTGAGAACCAGAAATCTGGAAAAATTCTTGATTTTGGAATTTAGCACAGTTAGTGTGCTGCACTACTGAGCGAGGAATCTCAAGTTAAAATCCCCGACAACACACAAATAACACCTTAAGGTTGCCGCAAAGCTCGTCTCGCAGGGGTCTACTAAACGGCAATGTGTGATGGATGTTAATGAGTTGTTGAATTTGCATTAGTACTGATAAAAACTTTGCAGAGACCTGATTTTCGAGTAGTTTGTACGAGAACGCTTACTAAAGACCACAGACCCAGAGACTGTCGTTGCCAGTCCTCGTAATTCTTTTAGTATGATTAGGCGCAAAACAGTTTACAAGAACTGGGTTACAATCAGAGGACCTATGGTGAGCTGACTATGATCAGAAACTGCACACAATTACGGGTAGGGACAGTCCTAAGCCTAGGTTCCAAAGAGATACGCAATCCATAAGCAATGTTTGATTACCCTTTTATCTTACCTGCCTTACTGAAATACATTACAGTCGGACCATCACTAGCATAAACTACTCTGACTCTTATACCAAAGAGACTCAATCGTGCTTTGCCGATTGTATTTATATACAATTCAAACTTAACGCGGTGGCTCTGCTCTGTAGATTTTCCTATCTTGTTATCTTCGCAGGAAGTACCTACCAAACCTCGAATCATGTGTACAGACTTCAATGTCAACACCTTTTCAGGTAAAAGTTTGATAGTCTTTTTTTGTAATGCGCTTTGCCTTTTACCATAAATATCAAACAAAATCTTATCGCCCCACTTAGTTGGACTCGCTATTTGTGTACCCGTTATCGCAAAAAGTTATTCAAAAGCCTACTTGCGTGATTATACTTAGATAACAGCAAACAATAACAGATTATTCATTGAGACAAGTCCGCCCGACTGTAGCATTAAATCTATATCAGATAATTTCAATTCAAATCGACTTCTTGCCACAATGACGATTTGGAAAGATCACCCATATCTTGAGGCTGGGAGCTGTATGCGGTTTTCTCCGTCTAGGAAGTGAGAAGTCATTAATTTGGAGAGAGAAAAATACCTATTGTCGTTGACCTCAACCTACCAACCCAAATTACAAAAAAAAAAAAAAAAAACACTTTCAATCAGGGCAGCGATGCCAACCTTGACCCTTGTTTCGTTAATTTACAAAATATGTACACGAAAGTTGAGGAAACCTTTTGCATTCGCGGTCGAGCGGAACACGCTGCAGTGAATTACAAACACAAAGAGACAAACAATATAATAAATTATTATGTGACTTACCTAAGAAGGGGATACACTCGAAAAGTTATCCAAAAAAAATACAATAACCAGTTGGTTTGCAATATATATATGTGATTTGGTTGATTATTGTTATATTCGATTGTTGTTAGCCGCACATGAGAATAGTAAACGTTAATTGATGAACACGACGGCAATGATGGACGAAGATAGGAGACAACAACGACAACGACGACGATGTGCACACCACAGTAATTGTGTATGTCGCGCGAATGACTATGTATAATCAAAATCTAATTTAAAAAAACACAAAAAAAAAGGTAACCAGAAAACCTAGTCACGGAATGGCAAGTTCGAGAAAAGCAAGAGGAGATTTAACGTCAAACCCTCTTGGAAACGCACCAACGACTGACCGACGAACACGCTTAGATAGTCCATAGACTGCTGTGTATAATGCCTTTTGGATTTTGTTTTTGTTTTTGCAGCTTGCGCGCGCGATAAGTATTATTCAGTGAAACAGCAGAAACGGCTGTATATAATGAACAGCACCACACAAGTGTATGTATATATAGATAGGTAGTTGGGTGCGATTACAATTTCATCGAGAAGCGTATGTGTTGCGTCCACCTCCACGTCAGACGCCACAGGTTGTATTGTATGTCTGCTTCGGTTTTGCTTCCTTTCAATTAGACTAAGGCACGGTCAAGTATATTTGTTGTTCACGGACAGAATGATGATATTCGACTGATTTGTATGAAGCTACTGCCAGAACTGGAGCCAGTTGTCCCCAGTGAATGAACATACACTTTACACTTTCGTCTCTGTATTCATCTCTCTGCCAGTTATGTATTACGTATTGCTTCAGACACACAAACAGGTTTTAATTTCTATCGTCTATTGCACAGCCGTATACCCACATAACTACTCTCCGTCTACCACCAACGACAATGTACGATACGACGCACGGGCACGGTACTTGTGCATTGCCCAATGATGGTGGCTCTTACCTTTTCTGGTTTTGTGATGAGCGGTGATTTATTTTCTAATACGATTGTCATGGTTAAACCAGTTCATCGACGGTCGTTAGATATCCACCCATCTTTGTGAATACGAATGTAATTTTTTGACCGCCAATTATTGTAAAATGTCAACAAACATGACGAAAAAAATGCAATTTTATAAAGGGTGATTTTTTAAGAGGTTTAGAACTTTTTTCAAAAAAAAAACACAAAAAATTCGAAAAAATGAATGAAATATTTATTTGAATCGATAGTTTGAACCTTGCAATTTAATGTTTAAAGATAATTTCATGCAAATGTTGACCGCGGCTGCGTCTCAGGTAGCCCATCCGCTGAGTCCAATTTTGGCATACTCTTTCACACATATCGGCCGGTATCTCACGAATGAATGCATGGATGTTGGCTTCCAGTGCGTCAATCGAAGCGGGCTTGTCCCTATACACATTAGCCTTGGCATACCCCCACAAAAAATAATCTAATGGTGTCAAATCGCACGATCTAGGCGGCCAATTGACCGGCCCGAAACGTGAAATTAAATGTTCACCAAACTCGCCTCGCAATTGCGCCATTGTTTCGCGTGCTGTGTGGCATGTGGCACCGTCTTGTTGAAACCACATATCATGCAAGTCAAGAACTTCCATTTCGGGCAAAAAAAAGTTTGTTATCATCGCTCGGTAGCGTTCACCATTGACAGTAACGCTGCGATTCGCATCATCTTTGAAGAAATATGGCCCAATAATGCCGCCGGCCCATAAACCGCACCAAACAGTGGCTTTTTCGGGATGCATTGGTAGCTGTTGCAATGCTTCTGGCTGATCTTCACTCCAAATGCGGCAATTTTGCTTATTTACGTACCCATTCAACCAAAAATGAGCCTCATCGCTGAACACAATTTTTCGATAAAAAAGCGGATCCTCGGCCAGCTTTCCAAGAGCCCATTCACCAAAAATTCGGCGTTGTGGTAGGTCGGCTGGCTTTAGTTCTTGCACCAGCTGTATCTTAAAAGGCTTTACGCCCAAATCCTTTCGCAAAATTTTCCACGTAGTGCTGTAACAAAGGCCTAACTGCTGGGAACGGCGCCGAATCGACATTTCGCGGTCTTCTGTCACACTAGCTGATACGGCCGCAATATTTTCTTCACTACGCACAGTACGTAAACGTGTTGGTGATTTAATGTCCAACAAAGTAAATTTGGTGCGAAATTTGGTCACAATCTTCCGAATAGACTGCTCAGAAGGTCGAGAATGCCGATCATAAAATGGAAGCAGCGCGCGATGAACATTTCGAACCGAGCACGAATTTTGATAGTAAAATTCAATAATTTGCAAGCGTTGTTCATTTGTAAGACGATCCATGGTTAAATTGCAAACCAAACTTAAGCTGTTTGACAGTGACACAAGGTACTAAACACACGTCAGCTGTCAAAACCAGTGTTGCCAAAACCAAACCAGCTAAAAAATCACCCTTTATAACAATCGCACACATAAAGATTTGCAATCAATTGCCATTGCCATTGCCGCTCGGGGGGGGGGGGGGGGGGGGGAAACTACAACCACTCGATATATTCGTTGACCCTCGGATGCCTACGTGATAGTTTGAATAGTTTTACAATATTGCACGAGGTGCGAGGAGCAGTTACTCATTAATAATTCGTGTACACTTTGAAGAGAGAAGCAATGTTCCCCGCGTTAGTTGCTTTAGAGCGAATTTACTAATTAGAAACTCAACTTTTTAACTCGACTAACCCAGACGTAATAATTTCCTATACGGGGTCAGTTTCTGCATAGTTTTATATTCGAATTCTGTCAGCTGCGTGCAATATTTGTCAGAGACGACTAGAAACTGAAAAAGCCTAAAGGAAAAATATTGCGGACTTTGGGTAAATTTCATTCCAAAAGGCTCTTGGACTTCAGAAGTTTTCGTTCACGGCTCAACTAGTTCTAATTTAGAACTGAGTCAAGTCGACGTAGGCTGCAAAGGCCATTTTAGATTATAATCGGTAAGTGAAATATTTTTGGAGACGAAAGACGGGCCAATAAAGAAAGGTTTTGCTTCATATTTGCGGGATAGCAACTCAAACATTCAGGCGATTATTGGCACGTTACTAATTGAGAAATCTCCGGGGTCAGCGCATTTCATATGCGATGGAATCAATCGAGCTAGAAAGGCTGTTAGGCAATACGACGAAGAAGGCCAATTCCAAATTAATGGAAACTTGGAATTCAATTCCCGACACATATAGCTGCTTGAAAAAGTTGGCGTTCCATGTTTTG
Organism: Cheilosia variabilis; assembly: GCA_951230905.1. NCBI lineage: Eukaryota > Metazoa > Arthropoda > Insecta > Diptera > Syrphidae > Cheilosia > Cheilosia variabilis. Next base: position 58,082,622 of record OX579677.1, on the reverse strand, counting down.
ACAGTATTTTCGTCTACGTATGCTGCGAATCCTTGTTTACAGAAATGAATAACATTAAAGATTCGCTTAGAAACAGTTTGTCAGATGATTCCATTTCAGCCTGCATTTTGCTTAAAGTGACAAAATACAGCCCTGATATAAACTACTTGGCATCAAGTTTGCAACAACAAAAGGCACTTAGCCTTTCGTTTCATTGCTTATTGTTTTTGATTGTTTCTCTATTTTTTGTTAATCTGAAATTTGTTTCTTTTATTTAAAATGAATTAAAAACTGTTAATTTCAAAAATTAATTAGGTATATGTTTACAAATGAAATGTTGCGCAGTGTAAAATTATTTTTTTTTTTCCACTAGAAAACTAGATCAAGGCCTGGTTTGTTCAATCTTGGTTATATTTAATCATCGGTAACCATCGAATGTGTTTGTTCAGCAGAATATTAACCAGAGAATCTACGGTGGTTAGCCCAAGAAATCTATAACCAGCCGATTTTGCGCGGTTAACGAGAATTTCTAGAATTTCGTTTATTCGAGATTTTGTAACTTCGTAAGTATTAGTTTTGACGTATCTGGTATATAACAACTTTTTGTAGAATATTGTGAGCAATCTTGTGCGAAAAAAAAAATATAAACAATAAAATAAATAAACTTACATACAACGCAAGATGGAGCGAAGCCGCTTCCAATAAAATCTGTTCGGTTAAGTTAAAGTTTTCAACTGACAGATGTATACAACAAACTGCACGCCATTCTATGGAAGGTGATTGTACAGACAGGTTCTCAACTTCAGCCGAATGAATTAATGTCGTTTTCCATTGGGACAAAAAATCAATCTTTTTTTGATCTAAATCACTTTTCATGTCCCATTGGGCAAAAAAATCAATCTTTTTTTCGATTCGGATCAGTTTTTGCAGATCTCGATATTTTTTTCAGATTAACACATACTACCTACCACAAATACCAATATACTTTGCATAGCTGTTTACGTCATTTTAAGAATTTTGTTTTAAACCGAATGCGCAGTTTCGTGAAAACCAAAATAAAGAAATACGTAAATAGCCATGGATATACTTTTGGAGGAATTATTATCTTCATTGCCTTCCTCATCATATGGAAACTATGAATCACCGAAACTACTCCATTTGTGTCAACAACAGTGGAAATATTTTTCAAGTCGGTAGTCCATAGTTGATTTTTCCAAAAACGAATGCAATTTGAACAGCTGACATTGCTGTCAAATAACGCACTAATCCATTTACAAAAGCTGATCAATTTCGTTGCATGTTCCATGAGCCGGGTTAAATCTAATCTGAAAAAGATTTTTGGTGGTCCCAATGGAAAACGACATAAGATTACTTTCAACATTTTTGTCCTTTGACAGATCTCATAAATTGGGGAAATATTCGTTCGTAGACGAAATTGAGATGAGGCCCAATAATGGGTTAGCGATTTTTATTGGTACTGATTTAGTTTTGTTCTCAATTAACAGCTTATTGTCTCACACCAACAAGATTTTATTTATCTGTCAAAAAATCAAAAAATTTCCTGTATCATTTGATTTTGACATTTATGTACTCAACAGTGAAAATATATTCATTTATAAATTACCTTGAAAAAAACACAAGGAGCCAGAGTAAAAACATAACCATAGATTCGGCTTATCACTGAATTGATAAATTAACTGGAAAAATGGAACGATTTGTCGCAAATCTATGGTTAGGTGACCGAAGTAAAAAAAACGGTGAACAAACACTCATTGGTTATCACTGATTTGTAATCATCGGTTAAACCAAATCGATGGTAACCTAACCAAGGATTTGACCAGCCGTGAACAGACCGGCCCCAAGACTGTATGATGACACGCCAAAGGCACTTCAAATAATTTATTTTTTTAAAATGCCACGAAGCTCAAAAAGGTTCGCCATCCACATAGATCATGTGTGTATAATAAAAAAAGCCTAATGTCAGCGTTCAACAGCAATTGCGAAGCATACTTAACATTTTCTTTTATAGCAACAGGCACTCGACTCCATAATGTAACCTTCTGACCTTCTGCCTCTTTTAACTAATGTGGCCTCGAGAATCAGACAGCTTGCTCTATAGAGCGAGGGAGTATAGGGAATAATATTTCCATCATTTCAGCATTTAAACCAAATTTATATCTTGCTAAAGCTTGAAGAGTTCGGAACATCTTTAAATAAAGGTAGTAATATTCGAGTAGTCGGCAGCAAAGGTAAATCGCAACTGTTACTCTGAGAGAAGTCACTACTGCGCACTTGTAGATTTCGATTCTGGGCCACATGTACATAGTACTGGCTAAATACCTGCTGGGAACGGGAATAATACCAAGTTTTGTCAGAATTCTGATAGTCGATACTTTAAAGATTGTTAGTCCAATTGGTTTTATTGCAGATATGTAGTGACGGGGCTCAGCATGTAAATTTTAACTATTTATATCGCGAGCCGAACAAAAATATTTCTTGACTCATTAGTCATCAAGAACCGGGGCATTGTACAAAGCAAAATGATTAGTAACACGCAGCTTTACTCAATTAAATTTTAACAAGGAGTTGGTCGGTGATTATTGAATTTGCTTAAAAATAATTTGTTTGTTTTCTATCTAGCAAATGAAGGTTAGAACATAAGCTGATCTTAAAATATGTTTAGACGATATAGCATCAATTAGTAAGCCGTTTAACGAATCAGGAAATAGACGATTATGTAAAGATCCCTGTCTTCAGTGAGGAATGGAATACTCAGCTATACGGCGGGGTGCCTCGTCAATAAATAATTGAGATCAGAGTGGTCGCAGCTGGAATGCCTAGCCTCAGACGGGGATATACGGAGAATTTTGTGTAACTAGGTCCATATCTGTAGAAGTTACATAGTCCGTTAATCCTCATGGTTAAGCTCTGTGTTTAGCCGATAACTGTTTTATTGCAGGAGCTTCTTACTCAAAAGCATTATTTAATGGATCTGCACAGTTTGATAGATTGGATAATCTAAACGACAAGTTATGTCTCAAGACACCTGGAATGTTATTGCAGCTATTTTCAGTCTGATTAGAGAAATGCGATTTCCGGAATCGTTCTTGTGATTGCTGATAGATGCAACAAAAACTTTCTCTAGTCGCACTTGTTAGTTTTTGTTTATTGAGTTAGTAGGTTCTCTGAGGAATGCTAACATAACAGTAGGCGCGACAAATAACATCTTCTTTGTCCGTCCACACGATCCGTCGTGCATATTATTTACGTACTAGATGGGTATGCAACCACTTTGAAGCAGACCACAAACTGTTCCCTAAAGAATCTAACAAATCGCTAACCGGCGTCAGCGTCATGAACATGTGCGCTATCATATCTAAAGGCACTGGCAGAATTTATTTCAATGCCAAAATACTTACAAATTATTTAAGTCTATGCTATAAATAATGTATATCATTCTAATTACTAATTGAATTCTTTAGAAATCTCCTATCGTTAACTTAATAGAGAGAGACACCAAAACAAGTTTATCTGCCATTATGAACTTGGTTCTTCGGTTATGAAATCGATGCGATATTTCTTGCTATTGAAAATGTGTTCAATATTTTTTTCGTTTATTCGCTTATCGTTAACAATTACCTACCTACCAGTGGTGATTAATATAGACTTATATGAACGTCATGTATTTACAAAATGTGACTTACCAGGGGTATTCCTGCAGTGAAGGCTATATCAATGAATATGAGAAATGTGTCCTTTTGAAAGAGGTATCCACGTCCGACTTGTGTGTTGCTTGATTAGTTGGAGAGCAGAGTAATTCTGCATTCGATTCTATTTAAGAAGCTAATATAGTCTTGCAGCCTTAGTTGTTCATTCATAAAAAAACACTAATTTGTTGGAGAAAGATAAATATTTTTGACAGCTAAATGTGTCTTTGTTTTCCACATGCACAAAACTGTATTCCTATTTTAGCGAATTTTCCAAATAGATTACAAAATTATGCGGCACTGAGAAAGTAATGACAACTGGCAATTTGTCAAAAGTCAAATTGACGTTGCCATCATCAATGGTGAATATGCAACAAGTAATGTGGTGAATTTGGTGCTTGTAATTTGTGAATTACGCGTTACACATTCACAATATGAACAATTAAAAAGGTAATTTTTTGTTAATCAAAGAAATCATACCCAAACACATTTATTTAAAAAGTCAATTTTTAAAATTCATTGAGCAAAGAAGTCACTTACACATATTTGCACATTTGATTTATTTTGAGATAGGTATTACACATAATACCAACTCCTTGGACATTTGTTTCAACGTTTTGTTGTTTATACAATTAAAAGTTAAACATAAGTGTAAAATTTCACAACTAAGGTCTAAGGTATAAGACGTCTAGCAGCCAAACGGCAAATTGAGAAGCTCTTTCATGACTGTTATACTCTTGGTTGTTTGTCAGACGTTCGCGAGAGGCGGCGCAGTGGAAAAAACCTTAAGATGGGACCCCTCGCTTAGAAGTCCAACACACTAACAACTTAGCCGCTGCGCCCACATATCTTCTGTTAAAGAATGTTATATCTTTTAAAAAAAAAACTATATGACGAGTTCGCGACCTAGAAAAAGTCAGGTTACCGACCATTCTAGTCGTCTTAAGATAACTAGATTTTTGAATGTTCCCATAAATACTCGCGTGGACCAGAGGCTTACCGTAAAATCACAGAATTTTGGCGTTTAATTGACGTCCTACTTCCTACATCGGACCCTTCTGTTGAAACAGAACATCCCTATTGCCGTCCATGCTTGTCGTTCAACAAATAAGTTTCGACAATGCTGTTGACACAAAATCCACACAACCAAACCAATGCAAACAGGAAGTAATTATACTAACTAAAGGGACTGCGTTCTAATATTAAAAATTTAACTAAAATTTTGTAATCTGCCATACCTACATATTTCGCATATGGTTCTTCATCACCAGAACCACGGCCTTAAATTTGCATATCGTTTTCCAATTGTCATAAATTTCCTCCCAAATTTTGCATTTTGTGCTTTCGCGTTTTTGGCGATTCTGCCATTGTTCACGATATATGTAACGGTTGTATCGGATCGGTCTCAAACTGCTTTCAAAACTCCTTTGGTTATAGCACAAGAAAACAATAGAGCTCGATTCGTGAAGACGGCGGTCTTGCAGCCACTCACGAAGGAACAAAAACACAAAGAACCATTTAAAAATAAAAATGCATCTCCTCATTCAGATGAATTATTTTTAATTTACCAAAAAAAAAAGTATTTTTAAAAAAAGAGAAATTGCAAAAATTTTAAATTATTACAACACAGAATAAGAATATAACAGCTACTTAAAACTTATACAATAATTATTACTTTTTTATCTTTTTCTCGATTTCATTATTTTTCTTTTATATTTATAATGTATTTCTTTATAATTAATTCTCTTATTTTTATTTCGTAAATATCTATTACTTTTTCAATGTATTTTTTTTTGTTTCTTCTTTTATATTACAAAATACATTTACGCCTAAGAAAAGAAAGAGTGAAAAATTATAAATTACATTTTCTCGCGTTGTCCCTTTTGATTTTCACTTGTTGGCATTGTAAAGAGAGTGAGATGGACAGAATAAAATTATTTATATGTAAAAATAATGTAAAAAAAAACATTTTAAACCAAAATGACACTTTTTGTTTTCCTCATTAAGTTAAAAGTATTAATTAAAAAAAATATATCGTTAAAACTACAATTAGTATACCTAAAAATTGTTTAATTATACATACGTAAGTAAATGTACAAAAGAATTCTATACACAGTGTTTGTTATTCTATTTACCTCAACAGGCTTGTTGCTTTTGCTTTCATGTAGCGTTTTTATTTTACAATTTGAATTTTTTTTCTATAAATCATTTTTGTTTAGTTTCACTCTCTTTTTGTTTTAAACAATAGAACAAATGATATTTAACAATTATTAAAAAATTTGGCCGCAATTTGTTTTTGTTAAATCAAATGGTAAACAGTTATTTATTTATTTATTTATTTTGTTCATTTTTATCGAAATGTACAAAAGAAACGATACAACAATTTTATGTTTAAATACAAAACGGTTCATTCAGGTGGTACATACGTTTGAAAAAATAAAAAAAACACAACTTCTGTTTAAAAATATTTTATTTCTGTTGAATGCATTGCATTCGCGTAAAAGTTAAATTATGTTATGTTTACTGAAAAAGTATACTTAAAAGTAAATCGGTTTTATTTTTTCGTTATTTGCTGTGTTTGATTAAAATTCAATTTAATCAAATCGAGTAAAGTAATATCAACAACATGCACAGGTTTGGATGGCGAAGGACATTTTGCTAGTTAAAAACGATTTCTATGTTTTGTTTTTATTGCGTTGGCTTATGGATGAAAGATAAGAAATCAAAGAGTCTACACGTATTTAGCTTGTTTTTGTTGTTTTTGATTCCTATGAAAGTTTGTGAAAATAGTAAAAAGTTTTGTTTTATTCTTGTTACTTTATGGTAAAACTTTAGAAAGAAAATTAAAAGTACTTTAAGTATAAAACTAATAATACTCTCTAAAATCTAGTGTTGTGATTTTCATATATATATATATTTTTATTTAATCATTTGTGTATTATTTTTAAATCAAATATATATATATTGAATTTATACTTATTTACTTTAACTTATTTATTTTTCATGTAGGCACTATTTTTGGAAAATTCCTTTTACAATTTTTATCTTATTATTTTCATTTTATATTTTTTTTTGCGTTGAAACTCTTTTGTGTGTTTTCTCATATTTTTTTATAAAATTATTTAATTTTATTTAACGGTGGATTGATTCAAGTGATTGGATGAGAAATCGGAATTATATTTCGTTTCACTAATAAGGTTGGATATGTTTTTTGGTTTGATTTGTATACTTTTTGCTAAACATTTTTTTTTATTGATGAGATCAGTTGTTTTATACTTTAATTACAAAAAAAAGAAAAGAAAATTAGTTTATTTAAGACTTGAATGTGGTGCTTGCGGTTTAGGTGGAGCAGGGGAATTTGTGTTTTGTTTAAATATGAAGAAAATAAATTTCGTGACTTTTAGTTTATATATGCTGTCGCATTTGTATGCACTAAATTAGTTGATAGTTGGAAGGAGGCTACGGTGTTAACCATTGGAAATTGGAAATGAAGCTTTGGAACACTTACCATCGGCCCATAATGGCACCTAGGTGTTGTATGCGGTCTTCATACGCTGTTTAACATAAGCATCTTCAGAGTGGCTTAAATTCTTTTTGTCTGTGAACACGTACGTGGTACGCATGAAGGGAAACTGCATAGGGAACAATTTTCCAAAAAACATGTGAAGATCAAGCCTTCCATCAAATTGTGCCGCTATGTAACCAGAGAGCTACAAGACTTAACAAATAATTGGACGGGCTGAATTCCCCTACCAATCAGACAGCCGGTACCCATTCAGGTCTCAAATAAATAACATATTCAAAAAGTAAACCAAAAAACAAAACCAAAGGCAAAGCACAAAACCCTAACTACTTCTCGTGAACTAAATTTGGGATTAACATTAAACTAAGTAAAATGAAAGAAAAACTATTCCAAATCTAATTCCGACCACAATTTCCTCTTCTCATCAAATCACCGCTCTCATCGTGGCGTAATGATGCCGTCGCCGACGACGACGACAACGTCGTTTGCCCCATCCTCGATTGCACTATTCCCGATGAGGTCAGTGGTTGAGTCGTCGTTGTAGTCACCATCATCATTCCACTTCTTCCGATGCTACTCAAATTCAATACGTCCTCGTGTAAACAGCTAACCACGGCATTGCCAATCACCTCACCGCCATACTCGGCGGGCAAGGGTAGTTTCAAGAAATGTAGCGGCGATGTCGAGCCTAGTTTCACCGAGCCAACAACATCCACGAAAGATGTCCGACCAAAGGACGCCACATCACTATCATGCGTGCTAGCGACATCAAGTAAATTAATATTATTATTGTTGTTGCTTCTGTTACTGTTGTTGCTTAATGTTAAATTTAGATTTAGATTTACACTAGTCTCGTTACTAAGATTATTATTGTTTTTTGACCCCGTTGCTTCCATGTCCTGTGATAAATTACAAGAGATTTGAACTTTATCCTTAATCGTACTATTACTATCGTTATTCCTATTGTTACTACTAATGCTACTAATTAAATTACTATGATATCCTTCGGATGATAATGTTGTTGCTGCTGATAATGATATTGACGACGGCGGCGGTGGCGACGATAATGTTGCAGCGACGGCGCTGGATGGCATCGATGGGTGCAGCAGCGGCGGTGATGACGATGGTGATTGGGGCGATGATTTGATTGATGTTGATGTTGAATACTTTGATACAATTTGATGTTGTTGCTGGGTATCGGTTACTGTTGCTATTGTGCTATCTACAATTTGTGGTGGTAATACCATTGCTGAGGGCTTTGCCATTGCAACCGTTGCGGCTGTCACAGTCATAGGTATCATTGCCAAATAACTGCTGTTGCTGTTCAGGTTCATAGTCTCATTGTCGTTATTGTTGTTATTTCTACTACTGCTGCTGCTGTGGTTATTGTTCTCATTAAGGTTTGTGGTGGTGGTGGTGGTAATGGTGCTGCTGCTACTATTGGCCAATGGAAAAAGCTCATGCTATTCCTTTATCAATCGATAGATATGATGTGTTGCCCCACTATTTTGGGCGGCCACTTCGAACACGTACGCTATGCAGAGCAGGGTTTCTTGTGTGTCACGCGATGCAATTACCTAAAGACAAATACACGTACAATATGCATCAAAGTAAATACTGTGCAAACATTACCTGTAATATTGTAAAATTCTCAAGGACACTGTTCATCATGTATCGCTCAGGTAGGTTCTTCAGCTTTTGTATAAAGTTTATCATGTACTCGCACATCGGTGACTTTTGTATGCGATATACAAAGCGACCGTTCTCAAGTCGTGAGTATTCAGTTTCGACTTTTTCCACAACCTGATTTCCAAACGAACACACCTTCGTTGAGCAGATAAGGACGACATTTTCATTGCTTTCGTACCTACAAAAAAAAAAACAGTTTAAACAATCCCTACGAGTGTGAAATTGTGCGCCACTTACTGGCTAGTGACGCCATAGAAAACGCCCGATTCTCCGGATATTTCTGTATTCAGATCCGCCCAGCATTTCACCAAGTAGAAGGCATTTTGTGGGCCCTTCTCGTAGAGATCCTTTAGGCCGCCACTCTTTTCGGGGAATTTGTCAGATATTTGTCGAATGTCAACAGACTGCAATGGAAATAAAGTTGTAGGTGGATTTAACACTAAGCTATTACAACGTTGGACTTACCTCTAGCAGTGGGTCTGTGTAGGACGGTTTGCCTCCAAGCTGTACAAAAAGGTGCCGGTGATACTGTGAGAATAAAAAAAATATGTATTACTGTGTCTGGATAAACTCTATTCCCAAAGTCGCGTCGTAACAACATCTTTGTTGAATAAGACGACTATGAGAATAAGGATTTCTTTGTTGTATACTTACAATCTCATCTCTTTGGATTTCCATAAACGCGGAGAATTCTAACAAACGAAATTTGTGCGTCGCTATCGCTCTGCCCTCCCATGGTGGCTGGGCTGGTGGAAGACCTGCTTCTATTTCACCAGACACAGCTGTGGATGGTTTGCCGGCGGGATAAGGTGGTTGTGCAAATGGCTTTATGCTGGAAAGATATTCTCTACTTAATTAATTCGTTTTACTATTCAAATAATTCCTTTAGTTTGGGGTATACAAACTTACTCTTGTGAGGTGCTCGGTTGGAGTCCGGGTTGCCAGAATTGCTACAAAGAAAGGGATCATAGATTAAATTTTTGACAAAAAAATTATTCACATGGCGAATGAAGAAAGGTTCTAATTCAAAGTCAAACTAGAACACGGTTAGTATAGATTTCTGTTAAATACTTGTAATGTGGAACCTGAAGCATTTAATACACAAAATGTATGGTACATAATTAAAGCATGATTGTTTGCTCGCTCAGACCGTTCCTTTTCACTTTGAAAAATGTTCACCATATTTAGAAACTTAACGCTTTTTTAGTTATTAAGGAAAAAACTGAGATCTGATAAACTGATGCTATCACCAACCTTAATGTCAAATCAAAATAAAAGCTTGATCGACTTAACAGATAATAGGGTAATTCGTAACGAATCGTTACTCGTTGAAACTAGTTATCTCTTTTTGTTTTTCATAAGAAGGCGCATAGGGTTTTCTGCGACTCCATTTTATTTCATTTGTTTAGTAAGTAACACTGCAAATAACAGTTTAAGAAGCGTAAACTTATGATTATTTAGCAATGCCAATCATGAGTATAATAATACCCCTGCGAACCCTATGGTCCAACTTTGTTCCAATATTTTGCAAATTAATGATGCATTCAAAACGTCATACAAACCAATGACGTAAATTGATAAAGATGCTCAACACTAAATAAAATCGTCGACTGACGGTAAGGGACAGCACTTCCTTTCATTTAAACTCACGTTTATTTCGTCGGCCATCTTGTTTATGTGATATGAATTTACAAAAAAATGGCCTCCGAGTGTGGTACGTATAATAGTTTCTTTGTTGCATTTCATTTATTAGTGTTTGGTTGCATAAAATAGAAAGTAAGTCATCATTCTTGACATTAGTTTCATGTGTTTTGACAGCAACAACTGTCCGAAATGATCATTTATGAATATTCGACGTGTTATAAGCGAGAACAACTGTGTGGGTAGTTTTTAGTCCATTGAACGCGTGAAACCCGTTGAATACGCATTGTCAAACTATTTTTCCAGTTGTACTCCTGTGCATCGAAGGAATTCTCCGTAAGACATAGCCACCGACACATGCTCACGGGCTGTCCCTGTGATACAATCAAGCAGATGGTGGAAAGATTTAGAAATACCTTTGATTGTTTATGCAAAAGTACTGTAGGTTTTTCTAAAGCTAAAAGACTTAAAGAAACACGAAATTAGTAACAACCCACGCATTGATATTTCCCATTAAAGGTTCCCAGTGCAATGTACAAGGCTAAAGTAGCACACATCAACAAATTTTAAGTGTCACTTTCCGAAAAACTATCAAAATGATTTATGAAGAACAGATGAACAGATATATGTTTTAAATCAAAAAAAAAAAACATTCTGTTTGCGTTTTCTTTTATAATGACAGACGTCAGTTCCTATAAATCATTAAAGGGTCATATGAATTAAAAAAAATTGAGCAAATCATTTCATTCACCACCAACAACCATCACCAAGATGAAATTATGCCAGTTAGTTCGAGCACGATATTCACCAGCAGTTACAACAGTGTTTATTATTGTTAGAAACATCAACTATTAGTACAGTGAGGGCCAAAATTATACCACCAAACAAGTTATTATAAACAACAATCAATGTGCTGCCGAGAAATACATTAACGATAATAAAAATACTGCGAGCGAGCTTTGTTTTTTATTTAGAATTAATTTTTCAACTTTGGCCAGAACTTAAAACTAAAATCAAATGTGTCAAATACAATTTAAATGATGTATGTATGTTTTTTTGTGGGTGTGTGCTGTGTGTATAGTAAACATAATTGGATGCTGCATTGTATATAAATTATTTATTTATGGCGAAGGCGAGAGCGCGCTGCATAGCATTAATGACGTTTTACTCTTGCAGAGAGATCACTTTGGCAATTAATGAATTATTACAGGTAAACAAATAAAAAAAAAGATAAAGTACGAAATAATTATGCATATTTTTGGTTTGTTTGTGATTCTTCTTACACCGGGATACAACGGCGGATGGTGCAGAGGATGGTGCAGATGATGCGGATGGAGTTGCGACTGCTGCAATTGATGCTGCTGTTGTTGTTGTTGTTGCTCGAGTTGCGCCAGAGTTGGCAATTGCGGGAGATGCTGGTGCGAGTGATGTTGTGCGGATGCTGCTGAATGCTGAAGGGCGGCCAGACTCTTGGCAGCTGTAACGGAAACAATTTGCGCACTTGACATGCTGGACATGGTGTGAAGAGCTTTCTCTTTACCGCTGCTACCACCTAAATGATCCTAGAAATAGTGGAGGAAGGAACGGTACGTGGTTGTGGTTTTCATTGAGAGTTTGTTCTTTTTGTTTAACTGAGATTTTATTGTTGTTGATTGTTTGTATGATTATAGTCCCTATGTATATTTTTTTTTATTGGATGAATTTGCAAGACCGTATATTGAATAAATGTTCTTTTGAAATTATGCTTGTGAGTGGTGCGATAGTGAAGGTTATGAAGATGCGATCAAGAGGTGATGATTTTGTTTTGATTGATGTTGATTGGGTGTGCGAATTTACATATAAGATCTAGCGAAAATTTAAATAAACGGAGTCATACGAAGATGGGTTGTTAAACTTTGCAGCTTTTTGCACTATCGGCATGGAATGATCACGTGGACAGGTTTTTCTTAAAACTGTTATGGATATGCTGGCGAATTCTTTGACTGGGTTCAAAGATGACACTTCGACTGTAGAGTTAACTCAGTAGAAGAAGGGCAGTCACGTTGCTTTGAATACTAGTCGACATAAGACAACTAGAGTTTGTCTAAATTCACACTTTTTAACCTGCACAAAAGAGTTGTGTTGCTTCACGCTTACATCATAATAAGCAGCTCATGAATGTCCCCCAACGGACGGCAGCAGGTGCTTCTTCTACCAACATTCCTTTCATCGAAAACGTTATTTTATATATCCACTTCCAGGAACTAACTCCTACCCAACTTACTCTCAGAAAGGCAAAAAAAAACCTCTGTATTTACAAATAACTTTGGTTTTCCACAAATAGGTATGTATAGGTACTCCATCCTTACCCCCACCAAAAAGTACTCCGCCTCGAGTTCGTCCCTTTCCGCTCACTTTCTCGAAAACAAAAGAAACATTCTCCGAAAACTAACCCCTTTGTCAGTACATATTCGCAAACCACAATATTGCACCAGTGCTGCACATGAACTCGAAGAAAAGGTGGTTAACAATGAGGAAAGTGCTCTCTCTCTCTATACAACATTCAAAACAATCAAAGAAAATTCCTTTGAACGTCATTCAGAGGTTTCGCTTCGTCCCAAGTCCAACTCCCTTTCAAGGGAGAAAAAAATACAACTACTACATAAAAATGAAAAATTTCCGTCAAAGCAACCTTTGTGCCAGTTTTGCAGTAGTTATCCTCTCAACTTAGTCCACTTGTAGTCGATGTTTGCGTTCCTAAAACCTATTTCCAACCAAAACGAAATGTTAAAATGCAATCAGCTTTGTCAGGGACAAACACATACAAAACGACGAAATAACTTTCAACTCTCAAACTGAATCAACCAAAAAATAAATAAAGGACACGATGTTTTTTTAATCGAAAATATTTGACTACGGTGATAGATTCTGCTGTCCTATATAAGCGTGGCATTAAGGCAGATTGTTTCTACTAGTACGTACTATAAGTTCTTGAAACTGTTGTCGATATAAATGGACCTTGAACTTTAAAAACATCGATCGAGAATGATTGCGAAGATAATGAGCGTTGGTGACTTAAGCTACGATTACACATGCCATTTTTCATATCAATTTTGACACGTCGACGTCATTATGACTTAAACATTTGTCCTTAATTTGTCACTACGTGTGATCGCCTGGCAAGCGATGGTGGCTGTCGCAGCGCACTCTTACGAAAGACACACGAGTCACCACCGAATGGCCGAATTTTTATGGCGTCAGCATTTTAAAATTTTCCACGAAAACTGCCACGTATAATCGTAGCTTTACTACGGCAGATGCTGGAAGCCCAGATCGATAATCACCCATCTTTCTATCGATTTTAAGGCCGGATATGACAGCATTTATAGACACGAGCTATACAGAGCCATGTTTAGTTTTTACACCAGGGGCAAAATTGCATAAGCTGATGACATCGCGCGATACTTATAATCAAATCTTCCATACCAAATTACCCATTGTGACTTACAAAATATCTAGTGTGAAGGTTAAAAATGATTATAAGTAAGCCCCGTCGACATCATTGGCAGAATACAACGAGCTGTCACTGGTGCGTTTGCAAGTATCAGTACAGAGGCGACAAAAATGGGGGAAAAACAAAATATATGTTGTCAACATCGACGAATCGGACAAAACGTCACGATAGACATCCGTTGCTTCCGTCGCGTCGACGGATCCGTCAATATTGACGTATGCGACGGAACAAACAGCCCCATGGAAGATGAAATCAGTCGCATGCGGTGACATCCGATGACAGTTTCCCTCATTCTCTCAATATTTCCACCAATAAAAGAACTTCCTCTCACGCTGTGTCAACTCAATCAACTGTCAGTCGAATGCGTTGCCGCAACCGTCGCGACGGAATCTATGCGTTGGGCTCGTCTACCTCGGCTCCGCTATTAACACTGAAAATGGCATATCAGCCAGAGTTACACTTGCCAACCGCCGTTACGTACTTTGACCTAAGAAGGCAATTAATTAATAAGACCTTGTCCAGAAATACCAAGGAGACTCTATACAAGACCCCCATCGTCCCAGTCCTTCGAATGCAACATTTTTCGAGAGATTTTCGGTCCCGTTTGCGTTGACGGGCTTTGGCGGAGGAGATTTAACATCGAACTGTTCGAGCTGTATAACGAAATCAACCTGTTCAGAGAAGTAAGCATCAGTCCTCTAAGACATGTATTTATATCGAATAGACACCAATACTGGCTCGAAGAGTATTCCATTCCAACCTATAAGGGGACAACTCAGTACGGGTGCCGAGAGAGTCGACCTCAACAACTTGGGGTGCGCAACTAGAGGCTGTTAGTCAAAGTTCGCGCTAACTGCGGAGTCGTATTGGTTGAGGCCCGGGTTTACATTCCCGTTAGGCGATTGTAGCTATTTCGATCGGAATGAGTAGCCAATAAATTGAACAATCTGTCAGTTAACGTACAGAAAGGCTACCAAATTTTGAAATAAATTGGCTGATATCTTATGCATCGTAAACAGTTAAGATGTTAACGGATAAAAGTGGTAAGATCTAGGGACGTTTAGATGTCAAAAACTGATCACTTGACCCGACCGAAGTTGGTGTTAAGCTTCGATTACACGTGTCATTTTTCGCGGCAAGTGCGCTGCGACAGCCTAGGTGACCAGACGCTTGACGTGATCAATTTAGGACAAAAGTCTACGTCAAAATGACATCGGCATGTCAAAATTTCTCAGCTCTACAGCGTGAGACCTATTGCCAAGCAGTTTCCTGGTTTATAGCACACTGAATCAAGTTTCAAAAACGCCAATAGATTTAACGGATTCACCCTGTGTTTCTTAACTCTAATGTCGTTTTCGATTTGGCAAAAAGATCAATTTGTTTGAGAGAAAATCTATTTTTTTTTTGATTGAGATTGCTTTTCATGTTCAATTTGCCAAAAAAAATCAATCGTTTTTTTGATCTGACTCTCTTTAGAGAAATCTCGATTTTTTCTCAGATTTCACACATACTTTCACTAATCCCAATGTGTATGCCACCCAGCTGGCGGTTACGAATTGTTTATCGTTGGAAAGATTGCTTTTCCAACTAATTTATTAATTTTTCGAGTATGGAAACGATTCTTTATATTAAACTATTTCGAAGTGCGGGTTTCCAGTGCAAGTGAAAAAAAGTATTTTTTGCGGCCAACTGAATACACATAAGAACCAATAAAATTCGGAATCTGTGCTCGATTTGGCAGCAGAAATCTGAAATCTCAGATCAAAATCCGAAAAGCCCAATCGAAAACGACATAATTTTTAGTTCCGCTCATTAAGGTCTGCGAGAGAATTAAGAAAAGCTCCGTCCCGTTTAGAGGTTAATTGAAAGTGCGCGAAAATGCGAAATTGCCTTTTACAGGGTGTTTCGGTAAATGCTAAAGAAATGAAAAGAAAAATGCTAAATGATTGCTCGCAGAGGTCACATTGTACTATTTGTTGGTATCTTATAGTTAAACTATATTTATCCTCTGAATTGTCCAATAAATAAAACAAAGTTAGCTCGTTATGTAGAAAAAAAAGAAGAAGATATTTTCTCTTTTGATGGTTGGATGAAATGATTTAGTAAGGACTCATTTTTGTTTAAATTAAAAAGAAATGAATGAAAAGCATGAAACAAACAAATTCAACTAAATCCCTTTTTTCATTGTTTTTTTTTTACACTTGCAACTACAATAGTTAAAAAGTTACAGAGAAAAAGAGAGGAGAAATTCTCGCTTTTTTTTTGTTAATTTAAGTTCTAATTAACATTACTTACAACTTTGAGTTTAGCCTGGATTTCCCGGAGTTTCCGTCTGGCCAGCACCTGAATATGTGAGCTGACTTGCTTTCGTGTTCTCGTTTTTCCTGTGCGAAGTTTTATGTATCGTGCTATGAGTTCATTTCGGCCTGCAATTAGACAAGAGTATGTATAATGAAATGAGAGGGGGATAAGCTCAATTAGCTTTGCAAAAAGTATAATTAAATCCAGGGAATAGGTCATTTTATTTGAATTTTAAAAATGTGTACATGTAAGGATAAGTAAATGGAATGAGATTATTGTGTCCTCCACACAGGATACTGTCTACCTACAATGTTCTTGTTATTTTTTTTTGTTTTGCTTACGCCATGTAAAGAAGTATAGGAGATTTATTGTCAGAGAACGAAATCAGGTCCGCCCCTCGACTTCTTGCATCCTGCCGAGGAGACAGAGAAATCAATAGATGTCTCTTAAGACAAATAGAATATTTCATCCTATGCCATTAGATCATGTTCGGTTTGGGTTTTTTTTTTTCGTTGGTGCGTCAGTGTGTGTCTATAACAAATCAAGTTGGGGGTCATATTTTGAGAAATGTCCTTTTGTTGCATGTGTCGCCCTATTTCGGTGGAATGTGATATCATATATACTAATAGGCGGCGCACACAGGATATTGTCCCTTCCCAGGCTTTGCGTCGGTTGGAGAAGATTAATGAGTGGTAGCCTTCTTTCCGATGTCCTTATCAATTATACGCACACACGTCGTTATATGCGGATGTGAATAGTAATTATCAGCGCGGGTATCTGTGTGTAGTTTCTTCGAATATAATCAATTATCCTGGAATGCAATAAAAATTGTTTCGGAAGGACATTGAAGATTTAATTAAATTTTTTTTTGCTGCTTCTGGTGCTGTTATTAATTTTATAAGTCGATCGATGGAGATGATGAAAGGGACAGGACATCAACAGCTTTAAGATAAAACTTTAATCGTATATTATCCTTTTCGACGATCCCTCGGTAATAAAAACTCCAGTTCAAATAAAAGGAACAAATTAAGAAAAAATAATAAAACCGACGAAGAAGAAGAAGCGGAGAGGTCCTCCTTCTGCAAGAACAGAGAAGAAAATTGAAAGTGATGATGTGATGACGTGTAAAGGATAATAAAATGGGTTTAGTAGACGGCTAAAGGACCCCCAAGGAGTAGACGGCACAAAATGTACGCGCTTGTTGTAGCTGTCAGTGTGGATCGGTCGTTCAAGCACAGAGCGAAAGAGAGTTTAAATTAAAATGAGAAAGTTTTTATCCTTCCCCGTCCTTCATTCAGTTTTTTTGTTTTTTTTTTTTTTGTTTAAAGGACAATAAAAAAGGACAAGCGAAAAATAATGGAGCACGGAAGGATACGCTTAAGGAAGAACTCAAGCGGATGGGGTGAGAGGAAGAGACATTTTATAACACGTTTAACCTTAAGACACAGGAACATCAGCAACAGCAGCAGCAGTCAGCCAGCCAGAGACTTTTAGTCAATTAAAGCGCACACAATGAGCAAGGAGCAGAGTACCATCCATGTATGAACGCGGGGAGCATCCTTTATCTGTCATCCATGTTTTATTTTCTCGCTGTGATATTCTTTGGAAATTGTCTTCTTTTCTCCGGTTTTTTTTATTCGTCTTTATTTGATTTCACTATTTTTTATGACACATACAATGAATGAAGGATGGATGGAGAATCCTTGGAAATTTAATTATCTGTAAATAATGAAGGGCTTCGGGACATTGTCGAGCGAGCTACAGGTAGAGAGAGAGAGTTGACTTTAATGTGTTGAATTGGTGCGAACATTTTCAAAGTCAGGGGAACACATTATGCGATGTTTTAGATCTAGAGGTTTCGACTATACGAAAGTGACGTTTCATTTGGAGTGAGAAGATGACTTTTGAAACGTTTTAGTGAGAAGCAACATATGCAACCATGGAGATTGGGAGTATATATATATTTGTGAGGGGGATTGTTGAATTTCCATGGCGAACTCTTGTTGAGAGAGTTGCGAAAACTATTTGTTAACATTGGGCCGTGGAAATGTTTTTTTCAAGAGAAATTTACACGGAGATCTGGCTACTAGAAGAAGTCTTATAAAAATAGATTTTAAATCCAACCAAAGCAGTTGGAGCTGGTATTTTAAATAAATTTGTTAAAAATAAACTATAAAACTGAAATTGCGGGGGTTGCCTCCTCGATTTCCCAACTGATCAACATTGACACCTGCACAATGAACACTTGGTAGTCGTCAACCAACTATTCATCACTTCCTTAGGCGTAGGTACCTTACATGCGATCAGCATAATTGTCATCTATTCAAAAACGATTCAGCAATAAACTGTCATTATTTTTAACCCCTACGCGATTATTATTAACTTCAGAATTTGCTTGTGAGGACCAAGACCTAGGGCCCACAATAGATTTTATTCATTTCTTAATTCAACTTAACCTGAACGCCGTTTTTGCGCATATTAAACGGTTACAACGAAGCACAAGTCATTGTTAGTGACAGTTATGACGTTGGCGCAAAGACATGAAGAGTAAAGAACACAAATGACACCCATAAAGCGAATTGGAACGTGGTAGAATTGGAATTGTGTTTGCTTGTTGACTGGAGGACTACGTGCTCAAATCCGTGTCGTGAAACAGTTCACAGAAACAAAAACATTAGCGCCAGCCTAGCGATTGGTAGCGCTGACTTTGCGAAACCAAATTCGGGGAGTTATAAGCATCCATTAAAAGTATGTAGGAAGGTTGAAGTATTTTCCAGAGTGAGCTGTCGAACATTTTTTAAATACATCTTTATTGGCATTTCAATATTTCCACCAGAATGCGCTATTAAAATATCACTTATGCATCAGCAATGCAATCGAAATGTTAACTTATTACTCAGTCCAGAAATTTGTGACAAGACCTGTTGGCTACCCGCCTCCATTAATGTCAACTAAAAGAATTGTGATCAACTTCGACCAATAAAAATTCAGTCATACGGCGACCGCCTGTCAGACTAAACTAGTAAACTAGAGTTTGGAACGCACCCATTGACAATAGAAAAGAGTAAACCAAAATAATGGAAACATTTGACGCATTTTACCAATTCCTATGGTCAGCGCTGTAGAATGGTGGATAAGCATCTTCTTCAGGGTTGTTGTTGACCACAAGCTATGAATCGGATCCTGCATCAGCTTAGGTATATGTATACAATAAGTATATGGTATATGGATCCGCAAACAAAGCAAAGTACATCCAACCAACGCAAATTGTGTTCCACATCTAGGAGAAATTCCTCTATAAACTGCACTCAATCGAGGATACTTATACCATAAAAAAACCGCCTCTCTTCTGATTGCACCGACAACCAAATTGACCTTCACACAATCATCGCCAGAGCGAAGCAGAATTAAAAGTTCAAATGTGCGAAACAAAGGAAGCGTACATATTTTCAATTTAAACAGCAAATGGAGCAATAGAATCTCCATCTACCCTCCAAACAAAAGACTAGTCCAAAACAAATAAATAAACAAATTCCATCCTTCACCCATATATCCCTGTACATGCTCTAGTAAAAAAGTCAAGAGTGTTAGGATAAAATAAACGCCATCAGCCATATTACGACAAAAACAAAACCTAATTCATTTATAATAAAACCGAAAAACAAAAGCCAGATGAAGAGCTGGGTTCCAGGATATCCCCTCAAGTCAGAATAATGAATAGAACAAAAAAAAAAAAAAAAAAACAATAAAATGTAATATAAAAGAGAAAATCGGTTCATTCCGACTAAAAACGAGAAGAAGAACAAAAAAAACGGAACAACACCGAAGTCAGAGTCATAGCATAGCAAACTTCATATATTCCTCATACAAAACAAATCCTTCACAGGACCCAGAAAAGGTGTGGGAGAATGGAGGCGAATATAGACGCTGCATAGCACAATGCGAATAATATAATTTGCGTTAGAACTTTTGTCGGGGAGACATATACAGAGAGGAAGACGGGTCCTAGTCGTATCCCAGCAGTGCGACAAAAAAAAAATATCCGCCCCCCTCTGCCTCGAAGGCTAGAAGTTTAAACTTTTATTTAAATCTCACTATACAACTACCCGAATTGGTCAGATCTATCCAACACCGAAAGGACCTTCTTCTTTATTTGCTGTGTTTCGACACTATTGCGTCTGTCTCTGTATACTGTACCTACCTACACTTCAGTGTACACGCGGCATGGAAAGGAACGATTCTTCTTCGAGCGATTTTGAATATAAATTCTATTTACATTTCTATATCCAAGTGGGTGTACAGTGTATACGTAATCGCTGCTGCTGCTGCTGCTCCTGCCCGATTATATAAGAAGGAGCACGTTTGATATTTTATACTATGTGCAAAGAACGACGACGACGAGGACTACGATGGCGACGACAACGACAGCAGCTAAGGCTAAAGCCAGTTGATTCTGCTGCCGGCTCTGTCAGCACTGCCAGCAACCCTACGGCTCTAAAACACGCTTCGTACACTCACTAATTGCACATTCTTGGCATAGTTTCAGTTCTAACCGAATCCAAACCAGTTGGCCCCCTACCTCCGAGAAACCGAATCCGAGACCGTTCCACCGCCCACTTTGCACCCTTCTTTTGTGTCTTAAGCATTTCCAAGTGGTGTGTGTATAGTTTGCTGCTCTGTCGTCGTCGCCGTCGCCGTCCTCTTCCTTCGAATGCTATCCACTTTTTGTTGTCGTCGTGGCAGTCACCGTGTCGTTCCGTTTTAGCATACAGAAGGCAAGCGCATAAATAAAATAATACAAGGAAGGAGATGCTTTTCATATATTCAGCTGTGTGTGTGTGTGTTCGGATGTGCGCATTTGTGTGTCCTACGAAAGGATAGTTTAGAACTTAGTTTCGCTAGAAAGCAACCAGAGTCAAAGGACTCTTTGGCTCTGTTACGTCTCTTTGGGCTTGGGGTTAATTGTTTTTTTTTTCCCATTCTCTCCTTCCTTTTTGCAATGGAAATTGTACAGCAGCAGAGCCCTTCGTGTCGGTGAGCCCTCCTCTGGTTCACTTTATAAAATTCAATTGTCATACGGAGCGAACAGATTCCATGTTGGGAGGCTTAACACTGCTGCACACAGGCAGCGCTAAAGTCAAAGTCATATGTTTAATGTGTGCATACGTGCATATTAAGATTGACCCGAGACCAAGACTGCTGGTGCTGATGCTGTTTGTCGTCTCAGTGTGTGGTGTTGGCAACCTGAATGGAGTTTTTAATTAGAAATCAAATTAGATTTCAACAATCAACAAATTTCATGATATCTATAGCTTGGGCGACATCTTGCGATAACTTTGGGTGGTCAAATTGTGCTTCTAAATTTGGACCAAGTTTTTGTCTGCTTGCCTAAGTTCAGCGGGCTGCCAGATTCAAGTATATCCTGACCAAGAACGTCTATTGTTTAAAAGACAAATGGCAAATAGCACACCCGGGGATATTAAATTTGCCGATGATTCTCCATTTATGGGCGTTAATAAATCAATGCGGTACGGAAAAGGTAAGGCCTTGCAAAGACGTCATAGCACACGAACAAAGGCACACATCCACTTGATATCTACTTGCCATAGAGTGAATGAAGGAAACACGTGTTTCACCAGGAAGACATAATGCTTCAAATACCCAATAGGTGTCCTAAAACAATCCAGTAAAGGACTGAATGTGAAACGCCCTCAGTTGCGGGTCTGGTGTCTAAAGCTTACATCAGTCAACCGATTTCACATTTGTTGGTGGATGTTAACCAAGTTTGGTGATCGACGAAATAAAGGGTTTTTCAATAAGAGCGTTAAGTTTTTTTTAAATAAAACAATGAAATTCTTTATTCCTGTGAAAGTACGTTCGATGCCATTATGTATGGAACTCGATTTCTTTCTCTGATTTCTTTTGCAAGCGGGCACGCTTGCAGAAGTCCAGACGCTGAACCCAATTTTCGACGGTTTTCAAGCATAAATCGGCCGATACTGCTACAATTTCACGTTCGATATTCGTACGAAGTTCAGCAATCGTCGCCATAGACTTGACGTTGCCCCACAGGAAATAGTCTAACGGCGTCAAATCGCACGACCGAGGCGGCCAAGCGACTGGACCATTTCGTGAGATAACACGTTCTCCAAACTTGGTTTCCAATAAATTGATTGTGACATTCGCTGTGTGGCTTGTGGCGCCGTCCTGTTGGAACCACATGTCCTCCAAGTCCATATCATCCAATTGGGGCCAAAAATATTCGGTTATCTTTGAACGGTAGCGATTCCCATTCACAGTAACGTGCCGGTCTTGATCATCACGGAAGAAGTACGGCCCAATGACGCCGCCGGCCCATAAACCACACCAAACCGTAATTTTTTCGGGATGCAATGATGACTCATGGAGTACGTGTGGATTGCTGCCTGACCAATACCGCATATTTTGTTTATTGACGAAGCCATTCAGCCAGAAATGAGCCTCATCGCTGAAGATGATTTTTCGATGAAAATCCGAATCATTTTCAAGTTGTTGCTCAGCCCAATTCACGAACATACGACGCTTCTGGTGGTCAAGCGGCTTCAGTTCTCGCGTCAATTTAATCTTGTAAGGATGTAGGCCAAGATCTTTTCGCAAAATTCGCCACAACGACGTCACAGAAATGCCCAACGCTTGAGAACGACGTGGGAGAGACACATTTGGGCTTTCTTCAACTGAAGCCTCAGCGGCAGCAATATTCTCGACACTACGGGCACTTCTTTGTCTCACTGGCACGGGAACATTTTGTACTGTGCCTGTGGATTGAAATTTTTCCACTAGACGCATAATTGTTGATCTGCTAGGACGATTATGACGACCATAAATTGGACGTAGCGCTCTCAACGTTGAGGCCACTGACTCCGAATTTCGGTAGTAAATTTTAATAATTTCGACTCGTTGTTGGCTCGTATATCTTTCCATCATGAAATGGCAAACCTTATTGAAGAGAAATGTCAAAAGAGCGGCAAGAAATTCGGCGTCGTTTGCTGTCACTGTCGCTCTACTTTTGTAGCGTCCCTGTTGAAAAACCCTTTATATCGCTTTCCATTTAGTTTTTGCAGGAGTGTCATTTATTTGTTTTACGAGAATCGCGGGTGTAATATTCATAAGCGGGTCATCACCTATACACTTGCCTTGGCAGGTCGAACCTTTAGTTCAGTATTTGTAGTCCAACCCTAAGTGAGGTGCAAAAGGCCCCAAAATTAATCTAATTATAGCAGCAAACTAACGCATTTTATTATAAGAAACATATTTTCCGCCCTGTCGCACGAATACCTGTCAAATGAAAATTTTTACTTTTACTCATCCTTAACAAACTTCCACAAACTGGACTAACAAATTCAAAGAAATGCCTTGACGGAGTAAACGTCGGCTTCCAAAATACTGAATTATGTAAAGTTGGATCCAGTCTTCGCATTTCGTTCGCTAGAGAATTCCCAGAGAGAACAATTTCATTCGTCGGCTAATTTATCCGAGACTTCGCAGCAAATGCCGATAGAACAATTTGACTAAAACCAACAAGGAATAATACAATTAAAAAATATAGAGGAAGTTTATGCTAACTTTATGGAAAACAATGTGCAAATTTGCGGGGGTGGATTTTGCGAGCTCCAAGAAGAAACATATGCATGGGAGTAGCTTCTTTGTATGAAATTTTAATCCAAGAACAGATTCTTTATTTAAAATTAGTTCTTCGTGGTAATACAAATGAATTATCATTCAAACTTAAGCCCACTTAAGAACTATTCATATGAGCTCGAATTGCGAATAGGCGAATAACGAACAAATCAATTTAATTGAATTAATGGATTGAGAATTGTTATTTGTTTTACCGAAAATGCATTATATTTAATTAATCTAACATCTAATCTAGAAAAAAACCTGAATCTTAATTGATTTAAATAGTGAAATTTACAATTACAGCAATTTTCCAGCGAATTGAAAATTCTTGCCACGAACTGTCACACTTTATTTACAATCCACTTAATACAGTCGCGATCCACAAGAAAACGAATAAAAAATTCGTTCGAACTTAACCTTTAAAAATGAAACTGAATCGCGGGTATCTGCGACTAAAACAAGTTTTAATGTAAACAGTCCTTTAATGATGCAATTTTAAAATTACCCGTCACATCTCTTAGCTTCGCACTTTCCATCTTTATGGAGCTAGTGCGTTTCCATCGCTTGTCAAATATATAGAAATTAGGTGTTCTAAGGCCGTGTGCCATGGATTGAGAGGATCAATTATAAACTAAAAATAATTAGACTCGAATCATTTTCTGAGACTATCGTAGTGAAAAAACGAAACTTCCAATAGCAATATAGCTTGTTTAAGGAAACTCGGTTAAAAATAACCGATTATCAGTTTTCTCGGTCGAATATAACAAATAAACTCTGTAGAATTTAACCAACCGCTTGATATTAATCTAGAAATTTGGTTCATAGCAACTGATAAAGTGTTTTTATTAACAGGATTTTTATCTCGGTACTTTTTAACAACAAATATTCTTTTTCTAAAAACAGCTCATTTGAACCCATTTTTTTAACCGAGCTGAAATAGCACTCCCTTAGAGCCAATTTTTGAGCAGAACTAGTCATTTTAAGTTTATTTGATATCTTACTCAGGGAACAAGATTTAAAATTATCATCTTTTAAGAATGGAGTTTGGTGAAATCCGCTTCTCAACATTCAGAAGTGTGTCAAAAAATTAGCCGAAGGTTTTTATTATTTAGCGCAATTGACACTTAGTTCGACTTGGATGGAGTCAGGTGGTGTTCACAAATAAAAAGCCGGAGACGACAGTTGTAAGAAAAATACAAACTCCACCTTCTTTCTCTTTCTATTTGCAAATAAAATGTAACGTTAATTTAGAAGAATACTTTAGTCCAGTGCACTGGCAAATGGAGCCCTTGACTTGAGGTGTACATTTTATTTATTTATTTATCCGCTACTAAGCCTCAATAAATTTGTAAGTTGAATTAACAAGGTCAGTGCAATTGGTTTTTGGCTAAACTCGGTCGAGCGATCAAATTGGATTGCTGAAAATGGCGCTCGTGTGACATCGGCCTAATGTTATGTGTTTTAATGGATCTTTACCGGCAGCTTTGACACCACGTTTGAGAAAGACGTTTTAGAGTTGCTTGATGATGTTGGAGGTTGCCAAAGTATTTATTCGAAATAAAATTGGATTACCACCGCAGCTAACTTCACAAACTATTTCCAAAATGCGCCAAAATGTGTAAAAAATCCACACAGACAATTTCCGTGGGCATAGTGGCGGGTTAGTGTGTTGGACTACTAAGCGAGGGGTCCGGGTTCGATCCCGAAAAAAGACAAATTACATCCTAAGATTTATTTTTCCACAGCGCCACCTGTCATGAAAGAGCTTCTCAATTAGCCGTTTGGATTCGGCATAAAATTGTAGATCCCTTTCATTCGTCCCTAAAATGAAATAGTCACTCAAACGGATGGGTTATGAGAAGTTAGGCCTAGGGTCCTTACGGACCTGTTGCGCCAAGTATTTATTTATTTTCTTTACTACAAGAATTCTCATTGTTTTCCAAACCCCCTAACTGGCTGGTAATTTCTAAAGTTAGCTGCCGCAAAATGGAATACGGAAGATCTTGTTAATAAAGATGTTTGATTTCATTGAGAGCTTAAGTTCAACTCATAAGTCACAAGTTCGAATTTTTTGCAGCATCAATAACAGCATTTCAAGTAAAACATCGAAAGACGTATTCCAGACGGCGAATTTAAGTATTTTTGGCGAGCAAAATACTCGGCTAACCTTTAACAGCTCCTCCATTAACTGCTTATTTCCTAAGCAGTCTTAACTTATTTTCAAAAACTTTTCACCATGCCAATTGGTGCAGCAAAAATGAAAACCGACCCCTCCCCCTGATCAGACCATTCATTCGTCGTCGTTAAGCTTACTGTAGAACCCTACCCGTAACCCCCATTGGCACCCCTCTAACAGCCATTATACGCAAAAAACATACCCAATATAAGCCGCTTGTCATCGTAACACTCGCCTATAAAGCCGCCTATCTGTCCGCATAAATTAAATTTTCCAATATGCAGCAGAAACCATCCATGAAACCTCGTATATGTGTATGTGCAACCAACAGACAACTAACCAACCGTCATCATCCAGCCATTCACTCAGCCAGCCATCTAGAAGCTTAGCATGTTCAAGTTGACTCATAAAACATCGACCAGAACTCACATCGTCATCGTAATACCGCACACAGGGCACCACTCTGCGTTGCGTTGCTGCGGTGGTGTATAGTAGGAGGCGAGGCAGCACCAAGCACAACGCTGAAATTGGAGATGATTAACCCTTTGACCCAGAACTAAAGGGTGATTTTTTAGCTGGTTTGGTTTTGGCAACACTGGTTTTGACAGCTGACGTGTGTTTAGTACCTTGTGTCACTGTCAAACAGCTTCAGTTTGGTTTGCAATTTAACCATGGATCTTCTTACAAATGAACAACGCTTGCAAATTATTGAATTTTACTATCAAAATTCGTGCTCGGTTCGAAATGTTCATCGCGCGCTGCTTCCATTTTATGATCGGCATTCTCGACCTTCTGAGCAGTCTATTCGGAAGATTGTGACCAAATTTCGCACCAAATTTACTTTGTTGGACATTAAACCACCAACACGTTTACGTATTGTGCGTAGTGAAGAAAATATTGCGGCCGTATCAGCTAGTGTGACAGAAGACCGCGAAATGTCGATTCGGCGCCGTTCCCAGCAGTTAGGCCTTTGTTACAGCACGTGGAAAATTTTGCGGAAGGATTTGGGCGTAAAGCCTTTTAAGATACAGCTGGTGCAAGAACTAAAGCCAGCCGACCTACCACAACGCCGAATTTTTGGTGAATGGGCTCTTGGAAAGCTGGCCGAGGATCCGCTTTTTTATCGAAAAATTGTGTTCAGCGATGAGGCTCATTTTTGGTTGAATGGGTACGTAAATAAGCAAAATTGCCGCATTTGGAGTGAAGATCAGCCAGAAGCATTGCAACAGCTACCAATGCATCCCGAAAAAGCCACTGTTTGGTGCGGTTTATGGGCCGGCGGCATTATTGGGCCATATTTCTTCAAAGATGATGCGAATCGCAGCGTTACTGTCAATGGTGAACGCTACCGAGCAATGATAACAAACTTTTTTTTGCCCGAAATGGAAGTTCTTGACTTGCATGATATGTGGTTTCAACAAGACGGTGCCACATGCCACACAGCACGCGAAACAATGGCGCAATTGCGAGGCGAGTTTGGTGAACAGTTAATTTCACGTTTCGGGCCGGTCAATTGGCCGCCTAGATCGTGCGATTTGACACCATTAGATTATTTTTTGTGGGGGTATGCCAAGGCTAATGTGTATAGGGACAAGCCCGCTTCGATTGACGCACTGGAAGCCAACATCCATGCATTCATTCGTGAGATACCGGCCGATATGTGTGAAAGAGTATGCCAAAATTGGACTCAGCGGATGGGCTACCTGAGACGCAGCCGCGGTCAACATTTGCATGAAATTATCTTTAAACATTAAATTGCAAGGTTCAAACTATCGATTCAAATAAATATTTCATTAATTTTTTCGAATTTTTTGTGTTTTTTTTTTAAAATAAGTTCTAAACCTCTTAAAAAATCACCCTTTAGTTGTGGCGCTGCCAATACTGACAGAGAGAGGAAGAGAAAAAAAAAAACAAATATGAATATGGTGGCACAAAGTGCAGTATCATCAACCTCGCTTGGGAAAAGTTCGCGCACGGTGCAATTAAACGCGACGGGATGACATTTTTGGGGTTTTTATTAATTTTTCTACCACCAAAGAGTGTGCAGATTTTCCATCCTCACACTCTGACACCTCCACTCATGCAGAGGACTGATGCCTTGTCGTCTGTGAGAATCAACATTTTCGAAAGTGATAAAAGATGCACATTTGAAAAATGTGCGCCCTCCTCCTTGTAGTGCTATCACGGGGAGCAACTTTTGCCAGTTCACAGAGTATGGCGGTAAAGGATAATGGGGAATATTAAGGATAAACCTTTTACAATATGTTTTGGTGAATATTTTGCATTTTTTGTTCGATGAGTAAGTTTTGAGAGTGCGGTTCGTGTAATATACGTGGTTTAGGTTTGCTACCTTTTCTGTGAAATAGTTTTGAAGGCGATAGTTTAGAACAGTGCATGCGGTTATTGGAGGTGGAACGAAAAGTTTTTAGAAAACACATTTCATGGTGCTGGCTTCATTTTTTATTTGGCTTCATTTTCAGATAGGTGTGTAGGGATAATTTGTTCACCGCACAGTGGTATGGATGATGGTTACTCAAAATTCCCAGGCCCATATACAGCTTTGCAACTTTGGACTTGTTGCTGCTCGAGAATCAGGAAGTAGGATAGTGGATAGTTGAATTAGAAAACAGTTCCAACGCCTGATTATTCTATTTGCCACCAAATGAAGTTAGACTAGAGCTAAAGTTAAAAGAAAGTGACATCCAGAACTTGGTGAATAGAATTCTCAAAAAATTAAGCTCCCCTTGGAAGGGTGACGAAGTATGCGCCCAAAGTGAAGGATCGAGTACTCAGAAGAACTAAGTTATACCAGGACAAAACAACTTGATCAACGGCTTAACCATCGTGAAAATGTCGACTTTTGACAGCACCAGAAGCCACTACTGTCACTGAGAAATAACCGACCTTGCAGTCGCAGAAGTTTGTGATCAAAAAGTGTTACAACAAGATACATTTGGGTTTCTGCTCTGAAAACTTATGGGAGGTTTTTTGACAGCCTTTTTCATACGCCGCTTCAGATAATGCGTTTAATAAGGTTGACGAAAAACCTCCAATAAGTTTTGAGAGGAGGAACCTAAAGCAGTGTTG
This sequence comes from Cheilosia variabilis, assembly GCA_951230905.1. Taxonomy (NCBI): domain Eukaryota; kingdom Metazoa; phylum Arthropoda; class Insecta; order Diptera; family Syrphidae; genus Cheilosia; species Cheilosia variabilis. The sequence goes on along the minus strand of OX579677.1, from coordinate 58,053,367 downwards.
ATTTATCCCTTTTTGTGGGAATTTCGATGTCTGAAAAGCCTTCCGTGGGATAAAGGGAAAAAACACCAAATCGTGGGATTTTCAGAAATCTAGCAAAAAATCATTCTAACTATAATTTTTTGTTGAAATTCTTTCAACACACTGAATGTCCATAAAAAGCAGCTCATGTAAATCGTCTTTTATCAAAATTTTCTTGTACCAAAAAATAATCATAGCAGTGTTACAAACCTCGGTTTTTATACTAAAGGTTAATTTAACGTGATTTTCTTTCCGTGTAATACAAATTTTACTTTAAAAAACCGGATTTTGACGAAAAAAAGTATCGTGGGATTTTAAAAGGGAATTTGAGTACGGTAAAAAGGGAAAAATGAGCACGCTTCATGAAGAGAGAGTGCTAACAACACTGACCTAAAGGTATCCTGTTCATATGCCACTTCGAAAGGCAGATTCCGTATATCAACGATCGTCTGAAGGATGTCGTGTTTGAAACTTTGATCACCAAAATAAGTTATATTCTGCCCGAATTTGGTTGACAAACGTCAGCTTTCATTATATTTGTAGAAAATGAACTGGACTAAGCCCTCAAACCTCTAATTTTAGCACTTAGTTTAAATTTTTAAAGGTCTATCGTTTCGACGATAATCGTTTGAAAACTTATGGAATGAGTACCCAGATAAGGCGTATTGGAAAGTTGGTCAAAAAACAGTTCCATTTTTTACTTTATTTGGAGTTTAGTCATTTCTGTCATCAAGCGAAGGCTGTTTAGAAAACTAACAGCACTCCTAATACTTCGTTGTACTTTATTTCCATTTAAACGAGTTCAGTTTTTCAGATGAATAAGAACCGTCGAACACACTCTGTTAAAGCCGGAGAGCACTGCGACAGGCATTACCTTTCATTACGCGGTTTCAGTTCTTTTCAGGCCAGTAGCATCCAATTTTGTAATCCCGCGGACAGATGGCGTTAGGCCCTTGAAATTCTTATATTTTCACCTATTGGCAGCGGCAAATTTAAAATTTAATTGAAATTCAACTGGCCCTTGCTTTGGTTACCCGTTGCCCGTTCTTTGGTTACATCAACAAATGCCTTTTTTGGAATATTTGTGAAAGTACGTTTTCAGCTTTATAAACGCGATTAACCTAAGCAGACACCTTTGCCGATGAAATTTGTTCGCACCATGTATTTGCCAATAAAATACCAATAGCGATTAAATCCCACGGCACCCCCGCAACCGACAATACACTTCGTCATAAATAATTCCTCCATCAAGTATCACAATCGGCAATAATTTTCCTGACCCACTTCCTTTCAACAACGACTATATGACACTCAACAAATCAACAGGACGTCCCTTCCAAGTCAGAAAAATTTCCCCAACACACACATGTACCGCCATCGACCTAAACACCACCACACAGCACGACCAAAGTACATGCGGAAAGGAAGACTTGAATCAACAGCCATCCCCCTCCGCCCAGCCAGCAACTTGCCATTCCAAGGAAAAACTTTTGCGCTGGGACAATGAATAAATTTTCCTCGCCGTCACCACTATTAACCAACACACCGGCGGAAAGTATTTGTGCGATAATCCCGGTAAATCCTTCGCCTCAGGACTTACTAGTTACTACTCGAGAACAGCTTGTTACTACTATACCAGAGAGACCGAGGTGGTTTTAGGGAAATCCCGCCAAATAAATAAAATTCATCCCCTTCAAGTGTTTCACAATAATGTTTAGGTCCTTCGTCCTTGCAGCGGGGCGCAAATACACACAGTCGTGTATCCGGCTGTGTCGTATGCCGTGGCGCTGTAGCTGGTGCTGTGCCAAAAGACAAAAGCTCCGTCGACAGGCATTTGGCGGTGGCGAAGGCGGCGAAGGTGGAGCAGCACCGATCACAATCACACATAGCCAGCTTTGTCGAGGAGGAGGCCAAAGACCAGCAGGCCTGTAATTTATGTTGCCAGGATATTGTTTTCTCTGCTTTTTGGAAAGTAATTAATTTCACCATGTGACAACAAAGATGCTCGGCCTTCTTCGTTCTCATCCCCATGAATATCCTTTCTCTTTCAGTTCTAGTTCTAGTCGAGCATGGAATTGAAGTGAATGTTGGCTTTGTTTCTATTTATATGCTCGGGATGGTATGGTGTTTTGGTCTAAATTTTCAAAATTGAAACTGTTGAGTGCTATGGCGAAGGATATATGAGAATTCAGGGATTTCTTTTTTGTATCTCCGAAATTGTTTCTCCTCTCCGAAGAGTGTGTGTGTCGTTCTTCTTCCCTCTGACAAACCGAATGAAACGTGGGCCTTTCCGCATGCATCGCATGGAAATAATGACAAGGATAATACTGCCAGCAGATATACATATGACACTGCATCCCTTTGCGATTTGCAATCTGAGAGAACGCATTGTCTAGTTTGAGTATTTTGCTGGCAAATATGCGATGTTCTTCTATATATGGCCTTTGAAAGGATATATAGACAGAGCAAGGATACGTGCGGCGATCCTAGATTAATTTCCCATGTCAGAGGGAAAGTAATAATTTTGCTGATTGTATTCAATACCTACGAGTGTGTGTGTGTGCTTCATAAATTTTCGGCAATTCCTTGAATCAAGTAGGGATGTATCGTGCAATGAAAGAGGAGTTATGGAGATCCTGAAGAGATTTCCAATTTGGAGTTGCACATTCCAAAGCATGTAGAGTATGCCTGCATACATAGGCTTTTTAGTAGTTGTGTATATTTTGTGGTCAGGTAATGTATATGTTGAGATTCGAAGAAAGGTATTTTGGATGTGCTGCCCGAAGACCCTGCAGAAGTTATTGATTTAAATAAAAACAAATCCAATATACTGATAAGTTGTATTTAATAATATAGTAACGGGACATTGTGCTATAACAAATCTGTGCAATTACGTATTCGAAACAAAAGCCTAATCGAATAACTCCACTTCGATTTTACAAGCAAGTTTTGTAAGTTTGAACTAGATCTGTCGCGGGCGTTGCTCAACTAGATCTGCCAACTGTCATCATTGACTTTCTTTTCTATGTTTTCTTGTCTTGTTTTCTTTGAAACATAACAATTTCAATTTGCTAAGCTATTTCCTTAACTGTTCAATTGAAATGTTATAAGAAAAAAACTTATAATTTGACGCCGTACATTTTTTTTCGAATTTCTGTCAAACTTTGACACATAGAAATGTCAACTACTGTCAACCTCAAGTAGGCATTCTTGACTACATTTTTCGACTTATGCTTATAGGTACGAGTATAAGACTATCAATCTATAGATCAATCACCACAACAGTGGCAAATGCATTCCGGCTAGAAGTAGGAACGGATCCATCGATGTTTAAATGTGTCGCAGTTTGTAATGCGTCGCAAGCGTTGTGTGCATCAATGTTGTCTTTATTAGACGAATTTCATTTTTCAATGTTTTTAATTATTGGTTCGCATTGGATGAATTAACGTTTTTAGCCTTTAGGCAAGTTTAACGTATTAAAGGACACAGCAGCTAATTTTATATCGAAAATTTCGCCATTGTGAATTCACAAATTTACCATGTTCCGAGTTCACAATGGAAAGTGTGTCTAAATACCACTTAACTTGGTTGTAAAAATATTGCTACTTAAAAGCATTTTCTTCTCATTACTCATACTAGTTGCTAGTTGACATTTGTGTGTTTTCAATGTCCGCCATCAAACAATGTAGTGCTCCATGAGTTTACATTTTCTGCTACGTAGAACATCGATGCCGTAATACTAAATTCAATGGAAACTACAATCGGGAGTCGTAACATAAATAAACGCAAATAAAAGGTTTTTATAGATGTCAAATACAGTCGAGCTTGCTAAATGTCAACTGGCTTCGCATTTGTGCGATATTTAACAGATTGTGCTATGCAATTATCCGGGTTCGACTGTGCTTATTGAGCGCGAAGACTGGAAATTTGTTTTAAAGACATTTGGACAAACTCTGTTCCAAAAGCTCAAAAATATTATACAAATTCAATTCTCAAATTAATTAAATAAATAAATTTAAGCCTTTGTCATTCTCTTCAATGAACAAGCTAACCGCAAAGTATTTTAACTCTGACTGACACTGAATACCCTTTAATGTCAACTTCGGTAATTTTTCAATTTATTCAAATTTGTTTTATACTGAATATTGTTATTGTGAATATTCCAAGTCACCAACTAGTTACCCATAAGTTTCGCCAAATTTGTTTATGAAAGAAATCTACCTCCTTAAAATGTGTTGTAAATTAATAGTGCATTCAGCCGAAGTCCTCGATTCATAACGCTTATTTTCAATAAACTCAAATGTCATTTCCATTCGCAATATTCAAACGAAATATAAAACTCCCATTGAAGATTGAACCCATGTAACTTTGAGTTTCTTTTTTTACGAACCATTTCTCCTTTTTCCCTTTGTCACTTTTGACAGCTCACTGACAGTGAAGCTAAATAAGTGGTACTCATCGCAACGCTCTCTGAGGTATGTCATAAAGTTCGTATCGCACATATTATTGGATCAACTTGTGCCCGACTGCAGAAAACAAAAAAGAAATAGAAGAAAACGGTGTTTGTTTGTTTTTTGTTCTTTTTTCTTTTCTCTTCGGAATAAAAAGTGCACAGCAAATCCTCTTAGGGTCGTTGTTTCGTTTCTTAAACGATATTTTGTTTGAGAGAGAAGAACAACCAGCTCTTACTTCGTTCGTATTTAATAGACATAAGGTTAAGAATGTGGAAAAGGGAACTATTTTACTATGGCATTTGACCTAAAGAAACGTAAGTAAGTATTTGCGTCGTTTTTACGTCTTAGTTGTACGTTTTTTTTACTATACACTGAAAATGTAATTGTATGGTTACGTTTAGCAATCAAGCGTATAAAAGGCAATTAAATTTGTCACATTGGTGGATTTTATAATGCGGACGTTTAGTATTGTAGAAAAAAGGAACTGTAATCTTGTTTGTATTGAAATGGCCTGGTACGAAAGTGCAGCTGTGCATAAAATAAATGGTATGGTTTTGCTAATTGGGCAGTTATTCAGAACATAAGATGTGAAATTAAAGTAAATTCGGGCAAAAAAATTAACTTTCAAAGGGGCTTTTAGCATAGTTTTTAAGCATAGAGCCGCGCAAAAATAGAGCTTAACAAATTTTGCGCCATGTATTTGTTTAGAGCAACAGCAATATTTAAGAGCTTGCCTAACACTGTATGTGACTTCTTCTATAATATTTAAAAAATATATCAAATTCTTTGTACTGAATGCACTCATTGAATTTATATGACTTCTCAAAGGCAAAGGAAATAACTTTTGTGATTATAACTGTGGGCATTCTATTTGAGAAAGGATATGGAAATTTTAGCTGCCTTAAAATCTTATGGTAGCATTATTTCCCTTTTAAATTTGCGCAAACAGAAAGCCACAGCGCTGTGAATTGACGACCCGTCAATTTTGATTGACAGTTTAAGCAGCACTGACATGAAACGACAATAGGGACGTTCAAATATCTAGTTTAGTAGGTAAGTCGGTTAGCTCGATGAGACTTGATGTGTCTTAATTTTGATTGGAATAGATCTATCACATGCATAGTCTTTCTCAGGTGACGTATATGGAGGGGTAGCCGACGAATCTACTCAAGAATTTCGTGACTTCGTATTAACTGATAGTGTTTATATATGGCTGAGGTAAGAAAAGTTACTGTACCAACCAATCAAGTTTGAACGTTAAGGGTACATCAAGTCCAGACCGATCTGGTCGACTTAAGATAACTAGATTTTTGAGTGTGCCCAGTCTTTTTATTTATAACTAGTTGACCCGGCGAACTTCGTACCGCTTAAGAGAACATCAATTGAAACACAATCCGACAGCGCCACCTGTTGAGAATTTTCCGAATTTTAATTTTTCTCAAACCATCCCTGTTCAAGGCAAACAAAATAAAAAAAATCATTCAAATCCGAATTACCCGATTTTATAGATATTAATTTGTGTGGAAAAAACTCAAAAAGTACTGAAATTCATGTGTGTTTTCACATACGTATAACACAAACATACGTTTTCCGATTTCAACCAAACTTCACAAAAACCAATTCCAAAGATGTGTGAAAGTTTGGTTAAAATCGGAAAATGTGTTAAGGCGTGAATCGGCGACAAACTAACACAATTTTAAGGCTCAATTTTTATGTATATAAATATAGACAATGGTATAGATTTAGTTCGTAGCTATACTAAGATCTGCTAGGTCAAATTATTAGCAAATACTACATTTGTGGACTAAAATGAATGACATTCATAATAGGTATAAGTTGGTTTAGTGACAAAAAATAAATATACAAAATCTGGACCCGATAGGTGGCTCTATGGTCGAATTATTAAACAAATTTATATTAACTATGTAAAAAGTAACGCAGAGAATGTGGAGTCAATTGACTAAAACGGATAATTTTTTACTGTAGTTCGAACATGTACATTTAAATGCTTCAAGACCATTTTATTTTAAGGAGTTTTCTGCCTCGCAGTGAGAACTAAGACTCGAGATATTAAACAGATCATACATCCGATCGATCGGCCATAAAAGTTCGAAAAAATCTGGTCTTATGTGAGGACTTTAATAATGGATGACTTAGAAAAAAACTTTCCTTAAGTCGTAATTTTTCAATCGGCTTCAAAGTCTAAACAAACAAACAAACAACAGCAAAATAACTTGCGCCCAAAATAAGCTTTTCCATAGTTTGCCCTCCTACATCAATAGGTGCACACATCAATTTATGAGTAAGTAACGTACTCCCTCATAGTCCACCGTACACAAATTCCAAATTGACTTTAGCATTCAAAATTTATGACTCCGTTTTGTCTTCCTATTCATTTGTGGTTTGACCCACAATCCACTCAGTCACTGTGTCTTGTCTTAATCTCTAATCTTCATCTTTGCGTGGGCGCAATCCGCATCAAATAAAATATTCTACAATAGGACTTTCCTGCGTGACAAATTTGTTTAAACAAATTACACTCGATTTGTGTCTGTGAGTGTGCGCCGGCCGTCTCTATCTATATACCTACAGCTACACACAACTATTTAAAGACAAAACAAATGCAAAACAGTCTTTCCACAAACTGTGAGAATATATTACACAGATAAAAGTTGCACGAAAAATAATCATAGCAAAATCTAAGTACTTGTGGCGCAGAAAGAGGAAATGTGTAGGCGTCCCGTCGCACTGGCATCCATTCACAAGGAGGAGGCGTCTAACGTACATAGACCCAATATAGGAACATTCGGAAAATGTTGTGCATTGTATAACCGTAGCGCAAATAAAAATCCGTGGTAGGCCAATTATGTTGCTGGCTATGGAACGTTTCCAACAGTCTACTCCTTGAAGTGGCTCACATAATCTCTGCTCTGGCGAAGACGGCAGTCAGCGACACCTACATTCGACGATCGCACATAACCAGGAACCGCAAGACGGAATCTCATGTATCGCTTTAGTAATTGCCAACTTCGCTTCAATTGAGAGTGAGCGCGGGTGAACTACAGTGATGATGATTTATGGCTTGCGATCGCTTGTCACGACGACGCTGCACTGGGGGGATCTACCGAGAGATATACTGAATCAGCTTCTGGAATTGCTTTTCGCTATCCGACCCTTAAAGTGAGAGTTGGCAGCGGATGGATGGATGGATGAACGAGCATGGGCACGTGATGCGAAACGCCTACAACCATCGACTCTATCAGTTAAGTAATGACGGCAATTTGGACATTGATGGGTTTTTCTTGTTGGGGAAAACCTTGTTAAGATACCTAGTCTTTGGATCGGCACTTACCGTACATCTTTCCCTCGTCGGACAGGATGATTTTTCTTCGGCCACATGGTGGGTATATTGTTAAGGCTTCTTGAAAACTCTGTTCGATGTCAGGACTCCAGACACCCTCGGCATCGGCTGATGAGAGATCTTTTTCGTCCTGAAAGGCAAGGAAATTTGTGTTAAATTCAAAGACCGGTATTTTGTGTCCCTAAATGTTGTAATTTTATTCAGGCTTCGGATGGCTTTGGGCTACTTGAATCTAATAGAAATCGGTTCAATCTTCCAAGAGGATCTAAGTGTGGTTCCTTGCAAAAGGTGTAGGGAGTCTCTAAGCCTTTAAGGATATGAAGGATATCTTTTAGATTCCAAGCAATTTATTGGTTTCTTCTTTTCACAGGGTTGTGAGATGAGATTTTTACGAAGGATCAATGTTCAAAAGATCACATTTAAAGCCGAGGATATTTATTTTGCATCAGAAAAAATTATCTATTGTGACCTAAGAAATAATTGAAGATCAGTAGGAGATCCCATTGACCGAAAGGAAGCTGAGAGACAAAGTCAAAAGGCTTGGACATTATTATTTTAGGAAATTTCCTTCCAGACTTCACTGAGAGGCAAATAAATAAAAAAAAAATACAGGGGGTAGGCTTAAGTTGTACGATACTACTTACGTCACTCATGTCTCCGACGTCTAAATTTTTGGCATCCGCCATACTGCCATTTGTGTCTGCCGGTCCCAATGGACCTGGGGGACCGGCACTCACTGGTGTCCACCGCGACGTTATGGTGCCGGCTCCTACAATACCGTCTGTAATGAAAAAGCAGAAGGAAAAAGTTGAAAACTATAACTAATACTAATTTATAAACTATACAACATTTTCTATTGTGACCTACAACGAATTTATGGTGAAAAATATAAATTGGTATGACGAAAGTATTTTTATTTAAATTAATTTTTGTTATCCCAGCTCCATTTGTTTACTGAAGACATCATACTTAGTCGAATTGTGAAGGAGGTCGAGTTTACGACTTGTTGTGATAAGTTTTAAATCGACAAGGCAGGTGGAAGTTAACCTTTTGCAGGCATATGAAGAGGTGAGAACGTCGTAATTTACGAGGGTAGGTGTTTGGCAAACTAGAGATGTATACAGACGTCCAATGGTTAGGATAAAGAGAAGGGGACCTGGATGGCTGCCTTGTGGAACACCATTAGACGCGGTCAAGAAAGGGGTCTATAGAACGCACAAACTGTTTTCCTTTTTCACCAGTATTTGTTCAAAACCAAGGATCCTTAAACGGCTTTGTATGGCACTAAGCTCCAGTTTTAAGATCGAGGGCAGCGAATGAATCGCGAGTGGGAAGCAGATGTCGTAGTGGGATCAAAAGAAGAAAACTTGGTAACATGGGGTTGATTCGAAATAGAGGTTTCTTCGCGACGGTTTGGCTGCCAAAAAGTACGAAATCACAATTGCGAAATTTTCCATACAAAATTGCATATTGTGACCGACAAAATACATGAGGTGAAAGTTAAAAATGGAAGTGGAAGGGCCACCAGTCAACAGTCCAATTAAAATTTCCTACTGGAGTTGAAAACTGGTCTTGGTAGCTCACTATCAGCTTAAAAGTTATTTGTGGTGGGTCTGTTAAGGAAGATTCAATCTTGCGCGGAGTAACCAATCGTTTGAAGTGAAGGGGATTTTGATATGCAAGAAATATCAGCACAGGGGTGGTGCATTTTATAAAGAGGATGGTTACACCTAGTTCTCTAAAAAATGTAAAAAATGTGATAAGTAAATCCAATGCCTGATGCAGACTTATTTGTTTTTCAGAATGTGTACGCACCTTTTTGGGTGTCGACAATAATACTTCCTAAAACTCAACGCATTTCGAATACACCCTCGCCATCACAAGTAATACAATCCGCGTCAAGAATCGAACTTCGCAAAGGATTAAACGCAAGAAATATGAACCAACCCATTCAAGTGGTGTACTAAAGGGTGATTTTTTAAGAGGTTTAGAACTTTTTTTAAAAAAAAAACACAAAAAATTCGAAAAAATGAATGAAATATTTGTTTGAATCGATAGTTTGAACCTTGCAATTTAATGTTTAAAGATAATTTCATGCAAATGTTGACCGCGGCTGCGTCTCAGGTAGCCCATCCGCTGAGTCCAATTTTGGCATACTCTTTCACACATATCGGCCGGTATCTCACGAATGAATGCATGGATGTTAGCTTCCAGTGCGTCAATCGAAGCGGGCTTGTCCCTATACACATTAGCCTTGGCATTCCCCCACAAAAAATAATCTAATGGTGTTAAATCGCACGATCTAGGCGGCCAATTGACCGGCCCGAAACGTGAAATTAACTGTTCACCAAACTCGCCTCGCAATTGCGCCATTGTTTCGCGTGCTGTGTGGCATGTGGCACCGTCTTGTTGAAACCACATATCATGCAAGTCAAGAACTTCCATTTCGGGCAAAAAAAAGTTTGTTATCATCGCTCGGTAGCGTTCACCATTGACAGTAACGCTGCGATTCGCATCATCTTTGAAGAAATATGGCCCAATAATGCCGCCGGCCCATAAACCGCACCAAACAGTGGCTTTTTCGGGATGCATTGGTAGCTGTTGCAATGCTTCTGGCTGATCTTCACTCCAAATGCGGCAATTTTGCTTATTTACGTACCCATTCAACCAAAAATGAGCCTCATCGCTGAACACAATTTTTCGATAAAAAAGCGGATCCTCGGCCAGCTTTCCAAGAGCCCATTCACAAAAAATTCGGCGTTGTGGTAGGTCGGCTGGCTTTAGTTCTTGCACCAGCTGTATCTTAAAAGGCTTTACGCCCAAATCCTTCCGCAAAATTTTCCACGTAGTGCTGTAACAAAGGCCTAACTGCTGGGAACGGCGCCGAATCGACATTTCGCGGTCTTCTGTCACACTAGCTGATACGGCCGCAATATTTTCTTCACTACGCACAGTACGTACACGTGTTGGTGGTTTAATGTCCAACAAAGTAAATTTGGTGCGAAATTTGGTCACAATCTTCCGAATAGACTGCTCAGAAGGTCGAGAATGCCGATCATAAAATGGAAGCAGCGCGCGATGAACATTTCGAACCGAGCACGAATTTTGATAGTAAAATTCAATAATTTGCAAGCGTTGTTCATTTGTAAGACGATCCATGGTTAAATTGCAAACCAAACTGAAGCTGTTTGACAGTGACACAAGGTACTAAACACACGTCAGCTGTCAAAACCAGTGTTGCCAAAACCAAACCAGCTAAAAAATCACCCTTTATATATATGGATAAACAAAAAACGACTTCCACGCATCCACTACTGCCATCCGTAAAGCCGTCATACGAGCTGAAACACTGCTTTATTGTTCCGATTTACCCTTTGTTACACGGTGCGGTTCTGTTGCGGTCGGAGCACAGTAAATGAAAGATGCGAACTTGATAAGAGTATTTCTTTTTTGTATTCCCCTCCAGCGAAGACACCCGAGTAATGGATGCTATTTCACAAAGCTACAGATGCCCTTCCTCTGTTGTAGGTATATACGCGTGTAGGTGTTTTGGGCGCGATTCATAACAAAACTATACGATTGCGAACTATAAAGCTTCCATTAGAATTTTCCCTTCATCAGAGGAAATGCAGAGAATTTCACAGAGACAAAGTGAAGCACCTTGGATATCTGTGTGTGGTGCGGAATATTAAATGTGATTAATATTCTACCGCTTGTTTGTATGACGAACGCATGGAGATGATAATGATGATGATGGATTCCCAACTCAACAATTTAGACAAAAGGAATGAAATAGTGGGCACAGTAAAACACATCAAAGCCGCTTTGATAAAAAGTTCAAAGACATAGCACTGTACCTGTGCCAGTTGAATATGTATCCGGGGCGGAGTAAGTATTTCATTAAATGTGTGTTTACTTTATAAGTTGCTTGAGTTTCTATACCCGTAGGGATGGTAATTGTTATAAAAATATTGTCGATAGAGGGAGATGTCTGTTTGAGCTAACTATACAGTAGGAGGTCGCAGAAAATGAGCTCGATCGGCTAAATAGGTCACAATCGACAGGCTATTGGTTCCTTAATATATTAAATGGAGTTTGGTGTCTGTAGCTTCAAGTTACGGCCTTAGTGATCTTCTAAAATGAAAGCAAGTGCAGAGCAACGCAAATATGCTACAAAAATCAATGGATCATGTATGTAGCGTCATCTTCCAATGGAGTTTGGAAGTTCGAATGTCAGATGGTTTGTGTACTTGCTGAATTTTTCACTAATGCAAACATGCTACAAAAATCAATGGATATGTTTGTACCGCCATCTTCCAATGGAGTTCGGAAGTTCGAATGTCAGATGGTTTGTGTACTTGTTAAGATTTCCTCGCTGTTCACACAACACTTTGTTGTTGCTGGCACAAAGTAAAGGTTGAAGGTAAAAAACGATTTGTTTACACAAAACCGACCTCGATTTATATGCTGTCATTCTTTTTCAAAGTTCTAGAAAAAAATCGCACTCGGTGTTTGAACATCTTTCCTTGAACTACTATTTTTTGTAAATTTACTGATTTAAAATAATAAAAGTTCGCTTAGTGGTCGAAATTCTACCATTTTGGTGACCTGGCTTATATACAAAATATTGGAAAATTAATTACAAACAGCATTGAATCTTTGCACAATCTTCCCACCAAACATAAAATCAAGAGAATATGCTGTGATTAAGCCAGTGAAAGTGGTTCTAAACTATTTATAAGATAAAACTGCATACCTGGCAATTTGCATTGCGTTTGCTTTGAGTTCCCCCAAGAAGAATTTGTTCGCCGACGAGTTTATCGGACTATGCCAGGCGATACATCTGTCGTGTGGAACAGTCGACGTTGCATGTCGCCAAAGACTTTCTTACGGTTGCGTTCGAGATGGAGAATCGAAAGCGAATCGCCACAGACTCTCTTCGCCCAGTGGTTTGCTGGGGTAATAAAAAGAAAAAAGAAAAGCTCTGAAATTATCACAAGCCATAGAAAATTTCACAATCCCCTCGAACTGATCACAGAAATATATTTAGCTTTCTGTCATCTGTCAATGTCAACTGTACCTACAAATATGCATTGTGGGCGACAAGTTATCAGCTTCGCATTATTGGGCGACATTTACCCCATTTGTTAAAATTACCAGTCACCAGTCCACCAATTTTATGCGAGCCCAGGTCACTGCCCACTGCCGACATTTTCCCTCTGAGCCAATCAATTCTGAGTCTCAGAACTAAAAGGCAACGACTTAAAAACCCCATTAGATTCTTGCCAACCGCATTGTTTTCATTTTAGTTGCTAGATACTGTAATTTTTTGTAATTTTGCTGTGACACCGCTTCCCGTCAGTTTGAAATGCAAACTGATACAACCACCCAGAGACACGCAAGTGTCCAAATGATATATACGCAATCAAGCCTCCTTAAGTTCTTCACTTGTTTTCGTCCAAGAAATATCAGAAATATCCATCAAATCGGTTTAAGCGACAAAAAACAACAACGACAAGCTGCCATAGTCAATAAATAGGTATATTAAACTCCATCATCACTCGCCAGAAGGTATAGCAACCGCTACTACACACAAAAAATTTCTTCTTCAACTTTTGACAGCCATATTCACTTGCGTTCACTTGCGACACATCAAGTTGCACCTTGTGCACAATTTTTCATGACAGCCGGAGGAGGAAAGTCCATTGGCGATGATGATAAAGAACTCCGAAAGCGCAAAAGACCCAACAACAAGAATGGCGATATATTAAACACAAAAAAAAAAGAACGCTGACGGACAACCCCACACACATATACAATACCCAACCCATATATGTTTATTAGAAAGGAAAACTTTTATTATTTACTGCATTTTCCAGTGTGGACTGTCATCGTCTACCAAGAACACACACAAATTCCTCGAGGACATTTGATTTACGAGCATATACGGTAAGGAAGGTACTGTTGTTGGGGTCTAAATGATAAAATGAATTAAAACGCACGTCAAGCCCTGAGCTCTCTTATCCTACACACGGTGGCATTATTTATTCATTAGACAGTGTGTACGAACACTCGTCCCACAGACATTGGGATACCGTATGCCAAGTCGAATGACTGAAGCACAGTGTTGAAGTGATAGAAAACAAAAGAAGAACAAGATGGAGAATTTACTTGAGTAATATGCAACGTTTTGGTGTTGTGTCGTGATCGTGTGTGATGTCTTTATGAAGTTGACGATGGATGGTCATCATGACTGGCCATGGCCATCGTTGACGAAGGGCGAGAAACATGGACAAAATTGACGATAATTCATTTCCATGGAATTTTATTGTACATTCGTTGCGCGGTTAATTATTTAAATTCAAATTGAGTATAGCGCAGTGTGGTTGATGGGTGCACGATGGACTTTTGAAAAGAAAAGGGCTGTGTGATTGCACGTAGCTGCAAATTGTTAATGTATACATACAAGTGCAAAAGTATACACATCTGTCACATAATTTTTGTCAGAGAAAAGAGGAGTGGGGTGATATTGATGGAAGGTGGCACTTATGCACTATTGCATATTGTACTAGAGTGGGTCTGTTTCAGTCAGTAGCCCTGTGGTAGCCCAGTTTGATCTTGAGAATCCATTAATACCTTGACGTCTCATTGACTATAATGAAGTCCCAACCATTCACACCGGTTCTGTGTGAGAAAACCCAAAGTTTTTTTAAAAAATGTACTACCCTTTGGTGGCAACATTAGAGTTTGTCTGTAGACTTGAGGTATCCCACTTTGAACTTAAGTATCCGATGTTGCCTTGGCGTCTTATTTAATGTAATGAAGTCCCAACCACTCATGTCAGTTCTGTGTGAGAAAACCCTAAGTTTCAAAAAAATAAATGCTCTATAAGTACAGCTCTATATTTTGGTCTATTTAAACACCTGAATTGATACAATCGCAAAGGGAAACTGCAATAACTGTTTTTCCTCCTTCCTCCACTCAGTACGATTTAAGCTTAGACTTCCTGCTTAGGTTCATGCATCTCGTAGCTAATACCTGTTCCACCTATTAACGCAACATTCACCCTATTACTTTAATTCGAGACGTCAAAATATCAGAAAGAAAAATCGCAGATCGCCACTGAAATCGGTCTTTCAACTCCTGTCATAATCTGACACGCAGCACTCGTACCGACACAGATTGAACAACCTGAACAGCATGTAATTATGATGTCTAGTAGGTACTACCGTTTAGTGCTACAACGAGTACATTATCTCTTGGTCAGCGAGCCATAAGCACACACAAAAGGCTGGCTCACCATAAAGCGCCACTGGTGGTGGAACACTTGTCGAACACGGTCTAATCACTTTTATAGCTCGTTGACAGCTTATGAATAAGTGATGCAGTATAACAGTGACAAGATAATTAGGTGGACCCGGGTGTCCTCTCGTTGGGAGAAAACTGGCCAAACTGTCAAATTACACTATGACTTCCTTCAAATACAGTCTGTCATCGCATAACGTGACTATTGCCAGTTTCTCATGTCTGTAAACTGAATTAACTATGCACATTTGCACATTCGAGTCACTCTGATACATTCGTCCGAGCGAATTATAAAAATGGGGAAAAAAAATAGCTCACCCTATGCCGGCGAAAAAAATGCACACAGTCGTTTGAAGTAAAAACGAAAATAGTCGGTACGCATGAAGCTCGGGAGTGCTGCTTCAAATCATTGGTTATGTGTGCAGCCGACTGCATCAGAGTACGAACAGCAGCGTCATCAACATGAACAGTGTTGGCGATATGCAACAACGCATGCATTGGCGGCGGAGAGTAAAGTAAATAATCCACATAACCCACAAAAATGGCACACAAACCAACAGCAATCGCATCAATCTCGGATGTATCTAACGCTCTGCGGATGTAGGAAGCATCCATATGGAGTTGGGCTGCGATTTGATGCGAAATGCAAAAATCTCTGCCTTCCCAGCTGCACTCTGCACTGAACTGTACAGTGTGTGCCTGTGCATATGTGCGGTTTTATCCTGAGAAGGAGAACCCAAACCCACTGCAGACAGCTTCACGGCTGAGTTGAGGACTACATTTTTGCCACCGTGAGGATGATGTGCGCGCTGGCTGCTTTGAATAGTGCGGCATATAGTCCTGTGTTGGTTGTGCGGACGTGAAGCATTTCAAATTACTCTAATTTCAATTCGGGGAATTCGTAGAGGTGTTGAAATTGAGTCGAGAGTTGAATAGTTTTCGCGTTTCGTTTTTTTTTTTCTGTTCCACTCCCTGCGGGTTAATTTGAAATGTTCTATTGTGGCGTATGCGTGAGAAGTGGCACTGTTCGAATCAATTTTGGATATAGTTTTAGAGGCGAGAGTACTTTGGATTGAAACGGTTTTCTGGATGAGTGGGTTCAGTTACGGCTGAAGTGGACACTTGTGATAACAGAACTTGTTTCTTACTCGGAAGTAGGCGCTCAGTTGGCCAAGGCATGCCATTTAAATATAAGGACACTAAGGTGTGGTAAGTACTCAAAGAAGTACGGCCCAATGACGAGTTGAGCCTAGAAGCTGAGTGGCTTTTCGTGAAAACCTTACAGAACTTTAAAATTAAAAAAAAAATATTTCAAGAAATCATGGTACTGACCATAGTATTGACTTCAATACTGCTTATGACTTTTGTCGGGCGGCATGCTCGAATAAGGCTCAATCAGAAAGTCTCAATCTCCACGCTAATATTTCGAGCAGCTGGGGCTGTCCATCGTAAGTCTATATACTGTTGGTGAAATCACAAGCCAAAATGAGCATAATTCTGCTGTCAACTGTCAAATTGGTTTGAAAAAGTGTTGCCAATTCGATAAAGTAACTTTCAAGAAAACTCCCTTCACATGGGAAATTTTTGACAACTAAAGGCAAAACTTTAAAATCTGTACGCTGTCACAATAGTTTTTCTAGGTTAAGTAGAAAATTGACACTGGCGTTGAAGTCTTTAGCCGTTTAGTTTCATTTTGACAAATTTCGATCGAGTTTTCTGAGGTCAAAAGTTTGTAGTAGGAAACTATAAACACGTGACGAGTCCTAGGCTAGTTTTCACATTACTTGGACGAATCTTAAGCGTCAGTTATTTAGGTATCGAACCGCGTTAAAGATTTATATGTGAGGAATTTATTTTTTTTCTGTTTCGTATATGAAATCGACTTAGTTCCTTTGACACACAGTTCGTTCACAAATGCGACGATTTTTCTCGAGGAGTTTATTCCACCAGATCGGCAGATAACAAACAAACAAAAGAAGTCGGCCTTTCGCAGGCATCAAGTTGGCGAATTTTGCGTCGGGACTTGGGCCACACCCGTACAAGATCCAACTGACCTAGAAGCTCAAAGTTAATCCGCGATAATAATAATCATTTTAAGTGTCCAGGCTAAATTCTTCAAACTCACGCAATATTCCTTACAAAATTGCATATTGCGACCTACAAAATATTTAGTGTGACAGTTAAAAATGAAAATGAGACTGCGCCGTTTGTTCACTGACTGGGCTTCGGAGCGCTTGGAAGAGGACCCCAATTTTGGCCGAAAAATCAACTTTGTCGAGAAAATCATATTTAGCGAAGAGGTTAATTTTGGAATCACAATTGGGACAACACCAACCATCACTAGGTGGCACTGCATCCACAAAATGTTACTGTGGCGGATTTTCGGTCGGTGGTGTCATTGGTCCGTGTTTTTTTTGAAAATGACGTTATTGAGGCCATTACCATCACTGGCGAGCGCTACCGAACGATGCTAACCGATTTCTTTTGTCCCAAATTGAGCAATATTGAGGTAGACGATATGTGGTTCCAGCAAGACGAGGCTACGTGCCACGATGGATATTCTGCATGAACGATTGGAGGTTATTGTTATCTCTCGCAGAGGTGACGTGAATTGGCCATCAAAAGATCGTGCGATTTGGATCCTCTAGACTTTTTTTTGTGGCGTTTCCTGAAGTCGTAAGCTAATTCAAGCCAACGTAACCAATGCCATCGCTCAGCTTCAGCTGGATCTATGCGGCAGAGTCATTGAAATTGGACCACTCATATCCGCTCCACCGTGAGTAGCCACGGCGGAAATTTTAACGATGACAATGGAATACAAAAGGTTCAAAAGGTTCAAAAAGAGTTTCGATAATACCTCACACACAGCTTGTTTTATTTCTTTTCAACGTCGACCCGTCCTTATTGAAAAACCCATTACAATCATCAAATGATGATGAACTTGGATCCACTAGTTTAACTCTCGCGAAATATTTGACAGTATAACTGTCCCGAGAATGTTTGGTATACGGCATAAAATTAAATTGTATAGGTCCCTTTCATATATGAAAACAAAATGGCTGACTCTGCTACACTTCATACAAGCATTTCAAATAACGTACATGAATAGGAAATGAGAAAAAAACTAGTTGGGAGTCAACGGAGTACGCTCGACGCTGTATATCAAGGTCGGCCTCAGTCTCATAGAGACCTTTAATGTCATAAAATTATCGCTTTCGTGTGGTTTTTAAAACATCCTACATTCTTACCTGTGGAAATTCCTAAGTCAAAAGGTCCGATCTGCTAAAAGTCTGTGGGCCTTACTAATAATGATTTTTAACCTTCGAACTAAATATTTTATAGGTAGGCAATTTTGTATGAAAAATTTCGGCATTGTGAGGTTGAAAAAATTAGTGTGGACACTAAAAAAGATTATTAGTATCGCGGTGCATGTTTTGTAAAAGATCCTCATCATCCATTCCCCCTCAATGCACCGGAAGCATAAATATTTCTGCTGTCGGATTAAGACTGAATTGGCCATTTTGAATGCTCAATTCTGTATGTGCTTTTCAGTCCCGTTTGCATTAACAGGCTGAAAAGAACTCTTTGTGCTGATAAGAGGCATCGACCTGGCTAAACAAATACGCTTCCAGAGTCTATAAGGTTAAATCATATACAACGAATAAGGACCGAAACGATTTTAAATCGGATTAATTGGTAAATATTTAATAGGACGTTTGCAAGTGAAGCAGGACCTCAACAAACTGGGAGTAGGTGAGTGGAGACAGCAAGCTTAACCCATTATGCAGAATTCATATTTCAAAGGTCAACTCAAATCGAGTGCCAATTCCATTTAGGCCCTCCTTCAACTTGAACTGCAAAGCTGTAATCGAATTTAATTCACACGTGCGGTTGACATAACACTCTCAGTTCGAGCTGTCAAAGTCGATTTTGGTCTGCTTTACATGACTGCTGATATATGTTCCAAATGTGTTTTCCGAAGCAAAGAAAGTATCATCGTCCTCAAATACGAGTATGACCGCTCCCACGCCTCATCACCACGACTGAATGCACATAGCGATAAAATGGTCATTTTCACATTCGATTACCAAATCTGTACCCCAAAAGAGTCACAACAATATCAAGCGAGACGGTTTCACGTTACTTCGGCCACAGCCTTATGGTGTCTTCCTCAATAGAGCGCGAGTTAAGTATCCATAGCAAAGCATATTGAGAAAAAAGATAACATTATTTGTATTCAATGATATCTTTAGTCTCTAGTACAGTCTTGCACACAACGCTACAATGATAACATATGTAAAAGAGATAATATCGTTTGTATACAATGTTGGAATATTATCTCTTCTTCATTATCAAGCAAGACGATTGTACGCTTGGGTCTCCTTGTAGATAGATAAGAAAAGTATATAAATACGACTGTATGATGAATTTATCGATAGTCTTATTGTAACTACATAGTAGCCTTAAGCTCCTTTTAGAATTAGTAAAAAGTATTTCAATAATAAAGGACATAGTTCCAAATAAATATTGTTTAATTTTAAAAGTAAGAACCAAGTGTTTTAATTGGCGATCCTGCCAGGAGGTTAAATATACTTTTTAACTTCAATCGAGCGGACCTCGGGAACAAGTAGTGAAATCTAGTATAAACAGAACACTCGCGTTACCGGTTACAAGAATTACCTAGCATAGCAGGTACAAATATAGCTCCTTCGTACGAAGCAGCAAAGCAATTCAGTGAAAGTGTATATGTGGAAAAAAAAAAAAAAACACACAAATTCGACGACAACAGACACGAGTTCAAAATGGAACAACTCGCAGTATTAATGGCAAGATTAGAAGCTTTAGAAACCAGGTGCAACACAGTAACACAAACCCTAGAGCACACACGCACAGAGAATGCAAGGTTAGCAGCAATAATAACTAACCAAAATCAAATAAACACTAATTTAGAAACAAAACTAAATGAAGTAAAATCTGGATTAGGCATAGTACCAAACATACCTGTGCTAGAGGAAATAAGAACCACATATACAGATGGTAGTGAAATACAGTTAGACGCATTTAAAAGCCTACCTATTTTCAACGGCGATCAATCAAATTATCGGTCGTGGCGCGAAGAAGCATCCAGATTAATGGACAGCATTAAAAACCTCAAAACACACAGTAAGTACGCAGCAGCATTGACTATAGTGAAAAGTAAAATACAGGGAGCAGCCGCGAATGTGTTAACTAATTATAACACAATTTTTAATTTTGAGGCGATACGTAACAGATTAGATTATACGTACTCTAATCAAGAACCTCTATACGTGCTACAAGACATGATGAAAGCCATCACGCAAAAAAGAAGCACACTGTCTGAATACCACGACGAGATAAATAAAAATCTCAATTTAATAATATCAAAAATCACTATGTCAGGTGATCCGCCGAATATAATCGACAGACTAATTAAAAATGCTAACGACGACGCAGTTCGTATATTCATTGATGGTATGAGTGACAACTTTACAAGAGGATCATTATATTCAGCTACAATAAATGATCTAGAACACGCATTCGCAATTGCTCGCAGAATAGAACATGATAATGTGCACAGGCATTTACATCTCACTCAAGATAAGCACCACAAAAATATGCCACATGAACACAGAAACGAAAGAAGACCAAACTATTCGAGCCAAACAACGAATTATCAACCCCAGAAGCAATACGATAATATGCAGCAACACAATCAAGGACCACGCCTAAACCCTTCCAAGAGAAATGACGGACCACAGCCGATGGAGATAAACTCGAGACAAATTGTACATGCACAGCGACAAAATTGGAATCAATACAAACCCGATGTATATAATCCACCAGCGAAACGTGAACACAGCGGGAGTTTCAACACACACAACAGACCGCAACGATCTTATCAGCAGAACTTCAAGCAGCAGAGAGTAAATAACTCCCGACAACAACGCAGAGACGATGTCAGCAGTACATATGCAGAAGCAGATGAAACGGAATGTATGGTAAATAATAACATAAGAATAGATCATTTAAACTAGTAGACGGGTTGCCCTGCTTAAATTTAACTAGTACTATTTCTAAGAAAATTTATAAAATTCTTATTGATACTGGTGCAACCCATAATTACATTAATAGAAAATGCGATTCTAGCGAAAAAATTAAAATTAAACCTATAAAAATAAAAACAATGCATGGTTATTCTATGGTAGATACAAAGAAAGTAGTTAGGATATTAAAGAAAAATATAACATTTTTTGAATTAGAGGATATTCAGTCTTTTGATATGATATTAGGATATGAAGGACTTAAAGTTCTAAACGCGGAAATAAATTTCAGTAATATGACTCTAACTACCATAAGCAGTGTCGAATCTATTCAGAAAATTAATTACATAATTGGGGAAAATAATATTTATAAAGCAGACATAGATAGACTGATGAAGATTAATAACAGCATAGGACCGTTACCCTTTACAGATACTATAGAAGCAAGCATTAGGACGACCAATGATAATCCGGTTTATGTTAAACAATATCCATATCCCATAGCAGATAACGAATTCGTAAACAAAGAAATACAGAAACTCTTACATGACAATATAATAGAAAAAAGCCATAGTCCTTATAACAGTCCCATATGGACAGTACCTAAAAAAGGTTTGGACGAAAAAGGAAAACCAAAACGGCGCATGGTTGTTGATTTCCAAAAACTTAACGCTCACACTGTAACAGACAGATACCCCATTCCGGATGTCAACATGACAATTCAAAATTTAGGTAAAGCCAAGTACTTTACAACGTTAGATTTGGAGTCAGGTTTCCACCAAATTAAAATCAAAACAGATGATAAAGAAAAAACAGCTTTTGCTATAAATGGCGCAAAATATCATTTTAAACGAATGCCTTTCGGGCTCAAAAATGCACCAAGCATATTTCAGAGATGCGTGGACGACATTTTGAGAGACTTTGTAGGTAAATTCGTACACGTTTACATTGATGACGTATTGATATATTCTTCATCTGAGGAAGAACATATACAGCACATAAGTCAAGTATTCGACGTACTCAATAAAGCCACATTAAAAATATCTGATGAGAAAAGTAAGTTTTTTCAAGAAGAAGTAGAATACTTAGGTCACATAATCAGACATGGTAGAATCACTACGAACCCTGAGAAAATAGCAGCTATAGAAAATTTTCCAGTCCCACAAACGGTAAAGGATTTGAGAGGATTTTTAGGTCTTACAGGTTACTATCGTAAGTTTATAAAAGGATACGCAAGCATAGCCAAGCCCCTGACATTATATTTACGAGGAGATAACGGTAAAGTAAACAAAAAACAAAGTAAAAATATTAAGTTAAATCTGAATGATTCAGCATTAGAAGCGATTAGAATTTTAAAAAATTATTTGAAAGAACAAGTCGAACTTTTTCAACCGGATTATAGTAAACCATTCGAGCTTACTACAGATGCATCCAACATAGCTATTGGAGCCGTACTAAGTCAGAATAAGCAACCTATACACTTCTTGTCAAGAACACTGAGTAAGACAGAAGAGAACTATAGCACAAACGAGAAAGAGCTATTAGCGATCATATGGTCCTTACAAAAACTCAGAAACTACATATATGGTATAGCAGACTTAACCATATATACCGATCACCAGAGCCTTATATATTCGGTATCAGAAAAAAATCCCAACACAAAGCTGAAACGTTGGAAGGGAATCATTGAAGACTTTGGAGCAAAATTAGTTTATAAACCAGGAAACCTAAATCTTGTAGCTGACGCATTATCACGTCAACGCATAAATACTTCTACCATAGAAACAGCACATTCAGCTGAAAGTTCTTCTAATGATATAATAAAAACTGTGAATCAGCCTTTTAATGCATACACTGCACAGTTCGAACTTATTGAAGATATAACAAATAATATCGAAACACAAATCTATTTTGGTAACAAAATAAGACTCATAATAAAGTTTAAGGACAAAGACTCTTTACTAAGGCAGATGAAAGAAGTTATACAACCCCAAAAGATTGTAGCTTTGCATACGAAATTTGAAAACATATACAAATATGGTGAAAACATAAAAAAAGAATTCCCACTAGTAAGATTTATATTCACACCAAGAAAACTTCAAGACGTGACAAATTTGGAGGAACAACTAAAACTTGTAAGGGTAACTCACGAAAGAGCACACCGAGGGTTACGTAACAATATACAAGAAATCTCAGAGAAATATTACTGGCCCGATCTAAATAAACAAGCAAAGAGTTTCAACAAAAAATGCATAGCATGTCTATTTGGAAAATATGAAAGAAAACCTATCAGAGAACCCCTGAATAATTCAGAAATACCAACACATGTGGGAACACACATTCATATGGACATATACTTCAACGACAAGTATACTTTCCTTGTAACAGTAGATAAGTATTCTAAATATACAATCCTTCGGGAAATCGAAACTCGAAACAGACTGTACGACGTTATGGAAGAGGTCTTATCTAATTATTTCCCAAAATGTGAACGACTCATGACAGATAACGAGAAGGGATTCAAAACAGAAATGGTGAACCAAATGTGTTTGAAATACAACATAACTAAAGTAGAAACTCCAGTATACAGATCGACAGCGAACGGTCAGGTAGAACGTGTAAACGGTACAATAACTGAACTGTCTAGAATATTCACAATTCAGAATAAAACAAGACTTATCGAAGAAATATTTAGAACAGTGCGTGAATTAAATAATTCCATACACTCAGTTACCGGTTTGAAACCTAGAGACATTTTCTTTAATCAAAATAAATATAGCAATAGTGAAATTATAATAAATAAACTAAACTCAGCATCCAAAAAAGTGATCGAACGTCTAAATAAAGGAACTCGACACAGAGAATATAAAAAAGGAGATAAGATAATGGTAAGAATCACAGGTCTTAGGAAGAAATCTAACGCCAGATACATAACAAGAATAGTAGAAGAAGATAAAGGAGACACTGTAATCTCTAAAGAGGGAATAAAAATTCACAAGGATAACATAAAGAATTATCATTTTTTAGATGACGAAAATATTAATATTCCTAACATTACTAGGAATTGTACAGAGTCAAGAAGGGCAAGGAAACGTTCAAATAACTGAGTTACTAAACAAGAAGTTTATACTTACGCAAACAGATGACGTGTATTTATTCAAAGAACAAACTTATTTGTTACATGCCACCAACCTGACTTCGATATTTCAACCTTACGTAAATATCGTAACTAGTAACTATCAACCTACACAAGAAGAAAAAATTTGGTTAAGTAAAATTAAGAATTTAGCAGACCAATTACAAGAACATACTAGGCATACTAGATCAATTAACTTTTTAGGAACAGCTTTCAAATATGTGTTTGGTAATCCTGACCATTATGACTTAGTTAACATAGAAACGAGTATAAATAATCTCATAGAAAACAATAATAAACAAAAAACTATAAATTCTAGATTCGAACAAATTTTGCAACAATTCGAAGGTCAGAGCCTTAAAGAACATTTAGTAATAGAACAAGTGTACGAACAATTATTATTATTGACCAGAACAATTAATGCAGCAAAAAATAATGAATATTTATCAGAAAGCCTAGACTTAGATGACATTAAAAATATTATTCAACATGAAATAATTCAAGTACCCATAATAAATATACTTGAGTACTCTAAAATATTATTAGCTAGAACTGATGAATTCTTCATCACAATATATAAATATCCAGTTCTAATTAAATCATGTAAATTGTATAAAGTAACACCCTTAAATTCAAAACATGGAAAAATCATTACAGATAAAACAATTGCCTTATGTAACCAAACTTATTTAAGAACAAGAAATTGTCAAAATCATCTAAGTAAAAACATTTGTGAAATTAACTTTGAAGAAGAAAATTGTCTTATTCCACTTTTAAAGAATATAACTTCAAAATGCAACATTAAACAAGAATACGATTACGACTTAGAAATTGAATCCGGTGTTATGTTATTAAGCGGTAAGCATAAGCTAAATAATCAAACAATTAATGGTATAAACTTAGTTACTTATGAAAATACTATAAATCTAGATGATAAAATATACAAAAACATGCATAAGCAAATTAAAGAAGTTATATTAAGAAATCATAATTCAGAGTCTTACATCGACCAAATAATTAAAGAAGATACAATATACAAATTCGATAACATAGATACTTTAAAAAAACTAATTATTCCTTTTGAAGAAAAACCGATATTATCAACTATATACACAATTGTAACACTGATTGTTATTTTAGCATTTACGTACGTAATGATAAAAACTATACAATGTATAACAGATCGTCAAAAACAAAAAAAGATTGACGCATATAACAAAACTTATGAAAGAGAGATGTTAAAAATAGCGTCGAAAAATCGGGACGATTTCGTTTAACAAGGGGGGGAGTTAAGTATCCATAGCAAAGCATATTGAGAAAAAAGATAACATTATTTGTATTCAATGATATCTTTAGTCTCTAGTACAGTCTTGCACACAACGCTACAATGATAACATATGTAAAAGAGATAATATCGTTTGTATACAATGTTGGAATATTATCTCTTCTTCATTATCAAGCAAGACGATTGTACGCTTGGGTCTCCTTGTAGATAGATAAGAAAAGTATATAAATACGACTGTATGATGAATTTATCGATAGTCTTATTGTAACTACATAGTAGCCTTAAGCTCCTTTTAGAATTAGTAAAAAGTATTTCAATAATAAAGGACATAGTTCCAAATAAATATTGTTTAATTTTAAAAGTAAGAACCAAGTGTTTTAATTCGCGCGCGTCTCCGCAGCTCATACCACCAACCGCGGCCAGTAGTCATTAGTCATTCAGAGTGCGTCGCACAATTCTACGCCGCGATTCTCGGTGTGAGCGACCGAGTGACGCCTCTGCAAATCGCTAAAGAATTGCAAAAGAATGGTAAACGACAAACAGAAAAAAAAAAAAAAACCAACCTCTCCTACTCGTAATCATAAACATTTTCCTTATACGTAGCGAAACAGACTGCGCAGACAAAAAAAAATACCTTCTTCCTTCTTTGACAACAACATTGCATTTTCCCGTATAGACAAGTTGTCCTTTCTTAGTGGGATATCGTGTATCTGCGACCAAAACAGTGAACAGCGCACTTGCCATAGACAACTAATTACGGCCGACTCCTTGACTCCGGCGACAATGATGATGACCCTTTTGGAAAGCAGACCACACTTGCAGTAGATATGCCACTCCGTCCTTATTTGGGTGAGATCATTAGACTGAGAGTGGGTTCAAGAGTCTGTGCCTCTTCAGGTAGGCATACGCTATACCAGTCAGACAACGTTACAGGTGTAACACACCATTTCTATATGGGAATATGAAATGCGTTTATAATTGCGCTGTCGCGTAAGCGTCATCAATGTTTGATTACTCACGTCGGTCGACGGTTTGTTGTTTGTGCGGCTGGCTACATAGTATCGCAATAGCAAAAAAAAAAACGCATAGTTCTCCGCATTTTGAATACACAAAGTCAACAGATGCGAGTAATGAGCTATTTTATTTACTGAAGTCCAATGGCGGTGGGGGGGCTCTCTTTTTGTCTCTATATGTCAATGTGAACCTTTGAGAGCGCATTTTTGGTGTTATGGTTCATCGGGTGCATAATGGAGTCTGCAGTGAAATTTGCTGATTTCTTTTTTTTTTTCCACTTGACCAATTCCGGTTTGGATTACGTTTTTATGTGGCAAAGCACTCGACGTTTATTATGACATAAACGGGTTGATGCTGGCGATAGTTCGGTAGCCTAAGGAGGGGAGGTGATGCCACCCACGGCGCAATGGTAAGAGTAATGTGCTGGTCAAGATGGATGGATTCATGGAAAACAAATTGTAGCTGCTCTAAGAAGGGACTGGCAAGTTTTTTTTGGAAGGGCTTTTGATTTTTCTCGGAAACTGCAACATGAATTCTAAGCATTTTAAGTTTATCGTTGTGCTAATTTTATTTTTTATTTGACAAAGTTGAGTGGAGGGCGCAGATATTAAGTTAAGTTCACGTTGTGAAGTTTCGTGTAAACTTTGGACTAAGTTTTACCTACAGTGAACGATCAATTAAGCGGGCAGCGATTGTGACACTTGACACAACACGCAGTTACTGCAACCAGTGATGCCATATCTGCAGATTTATCGTCATTTTGCCAATTTTCAGCATTCATGACGATTTGCCAATATTTACGTCTTAAGCAAAAGCCCACGAACGATTTGACGATTTTTCGCTAACTCAAGTTACACACACACAATTTTCCATTAATCGCAACTCCAATCAAATGATATTAAGTCCCACAAACAATTTCAAGAGCACTTCCCTGCTGTAGTTACACAAAAGCTTACGTTGTGTTAACCAGAAACTGCATATTATGTGGAGCTGAAGTTCGAATCCAACTCGATCTAATCGATATGAGCACCGATGAGAAAAATGTATTCAAACTAAATAGCATTTCGGTTTATATGGAATAGTGAGTCCACATTTTCAAACGCTTCAATTTTGATGAAATTGTTTTAAAAACATTTTTCATCGTTAGATCCTATAGAATAGTTAAAAAAGTACCTCAATAAAAGTATATCACGAATATTTCCCTAGTTGGAAGCGATTTTCGAAAACTCGGTTCAGAATTTAGGAGAGTTAGGAATTTGAACTTTAAGGGTTTCTTTAAAGATTCTGTGGATTCAGAAGATTTGTGGCACATTCAAAAAAATTTGCTATATCAAGTGTGCTCTTTAAATAAAATTTATTTTTACGGTTCAACGTTTCCCCCAACTTATTTAATATTAAATTGATTAATAAAATCGAAACAAAAAACAGACTGTCAATCAGTACAAAACGAATATACGTCTATTAAAAACTTCACAAATGCTAATATCATAAACTTAAAGAGGCGGACACACAACTTTTTAAGGAGATTAAATCTAATATTCCAATGAATGAATATGTCCAATGAAGTTGTAATTGAACTCTGCTCCTGTATCTAATGAATTTAAGAATGTGTTCCTTTTTTTGTACTAGACGGGTTTATATTAAAATAATATAGCTAAATATTTTGCTAAGAAAGTTTACGAAGCAGAAAGAAGTCGTGGTTTTTTATATTAGCGTCTCAAATCCTACATACAGTATTTTTTCGAAAATCGCAAGACCTGCATTTCGATCATTGCTTCTTCTCATTGACATTATAATCGCGACTTTTCAAAAATCCAACATCGATAAGTGCAACTTCTTCCTTTTATTTTGATGAATTTACTTGTTTTGTTTAATTTTTTTTACAGACTTGTAACTTAAGCAAATAAAAATTGCTGGCATTATTTAAACATTTAAGCGATATGTTTTCTGACTTCTTTTTTCCTTCTACAATTTACCTTAAATGGTTTTAAATAAATAAATAAAAAAAAACCGTTCGTTTCGTGTGAGTTTTTCATTTTTGGGACGAATGGAAGGGATCTACAATTTAATGCCGGGTCCAAACGGCTAATTGAGAAGCTCCTTCATGACAGTTATACTCTCGGATGTTTGTCAGACGTTCGCGAGAGGCGCAGCGGAAAAAAACCATAAGCTGGAATTTTGTTTTTTTTTCGGGAATCGAACCTTGGACCCCTCGCTTAGTAGTCCAACACAGTGACCACTACCTTAAAAGTTTTTTGACTTGGTTATAGCACCAGTCTCACTCATTGTAACTTCCCCCGGTTTCTATTAGTTGCGACAGTCGAGACACTTCCATTTTTATTTATTTATTGTTTTTATTTTAATTTATTGTTTGCTTTAGAATGATGACTTTTTGATGATTTACCCAGTGCAAAAATGCAGATTTTGTAAGAATTTATCTGGCAACAGGACTGCAAGTTTATTTTAAACTCTAAAGACGACAAAACAGAAAATTCTCAAAATCAAAATGAGGTTAAGAACGTTCGACAAGTTTTGTTCATCTTTATTTTTTTAGAGTTAAAAAAAAGGGAGATTTCTTTTTACCACAAGAAGCTACCATGCAAGTCCCTAACTTTTACACTAAATTTGAAAAGTTCTTAGCCAAAGCCATTTGACAACATTTTTCAGAACTATGCAGCTCTATTCCTTACTTTCGACTCTCTCAATCGACGTCTTCTATGACGTCTTGTTCGCAGAGATGATAACTCTTTGTAGCGTTTGCAAACTCCCCAACACCGATCACCAACTTGTCTGTTTGCATTCATCAGCATTCACATGTGACAGGCCAAGCTTTTATGTTTTTTTACGAAAGAACACAGCCCCCATGTACGAGACGTTTAAGATTCCAAGCCACGGTTAATTTAATTTCTGGCAACAATTTTTAGTTTTTCTTTTTCTTGCCTTGTCCACCTGGTTGTCTAGTCGAAGCTTAACAACACACTATAGAACACAGAACACCGAACACTCTTCCTAGACATGACCGACCAACAGCGACGACGTGTCAAACATACGAATTCACACTCGCCGCAGCCGATGGTAAATGCATGTGCGTGCGCATTAATTTAATAGTACAACCTCTTAGTTGTTATAAAGTTCACACAACTCATTCCGGGGTCTACAATGGACGCTTTGAAAACGTGCCAGTGGTTTACGCATTAAATAGCTATGCGTGCCCAGCCATAGGAAAACATTTCAATGTACGCCTCAGCTCGCGCCCATATGCA
Source organism: Cheilosia variabilis (assembly GCA_951230905.1). Taxonomy (NCBI): domain Eukaryota; kingdom Metazoa; phylum Arthropoda; class Insecta; order Diptera; family Syrphidae; genus Cheilosia; species Cheilosia variabilis. The sequence goes on along the minus strand of OX579677.1, from coordinate 58,023,469 downwards.
ATCAATTGGGATCCCTAGATATGTACACAGATGAAGATTCCTAAGCGAGCCATTTCTTTGAGTGATGAACTGAATTGAAGCGTGATTTCGAGTGGATTATCGCGCTTCACCCTCTCCTTGAAGGTGCAACTGGAATGTGGTAGTTTTCGTTTTTGATTTGGGAATTCCCGCCGCCCGCTGTGAAAACAGACAACTGTTAGAGAGGCACTTGAAATAGGTGCTCTCACTCGCCACTTGAGGAAGTTGAAGTTGGCTGGCTTATAGTCGGCTACGGTTCGTCCTTGCGTTCAAAGCGGAAATTCAATTGTTTTCCCCGCACTGTCCTTGTGCAATGGGTCCTTACAAATAGTGCTGGAGGATGAAAATTGACCGGGAATTTGAAGGGCGCTCTACTCATTTGAATAGAGGTCATCCTTGAGATAATCTCTTCGCAACAAATAATACTGCCTGTGCGAATGACGGAGGATTTCCTTCATTTTTTCGAGTGCGGACACTGCTCGCGTCCCTCTGTTTAGTGTTTAGCCACGTGCCAAATTCGGTCATGCAAATATGAAGAGGACAAGGGATGATGTATGATGACGGGCCAGCTGCAACGTTCGGCTGGGGGAATATTATTAAATAAGTTTGCACAAAAGTGACGTGGACAGAGATAGTGCTCAGCGATTTTTTTTAAATTTATGTATGAAGGTGGTTTCGGGAGAGAACAATATTTTGTTGATAAAAGGGGCTGATTGCAAAAGTAGTCCACATTTTTGCTGCTTTGGCTTCTAGTTAGTCGCACTTTTTCTTTCAGTTAATTTTTACAGAGTAAAAAGCATCAATCGAGACACCCTATTGAAAGCTGTTATTCTATGGAATTTCATTGAGCGATGGCTTGAATTGCAAATGAAACGCTTGCACCGAATATGCCATTGACGGACATTTGCTCCTAACATCTCCAAACAGCGATAGATGGAAGAATATTTTATACAAGGTCTCTAAAAGACTCCGTAGCTATCCGGTTCAGAACTTAAAATTTGGGGAATATAACTTAAGCTAAGAAGAACTTGAAGCTCAGAACGTTTTGAAGTCGAATTCTACTAGAGACGGAAACGGAATGAGCCTAAGCATAATATTTTTGGTAAACGTCCGACTCTTATACGGGGCCTTCTTGGAGAATGCCGTGGTTATACACTGAGAAAGAAGACGAGTTCTATGTGCTTAGGGGAATGAATGACATACGAAAAACCGAGCTGTGAATATTTGGAAACTGCATACAGTTTTGCACCTCAGGTTGAAACTACAAAATTGCTCAACTAGGTGGAAGGTTTCCTTTCAATTTTTATTGCCAGAGTGCTTCAGCCTCTTACTCAAGAATAGTCCAACGGATTGTCATTCGGTCTTCTGTTGTTTTGCGTAAGGGCTTCAAAAATCCTAAAAATTCGATCTTTTTATAGAAAAAAATCAAGAACCAAGCCTCGCTCTACAAGAAGGACGACAACATGTCCTATAGGATAGAGGAGAGTTAACAAACTCTCAAATATCGGGCCCCCAGCTGACCAGTAACTTGATTGGGTTTAGTCTTTTTCGTATTTTTATTTTTTCTTATGACAGGGGATAAACAGTGGACGGTCTTGGTTTCCGTGATGAGTTTTCGCCTATTGAAAACTCATATAACCTAACCTAACTCAAGCATTAAATAATTTAAGACCCATGATCGAGCTAATGCAAAGCGAAATTCAATAGACCTTTCTATATACCTTTTTTTAGTCTTCTTCTTTTAGAGTGATTTAAAAGCTGGCTGCTTTTAAATGAGTGATTTCAGTTAAAAACTACCATCAATCCCTTATTTAAAATCAACCAACTTTCGGTTAAAAACTATCGAGTAATACTGTTAATATAGCTCTTTGAGAGTTAGTCGATTAAAAATACCCGAGTCAACTTGTTTAAGGAAACTCGGTTAAAAATAACCGATTTATCAATTTTTTCGGTCGTAAGTTACAAAATATCTCTGTAGAATTTAACAAACTGGTTGATATTAATCTAGAAACTTGGTTGATAGCAACTGATAAATACGAATTTTTATCTCGGTAGTTTTTAAAAACGAGTACTTGTTTTTTTTCAACAGAGACTTAGTTAATTTTAACCCATTTTTTTTTTCTATCGAGCTAAATTAGCCATCAGTGCAAATATTTGAGCGTGTAACTTCTTAATTTGAAGAGCTAGAAAATCTTGAAATAATTTAGTACCTATTTAGTATTAAGTGCCCAGATTAAGCCTAACGAATTCACAATAGCAAAATTGTGCATAAAAATCATCTATTGTGACCTACAAACAAATTACGCCAATGGAGTAAAAATCACCTTAAAAGCGAATAACTGAAAGAAAATTGCAGCAGGTAGGAAATTGTCTTTATTTCCTTCTTTCCGCACCTATTTTTTTTTGTGGGTCACAATCGATAATTTTATGAGGAAATCTTTTGTGACTTCAAAGAATCTAAATTAGAAAATTGTATAAGTACACCGCAATGGACCTTTTGTCGTCTGCACCTCATCAAGGATTTAGTATTGAGCTTTACATGTATGAATATGAGAATCGGAGACTGTAGTGTCAAAGGCATTGTTTCTTCAAGGGTCGGCAGCCTGTTTTGTAAAATTTAATTTAAATATACGTTCACTATAACGAAAATAACAAATGTATACACTTTAAGTTGGTTTAAAAACCCTAAAAATAGCCAGGGCCATCATCTATTCAATTTAAGATGAAATAAAGCCGTAAACCTATATTTAAAAGACTTTTTTTTTCTAAAAATAGTAAATAAAATCGATCGATGCAACGAGCGCGCTCGATATAGTGAATCCGCGATACTAATAATAATTTCTAGTGTCCAGGCAAAATTAGTGTCACAATGGAGAAATTTTCCATTCAAAATTACATATTGTGACCTACAAAATATTTAGTGTGAAGGTTAAAAAATGATTGAATGATGACACCAAGCTTTATGTCATTCGTTGTACTGGACCTCCACTCTATGTATAAGAGAAAGCCTAATGCGGCACTGATTCGGTGGCGTAGATGCTGCTGAAATAGTTCAGTCCAAATTTAATTTATCTACAGATTTTGTTAAACAAAACTTTCATCTCACCACAAATAATGATAAATGCAAAAAGATATCCAAATTTCAAAAAGCTGCTCAAAGTGAGGGTTCCCCTCAGCTCTCACTCAGAAATGGCTTGTCAAACAGTACGGCACAGAATACAAAGAAAACCGCAATACAACTGTTTTCATATGAACACTTTTTTTTTTTTTGATTAAATTTATATCGGAACACTTCCACAGTTGTCGTTCGTCAATAACACACACTGGCGCACAGTTGGACAAACAGAAACACCGCAGCTGCTATGTGCGTTATAAATTGCTCAGCACACCTTTGTCAAAGGATCGGAAATCAATATCACAGCCGAACTAAAGCTACACGCTCTATATTTCGCGAATGATCAGAGAAAGTTCGTAAACCTATTTTTTTTTAAACTAATAAACACAACATCCTATTAGAAAGCACACACAACAGTTAGACAATAATTAAGCAAATCCGACAGATACTCGTGAATGCGCGACGCACTACACTTTTTGAATTCCCAAGCGTAACTGTTTGGTATGGTGTGGCGGGGTCGTAGTCGTATATCCTGCCAACGAACTCGCTGTCGCATTCACCCAATAACTGATATGCCATTGTATATCAGCCCTTATATTAATGGAATGGTGGTAGTAGTAGCAGAAACATTATTAGGAATAGGACAATCAACCCTCTGGCATATAGGGATCGAAACAACTATAATCAACACAACACAAGATCGAATGGAATTTGAAAAAAATTCTATGGAATTTCGTGTGCACCCCGAAAACTATTTTAAAAATTCTGACTGTGGTTGCATGGATGTATGTGTGTGTGAACGAGGGAACCCTCAAAACAACAGAATATCAAAACAGAGTTTTTAACAGGTAGCTAGATGAATGAAAGTAGTGTCTGAACGGACGATGTCCAGTTGAATTTTGAATGCTGTCCAATTAGAGGTCTTTTGACAGATGTCAGAGTGGTCCAAGTGGTGAGATTGTTTGACCTCTGAGAGAGTTCACTTGGCACTTTGTTTTGTTTAAATGGAACACAGATAAGAGACTGTTTTTTGAAAAACAAAAAAATGCAGCTTGACATTTCAATAAGAAAAAAAGTGGGGTTACTTAAACTCACCAATTTACAAGTGTATTTTAAAGTGAGTGCGGAAGAGGGAAATTCCACCATTTCCTAGCGGAATGGAAATATTTGCCGAGCCCCAGTAATATGTGAAGGGCAGTAGCCATAGCAATGGGAAACAATATTCACTCACCAAAATTCGTTGTCGATTAGTGACTCATACCAATAACCATTGCAGTGTCGACTCTAGATAAAATGGTCTCCCAGTGAAAATATTTTCTGAAAGAAATTTGCTCGAATAAATTTAAAGTGAAATAAAGGACCGATTTAGACCAATCAAAAGTGAGTCTCCTCAAGTCATTCAGCTGTCAGACTTACTAAATTAGGAAGCCGAACGTCCCCAATGTGATCGGTTCAGAGCAATCAAGTCACTCAGCTGTCAGTCTTACAACACTATATAGTTGAACGTCCCCAATGTCTCACAAAAGTCACTTGAAACAACTGCAATCGATGCAAAGAAGTAAGGGAAGAACTATTAAATGGGATTAATCCAGCTTAAGCCAACGTTCGGTTATATTATCATTGTATGTTGGGAGCAACTACGATTTCTACATTTCGAACTCATGCCTGCACCAAAGTGGGTTTCCAGGTTTGACAAAAGTTGAAGCCCACATAATCCAATTACAGTTGAAAAGCGCTATACCAGCTGAAGCGAGGTTAGGTTGAGTGCCTGTCTTGGCAAAATTAAGATGGAGTAACATCGAAATTATAAGCACAACCTTCAATTCCACCGGCCAAAGGTTTCCTTTTAAAAAAGGTTGGCTGGCGTGTCAACGCCCAAATATCTTCAAAAGCTGGTAGACAGCTTTCAATTATACGAGTACTTACTGAGCCGGTTCTACCGCCTAAAAAAGGTCTACACGAACGTTTATTCTTTCCGAGCTGATGGCGGTATTATTCAAATGTGTTCACAATTGGACGTAGACTGTCAAATACCGAATTCAAAAAAAAAATCCGTTCTACGCGCATCAAACAATCGCCCAAGGGACCTTCTTTCACGTCAAATATGGGGACTCGGAGGAAGTTGTGCTACACTCTCTGACCTCAAACTGACCCTCTACCACCTGCAAAGACAAAGACCTGAACCCCTGTCCTGTTTAAAAATATTAATTTATCAATTTCCAAATTCCTGCTCACTTTCCCACAACTAAGGCAAAGCGTCGTTCGTAACCTTCAAAAAGGTAAGTCTATACCCCGCTCCGCCACTAACCTAGCTTTTCTAAAGTCCTCGACTTTTGTGTGGGTAGCTTACTCTTTCTCTATTTAATTTTTTGCCTAAACTTGGAATGTTGTATCGTATTCTAGGACAAAACTTCCAAAAACTCACTTTATACCTTTGAACGCTCGCAAACAAAGTAGCCCACAATCACCATGTGCCGTGCGACGACAGAAACGACGGAGACAAAAACGGTGTGTGTTGTTACGGCGGGAAATACATTTTTGGAATTCTTTGCAACATTTCAATATATAATATTCATTTTGCCGCCACCCTCAGAAAGGAACGAAAAATAAGGACGACATGGGGTGTTGGATGTAAGAACGCAGAAAACCCTGAAACGAAAAACCACCGAACCGATGACGGCAGCAGCAGTAGGACGGCTCGGTTGTTCTCAAGGAGTAAGTATGCCAAACTCACTTCGATTCCAATGTTACGCAATGCACTCGCTCCTGCACTAAGGATCGGAATGGAACACATAATCGTAGTGCATACAGCATATAGCACTGTACAGTATTTTTCTCTTTGTTATTGTGTATATGTACAGCTTTGCACCCTTCCTTGTGGCAGCCGCCCATATACGGGGTCACCGTTAGAGTGGGTTTTTCCGAGTCAGAATACAGTTCCTTGTGTGTCTGAATTATTTGGTGGTGCATACATTCTGGCATTTCCCTTTTGCGAAAGGACACGCCAGCGGCAGTACAATATACGACGGCTCAGCATAGCCGTGCATGAATTATTTTTAGGGGTGAATTTTCGTTATCCTCCTGCGAATGCGACTGTGACTGCGACACAGGAATAGGGCAGGTGTGTAACGTTCATCGGGTTGATCCTTACTGGTTTCGCAGTTGTGTAGCTCTCGCCTCGGTTCAAAGGATTCATTGGATTCTAACTATTAATTGCGGAACGGTAATAGAGAAGGGGTGCCATGCTCTCTGTGCAACTTGAAAGCCCATGTAAGATGACATATCAGAGATACGACTACCTTCCACTAGAGAGTTGGATTAATAAAATATGCAGATAGCTGTGCGTTATTTGGATGACCATTGTCATTAATTTTGTTCATTTATGATTTAGCAACCGACGCGACAATGGTGATGTCCTTTCGGGTTTTTAATTAAATAGTGCATTGTTGAGTGGTCGTTTGGTTAGGCAATTGAATGTTGTGCTTAGCTGGATCGGAAGTTCGCAGGGATATATGTTTGGTTTGAATTGTAGGTAGGCATTGCTATTTCGTAATCAAGCGATGCGTTTCGGGATTTAGGAATAGCTCCTTTAGTGTTTTGTGGAATTACTGTGAGCGGGTTTTGATGTTAAATTGAAATGAGAATACATACATTCAAAAATGCATCCAGTAAGAGCAACTGTGCAAGAGTTTGCGACATTGAATTGCAATAGTTTTTTTTTCGGTTTTTAAAGTTCCCAAACTTTATAGTTGTTCAGATCCACAGCTATATATGTAAATTTAAACAGTACTTAGCAACAAACTTAATAAAAAGTATGAACGGTTCTTGAAAATGCTGTATTTTAGTACAGGTTTCAAAAAAGTTGTACGGTAACAAACCCCACAAGGTTAAATGAATTTTTGAAATCTTTTTCCTTGATATGAAGCTGTTAGAAAAGTGCGTGCAAAATATTCAGCTAAATCCGGTTTGAAGCGTATCAAAATTGTATTTTTAAAATGGATAACACTTTTCGATTGCGAGAATGTAAGCTTGACATTTCTCATAAGTATTTTATTTTAAATTTTCTTAAATCCGGCAGTCTTCAGACTTCAAACCAATGAAAGCCATTATAAAATGTAAGTAAGCAACAGTCACTCAACCAAATTCGCCCATAGGGGAATGCCACAGGGCGCCGTCTTTTCTCCCCTTCTCTTGCAAATGGTTACTAAGAAAGTTCTTGTAAAAGTAGACAAGGAACGATTAAAAGTTGTCGCATACGTGGATGACGTAGTGAAAATTATCACTCTCCCGTACACACTCTGTAATTAGCGAAATCATGGGTGCCGCTCTAGACTGGGTAAGTCCTTTATGGGCTGCAAATTCTGCCCTTGGCGTCAACCCGATCAAATCTGAGCTGATGCTGTGCACTACCAAAATCAAAATACCTGATTTTACTCTCCCCCGTCTAATAATGGTCAACTATTCACACTATCTTTCGGTGCTAAGTATCTAGGAAACAAATCATCGAACACAGAGTATAAAAAGGGGGTGTGCTGCCTTCTACGCCCGCAGCACAACCTTTGAAAAGTAGTGGGGACTTCAACCAAAGATGACCCAGTGGATTTACACAGAGGTAGTGCGTCCAAATCTCATCTATGACGTTAAATAAAGGCTACAACCGGACGAAACTGAAAAAAACTGCGAAGAACAGCCAGTATAGGCACAACGGGACAGCGTCTTCCCGGTGGAATTACTGGCTATCCACGAGGCCTGCACACAACTAGGTCGCGAAACAACGGACAAACAAGACGTTACCAACAAAGCCGTCGACTCGGCTACCAAATCCTCCAAAAGGTGCAGGAGCCTGTCCATCTGGGCGAACGTTCAAACTTCCAGAGCATAGTCTCATAATATATAAGGAGCGTGCAGATGAGCTGACCAGGCAACTATTCAAAGACCTTTGCGACATCTCGGGTAAAGGAATACAAGATGTTACCTGTTTTCTCAACTCCACAAGTTGGATTTAGGTACAGCCTCAAAAAGAACTCAAACCAGGTCACACGAGTCGTGGTAAGATAGGTTATTTTTAGAGCAGGGTGAACCCTAGTACTCCACACTCAAGTCCTTGTGGACCAATTGAGATGTAGTGGTAACGAAAAGTCACATAATTGAGATACTTCGGTTTATATGCTGATCCGCCACCTCTACCTACCTACACCTAAGAAAGCCGTTTCCAATCCGACTTTGGCAGTCCGGAAAGCTTCCGACTTTTTTAGCATGCACCCGGCTGGTACAGGTTATAACATTTTTAATGAATGAATTCGTCAACAAACGACCCAAAACTAAAATGTATAATCGCAGTTCAAATTCTTTGCAGCTTTATCTTTTAAAATCAAGATGTCGCTAACGAAGTTTTGCACCATTGACAAAAACTGTAAAACAATCCACTTATGTAAATTTTTCCTTGGTTTAGCTTATCTAACGTAATTTATACCTACCGTTTGAAAGAAAAAGTGTGCAAGGCATTTGAGAAAAGTTTTTTCTAGTGAAAAAGTCAATAAAACGACTTAAAATCGAGCCGGTCGTAAGAATTTTTAAAAATTTGTTCAACAAATACTCAAAAGCATGGTTTTTTTGACCACCGATGGTCCTTTCCAAAGATATATTTCGGCTGCAAGTTTGACAAACGGAAAGTCTTCAAAATATTGCCCCACTTGGACAATGGACATTGACAGAAGACATATTTTTCTCATTGTATAATGCGGCAAGCTCCCCCAGGGTCCTAAATGGACCTGTTGCCCAAACAATTCGCCTACTTGTACGCCTCCTCTCCAAGCGAAAGAAGAGAAAGCTATAAATGCGTGCAACGATTGACGACACAAGAGCTAGGCTCTCAGTTAACTACAAGTAGTGCCACGCCATATTAGCCTTTTAGGTCGTTTCACAAGCCACTGGCTTTCTCCAATCGCCGCCGACAATCTTCTGAAACGAACAACATTCGAATACCTTCACCTCGATTCAAATATAAAAGAATGCCCATTGATATTGAAGAATTTCCGCTGCAAAGCAGCCCGCGCGCACATCACCTATTGAAAATAATTAAAACAACTTTGCACCAGCTGCACAAAAGTCCAATTAAATTCCAATTTGAGAGTGCACACGCTGCAGTTGCTTGTAAAATGTTTAATAACTTTTTGCGCAAAGCATGTTACACTTTTCCATGCAAAACGGATCGCGCCGCGGCTGCGCTAAAGGGTTTTGCACAACCCCATACACTTAATCACCACGTAACACAGAGCGCACACAATGCACTTGTAGTTTGATTCACCAAATCTAACTATTAAATATCTGTGAAGCGAAATAATTCAAATTTTATTTGCGCAACGCAAACATGCGCGCGCGCGCGAGTTCTAATGAATTTTCCGTCGTGTCGCGTCGGAACGGAGGGGGGCAGCTCACTTGGCTGAACAACCAGCTATATATTTACAATCCTTGTGGGGAACTGTATGCAACAGTGTTGCCCCGATGAGCCCGACGTCGTTGCACGGTATTGCACTCCCCTTTTGTGTAGAATTACAAGCGTGGCAATTTCAAAAATTACATGCAGCAACACAAATCGATGAGCGCGCGCAATGCCTGCGCTCGTGGTTGGTCTACTTCGGAGCAACAATCGAATCGAATATTAGAAATACTCGGTTCTTTTGGTGGTATCTGATGGCGTACTCGTCTATGCGGTTCACGATTTGCTTTGCATTCGGTCTCCGGGCTTACAAATCAAAGTTGTGAAGTTTTTCTTTCATTCGTTTGCAATTTACCTCGGCTTTGCCTCATCTTTTCAACATATAAGTCGGTTGGAGTAGGCATTTCCCTGCGATCGCTGATTTCTATGCGGTGCAGTTGCATATAGTTACGCACTATTGTTGCATTATATTTGGAGTCATTCATAAAGTGCGCTCTCTACATTATGCAGAGAGTAGATGCAGATGTTCCGATACACAGTTGCAGTTTGGTGATTTAGTAGGGCATACGAGTATTTGCGGAATACCGTTGAGGTCTCCAAACAAAAACTGTGCATAATTACGCGGAGAGTTGAAAGATATAGCAAACCACCCCTCAAAGGCAGGAAGTGAGAACGCACATTGGCTGATGTAGGGATTAACCTTCGGCATCGTTGGATCTTTTGAATGGCAATCAATACCAATATCTCAATTTGAACCGACTGCTAGGTGCTCGCAAGTGAAAATGACCAACAACGGACTGAAATTGTTTCAGTGGCTTATGCAAAAAAAAAATCTTCTCCGATATTATGAGAACTGTACACGCAGTCTTCTCTGGAGGTCTGGAGGAACATGAACCAGCGATCTCAGTTAAAGAACAAGAACCGCATTAGTGCCAGTACTTTTCAATACGGCTCCCTTAACCCAACGAGGAGACGAAGCGTGTTCTGAAATAAAGCAGCAAATAAAATAAAAAAGTTAATTTAAGAAAAAAACAAAAAAAAAAACCAACTATAAAGCTGCAAACAAGACACATTTTGGTATAAATTTTGACAATCAGAGACTACCTAGACCGACTAACAAAAATATGAGTAGCCTCGGACTGACAAATAGTGTCTTGGGTACAGCTTTTAAGTACATTTTGAGTCAGTCGGGTTTTTGTTGGTTTTTTTAAATTATTTTTTTTATTTTTATCTTTTAAGCCTTAAAACTCCACTCCGAGGAAGAATACGAATTTAATGACACATCACTCTTCAAAATCGGTCAAACCGTTTAGGCTACAGGAAGTCAAGTCAAAACAGACATTGATACGCATTCTGTGTCCATTTGGATGAAAAGCGTGCTAAACGCTTTTTTTTCACTCAAAAATGTGTTAGCGGCGCATGGAAAACAGAATAAAAAAAAATTTGTGTTTCCCCAGAGGTCGAACCTGAAAACCCTCGCTCAGTAGTGGAGCGCAATAACTCCTGAACCACTGCTACAAAAATAAACTGCTGATCGGGTCTTAAAGTTGCAGAGCTGAATGCTGAACAAATTTTTTTATCACAAGGAATCCCAATTTAAATTTCAGTTTAGTAAATGGGTATGGGTAAATGGGTTTCAGTAAATGAAAGAAGGTGAGGATGACGAAGGCAAGTTCTTGAACAACATAAATTGGATAACCATAAAAATGCCAGTTCACATTTAGTTGGTTTTGTTGGCAGCGACATTAGCAACGGTAGTTTGCATCATTTCTGCGAAAATATTTGCAACGAAATCAACCGACAAACGATTTTGTAATATAAATATAGGTTCACCATTTTGGAAGTGGTCTCTTGGGGCGTACATGAAACAAAAAATATTGCAAAAGTGAATCAACTTAACAAACAACCTTTTCAAAGGTTATTTTAGAGGTACAAACTTGTTGGTCTCTCGAAGCTGGGAACACATGACACCAGATGTCGGAATTGTGCGAGATAGCTCTGGTAGGTATCCACGACTTCATTATCCAGATACAGCCTCAAAACTCCTAAGAAAAGATGCCCGCACTGAGTTTTTGGTGTAAGGCTTAGACGATTCTTCGTTTATTTCAAAAGAGGTCCAGCTCATTTGGAGTAGAGCCACTACAGAAGTGGACAGCTACTTTCATAAAAACAGATCATAAATCATCCGAAATAGTAAAGCAAAAGACTCGTCCCAATGCCGGTTCGAAACACAGTACAAAAAAGGTACCAACACAGAACTTCTTACGACCTTCTCAGCAGCTTTGTTTTGTAGATCAGTTGTCCCATATATAGATGAGTCGAACTTTTAGTTGTCTTGCTGTTAAACTGGATTGGTTTGGGGGGTAAATTGTGGCCGAACATACTTCTGACGCTAGACCAAAGATGACCTACAACTATTCGGCAAATTTAAAGAATGCTTATTGCTGGAATCGGTCCCTATGTCACTTTCACGAAGTTTGTTTGGTGTTCTACAAGTTTCAATGTACACATTTATAAAAGCGCGTTTCAAATTGTAAAAAAAAAAATCCAAAACAAGTCTGCACAGTACAGCCAAACAAAATTCAAATGCATCCCTTTCCGAAGATGCAAATTTGCTGTTCAAAAATTGGATAAAATGAGACATCACAAATTCCTTGACAATTATTTCTGCATACAGGTACAAGCGATGGACAATATAAATAAATAAATAAATAAATAGTTTGCGCAACAGGTCCGTAAGGACCCTAGGCCTAGCTTTTCACAACTATTCATTTCGTGTGAGTTCATTTTTGGGACGAATGGAAGGGATCCACAGTTCTATGTCGAGTGCAAACGGCTATTGAGAAGCTCTTTCCGAGTTATACTCTCGGATGTTTGTCAGACGTTTGCGAGAGGTGGCGCAATGGAAAAAAAGCCTTTAAACGTAATTCGTCTTTCTCCGAGGTTCGAAACTGGGACCCCTCGGTTAATAGTCCAACACACCAACCACTTGGCCTGGCTCTTTTTAAATTACGAACTTCTTCACACTGACATTGATAGTTCTTTTGCGGTAAATTGAAAGAAATTCTACGAGGTTGCTTGGTGTCCTCGGAATGTGATTTGTCGGAGTTGGACTTTTTTATGCGGCAACTGTGTTATGCTGACGATCGATAAACACAGACTTTGACACCATTGACAACTGTCAATCATTTTCCATAATTAATGGGCAAATGTCAAACAAAGCAGCAAACTTTATAAAACGCTTTCTTTCTACAGCAATTTCAAAGCGAAACCTAATTATTTGGCACTCTAGCAATACTTTAACCAGTTATCAGTTATTTTTCAGCTACCACCATCGTCCGATAGATGGAATTCTCAAATATCAATAAACACAAAAAAAAATCATTAATTACCAGCTTCGATGCCAAATGGTATAGGCAAGGAGCTTGAAAATGTCCGACCAACAGATCTATTAACCGATCCCCAAGAGCAGCATACCTCAAACCTATTCAGAAAGAGGTCAACTCCAACCAAGTCCTTATGCCTCTCACAGGCAAAACGCTTGTACCAAACACATTAAGTCATTAAGGTCGCTTCACCTAACAGCCATAATCCGCCAATGCAACCCACTTAACTGCCAAGTCCAAGATTGTTCAGTTCCAAACAAGTCCTCATCAATAATTGGCTTATAACCAGACAAAAATGGCTTCAACAACAAAACTCAAACACTCCATATATCTAAATTTAATCGGCCATTCGATGGCGATCGATTTAACAAAGTTAACTCGGCTAATGAATTCAATCAATAACATTAACTTCTTCCACGAAAACCAGTTCTATCTGTGTGCTGTTGGTGTTGGCCAGGCTACAAAATCAAGACCTCAACGTGCGCCCCCACTGCACGACATGACCAACTTACATCAAATTGCACGAGGGGCAGCCGAGACGCTCGGACAGATGCAACCCAAACCCAGTGCACAGAGAGTACTCAAAAGAAGTAAAAAAAAAAAAGAAATTCATCTTCATCTTCATCATCATCATGCATCATTATTGCTGGTGGGTTTTTCTCCCTCTTTCCGATCCACAAAAAAGAGCGACAACAAAAAAAATGGGAAACATAAAACGAGACCAGACTCAAGCCAGAACGAGTATTCTCGTAAGCGCGTTCAGATCGCTGACGATGACTCATCAGCATGATCATTTCGCATTGCCCCCCATTGGGTCACCACTAAACAGACTAAATCACCAATACAACTGCAAGCGCATAGATACGCTCGCTCAGTGACTGATCAACGGCAACGCTTAAGTGGTCCTCAAGCGCAGAACTATCCAAACGCGTGTGTACAGTTTGGCGTTTCTCCATCTCCATCATACTCCGTGGTTTGTTGTCATTTTGTTTTGGTTTCTCGAAGAAAACCAGAGCAAAGCGGGCATAAACGCAGTACGTTCCTCACATGCATGATTGCGATCCCACCGATCACATACAGCTAGGGCTGAGTTCGTTTACTATTATTTTCCTGCAACTCTGCTCGTTTCACTTGGAGCGTTTATTTATTCAACTGGTGAAATTGAATGAAGCAAATAACAAACAAAAAAAAAAAAAACAGAAAAATTATTTGAGGGAAGAATGTGTGATCAGAATGCTGATATTTGCACAAAACAAAAATACGCAAATAAAATACATTTTATACGAGAAATAAAAATAGGTTCGGTAACACGAGTTGGTTGTTTGAATAGCAGTAAAACTGAGTCACACGCTATTTGTTGAGTAATCACTGTTGGCTGAAAATGTATTTTTAAAATGTACAGTGCTCTTATGCGGAGAGTAGGATTTGGTGCGCGCAATGTTGGGGGTCCAATTTGCGACAGTCAGACTTGTGGGAATATGCAAGTGGTCAGTCGGAGAGCTAGAAGAGTAAATCACTTTTTTCTTGGCTTGTTACCACACGAAAAGTGATACCAAACTGAAGGCGCCTCCCATCGCCCATCGCTTCTGAGTGACATAGTGCGGATCTTGTACAGTCCCAACTGAACATTTTTGTGAATGGAGTCATAGCTAGATATCAACCATTCTATGAATCTTATCTTCTTAGTTAGGTTGTGTTTCAGTTGTCTCGAAGATCTTATGTGTATGAGGTGGTCGTGGATAAGTTGTCTGTGGATATCCCTTCTGGTGCCTTGGTGGAAACAAATAAGTTGGCCTTTGAGTTAACACTTTGAACATTTTATTTCATGTTAAAGATCGTTTGATACCATTTCAAAATATAAAAATGTAGTATATATGGTCCCCACGGCTTTACTTGACGGCGGTACAATTTTGAATGACTCAAGCACATGCCTTGCCCATACACTCAGAAAAAAAAATTGTAATGCCAACAATTTTCGTTGGTTAAAATGAACCCAAATATCAAAATCTTTGATTTAAGAATGAAATTGTTGGCAATGATGTAATAAAGCACTTATGGAGAGTATATTATTCTTACGCTGAGTACCTGATTCTTGAAAACTTAAAAACGAGTTCTTGTTAAATAGGATTATTTTGTTGACCAAGTATAATTTTGTGTATGTCTTTTTTGGGCTTTTTGGTCGATTCTTCTAAAATTGCGAATATTAAAAAACTATTGCATTATTTTCCACCCTACGTTTCGTTGGTATTTTCCAACTTCTTCAGTTCTTAATTGGAGCTTCTTGGGAGAGGGGATACATAAGTTGTTTAGTTGTTAAAACTAAACAAGTTACTCTTGTTAACAAAAATAATATTTGAACCAAGAACTTTTAACTTAACATTTTTTAAAAATCTCAAAATTCTTCGCTTAACATTCTTTTTTTTTTCCGAGTGTAGTCTATAGCTTGTGACGCCAACAACATTATCCTCAATTTCTGTAATCGTTGCTGGCTCACTACGAATTTGAATGCTACGTTTAGCGCAGAACGTTCCATTGCAAAATGGTCACTATATGACAAGCCACAATGACAGAAGAATGACAACAGCAGTCGGCTGTCGAAGTTCTACTACATATAGCTACTGAATGACCCTGGCAGCCTCTAAAAGGCACCACCCTGAGAGTGTTTCTTTCGAAGTTGAAATAGGTTCAGTGCCGGCTCCAGCCAAACTAGCCCCTGTGCAAGATTTACCGAAAGCGCCCTTTTTTCATGTTTGCACACATGCATAAGTCTTTTCTACATCACCCAGGAGGTAGACTTTCAATGCGTTTTTTTTTTATTTTGAGATTTTTGGCCAAATTTTTGTTGTATAATATAAGTGGATGTGCAAGAAATATACCTACACGAACAGGGTGGAATATTTTTAGATTATATAGGTAAGAAGTGAACTTGCATTGGTCTAGTGGAATTTTTTGTTTTTTTTTCGATATTTTTAGTTATATTCTCCTTGAAGATGCAACATTGCAAGTGATGTGGGTTAATGTGAAAGAAATAATTCAGCACAGGTGTGATGGATGTTGTTATTTTGGGCTTATTTGAACAAGCTTTTTGTTTAAAATGCAAATGGCAGTATTTGTTCGCGCAAGAAAAAGCTAATTTTTCTTTCCTAGAAATGCGCCCCCAGAACTTGGCGCCCTGTGCATTTGCACAGCTTGCACATGCGGTTGGTCCGGCCCTGAATAGGTTTATGGGTAGGTAAAGCAGAACGATCCCTGTTATACTACACATTGGTCCATGTGGTCCCATTGTGATGCCCTTGTTGTTGTAACCTTGTTCCTCGACCTTATCCAGCCAAACTTGATGTATTTATAAATCTGTAAGAAGAAGACAGTGATTAGAAAGTTACTGCCTTTCATGGAAGTAATATCTTCAAAGTGTTCTGTTCCTCAAGTGACAGAGACTCGGGCAATGAAAAAGGAAGTGAGGTGTGTCCTCGTGGACCTCTTCATCTGCGCAGCCTTTACAAATGAGATTAGTTACATTTCCCGCATACTTAGACAAAGCCATGATTTAAGTTGGGATTAAGAAGGTGATTTATATTGGAGATAAAAATCGCTCATCGTTTTATTTATAAAAAGCTCTTGTGTTCGTCCTGGTAAAATATCTGAAAAATATCTAAAAAAAACGTCTCGGAGTATGACTCTTCCGAGAAAGCTTGTCGATTCAAACTGAGTTGTCGTCATCAGATTGGTATTTTTCAAACTGTTTTTTTTTTTTTTTAATTTTTAATGACTACTAGTCAGCAGATTGGTATTTTTTAAATAGATCAGATAATTAATGGCTAACAAGCATGCATGTCTCATATCACTGCGATAAGTTTCAGATTCAACAAGCTATGGAGCACACTTTCATGCCCGGAAAAGAGAATTGACTGGTTCCAGATGTAGTTCATCGCGAGCAATATCCCAATTATAGAATCAACCTCGGGAAAGCCGCCACAAATCACTTCCACAAGTTGAGAAAAACATTTAAAAAAACTCGAGGCTCCGAAATATTTTAAAGAAAATAATTTTACAAATAAATACCATAGTCCTACAAGCAACTCCGCCTTGAACTTACCTGAAAATAGACAAAAAGAAAAATCCATTAATACAACATTAACAAAACAAGAGGAAAATAAAAGAAGATGCTACATTCTGTCATAATTGCACCCTGCTAGCAACAAATTAATAACCGTTTAAGACCTAGGCATAAATAATTGCCATACCGCATACAGTTGAGCTGACATAAACGTTTTCAGCTTCATCATCGCTGCTAATTGTCGTACTTCATATTTTGTTGGCCCCAGCCGAGAACTTCAAAAGTGCATGACTTTTTGCCATAAGCCCTTGTTCCTTCTGCTGGCGTCTCTTAAAATTTGTCAACGCCTTTCGCGCGTTTAGTCTATCTGGATAATTTATTTCAGACGCAGAGCTACTACTAATTAATGCAAAATTGTAATTAACAACTTCACACCATTTAGTGTGGGCTCGGGGTTTCCTCGTGTTATTTTTCTTCTCGAAAATAAAGAGAATTAGCAGACGAAACGGAAAGGAAGATAAATAAATTACTAACCCACCCCCCATTATACTAAGAGTTCTTTTTTTTCTAGACAGGTCCAGAAGAGACAGGGGCTAAGGTTTAGCCAACTTTAGATAAACCGCTGTCCGAGTAGCACTTGATTTGTGCTGTGTGCGCTACCCACAACAAAAATACACACTCGAGTCCGTCTGTTGTTCACTTAGTTTCATCGCTGATGGTATCACACTTTAGACAGAGCAGTGCTTGCTGTTGCCAGTGTCTGGGGAGCACACATAACCCATTGCCTGTAATCAACTGTACAATGAAAATCCGCGCGAAACGAGAAACAGCAGGAAAAAAAAGTGAAAATTGCCCGTCATTCTCATAAACACGACATGACAATTAATGTTTTTTGTTGCAGAAAAAGTGGAAAAAAGGCAACAGAAATTAGAGAAGAAAACCCCCAAGAGAGCTGGGCATGGGTTTTAGAACCATGAAGCGAAGAAATTAATCATTATTCACTAGTTACCACGCTTTCAGTTACGTGCCGGAATGGGTTTTATGATGGGAAATTTCGAGGTTAAGGTAGGCATATGGGGGGATGGGTCAAGTGCACTTTGACACTTGGTACTAGTTGACTTAAGTTAGCTGAACGTCATAATGTTCGGGCCAGATATCCCATTGAGATCGGACTGTAGTGAAACTGGACGACACGCCATGCAAAGACGAAGGAAGAAGACAAGTGTCTTGCTGCATAGTTACGTACCAAGAGGCAGAATCAAGCGTCAAATGATGAGTGTGGCGGAAATTCGTATGTTGGATTGCGACACTAACTTTCATTGTATACATAGCAAAAGAACGAATTACGTCACAGAAAAAATGAGGTGGAGCAATGTTCCTTAAAACAAGGCAAGGCAGTTGTAGAACAATGGATGAGAAAGGCAGGCCTCAAAATGGTAAACCGTTATCAAAGCTTGTCAACAGGTATCCTGCGTAACTAACAACTGGAAAATGTGGTCAGAATTGGCTCATTACATTGCAGATTTTTATTTACCAACAACCATCTATGGACCGCCTCTTTTCAAGTTGAGTATTAGCAAGTTATTGCTTCATAATGCCATTCAAACGAAATGGTTTACAGTCCAAAGTGAGACTTGTCAAAGGGTCCCTGAAACTATCAGAATTATGCACTCGAACCTATGCGACTGGATGGGAAACGAAAGTGGAAAGCATCAGTGTTTACGAGTAGAAAAAAACGCTCCAATATAATGCCACAGCTAATGGTGAAAGTTTTTTTAGTTAACGACTTAGGAAGCTTCTCTTGATCAACGCAATGATGCGATCCTAAATTAAATGCGATTTTTTATAAACAAGAAACAACTTAATAACCTTGCTACGCAGTCCTTAAAAGACACCTATTAAAATAAAGTATTAAAACTAAAAACATAATAAAAACCACTAAAAATCTGAACTACTTGGGCGTATACGTAACATTTTCGTTATTTATTTTTAATTACTAATAAAACTTAGAACAGAAATAATTTCCCGTCCTAAAAAATTAACCCCAACGTCTGTGAATGTAATACAATTTTAGACTATTAAAATCCCTACCCCCCATACCATTAATGATCTCTCTCTAGGCACCAGAACATTCCAACTGACCCTCATACTGTGCGTAGTTCGTTCACTCGCGCCTCAAACCACATAAAACACAAACACGACTCTTGATTGATATGTTATAGAACATTTGGCCTGTTGCCACACATCTATCGTGTTCTAAAAAAAAAAAAAAAAAGAGTGGATACATTCACAGCTACAGCCAGAGCATTGAGATACAAAAAGATATTTCATGTTTCCTTCGCAGAAATTGAATAAATCTTCCTACAGTTATATTCGACCATAAAGTTGATTTTATTGACATTTCTCTCGTCCCTCTACAGAGGAAAAAATTATGACTCATCGCAAAACATATTATTAAAAGCAACAACAAAATCACTAAAAACTATTATTATATCAGAACCAGAAGTTGAAATTTTATTGGCGCGAGTACGTCATCGCGTGGGCTGCAAATTGAAACATTAAAAAAAATACCCATATCTATCCATAGGCCTTCTTATGAGCGCTGAGCGAGTATGTGCGCGCTGTCATCCCACCAAGTGTATCTCAATTAAATCAGTATAGACAGAACGTTTTTGAATAAAATTTTAATTTGATTGTGTTAAGAAAAGAAAAGAAAAAAATAAGCAACCTCCCGCAGTCCGGTGGTCTGTTGATGATAACTGCGTGTCATCCCTATTGAATTTCTCTGATATGCAAATTAAATTAAAGTGACACATGTTGTAATTTTATTCGAACTGGCAGAGAATAGACAACAACAAATAAAAAGAAAAAAAAGTTGAAAAACTCGTTAAATCGCTTTCGAATTTTGTGGGCTTCATTTTAAGAAATTCTTTTTTACTGCAGAATGGGATAAGTTGGAGATATCATTGGGTGAATTTTGTAGTTTAAAGAGGATCATAGGTTCTCAAAACTGACACAAACACAACCGACAACAAATCACTATACATTATTAATTTTATATAATACCCATCAGCCGACAAATGTTTTACTCCCAAATATTTTCCACAGTTTTCGTTTTATATTTCATTTTAATTCTGAAAGGAATAAAAAATATATTCAAAACCTCAACTCTATTAAATTGGAGAGTTGGCAAATTTGTAGAATTTTAGACGAGAGATTTATGTACACAGTTAAAAAAATAAATAAATAACAAAATGGTATGTTTCGCCAGAAGTACTTCTCAGTTAACAAATACTTTAAGGAGTATACAGACAGTTTTGCCTGGAAAGAATGAGGCCTCAGTCTCCGAGTTCAGCGAGATCCATGAGCCAAGCTGTACTTGGTTACTTAAATCCCTTATTTACTATAAGGCTGGTTTTAAAAAATCCAGCAATTCCAGAACTCAAATTTTTAAGAAAATTAAAACTGTCAGCAACAAGGAGATATTGATTCAACAGCTAAGTAAGTGATCCGCTTTTCTTCAGAACGTTATTTTTAAAGGTGCACCAAATTAAGCCACAACACCCGCACTGACATGCAATCTCAAATTAGTAATAAATTATTTTTTCAGGGATCATTTTCATTTTCTATATTAATGTGAAGAGTTTATTTTAAAATACTTTTTTTAAATTAAAAATCTCTCTTCGAGAAAGAGATCTTTTCGAACATTTGTCGTTCCATTAATAAGTGTCAGGCGAAACGATCTTTCTATAAAATGTGTCATCACCTTTTTGACACAGCAGCATTCGGAATACGTAGCTGATCTTTTTAAATATATTTAACTTTTTAATTCTAATAACTCGTCTATTAAAACCATAATTTAATCTTGTTACTTTTGACTAAAAGAAAGAAATAAAAATTAACATAACCCAAGTGTCAGCCGGACATCAATAACAATAAAAGAGAAATAAATATATGAGAAATAAATAATAAAAAAAAGTCATACTCCAAGCAAATTGGCCAATGAATCCGAAATGTAAACATACCCAAGCAGAAAACACTCCTCACTGGTGCGCTACATCAATCCAATGTCAAGGTTAATGTCACTATGACACCAACGCGCTTTCTCTGTGTATTTAGTGAATTGAACTGATTGTCAACATTATGAGTGTATGTTACAATGTGTTGTCATTTAGCTGACATAAAATTTGACAGGTGATATCGAGCATAAGAGAATGGTAAATGTTAGTATGAGGAGGGAAAAATGTAGTTGGTGGTTGTTTTTGAGTATCAATTTACTTTTTGTTAAAATATTGAGATGGAATTTTGTATCAGCTTGCTGATGTTTTCGTTCGTCACGTTTAATTGGGAGTTTGGCAAGTAGGAGCTAGTTAGATGTTTAATTATTCCCCTTTTAGTAATTGAAAAAAATTCTGTTTGTTAACTTATACCTGGTGGAAAATAAAACGCTCAGAAAACGGAATTCTGACGGTAATTTGGAGGCTATTTCCTTCGCCATAAATGCGCGTAATAAAACAAACGAAAAATGGCCACCACCTGTTCCTGACTTTGCATGTCTTTACCAAGCGAATGTGTCGGGTGATAGGTGTGGTAGAGTACTTAATCGGAGGTATACCATCGGAAGAAGTCAAAACGACATTTGAAGGTTTCATCCCCATGCGCCATCTGTTGGGAGCGCGAAGAAACGTTCGAGAGCGTAACTGCTAAGGGAAATCTTCTTCATTTAGCCATTCGTTTTGGGCTAAAAGACACATTAGAAACTGGACATTATAAAGTAGTAAACTGTCAAAAAATTAGGCAGCCTGCAACTTTGTCAGATCGTGAATGTGTTCGAATACCTCGTTTATGTAAAACGTCAACTAGATTTGTCTGGATACGAACGCGTTGATTAGTCAAATTGAATTGTTTTTGTATCCCCGGGGTTTATTTGTAATTTTGACACATCGAAACGTCACTGAGTATACAGGCAGGATTTTCTTGACTATTTTTGTCGTCTACCCCTCCATAAACGACAGCTGCAAAAACTATTCACGTGACAAATCAAGGCCAATAAGAACTCTAATGCATCGAGTCAGTCAGCTGTCAGACTTCCTAAACTAGGTTACCGAACGTCCCCAATGAATCTCAAAAATGACAAACTATATAATCGGGTCTCTAAAGAAAAACGTTGTCAACTTAAGACTTGAATAAGAGTCCCGAACGTATCCATTGAGTGCGTGTATTCCAAACTCCAAATAGGTGTCGTGGAAATCAGATTATCGAGTGACATTGGACAGGAGTAGTTTCGCGTCGTCCCACGAATGTGTTGATGTACACAATGCCCATTTAACGAGTGCTTTTCAACTCTATTCTTTCTTTTGATTTAAATGTTTCACCAAAAATGATAACAAACAACGTAAGTCAAAAGTATGTTTCAAACGAACAGACTTAAAATATACCGAGTAGCGAATAATTACGCGTTGATTTCTTGCATGGTTTAGCGAATACGTACGATTATCGATGTCAATCATTATACTGGGACCAACGCTTTACGTCAATCACTACTCTTCCACAGGTGATAAGATTCCGAATAGTTTGCACGCAATTACTCCGGTAACAATATTATTATTAAAATATACGGTAGATCAAGATCACTAAATGCACTTGCAACAAATGAAAGGCGACTACACAAAATTGTAAAATCCACACCCCCAGACTAACCTAAATTTATCGCAAACACAATTGAAAATCTGTTTCGCCATTTCAACACCTTGCTCGAATAAGCACACATCAGTTTAAAAACGTTTATCGAAAATAGAAAAAAAAAAACCGAAAATTTGGCAAACAAACTTCCTGTGGTAAAATTAGCGGGAAAAAAGAAGAAGACCGAAACACAAAGCGTTTTCCTATTGACAGACGGTTAAATAATTTTGCGACATCACGAGCAACAGATGTTCTTCAACTCAGTCTTCTAGTCGAACGGGTCAAGGAATGGCATTACTCGTAAGTTCTTGAGTGTCTTTTCGGGTCAAAATTTAAACAAATTCGAAATAATCCATCTGGCAGATTGGCAGTTGATGTGGCTTACGTTCATCTTGTCTGCTGCTGATGTCGCACGTGTTTTTTTTTTTTGTATTTTTTATTCGTGGTTTCAACAAAAAATATCTCTTGATTGGCAATTGTTTTGTAGAGGTTGTGTCAATGACTGGCAGTGGGAATTTTTGAATTACGATTTTATTAGGATATTTTTAGTACTGTTGGTTAATAATAAATTGGGTTTAGTTTGTGTTTCGCAATAAGGTATCGAAGGTGTTTTAAATTGGTTAAGGAAGGTAGTTGAACTGCAAATTTGTTCGGTTCACTCTAATCAAGGTCAATGGCTAAGTGCGGACACGCTAAAGTATACTTAGCTTAATTTTTTGAGTCTCAGTCGACTCAGTTGGAACCTCAATTTGCGTCGATTTTCATGATTATGATTTTTCAATAAATGCTGAACAACCCTAAAACGAATCTTCGGTCCAAAAGGATTTATTTTACAAGGTAGCTCAAAAGTTGTCACCCGAAATTTGAAAGTTGTCTTGTCAGAAATTCCCGCGATAGGTTCTCACATTCTTGACGGATATTTTCTTCGAGGGCTTCAAGAGTCTGAGCCTTATTGACATATGCTTTAAAAAAAAAAACACAAAAATAAGTCCAGAACGGTTAGATCAGGCGATCTTGCCCGCTAGTACAAATCGCCAAAACGATAGATAAGGCACACGCTTAGTGGTCAAAATATAATAGCTGTTGCACTACCTGCACTTTGTATAGAGAACATTTTCAAGTCTTTCAACCAAAATTCTCTGTAAAGACCGCTGATTGATGCCTAATTGCGTGGCACGTCGTTTAGTCGATACTCCGGGGTCCTCTGCGATATCTTTAGCAGAACGGCCGACTCGATTTAAGTAAAAAAAACATTGCCTTACAGTTGAAGTACCTATAGCCATCTCCAAGAGGTATACTTAACCTTCGAGCTAATCAATAGAATCAATATTGAGACACCCAGAATCGTGGCAATCAGTAAAAGGCCATTGACCCAAGCTAATAAATTCTGTGGAATATGCACCGCCGTTTCTGGAAAAGTACAAACATTAAGGAAACTTCACTTCATTCTGAAATTTTGCAACTGCACAGAATGGATCTGAGTTTACCACAGGCAGCTATATGTCCTGCCTACTATGCTACTATGACCGGAGTGACGTTGGCAACTGGCAGTTCAAAGTAAGTACTATTTCTCAACTTAATCAAACTTCAGCGCAATTTGTACCTACAACTAGGGTTCAGTTAATAACTTTTTCACAAAATTACGATATTCTAGCAACAATTTCCAAAGTTATCTTTACAGTATGAATAAATAAAATGTGACTGCACTACTTAGCTGACAACAATCAACTGTCGCTCTGGATCTGGATGTTAGGTCTAGACAATAAATATCTCAAAAGTTTGAAACGACTCTTTAATATGCGCCTAAGTACCTACTTATAAGCACAATATCGCTCACTTATATTCGACTTCCTGCGAGTCATTAAGCAAAATTAACCACCAATCGATTGTATAACAAATCTTATTCATTCTATTCTTTTGTGTTCAAATTTATACAAACAAACACAAACCTTTGTTATCTCCATCTATCCATGTATAGCACACATGTAAACAGCTTCATTTCCAGCGCAAACAGAAAAAAAAATATTTAAAATTCACCACAGACAGGTGAGTTTATTTTCCTGCTCGTGCATAATCGAACAAAACTAATGAACATACTCGGACAATAATAAATACAAAATCCGATTCCTATTCGCCAAGAAAGGGGTTCATACAGATACATCATACCAAGAAAACAGCAACAGCCGTGCAGCGCTGCGCCTATAAAGAAACGAGCAGCAATAGCAACAGCAAAAAAAAAAAACATACAAATCATGTTTTGAGAACATAATAAACAACAAAGAGAATCAGAAAAAAAAGAACTTCAAACGAGATCAGAGAGCCCAAGACCACATACGACATACACATAACCAACTAGCCAAACCAACGAACTACGAACCAAAACCAAAACCAACCAAACCAATTATATTTCCGATGACTCACACAGGTGTTTCCACTTTTGCCAACATTCAGAAACTTCAAAGCGAAAATCACTGCCCGATGATGATGAAGATGACGAATGAGACGAAAAGAGAACACCGACCAACAGCAGAGTGGGAGAGCAATTGACAGTCGCACATGCGAACGAGCGGGACAAGCGATAAACGAGTTTTACTTCAAACCTTTTTCCTTGTTTTTTTTTTTTGTTTTCTACTCGTTTTCGCAGTTTTTTTATTTTCTTGACTTTTTTCTTGCTCTTCACCTATTGTGTCGTGTTATCAACCTTTTTTTCCAGTATAAAATCGGTTTCGAGCAAAAACAGTATCCAATAGATACCTACTTCAATGGATGCGGCGGCAATGGTAGCAACCCGAATATCGACAGGCAAGCTGGGGTTCTGTTCGGCAGGTATCGGGTGCGGGTCACTGCACAGATACGAGGTGATGCTTATCGGAATCGGAACTCATTTGCTTGCGTCATTAGTAATAGATACGATATTTTTGAGGTTTCTCTGCCAAAATGATACACACACCAAATCCGATAGATATCGACCAAATCCGATAGGCAGATTACGTCTCCAAGTAGATACAACAACACACAAGTATACAATCAGAGGAAGTAGGCAGACAAAAAAGTGAATGGCTTTGCCTTCTGAGCAACAGAGAGAGGGAGTGATCAAGAACAAACAGACAAAGTTGTGAAAGAGGCGCCCGGCCATGGCGGATGGAGGAACGAAATAAGAAATTCAACAGAGCAACAGCACAAACCACTTTTTGTCGTTGTTTTTCTTTATTTTTTTATTTTTTTTATTCTTCTGTAAAGTCAGATTGGATTTAGGTTTCGGTCGCTGTGCGGAAGGTGGCAAAACAGGTAGGACAACTTCTTGTTGGTGGCTGTATGCTCTAACTCTAGCTGATCGTACGACACCGCATATACAGAACCAAAAGCAACACACACGGTTTGGTTGCGCGCATAAACCAGGTGAATTAGAAAGATACAGATATACAGAGATTTATGCATCAAAAAGTGAATATAGGTACCTTCCAAGTGCTGCGTTATGGTTGGGATGGCTTTTTGCGGATTATCCGCTATCCTGGGGCAGTTTTGCGATATTTTGGCAACAAACAGAACACAGCACACTAGAGCACGTATATAAATCTCACTCACTCACGTCACGCTCTTCACTCAAGATACATATAGGTATAATTTTTTCTTCTTTTCACGTCTATTCACTCTACACTTGGAAAATTATGATTCACTTTAAATACCTATCTACTGCAAAAAAAACTATACTCGCGCTACTGGTGTACACTTGATAGATACTGTATCTTGGGGGGGAAAAAACACAGGCACACAAAACTAGGACGTTGTCGTGCAATCGGATGCGACCACAACAGACTAGAGAGAGTGCATTGAACACGCAAATTTATTGTAATTGTAATAAGATAAATTTGATTTGTATATTTATATATTTCTAACCACAAAATTGAATAACGCGAGAAATCGTATAGTTGTGAACGAACGGGGGGGCCGCTTTTGTAACGCGCGCGTACGGTATCACACTATTAGGGCAGTGCACAAAATCACCTCGCGGTTGGTATACCCAGTTTCTCTTTGAGACCTGATCGAAGTGGAGTGCCATTCAGTCTCAACTCTCAGATACACGATCGTTTGTTTGAGTTGCTTGGCAAATCGACTCAAACATGACCAAGCAGAGAGAGAGAGAGAGAATGGGTTGGTGGATGTTTGTGTTTGCGTTTTGGTGAAAAACAGAGGTGAGAGGGGAAAGTCTCACTGAAAGTTCTTATTCGAGTACAGTAGCGGGCCGAAATATGTGTCGCCCGTAGAATACGTGGATTTTCAAAAAGGCCTGGGTAGCCTTTTCCAATAGGATCCACTTCAGCAATGTTGATGTGATCTAACGGTGATTGGCATTTTTTTTTAGGAACTGATCTCCTTGAAGAAGTCATTGCGCGTACGAGTATCGAATTTAAATTTACGGAAGTTCACAATTGCGAAATTTGTATGAAATTTTCATTGGACCTTAATCATATTGGGCTTTACCAACAACCAAACCGTAAGCTCGAGTTTAACTAATTTCGAAACTAACTATAGTTTCGACTTTTAATTTCTAGGTACCAACAATCAAAGTAATCGGAACTTTAACTACATCTGACTTTATTTTATAACAGTAATACTCAAGTATACTCAGTATAACTCAAAAGCGTTATAATTTGTTTCTGCGCTTTTAAATAATTTGCTGAAATTGGCAGTTGGTCGTATTTTGAGTGAAATATAAAAGATGGTTGCTTGGTTTTGCTTGGCCTTTTTTATTATGCTCACATGATCTATATAGATCATTGATTTCCATGGTTTACAACAATGGTTGGATCTCGTACTATTGTTGTAAACCGTAGAAATCAATGATCTACATAGATCATGTGAGCATAATAAAAAAGGCCTATTGCAGCATTGTTAATTTTGCTATCAATGATATCAGCCAGTGGTTTGACACCGTCAACTAGGTAATAGTTCTCGCATTGCCTGCGTCCAATTTAAGCTGCGGCTTCTCTTTATTTGCTGTCCATTTCATATTTAAAATTTATTTCGTATTTATTTATTACAAAGACTGACGTTTAAACTTTAATAATGGGTTAGACTCGACTTTCTTCGGATCGAAAGTTACAGTCTCGATTATCTTAAAGTCGAAGATAACTTGATTATTGGTACACAGTTTATTTTAATTTAGACTTTTGCCCTAAAGTCGAGTCTAAATTTGGTTGTTAGTAAGGCCGATTTAATCTTCACATTTTATATTTTGTAGGTCGCAATGGTTCATTTTATATGAAAAATTTCGATATTGCCAGTTCGTAAAACCTATCCTCGACACCAAAAATGAATATTAATATCGCCCTTGTGGTTTCTTTGGAAGTTATGACCCCTTAGAGCCCCTACCAGCTTAGATAGCGATAGCCTGTCAAACTGTGGAAGTTTGTTGGTCCGACTTATGTTAGACTGCGCTCAGAACTTCCGTGATACTTCACGGATTTCAAGTTCGAAAATCCTGTATCTATTTAGAATTTCTGCGGCTTTATCCTTAATTAAGAAGACTGCGTAACGTATATAGCAGACATAACGACAGTGAAGTGGCAAGTTTAGGCGTCAATCAGTTTTTGCAAATCCACATATTTTCAAAAAACGTTGGGCCTTGCCTAACCTCTAATTCAAGTTTATTCTAGGTTGCTGAACCTTATTTTAAAAGTGATTTCTGTATATTAAACATGGAAAAGGATGCCAGTACCGGGTAGCGATAAGTAGTGCAACAGACTCATTTAGACCCCTAGGCCAAGCTACCCACTAGCACTAGCTTTTGTGTCGGTCTTCTTTTCTAAACGAATGGCAAAGAATGAAATGTTTTGTATGCTCATTGAGCCGCTTTAATTATCATTATTAACCCTCACACTTAATATTTTGTAGGTCACAATAGGTAATTTTATATGGAAAAAAAAATTAAATCTATCCTCGACACTAAATATGATTATTAGTATCGCGCATTTTTATTTAATTGTGGGCACTTGTCTGTGCATTTTATTGAGCTCCTACTGTCGATTGACCCACGATGCCCATTTGACATTATTACTGTCAGGAGATATAAGCATGAAAACGTGTTAATCGGCAACTTGGCCGACATTTACAGGAAATCTATCTTTGTCCTCTGTCGATGATGCTCGACATTAAACTCAATCTCGATGAGACTACGAGCGAGAGCATCTGCAATGCAATGCAATGCAATGCAACTCATCACTTCATACTTTTCGAAGCCAACGAACCAAACAAATATGGCTGCGACAACCCAACTGAGTGGAGCTGTTCCGATTAATGGGTGCCTATGAGAAGGACAAAGACCAGAGAGAGCACAAAACAAACTGACCCCCCGTTCTCCCCTTTTTTCCGAGTGTACTGTGTACATGTTGTGCCTGGTGCTGGTGCCCCAGGTCCCAATCCCAACCCAACTTTATTCTCAAAGCAGAGCCGATTCGACTTAAAATTCACCACACGACCATCGCCGTCGTCGTCGTCAACCGTCATCTGTGTGTGCTGCTTTAACGAGTTATTCTAGTCTCGGATAGCTGTGTATATGCACATTAAGCGAAAACTAAAAATAATCGAACGAAACGCAAAACAAGAAAAGAACCAAAAGGCATACACAGAATGAGATAACCGCACAGAACGACCGCGCTGCGCTGCGACACCAAACCGACACAAGACGAAGAAATTCAATTGAAATAACTTTCATAGTTGCGTTGTCGTAGTGCCCGACGTCCAGTTTGACGTATCTCTAGCTATGAGTAAGCCCGATCAGCATTCAGCTCGTACAGACGATCGGTCGCGGCCGGCCGTGCAGCGCGCTAGTTAGTTACTTGCCTCGCCCGCTGCCATCGTAATCACGCTCTCACATACAGTTCCACTTGTCAAAGTGACGTCAATTAAAAGCATTTTATAAATATCATTCGAATACAGAAAAGTAGAAGCTGGTCGGCAGGAGGGGGCTCCAATGATCGAGGAAAATCGCAATTGAAAGCGAACAGACCCCAAAGTTGCAATGTTGGGTGTGTGTGTGTGTGGATGTTTGTAAGGCTGGTGTGTTGTACAAATAACTGACAGTGACGCCAGAAAAACAAAAACACAAAGCGATCGCGGCGCGATGATTGTACACCAAGTCGTGTTCGCATAAATAAATCTCTTCCTCTACTCGGTTGTGCAGTTCTATGTATGGGGCCAGACTGCTACTGCACTGTGTGCCGTTATTTTAGGACACCATCCTCATCATAAGCAGCAACAGTGTAGGTAAGGTTAGGATAGCGCTCATTTCCCTTGCCATTCACGCTTCACGCGCGCGATCGTAACCGACCACAAATGGCAAAACAGCGCGCGCATCATTGTCTCCTCGGGATCTCTATAGCTCGAGGTGGTAAAAGGTAAAATAAGAAAGGTTTGTTTCTTTTTTGTTTAAGTAGGCGTTGCAGCCTCAAAGTTGATGTTTACTGCTGCTGCTCTACACGGAGCGTGATCATTTTGAAAATGGAAGCGAATGGTACCTACATGTTGCACATATGATGACGGCAGAGACGTGTGCCTCTGTCGGGATACTTTGGAAATGTAGAAGCAAAAACATAAACAACGCGATTGGGACAAAAAGTTGTACCAGTTTTACATTGTTGCCATCAGATGCAGTTGGAGGATTCGAAAGGGGATATGGGTGACGTAACTTGAGTCCCAAACGAGTGGGCAATTTGACTGCAGTAATAGTTCGATAAATGAGCTCCAATGAGGTATTATTTAGGTGGAAATTCCAACGTCAAAGAATGCAGTTTAAAGTCAGCTTTAAGGCGTTGTACCTGAAATAACTAAGTGAATTTTTTTTTCTCGGGTAAGGAAACACTCCACTGAACCAGGAAGCAAGTCTGATACTATACCCATTTTACAGGAATTTTATCGACTTTCTTAGAAAGCTGAGAATGCACTTCATCAGCAATGAGGAGCTAGAAGTATCAGCACTCACCACATCAGCACCGAAGATCTGTCACCTGATCGGAACAAAGGCAGGACAAAAGCAAAGGAAGTGATCCGAGGTATTTTCTACACAAGCATCGCAGAAGGAAGTCCTTTCTGTCGAGGGAAAATAAGACTCCGGTGCGGATTATACCAAAAGCCACCGCGCATTAGACGGTGGATTCCTTTGATAGTAGAGCCCATATGGTAAAAGTATCAAGGGGAGACCCTTTTCGAAGGTAGCCCCATGTCTTGCCAAAAAGCACCTTTACAGTGCCAGAAAACTGAGAGCGCTTTGTCTTCGACTTAGCACCAAACCCTTTGCCGAGAGAAGTTTCTTATCTAGAATTACTCCCAGGTATTTCGCTTCATCGGATATCTGAGTAGTGACGCCTTTAGCACTGGTCGAGTCAGGGCGGTTACAGTCATTCCTCTAGTGAAGAGAACTTCAGTTTTCTCATTCCATTCATCGACCAAATCCATGGCCATTTGAGCGTTAGCACAGACCGTATACGCATGATCCGACGGAAAGAATGACAACATCACCCGTGTATGACTGAGCGTGGATTTTTGAACCAGTGTTCCCAGATGAAAAATCTGAAAATCTTGCTTTTCCGAATTAAAAAATTGTTTTTCAAGATTTTTTTCAAAATACGAAAAGAAGGAAATATAAAACACAATGGGCCTTAGCAATAAACATTTTTAGTATTTTTCATAGAAATTTTGCAATTGTGAGCTTTTGTAAATTTAAAGTCGAGACCAAAATTTGTTATTGCTAAGGCCCAATATTTAATACACAAAAAAAAAGGATTTAATACCGTTATACGTGTGGTGTATTGGTGGCATCGAGTTCAATCGAGTATCGTAAATTTATCACTTTCATACGACAAAGAATTTCCTTACTTTAAAGCTGATGGAAACGTTAGTAAAACAGAAGCTGTGCATGGGCTCTGTTCGACTCACATTATACATAATAATGGAATTAATAGAAAACGTTTATCTTCAATAGAAAAAGTTCTTTTAATTTGTTAGATTTAGAACATTTTTGATATCTAAAATATTGAAATTTAACGAATTTGAGAAAAACAAAGTCTTGTACATATTTTGGAGCTCAAAAATCATAAAAAAAATAAAAGGAAATCTTGAAATCTGGCATCACAGGTTTGAACTAGCGGTATGCCAGCAGAGAGTCAACTACCAAACGACAAAACGCCAGCCTGTGGACAGCCTCTGTTCAAAGAATAAATAAATAAATAATTGGACCGTTTTGTGAGAGTTTTCCTATAATTGGGAAGCTCTGTTAAGGCAACATCCATAACCTTCTTCCCTTAGAATGGTTGTAAGCCAATAACATAGACTTCTGAAATATTTGCAAAAAGTCAGTATTCAAAATGAGGCTCAAGTTAAAAATAATACTCCTCGTATTAAAAGATTACAAGAGGGTTTTTATTGCCTGTGCGAGCGTAAAGATATTTAAACATTTTGACGGGTGAGGTCTGGAATCTATAATCCATATCGACTCATCATTTTTGATTCCACAGAACCTGTAAACTGGTTTGGAGGAGCCTTCCCATATTTGCTTTCCCACAATCGTCTGTCTAATAACTGTGACAAATAAATATTATAGTCAACTAAAGGGTCCGCCATCTAACTTTTCTTTTTCAACTAGTGCTTATTTCGCGAATGGTAACACTTAGCTCATGTCTGATTTGACAGATAATTAGTTTTATCCTTCCGCTGAACGAATATGGTTGTGTATACGCTTGAACAACGCTGGGAAATATTGCGACATTACTTTGAAAATCATGGTAATGTTGCAGAATGTGTGCGAAAATTGCGTACGGAATTTGGAAGAAGAGAAGCACCGTCAGCTCCGTATGTTCGTTATCTTGTGAAAAAAGTGAAAGAAACTGGCATCCTCATCGATAAACCAAAGCGTGAAAAGCCAAAAACAGTGCGTACACCCGAGAAAATTGCTGCTGTGGCAGAAAGTGTGCGTGAGCGCCATCAACATCAATTCACCGTCGTTCTCAACAATTGAACATTTCGGAGACATCATTGAGACGAATTTTGCATAAACACCTTGGTATGGCGCCATACAAATTGAAGAGGAGGACATTGGCAACATTTGGTTTCAACAGGACGGCGCTACGTGCCACACAGCCGAAGCTACACTCGATGTTTTACGCCCTGTTTTTGAAGATCGCATTATCAGCCGCAGAGCTGATGTCGTTTGGCCACCTCGGAGCTGCGATTTGACACCGTTGGACTATTATTTGTGGGGTGCCGTAAAAGATAAGTGTTACGCCGACAAGCCAGAGACAATTGACGCTTTAAAGGACAATATTCGTGAAGCCATTGGTGAAATACAGCTGCACACAATCGATAATGTGCTTAAAAATTGGACCGATCGTGTAGGCTACTGCATGGCCAGCCGAGGCAGCCATTTGAATGAAATTATTTTCCATTATTAACCGGAAGGATTGTGCTTTCAAATAAAAAAAGAAATTTGAGAAAATATTCAGTAGTTTTTTTTATAGCGTTTTCAAAAAAAAAAAAAAAAAGGTATTTGGCGGACCCTGTATGCATGAGACGATCTGTCCAATTCAGTGTCCCGCCAATCATACTGCCAACAAAAATACTCCCAACCATCGACCATATACTTAAACATGTGCAATACCACCAAGACACATCCCACGACGAATCTAGCTAATAACCATCCGCCGCCGGTCAAACTCATGAAAGCCATATCCAAAAGGACGTACCACAATTGAGACCATAGCTTCTAACCACTGTCGACAATTGCTTGCATACTCACATCTGAGTGCGGAATAATTTCTAAACAAATACCACTGAGTCTGTTTGCTGTTTGTGCTGCTTTTGTATCTAGTTACGCGTGGGCCGGTAGTGGAGAAAAAACAATCCGCCCAATATGGCATGGAAAACAATTTCAAGCGTTTTTCTCACGCTGTTCTGTGCAGTGTGTCGAATTTCGTAATTTTATTTTTTGTTGTTGTATCTCTTCATGCAACAAACTGCAGTCCAGCTTATAAGGTTAACACGGGCGGGCGGACAGGCAAAGGCAAGCACAAGGCATTGCATAATCCAGGAAAGTAAATAAAAATCCCAACAAAGAAATTCAACTTTTTTAGCGAGAAATTTATTAAGCGTGTAAGTCATGAGACGTGTGCTTTCGCGGCTTGCATGTCGTTGCAAATTTTCTTTATACTGTTCTTTTTTTTTTCTCCGTCTTCTCTTTTTGTGCATTTTCCGCATCGGGCAGCATTAAAGAAAGCAAAAGCAAGATGACAAATGCGCGATGTCATTTGAAACATTACCAGAGCAGCGGCAGAAACAAAGATGGATGGTATAGATGTGCGGTGGATGTGTGCTAGGGCAGATAAAATCGTAAATTACCCGTCGGTGGTAACCTCAATTAGCGCACATTACCAGACAGATTCATAGATACGAGTATGTGTTGTGGAAATGAGAGAAAAAAGGCGGTAATATTAGTGTAAGTGCAGTTTTTTCGTTCGTCAAAGCTGACGTGCTTGTTCAAGGAGAGGTCTTTGGCTGAAGGAATTGACAAAAGTGAAGTTGAAATTTAGTCTGAAGCAGAACTGTCTTTCAGTAGACCTTACACAGAAGTCGTAGTTGCGGGCGATTTCAGTGTGCGATGGTTCAGATGTACGGGGTCATTCATTTCGTGGTTTCACGTTGGTGGCGCTGGCATTTGACACCTGTCAAACTCAGCTGTCACTTGAAGTGTCATAATATAAGCTGAATGTTTGCCATTTACGATAACGTATCGCTGAACAATCGAATAACGCGTTAAAATTATTAAAACTTACTTCAAAAGCTCCAACAAGACGGGGCAACAAGCCACACAATGCGACCAATTATGGCTTTATTGCGTGAGAAGTTTCCTGGTCGCGCAATTTCACGTTTTGGCGACGTCAATTCGCCACCAAGATCATGCGATTTGAAACCATTAGATTTTTTACTGTGGGGTTACGCAAAAGACCGTGCTTACGCGAATAATCCCCGAACCCAAACGCATTTAAAACCAACGTTACTCAAGTTATGGCCGAGATTACGCCCGAAATGTGCGAAAAAGTGGTTAAAAATTCCCTCAAAAGAATTTGAGGCAATTTTTTGAATGATATTGTATTTCACACTTAATGGCAAAGTCCAAACTTTATAATGAAATAAAATTTTCATCAAAAAGGTACCGCTGTGTGTATTTTATTTAGCTTTACTTTCGAAATCGATGAATAACCCTTTGTATGGTTACTTCTTACATCATAGGTCCCCATTTTTTTGTTTTACTTGATAAGTTTGTGTTTGAAAAATAACATAGTTGGGGTTAATGTATACCATCTATGTCGTTTTCACGCAAACAATTGAATCTAATTTTTCAGGAATATCGTCAGATTATTCAGCTATGCTGCGTCGTAGAAAAGTCCAGGCAGCTGTGCTGGGTGGTTGAAAAGTCTCCGAATTAGTAGCATACTACGTTGACATAGCCCGTAGGAAAAAGTCAAAAGGTTTCAACCAGCATAAACGGCAAGCGGTGTCCAATTGACTTTTCCATTTCTGAAAATACTACAAGCACTAAATGTCGACTTCAATGGGGACGTTCGGATACCTAGTTCATGTAAAAGGTCAAACAGATTTGTCTAGTATACGAACGCGTTGAGCATTAAACTTGAATTTTTTTGTATTGCCGCGGTTTATTTTGATTTTTGACACTTCAAAAAGTCAACTAAGTATGCAGGCAGGATTTTATTGACGTCTACTGATAAATCTTTTCACGTATGACCAATCTAGGCCAATAAAAACTGAAAAACATCAAGTCAGTCAGTTGTCAGACTTACTAGAAATCCGAACATCCCCAATAACTCAACTGTTTTGGCATGTGGAGCTATCTTGTTGAAACCACATAAGCTAAAAGTCCCCATTTTCAAATATAAAAATGGTCAGCCCACATCGACCAGTAGCGACTCCGACTGCGTTGGCGGCATCGTTGAAGAAGGTGAACGATTAACTACATTGCTTGGGGTTGCTTTAATGCGACAATTTCGCTTATGAACAGAGCTATTGCCCCAAAAAATTGGCTTCACCGCTAAAAGTGATTGGTGAAACTGCCGCCCGTAACTTTAGAACAAAATTTGAATAACTGGCAAAAGTTGTTACGGTGTGAAATTTTGCAGGTATGCACGAGTTAAAACGTCAAACAGACCCCAGCTAACTTAAGTTTTGACAGCTAAATGCTTTTTGACAAATGTTACGATCCAATTGAAAGTGATTTAGGCAGGAAAGGACCTGATGGGACCTGAATGGCGGACCGCTCGGATTCAAATACCGATTCAACTACTTACTACCTTCGTTGGTCCATCAGCGGTAAAGGGGCTCCTGTACGATCAATCGATGACTGCTTCTCGGGCAGGACTTGAAGAAACATATCCTCCTCGGGTCACAAACAAGACCTCCACCATGGCCACCAACTTATGTTGGCTTATAGTTGGCAAAATGTTGCTTCGGAGAGTTTTATTTAATACTTTATAAATTACAATTGCTTTTAGAGAATTACTCTCCTGGAACTAATAAAAATCGCTGCATTAGCAGGCTTCTAGATCGCTTTCAATAATGAGCTGAGGTATGAAATAGCTTTGTATATCTTTGCTGCGGTTCAGTTGCGATATCAAGCACGTACCAGCTATCGTCTCATTTGGAGCTCCCAATATTCAACAGCTTTGCATTGATGTTGTCGATTGGCAGGCCGCAAAAAGGTTCTAAACTAACGAAGGTGGCGAGCCTTTGCGAGGTAGCTCCTCAGACTTGCCGCTACCTTTGAATCTCTCATGACCTAGAGACACTCCCATGATTCTGTCAAAATGCAATAAGAAGGCCCGCCCGATGGACCACAATCGATTGCGGTATACTGCTCTCTAATTGAATGCGTTTTCATAAAATTGCCGTTCATATCAGCACAAGCACACGCACTTCTTTCCATATCACTCCCATAAGATAAATCATATAAAACTATACACCTGGACCCACATACGAGTATCATCAGGCAAACACCTAAAGTCGATCCACAAAACAAAACAACACAAAACGTTGAGAAATCCAAAATCCAACACACGCATGTGCGCCTTCTCCATGGGCAGGCCCCGTGCATGTTCGATAAAACCTCGTAAACCTATCTCACCTCAGTTACAAAGGAAACTAATGACAGTTAATAAAAAAAAAAAAAAACGAGTTTCCGATAACGCTGCCGGGGGAAGGGCAGCCAACTACAACAAAAACAAGAACAACAACAGAAGCAGCAACAACACTCTTGTAAAATAAAACCGTATACACGAGAAACGAATGTGACCTCACGAAGCACTCGTCAGTGTGTATATATACCGAGATGCAACTTCTTTAGCTCCCAGCATCCACTTAAGCTGTTCCATTCAGCAGCAACATCTGGTAGCACAAGCAGGCGCAGAACTACAACTGTACGTAATCGCTATCATCATTTATTATTGAGTGTAGTCGATCGAGTTGAACCCCATTGCGCGAGGTGGCCGTGTGTATCTGTCTACCTATCTAGCAACGAACAACGACACAACCGCAAATCTATTCTTTTGCACCTGGAAA
This sequence comes from Cheilosia variabilis, assembly GCA_951230905.1. Taxonomy (NCBI): domain Eukaryota; kingdom Metazoa; phylum Arthropoda; class Insecta; order Diptera; family Syrphidae; genus Cheilosia; species Cheilosia variabilis. Next base: position 57,986,153 of record OX579677.1, on the reverse strand, counting down.
TTGTTATGCCTTTGAGTTATTATTACTTCGCACAAATAGGTTTACTATTTGTTTTGGCCGTGTGTGTACGAGTATGGCCTAATCTCGATTCTCCAATCGTTTGCAGATAAAACATACTGCCAGATAGAAACACTTGGCGTTCTGTGGGGTTACCCTACGCAATGTAAGGTTTCCTGGCTTCCTTTCTCTTTTTGCTGTGCGGTGTGATAGGATGCTAAGTTTGAGTTATTGATATTCAATGGAATCGGCTACTTAGGCTGAGAAGAGGAGTCTGGTGGTGATTGCTTTGGGACGCGTCGCGGGGGACGTAGTTTAGTTGAAGAGGTTCTCACTTTGGAATCGTTTGCAGTAAACTGTCCAGAGGTACACAATGCATTGAAAAATCCGTCAACTGGAAAAAGAACGCGTCGGACTATTGAACTGATTGATCAGTCCAACTTAGCTGAATCATAAAGTTGTACCCAACTTACATTATAAGTTCATTACAAGTTGCAGCAAATGTTTAAGTTTTCAGCCAGTAAAAAAAAAAACACTTTTTAGCGGTGATTAATAGTTTGACGTGAGTTCATGTTCTGCATCGGGAAGCTGCTACAAATTTATCCAGGAGCAGCGTAACAATCAAGTGCCTTGCCTACTCAACTTTCTCGTCACGGACAAATCACATTTTTATAACAAACCTTTACACGACTGACTTAAGACTGGAGGCGCGAAAAGGTTTTTCGTTTTCAGGGGCCAGATTTTAGTTTTACCGAATTAGTTCCTCGGGTCGCTCCATACAGAAAGTTGTTTGCCTCTTTGTATGTGGACTTGGATTTATTAATGCATCATTACTAATCCAATTTATATGAATTTCTCAGACATAACATAGGGCTCAATGGAGCGGCACTCAATCTTTATTTTATTCCGATCGACCACCTCAGAAGATATACGGATTTGAAGTTTTCATCGGTGGTGGCAGCACATTTTATCATATTATGATAACAATATATATAAACAAAATGTCGTATCTACATCTACATCAAAATAAGCTGATTTAACTTTCTCGATTACGTACTAACAGAAAGATATTGTACTAGAACAAAATTTCGAACTCGAGATGTTAATCAATTCGGACATTACGATGATAGAGGAACTCAAAAAAGTGGGTCGCGAAATCCTGTCCGTTTGACTGTCTGTCCGTATGCTTCTGATGTCTGCCCTAATTTGGTTCAAGCTTCGGATTTAGAGTTTGTGAGCCTACAGCTTTGTTTTGCAAGGTAACCCCTTTATTAGGGGTACCTCCGATAAAAATGTTCAAGACAGTTTGATTTCTTCGAAAACGCCTCGAACGATTTCAACCAAAATTGACATTTCAGCTTAGGTAGGTTATGTTAACATGACTGCTTACTCAGTTTTTCACTAAAAAATTAAATAACTGTAGGTACTTTTAAAATGTGGACAATGGACATATCTCGAAAACAGTCCATACGATTGTAAAAAAAAATATTTCGAGGGTAATATGGTCATTTCGAACTTATTAGCAAATTCAGTTTTTTTTTTTCTATATTATCGTATTTAGGATTTTGGAAAAAAGTCATTTTTTAAACATAATAATAATTGCGAACGATTTTGAACAAAATCCATACGTAGAGTAAAATGTATGTAGGATTTCGTCGAATAAAAACCACCTCCGAGTTTCGAATTATGACTTAATTTAATTCAACAATACTACTATGATAATATTCAGTTAATAATTAAAGGTATGTACAGAGTACAGGCCTTCTTCGTTGTTCGGGAAGTACTCTCGATCTCTCTTGTGAAAAAAAAAGCATTAAGCTCAAGCTGTTAGCTCTCGACCTTTAGTACAACTTGAGTATCTTTCTTAATTCGCCGACTTCTGCCGAATAACAGTAGCGGCTTCTAAACAAAGCCCACAAATCGGCCATCTTGGTTGTTTCTCGACCTCGGGAAACCGTCTTCATTTCTTGGATTTCGTCTTTGGGAATTCATCGTGATCATCATCTTGCGTCGTAGAAAGTCTTTAATGTAGCTTCTTGCAAACATCTCAATCTGATAACTTAGGCATCCTCGTTAACCTCCTCAGCTATCCTGGCGTTATCGCATTCATCATCTTCATCTTCGTCTTCATCTTCGGTTGTCAGTGCTTGAGAATCACCCCATTGCTTCATGTTGTCAGCACTTGTTGTTGTCGTCCGTGGGCCTTCATGATTCCCTACCTTTCTCACCTGGTATCGGTCATTAGGAGAAACCTTTGTGACAGCGTATGGACCTAGGAATTTAGAACAAATTTTTTGATTAGTACCGAATTGTGTTTTTCTTATAGCTACTAAGTCATTAGTTCTATATCTAACTGCTGGTTTTCTATTTTTATTGTAGGTTCTACGGTTCTCTTCCTGAATAGCCTTAATCGCTTCTTTTGCACTTTCACGTGCAATATTCCTATCTTCTTCAAACGCCACCCGTATCTGTTCATTGATTATATCTGCAAGCTCAATGTTTTCGCTACGACGCATCTTAACACCGAATAGCAATTCGAACGGAGTGCGCTTTATACTCCTGCTCCAGGTTGAATTAAGGCATTCTTGAAGTTTGCTTGTAAATCTATACCACTTGCTTGGGTCATCTACACATAACTTCGCCAGTGCGGGGATGACTATTCGGTTGACCCTTTCCACCTGACCATTACCCCTAGGAACGCCTGTAGTGATCAGAGAGTGCTGGATCCTTTCCTTTTCGCAGAAGTCTTTAAAGGCACCTGATGTAAAAGCGACTCCTCTGTCAGAAACTATCCGATAAGGATTTCCAAAATAACTTTTCTGCAACTCCAATTTGGCAATTACCTCCGCAGTTCCGGTGGATTTGACTGGATAAAGCCAAACGTATTTGGTGAAAGCATCTACCACACAAAAGATAAAAGCATAATGCTTTCCTGTTGTTGAAAGAGGACCAAGGTGGTCAATATGGTAGGTATGCAAAGGCTCCTCCTCTTTGTGTATCGGGTTCAAGAATCCTTCTTGCTTTCCGCACTTTCGTTCGCTTACAATACATGGGATACAGTTCCTCCTGCACGCCTCAATCTTTTGCTTTAGTTTAGGGATAAAATAGTCGCGCCGTATAACTTCTTCCATTTTTCGCTCCCCAAAATGCCCTTCTTGGTGTACAGACTTTATAACTTCATCCTGCATTCCTTTTGGTACACAAAGTAATTTGTTTCCCTCATCGTTGGATTTGTAAAGAATACCCTGCTCCAGAAAGAATTCCTCATATGGTCCGCTTTCTAGAATCCTCTTGACTGCTCGTAAAAATTCATCCTTATCTTGCGCGTTTCTAACCCTCACTAAGAATTCGGAATCTATGATCATCGCAATTGGATTCCGACTCAGGGCGTCTGCGTGTTTCATATTAGCACCTGGTCGATGTTCAAGAATGTAATCGAACTCTTGCAGAGTTAATGCCCAACCTGCTACTCTGGCCGATATTTCCTTTCGCTCCATTGTCCCTTTGAACGCTGAGCAGTCCGTCACAATTTTAAACGGCAAACCAAGAAGATAAACTCTGAATTTCTTTAGAGCTCTGACTATGGCCAAAACTTCTAGCTCATAACTGCAGTATTTTTGTTCTGCGCAAGAAGTCTTTTTACTATAATAGTAAACTGGATGAAACTTGGAATCTTCCCCCCTTTGCAGAAGCACGGCTCCGTAACCCAATTTACTGGCATCAGTGTGCACTTCAGTCTCGGCTTCCTGATCATAGAGCTTTAAGACTGGCTGGTTAATTAAGTTTTCCTTTAGTTTTCGAAATGCAACTTTCTCGGCGGCACCAAATTGAAACAACACATCTTTCTTTAAAAGGGCTGTCAGTGGTCTGGCGATCAAGGAATAATTTGGGATAAATTTCCTAAAATATCCAGTAAGACCCAGAAATGCTTGCAATTTTTTGATACAGCTTGGTTGTGGAAACTTTCCAACAGCTATGGTCTTATTTTGGGAAGGTTTTATGAACCCCAACCCAATATCGTATCCCAAATATTCAATCCTTTCGCAAAGGAATTGACATTTCTTCCATTTTATACGGAGGCCAAAGACAGAGGATACTTCCAAAACTTTTCTTAAGTTATCAATTGCCTCGTCGTTTGATTTTGCCAGAACAATAACGTCGTCCATATACAGCAAAACAATGCCTTCCGCTAACAGAGTCTTAAAAACTTGGTTTATATATTTCTGGAAAACTGCAGGCGATGTACAGAGGCCAAAAGGAACCTTGTTAAACTCATATTGGCCGCTGGGAGTCACGAACGCAGTATACTTGCGACTTTCTTCTTCAACGTCCACATGGAAAAATCCATTCTCCAAATCGAGCGTAGAGAAAACCTTTGATTTACTTAAGGCATCTACTTGGTCTTCGATTAACGGCAACGGATACCTATCGCGAACTATGACTTTGTTTAACCGACGGTAGTCTACGCAAAGTCTCTTCGTTCCATCCTTTTTATTGGCAAGAACTATTGGACTCGCAAATTCCGAGGAACTTTGCCTGATTATTCCGCTTTTCATCCAATCGCTAACCTGGGTATCTACAATCCGTTTCTCCAAAGGTGCCAGTCTCCTTGGGTTTTGCCAAATAGGACGTTCATCTCTGAGGACAATACTCATCTTTATGTTAGTCGACTTCCCGCCTTGCGGTTCGTAGGTCTCTACTAAATCATTTATAACATTTTCGTAGGCGGGAACACCTACATTCACCTTCGAATCAACGTCGATATCGACTGTGCTCAGAAAACATGAAGGCCCCCCACCGATTTTGGTTATAGTGGCCACACCACTTGTAGAGAGCTTGATGTTTGTACCATTGAGAATGTCTCGGCCCACAATTAGAGGTACCTTCAAAACGTCACCAGACATTACAAAAATAGATGTGTAAAAAATGCAACCGTCGATCTCTATTGCAGCCTCGAACGATCCTAAAGCTTCGACACGCGTTTCCGATAGGCCCTGCACCTCCATCCTATTCGCCTTCAGCTGTGGTGTACCTAATCTTACGTACTCTTCGCATCGAATAATTGTCAGATCGCTTCCCGAGTCAATCAAAGCGAAAACATCCTGGCCATTGACTTTGATCAGTTTTCTTGCGCTCCCCTCTTCTGTTTTTGCACAGTTCGTTGACCTTGGGTTGCTACATGCGGACGACTTGTGCCCGAATTCATTACATCGAAAACATTTAACGCCACTAGGACAGTTGGGACTTTTGTGTCCTCTTTTACCGCAATTATAGCACCTGGGTTGAGGTTGTTGAGACCCATTCCCAGATGGCACATCTTTCGATAGAATTTTGGGGCTATCTTTAGTTCGCGATGAATTTAAATCTTCCTTGAATTTGGAGTATAAGGCCAGTTTCTCCCTGAATTCTCTCATCGAACTTGCCCCGTATAAAATAACTTTGTTTGTGGTTGTGTCATCAATGCCGTTTATGGTGTATTGAATGATTGAACTATCATCAAGGCGTCCTAATGCACCCAGTTCCCTCATCTTTAGTAAATAATCAAAAGGGGTTTCACCCTTCTCCTGTTTTCTCTTATTAAGCATTCGGTGGATATCCACTGACGCAACTTCATTTCCAAATTCGTCGATTAAAAACTCTTTCAAACTTTCGAATGAGTATAGATTGGGGTTTGATCTAAGGGCTAGTTTGGCAGAACCGACTAGCAGGCGTTTAGCAAAAATAAGTTTTTCTAAACCCGACCAATTTAGAGCAGTGGCAGCTGCCTCAACATCCTCCGTCCAGTTCCTAACGTCATATGACCCATTGCCGCTAAACTCTGGAACTATGTTCAGAGCATCCTGGAACGACACAGCACACCTATCTCTTCTACCCAAAGCATCTAGCTCGCTCCTTAAATGAGTTATTTCCAACTCCTTCTTTAAATTATCCTCCCTAGCCTTAACCAAACTTTCCCTCAACTCCAGTTCCCTTGTGACATCCGCAACTGTCTTTCCGGTAAGCGGTTCAAACACCCCTGTTGCCGAAACTCCTACTGCCGTCGCACTGCCTGCCCTGCTTTTTGTCGCATTCTCGTTTACCGCCGCCCTACTCAGAACACTACCCCCTTTTTCCGCATTATTCTCCAATCTATTAAGCACATTTTCCTCCTGCAGTTCAACCTCTCTCCAGCCTTTCTGCAAAGTATTCTTTCTGTTCTCGAACCATGAAGCCCTTGTTGAAAATCCTGACTCCATCATCTCCATTTGTCTTATTTCCCGTGCGACATCTCTTGGCTTATCGCCAATGGCTGTACTATTTGCTGGCTCGCGATTATTATCCATTGGATTTAACCTTCTATACATCGAGTAATATTTATTCCTGAAGCGGTCAACAAAAATGTGGAATTTGACGTCTAAATTGAAAAGTCAATATGACAGCCAGTGACAGAGAGAAAAAAAAAAGCTTGAAGCTTAATCTAAGATCGTAATGTTGCTAGCTTGTCGCGATTGCGAAATGTTGCTGAGGCGATAAGGATGTTGCGAAATCAAGCGCTTTAATTGTTAGCTTTACTTTAATAAAAGCACGATTTTTCGTTTTTTTTTTTTTTTTGTTAATTTTGATCTACTCTATTGCGTTAGTAGTAATTTCATCTCTACTCACAGTCTTTCCAGTTAATACTTATCGCCATTAGCCATTTTCCTGTTTTTTTTTTTTTTTTTGATGTATGGAGATGTGGTTCGTTGGTTCCGATAGCGGGTTTCGGCGGGAGGTGTCTGGTAACGGGGTCACTTAGCGGATTTCTTATATTCCAATAGCGGGATCCCACTTCTGACACCAATTTTGTAGGATTTCGTCGAATAAAAACCACCTCCGAGTTTCGAATTATGACTTAATTTAATTCAACAATACTACTATGATAATATTCAGTTAATAATTAAAGGTATGTACAGAGTACAGGCCTTCTTCGTTGTTCGGGAAGTACTCTCGATCTCTCTTGTGAAAAAAAAAGCATTAAGCTCAAGCTGTTAGCTCTCGACCTTTAGTACAACTTGAGTATCTTTCTTAATTCGCCGACTTCTGCCGAATAACAGTAGCGGCTTCTAAACAAAGCCCACATGTATGTACTCGAAATTATAGCGTCTTTAATTTTCAAATCGAATCATTCAAAACGCAAATTTGAGAAACTGCTAATATCTCGAAAGCCAAATTTTCGATTTGGCTAAAACTTAAAAAAAAAAAACAAATAATTAATAACATCTCGAATATCTAATACTCAGTTTTCAGCTAAATAGTTACGCAATAGTATTTTTAAAACTATAAATACTGCAAAATTTGTGACAGACAAAACGTCTGCATAATTTAACAATAACCGCTTTAAAGATTTTGATCAAAGCACATTTTTAGGATAGTAAAATAATTATAATTAAGACCACAAAACTCACACGAAACGAATGGTTGTGAGAAGCTAGGCCTAGGGTCCCTACAGACCTGTTGCGTCAACTATTTATTTATTTTTAAGTTTTTCTCAAAAAATTCGAATAAATCCGTTTTAAAATTATATCCCAAAAATGACTACCCAAAAGCCGATCTACGGTATATTTTTGTAATAATCTTACTTCCAATTAAAATGCAATAACAGCTACGCAAAACTTCTTTTTAGCAAATATAACACTTTTTTTTTTTCCAATCATATTAAATATGCACCTTAAAACAATTCCAACCACTTGGGGCGTACACAATCAGAAACTCCCACTTTATTTGCACAGCCACACACGTCCATCGGGATAATCAGTTTAGAACTGCTAATGCAAACTCAGAAACAAGTCTCTGAACTCCCACAAAATATCTATGTAATGATATCGGTATATCAGGAACCCTGCTTCCAATCATGGACACCTCAAACAAGCGTCACTAATCTATTCCAGTAAAAAATAAAAAAACAGATTAGACAACTGAAACTCCTACTACGTTTGTCCTTGTACTCAAAAATCTTGTAAAGTGTAAGGGCTTATAATATAGGACAGAAGGCCCTTATAACTCTCTAACCACAAATTGGGACATCGCTTCTCAGATTTGCACCTACCTAATAAAATAAGAAAACAACCAACAAACTTCTGATGAACGAGCAAGTTTCGTTCGACCCCAGTCGTGCACATTATTTCTCATGAAATTTGCTCTGAAAAGTCATCCAGAACGGACTTGAACAGAACCAGAATATCATGCTTTTCCAGATTACCAGCTTCTCCGAGCTACAACTCAAAATAATCTCATACCACCGGCCAATTGACAGACTCTTCCCTTTTTCAAATCCCATACAAAACAGAATAATAACCTTGTATGCGCATGTACCGCCCCCAACACACATTCGTGCTCATTGCCTGCAACTCCCCTTCGCAAACAACAGCCTACAATAAAACTCACATCATCCTTGACTTTACACTTTTACGTGGAAAATCGAAAATTGCCACGTTCGGCCAATCGCCTGAACGTGATCTTTCCCAAATACCAGTGCCCCATCTACTCCTACTAAATGTCAAAAACTTACTAATAAATTGCCATTTTCAACAATTACCACGTGTGTCCAAATAACAATGAGCTATATAGCATCCACTCGCACAATTTGCTTCGTCAATTCGCCGCAGTTGAGCCATTTTCTTCGATTTTGATGTGCCGCAGTTTGGCTATAATATGCGGCACCTCTTCTCATAAACCTGTCACTAATCCATATATGGGTGTAAAAGCCCCAAGCAAATGGAAATCGAAAGAAAAACACAACCCAAAAACAAACAAGCACCGCAATGCCAGGCGAATTAATAAGATTCGCGTGTGATTTCAGTGACATTCACTGCGCAAGTGAGTAGTATAGGTTGTGCGCCGCGGAAGACGTAACCCACACGGAGTCTTTGTTTTACGTTCTCATTATAGCTGCCCACAAAAAAAAAAAAAAACAAATAACAAGTTCTGCAAAAAAAAAAACTCGAGCATTTGCAATAGTAATCTGAGAAGCCACGTGTTATGCAATTATTCCCTCGTCAGTGTGAGACAGCGCAGCGCCTCATCCGCGAAATACCGATCGGACACAGCACGTGCATCCGTCCGTCAAGCAAACAGTTCCACTTCCCCATGCAAATCAATTTATTACTATTTCGATATAGATAAGAGCAAGAGGTGTATTCTGGTTGCAGTTTGTTTTTTGTTCGAGTGTAAGGGTGAATATGTGTTCATGGAAGTGGGACTCGGATAAATAATTTAGTACCCAGCAAGTTAAGCTGTGTACAGCCGGCTGCTGGCTTGTTGCACTGGCTATAAGCTTTATATGCGTGATGTTGCCATTTCCGCAAAATTGCAACAACTGTCGATGAATGATTTATTAAATGGCAATCGGTGTCTTTTGCTGCGGAGAATGATTGACTCTAATGGCTTTTAATGGTTCGCCTATAGGCTGTGTCTGTGGTAGGTAATTGTGGTTTTTGTCGAGAACTCTTAAAGAGGGGTGCAGTTCAATTACCTCTCGGCCGTCTGAAAGACTGTCAAGTCTACTAAGTTAATAATATATATAAAAAAAATAAAAATTGAGAGCATTTGCGAATATTGTAGACGCAATTGTATAGTAGGTGCCTGCAGAAAGCCACGTTAACATAATAGATAGGTTTAAAAGAGAATATCAAATGAAGTAAAGTTTGCCGGAGAAAGTTAAAAGGGGAAGGTCGGGCCTGGTGCGGCCGCAAATGCACCGCTATTTGAATTCTTCTCTCAGGTAGGTAGAACACTTTCGAAGAGTCGACCATATACCGTGTCAATATAGAAAAACCTTCCAGATCGACTGATGATGACTGATAAATTGTTGACGACATCAAAAAGAGAATTGACCTCGCATTAGGATATTAAGATATGTTTCGATTGCCAAATGGATGCCCTCACGGAGAAAAATCACTCATTTAAAATCAACCAACTTTCGGTTAAAAACAACCGAGTAATACTGTTAATATAGCTCATACAGGATTATTGGATTAAAAATAACCGAGTCAACTTGTTTTAGGAAAGTCGGTTAAAAATAACCGAGTTATCAATATCCTCCAAATTTTCTCGGTCGTAAAAAAAAGAGTTTAACCAACCATATCAATCTAGAAACTTTTGGTTGGTAACAACTGATAAAGAGTGTCTTTTTGAGAGTATGCATTTAACATTTTTAACAGAGATTTAGTTGATTTTTACCCATTTTCTTTTTAACCAAGCGAGAATCACACTCGGTTAAGGCAATTTTTGAGCGCGTTCTTGGCAAGGCAATTGAAGAGCAAGCACTGGCGACATCTAGTGGAAAAAGCACGCCATTTACAGAGATACATAAGGAGACGGATAAAAAACTAAGCTGGCTGAGTTAAGAAGCTTTCTCAGGGCAGTTTTAGACAGGTACCTACCTCTCGAATGTTTTTATGTTCGTTAAGATGAACTTCTGGATGGAATATTTATTAAGAGGCATAAATGGTCATGCTTTTTTGAGCCGCAGTTTCAATTTCGATGACTAGAAAATGAAACATCATTTACCCACAAACCACATTGAAATATTTAACAGCAAAAGAAGGGTCAGTCCCTATTCGGGTTGAAGGATGTCGACCTTCATAGAGCCCTTCGCAAAAACGTTCTAAATTTACTGATTTCCCTAAAAAAGAATTAATTAAACTTTAAAAATGATCGAATGCCCTACTTTGCATCAATGCAGGATTCGATAAATCGCAGTGCAGGAAAAATCCTTAGACTTCACAAGCTAGGCGGTAGTAAAATGTCAGAAAAGACATGCAAAACCTGAATTAACTTTACTTAAAACTGAGTATCAACAATTTCTAAAAACTACTACTGGATATTGAGGAGGTGTAGGTACTTTTACGACTGAGTTCCAGACAGCTACCCTCCAAAAAAAAGAATTTCTGGTACAACTCTTAAAGACCACAGGGGTCAATCAGGGAACCATGTATATAAATAGCAAACAATTATTTTTGAAAATAGCAGTGGGGATCTACATTTTTCCCTGAACATAATCTATAGAAATATTGTAGTAGACGGCTGGCACCGCGAAAGATGCAGTGGGGTTGATCAGTGACCAAATCTAATAAGTGTTCAGTTCATTTATGGAATTACGGGTTTAAACGAGTGTATAAACTAAAAAAAAAAAAATACTTAAGCTGCTGTGGCACAGTTTTTGCCGCTTTCAACACCTGGCAATGATTTCCTTCAGTGTGTACAATTTTCCAGCAAACATTTCGTCGAACGCTAACTGGCTTTAAGTCTTTCATCTTTTTAAGACCGAAATTCAAGCATTTGTCCTAATCTTGATTCCTAAAACAGGAAGGAAGTTTATTCGATGACAGATGTCATAAACTATTACAAAATTAAAATGATCTAAGTATGAGGCTAGGTCCAAAATTTATAAGTGAGGAGTACTAGATTTCTCTCCTAAATACACAACAACTGGATGACAACAAAGGAAATTTATGTATTCAAGCCTCAAGCAGCAAGTATAATAGCATAAGTAAGTTGTAAGTCCTCTTAAGTCTACACTTAGGGGACTCAAATAAGTCATTTGAACTTACTGCTTAAATTTCAGAAAGAATATCCTCGCAGGTGACGGTTTATTAAAAAAAAAAAAAAAAAACTCCTCCATTAAATCCTCGTTCCAAGCCAAAGCGTGATAAACTGTTGACCTGTCAGAAATACATTAACGATTAAGCTGCAGGGTCGTTTAAAGCTTGGAACAGTACATAAAAGCATATCTACTCTGTCAGTCATTCTAGCGAAAGATGGCGAGTATTTTGTCCACTTGTTATCACTTGTCATCCATTAGCCCAACAGAACATCGGACGTCAAAATACATTCAATCACAATTACGGCCGCACAATTGTCAGTGCCTTGAACTGGAGCCATCACCTCGAACTAATGAACTATAAAAATCAAAGCAATCACCTTTCCACATCACTTCTGGTCATGCTACAAGAGATCGCGCGCTCACTCTACCTCTGGAGCAACACCCAATTCCCATTCTCCGCGTTCGCAAGCGAGCCTGGCGTCAAATTGCTGCTGCATCGCGCAAGTAGTACAAAACACGCGAGCTCCATCAAGCGAATCCAAAGTGAATGGTGCGCTTCCATTACGTAACAAGAAACAATTTAAACTTAACCTCAATCGCAGCAGAAGACACCTGATTGGCTACGCTCCAATTAGTTGCAAGTGAGTGGGCAAAGTATAACCTTTTGTCGAAGCAGCTCATTGGATCGATCGCTTCGATCATCTGGCGACAGGAAGCCCATTTTCGCGTGGACAAGTGGGAAATAAGAAACTCTTCCCCAAGAACAGTTGAGATCCCAACCAAGTTGGTGTCACCATCACAGAGAACCAGTGTCGGGAAAAACCAGTTTACCAGTACAACACAACACAACAGCGAACAGTTTCAACGTTGGCGACAGGGCGACAGAGTTATTGGTAAGAGATTACCCTGAATTGGCGCAGATTGCCCCAGTGCTACTGGTTTTTCGGTCTCGCTTCAGTCGGCTATGCCCCAGCACAGCGCATGCAAATGAGGGTCACACACGACCAAAAGGAGCTGCAGGCGGACCTTTCATGCAAATTTTCCGTCGTGCTGCATGCTGACTGCTGACAGCAAATAAAAAGCCCATTTACCCAAAGATTGCTGGTGGTGGTTTTGATGGTATAGTGCACGTTTCGATCTTGATTTCGGTCTGACTTTGATTGGAAATTGCTTTCAGGGATTCTGGTCCCGTTTCCTTTGTCGAACTTCTGACGACGATATTCGGTCTCTTCCTCATTTTTCAATTTCAATTCTTAACGGTTAAATTTACGACTGCGCCGATGCTGTGGTCTTGCGAGTTTCCACGCACCAGACACTGCAGTCGGGAAGGCGATGAAGTCGCGGCATAAAACAAAAAAAAAAACCCAACAACCAGATGGCGGTTTTCTGCAAAACGGCATTATGACGATCCATTGCTTCCTCAATTCGTGGTGCAGCACATGAGCAGAAACCCAACCAAGATGGATTGTGGTCTCTCTGGCATGCTTTACGACTTGGGTTAAAGCTGTTGTGGGCTTTAACCACTGTTTGGAGAGACTTTTGACCTCTCCGGAGAGTTGCTGTTGTTGTAAGGTGTTGCACGTTTAATTGAATATTTTGAGTTATTGATTGGATTGGGCATGATGATGGGTTCGGCGAACATAATTTATACTCCAATGTTTTATGTTTTTCGAGTGTCATTTCGACGAAGAAAATTATCGTGCTTTTGGTTGTAAGAGCAAGGAACTTGTAAGACGAGGCGTAGTACAACTTGGAGGCAGATTTGTTGGACAAAGTATCAGAGATGGCATGAGGAAGTGCAGGTCAGTAATATGGCTCGTTCTGTTGCAAAGCACTCAAGCATGTTTGAAAATAGGTTCTTTAGCAAGTTATATGTCTATATCTTACCCTAGGACTAGCTTCTTGCAACCCATCATGAGTGGTTTTAGTTTGCCGCGAATGGAAGGGACCAAAGAATTAATGACGCAACAAAACGGCTGCAGAAAGGAGCAAGTCTCATGTTTGTCAAACTTTCGCGAAAGCGAAAAGAACAAACGCTTAGGTTTAAGCTCTTTTCGGGAGCTGAACGCTTAATCCATCGCTATGTAGTCCGACACACTAACCGGTAGTTCACTGGGCCCTCTAAACTTATCCCCACCAATAACGAGCAGGAATGGACGAAAAGGCAGCAATCCCATGTAAGGCCGCAACTTGTAGTGTTGAGATTTGAAATGCTTCTATTAGTGCGTATTTTACAAACACGCTTTCGTCCCTAAACCATGCAAATGCTACTGTTTGCCTAAACTTGCGACTACGAGTTACACTAAAGGGTTTTTCCTTAAGGACGGGCCAATGTTGAAATGGAATAAATGAAGCTGTGTGTGAGGTATTGACAAAATTATTTTTTTTATTTGAAAGGTCCATGTATTCTACGTATATAAAAATATCGTTCAAATGTCCACCGCGGCTTCTCACGGTGTCGCGGTTGCGAGTAGTCCAGTTTTTTCTGGGATAGATGTGACTGAATTTTAGCAGTTGATTTTAAGGGCATCGGGCGATTGCGGCTTATTGACTTAAAGCTAAGACTTTAAGAAACGCCACAAGAAAAAGTCTCGTGGGGTCAAATCGCACGATTTTGGTAGTCAATTCGAGACAGCTCTGCGAGAGATAGCAATAACCTCAAATCGTTCATGCAGAATGTCCATCGTGGCACGTAGCCTCGTCCTCCTGGAACCACATGTCGTCTACCTCCATATCGCTCAATTTGGGCCAAAAAAAAATGTATTAGTGCCCTTCTGCAGCGCTCGCCGCTGTTGGTGATGGCCTTACCAACGTCATTTTCGGACCAATGGCGGCGCCGGACAAAAATCAGCACCTAGCAGTAACTTTGTGTGGATGCATTGCCACCTAGTGAACCTCATGTGGGTTGGCGTTGTCCCATATACGGCAATTTTGCTTGTTAAAATAGCAATTCATAACAAAATTCGTCTAAAGATGATTTTTCGCCCGCAATCGGAGTCCTCTTGCAAACGTTACGAAGCCCAGTTGGCGAACAGCCGACGTTTTCTTTGATTATTTACTTTGAGCTCCTGAATTAGTTGGATCTTGTACGGGTGTAGGTCCAAGTCCCAAAGTAAAATTCGCCAAGTTGAAGTCTGCGAAAGGCTGACTTTTTGTGTAGGCCGACTTCTTGTGTACCGGAGCAGAGGTCTCGGCCGATCTGCTGTTTCTTTGTATGGCTGTTGTCTGATTGTTTACCAAAAGGGTTGTCTCGAATTTGGCGACCAAATGTTAGAGAGCCGATTTTGAAGGGCCACTGCGTCGGCTGCCATAAAATGGGCGCAACACGTGCAACGTTTCCCCTGACGAACACTTATTCAACTAATAAATTTCTTTCACTTGGACGTGCTGCCTAATCGTGTGACTTGCGATGATGATTTGGCATCAGCGACTGAATAATAAGCACCAGCTTCTAAAGGCGCCACCAAAACCACATGAGGAAGCCAGTGGCGTTCCTGTTGTTCTGGATTCGATGTTAATCCGTCCCAATTGAAGAACCATTTATCTGCCTTTTCTATTTTGTGCGGTCCTCGATAGATTTGGGAATATATTTCCAGAAAGCTCATGACTCTTTCTTGACTTACCACTCACAGTACCAGCTTACCACAGGAGTGAGTTGACCATCCGACAGTCCACACACTTTAAGGAGGGTAACACAATAAGGATTCCAGTCTCTGGTGCTCGCTCATATATGTCAACCTACCAATATCTGAAATTGAGAATTCTATAAAAAAGCATGTCTTGCAAAGGCTAATGGTGTGATACTCCAACCGTTGATGCACTGTTCCGCTTCACTCACACATGACTAAGATTTAATTTGCTTCCCTTTCGCATTTTTTTTTTTTTTTAAGCTGTTACAAACGCCAGTTAGGCTTTGCCTCATCAGTGACCGACTTTTAGAATGTCTTTTAAAATAATTCGTATAATTAAAAATTATAACATGAGAGCTACAATCTTCTCTAATAAAAAAGAAATTTTTTTTTATGCGGTATAAAGAACTGGGTCCGATTCAATCGGCCATCTGCAACGCTATAACAACTCTACACGAGGTCGATACCAAAACCAATCAATTCCCTCACGAAACACTGTGCTCAATTAAATCTTAAATGAACCTCACCAAGATGAGAGAATCCTTCAAAGCACAACTCAAAGCGTGTAACCCATCGGCATCTAGCAGATCCAACTATAACCTGCCGCCAGCTAAACGATCTCTAGTTTCTCAATAAGCATCGGACGAGAACAAAAACTTACTATTTAAGAGTAAATTAAATGGCGCCCCTAGGTGCTAGCCCAAGACACTAGGCCATGCCGCCATTCAATAGCTGCATCCCAGGGCGGGGGTTTTACGCTCTCTGATTGACTGAAATTTAATTTGAAAATTTTTCGAAACCCCCCTAAATTGGATATCGCCCGACGACGTCGACGACGACGGCACTCTGGGCGTTATTTATAAATACGTATAACGAGCAATAGATACGTGAGAAACTCAAAGCCGCCAAAATCTATCACTGTCAAAGGTGGCGGACTGACCCGTGCGCGGAAGTCGGACCCTGATTAAGAGAAATGTATTTTAAATCATCATTTCGAATCTGAATTGGTAATTAGCTGAATACAGATACTCGCCACAGTTGGCTAACAGCTCTTCATCACCAGATTAGATGTGCGGTTTGGATATACGTACCTGAAAGGAAAAAAAAGAACAAGCATTAGTTTCGGTTACAAGTGGTTGGAGCAAAGAAATTGGTTAGGCCACAAAGAGAGTGCAGGCAGGTTTCGTGATGAGTAAGCGAGTCACAGTCAAGTTTGTCGAGTGACAAACAGAAGCCATTCTCCTTTCGGTGCTATGATGGGTGTCAATGCATCATCTTTCCTTTGTCTGTTGCAGGCGCACTGCATACCATCCCACTCCACACGTATTTATATGCGCATTTTAGGTGAGCAAACACAGCAACGTGCGGTTCGACGATGAGAGCCTACATCGCCAAGCGTCTATCTAGTACTCTGCATAATTACGAAGTCAGTCACATTGTTCAGTACATAGCTGACTCTGACTCCGCGTGTAAATATCACAACAGTGAGATGGAAATACGAGAGCTGAGCCCAAGACGCAGATAAGGATCCTCATTTGGTGACGATGACAGCACAACTCAGACGAGTTGAGATGAGAGATGACAAGCCCTCTTTTCTGATTATTTTGGCGCGATAAAGGTGCAGCAACAGTGCGGGCTTATCGCTCTGGTATATATAAATTGTATTATCAGATTGGGTGTAGGTATACTTCCCTTGGAGTTCCAGGGAAAAGCCCTTAATTGTTCTTTAAACAAGTCGTAAGCTTTGGCACACAAATCCGAAATGTTGTACATAATCACGTGTTTTATTAGGATTGGGGCAGACGTCAATTGTCTTATCATAGATGGGGTTCATTTTTGTTGCCCGAAGGATGGCGGGTTGTATGTGAGTATGGTGTAAACACCACGTTGATGGTAAAATGCTTTTTAATGAGTATTCGGAGACTTGGGTAAACACAAACACATTTCAGGTATGTCAAATTTTAAAATAGGCCTTGGCGCTTTTAACATGCGACATCTGCGCTGTTTGATGTGGAAGGCAAGATAACAAAGTCATTGCACAAGAAAGTCGGCGAGTGGTACTGGTAACCTGCGGGAGGATAAACCTATTGAGTTCTCCGTATTCCATTCCCTTGCTGATACAAAATGTGTCGAAGCGGAAATCGCGAACATATGTAGATCATTACAGAAAATATAGGAGCAGGAAGGCAGTCTGTGCCATTATTCCCCTAAGAGTTCATCTACGATTCCGAAGCGATAGATTTTCTTGAGAAGGGACGAACTGCGACCATGTAGACTTTCCAATGGACGATATATTAAATAAAGTGCACGACTGGGTGGCACGCAACTTTCTCGATTAGTGCGAGTCTGACTGAAATTCAAAGTCAGTTAAGCAAATTTATCTTTCGGGATGTAAGCATTACTTGGTTAAGGGTTTTATCGAAATCGAAAATGGGGTTTTCGAGATATGAGCAGTTTTTAAAGTGAGCGTTTCCAGTGATTCGAATTGAAAATTAAGGACGCAATAATTTTGAAAACATTAATTTTACTCTAAGTTTGCATTTTGGTCAAAATCATGCCGTTTTGAGGTAAACTAGGGAAAACTATATTTTTCAAAAATGACTTTTATCAAAAATCCATTTTACGATAATACAGAGAAAACTGAATTTTCCATTAAATTATAAATTACCATATTACCTTAGAAATGAATTTTTGTTACAATCGTATGGACCATTTTCGAGATATGTCCAAATTTCAAAAGTACAGTTACTCGATTTTTTAGCAGAAAAATGAGTATGCAGTTATGTTTACCTCACCGACTTAAGCTTAAATATATTCAATATTTGTGTTGAAATCGTTAGAGCCGTTTTCGAACAAATTAAATTAAAGTACCATTAATATTGAGGTTACCATGCAAAAAAAAAAACGGCACCGAACTGTAAGCCCCCAAACTTTAAATCCGAAGTTTGAACGAAATCCGTTCAGCCGCTTAGGCTGTAGGCCTCGGGACATACAGACAGACGGAAAGAATTTTGCGACCCACTTTTTTGAGTTCGCCTATCATCGTAATGTCAGAATTGATTAACATCTCGAGTTCGAAATTTTGTACGAATACAATAATCTTTCTCTTATTAAGTAATGGAGAAAGTTAAAAAAGGGAAGTGTGAAGCCATTTTTTAAGAATTTTAAATGCTGTAACGAATGCTTCGAAATTCCAACTAAAAGGTTTTTTCCACTGCCCCGTCTTTCGCGAACGTCTGACAAACATCCGAGCGTCTAACTGTCATGAAAGAGCTTCTCAATTAGCCGGTTGAACTCGGAATAAAATTGTAGAACCCTTCCTATCGTCCCAAAAATGAAAAACTCACATAAAATGATTGGTTGTAAGAAGGTCCAAACGGACCTGTTGCGCCAACTATTTTGTTTTTAATTAATTGAGTGATTCCTTACAACTTACTCCTCCAACTCCAAGTTGGCTTGTCACACTTAATCTAAAAATGTTAAAATGAAGACGGCAGATAGAGCTCAAAGGATGTAAAAAGTAGAGCACTTTAGAAAAATATTTCTAATAGAGAAATGAAACCGCAATTATTGCAGCGTTGCCATAAGAAATCTCCAGAAATCTGCGCTTCAGATTTTGTCTGCATTCGCAATAATATATTTTGCTCACTTGTTTGTAGGCGGGCTTTTCTGATACCATAGATTGGTCCACTACTAATTATGTGGTTTAATTCAGCCAAGTTATCCCCTAAACGACAATCCTATGACAAAGTTTGCTTGGGTGAGAACTGGCATTATCTAAATTTCAAAACATCAAACTATACGCAATCAGCTTCCATGCGCCTTACTAACCCACAAAATTGACCGCAGCCTTCTGCAATAACTCTGATTTGATTTTACCGCTGCCGCACTTCGTTCTGAATTCTTTTAATTTCTTGCTTTGATTTTATTTCGAAAAAACATGCGCACTCACAAATTTTAACGACAGACTTTGTAGACTTTTCGTCGCAAATAAAAACCCACATCTAAAACTACAACGAATTATCGTAAAAAAATTGAAATAAATTAAAAAATAAAAATATATTAACGTCATACTCCCACGGGGGCCGGACGACTTTTTGTCGATAATTTATTGGCTACATTAAGCGAACAATTTTAGATAACAGCAGCGCTAATTATCTGCGAAAGAAAGTCAATCAAATTGTCTATCTCTAGATTGTTCGCTCCTAGCAGTCGTGTCTTGTGCATTTTTATTATACTTTTGGATGAAAAATTAAATAAAAATGGAGGCAAATTTATCTCGAGCAGCTGGGGTGGTGGTTTGCGTTGTCGACAGAACAGACACCAACATCAACTGAAACAAATGTGTGCGACTGACTGTTGAACGATGATGATTGGGAATTTCCAAGGCGAAACATTCTAAAATTAAATCCGCATTTTCCGCTGGTTTTTACTTCTCTTTATTGTAGATTTAATGTTTTGAAAAAATTCGCAGAAAATTAGCAGCGCACAAAACAAGAAAAAAAAAACACACACACAAAACTTTTCGCTACAGTCAGCAACTATATAAATAATATATAATTCGGTCCACAACTGCAGGCTATTTAATTTGTGTAATTTGTTGGTTCGTCTTCCTTCCGACATCAAAGGATGAAGCAAAAACATGCTTTCGGATTTAAACTAGAATTTTGTTTATACTCATGTTTAGTTGCGAGAAAATCGGCTCCTCAGGTGATATAGGCAATTGTTATAAAAGTGATGAGCTGCTATGGCGTAGGATATTGTTTTTTAAATATAACTCACGTTCGTCATAGGTTTGAGAAATAGAGAAATAGGTAGAGTAATATTTATCCGCATGCGTTTACATTAGCTCAAGTGTTTTCAGCGAACAGTATGAAATTAAGATGATAATAACTATCATCTGTAAATATTTACACGGAATGGCTGACGGGATTTTTCCAGAGGTAACTTCTGGTTTCTTACGTTTGGTGTAATATTTTGGTAGAAAATAATATCTCTTGTAGGAGAAAAGTGGCATTCGGAGTAATACGTACGCAAAAAAATGCTGCAAAGTTTGTTTAAAAAAAATAAATGCTGAATGTGCGCGCATGTACGAGAACTTTTATCACGCGGTGGGAAGGTTAAGCCCCAAACCGATTCAATGAGGTGTCAGAAACGTTCGACATTTTCAGAAGCGGTTTTCGAATAAATTACGGATATCGAATGTGAGCATTTGTATTCATGAGAAGATGTCGTCTCTAGTCGATCCAGTAGTATTCATCACAAATTTGGCATACCTTCAGCCAGGGATGAAAAATTAACTGTGTGGACTGCAAGCAAATCGTAGTTCCGATTGTATTTTTTCGGGCTCAGTTGTATTTTTCGATTTCGAGATGTTTATCATTTCTATGTAATATCACGCAATTCCGTCTGGGCCTTTTTTATTTTGCAATGCCATTTTAATTTTTGGATTTCTTTAATTGTATTTTTAATGACATCAAATTATAAGTTCACTGAAAGCCCTGAATTTGCCTTTCAATTTGTTTATCTGCATAATAATGAACTTCACCATCTCCAAATCAATTCCAATTACATACTTTAAAAACATTTCCTTAAGGATTAACAATTTCACTCAACAATCTTGTAAGATGCAAAAGTTACAAAAATTGTATATCGCTATATATACACTGAACCTGTAAAACATTCTAACCGAAATTTCAAAATATGGGATAAAAACTATAATTATGGATTACACAAATAAAAAAAAAAGGCATTAGAAATAAAAAAAATAAAATTCGACTCTAAAGTCCTCTTTTGGTAGGTAGTGAACTCGAAGTCCCACCTAGCATTTTATTTAACAAAAGTCAACTTCTGCTCGCGATTGTGAATCAATTTTGTTGTTCCACCAGAGGCGAGCTTCAATGAGAAATTTAAAAAAGGAAAAACGTTTGAAATTTGTGTCACTTTTAGTTGTTAATACCTATACGTATATACCAATATTCGACTGCTCTAATAAATGAACGCGCCACACTTTCTACATTCAACAAAAAAAATCATATCCATACAAGCAAGCACAAAGTTTCCGAAGTAGAACTTACTTTATTTTACTAATTTATGTAACAATAAGCAACTTGGAACTCGCCCCAGTGTGAATTTCAACTATAATTGGATTTGACAGATGCCACTTTAGATTTGACTTGTGTGGATTTCGAGTTGGTATTTCAGATTTTATTGTTTTCCGTATCTAAAATGGTTTGTTGCCAATGAGTATAAATATCATTTTTTTTTCAAAATAAAAAAATATTCTTTTAGTGTAACTTTTAGTGTATTTTTTCAATGTCAATTGTAACTTAAAAGTTACGATTGTAACACGTTTTTCAACCCTGCCTTCAGCCAGTTTCAGCATCATTGTTTTAAACGTCCTGTATTTAAGATAACTCTTTCCTTTCTCAGACTTAAAAATTGTACTATAGTTACGATCGTAAGCTGAATATTTCTTATAGTTTAAGGAATCATGTCAAAGAATGTGCGCACTCAAAATGTTTTTTATTATACAAACGGTCGCAATGGAAAATCATACAATTTCTGAAAAATTTGCACGTGCCTGGATTTGTGTTTATACCGTCTTTCGCATATGAGGTATAAAAACAGTGACCATTCGTGCTGTCTCCTATGCTCGTCAATAGTAGGTTTCGAGCTTTTTTTAAGAAATATAAAAATGTCGCGTATTTTATTTGTAGTCCCAAATTTGCATATTTTTGTTTTTTTTTATTTAATATAAATAAATAATTGCATTATACCCGCTGAATGCAATCATTCAACTTCCTGTCACAAGAAGTTAGTTCAATTTTCAATAATTCGCATTTTGTTCGCCTCACCCCGGAAGAAGATTGCATTCACAAGTGAGTTCATCTGAGAATCCCAGACGGTACAATGTACAGTGCAATGGTTGAATTCGCAGCGATTGTCGATGGAAGAATAGCGGCGATTCAATAAACCCACCCGAAAGAATAAAAAGCGAACATACAAGGTGGTGCAAAAGTAATCCTCCTATCAGAAAATGCTATAAATTTTGGGATTGGCCCCTAATGTCAGTTCTGTTTTGACATTTGTGTAGTAAACACATGCGAAATACACGTTAATAAACAATGTTTCGCTACACTGCTCCAGAACGCGGAATATTGGTGACTATTTATTTGAGCAATAATCGGTCGGTGACTTTGGCACACTGCACGTGCCACAACCGATATGCTGAAGGATGCATTTCCCGGGCGCCTAATCTCCCGTTTTGGCGATTTGCACTGGCCAGCAAGATCGCCTGATTTGACCGCTCCAGACTTCTTTTTGTGGGGCTTTTTGAAGTCGCGGGTTTATGTCAACAAGCCTCAGACTCTTGCAGCTCTTAAAGACAATATCCGTCAAGAATGTGAGGACCTATCGCCGGAAGTTTTGGCCAAAGTGATGGAAAATGCCATAAAAAGGGCTCAAATGACAATCAACTGTGGCGGCGGCCATTTACATGACATCATATTCTCGACTTGATGTAAAAAAAATTAAAAGACCAAATAAAAATAATCCACAAGAAAAATCAAAGTTTTTCATTTTTTTTTAAAATTACAGCCAAAAAACATCGGAAGGTTATTTTTGCGCCACCTTGTAGAATAGGAAACGATATGCAAATTTGCGGTGACTTTATTTACAAAAAAAAAGAAGTTCTTCAACATAATATCACACGACAAGTACCTTTATTTTGCCTGGTGTATCAATATTTTATTTCAAGTAAAGGTGAGGCGGTTGCTAAAAACAAGTAATCACTTTGTCTCTTTATTTTTCGAATCGAATATGTTCCTCCTAGATGAACATATCGCGAGGGTTGGCATTTTGCATTCGTCGAAGAAATTGGTGGGATGAAGTAACTTTAATAATAATATTTGAAATAATCCCGTTTAAAAGTTGTGCTATTTGTTGATGTTTGTGTGTTGTTCAGGGTTGTTCCAGAGAAATTTTAGAGTTGAGCCACTCTTCGAGCCATTTCGCAAAAGTTTGAGTTTGAGCCACATTTGTTAAATGAACACACATGTGGTGAGAATTCGTTGTGATTTATCAAAAAAATAAATGCAAAATTTATGAGTGCGTTCACTTCGTGAATTCTTTTAACAAGCTTTGTGACGTTCAGTCGAATAAATTCGCATTTCCTAATTAGTTTTATTTTTAAAATTTGTTTGTACAACATTTTTTAAGCTTCGAGAATACCGTGGGTATTTCTGGACTCAAATATATGAACACTTACTAGATAGCTATAGGAAGCCTTGTCCGAATTATTTTGCTTATGTTTCCCCATCCTAAATTAAAAAAAAAAGTACAAAAATATTTAAACTAGCAACGACGAAACTTGCTTCTGTCATCATCTTTGTAAAAAAAAACCCTCCTCAGGGTCAAAGGTAGCCAGTTGCATCCTTCAAGACTGTGGGAATACAATTTTTATAAAACCCAACAAACGACTCGCCAAGCTACCTACACGAATGATAATAAAACATGCTCTCAGCCGTTCTGCAAAATCTAAGATAACAGGAATACAAAAACAACAAAAAAAAAGAAAAGAGAACTCCCTCCTTAACGCAAACATAAAACATAAGAAAACGCAAGCTCTCTAGCCATTCCACAACTGGACCTAACCCACAATAGAAAAAAAAATCTATATAGGTAGCTAGCACAGAAAAACATTAAGTTTAAAACCTAAGCCATACCACAACCCGTCCGTCTACCTGGGAATGGTATTCAAGGAATGTTTGCTATTTTTTCGTATTTCTTATTCTTATGAACTTAAAAATGTAAGCAAAAGCACAAAGTATCTAGATGAAATGTAATTCGCTGGACTAGAACGTGATTGTTGTTGTCTTTCGGCTTGCTTTGAGAGCGGGAGCAAACACCAACAGCAGCCAGCAACTCCACAGTCCACAGCTCCAGATCGACATACCTGCGGCAGTTGTTTTAAAGAAATTAAATAATAGAGAGATACAAAAAGAACGTATTTCTAAATGAAACCCGGAGTGCTGTGTGCACGTTAGAATGATACTACTCCGTCTCTATATAGGGTTATATGATGGCAGCGAGGGTATAAACGTAAACGTATATCTCGCATTTATTGTTTTATTCATCTTTTGTATACGCGAAACGTAACCGCGGCGCATTTTTATGATTTTTCATTTCATATCAAATGGAATTCCATGAATTTCACTTTGTTGTGCTTCTAAAAAATAAAAATAAAAAACCAGAAGCCGACGGGTACACACACAGAGAACAGAATATGGAACAAGGTGAAGGCGGGTGAAGTTGGAGTCTTTGAGAAGCTGTCAGGATAAACATTGACGAGTGTGAGTCATTTGGCGCAAAAGCCAGCAAGGTGTGCTCTCGATGTTTTGGGTTGGAGGCGGACGGGTGGGTGGGAAACAAGTGCCCCCGCATCTCGCCGGTACATCCGCTGATATTATTTACATGACGAAGGCGGCAGGTACAGGTATTCCATTTTAATGTGAAAATTTTTGCTTTCTACTGCTATTTCATCGGTATGCCGTCTCTCTGAATGAGAAATCCTATATTGATGCGGTGATAATGATGACAACAATGACAGCAATGACATTGACGATGTTTGATGATGGCAATGAACAATTTTTAATTAATAGGTATACGCATGGGTAATGGATGGAGATGGAGTCTAAGAAGCTCAAGGACTCAGTAAGTGGATATGCTTGAGTACTTCAGAGGGACTACCTTGGATATTCGAGCATCGTACTGGAATTTCATCTCTCTTCTATTTATATGAGTTGCTGGCAGGGGGGAAATCAATGAAAGAATCTGTTTACCTTTGCGCAAAGTTTGGCTTTGAAATTATCGATAGCAACAGGCGATTGGAGTTTATTAGTTTAGAATGGAAACTATCAACAAGCAACTTGGTGATACATTTGATGCCGGAAGGCTTTCAAGCAAGGCGCAGACTAATATTTTTCATTTAAAGCTGGTTTCTCTATTGAAGACCCAAAGATATTTTAAAATAAAGTCATCCTGTCTTTATGGAGCCTTTAAGACTGTTGACAAGAAACAGCGGCCTCGCT
Organism: Cheilosia variabilis; assembly: GCA_951230905.1. Classification (NCBI taxonomy): domain Eukaryota; kingdom Metazoa; phylum Arthropoda; class Insecta; order Diptera; family Syrphidae; genus Cheilosia; species Cheilosia variabilis. The sequence goes on along the minus strand of OX579677.1, from coordinate 57,960,873 downwards.
GTAAGTTTAATTTCAAATTTTTTATCTTTTTTTGGTTGAAGGTGCCATCTAGGTAGAATTTTTTCTTAACACTCTCGAATGTTGAAGCTTAGGTGGAACTATTTTGAATGTTCCAAAAAGTTGTTTTCTTCTAATAGTTTAGTCCAAAGTGTGAGATTAAACACCCCTGACGTATCCCACGGGTATCACACTGTTTATTGAAATTCCTCCTATTTTTATGGGCGAATTTTATTTACGGCAACAAACAAATCCAGTCTATTGACATAGAAATGTGTAACATCCAAGTCAGTGATCGATTCAACTCGCAAGGAACACTAATTAATAACACAAATTGTTTTAATGACGGAATACTGTGAAGGAGTCGCTATAACGCGTGTAAAACGAAACCACACGGTCAGAAATATTTGGGTTTCCACAAAGCAAACAAACAGAAGGAAGTGTAATAAAAATCAACCGCAAGATGATCCACAAAGTCGATCGTGCATTAACACAGAAAGGAACACGGATATACAGATTTTGAATGAAGAAACTAAAAGACGACAATGGGTTTTCAAATAGTTTTCAATAGTTTTTCTTTTTTACTTCAGAGCTGAGCACTGAACTGAACTCGAGTATTATGAGCGTGCTCAGATTGTTCTGAGGTATTTATGAAACACACTTGAGCACATAGATGTCACAAATTAAATTGGATAATTTTGAATTCTAGAGCAAAATGGTTCGTCTGCTGCTTCTCTTTTGCTTATCCTGTTTTTTTCCTGTAAAATGTGACTGGAGGTGTGTAATCAGCTTTTCACTCAGCCTGCCAGTCAATTTATTCTGAGCTCATATAGCGGGCTCTGAACGAAAAAAGAAACACAAATTCTGCACTCTGATGTACCTGAGCTAAAAAAGAAACACGAACTTTTTTGGGTAACAGTTCAGGTTGTGCTCTGAAATAAAAAAAAAACGCCTAATGTAAGAATTACTAATATCCATTTCTAAACTTAAGTATTCTGTAGGTCACAGTAGATAATTGTATATCTCCGTAGAAACTTTCTTTTTTGTAAAGTTCGTAAAATTAGGCCTGCAAATTGTTCCTATTTTATTGAAACAGCACATGTTGACATACACTGAATTCAGAAGTCAGTCTTCGTATAAGGCATTTTTACGAAGGAGAAGCTAAACAATCGAATTTTTGGCAAGCACAATTTTTTACTGCGGGACAACTTTAAGTTTTTGAAAAAAATAACAGAAACTGATGAAATATTTAAATGTACCTTCAGCTGGTAAGTTGGGATAAAGCATTTATTATAAATTACTGAACTGAAGAGTCTTATGATCGACTAGCCTGTTGTGATGTGCCTCAGGGTTAAATACTTGGACCACTTTTTACTCCCTCACCGATCATAAATGAAGATCTTTAGCGTATACTGAAATGATCAGCTAAAACTGAATTTCTCCTTAACCTCAAAAGTTGAAAGCCCTTGTTATTGCAACTACATATAAAGGGTCCGCCATCTAACTTTTTTTTTTTTTAACTAGTGCTTATTTCGCGAATGGTAACACTTAGCTCATGTCTGATTTGACAGATAATTAGTTTTATCCTTCCGCTGAACGAATATGGTTGTGTATACGCTTGAACAACGCTGGGAAATATTGCGACATTACTTTGAAAATCATGGTAATGTTGCAGAATGTGTGCGAAAATTGCGTACGGAATTTGGAAGAAGAGAAGCACCGTCAGCTCCGTATGTTCGTTATCTTGTGAAAAAAGTGAAAGAAACTGGCATCCTCATCGATAAACCAAAGCGTGAAAAGCCAAAAACAGTGCGTACACCCGAGAAAATTGCTGCTGTGGCAGAAAGTGTGCGTGAGCGCCATCAACATCAATTCACCGTCGTTTTCAACAATTGAACATTTCGGAGACATCATTAAGACGAATTTTGCATAAAGACCTTTGTATGACGCCATACAAATTGAAGAGGAGGATATTGGCAACATTTGGTTTCAACAGGACGGCGCTACGTGCCACACAGCCGAAGCTACACTCGATGTTTTGCGCCCTGTTTTTAAAGATCGCATTATCAGCCACAGAGCTGATGTCGTTTGGCCACCTCGGAGCTGCGATTTGACACCGTTGGACTATTATTTGTGGGGTGCCGTAAAAGATAAGTGTTACGCCGACAAGCCAGAGACAATTGACGCTTTAAAGGACAATATTCGTGAAGCCATTGGTGAAATACAGCTGCACACAATCGATAATGTGCTTAAAAATTGGACCGATCGTGTAGGCTACTGCATGGCCAACCGAGGCAGCCATTTAAATGAAATTATTTTCCATTATTAACCGGAAGGATTGTACTTTCAAATAAAAAAAGAAATTTGAGAAAATATTCAGTAGTTTTTTTTTATAGCATTTTCAAAAAAAAAAGAAGTTATTTGGCGGACCCCGTATTTCATTCAGCAAAAGCAGTAGTTTTCTGCGACAGCCGATGTATTTATGCAGTGCGTCCTTTGCTTCGGTCAAGGTGATCGTGTATAATGAAACACTCCAGTTATGCCTGTTTAACTAAGGAACGTGCGTTTTTCTGTTAGCAAGCACCGAAAATTTCCTGCGCATAAATAGTATTTCAAAGATTAAAAGTACAAATTAATTCCACTCCCTTTTAAAATTTTTGACCACTGCAACTGCGAAAAATATGCAACGACCTCCTCATTAGTTTGCAACTTATCAGCTCAATATTTTTAACTTTCCTATTAACTATACATTTATTTTTGTTTTTTTTTTTGCATTCGTACTTCTAATTTCAAACTTTAAAAGATGTTTGTTACATTCATGTAAAAAAGACACTCCCCACTGAATCAATGCAGTTAAATATCACAACACATTAAAGAAATCGCATGACAGTAATTAACCATGTTAAAATGTTTCTTATTCTGGGAATAGGATATGGAATAAAATATTTATGGCTGGTGATCTTACCATATTGACAATAACTTATACAAAATAGAAAACTTATACAAAAAAAAAAAAAACACATTGAAAATTCCGCATGATAGTAGTTTGTGATCGAAAAAAAAAATGTTTCTTATAAATGGACTTGAGAGCTTTTGCTTTCTTGAATGTAAGAATAAATCGACCACAATACGAATACCAAGTACATAGCTTGCCAGATAGAATAGCTCGCATGATAGTTATTTGGGGTGCACTTTGTACTTTTATAAGTCACATTGCAATTAACTTGAAAAATACGTTCAGCTAATCAGGTAGAAATTGAATCTAATCTGTCACATTGGCCATCTTGCGCAGTTATCGCACTATAAACTGACAAGAGGTCATTATCACCCAAAACGATAATAGATCCCAGCCAAACAATCCGAGCTGCATGCAAACTACCAACAGATCGTTCCCGTTCAAACTAAACGCTGCTGATGCTGATGTGTGTGTAGTTTACGTTGTTGCTCCCGATTCAATGTGCTTGTGCATAGGACAGGGCTAAATTCAGCGTCCACGCGCGCCTTCTGAAACGTGGTTCCAGTGTTTTTTTTTTTATTGAAAAAGTTCAAATAATTTTTTTGCTCTTTTGATGGTGTTCGCGCGTTGTGCACTCTTTTGCTTGCCGGGTTTCGTTCGTTCCTTTCATTTTTATTCATTTGGCAGAAGCCAAAGAGCAACGTAAATAGAGTTTTGGCCCATTGCCAGTCGTAACGCAAAACTAATGCTCATAGATAGATAGACAAATCGACAACACACCAGCGCATAAAGAAAGAGATGTGTGTGTTGCAAAACTTCTGAAAATGGGGGGTTTTTCCAGGGGAAGTGTCTAAGATTAACTAAACATTCTTTTCCTCCTTTTTTTCGCTTTTAAACTTGAAATTCGCGGAATTTCGAGAAGACTCACTGCTTCTGTATTTTTTTTTTTCTTTATTTCCTGTCCATAAATTTCACGCGAAGACACTCTTTCGTTTTGGCAGGGCACAAACCGAGGAACAGGCAATAAATAATTAGTGACGATTGAAAGCGTAAATTTTGCGACGAGTTGGCTGTTGTTCTGGCCTCTGGTGTCAGTGGCTTTTATTTCGGATTTCCTATGTTCTAATTGAATCTAATGATGATTTAATTGGAAATTCAGACAAAGTCGGATGATGTTATGCAATGGATTTCAATCGCGAGGGAATGCTTTGTTAATTTGCACTTGGAGTAAATTCATTTACAGGCGGTTTAAAATTTTGTTTTCCAGATTCTATAGACGAAAGTGAAATGGCCAGGAAAACGCACTAATTGCTGAATGACTTGGATATTGGTTTCAAGTTTACTCTTAAATGGAAAGTATTTCGCTTTCATCTACGTCTAGGAAAGAATTATACTTGTGTCTTATCTACGGAAGGAGAAATAATTAAATCATGAAACAAAAAAATCGCATAGAGATGATGAAGCAATACATTTCATTTAAAGTAAGGTCCGATTTATATGAACTCTTGCGTATTGGAGTTCTTGTCTATTGGAGATATGTGTCTGCGATAAACAGTGATATAAATGTAACCATACAAATGCAAAAGGCATATTTATTGAAAATTAGTCGCAGGCCAGTTCTTAAACTTGATTTATTTGTTGTCAGTGATGCATTTTCGGAGACAATTTTTTAATCTATCATGATAGTTGTCATGACAAGTTATAAAAAAATTGATGCATTTTTTATGAGCCTCTTCTGGATGTTTCTTCAAAAAGCGCACACATTTTAAGACTGAGGATAAAGAATAGCTCATTAAATGAGAGTGATACTTTATTTCAAATATTTATATATATATTATATTATATTTTTATATTATATTATATATTATATTTATATAATTATATATTATATTTTATTTTTCGCATCAGAAGTCTATATTATGGTGCATTGGAAATATGATCGCTAAGCGATCGATTGGAGTATGGGGTCTGCATTGGTCAGGCTTAGGAGCAGGCAAAGCCAACGCATGCGTTGTTGATTCAGTTAAATTTTGTGCGGCATCTTTAATATAAATGGGCGAAGTCAAACAGATAAGCACCACTTTCTCTGCCTAAAACACAAGATATTCGCTCGATTTTTTCTTGTTGGGAAGATTGTGCAAATATGTATAAAACAGGCCACTATAATGGTAAAATTTCTACCTCTGGGCGAACACCACTTCTGAGAAAGATGGCAGCAAATTTGTAGGACCTCAATGCAGCTGAACTTCTGCCAAATGTCTGGAGCTTATTAATGGCTTGAAAAATTTGAGGGATCGAATCAAAAACACAAAGCCACGCTCGCGATCAGTATAATCCGAAACGATCAGAAGCCAACAATTATCCTTTGAAATGGTCTGAATGATTTCTTTAGTTTCAGGCTATGGATTGAGAAAGATGTGTTCAGTTCATGTCATGGAAAGAAGGAAGCCCGATCGACCAACAACATCTGGTCGTTTTTATAATGTGTTCGAGCTTTTCGGGGACGTTTTGCAGTTTTTAAGAGTTACCACTCGATGCCACCGTGTGTAAGAGTTTGGAAAATCAAGCAATTGATCGTGATCGTAAGCGTACAAATCAACTGATCTTTTCATAAAATTTCTCATAGAACTTGCTTAGTTTTTAGAAACTGTAGCAGATGGGGATCGTTCTTTGCAAATACAAACTAATTTGATCGACAAAATCTCTCCCAACCTTGGTTCAAAATAGTGGTAGATACTCCAATGATCGATTCATTGTCCAGTTGCAAACTTGATCTGCATCTGCAACCATCATCCCTTTCCACAAGTCCAATAACAATAATTGAAGAATATACGCAAATATAGCATATCTCAATCGCATCGATCTGAATTGCCAAACAAACACAAATCACTTCCGATTTATCATATTCACCAGAAGACACGGCGTACACCTCCTCAACTGCGCGCTCATTCACTCTTCGTTAATAAATTGCATGCTACTCTCGCTGTGTCGATAAACATTTTCAGGCTCTTACATGCACGCAACAAGCCGCAATTATTGTGACATAAATATCAAACCGAATAAATGCGACACTAAAAGATACTTCAGATAGTTTAGATCTCCTCGTTTGCTATCCGCGCTGCGTTGGTATCTTTTTCCTTTTCCACCCATCCCACCTCTCTATTCTCAATTCCACGCAGTGCCATCGAATGGCAGATACATGGTTGTTAGATAGACATTCTGTTAGATTTTGTCTGTTGCCTATTTTTATGCATTGCGTAGTCCCGCGAGCGTTGCTTTCGTTGTACACACAACTCTATTGCGATAGCCTACACATATAGATATAGAGATACACTGCATGTTGTATAGAAGTAGCTATATCCATTATGCAATTCGAAAACACGCTACATGGAGGAACGAAATAAAAGGAACTGTTGCAACAATCTGGGGCTTCTGACAGTTCAGCGGTATACAACACCTAATAAATAAAATGCAATTCAATTTGTGCATGTATCTTTTATTTGGCAAATAACAAAAACAAAAACAAAATCAAGAGAACCAACAATCCAAAGGGGAAACATTGTTGAGATACTTTTTGTTTTCCGAATGTGTGGCAATTATTTACGTTTTAATTACCAGCAATCGGTGGTCAGTAACATGCTACAATGTAAACCTCTCCCAGAAGCATTAGAACCGACCCTGGAATGTCGTGTGCTTTCGCGCCCAAAACTTCAATTGTTTGTGCGACGCCAAGAGAAGCAGACATAATGACTGTGCTAAGTTATCCGGTTTTGTTTTTGGCGGACACGATACGACGAATGGTTTCCAATTTTACAATTACAATTATGTACGAAATACTTGTTTTATCAGCACGTGTTCAAGGCGCATACATTAAACTTAATTTGTGGGTTGTGTTTCTTTTTTTTTTTTGCGTTCTTTGTACAACTGAATGAGTTCGCGCACAAAGTAAAAGGCGCCTATCCCTGCCAACCTAATTAGCTGGCTTACGAATAGAGTGTGGATACACTGGCGATCAAAATCTTGATCAGATAAAACCGTTTAATTAGTGTCTTTTATTTTTGTGATTCGAAACTCAAAAATCCGCAAGAACCATTAACCTTGCTGAATGACTTGGATATTGGTTTCAAGTTTACTCTTAAATGGAAAGTATTTCGCTTTCATCTACGTGGGTATATGGTTTCGTCTCGGCAAGAAGGAATATGGGTCATGGCGGGAGAGAACTTTTTCAAACGAATTTGGGTCAAGTTCAATTCATCGGAAGACGTTTCCCTTTTGACGGAGTTTTGATTGCAGCTTTGTGCAAATTTCTGTGCTTTTCCATTATTCTTTGGCTGTGAATGTGCTGATCCGTTCTTGCAGTTCAAAGGGAAATGAACACTTTGCCGTTTTCTAAATTAGAAACAAAATATGTTTGAATAATAGTGTGCATATTTTTTTTGTTCAAATGAATTGAATTATAATGTAAAACATGTTTTTTTTGATTCGGGTTAGGTTGAAGTGTGTTGTGAGACCGTCACAAATAGAAAAGGCGCCATAACGGGCCCATCGCCATCCCCAGGGAACCATTACGGTTAAATACGTCGATACTTATACCCCCGATCTTTGCATTAAGTGGGTGCTCTGCTCCTTCCTTGTTTTAACACAATAAACTTTAATTTAAAATATGTTTTGGTTTTTTTTTTAAATTCCTTACAAACACAAAAACAAAAACAAACTATAGGTTAAAATGCACGAATCGTATGGTTGGTCCTTAATTGTCTTTGGTTTTAATGGCGCAATAGTTTTGGGCGGTGCTGTACCTCAGCCCAGGCTAGCCACCCTTTAATAGAGCAAGCAACCGTCGATCTCCCAGCTTTGAGTTGTTTAAAAGCCTAGGATTTCTTCCTTTAAGGCATTTATACTTTTACAAGGTGTTACAAATATTTTTTAAAAATGCCGGGTATAATTCTTCAAGGGTTTATGATCGCAGCAATTTACGCGTTAACGCCAGAAGTCTCGTACATGTACCCACTATCTATAAATCTCATTTTTCTTGCTTCTATTTAGTTACTGCACCCCGTTTGTTTAATAAATTGCCTGAAATCTTTAGATGTGAGCGAATTGAATCTGTTTTTCTTAAAAACGTTAATCATTGGCTATTTTCATTAAACTACGCGGTAATTGGGGACCTTTTAAATCCCTTAGTTTGATAGCTACATTTTATCTTCCTTACCATCTTTTCTATTGAAAAAATAAAAATAATTGTATTTCGTGTTTTTACAATTGATATCTTTGAATTAATTTAATTTCTTAAATTTATCGCAACCCCATCGACAAATTTTCTATTTAGTTGTTTAATATGAATCGTACATTCGCCTCTTGTCAGTTTCTGACAACGGAATGTACGTAACTATTTCACTTTAAAGCTTAAGCCGTATTCTTTAAAATGTTTGAATTTATAAGATTTAGATGAAATAAAGTTTATATCAAAAAAAAAAAAAGATTTTTCAAACACTTGCCTGTTAAAATTCTAAACGGCTTCAAACTCCATTGCTTTTACCATTACGAAGTTCAAAAGAGTTCCCCACCAACTAACTCCATTTCTAAAGAAGGTAAAACTATACCGCTCTCGAGTCTTAAATTACATCAATCCCATTCATTCGAAACTCACATTGGTGAGTGATACCATCACTAATACGTAAACGTGGAGCAAATTTTGATTGCCGAAGCAATAAAAAAATCCGCACACAAAAAGGAGCAGATGGAGCTGCAGCAGCAGGCGCACATATACGACCAGACCCCTCGCCCCAACTTAGAGAGAGATGAATGACTTCCTGCAGCAATGAACAGAAAATCGCAGAAAAGAACGGATTGTTGCGCAATGTCCGTCTATTCCGTGGCCCAATAAATGCATTGTCCTGGCATTCTTGCAAATGCACATGCATTTTGCGAACAGACACAGAGGGAGAGAGACTTCCTCTGCGCTAAGCTGAAAGGCGGCGAAAACCCAGAAATGTGTGTGTTCCTGTGTGGAAATCCGAGAAGCGAATTTTCCATTTTTCCATTTTCCATCGTCTACTGTATAGAGTTATAGACTATAGACCGACCGCCTGACCGACCATATGAATTGGGGTTATGCGCCCTCTCATAAATCGTGCGGTGCAGAATAGAGTCATCGCTTTGAGTGTCGCGGTGCGGAGAGGGACACCACGTTGCTGCTGCTGCAAGTCGAGTTCCTTTGTGAATGAACTTTTCGAGGGGGTGGTACGGATTATTTTCAAAAATTAAATCAAAGCCCAAAGTGAGTTTTTCTGTGGACTAAAAAAAAGGGAAAAAGTTAAATGCTCGCATTTTATTTGGAAAATATTTTTTCTCATATATATCTGCCCCCCCTCGACCCTCTTCATGCACGGCCACAAAATAGCGTTTACTTTTATGACCCTTTTATCATTTACACGTTGTTTGCTTTCCCTCCGCGACCATCCCTGCACTTGTGTTGATTTTAATGGTTGTCGCGCAGATATCTGCTTTACGTGGGTGATGTAATGTGGCGAGGGTGCTCGCCGTGTAGCGCCATGAGTATAAAGCTCGTAAAGTAGGTTTTTATCAAAATACACAAGCATTTTTGATTTAATGCCGTGCAAGGCGTTGACTGTTTGGCTTTTCGAATAATTTGTCTCATAAATCAGAAGACGCATTAAGAAAAGTTCTGAGGGACAAATGTGTTTCGGAAACGAAAACACACGAGGTATGTTAATGGTCATTTTGTCAAAGACGCACGTATTGCGCGTCCAAAGGTATCGCCGATTCATACTCCGCGAACACTGATGCACCATTCTCCTCAGCAAGCGAATTAACAGGTCGAAAATTGTGATTTTGTATTCAGAGCTCGTCGTTGTAACCCGAAAAGTTTTTACGCGTACGCTTTTGTTTTTATTTTTAATGGGCGAACGGGTATTTTTAGCTCGCGGTGGGATATTGATTTGTTTACTAATGGGCGCAAGCTCTTTTGTATTTTATTGTTATTTTGGAAAATTCTTGTTTCAATCAGCTGATATTTACATGGTGTACATAATAAAAAGGTTTGTGTAGTCCGCCTTTTTGGACTGCCAACGAGTATTATTTTCATATTCCCAAAGTTGTTCATAGTCGTTCATAGTGCGTAGTAAATAATAGTAATTTCTGGGTGGACAGTTGAGTCTATAGACTTCAATGGAAGTGACTCTTATGAAATAAACGCCATCTTTTGCGATTTGATAGAACATAGTACGTGTATGGGCCGCATTAAACAATGATCGACGTTTTCGCAGCAAATTCTCGATATTTTGAACAATATCTCGAGAATTCCAAATACCACACAACTTGTGTTTGATTATAACCTCGAAAATGGTAAACAAAACTTAATGGTCTGGTTAGATATTTCAACAAGGACGGTTTGATTTAATATGAAGATATCGATTATGAGAGACAGAACTGTGAACGATCGAATGTGTGACAACAAAAAACAATTGTTGTGTGATTAATTGTGATTAATGCTGCATTTACACCATCAGACACTCCTAGCACGGAAGATAAAAGGGATGCCCAATATTAAATAGTCATATTGAAAGGGACAGCATTACCTAACGCGCAAAAATACGTGACACATATTTTCGTCGGCCATCTTGTTTAAGTGATATGAATTATAGGAAAGCTCTGCATGTTGATATTTTCATAGCGATGGCTAACAAAATTCCGCGTTCTTGTAAAACAAAATGGCTTCCGGACGGACAATTATTTATTTATTTCGTATAACTTATTGATGAATGGTTAGTTTAATTTATTGACACTAATTACAACTCTTATTTGACATGTTTTAAATCAGAAATAGAAATGTTTTCAAGTGATTGCAGAAATGTTGCAACTTGTGTTTATTTCCGTTTCACGTGTCTTTAATTATGGGTAGAACATCCATGACAATTTAGGCGTCTGATTTGTGATCTCATTCTTACGCCTTTTTTAAACATTGACTGCGGACAAACTGATCTCTCTGTCCCGTTAAAAATGCGCGTACGCGATGGTTTAAATGGAGTATAATTAAAATGCTGCTTTCTATAAAAATTATTAACACTTTTCGCAGCTGAAAATTTAAAACACAAATCTCAATGACGTTTCGGTTTTGAGGTTATACTTCGCTAGGTATTTGTCTTCGCTAGTTTGTGGGACGCGAACTAATGTTGTGGATTGCTAGTAAACTTTGACAGCTAGCGGAAAATATGTATAAATTTATTTTAAACCAATTTTCTCAATTCGAAACTTGTATATTTTTGTTCGTTCGCTCTCATGTGAATGGTCCTTAAGTTGTCGATGAGAAAATGCATTTTCCATATATGCTACACATTGCGAGATTTTCGCCATCAAGCTCAGTTTTTTATATTTTTCTCCGAGTAATTCTAGCTTTTGCTTATGCCAGCCCCAGGTCGCAAAATGAATCTGATTTCGACTCGAACAACTAACAGAAACTGGGGAATGTGCCCCATAAAAACGTTTGACAGTAGCTAACGTTTACATCTTTTATAATATGTAATTGTAATGCACTATTCACATGAGAGCGAGCGAACGAATTGCTGAAATGCGAACAAACCACTTTTAATGCAACAGAAAATTGCACATTTTACTATTCCAATTAATTATTCCATCACAATGTATTAAAAAAACAAGTTAATAAACAGATTTAATAACGAAATTTCAAATTCCAAACTTTTTGCCGCGAACGAATGCACCCTTGGTGCGAATTGTCAAAGTTTATTCACAATCCACATCATACAATTCGCGTTCCACAAACTAGCGAATAGAACATTCGTTCGAACTTAACCTCAAACTTGAAATATCATTGGCATTTTTTTTTTTTACATATCTCATTTTGTGGTGTTGTTTTGTTTTGGTCCGAATGGAAAATAAAAGAAATATAACTGAATCAACAGATAAGCATGTTTATCAAAGTAAAATATTCTCCTTTTTCTTTTCGTGTTCGGTTAAGCGGATGTACCTACATTCATTAATTGCTGTGCTTTAAATTTGTTCCACCACAAATAGGCCAACAATATTGTTGTTTTCCTTAATAGAATGCGGCTACCTCCCATTTTCGAGTTTTTTTTATTCAACAAAATAGAGACAAATGACAGCGACTGTCATTGGATTCGCCAAATAAAATGTGGCATGTGAATGGACTGCCAAAATTTACGAAAATTCGTTCGTTCGTATGTAGTTGGTCGCTCTCATGTGAATGGTCCTTAAGATCGAACTTGTTGGACATTTTGCTGGGTACAAAGAAAGAAATATCCCTACCTGATAAAAAAATCGCGGGAATATTTGAAAAGCATGTGTATACAACTGCATTCGCTGTGCTGAAACTATGCACACGATAGAGGGGTGCATACACCTGCCCTATGAAATTGGCTTCACATTGGATCAGATGTACGCCATGATGAAGACAACGGAAATATTATTTTTTACCCACTGGGAGTTGGGTAGTCCTACCGACCCACCACCCATCACATAGCAATCCATAAATTAATACCATGAAATGGATTGTAGGTTGCAAGCCATGGTTGTGGGCCATACCCTACTAAAATGGTAGTTGGATTGGATGCATGAATGTTGCCCGCACCACCGAGATACATTCTGGGAATTGGAATTCAAACAAAATTGTTAATTAACATGTATGATGCGTCCCGTTCCCGCCGGCTCTCTGCTGCGCACTCTATACCATCAGGATCGGAATGAATTGCCGGATTCGGTTGTTATTTCATTTTTATTCTGCCAACACATACAATGTATTTTATATACGTTGATGTTCGTTTGAAAAGGCGGCGCTTGCAGTATGCTTCCACTTTCGGAAAATGGACAAGAATGGAATTTCATCCGTATACAGAGTGAGTGAAATATTTGCTCTGCTGCTGCTGCTCCTGGCGGCCGGCGCGCGGTGTTGATGGTGGCGATGATGATGATGATGTTGCTGCTGGACGACTGATGGGTCCGATGGTCAGTCGAATGTATATATGGAATGCTAGAAGGGAATGGGCAGTGGACACTGCAATGAAATTTATAACAACCTCATCTGTATTCACATTCTCTGTCTGGTGTGCAGGAGCCAACAGCCAAACAGCAGCAGGCAAAAATCTCGGCATTTTATTTTAAAAACGAATGCGAGAGTGTGCAAATGGGTTTTCGGCAGCAGATAAGGATAACCCACTGAGTGTGGAGTGGCGGATGCAACGCAGTCCAGTGTTTAATTCGCGACCATGACGAAGTATTTACTCGCATGCAGGTCCTCACCCAGAGATGGACTGTGAACGCAACCGTCACACTGTTCACACGGAGCATATATCCTGCGGTTGCATTAAAAATGCATTTTCCATTTGCGAATTGGCGGCCAGAAGGAGCAAAGTAAATCGCAGATAGTCCATCCATCATATCTACTCTACGATTCCGACTGTGACTGCGACTACGACTATACGACTCTCCAGCCGCGCCATTATTCTCTGGTGTGGAATGCAGTACGTCGTCATCGTCATAAATGAAAAATAACATCTTTTCATTATGCGATTACATCCAGGAGTCAACCAGCCGACGACGACGAAGACGAGGCAAGCCCAAAACCAACCCGCAACAACCCACCACACACATATGGGGTGGGGGTGGGGGGTGAGATGTGAACATCCGGCACACACACCCCGCCTATCCACTCAGTAGTAAATTTTGGGGTTATTCATTACACATATTCCGCCAATGATGCGCCTCAGCCCCTCGCCCCCACCCGCCCGGTAAAGCGGAAAATATTTCAGGGTTGAATGAAAATTATTCATTTGGAAAAATTGTTGAGGATATTTTTATTAAGTGAAATTATTTTTGCAGTCGTTGTAGTTGTTTTGTATATATGCTGCGAGTGGATTTTATTATGTTTTCTGGTGATGGTTTCATTTGTAATAACGTGTGCGGCGGGGGTGCTGTTTTATACTGCTTCATCATAAACAAAAAAAAATGTATAGTGACCGGGCCAACCGGGATATTTGGTTACGATGCACATCGAGTTGGTGGTTATGCGTGTTTGGCACTAATGGATGGAGTGGAATATTTCAAACTAAATGAATATCTGACGGCAAGGAGGGGGGGTGATAGAAAAAAACCAACAATACACACTGAACACCACTACACTTGGGAATCTTAATTAACTCGATGATGATAGTGTGGTTAGGCATTTTTGTGTCCACTCTACACGAGTATGTATATGGGGAAGTTTTCTATGGCATATTTGGACATTTTCAAGTTTGAGGGTAGCAGGGAGTTGTAGGCCATGACTGATTGTAGGCGTGCATACGTATAGTAGACTATAGATAGGGAAAAAGGTTAAAATCGTTCGAGAGTTTATTAGTAATTGCTGGTAAGCGTATATTGATTGGGTCTGATTAGTCAGAGCGATCCACTGGTGTAGGATGAAAAAACGGTCAGCATTTTTTGATCAAATTAGGACTCCATTTAAAAGTGGGACTGTATGTATGTCACAGAGCCGAATAGCACAACTTTTGAGTCTCTTAGGAGTGGAGTAAGCCCCTTAAAACTGATACATATGTTTAAAAATCGCGATAGGCATTGGGTACGATCCCCAAAAAAAAAAAAAAAATCACATCTTAGGGTTTTTTTCCACTGCACAACCTCTAACGATCGTCTGACAAACATCCGAGCGTATAAGTGTCATTAAAGAGCTTCTCAATCAGTCGCTGGGACTCGGCATAAATTTGTAGGTCCCTTCGATTCGTCCCAAAAATAAAAAATCACCAAAATAAAACTCACTCTAATGAATGTAAAAAGCTAGGCCAACTACCTGCAAATTTTTATTTTTCTTAACCTCTCGTCTGACAACCTTCCTTTTGGGCTTTCGGACTGGGGTACTTATAGTGATATGTTACGGCGACTTTTTTGCAGCCCTGATTCTAGCAAGTCAAAGTGGAAAGACCCCGATTGGCACCACTGCGTTTTTCAGCCATCAACGGATGACAAAGTGTGTATAGAACGTTGCTGATAGTATCAATAATGTCCAACGGTGAACTGGTGTTGGAAATTAAGACGTAATATCGTGGCGCCACCTGGTGTGAGTTAATTTTTAATTCATCATAAAATATTAATATTAAATATTATTAATGAAAAATATTGTTAGATATTTATTTCACTAATTCTCGTGACATAAATTGACCAAGAAAATTTATGGAAAAAGTTCCACTAGCTATCGTGACATTTTGACGGAGGAAAAGCTGTTTTAATGGTGTTGCACATGCTTCCGGCGCAGAAAGGGACCGATTTCATAGAAGTCCGGAGCATAATACCGCACATCCCAATTAATTTCATGGAAACTAATTTTCCAACCACCAAAATCATCCAGAAAAAAGAATTCACTGCTGCAATTAATTGATTTAACTCGTAATGAGCTCTATCGACAGACAGCACTCAACACTCCCCACTTGAACTCACCCATTTACTTAGTCTAAACATAGCTGCGGTAATTTGTATAAACACGCTATAGATTGATCAAAGTGTCACCCCCCATCAGTCCACCTGGACAGCGCGACAGTCAAGTAGCTAGACAACAACTCCGGAACGTGTCCGATTGTCTTAGAAATGAGAATTCCTTTGAAACAGCTTCGAGATTCCAGTATTCAGTCGCAAACGCAATTAAATTGTGCAACTGTCAACAATTATATTGCTCACCATCTAGTTGTGTAGTTAATTAATTTAATTACAGAAATACTTCCAATGTCACAGTCACATGGTGGGCACAAGTTATTAACATTTTGCACACAATTTAAGCCAAAGAATTGAAATATCAATCTTTTCGACTCAACCATTGAGGTCACAGTCATAAATCTGTCGCCAAAGTTCATGTCAACGCTGAAGGTGGACCTGAATGCAGTCAATTTGAATGGAAATGGCGAACACAAAAAATAAATCTCTGCAGCTTAGCAACGACTAGAAGCGGTATGTGTGACTGCCAGACTCTGTATGCAAATCGAAAGAGTACGCTACATCGTTTATGAACGTTTTCGATTGTCGAATCGTCGAATGGATATGGAAGCTCAAAACTGACCTGATACATTGTTAAATGCATGAATAGACATTCATCCTTCGGACACACCCGTCCTGCTTAGGATTCTATCATTTAGGTATGGAAAACGCCTCAGTGTTCTGCGAAGAGGAAACATATTCTCGCAATAAAAGGATTGCATTTTCATTGAGGTATCTGCCTGCACCTACGTAATGGATGCCGGTGCGGAGTCTATTTCGGTTCATTTCAGTGGAATCATTTCAGTCGATTTTTTTATCCTTATAAAATGTTTGTAATTTTTTGAATGGATTTATTTCTTCAAATTCTTAACAATGGGGTCAGGTATTCAAATTGCAGGCGTACTGAGGCGGTTCCAATCTATATTGGTACAGATAAACTCAGGTAGATGCCTCAATTTTTTACCAAGAATTTAAAAACTGCGTCATGTAATAGAAGTTTTCAGCTTTCGATTAGTTTTGTCAGGTCAAAGTGGTTATGGCTAAAAGGTCAGTTCGGACGAAAAGTCCACATCGAGCCTGAGCATACGCATACATAGTGTGACCACCTGTACGTAAATGACACGTACAATACGTAAATTTGGGGTCATGTACCGTGTACCGAAGTGTTAACTCAAAATCACGAAATGTACGTAAATTGAAGCGACAAATTATTGTTGTACGTAAAATGTACACCAACGACAGGAAAAGAACAATGAAAAAGTTCTGTTTGCTTATCGAAACACAACGATAATTCGATTGTTTTTGGTTGATAAACATTTTTTTTCCAATATATGGATATATTTTCGAATAAAATAGATAGTTCCCCCCATCACCGCGCTCGATTGACATCTTTGGAGTACTTTTATTGTGTTCGTTCGTATTGCATTCTATTTTGATAAATTAAACGAATTTTTTTTGTTAAAATTTTGAATTTTCAAATGTTGAATGAAATTGCATCAGATCGAAAGTATGAGTTCAAAAAAAAAACAATCAAGAATAAATTGATTTAAACAGGCCAATACTTTTGGAAAATTGGCCACAATATCGTCTAATAAACTGAATAATTTTTTTTTCCAAAATTGCGTTTAAAATTTTGTATTGAATGCGACAATGAAAACTTTTGTGTACGTAAATAAGCTCTTGGAAAGGTGGTCACACTACGCATACATCAGCCTGATATGGGTTCATGGGATGCTTTTCCTACTGCAGGTTCATCGCGTATCATCTTTCGGTAATGGGCTTAGTTGATGGTTAAGCGAAAACTAAGGGTAGTATAGTTTTTGCAGAGCAGGGTATGGTGGTCCACCAGAGGACAATTCGTACACGCAGTGCATTTTGAACAATTTGAGGACATTGTTCTCAAATATTTTCTTTAACAATTTCAGTTTTTAAAATAAAAAAAATGTAAAAAGCAAAATATTGCCAAATATTTTATTTAATAATTTCAGTTTAAAATTAAAAAAAAAAATATATATATATTTTTAAATATTTTATTTAATAACTTCAGTTTTGAATTAAAAATAACGATTTTATTTTATAAATTCGTTAAATTGATGTTTTCAGTTGTGAAAGGCTGAAAATATTATGTACCGGCGAATGTTAAGCACTATGAATTTGCAAATGCCAACACTGAAAGAGAAGAAAAGATATATGAAACAAGTAAAAGTGTTATCATCGGCCCGGCCGATGCTTTGATACCCTCCACTGCATATAAGTCATGCAAAAGAATAATTGAATAGACGCTATCGTCTAATATTGGTTTTGTCTACCAACCAGAATTACCAGAACTACTTGACCGACATAGTCCAATTTTAATATCAACCTGACGATGATAAAAGTAAGTCCTCTCACAAAATTGCACTTGCCTAGGTCGATTTGTTTCGACGCCGTCCTGTTTGAAACAGACAGAGAGATACATGGGCCCAATATTGATGTTGTATGGGAGGTACCAGAACTACTTGACCGACATATCCCATTTTCAATACCAACCTGACGACGATAAAAAAAAGTCCGTTCACCGAATTTCATACGCATATGTCAATTCCTTTGGGCTCTATCGTGCTTTCAACAGACAGACAGACAGACAGACGGACATGGCTATATATATATATTTCGAGAGATAATCGAATCAGACCACCATTGTCGGGTCTCTTTTCGTCTCTCTACCACTGTAAATCTTACTCAGAGAGACTCTCTGGATTTCTCCACAGTTCTTCTCTGGGCTCAATTCCTAGTGTTAACGCTAGCATCTGTTTATGGGAGATCCGTTTCATCGACTGGGTCTCGACCCATTGATGTCCCAAGATCCTCATTCTTCTGCCAGCCAATGCCGGGCATTGACACAGTATATGTGCCGCTGTCTCAGATTCCTCCAGGCATAGTCTACAAGTATCATCCTCTATAAGGCCCATTTTCCTTAAGTGATACCTGAAATTACCATGTCCTGTAGACAAAGCCACCACCCATTTCAATGTTCCTCGACTCATGCTTAGAACTCTTCTTTGAGTGGAGCAGGTAGGCCACTTTATTGCCATTTTAGCTTGTCTACATTGTTCCACGGTTGACCACCTTCTCAGGTGTTCTGCCGTGATCCATTTGTGGACAAGCTGTTCAACCATTCCTCTGCCAATTGAAGAGAATGGTTCTGGTCCCAGCAACTTTTCAGTTGACCCCTGTTTTGCCTTCGATCCCTATGTGTCCTCGTACCCAAGTCAGTGTTACTTCATTTTTAGATGAACACTTATTGAGTTTAAGTACGCATTCCAGTGCCAGTGATGTTGTGATGTTTGTTTGTTCCATGCATCTGATCACCGCCTGATTGTCCAGTGCTATGAGGATATTTCTTCCTTCCACCTGACACTCAAGCAAGTAGTCCAACGCATAAAGCAAGGCAATCATCTCAGCCTGGTATACTGAAGTGTATTTCCCGAGGCTAATGTGACGGGCAAGTTCCAGCTCTTCTGAATAGATACCGGCCCCCGCCCCGCCATCCATCATGGATCCATCCGTGAAAATCACTATTTCACCATTTCTTTTTTCTGGAAGTAATCCGTTCTCAATACGAGTTTTATGATTTCTTTCCATAATACGCACCCTTGTTATTCGATCCATAGGCATGTTTAGCTCCCTAATCTCGTCTTTAACAAGTCCCAGGATCTTCCTATGTCCATAGATCGTACCACGATGGTGCCATTTCGCATCTCGATGCAAGCGAAGTGCTGTTTGGGCCGCTGTTTTCTTAATAAATAAGTCTAGCGGTAATATCCCCATGATGACTTCCAATGCGCATGTTGGGGTTGTACGTATTGCACCTGTAATTCCCATACATGCTAAACGCTGAACCCTATCCAGGTGCTTCCTCACAGTTTTCTGAGAGGCTTTCGCCCACCATACAACCGAGGCGTACGTGATAATGGGTCTAGTTATCATCGTATACATCCAGTATGCTGACCTAGGCGAGAGTCCCCACCTCTGTCCACATACACGTTTGCACTGATGTAGTACCCTCTTTGCCTTCCGGACCTTCTCCTCAACATGGTAATTCCAAGTAAGTCCAGTATCTAGATAGACTCCCAGATACTTAACCTTCTTAGTCATTGTTAGTTCCGATCCGAAAAGTGTTAAGGGCCGAAATTCCAGATTTTTCCTCTTCCTAGTGAAGACTATTAGATCTGTTTTCGCCGCATTAATGGAGAGCCCTTGTTCCAGACACCACCGCTCAACCACTCTGAGTGCATTCCTCATGATATCTGCTGTGACGTCCATGAATTTGCCTCTGGCCATTATTGCTATGTCGTCGGCATATCCCACTGTGTGAATGCCCGTCGCCTCGAGTCTGTCGAGAAGAGAGTCCACAGTGATATTCCACAGTGTAGGTGAGAGAACACCTCCTTGTGGGCAACCTCTGCTAACCCTTCCTCTGAGTTTTGAGGTTCCCGTCTGAATATTAATCGCCCTCGTATTCAACATATTGTCCACCCATCTTACCACCAGTGGGTTAACCCTACGTTTTTCCAAGGCTTGTTTCAGACTTTCAAAGCATATCTTATCGAAGGCACCTTCAATGTCCATTATAGTGGTCATCGCAATGCCCCCGGTATTTAGCTCTTCCTCCGCAACGCGTACTACTTGGTGTAGCGCTGTTTCTGTAGACATACCTACCCTGTATGCATGCTGTCTACTATTTAAAGGATACATCTTAAGCGCAGTACTCTCCATATAGTCCACCATCACCCTTTCCATTATTTTTAACAGGAAGGATGTTAGGCTGACTGGTCTGAATGACTTTGCCTCGGTGTAGTCCTTTTTTCCCGGTTTTGGAAGGAAGACCACATTTGCTTCCCTCCATGTTATCGGGATATAGCCTATTGCTAGGCATGCAACGTATATATTCCTGAGCCTTGGTGCAATTAGGTCTATACCCCATTGCATTAGACCTGGAAATATACCATCCGGCCCCGCAGTTTTGAAGGGTGAGAATGTTGCTATCGCACCCTTGACCGCTTTTGGTGTCACGATCCGTTCTGCTTCCGTCCTATCCATCCTGTTCGCTCCTTGTTTCCTTGGAGCCCAGGGCTGAGCTGACTTATAGCTTCCTGGAAAGTGTACCTCCATTAGGACCTCATTTGTGTGATCCAGTGTTTCCACCATCTCCCCCGCTCTTTTACGAATGAGTCCGATCTTAGAAACTGGATCTCTCGAGACAATCTTTTGTAGTCTACTGACTTCAGATGTACTCCTCATACTCGAGCAAAAGTCCCTCCATGACTCCCTTTTACGTCGTCGCAGAGTAACGTTTAGCTCTTTCTTTTTCGCCTTATATTCATCCCATGCTTCGGGTTCTCCCCTCCTCATGGCGTGATTGAAGGCCTTCCTCGCAGCCTTTTTTAGCTTTTCAAGTTCCCGGCACCACCAAGGCGCAGGATCTTGTTTTTCCACTAAAGTAGGTGTACAAGCCACTCGGTACGCAACTTCAACAGCTGATTGCAGATGCTTCAACTGTGATTCTACATGCCAAGTGTTTTTCGGTATTCCGAATGTCATTACATTCAGTTTTTCCTCCAACACTTCAAGGTATTTTATCCTATCTGTGTTCTTCGGAATTCTGATGTATTTCCGATCTTTTTTCCTTTTAGATCCATAGCGAACATCAAATGAAATGGCTCTGTGATCCGACAATGTAGCCTGATCCATTACCCTCCAATTTGATATTCTTTCAATTATCTGGCTACTGCATAGGGTAACATCGATCACTTCCATTCGTCTCACATCGACGAAGGTTGGCTCTGTTCCCCGGTTTAAGATAGCTAGATCCTTGCATGATACAAATTCGAATAAGGCTTCTCCTCTGTAATTATCGTTGGTGCTGCCCCACACTGTATTATGTGCATTGGCATCACAACCAATTATTAGATCCTCGTTCCTGTTCCTGCATGCATTCACCAAAGACTCTAACTCTCTTGTCGGAGGAGGTTCTGGAGAATCATACGGCAGGTATGCAGATGCTATGACAAAACTTCCCGCACCTGATCCTACTCGTACTGTTGCAAGGTCTGGGGCACACAGATCCGGCAATTTATATGCTTGAACTCCGTGCCTCACCAAGATACAGGACCTAATTCTTCCGCTAGTTACGGACATGGCTAAAGCGATTCAGAATGTGATCCTGATTCAGAATATATATACTTTATGAGGTCTCCGGTGACTCCTTCTTGGCGTTACAAATGTAATGACAAAGTGAATATACCCTCCTGTGGAGGGTTCAAAAAGGGGACTTTTGTATTTTGAATTTTGGGGGAGAAAGTTATTTTTAAGACGAAATAGGGGTATACTGTCCACCCAAAGGGGTACACGTATGGTAACCCACCGTTTGAATAACTTTCGTGCTTAGAGCTGTTTTAGGTAGCGAAATCACGGCGTAAATGGCTTCTTGCAGTCATTAAATCTAATAAGTCTCTGCAGACCAAGATTTTTTCACAAAGTCAACGGCTCTGTGGGTGGACAAATCCTCCGTTGGCTGTGCACGGCAATGAATTAATAGGTTACTATCAGCGGCGGCGACATAGTAAAAAAAAAAAAACCTTCGCCGGAGATAACTTAAAATTGCAGGCTTTTGCAAAGAATTGTATATTCCCTCTATTGTTGCAAAAATGGTTTATTTTGTCCAAGTAAATCATAATAAAAATAAATATTTTTTCCACTCAAAACGGCTTGATGCAATCACCAGCCCACAGCTAAAAACGGCCACTAACTCCAGGAACAATCGCACTTTAGTTCGAAGCCCACGTTCATAGACTCGAACAATTCTGCTGTGGTTTGAAAAGATCATTTGCCCAGTGCCTTTGCACAGAACCTACATTAGACAAACAAACAACAAAAAACCACCATAATCCAGATGCATTTATATTAACAGACTCGCTAGGTTTGCACCGCAATTGTTTGACATGGCACAGCTCCTTTTCAGATGTTCGCCTTATGAATGTGCAATAAATTGAATGGAACAGCGAACAGACAAGCAAAGCCCATTCCAGCTCTCTAATGGAAGGCAACTCTACAAAAGAAAAGGTCGTTAATTCGATTTTCAGATTGACGACGATGTCGATGAGGGAGAATGGCATTGATATTGAGTGAAAGTATATATGTAGACGAGTATGTGCCAAGTTGGATTTAAAAGTGCTTTTAAATCGATTTTTAATAATCCCACAGATACAGATTGACTTGCTTAGAAGTACGAGGAGACTGCCATCAGACATACAGAGAATACCTAGTAGATGTGACTTTTCAGATAAAGAACTACTTACTCATCGATGGTGGTGGTGGTGCACTTTCTAATCGTTAATTGTTATGCGCAATAATGTGGAACTTACCTGAAAGTACAAAAAAAAGAAAATACAAAATAATTAAATGTGATGTAGAAAAATAGAAGACAGCAGCTCGTTGGCTATAAAGTCCGGGATCAAATTATCCCCGTAAAATTAACTAGATACCGACTGATGAACTTTTTTCAATTTAAACGGATTAGAAGTTTTACTAAAAATATCAGGCCTACTACCTACTACCTACTACCCTGTATAGCTAACCAAAGCGAATTTTTTTTTTTACTTGTAGACTCATTGATAGCTTATGTCAAAACTCAATTAAAATTGTCTTTGGAAATATAATACCTTTTTTTATTTAATGCCGAATTCACAATGTCGCGTTGACCGCGTGTGTGCGTCGGCGCGCTTTGACACGCTTTATCGAAACTTAGAGAGAGAGCAGAGCTCAAATTTCAAGTTTACCCTTTTTTTCTTGTAGCTGTAATTTTTGTGCAAGAATGAAAAAAGGATTCTCCAAAACAGATAAAAAAAAAATCATCGTCATCATCACCAATGATTACTAGATTTTTTTATCCAAGAAAATCTAAAGAAATAATTATTAGCTCCACAAAAAAAGGTATTAGCCATTTTAAAACACTTAATTAATGAATTTGCATTAAATAAACATCATATTGCTTTTTAAAACTTTTGTGTGAAAAACAATAGTGGTTCTGTGCCACTCCAACTAAGAACGGCAGACCCCATGACAACTTTCAGTTAAAATTATGTCTAAATGCAAAAATTGAAGTGTTTAACTGCAACTGAAACTTAAACTGATGGAAATCCCATACGTTGTCAGTTCATTTATCACTGATGTGTAAATACGTTTCAGTTCAGTTGCCATTTCAATTGCACTCGGCGGTAAATCAACGACTTCGAGTTAAGGTTTTATTTTTTCCAATATGTCGAAATGGAGTGCTGATTTGGTCGATATCATTAAAATTGAACTGATAACTGATCGTCTAAATGGTGCTTAAAAAGTACGCCGATTTACCACGAAATTACAGTTAAGTGAAAAAGTATAGTTCATTTTTATGTTCCAACTATCTCCGCGCAGCTGTTTCGGAACGAAAAATCTCATACAAAAAGGGACACAACAAAATCATGAAGGAAAAAAATCGCTCTCCTTTTCATACAGTTTTTGGCGAAAAGTGAGTAATTGTGAGTAGTAGTATGCTTGGTATAATTCTCCACTCCCTTTTCGTACACATTTATTGTCCGGGAAATTAATTAAAAATTGCTTGCGAAAAGTTGAGAATTGTACTCAATGTTACCGCCGCTTTTATGAGAGGTACGGAGTCAAATTGAAAAATGTTTGAGCCAAAAATAGCCAAACTCAAATATGATGATTAAAAATGCGCATATTTTTGTAATTCTTAAGGCCCACATATTTTGATCAACACAAACTCATAATCGAGGGGAATTTTTCTAGTTTTCATTTTCCAATGTTTCATATTCATGCATTTTTGTGAGATGATTTTACTGCTGAGATGTGAGAGTCTGTTCAAAAACTATATGAAAATAAAGTTTGCTCATTCACAATTAACTGTTTAGAAAGTTTTGGTTATACGAAAAGAGCTCGTTCGCAATAGAAGTAGATATGCATTTTGTTAAAAATTCTAAATGAGAATAAATACCAAATGAAAATTTTAATCAGCCAGTGAAAAGTTCGAGCAGCCAAATCGGAGGTAAACAGTCAGTGCAACTTGTGTTTTGTGCAGCAGATGATGGAACTCTTCGTTGTCATCGTTTCGCTGTCCACTTGGAGACCACAGGAAAATTTCGTTCCGAAACAGGTGCGTACTAGGCTTATTATTGGAAATGGATTCCTACAAACATGAAATGATTTCCTGCGGTTACTTGCGTTCTTTTTTGCTACTGATGAAACCCTTCATATATTTTTCACTGTGGTTTTTTGTGAACGCTTTAAGGAATATTGCAGTCTAAAAAGGCCTTTGAAACCTCTTTTTATGCGAATAATTTCATTTTCCCTTAAAACAGAGTTTTAGATTGGCAATAGCGGTCAAGATCAGTCGATAAAACTTTATTATAAAGCCGGAACGCTTAAATGATGTGGCCATAAATAACTAAAAAGTACAAAATGTTTGTAAATGTTAGCAAAATTGAAGACAGCTCCGCATTGAAACTCGCAGACGCTTTAAAAAAAAAGCTTAAAAAGTTTACAACCGCCCAACTGTAAGTAAGTTTTAAGTTTCAAGCTTTGCGGGCCTTGCCTTAAATAGAATTTCAATGTAGCACGTTTTTTTAATACAAGTTGCTCAGTTTAGACTGACAATAATTTGTCTTGAATAGCGTCGATATCATCCGATAGCAACGGTGACCATTCATCCTCTTTTTGAGAGGACAGTCCTCCTTTTCCTAAATCTCTGATTTTTTTTCAAAAATGTCGCCTTTTTTCGAGATTGCGAGTAGATTCCTTCTCAATTCTTCCAAAGCTGGTAATCTTTTATTGATTTTCAAAGACCAAGCCAGTTCCGTTTAATAAACCTAAAAAAACCTTCAAATTTTGATACTTCAAATATGATTTAACCATTTTTGACTGCATAGGTACTTTTTCTTTAAAAAAATGTCCTCTTTTATGTCTGGGATAAAACGCGACTTCTGAGTCGAGTTAAGGAGCTTATCTACGTCGAACTTGAGAGACCATATACGCCACAAATAACTTAGGTACGGTAAAAAAAAACTCCACAAATCCCCTGACACTTCGGATAGACACAACAGGTGCGTTCAAATAGTTGAAAGTTCTACTTTATGGCACCATTTGACGAACAAAAATCATGCCTCAATCAAGAGGGTCTCCGAAGAATACATGACATAGACCGAACCTCCAAAGGCAACGTTTCTTGAATTCCAGAAGCTGTACTTTCTTATACTTTTCAGGCTTCGTGAATGGGAGCCCATTAAGTAAGTTTAAGGTCCAAAAAAATCGGTGTCAAGAGGCATTAGACAAATCCCTCGTTGCGGGGACTGCGGCTCAAAATTAAGATCAACATCTTGAGTACAATAAAGAGGAAGACCAAATTGGAAAAATCTAGATTGCATCTAAAGGTTTTTTTCCACTGCACCACCTCTCGCGAAAGTCTGACAAACATCCGAGAGTAAGACAGCCCTGAGAAAGCTTCTTTAATTCAGCCGTTCAGACTTGGTATAAAACTCACACAAATAAAAACACACACAAGACGCATGTTTGGGACAAGCTGGGCTCATGGTGCGTATGCGCAAATATTGCTCCAACCATTTTTTCTTAAATTAAAAAGGGTTTGAAAGGGTTAACTTTTTCTTCAGCAATTACCTGTCGAACTGCGGCCGATAAGTATTTGCCCAAACGAAATGGCCACTTTAAAAATGTATATCAGCCCCTCAAATGCCAATCGCGGAATTCATGGCAAGAATGCCCGTTGTGGTTTTGATGGTATTTTTAAGGGTTAACTGATATGAACAAGAAATTGTTATATAAACGAATCGTCTTTGGTTCTACCGCCGGCTAATCTTCTTCCCAAAGGGTTCCTTTGCACAAAATTCATAAGAATAACAAAATTCGAAGACAACCGTAGGTATATACTTAGCTAAAAGGAAGCACTGAAAGAATGAAGCAACGTGACATTCCGTAAATTATTTCTCTTCGTCTCCGAAAAACGCATATAGAAAAATAAAAATAAACGCAAAACTAAAATGGTTTCGAACTCCTCGGAAGAAAATCAAGAGAAGAGCGACGAAAAAAATTCCAAATGTTGCAATGCAATGGAATTCCTACAGACTTGCATTTGTCATGAATTCCTTGCTCTCGACGAGGACAACGACTGTGGAATAGCTAGCTCCCCATCGGCAATAGCGTTCTATATCTTTTGTGTATCTCGAAAACGCATCACGAGATGTGTCTTCGGCTTGACCGTGAAGGAAATGGATTGTTCTGTGTATGTGTGACGAAAATAATTTCGCGCGCTGATGACAATGTCAACCGTGCTGCGATACGAGCAAGTGCGGATCTAGTGGTGGCAGAAGTATCCTGCAACAATTTCTCTTGCAAAAACAATCTCCGTTCGATGTGTTCAAAACGATAACACAGACACAGATAAGTTGGCGTATAATATACACGGTCTGTCGGTCGGACCCAAACAGCCGCATAACTTGCGGAAATATTTTTGCAATTTTACAAGGGCATGGAAAATAATTACCTCCTCGCTGTTGCATCCTTTGGCTGCTTGAGAGCATGCATCCATCCATCGTGGTCGCATACATCGGATGTGCGCAAATATTTTCTGACGAAAATATTCCAAATTCGTACGGCAAACAATGCGAGTTGATGTAGTTGTGGATAGTTAATAAGACTTTTCCTGATATATAGAGTGCACACGCAGCCGAACACAGGAAGAGCAGGAGGAGGATCGCCGCATTGATGTATACCACAGATAACACTAGAGAGAGAAAGAGCGGGCATTTCTCGATTGCGGTAACAGATAGGGCGCTAAATTAACAAGACAGTTCGTTCCGTTCACTGCCGCATTTTCTTGTACAGCCCGTATACGCGTCGGACTTGGGTGTAGAGTTTCTCTCATGTTTCTTGTAAAAAGGATGGCATGTGACGATCGGCTTTAAGTGGCGAGATCAAAGATCAATTAACATGTTATTTAGAGGGTTGTTGTTTGATCTTCGCCCCTACTACAAGCATGTTTATCCTTTAGTGTGTGATGTGTTGTTTTGCAACACAAATGGAGAGCATGTAGTTCATCAGGAGCTGTTGTTCTGCTTCGTTTTTTCCTCACAGTGATTGGACAGAAGATTCCGATTCCGCCGGGTGCCCGATTAACTAACCAGTTTAATTTTTGTCTTCGTTATTAATTAACAAAAATAAACCAAGGAGCGCCCAGCAAGGTTCTGGGAACTAAATGCGCACAATAAAATGTGTTTTTCAGTTAGGTATACATTTATATTTGATCTGGGTTAGGAAGTGAGGTTGTCATACTTTTGGTACGCACTCCAATTACCTTTACTGCGTTGTGGGTTAAAATCGCACACTCTGCGGGATGGTTGATTTCAATTCGCTCGGGATATCCTGGAGATCTCACACGTCCATAGCGCAATTGGTTTGTGTGTTGAAAAAGTCGCATGGCAGCGCGCTGGCTTGTCTTACATCTTCTTGCCCATGAGAGGTTTCGGGAAGTTCGTAACAGACTGCGATGCAGTGCAAAGCTTTCGTTACAAGAAACCAGCAGTCTTTTGCTCTTCAGCCTAGATATAGTTGTCCTTACTTCAATTTCTGTCTATATATGTCTAAACTGAATGGTTCGTTTTGTGTAACAGAAGCCTCCGTTATGGAGTCTGCAGAAATAACATTTTTAGCACCAGTTCCGATTTTACTGAAAGGTTTCATGGCTTCTCTGCCATTATTTCATAAAACTTTCGTAAGCGAAAAATCAAAAGTCGTGTATGTCCTATTCAAACCTAATTCACCCTCGCCTATTCCTTGTTCATCATCTTCCAAGATAGCGTGCAAAAATAATAAGCAAACCAAGCTTTTAATTCATGCGTGCAAAGCCTTTGAGATAAAACAAAAAGTGATCCCAAAACTTCCCCTCTGGGAAAATCACCTATCGGCGAAAATCTTATCGAAAGTATTCCAACATTATATTAATTACACGTCGATAGCATGTCAGTAACAACAAAAGTGAAATTAAATTTGCACCCAGATTAGGTTGAAATCAAATCAGCAACCAAATCTGTCGCCGATTGTACGCATGGTTAATCCTTTCATGTTTCAAATTTATTCAGTGACTTATCGCAACTAAAATACAAAAAAAAAAATACAAAAATATCAACCTAAACATAATAAAAATTAACAATTGCAAAAATTCATTTAATACCTGACGAGTATAACAACTCGCTCCAATGGCAAACTCTTGTTCTTGCTGTCAAAAATAAATGAAAAAAAGTAAAAACGCTGATAAGATACGAGTATCCAACTCGGGCGGGTGATGTAATATTTTGTTCCAATGAACGAGTATTGGAAACAGCGACTAGCTTCTTATCACCAAGGTATGAACTTGAAATCTGACAAATGTGCCGTGCTAAAACGTGCGGAGTGTACAATAATGACACAACAAGTAGGCATCGCGGACGCGATCGCAATAGATTCACTTTTCTTGTTCAGCTAGGTAATTGTTTTAGGGACAAAGTTTTTCGATTAGAAGCACCAAGCACGTATGCGACAATTTGACAGTACGAGACATTTTTCGGTTTTTTTTTACAGTTCTTTTTTTTTGATGCAAACACTCAAAGTACGTGTTTTAGTTTTCGTAATATATTTCATTGCGTTGCAGTGTTTCGGGGTTTCACGTTATGACGAAAGTTGATTGCTTCTTTATCGTGTCGAGTTCCGTGCGATATTCACGAGCAGTTTTGCACTAAATTTACGTCTTTGGAAATTTCTATGAAATTGGCAAAACAAGGAAAATGTCACGATTTAGTGTACGTCAAACGTGCAGAGAATGCGCACCGATAAGAGTGTAGTTTGCAAAATTATTTTTATGTAAAACTGTTCAAGTTTCATGAACTATTTGCATCCGGTTAATTGGACTGCACAAAACAAAATGAACAACCATCAATTGAACGTTTTCATTTATTTATAAAAACTCAAGTTGCTTCCATTAATCCCAAAAAAATAACAAAATAAATCCAAGAAACGTATATGGTTGTGAGAAACTAGGCCTAAAGTTGTTATGCGGACATGTTGCGCCAACTACTTAATTTTGTTTATCTTGCCGGTCGTCAGCTAGAAATACAAAGTTGAAAAAAACAACCTACAGTAGGGTTGCAAAGGGCCACCAACTTAAATACCAACTTAAAGACGGCTCGAGGCATGTTTCCATACACAGAAAGGGTCACCATGTAAAACCTCAGTTTGATTGAAATATTATTGGGGTAGATTATTTCAATTGAAGTAAGTAAAGTCAAGAGTAGAATCTATAAAAGTAAGCCCTAGTCTGTCACGGAGCTGAAGGAAAATATCCGCAGAGAAACTCATCACATCAAGCCAATCCTACTGCAGCGCGAAGGAATCACTATGGCCCACTTCTAACAGTGTGTGCAACTAAATGGTCGGACGAGTTAATTTAGAAAAATAAAACCCGCATTCTTTTTGTTTATGACAAACTTAACAATAAAGAAATACGCTTCATATTTTAAGTTTTATTTAATTTTGAATACATAAACCCGCCACCGGATACCCTGTACCCTTAAAACTTTACTGGAGCCAAAAAAAGGCGCAAAGAAGGCCAACGTCAACAAAGCCGTCTCTTTTTTTTATAAAAGTAGAAGCGCTAAATTCTTGAGCACTCTCATTTCGAGTTTTGGTCCCGGAAGCCCACTTTTAGTTCAGCATTAGAGACAGAGACTTATCCTTATTTTACTCACTGAGACACTACAATATCCATCTAAGGGCTCCGCAAAGTAGTCTTGACTACGTTGCTGTTTGGAAAACTCAATTTTAGGTGAGATTACATTTAGGTATCTTGAATTTAGATCATTAAAACATCAAATCACTCCATCAATCATCGAGGCAACCATCATCAATCAGTGCACGATACAAGCTGCTTTGATTCGTTCTAATTTCTTTTTTTTAAATCATCAGTAAATTAAGTTTAAAACAGAAGATAATACAAAAATATAATTGCAAGCAAATTGTTTGTTTACAAACCAATAATTATTGTTTAGAAGTTCAGTTCTTAAGTTTAAGATGTATTTATAGCTTTTAATTGTATACAACCCACTGCTACTCATTTAAACAGTTTAATTTGGCTTGGGCACGCGTTCTTTTTGCTAACATTTTCTTACGAAAAGGGTTATAATGAAATGTCAACCTATTTCCCAAAATTTGAATATTAGACAAGCTTCCGTTCTAAGTACGACCACTAAACCAAACGGCATCAGATGACCAGGAGCTCGGAAAGTACAAGCCCCTCGAATTTAATAGCTGTGATTTTACTACAAATTCTTCTGACAGTAACTGACAATTTGGGATATACCTAAATTTAGAAAAATTCGAAAATTTGTTGGATGGCCAGAAAAGTAGGTTTAGCGCTCTCAGGGATTTAGAAAATTCGGTGAGCGTCTTACGATTTCCCTGGATCAAGCATTTGGTCCATGTCAGTGATACCAGATCGTTGATTTTTTTTTGTGTCTGGAAATAATATTTTGTTTCGAAAAGCAGAACAACTTCCAATTCGGAAGAAAGAAGCGTATTTGTCTGTTCATGGAATTGTCTTGATTTTAGCAAAAGAATTAAGTTGATAAATTAAAAATTTAAGACGCCATACATTTGTCATAAGAAAGATTTCAGGCCTTATGGTAGGGATTTTTATATCGAAAAGCTAGCAACACTTCAAAAGCCAAACAACGAAATAAGAAGAGCACTCAATTCCAACCTGGAAACGTGTCAAGATCACCATTTTGAGGAGTCTTTTTTAAAGTGCCTGTACCATTAAAAAGAGCCGAGAAATGAATGCCAATTTTGTTGAAATCCTTAAAGTGTATAAAGGCGTTTTTCTAAGAAAGTAGCGGACTTTCTTAAAGCATCTTTTTTGAGAAGCAAAACTTATCTTTGAGTTTCTTAGTAGTATGGCATATTTAATCAAAGCAGTGAACTGCAAGTCTGTAAAATGTATTTCCATCTAAATCCCCTTTTCATAATTTCTGATGATTGGGTAACCACTAAGCAGCATCTTCTAATTTCATCATCTTACCTGCGAAGTCCAATAAACCTTGGTTACATTTTTGACTTCATTTTCCCAAGCACAGCATCATTGTGCAAAGATCTACACCCACTTCAATCACTTGCACGCGATTGTGAAACCAAACTTCTCTTCATCTAGCCCATATTCTGACACAAAGTGAACTCGTTAAGTTGCAAAACTATCACCAAGATACGAGTACTTTGCATCATCTGCCAAATGTAGCAGAACAAACATGCAGTATCATCACCATCATTGGCCTTCCTAGCTGTGAGGGTTCTTTCTCTAAAGGGAACAAAGATTATTTCACAGATTTTAGATTTGGGAATTCTGCAAAAACTTTGCTTATGAAACTGTGCAATTTTCGTAGAAATTGAATTGTTAAACAAAAAAAAAATATTAATTTTCATTTGTCTGTCCTATCGCACTGTTAAGATCTAAATGATGATGTAACTCTGGAAGTGATATGCCAGCTCTTGCATTTATTTAATTCATACATCCGTATCTAGTCTTGCGATATTCTTTTTTGCAGATTGCATAATAGAATTTTAGAGTTTGCACACCTGAAAGCACGTTTTAATTTCTGCACTTTGGTTAAACTGCTTTGTTGGTGGACAAAGTAAAGCGTCTCTGTCTATAATAGCTACTTATTAACAGTATACAAATTGTTAGAAGTCATTCGGTTAGTGAGTCAGTCGTGAAGTGAAATTAGATAGCTATACGCTGATATCAGGTGACTTATAGTGATAAACAAACTCTTTGAAGACATTTGATAAGAAAAGCTTTTGTTAGACTGTTTGGTTAACACTGTAGGCGGTCTTTTATTTAAAATATGCATCGCATTTAATTTAATCAGATGGCAATTCCTATGAGGTAATTTGGAAATGTCTTACAGTATGATGTCACTTGTAAAACGGTGGGAATATGAGTCGGGTTTCCATTTGAAGTCCAACAATTTTTTATACAAATACAATATAAATTGTTCCTAACAGCCTGAATGGAGTTAGTTCGGGGCGGTTAGTTGTATTATATATATATTATTTAAACGAGTTAGGTGCGTACCTGAAAAGAATAAAACCTTTGAAACTATCTCACAAATAGTCGACAAATGTGCATCAGAAGAGTCTTATGTTTCAGTAAATATTTAATATTTACAATAAATCTGTTGGGGCATTCGAATTTCAGTTTTTTTTTTTTTTGTTACATGCAATATTCGGAATATTTTAGGGGATGTAGGAAGGTGTGCGGTAGCTGTTGTTGTTAGGTAGAATTTACAAAACGAGCCGTCATCGTACTGATATTTTTCAAATTTACGCTCAGTAAAATCTGGAAAGTCATCCAAGAGATCCTCAGAGACTATATTAAATGCAGAAAAAAAAACACCGCAGCATATTAATGGTACAATTCAAAAAATAAACCGGAGGTTGCGTTTCGCACGATGGAGATATTTATTGTTAGTGCACCATGAGTAATGATTTTTTGTTGGAATATATAGATCAGAATATTCTTAAGAACGGCGACCAACCATCAACAACCAACGACTGGCAGCACTGGTCTGCTGTTCGTAGCTGAGATCTGGCCAGTGGTTCCAAATTCATGGGAAAAGAGCTTTTTTTGGCGCTTTTTCAATGAAAAGGGGGGAAACTAGGGGAAAGCTTAAAAAAGGTGCAAAAATAAAAAATCTCTTTGAAACTAAAATTGCCTAAAAGTAAAATTTAAACGCATTTCCATTCCAAATAAATTTCAAAGTTTACTCAGAATGAAATGTTCACACTAAATGTGAAAGAATATGATAGAAAAGGGGAAAACAGTCTTCAAAGTCTGGGACCACTGGATCTGGCCGTGTCCATGAATGAATGAATTAAACTACAACCCATTCGGTTAGCGTCCTTTTAGCATATGTGTACCAAAAACCATAGTTGAAAGAGAAAACATATGTATGACGCAGTTTTGTATTAACGATTCCGCCACAAGTTCTTTGAATATATACGTAACTGCGAATATTCGTCACAATGCTTTAAGTACCCATACACTTCGTTGTCAACAAGCTGTCAAATTTTACAACAAAAAAGAAAGCATCAAGCGAATGTCGTTTTCTTGTATTTCTTTGATTCACCAGAAATACAAAAAATTCTGCAGAACGACGAGGAGGTTTACTTATAACTGCGGTCTTAAAAATATGAACGCAGATATTTGTAGGGACTTGATATTTGATTGCCGGATACTTCCCATAAGTAGAGCCCGATACAATGCTGTGACCAATTCGACTTTCTTAAAACAAGTTGTTCAAATCAACAGAAATGAGTCTTCATTATTGTACTTCCCCAATTAATCAACAATCACCTAGTTCAACTAATTTAAACAGTTCAATTAATTGCAAGTTCAAAAGTAAAATTATGATAAAATAATGTCGACCCAAAAACAATCTGACAGCCATATCCGACATAAATCCGATAAATAATAACCAACGTGGCGACTTTTCAGTTTGTTCTTTCCCAAAATTTAATTAAA
Source organism: Cheilosia variabilis (assembly GCA_951230905.1). Lineage (NCBI taxonomy): Eukaryota > Metazoa > Arthropoda > Insecta > Diptera > Syrphidae > Cheilosia > Cheilosia variabilis. The sequence continues at coordinate 57,926,749 of OX579677.1, read as the reverse complement.
ATAAAACTTAAGTTTGACTCTCTAATTGGACTATAAATTACAATTTATCTTTACGACTAAAGGCATTTGAAAGCGGGCCATCAATGAAAACCGAGAATTAGCATTTTCTGTTCCGTTTTGAACTTGCTCACACCTCGGAGCTGTTTTCACTGTGTGTCACTTTAAAATCAAACCGATACCACTATGGATTTGAATAGTCTTTTCAAGATTTCAGGTGGAGGCACTTTATTTCTTATTCATATCTCTGTTCGAGAGGGTGCTTCTCGACACTTGGGAAATATTTTTCCAACACACCAACTACAGTCAACTCTCGATCTTCCGGCATTCTATTAACCGGCAACTCTATTAACCGGGACATTTTTTTTCAAAAATTTATTAATTTAGAAATCGATTTTCCGGGATTCACTCTATTATCCGTGATCATTTTTTATAAATACAGTCAACTCTCGATTAACCGGGGTGCTCGGGACCGAGCTCGTACCGGAAAATCGAAATTCCAACCAACCAAACCAACTTTTTACAATATTTTTCCATTTATTTGTAATAAGATTTTGTACTTTGAAACAGTCAACAAACTTAAAAACATAATAAGAAAGACAACACCTACAGATACGTTTCTACACGTGTGGATAGAAAAAATACGTAGTAATGTCCCGGTTAATAGAGTTGCCGGTTAATAGAATGCCGGATAATCGAGAGTTGACTGTACTACGTATTTTTTCTATCCACACGTGTAGAAACGTATCTGTAGGTGTTGTCTTTCTTATTATGTTTTTTAGTTTGTTGACTGTTTCAAAGTACAAAATCTTATTACAAATAAATGGAAAAATATTGTAAAAAGTTGGTTTATTCGTTGATAATATAATTTTCGATTATCCGGGAATTTCGATTTTCCGGTACGAGCTCGGTCCCGAGCACCCCGGTTAATCGAGAGTTGACTGTAGTTGGAAAAATATGAGTGGTATGTGACAAAAATTAGTACATTTCGTCGTTCCGAAGAAGGAAGTCGGAACGACTTTTTAGTTCAATAACTACAGGCAAACAAATTCGAAAAATTTGCCAATCCAACTTCAAAGGAATTACATAAATTTACGAACAAACTCGACGTTGCCATTAATTAGTCAGAAAATAAAAACGATCACGGAAGTCCAAATCCGAATGCACTTCGAAAATAGTTGAAACTGTGAAAACATGAAGAGCTGACACCCAGTACTTTGCCTCTGAAATGTTAACGGCCCCAACTGCGCCAAAGAATATACGCTACGAATTCGAGTTTGTGCGCGAATTCCCATCTTTAATTTAATTCCAATTAAAATACATTTCCCGCGAGTTGTATACCAACACTCGAAATAAAATTCACCCTAACTCTTCGAGTACGAAAAACAAACCCCCAAACCGAAACAGAAGAGAAATCTCTATTCAAGAGCACTCTCGTAAAATGTATCGTACCAGAGATGTGGAATACAGGCCACGGGAGGAAATTGTATGAACATTTCATGAAATCAAAAAGAAAATAAAAAATTAAAAAATTATCCACACACAGCAAAAGAAAAGTGCGAATCAACAACCAACAAGAGAGAGAGAGGATAAAAGCGAGTGAGTTATATACTTTTCATTTTATATATATATTTTTTTTTGTCCAAAAATAGAACAAAGTTGGCAGCATTCGGTGTTCCAATTTTAGAAATTACCCCAAAACGAAGAAAATTTCCAATCACTGTGAAAAATGTATCTAAATAGAATAATCGTATTATCCTTTGGTTTCTGATTTTTTTTGTGTACATGGGGAGATAATAAACGTGAAACGAGGTGACAATTTATTTTTTGGTTGGTACATATACATTTATAATATTTTTGAATAAAAAAAAAGTATTGAATGTCAGATGAATGCCTGCTCTGAAGACATGAGAGGTAGTTAAGTTTAGAATGGCTGCGGTGTATAGGCACCGCGGGTGGTGCGTTTGGCACTCATTGGATTTTGTTAAATTGCTTTAATGCACATTTGTGTTGAAAAATATATAAATTTAACAGGCATGTGAAATGCTGAAATCATGAAATCCTGAGCATATAGCCATGCATTGCTTTACGTTTAGAGCTAGGAAGTGGCTTCATTTAAGGTAGGTCCGTAATGACAATGGGCTTTACTCATAATCACTTTTAACCTTCAGGCTAAATATTTTGTAGGTCACAATGGGTAATTTTATAAGGAAAATTTCAGAATTGTGAGTTCGTAAAACCTAACAGCTCCTTTGAGCGGACCAATCCGTTTAACAAGCTTTCTTGATTCTGATTTCCTACATTTGAAGTTTCCTTAGGCGGGCACTTATTTTCCTCGACCCCGACAAGCATTTCTGTAACAAATTTTTTCACGTTGTCCCTCAGGCGGACAAAAAAAAAACTTATATTGCTTGTCCGTTCAACACTCCGACTTGAGAAGGCATTTTGATGATTTTCCAACCTTTTTACTGATTTTTAAATGCAATTATTAACAATTGACGAAAACTTTCATAAGTAAACAAATATCTGACCTTGTTTGATTGCGTAAATGTTCTTTATCTTTTTTATTCTTAGCTATAGCTTAAAAGAAAGTTGATCTTTCATGTTTATATTAATAGAAATAGTATTTGTTAAGACCATGCAATAGGGAGCATGGTTTATATGTCAGACATTCAAGGCTTGCCCGCGTGGTACCCAAGCGTCATCTTTAAGAAGGCTCATCTTCACGAAGGCTCATTTTCTAGAGTTCTCATCTTCTAGAAGATTTACCTTCTTACGATTGTGGCTGCCACCAAATCCTGTAAGTATCGGTCAAACCCATTAAAGTAAGGTTATGTGACGTCAAATGCCAAGCTCAGATAGCATTCTATCTGAAGTTTCGTGTGTTAAAAAAACTGCGTATTCAACATGCGTCGGTGGTCCACCCAATTCCTGTCCTAGCGTACCCTACTTCTTCAATAAGTTGGATAAATACAAACTACCTTCCCAAGTTAAATCTCTCCTATAACGTCAGCCAATGTAAAGGTGTACCTAACGCCAAAAATCACCCATGACTAAAGCAAGCTTATACCTATTAACGCACAAAAAACCAACATGCTAAATGTCATCACTTATCTAAATTTACCACTTCTAATCTATCGAACCTGTTATATTATAAGAATTAATAAAAAATTCGCCGAAAAGCGCTGGCTAAGTTATGCCACTTGATATATGGGCGCCGGAAACAGTGGAAAAAAAACGATTCATTTGTAAATGTCCATTATCGCTCGTGCGACAAAGAGTGACAGAAGAAGCCACACGCGGACGCGGTTGCTTCTTACTTTTATAACACTTTTATGCCACCTAATCGGGTAAGCCCAAAACCACTACCACCGTCAACTCTACTGCCTGGCGTCGTCTTTACACAGTCATCTTCTCTTTTCGTCAACGTTAAGCTAAAGCAGCGACTGGGTTACGAGGTCATCACTTTTTTCCTTCTGCTTCTTCGTCTTTTGTTTTCCGTTTTGTCTTTTTCGCACTGCATTTTAGGTTTTCTTCGTTTACATATATTATATTTTCTTATTCCAATCAACTGTTTGTAAAAAAAAAAAAAAAACTCAACTGGACTCGACGAGGAATGGCGGCTACGAAATGTGTACTGAAATACAAACCCAATTCATTCATTAAGAAAACAAAACCCTCATTTGTAGCGGAAGCACCGGTTGTAGCAGATCCAATTCGAAATTATATAATTACAAAAGCGCGCGTATTTACTGCGCGAGGGAAATTTTATCTCAAGCAGTTTGAGATGAATTGCATTACTTTGCTCCGCCAGCAGTGTGCACACCATTGTTCGATTTTTGTTTACCAAATTCGAAGGATAAGGGAGAAACACACATACAAAGGGATTACTGGTAAAACGCGCAGAAAGAAAGAAAAATCAACCCGATTAATTGATTAGATTAGAATCGGATTTACATAATAAGAAAATTTAATTAAGCTGCCATTGGTTGTGTTCGACTTGGATGTCTCTTCTGGTGATGTTTCAAGTGTGTCTCGAAACTTGTTTTCAAATTGTGTGCAGTGTACACAATGGTTCACTTTATTTTTGGATCTCGAGAGGGTGGCAATGGGCATTCTTCTTCTGAAGAATGTAATCTTGGGTTAACCCTTAGTCTTATTAACCTTAATTGTTATGAGGGAATTAAGGAATTGGTCGCTAATTGGATTGAAATTTTTGACTTTTGTGTACTTTTGAATAGTTTTTCAATGATTTAGTTATTTTGTCAGCTGAATCATTTCATTTGGCGGCAAATCGGTTTCGATTACATTTTGGGGAGCATGTAAATAATACTTTGCGCCATTCAATGGATATTCCCAAGAGTAAGTTACTGTCATCGAACTATATCAGTCTAGTGTTAAAAGCATAACAACAATTTTAGAAAAAGTGTTAATTTATTTTTCAAAAAAGTTAAACTTTATACCTGTATTTTTCTTGTCCACTCATTATAAAGCAATTTTTAACAAAAATGTCAGCCACCTTGTATAACATTAGTTGGATTTTGTAGCAGTTTTTATTTAACTCGCTTTTCAAATTTCAATGAAACATCCAAGACACACTTTCAACTTTGAAGTTGGAACGGGTGTTTAACGAAGAATATGCTACATATTCAAGATGATCTAATATCCATCATTCACAGATTTCTTGTGGCAAATGGCAAATTTAGAGCTTTATTGATGAGGCAGAGCTATAATCTACAAGCTGCAAACAATGGCAACAAATTGTGACCCTTTTTAAAACATTTAATTTTAACTTCTACATTTCGTCTTTCAATTGGCTCTCCTCTCATTGCGCTGCGTTTTAATAAAAGTATTAAGAAATGTTACTGTAATGCCAAACCAAACATTTGAAAAGAGTTCCTTATCAATTTTAACTGTTTTAACGAGAATGCACCGTGTGTAACCTTCGCACAAGCCTAACCTTTCGTTTTGGCGATTTGCACCAACCGGCAACTGTTCTTACCGTTCCAGACCTATTTTGTGTAGTTTTTTGAAGCCACGAATCTATGTAAACAAGCCTCAAACTCTTGAAGCTCTCAAAAGAATATCCGTCAAAAATGCGAAGACCTATCGCCGGAAGTTCTGGCAGGAGTGATGCCAAATGCCATAAATCGGGAACGAACGTTCATCAATCCAGGCGGCGGCCACTTAGCCTATATTATTTCCTCGACTAATGGCAAACACTTTAAGGCATCAAATAAACAAAATCACAAGATTTTCACTCGAAAAAAATACACCCATACTTGCACATCATCGCAACGCATAATGTGACCATTTGGCCTCATAATCCATGTCAAATCTGCTATATTTTTTTAATTTGTCCTTCCAACCCTAGCATTAAATAAAAAGAACCATGTCTCCCGATAAAGTAGCTCTATTTATAAACTCAATTTCGAAGAAGACGCCACATACGATCAACATTTGCTTACTTTTTTTTGTTATTGCAAACAATGTAGCAACCTAGTCCCGAACATGTAAAAAAAAAACAAATATTCCTCTGTTATTGCCTCGGCACTGTCAGTTTGTCCAACCCCTTTATTAAACAAGACGAAATTAATTTTAATGGGCTAATTATAGGAAAAATAAAAAATTATTTCAAATTGTCACGCGCGACGGGAACGTACATTTATATATTTCTTTCTTACAAATACGAGCGTCTGACATATCAGCTAACTAGAACCGTCTTTTTGTCGCAGCATTTTTTTGGCTTAAAAAAAAAATTGCCCATTGAATTAAAAGTACTTGGCATCGCTTATATGAGAACGAGGCGATTGTGTTTAAACAGCAAAAGGTAGGCGCATATTACCGACGGCATTTTTGTTTTGAATCCGATGTGTCATAAGTGTTTTCCGTGATCCGGAAAATTCTTTAAAATATTGCTTATGAACTCCGGTTGTATTTCCACAACTGAGGTTAGAAATTCTTTTTCAAATCCCACCGAACGGAATTAAGGACAAACATGTAGTTTAGTAAACATTAATTGAAATTATGCCGTTTTTTCGAATGATTGACGCTGCTTGCACACAATCTTTTTTTACAACTCTGCTTGGTTTGTCAATTTTAGTTGCCGAAGTAGAGCCCTAGCTTCTTTTGTTAATAATTCCCTTGTGTGAATTTTGTGTTTGGGACAAAGTTCAAATAACTACGCAGAACACCAGTAAAGTGAAAGTTCAAGTGATGCTCTTTTTAGCGTGTTTGCTGTTTGTTTGTCGTTTAAACGTTTAAAATGTGCAATAAATATAAAATGAAGTTTGTATACACCTTAAGAGTTATTTCTTTGATTTATGGGTATATGTCAAAAGTGTCTTTTAATCAAGACGTAAAAACGCATCCTGAAATCGGATTTGGTCCGAGTGAATTTTTATTAGCTTATCTACGGGGTAACAAAAGCTTACGACTTCATGCCGACCGGCATTAGGGGAATTAGCTACAAAATTTCGTTCTACATAATTCGGATTCCAATCAAGATAAACAAATTTAACTTCCGCAGGAACCAAAACAAACAGGAAACATAATATTTCTACAAAAGTGTAACCGAAGAAGATTTATATCATTAGCAGAATTGAAAGATCAAGTCGCGTTCCGATTGTTGTCCAAGGCAAAGCCTCTCTTTGAATAGTAACCACTACTGGAAAACCCCTAAGTAAAGGGATGAGGTCAACCTTTGAATTCCAGCCCATTCTGTTCCATTCCAGATTAGAGTCGATAGTTAAGTACACAAATGAGCTGCTGCTTTAACAAAAAAAAAACTTCAAAAGAGTTGTCAATGGACGTTTGAAACTCACTGACAGTCACATAAACACTGTCATGTGTAAGTAAGAGTCAGTAACTAAGTTTATGCGAGCATATTTCCTACAATGGACTGGACTTCCTACCCCAATAATGTTGAATAACCCTTTTCACTAAAAACAAATTATAATGCAACAAAGGCAATGTCTATAAGAGTGTATTTCAAAGCAACATGATCTTTTCCAATATTTTTTGCTAGTCTTAAAAATGAGCAGTTGTGCTGACGGATAGTCTTACGCTTTCTTTATTTACCCGCAGAAGGTTGTATCCATTTATATAAAGACAAGATAAATATCAAGCCAACATCTACCAATTCCAGTGCATAGTTATTAGAAACTACAACCAAGGACCCAAATTACAATCGTGTTTAATCGACAAGTATCTGTGGACACTTAAGTGCATTTGCAATTAAAAACAACAAAGCATACAACATTCATATTGAACGGAGCATTACTATCATTTTTCGAGCACCTATATAGAAACCAAAGTTAAATAAAACAGCAAAAAGCTACTTGATAAACACATGCTTCTGTTTTAATTTTATACTTCTGTCGAAGGTACATTTAACTTATTTGAGTCAATATACAAACTCACGCCGAGTCGACTACAACTACCTACGACAGCACGCTGGACTGGTATAGTATCGTGACTCATTTACTTTGGTTTACCGGCAAAAAGTCGCTCCACAACCAAAAAAAAAACAGAAAAAAAATATTGCTAACGAAAAAAAGCAGCAGCGTGTGTTTTTTTTTGTGGCCGGAAATGTTATCACACTTTTAATGGGTATTTTATCGCCATTAGACGTCTTTCTTATTTCAAAGTCTTTTGTATGCCATGTGCCACAGTTGGTTTATTATATTAGTTATGGGTTGACGACGCATACAATTATTATTGGTTTTGGTTTTTTATTGGAAAGGGATATGGACACATCTACCGTTGTCACAAGCCAAACAAATAATGAGATCAGAAAGGATAAACATGGTTTGTTTTAGATGTGGAATTGGCTTCCAGTGAGGGACTTATGTTTTAGAGTTGGTCTGTTTTCAACAGCTTTCGTGGATCTTTTGATTTTAAGCACGAGTACAGTTGGTGCAATAGCTGTTATGTTGCATTGGAAGGTTGTCGGAGATTGGTTGGTAATAAGAAGGGACGCAATTGCTAGCAAAACCAAAGCAGTCACAGAGTCACAGTTGATGATCGATTCTGAAATAAATAGTCGCAGCAAGACCAATAAAGGTGGAAGTCTTATGTTTCAAGGCTAATGATTCATATAAATATGCCTTACAAAGACGCCCCCAAATTTATGAAAGCTTAAGTTAGCTTAAAGTTAGATTAAAGATCAAAATAGCTAAATGGCCACTCGCTGGTAAATTCAAAGAAGAACACTACCTGTGCAATGGCTTCACAGCTGACAAAATTATGGTCTCAACTTGCGCCGTCACACAAGTTTTTTGCGTTGACGGGCTTCGAAAAAAAATATTTTTAAGCGAACTCTACGTGCTGTACTGATACATCGACCAGGCCAGAAATAAACAAAAAAGTCACGTTCGCGTCTCGTTTTAATGTTTGGTTGACCATTGTGGAATGAAAACATCTTTATCTCAATCTGCAGCTTGTGGCAGCTATTCAAAAATTAAATCGGTCGATCAATATGTTAAACAGCTTTGCAACATTATAGCTTTAAATCCCAATTGACACTTCGACTTTGGCAAATAATATTGCACTTTAAGAAACCGGCAGATGGCTTTAAAAAATGCCCGTTTTTTTGTTTCACCGCCATTTTTCAGCACAAATTGTCAAGGAAGGCTTATTTTGACATTAGAACTGCGGCTATTCCCATCCCAAGGGAGAAACGTTGTTCAACGTTTTCCCCCATTTCTATCCGTACTTATTTTTAGATCGCATTGCGGATATTTTTTAGAGCTGGCCGATCAATTTAGCAAATGACACCATCAGTTAATGGTTTTCAGCTAGTGATTTATTTGGTGAAGCAACGATAACTGAAAGTTCCAGCGCCAAGTCTTGCAGAGAAGTCGCTAAGGCGTATATCTACCCTGATGTAGATTTCGTGAAATCCTAATTTGATTAAGGAAACAGGTCTGACAAGTAATTTCTAACAAATTAGGCTGTCAATTGGTAGATATCAATAACAGTTAGTTAGTTAGTTAGTTAGTAGATCCATTTAGTAATAGCGACGGCAAAAAAGATTTTGTGCTAAAACTGTGTTTGTGCGGATGCCGAAGTTGTGAATTCATGTTTGGTTGTATATTTTTTTTAACGAAATACTATAAATGTGATGTCAAAAGCAACTCTAATGAATATTTACAGATTTACAAAGTTTTTGTTTGTGGCAAAGCATCCCTTCTGCTTTTTGTAGTTGCTTTCGAAATCTATTAATGCATCTTTAGAATTGTTTAGAAAACGACAGATTGAGTTGGTTTTATTTGTTTGAATCGCCTAAACCAGTAGGGTAAAAAGAAATTCATGATTTATCAAACCAATTGGCAAATAATAGCATTTTCTGTTGGCGTTGACTTTCTGTTTTGGTAGTGAATTTTCAAATAGAATAGCTGCCGAAATTGTGATAATTTGAGAATGCATAACTAGTTCTATGATAGTTCTGACTACATTGTCAAAAGCACGTTGCAGCTTTTTGACGTCTTTGTGTCTTGTCACTGTGAAATATCAGAATAAGACACCAAAAGTCCATAACCCTACAACGTTCAACCTATCTTCAGTCCAGAAAAATCATTCAAGTTATTTATGAAATAATGACTTCAATGACGTTGACAAACGTCTGATCTGTACACTTTGAAAAGAGAGGCCGCGACACCCTCTTTGATTGATGAAATGAACCTTTCAGATAAACAAGGATTGTTTGAATTGTAATAAGATTGTCTTTCCTCGACCTGTAGATATAACTATGTATCACATGTGTCTAGGATTCCCAAGTTTTTGTGCAAATGCGGGCGAAAACTGACTTCATAATAGAGCGACGGATTCACCATTAGAAATGTACCTATCTGGACTTTCAAGACGTTCTTTGAATTTGTTTCCATTGGATGGCAGTCCTCCGGGAAGTCCAAGAAGAAGGTGGTCCAATAGCTCTCTTCTACACTCATGGGGATTGCTTTTGTTTACTTATAGAGCTAGTGTAGGAAGATCAAGACCTATTATAAATCTACTTGGGCTACTCTTGTAATGAGTCAGGAATTTTCGTTATTTAGAGTCTTCAGACAAGACAAAAGCTATTTACTGATATGTGAAGTGTTGCCAAGTCAAACTCACACAAGTTTTCGTTTTGCCGGCGGCAACTACTTGAAGAGAATTTCAATTCCTCATTTTCCGAAGTAGACAAATTCCGATCGGAACTATGCATAGGTAGTTTTAATGTTCTATTTTCGAATCACCTATTTTTGGATAGGTATTTACGAAAAAAATCCCAGCGATGGTCAATAAATCACGCCGCGCGCCGTAAACCCTCAAACCGATGTCGGTACTTACACACTCGTATTTAGGGAGGGAAAAATGATGACGCAATGCCTGAAAAACAGAAAGAGAAACCACCAAATCACCTATAGAAAAACAACAAAAAAACACAGAATGGGTAACGAAAACATTAATTCGCCGCAATTAGCCGCATGTTGAGTGCGTAAATTGTTTGTTCCGTCTGCTGTCTCTAGCTATGTAATGTGTAAACTCATTTTAACGTGTTTGGAGGCACCTAACAAACTATTCTGCAATTAAATATGTACCCACGGTACAGTGTGTCAGTGTCAGACGAGACGGATAGGCAGGGTAGAGGTACTCACGTTTATAGAGAAATTTCGAGTAATCACAATCCATTGTTAGCTGCTACTGTTGGAAATGATGTTCTGGATAACGATTATGCTGACAGTTTGATGGTTGTTTGTTTGTTTTAGAAAAAAAATTCTATAAATTGTCGTAGCACAGCAAGTTATGATATATTTATGTAAATAAAAGCAGAAAATCAACAAAGAATTAAAAAAAAACAAAAAAAAAATAATTAAAACTCAACCGGCGCACTGATAAAAACAATAGCAATTATTGGCTGTTTGAATATAAGGAACACCACTCTAAGAAGACACACTTGATACACCAACAACTACAAGGCAATCAATTGATTAAATAAATAAATATTTTATTTTAATTTATTTTTATTTTATTTGTTGCACAAAATGCGACTGATTGTTGTGAGAAATCCGCGCAAAGACACACAGACGACCACGACGGCAACAACAACAACGACGGCGACGACGGGTTGGTCACTTGTCTATCAATTTAATTAGATTATCAGTGAATGACTGGCGGGCCATCATCTTCAACATCGAACGTTGGCATTGATTCTGATTCCCTGCTATTATTATTATTGGCAATTCCTTTGCATTTATCTGTCACTTCAGTTGACAGTTGAAGATACATTCGACACCGCACAGATACTTTTATTTGTTGAAGATTATCAAATATCCACTTGTAGATACATTGTAACTTTTTTTTATTTAAAGGGGGCGCGCACCTGCAAATTATCCACATTCATCATTTATGAAATTGACAGATGACACTGACACTGACACTTTGTGTATGTACAAATTGGTTTTTGTCACTTTGTCACATTATCGCATCGGAGCGGATCATCCACCCCCCAAACAAACGAGTGTTGTAGTGTGGACACGTTGAAAAAGCGCGAAAAAAAAGCGGAAAAGTTCAACCCTCGTTGAAAAAGTGACAACAAAGAAAGAACAATTTTCAAGTGTTTTCCACTTTTCTACGACGACGGCGGCGGCGGCGACGGCGGCAACGATGCAATTGTGTATAAGCAACGGTGAATTCTCATGGACGCGACGACGGCAGCATAAACAAAACTACTGGCTGACTGGGTTGGCTGGCACGATGGCAGGCGGCGGGCGGGCATTCAGTTTTCAGTCAGACTGTGTGCTCTGCACAATTGGAGTTTTTCCACAAAACGCGAGATACCCAGAGCGAGAGACACATAGATAGATAATTGCGTTAGAAAAGAGCGATAGAGAGAGAAAGAGAGAACAGTCCCCCACTTTGATTCTCTCACTCAAGATGAAATGGTACATATATTTGAGTGAAAGTTCTCCACTTTTCGTCCATGGAATGGATATGCGTATTTGCATGCGTTTCTGCGTGTAGATACATAACTCGAAACTCGAAAGGCATGAGTAGGTTCATAAAAGGAAAATGTTTTGAGTGGAAACAAAAAGTTCCCGTGCACTGCACATGCTTTTGTTTTCGGGATTTTATTTTGCTGTTGTTTCTCTTTTGTTTGGGCTCATTGGCTTTGGTTGTCTATCTCTATAGCTTTGGATATTCATCTTTTATCTTAAGCTGTTTGAAAGTTTAAAAAGTATGTTGGCTTACGTTTACGGTGACGTGACAAAACGAGATTGGCGTTGCCAGATGGGAAGTGCAATGCCTTTGAGAAACCAAAAGTAATTTTAATATCTTTCAAGTATCTGTGGAATTGCAGTCGATTTTATATGACAAATTTGTCAACCGGGTTATTTTTATTTGATTTCTTAAAGCATTAGAGAAAATTATATCGGCTTAGTTGCTGCCGCCAGAACTCTTGACCATTCGGACCCGATTTATGACATTTTCCATCACTCTTGCCAGAGCTTCCGGCGATAGGTCCTCGCATTCAGACAGATATTCTCTTTGGGGGCTTCAAGAGTCTAAGGTTTGTTGACTTAGACTCGTGACTTAAAAAAAAACACACACAAATAGAAGTCTGGAACAGTGCAAAAACGAGAGATAAACCGAACCGGAAATGCATTCCTCAGAATTTCATTAGTGGATTGTGCAGCATGCGCCGTTGCTCTATCGTGTTGGAACCACATATTCTCCAGTCCCTTTGTAAGGGAACATCTCATCAGATCCGGGGCCGTCCAAACCTGGCAGCATCTCGTTATGTCCCATACACTTCTAGGCCAGCGGCTAAAAGTTGTAGTGTTGGCACAGTTAGTGTCGGACGGCCGGGAAATCTGCTGAAATTCACGCTGCGCTAACACCACCGACGAAGGAGTAGCGATTCATTTCCCATCGACGAGCATTACATATCTATCTGTAATCTGTTTATACTTCACAAATGTCAAAGAATTATTGACTTTATGAATGTCAAAGTAGAATTATTGACATTTGCGGCCATAAGCAAAATTTATAGCATATTCCGATAGGGTGATGGCTTTTGCGCCATCCAGTGGGTAGTTTATTCGAGTAATATTTTGGAGCCCGATGCGGATACTCAATTCGGTATCAGAATAAGAATTCTCCAAATTTGATGTTCACCCTTTTACTTTTCTCGGTAAAAGCTCTTCAACAGTGCCTCGAGCACCAGAGGCTTTCACTGCGTAAGTAAAATTGTTATAGATTTTAAGCTGTCTTCAGGAGTCCAACAGTCAAGGGTTACATTCAAAATGACTAAAATTTATATCTGGTAATACTGCTCTACCTAGCGAACCCAAAGCGAATGCAAAATCAGCTCAGCTCAGCACACACTATAGGATGAATTACTTCTTTAATTGTTTTTTCCCCTTCATAATTGTCTGGATATGTATTAACACTGATTTTCTCAACTTACCCCTTTGTGTCCATTTGCAATGCACACATTCAAGTCCAAAGTCTGAACAGCAGAATCATCAGACGAGATGATGGAGCAAACAATAGTGAGCCAAAGAGCAGAATTAATATTTAATGACAAAAGAAAAGAAAATTCTTATTTAACCCGGCCGGTTCTTGATCAACTGGAAGTGCGGTTGTGGGTTGTGGCCTGCCCCTTGGAAGCCTGCACCCTTCTTCATGAGCACATACAGTCTGTACTCTGCTACTCCATCTTGTGGCGAACGACTTCGGTGTATCGTAGCTCGTTCATTTTGTCGTCTCGTCTGTCGTACGTGGGTCTGAATGGTGAGTTCATTATTAAACTTTTTTTTTGTTTTCGTACACACGGTAAAAAAAACAAATTGGTGAATTATTCATGACAGAGGAGACATTTGAATTTTTTGTTTTCCTTCTTTTTTTTTCCTGTTCTTTTCTTTATATTAATCTTTTATTCCTCCTTGCTACGAGATGGAACTATAGAGGGGGGCTGGGCTGAGATCGATTATCAGTAATTTCATAATAATGACAGCCTAGCCTATCCTACACTACGACAAACAGCATGCGCTTCCTCCTTGCTCCTCGACCAACAACAGCTTTGTGTTCATTCGGTGGGTAACAATGCGTCGCTTTCATTCACTGGAAATCGATGTGATGACCGGGAGTGGGTTAGATATAGACGTATGGGTATATGAATATATTTCTGACCGAGATGGAAAAGAGAGATGAAATGTTCAGAAGAAAGATTCTGATGGTCAGGCAGTGGTGCCGCATTCAAATATATAGGTCACTTTCGGATTCCGATTTGAATATTGTTGAATGGGCTTTGACTGACCGATGATAGTTCCACTCTCGCTGCATTATGCGTCTCCTCTGCCCCGGCCTTTGAATATAGGTTTCCAATTTGTTTGATGAACTGTGGATGCGAGTATGATTTTGTGGGCAGCTGGTTTGAGGGTGAGTGGTACTTATGTACCGATAGTTGGGTCTTCGGCGTTGGCTTATCGATTTGTGTAAATCTTATTAAAGACCAAGTGAACTTTGGAGTTCGCTTTCTGTAATGCACGCACATATCTGCGGAGGACTTCTCATTGCAACGACTGAAGTGCGTAAGTGATACCAATCTGCAAGCATCTCGCGGCACAGTTGAAGGGTTGGTTTCGCTTCCCCCCCGGGGAACTGTGTAATGGAAATGAAACTTTTTTCAATTCAGTGTTTTCCTCAGCTCTGATTAAAAAAATTGGTAAAGGGTTTTACCTAAGCCTTCAGTAAGTAGACAAACTAGAGCTTTGTTCGCAGGCTTTGGGATTGTAAGCCATTTTAATTTGCTGAAATAGGAACTTAGAACTTACAAAGTTGTCTCTAAGTTCGATGCGAAAGTGAGATAATGCCTCAGTGGTGACGAAAATAGTCGCTGCCTCTTATAGGCAGTAAAAATTCAGTATAAATAAGAGCTGTACAGAGACATCGACCTATACACTTACGAAATGTGCATCAGTCAATTAAGATGGCTAGGAAAGGACATAGAGCGAATAAACACGAATGCTCGTAGCGTCTTAAGAGAGACAACACATTAGGGGAAGACCTCATCCTAAGTGGCCAGCAGAAGTATTGTAGCGGACCTCTAGCAACTGGAGCTAGTTAGCTAAGGAAAAAGCTTTCTCTATACAGGCTTCTTAGTTGAGGTCTTGCGGTTAATCCCAAAATTTAGAGCAGTATGAATATCTAGGTAGTTCAAACTATCAAAGCTTTAGCCAGGTACGGTTACGCCAAGCGGGGTTACAAAGCGATCAGAATTCGAAAACAAAATCCAGATCATTTAACTCATCTATAGGTATAGCTACCTACGAACAGGGCCGAAACAACCATATGTGCAAGATGTGCAAATGCATAGGGCGCCAAGTTGGTGGGGTGCATTGCTAGGAAAGAATCTTGCGCGAATAAATACAGCCATTTGCAGTTTAAACAAAGAGCTTGTTCAAATAAGCCCAAAATAACAACATCCATCACATCTGTACTGAATTATTTCTTGCACATTAACTCACATCACTTGCAATGTTGCAACTTCAAGGAGAATCTAACTTAAAATATCGCAATAAAAAATCCGACTAGACCTATGCAAGTTCACTTCTTTTCTACATAATCTTAAAATATCCCACCCTGGTCATGTAGGTATATTCCTTGCAAATCCACTTACATTTTACAAGAGAATCTAGTTCAAGAATCTCAAAATAAAAAAAACGCATTGAAAGTCTACCTTCTGGGTGATGTGGACAAGACTTATGCATGTGTGAAAATGTAAAAAAGGGCGCTTTCTGTAAATCTTGCACAGGGCGCTAGTTTGGCTGGAGCCGGCACTGCGCTACGAAGCATACTTGAATCGGTGATTGTTAAGACAACATAAGTAACAGATTGTTCGAAATCAGTTTTATTACGTTTTTACATAGCTTAAGTGTAGACATTGTGTTGTGAACAAAACCAACATAATTTGATACCTAAAACACACAGAAATTCGATCGCGAAATCGTCATTTTGTACCTACTAAGGCAACCTACCCATCTCTGCTGCCAGTTTTTGTTTCTCCTGTAAAAAAATAAAAATGTCACTTATGTTGTTTTAGCAATCACCGATTCACTTATTAAAACGTTTAAACAATTTGAGTTGAAGAGTTGCTAGGTATCCCGATTTTACCCCATTGAAAAACCTTAGGGATCTGTAGTCCATTTTAATCGATAGAGACATGTCTGTAGATTCATATAGGTATAAATATAATGTCATTTGCACTGTAAAGACAGATTTATCTAACAGCCAGAATTGTTCTTCTTGTTGTACGTAAAACACTTATATTTAGAGATACATATATCTATTTGCTATGTCCTCAGAGATTCCCTCCGTAAAATCGCGTAAATATGTACGTTGTAACACCCCTAATCAATTATTTTCAAAATTAAAACAATAAATATAACTCCAGTTACCAGCTACCCCCCTTTAACTCGTATAAACATTCTAAAACTCTAGCAAACATATTAAAATCACACAATCAATTTCCAGTTCCAGAAGAAAAAAACCCAACTTCAACCGAATCAATTGACAACTCCCCAACTCCCCAAAGAACGCTTGACATTGAATTCGCTGTCATGACTATCTACGTGCTTCTAAACTTAACCCCCTTTTTGCGGAACTCCCTTTATATAGCAATTTCTCTTTTAATTTACACACAATCGCCTCCGTTTTGCTCTATACTCTCTACAACAGTCAAGAAGACGTGCCCAACAACAATAAAAAAAAATGCAATAAAAACATCTTAGGGACCCAAAATCACCCCTCTGACGGGTGCTGCTACCAGCTACACACCGCCACCAGCCTTTGTCAATAAACAATAAACACCCTTTCGGAACATTATCTTAATCACTGAGACAATAATAATTTGTAAACTCATCTTTCGACTTGCTGTTGCTACACCCAAGCACCCATCCAACTCTCATCCATAGTTGTTGTAACTCTCACCCTCTTATCGTTCTAGACGTTAACATGAACGTTAACCAATAAAAGGATTCATTTCGTTTCAGTCAACGAGAAAAGGCAGCTTTGGGGCACGATTGCATGAGCAAACAGCAAAGCAACAGTATCTAGTATCTACATGCCAGATTAACTGCCGATCAAATCAAGGGGGATGAAATGAACAGCAACAACTACACACCCAAAGAAGCGAATTCGATGAAATCATGACATGACCTTTACAACGAAATCAACCGAAATTTCAATTTAATTCGACTCCGCCGCAGCCAACGCCATCCCCGACCCTGCGCTGAATTTACAACGCCGCATACCATCAAAGAGAAAGATAGGGTGCGCTCCAGCTCCAATCCAAACGCTGAAACGAACAAAGTGGGGAATTTGAGACTAAATCAGCGCATGGGGAAATTCAAGTGAGAATTGAGTCGATTTTCTGCAAACCACAACCCGCTACCCAACTAAATCCGCACAGTCTTGAGTCACGTAATGCCGCTTCTTTTTAATTCATTTGCATGTGACAACATAAGTAGTCGAAAATAGTTGCAAATTGGGATTGCCGATTGCCGACAATGCTTTTGACTTTTGAGTTGAAACAAGCACATTGTATTAGCCAGTCAAGTTCTTACTTCTAGCTGTGCGTAATTATTTTCTCCGCCATTTGGCTCTCTTTGTGGTTTGTTTTGCACTCTCATTTTGGGGCGAGATGATGTGATGATGAAGATGATGACCGATGAGTGAAACGAATTATGCAGCATGCGCAATGGAAATCAATTTCGCAATAGATAAAAATATCTTTTGTACATTACTCTCTACAATAGGAACAACAATTACGGATGACATGACACAAGAGGCGGGCTAGCAGCAAAAACGCGGCAAACAACGGCAGTTATGAACTCATAAAATAAACTTAAATCCAAAACAAGAAAAGAAAGAAGGTAATAAATAAATGAAAAGCAAATGCAGCAGAATATTTTGAGAGAGAATTATGCAAATGCAGGTGTAGGACAGAGAGCATTTGTAGAGTTGCCAGATTCATCAATATTACCGATGCGGATGCCAAGTACCTATGTACGTAGCTAAGTAGCGGTTTTATTTTAAATCGGTAGAATTGCAAATAAACGTTTTTAGATTCGACTTTAATTTTATGGGGGTGGTTTATTTATTTTAAATTAAATATAAGTAATTCACAGTGGGCCATACTAATAATAAATTTATGTCTCGCCTTTAATTTTTTAAATTAAAGCTCACAATTGTGAAATTTGTATGAAAAATATAGCGGTTAAGAGTAGGCTTAAAAGAAGCAGCAAAGCCATCACTCAAACTACAAAGTCAACATTTATATTTAAGACCCTTATCGTCCCAATCCTGCTCTATGGCGCAGAGCTTTTGTGAGCTTCCGTAAATTTAAAGGCGCTTTAAGTAATTTTTGGCCCTGTCTGCATAAACGGTGAATGGAGAAGGAGATACAACGACGAACTGTACAGGATATATAGCGGCATCGCCATCGACCTATAGCCAGAAGAGGGAAGGTCCAACGACTGAGGTGGCTGGGTCTTATGTAGAGCGAATGGACACGAATGTTCCAACCGATGGACAGCGCAGTAGAGGAAGACCGCGACTCAGGTGGCGGAAGAGGACCTTAACTAACTTAACGAGCGAAACTGGAGACAGCTGGCAAAAGACCGTGCTGGCTGATACGCTTTTTGGTTGAGGCCCAGGTCCACACCGGACTCTAGCGCAACCTTAAGTAAGTACTCGACTTCACGACAAGGATTATTTTTTTAAAACCAACTTTAAGAATAAATTTGACACTCTTTACAATGATAACTATCCAGAAGATATAATTTAAAACAAATTGCCTGTAATGACAAATAAAATTGGGGTTCGCAAGAACCTGGCAGCTCCACAGCCCAATTTTAATTTTGATGCAAAGAAACTTTATCAAAACTTTGCACAGGTGGATAGATGTTCCACATTGCAAACTCATTACTTTTCAATAAAAACGACAGGATTTATAAATATTACCACGCGAAAAAGGAAAATTGATTTCGAAGAAAACAAAGTTCTTGGTCATCAATCTTTGTGCCATCAATCCATGTCATTAATTTAATGTCAAAAGGTTGGTGTGTTCCCGCATACCTCTGGCCATATACCTATACAAGTCCACAATCCATCAATTATCTATTTCGCTAATAACATGACTACATTTCAGAGATAACCATTAATGCCTCGATTACCCATCGGGCGATTAAGTTCATCATCATCGATGAAGAAGAGTTGAACATGAACTTATACCTGGCACCTGCCGTACCTACCCAACGCGCGGCGTTGAAGTTTGACTTGTGTTTTGTGTACGCCGTCGTACGCATGCTGAGATTTTCGTTTCTCAATTATTTTTGGAGCTCCCGCCAATTTGAGCAACTAAAGTTGGCTCTTTCTGAAGGCATGGAGTTGGAGAAGGAGCACCCGTTGAGTGGGTTACCTAACCAAGTTAAGTACCTGCGCTGTGTTTTCTTTTTCTTTCTGATTGTTGTTTCTGTTTCTCTCGGGGCGAAATGGATTGGAAAATTTGTTTCTCATTTGATGCAACAGTTTTCCTCATTCTATAATGTTCCGGTTCAGTTCATTTTTAGTGATGGCTGGCCATGGCGCAAATGCTCCGCTCTTTTATCGAATAGGTCAAATCGAACATTCTGTCAATACATACACACTGTATGTATTTACACGGGCTGCCAACGCCAAGCTCAAATGATTTTCGTAATGAGTTTCTTGCGCGAATTAAAACACTTGGTTCTTACTTTTAAAATTAAACAATATTTATTTGGAACTATGTCCTTTATTATTGAAATACTTTTTACTAATTCTAAAAGGAGCTTAAGGCTACTATGTAGTTACAATAAGACTATCGATAAATTCATCATACAGTCGTATTTATATACTTTTCTTATCTATCTACAAGGAGACCCAAGCGTACAATCGTCTTGCTTGATAATGAAGAAGAGATAATATTCCAACATTGTATACAAACGATATTATCTCTTTTACATATGTTATCATTGTAGCGTTGTGTGCAAGACTGTACTAGAGACTAAAGATATCATTGAATACAAATAATGTTATCTTTTTTCTCAATATGTTTTGCTATGGATACTTAACTCCCCCCCTTGTTAAACGAAATCGTCCCGATTTTTCGACGCTATTTTTAACATCTCTCTTTCATAAGTTTTGTTATATGCGTCAATCTTTTTTTGTTTTTGACGATCTGTTATACATTGTATAGTTTTTATCATTACGTACGTAAATGCTAAAATAACAATCAGTGTTACAATTGTGTATATAGTTGATAATATCGGTTTTTCTTCAAAAGGAATAATTAGTTTTTTTAAAGTATCTATGTTATCGAATTTGTATATTGTATCTTCTTTAATTATTTGGTCGATGTAAGACTCTGAATTATGATTTCTTAATATAACTTCTTTAATTTGCTTATGCATGTTTTTGTATATTTTATCATCTAGATTTATAGTATTTTCATAAGTAACTAAGTTTATACCATTAATTGTTTGATTATTTAGCTTATGCTTACCGCTTAATAACATAACACCGGATTCAATTTCTAAGTCGTAATCGTATTCTTGTTTAATGTTGCATTTTGAAGTTATATTCTTTAAAAGTGGAATAAGACAATTTTCTTCTTCAAAGTTAATTTCACAAATGTTTTTACTTAGATGATTTTGACAATTTCTTGTTCTTAAATAAGTTTGGTTACATAAGGCAATTGTTTTATCTGTAATGATTTTTCCATGTTTTGAATTTAAGGGTGTTACTTTATACAATTTACATGATTTAATTAGAACTGGATATTTATATATTGTGATGAAGAATTCATCAGTTCTAGCTAATAATATTTTAGAGTACTCAAGTATATTTATTATGGGTACTTGAATTATTTCATGTTGAATAATATTTTTAATGTCATCTAAGTCTAGGCTTTCTGATAAATATTCATTATTTTTTGCTGCATTAATTGTTCTGGTCAATAATAATAATTGTTCGTACACTTGTTCTATTACTAAATGTTCTTTAAGGCTCTGACCTTCGAATTGTTGCAAAATTTGTTCGAATCTAGAATTTATAGTTTTTTGTTTATTATTGTTTTCTATGAGATTATTTATACTCGTTTCTATGTTAACTAAGTCATAATGGTCAGGATTACCAAACACATATTTGAAAGCTGTTCCTAAAAAGTTAATTGATCTAGTATGCCTAGTATGTTCTTGTAATTGGTCTGCTAAATTCTTAATTTTACTTAACCAAATTTTTTCTTCTTGTGTAGGTTGATAGTTACTAGTTACGATATTTACGTAAGGTTGAAATATCGAAGTCAGGTTGGTGGCATGTAACAAATAAGTTTGTTCTTTGAATAAATACACGTCATCTGTTTGCGTAAGTATAAACTTCTTGTTTAGTAACTCAGTTATTTGAACGTTTCCTTGCCCTTCTTGACTCTGTACAATTCCTAGTAATGTTAGGAATATTAATATTTTCGTCATCTAAAAAATGATAATTCTTTATGTTATCCTTGTGAATTTTTATTCCCTCTTTAGAGATTACAGTGTCTCCTTTATCTTCTTCTACTATTCTTGTTATGTATCTGGCGTTAGATTTCTTTCTAAGACCTGTGATTCTTACCATTATCTTATCTCCTTTTTTATATTCTCTGTGTCGAGTTCCTTTATTTAGACGTTCGATCACTTTTTTGGATGCTGAGTTTAGTTTATTTATTATAATTTCACTATTGCTATATTTATTTTGATTAAAGAAAATGTCTCTAGGTTTCAAACCGGTAACTGAGTGTATGGAATTATTTAATTCACGCACTGTTCTAAATATTTCTTCGATAAGTCTTGTTTTATTCTGAATTGTGAATATTCTAGACAGTTCAGTTATTGTACCGTTTACACGTTCTACCTGACCGTTCGCTGTCGATCTGTATACTGGAGTTTCTACTTTAGTTATGTTGTATTTCAAACACATTTGGTTCACCATTTCTGTTTTGAATCCCTTCTCGTTATCTGTCATGAGTCGTTCACATTTTGGGAAATAATTAGATAAGACCTCTTCCATAACGTCGTACAGTCTGTTTCGAGTTTCGATTTCCCGAAGGATTGTATATTTAGAATACTTATCTACTGTTACAAGGAAAGTATACTTGTCGTTGAAGTATATGTCCATATGAATGTGTGTTCCCACATGTGTTGGTATTTCTGAATTATTCAGGGGTTCTCTGATAGGTTTTCTTTCATATTTTCCAAATAGACATGCTATGCATTTTTTGTTGAAACTCTTTGCTTGTTTATTTAGATCGGGCCAGTAATATTTCTCTGAGATTTCTTGTATATTGTTACGTAACCCTCGGTGTGCTCTTTCGTGAGTTACCCTTACAAGTTTTAGTTGTTCCTCCAAATTTGTCACGTCTTGAAGTTTTCTTGGTGTGAATATAAATCTTACTAGTGGGAATTCTTTTTTTATGTTTTCACCATATTTGTATATGTTTTCAAATTTCGTATGCAAAGCTACAATCTTTTGGGGTTGTATAACTTCTTTCATCTGCCTTAGTAAAGAGTCTTTGTCCTTAAACTTTATTATGAGTCTTATTTTGTTACCAAAATAGATTTGTGTTTCGATATTATTTGTTATATCTTCAATAAGTTCGAACTGTGCAGTGTATGCATTAAAAGGCTGATTCACAGTTTTTATTATATCATTAGAAGAACTTTCAGCTGAATGTGCTGTTTCTATGGTAGAAGTATTTATGCGTTGACGTGATAATGCGTCAGCTACAAGATTTAGGTTTCCTGGTTTATAAACTAATTTTGCTCCAAAGTCTTCAATGATTCCCTTCCAACGTTTCAGCTTTGTGTTGGGATTTTTTTCTGATACCGAATATATAAGGCTCTGGTGATCGGTATATATGGTTAAGTCTGCTATACCATATATGTAGTTTCTGAGTTTTTGTAAGGACCATATGATCGCTAATAGCTCTTTCTCGTTTGTGCTATAGTTCTCTTCTGTCTTACTCAGTGTTCTTGACAAGAAGTGTATAGGTTGCTTATTCTGACTTAGTACGGCTCCAATAGCTATGTTGGATGCATCTGTAGTAAGCTCGAATGGTTTACTATAATCCGGTTGAAAAAGTTCGACTTGTTCTTTCAAATAATTTTTTAAAATTCTAATCGCTTCTAATGCTGAATCATTCAGATTTAACTTAATATTTTTACTTTGTTTTTTGTTTACTTTACCGTTATCTCCTCGTAAATATAATGTCAGGGGCTTGGCTATGCTTGCGTATCCTTTTATAAACTTACGATAGTAACCTGTAAGACCTAAAAATCCTCTCAAATCCTTTACCGTTTGTGGGACTGGAAAATTTTCTATAGCTGCTATTTTCTCAGGGTTCGTAGTGATTCTACCATGTCTGATTATGTGACCTAAGTATTCTACTTCTTCTTGAAAAAACTTACTTTTCTCATCAGATATTTTTAATGTGGCTTTATTGAGTACGTCGAATACTTGACTTATGTGCTGTATATGTTCTTCCTCAGATGAAGAATATATCAATACGTCATCAATGTAAACGTGTACGAATTTACCTACAAAGTCTCTCAAAATGTCGTCCACGCATCTCTGAAATATGCTTGGTGCATTTTTGAGCCCGAAAGGCATTCGTTTAAAATGATATTTTGCGCCATTTATAGCAAAAGCTGTTTTTTCTTTATCATCTGTTTTGATTTTAATTTGGTGGAAACCTGACTCCAAATCTAACGTTGTAAAGTACTTGGCTTTACCTAAATTTTGAATTGTCATGTTGACATCCGGAATGGGGTATCTGTCTGTTACAGTGTGAGCGTTAAGTTTTTGGAAATCAACAACCATGCGCCGTTTTGGTTTTCCTTTTTCGTCCAAACCTTTTTTAGGTACTGTCCATATGGGACTGTTATAAGGACTATGGCTTTTTTCTATTATATTGTCATGTAAGAGTTTCTGTATTTCTTTGTTTACGAATTCGTTATCTGCTATGGGATATGGATATTGTTTAACATAAACCGGATTATCATTGGTCGTCCTAATGCTTGCTTCTATAGTATCTGTAAAGGGTAACGGTCCTATGCTGTTATTAATCTTCATCAGTCTATCTATGTCTGCTTTATAAATATTATTTTCCCCAATTATGTAATTAATTTTCTGAATAGATTCGACACTGCTTATGGTAGTTAGAGTCATATTACTGAAATTTATTTCCGCGTTTAGAACTTTAAGTCCTTCATATCCTAATATCATATCAAAAGACTGAATATCCTCTAATTCAAAAAATGTTATATTTTTCTTTAATATCCTAACTACTTTCTTTGTATCTACCATAGAATAACCATGCATTGTTTTTATTTTTATAGGTTTAATTTTAATTTTTTCGCTAGAATCGCATTTTCTATTAATGTAATTATGGGTTGCACCAGTATCAATAAGAATTTTATAAATTTTCTTAGAAATAGTACTAGTTAAATTTAAGCAGGGCAACCCGTCTACTAGTTTAAATGATCTATTCTTATGTTATTATTTACCATACATTCCGTTTCATCTGCTTCTGCATATGTACTGCTGACATCGTCTCTGCGTTGTTGTCGGGAGTTATTTACTCTCTGCTGCTTGAAGTTCTGCTGATAAGATCGTTGCGGTCTGTTGTGTGTGTTGAAACTCCCGCTGTGTTCACGTTTCGCTGGTGGATTATATACATCGGGTTTGTATTGATTCCAATTTTGTCGCTGTGCATGTACAATTTGTCTCGAGTTTATCTCCATCGGCTGTGGTCCGTCATTTCTCTTGGAAGGGTTTAGGCGTGGTCCTTGATTGTGTTGCTGCATATTATCGTATTGCTTCTGGGGTTGATAATTCGTTGTTTGGCTCGAATAGTTTGGTCTTCTTTCGTTTCTGTGTTCATGTGGCATATTTTTGTGGTGCTTATCTTGAGTGAGATGTAAATGCCTGTGCACATTATCATGTTCTATTCTGCGAGCAATTGCGAATGCGTGTTCTAGATCATTTATTGTAGCTGAATATAATGATCCTCTTGTAAAGTTGTCACTCATACCATCAATGAATATACGAACTGCGTCGTCGTTAGCATTTTTAATTAGTCTGTCGATTATATTCGGCGGATCACCTGACATAGTGATTTTTGATATTATTAAATTGAGATTTTTATTTATCTCGTCGTGGTATTCAGACAGTGTGCTTCTTTTTTGCGTGATGGCTTTCATCATGTCTTGTAGCACGTATAGAGGTTCTTGATTAGAGTACGTATAATCTAATCTGTTACGTATCGCCTCAAAATTAAAAATTGTGTTATAATTAGTTAACACATTCGCGGCTGCTCCCTGTATTTTACTTTTCACTATAGTCAATGCTGCTGCGTACTTACTGTGTGTTTTGAGGTTTTTAATGCTGTCCATTAATCTGGATGCTTCTTCGCGCCACGACCGATAATTTGATTGATCGCCGTTGAAAATAGGTAGGCTTTTAAATGCGTCTAACTGTATTTCACTACCATCTGTATATGTGGTTCTTATTTCCTCTAGCACAGGTATGTTTGGTACTATGCCTAATCCAGATTTTACTTCATTTAGTTTTGTTTCTAAATTAGTGTTTATTTGATTTTGGTTAGTTATTATTGCTGCTAACCTTGCATTCTCTGTGCGTGTGTGCTCTAGGGTTTGTGTTACTGTGTTGCACCTGGTTTCTAAAGCTTCCAATCTTGCCATTAATACTGCGAGTTGTTCCATTTTGAACTCGTGTCTGTTGTCGTCGAATTTGTGTGTTTTTTTTTTTTTTTTTTTTTTTCCACATATACACTTTCACTGAATTGCTTTGCTGCTTCGTACGAAGGAGCTATATTTGTACCTGCTATGCTAGGTAATTCTTGTAACCGGTAACGCGAGTGTTCTGTTTATACTAGATTTCACTACTTGTTCCCGAGGTCCGCTCGATTGAAGTTAAAAAGTATATTTAACCTCCTGGCAGGATCGCCAATTAAAACACTTGGTTCTTACTTTTAAAATTAAACAATATTTATTTGGAACTATGTCCTTTATTATTGAAATACTTTTTACTAATTCTAAAAGGAGCTTAAGGCTACTATGTAGTTACAATAAGACTATCGATAAATTCATCATACAGTCGTATTTATATACTTTTCTTATCTATCTACAAGGAGACCCAAGCGTACAATCGTCTTGCTTGATAATGAAGAAGAGATAATATTCCAACATTGTATACAAACGATATTATCTCTTTTACATATGTTATCATTGTAGCGTTGTGTGCAAGACTGTACTAGAGACTAAAGATATCATTGAATACAAATAATGTTATCTTTTTTCTCAATATGTTTTGCTATGGATACTTAACTCGCGCCGAAAAGGTTTTCGTTTTATCGAACGCGCCATCATCGGAGCATCTACAGGTGTGTTACACCATTTAAACTACCGCCGACTGTATAATGGGTGTCGGACATGCTCAGAAAAAGCAAACAAGCCATAAACTTGGAGCTTGGCGAGAGCGAGAACAATAAGGATCAGTGAATCCACTTATTGTCGTCGCAGCATGAGATGAGTGACTTTGGCTTGGTTGGGTTCACATGCGATGGATACCATTTACAGCGTTGGCACTTCGGGTTCGGGCAAGGGGGACCGGGGCAAGATAAACACACAAAACGACGAATACGAATATAAATTTGATGGGTGCGGAGAGAATTGTTTTGCATAACACATTGACGAATGTTGATATGGTATAACGGTATCGGTATATATGGCACGATTGTGATGCCAAGGGGAAGCAGATACCTGTAGGTACCTAGTGTATTTATGTAGTCAACATAATCTTTGGCGCTGTTGCCAGTTCGGAAAATGTATCACAGTTCGACAAAAAAGTTGTAATGTTACTTTTTTTCACTATTCTCGACATCAAGTCAAATGTCAAGATCATGAAGCTATAAGTATAGACACTATTAGACATATTATGTTCCTTATTAACTACATATTTAAATTAAGGACTTTTATACAATATACGTAAGTACCACTTATATTTTGCTTTGCAGTTTTTCTGCCAAGTATTGTGCTCACGTCTGTAGTTCTCGTCAAATTTTAGCGCGCCCATTTATTGGTACCTAGGCACATTTTCTAAAGCTACATTTTGAAACATTGTTATGTTTTTGTGTTGCGGAAAATTATAAGGTAAGCGCAGAAGTGTTTTTCAAACAACAGCTGTTTTCTGTGGCACTTATCCGCAGCGCACTCAAAGTCAAATTTAGCTAGGATTTTAGCTAATATTGGGAGATAAAAGTTGGAAAGCAACTTAAATGTTGTTTAGCTCTAGCAGAGAACTATGCAAAATTATTGTCAGTAAAGGTTTAAATTTAAAACCTACTTGAAATACCGAATAAACGAATGTTCTTCAGCTAGCAGACGTCAGTCAGCATAAAAGAATTTGACTTAATTTCTGTGTTACCACCTGATAACTTTTGCACAGCCTTGAATAACATAGAGGTAGAGTTTTTCCGTATTTTTGCTCGTTTAATTTTTGGAACTTTGCAATCAGAAAGAACAGCAACCTGATTCGACTATTTGTAGGTCTCTCTTAAGGTTATGATAATCTTTTGATTAGTTGTTTTTGTGTTGGGTTAATCCCCCGTTTTAAGTGCGTGAAGAAAGAAATAAATAGCTTCACTAGGATATGTATCTAGTCAAGAACCTCAAAAAGCAATTAGGTACCCCCTTTGCACGTTGCTCATTAGGTAGGTACCGTTTACCTACTCCTTAAGGTAGTTACATAGGTTCTTACCCACCTAATCCATAGCCATTCATGAACGTGAATCGTGGTACCTCTATAACCGCGGAAAATAATAAACAATCAAGTCAAAAAGAGTTACCCACCACAGTCCAGACTCCAGAATAACGAACTTCAGTTTACCTAACCAATCTTTCCTACCATTCCATAAACCGTAGGGATTCTATTAAATTAAGCTGCTTGGTATAGGTATATGTACAATGTACATACATGTTTACCCACCAATAACCGGCAGCCATATTTATCCACAACAAAACACGTAAATAAAGTAACAAACAAATCAAAGAGTCGCCATCGTCATCGTCGTCTTTTGGGTTGAATGAGACATTGCGGAGAGTATAGTAAACGACTAGCGGGAAGTAAACACAACCCAGATACTGTGGAATTTCATTGAATAAAATTTTTGTTGAGGCAACACACGTAATTTTGCACCTCTTTCACTCTGACCCGCCCTGACAATGGCCATCTGCTTCTTGCTCTAACTTTTGTAAAATACTCAAGCAACGACGCCATCTGTCTTAGAATATTCCGACTAACGCAAATATCTATGCTATGTCGTACGCTATGTACGCAATTATTCCAAAAACTTCGGAAAAATCTGCGGCGAAAACAGGCAAACATGCCCCGACCAGACAAACATTTCAAGCCAAAATAACCACGAGCACGAGTACTTCGCTCAGTTCAGCCGAATGGGCTGGAAATGAAATGAGTGAGACAAGGATGGCATGACTATGTGTTGCGTTTGGTTTTACACATGTGTGGTTAAGTTGAAGCTTGAGGTTAATCATGAGGCGAATTCATCTTTCTCTCTATTTCCCCCTCATAAATACTCCGTAACCGTATTTATTTACCAATGTTCGATAGTATGGGGGCAAGATAAACACACAAAACGACGAATACGAATATAAATTTGATGGGTGCGGAGAGAATTGTTTTGCATAACACATTGACGAATGTTGATATGGTATAACGGTATCGGTATATATGGCACGATTGTGATGCCAAGGGGAAGCAGATACCTGTAGGTACCTAGTGTATTTATGTAGTCAACATAATCTTTGGCGCTGTTGCCAGTTCGGAAAATGTATCACAGTTCGACAAAAAAGTTGTAATGTTACTTTTTTTCACTATTCTCGACATCAAGTCAAATGTCAAGATCATGAAGCTATAAGTATAGACACTATTAGACATATTATGTTCCTTATTAACTACATATTTAAATTAAGGACTTTTATACAATATACGTAAGTACCACTTATATTTTGCTTTGCAGTTTTTCTGCCAAGTATTGTGCTCACGTCTGTAGTTCTCGTCAAATTTTAGCGCGCCCATTTATTGGTACCTAGGCACATTTTCTAAAGCTACATTTTGAAACATTGTTATGTTTTTGTGTTGCGGAAAATTATAAGGTAAGCGCAGAAGTGTTTTTCAAACAACAGCTGTTTTCTGTGGCACTTATCCGCAGCGCACTCAAAGTCAAATTTAGCTAGGATTTTAGCTAATATTGGGAGATAAAAGTTGGAAAGCAACTTAAATGTTGTTTAGCTCTAGCAGAGAACTATGCAAAATTATTGTCAGTAAAGGTTTAAATTTAAAACCTACTTGAAATACCGAATAAACGAATGTTCTTCAGCTAGCAGACGT
This sequence comes from Cheilosia variabilis, assembly GCA_951230905.1. Taxonomy (NCBI): domain Eukaryota; kingdom Metazoa; phylum Arthropoda; class Insecta; order Diptera; family Syrphidae; genus Cheilosia; species Cheilosia variabilis. The sequence continues at coordinate 57,897,220 of OX579677.1, read as the reverse complement.
CAGTCAGCATAAAAGAATTTGACTTAATTTCTGTGTTACCACCTGATAACTTTTGCACAGCCTTGAATAACATAGAGGTAGAGTTTTTCCGTATTTTTGCTCGTTTAATTTTTGGAACTTTGCAATCAGAAAGAACAGCAACCTGATTCGACTATTTGTAGGTCTCTCTTAAGGTTATGATAATCTTTTGATTAGTTGTTTTTGTGTTGGGTTAATCCCCCGTTTTAAGTGCGTGAAGAAAGAAATAAATAGCTTCACTAGGATATGTATCTAGTCAAGAACCTCAAAAAGCAATTAGGTACCCCCTTTGCACGTTGCTCATTAGGTAGGTACCGTTTACCTACTCCTTAAGGTAGTTACATAGGTTCTTACCCACCTAATCCATAGCCATTCATGAACGTGAATCGTGGTACCTCTATAACCGCGGAAAATAATAAACAATCAAGTCAAAAAGAGTTACCCACCACAGTCCAGACTCCAGAATAACGAACTTCAGTTTACCTAACCAATCTTTCCTACCATTCCATAAACCGTAGGGATTCTATTAAATTAAGCTGCTTGGTATAGGTATATGTACAATGTACATACATGTTTACCCACCAATAACCGGCAGCCATATTTATCCACAACAAAACACGTAAATAAAGTAACAAACAAATCAAAGAGTCGCCATCGTCATCGTCGTCTTTTGGGTTGAATGAGACATTGCGGAGAGTATAGTAAACGACTAGCGGGAAGTAAACACAACCCAGATACTGTGGAATTTCATTGAATAAAATTTTTGTTGAGGCAACACACGTAATTTTGCACCTCTTTCACTCTGACCCGCCCTGACAATGGCCATCTGCTTCTTGCTCTAACTTTTGTAAAATACTCAAGCAACGACGCCATCTGTCTTAGAATATTCCGACTAACGCAAATATCTATGCTATGTCGTACGCTATGTACGCAATTATTCCAAAAACTTCGGAAAAATCTGCGGCGAAAACAGGCAAACATGCCCCGACCAGACAAACATTTCAAGCCAAAATAACCACGAGCACGAGTACTTCGCTCAGTTCAGCCGAATGGGCTGGAAATGAAATGAGTGAGACAAGGATGGCATGACTATGTGTTGCGTTTGGTTTTACACATGTGTGGTTAAGTTGAAGCTTGAGGTTAATCATGAGGCGAATTCATCTTTCTCTCTATTTCCCCCTCATAAATACTCCGTAACCGTATTTATTTACCAATGTTCGATAGTATGTTGTATCTGTATGTCGATGGGCAGTATAGTAGCAGAAAGCAGAAAGCAGAAACCAGATACAGATATTGTAAATGTTATATTGCACTATTGCAGCCTGGCTTGTGAACACCCTTCAACAAAGACTTACCTGCAATCAAATCCTCCAGATTAAATCGGCGAGTTTATGAGGTTTTTTTTCGCTTCGACTTCACTTCATAAATAAATTAAAAATAAACACAAACACACGCACAAGCAAAAAGCGTATAAAATACCACAATGCACCGCGAGGAATTCTCTTGGGTAGTTTTTTACCCCGAAAAACACAACAAAAGGCAAGCAGAGAAATGAACGCAAAGCTTACAAAACAAGCTGCCGCACAAATACAAATACAAGTGCACGCAACGCGACCGAACGACTCTACGTGTACGACGACGAAACAATTTATTGGCAATTACGGTTTTGCGGGAATAGTATTTTTTAATTTGATTTTATTGTGAAAAATATCTTGGTTGCCTTTTGTTTTTATGTTCAGATACGAACTAAGTAGGTTCTGCTGCGGATACCAAGTCGAGTTAGTTAGGTATCTTTACACAGTCAGATGGAAAAAGGGGCAACAAAACAACGACAACTACTTTTACGGAATGCGCGGAATGGCACAAGGAATCCAGACAACGCGAACGCGAATCCAAGAAAGACCAAGAGCCGGCTGCCTGCTGGTGGATTAGAGGGAAAACGAAAAACCGAAACCAAAGTTGATTCTTTGACTCTGTGTGTGCTGCGGGTCCGGTTGTTGCTCGCTAGCTGGGGCTGTGGTATGGTAGAGCTTTTTACATCAAGTTGCTTGGCTAGTTCGTTTGGCCAAGCTGATTGGTTGTGTTTGCCATTACACGGTTGAGTCGTGGCTGTTGTAAAACTACACTGTGCAGTTTCTTGCGATGCGATTATGTTCGTGTATCGTGTATCGTGTGTTTCTGGAATGAGTTATCTAAGTTGCGAATGCGAAGGCAACCGAATGTCGGGTGGTTCTCGCAAAATGTTGGCAACTTGGCCAGGCTAGGGCAGGAGACAGGAGCAGGACTACAGGAGGCTACAATTCGCCTTTAGTTTAAAAATAAAACCATAAAACGTGGAACCGCATTTTATGGACAGAAAAGATTTTTTTTGAGCCTCATGGATCACCGTAAAGAAGATTTGTTCAAAACCGAAATTAATATAAATTTAAAAAAAAACCCACCAGTCGTTCAGACCTGTTACCATAGTGGGGGGTTTGTAACAGAGACAATACTGAGACCACCAACTCCGGCCGATTTCCCAAAAGCCGAAAATACACAACTATGTTTGTCCTAATATGTTTCTAGTATATAGAACATCAACTTTAGATACTTACTAATTTTTTTACTAACCAAACAAATCAAATTATTCGCCTTTTAACAATTTATAATAACTAACCAATGGCGTTCAGTAATGAAAAAATGTGTTATTCCCGAACTCTTTCACATTTCCCCACGGCTGCCGAGGTTGGCAGCATTTATTTTTGCATTTTTTGTATGTTTTTGCATGTCACACGGATTCTTTTTTGACATAACACCGATAGGAAAACAAAATGGCGAATTTGAAAAAAAAAAATGAGGGGCCCAGCGGCAAGAGGATTGTGAGTTGGGGGTCTCAGTATGGTTTGTCTATGGTTTGTAATGTGCATATTTTGTTCCAATCGATTGAACTATGATCCAACGCAAACTTTAAACTATTACACATAGACTAATCATTCAGTCATTTATTCTTTAACAGGATAACGCAACTTGCCACAAAAGCCCAATGGTGATGCAACTTTCACGGGATATTGAAATGGAAACAGACATACACCTCTGGCCCACCACGAGGCGCAGATTTAATGCTATCGAATATGATTAATGAGCTTGCATTAAAGGAAAAATAACTGCTTCTCTGACACGGCACAGGGGATATAAGAAAGCTCTGGGATGACGTTCCTGCAGAAATGCTACAAAAACTCGTCGAAACTCCCTTTTCAAATTTAAGTTTTTTTTTTTTAAGTTAAACTTATTTCTTATAATAATTATGCCAAAGTTAAAAGTTAATTTTATTAATTTTAAGTAAGGTACTTAAAAATAAAAATTGTATAATAATGACCTGTTAATTAAAGCTTAGTACGCTGCTCGAGCTAAACTTTAGCGCCCATACAAAATTCTCTCCAAAATTTATCTGAGCTAAACTTAAATCAACCCATTTAGCTGAGTGGTACGCAGCTCGAACTAAGTAATCAAACTTTTGTTTCAGAATGTACTTCATGTGTCTGTCAAAATTTAGCATGCCCATTTAATGAGTCGGCACATTTTCTCAAGCTAAATTGTGACAGATCGTTGTGTATTTGTTGTTCTGTTGCGGAAAAGTATGCAAGGATGAGCTCTTTTAATTATTACATGGACGAGAAGAATCGGAAATAGCTCAAATAAGAGAGAATTAAAATTTTGAAGGAGGTTTTTTCAAAGAAACCTATCCACGGCGTACTCTATGTTAAAATTTAGCTATAACTTTAGCTGATGTTTGGAGAGAAAAGTTGGAGACCAGATAAAATTTAGTTTAGCTCAAGCAGCGTACTACGCTTAAGCAAGCAAACCGCGTGTAATTTTTTTTTTTTCGTCCTAAAATTCATAAAACTTTACTTTTAGTTTTGTCAAAATACTTTTGCCGATGAGTGTACGTGTGTACAATTTTCAAAATCAATAATCATAGTGCATAAAGCATAACATGACACATGTTGTAAATGAAATGGTTGATATAGGTATACTCTTTTCGATAACAGTGTGGTTACAAAAGTATCAAACCGAACAATTGGAAACTGGTCAAACGTTAAATGGGTTCATTGCTATTCACTTCACTTCCATTAAGCCAGCTATACTCAACCTGCGGCCCGCGGGCCCACCAAGCTTTTCCAACTGGCCAACCTAGTAAATAATACTAATATACTAATAGAACTAAAGAACCGTTTGGCAAGATTTTGTTATAACAACAAATAAACCATGAAATTTAAATAACGGTTCTTATTAATAGCTGAGTAAATATATTTATGTTGCGTTGCGGCCCGAGGCAACCAGGGTGGGTATGGCTGCATTAAGCGGTCATCAGAATGGGAATGTGCCAATACCCTGTTCATGTAAAATGTCAACCATTTTTCTCTAGACTAGTTATTTTCGCGGTTTAATATTAATTTTGACACTTGTAAATGTCAACTGAGTATGTATTTTCTTGATTGTATTTGGGATAGCCTCCCTCCATAAACGTCAACTAAAAAAACTATTCACATGACCAATATGGGCCAGTAAAAAATCCGAACGTCGTCATTTACTCACCAAATGTAACTTTTGTTGGACTTGAGGTAGAGCTTACCTACCTTTAGGGGGAGTCCCTTATAAATCAATAAAGTTCACTTATTGTTATTACAACGAACACTTACATTACCTACCATTTACATTTATCAATAATAGCTTTTTGAACAAAAAGTTTTCTTGTAAATTCGTTCACGACCTGCCAATCATCTTTATGCTCATCAGGACATCCAGTAGCTGACCTAAATTCAACCCAACACAGCTTTTATTATTGAAAAGCGATTGAATCGCAGCTCTGCTTTATCTTTATTGAAAGTCATAAGTTTATACACTGTGCGGCCTATTAATCATAATTTTTAATATACGCACTAAATATTTTGTAGGTCACAATGAACTCGTTTTGAATTCAAAAACATAATTCAAGAAGCACTTACGTATACACAAGCCAGTTTCTGCATTAAACCATTAAACTACCCACTGAAATATAGAAATGGCAGGTTTTTCGTTAAAAGTTAGAGTCCTGAATTTCCACACGCAATCAGGTATGATTCGCAGCAATCCTGTCGAGCTATTTTTTTCAAATTCGCCATTTTGTTTTCCTATCGGTGTTATGTCAAAAAAGAGTCCGTGTGACATGCGAAAACATACAAAAAATGCAAAAATAAATGCTGCCAACCTCGGCAACCGTGGGTAAATGTGAAAGAGTTCGGGAATACCACATTTTTTTCATTACTGAACGCCATTGGTTAGTTATTAAAAATTGTTAAAAGGCGAATAATTTGATTTGTTTGGTTATTAAAACTATCTAAAATATATGTTTTATATACGAGAAACATATTAGGACAAACATGGTTGTGTATTTTCCGCTTTTAACTTCGATATCGTGTGTAAATTTTTCTTAAATAATGAAGAAAATTTGCTCAAAATGTTTTCATTTTCCCTCAACCAATCTACATTGTTAATTTTTCATGAACAAAAAAATATTATCCACACGTAACGAACAATTTCAAATTAAACGGATAAAATTCTATGAACTCTGCCAGAAACTTTGCCCACAGCGGAAGTGTCTCATATCTCCTGGGAGTGTGTTGGTGAGCAGAATTTTTGAAGTTTCGTGACATTTGTCAATACGATTTTCTATGTAAGAATACTAGCGCACCAAACGTGAACACTCCATAAAAATATAGCTTGTAGGCGAAGTAACGGGAAATCGGCCGGAGTTGGTGGTCTCAGTATTGTCTCTGATTACAACAACTACTGTGGATCCTCGAAGTGTCAGGTAGAGCGTAGGTTATATTTGCGTACAAAAAATCCTACTTTACCTTGCTTTGCTGAGATCAAAACTCAAAAAAGCAGGCCTTATATAATTCCATCCGAAATAATAATCAAAATTTCTATAATAATTGATTGTTTTTTTTTTATTAATAATTTCGAATGATTGACCAAAATGAACAAACAAATTAATTTAAATAATTTTCCTTATACATTTCGGAAATTGTTTTTTTTTTCGAAAAGTCATAGTTCCGTTTGTTTCTCCATTCTCTTAAAATACATGTTGAGATTACTTCATATTCGTACAACTTCGATTCAACAAAACTATGTTCTACTTCTTGTTTAATGTTATACTTACTATTACTTTTATATATCACTCTATTGCAATAGTATTTTGTGTTTCTATTTCTAATCTGAGAAAGTTCACTGATGTGTTACAAATGTTTGGTTTTATTTTTTTGGTTTCTAAAAAATGCATTAAATATTGAAATTCTAAGCGTAAATACAACTTTAATTTGGTTTTTAATAACAATTTAAAATTTATTTAATTATCTTTTATACAACAAAACAATAAATAATTAAGTTAGTATCAATTTTTAGTTGTTAAATTTGTAAGAACTATTTTTTGTCCTTTCATTTTGTTGAGATATGTAATCCTAACTGCTTAAAATTGTGGTTTTGTTTTATTCTTTGGTGGCTTAGACAATTAAATAAATATGTGTAAATAAACAAATAAATAAATAAATATAATATCAACACAATTTGAATCGACATAAATGTAACTCAAGAGATTCAAGGAACTGTGGTAAGAATAAATACCAGGATATGGTATTGAAAGCAAATTAATAGACTGTATCCCCACTTCTGTTGGATAGGAGCAATTTCGAATGTCAGGCACAATTCTCAAGATGTTCAAAGAAATACGTCTTAATACAAACGACAGCTACAATTGACAATACAAATTCACGCACTGAACTCTCGTCCTGACCAAATACAGCTTTAGGCTGAGCTTAGACACTTCGTGGCGTGCTTATCTCGAACATTATGTTTTCAGTGACAAGACATTTTACGAGTACAATGTCCTGTGTCACCAATGAGAAAATAATTCATGAAACATGCCGGAACTATGGGGACGTTCAAGTATTTAGTTTAGTAAGTGTGACAGCTGTCTGACTAGATGTATCTCGGTTTTGATTGGCTGAAATCGTTCATCGAATCTAGTTAAGAAATTCGTGACAGAGTACTAAGTTGACAGTTCGCATATGTGGCTGACGTAGAAAAAGTGACGATCCCGACCAATCTAGTTTTTGCGTTCAGGTTACATCTTACCCAGACCAATCTAGTCTATTTAAGATAACTAAATTCTTGAATGTGCCCTATCATATTCGAAACCGAATGCCAGTGTCACATTCTATCTTAAGTTTTTTTTTTAACAATCATTTGCACTTATAAATTAAGTATAAAATAGACCGTCAGCTCAGACAACTTAAGAGAAATTACCTACAAGCTGTTCTCTATATTACTAAATTAGCCGCTGACAGTTCATCCTGTTTTTTTCTTTTATTATACCTCCCGACATTTATAGTTTTTTTTTCCTGCTTCACATGTATTCACAGGTAGGAAATTTAAGAGAGAATTTAATTTTCAAAATTTGCGGGGGAATGGGGTAGGTGTGTGTGAGCTGACTGCCTATTTAATACTTAGTTAATGATACATAGTTCTTGAATAAATATAAATGATGTCATCGTTGGAAGCCGTTTTTCTGATTACATACAGTTAAGAAGTAGTGTCCAGGGTGCACGCACTATTCTTTGCACCTTTCAAGGACATCACATGGACACACAAATTAGTTTTATTATAAATTCTACACTAATACTGTTCGTTCATTTAAAATCTAATAAATATGCGTTTCATTAATTAAACTCTATACTACATAAATAGCACAAAATGTTAAATAAAAAAAAGCTAGATTGCGCGATGGTCATAAATAAAGGGACTAGGTACTCAAAAGTGGGACCTTGGACCTTTTGCTAAAAGCGATTTTTCTGAAAATAATATAAATATAAACAGGTAGCTGGAGTGAGCAGTGGTTTGTGTTTTGAACCACTCAGCGAGGCGTACCAAGTTCAACCCCAGGAAAACCGCGTAAAACCATGAAGATTTTTTCTTGAAAACATATTATCAAATACTATATATTGAAAGTCCATTCGTCACAAAAATAACAGCTCGCACAAGACGAATGGTTGTAGAAATGTAGGACTTTGAGTCCTATATATGAACCTGTTACGCAAACTATTTTTTATATTTTGTTTGTGAGTTGAAGGCATTAATATTAATACAATCATTTATACATAACTACAAATAATTTAAACTGCAACCAGAGACAATGTTCTATAAATTAGAAAACTTCCACAATGAGGTAAGAGAAACACAAAGTTACAACTCGAGATGGTACAGAACAGTACCGCATATACTAGAATTATAAGTAAAATAAATATAAAACACAAAATAAATGTTATAAATCAAAAACTGAACATAGTTACGATTGACTAGACTAAATATTTGATTACAAGAGCTTAGAAACACGCGTGTTCTATATAACTTTTAACCTCTGGCTATAACTTGTTCGTATATGTTTTAGTTTTTGACTTTTTATTTCTAAACTCTAATTTACAATTCGGTTTAGAAATATTTTTGTTCGTATAAGCATTATTAAAAGTCAAGAAATTATAAAATCAAGTGTAGAAAATGTAGAAAAAATATCGTGTATCATTAGAATAACAATTTTTACAAATTGTTTTGTTTTTGTATATAAGGTACGTGATAAAGAAATATATTCACTCGCCTGTTTTTTTTGTTTCAATATTTGATTTTAGTAGATGTTAAAGTTTGGAAGTGCTGATGTTTTGTTTTTTCGCAAGTAGAGAAAAAACTTAAGATACGAATGGTATTTTGCTGAATACAATGGCCTTGAGAGGTTACTTCGCGAGACTTGAGCTTCACCTGAACGAGATGGGCAGAAAATACAAATATGTAGTTCATTAGTTAAGTCGCTCATACCGAATTAATATATCTCAGCAGCCACACTGTCGCTAAAATGTGCGTAGAGGTGAACGAGGGAAACCATGTTTATGGCGTCAAAAAGAAACCACACTCAACACCGAAAAAATGGCTAAAATTGTGCAAAACTACTCCCATTTGCAATCGATGCTTCATTGTGCCAATATGACAAAACTAGGAAGATTTTGGTCATCGCAGTAATGTTCTATAGCTCGACTTATTGGATTGCAAAAAGGACTCTATCAAAGGCGCGATGGATATAATTCCCGACTATTAAAAATAACTGTACAGTCACTCTGGCAAAGTTAAAAAAAAAACTGCACTTAAGTGTACAGAATTTCACTCGTTTAAGCGAGCGATAAGCCAGAGCTTCTTACACTGATTTACTGTAAAATAATATAACCTAAGACTAGCACATTATAACTCCCAAGGCCGATGTAATGCTAAACTGAGCGAAAGTCTCTCACAAAACCTATTTACTTCTATATAATATAAGGCATAAGAAAATTGATTGGCTGAAAGCAATCAGCAGAGTTTAGGTGGAAAGCAGCCGTATTAATGCGGCAGTATGGTTCGTTTTTATACACTTTCTAAAGTAGTAATTGCAACTTTTAGAAAATCATTGAAAACTTGCAGAAAAATAGCTGCAATACAAGCTTATAATTTACACATAAAACTAACTTACAAAGAGAAACACTGGTCTAAGCCAGAATGACAAAATATAGGGTACATGCTTGCATTTCTCTTAAAAAACTAAATAAATAAGTTCCTATATAGCACAATGAATTGTTGGAAAACTATTGAATATCTAAGCTAATGCACACTCAAAATATACATTACAGTTGCTCAATTGTTTAGGAAATGGAAAAATTATTTAAATCTACATTACGTACCGGGTCGTTGTTAGACATTTCCAGTATTGGCTTGTTTTGATCGTTACTAGTTCTAGGAGAGAGAAAAACAAAAGAGAATCTCTTTTGTATTGTATCCAAATTTCTGTTGAGGCACCATTTTATCGTGTCTTGAGCGTTGGTATCTCGATTTTGCGCGCGATGATCTGCAGGTTGAAGCTCAATTCGGCTTCTAAGAAGTTGCGCTACAATTTGATAGCAAAGTTAGAAAACTGTAACCTAAGAAACGCAACTTCAGTCCAAATAGACTTTCAATCTGATTTCGTCGACCAGCGTTTGTAAACACTTTTTTGAAAAAAAAAAGTAAATAAATTAAAAGAAAGCTCGCACACAAAGCACATCTCGCTATACATAGCTTAATCACTCTTTTTCGATTCAATTGACGATGACGGGTTGCTCAAGTGATGCTCGATCAATTTCAGCGGTCCTTGCGCAATAAACATATACTGGGATGGAAAATCCCAAATGATTGTGAAATGGAAAAACATATTGGCCATAGCAATGATGTACTCGAACAACGCAAACCAACTGAAAGCTAAACAAACAAAGTTTAATTAGTTTGCAATGAATTGCACGCCAATTTGACCCACCTAAATCGTGACAGTAAAATCGATGTTTTGCAAAGAACACTAACAGACCAATCGTACTCAGGATTGAAATCGCAAAGAGAATCTTCTTCCACTTCAGGGAGTCCTTTTGATGTTCTGTAATACTTGCGTCGTCATGCAGTATGCGATACAGTTTAATTGTGGCCAACATGTGACACAACGAACATGTCATAAAGGTAATGAAGATCTTCTCGTGAAGGGCTGCAACAGTATAGAGAATTCGTTAAAGTTGTAATACAGCGAAAGGGATAGACTCACGGTAGTTTTCTCGATTTGAAATATACGTTACTCCACCAAGTGATGCCACTTCGACTGCATTCAACCAGAAAACGAGACTCGTCAGTAGTTTTGCCTTCTCCATTGATTCCGGCGAGTTCAGTTTGTCAATTAGGCTACGGTAATAGTTGCGGTATACAACTGCTATAGGAATTCTGGGACCTATGTGTAAGGCGATACTGATTCTCCAAAAGTAACGTTGCGGACTAACTCCAGTAATTGCACTTATCGATGGAATTATATTATAAACCTGCGCAATAAGAGAGTCGAGACGTAGTACATATTAAAAATTCAAGGACCAACAATAATAATTTGTAAAGTTAATTTTGCTAATTAAAGTAGATAGACTCTGAAATCGATTTAGCGGAAGTGTAAAAATGATTCTTAAACTAAAACTAACAATCGAGAGATTTAAAAATCATGCCTAAACTCGGTTTAACCATCCATTTATTGAGCTTTATAATGTTCATTGCTATCGCCTAGCTTTATAGACTGACCGAATAAAGAGATGATGTGATTTTTCTTATATTAATGTCGTTTTCCATTGGGCAAAAAGAAGCGTCCGAAGAGTCCGGAATCGAAAAAATCACTTCTGAAACCGTTCCATTGGCACAAAAAAATACCTTTCTAGTGCCACTGTTTCTGAGAAGAGAATTTCGCTTCTCGATTTGAAGTGAGAATCCACACAAGTGTAGTTTAACAGCAGCCGTTGATTATTTTTTGGCATTTCACCAATACGTCAGCTGACTTGTATAAAATACATTTATGTCGTTTTCCATTGGGCAAAAAGAAGCGTCCGGAAGAGTCCGGAATCGAAAAAAATCACTCCTGAAACCCTTCCATTGGCACAAAAAATACTCTTCTGGTGATTTTGAGGAGAGAATGTCGCTTCTCGATTTGAAGTCAGAATCCACTCAAGAAGCACTCACACAAGTGTAATTTATGTATTTTATATAAGTCAGCTGACAGCAGCCGTAGATTATTTTTTGGCATTTCACCAATACTTTTGGATTCTTTCAGAAGCAGTTTTGTTGTTCCATTGGATTTCAGAATGAGTGGATCCCCGAGTGAAACCAATGGAAAACGACAATAAATTACACCTGTGTGAGTGCTTCTTGAGTGGATTCTGACTTCAAATCGAGAAGGGACTCTCTTCTCAGAATCACCAGAAGAGTAGTTTTTGTGCCAATGGAGAAGTTTTCAATGGAAAACGACATTTAATAAAATTGAGTTTTCAATTAAGTGAAATTCAATTTCACTCAAATTTATCTAACGAGCAACGAATCAAGATTATAAACACTATTGGCAACTCTGGTTTAGGCTGTGCAGCATAGTGCAGTTGTGTAGATGACTAGTTCCTGTAATTTGAGTTTGTTCATGTCAAAAAACAAAACCAAAATCTGTGAGTTGTATTTACTGCATTTTTGGGATCACCCGTAAGTTTACAATAGTTTAATGCCTATTCAAAATTTTTTTTATTTATCGTTTCTTTTAACCGCTATTCTATTCTATTATCTGATCGGTATAAACGTGGCCCTAAGCTTGATAAACGACCTGCCAGGCTTTTATATAGAGCTTAAATTAGTAATTTCATTGCTCGTCACTTCAAATGTATAAGATCAATATTTTTGTTTGCAAATATATATCGAAATCATACCTACCATAAAGCGGTCATCCTAAAAATAGGTACCATACCGCTCACATAACAGTCAATTTGATTCAATGCAACTTTTCTATCTAACCCATCGCTTGAGCGGTAGTTACCTACTATAAAATGTATAAAAACGGATGGCAATTATTTTCAAATAGACTACTTAATCATAGCTCGCGCGCTATTACATTTCGCAACTATGTATACGTTTCAGGTCATTTTGTTTGAAATGTCATTACAAATCAACCCCCCGAAGCAATTACCCTTCGTATTAGATACCCACCCCATATTACATATTACGTATGAGGTATGACTGACAACTAGTACAAATATATGTCACAGCACACATGCCTATAGTTAAATTACTTACTCGGCAATGTGTTTCATGGACCTCATCTGCTTGGAAGACATACGCGGAGACAAAACAACATAACAATGTGAACAACGGAAGCATTGCGGTTACAACACAGATATCGTGGAAGCTGGCAAGGAAATGTATAACAAACTGCAACGTCGGCACATATAGGTACATGAAAATACAAAAAGACAAAAATCACAAATGTAAACACAATCCAAAGGAAAATCTTAAGAATACACAAAAAATAAGAACAAACTATACAAAAATCAATAACAATAAGAGCGCGATGCTATTAAAATTTTTTTTTTTTTGAGACATGTGTGTTATGTAAAGTTACAAACTCGTTGGTCCTGTAGTAATTGCTACGGAAAATCACATTCAAGTACCTTTTCTGGCCTGTTTGCATCTTTCTTATTGGGATTTTCAGCGTTTGTACTTTGAATTTCATCATTCGTCATCTTGTCCTAAAAATGCTGAGTCTCGTTAATCCCTTTGTAATAGGTATTTGCGCAATTGAATGGGTAACCACTTTATTTATAAACTATTGGGAAATCGAAGATCAAATCATTTTTCTCCGAATAGGTATATACATTTCACTGAAAAACCGTTTGTAAAGTGTTATACAACGAATGATTGCACTATGTTACTGTAGTGAATTGTTATTAAAGAAATCAATTTGATATTGCGAGAGTTGAATTGTGCGTTAAAGAAGAAATACTATAATTTTCTTTAGCTGCAATTTTTCTTGTGTTGTATTTTGCGGAGGAGGAAGAAAATTCGATTTTTCCACCGCCGTATTCGACTGCTTTTATGTTTGTGTTGTGTGTGATGAATCCTGTCAGAGTTTAGACAATTTTTCTTACTACAGATTTAGGCGACATCTGCGTGGTTGAGTTGTGTGGCGATTGTGAAGCAGACAGCTGAGGCTGACAACTGCGAAAAGAGTTACCATAGCTCCTTTTTTGATGTTCCTTGCCATTGGAAAATTCTTGTTGTATTAGTTTGTCTGTATGAGAAATCCTTTGACTGATTCTGAGCTTTATTTCAATTTTATGAACATATCTAGTGAGTTGTGGTCTTATATGAGTCATCAAAAATCAAAAGGTTCGGAGAATTATTTCCTCAATCGAAAAGGACAATAGATTGGGTTTTTTGTTTGTTGGATTTGTAGTACCTGTAACATTTAAGTTTGCATCTTCTTTGTCACCGCTACGAACGAAGCGGAAATTTCTGCGAACTAAACATTCCGCAATTAATTTGAAAACATCGAAGTGAGAAGTGGCCTATGGTAACCCTAGACGCAACTGTCAAAACTGTCGTGGACTTCTTTGCAAAAAAGGTTATGAAAAGTAGAAAAGTGTAAAAATGAATTCGTTAGTTAAAAAATTCTCGGTTCTCTGTGTAAATAAGCAAATTACAAATACAACAAAAGCACTTATCCCTGCATGCTCCTTTCACACGACAAACAGTTTGGAGAAAAAATGGAACAAACACAATGATGGACCGCAGAAGTGGCTTCTCAATAACAAGACCATCTTTCCACCACAGGCGCCCGAAGAAGAACCCCGGAAATCGGTAGTTACATAAAATTCTTGCAACTAAATTTTTTCATAAATATCCCATCTTTAGTATGTGTGTCATATGACGACGAACATTAAATACAGTCCCGACAAGATGTGGTACATTGCCTCGTTGGTGCGAGGTCTGTCGGTGGATGAAGCTGTCAGGCAGTTAAATTTTGTGCTCATGAAGGGTGGCAAGTATGTTAAGCAGACGATTCTCGAGGCCCAAGAAATGGCAACTAAAAGGCACAATGTTGAATTCAAGAGCAATTTATGGATTTGTGAGTTGTGCGGCATGTTTATATTCTTAACTTCAGTTTGATCAAGCCTTGCATTTATATTCCAGCCGAATCTTTTGTGGGTAAAGGACGTTATTTTAGAGGAATGCGCCGCCATGCACGTGGAAGAAGTGGCATGGTAGAGTACAAACATGTTCACTACTTTGTCCGGCTGGAGGAAGGAGAACCACCAAAGAATTACTACTTGCCGTATCCGCTGACGCCAGAGGATCAATTCAACAAATGGATGGAACAGATGCGAAGCAGGAAGGTTATCAGTTCGTTGTAAATGTTGCTCAGATTAAATTCAGTTATATTGCTAGCTACTAATAAAGTTTTTTTCCCAAATTCGAAATGATTATTTGAAACATTTGCCAAGCAGTCATCTTTAAAGCTCTTCTAGTTCCCGCAAAATTTTCAGAATCAAATTAACTTATTTAAATTAAATATTTTACTCTTTCGTAATTCTTTAACAATCTTCTAGTTTGGGTGTAAGGGTATCGTCCACAATGTATAAAACGCGCCACAGTGTTAAAAAAAGAAACGAGGAAGAGAGGAAATAAAATTAGGAAATGTCTACAGTTTTTCTTAAAATGAATTTGAAAACAATGGTGGACAGTACTCGCAAGAGCGCTCGTTGACATCAAATTGATGATCAGGAACGCGAAGACATCATTCCGCCGCCACCCATTCGGCGCTTCTTCTTCTTCTTTTTGGCAGTGAGACTCTCCTGTCCGCTATCGGTGTTCGAACAACTGTCGCTTTCATCGTCACTGGACGACGAGGACGAGGACGATGAACTTGAGTTGCTAGAACTATCTGAAGCGAATCCGGTGCTTTGATCAATATTAATACTTTCGGCAACTTTAGCGAGTTCAGGCTCCTTTTCCTAAAAAGTAATTTAAAATTTAGAAACAGCGGGCGTTGATAAAGAAAACACTTACACGAAGTACACGAAGCCACTTGCGAGATAGTTTTGGCCGGCCGCGAACCGTTTTATGCCAAACTATGGGAAAATTGGTCCGGCTACAGAAGTTTTGGGTTACAGCCACCGTATCATCCAGGTTCAGCACAACATGCCACCAACCGCCCGGCACGAATACAGTTTCACCTGGTCCTTGCAGGATCTCTATCTGCAAAGAGTATGTTATTTTCGCAAGTGCAACCCAAGTTCAGATTTCCTCTTAACTTACTGGTGCATATTCAAGTGGCCAATCGGCTGATTTTGTCTTTGGGTAAATTACACTGAACCAGGTTATTGCCTCATCGCGCTGCTTCCCGCCAAGACAGCCGGGAACTTTAAGCATTTCCTTTGGTGTATTGGTCGGGAATAGGCACCATCTCTTGTGGCCAAACACTAGAGCATTCCAAGCACTGGTGCCTAACGGATCAATATGAATTCCTGTCCCCGAACGTGAAGGCCCCATTACAAACCACCGATATGGGGGGCGGCGCTCCTCCCCCGAATACTTGAACAGATCGTCTTGAAAATATGTTGGAATCGCATAGTCATCGAGCAGTTTTTTTCGACGATGGTGCTAAAAGGATAACTCAAATTTAGCCTTAAGATAATTACTAACTATGACCGCTTGAACTTACCTCCCCGAAGCTACTGTCGAATATGTAAAGTGGACTGTCGTCCTTAGTGCTCTTCATGTATTCTACATAGTATTTCATTTTCATCTTGACACTGTAGCCCTCATTATCTTCGCCGCACTTAAACTTTTGGTTCCTATACTTCTTGACCAGTCGGCTCACGGTCCACTTTTCTTGAGCCTTCCAATCTTCCTGAAGTTCCGTAATCACAACGGGCAGGTACGGTTTCTCGAATTTATCGATGAACGTCTGACAGTCAACGTGCTTGCCATTGATGCGCTCTACATTGTCGGTGAATTGTGTAAATTGTTCGAAACGATCGACATAGCGTAGGGCGGTCCAAGCCTCTTTGTCACCCAACTCTGCAAATTTTCATGTTTTTAGGTTAACGAGTACAAATATGAGATTAAAACTGTTCACAATTACCTGGTCGGGCTTTTCTCTTCACTTCACGTAGCCTTTTGCGTGAACGGCGTGGCAATTTGAAATCCTCAGACATTACACTATTGAAAACAATAAATAAACTGCTCAAGTTAAGCAAATAAAACAGTGAAAATCAATTTTACTAGACAAAAAAGATGCAGAAAGATTTCTGCATCCAAAGTTGAGTCAAAGTCGAAGTAAAAATGAAAAATGTAGAATTTGACGGCTTGCAATGTAGTGTGTGTGCGTGCAGTTCAACAAATAAGCAATGGCGGTTGGGGAATGGATAGCGCTAGCCAAAGATAATGGAATACATTTTTTTATTCATTCATATCTGGCGCTAGCGCGCTGCCAGGCTACAGCATCATTGCTGAATGGACTCACTTGCAAATGGATCCATTCAACAGCGCACTTTCATATTTTCTTTACGTTCATACGTGTTTTCGACTTTAATAGAGCTCAAGCGCACAAAGTCGGTATACGTTCTCTTTGAAAATGATAAACGCAGTAGTTCTCTTCTTGACTATAAAAAAATCAGAGAAATTCTTACAGCATAAATCAGGCCGGAAGGAAGGCTAAGGAAGTTTACGTTATCTTGTATTCATTCGCAAAATCTTTATGACAGAAGATTCTTTTATCGGCGTTAGTCGGTATGCCATAAACTGTTTCACATGTTTACGTTTTAGGCGGCGTAAGTGTTTTTTGCTAAAGTAAAACCTGTAATTTGGAAAACTGTTGGAATGAAAAAGGGACGGTGACATGGAATGACGAGACATACTTCTTGGATTGGCTTGATACAGCATAATATCATACGTTTATCATACGGAAAAATTAATAATTCAGTTAAAAAAGCAATACTTTAAGAGATTTTCATTTTCATTTTCATTTTCATTTATTTATTTTATTTTCTATTTCTTTAACAATTGGAAAATTTAAAAATGTAATAACTCAACAAATTTATATATTAATAATTCATTTAATAATAATGTTATTTAAAATATAAACATTAAATTTGTTTCTTAAGTGTTTTTCATTAAAGAGAAATTACGAAAGAAAAGAAAAAGCACTGACGCTAATTCTGAGACTCGATCGAATCGAGTATTCCTCGAATTTAAAACTTTCACTCGAATGAACACCTCACATTCTAAGTTTCGAGGGAAAGGAGTTCATTATCGAATGATTACACTGGATGAACTTGATTTTCGAAATCAGCTGCTTAAAGTTTTAGCTGTCAGATTGTAAATTTATTAAATAAATATGGCTTTATATGTATTTTTGGAGGAGGAATCGTCAAATTGAATCGAAAAATACTGCGGGACGAATCGAATCCATTTAATCTGCCGGACTACATGTATATGTTTGTATTGTTTCACTTGGACATCATACAAATTCTCTTTACTTTAAGATTTGTTGGAAGTTTGCGGCTCAATAAATGGAGGTCCCGAACTATTTGTCATTTGCGTCTTTCCAAAACGCAACGTTGCTGCTGAAACCCTTTGCAATTTGGATAAGTCTCCAATAACTTAATCGGCATTTTAAATTGCCTGTGGTTCGCCCATTTGGATTGCGACCTGCGATTATTACAATCTTTTTTCTTTTTTTTTCATAAAACGAACAAATGTTGCTTCCTAGCTCATAATATGCCTTTTATATACATTTTGTGATAAAATTAAGCAACATTTCATTCGGTTTATTTAAAAACAATTCAACTTACATTTTTAAATACAGCTTTCGGCCACAAATTTCCGCTCGAATAAATTTTGACATTTAACTCAATGCAATCGAAACTGAGAATGCGGGGAGAAATTAACAAAAAATGAATCTCTATCGAAATCGAAAGTAGGAATGTCAGTTGGAAAAAATCGAATAACTTTCGACTCGATTCGAATCTCAGAATAGAGGTGACTTTCTATTGTCTATTGACAAGTGATGAAAGTACCAAAAGAAAAAATGTAAATCCATAATATTAAAGCATATTTAATCAACAGGTGTTGTGGGGTAAGATGTCGAGAAAATACATTCCAAATTTTTTTTTTTTTTTTTTTTTTTTTTTTTTTTTTTTTTTTTTTTAATGTAATTGGATGGAACTGATTTAATTTAATACAAGTTTAAACTAATATCTTGATAATGTTTCCGATCGCATCAAAATCGAAGTTAAAAAGCCATTTTTTAATTTGTTTATTGAATGAATGTGTAGAGCGAATGCTCCGTAGTTCAATGGGTAAAATATTAAACAATCTAGGTGCTACTGATGTATAAAAGTTAAGAAAGCTATTAGTGTTATGCATAGGAATGATAGCAAGATTACTGTCACTACTGCGTAATGTGTAAGCTGGCGTATTGTGGCTTGAAAGATAACCACTTCTGCAGAAAAATATTTTTAGTACCTTATAAAAGTAGAGGTGTTTAAGCGGTAGAATACCCGAGCTGACAAACAACGCAAAACTGTGATCAAACCTATTCTTCCTCCAGATGGTTCTTAGGATATGCTTTTCGTAACCGCCAGCTGTGTGTCATAAATATTGGTATTACTGAAAGTATATGTGAAATCTGAGAAAAAAATCTAGATTTCTCTAAAGAGAGTAAGATCAAAAAAAAACATTGATTTTTTTGGCAAATCGAACATGAAAAGCAATCTCAATCAAAAAAAATAGATTTTTTCTCAAAAAAATTGATCCTTTGGCCAAATCGAAAACGACATTAAATTGCCACAAACTATTTGTTGATTTTAAAATTCTATCCAAGCCGCTCAACAACGGCATCAATTTATTGAATCGTTTCGTCAACAATAGCTTGGTAAAGTAGGTAGCGATTCGAGTACATTTTTGTGCCCCGCCAATTGAACATGTCCCATATATAACGATTGAAAACCAACGAGTCTACATTATTTCTACACATCCCAAAATTGCAGGAAAATCTGTCAAAGTTTCAACTAATCTGTCAAGCTAAATTTCTTAAAATTTATTTTGAATTTTTGAATTGTATATTCCACAATAATTCTGCCAGCGAAATAATAATATGTCGCTTCCCGCATATTGAAAAATTATATAAAATTGTCAGAGGTAGTGCATAAAGATGTCTGTCAAGTTGGACGACACAGTGTGCCGCGTATGTTTAAGTTCCTGTGGCAACATACCAATTTTCGATGGATGCGGCAAAGATGATCAATTTCGATACTGCACTTCCTTGGAGGTAAGCACATAGTGTCTAGTAGTGTTGCAAATAACGCCTACTTCATTTCCCCAGGCGAACGTGGACGATGGATTACCGTCCAAGCTCTGCAAGAAGTGCAACGATCATTTGAAGGTTGCCTATGATTTCCGATTTCAGGCAATTTATGCCGAGAAATATTTCAGGAAGACAATATTTTTGCCTTCTTTCAAAAAAGAAGATACGGAAGGGACTGCAGACATCTCGGATGTGCGCGACTGTACCGATGAATTGGATGAGAATATGGCTGAGATTGATATGTTGCTAGCAATACACACTGAAACTGTCGATGAGGGCGACGAAGACGATGACGATATGAATAATTCTGGGTTCTACGATGATGACGAGAGTGTCGATGAGAACAGAAAGCACATTGAAATCATTGGCATGGATACGTTTGAGAAGGAGCAGCGAGAACAGAAGGATCAGAAAGTCAAAATTGAAATAGCTGCTGTCCCTCCACCGCTTGTGTCATCAACTGTGTGTACTCTGGAATATGTGCCGCCGAAACCTGTAACAGGCATACCTGCGGAATCACCACAACCTGCAACAACAAGCAGCAATACTATGCCTAATGTAGACATAAATTCCTTACAACAGTATACAACTTCAAGTCCTTTTTCGACACAATCAGTGCAAGATGTGCAGATCGATCATGGAACCGAAACATCCCTCCAATTAGAGATTATCCCAATCGTGAAGAATGATCCATCCACGTATGATTTTACCACTACTGCTACAGTTACCGACGCCTATGATGCATATAACGCTCCAACGCACATTCAGTACCAACAGCCTATGTCCATGCACCTGCAGTACGAGCAACCAAGCGCGACATTGCCATTGCAGGAATCTGTTTCTGTTGCAGACAACTATGAGTTCCCGTACCAACCACAGTTCTCTACATACACCGCCCAAACAATCGAAATTAGACCTGCGAATCAGGCAATTTCTCCAGCTCAGCAGGAGCAACAAAATCAGATCGTTTCAATTGTAAGAACTGAAACTCAACCCGAAACCACCACAAAGACTGAAAATCTGAATCCCAAACCTAAAAAGGCTAAGCGTGAAGGCCACAGTCGCAGGGACAAGATCGAATGCAACATCTGTGGAAGCATCTTCACGCATTTGAACTCGCTGAAGACGCACCTCCTTAAGCACTCTGGTGAAAAACCCTTCCGCTGTGAGTTTTGCGACAAGGCCTTTGCAAGAAAGACTGTCCTCAATATCCACCGACGTCTTCACACTGGAGAGAAACCCTATCAATGTCCGCTTTGCTCCAGCGCCTATGTGACAAAGGAAGCCTTAACTGCAAGTATATAATTTCTCTATTTTTCACTCTGACCTTACATTTTTTTATTGCAGCGCCATCTTCAAAAAGATCACGAACAGGAAGTGGGTGCCAATTTCCGCAAGGACAAGGTCTCCTACATCTGCTCCATATGCAACAAGTCGCGTTGCTCCAAATACTCTCTAGCGTCGCACATGAAGACACACTCGAGCGATGCAAAGGCCAGACGCAAGATGGTTCGACGAAAAAAGGAAAAATCCGGGGGCAGCAATGGCACCGCAACAACCAGCGCTCCGCACAAGTATTCGTGCAAGATCTGCCAAAAAGGTTTTCCCAACAAATGGGAACTTAGTACTCACGCCGAGTCTCATGACATGCACAAGACATTCGAGTGCGACGTCTGTCAGCGAACATTCGAAAAGAAGTTCCAGTTGCTGTACCATCTGCAGACGCACGATGGTGGCGATGAACTTGTAAAAGCGAAGGTGCAACCAGCGATTGAAAATCGAGAAAGTGCTGATAAAGTAACGGAGAAGTCGGTGCAAAAGCAACTGCCAACTGGAAAAAAACCGAAAAGAAAACTCTCGGCGAGGAAGCGGCATAAAAGAAAAGCGAAAAATGCAAATGCTGCCGGCGATGAAGCCGACGAACCACTTGAGGAAGAAGAAAATGACGATGAAGATGACAAGGACTTCGAGCTTGTGAAAGCAGAAAAGGACACAAAGAAGAGGACAATTCGAGCACAGCGCGAGAACCTCAAAGCACTACGAGCGGGTAGCAAAATTGAATGTCACATATGCGAGGCTGTATTTACGCATCCCACATCGCTAAAAACGCACATGTTGGTGCATTCAGGTGAGCGCCCGTTCAAGTGCGACCATTGCGATAAGTCATTTGCAAGAAAAACTGTTCTCAATATTCACCGAAGGCTGCACACCGGAGAGAAGCCCTACAAGTGTCCCCTCTGTGATAGTGCCTACGTCACAAAGGATGCTCTAATGGTGAGTAAAAGGAGGCTGTCAATTTATACAGTAACCAATACGAATTCTTTATAGCGCCACATGTCGAAGGACCACGACGATGACAGGGAAGCCGATCGAATTAAGTTCACGTGTGGCATCTGCCATAAGGCGATGGGCACCAAGTACTCGCTGCAAGCCCATATGAAACTGCACGAGCAGAACTCAACGGCGGAGACAGAAGTTAAATTCTCGTGTAATACATGCACTGAATCCTTCGACAGCAAGTCCGACTACACCAAGCACATGGAAGTGCATGACTCAAACCGCAATTTCCAATGTGACATCTGCCAGGTCACATTCGAGAAGAAATTCAAGCTGCTCTTCCATTTGCAGACGCACAAGATCGAGGACCTGCCCTGCAAAAAGTGCAAAGAAACATTTACAATAAGGTAAGTGCATTCACGATTTAGTCAACAGTAAGAATAGGAACTTCGCACTAAATTTTGGTATTTCTAGAGAGAACCTTATTCAACATATAAAGTTGCAGCATATGGGTCCTCGAAATATGGACTTTCAGTGTCCGCAGTGCAATATAGGGCAGTACGACACCCGTGATCTGAAACTGCACATGTTGAATGCACACGACGTTAGTATGGGCCCCCTAAACGCCTGCGATCTGTGCGGGGAGAGCTATTCCACTGCAGCCCAATACTATAAACACATGCACGACAAACATGACACAATCAGCAAAACATGCAACGAATGTGAGAAGTACTTTGATTCGAGAAAAGCCTTCGATAAGCACATACTGGCGCATTACATGTAACCGCTCGATATCAGCAGCATTTGTTCAGTGTTGACAGCGTATTGCCTTGTATATACAGTAGTTTATTTTTAAGAAAACAAAATATCACGTCGGGCTAAGCCTGAACCTAGTACATATACACGCAAAATCAAAATCAAATGCAAGAAACAAGAAAAATCAAGTCAAACTAATTTTTATAAGAAACAAGTTAATAAAATTGAGATGAGTTCTGCTAAAAATAAAAAGCGCCATTACTTTGTTTCCACCCTAAATTTTTGGGGGCCACTTTCCAGTTTTCCACGCCACAGAGGAAAATGTCAAATGTCATTGTCAATTGCGATGCATTTTGACATTTTGATATTATCTTATAGTTTTATTTACTTTTTAGTTTTAAGCTTCCTCAATCAGTGCAATTTTCTTTCCTTTTTCAACATTTGTGCTTTGTTTTTATTGTTTTTTAAAATATTCTCAGTGTTGTGTAATGTCGCTTTCCTTTTGTTAAGATCTTAGTCAAGTCCAAACATGTTCGTTTGGTCTGAAATTATGTGGCACCATACATCCAATGATATGTAACGTAGATAATATGATTTTAAGCCTTACAACACGAGGTAAGTCCGAATTCGACTTCTGTTTGCCATTCCCTACTAATTATGCAAATAAAATTTGTATCTATATTTGGTGACAAGTAAGAATTGCGAATTTAAATTGATCCACTTGAAAGGGAAAAGCATGTGTCAAGGTTGAGCCTTGTGAATTTTGTCGAAAAATGTACTAGAATATGCAAGGATAATAAACAGCCAAACTACTTTTGCTTAAAAGTGCTGCCAATACTCCTTTGAATCAAGGAAGGCTTTTATTTAAATCTACCGATTAAGTTTGGCCTTTCTATCAGATAATGGGTTGACCTCTGAAAGATAATAGACACAGCCAAACAGTCCATGAGATTTAGGTATTTTTGAAGAAAAATACATGTAGGTATTTCTATGTAAAATTATGAAGGTCATGTCTAGGACTGAAGCTACAAAAGTTAACAAGGGCTTTCCTAAAGATTGAAATATTTTTATTTGAACTACAAAGTGTTATTTTCTATTTCAGATCGCACCTGCTTTACGACAATTCAATGTCTCAAAAAAATATTCTGCTGCATTACACCATCCCTGTATTAACCCATGGAAATATAACAATTTTTTTGTATTCACTTGCCAAAAAACTGCATATTCAATGGAGACAATGCCCAATGAAAGCGATTTTCGAATCACAGACAACGACCACCGCAATGATGCTAGTCATCTAGAGAACATTGGGTTTCAGTATGAAACTGCCTCAAATAATGGAGGTTTCATTGAAGAGCCATCCGAAAATTCAACCCGATTTGACGCAAATCTGGACGAAGATCACGTATCCTACATATGCGGATCTGATGTATTAATAGGTGCTTCCGAGACCATAGAAACAGACATTTCTCCACTCGAAATTGTTAGTACAAATATTATTTCCAACTCCATTTCCGATTCTACACATGATCCCGATTTTGTTATTATGTGTGCTCCTTCATTGGAGGAAACAGGCGATATTATATCGGCTTCTGCTGTCACTAATTTGGATACTTTGGTAGACGATATTACCGTAGGAAACTTGTCCCAACAATCTGAAGACACTTTTAGTATTCCGAAGTCGAAAAGAGTAAAACAAACAACTGTCAAGCTGAAAAAAACGCCAGATCAAGTAAAAAGTTCAAAACAACGCAAGTGCAGAAAGCGAAATTTGGTAAAACCGACGTGCAGCATTTGTGCATTGGAGTTCACAAACAAGGCCACTTTTAAGGCCCATATGCTTATTCATTTGGAAGGGCCGGGGGGCGGTACAAAAAGAGGCAGGAAGCCGCATTTTGACAAAAACTCTAAGCCGACGTGCAGCATTTGCTCGGTGAAATTTACCAACACTGCATCTCTTAAGACGCATATGCTGATTCATTCAGGCGAACGACCCTTTCAGTGTGATTTGTGTGAAAAAACCTTCGCCAGGAATACAGTTCTGAAGATCCATCGTCGCCTGCACACCGGAGAGAAACCTTATAAATGTAAACTGTGTTCCAGCGGTTTTGTGACAAAAGAGGCACTAGCTGTAAGTTGGAAGCTCACATTATGGTTCATATTGCTTTGCTATGCATAGTCGTGTTTTTTTTTATTAGCGTCACGTGATAAAGGATCATCAAGTGGAAACGGATGCCGATTCTCGGAAAGAAAAACCATCATACAAGTGTGAAGTTTGCGGGAAAGCTCTATGTTCTAAGTACTCTCTACGGTCACACATGAACATTCATTGGCAGAATGACGACGCTAAAGCTGGGGTAGAGTGCAAGATCTGTAAAAAGAAATTCACCTGCCGGTATACGCTACAGCGGCATGTCTTTGAGAAGCACAACCTACGCGGGATAATCACATGCAGCGTCTGTGAAATGTCGTTCTCCAGCAAATGGGAACATAGCAAGCATCAGGACATCCATGCAACTAGTCAAAAATTCCAGTGTGACCTGTGTTCAAAGACTTTTAGTAAGAAATTTCAGCTCCTCTATCACTTGCAGGTGCATGAGGCAGAGAGGACTGCCCATTTTTCATGTTACCTCTGCAAGAAGCAGTTTACCTCAAGGTGAGACCCATTTTTTGATGTTCGTCAAAAGTAATCAAAAACCTTACTACATTTCCCAGGGAAACGTTTTTGGAACACATTCGGGGCTATGTGGATCGCGAAATGCAGATTTACTCATGTCCTCAGTGTCACATCTCGTTTTCGGATGCTAGACAATTAAAATTGCACCTCAATGAAAAGCACAAATTACCTGTGATCAGTGACCTTAACTACTGCGATATATGCAAACTTTCTTCTTCCGATGCCAATTCCTACTATGAGCACCTGTTTGAAAAACACGATTATGTCGACATCTTGTGCAATGAATGTGGCTGTTATTTTAAGTCTAGGAGGCAATATGATGAGCATTTTACGGCACACTTTTTGTGACACGTAGCTTTAGTTAAAATGTTAATATAATTTTAATCTAAATATTTTATATGCATCACAATTTAAGCAGTTATCTACAAAAATGAACGTTCTGTGTATATAGATGCAATAAATAAATACATCGATATATGGCTATGGATTTACATTTAATAATGTAAATCGCTGCAATTTAGTTTATAAGAAAGTATCGGGTTTTGTCAATTCACGGCAATTTAAATGTTATATTTCTGTTATTGTATTTTTTGTTAATTAGTCGTAGGTGGAGGAATGTGTACAAATAAACGTAATTTGTAGGAACTGTTTTTATTTTTCATTTCCCCCATTACTCAAACTGACCCATCTAGAATGTTGTCATATTTGAAACTATCTTAAGGAAGTTTACTAAAATCTACGTTTTGCTCTGTGTGGACCATTTTTATTGAGTTTAATTCAACAAAAGCAGATTCCTACATACCTTAAAAAGATGCATCATTCAATTCTGACAGAGATTGGTCTTAATATCTTGCATCACTTTGAAATTATTATTACCGTATCTGCGAATCAGCGAAAAAAATCAACAAATAATGGCAGACAAAAAAAATTATTTTCAAAATTAGGTCTTTGGTTATAAAATATTCAGGCTAAATTGTGAAACGGTAAATTATGTTGTTTATTCAAAGAGATTTCACACAATTTGAATTGTCAACCAAATAATTTTTCCAAACAACTCACTGAATACAGTCATCTCACATCTATTACAATTATTTAGCGACATCTCAAAAGTTCCAACCTTTCAAAAGTAGGTTGTCAAATTCGTCATTGACGTTTCGTACAAGACCGACATCTTTTTCGTAAAGTGAATTTTCAATAGGATTAATTGCCTGAAATCGTATATAAATTGTCGTTATTTCGCAAGAAATTGAATTGAAAAGTAACGCGAGATCGAAGTGAACATCATGCCACTAAAGTTAGATATCAAAAGACGGCTCACATCGCGTTCGGATCGTGTAAAATGTGTCGATATACATCCAGCAGAACCGTGGATGTTGTGCGCCCTATACAATGGCCACGTACACATCATGAACTACGAAAATCAACAATGTGTAAAGGATTTCGAGGTGTGTGATGTTCCAGTGCGTTCCGGACGGTTTGTGGCTCGTAAAAATTGGCTTATCACAGGATCGGATGATATGCAAATAAGGATATTCAACTACAACACCCTAGAGAAGGTGCACTCTTTCGAAGCGCACTCTGATTACATTCGTTGTATAGCTGTGCATCCCACTCAGCCACTTGTCCTCACTAGCAGTGGTAAGATTGCAGGCATTTGCAGAAGAATGCAACTACCTAAAAAGTTGGTTATAATAATTTGTATTATTTCTTTGTAGATGACATGTTAATTAAGTTGTGGAATTGGGAGAAAATCTGGGCTTGTCAGCGCGTCTTCGAGGGCCATACCCACTATGTGATGCAAATTGTATTCAATCCAAAGGACAACAATACCTTTGCCTCGGCATCATTGGATCGCACGGTTAAAGTTTGGCAATTGGGATCGAATTTCGCAAATTTCACATTGGAGGGCCATGAAAAGGGTGTCAATTGTGTCGACTACTACCATGGAGGTGACAAACCGTACTTGATTTCCGGTGCAGACGACCGCATGGTAAAGATCTGGGACTATCAAAACAAAACCTGTGTTCAAACATTGGAGGGACACGCGCAGAACATATCAGCCGTTTGTTTTCATCCTGAATTACCAATAGTGTTGACTGGATCTGAAGATGGAACCGTGCGCATCTGGCATTCGGGAACTTATCGCTTGGAGACCTGCTTAAACTACGGATTCGAGAGAGTTTGGACAATTGCCTGCATGAGGGGAACAAACAACGTCGCCTTAGGCTACGACGAAGGTTCCATTATAATAAAGGTTGGCCGCGAGGAACCGGCCATGTCTATGGATGTGATCGGAGGCAAGATTATCTGGGCCAAGCACTCGGAAATGCAACAAGTCAATCTGAAGGCTCTGTCGGACGAGACAGAAGTCAAGGACGGCGAGCGGTTGCCTGTTGCTGTGAAAGACATGGGCGCTTGTGAGATTTACCCACAAACAATCACCCACAACCCAAATGGCCGGTTCGTTGTCGTCTGCGGAGACGGCGAGTACATCATTTACACATCCATGGCACTGCGTAATAAGGCTTTCGGCTCAGCGCAGGAATTTGTGTGGGCAATTGAAAGCAACGAGTACGCGATTCGAGAGAACAATGGAACAGTCCGCCTGTTTAGAAACTTTAAGGAACGCAAAAGCTTCACCCCGGAATACGGTGCCGAGAACATTTACGCCGGCTACCTGTTTGGAGTGAAGACATCCTCCGGCTTGGCATTCTACGATTGGGAAACCTTGCAGCTGGTCCGGCGCATTGAGGTTCAGCCGAGAAATGTGTTTTGGAACGAGGCTGGCACTTTGGTCTGCCTGGCCACCGATGAGTCGTATTTCATTCTAAGCGTTGACACAGGAGCTATTGCTACTGCGATCGAAACCAAGCAGGGCTTGGAGGACGACGGAATTGAGACTGCATTTGATGTCCTGGGCGAAGTAAACGAACAGGTGAGGACCGGCTTGTGGGTGGGAGACTGCTTTATCTACACTAATTCAGTAAACCGCATCAATTACTATGTCGGAGGAGAGATTGTGACCATTTCCCATTTGGATCGCACAATGTACCTCCTTGGATATGTTCCCAAGGACAACAGACTCTACTTGGGCGACAAGGAGCTGAACGTCATTAGTTTCTCACTACAGCTGAGTGTGCTGGAGTACCAGACAGCCGTGATGCGACGAGACTTCGAGCGCGCAGACTTGGTTTTGCCCACAATACCCAAGGAACACCGCACTAGGGTGTCGCACTTCCTCGAAAAACAGGGATTCAAATCTCAGGCACTTCAAGTGTCCACTGATCCCGATCACAGGTTCGACTTGGCGCTGCAGATCGGTGAGCTCGAGGTTGCATTAAAACTAGCACGCGAGTCAGACAACCCCCAGAAGTGGTCTTCGCTGGCCGATGTCGCTTCTCGCAAGAACAATATGGCCCTGGTCAAGGAGTGCATGCAAAAGGCGAACGATTTCAGTGGCCTTCTGTTGCTTGCCACCAGTTCCGGTGACGCTCAAATGCTAAAGGATTTGGGAGAAGTCGGCTCATCCCAGGGCAAACATAATATTGCATTCCTTTCCAGATTCTTGCGCGGCGATATAACTGGTTGCCTTAATATTCTCATCGATACTAATCGCCTGCCAGAAGCTGCGTTCTTCGCTCGAACCTACATTCCAAGTAAAATGCCCCAAGTCGTGGAACTATGGCGTGAGGAGCTTGCCAAATTCAACGAAAAAGCTGGACAATCCCTAGCCGACCCCAGCAAATATGAGAATCTATTCCCTGGTGTGAGCGATGCGCTTCGAGTTGAAGAATTCCTGCAGAAGGAACAACAGGAGGTCTTACCTGCGCGTGTGACATCCCAAATTCCCTTAAATATCGATCGCAATCCTCTGGAAGAGATGAAAATCGCCGAGGAAAAGGGCATTTTTGAAAGTAACCGACCCGCAGCCGAGGTACCTGATCACAAAAAGAACGATGACTTTCAGGGTGCCCCCACTCCATCTTCCATCATTGCTGCTGCCTCTCTAAACACACCCGATGATGCTGCGGATGTTGATGTGGATGACGATCTCGATCTTGAAATCGAAAACATAATTCTGGATGATAATATCGATACGACAGATGTGATTCTGGATGACTATTTGAGCGATGATTAAGGACGGTTTCCACTCGCTAAGTATTCGCAATTATAAATAATCCATACCCACACACACAATGCCGTAAAGTGGAGTACGATATCTATATGTATGTATGTTTTTTTTTTTTTTTGCCGCAGGGGTGCCCCAGAGAAAAATCAATCAACAGTCACTGCATCCCTCTGTGTATTTTTGTCATTCGCATTGGAAAATAAACTTAATACATTTTTTTTAGTTCATTATAAATATTTGTGGCGTCCCAACTGAAAAAGATCCCCCAAGACGATTTAATAAGCATACTGCTGCAATTTTATTATTATTATTATGTTATTGTAATAAAAGGCAAACAATAAATATAACTAAAAATCAAAATCGCAGCACTTGTTTCCTCTTTATTTGTATTTTTGTGCTGAACGTGGGTAGTAATCCTTACTGCGGACTAGAACCGAGTGTCCTGGCAACAATTGCAGCGGCATATCCTACAGTTGGTTTGGAGGCAGTTACAGTAGGTTTGTATGGGAGAAAGAGCGATGATTTTACAACTGTTGCCTAGCCGGGAAAAAAAACATAAACAAGACCTTTCAAAGTTAATCGGTATATCTGTAACAACTGGGAAAATAAATCGAGTTCAGAATAAGAAAAGAAGTGGCTACTGTGTATGCATTCTCATAATTTTATCAAAGGCACATTTGGCGGATAACCACTTAAGAACGGAACGAAACGACGTCGGTTCTTATTTATTTAATTTGATTAAGTCAGTGCGAATATTCAACTGATCTGAATTTTTACATCTTTGAGCTTAAAGCCTACAGGGTAAAAGGATTGTTGACCAACCGAAGTGCAGTCCGGATACCATTAAATAATTTCAAATCTAACGTCTGTTTAATAATAATGTACATAAACATTAGTATATATCGCAACCAGTTGCTCAATTCACAATAGCTACTGAAGCCGTACGCATTCACAAAATGTGACAGCTAATACAAAACGCAATGGGAAATGTCATCCTATAATTTGTTGTCTGCGAAAGCAAGCGTTTGGACAGTTTTCTGGCGAAATATTTAATAATTTTATTGTCAGAACAATGAATTTTAAAGTTGATATTTCTGTGTGTCGAGTCTGTATGAAGTCCGAAAATGGTATTTCACTTTTAAAAGACCGCGGCCTAAATGAGAAATTTGTGTACACCACCAAACTCAAGGTACGTACTCTATTATAATAGATTTAGTTTTTCGTTTTTGTAATAAAATGGCGAAGAGAGCATACCTCCACAAATTATTGTACCACATCATCGTGTCGTGATTCGTTCAAACAAGAAACAAAATCCTAGATGCGTTGAAATTGTAATATTTTAAAATGAAAAAACAAAAGTGAATTAAATAGAAATCGTTTATCTAGGTCAATGATGAGGACAGTATGCCAGTGATTTTATGCAGGAAGTGCATAGAACGTCTGAAAGTTGCGTATGAATTCTGTCGCTTGGCAAACTCTTCGGAAAGGCATTTGCGAAAGTTTCTGAACAAAATATGCACAGACTTTCAGGAGGTGACCAAAACAATACCGGCGGACGACGAGGAATGCGCTTTTATTGACGATGATGTCAGCGAGGCTCAAGCTCTCATTGAGGAGGCTGGAGGATTCGACCAAATCGGTGATCAGTCGAGGCAAACCAAATCTGAGTCAATCGCAGAAGACCTTGAAGTGGTCGAAATACAGGAGGATGTTGCAACAAAAACCGAAGTGTTTGAACATGAAATTTACATGGAGGAGTTTCACGAGATAATCCAAGAGGATAATTCGGACGCACACCTGTACTTGGATGAGAATTCGGCCGAGGAGTTGCATTTATATGAAGATGGTGATGAAATATTCGAAGAAGAGAGGGAAGAAGAAACGGAATCTAACGTCCCAGAACAGCAAGAGTTAATGTCAAGTGCTGAAGCTGTAGAAGATAAGTATCCACACAGAGCGGCAAAGAAGTCTTCAAAAAAAAGAACTCCGCGTTCGTCTAAAAAAACAAATTCGGAGACGGCTGCTACTAAGCTTGAAGGCAAATCGAATATATGCATCAAGTGCAACAAGGATTTCAGCACTAAGACCAACCTTATGCGTCACATGAGCACACACGATGGTGTAAGGCCATACCAGTGTAATGTGTGCGGCAAAGGGTTCACTCAGAACGGGTCTCTTAAGCAACACATGTTTATTCATACTGGTGAGCGTCCTCATGTCTGCCAGGTTTGCGAGAGAGGTTTTACACAGAGCAAAAGCTTAATATTTCACATGCGGCGTCATACAGGGGAGAAACCCTTCACCTGTGATGAATGTGGAATCAGCTTCCGGCAGAAGGACGGACTAAAGGTAAGCAATTTAGTTTTAATTTATATATTTAAGACTCACCGACGTTTCTTTACAGCACCATGTTCAGAAATACCACAGCGGTGCACCAACAACACCTGAACGTCACGTGTGCTGTGTATGCGATAGAATCCTGTCCTCTAAATATTCACTAAGTGTGCACATGAGAAAGCACGTTAACAAGTCAGATGGAGCCACTGATGTTGCGTCCGAGAAGAAACCTGATTTAGACTTCGACTCTGAGGCAGCGGTTGCTAGTAGCAAAGATGAGTTAAGTCGAAGCACACCAGCGCCAGAATCTGAAACTGAACCGCACCCGGCATCATCCCCGGACCCAGCACCAGAACAGGAAACACGTAGAACTCATTTGCGACCATTGCCAGCTAGTGCCGCAGCTGGACAGCGAATGAAGCAATTTCAGTGTGGCAAATGCTTTAAATCTTTTCACATAAAGTAAGTCATCGTAGATTGGGAAATGTTATCCTTATTGTTATCTTCTTACAGGCGAAACTTGCTGCGTCATTTGAGAAACCATGATGTAACCTCATTGGAGTTGCACGAGTGTGAGGAATGCAAAATAGGATTCGATACAAAAAGGTCACTTAAACTGCATCGCCAACGTGATCACAATGATTTGGTCGCCGACCTGAACAATTGTGAGTACTGCAACGCCCCGTATGCCACAGTCGCCGAACTCAGCGAGCACATTGCCACCGTGCACGATGCAATCGAACAGAATTGTCCCCACTGCAGTGAACAATTTAAGTCGCAGAAACTGTACTACGACCATTTGCTGGAGCACGAACACATGTTGGAAGACTAGGTGAAATGAAGAGCACTATCTATACAAAGAATGAGCTGGAGTTGGAGGCACATAACTACACGAAGTAATGAGTAAATTTCATTCAATCATTGAACTTGTATTCCATATATAACTCTAATTTATTGTAATGTTTTGGACAAAACACCTTAAACTATTTTTCGTGTTTTTTTAGCTACAAATGCCATATTGTTAGGGTTTTCTGCATTATACTGTAAGTAACTTCTTTTCTTCTGCTCTTTTATTAAGCAACTTAATGGAATAAAATCGCAGAAGTTTGATATAGAGTAATTACATTTAATACGTTGTTTTATTACCCTATTCCCATTCCCATTATGTTCTTTATATTATTTATATATCAATTTTGAAACAAAAAACTCCGCATTCGGTATTCCAAATAAATAAATAAGCTCAATGCACTGTTTTTCACAAAGCATCTTTAGTAGGAATACCGAAATTGCATGTCCCATGCAAACTATTTTATTTTTTAATAAGATGGGTTCTTTATATGGACGGCTATTTCGAAAACTTCACAGTTGCAGGAGAACAAGGATTGCAGTCAGGCCCGTGTGAGCAGAGAAATTATTAAAGCAAATTTGAGATCTACTGAAAAAGTTCAAGACAACACATTTGATTTTTAAAGTCCATGCCAGCGCGTCACTCAAATGTTGAAAATATTTTCGTTAATATATTAATTTAACATTTCGTTACGTAGCCGTATCCCGAACGACGTGCGATAGCAAAAGCCTTTAAAAATTGATTGTTTAAAAACAAACATTTGTATTGAACATTTATAAATGAGGTGATATCGAGTTCGTATTTTTCGTGCTCCTCTGTTACCATAACCAGATAAAAACTACCAAATTACCAAAACTCAAAAAGCAAAAAAAAATTAGGTACTAATTTTTGGTAAGAAGTTACCAAAGTGGCAACCATGCTCGCAATCCTTTTCCCGTTGGCCCCCTCAAATTCACCGTTTTGTTTTCCTATCGGTGTTATGTCAATTACGAATCCGAGTGACATGCAAAACTTACAAAAGTAAATACTGCCAACCGCGGCAACCTTGGGGAAATGTGAAAGAGTACGGGAATACCATATTTTTACATTACTAAATGCCATGTGTTACTACTTATTATATTGTATTATTAAAAGGCGAATAATTCGATTTTGTTGGTCAGTAAAACTATCTACAGAAGATGTTTTGCATATAAGAAACATATTAGCTGTTTTTTATTATCAGCTATGATCCATATAGATCATCGATTTACATGCATTTACAACAACAGCACATGATCCTGCTTCTCATCGAGATCACGAATCATGATCTGAAAATTATTTCTACTATTTCCGACTAGGTGGCTTGTTTTATTTTTAAATGTTGGTGTGCCTGTAAACGATAGCCACACAATCACGTTGCCAGACTAAAAAATGGAACACAAAAAATCAATTGATTTTTTTCGCATTCGAATAAACTCCCTGTCCGTATTCCGAGTTATTTTGTTTTTTCTTGTTCTATAAAGCTATGTCCAGGCCAGCCAAACATTTGATAAACAATTAAATACCTACATGTTCCATAAATATTTCTAAAACAGTTATTAAACAAAACAATTTTTATGGAATGTTTAAAAAAGTTTGGCTGGTTTGGATCTGGACACCAAAAAAACATTTATGAAATGTTTCACAGTTACCCAATCATGATGGGAAATCATGTTTATTTTACAAGTATCCTTGCAGAAAGTGAGCGCTGTTTTTCGATTATTATTTCTTTTTAAATAAAATAAAAATGCCCAGAAAAGCTTTGAATACCTAATGAGAAAGTGATTCATTTAATACGATTATTTGAATTAAATCGCGTGTCGCGTGATTGCCGAGACCAAAATTACAAAAATAAAAACTTTACTCGTTGCTAATAATCCCACCACATTATTTTCTTCTAGTCCAAAACAGGATAAAGTTGAAACATTTCATCAACCTTTACCCCCGTATTAATAAACAAATATGCAAAATGTAAGTTAGCTAGTAGACGTCAGATAGCATACAAAAATTTGATGTAACTGCTGAATAACGAGTTGATAACTTTTACGCAGTGTTTATTAATACGTGGCTTAATAAATAAATTTCAGAAATCTTTTATAAATGTTTATAAAATC
This sequence comes from Cheilosia variabilis, assembly GCA_951230905.1. Taxonomy (NCBI): domain Eukaryota; kingdom Metazoa; phylum Arthropoda; class Insecta; order Diptera; family Syrphidae; genus Cheilosia; species Cheilosia variabilis. Next base: position 57,862,273 of record OX579677.1, on the reverse strand, counting down.
TGTCCGATTTGCTTCAGAAACATTTCATAAACATTTCTGAAATATTTCGGTGGTCTGGACACACCTTAATATGCCAAGATAAACTCAAGCGTTAGCACCAAAATATTGTACATGTGGTTCATATTTGAACATAAAATACTAAATTTGTTTCACAAAAAATATATTTGGAAAGAAAAATTATGCAAATTTGATTCAAATATGGTAACACCCCCGACTTTGCAAGTGAAATGACATGTGCCTTCTGTGACGTCACGCTGAGAAGAATATTTGCAAGATGGCTGGTAGCAATATGAAGTTTGAAATACCCTGTATTATCTGTTTTGCTTTTGAAAGCAACTGTTGCCACAATTCCAAAATTAAACTTTTCAATGATCCGTTGTGTTTTATTTTCATGATCTGATCCGAATCAGATCACACTGATAATAAAAAACAGCTATTGTGTTATTCCGACTGGAAGGAACAACTTATTTTATACGTAAAATTATTAATTGACTATTTAATTTTATACGCGGATGAATTTATATATTTAAAAGAGTGGTTGGTGTACTAGGGTTCAAATTATAAGAACTTTGAAAAGAAACATTTCGAAAGCATTATGTGCTATCTATCGGAAAAATTGCAATATTTACTTGTATGGCAATTATCTATCCTTGTTTTTTAAATAAAAAAAAAAGTTATAATTTAATTCCACATGCAGTAGGCTAAAATGAAGAAAAAAAGAATTAAGGTTTTCAAATAATATATAATAAACAATAAAAACATTTCATGCCGATTTATAGTAGATAGCCTTGACTAAAATGTTGGATTTTGTTATTTATTTGCAAATTGATTGGTAAATTGTAAATAATATTAATTTATACAGCCTGCTTGCGTTCGATTTTACAAGAAAGCTTTTTTTATTACTGTGTTACCTAAAAAAAATGTAATTTGAATTGTTATTCGTAACTATATCACCCATTTTTGATAAAAGGCAGTGTCAAAGTGGTAGAAACATATTAATTTATGTCGTTTTCGATTTGGCTTTTCAGATTTTGATCTGAGATTTCAGATTTCTGCTGCCAAATCGAACATAAAATCCGATTTTTATTGGTTCTTGTGTGTATTGAGTTGGCCGCAAAAATATTTTTTATTCACTTGCACTGGAAATCCATTTCAATTGGTTTTTACACATTTATTACAGCATTTCGAACTAATTTAATATAAAGAACGTTTCCATACGCGATAAATTAATAATTCAGTTAAAAAAGCAATCCTTCCAACGATAAACAATTCGAAACTGTCAGCTGTGTGTCATACACATTGGTATTAGTGAAAGTATGTGTAAAATCTGAGAAAATATCGAGATTTCTCTAAAGAGAGTCAGATCAAAAAAAAGATTAATTTTTTTGGCAAATCGAACATGAAAAGCAATCTCAATCAAAAAAAAAATTGATTTTTTTGCCAAATCGAAAACGACATTATATTCACTGCATGCAAATTAACGGTCAACCGTCAAAATTCAAATTTTCCTAGTGAACATACCCAAACCAGTTTTCCAGGATATTTGAAAATTTTATGAATTTCGGTGGTGAATTCACCAATTTTCCGCCATCTTCCGGGTGAATTCACGAACTCACTTATACTAGTATAGAAATGAGAATGTATGAGTGACTTCGTGAAATCGGCGTATTTCGGATAAACTCACCTAAAGGTCGGTTGAATTGGGACTCAACAAATATGATCTCGTAATAAGCAAGTCACAAGCGCTCACATTTGATACACATGAAGTTTGTAATACCCAGTATTATCTGTTTTGCTTTTGAAAGTAACTGTTGCCACAATTCAAAAATAAAATTTTTCAATGATCCGTCTTGTTTTATTTTCGTTATCTGATCCGGATCAGATCACGCTGATAATAAATAACAGCTGTATTCGTATGTAGCAGTTATGCTATTCACAATTTTAAGCGGAAATACGTGAGGATCAGTTCATCACAGTTTTCACACAATCGCGACGCATTACATTAGTATGGCAAGAGAGCTACCTACTGTGAAATTTTATTCAAAAAGAGAAAACAGAAAGTAATCATAATCATGCCTTAAATTGATCACTGATCAGATCAGTGTTATTGCCTTGGTTGATGAAATAAATAAAATAAAACCCTCTATCACAATTGGCCATGACTTCCAGGTGCACACAATTTGTCAGCGAAATTTTGTCCATCAGATAAAGAAACTCGTTTAGTCTTAAGACAATTGTCTAGCTTGTTCTGTCGCATAAGCATTATTTATTTTAACTGCTTGTTTAGCTCCTAGTCCTAATCTAATGAAAAGTCATTTCTGGCATAGACAAACCATACATAAAATTCTGTGAACGCTGTCAACAGCTTTGCCCACAGCGGAAGTGGCATATGCAAGGTGCGAGCGTGTTGGTGAGCCGGAATTTTTGAAGTTACGTGACATTTGTCAATACGAATTTCTATGTAACAATACTAACGCACTTAGCGTTTGCCACCCCATGAAAATATAGCTTGTAGGCTAAGTAACGGGAAATCGGCCGGAGTTGGTGGTCTCAGTATTGTCTCTGATTTCTGGTATTCGCCAGTCATCGTCATCGCCAGTAATAATCTTTGGATTGTCATTCTAATTAACCAAAGAACCGAAAATCCAAAATACAAACAGTAATGGTTGTCAAATTTCTTAAATTTGTATTGTAGCACAATTGTTTGGATCTACGTCTTTCTTTATCAAATACATATATAATTCTATTCTAAATGACATCTTTTGGTAGAGAGATAGCCTGTTCTTATCCCATACTTTATTGTAAATTGTAAATTGAAGGGCGCGTGAGATATATCAAACGATAATAGGCCACTTGAGCTTATTCATTCAATCCCCATTAAATTATAATTACCTTTTGCTATTTGGGACACAAAGTAAAACAATACTTTGTGGTCTCTCACTAGAAATATTCGGCGACGCTCTGTCGAATGTTTCTTTAAACAATCCATAACATTTTATGGACCAACACATTTATCAATCTGAAATGCCTTCTGCAATTAAATATACTTTGTCACCAATGACAAAGATTCCTCGATGTCGCTCTGTCGAACACTTGTGTAAACAAACACAATGTTCGGACCGACGATTGTGTTACATACCGAGGTAACATTCTAGATGAAGAGTTTTGACTCAGTCAGTTGTAGATCAACCCGCGAAGAACTATTCACTTTCCATCTTCAGTCCCCGAAGTTAATAATAAAATAAATATATTTTTTTGTTAAACCTCTAAAATAAATAGTTTTCTGGCGCAGTCGGTAGGATCGCGAGTTAGTACACCGAACTAATATCGGAATTGATTTGAGAATCATTTTTTTGTGTGATAAATAGTGTGAATACACACCGAGCGAAAATCGGTAGTATCAAACAAAAAAAAAAAAAACTCGAACTCATAGTGCTAACGTTGCAAAGCAACAATCATCGCGATTTAAATAATTAAGTGTGAGTACAGTTTAAAATAAAAAGTGAAATAGCGAGTTACAACTCGAAGTAGCAAAAAAAAAAATTAAACAATACCATATTTAATATTAATGTCAATCGATCAACTTAGTAGACAAGTTGAAAAAGATAGACAAGTGAGAGGTACTAGGGGACAAAACGAAGAAGTGAGTGATAGTGAAAACGAGACAAGAAACCAAAATAAAATGAATTTCACATTTAGTGATTTAATTAAAGAGGCACGGTCTATCCCAGTATTCAAGGGAGATGATTCGTACGCCCTCTCATCGTTCTTAAACGAAGCTGATTATATGATGTCAATGATTCAGGATGCCGGACAGTTGGCATACTTGCAGCGAATAATAATATCGAAGATCCAGGGAGAAGCGTTAACTACAATATTGAGATTGCACCCAGACAGCAGTTGGAGCCAGGTGAAAACTCAACTACAAAGGACGTATGGCGTTCACGAGGAATATGCAGCTCTAAAGGAAAAAGCAGATGGGATAAAATTTAGTAATGTAAGTCAATTTTATCAGGAACTTAAAGAAATATTAGATAAGATGAATTTAAAATATCGGTTAGATGGAAATCCACCTATGGACTTCAAGCCTGAGTATAATGAACAAAGTATATATAATAAGTTTTTATTTAAAATTCCTAGAGAAGAGGAAATGTATCTAAGAGCGAGGGGTATTAATAATTTGGAAGAGGCATACCAAAACCTATTAGCAACAGGACTGAAAGAAAAGATAGAAAGTAGAATGCAAATCAATAACAGAAATAATAATGCGTTTCAAAGACCGAACATTAGACCACAACAACCAATACGAATGCAACCACAGTTCCAACACAATCCTAATAATTTTCGTAATAATTATAATAACAATTTTACACAACAAAGGAACAATAATAATTTTAGGCAGCAAAGACCATGGAATAATTCAGGAAATTTTAGAAATAATAACTATCGACAACATTCTCAACAATTTCGACAGCACAGACATGTAGAACCAATGGATGTTGATAACATTAATAGACAACAATCAGGAGAATTCGCAAATTTTCATGCAACAGCCTCCAATACAACTCATTACCCATAGTAGAACTAACCATAAATAATAATAAGATAGATTGCCTAATTGATACAGGATCGTCCATATCAATTTTGGATCAGAATCTATTACCACACATAATTAATAACAGCATTTACCCAGTAGATATTAACACAGTTAATGGACCATCAAGAATAAATTTTGAAAAAATAACAGAAGTACCAAGAGAATTCAAAATAAATGCGACGATGTCTTGGAAATTGATGAATTTAGACAGGAAGAAGTTTGACGCAATAATCGGAACAAATTTACTAATACCAATGAGAGCTAAGATAGAGTTTGATCAGCAAAAGTTAGAAATCAACAACGAAACAATAAAATTCAAAGGATATAACCATGAAATTAATGCTATAGACGATACTGATATGGCAACCATCCATAGCCAAGAAGAAAATTTAGATGATCATATACCTATTGTCGAAAATATAGTTAACAAATACAGAACACAAGTAATATTAATGGAAACAAAAACCATTGATATTGAAGTAATAAATAAAAATAGGAAAATATACATATCAAGAGAAGATATTGAAAATAACAGACTAAATGATATTTTTAGAAGGTTTATAAAGAAAGGGAGAACGGGAATATATACAGAATTGGAAGATCACATGTATAACATAGTTCAACAAAAACTAATAGAATTATTTAGTAATGATAAAACTATAACGTTTAGAAGATGCACTATTCTTACGGAAGAATTACGAAGCGAAGAAGAGGCAATCAGATATATTAAAAACGTTCATGAACAAGAATCCAATCACAGAGGAATAGATGAAAACTATGAATACTTAAAACATAAAATATATTATCCTAAACTAAAGGAAATAATAAATAGATATATTAATAATTGCGAGACTTGTCAACAAGCAAAATACGATAGGAGTCCGATTAAGGTTAAATTCAAAATAACAGAAACACCTTCAGCACAAAATGAAATCGTGAACATAGATACTTGGACTATGAAAGGACAAAGATTTTTAACTAGTATAGATAGATTTTCTAAACATGCTATGATATTTCATTTAAATGACAGAAATCTTGTTACAATTTTGGAATCTTTGAAAAATAGACACGCTATATTAGGAAAACCGAAAAAATACATTGCTGATAATGAATTCGATGGATTTGTAATGAAAGAGTTTTTAAACAAAGAGAAGATAGAGTTCCATTTAACTAAACCCAACAGTCATACAGGAAGTGCAGACATTGAGAGGTTACATAATACTTTAAATGAACAGATTAGAATTATGGAAGTTGATTCAGCATTTAAAGACATGAATATGCAAAGTAAATGTTTTAAAGCAGTAGAATTTTATAATAACTCAATACATTCTGTAACAAAAGAAAAACCTATTGACTTTGTAAATGGAAAAATTTCGTCAAACAAAGAAAAAATCAAAGAAAGATTAATCGCTGAAAAGGAAATAAGAATAAAGAAAATAAATAAAAATAGGCAAGAGGAACCAGAAAGAAATGAAGATAAAGTATTAATAAAAAATTATAAAGCATTGCGACATAAACATGAACCTAAATATAAATATAAACAAAAAATTAACGTACACCCGATAAACATTAAACGAAAATATAAATATATTTCAGATTCTAGTAATAACAATGATGATGATAATGATAATACCGATTAAAGCGGATATTAATATAGAAAGACTAGAAACAGAAAGTGGACATTTGACTCTAAGACTTGACGACACTGACATTATAGACGACTTTAATATATTATTACATACAGTTGACCTAGACGAGATAAAGAAATTAATATACGAGATTGAAGTTGATATAGCCACAATGTTTAGGAATGACAAAAGATCATATTTATTAACAAAAGAGATAAATAAGATAAAACATATTTATCTAACAATAATACCACACAGACATAGACGAGGCTTAATTAATGTAGGAGGAACAGTAATGAGATTATTATTTGGAACAATGGACAACGATGACAGGAAAGACATTCAAGAACATTTGAACGCATTAGGAAACAATACATATTATACCACAGAAAACCTCAATAAACAAATATATATAAACAACATTACAAACCAGAACATTGAAAGCTTGAAAAATACGATTACTAGTGACAGGAACAAAATATTGGAAATTATAAATCATATACAAAACAATGAACAAAAGTATTTAAAAGATATCTACATGAATCAACAATTAATAAGAATAGGAATTTTGAAAGATGAAATAAGTAAAATTCAAGACAATATCCTTAATGTAAAAACAGGTCAAATGATAAGAAGCATCCTAACTAATGAAGAAATTGAAAAATTTGATATTGATATCTTAAAATTAAAAAATATTAAAATAGCAGTAGGAAAATATAAGAGTACTTTGGCATTTATATTAAAAATACCTAAAACCATTGTAAAGGTACATAAATACATAATAACACCATTAACAAACAAATTGTTTGAAGAATTAGAATTTGAAACACAAACTGTTGTAGAATATAAGAATGAATATTATGAAATGAAAAATGATGTTGATAAAAGAAATCTAAAATTGGCCAGCAAGTGTATACAAAGCTTATTTGATGGAAAAATATCTTGTAATAAAATAAATAGTAATAAGAATAAAATGATTGAACTAGATGTTGGTGTATATCTAGTTAAAAACAATAAAGATGTAACTCTAAAAAACACATGTAATAATCAAACATACATTCTAAATGGAAATTATTTAATTAAATTTGAAGATTGTACAATAAATTTGAATGAAATAGAAATCGAAAATAAAATTGAAATATTTAAACAAATAATAACAATCCCTAATTATAGTAATATAACTAATGCTAATCTAACACTCTCATTTGAAGAATTGCAAATGAAACAATACGCAAATAATGATCAAATAAGAATATTGGAATATCACAGAAGAATACACTCTTTCGGCTTTGTATCAGTAGGAATAATAGTAATAAGTGTAATATGTATAATTGTAATACTTTTTGTAAAATGTAAAAAGAAGATGGACAGAGAATTTAAAATTAATATTTCAACTCCGGAGAAGTTGAAACTTAAGGAGGAGGGAGATATATCAAACGATAATAGGCCACTTGAGCTTATTCATTCAATCCCCATTAAATTATAATTACCTTTTGCTATTTGGGACACAAAGTAAAACAATACTTTGTGGTCTCTCACTAGAAATATTCGGCGACGCTCTGTCGAATGTTTCTTTAAACAATCCATAACATTTTATGGACCAACACATTTATCAATCTGAAATGCCTTCTGCAATTAAATATACTTTGTCACCAATGACAAAGATTCCTCGATGTCGCTCTGTCGAACACTTGTGTAAACAAACACAATGTTCGGACCGACGATTGTGTTACATACCGAGGTAACATTCTAGATGAAGAGTTTTGACTCAGTCAGTTGTAGATCAACCCGCGAAGAACTATTCACTTTCCATCTTCAGTCCCCGAAGTTAATAATAAAATAAATATATTTTTTTGTTAAACCTCTAAAATAAATAGTTTTCTCGTGCGTTGTGTTATCTTATCACTTATCACACTAGCTGTTGGCATTTGAGGAGTATTTAAGTAAGCAACGTTCATGCTTTTGGTATTTATTTGACCAAAATCAGTAATGGATAACGGTTCGAACTACCCTAAATATTTTTGTGCAGACTTTTTGAAAAGTGTCCTCGAAGAGGGTTTCAATAGGACGGATGTGAAAGTTTCAAATTTTGATATTAATAAGGTATCGCTTGGTGGCGACAATTATTCCAGTGATATTTATCGCGTGAGAGTAAATTACGAGTTTGTGGGCAAAGATGAAGAGCACGCAAAGCCACTCGAAATCAGTTTGATACTGAAAGACATGAGGTGTGAAATGGACGATTTGATTGTCAAGTCAAAAGAAACAACAATGTACAAGAGGGTTGTACCAGAGATGGAAGTCATTCTCGGGGGAAAAGAAACGTTGGCAGCAAAGTGAGTAGAAATTAATATAAATGTAAATGTGTTAGCTCTTGGGCAGAAGAGAGCAACAAAAATAGCTAAAAATAAGCCTATTTTTTCACTTAAGAATTTCTACGGACTTTTACTACGTTATGCGTTATGTCGTGCTCCAATCCAACCCAAAAGAAAAAGATATTATCTCTCCTCTCAAAGTCAACTGAAAATCCTACTTCGGTTTTGAACGCAAAAGCAATACGTAAGCCAAGCTAAGTTTTGTAATTTTGGGGTAGAATTTTTTCGGGTTTCTTTACATTTAAAAGATTTGCATTGACATCCATTATACGGTGTATATTATATGACGCTGTCATAACTATACCTAGCTGCGCTATGCTAGATTGCAAGAAGCAAACAAAATCTAGAGTTCTAGTACAATAATCGAGTGTAGTTCCCGTCAATTAGTTCACGTTTCCATTGGAATTTCAAGATTTGCTTTCAGATTTTAAATTTTTCTTGCCCATTGGAACATTAAATGAGATTACTCCTTCTTGTATAAGTGTTGGTGTTTATTTAAAAGTCAGCTGTTTTTAAATTGCAATTTCTATTTATAAAGCAATATCAGCTGTTCAAATTGCATTCGTTTTTGGAAAAATCAACTATGGATATCGACTTGAAAAACGTTTCCCCTGTTATAGATATAAATGGAGTAGTTTCGGTGATTCGTAGTCTTCAGATGATGAAGAAGACGATGAAGATAATAATTCCTCCAAAGTTATATCCATTGCTATTTATGTTTATCTTTATTTTACTTTTGACGCAACTTTGCGCACCTGTTTTTTTAAAGCAAACTTCTTAAGATGACGTAAAACAGCTGTGCAAAGTATATTGGTATTTGTGGTTAATCTGAAAAAATATCGAGATCTGCAAAAAGTGCTCCGAATCAAAAAAAAGATTGATTTTTTTGCCCAATGGAACATGAAAAGTGATTTAGATCGAAAAAAAGATTGATTTTTTGTCCCAATGGAAAACGACATGAGATTTCAGATTTCTGCTGCCAAATCGAACATTGGTTTTATTGGTTCTTGTGTGTATTCAGTTGGCCGCAAGAAATTTTTTTTTTCACTTGCACTGGAAATCCATTTCAATTGATTTTTACACATTTATAACAACGCATTTCGAAATAATTTAATATAAAGAATCGTTTCCATACTCGAAAAATTAATAGTTCAGTAAAAAAAGCAACCCTTCCAACGATAAACAATTCGTAACCGCCAGCTGTGTGACATACACATTGGTATTAGTGAAAGTACAAGGTGGCGCAAAAGTAATCCTCCTATCAGAAAATGCTATAAATTTTGCGATTGGCCCCTAATGTCAGTTCTGGTTTGACATTTGTGTAGTAAACACATGCGAAATACACGTTAATAAACAATGTTACGCTACACTGCTCCAGAACGCGGAATATTGGTGACTATTTATTTGAGCAATAATCGGTCGGTGACTTTGGCACAACGTGAATTTCGTCGCAGATTTCCTAGCCGTCCAACGCCTACTGGTGAAACACTGCGACGTTTAGCCGCTCGCCTCGAAGAGACTGGCACAACACGAGATGCTGCCAGTCGTGGCAGACCCCGGAGTAGCCGTTCTGCAGAGAATATTGCTGCTGTAGCCGAAGATGTCATGGAAGCGCCGTCGACATCGACCAGACGGCTTACTGTGAATGGTGAGCGCTACAGAGCAATGATCAACGAGTTCTTTTTGCCGCAACTTGATGAATTGGGATTGGAAAACATGTGGTTCCAACAGTACGGTGCAACGGCACACACTGCACGTGCCACAACCGATATGCTGAAGGATACATTTCCCGGGCGCCTAATCTCCCGTTTTGGCGATTTGCACTGGCCAGCAAGATCGCCTGATTTGACCGCTCCAGACTTCTTTTTGTGGGGCTTTTTGAAGTCGCGGGTTTATGTCAACAAGCCTCAGACTCTTGCAGCTCTTAAAGACAATATCCGTCAAGAAATCGCCGGAAGTTTTGGCCAAAGTGATGGAAAATGCCATAAAAAGGGCTCAAATGACAATCAACTGTGGCGGCGGCCATTTACATGACATCATATTCTCGACTTGATGTAAAAAAAAATTAAAAGACCAAATAAAAAGAATCCACAAGAAGAATCAAAGTTTTTCATTTTTTTCTTAAATTACAGCCAAAAAACATGGGAAGGTTATTTTTGCGCCACCTTGTATTTGTGATATCTGAGAAAAAAATCTAGATTTCTCTAAAGAGAGTCAGATCAAAAAAAAGATTGATTTTTTGGCAAAAGGAACATGAAAAGCAATCTCAATCAAAAAAATAAAATAGATTTTTTCTGCTAGTCTCGCTACAAAAATCTAGATTACGAAAAGTGCTCTGACTCTGAAAAAGAAACCATTTGTGCGGCCAGTGGAAAACGACAACATTCAATTGAACGCTGCCATTTGTTTTTTGTTGTTGATTTTGTTTAATAACTGCTAGTTTATTTTTTTTTTTGATTTTTCGCACCAACTTCTTAGGTAGAGTAGACTCGTGGAAAGTGCCAAAATAAGCTGATTTTTTAGTGTAAAATTTCCTTACTATTTACATTCCAACAGCTGCAATGCGGAGCTGTGCTTTTCTGTTTTGACAGTTTCTACTGTTATGTCATGTTCTGTTCCTGGTTCTCTTTATAAACAGACCTTGAATTACAGTTAAATTGTTTAAATTAACCGGTTTACAGCCTGCTCAATGACGTTAGGATTTCCTTGATAAGACTTGTACTTTTGGTTGCGGGATGATCAAATAGCATAAATTAGAATTGTTACAATAAGAGAAACGACCGCTTTCTTTGATGGTTCAAAAGGAACTGTATTTCAATATAACTTAAACGCTAACAAGTAAATGCAGAAAAACTATATGATTAACTATAAGCAAAGCAAAGAGAGTTCTAGAGAGGATTTTTTTGTATATAATAAGCAAGCAAGTATAGAAAAATTCACCACAGAGGGTGGTGCATACTTATTTAAACATAAAATAAACATATTATTTTAACAAGAATAAACTTGTTTATGTCCTCAACGTAGCTTCAATAAAATTCATTACATCTTAATTTAATTTGTTAACCAATTCACACGCAGCTTGAATAACCTAGGATTCTTAGGTAAACTCACCTGCTAACGAAATGCGAAGCGTTATGCTGGGATGCATATTTTAGATCTCTCAAGCTATAGGAAGATTAATCGCAGCCTTAATATTATGGTTTGTGCCTCTTCTGCTTGCTGGAATTAACCATCTTCAATGACTTCCTTCTAGAAATTCAAATTTCTTCATTGTTTCCATTCCTACTAGCCTATCGTCTATGTTTTTTTACTTTTCTCAGACTTTTTACAGCGAGAAAATATGAAACCGAAGTGTATGTCCTTGAAGACCTTAACGCCGTTGGTTACGAGCTAAAGGACAGATTATCTGGCCTCAATGAGGAAGATTGCATAGCTCTTCTTAAGAAAATCGGCAGATTCCACGCCGCATCAATGGTATTCGCTGAAAAGGTATGTATGTCTTAAATATTTATAATATTCCCACATGATAACGTTTATTTATTAGCATCCCGAAGTAATTGACGAAATCAAGGATCACATATTCCAGTTCGGTACCAAATCCTCCTTGTTAGTGCATAATTTTATGTCCGAAATGATTCGCAGTGCTGCTCAAACCATTGAAGCATGGGAGGGCTTCGATTCAATTGTACATAAAATTTATAAGTTATCTACAATATTCCATGAAAAGTCAATGGAGAGCGTTAATCGACCGGACTGCCGCTACAAGGTGATCAATCACGGGGATCTATGGACCAATAATTTCTTGTTCAAGGGCAAAGATATTGTACTTGTAAGTTTATTTAAATTGTCCATTTAAAATGGTTCTAATTCGTTGCTAATTGTTTTCAGATTGATCTTCAGCTTTCTTCTTACGGAAGTCCAGCGACTGAGGTCAACTACTTTTTGTACTCAAGCGTACCTGTGGAGCTATTAAAAACAAAGAGATACGAGTTCCTACGAATTTACTTTAAAGAATTCGAGGAAACCCTTAAAAGTCTTAACTTTGAGAATGTACCCAGTTGGGAGGACTTCCTTTACGAGATGAGGCAACTAGAGTTCTCTGGCGTGTGGACTGTATTGTGCCTGATGCCATTGATGTGTCTAGATAAGGATAGCTCCAAAGGAACAGATCTTGCAACACTTCAGGACGAGGAAGCCTCTGCCAAAAAGAGAAAATTAATGTTCAGTTCGAAGCGAGCGCAGGAAACATTAAGATATGCCTTGGATAGGTTCAATGAATTGGGGGCTTTGGATTAAAACCAAATATATGAATTTTGCGCAACAGCTTTTTATTTGATGAGGACGATTATGTCCTAATAGTGATTTAAAGGTGGAATTTTCATATTCTTTGTGCCCAAGGTACGGTATTATAAAGGGTGATTTTTTAAGAGCCTCAAGCGGATCCTCGGCCAGCTTTCCAAGAGCCCATTCACCAAAAATTCGGCGTTGTGGTAGGTCGGCTGGCTTTAGTTCTTGCACCAGCTGTATCTTAAAAGGCTTTACGCCCAAATCCTTCCGCAAAATTTTCCACGTAGTGCTGTAACAAAGGCCTAACTGCTGGGAACGGCGCCGAATCGACATTTCGCGGTCTTCTGTCACACTAGCTGATACGGCCGCAATATTTTCTTCACTACGCACAGTACGTAAACGTGTTGATGGTTTAATGTCCAACAAAGTAAATTTGGTGCGAAATTTGGTCACAATCTTCCGAATAGACTGCTCAGAAGGTCGAGAATGCCGATCATAAAATGGAAGCAGCGCGCGATGAACATTTCGAACCGAGCACGAATTTTGATAGTAAAATTCAATAATTTGCAAGCGTTGTTCATTTGTAAGACGATCCATGGTTAAATTGCAAACCAAACTGAAGCTGTTTGACAGTGACACAAGGTACTAAACACACGTCAGCTGTCAAAACCAGTGTTGCCAAAACCAAACCAGCTAAAAAATCACCCTTTACAAGAAATTTGTAAGATTTCAAAGTAAAGGAAAATACCTAATAAATTTACACAACGAACATAACGAGGACTGTCAAATTTAATATCTGTGTCATCTGTCATTTGCGTGTCAGCCATTTAACGTCAGACAATAATATCGAATTTCACTCTCGAATGTGGTATTCGATTGGGCTTCCAGGATTTCGTGTGTCTAATCGAACATGAAAACCATAGACAAACCATACTGAGACCCCCAACTCACAATCCTCTTGCCGCTGGCCCCCTCAGTTTTTTTTCAAATTCGCCATTTTGTTTTCCTATCGGTGTTATGTCAAAAAAGAATCAAACATACAAAAAAATGCAAAAATAAATGCTGCCAACCTCGGCAGCCGTGGGGAAATGTGAAAGAGTTCGGGAATAACACATTTTTTCATTACTGAACGCCATTGGTTAGTTATTATAAATTGTTAAAAGGCGAATAATTTGATTTGTTTGGTTAGTAAAAAAATTAGTAAGTATCTAAAGTTGATGTTCTATATACTAGAAACATATTAGGACAAACATAGTTGTGTATTTTCCGCTTTTGAGAAATCGGCCGGAGTTGGTGGTCTCAGTATTGTCTCTGATGAAAACATCGCTTGTTATTTTTTTTGTTGATATTCGTGCGATTGGAATATGTGTAGCCTTCGACACTTTTCAATTCACTGGTTGAATTTTATATTAAAACATTCGAAATTTGCGCCCAGATTGACTTCTTAATGTTTGTTCATAAATAATTAACAAAAATAGATTTTTCTTTGCAATAGAAACATTTCACGAAAACGTAAACAAACTTTAGCTGTTGTCAAAACACAAACGCACTTGAAATCGGAAAAAGATTGATTTTTTTTCGAACCAATCGAATATAAAAAAGTACTCATAAATACGAAAAGGAACTGTAGGCATTAGTTTTTTGTTTACCAAATTGGTCTGTCAATTGTCACTTTGCACGTCAAGCTTGTCAAAAGAGTACATTTAGCGTGAACGCACGTAGCCATTATTAGGCGAAGTGCTACATCGATCTATGCAAGATGGAGTGTGGTGAGTAGACAGCTTTATTAGCCTCATTGATCAGGGGACGAATTGCCTCACAGTTTCTGATGATCACCTTAAGTCTATTGAAGATCAAACGTCTATAAGCTTTGAATGTTCGCATAATTAAAGGTGAGTACTAAAAGAACTCAACGAATCATTCGGTGTTAGGTCTGATTTTCAGGGTAGCCGCCAAAACTAAAAATACTGCTCATTGAAAACCACACTTTTAGTGTTACAACAAGTTTAATTACAAAAAAAAGTAACACGCTTATTATACTGAGTAATCGAAAAAACAGGTATACTTGCTGCAACAGAAGTTATTCTTAAGCTTGCGTGACCCAACATTACGCCCATCGGGGTATAATTATCTTATGTATTTCGAAATTCCTTTATAATGAATGAGGTTGAAGGTAATTGCCACACTCGCGAACGTAAACCAAGCATAAATACCACTTAGCTGAAGTTCCTGTTGCATTATAAATAATTAAACCCCTATTGATTAGCCCTCAAAAATAAATCTACCAAAAACGCACAAGCACAAGCCATTGTAGTATCCATAACCTATACAAGACCACCTGCAGGAGCACTTCGATTTTTTCAAAGCCAATTGACAATGGCGAGTGGTCCACATCCACACTACCTCGATGAGGAGTTTTTAAAAAACGCCTTAGAAAGCGGCCTTGGACAGGCAGACATCAAGGTCATCGGTTTCGACGTGAATCTGGCTAGTTTTGGTGGTGAGAATTATTTCAGTGATATTTACCGCGTCAAAGTCGACTATCAGGACGACGATGAGGAACCACAGGAAGTGCACCTAGTGTTGAAAGCAATGAAGCGCCGTGGATCAGGATGTTGGCTTGAAATCAAAAGAGGCTGATATGTATCGTGAGGTGATACCCACCATAGAAGAGAGTCTTAGGGGTGATACTACAATTGGGCCCAATTTAGTATGTATATAGATACCCATTCCATGGGCATCATATATGAATTTCTCTTCCAGATTCTTTACAAAAGTCAAATGCGACTATGAAGTGTACATTTTACAAGACCTTAACGCGCTCGGGTACGAACTAAGAGATCGTCAGGCTGGGTGAAGAAGACTGTGTTTTGGTATTGAAGAAAATCGCAAAATTCCATGCGGCATCGATGATCTATGCGCAGAATGTAAGCTCAGGTCTGAGGCGCTTCGGTCCTACAACTAAAAACGTATTAAATAGTTTCCAGAGGTCATTGAACGTATCAAAGAGGCTATGTTCGAGTTTGGAACGGAGATTAACCCCACCCTGCACCAGTATATGACAGGAATGATCGACAGTGCTGCTGAAACGGTGGCTTCTTGGGAGGGCTACGAGTCCATGGCGGAGAGAGTCTACGCTTTCAGGGATGTTTTTAATGAGAAAGCTGGAGAAACACTCGATCGAACGAAGAGTGCTTATAACGTCATCAATCATGGCGACATGTGGGTCAATTACATCCTGTTCAAGGATGAGGACACGGTTTTTGTACGACGGATGTCTAATGGTTTCTCTGATGGACCTGTTTTATATTTTCAGATTGATTTTCAAGTATCCAACTACATTAGTCCTGGCCTGGATCTCAAATACTTTCTCTACACCAGTGTGCCGTTGGAAATCCTTAAAAGCAAACGGTACGACTTTTATTTATTTACTTTAATGAATTCGAGGAAACTCTTAAAGCCATCGGCTGTGGGGATATTCCGTCCTGGGGCGACTTTATGGCAGAGATGAGGAGAACCGAGGTATCCGGCGCATGGGTGATGCTTGCCATATTTCCGATGATTGTCATGTGCAAGGACGATTCGGCAGGCAAGGATATTGACGCAATGAGAAACGAAGAAGTTTGGGCTGCAAAAAAGAAGAAGATGCACTCCACCCAGAGGGTGGCGGAGACCTTCAAGTATGCTCTCGACAGGTTCTACGATATCGGGGTTATATAATGTATGAAAAGGTTTGAGAATAAATGTATGATACCAGCGTAGGTTTGTTTAAAAGATTTGTGAAAACCCAGTTTCTTATAGAAAAAGCGATTCATGAGTAAGGTCCGGGTGTTTGTGGAAGACCTATGCTCTAAGTTTCTCTTTTCTAAACCATGAGCTAAATTTTGTAAGCATTCAGGGGCAATGCCCTGTAGTTTGAAATACATATCAAGTATGAAAACGCTAAAAATACCGACCTTGGATCTCATCCTTGGGAGTGACCATATTTGAAAAAGCTGACTTAAGATTCCCGCCCGATTTCATCAGCTTTCTAAGCTTTCGCTGATATATATACATTATATAGTATACCTGTGGTATAAATATAGTGTCATTACTCGTATCACATTTCATAGAGTGTCGCAACCTTAACCTTAAATCGCGATAGTACCTAAGGCTGATAATGGATAGACGGTTCTTGGCGCGACATTTTAACACATGCCAGATGAAGCCGGCTTCTAAAATAACCATTCTCTTAGGTGATAAGAGCCGTTCAAGGATGTATGAGTTGACAATTTTGTATTTAGATTTTTAGAGCAATTGCCATGGCGAAACACATGCTCGCGTGTATTAATGCGGTATAGGTCAGCTAGTGTGGGAATCTGGATCAAGAAAATTACTTTTGTAAGAGATAAGTCGAAGACGATCGATTTGTAACAATCAGTCGGTAAACAAACATGGCCTTGATGCTTCCAAAGGTGTTTTATATAAAAAAGAGCAGGCTATCTCGATAACCACTGTTTACAATTTCAGATTTCATTGAATTGATTATTTTAGCATGAGTCCGAAAAAGCATCGTAAGGTGAAAAGCGTAGTGCGCCGATTGCAGTAGCTGCAATACAGCTGTACATAGGGAATAAAATGACGTGGGCTATATAAAACAATGACGTCTATACTTCTATATCAGTCTTAAGGCAGGCATTTGTAACTGAGTATGGAGCTTATCTTCACTAGTAGTACCCATTCGTTGTGCTCGTGTCCAAATATTGTATTAGTTGGCATGAACGTTCTGTTAACTGGTTGGAATTGAGACATATAAATATAAAGAATACATGCTACATGACCCGCATGATATTTTAGTCCAGATGAAGCCTACCGAATAAATTGGTGGGAATTATAAAGGACTGAAGAAATCAGAAGACATTCCAAATTTAGCGTCATAATTTTAATTTTTGTTTTATTTAATTTGCCTTTCTCCCTTAAGGCAATGCACCAGTACACCACATAAAAGCGAGCGCCACCAGCGCGTAAAATTTAGGAGACGATGTGTAAAAAGAATCAATTTAGCTGAGCTAAACTAAATTTTGAACCGTAATAAACCAGTTCAGCTGTAATTACTGATTTTGGTGGTACTTTTTTGTATATTATTTAAGTTGTTAGTTTTGAATCTCTACTTTAAAAAAAAAAATATTACTTTTCGCCTTTCCCTTTTATTACGACATTCCAGAAGTGCTTGGTTATATTTTGAATAAGCTTCCCACAACCATAATAGTAGTCATTTTCTGTCCTTTTGAAATTGTCGAAATCATTCCAACAACAACCAACGCAAGAGTTTGTATTGTACATCCTGGATAACTGCTGAACTGAGAACTTTCAAATCTTAGTTGAAATAGACAACAGATGTCATTAAACTATTAGGTTTGTTCCTTTACTTTTAAATTTTACGAATTTTTACTAATTCTTACGAATTTTTACGAATTTTTACTCAATGCTGTTCCTTAACTTGAAAAATGCGTAAAAGAGAGTGGCATCGAGAGAGCAAGATTTTACCCCTCCACTGAGTATATTACGAATTTTTACTCAACAAATTTCTTGGTGTAAGAATTGAAAAAGCTGTCAGTCACCTTACAATACACAGCTGATTTGAAATTTGTTGTCCTATTTGACATATGAGTACATTTGTTTTGATTTCTCGCGTATTAAATTGGTATCGACAGGCGCAAATATAAAATTGAATGTTCTTCTTAGATTCTTTTAGAAAGTGGCGTTGAAATTCTTCCTCGTAAGGAGTAAGAAAGGACAATCTCCTTTTAATGCCGTGTCGTTTGTTCCATTTCTCGAATGCTTGTAGTATAATCAGTACAAGCTCTTCCACATACTCGGATTCATGAATTCGATTAATTCCGAATCACTTTCATCGCTAGGTAGATAAATCAACTAATGTTGTTCGTAAATTAGCAAATTCTTCGAGCTTATCAGATATTTTAACGACTTTTGTCGTTTCTGTCCTTTTTCATATATTACTACAAAAGCGTTCCCTAACTTTTTCGTAAGTGTCTCTCTCCGTGAGAGAATTTATCCCCACCACTGCCATTTTGACAGTCTTTTCCATTCTTACTACAAAAGTAAAGGAACAGACCTTATGAGAGAACTAAATTGACAAGTTGACTTTGACAGCCACAGCGCACTTTTTAGAGCCACTAGTTCTTAATGCCTTGTGATACGTCATCACAGCGCCGGCATTAGACCTCAATACTAAATTTAATACTGCTGCGCAAATGCTACCAACTTCATAGCGACGGCTTTCAGTTCTCCCAACTTTTATGGTGAGGCTTAATTTTTAGAATATTGCAGTGTTGCCACTTAGATCTGAAGTTGTAGAATAAAAATGTTGTATTTCCAAACGAAATATAGTACCATATTTTGTTGTTTACCCGACTGGACACAGGGGGGGTTATGTGTTTCGCGCGTATCCTATGTACGTTCCTACGGGACGCCCTGTAGCCTAAACGGCTTGACCGATTTTGAAGAGTGAGGTATCATAATATTCGTATTCTTCCCCGCAGTGTCATAGGCTAAAAAGATAAAAATAAAAAAAGGCAATTTAAAAAACAAAAAAACCCGGTTGACTGAAAAAAAAAAGAATTAAAAATATATGAACAAGACCTTTAGTATTAAAACCGCAGTTTGTACCACTGCTATGATTATTTTTTGGTACCAGAAAATTTGGTAAAAGACGATTTACATGAGCTGTTTTTTATGGACATTCAGTGTGTTGATAATGATGGTGAAATACAGGTGTTTTGATGGAATTTCAAAAAATTTATTGTTTGAATGTTTTTTGTCAGATTTCTGAAATTCTCACGATTTTGTGCTTTTTCCCTTTATTCCCACACAAAGGGATAAATCCCATGATATAACAACACTGGGTCCAGCTAGTATTTTATAATAGTACTTAGCAGTGCGAACTGCTACTCGATGGAAGAGAGCATAAATCCAACATGTAGGCATTTATAATATTTCATATATGTAGGCACCTGAAATATTGAGTTCTCTAGGACTAGGCAATTTTTTTTTTATTTAGTTGCAACCATAATACATCAGTATCGGTATTTTAAGGTCCACATTTAAAAAATTATCAATAGGTAGCCCTATAATCAACCAACGGCACTGCTCATTTATAATTCATAAATTTGTGTTCCAACAGAAAAGCTCTTATTGACTCGCATTGATTTAAAAAAAATAAATGTTACCATTTTATTTTATTTTAGTTGAATTTAAAGCAAGTTTAAGTCATTAGTTGAGAATTTGTTTCACCTCAAGTCCCTAACTGAAGATTGAAAGCGTCGTTTGAATTCATGCAAACAAAACTATTGTAATAATGCTTAAACTAAAATAATGAAAACCACCTGCACAAACATTCACTTTCCATGCATTTTGCTTTCAACTTTGTTCACAAAACTATTTTTATTTACTAAATCTCTATTAATTAAAAAACAACAAAAATTCGTCATCAATTCATCATCGTTGTAGCAAAACTATTTTTTTCAAAAACACTGAAATCTACAGATTTATATAAATAAATGCTTTTAAATATTTGTGTGCTATCCAGTTACGATGCTAACTCAACAGGTTTCATTGCTCTGCAACAAATAAATTCTACTAAAGACGTAGCGTACACATCTTCTTCGCAAATAAGCAAGGCAATGCGATGCCGGATATGCATACTAAAATACAAATTGCGACTGAGATTAGCCTTAAACAGGCGCCTTTCGCAGAGCATTTTGCTAATTCAACTATTGTCACAAGCTCTTAGAACTCTCCTGAAAATTATCCGTGTGGCATAGGTCAAACACACTATAAAGCCTACACAAAATCTAATTTGTAGATGCTGTATAAAGTACAACTAAAACAAATGAAACTTACATTCAAGCAATTTTCTGTGAGGTCTATGTTGCTATGGTCATTGGTCATCTCTGAGTATCTGTATCATCAATTTAATGACTGCAGATAGTCCAAACTACTTCTTTGTGTCCACTACCAAGACAAGTCTTCTATCTCCGAATTTGTACAACACTTTATTTTTTTTTCCGTCCAGTCTACACTTAGCTGTAGATTTTAGTTGTACGATAGACAAATGACAAGTGTTCAACACCAGTACCTTATATACAACCGTATCTGTTCGCAGAAGAATTTGCGTTTCAAACGTGGCATCGAATCGAACATTTTGCCATTATCACCCCAAGATACGACCAACTTGACGGAACTACCGTTTCATATATGGAAGTTAATAGATCAATTGCGCGGTACACATTCTTGCAGAGATTAATAAATAAATACACGAGCACGGACTGCCCACTTAACATCTAGCTGTCGTGCATTCTGTCTTCAGTTCTATTTCGTCCACGAATCGGGAAAGAAGGTTGCACTCCAATTGACCAAACAATATGAAGCTAGAGGTATCCCAACCACCGCCGACTTATTTGAACGAGAGCTTCTTTAAGGCTGCCCTCGAGGATGGTCTCAGGGAGATGCGTGTTGACATCAAGAAGATTGTCTTTGCCGAAGGCAACGGAGGCGGAGAGAACTACTGCAGCAAGATCTATCGGGCACGAGCACTGTATCGCAGCAGCAAAAAACAATTGGACGAGGAACTGGCGGTGATTGTGAAGAGTATTGCCATAACGCCTGCCACGGATTTTCTCGAAGAACTAGCTGTCTATTTGAGGGAGAAGATTTTCTACTTTGATGTCCTGGGAAGGCTGGAGATTTTACTGGGAAACGGATGTAAATTCGGAGCAAAGTAAGTGAACCGAAATGGATGGATCTGATTTTGCATGACCAAAAATTGGAAATTGTTTCATCTTAGATGCCTGTACACGACAAAGGAGCCCATTCAGACGATTGTATTCGATGACCTAACACAGTATGGATATAAACTGGCGAGCAGACAGCAAGGACTAGACGAGGAGCACTGCTGCGTGATTTTGAAGAAATTGGGCAAGTTTCATGCTGCATCGATGCTATTGGCAGAGAAGGTATGAGAGTTTTGTTAATTTTATTCTCAGCAGAACACAGTTCAATATTTTAGAAACTTGCATGCGCCGCCATTTAGTCCTAAGTGTTCTTTCAAAGTTTGAGAGTGGGTAAAGTTAATTGGAAGTTCTTTCAGCACTTGATTTGACTTCCATTTGACTGACTGATATTTTTTTCGTCCGTCAAAGAAGTCTGCTGTATGCAAAGATCATACACATCTCCACGGGATTTATGCTCTCACGCGATGGGTAGAACCAAGAAACTGGGGTCAAATTACCGCACCCGTGAGCGAGAAACACGTCACAGAATTACTTGGACTTTACTTGAAAAACATTAACAAATTTCGTTACGCAGGACTCGATAACGGATGCGATAATTCGCCTCTGTTTTTTGTAAAATTCTTATTTTGAATTCCTGACTGAAATTCTTTAAATAAATTGGTTATATCCTTCTAAGTTAGGTTTATATATTTCGGCAACACGTAGCATTAGATGTGTCTTCTATGTTTCATCATCATCTTTTTTGTAACTTTAAGGATGCCACTTTCAGACACTTTTGGGCCCTTACCTATAAGCATTAATTAGGCATCGGCCCTGTATTTGAGATTATTTTTTTTCTGATTTAGAAAGCAGATTTGGCACAAGCTTTTAAAACTGATACAGTCCCAACTTCTAAATTTCTAATAACTTTTTTTAAAGAAATCTATTTTAACAAAAACTTCAAGAAAATACATTAAAATACAATTTTAATGTCGACTTTAAATTTAAAGGGCCTTACTTATAATCTCTTTAATCTTTGCACTAAATATTTTGCAGGTCACAATGGGTTATTTTATATGGAAAATTTTACCGTTGTGAGTTCGTCAAATCTGGCCTGGACATTATATATGACTATGAGAACCGCGAAAAGTGCTCACAATGGGCCCTACGAACAAATATTTTTTATTTTGACCTTAAACTTAAGTAGTTCACAGTGGCTATTTTTTGCATACAAATTTCACAATTGTGAGCTTCCGTTAATGTAAAGTCGAGACTCAAATTTGTTAATAATTACAATTTGTATGCAAATTTCGCAATTGTGAAATTAAATTTCCGGAGTTGACCAATAGCTTTATTTTCCATATAAATTTTAGAGTATAGAATGGAGTTTGGCGTTAGAAGGGAAAGCGGTATTTTTAAGTCATATTTGACATAATAATCAAGCTCACGAAAAATTTATGTTGTAAATATTGCCTTCTTGACACCAATTAATGTCTTACCATTTGTTGTACCGAATATCGTGGTTGTTTACTATATGTCATTTGGATCTTCTGAGCAATTTTTGTCGCACGATTATTCAGTCCCAAAAACAACAACCTATAAACAAGTTCCCATACTACCTTAGCAATCGCTAAAGTGTGTTCCTTCACTTGATAAGTCGTCTAAAAAGTTCGGGTACAACAACCCCTGATTAAACTGTACTATTTACAACCTCCCACTCCTGCATCGGCAAATTTCTGATATATATAAAAAAAAATTAAACCAACTAAAGTTAAAGTTCAATCTGTGTTTGATGTCGTCGTTAAAATGAGACTTTAGACTGATAAGTTGAAGCCGTGGGTAGTAAAAACAACAAAATAAAAATGGGCCTTACCGATAAACATTTTTAGATTCGACTTTAAATTTTAGTAGTTCACAGTGGCTATATTTTCCATATAAATTTCGCAATTGCGAGCTTCCGTAAATTTAAAGTCGAGACTTAAATGGATTATTCGTGCGGCGCAATGAAACACACATTACTCGACAAACGGTCAAGGTGACATTCAAATTCTTTTAAATATTTAATATATGGAAAAAAGCAAATTGTTTTGGCAATGATAAGAATGCACATTATTTTTTTGCGATTACGGCTCATGACCCGGTGAACCACTCTTGTCGATTGATTGGATTTCTTAAGAGTCCAAATAGCAAAATTGACAAAACAATTGATTTCGTATTTTTTTAATTCTTTTTCTTTTTCTCGCAAGCTTAATTTAATTTTGATTTTTTCCAGGAAGTTTTCTTCGAACTCTGTTATTTTTTGGAAAATAATTTAGTAAATAAAATCCGTCATGCATGTGCTGTCATCTCATTGAATACATATAGACCATCACTGTTAACGATTACTTTATACTTTAACATAGCTATACTTTAACTTAGCTTTCCTCTGGAATTCGTAAAGCAAGAGACTTTTTTTTGCAAGGTTTAGAGTATTGTCATTGACCTTCATTATTAACAACCAAGCGTGATGTCAGCAGTATCAAGTAGAATGTAGATATAACTGCCTGCTAAAGGTTCCGCTTAACTTTGCCTTTCTGAGAAAAAAAAGTTCATTAAACCAGACACAGATTACATTTTTGCAACAACTGCAATCATTTCCTTCGTATTTTCCATTACAATTGTCTTACTTTTTGGCATTTCAGGACCCGTCAGTGAAAAAGAATTTTACAACAGGAATGCTCGATGAGAAATACATCCGCACGAATCAGAGGTTCATTGATTTCATGATACTGCAGCTGAGAACTCTGTCGAATGTTGTCTCCAAATGGGAGGGCTACGAGCAAATTTCCGAAAAGCTTTACACACACTGCGACCATATTGTGGAGAACCTTGTCATGACTGGAAGACCCATTGCAGGCGAACTAACAGTCCTGAACCACGGTGATCTGTGGGTGAACAATTTCATGTACAAGTACGACAAGGAGAATAATCCGATTGACGCCATATTCGTAAGGAGAACTTTTCATCGGACCCGAGCTTTTCCAACTAACAGTTTACCCCTATTTCAGGTCGATTTCCAAACGAGTTTCTTCGGCAGTCCCGGGTGCGATATTAATTTCTTCCTCAACAGCAGCGTTCAACTCAATGTCCTCATCAACCGCCGCGATGTCCTCATAAAGAGCTACTACGAATCCCTAATAAGTTCACTCAAGTACATGCGCTTTGAAAATATACCTTCACTCGATGACCTTCTCTATGAGATTCGTCAACGCGAGCTTTATGGTTTCTTTTCATCGTACGCCTTCCTACCAATGGTGGCGATGGAAAAGAAGGACTCTTACGACAACAGCATTGAGGCCATGGCAGAGGACCAAGAGTTTGCCAAGAAGAAGGTCGAATTGATGTTTGCATCAAATCCAAGGACCACGGACACGCTGCGACACACTCTGAGGCGTTTCGATGATCTTGGCATTTTCGATCACAACTATTAGATAAGGAAAGAGAACCGAACAGAACCCCTAGATTAGAATAGATTTGTATTTTTTTTCCCCATTTTGTTTTTTATGTAAATATTTATGGAGCAATGAACGAATGTACATGTAAACAAATAAACAGAAATGGATTAAGATAAGAGAGACTGAATAGTTTGAATTTTTTTAATCTCTATTGTGAGGTGGCACATGTTTGCGAGTTCTGGGCTTAAATTTCCAGCGGTCTAGTAATAAAAGTCACGTACCTTGGGTGATATACTAGCAAATTGATAACGGTTGTTATTTTTTTCTCTCGAATAAGTGTGATAAGTGGTTATCAGGTGAGAAGAATACAACGTCAGGGGCGAGAAATTGCAATTTACAATAAGACTTAAATATCGCACATTTAGCCCTGGTGAGGAAGTTTTGAACGTCATTTGTTAATTTTAGCTGAGATTATATTCGCATTGACATTGTGCGGTACCTAATAATAATCGTATTTAGTGACCAGCTTAAATTTTACGAACTCATTCGGCCTTGAGCTAAATATTTTGTAGTTCACCATTTATGCAATTTTGTATGGAAAATTTCCTCACAATGAGGAAGTCCGAAAAATTTAGCCTGAACTCTTAAAAAGATTGTATCGCGGATTAGGCCTTATAAAAAAATATTCTTAATTTTCACACTAAATATGTTGTGGGTCACAATGGGTAACTTTATATGCAAAATTTCGCCATTGTTAGGCCGCAAAATCTACCTTGAGTAATGTATATGATTTTGAGTAACGCGCATTTTCTATACAAAATTACGTATTTAATATTCTTTATATTATTTAAGGGCGAAGGTAATAAATGATTATTAATAAGGCCTTATGTTTATTTTCACAGAAAAATTAAAAAAAACGTAACGTAATATGACTAAATTAAAATTTATTTTAATGGCGATAAACTATAAACACTATAATCATTAAATTCTTTGGGCCTTACTAATAATAATTTTTAACCTTCTCGTCAAATATTTTGTCACAGTCACAGTATGCAAAATTAAGCCTGGATAGTAAAAATCAGAGACAATACTGAGACCACCAACTCCGGCCAATTTTCCGTTACTTAGCCTACAAGCTATATTTTTTATGGAGTGTACACATCTGGTGCGCTAGTATTGTTACATAGAAAATCGTATTGACAAATGTCACGAAACTTCAAAAATTCCGGCTCACCAACACACTCCCAGCAGATATGAGACACTTCCGCTGTGGGCAAAGTTGCTGGCAGAGTTCATAGAATTTTATCCGTTTAATTTGAAATTGTTCTTTACGTGTGGATAATATTTTTTTTTAGGAATAAGTGCACATTTGCTTAAAATGTTCATGAAAAATTAACAATGTATATTGCTGTAGGGAAAATGAAAACATTTGGAACAAATTTTCTTCATTATTTAAGAAAAATTTACACACGAAATCGAAGTTACTGATATCCAAAAGCGGAAAATACACAACCATGTTTGTCCCAATATGTTTCTATTATATAGAACATCAACTTTAGATAGTTTTACTAACCAAACAAATCAAATTATTCGCCTTTTAACAATTTATAATAACTAACAAATGGCGTTCAGTAATGAAAAAATGTGGTATTCCCGAACTCTTTCACATTTCCCCACGGTTGCCGAGGTTGGCAGCATTTATTTTTGCATTTTTTGTATGTTTTTGCATGTCACACGGATTCTTTTTTGACATAACACCGATTGGAAAACAAAATGGCGAATTTGAAAAAAAACTGAGGGGGCCAGCGGCAAGAGGATTGTGAGTTGGGGGTCTCAGTATGGTTTGTCTATGCTAAAAATGATTACTAGTATCGCGGTTTGAGTGCTAAGTACTTCAAAAAAATAATTGGTTGATGGCAACTTTATTGATGTTTTAAAAAATACGGCTTACATAATGTTTATTCACGCATTTGAATAACTTTCCTTTTATTTTTATTCCAACTCTCTTAAATATTTACTTTCAAATTATGTTTTTCTCTCCTAACCAGGTTCCCAATAATTTTGAATTTCACTGCTAGAATTATTATACAGTCGAGGCCTGATAATGTCTCTAAGACCGGGTAACAAAATAATGTGACAGCATTATAATGATGATTATTTATCCGAAAGAATATGCGAATCATAAAAATATGAAAATAGGCTAAAACTAGAGTAAAAAACAACATTTTATTCACAGCAGAGAAAGTGCTCCGGAATTCTAGTCATGCATACAAGGCACAATATTAAAAAGAAACTACTGAAAAAAATATAAAACCTTGCCAGTTAATATAAGATTAGATTTCATTAAATAATTAATGCCGATTGACAATATTTTTTACAATAGCTGCTTCTTTTATCATAGACTGTAGTTTGGGCTTTCGGTCAAAATGAAACGAAATTGAGCCTTACTAATAATCTTTTTTAACTTTCACACTAAATATTTTTTAGGTCACAATATGCAATTTTATATGCAAAATTATGCCATGTGAATTGAAATAACAGCTCGACCCGCATTAAAGTTGCTATGGTTTTGACAGATTATCGTTCTTCTGTGAGTGCATTGAACACTCGCGAAAAAAATAACAAACTGGTATTCACTTAAGCACCGGCATCCGTGGAAGCGAGTGAACATTTTGGGAAAAATGCCAGACAACGGCAAAGAGTATAAGTTGAATTATCACCCAATTGTACTTAATTGCACATTTTCATTGCATACTATTCAGCGTGTGATCACATTTATTGGTGTTATTGATTAATTGAATTTCACCTCGGATTTACGGTCCCAATAATTATTTTAGGGGTATTTAAGGCGTTTATACTTTATACAATTAAAAAAATCTTTGACATAAAAACGTAACAGATTACCCTAAAAGGCAATAGTCGACTACACAAAGGATTCAATTTACTGGCGTCAATATTCCAATCTCCTGCATTTTATGACTCACCATTTACTAACTAGCTGAGTTCCCGGCATAGCTAGGGAGCACAATTTCAAAAGTATTCCGCATTATAATAAGAAGAAGTTATTAGGCCTTTTTTATTATGCTCAAATGATCTATATAGATCATGTGGGTAAAATAAAAAAAAAACGCTTATTGGAAAGCCTTCGCAAGAAGTGATACCAGATCGTGGGTAATTACCCATTTTGTGAGCATTTTGTATTTCAAAATAGGATTAAAGGGCGAAGAAAGGGCATTTTTATAGCTTTACAAGCAAAGCGTACTCCAAATGAAAAACTGTTCGAATTCAATAAAAAGAGAAGACTGTTTTAGATATTTCTATTTTTGTAAATTTTTGTGCTTTTAATTTGTTGTATAATTATTTATGTATGAATATTTTCGTGGGAAATAGCGTGGGGTTTTTGTAACAGCAGTATGGTCGAAAAGGGTATTTTTGATAATCGTCGTGGGCAAGTCAGTCCGCTAAGTCTGTCATCACTTTCGCAAGGTATTCTCGTATGTATCTACAATTAACAGCCAAAAATATGTTCCTGAAATTATTTACAATAGGATCTTCTCTTGTGTTTAATTGTGACTTCCTAGGCATAGTAGTCTTCGATTTATTTTTGAAGGATGGTTTCCTATTCCTTCTTATTATGGGGGGGGATAGAACTTATTGGGCACATTCAAGAATCTAGTTATCTTAAGTCGACTAGTTTGGTCTGGATGAGATGTAACCTTAAAATCCATTTCATTTTTAAAATAAAATTTTGTTTTTTTATGAACGATTTACTTAAACCTAATAAGCGTCGGGGAATTGCTGATTTCCGAAAAACTGCTTCGGCTTCGAACCATATTTTTACTCATTGAATTATGTCAATCCATTCGGCATATATTTACGAACTGTCTGATGGAACAGTTTTGATGAGAGAATAAAACGTCCAGTAAGAGTACGAGTGCACAAAGCAGATTGAGGGGCTGAAAAATTCCACTTAATAGCGTATCTCGTATTGTGTTGCGATTACAGACTAATTCCGTGACACAGCTCCTTTGCTATCTTTTATAATGTCTGTTCAACGTCTATGAAGGCACGCGTTTTCCCCGCTATTCGTCATTTTTAAATAAAGCCGACTAACCGACCTAGTAAAACGATAAATACATTCATCATTGTTATCGTAAGATAATAACACCCGTCTATAGAGATGCTTATTTCGAAGGCAAACCAACTTAAGTCACCACCAGCCTTCGAAAGATAGCACTGATTAGATAGCACGCTAAGATATATAAAGGAACAGTTTTGCGAAGAATTATTTCATTCAAATCGTGTCGCTATGCACATCGAAAACAGTATTATTGATGTACCAGAACATTTAGACGGCGCCTTTTTCGACGATGTCCTCGAGAACGAGCTGCGTGAGCCCAATGTGACGACGACAAGTATTTCCCTATCATTGGGCAGCAACGTTGGCGAGAATTATTGCAGTCAAATTTACCGAGTGAAAGTTAATTTTAAGCGCGCCGAGGCCGGCGAGACGGAACAGACATCTGTGATTGTAAAAAGCATTCCGTTGGGTAAGAATTTGGAATTCCTCGAGGACATGCAGGTGTATTTCAAGGAGAAACTCTTTTACTTGGACATTCTGCCAAAGTTGGAGTTTTTGTTGGATGGCATCAAATTCGGTCCACGGTAAGGGTCAAAAGTCTTATCAAAAGTCATTTGCCTTTAAACTCCACTGCTTTTTAGATGCTACCTTACCAAAAAGAAACCCGTCTACACAATAGCCTTTGAGGACCTGAATAGTGCGGGCTATATTATGGGGAACAGAGAAATCGGTCTCGATGAGCTCCATACAAAGATTGCGCTCCGAAAACTCGGACAGTTCCATGCAGTCTCCATGGTTTACGCCAAAAGGGTAAGTGCTCATATACAAAAAAAAAAAAATTGAGCGACTCTAAGCATTATACAATTTTCAGGAACCAGAAATAATGTCCCGATTCAATGCTGGCCTTCTTTCTCCAAAGGCAATGGTTCCGTCGTGCATTCTGTATAAGCTATTCTACAAGTACCTCGGCTACGAAATCAGGATAATCTCACAGTGGGAAGGCTACGAGGAGATAACTAAGAAACTGCAAACATTCCACGATCACTTCGAGACCCGTCTAGTGGCTTGCCAAGCTCCCTGGGAGGGCGGAATCAAAGTCCTCAATCATGGCGACTTTTGGGTCAACAACTTGATGTTCAAATACGATGGAATCACCCCTACAGACGTTCTGCCACTCGACTACGCAATGAGTATCGTTGGCAGCCCTGGTATTGATTTAAATTATTTATTCCACGCAAGCGTCCAACTGGATGTGCTAAAAAAGTCAGACATAATGCTTCAAACGTACCACGAAGCATTGAGGGATACTCTGCTGCAGCTGCGCTATGATGACATACCCACCTATGGCGAGATTCTGCATGAGTTCAAGCAAGCCTCTGCATATGGTCTGTTCACAATTTTCGGACCACTTCCGGTAATAACGATGGATAAGACGAAAAGCGCAGACAATACTTTCGAAAACCTCGTGGAAGGCGATGTATCCGATGACAAGATGATGGACACTTTCTCGTCGAAGCAGCTGACTGAACACTTGAAGTACTCCCTGAAGCTACTCGATAGGCTAGGGGCTCTAGATGCTTAAAAGATTCCCAATATAAGACTTACCGACTCGAACACCAAGTGCAGTGTGTGTTTTATTAATTTTATTACTTGCGGGCGGCATCGACAAACGATCCAGAGATATTTAACGAACGAGATAACGTAATCGCCTGGCAGATTGAATGGCGTTTTGCAATCGGAATGCACAAGCGTGTTTGCATTAAATTGTATCGCCTTCAATGGAATGCAGTAACAGGCGTTTCTGTTGTCTCTCATTTCTCTCGTTCACGGTACATTACATGATTGTCGAGTGACGCAGTGAAATTAGCCAGGAAATATGTGTTGTGGAAATTGGAAGGCACTTTAACTCATATAGGCTGTTCTCGTATAGGCCAGTCCGTACTTAGGGTGGGTTGGTTAACGGGCTCCCGACCCATGGAGAGTCTCTGCCTGAGACACTGCAGCCTTCCATCCTCTACGATCCCGAGCACGCTGCTTCCAATTTTCCAGACCAAGCGCTCTGGCATCCGCGATGGCTTGGTCTTTGAAACGGAGGTTCGGTCTTCCTTGTCGCCTCGAACCTGGGGGCTGGGATTCGAAGATCCTCTTAGCTGGAGCATTATTATCCATTCGCTCGATGTGGCCGAGCCAATGTAGTCGACGTATTTTGGCTTTTTGGACTACATCCACATCTTGGTACAGCTCATAGAGTTCGCGGTTGTATCTTCTCCTCCATTCGCCCTCCTCGCACACAGGACCGAAAATCCGTCGAAGAATTTTTCTTTCGAAGGAGCCCAGTATCAGCTCTCCCTTCCTGCTTATCGTCCAGCACTCGGCGCCATAAAGCAGGACTGGCAGGATGAGTGTTTTGTAAAGCGTACATTTCGTCCTTCGAGTTAGGAGTTTTGGACCCAATTGCTTTGCCAAACCGAAGTAGCAGCGGTTTCCTAGGGTAATTCTTCGCCGGATCTCCACTATGGTGTCATTCGTGGAGTTTATGTTTATTCCGAGGTAGGTAAACTCCCTAACTACCTCGAAATTTTTACTATCAACAGTGACGTTTTGTCCTAGGCGGTGGACAGATGCTTGTTTGTTTGTTGATAGCATGTACTTGGTCTTGTCCTCGTTTACTTCAAGGCCAACAAATTTCGCCTGTTCTTCAATCGCCGTGAAAGCCTCTATCACGGCACGCTGGGAGCGACCGATGATGTCGATATCGTCCGCATACCCCAGTAGCTGTACGGATCTGTTGAAGATAGTGCCTTCCGTGTTGACACCTGCCCTGCGCACTATCTGCTCCAGCACGAGATTGAAGAAGTCACATGATAGCGCATCTCCTTGCCGAAATCCGGTGCAAGTTTGGAATAATTCGGAGGAGCTACTTCCAAATTGCACATAGCAGCGCGTGTTTTCCAGCGTAACGCGACACAGCTGGATCAGTTTTGCCGGGATCCCGAATTCGGCCATCGCCATATAGAGCTCCTGACGATGAATGCTATCATATGCGGCTTTGAAGTCGATAAATAGGTGGTGAGTCTCGACTTGAAATTCATTGGTCTTCTCCAGGATTTGTCTCAGTGTGAAAATTTGGTCTATGGTCGATCTGCCGGGCCGGAAGCCACACTGGTACGTGCCGATTAGTGTGTTGCAGAACGGTTTAAGACGTTCACACAGTACGTTGGATAGGATCTTGTATGCGACATTAAGCAGGGATATGCCTCGATAATTCTTGCAAGACATAGGATCGCCTTTTTTGTAGATGGGGCATATGGAGCTGATAGTCCAGTCATCGGGCATGCTTTCTTCCACCCATACTTGGTTGATGATTTGGTACATGCGCCCTACCAAGACATCACCACCGTATTTGAAGAGCTCCGCTGGTAGACCATCAGAGCCTGCGGCCTTGTTGTTCTTAAGCTTTTTTATAGCTAAGCCAACTTCTTCTATACTGGGTGGTGGAACTGGTTCTTCATTGACTGGACGTGGGTTCTCTTCTTGCCCTATCACTCTCTCTACATGATGCCCATTTAGCAGCTCCTGGAAGTGCTGCTTAAACACATCTACTATTCCCTGCGCTTCGGTGACTAGATTTCCTTCGCTGTTTCGAAGAGCCTGCGTTCCGGTCTTGAAGCCAGCAGCCAGTTGCTTGGCTTTCTTGTAAAACCTCCGGATGTTGTTTCGATCGCGAGACTCTTCGATCTCCTTGAGCTGGGAGACTGCGTAAGCCCTCTTCTTTCGACGCAGGATTTTCTTCTCCTCCCTCCTCCTGGTTCGATACTCTTCCCTCGCTGCCCTTGTTTTGCGCTGCAGCGTCTTCATATGTGCATCTTCTGTCACCTTTTTCCGACGAACGCACTCATCATCATACCACGGGCTTTTTCTCTGGGGTGGCTGGTACCCTATAGTAGTTTCGGCTACCTCCTTGATGATGTCGCGATACTGGGACCACTGGTTGTTGGCGTCTGTGGTGGGTGAATGCACAATGGAGAGTCTCTCACTCAGGCGCTCTCTGTAGGCTCTGGCTACTCCAGGTGTGCTAAGGCGTCCAACGTCGAATTTCTTCTTCTGGGCGGTTCGCAGCTTCTTCTCGTTGGACAGTCGAGCTCTGAATTTTGCCGCGACAAGAAAATGGTCAGAGTCGACATTTGCCCCTCGATATGTGTGCACGTTGAGGATGTTGGATACGTGCCTCGCATCGATTAGCACATGGTCGATTTGGTTGGCTGTTCGACCGTCTGGAGAGCGCCAGGTTGCTGTGTGGATCCTTAGCCTTGGAAACCTAGTGCTACTTATCACCGTATTACGAGCTGCTGCAAAATCGATTAGTCGGTAGCCGTTGTCTGTTGTCGTTTCGTGGATTCTGTGCTTACCAACTAACCCGCCAAAGATGTTCTCCTTTCCGATTTTAGCATTGAAGTCCCCGAGTACAACTTTTACATCGTACTCCGGACAGGCTCCGTAGGCTCCATCCAGGAGGTCATAAAACTCCTCCTTGATGGGGTCTTCAGCCTCGTCGGTAGGGGCGTGTGCACATATTAGGCTTATGTTTTGGAAAGTAGCTTTGATGCGGATCACAGCCAGGCGATCACTAATCGGCTTAAAGTCAATAACTTTTGTCCTAAGCCGATTTCCCACGGCGAATCCGCATCCTAATACATGCAATCTTTTATGGCAGCTGTAATAAATGTCGCAATTTTTTCTTTTCATCATACCTGATCCTATCCATCGTATCTCCTGGATCGCGGTAATGTCTGCCTTGTACCGCGTGAGGACAGACTCAAGTTTTTGAGTAGCACCTGGGGTATACAGCGTCCGCACGTTCCAGGTGCATACTCTCATCTCGTTGTCCGTTGACGTTCCGGGTCTAGTTGCCGTTTGAGGGAATTCAATATCCGAGGCTCCTCGTGTCTCTCTCATAACTAATACTTTTTTCCGTGGTCGGGAAGTTACCCCGACGGCACAACCCCCAACCTGGAGGGCCAGGCCCTTGTTTTGACCCTAGGACAGCAGGCCGGTTATTCCGGTGCCAGTAACCCACTTTGGGATGTGAGCGCTGCCGTTGGCCCATTAAGGGTTCATCCGCCACCAACTCTTCTCCAACACCCTGGCTCAGTATTGGAAATCCCTATAGACCTGGTATTCGAATATGTCGAAGCAGCCCATATAGGGGTTACACTAAATAGTTCGGCCTGACTGGAACTGTAGACGCCACCGTTGATTCCATCTAGAGAATTCCTCCGCTGCCGTCTGGAAAAAGAGGGAGTGCCTTAGTGAGAAAACACTCCCTCCCCCCCCCCCTCTCTCGTCTGCTGCCACCAACAACCTTCCAAAGGGGTTGGTTACCCAATCTCCAGTCGAGGTACTAGGCACCCACCAGTCACCAACGCGGAGGTGAGAGTAGGAATTGATTGTGAGAGGCTAAGTGAGAACGCTTGTGTTCTCATAAAACGCATCACAACCCTTCAACTTAGGGTGGGCTTTAAAGTTAAAATAGAACTCAAAGTGTTGAGTGTTTTTATGAAGTAAGCTACGTGGACTATGTCACCATGGAAGGAATACAACTTTGGGTGGGTAAAAGTGACGAGAGTCGCTGTTTAATTTTTGTTGATATTGTTTTCGGCATAATTCTAACGGGGATAACTTCATAGACGTTGGCCTTTAACGGTGTAGAGTTTGGAGATTTTTCTATATAGATACGATCTTTAGCATAGCCCAACAAAAGTGAATCCAAATCCAACTTGTTGCCCAATTTATGTAGCCAAAGCTTACTCTTTTGCAAAAGACCTAAATTTGCCCTTATAATGCTGGACATAGTCCCGTCCTATTGGGTTCAATTATTCCAATTAAGTTGACTGTCAATTGAAAATGGCGTAAAGAATTCATTACAACAGTGGAGGCCCTTTTACCTATACTGAATATTTTTAGCAAGCCGGATATACTCCACTGCCCACTGGTACTAGGTAACTTAAAAGATGTCGAGGTTTATTAGACAACAGTCACGATCGAACCAGAAAAAAAGCGGAACCAACTCTGAGCCTGTAGCGACACGATTAGAGTCTGTAGAGTCTGTAGAGTGGGACTCTTTAGAAAACTAAAAGAATCAGCTAAGCGAGTGCTTGTTGTTATCCTTCTACTAATAGCTTTGAGCATTCCAAGGATTTCACCAAAATGCGACATTCTTCGATCTGAAAAGGCCAAAAATTTGTCTTGAATAACTTGTTTGGAGCTTTTTGACATATCCATAGAAGCACAAATCAGGTTGGCCAGTTGTGTGATTTATTAATAAGACACGTAGGTTCAAAAACATTTGGTATTAGGTTTTTTGAGTAATGAACAAGCTTCTTTGACTTTTTGTCAAAGTTTGAATAAAATATGTCCACTTTCAAATAGGCTTCTGGTTTGCGGTCTACCATCGGATCTTTCTTCAGGACTTTCTAGCGATCTTAAGTGCCATTAATGTATTTTATTTGTTTGTCAACAAAGGCCTTTTGTAGAAATGTCCCATGAAATTAATGATATTCGGGTTAATATTGGGTTATTAATGGTATTGGAAATATTATCATTAATAGGAATATAAAATGTACGCTATTTATAACAAATGAAATAATAATCTTTCACCATTTATATTTTAAAACGCATACCATTGTCCTATTGAAAAATACTATTATTTGTTAGTAGATGGGATTGAAAATTGAAAAACAAACTTTGTATTAATAGTGCCGCCTTATTATTTCAATGGGCGGACCATGAATTTAATAGTTTTTGATTTTATTTCAATAACTGTGATACTATTGCTCAAAACTAGGCACCCAGCAATAGTTTAACCAGATATAACTATTGATACATGATTTTCAATATCAATAATATGGAATAACATTTTAATAGTTGCATGTAGTTAAATATTTTTTATGAGCAGAAAACAATATATAATTAATAGCTTATCCCATTAAATGAATGTGACGATCCTATAATACAATAGTATTTGGTTCCATATTGTCAAATATCAAACACACCAATTATTTAATTAAAAATATCACTTTTACTTTTCTTTTAATAATTTAAAAAGAAAATACAATAACATTAGTGAACCCCGCCTAAAGTGTAAATGCAGCGTAAATTTAAGCACTTAATCTGCGAATTTCCGAAGGAAGTACTTTTTTTCAACGAAAGGGTAGCATTATAAAAATCATAAGACATACTTAAAATTAATTAATTAATTAAATTGAAATCTCAAAATCACATAAGAATAAAGGTACCTATCGATATCGCCGTTCAGGTCTCATTTCCCAAGAATATTTTTTTATTATTCTCAACTTATGCCTAGTATGCTGTTCCAGGAAAGATAAAATTAAGCGCCTCACCAATGTTTCTCTCCACCACTTCGCTTAATTTTGACAGTGTAGTTCTTTAACTAGGTCCGCCAAAAATTTTTATTCTTGGTAGGTAAAAATGCTTTTCTTGGTCTTATTTTTCGTTTTTTGATTTGTACTTCCTCAAAAACCTCTTCCAGGTAGGTACTCCTCGTTAAAATATTCCATATCTAAAATAAATTAAATTAACAACAACGAATTTTTTTATGTTGAACTTACCATTCTCCAAACTGTCATTTTGCTTTCGTTTGAAATACCGATATTTTACCTAATCTGTAAAAATTTTGCTGTGGAAAAATGTATTACGCCTACTAAAATTCTGTAGAGATTTTTCGTACAGCGGCTAACAAATGTAGCTTCAGCTGCGTACTGCTTGGCTTAACTGGCTTTGCTTAAATTGATCTTTGGATACATTTTTGTATGGGGGCTTAATTTAAGCGCGAGCAGCATACTAGGCTTTAAGTGTAAGATATGTTTTTTTTTCTGAAAGACGTAATGTTATCAGTTTTACTGCATGTGCGCACTACACACTCTGTGAGCGAAGCTTCTACGATCCCTTGCTCTAACACAGTGTGAATTTTATAAGGAACAGCAAAAAAGCCACATCTTTGTAGGAGTACCGGATACCACGATCCTAAAGTCATGGGTCTGTCCTATGTTCGACTAATATAGCACAGCAATAGGGCTTAGTGGTTGGAGTGCGGGGTCTTAGGTTCTATCCGTGCAACGTTATAGGGCCGAGAATGCTCCCAATCACCAGAGACAGATATTTAGAAGTACTCAAGGGGCGTAGATGTGTACTGCAATGCCAATTGGAAAAACGATGAATACTCACTACAAAGCTCTTTTTACATGCCTTTCACAATAGGCCCGGTTGTGCCTTATGATTATGCAAAACTGAAGCCAGTTCGACGCCAACTTGAAACTTCTTCCTGACTTCTTAAGCCTATACAACGGTTTTCTTTAAGAATTCTCGTTATAACAAATGCATGAAAAACTCAGTTACCCAACCTAGAATCTGCTGTTGCCAATAAATGAAATGTTATGTAAATAGCTAGGTACGTGTAATTATTCAACAATTAGCCACAGCTTCATTAAGACAGCACCACCTATACAATTATATAGCTATAAGTTGATAGGTTCATGATAAATACTGATAACCCTTTTCGAATAGCACTTGCAATTGCAACATGCGAACATACATGCAATATCTACACACTTATTGCCATCTTCTGTGGAGTGTGTAGCTCAATGATCAGCACTTTATTTACCCCAGTGTTAAATTATTGTTCGCTCGCGATTCGTCTCTCTTGACCTTAAACGCTTAAGTCGCTTGAGCGTATAAAATCGTATTTAACCACTGAACAAGCTGAAACACTTGCAGTTGCCTAGAATCGCGTCGCTATGAGTGTCGAATATTGCAATTCGGTTAGTGCGCCAACGTCTTTGGACGTGAAGCTGTTCCAGGAAGTGCTTGAAAATGCCCTCCTCGAGGCTTACGTGGAAGTTAAGAAGATCTCCTTCGAGATGGGAAGCGGTGGCGGTGACAACTACTGCAGCCAGATCTACCGGGTTCGATTGACCTTCCAGCGTGGTAGCAAACCACTGGAGAGTATGACGGTGATTGTGAAAAGTATGCCCGTCTCGGATAGTAATAAGTTTCTAGAGGATTTGAGAGTTTTCCTCAAGGAGAAGATCTTCTACACCAACATATTGCCACTGATGGAGATATTGCTGGACAAAGTGAAGTTCGGCGCGCGGCTGTTCCACACTCATAAGGAGCCAATCAACACCCTAGTCTTCGAGGACCTATCCGCGTCGGGGTACGTTATGGCAGATCGCGAGAAAGGCCTGGACTTAGCGCATTGTAAGATGGTAATGAGGAAGCTGGGGCAGTTCCATGCCATGTCCATGGTCATTCATAAGAAGGTGAGTGAAAATATGTTTTTGGTGCATTTATTTCTAACGACTATCCCATTTAGGAGCCTGAATTGATGAACGCCTTTCGCAGTGGAATGCTAGACGAAAAAAGTGTGAACTCGGAGATCTATCAAAAATTTCTGGGCAATAATATCCAGGGTCTCATTCAAACAATCAGCAAATGGAAGGGCTATGAGTCCATTACTGAAAAAGTGAAAAAGTACGCGGCGAACCTGAGCGAGAATCTCATCAACAGTCAGCTGCCCATCGCCGGTGAGCTGAAGGTTCTCAACCACGGAGATCTTTGGGTGAACAACATGCTCTTCAAGTACCACAACGGCAGCAGGCATCAGCTAGACGACGTGGTCTTCGTTGACCTACAAATGAGCGTGTTCGGCAGTCCCGGCTATGATATCAACTATTTTCTTCATACTTCAGTGCAGATCGATGTGTTGAAGGATAAGAGGGATGAACTTCTTTCCACATATCACACGGCATTGTGTGCGGAACTGACGGCTCAAAAATTCAAGACCGTGCCGAGCTATGAGGACATTTTAACGGAGGTGCGTCGCAGGGAGAGGTTCGGTTTCTTTGCGAACTATGGAATCTTTCCGGCGATAGCGATGGACAGGTCCCAATCAGCTGACAATTCGTTGGACAATTTTATGGATGAGCAATTCGCGAAGAAAAAAGTCGAAATTATGTTCGCCTCGAAGCGTTTAGAGGAGACTATGCGGTACACCCTGAAGAGGTTCGATCAGCTGGGAGTCTTAGATTGAATGGTTGTGTGATAATAGTTTTTTTTTTTGACAATTTATGTTAATTTAAATAAATAAATAAAGAAGAATATTTGACAGTGCTTTGAAGAATTGGTAATTTCATAAGGTCCTTACAATATCAAGGTTGCAGCGAAGTCCAAACTGAGGAAGTTCGTTCTTCGTATCTGAGAGGTGCCAGTTATAACCAAATACTTGCAGGAAGTGTGCGGGACAAAAACTCTGATAAAATGCAGCTACCATCATTCAATTGGTTTTGCGAATAACAAGTTTGAACTATAAGAATGTAAAAACTCGGGACTAATCACGCCTTGATTTCGTCGTTTTTGAAAACAGCCATATATGCATCGACAACAATTCTATGAGTTATTAGAAACCTTATTTGAATTGTGCTTACTGAACTGAATGAAATTGAGAGGCTCTTTCATGGCAGTTATACTCTCGGATGTTTGTCAGACGTTCGGGAGAGGTGGC
Source organism: Cheilosia variabilis (assembly GCA_951230905.1). NCBI lineage: Eukaryota > Metazoa > Arthropoda > Insecta > Diptera > Syrphidae > Cheilosia > Cheilosia variabilis. The sequence continues at coordinate 57,822,521 of OX579677.1, read as the reverse complement.
GCAGTGTAAAAAACCTTAAGATAGAATTTGAATTTTTTCGGGAATCGCTTAGTAGTCCAACACACTATACACTAAGCCACTGCGCCTATTGGACTGAACTGAATGCTGCTGTCAAAATCTTAGCGACGGCACTTAATTGATAGTTTTTGGAGGTCAAGAAAAGTCCGAAAAGTTATCTTAATTGGGGCTCTGGGTTCGACAGCTTGTTTAGTCAGTTGATCCAAGTTTTCAAAAAAAAAAAAAAAATGCAAAGCAATGGATTTGATTAGGATAACGTTTTTTAAATGTGTTCACGAAGTTTTAACATTTTTGTTAAATCATTTTCTCTATTTATTGCGAAGTTGTAAACGGAAGAAATGTTCTCTAAACTGGAAGTAGAAGTTCCTTAAAACAAGAACATAAAGTACGGTTATGGTCCAAGCCAATTATTTCTTATTTTTTTACATTTTCATCTCATGAGCGCAGAACGAGAAAAAATTACTAAAATTTACTTAAATCAATAACTAATTTGTGAAATCGAGAATAGTTATTCTGGAACAAAGAAAGGATATGTTGAATATGGAATGTGACCCTAAGAACATTTCTTTTATTTCAATAACTTTTTTCTTAAATCGAGCATTTACCTATCTATTATTCACAATAATTTATGCGAACCAACATTTTCATCAAAATGGAATACTAAGTTCGTTTTCCGATATCAAGTGCTTGGATTTTAATAGAAATCAGTCGATAAAAAAATTAGAACTAAATGTAAATAAATTAAGAAGGACTTACTGTTTTTCATTAATTACTTTTATTTAGAAAAGCAAGCTATGGAGTTATTCACATTATTTTACTTATTTCAAATTATATGCTACTTTAAGTCATACAGCGTTCTTGTTTTCATATTCATTTTGAAATTTTGCGTTTTCGTTGTCTTCAACCCTTAGAGGCTTGGAGCTCTGTGCAGGAAGTCTTTTCTTTGGAAAATTTATGTTTTTTCCTATTCAAATTGAAAAAAATAAATAAAAAGTAGATTAATGATAACAAAATAAAATAAAAATGGAAATACAGGAAATACGTCTTCTGGCAACAATTCGTATGAAAAAAGCGCTTCTGCTCCTTATACCAGTGGTTTCAAAATTTTCAAAAATAAAGATATTCCGACTCAACTAAGAAGTTTGGAAAGCAGAATGCTAGTTATAGCGGAATAAATGAAACAACAAAAATATGTCATTTTCCAACTGAATACACAGAACTACGTTAACAATTATAATATTACACTATAATGTGTACCTTGTCGATATTTTTAAATTAAAACATTTTTCCTTATTTAGAAAAAATACTGCACTTAATTTGACAGGTAAAAACTTTAATGTCGTCTAAAGTTGTGATCGCCTCGTATATACGTTTTAGACTTGAGAATATAAGCTAGGACTAGTGACACATTTTTTGACTTTGAAAACAGATTTTTTAATATGTTAGCTTCTAAAAATTCGACCGATATTCGGTGCCATTCTGACTTGATTGTTCCTTTCCCTTTTCCAGACGACTTTTAACTTCATTGATTGCAAAAGGGAGGTTTACTTGGACTATATAGGTATATAGGATCTAAGAGCTTGTGACGAGCGCATTTCTTCTTAAAAGGAAATATGTCAAATATCACAGTTTTCGAAAAGTTGTCGGCATATATTTAAGTAGGTATAAAATAGCGAGAAGTTATTGTTATAATGATTTAAAGTCTTTGTCCTTCTTGAACCTCATTGCGCATTACCGAAAACTAAATGATTTTCCAACCAATGCCAATGACCTGATTAATAAGGCATCAATTAATTAATCAATAAACTCAAGACCCGCAACGAGCAATTTTTGTTTACATTTGCCCATGTTCTCTTGAAATTATCAATTCGTGTATGTCACTTAGAATCAGTGTGAGGTAAAATAGAGTCAAGCCTTTTTATAATAACCAATTATTAAGTGCAAATGCTGATGTGTTAGCGCCAATTCCAGCTTAAGCCAAGTGACATTACATTGACATTGTATATCGTAAGCAGATAAGTATGATATATTTCAAGAGGTTGATGTCATTGTCAGTGGGCACAATCAAAAATTTAGTTGTTATAATTTGACTAGATTGGTCGGGAATATATGTAACCTGAACGCAAGAACTAGATTTGTCGGGTAACTTTTCATATGAGAACTGTCAACTAGGTACCCAGTCACCAATTTCTTGAACAGATTCGTCGGCTACCAAAATATTGAGAGGATGAGAGAAACTGTCATTGGCTGTCGCCAGTTTTTTTATATCGAGCGATTTCTTCTTTTTTGTGGAAATTTCGATGTCCGAAAAACCTTCCATGGGAAAAAATAAAAAGCTGCAGAAAACATTCAAACTACACATTTTTGCTGAAATTTCTTTTTTATATCCGTAAAATATAAATTTTGCTTTTGAAAGTAAGTTTTTTTTACAGAAAAAGTACCTATCGCGGTTATTATTGAAGAGCGAGTTTGAATACGGTGAATAGGGAAAAGTTAATACGTTTCCTGGGAAATATGAGAACAGAGTACTTGAAACACTGGCTGTCACCGTAAGCGACGGATTCTATGGGACTGCTTGTTCCGTCGAATATGTCAATATTCTATGGGCTGCGCCCTTTAGGGAATTAAAACTGGAAAACATCAAGTCAGACAGCTGTCAGAATTACTGAACAAGGTACTTGAACATCCTCACTCCCCAGTTATATTGGTCTTGTTCTATTAATTTGGCAGTTCGCTGTACTTTCTGTTTTAAAATATATTAGGGACAGAAGTAGAGCATGTGGTCAATAATTCCAGGCAACCAAAGCGCAGGTTATAAATCTAAGAGACATTTATAGTGAGAAGTAGGAGAGTCCGATATTTTTATTTGTCATGCTTTTCCGACACAAATTTTAAAGTATTTTAATCACTTTTGTATTGGGAAAAGTTGCACCAAATATGGTGGAAAACAGTGGAAGCAATGGAGAACAGTTTCAGTTTCTCGCGATAACCAAAGCTGAACAGAGAAGGTACATTTTTAGATTAAAATTCGCAATTTAAATAAATAGATCTAAATCTGTCGCTTTTGATGACTTTTCTCTATTATTTTTTATTTGCACTCCATCTGACTTTATAACTGCAGAAAGTCGTATGACAAAACATAATACATTCCGGTTTTATATTTACACACTAAGGTGGAAACGTTATGCCTTTTAACGACGCAGAATTCAGTTGAGCGTAGAGTTGAATCAAATGTCAAATTTGAAAAAATACTGATAGGAGGTATTTATCTTTGGTAGTCGGTATACGACTTGGATATGGTAAGGCACTATAAGCTATTTACATAAAAGTTTAACAAATAATTGGTGGGCTAATTTAAAAAAGCAAACAACGATCTATTCGGGGTATTTTTTTGGTAGTCTTAGAAACAAAAATGTTCAACTTGAATATTTTTCCTTCTGGCAAAAAATGTTTCGGATTCAATACTACGCAGTTAAAAACTGAAGCACATATAGCCTCCTCCTAAACAGCCATCTCGGCATGGGATACAAAAGCTTTAGACAACTCAACGTCAGTGGTAGCGCCATCTTTTCAACACGCACGGTTCAATTCTCTCACGCTGTCACACATCCAATTGCTGATATTAGCACTTCACACAAAAATACAACTCTTTAAATGTTTTCCCATAAAATAACTGCAGAGTTGCGATGAAAATTAACTAAGCACGCAACTGCCGACTGCCAAAGTTGCAGAACACAAACTTACAATTTCAGATAATTAAAATGTAATTTACTAACCTGCTAGTTATATAATAGGGTTAACTAGATGACTGTCAATGAAACCGCTCCTTCGCAGTAGATTTAGATTCGAAAACACGTCTACGTCACGATAAATGACGGAAGCACCCCCTCGATTTGCTGTTAACCTTACGTTCAGAGATTTTATAGTCAAAACAATGTAATTAACGATCGCGACTGTTGGCGTGCTTCGTACTTATCAGTTCGCTACTTTCTACAGATATATAATTAGAATATGACAAGCCTCTCCTAATCTGGGCGCTCTGGTACTCACATTTGGAACCGTCCCAGTTAATTGCAGTTTGCGCGATCGTATTTATAGCTGAATAGTGGAGATCCCGCTCTCAGACAGCTACAAGTATGGCTGTGGAATATTGCAACTCTATTAGTGCCCCCAAGTCGCTGGACGAAAAGTTCTTTCAGGAGACAATCGAAAATGGCCTCTTCGAGGCCTGTGTCAAAGTCGAGAAGATCTCCTTCGAGATGGGCAGTGGCGGCGGTGATAACTACTGCAGTCAAATCTACCGTGTTCGAGTCACGTACCACCGTGAAAGTGGGCCTCCTGAATGTGTGTCGGTCATAGTGAAGAGTATCCCGGTGATGGACAGCACAGAGTTCTTAGAGGACTTACGGGTTTTTTTAAAGGAGAAAATATGCTACAGCAGCATGTTGCCGCGATTGGAGATTCTGGTGGATAAACTAAAGTTCGCGCCGAAGCTATATCACTCGCATAAGGAGCCGATCAACACACTGGTCTTCGAGGACCTTAACGCTTTGGGCTACGTTATGGCCGACCGGGAGAAGGGGCTCGACTTGAGCCATTGTGAGGTGGTAATGAGGAAGCTGGGACAGTTCCACGCTGTTTCCATGGTCATGCATAAGAAGGTGAGTGGTGGAGAGAGTCTTTTTGCTTTGTTTCTAATGAAGACACTCTTAGGATCCAGACTCGATGAAAGCCTTCTGCAGTGGCATGCTGGACGAGACGACAGTCAATAAGTCGGACGTCTATGACGCCTTCTTTGGAAGCAACATCAAAGGCCTCATTCAGACAGTCAGCAAATGGAAGGGCTACGAGTCCATAACTGAAAAAGTGAAAAAATACGCAGCGAACTTTAAGCAGAACCTCATCAAGAGTCAGCTGCCTATTGCCGGTGAGCTGAAGGTCCTCAATCATGGAGATCTGTGGGTGAACAACTTCCTCTTCAAGTACAATAACAAGAACAGGCAGCAAGTGCACGATGTGGTCTTTGTTGATTTTCAAATGAGCATCTTTGGCAGCCCGGGGTACGATTTGAACTATTTTCTGTTCACATCAGTGCAATTGGATGTGCTGAAGTCGAAGAGGGAGGAACTTATCAAGACATATCACACAGCAATGTTTGAGGTATTGGCCGCACACAGTTATAAGGATATTCCCAGCTTTGACGTAATTTTGGCCGAGGTGCGGCGAAGGGAAAGCTACGGTTTCTTTGCGCATTTTGGCGTCTTTCCTCCAATTGCCATGGACAAGACACAGTCGGGTGATAATTCCTTGGAAAATTTCATGGACGAGGACTTTGCGAAGAAGAAAGTCGAGATTATGTTCTCGTCGAAGAGGCTAGAGGAGACGATGAAGTACACTTTGAAGCGGTTCGATGAGTTGGGTGTGTTGGACTAGCTATAAGAAGAAGGAGGAGTTAGTATTATTTTGGCACCAAAAGCACAAGTTGAATCTAAAATGTATTTTAGCTGAACTTTATTTATTATTTCTACTACTAATACAAAAAATACGGTTGTCTGCGTTAGGAATTTGAGTGCAATTTTTAAGTCGTCTTATACAAAATATACAAAAAAAAAATATTAATTGGCTATTGGCGCCAACCCACAAGTGAAGCTCAGAAAGGTAATCGGTGCGTTCCCTATTTTATTCCCATCGTGACTTTACTAATCTTAATCTCATAAATCCGCTCTCTGAATGGTTTTTTTTTTTTCACTGACCGGATAGAAACAATTTTGAGTGCTATTATTTTGAAATCGGAAATGCCAAATGGAAAAATGTTCAACTTTTCAAGTTATTTGACAAACGCATACCTACTCTTCACAAAACAATAAGTTCGCAAGTCGGTCGCCGTCGCAGCAACTTTTCTCTAATACTGCGAACTCCTTTTAAATGACAGATTTATTTAGATTGTTAAAAGCAGTTTATATAAAAAAAAATTCAAGTCTTGCGATATTTTGCTGAAAAATATACGCAGGCCTTGGAGCAGGTTGAAAAAGCTGAAAAGGACAGTTCGATTTAAGGACACTGAAACTACGATTACACATGTCATTTTTACACACTTGGACACTTCGCAAAAATTCGGCAATTAGGTGGTGATTCGTGTGTTTTTCGTGAGTGTGCGCTACGACAGCCCGCGTGACCAGACGCTTAGCAGGCAATCACATACGTAGTGACAAATTTAGGACAAATGTTTACGTCAAAATGACGTCGGCATGTCTAAATTTGACATAAAAAGTGGCATGTGTAGCTTGAGCATGTAACGAAAGTAAGAAGGGAGAACTGATCTGTGCTCCCATTTAGGACATTTTTTGATTCTGTGTGAGAGATGGGCAAATGCAGTAAAATATTTAACATTTAGTGCATTATGATAGCAACAATTTTTGCATACGTTTATAATGATTCTGGCGAAATATATACATTTCCCTGATCCCTAACTAATGCCTTGGACTGCAATATTGCACCGACTGTACTCGTAATTAAACTATTTATCGCATCATTTGTAACTAAATTTAACCTGGAAAAATAATGATCTGCAGTGCCAGAGTGGACAATATTAACATATAACCTTATTAACCGATTAACGTTTTGTGCATCTATCAGGACCAGACAAATTTTATCCCCGCGCTATTCTTGTTAAACGTCAGAACGTACATTTTTGTTAATGCCACTAGACTCTAGAACTCCCTACCGTGCAAAATCAGAGAAATAAGATTGAAAAAGAGACTTTCAATTGAATTAACATCTTACTTGTCTGCCAGTTAATTTAACTTGTTCTCTGTAATTTTTAAATTGTGTAATCTTTTTTTGTTTTAATTTCTTTTAACTTGTTTTATATAGTTGTTATGTTACAAATTCTTCTTGTTTTTGTGAATATTAATCGGCCATTTATATTAGGTATAATATTCTTATATTTTTAAGTATTATGCTTTTTGCTTATCACTATTTTAAAATATATAATATATCTTACTGTGCAAGCCTTCAAATATCTACTCAAATAAAATAAATAAAATAAAAAGTTACATATCTTTTAAAATGCAGGCATTTACTAAAAATTTGTATCGCTTTTTAAATTGCCCCAAAATTTAACTGAAGTTGTAGTCTTATACGTAAAACAAGTTAATATTAATTTGTCAACACAATTTTAAACAATTGAAATATTTATTTTTCTGACAAAAAAACCGTTTTACTACAATTTCTGTTGATTAAATTATAAAAACTGATAGGGAATTGGCGTAGTATGCTTACAGTGACCATTTTTTCAATCATATGAAAGAGGACACTTTTTTTAAGTAAAACTATAGGCGAAAATGGTTAAAGCCCATTTTTTCTTATCAAAATTTATAGGTTTGATAAAACGCATTTACTTGGTCTTTGAAAGTCAATACATCAAGATTACCATCCAACTCCAGCTTTGTTTGAATTCATAAAGTACCTCCTTCCATATTTCTACAGTAAGATTTATAAGTATTTAGGAAAAAAGGAGAACATTTGGAGGTCACAGGTCAGATTAGTAAAAAGGGGACAATGTATTGCTGTCTGTTGGTAAAATAGTCGGAGACATAGTAATGAATAAAAAAAGTTAATTTAAAAAACCAATAAAAAAAAAGAATTAAAAATATATGAACAAGACGCATTTAAGTACCTATACCTAACTAATGAACTAATCAATGCAATGTTTATTTTGAAAAATTCTATTGCTTAACTATTAAGCTGAAAACCGAGTACAAGTTATTGTTCGGGATGTTAGCATTACTTGGTTTCTAAAGTTTTATCGAAATCGAAGATGGGGTTTTCGAGATATGAACAGTTTTTAAAATTAGCTATTTCGAATTTGATTCGAATTGAAAATTAAGGACGCAATAATTTTTAAAACATAAATTTTACTCTCAGTTTGCATTTTGGCCAAAATCGTTACTGCCGTTTTCAGGTAAACTAAAGAAATAAACAAAATTTCTCAAAAATTACTTTTTTTCAAAAATCCATTTTACGATGATACAGAGAAAAACTGTTAGAAACTAAGTTAGAAATGACCATATTACCATAGAAATTATTTTTTTTTACAATCGTATACCGTTTTCGAGATATGTCCAAATTTCAAAAGTGCCGTTATTCGATTTTTTAGTGAAAAAAGGAGCATGCAGTTATGTTAAGCTCACTTACCTAAGCTTAAATATCAATTTTGGTTGAAATCATTACAGCCGTCTTCGAACAAATCAAACTGGTATGAAAATTTTGTATTGAAAGTACCATTAATATTGAGGTTACCATGCAATAAAAAACGGCCCCGAGCTGTAAGCCCCCAAACTCCAAATTCGAAGTTTGAGCGAAATCCGGGCAGCCTCGGGACATGCAGACAGACGGACAGAATTTTGCGGCCCACTTTTTTGAGTTCGCCTATCATCGTAATGTCAGAATTGATTAACATCTCGAGTTCGAAATTTTGTACGAATACAATATCTTTCTCTTACTATGTAATGGAGAAAGTTCAAAATTAGGCTGGATACTGAAAATGTTTATTAGTATCGCCGAGTAACCATATTTCCCAGACAAATATCGCAACTGTGAGCTTCCGTAAATTTAAAGTCGCGTCTAAAATTTGTTATTAGTACGGCGCTATATGTATTATAGATATTTAGTCTCGGATTTAAATTTACGGAAGCTCACAATTGCGAAATTTGTATGGAAAATATAGCCACTGTGAACTGGTAAAATTTAGAGTCGAAACTAAAAACGATTATTGCGGGAAGGCCCATAATAAAAGTGAAGGACGTTTTATGTCTGTTACCTAATGGCGAGAAAATTGTTGGGCAAATTTTAATTTAACTTTTTTTTTAAATAGCCTCCGGGCTTGATGCCAGTCTTTTCGGACTGACTTGCCCACGACGATTATTAAAAATACCATTCTTGCCCATGTCGCTGTTAGAAAAACCCCACGATATTCCCCACGTATGTATATATTCATACATGTGAAAATAAAAACGCACAAAAATTAACAAACAAAATTCAATAGCAGTCTTCTCTTTTTATTGAATTCGAATGGTTTTTCTTTAAATTCAGTATTTGAAAAATTAAATTCCCATTTCTCCGCCCTTTTCACTTATTTCGAAATGCAAAATGCCCACGAAATGGACAATTACCCACGATATGGTATCACTGGACTACATGCTATGTTGTTCATTGCCATGCCTTTATTTTGTCAGCATTAGTCACCAAAAGGTAAAAGCTTTTTCTAAGCATTTACCATTGCCATTACTCAAATCGTTCGGTACCAAAAAAACAATAACAAAATTATTTAGAAGACCAACAGAAAAACAACAATCAGTCAGCTTTTGAAAATATTTCTCTCATGGGTAGGACCGGTTTCTCTCCACACTATTACGCTTTCGATACAAATATTCATTTGGTATTTACATTCAGAGAGTGAAGACGATCAAATCGGCCGTCCATTCGGACTTTACCATAGAATTTGTTTGGCGTTTTTGATATTTCTAGTGTCTTACAAACAATCCAAGGGTGCTTTGTTTTTGTGTGTATCCACAATGGACGCTTATCGGAATGGTATGCAATCCATGATCGTGTAGCCATACGGTCAAAAGTGAAACTCACACTTATCTGCCTTTCCTGGATGTGACCAGGCTTGCCAGATTTTTATAAGCCTATTTAGTTATTTTTTCGCAAAAAACCGCAAAATTACAAAAAAGTTATCGCAAAAATCGCAAAAATCGCAAAATTCTTAAAAATAAACAAAATAACATATCAACATTGATTTTCACTTGATTTTTGGATAGGTAACAGAAAACAATAGGCGTGTTTTTTTGAGCTTCGATCTCAGCAAAGCAAAGTAAAGTAGGATTTTCAGCACGCGATTACAACAACTCCAACTGAGTCTCTAAGTGTCAAGTAGAGCGTAGTTGTTGTAATTGCGTGAAAAAAACACGGCTAATAACAAAGAAAAAGAAAAAAATTAGTTTAGTATTGCAGGAAGATCAAGTTATGTAACTCAGTTATTTTAAAACCTTTCGATGTACGCGTTCACGTCTTCTTCATCTTCAATGGAATATTGTTCGTACATATTCGAGTTGAAGGCTTGAAGCACTTCTGGGGTTGGTTCATTTCTGGCAATAATGGTTGTATTCAGTGTTTTCAAATGGGAATTTTATTGAATTAGTATTTTATTTTGTTTTAATAATTAATAAAACAAAATATCGCAAAAAATAAATTCTAATTTAAACCGCAAAATAGGAAAAAATACCGCGCGTTTTGCGATATATCGCACAATATGGCAAGCCTGGATGTGACATGTGACTCATGCACTGCGCAAGTACGAGCGAATTTATAATAGAGAGAACAAAAATTAAACACTTTCGTTCTCTGCTTTTCTAAAGAATGAGGTCACCGCAAGTCGTGACATGTGTATAACAGAGTAAAATATAAGTAATTAAATAAACCTATTTCAGTTAATGCCAGCGCTTGAAATGAATAGCATTAGCATACCCAAACTTTCAGTATGAAAGCTCTTATCTCACACACTAGAAGAGGACAATATTTGGAATTGCCGGCTGCTTTTTAATGTCGTTTTCCATTGGTTTCACTCGGGAACTCGCTCATTCTGAAATCCAATGGAACAACAAAAGAGTTTCTGAAAGAATCCGCAAAAGTATTGGTGAAATGCCAAAAAATAAACTACGGCTGCTGTCAGCTGACTTGTCCAAAATACATAAATTACATTTGTGTGAGTGCTTCTTGAGTGGATTCTAACCAGCGTTTCCGCAAAGAAAAAGGCAGTGAAGGCAATTTCGAAATTTTTTGCGGGGCATTTGACAAAAGCTTGGGCCCAATAATTTTTAGTGAATTCACTCGCCAACAAATGAATTTTTGGTGATTCGCTTTGAAAACTTTCATTAAAATCAGTTATTATTTTTGAAACATAATGCAGAAAAAAAAAATGAATTTTGTAGAATGGGTTGTTCAAATTGTTTGAATGGGTATTTCCCTTGGGGTTCTTATCATCAAAGGACACTGATACAAAGTAAGATTTAAGAGCTCCACAGTTTTTTATGAAATAATTTACAACCCCATAAAAAGATAACCATGGAGTTGCTATTACTTTTCTCATTTCATTTTGTTTAAGATCAAGATATTCTTGAAACATTTTTAGTTCGTCCGAAACTGTGCCTTAAAAAGTTGTAAATGCCTTGAGGAAAAGTACACACTTCTTTTTGAATATTAATTATTACATATTCTGCGCGCTTATGCACGGAATGCGAGCTGCAGACAATTGGATGTAGATAGCAATTCAGTGTTTTTAGTTTTGCTTGCACCCCATTTCGTTCACCCTGCATTACATTAGCTTCATCTGAACCAAAAGCGATCGTATTTTCATAAAGAACTTTCATTTTATCTAAATGGTCTTTAGTTGTATTAAAAATGATTTCAGCGGAAGAATCCACATCATTCAATAATTCAAATCATTAAATAAGAAAAATTAATGAATTCAGTTCTATTTTAATTATGATTATTTGTTTGGTATGGAAACACATTGTAGTGGCGATGGTTTCTATTTAATTTTGTAAATCTTTGTTATTATTATTAAGATTTGGGGCCATTTTTAATTGGCCCGGGCAAAGGGCACTTTGTGGCAACGCTGATTCTGACTTCAAATCAAGAACTCTTCTCAGAAGAGTATTTTTTGTGCCAATGGAATGGTTTCAGAGGTGATTTTTTCGATTCCGGACTCTCCCGGACGCTTCTTTTTGCCCATGGAAAACGACATAAGTGACGTGTGCAATGATAAGTGCCGGCATCAGTGCCGTAGCGTGGGTTGGGGCCGCCCGGGGCAGACCCAATTTATGCCGCCCCTGGTAATTTTTTTTTTCACACATTAAAAAAAAAAACCATCGTCTACGGTTTAAACCAGTTATACCGACACATATGCGTGTCAATAAACTTGGTAAAACTTTTCTTCAAAATTTTGTCAACTGTTGTTCTTACTATGTACCTACTTTCTAGCAAGTGAAGCAAAAATGAAGACGCAAATTTAAAATTTTCCCATATTGGTTACTTTCCAATTTCCAGTCTCTAAGCGGATAAAAATTACTTGCCCAGGATATCAAATAAACAACGGTAATTCCCATTCAATTTTAATTTTTTTCTTTAGCTTTTGAAATTTTTTAATTTAGTTACATTAAATTATATTGCATTAAATACATTTTTAAATTAATTACATTAAATTATTTTTTTCAATAATTCATTAAATTAATTAATAAATAAATAAATAATTTTATAACTAAAATTTGTATAGACAATAATTTATTTTTAAATGAAAGAATGAAAGCATTTAATTTAGTTTTAAGTAAAAGAAAAATAAATTATTAGGTAGGTACATAATGGATGTACATATTTTATTTAAAAGAAGCTTTTTTATTTATGTATTTATAATTTGTGTGTGCTGTACAGGGCTGTCATGTCTGATAAAAAGGAATTGCATACTAGGGAGCAAAGTTCATTGGATTTTGTTGTTAAGCAACACAAGGAATGTAAACTTTGTAAGCCAATTTGTAAATAAATTCGTTTGACTGAAAGAAGAATCCGTTTTGTCAATTTTACATACATATTTAACAATTTTAACCGTTCCAAATTGCCACCCGGTTCCTGTGATCCCCTTCCCTCGCTACGCCACTGGACGGCCTATTACAATCAGCATAGTGTGGTTCTAATCACATCTTTCATAGATATGATATGAACGACTCAAGTTCGTTCCAAGTTCAACTAAGCTCATGGTTCTCCAAATTGCTTTTAGTATTAATAGCGCCGCGTTACAATACACCCACTCAGTTTTCTACAGAACACAGTGCGACCAGTTCACTCACTTGGAATAAAATATACATTTACGACGCAATGAGTGTGGTGGAATACAGCAATTCGGTGAACGCACCAAAGACCTTGGACATCAGGTTCTTCGAGGAGGTTCTTGAGGGTGCCTTGCTCGAAGCCTTCGCGGAAATAAAAAAAATCTCCTTTGAGATGGGAACGGCTGCAGGCGAAAACTACTGCAGCAAAATCTACAGAGTGCGAGTTACCTTCAAGCGGGAGAATGTTGCAACGCAAGATATCTCAGTGATTATAAAAAGTATTACTCCCTTGAAAAGCGCAAAGTTCTTGGAGGATCTGCAGTTCTTCCTGAAGGAGAAAATCTTCTACAGTAACGTGCTGCCACGGTTGGAGATTCTTCTGGACAAAGTCAAATTCGGAGCAAAATTGTACTACTCGCAAAAGGAACCCATCAACACTTTGGTGTTTGAGGACCTTGCCGCCTTGGGCTACGTTATGCAAGATCGAATAAAGGGACTGGATCTGGAGCATAGCAATTTGGTTATGAAAAAACTTGGACAGTTTCATGGAATCTCCATGATCATGCAAGCGAAGGTAAGTGAAGCAATCCAAATGCAGGCGTAGCTTTAACACAGATAACTATCTTTCGCAGGAGCCCGAATCAATGGACATGTTTCAGCACGGCTTTTTGTCCGAAAAGGGTGTAAACGGCTCTGACTTCTTTGAGATGCACTTTGGAAACAGCTTGAAAGGCGTTCTCGAGCTCATAAGCGATTGGGAGGGTTTCGAGGCGATAGCCGCAAAAGTGGAAAAAATAGCGGCCAACCTGAAGGAAAATCTTATCAAGAGTCAACTGCCGATCCCCGGTGAGCTGAAAGTCCTCAACCAAGGAGATCTTTGGACGAACAACGTTATGTTCAAGTACAAGGACGACAGCAGACAGGAAGTGGAGGATGTGGTGTTCCTCGACTTCCAAATGAGCATCTATGGCAGTCCCGGGTACGACATCGTCTATATAATGTACGGCTCATCGCAGCTGGATGTGCTGAGGGAGAAGAAGGATGAACTTATTTCGACTTATTACGAAGCAATGAGCAACGTATTGAAGTCGCATAATTATAGCAAAGTTCCAGAACTCGCTGATATTTTGCGTGAAGTTCGCCTGAGGGAGTTTTACGGATTTTTCGCAGTTACCGGGAGTTTACCAGTCATTGCGATGGACAAGACTCATTCCGTTGACAACAGTCTTGATAAGTTTTCCGACGGAGAGTCGGCGAAGAAGAACAGGGAAATGTTGTTCTCATCGAAGAGAGTGCGGGACACCCTGAGGTACGCCCTGAAGAATTTCGACGAAATGGGTGTGCTGGACTAAATAGTGCGGACATGACAAATGGTATTGGTAATAAATTTGAGTTTTCATTGTTGATGATGCATTTTTTTTGCTCCCATAGTTTATGTTATTAGAGTGTTAGGGAGAAGCTTGGTACAGTTGTACAAGTCAACAAAGTGTTTTGGAGAGGACGGGTCAACCATGGTACAAGCAGTCAAACAAGCTAATCGCAAAATCGTCGATTTAAGCCGGGTATAGAGGAAGACGTCCTGTACGCAAGTAGGATACGAAAGGCAGGCAGTAGAAGAATCATCACACTGGTGGTGTTTCTTAGCTGGGGGTCCGGTTCAGTCAAAACTATTATTATTCTCTTTTATATTCGATGAAAGGAAATTGGTATTGTGCTGGTTAAAAACAGCTTCACCTCCTGGATTTGTGGAAATGTCCAAGATAAGAACGCCAGTTTCCTCGTTCTCAAATGCTTGTAGCTCAACCAGTACAAACTCTTCCACATACTCGGATTCATCAAAAAAAAGTTCGATTAATTCCGAATCACTTTTTACCGCTAGATGAATCATATAATAGTTTGTAGGCAAATTCTCTTAAGTTATCTCAGCTGACGGTCTATTTAAAAGTTTGCTTATGACGTTCCCTAACTTTTTCGCATTGGCTCTCTCTGAGAAAGAATTTATGAGAGAAGATTTAAATGAGGGAGAAATGTAGTGTCATTCGCAATGTTGCCAAATTATTCTGGCGCTTGAGCAATGAGCACCCTTCTTAGATTTTTACCTCTCGGGCAGCAAAATTGTCAGATCCAAAGAATAATAAAAAGTAATAAAAGTCAAGGTAAAAAGTAGCATTTGGAAATTTTTTTTTAATGTTTTTTAATTTTTGTCTATAATCGCTATAATTATCTGCATTTAAAAAAAAAAAAACTAAATTGATTGATAAATGTAGACAGAAGAGAGAAACTTACGCATTTAGTATAATACATGTAATACTAAATGTAGAATGCAAAGTGATTGAATAAAATACTTGAATTAGCGTCAAGGTTAACGAACAAAACGTATGACATCAAGAGTAATAATACAAATAAACAAATAAAACAACTTTGTCGGCACTGATATGAAATTTTGGGCACTCAAATTAACACTGAAAGCACTGCTTTGGTAGCGCTTGCCATATACACTTATACAGGCTTTAATCTGAAAGCTCGTTAGACATGTTCTAAAGTGAAATTTATAGTTTGCATTGAGCCTCGCAATCTATTTGATACATCAGTCTGTACAAATAAATACAGAATGAAAGTCATGCTGAATCAGTATGATACTAATCGATAGCCCCTACCCAGGGCCGGATTTAGAGGTCTGGAGGCCCTAGGGAAACAAAGGAGTAGAGGCCCTCTGGCCCCTACTTATTCTTCAAATAAAATTAAATTTTTTTCATTTTAATTTATTGTGAAACCAAGTGAATTCAGGTAAAATAATAAGCATTATTAATAAAATCAATGACAAGAATTATTTTAAATTTTACCGTTAACGAACGGTCCCTATCGAGCTTTTTTAGTCGAAATATGTTGATTATTTCCTTGAAATCAAATTCCCGAAGTAAATCACTTTCAATGCTCAAGAGAGAACGCTTTAATAGACGGTTTTGTCCCATCGTAGTTCGAAGCCAATTTTTTCTCAGTTTCATTTTTGAAAATGAGCGCTCTCCGGTGCAATTCGATACCTACCATTAAAACCGAATACATTCTCAGTGCCATTTCAAGGTTTGGAAATGTAGTTCTGAAATTTAGATCTTCGAGAATTTATTAGTAGAAAAGCTCCATAGATTGCCCTTTTCCATAGGCCTTTTCGTATACGTCGATCATATGTACGCAATCGTTCTGTGAGAGAAACGCATAGCTGGTCGACCACTGGGATAAAGCCGGATACTTTGAATCTCTCTTTTGGAGACAAATTTGCGTCTTCTGCTTTCATGTAATCGGGCGGATTCAACCTCACATTTCTTGTTCTGGTACGTATTGGTCGGTATGGGCATTTTTTTAGCTGCTTCCTTGTACTTGTCAAAATCGTTTCGTTTGGATTCAACAAATGATTTCAATAATTCTAATGCACGCATAAAAGATTCTAGAATCATTTTCGAGTCTTGCAACATGTCATACGATTGGCCGCGGCAATTCATAGCGTTTGCAATGGCGTCGCCAGTATAACCACAGTTTGGTAAAAAGGTGAGAAGTCTTTCTTTTGACATAGATCCTTCAATATATCGAACAACTATAGTTAGTTAATCGATGTGAGATTCGTCGGGCGTAGAGTCTACTGACTCAGAATTTCATAATTCTGGATACTATTTCAGTTAGCACTTTATCACCCATAGAACTGATCAGTTCTTCGCAAATCGTGGATGAAAGGTAATGGACATGAACACTCCCTTTGTTTGCATGGTCTTTCAAATGGGTTGCCAGGATTGGTTCATACTCGGGTAGCAATTCCAAGATTCCACTTCTCGGTGAGCCAACAATTTCATCGTCACCTCAAAAGGCTAATCTGCGTTCAGAAATGGATTTGATGGTACTAACGATGATTCTGAAGATACTCCATACTTTGCTGTACAACAAAATATGGAAACAAATTACTAATAAGTCAATAATAATTAATTTGTTCAAAAAATTGAATAACACAAACTGTTAACATATTATAATTAATAACAGTTATGATTTTATGGAAAAAAAAAAGTAGGAACATGGAATTGAACACCCAATTTCAGAGGCTATGGGCAAGTACCGTCCACTCAGCCATTGGGATACTGCATCAATATAGGTAGTAAATGGCAACTTCTTATCAGGGTCATTTGACATATTCCTATCTTACTGATTGGAGTGAACAAATATAGATAAATTGTTTCTTAATATTTACGAACAATGTAGGTAGGTGCTAATGTTTGTACAAAGTAAAAAAACAGAGAAAAAAATATCAAAGTTGTTTACTCGTTGGAATTTGGAAGATTTTTTTTTTCGAAGTCCTTATTGTGGAGGGTCCTCTTTTGTGGAGGTTGAAATAAATAAATAAATAGTTGGCGCAACAAGTCTGTAGGGACCCTAGGCCTAGCTTCTCACAACCATTCGTTTGTGTGAGTTTTTCATTTTTAGGACGAATGGAATGGATCTACAATTTATGTAGCGTTCAAACGGCTAATTGAGAAGCTTCTTCATGACAGTTATGCTCTCGAATGTTTGTCAGACGTTCGCGAGAGGTGGCGCAGCGGGAAAAAACCATAAGTTGGAATTTGAGTTTTTTTTCGGAATTCGAACCTGGGACCCCTCGCTTAGTAGTCCAACACACTAAACACTAAGCCACTGCGCCACTGCCTACTTTCGGTTGCCCTCCCCTAAATGCGGCCCTGAGTCTACCGGTCTAAAAATAAATGTATTGTTTTCTAACACGCTTCCTATCTTATCTTAATAAGTTTTTGCTGATCTTCAGGTAACTACTAGATAGGTTTTTATTTAGATTTGAATTTCGACATAGCTCGAAATTCAGCCATGCGCCTCTTGTGACGCTTTATCTCTATAACGGAAAAGGTGGAAAAATATACGCAGCCGACCTCAAAGAAAACCTCATCAACAGTCAACTGCCGATTCCAGGCAAACTAAAGGTCCTCAACCATGGAGACCTTAAGCTGATTGTTGGTGGGGTGACCTTTTAATTAAATTAAACAAGATTTACAAGTCTCAAAACAATACGAGTTCCCATTTCTAAAAATGTTTGATCTTTCATCTTGCAAAATTAAGTCACAAGTTAAGACATGTTCTAATAAGAAAGTTTGTTCAATTAAAAAAAAGATAATCGTTTGCGGAAATTACTGCAAATCGCCAATATAACGACTTCATCTGACCTGAATATATTTGATATTTTAGGAACTTATTGGTACTGGTACGTGGTTTATTGAAAATTTAAAAAAAATTGCAGCACTCTTGAAGCATTTAACACGACACCTAAGACGTATTTTTCCAATGAAATATGAGAAGCCAAAAAATGTGATTTTACAACTTTAGTAAAAGCGGAGTCTCCGGACGTGAAGTATTTATTAGTGAATTTTACATAAGTAGCTGACCCGGCGAACTTCGTACCGCCTTTCGATAGTTGAACCTCTCTATTAAACGACTTCATAGATTTCTTGATCGTTTTTTCCGCGCTAATGATTGAATCAAGGGAAGTAAGAATCACCGTTCAGATATTTGTTTTTCAACTTCACATTGGATAAAGGTGCTATAGAGCATTAAATATCGGTAGTTGCAACTTGTGAAGTCGGTGTCTCCGTGGCTGGTATGCGGACTACTTGGGCGAGTGGTCAATTTGTTAAAATGATAGTATACGAATAACGAATACTTCATTCTACCAAGCGATATGCGCCGTACGGCCTATGTACACATAGGCCACATGACACATCACATAATTCTTTATTGCTTGCCATTTGCGCCCACCACCCCTAAGTAGAGCAAGACTAATCGGGTCATACCATACTTATACACAAAATTTCATTGAAATCAGTAGAGTGGTTTCGGAGATCGACAACAGCGCCACCTATCGGGTCCAAAACTATATTTTCCAGATACAAAATCGGTTCACGCACGAGAACATCAATTATTCAAACACAATGCGACTTATTTTGATATAATATAGAAGGAGATAGATGAAAAACGAAATGTCCCTACAGCGCCACCTGTTGTGAATTTTCCGAATTTTAATTTTTCCTAAATGATCCCTGATTCAAGACAAACAAAATAAAAACAAATCATTCAAATCCGTCGAGCAAAATGTATGGAAATTCATGTGTTTTTTTACGCACGCACAACACACACATACGTTTGTCGATTTCAACCAAACTTCACAAAACCCATATTTAGACCAATACCAAAGATGTGTGAAAGTTTTGTTAAAATCGGTAAATGCGTTAAGGCGTGAATCGGCGACAAACGAACACAATTTTTTATATATATAGATATGCCGGAAAGCGATCCCATTTTCCTCCTATGTGCAGCTGTCCCAAAATTGGTTTTAAGTGAACGCGTTCTGTTCTTAAAGCTAGTATTAGACGATATGTTGAATCACCATACGTATGCTGAAAAATGCGTCCCATTCACAACACATCGCGTAATAGCGAAATTGCTAAAAGGTGTTTGTTGGCAAATTTGTGGAATAGTCAGCATATGTATGTTGGCGACCTAAACATATCGTGTAATACCCCTTTTGGGACCGTATGCTAACATTCGGACAAATTTTCGGCGTATGCTGACTCGTATGATGTATGCTGACGAGCTAAAGTAGGATCATCAGCATACGCCACATTTTTCAGCATACGGCTTTGATATTTTTGAAGTGTCGATAAAGTTTGAACTATATTGTCTTGATTTTTGGTGTTAGAAGAAAAATGTCTGAGTTGGTTAGTTCGAAGCTTATCACGGAGGACGAAGATAAGAATAATAAGGATCCAGTGCATCCTGATGATTCGCAGGAGTCCGATTGTGGCAAAAAGCAAAAAGCATAAAGTCTGTAGGTTTGGCAATGAGCCGTCTACCAGATTGACATATTTGTATTTATAACATTATTTGAAGCAAGATAATCCACTCCAAAATATATCATTCTAATTTCGTTCAAAACAGGACACACCGCAATAAAATGATAGACATCCTCCCTCTCTCCACGGTTGCAGAGATCACACAGTATTGGGACGATGTGCCACGTAGTTTAAGCTGATTAATTCGCCTCTTAACATTCCCTTTACCCGTAGTGGAGAATATTGAAAGAGCATATTGCTTAAAAAAAAAAAAAAAACAAATAAAAAATTGTGGCATATATCCGCTACAGAATATAATTTGTCAAAAACGCCCGTGTGGAAGAAAATATCAGAGAGTTTTGGCCAATACCCGTTGGAGGATTGTAAGGCAAGGTGGACCAATCTGTGGGTCTTCTTTAAAACGAATTTGGCTAAGCATCGCGCCAGTAAATCCGGCCAAGCCACCAGCCAGTCGACTGAGACTGTTTGGAAGTACTTGAAACAAACGTTTTTTTTTTAAGTTGAAGATAACCATCATTCAACGAAATCAACTCCGTCAATGGTCTTGGTAAATTTTTAAGCAATCCGCCGTTACTGACAAGTCGATTTTGAATGATTTTAGTGTACCAGAAATGCAGCAGCCATCAACGTCTGGACGCAAACGCAAGACTGCTTCGAAAACGAGCAACGCCGTTTGTCGTCGAATACGACACTATTGGCGATAATATTGCAGGTGAATTGCGACATTTGCGAAACGTAAATTGGCTCGTGCACTGCTCGACATCTTCGATGATGAAAACCAAACAAAAACGATGAAAATAAATACAATTTAATCAATGAAATGATGATTATTTAAATACGATGAATTGAACACGTACCGCAGAATATAAATAACATTAATATTTATTGTTAAATACTACTAAATACTATTGTCAGCATACGTATGTCCATTAAACATTATCGTCTAATACTAGCTTAAGAATCACATCAGTAAAAATCGGATAAGCAGACTGTCTATAGAACAGATGTGGTGGTTGGAAGTTGAAACGCATTTGGGAAGAAAAGAATTGCCCTTTCTATGGAAAGAGCAAATCTAAAAGTGCTCTATCGATGTATTCTATGTTTCATTGAAAAAAAAGTGCACTTCCAGGTCAATTCTTAACACGACAGAACTGTCCGGAATATTTTTAGAGAATTCCCCTGAGCTCACCAACACATACTAGCAAAATGTCAGTTTGAGGTGTTTGTTGTGTTTGTTTCGGATAAGCCTTAAAGCTGAACTCATGTGAAAGCAGCCTTACTCCTCTTCGTCCTCATTTCTGACATTTATCCTTTATCTTGTGTACATTCGCCTTACGCGCGAAACTAATTTAATTTGACACATTTGTCGTTTGCCATTTGTCAGCCGTTAAGGAAAGAGGGAGTAAAACTGCGCAAGTTATCCTAAAACGTAATACAATTAATGTAAAACCTATTTTCTTCAGAAATAAACCCAGCAATATACTTACCGAGTTAAATCGCATCCCTCAGAGTCGCCGGCCGCGACAGTGTTATTAGAAACAAATTTTTCGCTATGTGATCCGAAAATATAAAATTATGCGTTCAAAATGTAAACTTAAATTTAAATATATTGATTTGGCTGTATTTATTACTGCAAAAACCAAAAAAAAAAGTAGGAACAGAAAACCAAATCTCTCATATGGTGTCCACCACTATTACAAAAGTGCTCCAACGAATTTCATTGAAAAGAGCAATTCTGAATTTCGGGGCAATTCTCTCGGATCTTCAATCGAAAACGCCATTAAATTCGTTGAAATGAATTTAAAAATAATTGCACATTTCAATTCAAATAGTAGGTACTCAACATGTGCGCTTTCAAAGAGTCCTAAATATTTCGCCCTCCTAAAAGTATAATAGCTTTAAATGTCTGTCTCTGTATTACAATTGAGGCAATATGAGTTATCACCTTCAATTGTGCTTAATAAAGCTTTCCTCGCAAAGAGGAACAACAGACAACAACAACAAAATGACAACTGGTTATCAGGGTCATTTGACATGTCGATATTTTACTGATTTGAGTGAACAAATAAAGATAAATTGTATTTTAGAAAAATGTAGGTGCTCATGTTTGTACAAAGTAAAAAACAGAGATAAAAAATATTAAAGGGAAAGTTGTTTACTCGAATTTGAAGATTTTTTATTTGAAGTCCCCGGTACTTCAGCCCCGTTGCCCTCCCTTAAATGCGGCCCTGCCCCTACCGGTCTAAAAAAACATGTGTTGTCACGCTTCCTATCTTATCTTAATAAGTTTCTGCTAATCTTCAGGTAACTATATCTATACTAGACAGGTTTTCATTTAAATTTGAGTTTCGATATGGCTCGAAATTCAGCCATGCGCCCCTCGTGCCGCTTTATCTCGCTCGCACTCGAGTCACAATCATAAGAATCGTCGGGCACGTCAAGTCGTATATAGTGAACAAAATCAGTCAGTCATTTACCAGTTCAACTGCTGATCGCAATGGGAGTGGAATATTGCAACGCCGTCGGCGCACCCGCTTCTTTGGACGAGAAATTCTTCCTGGACGTGCTCGAGAATGCACTTCTCGAGGAGTACATTGAAATCAAGAAGATCTCCTTCGCATTGGCTTGTGCCGGTGGTGACAACTACTGCAGCACGATCTACAGGGTACATTTGAGCTTCAACCGAGGGACTGAGTCGTTGGAAAATATCTCAGTGATTGTGAAAAGTATTTCAGTGACCGAAAGCACAAAGTTCTTGGATGATTTGAAGTTTTTCCTCAAGGAGAAAATCCTCTACAGCCTCATGTTGCCGCGCATGGAGATTCTCCTGGACGAAGTTAAGCTCGGTCCTAAGTTGTACCACTCGCAAAAGGAACCAATCAACACACTTGTGTTTGAGGATCTGTCCGCACTCGGATGCGTTATGGGAGATCGAGAAAAGGGTCTCGATCTGAGTCACTGCAAGCTGGTTATGAAGAAAATTGCACAGTTTCATGCAGTCTCCATGATCATGCACAAGAAAGTGAGTGAAGTGTACTAGACTTTAAAGTGAATCTGTTAAATATGTTTGTTTACTTTGAAGGAGCCCGAGTCAATGAAATTGTTTCAACACGGACTACTGTCTGAGAGAGGTATCAATGGCTCCGAGTTCTTTCAATCTCATTTCGGCAATGTCCTTAAAGGCCTGATTGAGCTCATAAGCACATGGGAGGGCTATGAGTCGATAACGAAAAAGGTGGAAAAATACGCAGCCAACCTCAAAGAAAACCTCATCAAAAGTCAACTGCCCATTCCGGGCGAACTAAAGGTCCTCAACCATGGAGACCTTTGGGTGAACAACGTTCTCTTCAAATACAAGAAGGACGGCGCGAGCAATGAGGTAAACGATGTGGTCTTCTTAGACTTCCAAATTAGTGTCTTTGGCAGTCCGGCCTATGACATAAACTTTTTCCTGTACAGTTCGGCGCAGCCTGATGTGCTGAAGAACAAGTGGCAGGAACTGCTGGTAACCTATCACACTGCAATGTGTGAGGTATTGAATGCTCAAAGCTTTAAGAATATACCAAGCTTTGATGATATTTTGGCGGAAATGCGGCGAAGGGAATTATTTGGATTTTTCGCGTGTGCTGCCTATATGCCTTGCATTGCGATGGAAAAGAGTCAGTCGGGTGACAACAGTATTGAGAAGTTTATAGACGCGGATTGCGCCAAGAAGAACAGGGAAGTAATGTTCGCCTCCAAGAGGATACATGACACTATGCGATTCACATTGAAAAGATTCGATAACTTGGGTGTCCTGGACTG
This sequence comes from Cheilosia variabilis, assembly GCA_951230905.1. NCBI lineage: Eukaryota > Metazoa > Arthropoda > Insecta > Diptera > Syrphidae > Cheilosia > Cheilosia variabilis. The sequence continues at coordinate 57,798,919 of OX579677.1, read as the reverse complement.
ATAGGAGCTATATGTGATGTAGGTGCACTTGTGAATTGAAATAAATCGAGTTATATGTTGTGCAAGGGATTTATATGTACTTTCTTCCTGGTGGGCCTATTAATGGTTAGGCTAGTCTAGGGGAGGCCGACGCTTTATTTCTTGATGGCACCTACTCTCAAACAGCAAGATGTATAGCTCGGATAAAAAAAAGAAGACTTTCTGTTGCTGTTGACCGATAATTTGCAGGGATGTGCACTGTGATCGGGTGCTCATAATTCTTCTATTTCCATGCTTATGCGGTCAGTTTGGCAGTTATTATATGTGGTACAATGGTATTTGATGAACGGAATAGGCTTCCTTTCTACATGTTTTGATGAACCTCTTATAGTAAGGTTCCAAGAAAACAAGTCAAATATCTCATTGCATTTCCGCAGCCACTCGATCACGGATACCTTTTACTGAATCGACCTATGATGTGGTAATTTGACCTTAACTTTATTAGCCAGCAACCTAAAAAGGAGTCCACGGATGTGTTTTCTGATCTAACTCAATTCAGAATCTTTCACGAGACTCTAAATTCAACGGGGCGTAACTTTATTGTTACGGTGAAATCTACATAAAGGCGTTTTTCTTTTTTAGTTCAGAGCACAACCTGAACTGTTATACAAAAAGATCGTGTTTCTTTTTTAGCTCAGATACATCAGAGCTCAGAATTTGTTTTTCTTTTTTCGTTCAGAGCACGATCAGAGCGCGCTCTATGAGCTCAGAATAAATGGACTGAGCATCCTGAGTGAAAAACTGATTGCACACTTCCAGTCACATTGGACAAAAAAAAAAACAGGATAAACAAAATAGTTGAAATGCCGGACGAGCCTTGTTGTTCTGGAACTGAAAATTAACCAATTTAATAAATAACAATTAATAAATATGCAATTTATACATATGTTTACAACAAATGGCAGCTATGTGCTAAAGTGTGTTTCGCTCGCTTCAGAGCGCGCTCATAATGCTCGAGCTCGGTTCAGAGCCTATAAACTAAACGCAATATTTCTATGTGTGTTTGTTGCCTCTAGGCTCAAAAACTACTCAGCCGATTTCGCTGAAACTTTTGAAGTTTCTTCTTATAAGAGTCAGCAGTGTTGAAAGCTTGTTTTGATTTATATCGGTGGCGTTAAAAAAAAAAAAACATATTAATGAAAAAACTTTCAAGGGGTTTGACGTTTCGTTAGATGTTTCGAAGCAGATTCCTGTGGTAAAGTTCATTACTATATTTACTACAGATAAATCGAGTATTCCGTGTGTGTTCAGTTTTTGTTTTAGTTTTAGATAAACTTTATGCCAAAAATCCCAAATGGCCAATAATCCACTTTAGTCTGGCAGTTTACGCCAAGACTTCACACTTTCCAAAATCCCTTTACCAATAAACAAATATGGTTGCCAGAAACCCATGTTTATCTCGGGCATTAGCTAAATAAATCCTCCTTTAATGTCATTTTGAAGAGGAGTGTTGCATACAAATGTATGCACAAAATTGAAAAATATTGCATTTTTGTCTTAACTCTGAACACTTGAAATATATATTTCAAATATTTTGATTAAATGAAATGGTTAATGCTCTTCTCTGCTTTATGCAGAGTGTAGTGCAGTTAGATTGAAGGAATCTAAATGTTGGTCAGAAAGGCCTTATGGCCACTCCACAATCCTAATGTCCCTCCCTGACGGAATAGGACGCTTATCTACAGACTACACAGTACCCAAACTTAACTTCCATAAAAACTTCTCTGTTAGATTCCCCTCTAGATCAGAATGGGAGGAGAACGCGGTCGTAAACGAATTCGACATTCCTATCTTCACAGATGGTTCCAAAATGAACTGTGGAGTGGGAGCGGACATTTTCTCAACAGAGTTAGACATCTCCACATCCTTCCGCCTCCCCAACGCAGCCAGCGTCTTTCAAGCGGAAGTACTCGCAATCAAGGAGGCGTGTAGACTGCTCCTTAACATAACTACACTCAGAAAAAAATAGGCATCTTCGTCGACAGCCAGGCCGCTATTAAGGCTGTCGGTTCTACTAAATCAACGTCCAAACTTGTTGTGGATTGCAGGGAGACATTGACCAGGGCTTGCCATCGGTTTGAAATCACCCTCGTCTGGGTTCCCGGTCATAGGAACGTAGACGGGTATGAAAAAGCCGATGAACTTGCCAGATGTGGCTCTGCTCTGTGCGTGCCGCAGGCGGAGGAAGTCTTCCCAAACTGGGGCTATCGTGAACAAAATTCCCCCCGGAATATTCCCCATTTTTCAAAACTAGGTATCGGCAATGAATTTCGAAAAAGGGAAAAATTCCCCTCGGAATAAATTGGTATCGCGAACAAAAATTCCCCACGGAATTTAATGGAATTCCCCCCGGAATATTTCCTTTGCAAATTTGTAGGTGGAAATCAAAACGTAAACAGTTTCTGTCGTTTGACGTTTGAATTTTGCAGTTTTTTCTTTATTTGTATACATCAAACAACATAAATTACAAATAAAACGAATATTTATTCAAATTTCATGTGTTTCTGTTTTAAGTGGAGAGCAACAATTTTTAATCATGCAAGTATTTTGTTTAAAGTCCTTTTTCAAGATGTACTAAAATAAATTAATTAGGTGTAGCTCAACTAATCAAAAACAGTTGGAGATGATGGTAAAATTATTTGATGAAAATCGCGACATTGCTAATGGTTTCACTACGAATAGGAGAAAAGAGGACGTAATTAAGTTTTGGAATCTTTTAGTCAAGGATAATTCGTTGTTGATGTTGTTCTTGCCTGCCTTGTTCTTCGGCTAGCAATCTAAATGCTAAGCTGTGCATATTATTTGAATAGTTCACTTCACTAAATCGAACGCGAGTATAAGAAAATAAGGATAAATTAATAACATTAACACAATATTCTATTAAATTAAATATATTACCAAAATCTCCTCAAATATGAGCTTAAATTACAACTGAATTAATTGCGATTGACATCTGTCAATGCATTCGAACATATCTTCGAAAAATTCCGGGGGAAATAAATTCCGATGGAGATTCGCGATACGAGGAATAATTTCCAGGGAACAAAAAAATTTCGGGGGGAATTTTTTCCCCTCGGAATTGCCGATAGCCCTGGTTAAGAGAGAAATCTTCCTGTACTTCTCCTCTAGGGCGGAGACGAGATGGGTGAATCTGACGAGCTGTATCATTTCAAGAAAGATATGGCCAACCTACGATGATGCCAGAACTAACAACCTTTTATCTAGAACGCGTGTAGATGTCGCCCGACTAACGGCAATCAGTACGGGCCATTGAACCTTAGGAACTCACGCGGCCAAGCTTGGCATCCCTCATAACACCCACTGCCGTAGCTGCACTGACACAAACAAGAGTGAAACAGTGTTTCATCTTCTCTGTGAGTGTCCGGCACTAGCAAAAACCAGACTCAGTGCACTAGGTCATCCCTTTATGATGACCTTTCGGCTATCCAAAGTATCCATTTTAATAAAATCATCAAATTTCTCAACTCCACAGGTTGGTTTTGAGCTCCCTTAACTTCCTTCCCCCTTTTTATCTTCTGGTTCCGTTAGTTTGTGGTCTCAAAACGGCGCTAATGCGTTACTTGTGTTTTTCCCTCGTCAGTAGACGGGAATACAGCCACTTAAACCAACCAAGATTTGACAGTTTATACCAGTATAATATTTTTGTACAATTCTCAGCTCAGGTAGATATTTGGCTTCAACCAAACACTTTTTGAAAAAGAAGTTTGTTACCCGAGAATGAGAATCTCTAATGAATCATTGGTTGGCGCGAAAAGATTGACTTCGCGGAAAATATAGTCACAAGAATTGTCAGCATTCAGCAAAATCCACGGGAAATAATAATTTTAGGAACTTCTAAAACACTAACAGGTAGTATGTGCGAATTCAAGATACAGAATTCTGTTTTATTTGGTGTGAATTCATAGAGGAGAACACATGACAGCTTTTGTGAAGAAGAATGTCAAAAATGAAAGCATTTTTTAAAAGATCAAATTACATAAATATCAAATCCATATACTTTTGCAATTACTGTTTCGTAGCTTGGCAAATTGTTTTTCAAACGGAAATGGATTAGCAGACTATTTCTTACAAAAATATTCAGCTGCCAATTATTCAAATGTGATATTTAGACTACCAATAAGCTTTGATTTGTTTCATCAGCCACGAATTAATCAAAGCGTTCTAATAAACTATGTTCCGTTAATTGAATAATTTGAAATTGCCTCAGAAATCAATCGTGGTGTATTAGAAAACAAGGGAAAGTGTACTAGAAAAAAGTACCGAATATTGTGTCCGATCGGACGATAGGCAGTGGTATACATAAAACAAAAAAATCCCTACAGTACGCAAAGAAAATCCATACTTTTTCCCTATACCGTCGAACATTTTCACTACAATCTCTCTACATAACTATTTTATCCATATCTCCACGAATAAAATCGAATCAAACTTCTCATATGCAATTTCAACCGCAAATGATTTTTTCCTCTTTGTTGACTCTATAAACTTTATCATCTCATTTAATTTCTTAGCGAATATCGACGAATGTAAGAGCAAAATAAAATAGGTAAACAAAACTAATACATTTTTTTGAATGAGCAAATCAATTTACAAATAAAATGAAAATGTTTCGTCCGAAAATATGTCACCAGTCGGTTGTAGCAAATTAAATATGTACGTATTCTGAATTCTGATTTCCAAAAACTAACGTACCTACCACAAGAACAAAACAAATCGAAGTACAAGACAAAAGACAAGGAACGCAAAAGATAAAGAAAACAATACGAGAACAAGAGATAAATTTATTTTCGCCGCCGTCGTCGCGTCCACCTTGCGTCGTGTAGGTATACCGAGTGCAGGCGAAAAAGAGAAAAACTTAATGACATTTGGCACCGAATTTCAGTTTTCAGTGTGTGGTACGATTTTTCGAAAAAATCAACTGAATTGATTTTTTTTTTTTAAATCGTTTTACAAATCTGTCCTTTTTTCCCAACGGTGTCATTTTCAGATCGAAAATCCCTACGTTTAGGGATTTTTCCCTACATGCACATCACTGACGATAGATGTTGATTGTAGTTCTGCAGCGGAGGACGCAATAAAAACCCCACAATTTTCTGTTTATGTGCATTTTTATTTCCTAAGAAATTTACAATAAAAATGAAATGGGAAATACAATTTTCTTAAACCACACTTACAATTTGTGTCCTCCTTGCTTACAGAATTACAATGAAGTTGATAATTGACATATGACATTACAAGGGAAATAACATTGACAGATAGGTTCAGGTCGATAAAAAATAATTTTAAATAAAGGCGGAAACACCGTGAGTCCGCAACAATAGATTCTAAGAAAGTTGTCGCAAATGTGGAGGTCTAATTGTTTATTGGTACCGTTTCACTAATGCTGTACATTTTTACTAAAGCTGGCAACCAGATAATCGTCCACATTAGTGTTTGATTATTAGTAAGGCCGAATATATTGAATTCAGTAATTAAGTGTGAACATTAATCATTATATTTGTCTGGGAGGGATGCGATTTAACTCAATTAAGTATATTGTTGGTTTATTTCTGAAGAAAATACTTTTGACATTAATTGTATAACATTTTACGATAACTTACCGCAGTTTTACTCCCTCTTTCCTTGACGGCTGACAAATGGCAAACGAAAAATGCGTCAAATTAAATTAATTTCGCGTAGATGTGCACAAACAAAAATCGTGGCCATTAAGGCTAGTAAAATTAAGCTATAAAATCCCCATTCAAAACATGTACAGTAAAAACTCTTTTAACCGGAACTCCAATAACCGGCAACCTCTAATATCCGGAATTTTTTTAAGAAAATATTTGTGAAATTTACACTCTACTATCCGGAGAAACCTCTAATATCCGCAATGCTGTGTGCTGATGATTTTACACAAGCATGTAAATGTTCAAGCATGTTGCGATTTGCACAAGAATGCGTGCCTGAAAAGGAAAACAAATTTGCCGTCTGCGTTTTAGTCTGAAAAATAAGTTTACCGTTTGTCGTCTAGACTAAAAGGCAGACTTATAGTTTTGTTTTCCTTCACCAAATCTCTTAACCTCTAATATCCGGAAAAATCGATTATCCGGAACACTGTCGGTCCCAAGCATTCCGGATAAAAGAGTTTTTACTGTAATTCAAAGGATTTCGGTGACATTCAATTTGTCAGCGTCATATTACGTAACGTAACGTATTCAACAATAAATCATCTTAGATTAGAACCTGTTTCCGATGGAGCAGCTCATATACGTATTTTTTTCGATATCTAGATGTCGCTCTTTTCGTTTATAAAAAAAAACATAATTAACAAAAATAATTGTGGTACGTTTTCTAGTATTACATACTTACAAAAGGTAGGTAGATTTTCGACTACAAACGATACTAGTTTAAATTAATATATGAAATTCATTTGATATTCTGTATTTACCATACATAATGTAAAAAAATATTTTTGAATGCCAATACACATTAAATTTAAAGCATTTCAAAAAGGTGTTTGTTGCGGGGGTGACCTTTTAATTAAATTAAACAAGATTTAAAAGTCTGAAAACAAAACGAATTCCAATTTCTAAAAAAGTTTGATCAAGATTGACATGTTCTAATAAGAAAGTTTGTTCAAACATTTACAAAATTAAAAAAAAAAATAATCGTTTGCCTGAATGTATTTGATATTTTAGAAACTTATTGGTACTGGTACGTAAATTATTGAAAAGATTTTGCGCACTCTTGAAGCATTTAACCCGGCCACCTAAGGCGTCTTTTCGCAATGAAATATGAGAAGCCAACAAATTTTATTTTCCAACTTTAACCACCGTGAAGTATTTATTAGTGAATTAAACATAATATGCCGGAAAGCGATCCCATTTTCCTCCTATGTGCAGCTGTCCCAAAATTGGTTTTAAGTGAACGCGTGCTGTTCTTAAGAATCACATCAGTAAAAATCGGGAAAGCAGACCGTCTATTTGGGCATTTTGAGGTTAAGCATTGATGACACTTAAATTCGTTGAAATGAATTTGAAAATACTTGCACATTTCAATTCAAATAGTACTCGACATGGAAATTTCTTCAATGAGCGCCCAACACAAATTTGGGCTACATATCGTTTAACAAGTTTTGTGTAAATTTTGTTTGTTTTATTTCTTCACAAAACTACAAAAAAGAAATATTTTCGAACAAACCCGCACTTTTAAAACTCGGCAGCACTCTTGCAGTCAAGTGACATCGAACAGTCGTTCAACTTGCAGGCACACTAATTTATTTTGCAGACCTTTTGATTTGACACAAGCACACAAACCACAAAGGGCAATTGTAGAAAAAAAATTACCTAAGGAATTGGAAAAATTTTCAACGATTTTTTGGCTTCTTCCTGGGCAACGACTTTGGGCTAAATTTTTTCAAGGTTTGGGCGCTTAAAGCAAACAAAATTCTGGCAACCCTGCACCTACATTTGTGCTTAATAAAGCTTTCCTCGCAACCTTAGATAAGACAATTCACTGCCAATGAAATGGGTAGCCATATAATTTTCTCTGTGGACTCAATTAATTGTAGAAATCAAAACTTATCTTGTATTTTGGGAGTACATTTATTGAGGGCGCACTTGAATTTGTATTTACTTTTATTTTGTTCAAGTGCAGAAACTTAGTGCTTCGCAAATATTATCACACAGAGTGAGAGATTGATTTCATATGACCATTACACGCAATGAATGTAGACACATCATACAGAGACTTTGGATATCATTAACTTCGAGTTCGCGGGTACATTTTTCTTAAATAACTGAAAGAAATTTGTAATATTTTTCCTCAACCAATCTACATTGTTAATTTTTCATGAATATTTTAAGCAAATGCACACTTATAGCTAAACAAATACTATCCACATGTAACGAACAATTTCAAATTAAACGGACGCTGCGAGCAACTTTGGCTACAGCGGAAGTGGTTCATATTTTTTGCGAGTAATATGTGAGCCGGAATTTTTAAAGTCACGTGACATTTGTCAGGAAACTTCTGCGTAACAATACTAGCGCACCAAATAGTGACCACTCCATTAAAATATAGCTTGTAGGCAAGTAAAAGAGTTCGAAATATACGCACTCATCTCGAGAAGCAGTCAATGGATTTGAATGAGGTTCTAGCTGTATAGATCTGTATTTCTCGGGAAGAAATCGAAAAAATCCAAAATATCCTTGTTACACTCTACTTTCTATATATACGTTTGAAACAAAAATCACATTCAGGTGCTAAAAAAGCTAACTTCTCAATCCAACACCCCAAGCTCATCGAACCGGTCCAAAGAGTACTTGATCGTGCTCAAAAATCTCTCCGACGAGAACATAACTTGGCGCTTCTTGAGCGCTCCCACTTCATTGTTGAAACTCTCGATGCTATTGTCCTTCGAGGCGGCTCGGTCCATCGAAAGCAACGGCAGCATCGCCTCAAACGCCCAAAATCCAATGAACTCCTTTGTCCTGATTTCGGTTTTCAGCTCTTCCCACGTTGGAATATCCTCATATTCCAAGGCCTCCAGCGTGGACTTCAAGGCCATGAAGTAGGCTCTCAGCAGGAGGTATCGTTTAGAGATGAGCACACTCAATTGAACGCTGGTGTTGAGAAAGTAGTGCAGATCGAAAGCGGGACTAGCGTAGTAGCTCATTTGAAAGTCGATCTGAAAGTAAAAATGCCTTCAAATTCGATAAACATGTTTGAGGTAGCGAACTTACGAACAACAAATCATCTGGGTGGCCATTTACGTGCTTGAACATGCAGTTGTTCACCCAAAGATCCCCGTGATTGAGCACCTTAAAGGCTTCTCCCTTGCAGACGCACGCATTGACCCGATCATAGAAGTCATCCTTGATTGCCCGCAACTTACGTGCGATGTCACCGAATCCGTGCCACATATCCACCAAGTCGGCCATGTCGCCGATGTTTTGCCGGAAGATCTCATCTCGAATTATGCAGTTGGCGTTCTTGTCGAACATGGACTTGTTGAACCTGTGCATGAGTTCGGGTTGCTAGAAAGACACACAACTGAAGGTTTCGGCACCCATTTGGGAGAAGAAAATATACATCTCTGGCGAGGATCATTGAAGCAGCATGAAATTGACCGATCTTTGTCATCGCCATCTTGGCGTGATCCTCGTCCAAGCCGTGGTTTCGGTTACCCAACACCAGCCGCAGCTCGCTAAGGTCCTGAAAAACGATCGTATTCACCGGGTTCTCCTGCGAGTAGATCAGTCTGCAATGATGACAACATTGAGATCGATAGGGATCATGCCAAGCAGTCTTACCTGTGGACAATCTGGCCCGAAATATTCTGCGACGCTAGTATTCCCTCAATCGCTGGCAAGACCTTGGTGTACATGATCACCTCTTTGCCGTAGACATCCATAATCTTGAACACCTCACGATCACCTTCGACGGGAATGCACTTAACGATCAGTGAAGTTGTTTGCGGTTCAGCGCCAGTCGAGTAGCGCACTTTAGCACGGTATATGAGGCTCGTGTAGTTATCGCCACCAGAACAGCCCATCGAGAACGCGATGTCCTCGATTTCCACAAACGACAAGTTCAGCCCGATTTCGAGAGCCTTGCGAAAGAACGTCTCCGACAGGTGGTCTGGTATGTTGCAACCGTTTTTCTCTATGATCCCCATTGCACGGTTGGCGGTCGATAACTAGACGCAGCTTATGGCCTGCCGATCGCAAATTGTCCGATAGTTTGACCAAACAAAACTAGAAGCCGCAAGTGATCTTTGCACGTTACGTAAATGATAATGAACTACAAGTATGCAGCTCGAGATAGCGTGGAGTACTGCACAGCATGAGCTATTATTCAATTGCAATGCGGGGCAGAGAGCAGCAGTAGACTCATTGAAACATCTGTATCTGTCTGGGAATACACAACGAGGGTTATTCATTAACTTGATTGACATTGGCAATTATCGTTGCTTCCAAAGCAGCAGCGCACTTGCTATATTTACATAAAGCGTGTCTCGCCTGTAGATCGACAGCGTGAGGCGTTATGACAGAAGAGTGATGTGATTTGTGTTACCTTATTGACGCCGAGTATCGGTATTCGGTGATTGATAAGGATCAATTTGCAAGAAAATGAATTCCAATCAGCTTACTTAATCAGCTCAAAAGTCATAACTCAGCAGAGCTTAAGTTTGGAAGGAATATTCTGAGATTACAGAAAGATTACAGATTTCGGTGGTGGAAGAATAGTTACTTTCCGTCGCGAAGACCAAAATTTGACACCCTGTGCTTATCGGCTTCACCGATCTCGTCTTGAAAAGAAGTCATGTTGTAGTTTGGGTTGGTTTGGGCACAGGGCTAGGCAAAATATGAAAATCCGGAACAGGAAAATATATTTATGTAAAATTATCTATACAAATCAACAAATCGTTACGACATTTATATCAATCAGCACAAGCAGATTCTTGCAAAAAAATTGAAATGTCAAATCGAAAAAAAAAAATATATATATTTTCCGACATTAAGTGTTTTATTTAGCTTTTATTTATGTTTAAACCAACCGTTTATGAATATTCAATACCGAACCCGAGCGGCTGAATCACGAAGCTTCCTTTAGGAAGGTTGTAATCTTGGTGACGCCACTGTGATGTGCAAAAAATAAAGAAAGAATGCACTTTGTCTCTTTTGTACCTGCTTACAACTGTCAAAATTAAAATGACACAAGAGATCGTTTCCCAAATGTGTAAGCAGTTAATAGGTTCATTCGCGTACGCGGTTGAAATCGACCCAAATTGACATAAATCGATAGCTATCGCACAAGTCTATACACAATAGACAAATCATACAGAGACCACCAACTTCGGCCGAGCAAGTCAAATGGATTCTAATTGACATAACACCGATAGGAAAGGAAAATGGTGGATTTAAAAAAAAAAATTGAGGGGGCCAGCGGCAAGATTATTGCGAATTGAGGGTCTCAGTATGATTTGTGTCTGCTATAAGTACACGTTCTCGTCGAAAATGACAGGAAAAGAGAGAAAAAGCTAAATAACGTCTCTCGGCTCGAAAAAGGTCAGAGACTTTCAACCGGGCGGTGCTGATAAATATGTCAAATGCACAAAGTTGGCAAGAAACAAGCTCAAAATCCGTCTTAAAAGTCGTGCAATTGAAGAAAAAAATAAAGAAAATACGACGTTCTCTCAGAACGTTTTTTATGCTGCAAAAAGGTACAAACAGGCTACATATTTATTTGTGATGTGTATAAGACGTCAAAGATGTAAGCGGCTCAAAGTAGTTAGAAGTCTATCCACGTAGTGTTGAGTATATTTTCCGCTCCCTGAAGACAGTTTCGGTCTTTTTTTTGATTTTGACAGATTTTTAGTGCTTGGATCGGGGAAGTACGCGAATAGACTTAAAATATTTGGTCATTGGTTTGACAGCACCTTTACTAAGTTTACTGTGCAACATAACTTTTTGTTTGATTTTAAAATCACTATATGAAAATGTAGGAGCCTTCTACAGAATTTTCAAATTCAAACACTTTATCCAACATAATGAAAGTGCCTACAAAGATTTGTTTAGTTATAGTTCTCCTGCAAGTTGTACTTGAGTACATATCTAATTTTCACTGGTCTCTTTTGAAATTACCTCAGGTCCGACTCGCAATGAATGGAATTTCCGATTAAATTCGCCAAATGCAGGGCTGTACCCTTAAGTGGAAGAAGAATTTAATTTCAGTTGGATTCGCGCCTCCACTCGAAATACTTACACAATGGGCATTTAGTTTCGCCATATGAACGGCCGTTTTCACTACTTCCACTACTATCATCACCATTTTTTGCCCGCAAGAGAACAAAAGATCGCATTTCTTGTAGCACCGCACATCGTGGCCATTATCCTTGCAAGGCTCTGCTGGAAGCACAGCCATACATGGATGTGGTGTCAGTGCGTTTCACCGACATAAATATATCAAAATCATTGTCTGGAACACATTCCGACAGCAGCCACTAGCAACAAACAAACGGCATTACTGACCCAGAATTTGACGAATTCAAATTAGAGTTCCTCTCTATTCTCTGTGTCCTTTATTTACGTATGTACGTCGTTTCCTTTCTCTTATTATGTAATGATGACTGTGGTTAGGTTACTGAGCCTGTAGACTGTCACTTGGTTGCATTGTCAAGAATTTAACCTCACCATACCACATGTGATGGGATGAAATAATATTGCATTGGGTTCACGATGATACGGAGCCACAGGTTTGTAAAGGGTGAATTTTTAAGAGGTTTAGAACTTTTTTAAAAAAAAAAACACAAAAAATTCGAAAAAATGAATGAAATATTTATTTGAATCGATAGTTTGAACCTTGCAATTTAATGTTTAAAGATAATTTCATGCAAATGTTGACCGCGGCTGCGTCTCAGGTAGCCCATCCGCTGAGTCCAATTTTGGCATACTCTTTCACACATATCGGCCGGTATCTCACGAATGAATGCATGGATGTTGGCTTCCAGTGCGTCAATCGAAGCGGGCTTGTCCCTATACACATTAGCCTTGGCATACCCCCACAAAAAATAATCTAATGGTGTCAAATCGCACGATCTAGGCGGCCAATTGACCGGCCCGAAACGTGAAATTAACTGTTCACCAAACTCGCCTCGCAATTGCGCCATTGTTTCGCGTGCTGTGTGGCATGTGGCACCGTCTTGTTGAAACCACATATCATGCAAGTAAAGAACTTCCATTTCGGGCAAAAAAAAGTTTGTTATCATCGCTCGGTAGCGTTCACCATTGACAGTAACGCTGCGATTCGCATCATCTTTGAAGAAATATGGCCCAATAATGCCGCCGGCCCATAAACCGCACCAAACAGTGGCTTTTTCGGGATGCATTGGTAGCTGTTGCAATGCTTCTGGCTGATCTTCACTCCAAATGCGGCAATTTTGCTTATTTACGTACCCATTCAACCAAAAATGAGCCTCATCGCTGAACACAATTTTTCGATAAAAAAGCGGATCCTCGGCCAGCTTTCCAAGAGCCCATTCACCAAAAATTCGGCGTTGTGGTAGGTCGGCTGGCTTTAGTTCTTGCACCAGCTGTATCTTAAAAGGCTTTACGCCCAAATCCTTCCGCAAAATTTTCCACGTAGTGCTGTAACAAAGGCCTAACTGCTGGGAACGGCGCCGAATCGACATTTCGCGGTCTTCTGTCACACTAGCTGATACGGCCGCAATATTTTCTTCACTACGCACAGTACGTAAACGTGTTGGTGGTTTAATGTCCAACAAAGTAAATTTGGTGCGAAATTTGGTCACAATCTTCCGAATAGACTGCTCAGAAGGTCGAGAATGCCGATCATAAAATGGAAGCAGCGCGCGATGAACATTTCGAACCGAGCACGAATTTTGATAGTAAAATTCAATAATTTGCAAGCGTTGTTCATTTGTAAGACGATCCATGGTTAAATTGCAAACCAAACTGAAGCTGTTTGACAGTGACACAAGGTACTAAACACACGTCAGCTGTCAAAACCAGTGTTGCCAAAACCAAACCAGCTAAAAAATCACCCTTTACAAAACAGCTGCTTTATTATTATTATTATTGGATTCTACTTTGCCATGGATTAGGTAAATCCAAATTGGAGATGGAAATTTAATTTTGTTAATGCTTCTCCATTTTTGGGCGTTGAGGCTTACACGCTCCGGAAGCCTTGAGTTTGCAAATAATTATTAAAAGCACCTCGTAAGAGGTATGTTCTAAGGATTGATGGAAGTAATAATTCCAAAATGTGGTAGCGCTGTTTCTAGGAAGTAGTGCATTAAAAGCAAACACGAGCGGGGTTGAGTCATGAACCTAAATTGAGTTGATGGTTTGATAGATATTACTTTGCAGCATTCCCCCGGAAATTTCAAGAGATGTGTCGGGTTTAACTGCCAGGCAGATATAGTATCTACTGGCAACATACTGAAACTGCTGTATAGGTATTATTCTTTCAGAAAATTTTCGTCAGATGTACTGTCCGCGGTAAGTGATCATTTTTTTGGCGTCATATCTGTCTTTCGAGGGCCTGCCTTTGGTGTCGTCAAAATGAATTTCCTCTAAAAAAAGAACACAATTTAAAATAAAGTTCCATTGACGCCTTATTCGTGTAAACAATTGCACAAAACCCCGACCTTATTCATCTCAAGCGCAGTACCACCGTGCGACTTCATTCGTACCGTCTACTTATAAATTAATAGAGAAAAGGGAACGAGAAACACACACACACTCTACAGCAATCAATTTAGATTGTACACTAGGCCGCACTGAATAGAACAACTTTATTGAAATGGCCTCACAATTGAATCTGTCGGTCTTAATCGAAAACGCCAAGTTCATCGAATCGCTGCATTGCATAACGCAACGTGTTGAGAGTTCTCGTATTTGTGGTGAACATCAGTTCGATTTTCTTTGCCGCGATCTCAGCGTCTTGCATTCCCTCGAGGCTGTTGTCGCTGGAGTCCTCCTTGTTCATGGAAATCATCGGAAAGAACGCAAACGACACAAAGAAACCGTACCGTTCTCTGTTTTTGACCTCGTTAAGTATCTCCTCAAGGCTGGGAATAAATTCGTGCTTCAGCTCATGCAACGTGTCCGCCAGCGATCGGTAGTAAGCTCTAATGAGGTGATCTCGCTTCGCCACAAGAACGTCCAACTGGACACTGGTGTACAAGAAGTAATTAAGATCGAAGCCGGGGCTACCGCAGAAGCTGAATTGAAAGTCGATCTGGAAGGCACAATTTAGCGCGGGACATAGGAACGACACAAACCTACCATTCTCATGTCGATGGGGGAACCCTCGTTTTGCTTGAAGAGCAAATTGTTGACCCAAAGGTCACCGTGATTAAGCACGTTGACGTGGCCCTCCAACGGGAGGACAGCTTTTAAAACATTTTCCGAAAAGTTCTCGTGGTACTTGGAGAGCTTGTGGGAGATGTCCTCAAAGCCCTCCCATTCAGCTGAAATTATCACCAATTTCATGAGCTGAGCTCCGAAAAGTGTCGCAAACGGTGCGGACTTGATGGCCTCTTCGTGCAGCAAGCCCTTGTCGAATCGTTGCTCTATCGTTGGATCCTAGGGGATGATCAGTTTTGAAAAAAAAAAAAAAACATTTCTGATATTGGCGGCTACAAACTTTCTTCATAAGAACCATTGACAATCCATGAAACTGTCCAAGCCTCGCTAAGGTCATTAAAGAGTGTTTCTCATCTAACCCGAACTGCCGACTTTGCAGCTCAAAGCCAAGACTGGTTAGATCCTGAAGGACAATTGTCTGCACCGGATCGGTGGTCGAATAGAAATGCCTTAAACAATAGACTTGAGTAAGTTTCGTCAAGGTCAAGACTTACGTACTTGGCGCCCAGGGTGCAAACTTCCTTCGGAAGAACCTCCATGCGATGCATGATGTCCATGTAGAACACTTTCTCCTTGGCGTAGACTTGAAGACGCTCCAAAAACCCATAGTTCACATTCGGCATGCTCTTAACTATCAGCGATACGCTTTCTGGCGAATCGGTGGCTCCACGCTGATAGTCAATCTTAGCTCGGTAGATGGTGCTGCAGTAGTTGTCGCCACCGATTCCAGCATCCACCACTGCGACGTTGTTCACACGGATGCCGAGCTCACGGAAGCCTTCCTCCAAAGCTTTGCTAAAGAAATGCGTATCCAAGTATGCGGCCATAGTACGAAACGAATGCGCCTGCACTTCAAGGTGGACCAGTAGTAACTGAGCGCTTTAGGCGGTAAACTGTTTAGAAGCAGCACTGAGATTTGCTTCGATTAGGTATGCCATTGGCAATTGTTTGAATGAAAAGGGGTGAAACCAATTGACCTTACAGGGGATGCGGCATGAGCTCAGATTTCTGCTAAGATCGGCGAACAATATAATTAGAGCTAAACGACCTATGCGCAGCAACGATGAACGGATAATGCTTTCGCATACAACTTGTGGAATACAGCTTGGGGTACAACCGAAAAGTGTAATTCTTCGACGCAATGTCGTTAATTAAGGAAAACTGTCGTCATTTGAGCTGAAAGTGGTCTTCTGACTTCTGAGTTGTGGACTTGGTGCGCTACTGAGTGTGGGTCAGTCGTAGTAGCTGGAGTGGATAAAAGGCGGCGTTTAAGACTGATGGGAACTCGCCACTTGTGATGCTGGGGCTTTCTTTCTTTATGATTAATATTCATTCATTTGAGTAATGAATTGTGGCCACTCACTTACATGGGACCGTACAGGGATGGAAAATGCCATTTTCGATTTGTACTGAAAACTGTTGTAAGATCGTACTGAAATAGAGCCAGTTGTATTGAAAACTTTTTTTCGTATACAGAATTGAATTCAAAATATTTTATTTTCAAAAACATAAACAAAAATAAATTAACAAAACATTAATGACTTCCTAGCAAAACTATGCAAACCTACAAAAAAATAGTTTATATTTTTAATCTATGAGCTCTTCAGGCTTTATACTCTCAATTTGCTCATTCATCTTGAAAATATTGCCCTGAACTTGAAACTCAGAACAGGATGAGTTTCTAATCAATTTTTTTGTTTCAATCAAAGCCCAGCAAGTGTCGACTTGAAGTCGGTTTCGACATTTGGACTTTATTAATGTCTGGCAAGAAAAAATCCTTTCGGAACGGCTTGAGCAATTTTGTAAATATTTTCAAACACTCGTTTTTAATTTAATTGAATTCTGAAATTGAATAATATTTAAATAGCTGAATTATTTAGCAATCCGCAAGTGCTTTATATTCATTGTTAATTTGTTGAATATTCTTTTTTTTTCATTAGGAAAAAATTCAAAAACAAAATTTAATATAGAAATAGATTTTCCTGGATACAACTGCTTCTGATGTAAAATACTCTAGCAAATTTAGGAAGGTATTTTGAATATTAATTTTCTTGTTTATGTCTTCCAAAATGACATAAAGATATCATCATCTCGATTATTTTAATTGTTTTCTTAGGAAAAGCTTTACAAATTGCAAAGAATTCGAAAGATACAGATGGATAAATTGTATCGAACTAAGGCAAATTGTACTTTTTTACTCGAGCACACTCATTTATATCGAATTCGATACAATTGAAACAAATAAGCATTGGCTCTGTATATAAAACTGCATATGTGCGGGATGTTTTAGAGGTCTCCTGTTGGCGAAAAAAATAATTGATTAGCTCTAAAAAGGCACGATGCGTGATTTTTGTGAAAGTTAACTTTTAGAGCTGAATTTTTGTGCAGTACTTGAAGTCTGAACAGATAATATTACTTAAGAAGCTGACCTTCACTAAGCCATACGTAAAAGATAAAAATATATACAGTCAGAGTCTCAGATTCACCAGAGATTCACCAAGCATATTCGGTTTGTTTCTACAGTTGCAACGCAAGGCACTTGTAATCTTCAAGAGCCTCTAAAGTCTAAAGTTCACTTCAAGGCGAAGAAGAAAACGAGAGCAAATCGCTTAGCAAAGCAGATGAAGCTCTTTGAAAATGCAGCAGATCAAAGCGCCAATACCAAGATCTATCTCAAATGCCACAAGATGATACAATACTCGTAAGCAAATGAATTCCCCGAAGCGCTGTGAAGCAATAGATATGCTACAAAAAATGCAATGGAGCGTCACGCAGTGCTGCGAATCTTAGC
This sequence comes from Cheilosia variabilis, assembly GCA_951230905.1. Lineage (NCBI taxonomy): Eukaryota > Metazoa > Arthropoda > Insecta > Diptera > Syrphidae > Cheilosia > Cheilosia variabilis. Next base: position 57,781,192 of record OX579677.1, on the reverse strand, counting down.
GAACGCTACAAAAAGTCACGAATCACTACTGACAAAAAGACGCAAAAAGCGAAAAAGAAACACGAAACTGTAAAACGATGCTAAGCGCAAAAAACCGCCATAAAACGTCAACAGGTCAGGGCAATATGCATATTTTTCTCGAGCAATAAGCCGAGATTCAGTTCACACTTAGACTTTTATTCGCGAATTTTAAGATGACCTTTGACTGGGTACATCTGTATCTAAGGGGAGATCGGCATCTGAAAGTTTTTAACTTCTTTGTTTTAGTGATCATAGTCAACGAATGGGTTGGAAAGGATGAATAGGTTAAAGTAGGCTCCTTTTACCCAGAAAAGTTGGTCTTCTGTGGTACGCATACTCGAACCCAAACTTTTGAATAGTTGTGGGTATTTTGAGTTTTGGTTACTCCTTTCCTGAAAACTTCGAAACCTTGAAGCGTCTATAAATAGGATAAAGCAACAAGTTTCGTGCGACTCAGTAGGTAGGTAGGTAGGTGTGGCGGTTTGAAAAACTCGTGTGCTCTTTTGTTACCACAACTCATTAGACCTGGTTGCTTAAGATTGTCGAAAAGGAGAGTTTAGATCTACCTGTGGAATTCATAAAAGATTATCAGTGTGATAATGTTACTCTTCGAGACCTCCTCTAGGCAGTCGAAGAAGGGACGGACTTGTTGAATGACCTGTTAGTTTTACTTTTGAGGTAGTTTTTTAAGCATACAAATTTCCACTCAAAATTCGTTCTCTATATCTTTTTTTGTCAAGCGAAGTATAAAAAAAAATGATAGTGCGGAAATGAGTGTATCGGCCATTCGGCGTCGTGAGGATGGGGGCCCTGGGTACGGACCCCTTGGGACCTGATGGTAAAGACGGTACTTTGTACATATCTCTGTGCTTAAAGCAGAATTAAAATAAAGGGCTGCACTTGACAGTGAGTCTCCAGTTAAATCTTATGGAGCACTAAACAGAGACTCTCTTAATGAGTCATGCACTTACCAGTGAAACCCAGAGCATGGATCTTGACTAACAGCTATCTGTAAAAATAAGTTGTCCGCATATTCTACTGTACTGGTGATTTTGGCACGCAGTAAGTCAGAACCGAAACGGAATTTATTTAATTTTATGTCAATCAAAACCACTGATTGTCGGAAAATAATCTGCGACCATAAACATACACATACACGAGTATTTTGCAGACATACTTCATCCAAGTGCCATAAAGCGAATCACAAAATTACTGACAGATAGCGAGAAGATAACTGCCCTGGCAATATCGCTCAGTTACCGTTTAATTTATTTACATTTTGGAATTGTTCATACCAAACAAATCGACAAAAATCACAGCCTTACTCATCCAAAACGCCTAGTTCGTCGAACCTCTTCAAGCCGTACCGGAAGAACTTGTGCAGCTTCTCGTTCGCGAATATTTTCTCTAATCTTGCTTTACTGGCATCTTTGTTGTCTTCACTGGCCAGTGTGTCTATTTTGTTACCCTCTGATAGTTCCTTGTCCAGGGTAACCACTGGCAGAAAGCCGTACAAAGCAAACAGTCCATAGGCCTCGCGTTCTCGTAGTTCCCTGTAGATGTCCTTGAGTGTGGGGATCTCGGGATAGTTAAGCGACTTTAATACTCCCGAGAAGGACTGGTAGTAGATATCAATAAGCTCATCGCGTCTATTTACCAAAACGTCATACTGGACGCTGGAGTTGAACAGGAAGTTCAGGTCACAGCCGGGACTGCAGAAATAACTCAACTGGAAGTCAATCTGGGGAAGAGGTTTGCACAGTTAAAATCTGTTGGATGTCGCTGAGAGTACTCACAAATATAGCGTCTGTCGGTTTTTTTGGGTCCTCCTTGTCGTAGGAATACATGAAATTACTGGTCCACAAGTCTCCATGGTTGAGGACCGATATCTCACCGGGCTTAGGCCGCCCAGCAGCTAAGGTGTTCCTCTTGAAGTTGGCCTTGTACTTCTTAAGCTTTTCGGCGATCTTCTCAAAGCCTGGCCAGCCGGACACAAGATCGGCCAACTGCATCAGATTAGCTCCGAACATAATTTCGAACGTCTCCGACTGCTCGATGGTGGCCTTGGAGAGCATTCCATGCTGGAATTTCTTCAAAATAGACGGGTCCTGAAAAAGACAGATTTCAGTTCACTTGACGAGTATGTGCTACAAATTAAGTCCACCTTTTTGGCCAACTGCATCGAACTAGCGTGCAACTGTCCAAGCCTCTCGAGAATAATCTTGCAGTGGTTGAAGTCAATGCCGTCCTGGCGACTTGCTGTGGAATATCCATGCGTTCTCAGATCATCGAACACAATAGTCTGTATTGGCTCCTTCACTGCATAGAAGCACCTAAAGACGATACTTGAGTTGAGTATACGCCACAGTGTACACGAAATCACTTACTTCGCCCCTAGCTGGACATTGTCCAACAAAATTTCCAACCGCGGCAGCACGTCACAGTACACTGACTTCTCTTTCATATACACACCCACGTCATCCAAGAACTGTGTGTAAGTTGTTATGGGAATTGTTTTGACAATAACGGATATACTCTCGGGGGTGGAGCTGTCCCGACGTTGAAAACTGATGCTAACCCGGTAGATACTGCTGCAGTAGTTATCGCCCGCATTGCTGCCCAGCTCGATGCTAACCTGATTCAAAGCAATGCCCGATTCCCGGAAGCCATCTTCAAGGGTGTCTTTGAAGAACTTGCTATCCAGATACTCTGGAACTTCGATGCCGCTGTTGTTTATAATGACCATCTTGGGCTGCACTGTCTGTAACCGAAACGCGCGACTGACTAAGTGCGTGTAGTTTGTGGAGAACCGTTTTTACGTTCACAAATTGGCATTCGCTGTTACGTAACACCACAGATAACACACGTAAAGAGTGTCCGAATGAATGTGTTTGTCGTTTGTTGATACAAGAACTTCACTTGATAGGGCAACTTTATGTCAACATCGCGACAGTGGGTACAGATTTGTTTATAAAACCGTCTGCACCCGTCCCCTAGCTTTAAAGTATATGAGCTGATTATCACCAGACAATTGTGCGAGCTTTTTGTGGGAAATGCGTTTTGTTGACGATCTGTCGAATATTTGTTTATATTTTAGTCATACTATTCTGTTATTGCATGTTATACGATTTGAGCTTTCTGGGATCACACCGCTATTGTCTTTGGATTTGCTCTCCAGGTTATGCTCCGTTTTAAAGTTCGTTTCATATAACTGATCATACTGGAGGTTGAACTGAATGCGCCGTTGGTTGCGATCCAGACGAAATCTTATCGCGATTTGTCACATTTTACAGACCTAATACATGACATGATGAGTTCATCATAATTTGACAGTTATGGCCAGTGGTACCTTTTCATATATGGTGGAAGTTCGATGACTTTTTACTTTGCGACTGGAAAATGTGTTCAATTTGTTTTCTTAAAATAGTTTTCTCGATAAAAATGTAATTTCTCTCAAGGCTTAAATGAGCTCCTATTTTCGATCGAACTAGTCATGCTTTACGAGGTAGTGTTCGTTAAACATCGACAGTTTAATTTTTCGATAGCATCGATTTTTTCCTGAAAACTTTCGATAAAAATTTAATATTTAAAAATAAAATATTAAAAATAAAATATTTAATTTTAAAAACTTGGCGTTTAAATATTTTTAATCTAGACCGGCGGCAAAAATCGCTTAACCATTCATGCTCATCCTTACGAAAAGGTTCCATGTCTGTCGGTGGTCTACAGGCTTCTTTCATTTGTATGTTTTAGTTTTAAATGGCCTGTTAAATTTTGAGTTTGTATTTCCAATTCTTTTGTACTTTTGGTACATTGGTTTTAGCAAAATTTTAAATGGAACACTTTTGAAAAATCTTTCCACACTAGAGATCTATTGGTCATTATTAATAAATTAAAAAAAATATTATTGCTTCAATTAATATGATCAAAACCTACTGAAAACTGAAAACCAAATGTTACTTTGTTGACCATCTACAAAATTTGCGAACGAATTCCTCATCATGACTAGCAAATAAAAATTGGTGATTTTCATAATAACGGCAGAACATTCACGTTCATGGGGAATTACATTTGTTAAAAGGGGCTTCCCAAGTATTTTTTTTGAAAGTTAAAATTTAATTTCCCCAGAAGCCCACATAAAAAACATCGATGTAAATAGAAAAACATCGAGGTTTTCGATAGTTCATAACTATCGATAGTACTACCGATGTTAAACGAACACTACTTCGAGGGGATTACAACAGATTGTGAGGTCTAGAGCTCTGTTGCGCTATTTTTTGTTTTTTTTTTTTCTATTTTAGACATGATTCCGAAATTCCAACATCGAAGCAAACTTTTATGTCTAGCTCAGGTCAGGGTATTTGCGGATATTTACCATTCTATGGAATAGCAAAAGTCTGCCAGAATGTTTGTCCATACCGAATATTGCTATGTGCGGATGTGATTGGTTTTACAGGGCGATCACGTTTTGTTTCATGTTTCGATTTTGGAATCTCGATATTATGTTATGACAATAATTATCTTCTTGCAAACATCTTCCAAGTACAAACCCCTTGAATAGAAAATTGATAGAAAATTTCTGAATATTACCAAACGGTGAAGAGAACGTGTCGAACATCAACATCATCATCAACAACAACAACAACAACAACAACAACAACAACAACAACAACAACAACAACAACAACAACAACAACAACAACAACAACAACAACAACAATAATAATAGCACCAACAACAACAATAACAACAACAACAACGACAGACAACCAGCAAATATGCTGAGAGCTAGCAAGGCCCATTCTGCCCCTATTTTGGTAAAGGCCCTATCTCCATAATTTTTGATTTTGGGACTAATGCATGTTTGGAGTTTCTTCGTTGTTCCGATTTTATTACATTTATTTCAAAAGCTTTAAAATTTAAATTCGATAGGAAATCCCAATTTCTAGAAGCTTTAAGTACAAAAGGAATGCCTGAAATATTAAAAAATTAGCATTTTCCTCGAAAGTGTGAAAATGTAGTTAGGGCCTTTACGAAAGTAGGGGCAGCATTGCTGCATATCACTTGAGCTCTAATCATCGCGAAAGTCATCGGCTTAGGTTTTGCGTGACTCCTGCAGTAGACTAGACACATTGACGTCGTTTAATAAGTTTTTTGCGAATTTTTGTGGGTTTTTAATTTCAATCTGTTTTCAGTATTTTTTATCTTATTTTGGGAGGTATTGTGGATCGTGTTTGGACCAGTTGTATCTGCATGCTGAAGATTTTAGTTAGTCATTATTATACCCATTTTGCTATTGCCTATCACCTATAAATAACAACAACAACAACAACTACAGTAACAATAACAACACCAACAACAGCGACCATGACCATGACCAGGACAGCACCGACGGACAAGCAGCCTGACACGCCGTGAATTTGGTGCCGCATAATACCGATTAAACCAAATGCCCGTACCAAGCGCTACCTGAATACCTATTTTGTTTTAAAAAATGAAATGGACATTGCTACGATAGGAACGACCTCGTCAAAGAGATTATAAACTTTCAAGTCTGGTTGTTATTATTGAAACAAACAGACAAGGGACAATTTTCTTCTACAAGAGGCTGAACTTGTAAAGCTCTGTCCCAAGGTATCCCTATATAGAGATGTTTCACATTTCCATGGGTATCCTTTCGGTATAGACTTGTACGGACGACTCTCTCAAAAGAGACCGCAGGTGCTGTGACAGTCTGTTCATTTGTCAGTGATATCAATCAGTTGCCAATCGAACTACTTAATCATTATCGCTCATCCTCGCGTTCGATTGAGAACGTATGGCTGTGTCTGCCAAGTGCGACATATACTATCTGCTAGTACATACTCCCAATTCAAGTTAACACAAATAAGACAAAAATGTACTAACCCAACTACACGTACTCTGTATTAATTATCACAAAAGGAAATGCCTTGTCACCTACATCAGTACCCCTTATTCATCTCATCGGTATCTTTTCGGAATGAAACCGAATGAACTCAGCAGAAAATATTCAACTGCTGTGAACCTTTGAAAGGAATTTCCACGCAAAAATTACCAACTAACATTTTTCTGGACATTGGCGAAATATTCCTTCAGTTTTTGGTTAGATATACCAGTACAAACAGGGAACATCATAAACGAATGCCTGAACAATGATTTTGGAGGTTATCCTACGTCACTTTGATCACTAAACCGTGACTTATTAAATTTGTTGCAGTTCACTGTGCAAATTGTTTTTTTTTGTGTATTCCTTTAGGGGGAACCCAACACGGCCTTTGCACAAAGTGAACGACGAGTCGGCAGGGTAGTGAAATTGAATCTTGTGCTTTACAAACTTTTATCATCGCCATCATCATCATCGTCGTCATAAAAAGGATTTTGATTGTTTTGGTTTTTGTAGATAGACACGAGGAGCGAAAGAGAGCAACAAGGGATAAACTAGGGGTTTGTTTACGTTTTTTTTTCGTTCTAGATTGTGATTTCTTTTTTGTTCTGCCTTTGACCACCGTTTTGTGGCCACTACAACGTTCAAAGTCCTTGATGAAAATTTATGATTTTTCATCACTTTTGTCTTTGTATACTTGAAAAAAAAAAAAAAAAACAGGACGACAACAATCTCGAAATAATTACAAAGCCGATACTTTAATCGGCTCGCCAAAGGCCTGGGCAATAATGATGAAAAGTTGTGATTTAGAACTTGGTCAAAGGGGGCTCTACTTGGGAATATCCGGGTCGAGATGATTACAGGGAAAATACGCTTTTTTTCACGGACATACTTATACAGCGACATACAAAATCTGGACCCCAGCGAGGTCACTGCTTGAACAGTGAGGTCTTAGCATTGTTTTCGCCAATTATTATGTGTTAATATGTGCATTATAGTATTTATTGCTTTTTGTCGCCTCTAATTAGCTTTTCCATCGACTGTCATGCTTTGCAAATTTAACATTTTTGCTTACCCTAATAAAGGTAAGCAAAAACTTACGTTGGGAGACCTGTTGTATAGTAAATTACGTCAGATTTACTGGGTTGAGCAATTACAAAACTTCTAAAAATAATTTAAAAAATACTTGGTTTTCTTTTCCCAATCATTAAGCTACCTAAGAGCTTAGACGTGACCTATTGCGTGACAATAACAATAAAAAAAAAAATGTTTTCGTCATTGCGAATTAGTTAACAACTGACAAACACAACAATAATTTAAATGTCATTACCAGTTCGTAGATAGTTTTTTTTATTTCACTGCTGAAAAACATTCCAAGCAAAAAGATAGTAGCTATCGAAAGAGATTCGAAAGAAAGAAAAGAAGGGTGATAATGAACAAAATTATGAACGATAAGCCCGCAATAGGTATACTTGTTGACTTTACTAGTAGATACACAGCGCAAGTGACATTTGCGAAGAGGGCATTACATTTATATAAAAAAGCTCAATTTATTCACTGGTCTTACTGACGAACCGAAAATTCTCTGTCGGGGATTTGTAGTGAATGTTTTGTACCTATAATTACTCACAGCGCGCTAAGCCAAATTTTTGCGATTGTACGTTTGAGTAGGACCGTTGTTTTGTAGCAACGCATGCCAAATGATCAGAGTAGAAAACACTGATTCCAGTACTATTTGAGTTTCAAGAGTACGCACTTCACAGTTTTGAGTACTATTTCAACTATTTTTAATTTCTGAAATTAATCGACCGTCGACTGCGTTGCTACAAAATAATAGCCCAACTAAAACGTATAATTGCAAAAATTAGGCTTAGCGCGAGTTAAGTATCCATAGCAAAACATATTGAGAAAAAAGATAACATTATTTGTATTCAATGATATCTTTAGTCTCTAGTACAGTCTTGCACACAACGCTACAATGATAACATATGTAAAAGAGATAATATCGTTTGTATACAATGTTGGAATATTATCTCTTCTTCATTATCAAGCAAGACGATTGTACGCTTGGGTCTCCTTGTAGATAGATAAGAAAAGTATATAAATACGACTGTATGATGAATTTATCGATAGTCTTATTGTAACTACATAGTAGCCTTAAGCTCCTTTTAGAATTAGTAAAAAGTATTTCAATAATAAAGGACATAGTTCCAAATAAATATTGTTTAATTTTAAAAGTAAGAACCAAGTGTTTTAATTGGCGATCCTGCCAGGAGGTTAAATATACTTTTTAACTTCAATCGAGCGGACCTCGGGAACAAGTAGTGAAATCTAGTATAAACAGAACACTCGCGTTACCGGTTACAAGAATTACCTAGCATAGCAGGTACAAATATAGCTCCTTCGTACGAAGCAGCAAAGCAATTCAGTGAAAGTGTATATGTGGAAAAAAAAAAAAAAAAAAAACACACAAATTCGACGACAACAGACACGAGTTCAAAATGGAACAACTCGCAGTATTAATGGCAAGATTAGAAGCTTTAGAAACCAGGTGCAACACAGTAACACAAACCCTAGAGCACACACGCACAGAGAATGCAAGGTTAGCAGCAATAATAACTAACCAAAATCAAATAAACACTAATTTAGAAACAAAACTAAATGAAGTAAAATCTGGATTAGGCATAGTACCAAACATACCTGTGCTAGAGGAAATAAGAACCACATATACAGATGGTAGTGAAATACAGTTAGACGCATTTAAAAGCCTACCTATTTTCAACGGCGATCAATCAAATTATCGGTCGTGGCGCGAAGAAGCATCCAGATTAATGGACAGCATTAAAAACCTCAAAACACACAGTAAGTACGCAGCAGCATTGACTATAGTGAAAAGTAAAATACAGGGAGCAGCCGCGAATGTGTTAACTAATTATAACACAATTTTTAATTTTGAGGCGATACGTAACAGATTAGATTATACGTACTCTAATCAAGAACCTCTATACGTGCTACAAGACATGATGAAAGCCATCACGCAAAAAAGAAGCACACTGTCTGAATACCACGACGAGATAAATAAAAATCTCAATTTAATAATATCAAAAATCACTATGTCAGGTGATCCGCCGAATATAATCGACAGACTAATTAAAAATGCTAACGACGACGCAGTTCGTATATTCATTGATGGTATGAGTGACAACTTTACAAGAGGATCATTATATTCAGCTACAATAAATGATCTAGAACACGCATTCGCAATTGCTCGCAGAATAGAACATGATAATGTGCACAGGCATTTACATCTCACTCAAGATAAGCACCACAAAAATATGCCACGTGAACACAGAAACGAAAGAAGACCAAACTATTCGAGCCAAACAACGAATTATCAACCCCAGAAGCAATACGATAATATGCAGCAACACAATCAAGGACCACGCCTAAACCCTTCCAAGAGAAATGACGGACCACAGCCGATGGAGATAAACTCGAGACAAATTGTACATGCACAGCGACAAAATTGGAATCAATACAAACCCGATGTATATAATCCACCAGCGAAACGTGAACACAGCGGGAGTTTCAACACACACAACAGACCGCAACGATCTTATCAGCAGAACTTCAAGCAGCAGAGAGTAAATAACTCCCGACAACAACGCAGAGACGATGTCAGCAGTACATATGCAGAAGCAGATGAAACGGAATGTATGGTAAATAATAACATAAGAATAGATCATTTAAACTAGTAGACGGGTTGCCCTGCTTAAATTTAACTAGTACTATTTCTAAGAAAATTTATAAAATTCTTATTGATACTGGTGCAACCCATAATTACATTAATAGAAAATGCGATTCTAGCGAAAAAATTAAAATTAAACCTATAAAAATAAAAACAATGCATGGTTATTCTATGGTAGATACAAAGAAAGTAGTTAGGATATTAAAGAAAAATATAACATTTTTTGAATTAGAGGATATTCAGTCTTTTGATATGATATTAGGATATGAAGGACTTAAAGTTCTAAACGCGGAAATAAATTTCAGTAATATGACTCTAACTACCATAAGCAGTGTCGAATCTATTCAGAAAATTAATTACATAATTGGGGAAAATAATATTTATAAAGCAGACATAGATAGACTGATGAAGATTAATAACAGCATAGGACCGTTACCCTTTACAGATACTATAGAAGCAAGCATTAGGACGACCAATGATAATCCGGTTTATGTTAAACAATATCCATATCCCATAGCAGATAACGAATTCGTAAACAAAGAAATACAGAAACTCTTACATGACAATATAATAGAAAAAAGCCATAGTCCTTATAACAGTCCCATATGGACAGTACCTAAAAAAGGTTTGGACGAAAAAGGAAAACCAAAACGGCGCATGGTTGTTGATTTCCAAAAACTTAACGCTCACACTGTAACAGACAGATACCCCATTCCGGATGTCAACATGACAATTCAAAATTTAGGTAAAGCCAAGTACTTTACAACGTTAGATTTGGAGTCAGGTTTCCACCAAATTAAAATCAAAACAGATGATAAAGAAAAAACAGCTTTTGCTATAAATGGCGCAAAATATCATTTTAAACGAATGCCTTTCGGGCTCAAAAATGCACCAAGCATATTTCAGAGATGCGTGGACGACATTTTGAGAGACTTTGTAGGTAAATTCGTACACGTTTACATTGATGACGTATTGATATATTCTTCATCTGAGGAAGAACATATACAGCACATAAGTCAAGTATTCGACGTACTCAATAAAGCCACATTAAAAATATCTGATGAGAAAAGTAAGTTTTTTCAAGAAGAAGTAGAATACTTAGGTCACATAATCAGACATGGTAGAATCACTACGAACCCTGAGAAAATAGCAGCTATAGAAAATTTTCCAGTCCCACAAACGGTAAAGGATTTGAGAGGATTTTTAGGTCTTACAGGTTACTATCGTAAGTTTATAAAAGGATACGCAAGCATAGCCAAGCCCCTGACATTATATTTACGAGGAGATAACGGTAAAGTAAACAAAAAACAAAGTAAAAATATTAAGTTAAATCTGAATGATTCAGCATTAGAAGCGATTAGAATTTTAAAAAATTATTTGAAAGAACAAGTCGAACTTTTTCAACCGGATTATAGTAAACCATTCGAGCTTACTACAGATGCATCCAACATAGCTATTGGAGCCGTACTAAGTCAGAATAAGCAACCTATACACTTCTTGTCAAGAACACTGAGTAAGACAGAAGAGAACTATAGCACAAACGAGAAAGAGCTATTAGCGATCATATGGTCCTTACAAAAACTCAGAAACTACATATATGGTATAGCAGACTTAACCATATATACCGATCACCAGAGCCTTATATATTCGGTATCAGAAAAAAATCCCAACACAAAGCTGAAACGTTGGAAGGGAATCATTGAAGACTTTGGAGCAAAATTAGTTTATAAACCAGGAAACCTAAATCTTGTAGCTGACGCATTATCACGTCAACGCATAAATACTTCTACCATAGAAACAGCACATTCAGCTGAAAGTTCTTCTAATGATATAATAAAAACTGTGAATCAGCCTTTTAATGCATACACTGCACAGTTCGAACTTATTGAAGATATAACAAATAATATCGAAACACAAATCTATTTTGGTAACAAAATAAGACTCATAATAAAGTTTAAGGACAAAGACTCTTTACTAAGGCAGATGAAAGAAGCTATACAACCCCAAAAGATTGTAGCTTTGCATACGAAATTTGAAAACATATACAAATATGGTGAAAACATAAAAAAAGAATTCCCACTAGTAAGATTTATATTCACACCAAGAAAACTTCAAGACGTGACAAATTTGGAGGAACAACTAAAACTTGTAAGGGTAACTCACGAAAGAGCACACCGAGGGTTACGTAACAATATACAAGAAATCTCAGAGAAATATTACTGGCCCGATCTAAATAAACAAGCAAAGAGTTTCAACAAAAAATGCATAGCATGTCTATTTGGAAAATATGAAAGAAAACCTATCAGAGAACCCCTGAATAATTCAGAAATACCAACACATGTGGGAACACACATTCATATGGACATATACTTCAACGACAAGTATACTTTCCTTGTAACAGTAGATAAGTATTCTAAATATACAATCCTTCGGGAAATCGAAACTCGAAACAGACTGTACGACGTTATGGAAGAGGTCTTATCTAATTATTTCCCAAAATGTGAACGACTCATGACAGATAACGAGAAGGGATTCAAAACAGAAATGGTGAACCAAATGTGTTTGAAATACAACATAACTAAAGTAGAAACTCCAGTATACAGATCGACAGCGAACGGTCAGGTAGAACGTGTAAACGGTACAATAACTGAACTGTCTAGAATATTCACAATTCAGAATAAAACAAGACTTATCGAAGAAATATTTAGAACAGTGCGTGAATTAAATAATTCCATACACTCAGTTACCGGTTTGAAACCTAGAGACATTTTCTTTAATCAAAATAAATATAGCAATAGTGAAATTATAATAAATAAACTAAACTCAGCATCCAAAAAAGTGATCGAACGTCTAAATAAAGGAACTCGACACAGAGAATATAAAAAAGGAGATAAGATAATGGTAAGAATCACAGGTCTTAGAAAGAAATCTAACGCCAGATACATAACAAGAATAGTAGAAGAAGATAAAGGAGACACTGTAATCTCTAAAGAGGGAATAAAAATTCACAAGGATAACATAAAGAATTATCATTTTTTAGATGACGAAAATATTAATATTCCTAACATTACTAGGAATTGTACAGAGTCAAGAAGGGCAAGGAAACGTTCAAATAACTGAGTTACTAAACAAGAAGTTTATACTTACGCAAACAGATGACGTGTATTTATTCAAAGAACAAACTTATTTGTTACATGCCACCAACCTGACTTCGATATTTCAACCTTACGTAAATATCGTAACTAGTAACTATCAACCTACACAAGAAGAAAAAATTTGGTTAAGTAAAATTAAGAATTTAGCAGACCAATTACAAGAACATACTAGGCATACTAGATCAATTAACTTTTTAGGAACAGCTTTCAAATATGTGTTTGGTAATCCTGACCATTATGACTTAGTTAACATAGAAACGAGTATAAATAATCTCATAGAAAACAATAATAAACAAAAAACTATAAATTCTAGATTCGAACAAATTTTGCAACAATTCGAAGGTCAGAGCCTTAAAGAACATTTAGTAATAGAACAAGTGTACGAACAATTATTATTATTGACCAGAACAATTAATGCAGCAAAAAATAATGAATATTTATCAGAAAGCCTAGACTTAGATGACATTAAAAATATTATTCAACATGAAATAATTCAAGTACCCATAATAAATATACTTGAGTACTCTAAAATATTATTAGCTAGAACTGATGAATTCTTCATCACAATATATAAATATCCAGTTCTAATTAAATCATGTAAATTGTATAAAGTAACACCCTTAAATTCAAAACATGGAAAAATCATTACAGATAAAACAATTGCCTTATGTAACCAAACTTATTTAAGAACAAGAAATTGTCAAAATCATCTAAGTAAAAACATTTGTGAAATTAACTTTGAAGAAGAAAATTGTCTTATTCCACTTTTAAAGAATATAACTTCAAAATGCAACATTAAACAAGAATACGATTACGACTTAGAAATTGAATCCGGTGTTATGTTATTAAGCGGTAAGCATAAGCTAAATAATCAAACAATTAATGGTATAAACTTAGTTACTTATGAAAATACTATAAATCTAGATGATAAAATATACAAAAACATGCATAAGCAAATTAAAGAAGTTATATTAAGAAATCATAATTCAGAGTCTTACATCGACCAAATAATTAAAGAAGATACAATATACAAATTCGATAACATAGATACTTTAAAAAAACTAATTATTCCTTTTGAAGAAAAACCGATATTATCAACTATATACACAATTGTAACACTGATTGTTATTTTAGCATTTACGTACGTAATGATAAAAACTATACAATGTATAACAGATCGTCAAAAACAAAAAAAGATTGACGCATATAACAAAACTTATGAAAGAGAGATGTTAAAAATAGCGTCGAAAAATCGGGACGATTTCGTTTAACAAGGGGGGGAGTTAAGTATCCATAGCAAAACATATTGAGAAAAAAGATAACATTATTTGTATTCAATGATATCTTTAGTCTCTAGTACAGTCTTGCACACAACGCTACAATGATAACATATGTAAAAGAGATAATATCGTTTGTATACAATGTTGGAATATTATCTCTTCTTCATTATCAAGCAAGACGATTGTACGCTTGGGTCTCCTTGTAGATAGATAAGAAAAGTATATAAATACGACTGTATGATGAATTTATCGATAGTCTTATTGTAACTACATAGTAGCCTTAAGCTCCTTTTAGAATTAGTAAAAAGTATTTCAATAATAAAGGACATAGTTCCAAATAAATATTGTTTAATTTTAAAAGTAAGAACCAAGTGTTTTAATTCGCGCTGTGAGTAATTATAGGTACTTCATTTACGTCCATATTAATACCTCCAAAAATTAAGCCTAAGGCCAGAATATCCAATCATTAAACCCGAACGTAAACTTAGGTTTTTAAGCTCGTCGGCATTTAATCCGATTGAATTTGAACTGCACTTCGGAGACCAGTTTATGTATTTTATCTCGGGCTAAAACTTAATTTCATAAAATTGACATTTCTTCGTTCGCAGGAGGCAGGAAACAAGTAAAAGTGAAATAGAATCTAAATAAGTAGCGAGAAGCTAAAAAATGGATTTCTTTTGGGAAGTGGATGAAATTTTGGTGACTTGGTCAGAAAACGAATTTATCGTAGAGCTAATAGAACAGCAAATGGTGAGTCCTCGTCTTCGACTATATCGGATGCACAAGCATTACATTATATATGATTACGATGTCGTAGATTTTCGGGAATATTTTCAGCTATGAAAAGAGGTATTTTTGGAGGATAAATTTATCAATAGAAATGAAACTGAGCACACAGCAAATCAAATCAATTTCCAAGTGACAAACAAGAAAAAATAAATGTAATTTTATGTGAAAGTTAACATTACGTAGAACGTAGGCTTAAATCGGGCTAAAATCGGTCTAAACTCCGCGTTTAAATACATCTTTATTCAGCGGGCTTAATGCATGCTTTCGAGTGAATATTATAAATATATATTACATTTTTAAAGCCGATGATTGTGTATACAAAATGTGGATGAAATGGGCAGTTGTAGAATTATCTTAAACCTAATTAACACTCGGAGTGAATAATATAGCCGTTGCATTCAATAAAATATTTTTTTTGGCCTGATGCAATATTCATGTTATGGCACCCAAAACATATTTTTACTATTTTGTACGTTTCAGTACTATTTCTTTTTATTTTTCAGTACAATTGAGAAAAGTCGATTGGCATCACTGGTAGTAATGTATTTTATTAACTCGTCCGAGCGCCCTCATGCCAGAAGGTTGGCTGTCATCTCAAAGGAGCTATAGATCGTTTTTATCTTAAGATTCCAAGTTCCATTTGCTTCTTTGCCGATGCGTGGCTATATACTCATATTAGCACCAACAATTCCAGGGAAGCCTGGATTCTGTTTTTAAACTGAAATATATAGAGGCAATTAATATTTTTGGCAGTGTTGTCCCTTTCTGGCTAAAAATACGCGTGGCCAATACAGTAGTAAAATGAAATGGCTCAAAGTCAGATAGAAAGTCTTGAATTTAGAAAAAATCTCCGTCAGGTGTAGTTTGGTTGAAAGCTCTTCAAAACTTTGTAGGGTAGATTGAACACCTGTCAACTGAAATTTTGTGAATTTGAGTGCCACCAGCGTTGCCAACCAAATTTGACAAAAAAATGCTTAACTTGAGAAAAAAAAGATGCCTTTTTCAATAAAATAATGCTTAAAATATTTTTTTTAGGTAAACTGGAACAATAAGTCAAAAACTAAACATAAATATAAAAAAATAACAGAAAACTATTTTTATTTCCAAAAAAAAACTCAAGTAATAAATCACAGAAGAAATAGGAACAAAATTCATGACATTTTAGTTTCATAAGTAGGTACAATGTATTGGACAAAACAAACATATTTTAAGTCCATCAGATCGTCTTGAAATCATACATTAAAAAAAATTTATTAAAAAAACCAAAAAACCCGACTGACTGTAAAAAAAAAGAATTAAAAAGATGTAAACAAGACGCATTTAAATACCTATAACTAACTAATTGACAATCGGAGACTATATACCTACACAGTCTAACAAATATATGTATGTGTACTGAGTACCCTACGACTGCCAAATAGTTAGTTATAGGTATTTAAATGCGTCTTGTTCACATCTTTTTAATACTTTTTTTTTACAGTCAGTCGGGTTTTTTGTTTTTTTTAATTAATTTTTTTTTTATTTTTACATTTTTTAGCCTATGACACTCCGGGGAAGAATACGAATATTATGACACCTCACTCTTCCAAATCGGTCAAGCCGTTTAGGCTACAGAGAGTCCCGATGGAACGTACATAGGATACGCGCGAAACACATAACCAGTCGGGTAAAAAATAAAAAGTGAATATGTTGAATCAAAAAAAAAAAATTACAAAAATATTTGAAATAAAAAAAAGATGCCTTTTTTAAAAAAAAAAAACAAGCCTTAAAGCCTTGGCCAATGAAATAATGCCTAAAAGGCATGAAAAACCCCTCGGTTGGCATCACCGGTGCCACCACTCCCCCTCCCCCCCATAAATAGAGAAGAGAACAACAAAATGTGTAAATATCTTACAATACTGAATCCGTGCTCCCACTTTATTGAGGAGCTGAAATGTTGATCGAGTACATTTCTATGATCCACACGTAAAATCTTTCTGTGCAGTCATTCAAAACTTCAAATCCTACAACTCGTAGCTGTAAGCCGTAGCTTCATACCGAATCTAAAGAAGCTTCTGAATAATGATACCGTTACCCTTCTACTGACTGTGATTGCCTTTCTTCAATATTGTCCAAATGTGCATCAGGATCAAATACCCTCAGAAGTATGTCCCTAAACTTAGCCCAACTGTCAAAAACACATGCTCCTTGTTTAAAACAGCTTCTTCTCTTCCGAAAATTTGCAAGAAAAAAGTAATAATATGAGCTAAAAATTCCATTGACCCGATTTAGCTCCGGGCGATTAGTGGAATTAATTTCGTCTTTCTTTGACAGGTAGGAATTTCAAAGATCCACCATTATTCACATGTTTTTGTTGGTAACAAAAATAAAATACACATATCGACGGAATGCAAAACGTAGGTACCTACATATAGAGGCATACGTTTCATGCACCATCATCGGTCCTGTCACGAAAACGTATACATATTGTAGAAATGGTTTTACAAAAAAAAAAAAAAAAACTCCCAAACTGGCAAAAAGCCAACAAAATCCAGCCTCCTCTTCTGTGTAGCATCGAATATCCAGGACAAAGTTTCAGTTTCTAGAAGAATGTTTCCCCTCAGGCCATGGCCTAGTGTAGTAGTACTACGGATACATAAACACGCGGCGAGAATCCGGTAGTATACGATACGATACCATATCCATATGAAAATACTTCCCAATCCTTGTCGTTGCATAAAGCAACAGAAACAGAATTGTTGTTTTAAATTTATTTTACTGCTCTCCTGAAACTCTGCAGTCAGCCAGGCAGCAGTGGCGCATGCAAACACGGCGACGAACGATGAGCGAATGGTAAGGTAAGGGAACCAGGAAGGTCTGAATGGATCTCAGCCAAAGGCGCTTTTGCGCGACTATAATGTTTAATTAAGTTAATTACACGATTTTCGGAAGAGCGAGAGACTGAGACTAATATTATTTTCCGTACGGCTTGTTGTTTATATGAATTTTGAAAAAAGAATTCACCTCAGAGCGCCCAGACTTCTAACAGAAGGACCGGCCTTTTTGGGATGTCTATGAGTTGTTGTTTTTTTTTCGAGTCAAAATGAGTACTTGACAATGGGATAGACAAAAATGTTCCGTCCTGTGGGATGACAAAACTATTTCGTTTGGAATTGTATTAATCTCCTATATATATTTGGGGTTGGGTTTTAGTTTCAGGCTTTTCAGGCTGTTAGAAACCTCAGTACCGTGGACCTGTAAATCTCTTCAAGTAATAAAATTGCTTGCCTGCTATTATGTGGATTTGTTATCGCATCACGGTAAAACTACTCACCGAATTTGTGTGGACTTCCCAGATGTAGCAAAGGGCTAATGGGGCAACATTTTTTTTTATTTTATTGCCAGTTGACCACTCCTTCAGAGGATATACAAATTCAAGGTTTTCTGGAAGAGGGTATATATTTTTGATATGGTCGCAATATTTGAAAAAATTAAACAAAGAGAACTTTCAGGAAAGGTAATTTCTAGGAAAAGTAAAACACGTTAAAAAACAGCAATAAGCTGTTCTAGTAACCACTTTTACTTTCGACTGTAAAATTTCAGCAATTCACAATAGCTTCACCTTCCATTAAGAGTCCGAAATTGTGAGCTTCAGCAAATTAAAAGTTGAGATTGGAATTGGGTGAGGGTAGGGTGCTTGTAGGGGTAGGGGACTTGAGAAAAGCGAAGCGGTGGTAGATAGCCTTAAAAAAAGGTGGTTGAAAACAAAATGTTCTATATGGTAAATAATTAATTTATTTATACCAATTAAATTTTATTATTACAATAAAAACAAAAAAACAGGGAAACAAAATAAACATAAATCAGTCATTTCTTATTATTAATTTAAGTAATCTTCAAAAATCTCATTTTTCGTTCAAAACAAACAAAATTATTATTTCGTATGACAACCGTCTGTGAATTTATATTATATTCCGGAGGTTTAAAATTTTCCCCGTTTCCCAGAAGTTCCTTGGCAGATCATCTTAAATTTAATTTACCTTTTACTTGTTGCAGGAACCAAGAATTTACGCATTTTCAATTTCTATTTAAAAATTAAAAGGTTTTGAGGTAAAGTCATCAATATAAGAAAGAACTACAGAAAATGCGCCATAAATTGAACTCGTCATTAAACACAAAAAGTCAAAACATAGCAAAACACCCTCGCACAAATGCAGTCAAACAATGAAATATTAGGGCAGTAAATGGTGAACTGGACTAGAAGTTTTTGCTGATGCAATTCTCAGAGAAAAATACTGGTAGCTGATTGTGTATGGGTAAAAGTATACGCACAATTTTCAACTTAACATAATGATGGAAGGGAAATATTATTAGCGAATAGCGATGAGTTAATGGTGGTAGATTGTGAGTTCAGGTTGGTAGAACTTCAGAAAGTGTAAAAAGTGGTAGAAGTCCCATCACTGGTAGGGTGATAGACATGAACTAAGTATTAAATAGACAGTCAGCTCTT
Organism: Cheilosia variabilis; assembly: GCA_951230905.1. NCBI lineage: Eukaryota > Metazoa > Arthropoda > Insecta > Diptera > Syrphidae > Cheilosia > Cheilosia variabilis. The sequence goes on along the minus strand of OX579677.1, from coordinate 57,761,805 downwards.
GCAACTTAAGAAAATTTGCCTACAAACTGTTTTCCGTGTTGCTATGTGGCAAAGTATGTGTGCCATGTTAAAGTAGATTGGCCGCACGCATCCACTCGCACATAGGAACCTGACAGATTAATTAAGCAAGACAGTGTATCTTCCTAGAGTTCGACGCTATATTTTTACAAAGTTCAAAAATTTTGACATTTTTTTCCTTTTATGCATGGAAAGTAAAATTTAAATTCCCACAAAAAGGTAGAGATACCACGATGTAGGAACACTGCCGAGTGTCAGTATTTTATTACACCTGCCGCCATTAAGAATTTCTTTTTTTGCTGCTTCACACGTTTTCACAGATAGGAAATTTAAGAGAGCATTTTTTTTCAAAATTTGTGGGGGTTATCGGGTAGGGAGCGCGGGAGTTGACGGTCTATTTAATACTTAATTTATGATAGTGACAACAGTCACTAAAAAGCCATAAATATGGATTCTGACAAAAACCTAAACCAAACAAATTAGAGTCGTTAAAAATTGCGGAAACTAGCAGATTTTGTGTTGGGCGCATTCGAAGTAAATATTTGTACCGATAATTTGCAGAACGGATATCAAGTGAGAATTCAACATTTTATTAGATTTACTATGAGCTATAACAAATGCATGCTCTTTAGTCCAACAAAACTTGTCATAGGCTTCGTAGACATGGACTACATTGGTCCGTATAATTTTAATTTGTTTATTGCCTCCAGTTTGTATGCCAGATAAATATAGAGATCAGCAATTTATGAACGTTTTAGTGGTTCACCACTTATTATAAGAAACACTCATAAATGAACAAATTGCTGATAAGAAACGCGTGTGGAAACATCGTGTCTTTTCTCTATAGATCCATATAAAGGGTCTTTCATTAAAGACTTGACAACTTCTGTTTTAAATGAAATGAAAACTACTTGAGATATCTCAAAAAGAATATTATTGGCCTGAATTACTATCAAAACATTTATGAATGGAATTTAACTTCGTTTATAGGTATGTCCACCACGGGGACGCATGCAGCGGTCGATACGTTGAACCCAATTTTCGATGACTCGGCCGCACATTTCGACGAATTCGGCCGCTTTTTCTCGTTCAATATTGGATCTGAGCTCCTCTAACGTCGCCGGCTTGTTTGCATAGACCAATGATTTAATGTAGCCCCATAAAAAAGAGTCTAGAGGGGTTAAATCAAACGATCTCGACGGCTAATAGACGGGTTCTTAGTTTACCGTTTTGTTTTCCTTAATATACCTGAAATCGGTTAGAACGACGACGACGAATGCATAGTTAGAGTAAAATGGATGTTTTCAAAATTATTACATCCTTAATTTTCAATTCGAATCACTGATGAAACACTAATTTTAGAAAATGGTCATTTCTCGAAAACCCCATTTTTGATTTGGTAAGACTGGAAAACCAAATAATGCTTTCATCTCGAACAATATTTCATATCCAGTCTATTTTTCAAACTAAGCATTGCAATATTTGTTACTGTTTGGTCTGCATGATTTTACAAAAACCGCTCTAACGATTTTGATCGAGATGCGTATTAAAAATGATAATATGTAAGTATTCTAAATAAGATCCGGTACTAAGATTCTCTCAACAACTTCGAATAAATCAGTTTTTTAAATATTTCCGAAATCCCGATCTGTATTCACAAATCTACTACTTCCAATAAAAATGCAATAACAGGTACGAAAAACTTTTTTTTAGCAATATAAGAAACTTTTTTTTGTATTCGGATTTTAGAGGTTTCTTTAGTCCGTTTTCTGACAGCTTCCTACTCTCTAAGTACTTAGCAGTCGCCAAGTTTAACTTTTAAATTAACTGAACAGAAAGCACTATCAGACGAATTTAACTTGGTGCTTAGAAACACAAACATATCAGATCCAATATTGCCGCGGCTCTCCTTATACCACATACCGCATTTTTTTGCTAAGATTTTCTACCTTTTGAAAAATACAACTGCCTGTTTTTAAACGGGATTGCATCTTGCCTCCTTTTTTCAAGCAAACCTTTCCATTAACTGCCACAGAAAAATATGTACTCCTTGAATCAGCCCTCTGATGAGATTCCCTGCACAATACTGAAGCTCGGCCGCCTTTTTGCACTTCCTCAACCCCAAACCATCGAGCACTTTGTAGGAGTTTAAAAAAAAACACAAATGCGGTCTCGATCTTTTATTCGAATTGCTTATTAATTCCAACATCTTTACCCGAATTAAAGACTCCCGCAAGAGTCCCTTCAGGAATAACTACCCCACAAAAGTTTCCTCTGCGTTCGAATCTCTGAGACGAAGACTTTCGCAAGAATTATCCTTCACCCCCAAAGGAGAAACATAAAGAAAACTCAGAGTTGCTGAGACATTTCCCAGCACTGCCGCAACATCCTACATAGGTATACCAATTCTTAACCAAAGAAGAAGAAGAAGAAAACCGAAAGAAAAACACAAAGAAACTGGCTGCAGGGCTTTTGACTGTTGACGACTGGACCCCGGACCAGTGTTCCCGTTCCTCCGGATCCGCATCAGACCAATTAATACATTCAACTATCAGAGTCGGTGTCTGCCAACAATTCTGCAATTGTACTAATGTCCCTGGCAATGGCAATGGAAGCACACATCATCCATAATGTCCCATCCCTTCCCGGTTTGCTGCCACAATTTACTTTTGATTACAATGGAATGGAAAATGCCGCTGGCGGCTGTACGCGCGCTCTGTGTGGTTTATGGGTAACTTTTGTATTTAATTTTCATCTGCTTTGTTGAATTTTAATTTGAATTCATCCAACCAGGAGTTCTCCGTAGCCCGGCGCACTCCGCCACCAGTACACCAATGTCGGTAGAAGTGAATCATCATCAGTCCGATCCGGAGTCATAGACTCTCGGTATCTCTCGCTCGCTCTCCAGCTCGTCGCAGCACTTGGAAAAGCCATTATAAATCTATAATTATGCAGAAGCAGGGCCTTCAAATAGAGTTGGTTCTTTTTTTTCAAAATAATACTAAATGCATGGTTGATTACATTTTAAAAGGGTATGCTTTGTATGCACTAAAGTAACCATACAACCGCCCACCCCAACGACCGGCAAGCCATATAGCCCGTGGAACTACAGGCGACTACGAGCAGCAGCGTGTTCAGTGACGCCTGAGCTGTGAGCTCTGAGGGAATTCGTTTTCTATGCGAACCCATCGACACGGTTCGTTGGCAGATCTAGACACGGGAGAGAAATCAGCCCCCCTCCGCCCTTACATGCAGATACAGATACAGATACAGCTATACAGATGCAATTAAAATATCAATTAATATTTTATGTTTGGAGACTCGGCAAAGTGAGCCCACCCATGCAATGATGGCTGAGAGGGGACTGGTTCCGCGAGGATTGGGGATGCTGCCTCAGTACGTATGAAGTATTTTTTTTTTCAATACTACAATTGAAATGGCTCATGTTTTGCGGAGAGATGCTGATTTTGTTTTGGGGATTCGCTGACTGATTGGGCACACCTTTTAGCTTGTTCATCGTTTAAATACTTATCTCAGTCAAGTGGTATGTTTCGAGATAACTTTTGTGCGTTTACAAAAGCTTGCTTCTTCGGCTGTGGACTAGATAGTGATGGAGATGAGGTTATGACCAGGCGCTCCAAGCCAACGATTATAGTTGAAAAGCGTTGCATACTTTCAGCTGACTCGACAATTGCCACCAGAGACAATACTGAGACCACCAACTCCGGCCGATTTCCCGTTACTTAGCCTACAAGCTATATTTTTATGGAGTGTTCACGTTTAGTGCGCTAGTATTCTTACATAGAAAATCGTATTGACAAATGTCACGAAACTTCAAAAATTCTGCTCACCAACACACTCCCAGGAGATATGAGACACTTCCGCTGTGGGCAAAGTTGCTGGCAGAGTTCATAGAATTTTATGCGTTTAATTGGAAATTGTTCGTTACGTGTGGATAATATTTTTTTTTAGGAATAAGTGCACATTTGCTTAAAATGTTCATGAAGAATTAACAATGTAGATTGGTTGAGGGAAAATGAAAACATTTTGAGCAAATTTTCTTCATTATTTAAGAAAAATTTACACACGAAATCGATGTTAATGATATCCAAAAGCGGAAAATACACAACCATGTTTGTCCTAATATGTTTCTAGTATATAGAACATCAACTTTAGATAGTTTTACTAACCACACAAATCAAATTATTCGCCTTTTAACAATTTATAATAACTAACCAATGGCGTTCAGTAATGAAAATATGTGGTACCTATTCCCGAACTCTTTCACATTTTCCCACGGCTGCCGAGGTTGGCAGCATTTATTTTTGCATTTTTTGTATGTTTTTGCATGTCACACGGATTCTTTTTTGACATAACACCGGTAGGAGAACAAAATGGCGAATTTGAAAAAAAAACTGAGGGGGCCAGCGGCAAGAGGATTGTGAGTTGGGGGTCTCAGTATGGTTTGTCTATGGTTGCCACTTCTAAGCATATTCTTAAAAGCTGCCCAAAGAACTTAATGTCATGGCATACTTGTTTGTCATTGATAATTGGGATTTTACAAATTTGGCTCGTTATATAATTCCCAAATTTTTTAGTAAGTCTGACAGCTCTCTCACTAGATGTATCTCGGTTTTGATTGAGGGAAATCAGTCATGAGAGCAGCTGTTTCAGTTGACGTTTATGGAGGGGTAGCCGACGAATCTAGTCAATAAATTCGTGACTGAGTACTAAGTTGACAGTTCTCATATGTGGCTGACGTAGAAAAACTGACGTTGCCGATCAATCTAGTTTTTGCGTTCAGGTTACATCTCATCCAGACCCATCTAGTAGTCGACTTAAGATAACTATATGCTTGAATGTGGCCACTTATTCGTTCAAGAACACCACTGTATTTGTGTGTTTTGATCAGTGTATTAATGTTAATGTTCTTATTCACTTGATCGTGATGGAGAACGATACAGCTAGTGAGTCAAATAAACCGGTTAAGGAGGGAAAAACCAAGAATAGTGCGAAAATATTCGACGAAGAATTAATTTCACGCCGTAAGAGACAGAATATTGAGAGAGTTCGTGTTTATAGGGAAAGGAAAAAGGTTCTTGGTGAGTTAGTTTAATTTTTATAGTGAGTTTATCAGAACGATTAGAACTTTCTGCCGGTGCATATTATAGTTTATGTACTAATAGAAGGATTTGTTAGTATTTAAAAGGATTGTTAATAGTTAACAAATCAATTATTAGAGACCATTTTTTAACCCCAAACAAATATTTCTTACTATTTAAAAAGATCTGTTACCAGTCAATAAATTTAAATTTTGAGTGCCTGAATTTTTATTATATTTTTATTATATTTTATATTATATTTTAATTTTTATCTTGTCCATTCAATACGTTTAATTTTATTTAGGCCTTCAGTCATCTTCACAAGCCGAACTACACTCTGAGCCGCCGGAAAAAAATAGTAGACTGATAACAGATACTAGTAGGGGTCCAAAATATTGTTGCAGAACAAATTCTGCATCCTAATCATCTAAATGAATGCATTTATTATTTATTCCGTACTCTAATACGTAAATTGAAACTAAAATTTATAGTTGGATATCTTGTCTACTACTGATTTCCCATTATCATTCCCATATTCCAATTATTAAGTTAAGATTAAGAACGCAATTTTACCACTAAATCCAATAATTTTGCGAAAATTTTCATAAAACCACACAATGTTTTTGTGTTAAGGTAACTTAACTTTGCAGCATGTTTTTTCTTTAGGCGAAAGTTTGGGCTAATTGCTTTATGTTTTCAACCGTAATTGTTTCCTGGGGAAGGCGATGGGCCCACTTTTGTCTTTTGTGACGATCTCACAACCTCACTCAACCTAACCTAACCTAATCTAACCTATGTCCATTTGCAATAAAGTAGGCTTCTTAAACAATATTTGCTTGACCCACTAGGCTTGCCTCAGGTCTTCTTTAAATGTACTCAAGATAAAAGGCTCAATAAAACGATACCCACTTAAGAAAAATAGACATCCGATTGAATTTAGACGTCAAATTAATTTGTTAACCGCAATCCTAGAGTTTACAGTCGATCGTTTTAAGCATCGCTATTATAAAAATATTTATAACGCTCCAAAGGCAGCACTGTGCCCGAGAAACCATCGACAAAACCGCATCATAAAGTCAAATGCTAGCTATTCGATTGTTTAAGCAAATGTTACAATTTTAACCCAGAAATTCAAGCCTTAGTTTCAGTTAACACTATGTGGAATCGAGCCATTTATTCGATGGCCATGGATCACAAGTTCACAAGTCATTGACATCATTAGATAAGCACTTGCTTTTTGGTCGTACTACAAACATCTATTCTATCACCAGGATTTGCTTCGTCAATATCGTGCTTCATTTTTGGGTTTCCTCTACTGAAGCGTTTTTCTCCTAGAAATGTTGGCGATCTCTACCCTAATCAGCGGCTGATAAAATTGTAATGAAAACCAAGCACCTTCAGGCCCTCCATTGAGACTTGGTCGATGCAAATATCAAATAAAGAATAACTTGATTTGCCACGAGACGCCCATTGGCCACACTCAGTTCAGAACTCGCACATCTTTTGGGTAGGTCGCCTTAATAATGAAACTGGACCTCAGCTCCATACTCGCCACGCACATTCGTGAACAAACTTTTTTGGCACCCACCTGGCAGAGACCAAACAACGGAAAAACTAAACTTGCTGTTGCAGTCCGCCGCAGCTACCCTCGACCGACATTAAACGATAGAACTTCCTTAACTCGCGAATAGCCCGACACCAAACAACGGCAGCGGACAGTTATTTTGATAAGATCACATTTCTCGTAAACACTCGGAATTCCAAGTGGTCCTCTTCGGCGATTTCCTCCTGCCCATCTGCATCCATGTCCATAGACCCAACACTCTGCTATTGTACTCCCCATCGCTAGAACTATGCAAACAGTATAGTGCACACTGAATGGACCTAAGCGCATTGACTGCACCGACTGTATTTGTGCATAGACCATAGAGCAGACACAGCTCCACCGCCCTGCGCGACGAAAACTCAGTTCAAGGCGGCGGCGGCCGGCGGAAACATGACTTTACGGCGCGGAGCGTGAAAACTACGGCGACAATTGGAATTTATTTCCAATGTTCGCGCCGATATCGGACCTACACTTTAATGGGTATTCCGCGAGTTTGTCGCGAGTGCAATTAAACTGTAAGCCACAGGGTGACATTAGTTTTATTGCATTGCAAATCCGAATTGCGATTTACAGATGCATTTTGCCGGCCTGCGTCTATCTGTGGGGGTGATTGGGTGTCACATATACTCGTATACGAGAGGCAGTGTGTTGAAGTCGTGCGCGAAATTACCACGCGGAATCAATTGCATCGAGTCGGAGCTGTTTTGTCGCAAACGAAAACTGCGCGAATGAGGCGACTTCTTTTATACATGTTCGGAAGTTAACACGACGACGATGACGCTACGATCTGCTGCCGCGATTAGGCAAATGGAAATTAGCTAGTGGTGTCTGTAATGAGGACTCGGATGCAATTCCATTCAAACACCGTTTCGGTAACAGTTCATTGGGAATGATTTTTCAGCGATTTTGTTTGGCATTAATTGAGCGCGGCTTCAGTTTAGATTTAGACTGCGATGACATTTTTTCCCCGTTGGCATTCGATGTTTGTGCAAAAGTTTGCCCGTAAAAATGGACATCTTAAGTTGTCGCCTTTCTGGGGGCTTTTGTGTTAAAGTAATTGTTATGGTTGAAACGTGATTTGAGCACAAAAGCCGACTGCATTGTATTTTTGGAGTGGTTCCTTTCCGATGCAGTTATGTTTACATAATTTTGCAAGCAAGAAATATCGTGAAGGTCGAGTTTTGATAGAAAGGTTGGTGTGGACCTTACCACCTCAAATAAATGGAAGGTCACAATAGGTTTGCAAAATGTATCCTTGTTTCCAAAAAAGTGGTAATTTGTACAGCGTTGTGTTTACAAAAATGCGTTCGGTGGCTTAAGCAATGAACTGCTAAATGATCCTGATCTGTAACATTGTTTGAAGTAATGGAATAAAACAGGTGGGTTAGGAAAACAACAAAATCGATAGAGCGGTTCATTTCGTAAAAGAATATTGTTGGTTAACGACCGCGAATTTGGGTGCGGCGCCTTTCATAAAATGGGTACCCAGGAGGTCCCTTTTCTAAAAAAAATTACTGAAATGATTTGGGAGGGTTCAATATTTGATAGGAAAGTCGCACGTAGTTTCAAAACAACTCCTGTTTTCTCAAAATCTTTTTCTTAAAGGACTTTCACAAACATTTTTTATAAGTTCTAATTTTGAACTTCTTTCGAAGAAAATTTCGTTGAGTTGTATGCTCGCAAAAATCAAAAACTGACATTGCTATCTTTCATAGAAGGTGTTTAAGTTCTCATATAGGTGAGGCCGTTTCAAGAATCAAGTCTACATCTAAACATTTTTATATCGTTAATCGAAGTCCGCATAGCTTACCCGTATGCTTTTGCAAAAGCTTTCTGTAAATGTTCGCGTTTCATTCTTTCGTTAGCTTTTTCGCGAATTGCGGACGACTTTTTCAAGGGCCATTTCCCACCATGTAATCAATTTGGCACGAAAAGTGAATCGCCCGGGAGTCTCAGATGAACTCAGCGGCGAATGAAAGCAAGCGAATCCGATGCAAACGAAAAGTGGTTTTTATTGGTTTGCTGGGATCTCTAGAGAACTTTTATCAAAGTTGGGTTTGTGGTTGTCACTTTTCTGTATGATTAAAAATGTTAATACCTATCGAATTAGGCACAATAGGCTCCTTTAAGAAGCCGCAGTGCCAGAGCCCCTTGTAGGGTCTCCCGCTCTTCAATCTAGTCGAACTATCGAATTTAGATAATTTTACTACACGCTTCACTGAAACTTAATTTAACATTCTCCAATCAGACAGAACTAAAGAAACACCATTTGACAATTCAATTGTGCATTGGTAATGGACACTGTTGCCAGATAAATTTTTACGAAATCTGTATTTTTTTATAATTCTTGTAAAATCGTCAAAATATCGTGCATTCCCGATTAACGCAACTAATAAAAATCGGGGGAAGTTGCAATGAGTGAGTGAGTAAGTGGTGTTATAACCGAGTCTAAAAGTTTACGAGTTAAATTGTAATATTAATAAAGAATTGAAAAAAAAAAAAAACAGCACACTAAATAATAAATAATGCGAACATTTTTTATTTACTTTAGTTTTTAGTTTACTTTAGTTTACTGAACAATTAAACCAAAACCAGTAAATAAATTCACCAAAATGTGAATTCGAGGTAGAATTCTTAAAAAGTCGCGACCACAAAGACATCAACGATGAAAATGTAGGTCGTGCTTTAATGTTAATAACAAAAAACACTAGTTCTTTCAGCCACCCAACTTTTTGTCGCAAAAAAATAGGTAACTATTTTATTGAAAATAGATCCGTCAGCCGAGTTCCCAAAAAGTAACACGAGCAGGGTTCCAATAATAGTTATGGTTATTGTACTTAAAAAGTACAAATTAGTTGCACATATTTATTTTATTAGGATATTAGAATTAAACTTCTTAAACAATGTGTGTCGGCCTGATTAAGGTTATGATATTGGAACTTGTGGAGTTTTAAGTAGACTTTGGAGAAAAGTATACTTTTTAGTGTACAGATTAGTAGCCTATTTCTTGTTTTGATCTTTTATGATTGATATAGTTGGAGGTACGTAGAACCTAAAAAAAAAAAATTATAATAAGATAATTTGATGTCTTAATGTGTAAGCATTCAATTAAAATAAATGAAATGAAATAAAAAATTAAATAAGAGGTAAGGCTTGTGATTTATCACAACACTTATGATATAACGAATTCTTTAAAATGTGCTACAAATCCACTGATTCCAATGAATTTTTAAACAAACTATTGAAGTTTCTAAATTCTCTAAAATCGAAAGTTTAGAAAATCGCTACTACTAAGTTAGGGAAATGTTCGTGTAATGCTTTTATTTAAATATTTTCTTTTTAATTATTCTATAGTATCTGAAAAGATGAAAAATGTTTTAAGACAATTTCAACAAAATTGGAGCATTTGATAAGTCGGGCGCACAATTCCATCCAGGAACGCTTGAGACAGTTGACAGAAATGTGATTTTTTGCTACGGGATCTCGGATATCAATACATAAAGGCAGTCAAAAATTAAGTACTTGTGGTTCTTGAATATGAAAAGCGGTATTTTAAAAATAGAACCTTAAATAGAACCTAAACCTACGAAATTAAAAAAAAAAGTATCCCTTCCTTTCATTGGCACCCTGTGCTTATTGCATCAGACTTAGCTGTCCAAGTAAGTCACTGGAAGAAACCTTAGCCATTACCTGTTTCTCTTCTATCTATGCACGTCCGGTACCTGAGCCCTCTTCTGCCTCCCTGTTGAACTTCTACCTTGCCATATAAAGTTCGCATTTATGTCAACTGCCGTGAATTACTACGGTCCATCCTCCATCCGCCGAACAGAGATTTGCTTGTACACCGAACTATAAACCACCGACCAGCACGCGCAATTGTCCATTCCTGGTCAGAAGCCGCAGAACACACACCGTCGAAAATGTCTGCACGCACATTTCCGTGTTCAAAGCAAACGAAAATATACCATGATTACGGGGTCAAAAATCAACGTCGTCCCTCCTTCTGTGTACAACATGTCCACAATAAGACACGATATAGCAACTTTTTGTGGCAATTATTGCCACTGATGCGCTGCAGCACCAAGTGCCCATCTGCACACACAGTCTGCATGTGACACATTTCGGGTACTTTATGTCCATTTCGGTCAACGGATTTGCGGATTAATTTATGAAGAAATTGCAGATTCCAGCGAAGAGATTTGTGGCCTTTGTCTTCGCTGGGGTAATTACGAGGACACACACACAATCCTGGTACGGTGAACTCTCATGTTTCGCCAAGCGCAGTGAGAATGCGGGGGATTCGCAAAGGACTTCAGAGCCGGCCATAAATGCACGAAAATGGCTCCTTGTGGTTGTTGTGTCATCGTTGGGATGCATGTCGGAATGCACACCCTTGGACTGCCATGGTAATTAGCTTTCGATGCTGTTTGGTGTACTCAGGCACGATTGTGTGTTAACAACAGTTTGGGCCAAATTGTGGATATTTTCGTGAAATTGAATTTTTTTTCTTTCGTTTGCCCGCCAACAAATTGCAGATAATTTCCTTTCATCACATTTTCGGGGCACAAGACCGGGGGAGAAGTTGAATTTTTATTTCCTTGCAAAGAATTGGGTATAATTTATTTGTTCTTATGAGTCGGCCTTATTTGGCGAAATTCAACTGAAGGATGCCAGCAACTGCATTCACGCATGTCGAGGTCATGATCCCGCGAAATGGGGACGAGTAATACGGTAGCTCACGAATATTTTTCTTGAAATATGTCGGAACTGTGTAGAGGTTGTCGGTGGAGGAATTTCTTTCATGTGTCACAACTTTGACAAGGAGTTTAGGAGCGTGGAGAGGTTTATTTAACCACTAGCCCGAGAGTTTGTATTGGGTTCGAGATGTGCTGTACTTTTTAACTTTTGAATGGTATTTCCAACGGAATAATATAAAAGGTGGCTAGTGAAAATCGTGTCGGCTTAGTTGGTCAAAGTTTGACAGCAACAAATGCAGAGCTACGAACATTTAAGCAGAAACAAAGGAAATTATTCTCTGCAGAGACAATACTGAGACCACCAACTCCGGCCGATTTCCCGTTACTTAGCCTACAAGCTATATTTTTATGGAGTGTTCACGTTTGGTGCGCTAGGATTCTTACATAGAAAATCGTATTGACAAATGTCACGAAACTTCAAAAATTCTGCTCACCAACACACTCCCAGGAGATATGAGACACTTCCGCTGTGGGCAAAGTTGCTGGCAGAGTTCATAGAATTTTATGCGTTTAATTTGAAATTGTTCGTTACGTGTGCATAATATTTTTTTTTAGGAATAAGTGCACATTTGCTTAAAATGTTCATGAAAAATTAACAATGTAGATTGGTTGAGGGAAAATGAAAACATTTTGAGCAAATTTTCTTCATTATTTACACACGAAATCGAAGTTAATGATATCCAAAAGCGGAAAATACACCACCATGTTTGTCCCAATATGTTTCTAGTATATAGAACATCAACTTTAGATAGTTTTACTAACCAAACAAACCAAATTATTCGCCTTTTAACAATTTATAATAACTAACCAATGGCGTTCAGTAATGAAAAAATGTGGTATTCCCGAACTCTTTCACATTTTCCCACGGCTGCCGAGGTTGGCAGCATTTATTTTTGCATTTTTTGTATGTTTTTGCATGTCACACGGATTCTTTTTTGACATAACACCGATAGGAAAACAAAATGGCGAATTTGAAAAAAAACTGAGGGGGCCAGCGGCAAGAGGATTGTGAGTTGGGGGTCTCAGTATGGTTTGTCTATGATTCTCTGTATGACATAAATGATATGTTTGGCTTGGCTGGGATCCTACTAGAGGCTGGTTGCTCCTGGAACTTTGATATTATATACTGGCAAGAGAACTCAGATTCGTGTTGAAAATATGCGCAGGGTAGGAATAGCTTCAAAAATACAGTAAAAATTAGAATCATATGTCAGATACAACTTCCGCTTACCTGAAGGCAAAGTTTATGTTTAGTTACCGCATTATTTTGTCATTTGGGCATAAGTTTCTTTAGAATGGACAGAAGTACCCAGCTGCCTCTCAAAGCCGATTTTCTGAAGTTAAAAAAAAATACTTTGCACAGCCATTCGTTTTGTAGGAGTTTTTCATTTTTTGGGACAAATGAAAGGGATCTACGATTTAATACCGCAAATTGTTTATATATTTGTTTTAAAAATTTGCATTAGACTAACCGTTTCATAAGAGTCCCAAATATCACTAATTAATTTTTCTTTTAACTTTTCCATTTTTTAATTTCTATTTGTATTTGAATTTGCATTTCTCGCAAGCTGCTTAGTTTTTTTTTTATCTTTTCGGACAGATAAATGTAATATATTTCTTCTTTTCAGTACCTACCTTTTCTGACGCAAGCCCTGAATAACTAGTAGGTATGTATGGGAAAATGTTTTATAAATAAGAATTTTTGGGAGGCTGTATAAAGGCTGTATAAATATAAACTGCATAACTATACAGGTGTTTCACTGGCAAATAAAGCTTTGGAGAATCGATCTTTTTTTACAGCATTTTAAAATAAGACACACATTTATTTCTTCCTCAATTGTCATGTTTAATTTGGATCATTTGGAATTGCAGATGACCGAAGGACGAGTTTTTGCGCTACCTCATTCTTAAGTTTTAGTTACTCAGCGTATCTTGCTTCCGCCAAATTCGGAAGTACATTTTAAGGTATAATAATATTATAATGAAATACAAATAAAATAGAATTTAAGAAACCCCAAAAATTTCCCCCTAAAGAATTTGACCCCCACCCACCTACAGATTCTCCCCCGTCGACCAAAAAAACCCTAAATCGGGGGAAAACCTCTAAACTGGGGTCAAATTCTGTAAGGCGAAACGATCACACGTTTTCGTGCCTTGCCATTTGCTACACAAGCAAATTTCTTCGTGCGCACGAAAACGTTTGGCCGTTTCGCCTTACAGAATGCTGACCCTGGTAACCCTGACAGAAAATTAAATACAGGATTAACATGGTAACAGAAGCATAAGAACATTTTTCTCTTTAAGTCTGCGTTAGTTTTTCAAGGCAGCTTGAAAAGAAATAAAATTTTTTTAGCTGTGATGAGTTTGAAAATTTTTTTTTTTTATGGTCGCAGATTTACATAGACTGTTCAATAATATCCTTTCGGCTTAGAAGTTTTTATAAATTTATACGATGGGCCAATATTTAAACGATATTTTTGAAATTGGCACTCCCCCTCTATTCTGTGCTTCAATATGGAAACCATTTATGAAGCAGCTATGTTAAATAGTGCGGAGCTTTTAAAATTTTACTCAATTCGACAGAAGAAATTATTAAAGGGCGCTTGGATTCTGAGCCACGTTCGAGGCTCAAGAAATCCCGTGGACTGCCTAAGCTAAAGATTAAAAGGAGACTTTTCAACCTTATAAATTGGAAAACATCTATCTCAGTTAACAAATTGGAATATATAACTATTCAATGAAAAGATCCCAAGGACAAAAATAGATCAGACGTTCACCATACACGCCATTTAAGAAAGCCTCATACAACTTTTCTTATTCAATAGTCCCCGAAAAACTAACCGCTAACACAAAAAAAAAAAAAACGAGTGTGCTTTAGACCACACGACTAAAGTAAAACTTCTTTAGCTCTATCTATATGTATGTACTCGCAAACGAACTACTGAGAGCGTTGCCACTTCAATAAAAGAGAAGCGCAGTAGACCATTAAAAAAATGCAGTAGATTTTTTGTTATACAAAAAGAACAAAGATCAATTGCTTAAATCTATATTAATCATCACTTTAATGTTTTTTTTTATACAATAAGTTCCCAATAAGTTGGCTTCGTTCAGAGGTTCTTTACAGGGGTTATTTTTATGTATGGCTTTTGTACAGCTGTTTAAGAGAATGTTTATCAAACAAAAAAAGTGCAGTAGATTGGATTTAGTGGCAGTAGATTTATTTTTTGCAAAAAGTGCAATAGAACAAAATGTTACCAAACAGTAAAATCCCTTTCTTTTTGTACTATGATTTCTGAAAAATCCCTTTGTGCCTTTTAGCTTATTACAAGTGAGAAGATCCCGCAGAAAGTGATAAATCCCCCGATCTGGTATCACTGCCGCACTGCTGCTGTGTCTTAGATATACGAAACGTAACTGGCTATGAGAGAAAGAGAGAAAGAAAATGTGTACACCTCTCTCTCTTGCCCCTACAGAAATATCCGAAACGAAACGTAAATCTCTCTCTTTCTATCTTCACTAACTTATATCTCCCTCTCAACTTCCGCTCGCAATTTCCGTAACGCTTTCGTGACGCATTCACCAGCTTACCCCCCAAGTCAAGCGTGCCTAAAGAAGTTTTACTTAAAAAAAATAAAAAATAAGTAAAACTGACGCCTGCTCGTTACCATCGCCATGTGTCAAAAGACTCGCCTATGCCGACACATCATCATCATCTTCTTTTCGGAAGTTATTTATCACATATCGTTCCATTTGCACTATAGCGGTGCCCCTGATGCTCCCCATGCTCTCCGAATGTAACTGCACACATATACTTTTTACGACTTTCCTTCGAGGAGATATCAGCAACCATAAAGCGGAATAAAATGCTCGCCGTATACAAGTTTCCGCTTTCGAATTCCTCCTGCTGGTGTAGGTATAGGCTGTGCCATAAATTTTCGCTCGTAAAAAACGCTTTGAGCCCCCCAAATTCCTTTTTTCGTTCTTTCGCTGTATAGGTTTGTGTACGAAGGACTTGATTCGCGTATTTTTATGCCGCCCCCCAAATTGGGCCTAAATTCAACTCTCGGAGAAATATGAAACATTTTTCAGTCGCCACGTGACACATAAGCGGCGCTCTAATAAAACAAGCGGTAGCATAGTGGTGCAGGATGTTGGCATAGATAACACACAAGAGTTGTACCCCAGAGGGATCTAATATATACCAACACACGCACGAGCACGCATAATCATTTTACATTTATTGTATCGCTCGACAAAGTCCTGTGTTGTCCTTCCTTCAACCTTGTGTGGCGAACAATTTGTTTCACTTAAATGTGGTCCATGAACCGACCCCGCTCCCCATGCCACTCAAAGCAGGGCGCGATACGAGCAAATAATGAAAATGAAATTTTATTCGCACATGCTTTTACGCGTGGCCATTTTTCCTTGTTTCGCGCGAACGATAGCTGGCAAGACTAGACAAAAGGATAATTTGGTTTTATGTGCATGTGCGCTGCTTTTGGCAACAGCGATGTGGTGCTGGTACTTGGTTTTATATGCTGTATCAAGATCGGGCAGATATGGAGGGGACATGGAAGTACCTACCTTCACCCCCTCCTATCCTGTAATGGCTGTCGAAAGGATGCTTGATATCTGTTAAGCGAAATAACGTACGGATTTTGATTACCAATCACTTAGGCTGTTACTCGTGAGGGCATACGGATGGTGGACATAAATCCGGCAAACACGAGACGTATGTCTTTTTTTTTAAAGGCCCAATTTGGTGTCATTTTGGACTTTTATGGCTAAAACTTTGAAACTATTCGTTCTTTTATAGAGCAGATTTCTTAGATCGCATTTTTTCCGGTGAGGATGGTTTCCGAGGTTAGGAGCGCCATGTGAAAGTGCTTCTCAAAACGACAGAGAACAAGTTGACGATCAATTTGACAGATCACAGAGCAATCTCAGAGCCGGTAGTCAAAGCGAGCCAACTGTCCTCTCCGCTGTTGCTTAAAACAACATTTTCTGCAGTGTGGCTACACCATTACTCAAATTGACTTTGCAATTCAGTCATCGGCGATTCAAAAGGGGAAATGCTAAGCATTTCCAGTCTTGACAACCGGCCGTTCGCATAAATATGGGACACAACTTTAGAGCCAAATTAGGAGCCATTTCTCCCTCATCTTCAACCTCATTTGTGGCCAACAAAAAGCATTTTATCCCCAACGACTGACCGACCAATCTATTCGTAATGATGTCTCCATTAAAATTGTACCAGGTCGTGTATTGCTCACGCAATCTACCACCACAGCTAACTGCTCCTCTTCCATCGGAACGCTGTCTAATTAGCCGAGCATTTGCATATTCAAGAAACCGACACAAATCGCTGGAAGATGCAACCAAATAATTAGCCTGGACAGTTGAAGCTCGTTGCCAGCTGCACACTGGCCATCTTGTCCGCGCAGTGCCTCCACACTGACCACAGTCACACAGACACGCGAATGCAAAAATAAACGAAAGAACAATCAGAACAAAACAAACAAGCAAACAAAACACGGAAACGAAACGAAGCTTCTTGTGCCCACAAGGATTTCCAAAAGCGGTAATATCCCTATTTAAGCCATATCTATCGCCAGAAAAACAAATAGCAGAGCGCAATCCAAAGCCGAGCGAACAAACAAACAAACAACTCGCACAAAAGGGATTTCGTTTACCATTGTTGGAGTGAAGGCATCCTGAGACTGTCCCCGCTTTTGCGCCCTGCGATGCCTTTATGCAGATCGCTTGACTCTTGGATACGGCGACCGCCAGAAGTTAGTCGGGTTTTGTCACGATTCCGCAAAAGTGAATTGAGTTGTAAATTGAGGCAGGAACAGGAATAGCATATGCGGTAGCTTGTGCTGTCCGTTTGCCTGGGCGGACGCGGCGAATGGAATATTCTCATTGTCGCTTTGGTCGATTGTCATGCGATCGAGAGCAATCAGATGAGCTACGCGGACACTGTGGCTGTGGTATATACGAAGAAGGAGTTGACCCTTATCGAGTGTTGCATGGCGAGCGAATATGGATAGGCCGTGTGTTGCCTGGTCATGGTATGGATTTGAATAGTCACCGAGCCGCCATTATCGATTACAATACGAGTGCCTTGTGCATCTGTAGTGGCGGACTCTCTTTGGAGTGGAAAGTGAACATCATTAGAGGGGCGGTTAGCGGTAGCCGTTGAAGAATACACGCGTTCGAAATGATGATGTCGATCGTGTGAAAGAAAGGTGCCGTGGGTCAAACTATGGGATGTACCTTAACGCACCATGCAAATGAAGGTGATGAGAAATGGGGCTCCGTGTGATTTTATTACAATGGTCGGGGATCATTTGTGTACTTCAAACGTGGCTTGGGAATAAGTTGGCTTCAATTCAGAATTTCCTAGGTAATATTTCACCTCGCAAGGGATTTATAAAATCTCTCGTTGGGTTGAATATTTCGTTCATTGAGTCATAAATGTTTTAGAAATTTATTAAATCTCTATTAGCTCGATTGTTGAATAAAGTTATAAATGACATTAAAATTATAAATGGTTTTATTAATTAATTATAAAATATATTTATAAAATTTAAAAATAGTTTCCGTTTTCGGTTCTATTTTTTAATCACATGGTACCGTAGTCTTGCGAAATTGATACATTTCTTCCTCGGCTCGATTATTTAGCATTAAGTTAGAAATAATTTCAACAGATTTAAAAATCTTGTCTTGGCTAAACTTTTATAAAAATAAAGTTAAAAAAAAAAAGGTTCTTAAGTTTAGATCTGTGCTACGTATACGTCCTTCTAAGAATTGTTCGTTGATCTTGCATAAAGCTACGACCAGTTCATAAAAGTTTACGAAAGGTTAATGAGGGCAACATTGTGAAGCTTTTCATTCGGCCAACGAATCATTAATCAAGCAGCGAATGACTTTCGTTGAGCCAATGAATGTGACGTTCAGCGGAAGAAAAATCAGTAAAGGCTAATAATTTAAATTTAAAGCAATAAAAGTCAGCTTATTCTGCTTTTTTCCAATAACAGATGTAAACGACGAGGAAAAAAAGCAGATATAAAAAAAACAATTTTAAATTTATAAAACATTAAATTAAAATAAAATTAAAATTAAAAAGAAAGAAGAAAA
Source organism: Cheilosia variabilis (assembly GCA_951230905.1). Lineage (NCBI taxonomy): Eukaryota > Metazoa > Arthropoda > Insecta > Diptera > Syrphidae > Cheilosia > Cheilosia variabilis. Next base: position 57,743,182 of record OX579677.1, on the reverse strand, counting down.
TGAAGGAAATTCTGCAAACAATTTTGGAGAGCAGAATTTTGAAAACAGAATTTTGAAAGCAGAATTTTGTAAAACGAATTTTGACTCATCCAGAATTTTGACCCCAACCCGTTGAAAACATCTGGTTAAAATATTGTTCAAGTGAAGTGACCTCCATCTTCAGTCTTATTTGGAGTATAAATCGAGTGTTCTACCAATTGAATTCAGAATACATCACGAAGGTCACAAATACGAGAACCAAACACAACGCAAACTCGAGATCTGCACAAATTCAAATTTTGTTCGAAATTGACCAAAGGGGTGTGTTTGACATTTTTCAATTGAATTCTCAAAAAAGTTTTACTACTTACTAAGTATCCGCATAAAGAATTTAAATCTATTTAAATAAACAAAGAAAATGTAGATCCACAACTATTTAAAAACGAACCTAAATAATTCCCTTGTAAACTTCCCTGTCGAGAAACTCTGCCTTTAATGGTTCCCTGCTAGTGGATGTGCAATTAATTTATTTGTTACACTCAATTACGTCTGCCATCGATTCGTCATTTTGCTCCTTTCCACCGAATTCAGGACGCAAGGAATGATAATGATTTGAAGGAACCGTACCAAACGCCATCCAACAAGTTGACGACGCGACGAGAACCGAATGTGCAAATCAACAAAACTTTGCTCGTCGTCCTTTTCATTACGAGCATTTTCTCGGTCTGTTTGCAAATTCGTTCGCCTTTGAATTCCAGAGGATATACAGATACACACAACAAACGCCTTCGATCTGTCTGCGAAAGACACCAACCTCAGCACGCTTTTTTCGTTCGCCCAATCCGTCAGAGTAACACGTAGGAGGAACAGCAGCCAAACGGTTCATTAATTAGCCGCCAGACCCCCATACCTCACCCCCATTTGCCATTATCAAAGGCACGACGGAACGTGCACACAGCCCGCTCGCGAATTCGAGTTTTTATTAAATTAGACTTCTGGTGATTTATTTATCCGCCAAACTGAAACTTTCGCCAACATATCCTTGGCGTAGTACAAGTATATACATATGTACGGGACTGTGGAAAATTAGTTTGAGTGTACGGTTTCCAGTGGACTATCTTTCGACAGCCAGCAGCGCAGCGCGTACGTATAGTGAGTGATAAAACATTCCAGCACCCATCAAGGATAACGAACCTAATACCCATCGCCTCGTCGTAGCCGTCGACGAAAGTTGGAAACGATTCTCAGTGTATCCCGCATCCACCCCTGGTCGTCCTGGGCTCTCTCCTGCGAGCCTGTCATGATCAAATAGGTACAACATAGATTTATGACCACCTTACAAACGGGTTTCATGTTACTTCCCCGGCAGTAAGACGAATACGAAGACGAAGACGAAGCCGAAGTCCTTGCCAATGAACACCTCTGCCGTGAAGTGAAAGTAGCACGTGTGTGCGGCGGTAGTTAGCGCCATGCAACTCCATTGATAAGCTAAACTGCTGCATCAGGAGTGTGTCTACAGGATGCCTGGAGGCCTACCGGGGCGTTGGGGTTGCTAAATCTATCCTCATCTAGTCCATGACATCGTAAATGAGCATTTATCACGTCCTCGGCGCGCGGGAGAAATGGAAATGGGCGTTTGCCAGGGGTGAATGCTACCTATGCCTCTCGAGAAAACACTTTGTTGCCAGCCAACACAAAGGGCCGCCGCCGCTTTATGATGTTCTTCCGCAGCGCATGACGTGTAATCATAATTTATATCAGTAACCTGGATTTGGATTCGATTTTTCATATTTCCCTCCTTTACTCTGGGGGACGTTAGTTTTCCTCTTCTGTGGTCGATATAATAAGCCGGGGGATGGTATGGGATACCCCACCGCCGTCGCCACCGCTGACGTGAAATCAGAGAGGACTGTGTGCTTCCAGGGGGTGGTTGTGGGTGAAAATGATTGATTTGCGGTGCAGACATTTTTATAGCCCCATATACGTGTGAATGGGACTCGGGATGAAAGGTTGTTGTGTGATCAATTGTTTTGGGAGCAACTCACGGGGCTTCGTGTACGTATGGGAGCGATATAAAAACAAAATAATGGAAATAAAAATAAAATCCAAATTACGTCTGAAAGGTAGGAGTTATGGTGAGAGTCCCTTGGCATGGCTTGAGTAATGGTTTACGGCTGGAATAGTGTCATGGTTGATTGGCCGACGAAAATGATGGTATGCAGTGATGCGTTTCTCGTGGGAGATCCTCTATTCATGAAGCTACACCATTGACAGTGTGATTGGTGTGACGGCGATTTTCGGTTTATCCTACGAGGACTCACTTTAAGTCGATTTCGATGGGTGTCAGCGTGAAATTGTTAACTGGTAACGTCTGAGAAAATTTGTAAACGCATAGGTTTGCGTCTGGATTGGGGGACACTTCTTTTGTGGTTGCTATACCACCAGAGAACCTTTTGCGAGCGCCTGCGGCCTGACACACACTCGAGGGATAAAAGCCCTGTAAAAACCTCACAGTTGAGCCTCTTGGTAAGGACAAAAATGGTTGATCCTTTCCAATTTTCCCAAAATATTATTACCTATCTACGGTAGCTTCGTACGATCCTGTTTTAAATGGGAGCTACCACGGACCTGTACTAATCACGATTGGCTGATTGAATTATGAACCTCGGTTCAAAGCCATCTGTTGGGCTTTAAGGAACATACCTCCCTCGAATCTCTTCATCGCTTCAACAAAATCTCTTAATCTCGGCACTGACGCAACGTGCCGCACTCCGGCACGGATAGTCGGAGCGACCCTCTCAAAAATCCCGACAATCCATGATTTACAATTTAATCTTATCCGAGCACAGGATCTAACGCCTTATTAATTAAATTGCTCCGAATAATAACGATAATTGCCGCACCATACCAATGTGCCACGACGACGACATCTTTCTTTAGACAGTGCGCACAGCCCAAGGCACACATCTTTTTGTTCCGCCACGTGATAATTCCATCTGAGAGCAGATCCCATAACAATCAAGATTCCAGCGGGCCACAACGACAAAGCGACCGGCGCAGTGCCAGACAACAGACAACAACGATGGCGAACAAGACTGCGTGTGCAACTATATACAGTAGGCAAGCGTTGGCAAGATCGATTCCGATCTGCGGAAACCCAAGCCGAACGCCAACAAAAAGATCACACACAAGAGCATGACCAGCAACCAGGCAGCGCGTCTCTTTTGGGTTACTCGTATCTTGTTGCGCCTTTGGTTTGGCTATCGCGTTTGTTGGTCTAATAGTTGGCGCTGTTCACTCTGACTCCGAACGCATGTCTTAATTAGTTTATAATTATCGGTAGTGGATTCCAGGCGGGGTGGTCGGCAGTTGGCTGTTTCCATCTAATGGCGACGCATTCGCCATCATGATGTGAACGATCACGACATAGCTGGCAGCGGCAGAAAAGGTAATTTTCACGGACAAAAACACACGCACATTTCGAGGCCGAACAAAAAGTGAACAGCAAAAGGAGAGGAACAAGAACTGAGTCCTATTGAGGGAAAAACGTGTCGGAATGATTCCCTTCTTGGAATGCTCACAAAGGTGGTCGTCTTTGGACAGGAAAAACAATGCAACCATCTAGGCTCTTTGACGGGGGTCGGCTGTATCTGTTCGGTAAGGGTTTTCGTCAAGGGAATCATGGCAGCCACTAATATGGATATATGCACATTTTCAGCTTTCACATGGACTTTGTTTTTTAATAAATAAGATACAAGCATCCACGCACTGTCCTACTCTGCGGAAAGAGTTTGAAAGGAACACTTTAGACTTGTTGAGGCTTTTGACGAAGTGTTAGCCTTTTTGCTCGCTAGAGATAAAACCCTGAGGCAGCCACAGGGTGTGCACTGGGAGTTGGTGGTAGACTGCTGGTGCGTGAAGTGATGCAATTGCTGGGAGTCATCATTTTGATGTCGATTTGACCTCTAGATTGCGTACCTATTTAAGAAGATCTGACCGATAAATCAGTATCAGTAGAATTTTTTAACCATTTGCCAAAGAGCCTCAGCGGCGTCTCAAGGTTTTCCCATTAGGGATAGGTACTGCTAGTGGTCTGACGATTTACCTGCAGCCTGACGTAACTTATCCGATTTTTCCTTAGCTGGGTCTTGTGCCGTTTCCTCTTTCTAAAACTAAGAGGTACCAGCGAATAAAGCAAGCTTGTTAAATTAGTGTTTCTTTTTGGAGCAGCCCTCTACCTGACGAACTTACCTTAGCCTTTGAGAAATGGACGCTCACGAGGCCGACATTTCAGATGATAAAAATATTTGTGTTAATATTTTGTGCGCCACGCAAACGCATGTAGCAACGTTAAAATTGCTTGCCACTTGAATGAAGATGATTTTGTCAACTAAGCTGCAGTTCAGACTTGAAGCTTCCAAGTTTTTCCTATTGTCCTGCTTCCTATAGCCTTCTTATAAATAGGCAAAATAATAATTTAAAAGTTTTTTTATTCATTTTTATTTTATGAATTTTTATTTTTATTATATTAATATTTTTTACATTTAAATTTAAATTTAAATACCGTATTGAATGTTGATGTTAGAGAGATTTATTTACTGTTAGAAGCATAAACGAAAAATGAACTGTTGTAACAAATTTGCGTGAATACGAAACTACAGACCGAACTTATAAGCCCTTAGAAATAGAAAAAAATAAATTCTGCTCTAAAATCTTACTTTGTTATTTAACTCTAAGTCCCATCTAGTGTTTTATAGAAATAAAACAAATTTAACAAAAGTCAACTTCTGTTCGCTATTGTGACTCAATTATGTTGCTTCACCATTGTGAACTTCAGCTGATTTGAATTTGACAGATAAAACAGATTTTATTAAATTATATTTATTTAAATTCATGTAAGACGTTTTCAAAAAAAGATAATGGGCAAGGTAAGTCGACTTCCGATTGAATAGAGGAAAACATTTGTCGTAATCATTTTTCTCAGCAACGCGAAAGGGAACGCAAGTGGACATGGGAGGAAAAAGAGATTTTTAAAGTTACATTAGCACCGTACATAGCAGTGGTGGATTCCAAAAGAAATAACCCGAACCGATAGCGTGCTCCAGTTCTACTACAGGTTTTTTTTTTTTTTATGTGAGTGCAATCAATGCCACCTAAGGCTAAGCATTGCGGAAACCCGAATTTATTAAAAAAATTGATTTTAATTTTCCTTAGTTTTGCTGCTATTGCTGCTGATACTTTTCGGATCACGGAACTTATTGTCCTTCGACTTACGCCATGCACATCAGCTAAGAAAACCTAACGTTCATCAGTGAATTCAAGCTCAATTCAAATGCGTACCCGTGTCAAGTTGGTAACAACCTTTAGCAACCGTTAGGGTGGAACTGGAGAAACTTTTTGACTCCTAGGCTCAATATTGTTTTCTATTAAGCCGGTTATATATGCAACAGTCTCTCTATCAAACCTGTGTTTTAAATGAGAATAACATTCATGTTTATTTAAACATAACTCCGAATCTGTGTAATATTCGAAAGGATCTAATCTTTGTTGGCATGTTTTTCGTTTTCTGGAATTTCTCATGTTTTGAAAATTTTCAATATCCCTGAAAATTTCATCGTCTGATATATTTATTTCGGAAAAATATGTCTTGGATGTCACTTTAGATTTGACTTAATCAGCGGTGACTCGAATCTAACTATTTCCTAACTTAAAGTGAAATTTTATGCTTTATTTCTAGTAATTTAGAGTTATAGTCGAACTTTCGGCAAAAGTCGTCTCTAAATTGTTTTATTTCTAAGGGCCATAGTCATTTTGAACCTTCAAAATAGAGAGTTGGAGATGTCGCCGTTGTTACCGCCGTCAAATTTAACCTCTACGGCGACACTAAAAACGACTGTTATAACTACCCTATAACATAGAAATTTAACCTCCAAAAGTCATCACAAAAATCAAAAAAATGTAAAGGCTTCACGAGGACCTGCTCTACCTATCCGTTTACCTAACCTAACATTCGAAAGTCAGTGGACTAATAATCAAATTAAACCACCGGACTAAATATTCTGAAGGTCACATTGGATAATTTCATACTGAAAATTTCGCCATTGTGAGCTTGTAAACTTTAGCCTGGACACAAAATAAGATTATTAGCAGTGTGATCCACTTTATCGGAGGATACCACGAATTGGTGGTTTTAAAACTCTTGAGTTCCAGACAATCGCCAAAAACAATCCTAAAAACAAAATATGGCAAACAAAAAACAAATTTTCCGCGAAACAGTTTGAGCATCCCTGATTTAGCTAAACCACTCAGAAATTTCCACTCAAGACATTTGCAGAACAGCATTTCCCCCACTCGCTGCCTTGACCATTTTTTGTATAAAAATATCCTTCCCCATCAAAACATGTGCAGAACGACTGCTCGCATATTTCTCCTTAATTCCCCGCAAGTGTTGCCAAGTCTCTTCGCTAAGAGCTCCCGCCTCATCTCTTCCAGTCTGCAGCGAGGAGCGAATGCGTTCCATTTTTAGCTCTTACGTGCTGCCGAATGTTATTCGTTCCACTCATTGAAATGCTTTGTCTGCAGAGCGAGCTAGTGGTCTCTTGGTCTTGGCTCTTGGGTGCAAAAATCGATGAAACAATAGAGAACAGCGGGTGAGACAGAGTGGCATGGCATTGATAAAAGGTTGAATTGGGCGAGGGGAGGGGAGCCTGCTGAAACTCACACCAGAAAAGGAAATCAAATTAATTGTGCAGCAAAAATATGGCCAGATTAAAAATGTATCCAACCATGAATATCCACAATCTCTTGTGTCAGAGATGGTAGCAAAAGAAGCTTAACTCCGTAATCCATCTGTCATACAGAAGTATGACTCCCACGTACCAGCTCCACTCCACTACCGAGCAAAAATATAACTTGACCTACATTCTTACTGTACCTATTACGTAAAATCCATTTTCGGGATGAACCGAATCAAAGTTGGTAGACACAACGTGTTGTATGTAATTTGTATGAAAATTCCTGGCGGCCACTTTGGGATATTGATATTTGTGCGGATGCTGTGTTATGTATGGATAGGTGCTCTTATTTATGATGAAAGGACGATGCATAACCAAATTTAATCGACTAAATTGAGTCTCTGCTCAAATTCTTAACCCGAATTCCAATGGATTTTCTCTGCGATAGATATTTTCGTAATCATTTTCAAGAAATGGGAGATGTCGATGTGAGTCCTTAACCTAGGCAAGTACACCTATACAAGTGGGTTGAGTTATTTTAAATTGTCTTGTATAGTACAAGTGCAGAGATTGGAATTTAAATTGTGCTTCGCAAGACTTTATGTACTTTGAGTTTGAGGGGTAACAGGTCCTTTATTAGACTGTGATTGGGTAGATTAAGATGTTGGGGTTAGATGAGAGGAGATGGGAATTTATGGTGTTGTTGCCAGAGGACTTTTTACATGAAATTCGAAGCGTGGTAGGGGGTACCTAGATCAAAAAGTGTAAAAGTGAAAGTCTCGAGTATTTAAATCTACTTTGGGATCGAATTACACTTTTTAGTTTACCTCCGCAATTTTTCGAGCTCACAATGGCGAAATTTTCCATACAAAACTGTGTATTGTGACCTAGAAAATATTCAGTGTGGAGGTTAAAAAAGATTATTGCGTATGTCTAAGGAGGCTGTTGAGTAGATAAATCGCTGAGGTTGTTTATCAGAATATGATGCAAGGTGCATATCACTGGAAGAAATGAAATTGATACATTTTTTGAACCATTTTGGTAGGGTGTTTAAAAAGGAATTTGAAACTAGCCCGGCAGCGGTAGCAAAGAGAAAATCCACAAAAAACACCTATTGATGAAGTGATTATCGCTAGCTTGTGGTTCAAAGTATGGTATCCCAGTTCTTAGATTCGACAGAAAAGTTTTAAAAAAAATTCCAGCACGTGTGGTGAAAACTTAATTTTTTATTTCGTTTGAAGTGCTCTTCGATTGCGTGCACTTAGACCCAGGTAAGTCCACTGCGCCTCCAATGTGAAGAACAAGTAACAACAACAAGGGCCCTTCTCATGCTTTTTTGGAAGGCATCCTCGTTTAGATTTGGATCGTCAAAATGGCAAAAACCTTCTGTAGCCCTCCATATGCAGGGGACTGGAGAATAGTTCATTAGATCGGCCCAGAAACAAATAAGATTGGCGATGGTCGTTTTCGTGTCGTGGGATTCGGTTTAGTTTTTTATTAAATTTGTCGAGTTGATGAATACGGTCAGCTATCCTAGATTTGTCACCATGAATGAGGTATCTATTAAGGAGACAACATTGGTTCTGCAGTGCTGTTTGTGTAAGTTTATGCTATTCACTCAGAACGAGTCTACAAGCTTTTACTCGTGTGCCAGAGTTCAAGGATTCAAGGTCTGGACGATACATTTTTCACTATTTTTGACGACCAGTCTTATATATCTACTTTGTTCGATGATTTTTAGCATGCTTATTAAAATATTAGTTAGTTTCGGTTTTTTTTAGGTCCATTTTTTTGACCAATCGTTTAAAAAGTTACTCGACTTTTTTCATGCTCCCTGGCGATCATAAACCCAGAGCTAGCTGTCCCGACACCCGACGACTGGGTGAGAATGGAAATTGTGTCATACATACGTATATCACCACCATTCAGGTCGACTTTGGTCTTCGGCTGGTTTAGTGCAGCGACTGCGTCGGCGATGGAACCTTTCTTAGCCGCATGATTGAGACCATCAACAGAGAGATATACATATGAAAGCTGTAGTCAATGAATAAGGCTGTCTTGCTAGGGTTACTTATTAGTAACCGTTCGATCCCATATTTTAGTGCTCAGCCAAAATGATATTTGATATTAAACCTCGAAACTGCAACAGCATCAACGTGTGTTCCAATAAGTTTGTGGGAATAAGTCCTACCTGCTTATATGGTGTAAGCTTTCCCAGTTGAAGCTAAAATGAAATAAGTGCGGTTATGTCTTAAGTCGTCCGCCGACATAAACTTGGCAAGTTGGATACAAAAAAAAGTGGAAAAAGAACAGTCCGGACCATAAATGCCTGCTATACCCGTTCCGGCTGTCTTAGCAAGATAATTAATATTTTCCGAGCAACCAAGTTTTCACATTACTTAAGCATTAAAAGGGTTGACCAGAGTTTATGGCTCTGCTTGCCACTCACACCCCTCTGACGCGTGTACAGTGTATTTGCCGGTGTCTTGCAAGGATGCTTACGCTTAGGCCAGGCCATCCTTCGGTATATGTGTACATACCCTCGGCTGTCGTCCTCCACACACTGTACCCAAGGTGAGCTATACAAAACCTGCACTTGCTGTGTGAGTCAGTTTTATGGGTTTTATGGTTGAAGTGAGATTCCGACAGCATACATTACGGCTTGCTGACGCAGGCAAAGGGGTAGCGGATGACAACGAAGGTCTTGGGTTAGAACGGAGACAAACACGGGACAGGAGGCGGACACACTGTGAGTGAATTATTTCGTTGTTTTTGTTTCCAAAAACGATATTCCCATACACGAGCATAGGTACGAGTGTGTATACCTTCATCGGAGCAAAGTTGTGTTTCCAAGAAACCAAATGGCCCATATATAAATTTCATTCAGAGCGCACCGAAGTTTTCGAGAAATCGCTCTTGGTCGTGTGTTGTGTCGGCCCAAAGGTTGGCACAGCATTTACCATTACGTAAGGGGTTAAGCAGAATCGGAAATGTGCGCTCAGAGATTTGTGGGTTTTGATCCTGTTTTGGTTTTTATTGTGCTCCGTGTATGGTCCTTGTAAAAATGTTGTAATAATCTGAAATTATTCTTCGTAAGGAGCCCACACCCCCACCCCCATACAAATAGCACAAGGTGGACAACAAAACGACCAACAACCAGCCTCCCTGGGCGACAGTGTACGCTGTATTGATTTATAGAATTTCTTTTGAAGACGAAATGCTCTTCGAGTGGAATTTGTAGCCCGAGGCTTTGTGTCGAATTTAATTTTTTTTTATTTTTCTGATGCTATCGGATTTGTGTTCCTCGGGTGGGAGTCGGGAGTATAATTCTGTGACCCAGAGTCCTGCTGCTGGTGCTGCTGCATCGGTATTCAATTAAATTTCCGACAGTCGAGTGGATTTTTGAAATTATTTCCATGGACTTTCTCTCTGTGGGAGGATTATAATTGTGGTATTTCGTTTTATTTGCTTGAGTTCATTCAATTTGATGTGAGTTTTGGAACTGCAAAGACTGGGGATGGCAGGGACTTGAATTGCACAAGAAAGGATCATCATGGGGATTAGGAGTTTATATGTTCTAGTTCTCGAAATCTGATCCGTAAGACATGCCATCAAGGAGAGTGTATTTCGGTTTTGCGAGCAATGAGGATGAACTTGGGATGATAAACTTTGGAAAGGAGTATATGGAAGTGGTATATGAGTGGTTTGTGGTGATTAGAATGGAATGGGGAATTGCGAAAATTGTTTGGATCAATAAATTGAAGGCGCTTTTAGGGCATTGGGGAAAAACGAGGGAATTTTCGAATGCTGGGCTTTTAAGGCGCCGACATTTAAATAGTGCTTCGTTTACAATTTTGGGTACGTTTGCCTGCAGGGAGGAAACAATTCATTTCCCGTTGGATCTATAATAGTCGTATGAAGATTGATTTGGGCAAACTTCTGCCTTGTCTGAATTGATAATTAATCGCTTTTAACGAGCTGATGGTGTACTGTTAGATAGATGTTGGGTTCAATATGCCTCAGTCAGACCAACAATTGGAAGACATTGTAGAAACCTATTGAGCCGTTTAACTCGCAAATCCTCGGTCACAATGTATCTGTAGCGGGTGCATTTTTGCTATCCTCCTTGAATATAAGTGTATATAGTTGATGGGTTTTTGAGATATGGACTTATTTCAGCATAAAATGTACTCACTGTGATGTTGGATTTGTTACTACCCACGTTTTATCAGACTGGTGATGACAGGCTCATGATGTCTCTTTGAAAAATGCTGGTGACGCGCGGAAGTTGCCTGAATGTTGCAAAAAAATTCAGTTTTCTACAACAAAACAGTGTGAATCATATGAATGAAGGGTAAATTACACACTTGTTGAATTCCTCTGTCTACAGTATAAAGGGTTACGCAGCACTACTCCATGGATGTCACGGCACTGGCATTATTTTCTTCTACAAAGCGGTATAGAAAGCAAAGTGGCGCTTTCTGCACTGGTGAGTGTGCCATAAAACTATTGGAGGAGGAAGGACCAGTATTGTGCGACAGAAATTTTCTTACGGAATATGCAAAATTAGGAAATGTATATGCTAAATTATATGGAGGAATAAAACAAAATATGCTAAAGTTTACAAAACAACGACTACATAAAAAAATACAATAAGCCATACAAATTTACGGGTCCTGTACATTTAGGAAAAAACTTAAATTAAATTGAGCAGCAATTCACGCCTCACGGGCAGTTGACTTTTGCTTCGATTTTTGTTTTTAAGGTTTAACACTTTGACAGCTGATACTTCAAATTGAAAAATTGTCACACAAATCTTCAGTAATGCCAAATATAGAACATGTTGATGGATGCGTTCGTTTTTTGTATAGCAAAATATACCACGAAAATATTTTTTATGATGGATTCTTATGTTAAAAATTTAAAATATATGCCAGATTGCATATAGCATATTTTATTTATACTTATATGCAATTCAAAGTTTAAACATGCTAGATTTTGCATAAAAAATCATGCTAAAATGGCACCACTGGTTGGCGATACGGGTGGCTGTTCTTGATAATATCCTTATGGCCGGTGTCGTCTCGGACTTGTTTTAGTAGAGGAAATCTGTGACCATTCGCCACAGTAACCCCAGCTAGACGCTTCAGCTCATTTGGTGAGCGTTTGACTTTTTTTTCCTGGATCTGGAGGTTTTACCTGTTGCTTTGCAGAACTATCAGGAGAAGAATATGGCTTCCATCGGGACAACCTTTAGGCAGGCTTAACATTCGCGAAACTATTATAATACAAACTAGAATCAAGTTTATTTAGAGTAGAGTAGTCTCGACCAATTTGAAGGACAATTGTCTCTTAAGCCGAATGAGAGACAATTGTCCTTCAGTCATATATAGATCAAGTTTACCTTATTGTATGTGAAAACCGTCGCAGTATAGATCTTTTGTAGCTCGAGATAGAACTGTTGTTTCAAATAAGTTGTGGACAGGCTTCAAGTCCATAAAAAAGTAAAGACAGGCGTGTCTGGAGTCATTTGATATCGTCGCGACCGAGCGTTCGAAGGAACTGTTTTAAATTGTTACTACTGCTAGCTTCTTCCTAAGGTCAGTCAGAAGATTCTTTCGCAACTTTGATTTGTTTCGAAGGTAGACTACCATTTCCTAGGGTTACTCTCTCAAGATTTGCTTGCTGTTCCTCAGAGGGCTGTTTTTTGGGAGTACTACAAAATAAGGCTGCCATTTTACGAAACTCTTAGAAAGGTGCAACTGCTGTTTCTAGATGTTTTAAAATTGGTTCTACGACTTGTTGCACTTGTTATATAGTAGAGATAACTTTTTGAAACCTTTTCATGTCTCGTGATAAAAGCTGCCTAAAATGGCGTCCAGATTCTTTACGGAACTGTAGCTGATTTGTATCTCAGATGAGTTACAAGACGGAGTTGCCGTTTCTTAAGAGTTGCGAGGGACAGAAATGATTTGTATTGGATATCATTTACTTGGCATTAGTTGTGGGCAGGCTTCAAGTCCATAAATAGTTACTAGTTAGCTATTGTTTGTTGTGGAAGCGTGTTGTGGAATATTAGACATGCATCAAACTAAGTAAAGTACAAACAAACAGCTAAATTGACTTTCGCTGCCTGGGATAACCTTTGCAAAAACTGTAGATACCTCCGTTTGTTCAACAGCAATAAGTAAATGCTTGATTTCATTTCTTTTTTAAATTAGTATAACATAATATGCAAAATTCACAATTTGGTTAGACTCCAGATTTATAAAGCTGTTGTCAATATATAAGTCTAAGTAAGATTTAAACCACCTCCGACTATTTTTGTCAATATCCGTTGCATATAAAAAAGGCGCAAGTGGAGGTGGCGCTATACTTAATACAATTCTACGCCATATGTATGTTTGCTGACTTTATGAGATGAGATGTGCGAAATATTACCTCACAGAAAATGAAGAGCCTGTAATCTTACATTTCAGATGTTTAAATCGACGCAGAAGCAGTGTTGCCAGATAAAAAATCTGAAAATCTTGTTTTTACGAAACAAAAAATCTTTTTTTCAAGATTTTGTTCAAAATATAATAAGAGCGAAATTTAAAATACAATTTTAAAGTACTTTACTACTAATACATAAATCACCTAAAACTTTGGTCATAAATTAATGTTAATGCTTTTTGAAATTTTGGAACATATTTGAAATAAATCGACCTATATCCAGATCATAGAATTTCGGTTCATTAAAGCTCAACAAATCTTTTGTAAAGATACAAATTTCAACAACCGTTTCAGTACATACGAAACCATTTTCCCAAAAACACGTTACATCAGTTATTTTATCAAATTCGTTAAAATTCATGTGTCCTTAGAGTTGATGAAAACGTTAGTGAGACAATTGTGCATTAATAGAAAACGTTTATCTTCAATAGAAAATGTTCTTTTAATGTGCTATACCTACTTAAAAAGTTCTTGATATCAAAAAATCATGAAATTTGATGATTTCGAGGTAAAAAGTCTTGTACATATTTTTGAGCTCAAAAATCTTGGAAAAAAAAATATATCTTGTAATCTGGCATCACTGCGGCAGAAGGACTGTCATAAATCGATTCAAAGGACCGCCCGGGTTGTTAGAAAAATGCATAGCAATGCGTAGCATACCGCATGCAAATGCCAACAGCTGAGCTGAGAAGCAGATCTTCCAATCGAAATGTATCTAATCCGCTTAAAATTGGAATACATTTCCGTGCAAAGTTGTGATATGCCCTTTATAACGCTTTGATAGTACATCCGACCTTCCTACAGCTCACTCCGCCCTCCAGCGATTAACTAGACGTTGCCACAGCCCCAAGCAAAAGCAATTGACATTTGAAAACGAATTAATTGCACACCAAGCACACAGTGAGTCAACATTAAAGGTTCAAAAAGCTAGCAACTGGCATAATTTCATTAGCAACGCATCACGAATCGACGCCGGCAATTACGCTTAATATCTCCACAGGAATCCGCGTGAAATTTCAAAACGCCATATCCAACCGAAATGCAATCCACTCGCTTGTGAAATTAAAGAGGACTCTGCCACTGACGGTAATGGAAACGATGATCCCTATATACCACCCTCATATCTGATATAAAATTTAAATTAGATGGCACAGCCAGCACCAAATTAAGCCATAAGACAATGACAGTTCCAAAAGGAGCATCGTCTCCTCCTGTAACGTTCAGAATTTCCTTTGAAGCTTCCCACTCCCATCGGCTGGCAGCGCAGGTGCGAGCAAAAAAGAAAACGCAAAAAATAAAACAAAAAAACAGAATCTCCCCAAAACAAACAGATTTGCGAATAGAGAGAGGATCACAAGGAGTGGACCGATTTAAATTTCATCAATTCTCATAAAAGTTTATGTGCGAATCTTGATTCGCAGGGGTTTACATTACACGCAGGAAAAACAAAATAAACAGCATCCACTTTGGCTCATTTCAGCCATAAGTGGGAGTATCTCTATACAGTTATGTAAATTTTCCAAGGAAAAATTCAAAAGAAATTCCATTTCTGGGCAAAGTTAAAAAGTTGAAGTTTTGTTTGGCTTCTTCTATCGACACCTCTGTCTCAAGTGATGGTACCTCCACCTCGCCGGTCGAGTACACTTGCATAAGCAGCCATACATTGAGAGTCTATATTTGAAACAGAGGCAGAAGGATCTAAAAATACATTCGGGTTGATCCACGTGTGGCGAAAGCTTTTGTATAAGGGTTGGGAAACCCATTACCGGTTAACAAATGCAGAGGTCCTTCTAGGTGTGTACACGAAAGCCGAATATCCTTTTATTCGTGCAGAGGACAGTCGTTCTCACTTTCATTCGTTCCGGTGTAGGGAGCATCGAAATAAAATAGTGGCAGTGTTATCTGGTGGACTCAGTCGCTCTGTCTATATAAATGCAATGGAAAATACGTCGGAGCACGGAGTAGTTTATCTTTCTAGGGGATGTTGACATCGTAGGTGGATGCATACAGAGTGCGACCGATGGTGAAAACAAACAATCAAACTGATGGAGGACCATCAAATTAAATTCGTCCTTAAAGGGGGGTTGTTTGTGATTCCTTATAGCTCACTTGTCCTGACTTTTGCTTGAAAGTGGGGGGCACCAGTTCAGTTTTGAGTTCCACATGTGCTACTTTCTTGTCTGGCTCTCAAGTCAAGACTGTTAAAGACTGTCAACAAGGAGGCACACTTTCAATTTTGTGGTCACTGGTTATAGACAGCTTGTGCTGATGAGCTGGCAATTAATATTCTTCATAAATATGTTTTACAATACAAGACTCCGCGCTCGTCTTCCAGAATTTTGTTATTTGTCCGCGTTTAACTCGAGAACCGCTGATCCAACTTACGAGCTTATTAATTCACTTTATAGACCTATTCCCTAAGCAGGTTTTAGTATAAGTTTTATTGCGTTGCTGGTACTTATATATTTTTAGGATAGTTAGAGAAATATTTCTTCCACAAAGCCTTTTAAAAGAACTACGCTGGTTAAGGTTGGATCTTTCCTCTTCAAAAACATCACTAGTGAGGTCAAATATACCAAGTGTCAGTGTCAAAAGTCCTGCATGAAAGACTGAATGGGAAATCACCTGTACATCAACGCTGTTGACGCCAATATTATTTAGGGCACGACTCTTATTGGTAAAAGCTGTTAAAGCAGCAGTCAATTACACCCATAATCCTTGAAAAAAAGGAGAAACACCAGTAGCGATGATCAAAATTCTTGTAAATTTGCCTTCGTTCCCCGACGGCAAGTGAATAATATTTACTCGAAGAAACAATCATATTTTTTTCTGAACTCATCGTAAGCACCTCTGGAGCTCTACTGCTCTAGCGAGGACCGCTCGCTCTTCGTTCGCCTTATTGGGAGTTTAGCCTGCTTGTTTTTTGAAAATTTATTCAGGAAATAAAATTCACAGTGGTCGTTAGCGTCATCAGGGCAGACAAACCTCTACATCCGAATACCTATAGGTGCACCAACGGCGAGGATTGCGAAAGGATTTTGTTGATTTCTGTGTGCTTTTTTATCGTTGCTTTCTTTGTTTTCCGGTGGTGGATGGGAAAATGCAAACAAGTAAGATGTGATTGGCAGCATGGATCTCAAAGCGGAACTGTTAGGTCTGCACTGTGCATACCTGTAAGCTATAACGATGGAGGATTCGCGAGTAAACCTATATTGATGAGGTGCATTATGGTTGACTGGAGTTATTATACGTTGGATGGGGAGTTTTTTTTTTTTTTTTTGGGACATTGTGCTGTGAAAGCAAGTCTGAAGAAGAAGATATGGATGAGGGATAGTGCTACTGGAGCGTTAATTAAGGAATCGAAGTTCATTAAGTAAAATGACTGTCGATTCGATAAAAATTTGAGAAAGTGCGGTGGGGGGGGTTGTCTTTTCCACCGATAAGGACTGAAATGTCGAACTTTGCGGTATGAAAATGTTACTTTAGATAAAAGGAGGACCACGTCTCGAATTGAAACAGATATTGCCTTTGATCTGGCTTAAAATTATATGGACAACTTTCGACTATTATGATGGGCGGAGATGTATGTGAAGTAGATTTTCTGGGTGTACCACTATCCAAAACTAAGAATATTGGGTCGCGTTTACCAACCAGCTGCAAATCAAAATCAACGCTCCACCTAATATATATATATATATTTCGAGAGATAATCGAATCAGACCACCATTGTCGGGTCTCTTTTCGTCTCTCTACCACTGTAAATCTTACTCAGAGAGACTCTCTGGATTTCTCCACAGTTCTTCTCTGGGCTCAATTCCTAGTGTTAACGCTAGCATCTGTTTATGGGAGATCCGTTTCATCGACTGGGTCTCGACCCATTGATGTCCCAAGATCCTCATTCTTCTGCCAGCCAATGCCGGGCATTGACACAGTATATGTGCCGCTGTCTCAGATTCCTCCAGGCATAGTCTACAAGTATCATCCTCTATAAGGCCCATTTTCCTTAAGTGATACCTGAAATTACCATGTCCTGTAGACAAAGCCACCACCCATTTCAATGTTCCTCGACTCATGCTTAGAACTCTTCTTTGAGTGGAGCAGGTAGGCCACTTTATTGCCATTTTAGCTTGTCTACATTGTTCCACGGTTGACCACCTTCTCAGGTGTTCTGCCGTGATCCATTTGTGGACAAGCTGTTCAACCATTCCTCTGCCAATTGAAGAGAATGGTTCTGGTCCCAGCAACTTTTCAGTTGACCCCTGTTTTGCAAGGGAGTCCGCCTTTTCATTGCCTTCGATCCCTATGTGTCCTCGTACCCAAGTCAGTGTTACTTCATTTTTAGATGAACACTTATTGAGTTTAAGTACGCATTCCAGTGCCAGTGATGTTGTGATGTTTGTTTGTTCCATGCATCTGATCACCGCCTGATTGTCCAGTGCTATGAGGATATTTCTTCCTTCCACCTGACACTCAAGCAAGTAGTCCAACGCATAAAGCAAGGCAATCATCTCAGCCTGGTATACTGAAGTGTATTTCCCGAGGCTAATGTGACGGGCAAGTTCCAGCTCTTCTGAATAGATACCGGCCCCCGCCCCGCCATCCATCATGGATCCATCCGTGAAAATCACTATTTCACCATTTCTTTTTTCTGGAAGTAATCCGTTCTCAATACGAGTTTTATGATTTCTTTCCATAATACGCACCCTTGTTATTCGATCCATAGGCATGTTTAGCTCCCTAATCTCGTCTTTAACAAGTCCCAGGATCTTCCTATGTCCATAGATCGTACCACGATGGTGCCATTTCGCATCTCGATGCAAGCGAAGTGCTGTTTGGGCCGCTGTTTTCTTAATAAATAAGTCTAGCGGTAATATCCCCATGATGACTTCCAATGCGCATGTTGGGGTTGTACGTATTGCACCTGTAATTCCCATACATGCTAAACGCTGAACCCTATCCAGGTGCTTCCTCACAGTTTTCTGAGAGGCTTTCGCCCACCATACAACCGAGGCGTACGTGATAATGGGTCTAGTTATCATCGTATACATCCAGTATGCTGACCTAGGCGAGAGTCCCCACCTCTGTCCACATACACGTTTGCACTGATGTAGTACCCTCTTTGCCTTCCGGACCTTCTCCTCAACATGGTAATTCCAAGTAAGTCCAGTATCTAGATAGACTCCCAGATACTTAACCTTCTTAGTCATTGTTAGTTCCGATCCGAAAAGTGTTAAGGGCCGAAATTCCAGATTTTTCCTCTTCCTAGTGAAGACTATTAGATCTGTTTTCGCCGCATTAATGGAGAGCCCTTGTTCCAGACACCACCGCTCAACCACTCTGAGTGCATTCCTCATGATATCTGCTGTGACGTCCATGAATTTGCCTCTGGCCATTATTGCTATGTCGTCGGCATATCCCACTGTGTGAATGCCCGTCGCCTCGAGTCTGTCGAGAAGAGAGTCCACAGTGATATTCCACAGTGTAGGTGAGAGAACACCTCCTTGTGGGCAACCTCTGCTAACCCTTCCTCTGAGTTTTGAGGTTCCCGTCTGAATATTAATCGCCCTCGTATTCAACATATTGTCCACCCATCTTACCACCAGTGGGTTAACCCTACGTTTTTCCAAGGCTTGTTTCAGACTTTCAAAGCATATCTTATCGAAGGCACCTTCAATGTCCATTATAGTGGTCATCGCAATGCCCCCGGTATTTAGCTCTTCCTCCGCAACGCGTACTACTTGGTGTAGCGCTGTTTCTGTAGACATACCTACCCTGTATGCATGCTGTCTACTATTTAAAGGATACATCTTAAGCGCAGTACTCTCCATATAGTCCACCATCACCCTTTCCATTATTTTTAACAGGAAGGATGTTAGGCTGACTGGTCTGAATGACTTTGCCTCGGTGTAGTCCTTTTTTCCCGGTTTTGGAAGGAAGACCACATTTGCTTCCCTCCATGTTATCGGGATATAGCCTATTGCTAGGCATGCAACGTATATATTCCTGAGCCTTGGTGCAATTAGGTCTATACCCCATTGCATTAGACCTGGAAATATACCATCCGGCCCCGCAGTTTTGAAGGGTGAGAATGTTGCTATCGCACCCTTGACCGCTTTTGGTGTCACGATCCGTTCTGCTTCCGTCCTATCCATCCTGTTCGCTCCTTGTTTCCTTGGAGCCCAGGGCTGAGCTGACTTATAGCTTCCTGGAAAGTGTACCTCCATTAGGACCTCATTTGTGTGATCCAGTGTTTCCACCATCTCCCCCGCTCTATTACGAATGAGTCCGATCTTAGAAACTGGATCTCTCGAGACAATCTTTTGTAGTCTACTGACTTCAGATGTACTCCTCATACTCGAGCAAAAGTCCCTCCATGACTCCCTTTTACGTCGTCGCAGAGTAACGTTTAGCTCTTTCTTTTTCGCCTTATATTCATCCCATGCTTCGGGTTCTCCCCTCCTCATGGCGTGATTGAAGGCCTTCCTCGCAGCCTTTTTTAGCTTTTCAAGTTCCCGGCACCACCAAGGCGCAGGATCTTGTTTTTCCACTAAAGTAGGTGTACAAGCCACTCGGTACGCAACTTCAACAGCTGATTGCAGATGCTTCAACTGTGATTCTACATGCCAAGTGTTTTTCGGTATTCCGAATGTCATTACATTCAGTTTTTCCTCCAACACTTCAAGGTATTTTATCCTATCTGTGTTCTTCGGAATTCTGATGTATTTCCGATCTTTTTTCCTTTTAGATCCATAGCGAACATCAAATGAAATGGCTCTGTGATCCGACAATGTAGCCTGATCCATTACCCTCCAATTTGATATTCTTTCAATTATCTGGCTACTGCATAGGGTAACATCGATCACTTCCATTCGTCTCACATCGACGAAGGTTGGCTCTGTTCCCCGGTTTAAGATAGCTAGATCCTTGCATGATACAAATTCGAATAAGGCTTCTCCTCTGTAATTATCGTTGGTGCTGCCCCACACTGTATTATGTGCATTGGCATCACAACCAATTATTAGATCCTCGTTCCTGTTCCTGCATGCATTCACCAAAGACTCTAACTCTCTTGTCGGAGGAGGTTCTGGAGAATCATACGGCAGGTATGCAGATGCTATGACAAAACTTCCCGCACCTGATCCTACTCGTACTGTTGCAAGGTCTGGGGCACACAGATCCGGCAATTTATATGCTTGAACTCCGTGCCTCACCAAGATACAGGACCTAATTCTTCCGCTAGTTTGTGCATAATGCAACTCAGCCATGCTATTTGGGAGTCCTCTAATCTTTCCTCTAAAGATCCAAGGCTCCTGTATCAGGGCTATATCAAACGAATCCTCATCAAAACACTTAGTCATCATTGCCGATGCTGCTTTGCTGTGATGAAGGTTCAATTGAATCACCCTCAGCTTTTCCCGGTACGGGCCCACCTCCCGCCCGACTTGTGTTGATCCCATCTCCATGGTGTCTATCACTTCGTCGCCCTACCGGGTGGCTTTCCAGGTTGAGTCTTTTCCGATGATCTTTGGAACTTCACGAATGCTATGTCCAACCCGCAAAAGAGTCTATCTCCTGCTTGTCTAACCAGCCTCGCTTCCTCCCTCGGACACCAGATCGTCAGCTTGGTTCCACCAATTTTTTTGTCATCATATCTTCCCACATGAATAACCCTCCATTTCGAAGTGTCCTTCACACAGGAATTTTGACGACAAAGTCTGGCAAGGATGACATCCTTGCTCACGGGTTCACCGGGAACGAAGATTATCAACCTTTCCACATCCTTTAGTATGTGAAGCCTGTCTATTTTAAGGTTGATTCCCTCCCATAGGTCGGTCATCTTCCCTACAGTCTCACATAGCCACCCTTTGGTTTCTTGGTTTACGCATTTTATTGCTATAATCCCTTCCTCCAAGGTTATCTCCTTTACACCGATATCACCTGCATTTGTCGGAAGTAAGTCAAGAGCCCTCAGCAGAGCATTCTTGAAAATACTCAACTGTGAAGCTTCTATCCCCCCCTCTCGACTCATGTCGGCAACACCCATTTGGAGATCGTTCGCCGCTGTCTGAGCAAAGGTTTTTACACCCTTGTCAACTTTGGCTCTCTCACTCCTAGCGTAAGGCTTTGCAGCATCTGCTTGCTTTGCTCTCCTTCCCATAGCTTGGCTCAGCTTTCGCTTTACCTTGCTTGGTCCAGGTTGCTCGGCCTTGCACGATTTCTGCTTTCCGGGTTGACTAATAGTCCGTTGTAAATGTTGTCCATCCACATAACCACTGGAGTGTGGTACCTGTAGACTGACCCCATATTGTACAGACTGTCCGTCTTCCCTTCCGCCTTCCGTCCCCTTCTTCACAGTTTTAGGTGGATTCATGGTCCCGGAACATTTGAACCGTTTCCTAGATCCACCGTCTTCTGGAGAGGTTTCGGTCGACGTCAAGTTGGCAACCATTTCAGTCAACTCCTCAACAGACTTACTTATGCCTTTCGCCGAGACAGATTTGGCCAAGGCCAATCTTTGCCTCCTTCTGACCCTCTTCATTCTTTGCTTCAGTTGCTGGTGCAACTTCCGCTCGGAGTCGGGACTTCTCTCCTCTTCCAATCCGGCTTCCGCAGTTCCGGCTGACCTCTTGGCGCATTTCTGCCCCGCATTGTCCACCTCCACTGACGATTGGTCTGCTAACTCTTTTGGTTTCCCATCAGAGTCCACTGACCCCTCGAGCTTATTCGGGTTCATGTCAGCACTTTCCAGCGCCTTCTCGACCCCTCCTAAGCCTTCCACCTCGTTTTCCGAAGGAATATTATTTTTATTATTTAAATTTAGGTCCATATATGTACCCACGAGTAGGGGAGAATTAAACGGACCGAATAGGCAGAGATCCCCAATACCTATCCTACTCAACTAAATTACAACAGAGGATTGAGCTGCCCCTGAGGAGTCTCCATTAGCGGTTCAATTACCCCTGAACCCTGTGAACAAGTAGTTTTACCTACCTCATCACAGCTCCCTCGACATTGCAGACTAGTCATCTTGGAGTTTAAGGGTTGATCGATTGATCGGATTGAGTCTTGGTTCTTCAATTCACATTCAGCTCTACCAGAGGAGTTGGGCCACTACCCTGGTCTAGCATCCTGTTAATCTACTTAAGCCGCCCCACCACGACAAGGTGCCCAATCTTCGGATAAAGGTAGATGAACTTACCGGCGGGCGCTCCACCTAATAACATAACTTTATATCTTTTAATACAAAACCAGCTCTTAGACGCAGCCTCATTGGTAATAGATATTTCAAAACCACCAATTCGTAATCAAAATTGATTGGTTTTAAATAGGTGATAACTGAAAGTAATGGCTGCCTCATGGATCATGACCTTTTTGGTCATCCGTAT
Organism: Cheilosia variabilis; assembly: GCA_951230905.1. Classification (NCBI taxonomy): domain Eukaryota; kingdom Metazoa; phylum Arthropoda; class Insecta; order Diptera; family Syrphidae; genus Cheilosia; species Cheilosia variabilis. The sequence goes on along the minus strand of OX579677.1, from coordinate 57,720,588 downwards.
ACCTATTTCAAACATTTTAGCAGACTATGAGGCTTCTTCATTGACTGGTTTGAATAAGGTTGGTGCCACTTGAGTCATTGTGGCACTTCGGTATCAGTGGCTGAATTTATGTTCCGGTTGCCACCTATGCCTGCCTCTGATCTTAGACCCAATTGCTTGGCCTAGGCAATAGACATCTTTCCAAGCTCTCATAATGCCACTTCTATCCGCTTAAGGCTGGCTATGTTGCTGTGGTCAATACCCCAGCAGTTAAACTATACATGCTCCGCGTCTGCTACGGCTTTTCTATAAAATGAGCATTAGGGTAGGGGTTATCATGGTATTCAAAGCATTGAAGGCCGTAATTCTCGAATATAAATTTAACTCTCCATGACTTCTGGACGTCGCGTCGATTTTTTATGTAGCTCTTGGTATTCTTTGTCAAAAAACTGCCTTCTGGTGTGGTTATTATTACAGCATTTGCAGTGTTGATGAGAAGTGGTAAACAATGCTAAATGAGGAGCCAGCAGAGTCACTAAGGCAGTTACTCCTATAAAATTTACGCCATAACCTCTAAGATCTATAGGAGGGTGTAGGCTTAGGTGAACGAAACTGTATGGGATGGGTAACGTTTCTTCTACAACCCGATTATAGAAGCCACTAACAGTCCGTCAGGCAGTAGATACGTTTCTCGTATGGAGAAACAGCGCTAAAACGGGACAATTGCACCAATCTACCATCAAAGCAATGCACGAAATGTTTGTCTGCTATTTGATTTGTTGTACGGATTGGTAGCGACAAATTTCCTGATTTTCAGAGTCCCGCAGGTCATCGAAAAATTAATAAGCTAAAGTTAGTTGTGAACGCACATTCCTCCGCCTACGAGACGGTCTGCTTAATGAAGCAAATTCTAATCTTTTCTAAGGAACAATCATATTATTTGTTCTTTTGGCATAAAAATTTGATCAAATTGGTAAAGTCGTTGCGTACAGGTGTTTGTACAACTTCACCTGAGTGTTACCTGAGAGATAAAAATGAAAATTTTCAGAAAGAGTTAAAAAAAAGACTCCCAGATGAAAAAATTAGTCCCGTTCCGATCTTTATGTTTTCTTTTCTTTTTTAAGGAAACACACTGTAACTTATTACCGATATAATTGTAATTAAAATTCAGGTAAAACAAATTCTTTCGCATTTAACTAAATAGGCTTAACAATTTTAAATTATAGCTAAAACGTTCTACATTTTTGAAAGGTGTCCGTTCAAAAGGGAATCGAAATGACTCTAAAGCGTACCGAATGTAACGCTGCTTCACCTTTTGTCCCAGGGCTACACCCACAATAAATATTGAACCACTTGCCACTCTCTCTTAATCACCATAAGAATCTTTTCATTTTCTGTCAGATCAAAATTAGGGTCTTAAAAAAAGCTCCACCTGCTCAAGTGCAATATCACGACTCATTTTCTGGAAGTTTCTAAAAGCGTTCTACCTTTGTTCTTGTGTTATAGCATTACATTTATAAAAGGTCTGGTGAACCTTATTTATAAGCCCCGCAGAGGATATGGGAGATGGTTCTTTCCACAAAATTCTTTCATACTTACTTTTCGTCCCCTCGCAATCAACAAAAATATAGGCTCCCATATAAATTTATGGAAGAATCTCACCAATATAGTCAAAAATGTCACAACTGGAACTCATTTATAGCTACGGCGACCATTTTTTCAGTTACATAAAAGAGAACATTTTTTTAAGTAAAAATATCTATATAGTTAAAAATGGTTAAAGCACATAACTATCAAAATTTGTAGGTTTTTGTGGGTTTCATAAGAGGGATTGACTTGGTCTTTTAAAATCAATAGAATATTACCAGCTTTGTAAGAATTGAGAAGGTACCCACTCGCATGGAAGATGGTCTTTTGGGAAGACGACATTTTAGAAATAAAAGGACGATTATTGTTTTCTTTTAGCAAAAAATCAGAGAGGCATAGTAGCGAAAAAGAGGACTGTCCTCTCAAAAAGAGGATTAATGGTCACCGTTGCTATTTATAGCTCAAGACTGTTGACTGCTTGGGTTACTCCAATTTTTGACGGTTTGTACCTTTCCGTCAGATCGTAGCCCCTAAAATTAGCTCCAACTAGATCTGTTTAGTACAAATTTCTCATCAAACATCTGTCGACTTTTGCAACTATTCCCTTGACGGGCCGGCTAATAATAATAACAATGAAGGATCTGCCTACCGAATTTTTCATTTGCCGTCCACATCCGCAAACCACTCGATGGATGATCTTGGACCAACCATTCATTACATTTTTGGTAAACGTCAAATTACAAAGCTCATTCAATTTCAAAGCCAAAATTGTAGCTTGAATTTAAAACGCCACCTCAATTTATGCAAACCCCTATACCACTAGGTATGGGTATATCTACAAAAGCAATTTCCAATCCCCAGTTAGATTACGTGCCCCCAATTTACAATTCACGGACAAACCAACAAAATTATGCATTTAATTTTCGTCCTTGGAAAGAAACAGGGGGAAAAAAACCCCGACAAATATGCAAAGCTACCCGGGAGCTGGCAGAATATACGAGCATGAGCTAACGCTTCCACATTTTACGACCAACCAAGGCCATAATCAGAGTGCAGAAGGACAACAGCTAACGAATGCTGTAATCTCCATTTAACTGTGGCCCGCATAGTGTGATGATTCCTGATTTTAATTTTAGATAAAACGCCAAACTAAAGAGATGAGGGGCCCCAGCTTCCTTTTATTTTATTCCCACAAATCCCCCCTCCCTGGGGGAAGGATATTTCGCTGTTTCATCCGCAGCGTCAGCGTCTTAAAGTGCCACCATTCATCTTGAAAAGTTGAAACGTCCCACGCGCTTTCCCATGGAGGTGACTTTTTGTGTATCGGCTTATCGCCTAAATAGTAATAAACGGCCTCTAAATATGGCCTTCAGCAGATAGATGCTTGTGAAGGTCGTGTCGCGTACAAAAGAACCGACGCACAACTTTTTCTTGTTTGCTATCCATTTCGTGGGAACAAATACTTTCCATTCATGCGGGGCTTGGTGTGTAGCTTATGGATGTATGCGCGGTCATAATTTTTGTGGGGTCGAAATTCTGCGGAGAGTTGCTATGAAAATTCCAACCGGGATAATTGGGGTGAAGCTTTTTCTATCCTCTGGACGGGATATATGAATAACCTGGAATTCCTTTGAGGTGAGCGTGCCACATGTTTTCGTTTTTTTTTCTTTTGCGGATTCTACCTGGGGTTGGAGTGGCGCATTTTTGAGTATAGGGGAACAATTCGAAAAGTCAAATGTGTTTCAAGTTGTTTGTATACTTTTTTTTCAAGCACTGTGGATATACCGAATACCGTATAAACGAGTGCGGTCAACGGTGGGATGTGTGGGCATCTGATGAAGTTTTGGGGAATTTTTGCTGAAGAGGAAATATGCAAGCAACGCATTCTCGTGTGGAAGGTGTGCAAATGCGAGGTGGTTGCTGTCCAGTATGGGTATGGGTGGTATGGGTCTGGTATAACTTTGTGCTAAAGTTTGTCTCTGGTTTGAAGAGACAAACTTTGTATTCTGTTTTACAGCCACATGGATGTATCATATCGTCAGAGGTGTAGACCAAGTTTGGATAGCTGCGACATGTTTAGTGTGGCTCTGTCAATATTCTGAAATTAGACGCGTGACAGTATGGCAAGTTATATGTTTGGAAAGGGTGTAACCTGGCGATTAACTCCTAATAGATATGTGACAGTCAACATTTTTAATAAAAAAAACTAAAAACCTTTCAAATATCACATAAGTATGAAGAGGACAACTTCCTTCCATAACCGACATCGTTCTCATAGAAAGAAAGTTCTTCAATCCTGTCAGATAAAAAAACGGGTATAGATGGAGTACTGGCGACTTATCTGATAAAGTGTTCTTATGCATTTGCTTCTGTGCCTCCCTTTGTGGTCCCTAATTTGGTGTTGCAACAATTTTTTTTTTACATTTTTAAGGCTTGGGAGAACACGTTATTGACACCTATCTTTAACCTATTTCCAGGCATGAAACTAACTACCATCACCCATCCATTTTCATCTTGAGCTTATGACAAATTTACATCTACATCTCCACATGAAGATCTATAAAATGTTTGTCACTCAGTCCTAAATGGCATTGATAGAGATTGTAATTTTTACGGACCTTGGTAAAGCTCCTAAAAGATTCAAAAACAATGTTTTCTAAACTGATGAAATTGTGAAATGGATTCGTTCCCGCCCTACAGATCGTGTCCAGTATGCTTGCATTTTGGACTTTACTATTACGTCTGGACCCTTTGAATCATATCTCAGTCATATCTGAACTTACCTCTATTTTTAAGGCTTGCCGACTTTTCAATTTTTTTTTCTGCTTCACTTTGCGATGATTTCTACCGCCTACGTAGAGAGAGTCAGGCCGAACTATTTAGTGTAACCCCTATATGGGCTGCTTCGACATATTCGAATACCAGGTCTATAGGGATTTCCAATACTGAGCCAGGGTGTTGGAGAAGAGTTGGTGGCGGATGAACCCTTAATGGGCCAACGGCAGCGCTCACATCCCAAAGTGGGTTACTGGCACCGGAATAACCGGCCTGCTGTCCTAGGGTCAAAACAAGGGCCTGGCCCTCCAGGTTGGGGGTTGTGCCGTCGGGGTAACTTCCCGACCACGGAAAAAAGTATTAGTTATGAGAGAGACACGAGGAGCCTCGGATATTGAATTCCCTCAAACGGCAACTAGACCCGGAACGTCAACGGACAACGAGATGAGAGTATGCACCTGGAACGTGCGGACGCTGTATACCCCAGGTGCTACTCAAAAACTTGAGTCTGTCCTCACGCGGTACAAGGCAGACATTACCGCGATCCAGGAGATACGATGGATAGGATCAGGTATGATGAAAAGAAAAAATTGCGACATCTATTACAGCTGCCATAAAAGATTGCATGTATTAGGATGCGGATTCGCCGTGGGAAATCGGCTTAGGACAAAAGTTATTGACTTTAAGCCGATTAGTGATCGCCTGGCTGTGATCCGCATCAAAGCTACTTTCCAAAACATAAGCCTAATATGTGCACACGCCCCTACCGACGAGGCTGAAGACCCCATCAAGGAGGAGTTTTATGACCTCCTGGATGGAGCCTACGGAGCCTGTCCGGAGTACGATGTAAAAGTTTTACTCGGGGACTTCAATGCTAAAATCGGAAAGGAGAACATCTTTGGCGGGTTAGTTGGTAAGCACAGAATCCACGAAACGACAACAGACAACGGCTACCGACTAATCGATTTTGCAGCAGCTCGTAATACGGTGATAAGTAGCACTAGGTTTCCAAGGCTAAGGATCCACACAGCAACCTGGCGCTCTCCAGACGGTCGAACCGCCAACCAAATCGACCATGTGCTAATCGATGCGAGGCACGTATCCAACATCCTCAACGTGCACACATATCGAGGGGCAAATGTCGACTCTGACCATTTTCTTGTCGCGGCAAAATTCAGAGCTCGACTGTCCAACGAGAAGAAGCTGCGAACCGCCCAGAAGAAGAAATTCGACGTTGGACGCCTTAGCACACCTGGAGTAGCCAGAGCCTACAGAGAGCGCCTGAGTGAGAGACTCTCCATTGTGCATTCACCCACCACAGACGCCAACAACCAGTGGTCCCAGTATCGCGACATCATCAAGGAGGTAGCCGAAACTACTATAGGGTACCAGCCACCCCAGAGAAAAAGCCCGTGGTATGATGATGAGTGCGTTCGTCGGAAAAAGGTGACAGAAGATGCACATATGAAGACGCTGCAGCGCAAAACAAGGGCAGCGAGGGAAGAGTATCGAACCAGGAGGAGGGAGGAGAAGAAAATCCTGCGTCGAAAGAAGAGGGCTTACGCAGTCTCCCAGCTCAAGGAGATCGAAGAGTCTCGCGATCGAAACAACATCCGGAGGTTTTACAAGAAAGCCAAGCAACTGGCTGCTGGCTTCAAGACCGGAACGCAGGCTCTTCGAAACAGCGAAGGAAATCTAGTCACCGAAGCGCAGGGAATAGTAGATGTGTTTAAGCAGCACTTACAGGAGCTGCTAAATGGGCATCATGTAGAGAGAGTGATAGGGCAAGAAGAGAACCCACGTCCAGTCAATGAAGAACCAGTTCCACCACCCAGTATAGAAGAAGTTGGCTTAGCTATAAAAAAGCTTAAGAACAACAAGGCCGCAGGCTCTGATGGTCTACCAGCGGAGCTCTTCAAATACGGTGGTGATGTCTTGGTAGGGCGCATGTACCAAATCATCAACCAAGTATGGGTGGAAGAAAGCATGCCCGATGACTGGACTATCAGCTCCATATGCCCCATCTACAAAAAAGGCGATCCTATGTCTTGCAAGAATTATCGAGGCATATCCCTGCTTAATGTCGCATACAAGATCCTATCCAACGTACTGTGTGAACGTCTTAAACCGTTCTGCAACACACTAATCTGCACGTACCAGTGTGGCTTCCGGCCCGGCAGATCGACCATAGACCAAATTTTCACACTGAGACAAATCCTGGAGAAGACAAATGAATTTCAAGTCGAGACTCACCACCTATTTATCGACTTCAAAGCCGCATATGATAGCCTTCATCGTCAGGAGCTCTATATGGCGATGGCCGAATTCGGGATCCCGGCAAAACTGATCCAGCTGTGTCGGGTTACGCTGGAAAACACGCGCTGCTATGTGCAATTTGGAAGTAGCTCCTCCGAATTATTCCAAACTTGCACCGGATTTCGGCAAGGAGATGCGCTATCATGTGACTTCTTCAATCTCGTGCTGGAGCAGATAGTGCGCAGGGCAGGTGTCAACACGGAAGGCACTATCTTCAACAGGTCCGTACAGCTACTGGGGTATGCGGACGATATCGACATCATCGGTCGCTCCCAGCGTGCCGTGATAGAGGCTTTCACGGCGATTGAAGAACAGGCGAAATTTGTTGGCCTTGAAGTAAACGAGGACAAGACCAAGTACATGCTATCAACAAACAAACAAGCATCTGTCCACCGCCTAGGACAAAACGTCACTGTTGATAGTAAAAATTTCGAGGTAGTTAGGGAGTTTACCTACCTCGGAATAAACATAAACTCCACGAATGACACCATAGTGGAGATCCGGCGAAGAATTACCCTAGGAAACCGCTGCTACTTCGGTTTGGCAAAGCAATTGGGTTCAAAACTCCTAACTCGAAGGACGAAATGTACGCTTTACAAAACACTCATCCTGCCAGTCCTGCTTTATGGCGCCGAGTGCTGGACGATAAGCAGGAAGGGAGAGCTGATACTGGGCTCCTTCGAAAGAAAAATTCTTCGACGGATTTTCGGTCCTGTGTGCGAGGAGGGCGAATGGAGGAGAAGATACAACCGCGAACTCTATGAGCTGTACCAAGATGTGGATGTAGTCCAAAAAGCCAAAATACGTCGACTACATTGGCTCGGCCACATCGAGCGAATGGATAATAATGCTCCAGCTAAGAGGATCTTCGAATCCCAGCCCCCAGGTTCGAGGCGACAAGGAAGACCGAACCTCCGTTTCAAAGACCAAGCCATCGCGGATGCCAGAGCGCTTGGTCTGGAAAATTGGAAGCAGCGTGCCCGGGATCGTAGAGGATGGAAGGCTGCAGTGTCTCAGGCAGAGACTCTCCACGGGTCGGGAGCCCGTTAAGTAAGTAAGTAAGTAAGTACGTAGAGAGTGAACATAAACCTGAGAGCAATAAAAACAGAAAGAGGTTATATGATTCTGTTTATTTAAAAGAGCTGTTAATGAAGATCATTTTCGGATTAGTGCAGCTAAGAGGATCCTTCAACTTCAACCTCAACCCCAACCTCAGCACCAAGTTTTGCGGCGATAAGGATCCTCCGTTTAAAAGACTCTTTTTGAGCGAATCTCATAGTGCTTGGTCTGAGACAACTAGAAGCGACTTGCCCCGAATCGCAGAGGTAAGTTCAGTTGTGGAAGTAGGTAAGCTCAATAAGTTCAGTATCGTGAATCAGGGATGGTTTGGGAAAAAAGAAAATACGGAAAATTCTCAACAGGTGGCGCTGTATGCAAATTTCGTGTTTCATCTATCTACCTCTATATAAAATATCAAAATAAGTCGGACTGTGTTTGAATTGATGCTCTCTTAATGCGTGAAGCGATTTTGTTTCTGGAAACATCAAATGAAAGGTGACGTCAATACCAAAGTTTGTATGTTTATACGGTTTTTGTATGTGAATCGGTTATACGAGCTATAGGCATTTTAGTGAACATACTTTAAATGAAATTTTGTGGATATGTTAAAGATACGATCGTTTTGGTGGCCACCCGACAGGTGGCGCTGTAGTCAATTTTCCGAAACCACTCAACTGATTTCAATGGAATTTTGTGGATGGGTATGTTAGGTTCCACCTAGGAAGATGGTATAGTTTGGGACCCGTTGGGTGGAAGCCGACCCGGAAATCTAAGTCTTTTCTAAGCATTGAACTCTATTTAATTCCAAGGAAGTTTCATTCGTTCAAGAGAGAGGTTCAACTATCAAAAGGGATGTTAATAGTTTAATAAAATTTTAGGCGGTACGAAGATCGCCGAGTCAGCTAGTCTATGTATATAAAAGAGACCGACATCAGTGTGTGCACTTGTTGGATTCGTACAACTTTGGCAAAAGAATAGACTGGATATAAAAACGGGGAGTGTCACTTTCAGTACAACAAACAATTTTTTTTTTTATTATATGCAATTGATAGAATTCGGGCGGAACGAAGGTCTCCGGTTTCAAATGTGTGGTTTCTTGTCAGAACGGCTTCTGTTAACTTTATCACCCCCAAGTCCACCGAGTGAATATCTACTACAGTTGTTGTAGACAATACAGCACCCAAACTCTGAAAGCTGTCAGCAACTAGTACGCTCTGAGGTAGCTCGCACCAAAAATGTTGAGGAGGTGAAATTTTCCGCATCTGCTCCATGATTGGCACTGCTTTAACTAACCACTCAAGAGACAGCTCCTCGAACAAAATCAGTCTACTCCAGCACCTGTAACAGTCCCCCAGCTGTGGACACAGCATTCCATCTGTAAAATTGGAAAATCCGCCTGAGAAAACTTCGCACACTCTCGACTGTGTTATGCATACCTTTCATCCAATTTTCCATGGGACAGCTCATTACTCCGCCAGAAAGCATAAATCCGAATGCCACTTGCACACGGAATATACAAATGCGCAGTCAAGTCTCAGTAGGCATCGCTCTGCGGCAGCGCACTCAATTTTGCATCTCATCGCCCCGCAGAGCATAAATATAAATTGGCCATCCGGGACTAGCCATAGAATCACAAAATCCAATCCGCCAGATGCTCAGTGTCTATGCCCCAACAAAAGCAAAACCCAACCACCAACAGTATAGCTGGCTCGAGGTGCGCCAGCCTATTCCGCAATTACCCCGGCGCACATAAATCCGGTAGGAGTATAGTAATTTTCATCGCTAACTAACTTCCAGCCTCGTTACCGGCAAGTGCAAGTCTCTGTGTACAGATCGTTTATTTGGAGCAATCCGGAGTCCACATTCGATAAATAGTGTGAACTTTGTGGCTTCGAGCCCTCCGGCGAGGCGATGATTATTCCCGGGATCCAGTTATGACTTGGAGACGAGTTAATTGCCGGCGAGAGTCTTGAAATTGAATCGAAAACGCTCCCGGCCAAGTGTGCTAAATGAGAGTGCAGTCCGCAGCCGCACAGGTTCTGGTGTGTTGCGCATTGTGCAGGTCACGCGTCAAAGTGGAATGACTGGCCCCGGTACTGATCTTTGGCGTCGTCGGCGTCGGTCTGCGAGACAGAGGAGTCTGCGCTTTGTCACCGGGGGAAGGCTGCATTTCAATTCATAAAAATCACACCATCAAATCGAAACCGTGAAGGAATATTTTCGTTTTCCGTTGAACCGCGATGACCCGAGCTCCGAGCACCACTGCCTACATACATTCACACTCTTCCAGGTATTTTCGCCAAACGAGGAGTCTGACATACAAACAAATGGAAATTCTAAGTTTGTTCGGGCGGCATAGCTGGGTATGTGTGTCAATTTTGTTCTCGCCACAAATGTGCATCTGCGACAATCGTAGATGTGCGGCGGCGGCCGGCCGGCGTTTTGTTGGTGGTACTCCAGTTGGACAAAGGCAAATCGTAGATCGCCATCCTTGCGCGCTGGAGATTTATTTGCCATTTGGCTTTGGTGTTTTGTTGGAATTTTTTCCGTCTACCCGGGGTGAAGTAGGGACGTGGACTTGTGGTGTCACCCTACGTGTGTTTATCTGTGCTGCTGCTGCAGCTTGCATGGCAAGGAGTAGACTATGAGAGTGCTGAGTTGGAGTTGTTTACCCGAATGTTTGTGATGTCAGACCGGCGCGGCGGAGCGGAAGACCTTCTGCTTTTCGAGGAATCCATGTTGGAGGGTTTTTGTTAAGTACTTTTAGTGTGAGTTGAAGCGATGTGCCTTAGGTGCTAACAGATGTTATAAGGTCGGTTTTTTTTTTTAAAAGGCTATCGCTGTACCTGTTTATACTGAAAGGTGTTTACAAAGTTTTGCGGAGATCACTCCATTTTTGTCAGATCTCAGGTTTCCGACATAAATTGGTTTATTACAAGCAAATTCTAGACCGATCTCACTCAAAGATGCTGGCGATCGTGCCTAATTTTGTTTGCCCTTGCTGAGCTTTTGCTCCCAAAACTGTTGTAGTTTGAAAGGCGTGAGTTGACATCAGCAAAACGTGAATCTCGGAGACATTAGGAGCCTATGCAAACGTTGATGAAACATCTTAAGAAGCTGTAGTCGACACTTAAGGCTTCTGATATAAAGCGGCCAAAACAATGACCGCAAGTAATCAGATTTGGGTCTGGGAACAATCGGATTATTTGGGCACTGATGGCGAAATACCCGTCAGGTTTCTTAATGAACTTCATAGCAAAGGTCCAAGCTGACATACAAAATAACTGGGAAAACCTATGCAAAAGTGTTCGTGTAGTCTCGAAATGGTTGTGGATTCAAGAAGCATCTTTGGTTCAATAAGGCAGTCTATACGAACAGTTCTCCAGACCTTTGAAGTGAAGTTCTGCAACAAACCTGCCCAGTATGTTGTCATGGCTAAACCTTCTCATCGTTGTTGGCTAAAATTCGTTTCTACTTTTCTACTTGTATACGCCAGCAGAATGTCGTGCGCGCAGTATTTTCAATTCAGGTCAAAAGATCGTATTCTTATCGTACCGGGAAAAAATGGGCAAAAGATGGCTACATTAAAAAAACAAACATATGACAAACTAAAACGAACAAAATTAGGTAACAAGAAGTTGAATCCCGGGCGGAGAGTGCGCAAGCAAGCTTTAAGTAAGCTGCAATGTAAACGGGAATAATGCCCCTGTTGAACGGCTTGGGTACTGTAGTCAGTACACTTGCATAAGATAAGGTTCTCGAACTTCTGTTTCTGTTTGTTCTGTTGCGCTTACATAAAAAAGTCACTCGGTAAGCCGCCCTTAGAGACACTGCTTACGATGTTAAAGACGCGGGCCGCAGATGCTACAACTCAACACTTTTGAATGCGATAATTTTAAGAAAGTTCAGAAGTCTGTAGTACTTAAAGAAGTCCCTACTTCTTAAAGTAAGTGATTCGCCTTCAATTTGAATTGGCAAACTTGTAAACAGCTACCTTTTACACTATCTTAGCAAAGCTTCTGAGTTCTGCAATCGTCGGTCCTGACGGTAATCCCTTGTGACTTGTCAGCAGCTGCCCGCCGAAACATTAACAGCATTTCATCAAAGCACTCAAGACTGTGGACGATCCTCCAATTTTTGATCGGAATGATGAGAGAGTTGAAGTCATAACTGCAGGGGAAGTCGTAACCAAGCCATCGCAGCAAGGAGTGCAAACAACAAAAAAGGACCAATGTACAGACTACGGGTAAGCAAAAATTTACAGAACATAAATGGACATGTCACTTAACGTCGCTTGCAGTTTTCACGTAATCCATCAACTCACATCGTATAGCAGTGTCTTAGGTAGGTATACCTGGGGCAGATCACGTTAGACGATATCGTTTTTCAAATTATGATCAATTCTTCAATACATTTGTGGAAAATGAACTAGGTGCAGCTCTTAAACTGGTACTTTTTGCACTTGTTGGTAGTTTTGGACGTCTGTCGCTTTAATCGTCTTAAAAGTTACGTGATTAGAGCCCTGGAGATGATGGCATGTTTTCTAAAAATAATCACAAGCAAAAGCATATAAAATACCACACCTCAAGATTGGAGTTCAAATGCAACTGTCAAGCCATAAGTGCCAGTCTAAGCCAACCATCGATAGCCAGCCGATTTTGCGCGGCTAACGAGATTTAACCAATGATTTTCTAGAATTTCGTTTATTCAAGATTTTGTAGGTATTACTTTTGACGTATCTGCTACATAACAACTTTTTGTAGAATACTGCGAGCAATTTTGTGCGAACAAAAATACAAATAATAAAATGAATACACTTATATTTATAAATAACGCAAGATGGAACGAAGCCCCTGACCAATAAAATCTGTTCGGTTAAGATAATGTTTTAAGATGTATGCAATACGCCATTCTATGGCAGGTGAGGGTACAGACAGGCTCCCAACTTCAGCCGGGAGAATTAGCATTACTTTCACAATTTTTGTTCTTTGATAGTACTCATAAATTGAGGAAATATTGAGAGAATGAGAAAATTATTGCGACTTTCGTAGACGAAATTGAGATGAGACCCAATAATGGGTTAACAATTTTTATTGCTTGTTTTACTGATTCAGTTTTGTTCTCAATTACCAGCTTACTGTCTCACACCAACAAGATTTGATTCCTCTGTATTTAAAAAAATTCCTGTATCATTTGACTTTGACTTGTTTACCTACTAAACAGTGAAAATATATCTATCTATATATTATATAAAAATTGAGCCTTAAAGTTCTGTTCGTTTTTTGCCGATTCACGCCTTAACGCATTTACCGATTTTAACAAAACTTTCACATATCTTTCTTATTGGTTTAGGTATATATGGTTTTTGTAAAGTTTGGTTAAAATTGGAAAACGTATGTGTGTGTTGTGCGTGTGTGAAAAAACATATGAATTTCCATACATTTTGATTTGAATGATTTTTTTAAATTTTGTTTGGCTTGAATCAGGGATGATTTAGGAAAAATTAAAATTCGGAAATTCATTAATAAATTACCCAGACAAAAACACAAGGAGCCAGAAAAAAAAGGAACCATAGATTCGGCTAATCAGTGAATTGACAAATGAACTGGAAAATGGAACGATTGGTCGCAAATCTATGGTTTGGTGAACGAAGTGAAGAAACGGTGAACAAACACTCATTCACTCAGAAAAAAAGGATGTTAAGCGAAGAATTTTGAGATTTTTAAAAAAAAATTTAAGTTAAAAGTTCTTGGTTCAAATATTATTTTTGCTATCAAGAACTCGTTTTTTAGTTTTCAAGAATCAGGTATTCAGCGTAAGAATAATATTATATATAATAATACTCTCCATAAGCATTTTATTACATCATTGCCAACAATTTCATTCTTAAATAAAAGATTTTGATATTTGGGTTCATTTTAACCAACGAATATTATTGGCATTACAATTTCTTTTTCTGAGTGATGGTTATCACTGATTTTTAATCATCGACACAGAAGAACCTCCTTCTCCAGAACAGCCACAATGCCCTGGAAATGAGGGAAGAAACAATTTTGATGTTGTTTAAATGGTTTCTCTTTTTGAAGAAACTTCAGCTTCGTGGACAAGTCTGTTGGCCTACCCGTCGCCCTATTCCTAGGATATGCACAAGACAATTCCGATAAACTTTTGATACAAGATGAAGCAAATGCCAATTTTGTCACAGCACTCGACAGAAGCAAACGACTTATCGACTTCCGAATATTCACACGAAATTACCATACCTATCCGAAACCACTTTGTGAAGGAAGATCCATCAAAGCCGATTTAAACTGTTGCGCACAACCACTCCACCCCGGCCACTGTTATTGCGTAACTCATCTTAGCATGTAAGTCGTTAATGACAAAGCCTCCACCGCCCACCCAACGCACACTTAACCACACATACTCTGTTTCTAATCTCCTTTTGCAATTAAATGGCTCATAACGCCTCATTAAGGTTGCATTATGTGCTGGAATTGCTTAGAAGCCTATACCACCCTCCATTCCGCTCTCTATCCATTCGATGAGGCGTAAGTGCAGTGCAAAGTCAATCGATGCGTTGTTGATGTCCCTTCATACTGGCATTTACCATAGACTACGAGCATGCTAATGCAATTATTGCAACTACGAGTATAATGGGGTTTTGCCGATTTTCACATTATCCTTGTGGATCAGCCCGAAATGTCTTAGGGAGTTTAATTGGATTCGAAAGTGGGTATTTCACGTCCCACTAACCCGAATGGACGGATGGCTGCTTGAATGTCCGACCACCGTCAGAGTCATCAACACCATGCAAGCGTCGGAGGAGCATCAGTTATCTGGGATAACCGCTCGGTGGTCCTACACTGATACGAGGGAGATGCTCTCTGCCTGTCGACGACCCAGCTTAAAGACACTCATACTCTCTATACGCTCAGCTTTAATTAAGACAAACTGAGATGTGTCTTGTCGTCCATCGTCCAATGATCTAGTGCAGCACAAACACACACACGTATACACGAAGAATAAACTCGACGGCGACATTATCCCAGCCATCCATCTACATGTACCTATTGAGATACTCGACGGAACCGAAGAAGCCACAGCAGAAGACGAGGAATTCCTACGTGAAACGTGAGGTAAATCCGAAACAACCTTTTTCTCAGGAGTAATTATGGACTTAGTATGACAGTTGATTAACATAAACGTCCCCGAAGATTTGCCCTTAGGATATACGTTGGAGCGTTGGCCTGCATCTCCGGCTAATCCCGTGTTTTGTACCTAAACTCGGATGTTCGTCACAGTGTTGTCGTGTCTTTTCGTATCTCACGCGGATCACTCAGTTGCCAAATGCGGGGCTCTGGCAAAGTTCCGTCTCTGGAAATTTATGGCTGCGACTTGGATAGCGAAACTCCAGATTGGTCTATACAATAACGAATGTGGATGGCGGCGCGACTGCAACCTGCCTCCGTTGCCCTGATTATAAGGTTCCTTGCCTCGCCTGCGAAATTATGCTTAAAAAATGTGCCGGTACTCCTATAATAGCCGACGATGCTGAGGATGCTGAGGATGGTGAGGATGCTATCGGCGGCCATACGGGGACGAGGTTTAGATGTTGATGCTGATGACGATAATGATGACGATGACGATGACGACGACAATGATGATGATAATGATGATGATGACGATGACGATGACGATGACGATGACGAAGACGATGACCATGTGAAGAAATTTTCGAAGCGAGGGGATGAAGTAGTATTTTTCGGCCGTGTATATTGTTTGAAAGTCAATGACGGTGACGCGACGCGACGCGACGGTGGCGTTGGTGCTGGTGGCATCTCGCTATTAATCCCGACCGCTTCGCTCGGAATTAAAATTAACATTTTCCGCAACCAGGTTGGTATGGATAATTATGGAGATTCCGTGATGATTACGGATAATAAATGACATGTAATTGGAACGGACTGGGGTGTGTGGGATGTGCGGCGGCGCGGTGGTGCTGAACAGCACAAGTGATGATTAAGTCGAGTGACTATAATTTGTGCAGGTGCGGAGAGGATAGTGGTTAGCCTCGTTTGAGGAATTAGTGTACAAAGATTGTATCCTTAATGATGGCAGCGCATCGCGATAGCGAATTCAATTTTTCGGACTTTCAATGAAGCTACTCCATCGTTACTGATGGGGCAGTCTATGGTTTAGACTTGGATTGGTTTTAATGTTGTGCGCATGATTATTTGCTTCGGCTTGGAGGTGATGGGAGTTCCTGGCGAGGGTGGCTTTAAAATTTTAATGATAAACGGAGTTTGCGGAGTTTGCTTACTGCGAAATGGGCACTTGAATCCAACAGCTTTTGGGGGTATTGGGGAGTTTTTTCGATCAAATATGTTTGGCTGGTGAGCTTCCGATCTAAGAGGCCTTTTCACTGCTTATTTAGGGGTATAGAAGATGGATGTCGATAATTAGTTTTTGATCAATTAAAGCTACTCAGCTACATGCTCAAACCATAAGCAGGAGTGGGTGGATTTTTTTAAGCTGCGAGATTTTAAGAAACTCTAGCTAGAAATTTGTAGACTTGCTAATAAAGTTTTGTTTTTTTGCCAAAAAATCGTCTGTTGCAAGGACAGAGATTTCTGACTCCGACAAATATTCCATGACGGTATATGCAGCTTTTCGAAAAATATAACGTAAGAACTCAAACTTCTTTGAAATTTCACAGGCTGTATTTAAATAAGCAAAACATAAAATAATGCGAGCTCTGCTGTAAAAGGTGGATACTTAGCTACGAAAATATTTCCGCATCTAAACCATCAGTAAGGTTACTGTTTTACCAACAAGTTTGTTGACCATTGAAGAAGGCGAGTTCGACACCTTTTTAGAGAGTTCAAAGCAAATATGACTGCGGCTTATAAGAAATAAAGTGCAAAGTGAAATAAAACTAATAAAAACTCTGCTGAGGATTAAAGGCTGCAGAGGTTCTTTTGTCGGAAGTTAAGTCACAAAAATAAATACATTTCATCCAAAGTCACATCGGTCAGTCAGTACTCCTCAGTAGCCATGGACGTCGTCAACAATAAAGCACATCCTACGGCGAAGCTGTACTGCTCTGAATGTGCAACTTAAAAGACCTTAACCACCATAAGCATTCCCAAAAAGTTATCGGCAGATGTAAACTGCACAATATTTCAAATCAATATCATTTGTTGCAACTTACGAGCGCTGAGTACCACCAAGGAGACAGTTATACGCATACATCAGTCAAAAAGGGGGTCAAACGTCTCCATGTTGAGAAACTGTGTCCACACAGCTCAGCTATTGCTCACTTTGGACCACGTTCCGTGCAGCGTCTATTGGAACTGACTGCGCCTCACAGCACCTGACGAAAAGAATGCACCACTCACATTTGAATTCATTAAATTGCTGTAAATTGCCAATGAACCACCCACACAATCACATCGCAGCCGAGCTCATGCAGGTGTCAACAATTTAAATCGTGGGTACAATTGCCTGGCTTGTCTCCTGCCACCTGCACTTCAACCAAACTGAAACTAAATGCCACTAATTAAAGCTGACATTACAAATGCAACTTTAATCGAACACACAAATGCCTGCACACACCGCAGCACCTATTTGCACAACAATTGCCGATGCCGATGGCTGAGGCTGGAGTGGAGCTGCTTGCCTTTTAACCCCCAACAACGCAAAATATACTCCGTCGGCAACAAAGGAAGCCATTAGACCACAACAATCGAACGTATTCCATGGCATGGCACCGTGTGTGCTGGCATCAGCTCCATTCTCCATAACTGTATCCTACATGTGTCGCACTCACCGACAAACTATATAAATTCAAAATTAACCTCACATTATTCACACAAAAATTCCCAGTAAATCACACAATCAAATATAATAATTTCCATTTCAATGGTTTGTCGTTGAGGAGGAGTGCCTGTCGACCCCCTCGATTGTTATTAGACTCGGCTCGGAGAAGACCATAATAATCCATTAAACGATAAGCACCACATCGACCATTGGAGAGAGAAAGAGAGAGCCCGGGTACATTGAATTTATTACACCTAGAATGCCACGTTAATTGCCATCGATATCTGAGGGCTTTATGCTGTGCTTTATTTTGCGAGCGCTAGGATCAAATGGCAGGACTTTCACAGCGAATGGCAACTGCATCATCACAGGCATGGACTATCGTAAGGCAACGCCACCGTGCACCATCGACCATCAGCGGTCAATGGTCCAACTCGTCTGCGGAACGTTATCCTTCGATTATGACGGGCATTCGATATACCCTCCAGCCATAGGGATAACGCACACTGCGCTGTCGTCCTAGTGGGAGATGGGCCGTGTAAAACTGCATACGTTCTACTATTTGACGTTTTATGAAACAGACAGTCTAAATTGCAAGGTCCTTAACGACTTTCCAATGGGCTGCGCATAGTGCTCCGTCCTATGTGCCGTTATACGGCAGAGCTGATGTATATTATGCACTTTGATTGCATTTTGCATTAGCGAAGGCTTAGGGGACGCCAGATATGGCAAATATATGACTTTGAACGATTTCTCTCGATTGCCTGTAATGGCGTCATAAAGACAGACGCACGAGATAATGCGATAAAAGCGTCACTCTGCAATTATGCACATACTCGTAGACGATAACGATGTTGGTGGACTATACAACATGTGCTTACAATGAACTCGTTTAGCGGAGGATTTTATTTATTCCCGTGGAGTTGATTCTTACACAATCTAACGAACAGTTTTGGGAAAGTGCGTAACCGCTCAAAACATCTCTTTCGTTTCTTATCCAAAAGGGAAATCACGTATACATCTCGAAATCACGGTGGGCGACATTATTTCGATGGTAAATGTTGGTTTTGTAGCCGCGCCGGACGTCGATCAATACAGGTGGAGTGGATGCACACATCTCAACTTCACCTTGTCTCCTAAATGGTGGCTACCACCAAATGTCTTCAATTTCTTCAGTGGCTTCAGTTTCTTTAAACACTATAGTCCTGTAAACGGTTTGCTCGAGGTGCTATCCATTTGGGCCTTGCCAATAGACTTTTGTTACATTCCTCGCGATGCTTCATCTACGTTTTTCCCGTCTCTTGTAAGCAAAGACTGAAGCAAGTGACCTCTTTCGGTGGCAATGGTCTAGGGCTTAAAGTTTTGTTCCTAGAACAGGCGCAAGATTGTCAGACTCGACCCAGCACAACCCGTCGATTTTTAACCAACGCAAGTGATTACCTCCCACAATATCTCTCAACTTGGCTTGCTAAATAAGAGAAATGATTTGTTTTGTAGTCCAACTCGTTGCAAAACATCATAGCTGACACAAAGAGATAAAGAAAACAAAGCTACAGCTAAAGCTTCAAAATGACTATTCGGAACTACGTTTTCAACAGCAATCAACAAGCAGAGAGAGAGAGAATCGTCCAATAAAAAATTCCAATCCTGAAAAAATAAAGTTTACACGATATAAACCTCTAAAGCTAGGGCTTGAGACTTTAAAACCAAATACCTGTTTCTAAAAATCCAGAGTGCAAATAAAACCCACAAATCAAAAGACCAGAATTGTATATATTTAGATGGGGGTGGCGAAATATTAAAAGCAAATTACAGCATCATAATGACCTCTTTCAAATATTGACAACCGGGATTTAAGTTCCCAAAACATAGTGATTGAATTTTTGGTCTTTTATGAAATCGGGCGTCCATTTTTCCGTCAAAACTATAATTCTTGTCCAAGCTCAGTCGACAACGCAACTGTCAAAGTGGCAGCACTGTTCTTTAAAAACCCTCCAACAAACTAAAGCTGATACCATAGGCAGGCTGACAGCCATTGGCAAAAATTAAAAACATTCAATAATAGGTGTCTGCAAAGGTTCTCCACTAATCGCGTATTCCAAGTTCCTTTTGAATTAAATGCAAACGTTTGCTAACTCCTTAATCCCATAACGGCCGCCCGCCATTGTGTCCACATTTCTTTTGCTTCTCTTGCGATTTCAATTGTAACTCTCGGCATTATCAAGCGTCACCTCCAGATTTTTGGCATGCTCAGCGAAACTGAAAACCTTTCTTGACCAACGCCCTGCAACA
The DNA here is from genome assembly GCA_951230905.1 of Cheilosia variabilis. Taxonomy (NCBI): domain Eukaryota; kingdom Metazoa; phylum Arthropoda; class Insecta; order Diptera; family Syrphidae; genus Cheilosia; species Cheilosia variabilis. The sequence continues at coordinate 57,700,758 of OX579677.1, read as the reverse complement.
TTGGGACCAAGTTTCTTACCGCCCAACGGAACCAACTTCACTGAAGAGTGAAATTTCTCATCGACTTTTCTTGGTTCCCCATTCACTAAAGTAGCGCACACCAAAGGGAATGAGAAAACTCCTTATTTGCCGGAACAATGACTTCGCCATGGCCTAACTTTAAAATACGAATCCAACTCCTCAGCCTTTGCCATCAAAAAAAAAAAAACGCCTCTTGGCATTGAACAAAAAAATTAAATTCCACAAGAATGGCAGAAAAAAAACCACCACTCGCAAAAAGGTACCAAACTTTTTCCAAAAAAAAGGACAAACAAAAAATAAGTTAAAAGTCGCAAGGACCATCATCAGCACGGTGGTGGTGATGGTTACCCAAAAGGAACAAAAGTCCTATTCATCAGAGCCATTCCGAAGGCCTTTCTTTTCGAAAGGGTGCTCGGTTATTGCTGTCGGAATCATTTTCAAGTATACCCACCGCCGCACTCGAAGAAATCAGGATCCAACAGGCGGGCTATGTGCACCGCACACAGGACAAATGGCAAAAACAAAGACAAACCGTCGTCGTCGCACAGAAAAAAGTGCCCACAAAATCAACGTTAACAGTTTTTCCAGTCGAAGGAGTTTGCAAGGATTTGCATCACACGGCAACACTGCAACCACCACGTGATGTTGACAATGCACATGTACAAGGGAGAAACACCCGCGCCAGCCTCAGGGTGGCTTCGACTCGGTGCGGCTTTGTTTCGCTTTAGTTTATTTGCAATTCGGCTGGGGAGGTATGGACGTTTGTACCTATACACTGCGCCTTGGAGCCAGGTCAGTCAACCCGTGCATTCAGTTGGATTCCTGACTGGCAAAGAGCTCGCTCCTCCGCTCCCGACTTTATCGCAACAATATTTGGAGTTTCATCAGGGGTGGAGGGGGATGGGTGCGGATTAGATGGAAGTCCTTTTTATTTCGTTTCCTACCATAAAATCGGTTTTTCATCCTTCGGAATACATTTACTTTTATTAGGCGGCCGTAAAATCTCGCAAGTAATAAAATGTCCCTCCTAGGATGAGACCTGTGTGCGCGCGCGAGTGGGGAGAGTGTTCGAAGTGGATTCGTTCATTAAATCGAAGGCGCTTTCATTTTTACGAACCTACGATACACGAGTAGTAGTCGTCCCCCCCAGGGAGTGTGTAGGGGAGTCCAACACAAATATCCACTCAAGGCAGGCAGGAGGCCTGCTCTCTGGGGAAGAGTTTCCGTAAACACGTTAACGTGCATCCGAGCCGAGTCGGTATACAAACGCCCAAACATCCCCTAATGGAGTCCTTTTTCGGACAGTCAAACGGGTGGGTGGACGCATTTCAAAACGCATTACAGGATGTGACCTCCGATGTCCACTCAACATAAATCCAGGAAACGGATTTCCATTCATTTCGTCAGCAACAACATGGCGGCGGAGCAGAGAGCGCCTCTTGCTTGTGCACTGTGCCCGGCCAGGGGAGCAGAGGAGGGGGCAGTCCGTTTGAGGAAAGTGCTCGTAAAATCCGATTGCTGGTAGATTGTCTTCCATTTTTTGTCGAGACGCACACCCAGCGCCTGCACATTGTGTCCAATCCAATGTACACTCATCTTCTTGTGCTGGAGCAACTGCTGGTCGAGGTTTACACAGGCCGGCTCTGGAGCCTGGGCTTACACAACAGTTGCGTTACACATTATGGAGAAATGCGGTGGACATTTGTGACATCGTACACGTGGTTTATGATCGTCGTACGTGGAACTCATGTCGCAGGCATGCACAGCACACAGCCCCGAAGCAGGAGGACACATAATGTTCCAGTTTGTCGCAGTTGCTTCCTGTGGGCTGGATGTATTTGTATATACATCGTGTGTGCACTTTACAAGAACTATCGGAATGGGCAACGGCACAAAAATGACATTTTGCATGGGTAGCCATAAATATTGCATTTAATTAATTACGGCGGTTTTCGCAGTGCGTCCGGTCGGTGGTGGTCCTTGGTCAGACTGTCCGGTTCGGTCGTGTCTGACGATCCGTCATGTTTGTGGTAAATTATGTTGCACATGTCGTGACGTGACGGCACACTCACTGGCAGAGTTTATTTTCGGGGTGACCGCCCATGAGTTTCCGAATAATGTTTGGGGTGCGAAAATAATCGGCGAACACTTTTTGACTGCAATCTAGGAGAGTGGGTCTGACATCCTGGGGTATCTACAATCTACATGTGTATGGACTCGCTGGTTGAAATTTGCGGTTAAATTGTCATAAATGTAGCAATTAAATTGACTGTTCATGCTCGATTGTTGTGGTGCTGTTTGGATTACCCCGTGCGCCGTGGTGAGGTTATGTGCTTAATGCTAAATGCACCGTGGATTAACAGTATTATTTAAGCAATAGCGCGTTGGAACAATAGTCCGGCCAGAGAGTATATATAGTTGGGACTGCCCTGTACCAGAAAACATTTGCCCTCCAGACACTGCATTTGAAGGGAGCCTCTGTCTGTCATTCCAACTGCAACTGTATAAGTCCTGACAATGCTACAGTGCAAATAAATAAATAATTAAATGAATATGAATTTTCGGATAGGCATTGGGTTCGGGCAGTGTTCGATGTGGATCATAGCTTTTGCCATATAGCTACGTAGCATGATGGTCTGTATTCTTCGTAAGGCCGTCTGTTGAAAGCAATCTCCACAGGGCAGTTTAGATGAGCCTGAACTTAAAATTCTTGATTCCACTCAGCTAACTTTTGTTTGTTTGGATGGATCAACTGGGCCGCCACTCAAGAGCTCACACCCAATAGTTCACACTTTCGACGACTCAACTGTCCTTGTTGAAGATAATTCATTGGAGGGCGAAGACTAAAAGCTTACGTAAGGTACACATAATATAGTCCAAGTACTATATTTCCTCACGTATTTTCTGTGAGATATACCTCTGTTTCAATCTTTAGCTTCCTAAGTCCAATATACTCTAAAAGTAATTTTGCATCTGGCACAGGATGGCTTAAAGAGAAAAATCTGGTTATTTTTATCGAATGGAATGGAAGAACTAAGCCTCCTCGAAGCTGTATAGCTCTTTTTTTATGGAATCACTAAGATGCTAAAACTCGATCCAAAATAAACTGCTTGAACTAAACTGAATTATGAGCAGAGGTATGCTACTAACCAGTGGTGCCAGACTTTTCTGTTTGAATTGCGGACGATACACGTCAAAAACACCCAAAAATGCCCTTTTTGCCCATGCCGACGTTTAAAAACAACAAAATGCATTATTTCTATTTCTTGTTCCAAGAGATACAAAAAGGCCTTTTTCACCCTTTTAGATCATTTTGAAAGGGAAAATGCTCACGAAATGGGTAACCCACGATCTGGCATCACTGCTACTAACTGAAGTACCGACTTTATCTTTTGACTGAACACAAAGTTAATGATTTCTAAGTTCTAAGTTTCCACCTCAGAAGTATTCTTGTTATTTTCGGTCTCTAATTTCTGTGTGAAAGCGTTTATTTAGGGTTGGCTATATGTGGTGTATTGCTGTTTTCTGGTCTGCCGTAGACAGGAGCAGCGAAAGGGCAATTATCAATTTTGTTCTCCACGGTAGCGTCTGACAAACAGATATGAGAACCGGTTTAATATTTTAACGATTGCTTACTTCTAAAAGGATATCATGGTGGAGCTCCAAAAAATAATTACCAAAGTCAATCGCTGCTAATTCGGTTTCGTAAGACATATGATTTCAAAAATCCTGAAAAAATGTATGGCCTGCAGAACGTTTATCCTATTAGTCATGTTAAGCATGAAAGAAAACCGAGTGTTGGATGATAAATCGTAATTTCTGAAAAAATACTGGGCTTCTTTGGAAAAGGGGAAATACGTCAACGAAAACCATTTCACAAATTTTGTCTCATCAATAGGGTTGTTAGACATACGGAAAAAGTATGGAAAAAAAACGGCAACCCTAGTCATCAAGCTTTATAGGCGATAGACAGGTATTTTCAATAATGAATTTGGAACTTTTTGGACTTTTTATTTCCTTCACCGATGACGGCAATTTTATAGCTTCTCAAATAAATTTAAGAACTTACGACTCCGGTCTTCAGCTATGTAACTCGCACAGAAACAATTTTGCCGCAGTTTTTTTTTTTAAAGTTTTTCCTTTTTTTTAAAAAGTGTAACAAATGGAAAAAAATGTAACAAACTGAAAAAATATTTTAAATCTTATAATTTTACAAAAAAAGTTCTTTATTGACCTACGTCTCCATTTTGTGTTTAACAAATAAAGAAAACAAAAAAAAAAAACAAAATTTATTATTGACCATCGAAGTAAATTTTAATTTCTATTTCACAAACTTTATTTACCACGAGATGTAGAGCATTGTCAACGGCGACGCGGCGAGACAGAAAAATATTGTTGTATTTTCTCTTTCCCTCCCATTCCCATTCCCACTCGCAGTTTGACGTTTTGCACAACTTGTGTAAACAAACAAATGCATTGACAAAAATTGGTAGAAGTTTGTTCAAAAGAAAAAAGTGTTGCCAGTTTTTCAATATTTTTTAACGAGAAAAACAAAAAAAGGTTTTAATGGGAAAAAGTGTAACAAAGCGAAAAAAGTAACATTGTAACAAAATTATAAAATAATTAAAACCTGCAACACTTTTGTTACACTTGTATCATTGTGGCAACGCTGACAGCAACCTATATATGTCGAGCTCATTAATCTTGAAGGCATTTTGAAGTGAGGATAGTAAAGTAAATCAAATTCAAAGCTTTCTTAAAAAATTGCTGTTCGTTGTTATGAATTATAAGTCTGAATTGTTCAAAATTTTGGGGTAATAATGTGGAGCAAAAGAAGCCAAAAAGTTAGAATATTCCGAGGTTTCTATGTCTCATTTTCTTTCCAGATTTGTGACTTCTTTAAAACAGCCTTGGAAAATTCAAAATTGAAAGATTCACGACTGATTAAACGAGCACTGTTTAGAAAAACACTGAGCACTGGGCCATCAGAAGCAACGATAAATCATCTGATTTAACCTTGCCGTCAAAAAGGCGCGTCTGATCTACTTCGAATTGAAAGACCATAAGCCGTGACAATTAGAATCTCAAAATTCTCCAGTTTAGCATAAAAGACCGTCCGAGTGGATCTATAATCCGTGTTAATTTTCAAAGGAATTTGAACTGAAATGAACGCGGTACTATTCAATACCTTAGAATATTCGAAAATTGCTTGAGGCCAGCCCTGAATGCATTTTTAAGAAGATGGAGCTACAGCGCTTATGACAAGCTAAACGATTGCCGCAGCTACTAGACCTTTTTGACGAACGTACATAACTTTAAGAAGAAGCCGTTTCAAGTGGCCCTCATGTCCCACTTAAACTTTACGTAAAGTCTTCGGGAGAGTCTTGGAAAAGCACAATTCTACAAAGCCAAGTACAGTGGTTAAAACCCATTTTCATTACAAAAAATTTCAAAGTTTACTCAAAATTAAATATTTAATCTATAAATATGAAAGAAAGAAACAGCCCATCGAACGTCTACATAAATTCACTCGGCTTGATATTATAATTATATCAAATCGAGAAGTAAATAACTGAGTGTAGATTTTTCTGTATATATGTTTATTTTAAGCCTTTAAATAAAAACGGACTACACTTTTTATTTAATTTTGAAATGAAAACATATGAAAATTTTACTTAGGGGAAGAAAGGGGGAACGTTTTTCAAATTTATTGGAAAACGAATGCTTTGGTTGTTAAAAAAAGGGGAAAACAGTCCTCAAAGTCTGGAAACCCTGGCTAAGCATGTACACCAACTTTCTGGAGGTATTTGTTACGTCTCAATAAATTAAATAAATTATGAAGAAATCGAAAAGGACTAGGCCGGATTTTTAGCCTCATCCTTATTTAAAAATATTTATGTGGTCACTGGTTGTTTCAAATCAAATGCAGACTAAAGCATCTCTTTCGGCTTACAATCTCTAAAGCTTGTCACTTGTTACATTTCAATGGGCCACATCACCAGTGACGCAATAACAAACGCCTAAGTAGGTCCGTGCTGTTGGACCCTGTCCAAACTGGCCTCAGCAGCCGCATGTCCTTGACGTCTCTAAATGATAGGAATGGTGCATGTGAGGCCAGATTTTAAGACTTGTCTGGCCTCATTTTGACGTGTTTGCTAAAAAGTCGTCTGTGAATTACTCAACCGACAATTTTCTGTAACAAAGGGATGCGCTCTGTAGGAGACCTACATTCTTCATGTAGAAACTAGACTTTCGACTGGACAGGGCATATCTACTGACGAATCGAAAGCGAACTTAAGTCATCATAGAATACATGCCTACGTACAGTTGTAAACTCTCTAGCAGCATTATGAGGATTTAGTGCAACAGTAAATCCAACAAGTCGTATTGCGGCTAGCATAACAAGTGCGCCAACAATCCCATTATCTGTTTGTGTGTTGCTCGTCAACGATCTAATTTCCGAACAAAACGAAACAAAAACACTCATCAGTTGCAGTCGCATTGAAACTGTGGCAACGATTGCAGCCTGCGCCCCGTGCAAATCACACAAATTGGCAGCAACCTGTAGTACAATCAATCATCTAACAAGGTCACTCCATTGTCTCTGCATCCATCTTCGGCATTCGTCCAACTGCAGATACACCGATACAGACACAGGCCGGTACCTTACCCACCTATACCCCTCCGAGGAGATATTTTAATTATAGAACTCTGCGTCCCAGTTTACTTTGATTTCATCTTTAATTGAGCCGATGTTGATTGTACGTTTGGCTTGCCTTACTTTTATTTTTTTCCTCGTTTTCTTCTTCGTTCTTGTTGACTGCTCGCAAGTCGCAACAAAGAAGGTGCTGGCGGCCTCCAGGAACAATTTTCCACAATTGACTGTGCAACGGAAGAAAGCAAAGTGCTCCAGTTTCTCTCTGGCATTTCTACTCCCGTTTTCAATCGATGCCCGAGTTGCATTTTGCGGAGCGGCAGCGATGTGGGGTGGTGTGCAATTCTTGTTGTCCTCCTTCGCTTCTTCTTTACATTCGCAGGCAACTGCTATTTAACTCTGGGAATTTAATTTCGCAATTCAATTCGATCATCTCTGATAACGAGATTCGAAAAGTTCAGAGGGCACCTGCGTTGAGCTACCGCACACCGTATATGGCGAAGTTACACCGTCGTAACTTTCAAGGCGAAACGTCAATAAATACCATGCGGGCATCAGAACCACCCTCACCTTGTTATTGACCCAAAGACGTAAGCACCTTTGAACAACGAGAAAGGTGAAGTGATTACCTACACAGTCGTTCGTGTATTTCTTGCGCTCTGCATCCTTCGACGAGTCGTCATCGTCAACACACATCCATCTCGAGTTCATTCAAAGGTGTGTGCACATGTATACACAACTCGGAATAAGTAGGACGACAAGAGGTTGAAGGGGAGGGTGGGCGAGAAAAACAGCCTTCGTCCTTACGCCAAAAATCGATTATGTCCCTAATTGCATGTTGGGTGGGTAATGACGCTGGTGATGCTGGGATATGTGCTGAGTATCCTTGGTTGTGTGTCATTATCATTATCCTTTCATGGCGAGCGACACTTTCTGGGTCACAGGCGGATTTATCTTTCGGAACCAAGTAGACGGAACTGAGAGAGTTGTTTAATGGGCCTCAAGGTGGTTTATGGTATGGACGTCTGTATGCTGCGCCAGCTTCTGCTGGATCACATTGTGTACATTCGGTCACAGGATGTTTTCTCGGGATTTAACTTTTCTGCTATCCAAATCAATGTCTTTTAATTGTTGGTCATTAATGTTGCATATCGGGGAGGACAGTGGGGTCAAACTGTGCCGTGAGGTAAGTAGTAAAAATGGAAAATATGGGGCACACTTTGTCATTCAAATATATGTTTTTAAAAGTGTGGTGGATATTGCGCCTGCGTGTTTTTCAAATTAAAAAAAAAATGTAATGTAATGAAAAATGTTGTCAAAATTGGAGGTAAATATATTAGTAACGGAAAAAAAATATAAATGACGTGTCTATGATATGTTAATACCCAAAATGCTTGCAGATAGATGTTGGTTTTCCACCTTAATTATGTAAAGAGCTAACCTAACATTTGTGTTGATTGCTTTTCATTTTATTCATACTGCAAAGACCCAGGCTTATCCTTTTATCCTTAACTCTCTGGCGTTCCGACGGCTGGTTAAATAACCCACATTGATTCATAGTAACCACACTTAGTCAAAGTGTCTTATAAAACTATGCCTGTCATTGAAAAAAACTCCATCTTAAAGTTTTTCCCACTTTGCCACCTCTCGCGGACGTCTGACAATCTTCCGAGAGTATAACTGTCAAGAAAGAGCTTCTTAATGAGTCGTTGAGCCTCGGCATAAAATTGTAGATCGCTTCCACTCGTCCCAAAAATTAAAAACTCACACAGAACGAATGGTTGTGTGAAGCTAGGCTTATAGGTTTCTCCGGACCTGTTGCGCCAATTCTGTTTTTTTTTGTTATTGATTTTGGACCGCTTTTTGCCATCAAATGAACGCGCTTTTTGGTAGGGCTTCACAGAATGACTCTTGTCGAAGAAGTCGTCGAAAATAATTGCTGGCAAAGCCCAGGGAGTGACCAAAAGCATCAATTGAAAACATCAGTCGTAGCCATTAATGCCAAGGGAATGCTGCTACTTGTACAGGCTTCGTCGGCTTCGCAGACCAATTTTGTAATCAGCTTTACGGCCTTCATCATCTTGACGTGAGCGCCACTAACGACGCTATCACGCTCTTCTGTCACATGTTCGGGCTCAGAAGTTCAGCGAGGTTTATGCGTTTACCGCCACTGCCAACCTATACGCAGTCCTTATTGCTACATAAGATCTACAAGTCACCGTCTCCATTTATTCTAGTGCCGCCATAATCACTGATATTTAAAGCTACACTGTGACCACCACGATTGCTGCCATCACTGAGCGTCTATCATCACAGTCCAGGCTACTGTCATTTTCGTCATCGAATTAGAGCCATAGAGCTTCTTCGACTTTGTCCGCCTTCTACAGATAGATCACTTGACTAATCTCACAAAGACAATCACTTTTTTCCAAATTTGTCTTTCGGGAAATGGAAACCATGGAAACCAGACATCAACAGTGTTCCGAAAAACAAAAAAAACAGTTTTGACAAAAATTTCTGAAATTAACTCAAGTTGCAGTCTTTTAAAAAAATGCCTCCAAGTATAGCGAGTGACAAAGTTCGATTGTTTTATTCCTTAAACTTGAAGTTGTCCGTGTCCGTTTTGGGAAAAATCGTCAAAAAGTTTATAAAATCAGTCAAAAGTTGTATCTGTATCTAGGGTGTTCACCGACCCATACGCGCTTAAAATCTTATACAGGGTGTATAAGAAGGTATGCTACTTTGTTTGTTTATAATTTTTGATTAAATGAAAGAGAATGGATCTTATATTGATAAATGTTTTATTTAATGTCGACAATTATGTTAAATGTCCGCCGCTCTTAGTCTCACAAATGCGAGCCCTTTTGAGCACATTTTTCATTACATTCTCACACATTTCACGCGGTATTTCATTAATTTCATCACGAATATTTTGTTTGAGTTGCTCAAGCGTTTCTGGTTTGTTTGCATAATCCTTGCTTTTCAGATATCCCCACAAAAAGAAGTCCGGAGCAGCCAAATCAGGCGACCGTGGAGGCCAATCAACATCACCATTTCTTGAAATAACTTGTTGTGGAAAGAGGTCTCGCAGTAATTCCATTGTAATCCTGGCTGTATGCGATGTGGCACCGTCTTGTTGATACCACATGTTAATCAAGCCCAAAGCATGAAGTTGTGGCGTTAGAAAGTTTTCAATCATATCACGATATCGCTCCCCATTCACAGTTACCGTTACGCCGTTTTCATTTTCAAAGAAGTAAGGTCCAATGATTCCTCCTGACCAAATTGCACACCAGACTGTAACTTTTAATGGATGCAAAGGTGCTTGGGCCTATCACCTATAGACCCTCTTTCTTCGAAATCATTCACTACACGATAAATAGTGCGTTTTGTTGGCACGTTGTTTCTCCCAAAAATTTCACGTCACAGTAATCGATGATTGATTTTTATAAAATGTTTTAACGATTAACACGATTTAACACGTTGGTTTATCGAATATTTTTCCATAATAAATTTGCCACGTGTCTACTTCACGACTGCCAAATATGAACTGTCAGGACTAATGTTTACCAATATGGCGGCAAAACAAAGTAGTATACCTTCCCGACGGACACCCTGTATTTGTCGTTTGTTCGATCGTTGGTGGAATATGCGTCCATTGTTTGGTGTCCATACTACAACATACATCGAAGCAATTCAAACGAGATTTCTTAGGTTTGCCCTCAGACGTCTCCCTTGGTCCGATTTTAATAACTTACCCCCTTACTCAGGCCGACTAAAACTTATTGGACTCGAGCCCCTTGAGGTTAGGAGAAAGGTGTCAAGAGTTGTTTTTCTCCACAGAATACTTATTGGGGAGATTCACTGTCCTGATATTTTAAGTCTTTTGCGTCTTAATGTTCCATCACTTAATTTGCGTAATAACAGATTCTTTTATATTCCTCGTTCTCGTACTAATTACGGTAGATAATTGTTTCCTCAATTTTAGTCTCTTTTTTCATTATTTGTACTATGTTACTAATTAAAGTTCATATTTTCTCATGTCTAAGGAAGGCCAAGTACTTTGTTGACAAACAAATAAATAAATAAATATAACTTAATTTTAATTTTGCTTGTTGTCAAAGAACTTTTTGTTGTCCTTTCAAGCCCAGAAATACAAAAAAATCAATCGGCCTCACTGTGCATCTGGGCTACACCGTGAGCTCTTCCCTTCCACTCTGATCTTTTGTGTGCCGGGCTAAATGCTTTCGCAAATTGATGCCGGGACATTTGTTTTCGGTCAAATGCCACCGAAATAAATGTCTCTTTGCTGAGAATAAAATTCATTCCGTCTTGCTATATCCGACGGTGCACTCCGACTCCAGAATAATCACCTATCACCCAACAAACAACTCAACGGAACTGTAGATTTGGGGACTCGGACCCGGACCGGCTATGCCTCATTTCGGATTCCAGACACAGTCGCCCACAGTTGAAGGCGAATAAGAAGCCTTCGCCGACACGGTAACAAACACCTCCCATTCCTGCCTGCGATCTGATTAGGGTGTCAGTCGGCGATGTGGTTTTGCCAATTTCCCGCCCGTGAAATTGTTCAATATTGTCACGTGTTTTGAGTGCTGGAGCTCGCCTGCACCTGTAGTTCACCACCGCGCCGCCGTGTAATGACGAGCGCCTTTTTGGGTTGTGGGCTTATCCAAATCCGTCGCTGGAACACAACAACCGGCGATAGGATATCTGCGACAACGACGGGGAAGCCAAGGCGTACACGGTACACACAAAAGGAACCGCATTGATTTTCCACCTTGGTCCTTGTTGTTTTTCTTTTCCGATTCGGTTGCACGTTGCACTAGCCTTCACCAAAGTGGAACTGCACGGGAGAAAATCCCTCCTCCACACACCGATGCTAGGTGTTCCGGTTGCTGGAATTCCACGATGAAAAAGTGGATTTCTGGTCTCGATGTGTCCCTCCGCAGCGGGATATCTCGCGGCTGCATCTTGATGGGGAATCGGGTGTGTATTGGGGATACGCTTTGTGCTCGCGCGTCCAATTCGCTTTGCTTGGATGCGCAGCTACAAAAAAGTGGATTTAATAATGATTAAGAAATGTCATGAAATGAAAAAGCTTTTGCCGCCACCGCCAAGGCCTCCAGCAAAAAAGCCTCAAACCAGACCAATTGCGGATTATTTTTTTGTGCCGTCTCTTAGGTACCTACGAGTATCTGTGGACTGTGGCAGCTCCTTCGAGTGTGCGTCGCATTTCCTGATTGTTTTTGTTCGCTACCGTGTTGTTTTTTGCTGTCAACGGTTATAATTTTATCTTATGTGAATTATTTTGGTTTTTTGTGCGGCTCCGCATGAGGGACAGCAGGATGATGGACAGACTGAGATGAGATGTTGGATTGGGTGGCTTCCTGATATTTGGCCACGAGAATGAGCATTCTCCTGGAATTGTGTGCGCTGAAATGTGGAATTTATTTTTGGCGTTATATTTTTTTGTGTTGCGTTTTCCTTTTTTCTTGCTTTGATGCGCAGTTACGGATAATCGGAGATGAAATGTGGGAAATTTATGGATTGAAGTTGTCTTCGCGATGGAATGCTGCATTGTTGTGGAATTGGTGCGTTCGCTTATCGTGTGACCGATTGATTGACGGTTTGGCTTTGAGGCGGTCTTTGTTTGTGGTCCTGAGGTAACGGGATTGGTGATTGCCCCCAAGCGGAAGTTGGATATTTTACAACAAGTTTTTTAACCTACCCGATGATCGATGAAATCATCTTACCGACTTGAGTTGAACTTTTATCATTTAAGCCGTTGGCAAGTCTCATAAGAATTTTGTACCTATAGATCCCATCATATTCAACCAATAAGGCTCCACACCTTAAGACGAGGTCGCTCTCTACCGCAGCCTTTTTTCGTGTTAGATTCGATTTATTAAATTCGAGTTTAAAGGTCGGTATGTCGTTGCTTATTCACTCTATATACCTAAGCCATTCGAGAAAATTGTTTTTTTTGGACTAAATAGCTGTCGCTGTGTAGCTCGAGGTTGAGCCTTCTCGTCAAAAGTCAATCAACGCCAACCGGATCGAATATCGTATGAAAAGTTTTTCTTTTAAAAGGAAGCACATCTTCATAAGCCTCAGAGCAGGAGCGGGACTATATTTTTTGAAGGTTTATTCAGAGTTACCTTTAAGCCTGCTTAGGTAACCCTTTTAGATTTCCGGAGAGATACATTAACAGATGTGTTAACAAACTGGGAGAAAACCAATTAGCTTACTTCCTCTAACGATTTTCTGCCTTTTTTGCTCACGATCTTCCCAGACCTGTCGAAGTGTAAAAATTGGATCTGTGGTCGACTTGCCTGGCTTAAGCTCTCTGTTAAAAGTACCTCTTATGAAATTGCAAATACAGCCCTGGAACCTGTAGATCTAGAAAGCACATCTCCTTTTCCGACTGGAAGCGCAGCTATGGCAAGGACAGTGAGCCTTACCAATTTACCTTTCACTTTTAGTTTCGACTCCAAGCTTTAGAAGTTCCACTGTGGCTATATAATTCGCAGTTGTGAGTTTCTGTAAATTTAAAGTCAAGACTGCAATTTTTTATTAGTACGTCGCAGTCTATCGTATCTCATAATTGGGAGCAAGTCTGGAAAGTAGCTCAAATCATCGTTTCTCAAACCTCAAAGTGACTTAACGATCAACATCGGAGTCCAGAGCTCAAGCTATCAAAAACATTTCCGGTGGAGGGCGAAGTATATAAACTCCAGAGGAATGTTCTTATTTTTGACTTCAATTGCAGGTAAGGACAGAACAGAAACAGAACTTGAACACACAGAAAAATAAATTGTAATGCCAACAATTTTCGTTGGTTAAAATGAACCCAAATATCAAAATCTTTGATTTAACCTTCACTTTGTCGCTAAATAAAAACTCCTTATCCTGATGGCGAACACCCCGGTGTAGAGATTATCTTTCATTAATTGAACTATTTCAAAAATGTGTAAGCCTTGTAATGCACATACAAAATATTTCTTTTTTGAATCTAGCGCCTATCTACTAAGTTTTGCAATATTCAATTTTTGTATACTGTTGATTTGTAGTTGAAATTCTCCTACAATAGCGGGTGACAATAAAAAAAATCGATCAAAACGTTGTGAACCAGCCTATCAGTTATTGAATTTCATATTTGTTTATTTCATTAGTTAGTTATTTATTAGTTTTAGATTTTACAAAAGCAACAAAGTAAGTAAGTTCCTGTAAGAGTTGGATGAAGATCTTTGCATTCCAGTGATAAACAAAAGAGCTCTGGTTTCAAGAGTTATGGGTAATTTTTGTACTAGAATTGCAATAGAATGTATTTTGGGCGTTCCAGCTCAAGAGCTACAAGAACCCTTTATACCAGATGATCTGACGGATCGGGATGGATGTGGTCGCCCAACGCAAAAAGGACAATTTTTTTGTGAGGAGAAAAGGAAACGCCCCTCTAGGAAAGTTTGCGTACAGTGCAAAAAAACAAATTGCCAAGTTCACAGTCTTACCCAAACAAAATGTCAAGATTTTCATAAATAATAATAATATTTTTGTTTTGTGTTTTGCAACATATTATTATTTGAGTACCTATTTCCTTTCTTGTGTTAGTTTTTGGTTCTGCTAATAATTTAACCTACTAATAGTATTTACCATTTAGTTATAATGTAAATAAATACAAATTCATAAAACAAAAATATGAAAAAGCAGTATTTACTACAGAAATAAGTGATTCCAATAGAAACAAACACAAGCTTCTACTTGTGCGTGCATATTGTCAATATTGTCCTTGGATTAAACAATCTTTGAAAACGAATTCCAAATACATCTTCGGATAAATGTAAATCTATACCCAGGTGTATACAGTCTATGTGGTCGAAATATACTAAAAATTTAGATTTTTTCGCAAAATAAGATATCAAAAAATTTTCTTACTATCTCTTTCCGAGGGTACAGATCAATTTGGTCACTGAGATAAAACGATTTTAGAATTGGTAAAAACATAACTGAGATATTTAAAGGCGAAAACTGGGATCTACACCTGGGTGAATATCGTCAAGGTGAAGGTTAAGATTGAAATTGTTGGCAGTGATGTAAAAAAATACTTATGGAGAGTATATTATTCTTACCCTGAATACCTGATTCTTGAAAACTTAAAAACGAGTTCTTGTTAACAAAAATAATATTTGAGCCAAGAACTTTTAACTTACCTACAGATTTTTAAAAATGTCAAAATTCTTCGCTTAACAATCTTTTTTTTTCTAGGTTAAGAAGCAGTGGCTGTTATTGGCTTATTGGTTATTTTTTTAAATTTTATATGGTCCTTACAGCTCTACCCGTTTTTGGATGATGCCGTACTGAGGCTTGAAGCAAGACTTGAGTTGCTAGAGGATATGTCATACGTATTCAAAATTTTTCCTTTCAGTCATCGAATTGTTTCGTCGTCTTATCATCTCAACACCAAACAAAGAGAAATATCATTCGTCGGTAGCTAAAGAAAGTTTTTTTTTTGGCCTACAAGTCATCGCGTCAGCTTGTCAAGCTGCGAGCTAAAACCTACATTACGTGCATGATCTCATTCCATAAGGTTCGCCTAAACGTTGCTTTGATTCGACTCACCAGGCGTATGATGATTCCAATGAAGACGAATGATGATGAACCAAATCTTTTTAAAAAAAACTGGTGTATGCTGCTCAAGACCAGGTTTAACAGCATCCATTGTGACCCTAGTACAAGGTTTACTTCTTCACTCCCATTTCTTTGTATATAGACTTTGTTCCGTACCTTTGGCAAAACTTCGGTGTAAAATGTTCGTGGAGCAAAAATTGTCAATTTGTTCGGCGCCGCATCATCTCCTAAAAGGGATTTTTGTCATTTTCTTTGAACGTAGTAATGTGTGCCGGTTGTCTTATTACCTACAGGGCTCTCTTTTGGTGAGTCCAGGTCACCAGTCACATTTCTGTTGGTAATGTTATACCACGACTTTAGGCTTTTAATTCTGGCGGTTTACGATTTAGAGATGGATTTAAGCGGTTCGTTGAACTTGTAACTCTTTGACATTAAATGATCTTCGTGTTCGTACCTTTTTAGCAACATTATGAAAGTCCGAGTCAAAGTTCGCCACTTGCAAGACTTTTTTAGGTCGATCTGACAGTGGTGGGTTTGCCTGACGGTCTTTGTCCCTAAACTGCCATTCGACAGAGGCGTAACGCTCATGAGCTTCTGAGCAGAACCATTTGAAAAGAAAAAGAAAACCCTTCAACACGAGTAAATAGTCCCTCGGCAATTCTAGCAACGACACCATGGAACTAAGTTCAGCCTTTGCGAGCCGTGCCATATTTCACCTCGAGTATTTCTTGCTGCTCTAGCTTTTAGCGGCCGGGCCGTACTTCTGTCTATTGTACAGATGAGAAGAATCGCCATTGTCATCCCCAGAAAAATTTGACATCGTCTACCTGTAAAATCAGTGTCTACGTGGAGACTGTACTTATTAGAAAGCGAAACGTTGAGGAAACCCTAGAGACCTGAGATAAGCGTAGTTTCGGCCCGTTTGACAAATAACATCTTTTGGCGGGAAAAATCTGGAAACCACTAATTAGAAGACAAACTTGTAACAAGTGCGCATGTATTTATAATAAGAATTACTTCTCCAAGTCTAAAATTTATCAAAACCCTATTACAAACTTGACATTGTAAACTTGTTTCTCAGTATTCGTGCTAATGGCTGTAAATTCTGAAGGGGAAAACGTATGTCCTTGCTCATAAAAAAAGCCTTCAAAGTCTGGAAACACTGGTGCGTAGCTTATGTCTCGACATTCTTACTGAAGATGTGATATCATGGGGGACGACCCCGCGAAAAAAACTCCTCATCACTTGTCACGTACGTTGACTGCTTCATTTTGAATTAACAAAGTCTTTACGGCACCCACGCGTAACGCCTCAATTATGTACATTAAACGTAACCAACATCTGACGGCAGTTATTCCTGGAAATCGAAAAGCTGTGCAAGAGTACCTACGAGTTTGATTTTGTTATGACAAGTCTCCCATCAGAGTTCCGCTCCTGGATGCCTGCGTGTGGGCCCATTAAAGAACTGTCTCGTTTACGAAACCATTCGAACAGAAAATACGCGCCGACAAAATTTCAACGAATTCCTGTGCCCGTCGCGTCGTCCCGACCATGATAATAGCATTTTGAATGAGACCGCACCGATGGCATGATGAGAGGATGCAAGGATTCCCTCAATTCCGCACGACGACTGTTGGCTGGGATTATTTACACAGATCGGACACGCGGTAATTATAATTTTTTTTGTTTGCTCTCCATGCCGGTGCGGGTATAGGTGGCTACTGGCTAAAGACTGACTGTGTATTGACATGCCGAACGAATGGTCGCACGGATGGATGCATGTCAATGAAAGACTCATCATCGTCAGACGACATGCTGTGGAATCGAGGGCGACATTACATTCGTTTCTCATTTTTTGAATTAATCGGGGTGGCATTCCTGCGTCGCGTCGTCGTCATCATCGTTGTGGCCACTAAAATCCCGAATTGGCATATATCTCTCTCTGACCGACAACGTTCGTGATTTTCATCGACAGGAATTCCGCATGGTAGCAGCATCGCATCGGTCGCCGCCCGTTTAATCGGCGACACCATCTGCGGGCCTACTGTGGTTACGTGCCACCAGCTGGCTGGCGCATCGAGCATCGATAAACCTGTACTCGCCGCTCGGCAGCTCCTTGTCCTGCTGTGCAAACGGGCGGACTTATAATTACCGTCTGATCATATTAAACTTTAATTGCTGAATCCGAGGAGCTAAATGAGTAATTTACAATCACGCTGGCCATAAATTAATAGCTCAACTGCAGTGAGTGTGCCTGTGCATCTGCGTTCTAATGTGACAGTGTCGCTCGGTGATTTAATAACGCATCTACTAGTGGTAGTCCCGTAGTTTCTATTTCTATTGATCGCATGGTGTCCTGGTTGGGAAGCGCGATCGTTGGCCTAGTCGTTGTCGTGACCGTCGCGTGATCTCTGGCGGTTTTGAACTATTCGGGCCCAAAAGTTGCGTCGCCTCTCCCCTGACCCCGGCGAGGCCGACGCGGCGGTGGGGATATTGATCGCTTGTGAACATGCATTAAAGATCGCTCCAATGGATAGTTTTACACACGACCACGACGAGGGAGATGATCGCGCGCGCGAAGTGGCCGCGACACCGACACCACAGACAGAGACCATCACAGACTGCGGCTATACCGTACCGTTTGGTGTTGGTGGCAATGTGCACGCGGGACACCGGCACCACCAGCACCGTTCGGTGCTACGAACGCGATGATCGCGTAAAATTGATAAAGATCACCTGGAAATGCATGTCGTCCCGATCGATTTGCCCTCCCGCTGTACCGCATAAGCCTGTCTGGGCATCGGTAGCAGTCGGCCGCTCGGTGTAGGGGTGCTCCGGTTGGAGGTGTCTCTAAGGTGACTACCGGTAACGCGTTAGAGCCACGTTTTGTTATGTTTTTCTTCCTCATCGTCTTGAGATCATCGGATACGAGTTGCACTCGTACTCATACTCGCACTCGTCCATGCGGTGGAATGGCGCGCAATGAAATATTGATCGGAAAATTATTTAGTGCAGCCGAGTTGGTACGAGGAAGTGAGCTCGGTATCACTTCGCGCTTCACCGACTCATAGGCTGTGTGCGGTGTCTCGCTGATGGCTTGATGATCCGAACGCCGACGCAAGGTGTAAGAAGGTGCGGGTCGTTTTTTGCTTGCTGCTGCCTCCATGGTCATTAACTGATAAATTCCCTCCGCACAGGAGGAGAAGCAGAAATTTATGTAATGACCCGTGATTATGTGTGAAATAGGAGCATAGCGTGCGAACGGACGACATTTTGCTGCCTAGACCCCATATGCGACAAGCGGCGGTGAGGAGATCTCTGACTCTATCTGGTGCTACTTGTTTTCTAACTGAGGAATGGCGCTGTAGGATTCTGCTGCTGCCGAAGTGAAGATGGGACTGGTGGCGGTGATGGTGATGGCTGCTTATCATGTGTTTCTGTCGAGATTATTGGGGCAATTGGATGTTGGATTTGTGTTTTGTTTCTCTAAGTGGTCAGCGGGTTTTAATTTGTATGTCGATTGCGGTTAATTTGACGTTATATCAGTCGGAGAGAAAACGTGAACTGGTTCGACGGTGGAGATGTGTGTGCAGTTGGGCAGGTTTTATGCGCAGCGTGGAGGACTATATTTAGCCGAGGTTGGGCGTGCGAAGTGTTTATACAGTTGTGAGACCTATGCCTATTGTTGAATTGGCAGAGCTGTGTGGCAGTCTTAGAGTGCGAACTTGTTTTTTTTTTTTAACTTTCTGACTCTAAAGATCAGAATATTGTTTCCTAATAAAGTTAATCAAGCTGCTAGGAGATGATTTCTTCATCTCTTCAGGGCTCAGGAACTCCCTGTAGAAGATAGTTCTTCTGATTCCGCATAGGGCTGGACACTCACAAATTGTGTGTTCAGCAGTTTCGTCTTCTTCAAGACACAAACGACAAAGTGAAGAGTCGACTAAATTTAGTTTATTTAAGTGATATCGTAGGTAATGATGTCCTGTGAGGAAACCAGTTAGGTTTTTGATATCATGCCTATTTAGGTTTAAAATGTCGTTGGCATCTTTTCCGAAAGGCGGTATAGCACGCTTGGCCTGTCTTAGACCTGGGATATTTTCCCAATATGAAATAAATTTTGTACGTTCCCAACTTTTGATGGCGATATTTATAGACGATTTGGGAGTACAGCAGAAGGGTTCAGGTCCTGTGAAGGGGGTTTCAGAGCTCATTCTGGCTAGTTCGTCGGCCTTCTCGTTTCCCTCAAAGCCCTCATGGCCAGGAATCCACCATAGTTTGATTTTATTCTTAAGACCCAGCGTTTGAAGGACGTTGAAATAGTTTAGTGCCGATTGGAGGCAATGATAGACTAAGGGTGTTTATAGCTGCTTGACTGTCCGTAAATATATGGATGTGAATGCCTTTTATACCAGCGTCATGTATATGGCTAGCGCATTCTTTGATGACATGAAGTTCAGTCTGGAACACGCTTGGGCTAACCCCCATTGGTATTGAGACATTTTGGTTATGTCCGTGGTCCGTATACCACTTTAGGCTATTTTGGCAAATAGGTGAGCTATTACTTGCCCATGCTTCTCGACTAGGGAATTCCGTAGTGAACCGTTTATCGATTTATAAAGTTTTTGGGAGGCTGTCTGTTACCGCGCAGATCATTTCAAGCATTGGAATTTCAGAGAACAAACTTATTGTTATAGGGAATTCATGGAATTGGTGTATTGGTGTGGCTACAACAATTGGGCTTTGGTGTTCATTTAAGAGGCCTGCGCTATTAACAGCAGATAACCATTTTGAAGACTGTTTTCCTCTTTTTAAATCAGCAAAAGGAATAGTTTTTCCGGTAAATTCGAAAAAAATTCCATCTCTTTGTTCCCCAAGTGAAATCTGCACTTATTTTCATATGAAAGAATTTAAAAATGTAACCGTTTTTATTAACAAGCTTAGAATAAGCTTAAAACATAGAAATTGTGCATACTATACAACAATTTACTTTTCTATAAGGCAAGAGAAAAAACAACGTAAAGTCAAAGAAAACCACTTCGATTTAAATATTTTTCGGAATGATTTAGCATCGACTACGAACATTTTTGAATCAAAGTGGCATGACATTAATTCAAAGGGTTTCCCTACTCTAAGAAGTAGATATATATTTTCAATTTGATATAACCACGTATGTACCTTGATTTGACGTGGAATCATGCTTGAATATTCAGTAGTTTTTTGTTATAGCATTTTCAAAAAAAAAAAAGAAGTTATTTGGCGGATTCTTTACTTCGAAAAAAACATTGATCCTTACAAAATATTCAAAATCTCTCTTATAATTATTTATGCTATTTTAAATGCTGATAAGGAGCATTATAAAATCAGTATAAGATAGTAGTAAAATATTATTCTATTTAATTACACCAAATCCACCAAAACTGTAAATTTAAAATTTTCCATATTTGTTTTTTTAATACAAAATGGATACCTAACAAATTCCTATTTGGGAATAGTGGTTACAGTAAAATATTCTTTATTAGGTATTGTGTGCACGAACATACATCTCCACACATTTTACACGCTGCGGACATAATGTCGATTTGAAGAAATAATTTTGACCCAATAAGGTACCTGTGTAGATATAAAACTCCAAGCAAGGAATATTACTAAATGGGAAACGTTATCTAGCATGTGTCTTAAATTTTACTTGTCGGGAATATTTTCTGGTAACAAAACCGTCTTAACGACGTCGCTCATGACACATGACACATGAAGTCGCAAAATGCTCCTTCAGACGGTCTTAATGTAAAAGTGAATACGTTTCACCTTGAATCTAGGTTGACTTAATTTAAGATTACGTTGCGTATTTAAATCAAATATGTTTTAACGTGAAAAGGAATATTCTTTATTAAAGTTTAGTCAGCGTAAAATTAGTTTACATTTTTTCCCTGGGTGGCAATATCAAAGCAAGTGAATAATCAGATAAACAAAAATCCTTACGTGGTCGTTCGATGGACTGTTTTTGTTTCTTCCGTGTTTATTATGAACAATTCATTCTTTAAAATTTCTTTTCGTTTCACGGAGAATTTTTATTTTTTTCCCTTTTTTAAGTTTGTCCCTCGTTTTTCCCTCAATCTGGGATCACTGCTCTGCACCTTTGAAAATATAGGCAAATAGGTTCTAAAGTAAGAGACGCATCTTGGGAATTGTTACTGTCATTGTTATCATCACCATAAACAAGTCGGTTTTTGGCACCCTTTTCCTGATGATGTTGTTATGGCTGTGCTAAGATTTCCGCTCAAAAAATTGTGTAGTTTCAAATGTGCTTAGAGAGATATTTCAAATAGTACGCAAACTAATTGTGACCATGAACACCTTTCGCATTTGCAATATGCAGAACGGTCAGATGCAAATATCTTCGTCGATCCTTACTAATCATCCTAAAATTATGCAATTAAAACTGCACATTTTCGAAGAAAAATAAAAAAGAATTTAAAATTGCAAAAACCTTAAATTCGGGGTATCCCAAACTTTGGAACAGTCCTTTATGGTTTTCAAAAGCCACACATTTGTGTACCCTCCACAAGAAGGTATATTAACTTTGGCTTTACATTTGTAACGCCAAGAAGGAGTCACTGGAGACCTCATAAAGTACATGTATATATTCTGAATTAGGATCACATTCTGAATCGATTTAGCCATGTCCGTCTGTCTGTCTGTCTGTCTGTTGATAGCACGATAGCGCCCAAAGGAATTGACATAGGTGAATGAAATTTGGTGAAAGGACTTCTTTTTATCGTCGTCAGGTTGGTATTGAAAATGGGCTATGTCGGTCAAGTAGTTCTGGTACCTCCCATACAAAACCAATATTAGACCCTGTTCAATGTTATTCCGTATTACCTCACAAGATTAAAATTTTTCATGACTTGTATGCAGTGGAGGGTATCAAAGCATCGGCCAGGCCGATGATAGCACTTTTACTTGTTTTTTACTAATATTCTTAGCATTTGCACAAACCCCTGTTTTCAGTATACAATATCAATTTTGTGGGACTGCCAACCAACATTTATAGCCCCCGCACTGAGCAGCTCTGCCATCTTTTCAAAAATTGAAAAATTTCCAATACCACTTTTAATCCCTTAGGCCAAGTGGCAGCCCCACTAAGCGATAAATTCAAAACTTACCCATTCATAAGCTGAAACCCACATACACCGTCGATGTTAATCAATTTTAAGTCCACGAGACGCCTGGACTTCCTTCACGATCCGCTCCTTTGTATAGAGGCTAATAAAATCTAACGTCAGTCACCAGGCGCCTCGACATACATTCTTTCGCTTTCCCGTCATAAACGGTCCGCCTTATGAACATTTATTTTGTTATCCCTTGATATAATCTGTCGGAGGGCAAAAATCCCCATCAATTGATGCTTCTATCAGGTTTCGCCAAAGTTCCACACACCATCACGATCGTATTTAAAGCGAAAACTTATATCCACGATCATCCTTCGCTCAGATTGATCTCGGCCCATCCATCGCTCCATAATGGCCC
The DNA here is from genome assembly GCA_951230905.1 of Cheilosia variabilis. Lineage (NCBI taxonomy): Eukaryota > Metazoa > Arthropoda > Insecta > Diptera > Syrphidae > Cheilosia > Cheilosia variabilis. The sequence continues at coordinate 57,677,903 of OX579677.1, read as the reverse complement.
CAAAGATAAAGACCAATGTTAGAGGTGCACTTAAAAAGGCCCACAGTCGACATTCACATCAGCCGGTGGGCAACTCATTAGCACCAGTTTTGTGCGGCTGGTGGTGTCAGATCAACCTTTGTTATATGGGTTGGTGTGCGCAGTGCCGGCCACGGAAGTCATCGTTGTTGGTCTGGCATCTTTATTGGCATGTCGGACATTTATTGAAATCTCACGATATCGCGATCGCAAAATTATGACATTTATGCGCGTGGCCGATGCTGCTGCTCAGATGATGACGATGATAACGACGAGCACCATGATGATCATGACGGCGTTTATGAGAGGTTTGCACGATCAGCGGCCGTTTTGGTTGGCATTAAATGTTTATAGCATGTCGTTTGAGATAAGGCCGTGTGTATACAGTTGCTGCTGTTTAGCTGTGGTGTTTACTGTTATGCCAGTGAACATAGGTTACGATCAAGGGTGTTGCTCCACTTTGGCGTCCGAACAAAGGCGAGTAATAATGTCTCGTGGAGAAATTCCAGCCCAAAGGTGCCACCGCATGTGAAGTCAACAATGTTATCTGCCATACAAATTGAATGTTTATAGGGAGAAGTCTTGCAAATGCTTTGCAGCCGTTCGAATTTAAGGTGATGTCTAAATTTATGGAGAAATGGTCACGACAGCAAATAGCCCGCCAGAAGTTCAATAAGATGAGGTGCACTTCAAAGTCGTCTATAGCGAGCGAAAGTCTAGAACTAGAAGAACTGAATAAGGCTTATAACTCTGAGTCGGCGAAGGTCCACAGCCGAGGTGCGCCTTACAAAGTTTACGGGGTTTGATTTATATTAGCAACTTTTAACAAAAAAAAACATCCTGCTAGAAGGTTCGGGTGAAAAGGTGGTCAGAGTCTGACGAAGTCTTGAAGATCCTAGACACATCTTGTGATTCTACCTGCAGTAGGACTCGGCCTACAAAAGAAGGGACACTGCGATTGATATTTTTTAGGAATACTGAGGAAAAGTCTTTCTCTGTCAACTAAACCATCAATCGCAGCGTAACAGTAGATGATTACAACGAACCTTCTAGGAAAATGGTCTTAGAGTATTCGAAGATCCTACCGAGTCGATATCGGCTGTCCTTTTATACTGTCGAAATGAAGTATAAAAAGAAAAAAAATTTAATTATAATAAATACAAATTGTAATTTCTGACTGCTTTTTTTAATTAAATTTGTTTTTTTTTCAATAGATATTGTTTTTTTTTGTATTCAAATTTTTTGTCAATATATTATCTATTTTTTCTTGTGTCTTTTTAACTTTAATTTTATTTTTATTTAAAAATTAAAAGTAAATAATTTTTAATGTTTTATAAATTTAAAATAGTCTCTTCTTGTATCTGCTTTTTTCTCGTCGTTTACATTTGTTAGTAGGAAAAAAAGCAGAATAAGCTGAATTTTATTGCTTTAAATTTGAAAATCAGAATCTTGTAAAGCAGAGTTTTTGTGTGAGAAGACAACATTTTGCAGAGCAGAATTTCGACCGGACCCCCTTTTTTCTTTAGCTGTTTTTTTATTATCAGCGTGATCTGATCCGAATCAGATCACGAAAATAAAACAAAACGGATCATTGAAAAGTTTAATTTTGGAATTGTGGCAACAGTTGCTTTCAAAAACAAAACAGATAATACCGGGTATTTCAAACTTCATATTGCCACCAGCCATATTGCAAATATTCTTCTCAACGTGACGTCACACAAGGCACATGTCATTTCACTTGCAAAGTCGGGGGTGTTACCATATTTGAATCAAATTTGCATAAGTTTTCTTTTCAAATATATTTTTGTGAAACAAATTTAGTATTTTATGTTCAAATATGCAACACATGAACAATATTTGCTGCTACCGCTTGAGTTTATCTTGGCATATTAAGGTGTGTCCAGACCACCGAAACATTTCAGAAATGGTTATGAAATGTGTCTGAAGCAAATCGGACAGATTTTATAAACATTTATAAAAGATTTCTGAAATTTATTTACTAGCCCCTATACTAATAAACACTGCGTAAAAGTTATCAACTCGTTACTCAGCAGTGACGTCAAATTTTTGTATACTTATTTGTTTATTAATACGGGTGTAAATGTTTGTGAAATGTTTCAACTTTATCCTGTTTTGGACTAGAAGAAAATAATGTGGTGGGATTATTAGAAGCGAGTTTTTATTTTTGTAATTTTGGTCTTGGCAATGACGCGACATGCGATTTAATTCAAATAATCGTATTAAATGAATCACTTTCTCATACTTGTAAATACAAAAATTATTTCCCATCACGAAACATTTCATAAACGTTTTTTTGGTGTCCAGATCCAAACCAGCAACCCATTTCTAAACATTTCATAAAAATTGTTTTGTTTAATAAGTGTCTTAGAAATAAATATGGAACATGTAGGTATTTAATTGTTTATCAAATGTTTGGCTGGTCTGGACATACCTTTACAGAACGAGAAAAAAAAATAACTCGGAATACGGACAGGGAGTTTATTCGAATGCGAAAAAAAAGCAATTGAATTTTTGTGTTACATTTTTTAGTCTGGCAATGTCATTGTGTGCCTATCGTTTACAGGCACACCAACATTTAAAAATAAAACAAGCCACCTAGTCGGAAATAGTAGAAATAATTTTCAGATCATGATTCGTGATCTCGATGAGAAGCAGGATCATGTGCTGTTGCTGTAAGATGCTGTAAATCGATGATCTATATGGATCATAGCTGATAATAAAAAACAGCTTTTATATGGAGTTTGAGTGTTAAAAATTCAGTTGAATTAGGAAGAAGATTTGACAACTGTTTACTACTTTGAAAATCTGCACATCATCTATACCTTTTTTACGATCTAAAGTCAAGTAAGGAAAAGTAGGCCTCCGCCTTAGTGGTTAGTGTGTTGCACTAACCACGAAACGGAGCGAGGGGGGCCCCAGTTTCGATTCCCGAAAAAAAAAACCAAATTCTATCTTAAGGTATTTTCCACTGCGTCACCTTTCGCGAACGTCTGAAAAACATGCGAGTGTATAATTATCAGGAAAGAGCCTCTCAATATGCCGTTCGAACTAGGACTAGGGTTCCCACGGATCTGTTGGGCTAAGTTTTTATTTATTTGTATATTGGCTATACGAGCTGACAATCGAAACAAGTCGGGAACCAAGCTATGCCCCAAGCTTAGACCAAAATAAAAATACACTTCCAACATTGCTCGGATGTAGTACCCGCTTGCTGCTTCATCCTTCATCAACCATTCATCATCATCAGAGCTTGTGCCATCACTCAACACTGCACTTCTTTCATCCTTATTTGAGAATGCGACTCGAGATCGCACCTCCCTAATTTGAGCTGGGCTATCTGCAATGCAAATGTAAAGATATTTCCTTTCGTCGTTCCGCATTTAGCTGTCGTAGGTTCAAGGCATGCTCTGATTCTCACGCCATCTACCGACAATACTTTTCGCTTCGCCAAACATTTTTTACTTAGGGACGAGTTTGACACAAGTTGCCACAAAAAAGCGATCTTACATAATCACTATCGGTGTCTCCTTTTTTTCGCATATTTTGAAACTTATGACGAAAATTGCCTTTCAATTGATACCTACCTCGCATGCCGGTGTGCTTAATTCTTTCCTTATGAGGATTGCATTGACATCTGTAAAGCACTGGGTCTACAAAGAGATTTATGAAGTGGATCCATAGAAGCCCCAAGGTTTGTTTGTTCGTTAATGACGGTCTGGAACTAAATGGGTTATGTCCTCATTAGAAATTTTAGTCGTTTAGTTTCATCACAGGTTCCATCCATCTTTGAGATGGACATTTAGGTTAGGCTATGTTTGGTTGAGTGGGCTTGTGAGATCGTCACAAAAGACCAGACACCAGGAGCCATTACCTCCTCTAAGTTATTAAGGACGTACCTGCCGTGGTGCTTCATTGGTGCTAACTTCGACCAGTTGCCACAGAGTAGGTGAGGGATGCCTCCCGGGACTTCATAGTACATATGCATCCGTATTTGGCAAGCCCGGTCTGATGGACATTTAGAAGCGCTACAAGCTAAAAAGACGAGACGCTTATACAAACTTAATTTATCTTGCTACAACCTCTAAGGAAGTGGTGGTCAAAACAAGTGACTTTCGTGGTTTATGTCTCGGTTGATCTGCTATGGAGCGCAACTGATATTTTATTGCTTAGCAAAGACCTAAATTTTAAACATCATATTCTCCTACCTTGCAGCTTCGGTGTACCACCACATTTATTAAAATACCCAGTAACCAATCCAATTAAACCGTCATGAGTAAAAAATTCCTTTAACCAACCATAGGAAGGTTCCAAGGCGCTCCGCAGACTTTCCACGGCCAGTTTCCCATTTAGATCACGTAATACTCAACTGCGACAGGTTTGCCCTGCTCTGCCCATTCATTGTCATCGCAATTCTTCGCCATATCCCATGGGATGTGCGAGCCCACACGGGCTAATCCCCTCAGCCGCCGCCGTGCATCTATGCTGTCCATGAGTTCACTTGTCCGTCCTTCCAGCTTACTGTCGCTCGTCTTGTCCACCACACATCGAGTGTGCCCGCCTAATCGCAAATAAATGCATCTACGTGCAAATGACTTAAAAGCCTTTTACAATAACGCCCTGCCAGCCAGAGGTCTGGCAACAATCTGGTATTTACACAGCCATAGGATGGCGGTGCGCGGCTCAGTTTGTCATGTTCGCCTGATGTTGTCCGAGGTACCGACCGATTGAGACATAATTCATGGTAATATTGCGGCCTAAGTGCCGATTATCTGTGACGGAGCGGGCATTCGTGTGCAAGGTGATGCTGCGGTGACTGGATGAGTTTTTGTCGCGAAATTGCCTCGCATCATTATGCAGTTCGTTTTGGAGCGATATCGGTCTCACGATGCATATGCATCTCCGGTGCTCTAGTGGGAGGGTTTAAGTGTACGGCTGTATTGGGCGCGGGGGACTCCATTCGATGTGGAGTTGCTCTTTAGAACGCCAACGCGAATCATATTTTTCTGGGCACCCTTCGATAGTCATGCGCTACAACTTGTGCATTGAGCGCGGCCTTGGCTGACTATTGCACTTTACTGTGACGTGAGTTCGATTGACGCTTGGAATTTTTTTTTTTTCTGCAACTAACTGAAAGGGGGATGCTAAAGTGCGGGTTATGTCCTCGGTCTGAAATTAATTTCATTCCAAACGGACACTTGTAGTTGAACGTAAATGTAGAATCGAGTGTGTGTGTGAGGATAGCAATGACTTACAAAATTGTCAGCTTAAATATTTTTCGAAAGGTATTGTGGGGATTGTTAGACCGTACCACTAAGCGAGGGGTTCCAGATTCGATTCCCGCAAAAAAAAACGCAATTCCATCTTAAGATTTTTGGACACTGCCACTGCGCCATCTCTCGCGAACGTCTGACCAACATCCGAGCGTAAAGCTGTCATGATAGAGCCAGTGATAGCAGATGGGGGGATTTATTCCTTTTTGCGGGATTTTCTCACTTAAAATTAGCTAAAAGAGTTAAAGGGATTTTTCAAGCCTCATAGTGCAAAAAAAGGGATTTTAATTTTGGTAAATTTTTGTTCCTAATTGCTAATTTCATTAAGAAAAAAAAAATTAGTCAACCTACGATGAAATTAAATATGTTCATTGTTCATGTTTACAAAAAAGTCATTCAAAATATCTGAGTGCTCATTTTCTTTTTTTTACTTCCCTAAGCTGTTTCATAAACTGACATATCTGCACCAAAAATCTCAACTCACCGCACACATACTAATTAGATGAAATTTCAGAAGAAAATAACAATTTGACATTTGTCGTCGTGAATTTATGTGTGCGGCTTGTTTTAATTCAGGTAATTTGTTTTGATTGTTTTAAAAATTCAAAAGAAATGTTTCCAGATTAATGTCAGCAAAACAAGTAAATATGAACAAATTCCAGGCAAGATGGATGGAGGATCCCCAATTTGCTGCTTCAAACCGACGGTTTCAAGGCATTTTGCAGAGCTTGTTTGACGACATTTCACTGCGGCAAAAAAGTTTTCTGCATACCAGTCATTTTCAAATAATAATTTAAATAATTCATAAGATATTTATTTTATGTTGAATATTATTTTCATTACAATGCCGAATGCAATTTTATGTTCCTTTTTGTAACATTTTAAAAATGTATAAGATGTAAAGGGTTTTTCAATAAGAGCGCTATTATTTTTTAAATAAAACAAAAACGGTTTTAGATATCAATGAAATTCTTTATTCCTGTGAAAGTACGTTCGATGCCATTATGTTGTATGGAACTCAATTTCTTTTGCATGGCCACCACGGGCACGCTTGCAGAAGTCCAGACGCTCAACCCAATTTTCGACGGTTTTTAAGCATAAATCGGCCGATACTGCTGCAATTTCACGTTCGATATTCGTACGAAGTTCATCAATCATCGCTGGCTTGTTGGAATAGACCATAGACTTGACGTAGCCTAACAGGACATAGTCCCAAGTAACAATTTGACTTCGGTAAGGCGCTATCGAAGCTATTTCACCTCCCGCAATATTAACTGCATAAGGTCTAAAGGAAACGCATTTGGCGCACTTTAATGCAAGTATTTACTTATTTAAGACTTCCTGAACAGCTTGGATAGACCTTACCGAAACTTTATGGAAGCTTTATAGAGGCTCCAAAACGAACAAGAAAAAAATTATTTTTTTTTATTACACTTTTCAATTTTCCATTTTCTTATTTTTTTATTTTTTTTTTATCTTCTTGATAAACATTTTTAAAGACTTTTTGCAATTTTCATGGAGTTAACATTTACGTACTCGTTATAATTTACATTTTACTTACATGCGCCGCACTGAGAATCGAACTTGGGTCCTGTGCGTAGTAGTCCAATACACTACCCCCTAGGCTAATTCGTCATAATGCTGTAGTAGTGCTAAATCTGAACTACTTGGTACATTTTAGAGTTTGGTTATGATTTGCAATAAACTTGCAGCTTACTCGACCGAAGTAAAGCAAGACATTTAGTGTTACCCTTATTTATTCATGGGCGAAAAGTGTTTATTTAAAATCACATTACTGACATATTTTTCAATGTGCTAGAAGTATTTTATGTCTTGTAATTTTTCCCCGATTCATTAATTATGGTTTCTTTAGACAGCTTTGATTCATTTCATATGAAATTAATTTTTACCTCTATAAAGCCTCCATATGTAAGTTAGGAGGAAGTACGAGTAAGTGCTTCTGTACAGCTTCCAATCGCAAGCTGTTGACTGCATGACAGTTCATTGCTTCTATAATGCCTTCGGTCAGAAGCTCTAAAGAAATTCACTTTCCACACATCTCCAGACACATTTTCAGATGTCTAATAGAGATCTTATCGAAGCTTAATTCCATATCCCTCTATAAAGCCTATGTATATGCTTCGTAAAGGACTTACTGAAGTTGTTATCGAAACAATTGCCTCGAAATGGATGAACTTCGGTTAACAAAGACTATAGACGCTCTATCGAAGCTGTTACCTACAGAAATTACAAATTTGAACCTTACCGAAGTAAAATTGTTACTTGGGAGTCTAACGGCGTCAAATCGCACGACCGAGGCGGCCAAGCGACTGGACCATTTCGTGAGATAACACGTTCTCCAAACTTGGTTTCCAATAAATTGATTGTGACATTCGCTGTGTGGCTTGTGGCGCCGTCCTGTTGGAACCACATGTCCTCCAAGTCTATATCATCCAATTGGTGCCAAAAATATTCGGCTATCATTGAACGGTAGCGATTCCCATTCACAGTAACGTGCCGGTCTTGATCATCACGGAAGAAGTATGGCCCAATGACGCCGCCGGCCCATAAACCACACCAAACCGTAATTTTTTCGGGATGCAATGATGACTCATGGAGTACGTGTGGATTGCTGCCTGACCAATACCGCATATTTTGTTTATTGACCAAGCCATTCAGCCAGAAATGAGCCTCATCGCTGAAGATGATTTTTCGATGAAAATCCGAATCATTTTCAAGTTGTTTCTCAGCCCAATTCACGAACATACGACGCTTCTGGTGGTCAAGCTGCTTCAGTTCTTGCGTCAATTTAATCTTGTAAGGATGTAGGCCAAGATCTTTTCGCAAAATTCGCCACAACGACGTCACAGAGATGCCCAACGCTTGAGTACGACGTGTGAGAGACACATTTGGGCTTTCTTCAACTGAAGCCTCAGCGGCAGCAATATTCTCGACACTACGGCCACTTCTTTGTCTCACTGGCACGGGAACATTTTGTACTGTGCCTGTGGATTCAAATTTTTCCACTAGACGCTCAATTGTTGATCTGCTAGGACGATTATGACGACCATAAATTGGACGTAGCGCTCTTAACGTTGAGGCCACTGACTCCGAATTTCGGTAGTAAATTTTAATAATTTCGACTCGTTGTTGGCTCGTATATCTTTCCATCAAAGAAATGTGAAAAGAGCGGCAAGAAATTCGGCGTCGTTTGCTGTCCCTGTCGCTCTACTTTTGTAGCGTCCCTGTTGAAAAAGCCTTTACCTACATTTCTATTTTTGTATTATATACAAATCTTTCTTAATATGTATTTATTTTTGTTAACTTGCATAGTTAATGTAACTTGTATTTGTTAGTAATAAAAAATACTGAATTTAATGAAATAGATGTTTTTTTTATTTTATATTTCGTGGGATGGATAAAAGGTATTTTTTGGGAATAACTTCCTTCTAAAGTCTGGCATCACTGGATAGAGCTGCTCAATTAGCCGTTTAGACTCGGTATAAAATTGTAGATCCCTTCCATCCGTCGCAATAATCAGAAACTCACACAAAACGAATGGTTGTCAGAAGCTAGGTCTAGGGTCTTTACGGACCTACTATTTTATTTTATTTGTTTAATTGTACAAAAAGTCAAAATCTAGAACAGAAAATATTTTACTAGACCTTGAAGAAAAGACAACTTGCAACTGGGCTTTTAAAAAAAAGAATATTCAAAGCTATAATCAGTTAAACCTTGTATCGCGCTTGAAAATTTTGTCTGGGGTACCTGTGTAAAAAAAAGTGTTCTCCGTGCACACCTAGCATACCGCATTTGATGGTGACTTTTGAGCTGCAGAGTTTTCATTCAAAAATATCTTTTGCGCCGTTAGCTTTGACTGTAACCAATTGAATGTCACAGTTCTATATCGTCCCAACCCTTTCTTCCCTTCATACCCATTCTCATTCGAAGGAGTTATAATTGACCATGTGGTTAAGCTTACAGATGGACGTAGGATTCAATTCGAAAGCTCTCAGATCAGTCCCTTAAATTCTAAAAGATCTGGATTTTTACGCAAAGTTGTCGTAAAAAAAAGCTGGTTTAAGTCAAACTTTGTAGAATTTCGACTCTGAAGATCCATTACAGATGTAAGATAGAGTCCTACTGTAACCTATAGCAGCCTTTAGCTTAATGTCCTCTTATTAAAGCCAATAAAACTGGGTCTTTTTGCAGCTAGTGTTTCACATATGTCTCTTTTGTCATCTTACATTACTTTGTTTTGATGAGTTCTTGGCATTAGAGTCAGTCCAGGTCCAGTCTTTTCTCTGAAATCCATCAGCCTTCCGCTAGAGAGAAGAAAGAAAATTCCATCATTCTAACCATGACCAAAACATAAATGACTTTGGAGTTCGGTCAAATACAGAAAACCAGCAACGACCATGCTAACCTTTTATATTTAGATATTTATTTATTTATCTAAATAATTAACAAAAATAAACTAACAAATTATTTATGTTAAAGGCTTCAGGGCATCGGGACCATTTGAAGCCGTTTTTAGAATTGAATAATTATACGAAGAGGGAGAGAAAAATAAGATAATTCTATAGAAATTAATTTAAATGTCATTAAATTTATGATGAAGTGATGTGGCTTGTTTGATGTCCTTGATTAACTCTGGATTATTTGGATTTAATAATTCTGCCAATTGTTGTTGAAAGTTGGACTCAAGGTCATCATCCTTAATTATTTTAGATACAGAAGAGGTAAGTAAAATATGCCAGACTGATAGGTCCACATTACAAAAAACACATTTCTCTGGATCCTCTTTGGTGTAGTAGTGTCAGGAAACCATCAACGACCATGCTATCTTTTTATAATGCTCAGTGTTGCATGTAGGTGCAAGTTTCACACAACTATAACCTATTTTGAGACCTCTCTGAGGTTTGAAAACTCTTCTGTTCTGGCTGGTGTTTTTTAGTTCTACTAAAGATCAATTTTAAAAAAAATTATGCGTATATGCCACCACCTAAAAAGAGACAGAATGGTCTTCGCCAAAGGAAGAGATCTGATTAAGTATTTAGTATGAAGGGTTGCATACGAGTTAAAATGTCTATGGAGTGTATGTATTCACTGGAATTGTAGAAAGGTCGCTTGGGATGAAGGCTTAGAGGTTTTCACTGGTTTAAAAAAGCGTTTAAAAAATGCTTCCGACTGTTTGGATTCAAAATGCAAGTCGAATAATCTCGCAAGTACATATCATGCTCATGCAACTTAGTTAGCGGCATAGTAGGATTTATCTGACACTCGAAAGCTCCCTCCATTGACAAGTTGCAGCGCTTTGAGCCACAGTTTCATCTGCTTCCATGAGTGACTTTTTAAAAATCCATTTTAACATTTTCTGCCTTTTCTGCCACAAGATCCTCATCTCCTATGCATAGGGTGCAAGTTCTCCAATATTTCGCTCTTCGCAGCAATGGGTTTCAACTCTGACTGAATTTGAATATTCTGGGCAGTGTTGCCGTTCTAGCGATTTTGTCGCTAGATCTAGTGGATTCTTAAGACTCTCGACGATTTTTAATAAAACGTTGTCGCTAAAATAAAATCTAGTGATTTCTAGCGATTTTTTACTACGAAACCCTGCTACTACAAAGTTTGTATAATAACAATAAGAGATCAATTAAAAGTGATGAACAAGAGCGGTTAAATTACGATCTACCAGACGACGTCATAAGAAAAATCGGAAAGCCAACAAAATTGCAATCTGATTCAAGAACTATAACCGAGGCCTCTACTTCAAACATAGAAATAGATGAATCCATCTTTGAGTTGGAAATTAATTTGAAATTTTTAGCTTTCTTATTTTTCCAAAACTTTTTTTTACTTAAATTTGTTGATTGTTTAGTTTTTTTATTTATTTTATTCAATAGAAATTTACTTTTAAATATTATGTATGTATTTTTTTAACTTATACTTTCAGCTTGATATTTTAGCGAATTCTAGCTGATTTTTGCGATGCAAAAACTAACGTTTCTAGCGGATTTTGCGTTATGGTCTGGCGAATTTGTTTGCCTCTTAGCGGCAACACTGATTCTGGGCTCTGCTGCCAGTATTCCAACAAGTGTTCTGTGCAGCGTTGCCAACCAATTTGGACGAAAAAATGCCTTACTTGAGAAAAAAAGATGCCTTTATCAATAAAATAATGCCTAAAATATTTTATGTAAACTGGAACAATAAATCAAAAATTAAACACAAATATAAAAATATAAGCAAAAAAAATTTGTATTTCCAAAAAAAACTAAAATTATGAATCACAGAAGAAATTCTTAATAGTTAGGTACCAAGTATTGAACAAAACAAACATAGTTTTAGTCCAGCAGATAGTCATGGTCCTTGAAATCATACATTATAAAAATAAGAAGTCAGTAGGTATGTTGAATCAAAAAATAAAAAAATAGAAAAATATTTAAAATAAAAAAAAGATTCTTTTTTGGAAAAAAACAAGCCTTAAAGCCTTAGCTATTGAGATAATGCCTCAAAAGGCATGAAAAAGCCTTAGTTGGCATCACTGGTTCTGCGTGCTTATCTCTCGTATTGCCTACTTTCCAGGTCATCCCCAAATCCTCATGTGCCCATCTTTCTTAGGTACTTTGACTATAGTTGGTCTTGCGTGTAGTAATCCCAATTTTGTTCGCCCTGAAGATTTTATTTCGGACCATTTTTCAAATTAATTTCCAGTTCATGTCGCCATCGGCATCAACAGCGCTTTGTAAATTCGAATTTAAATGTTGGGATGTTTACTTCATCCGGTTTTCCTACTGAATCCAAGCATTCGTCTTTTACTAAAATCAATCTCTGCGTATTTTCCGTCTCTGGAGTATTTTCCGATCGCAACACAATAAAAGTCCTTTTCTCCTGCACAAATTACTTCTTTAATCCAGCACTGGTCACCCTTGTTTGACGCTCTTCTCCAAATCCATTCGAACTCATCTATACAATTAATTAATCGATTGCACAGCCATCGCCGTCGTCATACAAGCGATATGACTCATTTCGTCCCCCCCTTGCCGGCACATATACTCCATACAAGAGCAACAGAATTATTAGCTTTCAACAGCTGCCCACCATCGTATATAGTAGACCATCACTCTTGCGCCTTCAAAGGGAATTCGATAACATTTTCCGCTCAATTAGGTAACAAAACATCTCCAAGATGTTTCAACCCAGTCCACCGAGGATTCCATTCGAAAATAATCACTTTTGCAATTAATCACATGACAGTAGTGCCGAGGCTATAGCTATATGACTGAGGTCACATGCGGCGGAGCCCACCCTCCCACCTAAATTTACGACGTTATCTTGAGATATTAAAACATTCTCATCGAACGGGGGGGAAAGAGCAGACAAAAAGCAAAAATAGCCATCCCCCAGGAGCGAAGTTATGTATTTTTTTGCGAAAAAGGATAAAATAGCTTCATGCGGGATGTATATTCATGAGCAGCGTGCAGATACATCCGACGACAACGACGAGAGTTGTCTGCTCGAAAAGGCAAAGCAAATGCACATGCAGTACACCCTGTTTGTGTATGGCTGGCGACAGGAACGAGTCCATGAGTGCATTATAATAATTTCCATATCTAACGGGCCAACTGGGAATCCCGATCAACAGACAAACATCTGTTCTACCCCGGGCGGGTAAAAAGAGTAAAATGGATATAACGGAATAACGTGCAAGAATCACCCTCTCTGTCCCTACGAAATATATTGCCCGCTTTAAACGAGGTATCCTTTGTGACCCATTCGGCGTAGATCCGTTTTCCCCTCCCGCCGCTGCTGAGCCCAACTGTACCCGAGCGGTTAGTTAATGCAAATATTGATCTTTAATAAACATGCAAAGTTCCTTTTCCTTGGAGGATTCTACTTTCTCTTGGCCTCGATGGGATCCCACCCGCCACGGAATAGCGAAAAGCATATATTAATTCTGTCTGTCCGTGCGTATATCACGCCGTACATATTGCTGATGGAAATTCAATTTCGGTTTTTATGCCAGCGACGACAGCTACAGTGCGGAACGGTTCGAAGGGCAGTGCGGGACTTTCTCTAACTAACCGCCCTCGTAGTATCAACCAGAGATAGCTCAATGTTTATGGATGCAAACATTGCGGCAGCATATAACTCAACTCAAATATCCTCGAGGACTCTGCGCGATTTACGAGGGACAATATCATAGTTATTGCCTTCAGAGCATCCCTCACCTCACATGGGGCTCCATTCGCTTGTTTGTTGATGGTTTGTTCTGCGAGGTTTGTTTTTTTTGTTTTGCTTTGCAGTGCAATCATGCGGATGGTAAAAACCAATGGGGAATGGCGTGTTTCAGCCAGTGTGAAGTTGTTTTCCTGCAGCATCGCCTTCATACGGATGCTGATACGTGGGTGTGGAAAAAAAACGTATTAACTGCTGGGAAGGTTTGAAATATCCTCATTTCACAAGAAATGGGAGCAAGCTCGACTAACAACTTGCCGGCCATCAGTGGTTGATCCATAGGACGGGTGTCATTAAGGTGGCGGTTTATGATTATCAATTGTGTTTATTTAACTTCCCGTTGTAGCCACGGAATACAGGTCCTGTCCATTCGGTCTTGAATTGTTAAACTTAAGATCAGTGACACCCCGGAGAATGACTTCTACTAGAATAAAACAATTCTACGATGAAGTGATGGACCTTCTTGCGGCTAGAAATGTTTCAAACCATACTTCCAGAACCAATTCGACATCACCGGCCTGATGCTCTCTTCAACCAAACACTTAGTCATCATCACCATCAGTTATCCAGTTAAACTTACGACAGAAAATCATCACATGTGCTTTTCAATGCCTCTTAGCAGCCTAGATGATGAAGCTTGGAGACCTTTTACGAACCGAAACTCAAAAATACTGCCTCCAGATGTTAGAGCTTCATCAACAGGACACTATGTCTGTCAAGTCATAGCCTCAACGTGAACATGGAGAAGTGGGATCATCTTAAAAAATACTGTAAGAATAAGTAAGGATCGCATGAGCCTCCCGCTTGGAGAGCAATCCTTAAGAATACAGAAGGAGCTAATGTTACGTTGAGAATTAACAAGCATCATTCAAATGCGAACTTTCGAAGGGTGTAAAAAATGCTTAAGTCATGTAATCACTCAAAGCAACTCCCACTAATCCTCTTCACGAACAACGCAATGTGAACGTGGAATTTATGTTTTCAATTTTCCCTAAACCGCCAAATTCAGATATCCTTTACAGGGTGAGTTTTTTGAGTGCAAGATCGGGCTGTACTCTGGACCTCAGCCGAATGCCATCAACGATCAATGAAGAGACTTGTGAAACGCGACATTTTTACGAACTTTAATTTTTCTTGTTCCCGGTGGCCTATATAAAATACGTTTTAAGCTTGAAAAAATCGAAACAAAATATGTTAACCGAAATTCAAAGCAACTGCGGACCTTTAATAAAAATGTAAAAAGCAGAACAATATGCTATTCGTATGAACTTTGAATTTTCTAGGAACTGATGGCTCAGAAAAAATTATTGTTATATCAAAATGTGTTTAGCAAAGACCTAGGCCAACTGCGGACCTTCTTTTAAAAGGTTGAGGAACGTTGAATAAGATGCTATTTTAACAAAATCTAAATATTTTCTTTACTGATGACTCAGAAAAAAAGGTTTTTAGCTTTATATAAGGTCGAATCATTTTTGTAATTCATGTAAGGCCTTCTTTTAAAAACTTGTGAAAAGCAGAAAAAAGCGGTATTTTTACTAGCTGATCGCAAATTGAATACCTCTCGGGCCAAGTAGACCTACCAATTTAGGCTACAGTCCTCTTTTTTTATCGCAGGGTATAGCAAATGAGGAGACAGACGATGCAAACTACCATACTCTGGTTGTTAGTACCTCTAAAGGTCTGGTCAAGTTGCATCTTTACGTTGTTTCCACTGCGCCACCTCTCGCGAACGTCTACTGACAAATATCCGAGGGTTTAACTGCAATGAAAAAGCTTCTCCATTAGCCGTTTTCTCCCCAAAATCGAAAAAAAAACAAAAACAAAAACAACAAAACAAATGGTTGTGAAAAGCTTTGCCTAAGTTCCTCACAGACCTTTAGCGCCACCGATTTATTTATTTTAGAATGGTCTGATCTTTCTACCAATAAAAATTTAAGTGGCCATCCGACTACGATCTTTTATTCAACTCGAAAGTTTCTGGAGAATAGATAATCATGAATAAGCCATGCCAGTCATAACAAAAGAGGTATCAAAAAGCGAACCTCAGCTAAAACACAAAAAGAGACGGAGATGTGCTTCAACAGCAATTCCAACCTTCATTATACCTTCTCAATTGTGTGCCAAAGCTCATCATAAACAAGGTAAGCTCCCAGTTAAAATTCATGTTCAACAAAATTATTTAAAACATCCTAACTTTCACTTTGCATGTACAGACACATTACCAGCGCCTTTGTTCTCGCCCACGTATCGATTGGCAATTAAGAGTAGAAAACTTTTAATCCATTTTTTCTGTGCTAGGAAAATTGCCAATTTAAGGTCAAAGAATGATTAAGTTAATCAGATTAACTTTTTCATTGTTAATCATTCTCCATCCATGGAATCAACCCTAACGAAAGGAAAAACCGAAAACTTTGTCTTTAATGGGGAAGCCTTTTTAATTGTCTCTGTAAGGGGTCGGTATTGGTTTTGTTGCAGCGCCTTTTTGTAGCAACTTTATTTAATAACTTTTTTACTACAAAAATGTCGAAGGCGAGATGTGGTTCACAAGTTTTTTTCTTTTTAAGACGATAGCTCTTTTATTTTAAATAAAGATTAATGTTGGTCAAGATATGAATCTTTTGGTATGCGATATTTTATAGAAAGTCAATATAAAAGGTGAGAGTTATTTTTCTTCCTTCAACCAACAGATGTTCAAATTCATCATTATAAGAAATCCGTCATTACTTAATTTCTCTTTCGCTGGTTCTTTGAGTATATTAAGAAATCTTCAACTGGGAAAACATTTGTGCGCGACCGAGTCTTGCACTTTAACTCATCTCAAAAATAAAGTCCCACTCTTAATTATGATACTAAACAAAAAGAAAAAGGAACAATCCTCTACCAAAACCACAAGATCCGTTGTTTTTGCCATATCCTATGTCCCGATTTCTCAATGCCTCCGAAATGGGACTTTTTCGATGTAATTAATGAACAGGAAAACGATGAAATTGGGAAAAGTTTTCCCCTTCAAGTAATTATGGATTTTAGAGCTTCTATTGATACGCAGTGAATTATTATTCGGTCTCAATTTCTAAGCGAGAGTACAAATTTGTTACGTTGAATAATGGAACTTTGCAGCAAATCAAATAGGCAGATTTCCGTTCCGGTTATTGACAATTACTTGAACTATAACTATACGAGTAACTGTGTCATTAGCTGGTTTTTTAACCAGTCGACTTAGAGGAAAAACCGATATTTTGTTGCGTGTAGGTGCGCCGGGCGGTAAAACAATTTCGTACACAACTTTGTAATTTCTGTAATTCGTGTATTGACATTTTCAAGCCATTAATTTTGTTGGCATGTTCGAAGGAATGATCGTGTCAGCCCCAATCGAAAATATATAGAAAATGGCTTCGATGCCGCGTATAAAAAAAAAGGGATCACCATGGGGTGGTTGGTGCAACTTTTCATTTCATTGGTATAAATCGCGGCGGTAACAGAAACAGTTTCATATGCTGAATTATTGACTTGTATGTGCTTTGTTGGGTGTCGGGTTTAGGATTTCTAGGTTTGATATACCTAGTCTCCAAAATTATTAAAACATAACTTGCTGACTTCATTTCTTCCAACAGCCTTGCACATTTTATGTCCCTTATTTCTATTTCCACATTAATTTCATTTCTTCGACAAACTTGTTCACTTTTATCAGAAGAATTGGATTGTCAGAGTTTGGCGTATTGACATAAGTCCACGAGATATAAATCCATTATGCACTTAAGCCCCACTGAAGTTCAAAATTTGGTTAAAGGCTTAGTCCTACCGAAGTGGGACACAAGTTGACTTGATTCTTGAAAGCGAGCTATCAAAAATAATAGTAAAAGCACAACAGCTTACAATTTTTGAAAAACTCGAGGGTCCTTGCGGACTTGCTGCTCAAAAAATTTTTTTGTACATCCATTCTGGGACAGTGTCAAAATTTGAAAGCCAACAATTTAACATAAAATCTAACCACATTATTTGTCACAAACACTTTTCTGCAACTTCTCTCAAAAAAACTGCCATCAAGCGTTTAAATGTGCCTAATGTGCATCTCGAACTTCTTTCTTTAGGGTGGCTAGGTTCGGAACTGCCATTCTATAGCACGTTGGCCCATTTGATCAACGGTTAGTGTGGTTGCATGTTGAACCTCCGGAGAACTCAGAAATTTTACCTTGAGGTGTTTTACACACATATCAAAGACCGCAACGGTCCTGTGCTACATATTAAACAACCATCGGTCCCTTTCGAAAGGGATGGCTGTAGCAAAATAGATTTTAGTGCTACATTCGACTATGTAAATGAAATAAATCATTTTCGAACAGGGCCCTAATAACGCATAAGTTTTGAGAAGACTACAGTTGAAACGATACATCCCCAAAACTAGCAAGTTAGTGGACAAATTGAGAGTTTAAGTGATTCCTAATAGTTCATTCTCGATAAACGTATATTGAAAACTTACGATAATAGTAAAGAAGATCGGCCTGAACGTAACCTATTTTGATCATCAAAATTTCAAAAACCATATCATCTTTTGTTATCTGCCCCAAGTCTTCGATTTGGGAATCTCTGTAAATTTCGTCATCAATAAAAATATCGCCATAATATTCCTGTGCGGAAAACGACCTGAAAAGGCAGAAGAAGAATCAGCTATAAGGCCAACTGATATTGGCACCTTCTTTGAACATTTCAGCTAACTGTTTTCAATTTGGGATTCAACTCAGTAATATTTGTTTAAAAGTCAACATACCAGAATACAGCAAACTGTTTAAATTTTTGGGAAAAGCTCCAAAATATCGGCAATGAAACTTGGAAATTCAATCGAAAGGTGCTGGAAGATTTACATAAACATGTATAATGTAAAAAAAGGACTTAGGTTCTATTTGCAGCTGGAGATTTATCTCAAATTTGACTGATGGACTAGTTTTTTAATGTATCCCCGAAGTACTTAACATTTTGTATAAGTTTTCGCGAAGTTTTAATGGACTTTCTGCAAGACCTTGAATTTAAAATAGTTTTGATGAAGTTGCGCATACTAAAAACAAAAGGAAATCATTTGAATTTGCATTTCTGCTTTGAAAAGGACATTTTATACGGATATACTTCTATTTTTCATATACATATTTTTAAAATTACTGTTAATAAAATAAGTTTCAAGGGGAAGCTATTTTTTATCCTCTATTTACCAAAATCTCTGTCATTGCGGCGAACCTACTTTTACCTTAGCTTGAGGCTGTTTTCAGCTATGAAGATTTTTGATTGTCATCAAAGTATTCAAGAAGTCAGATCATCTTAAAGATAAGCTGCAGCCAAAGTTGGTACCCTAAGACTTCTATCGTCGGGTAAAGATCTGCAGTTTATTTATGTCAACGATAGGTTTTGCAGTTTTTGAAGCAATCAAGAGCAACTTACCAGCACCCTTATGTTCGTTTTATAACTGCAAAGATTTTACAAAGCTATAAAAACGCAGGCATCTTCGTGAACGTGTAGGCATATTTTTTTGTTAAGCTGTTTGCTTATCAAAATACTAATCTATATTTACAAACGGTGTCTAATAAATGAAAAGAGAGAAAAACAGCTCATATCAGTTATGCCAGTGTGTCTTTGCCCTCCACAAGCTGAGTTATCTTATCAGAAAAGCTTCAGTCTAATCCAAACAAAACTCCACACACTGCCGAACGCACAAGCGTTCTATATACTTCACAAGGCAAAAAAATGCTTGGTGTTGTGATTGCCCTGACTGGCGTTGTTTTGACGCTGATTTACATCTATCTGACATGGAATTTTGACTACTGGCGTAGTCGGGGAGTTCGAGGCCCGAAGCCAAGGATTTTGAAAGGAAACTTTGAGAAAACCCATCGAGGAGAGTGCAACTTTGTCGAAGAACTGCATGAGATCTACCTGTAAGAAAACCAAAACTCAAATTCTAACGACTTGACAAGTTTTTCCTACATCCCAGAGAGTACAAGGCGAACGAAAAGTTTGTCGGGGTCTTTGTGGCGAGGTCTCCGGGGCTGTTCATCTTGGATCCAGCGCTGGCTCTTCAAGTTTTGACGACAAACTTTAGCAGCTTTCACGACAACGAGTCTTCGAGGTGGGTAAGTTCATAATTCATCAGACAAAAGATCCATTTTGAAGTGTGTCTTACAGTCGAGGCCAGAGGTGGAATACTTGCGATGTTGCAGCCCGTTTGTGTCGGTTGGGGAGGCGTGGAAGGAAAAACGCTCCGAGATCACTCCAGCGTTGACTCTAAGTAGGGTAAGATTTTTTCTTAAGGTTCCCAGAGACAGACTTCAGGCCTTTTTCTTACAGTTGCGGTCTTCCTACCCGGTGATGCAGCAGGCAGCTGGCAAGCTGGTCAACTTCATAGATGCCCATCGAAATCATATCGACGCCAAGGAGGTAGGGATTTACTTTGTAACGGGACCAAATGTCATGATATTCACTTTCAGGTATCGAGAAGATTCACCACTGAACTGATGGCGGCTTTCATTTGGGGCATCAGTGCGGACGCCTTCCATGAGAAGAAGCTAAGTCCCATTCAGCAGGTGACCTCCGATATGATCAACCAAGCTCTTAAGTGCGTGCGGTTCTACGGGAGAACTGCAGCCTGGCCCTGGATAAGACGATTTAAGCCCGAGCGCTTCTTTCCCGAGTCGTCAGATAAGTTCTTCAATCACCTAACTAGCAGCTCCATAGCGCACAGATTAGAAAACGCCGTTGACCGTTCAGACGCTCTGAACCATCTCCTGCAGCTTCGTGATAAGAAGCGTTTGACAGCCAGCCAGTTGGCGGGTCACTCAACAACCCTGCTAATTGACGGCTTCGAGACAGCCTCCATAGCCATAGCTCACTGTCTGTTGTTGGTAAGTTTGTGGCACTATTCCCAATGTGAAACCTCACAGCATATTCCTCAGCTCGGAAGAAACAAGACCCAGCAGGATAAGCTTCGAAGGGAACTCGAACAGAGCCTAGGCGAAGATGGAGGTATAAGCTTCGATCGGCTGAATGACCTTCCCTACCTCGATCAGTGTGTTCATGGTACGTATGCAACTTATGTCGCAGTATTGACTAATGCCTGCATTTTCTTAGAGACTCTTCGAATTTATCCACTCCTCCCGACTTTGTTTAAGCTCTGCACCGCACAGGCCACACTTGACAACTTCGATGGGACGAAGGTCCTGCTGAACCCCGGCGACAGTGTGTACATCTCATCGTACTCGTTCCACCGCGATGGGGATATCTTTGAGCATCCGGAGGCTTTCATACCAGAGAGGTTCGATCCAGATGTGGGCGGAAGCCGCAAGTACCGCGCTATGGGGATGTTCTTGCCCTTCGGTGATGGTCCGAGGATGTGCTTAGGTGGGTTTGGTATTGAACATGGAGAGATATGTCCTTAAAAAACGTTCCAATTTCAGGTATGAAGCTTGGTCTGCTCGAGACGAAGTTGGCCGTGGCGGAAGTCGTGCGGAAATTTCACATTTCCCTGGACAGTCCTACAAGGCTTGACAATCGAGTGGCTCCAGATAGCTTTCTTCTGTCCTTACAGGGTGGCATTGTTTTGAACTTCAGCCATGTGGGGAGTAGTTAGTGGGATTGTATTGTGGGAATAAAAACGAAGCATGCTATAAAATTGAACTTCAAACTGTTTTAAATGTAAAAAAGTGCACGGCTGGGTAGCACGAAACTTTCTTGTAGTATACTGCAAGCTTACGTGATGTGTCTGTTTTTCTTTGTAGTTCATTCATATTACCTAAGTCACCAAACCAGTTTTAATAGTTTTAATGGTTGGTTCAACTTTCCCTGTACGAAGTGAAGAGTTGACGACAATTTTTAGCACCTTCTGTTATAAGCCACAGATGAGGAAAGCTCTAAGGCTTCAACTGACAGGTGTTTGAGTACTCGTAAGTGTTAGGAATATCAATATCAATGACTTTTGCCGCAATAGTTTAAATAAAGAGCTGGCAGAAGTATCATTTTTTTAGATAACTTTTTTACTGGAAAAAATGCCACATACTTCAAATTCAAATAAAAACTAATATTGGAGCATTTTAAACACCGAAATGAACGCAGCTCACGGTGAATACCAGTCCGTATTTTGAATATTCAAATACTCTCAAGTGAGAGACACCTGTGAGCTGACATAAATTTGTAAAGCTTCCGTGCGTCAGAATGAACGGTTGCAATGAAACAAAAACTAAATGTTGCTCCAAGTTAAGTCCAATGTGGGTCTGACAAATCATACAAATTGGTTGAGCAGGCTTAAAGTGATTCAGCACAATTCCACATACAAACAGACGAACTTTACAATTTTACTTGATAAATCGTCAGCCCCACCGATCTTTGAGTCCACGCCTGAGAGACAACTTGTCAGAGGCTTCAACTACTTGGAGTGCACAACTGGATTCTAGAACCGAACCGATGGGCCTTATAGGTTGAGGTCGCAGCGAACCCAAATATGAGCGTCATCTAAAGTGTGTAAGACGAGATGGATACCTAGCTCATACCTATTTTAGGTAAGTCATTTGTCTCTATCGATCAAAATGCTAAAAATGTTATAAATATCACTGCCTTCGTGAGGTTGTAAAGGACAGCCTAGGGAAAGAAGGAGTGGCTGATTGTTGCCCCTGAAGTCTCCGCTGATTTAAGTTTTGCCTACGTAAGATGCTGACCCATTTATGATAAATATTGACGACGTTGGAGACGTGAATCTCTTACGCTGTAGCTTGCTTTACGACTGTCCAAGCCGGGCATGACAATCTTCCAGTGCATTAGGTCTTATCATGGTCTTAGGTCTTATCATTGTCTATGAAAAAGACAATATTTCTATGGGATACTGCATGAATCGACAGCCGTACTACCGTTTGACGAATAGTTCCGATCTTGACTTTGACACTCCAATACTTTGAAAGATAGAAAAATACACAAAGGTTGAGGTTTCTCTTACTTATTCCGGGGGCTTAAAGAAGGTCTTGGTCGTGGATGACATTTCGTTATTCTTATTGTGGATTTTGACGACTTTTGTAGGCAGGAGCTCAACAAGTCAGGGTTAAAACCATGATCAATCGCTTGGACCTTTTCATAATATGGAAATATGCAAAGGTAGCTGTCAAATTAAGGTGTTTCACTGCCAAAAGCCTCATGTTGAGGAAGAGGCCTGTTTTGGAGCCGACGGAAAGAGCATAGAGCCATTTTATCGATTCTCTTAATGTAAGCTTGCTGCTGATGCCAGGTTTTTAAGCTTCAAAAACCAACTTCAATCAAGATGATGAAAATGTCACCAAGGGTTAAGCATTTTGAAAGAGAAGCATGGTCACGGTTGCCACTTTGGTTTTTTTTTTGCTTTCTGAGTTTTGGTAATTTGGTAATTTTTATCTGGTTTTGGTAACTTTTTGACCCAGAGCCCAAAAAATACGAATTCGATATCAATTCATTTACATGCTGCCTTACTGTTTCTGAGTGAAAGAATTGCATTTGCATATGCGTCAGCACCAGGTAAACCTATTTTGTTAAAAAAATTACTGAATGTACTCATTTTCTACTTTTGACAGAAAGATGGTGAGCTTCGAAATATTTTCTGTTTATAACTACCTACATTTAGATATGGATAGGTTAGTTAATCATATTATTTATTTGCAGATATAAATCTCTAATTTCTTAAAGGTTTGTTATAAGAAAAAAGGCTCAGAAATGGAAGATGATCCCATGCCTTCTAGCAGCTGGTAATTTTGTGCCCAACGTTGTTTAATTGCTTAGACTGACAAAGTACCTACTACGTTCGCGACTGAGTCTTATGTTCTATAAATGTTTGTTTTAAAACAAGCAATTTTAAAATGCTTTTGGTCAGCAAAAGAATTTAAAGTAGATATTACTATTATGTTAGTAAGTTAAGTCTTATTTATTTTATTTTATAAAGTAGTCGTTGTTTAACTACTTAAAGACTGACTAAGTTCTTACAAGCCAAATGTACAAAATTGAATATTTTACGTCTCAAGTAACTTTTTTTTTTTGCACTTTTGTTAGCTAATGTTTTTTGCAAGTGGCAACCGTGATGGTACGGTGCTCGATTTCGTTGTCAGAGAAGTCGCTCTTTTGGAGGTATTTGAAAAATTGATTCTAGTAGACCATGCTGCGGCTTCTTTGGATCTGTCCCACACTCTTTGTAGAGCACATTTCAAATGACTCCCCATTGTCTGCAGCTCAGCACCATTCACATTCAACTACGTACACCTGAGCGAATTGATCTTCACAACTAATACCTCCGACTATTAGTCACAATAACGTCTAATAGCGATGCACTCGTAATTGGCAGCCATTAACCTCTCCAAGTCCGGTCTTCCAACCGGTATCGCAGAAACAGATCTCGATCTCAACATGAGTTAAGTAGTTTCTATTCAACTACCTAGCCCATTCATCACACTGGCGAACCGAAACCTGGCAGGCTCACCCGCCTCTCTGTGAACCGCACTTGAGGAGTTTCGCCAACAAGTGCGCCCCGACTGGGATAATTATGCAAAACATCGCATCGCGCATCGTTAATTTGCCCATGAATTGTGAGTAATTTCCAGCGAAGAGGATAGAAAAACCCCAGCGATAACAACGAAATCATCGGAATTGTTACGTCAGATTGTGCAGACTGATTTGCTGCAGTTTTGGATTTATTGGCTCTATTACCCAAGCCGAACCATTATAATCCGTTGCCAGTTCCCATGCTATCCCATTAAGATGATATATAGTATTCGCGATTGCGCGATATGCAAATTCTGAACGCGATGCTAATTTCGCCCGAGCGACCGTGCGTCGCGTCGCATCGGTTAAGTGCTTCGGTGGGCAATTTCGCCTATAGTTGGGCAACACTAATCCCAATGCCGGCCGGAAGTCAGTGTTGTTTCTGTGGACTGGTGCGCACATATAACGCTCACTGGCCGATATGGGAATGCCATTAGGACAGACAAGTGCTACCGAACAGCAGACCAGATGGGACGATTTAATCGGCTCGTTCGAAATATGTCCCCAAACCGACTCCGTGCTCTGTGGATTATGTCCGAGTGCTGTATCGAGCTGGTATTTGATAGTTCGAAACATGCAGCTTCGAGTGGTTTAGAACAGCAACTCCAAGTGGAAAGGATACGCCGAGAGGAAAATATTTACAAATCACTTCGGGAACGGATGTACACCAGACATCAGCACATCTTGTTGGCAGTCCACCCACACAGAGGAAATAAATAAATATTCCGGATTCGCTTTCGCATTGCCGTTGCAATAATTAAGAGACAAATCCGAAAGATATTGTTCGGGCTCCTTATCGTGTCCGAGCGGAGAGTGTATGCTCGGATTGTGTGCTAAGTTTATGCATGCGGGTGTCCAGCTGGACACACAGGATTTGCATTCGTTCTCCATTTTGTAGACAAGCGGTATATTTATCGGAGTCAGAGACACAAATGTCCACTTCTGGTTGTGATTTTTGGAAATTATTAACTCCTGAGTTGTTGCTTCGTAGTGAGTCGAATAAGAAGATTTTTGAAATGCAAAGCGATGCCCGCCTGTTTTCAAAACGTAGAAATGTGGGCCAAAGCAGCTTCTTCAATTTGGGAGCAACAGAACAGTTCAATGACTCGTTCTCTGTTTCGAAGTGCCTTCTAAGCCGTTTGGATTGCCAATGAATTGAATTAATCACACCAACTTCAGGCTCATGTATAGTTCCGCCGCCCACAGCCTTGGGAAATGGATTCCAAACGCGAGGGAAGAAATTAATTCGGTCCATCTGACGATTGAATTTGTTCGCACTGGAGTGGTTTGGGAATGCATGTCGGCAATAAACACAAACTTCCTTCTAATCCCACATGAATGTTGCCCGATTGTGCTGGGTGGAGCTCGCACTTCTCACACCCTCAGTCGCCCATTCAATTTCAAATGAAAACAAAAATCAATCATCGGCAACTGTGGTATTCCGCTCTATTGCTTCGTTTGCGCATCTCTTTACTTTCGGTTCTGCTTCTTTTTTTTTCGGCCGTCCTAGAAACACACCAAAATTAAATCAGGAAAGAATAACAATCTTAAGGACAATAATGCGAATTGAATGTCGCCCCAGCTCTGCGTCTGCAATCAATCGAAGGACGCTTCCTTTTGAGGCGGCAGCGGCGGCGGTGGCGAAACGTGCGCACGTATCACTAGATCCATTCGTCGCAAGTGTATGCGGCAGCAAAAAAGCAGAGAAAAGCAATAACTTTCATCCCCTAATTCGAAGCTTATTGACACCCTTCAATGTTTATTCATGAATGAATCGGCAATAAAACCGAATCAGTACATTCGCTCCGCCACCATTTTACCACCCTTTTCTAAAACAGAGCAGGAGAGAGAGAGAGAGTGTGAGCAAGGAAGCCCTTAAGCCCCTCGGTGGTGGTGGATGGTGGTA
Organism: Cheilosia variabilis; assembly: GCA_951230905.1. Lineage (NCBI taxonomy): Eukaryota > Metazoa > Arthropoda > Insecta > Diptera > Syrphidae > Cheilosia > Cheilosia variabilis. Next base: position 57,651,926 of record OX579677.1, on the reverse strand, counting down.
TGATACGATCGATCCAGAAAAACAGACTCCTCTGCTGCAGCTAAGCAAGCGATTCCATGGGTGGGTGGTGCGTAATAACAATAATAATGTAGCATAACATCAATCGGGGGGTTGCTGGGCACATAATGCTGAATTCATTTTTTTAGGATTCATTTATTCAGCGACGAACAAGGGTGGCGACGACACCGAATTACTTAAAATACTGACTGAAGGTGAGTGCGGACATTAATACGTCTACATCTGTCTAAGTCGCTGCAAATTACCAGTAAGACGTCGACGTCGCGGTAGATTTGATAAATTGAATTGTTATTGAGTTTTCGTTATTACATCTGGCAAATTGATGACGGCCAATAAAGTGGGCTTTGTCGCAATAATGGAGCGCGCCTTGGAATCTGCCGCCATGGGGCGTGATGAAAGCAACGAGGAAGGGTGTCGGAAGCGGGCCACTGAAAGACCCTTACGGGCACACGAATTTTCTTACAATTTATCCAGAAAGTGGGTTTTTATTTGGATTTTAATAAGGCAATGGGGGCTTAAGCAACTGGGATTAATGGAGAACATCGGACGCTTTGAAATGGGTGTCACCGTGTCACTAGTAAATGTGACTTAGGATTTGCCAACTCAGTTGAGCGATGTGTGACATAGGAGAGGACAGCTTACAGTGCTTTTACAGGGTGCGGTTTCGATAGTCGAGGTCGATTTTGTTTCAGATGACAATTGTCAATAAAATAAATGCTTCCAACAGACAATACTCATCCCCATTTCCCAAATTTCATTGTTAAGACTCTCATAAAAGTCGACATAATTCCGCGGTACTAATAATCATTTTTAGTGTCCATTCTAAATTTTTCGAACTCACAGTGGCGAAGTTTTCTATACAAAAATGCTTATTGTGACCTAGAAAAAATTAGTGTGAAGGTTACAAATTATTGTTAGTAAGGCCCACTGTTGAGGGATGGGAAGTTTCACGCCCTATTTTCCAATCCAATCCAATCCACACTTCAGAAAGTGCTTTGTTTGGACAATTCACATAAATGTTCCAACTTTTACAACTTTAGCTTCGTTAGTGTCGAGAAACAGCGTTTGGAATGAGTGTTTCTCCTTGTATGATGGGTGCCACGCCCCTTTGTAATAACACTCACAAACCAATATAGAAAAATGTCTGAAAATTCGAGCCCAGTCCGATCAGAGATTTTTCTGAAACGCGCTGCATAGCGTTTTCTCGCGTTGCCTTGAATTGTGTTGGGTGCAACCTTCTATATCTTTGAACTTTGTCATTAGCATGGAGTCAGTTCGTTGCTTGAATGTCAGCTGGATCAGTCTGCAGATGATGTTGTCGAAAAGTTGTCGTATTGCCTTCGACTTGTTTTTAACTGCGGTTTTGATCTGAAATGCGAGAATTAGAATTCTCGACTACACCTTTTCCGTGGCCAGTAATTTTTGTGCTCTTTTACTATGTCCTTTAATTACTTTGGAGGAATGTCGAACGAAAAGGTAACCATTCAGGCGGATTCGTTGCACTGTTAGAGTTAAATACGGTAGAGACTTCTGTTCCATGTGACAACTACACTGCTAAAGTTCAAGGGTTTCAGTCGGTTTTTATGATGATTCCCCTGGCACATTTTCAGCGAATTTTTTTTCTGGCATACCGCATAATTTTGGACAAAGATTGACGCGAGGATAGCACTTCGTATAATATCGTAGACTCTCTGGCGACTTTTATCGGTTTATGTTACCGAAATTAAGGATTCTGAAGATTCGTCTTTACCAGGAAACTTAGGAGCGACCAACTTCTTTCGCTCTTTAAAAAGCTTGCAATAAGTCCTGTCCTCTAGAGCTACACCCTTTTATTATTGACATTTGATATTCCCACTATAAGTACCCAGCCCAATCTTCCATTTGGTCTTTTAAAAACTCTCTTGTGAGACTTATCGGTCCTATTCGTCAGTCCCCGTGAACTTACGCAAAATCTCAGACATTCAGGAAACCAAGTACACACACAACCACAAATAGAGACCAACAGTAGGACGACTAATAACAGCGCTTGTAAACCAAGTCGACTGGCAAACTAGTCCCATACAAATCAGGGCAGTAAATTATAGCCCATGCTACCTGTCAAAATATGTACAAGCTAAGAGCTGTCATGAGCATTTGATTTTATTGCCGATAAAACTGTAACCGGCACGAACCTCGTATGCGAATTCCAAACCCGCGAAACAATCACCTGCACAGATGTTTATAGTTACAGGGGGCTTGATATTTTATTTAATTGCGTAATTATCGCGCGTAAATTACTTATAAATCCGACAGTGCTTCTGTCTGTTGTCCGTCTACGGTCGGCCACGGAGTGATATACTGCCGGCGACCATTTGGGGTCGCTTTTCGGTTGGCTTTCGGTTGAGCGCCAAACCGGAGCTGTAAATTATTCTGGTGACTATTTCTCGTCTCGGAGGTTATCACAGAAATATTTCAATTCAATTGGATTAAGTCGTTCGGTCCGGTGGGCTTACAACGAGAATGTAAATGAGCTCTTGGCAAACACGAACGGTCCATGACGAATCAACGTAAACCTGCCCAGTGTAGCCATTGAGTCGCTGCGACAAGTATGCCAACAACGGGCGCGCATGTTAAGCCGGTGCTAGTGCCAGATAAGTAATAGGATCGCATTCACCTATAACACGAGGCACCTGCATCGCTTGGTGTTGTCGCCGATAAGTAAAAGTCGCATTCAATCGCCCCTCTGGAGGCCGGCTTGTGCTTCCTTTGCCCGGGGTCTGTTCGCTAGGCAACGGTTGCAATTAAACACAAATTGAATGATTTGCTGCATAAATGAATCCGTTAAGACGTCGTGTCTCGTGTGTCATCTGGATCGGAGAGGATAATCGATGCGTGCGGAGCGGTTCTTGGCGTGCTCCACTTCACCGCTGAGAACCAGTTCCGTCAATGCATGGCACACCAGTCGGTCGGTCGGTTGGAATTGGATTTGCGGATGAAACTTGAAAATGAGATAACCCAGTGCTGGCGTCTCACTCGTAGACCGCACTTGAAGTAGGTAGTCCTAAATAAATGCCAGAGGCCATGTGTGTGAGACGGAGAGGCACTTGTGTGAGAAATCCTTCCGCAAGCCCTAATGATTGTTTGCTTGCTTATGTTTGGCGAAATCCCTTGGATATGGGGTCGGGGATCAAACAGCAATATTTTTTGTTCTGGTCCTTTTCGGGTCAAGTACCTATAGTTGAGGTGGATCGAGCTCTTTGTGTGCCACACACAAGGGTTATAATTGCCAATTTATGTGGATTACACTCTGTTCTCTGGGACGGGATGTACACGTCCACACACACACACTGATAGTCTGGGGATGAGCTGTGGAGTGCCTGCGGAGAGGGGATTCTCGAAAAATCAAGCATCGATGGAAGTTTAGAGACTGTTTTTGATTTTAATCCATTTGTATGGGAAAATATTATGAAAGGCGAAGAGTCCTTCTCCTTATTACTTCAATTTGATTGAATTCTTATTGGCAATACAAGCATCCTTGAGCGCCATGAAAGGTTGCCGAGCCAAGAAGGTGGAGTACTCAAGTAATTGAGCAAGATTACGGAGATTAAGATTTTCATTTTCAATAGATTTATACGTGGGTGGGTGTGAGTAAGCTGACCAGTAAGTGCGAGAAGGGTTCAGCAGTTGGGTGCTTGGTTTATAGTGATGTCTGATGTGATGAATAGAGGCGGAAGCATTGTGGGCAGAGTTGTCAGTGGCATTTGAATATTTGCATAGGTTTTTAAGGTAGGCGCAGTGGTTTTGCGGTTTGTGTGTTGGACTACTGACCGAGGGCTTTCAGGTTCGATCCCCGGAAAAAAACAAACAAATTTAATTTTTTTTCACTGCGCAACTCTCGTTGGCATCATGAAAGCGCTGCTCAATTAGCCGTTTGGACTCGGCATAAAATTGTAGATCCCTTTCAATCGTCCCAAGAATGAAAAACTCATACACAGAACGAAGGGTCTCTACGAACCTGTTGGAAAAACTATTTTTTTTTTATTTTGTATTCAAGGTTTTCTAGGGGGTCTGTTTTAGGCTGATAGAGGGGTTTGGAGAGTAGAAGAAAGTGATGGACCTTACCACCCATTCAGCTAGTCTCTGCTGAAGTTCTACCCGCGTAAACTAGAAAAACGGCGCAGGCAAATAAGTCCCCCAACTTTTTCTTTTGGGTCTTATGTCCCACTTCAAAGAGATTTAACTTCCAAATTCGATTTTGGGACTTATGTCCTCCAACTTTTTCTTTTGGGTCTTATGTCCCACTTCAAAGAGATTTAACTTCCAAATTCGATTTTGGGACTTATGTCCCACACCATCGGGACATACACTGCCGATCAATCAAATAGACTCAACGTGTTCTGTTAAAAAAGATAAAAATGGTTTATTTGACAAAGGAAGTGCAAAATTTAGTTTTTCGATTAAAATTGTTTAAGAAAATGTTCGTTGGAAACACGTCAAAGTTATGATTTAATGATGATTTTCTCATCAAACTGGGTCTTAGCTAAGTTCCAAAATATTTTGTCGAAGATGGGACATAAGTCCAACATTTTCTGAGAGATAATATATAGCAAAACGTTCTGAATTTAAATTCTCAAAGACTAGAATTTTACAAGTTTCTTTTAAGAAATTTATAAAATTCTAGTTTTTGAGAATTCGAGAAAATAAAACTAAAAAGTCAAAACTCCAAATTCGATTTGGGACTTATGTCTCACTTAAATGGGACATTACTGCCGGAAGTAAAAGTTGGGACTTATGTCCATGCGCCTAGAAAAACACCTTGCCGAGCAATGCATCGCTGGCTATTTTGAGTTGAAGCGAAGGTGGGGTACCACAGGGCTGAAAGCTATCACCGATACTTCTTGCACTGACCAAGGACTGGATATGTGGCAACAGACAGCCTTCTTATTTCAAGGTAAATCTCGGAAATGTGCATTGAAACGACTGCCGCTGTTTTCTTGCAGTTTAGAAAGAAACTCTTAATTTTTATAAAAAAAAACTCCTAAAAAAATACTTGAAATGCGTTTCACTCTCATATTCTAAATTCGATGATAGTTTTGATAGTCACTTCGCAAATCCGAGCCCGGTAGAACTTGTGTCCCCTCATAACACGCCCACCGAAACACTGGCTCATTTGGCATCGAAAAATTAAGCTGTGCACAGTTTTATTAGCTCATTATCGGCACCTTAGCACGTGTCACATAGTGGGTGTCCTAATCGTTTATCTCATTCATCAAAGTCATCCCTTATCGCACCGATATCCACCCCTTTAGTCGATTGTTTTGGAATCGTTTCCGCTGACTGAACGAGCTCTGCGGAACTTGAGAGACAAATGTCTCCAATTATTAGTGGAAGCCTCAGACACAGACTATTAGTTGTTCCTTCAAATGTGGGTATGTGGGAATGCAGGGTGTTTATTTATTCATCGCATTTCGGCAAATATCTGTTTCATATTCGTCAATGGAGAATTTTTTTGCCACCCATGAACTCCTTCCACGCACTTGCTCAATCTGTTTTGATGCAAGGAAGGTGAGGATGGTACATATAGTTACAAGGATTCAACAACAATGCGAGCTCTTCGCAAATTCGAAGAGCCCAGAGCCAGCACACATCGTCGACGACGACGACGACGACAACATGCCTTCTTCTATTGCAATCCACTTAAGCTAATCCGATTTTGTGTGCGCCATTATTGTATTTGCGCGACATATCAAGGATGTGAGTCCTTGTTGTGTTGTGATTGCGTTCTTTCGTCGTTCCTTTCTTCGCCGAGCTATGCGCGACGGAATGCGACGAAGGTGGCTGCTTTCTGCTTTGGTGGGGTAATGCGCTGGGGGTGCCAACACAAAAGGACCTCAATTGTGCACAACAAACATATGACTTCCTTGCTTCTGCTGCCGGTGACAGCACTAAGACTAAAACTCTATGTCACATTGTTGTGCAGTGTCGCTGTGGTGCGCACTGGCGGATTCCATAAGTGTGAGCTGTGAGTATATCTCGCCCTGGTTCTGAAGAGGAGGATTCCGTTCTATTGAATGTGTATGTGCAGCGGAAAAAAAACTCCCAGGGCATTTTTCATCCGTACCCTATCGCCGATTCGTGCAAGCTCCAACATGACATATGTCATTCGTCGACTGACATTTAATTCAGTTTCACCAGCTGAGGATGGCGAAATAAATAGGCTTTCGCGGAATTTCCGAATTGCGGGCGCCGCCGTTTCTCACTGTCAGTCGGCGGGGGTGGCAAATGGTGAATCGCTGCTATCTCCAGCGATACGCCCACCTTTCAGCGATGGAATTTAAATGGGAATCGTGTTGCCTGCACCTTATCGACTGCTTTACATCACTCATGACCCGTGTCAGTGCGCTGCTGCTCCTCGCCTTTGCGCAAACATATTAAATGGAAATCGCGCTCGTGAAATCCCCCCTGACTTATGCATGGACATTTGTATTCCATGGACGAGTACTCGTCTACCCAAGGCAGGTGTACGAGCAACATACTCGTGTACGAGCTGCACTCGCGATGTAATAAATCGAGACTTCGAGAGCGTTTCGCAATAAGCGCTCGTCGAACGCTAAACCGTGTATATGGGAGGGATGGTGTTTTGCCGCTGCGAAACTGGAACGTGGATCCGGTGTAAACAAGGAGCTGCAGCATTCGGATGGAAGAAGGGGCGGCAGCGCATGGGCGAATAAATCACACCTCGCAGGCGCTTCTGTTTTAATTTTCACGTGCGGAATTAGGTTAACATCATGAATAATGAAAATCAATTGCACTCAGTGTCTAAGTATATGAGTCGAGGCGGCGGGACGGGCCAGTTTTGCACTTCAATGAAGGGTTGCAATTGCAATTTGTTAGGTGATTTCGAATTCTCCCAAGCAGTGATGGGACTTCTACTACTAAGTGGTATTTCTACCGCATTTTACACTTTCGGAAATTCTACCAACCTGAACTCGAAATCTACCACCTTTTACTCATCGCTATTCGCAAATAACATTTCTTTTCCATCATTGTATTTAATTGAAAATTGTGCGTATACTTCTACCCATACACACTCAGCTATCAGTATTTCTTATCTGAGAGTTGCATCAGCAAAAACTTACACCAGTACACTATTTACCGCGCTAATATTTCATTATTTAACTGTATGGAGGGTGTTTTGCTATGTATTGACTTTTAGTGTTTAATGATTAGTTGAATCTATGGCGCCTTTTCTGTAGTGCTTTTTTATAATTTTTTTTTTAATTAAAATCAAGAGCTATAGAAATTGAAAATGCGTAAGTTCTTGGGTCGTACAACAAGTAAAAGGCATATTAAATTTAAGATGATCTGCCAAGGAACTTCTGGGAAACGAGGGAGATTTTAAACCTCCGGAATATAATATAAATTCACAGACGGTTGCCACACGAAGTAATAGTTTTGATTTGAAGGACAAATGTGATTTTTAAAGAATACTTAAATTAATAATAAGGAATTACTGATTTATGTTTATTTTATTTCCCTGTTTTTTTTTTTTTTTTGTTTTTATTATTACTATTTGATTGGTATAAATAAATTAATTATTTACCATTGAAGCTTTTTTTCTACCACTTTTCGACCACCATTTTTAAGTTATCTACCACCGCTTCGCTTTTCTCAAGTCCCATCACTGCTCCCAAGCTGTGAGAGAAATTAAATTCTCTCAAGCGAAATATTCAGCTTTCAGCGTGTCTCCGAAATGGCTGCTGAGAAATGTCGAAAGTGCTTTATTATAACAATCGAGCGTGGAATCTGTATGCCACTGTATGGCGTACAATTGGCGCTGCCACTTTCGCGTTTGAGAAATAGACAGCGAACTTCAGGCCGCATTAAGAAACTTACTTCCTAAAACCATGCTTGGCGGATTTTTCCTGTTTTTTTTTTTTGGGGAAACCTTGTCAGATTTTGGCTAACAGCACCCCCATGACTTCTTCGCTGATATCAACTTCTCGTTCCTGCGCTCAAGGGATAAAGATCATGAGTGTACGCGCCCGAAAAAGTTACTTAAAATAGTTCAGTTTTAGGCACGATCAACATTATGTTCTCTGCAAGGTACCTAATCGAAAAGGGGGAAACTCCCGCTATTGGTCCCGAACATATAGGACGATGTTCCTGGTTACGTGTCACGGCAATGAATGAACGAATTTACCGCGTACTGAGTATACAGCTGTTGGCTCATGTAAGGGAAAGCCTTTAACAGTGTTGCCACTAAAAAATGAATTCCTTCAAATCTGACCGATTTTTATTTTTTTAAATTCGGTCAAAAAATCCGGTCAAAAGATAAAATATGAATTTTTGACCAGAAAATATAGTCATTCATATATCTTAGCTAAAAATAGAAAACAAAAAATATATTATATTATATGTATGTAGTTTCTTTATTTTTCTAAGCTAATCTTAAATCTAATAAAATAAAACAACCAGCAATTCATCAAAGCTTTGCATCAAAACGTTTTGCAGATAAAGGAACTTTCCACTCCACTTCGGCGTTTGCAATTGGTAAAACCAACACCGAAACTGCAAAATGTGCTAAATCGCCTTCACTTCAGTCTTGTTTGAATGCACACACTCAGTCACAGTTGGTCGGAGCATTGAAATGAGCTGCTGTATTCTAGGATTATTCACAATAAATTGGTTTCTGTATGAAACTGTGAGTGTGTTCGTTAAGTATGGCCAAGTAATAGGAATCTATCCTTTATATCTAGCCATGGAACAATATTATTTTTTAGGTCAAAAAAGATTTTCCCGGTTTAAGAAATTTTTCGTTTCGGATAGGTATCGGTTAGACCGGATTTCAAAATTTTCCCCGGTGAAGAGATTTCGGTCAGATATGACCGGAATCAGGTCAGAATGGCAGCACTGGTCTTTTATTGTGTCTCACGAATTCGAACTGACTTTTGACTCATCAGCCTTGAGAGTACGCTGAGACTTCCTGCCTGCACACTCTGGGGTGGTCTTTTTAACCAAGGCGAAATTACCCAAATAGAAGCAGTAAGGCACTTAAAAAACGCTTTAGAAACCATTTCATGTCCATCGACTCTAAAGTTGTCGATTGCCGAATTTTTCTAGCTCGTAATACGCTCGGCTTGAGTTCAGCTAGCCATCGACTTACAGTTGCAAGTGCCTAGATTTTGTTCCTATCAACAGAATTACCAATATTTTGACATATGTAAGGCAAAACAATATCAACGAAAATAGCATAGCTTTTAATAATTTAAAATCTTGTTGCAATTATTGTTTTAGGATCGAGTGTGTTGACAATTTTAAATACTTGGGTATTGTTTTAGATAACAAGCTTTGTTGGAGTAATCATACAATTTTCCCTAAACAGTATCTCAATAAAGTGGTAAGATAACTCTATCATCTTAGTTTATACTGTCCGCGATCAATCACAGAACTTGTTTATAATGGTCTTTTCAAATCGAAGCTGCAATATGGTATTTCTTGTTGGGGTATGGTGCATATTTCAATAAAACGGAGCCACTACTTATAAAACAAAGCATGCAATACGAATTTTATGCAAAGTAAATCGCAGATCTCCAAGTTGTTATTTGTTAAAAAAAACCTGGAAATTCTTCCGTTAAGGCATCTATACCTACTGCTACAAAGTCCTTAAAATATTCTTCGAAAACTCGGGTTTTTACTGTGTAAGAAACATACAAAATTTTAGTTTACGGGTTGATACTAGAAATTTGGTATCCGGTCCAATTTATAAAGCACATTTTGAACGATTCTACTTTGCCACCGCTCCCCGTTTGTTTAATTCACTTCCAGATTCCATTACGTGTGAAATACGGCTAAAAATTTATTTTTAAAAGGTATTAAAAATTGGTTATTTTCTTTTGATTACTCAACCGTAAATAGATTTTTTACCAATTAATATTGTTCATTTAGTGTCTTAGTTTAAATGCATATTTTCATCTTTTTTTTGTCTTGTAAAATAATTGTTTTTTATATTTTTCTGCTAATGTTTTCTATTTGTAATTCCCCTTCAACAGTTATTATTAAATGTTTAACGTTAACTGTTTAGTACTTTCGACTCTTGTCACTTCGACAAAAGATTGTACGTAACTATTTCATACCCACTATTTAATGAACTTGTATCCAAAAATTGTAATCTCAACTCATTGTATGAAATAAAGTATTTATTAATTAAAGTAAGTAAAAAGTAAAGTAAGTAAAAACGCCCCCAAAGAAACTTTCCTAATGGATGAGTTATGAAGAAAATACGTCTACAAAACTATTCTCGTTTTCAAAAAAATGTTGGCATTCACGTTTAGTTACAAACGCCCCTGAAAAGGGGGCGTGTCATCAAATTATTATATACACCAATTGGTAAGAAAGAGCTTTGTGCACTAATTTTGTGAAGAACAGAAGCCTCATTTCCTTCAATAGCAGTATGCTTTTGTAAAGTGGGCGTGTCAGTAGACTCTAAGGCTCTTTTTTAAGTGGACCTCTTCATGAGGAAATGGCTAATGGACAAATAGTTGTCCTCCAGTAGCTTAATTTTGTGGTGCAATGTTTGGCACCAACAAGTTTTTCGTAGGTCTTTTCGATAGAAGTTTGGGGGGCGCTCAAACTCCTGAGCCATTTTGTAGCAACCATGCAAAGGACTATGAACTGAACACCCCTAAACCTCAGAATTTATTTACAAAAAGTTACACGCAACAAATGGGCGAAATCGTTCAAAAAACTAAAAGTCACCGCTGGCTGGTGCTACAAATATACAACTAACAACAGTGTTGCAAATGCAACAACACTCTTGCCTCATCCTGCTCCAAGGAGCATTCCCCTCATTAAAACCACTCAAACCGATCCCACCGCCAATCAATGCGAACACTTCTCTAATGTTCCATTAGGCGACGAATGAACATACACCTCGAGTCCTTTCTGCGCCGGCATCTCGCACACTCGCACACTCGCACAAAAAATCCAGATCAAGAGGAATCACCAAATTGATATGAATTAATTCCAAAGGTCTTCCTCGGCGATTGCCGAACGGATTCCCAAGTAAATTGCATTCCAAGCAAGCAGTGCCGCAGTCCTGCCGGGGTGCATAATAAGCAGCAGCAGCCACCATCATCACCATCGCCGAAGATGCAAACACGACATCGATTTGGGAGGGAAATTACTTAAGGGATACATATTCATCCGAGATCCGAGATCGTCCCGTACTACATCCATCTCGAATGACATTGGGGGCCTGCAATCAAAACCGAAAACACTCTCAAATAAACATTTCGGACAATGGAACTGACTGACAGACGATGTCCGCTAATTGAAGGATTCTGTCAGATTGGAAAGGGGGCCCTACAAAACAGACCAACAAAAACCAAATCGAACCAAAAACAACTCCTCGCGTCCACTGGCTGACCTCGTCACAGGTCGACATCGGCGGACACGGACAGAGACTTCTCTGCCGGTGATGCTACTGCGCGTTTGTCGGCACAATAGTGCTCCTTCGTCCGCAGCACATCACTCGAGTGTCCAGTGTGCGTCGTCTTCGTCGTCGTTCCCATCCTCGTGAACGTTGTTTTGTGTTACCTGTTATCTACTTGGCCATTGTTGTGTGCCGCCGACGGCCTTCTCCACCGCCACCACGTCAAAGCCTTTTGTAGTTGGCCGCCAAAGAGTCAAGTTGCTCTGCAGCTCTTGCTCCTGGCTCTTGCTGCTGCGCGTCTTGTCGCTGCAACGGTTCCATTTCCAGAGCAAATTCAATTTGACCGAATGCAATTTATGTACGATTTTCAATTTTCCCAAATTGCCGCTACTGCTACTTGTGTTCCCATATCCAAGCCGCGTAGTCCTCCTCCTGGGCCGCCAAATTGCCAAACGTAAATTATTGTGGAAATTTTATTTTTATATTTCATTGCGTTCCACGCTTCGGGATGAGATGTCTGCACGTCGCCGAGCACTGTCGGGAACTCTGTCTGTGTTTGTGTGTGTGCCCCACAAGTCCAGCACATCCAATTCGCGACCGTATAGTTGCTCGACTACTCCTTGGAGATTTATCGATTATCCGAGTTGATAAAAACAAATCCGGCCCATTTTTCGGAATCATAAATAATGAAAATCGCTCGATGATTTATGGTTGCCAGCGCGCAGTAGCTGCGTTCGTGGACCGCGCCCCAACAGTAGGCACATTTTCGGTAATGATGCAGCTCGTGATTTAATTTTCGGCGACCAGCGCGGATATCGCGGAGCATCCGTCCGTCGCAAGTTGACCGTCGCGCTTGACATTGCGCAAAGGCATAAATTAGGCGGCGTTGTGAGTTTCTGATTCGATTGTGATTTGAGATTGAACCGACTGCGACTGGCTGATGCCGGGGTCCGGTTAATTGGTTTAAATGCTATCTAAACGGCTGATTTATGCTGTTGCGGTTAATCCCTGTTTTGGACCGAAGGCGGTGTCCCAAATCAAAATTGGCCACTTGAAGAGTGAGTAAATAAAAATTGCCCCGGCACAATTCACCATTCAATTATTATGGGCGGCCATAAATCATGGTAACGGGTGAAAGGTAGATACAAGCTCGGCTAATAGTAGATATTGGGTGGACACTTGGAACTGTTTATTTGGTGGTAGAAATTATTTTTTAGCAGATTCTAGACGTAAAAATTGCTTTATTCATTAATTTATTTAGTAAAATAAATAGTTGGAACAACAAAAAGGTCCATATAAGACCCAAGTCGGGCTGAAGAGCTATCACAAAGCTTCAAGTTAGCTTGGTTAGTCTTCTGGTGAGGGTAAAATCGGAAGTTCCCCACTTAGGCCCTTTCCGCTGATCTTTCCATCCGGCGAGAGAAAGTTTAAAGAAAAAACCCTCAGTTTTCACAAAATTTAGCTGCACCAGCGCAGGATCGGCTGAGGCAATGCAGAGAAATCAGTTGACAACTTTTGACATACATTCGACGGAGTTCCTCGATCTGGTTGAGCCCCAAAGTTGGCTTAATTTAAAAATAGGATGTCCAATAAGCTACGAAACCTTGATCCCAGTTAGCAACATAAATGTTTGGAGCCTAGTTTTAGGAACGATGTAGACAGCCCAACCCCAGAGTTTGGAAAGCCAAACTAAACCTTTCGATAAAAATCGCAACGTACTTGATTTTTTACCCCCGAATGTATTATAGGAACTCATTCTTTTGTGGTTTTTCTATTCATCTGATAGGTTACACAGTGTCCCAAGCAAGCCCACTATACCTTTATACTTAGCTCCTACTCTTAGTCAGAAAGATAAGTCTCTTGAGAGCCTGAGATATGTCTCAGCGAGCATTATTGTTGGTAAAAGGCTTCTTAGCTCAGCCCTTACTGGTTATTTCAAGCGCACCTAGCGCACCCTTACGTTCAAAAAAAAAAGTCCACGACTGCGTCGAACGTAACTTTCTCGTTCATCAACATTTTCGGTTCAAATGAATTGGGAGTTGGCTGATTGTATTAATTTCATGTTGTTGGATTTATTTTTAGGGTGCCTATTCAATATTATTAAATATTAGCTAAAAATAAGTTTTGTGTAGCTTTTATTTTACTTTCATTCCAAGCGGGCCATTGTAATTATTTCAAAAATATACCGTAGAAATGTGAACACAGATCGAGATTTGCGTACTCATTTTTGATAAATATCTCAATATTCGAATTTTTTGGGAAAAACTAAGTATGGGATCTTATTAAGAATACTTACATTATCTTTAAGATGTATTTCGATCAAAATCGTTAGAGCGGTTTTGTAAAATTTGGCACACAAAACAGTACCAAATATTGCAATGTTTAGTTTGAAAAATACTATTGCTTAACTATTTAGCTGAAAGCCGAGTACAAGTTAATGTTTGGGATGTAAGCATTACTTGGTTTTTCAAATTTTATCGAAGTCGAAAATGGTATTTAAGCGTTTTCGGTGATTCGAACTGAAATTTAAGGACGCAATAAATTTGAAAACAGTAATTTCAATCTAAGTTTGCATTTTTGGTCAAAATCGTTGCTGCCGTTTTCAAGTAAACTAAGGAAAACTAAATTTTTAAAAAAATTATTTTTCCAAAAAAACATTTTACGATAATACGGAGAAAAACTGAGTTTACCATTAAGTTAGAAATTACCATATTACCTTAGAAATGTATTTTGGTTAAAATCGTTCATACAAGATATGTCCAAATTTCAAAAATACCGTTAATCGATTTATTAGCGGAAAACTGAGTATGCAGTTATGTTTACCTCACCTACTTAAGTACTTAAGCTCAAATATCAATTTTTATTGAAATCGTTAGAGCCGTTTACGAACAAATCAAACTGGTATGAACATTTTGTATGGGAAGTACCATTAATATTGAGGTTACCATGCAAAAAAAAACACGGCCCCGAACTGTTAGCCCCCAAACCTTAAATCCGAAGTTTGAACGAAATCCGGTCAGCCGTTTATGGTGTTGGCCTCGGGACGTACAGACAGACAGACAAACGGACAGAATTTTGCGACCCACTTTTTTGAGTTCGCCTATCATCGTAATGTCAGAATTGATTAACATCTCGAGTTCGAAATTTAGTATGAATACAATATCTTTTATCTTACTACATAATGGAGAAAGTTAAAAAAAAATCTAAAGGGTCACACAAGAAATTGGCTTGGAGAAGTACGATGATTGAACAAGGGTCTTACATATTTATTCGTTGTGCTCACTATTTATTTCTTTATACAAATGCGCATGTCATAAGTTCTATCAGTGAATGGTCTGAATCATTTTTCCAAAAGACTGTCACTTTAGCCAAAACTTGCACAAATTCTTAGGAAAGCTATTGCCAAAAAGAGAAATTCAACGTACATGAATTTGATAATTGAACTCCCTTTATACATTGACAAGTCCAAATTCGACCAGAGAATGTGCAACTTATCAATTTAAATGGGGTTAACCTGAACTTATAAAATTTAAAAAAAATCCCATTATTCGTCTCCAATGATGCAGCCTATTTATATACCCCTATGAATCACCAGCCCTCTAGTGAGGGCTCCACTCCCAATCCCATTGGAATCCATCTTTCCAAAACAACATATGGTCCTTCGTGCCGGATACATTTCAACTCCTCACAGCAAACTAAACGATTACTTTACAAGAAACGCTTCAATTATTCTAATTAAGGCAATAAACCATTCCCACCCAGGATCTCCAGGAAACGAAAACACGCACCGTTCTGGCAAATCAATGAACAGCCATTTCCTGACCAGCAGGCCTCCGTCCAACCGGACCAAACGTAGCCATTTCAATTTTGGCACATTACATGCTTCGATTGTAACCTCAACCGATCCTTCCTGTTTGCATTGCATTACAGGATTAGGAGTAACCTTTAACTTGGGGATACATATAATAACGGCATATTAAATGCCAAGCAGCCTATATTAGATTGAAAATGTGGTACAACATGACTTTGTATAGCCGTCGGCAGTCCCCACAGCCACATCCTCCTCCGTTTCTGTCATTTGTTGTAGGTAGATATATGTGCGTGTGTTATAATAGCCTGTCAATTGACTTCCGGCATCTAGGAAAAGGAAGAAAATCAATTAAGGATTCCTACATAGAGCAGGGCATGCACGAGCAGGAGGCTCCTTGAGTTACAATACACGTAGGCGTCTGCATGGCCTGTGTCTATATGCGAACGAATTATGAATACACGCACGATGGCCGTCTCCAAAGTTTGGACTCTCCATGTGTCGTCTACAACTGTTTATGGTGGTGCAGGTCCCCGGGGCAATTGGCAAAGACACGAAACTCAATTGCGGTCCGATAAGGCACGGTTTGTTCGATAGGTATGACATATATGTATATGTGAATCAGTGTCCCGTGGGAACTCTAGCCCGCACAACGGTTGTTCACAACTAGGTAGGTAGGCTTGGTGGGCCTATGTGGTTGATAATTATTTTACAAAATGAGTCCCCCGGGCTGCTTAGATATGTTGAAGTTGAGTAGGCAGCTATTTCTGTTAAAAAATGTATTGTTTACTATAATACATAGCGAGGTGGGAAAGCATATGTACATATAGCTTAAGCTATGGAGCGAAAGCATCTGGGTGGATGCGGTAACTTTGTCAACCAACTGTACTGCGGCTGTTGTTTTGAGGAGAATGCGCTTTTTTTTTTTTAAGAGCGTCCTTCTTCTCTGGAGAGTATCACAAGTCGACCCACCAAGAGTGCTGATCTTCCTGACTGATGCTAGTTAATATTTCTGGCATCAAACATCACAGTTGAAGGCAGCCACCAAGCAGTCGCGTTATTGCAAAGGGGTGCCACAAGAGAGCAAAATAGGACCACTGCTTTTTGGATAATAAGTTTGACTGCATGAAAGTTGATGGGAAATGTAATCAGCACGCTCTTGATGATAATGTTGGGCTAGGCAGTAGTAAAACCGTTTTTAGGCAGTCGAATCGATTTATGTACGTCCTTAAACAGATCGGAAATACTTGGTGCATTTAGACGACTTGTAGTCCTGGGGGTCAATTCTGATTCTGTGAAAGAGTGAATGGAATAAATAGTTTTCACATTCGCTTTCATAAACTGCTTTCATTTTTTTGAATTACTCAGTTCTAAAAAGCGATGCTCGTTCAATAAGTGAAAATATCGTGTCGAATTTAATATCGCACACTGTTTTGAACGACATCAGGTTCTTAATTTTCAATTTCTCACTAAAAACATTCATTTTCAAGTACGAGTTCGAGTACGTGATAAAATAAAGTGCACGACTGGGTCGAACGTAACTTTCTCGTTCATCAAAAGTATTAATGTAAATGGAATGGGAGTATTGTGTAAGCTCCGAGTTGTTGGACATAAATTTTTAGGGTGCTCAATATGTTTGAAAAAAAAAACTAGGCAAAACAATATTTTTCAAAAATGCCTTTTTTCAAAAATCCATTTTACGACAATACGGAGAAAAACTGAGTTTTCCATTAAGTTAGAAATGACCATATTACCATAGAATGCAATTTTTGTTACAATCGTATGGACCGTGTTCGAGATATGTTCAAATTTCAAAAGTACCGTTACTCGATTTTTTAGCGGAAAACTGAGTATGCAGTTATGTTAACCTCACCTACTTAAGCTTAAATATCAATTTCTGTTGAAATCGTTATAGCCGTTTTCGAACAAATCAAAGTGGTATGAAAATTTTGTATAGAAAGTACCATTAATATTGAGGTTGCCATGCAAAAAAAACCCGTCCCGAACTGTAAGCCGAAGTTGGAACGAAATCCGAACCGAAATCCTCGGGACATACAGACAGACAGACAGACAGACAGACAGACAAACAAACAGACATAGAGCAAGACAGACAGACAGAAATTTTGTACGAATACTACGTTATGGAAAAAATTTCATAAAAATTTCATATGAACATTTTTGATGTTTGGTTTCACATTTTCGTAGAACGAGAATCGAAATCGCGGTGAAAGGGTGAAAACATTTTCGTTTGACTTTTTCACAGAACGAGAATTAACCCCCTGGGCTATAGTGAAAGGGAACTTTTCAGTGCTCGAAAGGTTGATCCCCTTACGGCTTTCCAACTTAATAGCTCTCGCTGGACTCAAGTTTACTTCACCAAGTCGTTTGGTGAAGTAAACTCATGGTTCCATGGGAAGACGCGCACGGCTCTTCAACCCACCTAACGAAACAGAAGAACGCAATTATCTTCTGCAGCTCTTCAATCGACTGCACTGGCTCTATTGATGAATGTTAAATGTTACCAACTTTTGCATTGCCGCCGCCGCCACCGCCACACACAGAGCAGAACAGGACGATTTGAAAACCCATCAATGATAAATGCAGGAAGCTTCCGAATGATTGCATCCGTGTAAATGGAAAACTATCAATCCCTAGTGCAGTATCGAGTGCGCCTTCTTCTCAGCCACCCTCCCAGCCTCCATCAAGGTATTCCAGCTGAACGCATTCGGGCGAAGTGGGAATATCCGATGTAACCTCGTCGTACCCATCATCATCGTCATATGTCCTGCTCTGCATCCTATCAGCGCGCCACCAAATTTTGAAACGTATCCTGCATTTTTAGTGTAGACGTACTTGATCCACGTACTCCGCCGCCGCTACCGACGACCGTTTCCAGTGATGATGGCTCGCCTCGTGTGGCCATTTTTAGTTTATTTATCCATGGCGGCGGGCGGGAATAAATTGCGGAAGTGTGTACCGTGTGCGCTTTTTAATACCTACTCGTACTCTCGACCGGAATATGGCACGCGGCGTTCCCGTGAGAGGAACATGATGGCGACCATGTGGCGTCTGAATTTGACAAAATTGATTTTGCAATCGCCCGGCGAGGACATTGGCGGAGTGCTTTCTCCTTTGTTCCGCGACGATTTTGTCGATTTTTGGCCATTTGGCCAGCGCTCCACTAAGTCCACTATGTCTCACTCGAGTGTGCAGTGATTGTTGCGAGTTTTTGTTTGGTCATCCCACCTGAATCGGCTGGCATACTTAACGTGTTGTATGGGCGCAGGTAAAGAGGCGCGTCGGCCTTAAATGCCAATTAGACGTCGAAATTTCCATTCGCACAATATCGGCGACTTATTTGAGCGGCGCAGTTAAGTGCATTCGGTTTAATAGCCCGCACTTGCGCTTCCCCGAGTTGTAGAGCCGTTAACATCATTGATGGCCGGCCGTTAAAATCCGAGCGAGCATTGGCAGTTTCGAAAGGCTGGATGTCTACCTGCATGCGCGCGCAGCATATTTTACAAAAGAACACCGGTAGCGGCAGCTTGGTTAAGGCAGAGGGCGCAACGGAGCTCAGGAGTGCGGTCGTAACTTAGGTGCGTAATAAAGCAGCGCTGATTTATACCTGCCGGGAAGGTGGAGTATTTCGCTTTTGGAACTTCTGACATTGGACGCGGTGGATAATAGTTTTCGAATCTGGTTAGACGCTCGACATGCGTGTCGAATTGGGGGAAATTGAAAACATTTTTAGCCGCCCGGTAATACTGACGACCCAAAGGTGAGAAAATGGACGGCATTGGAAATTCTTCGAAGGACATTTAAGTGGGAGCCAATTATTTTTAACACGAAAGTCGCTGGAAAGGCGTTCCGACATGGCTTTCGAATTAAACAGCAAGATTCAAGTTTGTGGTGGATAGCGGACTGTGTCCTCCCAGTCATGAGGTGGAACTTTTGATAAGGAAGTTGGCTTGGATGATAATGAACAAATGCCGACTGGGTATCCGCTCGCTTAACAGAATCCTTGGGTTTACATGAGAAAATGAGACAAAGGAGTGTCCTCCTCTAAGACGGAAGTGTTGGCGGATCTAATGGTTAAGTGGGTTTCCACTCCGCGAACGTCTGTCAAACCCGGCATAAAACTGTAGGTGCATTCTATTTGTCCGAAATTGAGACTTTCACTATCCAATGTTTGTTAGAACTGAGAAGGTAGCCACAGAGCTTTATATGAACCAGCTTTATTTATTTTCAATGCAGGGCTAGTAGCAAGTATACGCCTCGTGACTACATCTTACATAGGTTATATTTCGCTCTTATTAGTCTTGTAATATAAGACTCACATAACAAAAAAAAGCTATCAGGACAGCGGTATATAACCTCCCGGCTGACATCAATCTTCCACTACTACTGTTTGAATGCCAAAATAACCAGCGCGAAGCACAATCTACGAGCCATTGGCCTGAGGAGTAGCCTCTTTAACGACAATCATTCTGCTTTCAAGTACAAGAGCTAGAATATTTGCTTCAAGCAAGATTAAATTTAGGCCGATTAGAGCGGCTTAACTCTTTATTCTCGACCAGACTGAAGTTGTAAAGCTATAGGTCGTACCAACACTTCGGCTGTAAAATCATGTGACACAAGCTCAGTTAATCAACAGCGAAGAGCGAGGTGCCCTTTCTGACAGGGAACCAGCACAAATGTCCCTCGATGAGGTATATGTACGAAGTGAGTACCTACCAAAATTCAAAAGTTAATCACTGAAATGAGTCTTTTAACTGAACAATAAGTTAGAAATCCAGCCCAAGCCTTTGTCGACAAGATGTTGTTCTTTCAAATGGCACTTAACTCGGTAACAACTGCCAAGGAATTTTTTCTTCCTATCTTTAAAACTGTAAAATTTTGGATGGATTACGGATTTGGTTTTTTTAGAACGTAGTGGGTAAGCGGTTATTGGCCTGACAAACATCCAACAGTATAGCTGTCACGATAGAGCTTCTCAATTAGCCATTTGGACTCGGCCTAAAATCGGCCTTCCATTCGGCACAAAAATGAGAAACTCACACAAAACAAATGGTTGCGAGAAGCTAGGCCTAGCGGTCTACGAACTTGTTGCGCCAACTATTTATTTATTTATTTTCTAGAACATCACCAATTACAGTTGATTTTTCTAGACCCATCTGCGGCATATTTTCTGTGGACCCGATCTTATTGCACCTTTTGTTGCTCCGCATAGTACCGAAGCTGTCGTCTTTAAAAAGCGTTTCATCAATCCACTGTCACTTTTCTCCATGGAAATATTGATTGCCAATCTAATTTTAGGAAAGCAGCTCGTTAGAAATACCGCATGAGCTAGAAATGTCTTATGCCGGTTCAAGCTCAGTGCTATAAAAAGCTAAGCAAGTATGGTTGCTTGAGTCTTAAAATGTGAAAAAACCAAACTATTGGGTGCAATGAATCGATATAGGACCTCCTGGACTAACTTTTAGCAACTTTGAGTTTTATATGATTTGGACTTTAGAGACAAATGAAAAGGAAATAAATTTTGTGTACCTTATCCGAGCTGTATAGAACTGAGAACCCTTCTAAAAAAAGTGTAGGTAAAATAAAACAAACTTGGATGGAAATTTGAAGAGAAAGACTCTTTTGGAGACCTTATTGCGAGAGTCATAGTCCACTCACTATCGTAGTGGACCCAGCAGATAGTGTACCCTTATAAAACAGAGACCATTTTTTCAATCACACATAAGAGGACTTTTTTTTTAACCACCGTCAGAAATGTAAGAATATTTCAAACAGCGAATGGTAAAAAACATACGCCCTTCGTAATTTTACTTAAAAATCCTTTAAAACAAGAGAAGCTTTTGGGCATTGCAAAGCGAACAATACGCAAAAGATCTTGTCAACAACTTGTTAACAGAAAAGGAGTATATTTGGAGGTCAGTTTAGTAAAATGAAGACAACAACAAAATGTTTTCTTTTAGTAAAAAAATCAAAGAGGACAAGGAGGACCGTACTTATAAAGAACCGAGTATCCAGCATACCAATATATGCCACGGTCAGCATAACAATGCAGTAGGTTTGCAGGTTATTCTTTTAACGTCTCTTTATTCCATCAAGTAAGTTGGTTGAATCTTTAGACATGGCCACATGGGTACAGCACTTGAACCCTCGTTTACCTGCGCTTTTTTACAGAAGGAGGGCCTGGACTGAAGTTCTTCTTAGCTTTTTGTGGCGTTGAATAAGTTGAACCTGTCATACTGAACTGAGGTTGAATGCAAGAACAAACTGCCTTTGAAGCCAGTTAGGCGAGGCAGAGCCAAAGAATTCAACTTTAATTCACAAGTCAGTCACCCCATTCCCAACCCAACCTAACCTACAATGAGCTCGATAGTTATACCCACACTTTAACCCGAATATTACATCGATCCCTATTGTCCTATGCAAACTGCATCGCTTTCCTCAATTTTACCTTCTTCGCGTTCCTACGTTAAATTGGAATAGTTGATTTACGGACCCGTTTTGGATGCCAGATATCCCAATGCAGCCATTTCACTCACACGACGGCGTACCGCAATATTCCAGGTCTTCTCTGAATTGCTAATTAACAATGAATTCAAAAACCATGCTGCGGTGTAGACCCCAGTGAAGGGACACTTCAAACGGGGGTGGTTGTGGAATAGTCAAATGTTGACTCAACTAATGTCATTCGTAAGTCATTAGGCAAAAGCTAAGGCTCGGATATCGGGTACAGCCATTTCCAATTTGAATTTAAACTCAGAAATTGATGCCCGGCTTGCAGTTGGACCTAGTTCCGTTCCGCACTCGCAACACTGTCGACAAAGGTCCATCCTCTGATCCCATTAAATGATAAATCGTGTTAATGGTCAGCCCTATCTCTTAGATAGCACACATGCCATTGAGCTGGCTTACTCCCGACCCGACCATGTAAATGCTCACTCGCCGTGCCATGTGCATATCCTAATGCCGCATTCATTCCACGCACACAGACCGAATGGCCTGTCCATCGCTCCGTAGACGACATCTAGATTTCTATTCATTTGCAAATTTTCACTTACCTATCTGAGAATCACTTGCAACTTGATACGTGGTCAGCCTTATCACACCTCCAGCCCACATAATGTGTGAACAGCACATTTGCATATCGCAGCTACAATCATGATGCATTGGATTGCGTTCGGGAGGCACTCCATGGACGAGTTGAATGTCTGATTACGAGGACGGCTGCGACTTTAGACCATTTTAGAAGCCATTACCCTAACTCTATCAATGGCGCGTTGCATAAATACGTCACTGGATACAAGACGCTGCATAAATTAAACCATCAAGATGAGTTTTTCACCTTCTCTAGGAAAAACTTTCCATCAGATCCTCGGCTGCAACAATGCATAGCACGAGTGTATGTGCTCGCACTCCTTGGCTTGACTGCGCCATGATTTATTGCATTTGCAAACGAAACGTGGCTGGTAAGTTGCTCTGATTTGTGCCTGTAGGACGGCGGCGGCGGCGCTTGCATTCTCTGCACCCGGCACCCATCTGGAAGACAAGTGGCACTTTGTCCAAGGCAAAGTGAATATAATGAATTGGTCATGTTTTGCTCCTCCGCTTCCCATTTCGGACCGAGGTGTGGGCTCAGGCGTAATTAATTGGAGCGTCGCCGTACTAAATTCGACAAATTTATTTCTCGTGCTCTGCCGTCGCGCTGCTGGACGCTGGCCACTGTACCCTGTTCGCCAGGAGTATATTCCGCGCGTTGCCGCTCTGTGGGATACCCGCGTAAAATTAATGATCGATGCGCAACCTTAGCTGCGGCCATAAGTACTTGCAGCCTGGCGTCGAATAATAACTTTGACAAATTAAGATGTCCCCGGCAGTTAAGTTGGAATGTCCCCGGCTAATCCTTGGAACAGATCAGATACAAATCGAACATTGCCACCACACGTCCGATGGGTATCTACGAATGACACGGCGACGCTGGATTATTATTATTGACATCCCGGCGAAGAGGATTCTAGGTGAGTGGAGCGTTCATTTTTTTGCCTCTCGTCCTGTCCACGGCTCTCAAACTCTGCGCGACTAGCGTAACGGCCCAAGATTAATAGAGACAGGTGAACAGCATCGTTCTGTCAGATAAATCACGGCGAATGTAAATGCAACACAGAGGCAATCTCTCATAAATAATTCAGGTCCTGTGTCACGGCTACGAGCTGAGAAGCAACAGCGACGCGAAACTCCTTTTAATTCCATTCCTTTGGTTGTTTTGTTTATTCGGCTTATTGTGTTCGAGGAGCTGCTTTGCGGAAAAGGGGGCGAAAAAAGAACTGAAACCGAAAGGAAAAAGAAAGTGAACGAAGAACAAAGAATGTTGAATAGTTGGTGGGGGGGGGGGGGTAAATAATAAGTTGCACTGTTGCATGTTAATGGTGTTGAAGTTGCTTTGTGTCAAAGTGTATATCCTTTGTGGGGACATCTCGTCGTATGTTTTTTTTGCGCTTTCTGCGAGGGTTAAGCAATTTTGCAACCACTCCAGTTGGACACTTTGCTAGAGTGCGATCCTTTGAGTTTGGCTGAGGGAGCTGCCGAAATTAGGCAGCGCTTGTGCCCAGACCTTGCTTTGCAGATGAGGCAGTTGTAAGCTTCTTACTGCCTCAAGTGGGTTCGTAGCAAGGGAGGCTTTGTTTTTTGAACGACCTTGTAATCAGTTTGAGTTTTTAAATGGAATTCGTTTTGCCAGAGGCGAGGGGTTTCAGGTTCAACCCCTTGCAGTGTAAATTGCAAATGCTAAAAATTGCATTTAGCAAAGCTTTTTGGTTCTGGCGCTCAAAAACTGCATACAGTTGTAGTTCCTACCATTCGTGACGGACATTCAACTTACACCCAAACTGAAGGATGGCTGTAAGCTTGGTAGGGTTGGTTCTATTCTATCGTTTTTGGGCGTTTTTATTTTTATTTTCCGATGCGTTGTTCAAAGCGTTTATTTTAGAAAATATTGGGGCGATTTCAGAAGACCATATACCTATCGATAGCATTCTTTTGGGGAGTTTTCGGCTTTTTTTTTTGAGCGCCTTGCGGTCCCTTGGAATATGGCCCATTTCGTTTGAAACCATTTTTCAAACCTTTTTCTGAGCCTTCCGGGCCCTTGGAGAGTGTTATTTTTTGCTTAATTTTTTGGAACGTTTCTCGGTGGATTTTGAAATAATTTTTCGAACCTTTTTGGAGAGAACCAACTAGAGCATTTTTTTTGTCCATTTTCTCAGCGTTTTTTATAATGCTTTTCTGAACACTTTGATGGCTTTTTTCGGTCGGTTTGATTTTTTGTGGCATTTTTGGGACGCTAATTGGAAAATTTGTAAGTGCAGAGCTATTTCCAGAATGATTTTTCGAGCGTTAGCAATGATTTATTAGGGCATTTTTCATTAGGTTATTCTGTTACAGTTTTTGGGAATTTTTCAAGCGTTTTTTAAGACATTTTTACAATCGTTTTACAGATAAATTTACCGGTGCGTCTCTCGAATAGTTTCTTGAAGCACTTACCAGTAAGTCAGATTTTGAACATTTTTCTTAGCGATTTTTGTTGATATATTTTTGAAACATTTTAGAGGCGACTTTTCGAGTGCTTTGGGGTGTTTTGCAGTGAGTTTAATCGGATTTTTGGGGCATTTTTCTATGCTATTTTTGAAGCGTACCTATTTTCATATGTGTTTCCGAAAGTTTTTATGTAATTTTTGAGCATTGTTTTCCGTTGAAATGTTTTTTTTATATTGTTCAGTTGTTAAAGCTATTTGTCAAGTGTCGCATATAGACAGAGTCTTTGAAATTACTCCAGTTCTGTGGAGACCAACAACTTGTGCTGTATTTTTCATAAATCCAATTTTCAAATTGAAATGATGTTGCCAAATAATGCGCCGACGAACAGTCCCCATACGATGGATACGATTCGCCTGCCTCCCACCCCCTGCAGAACCGCACCATGCCGAAACCTATACGTTTGAGTGAGATCTTAATAATATCCCATTTGGCACGTATCGACAAAACCACAGCATTCCAATGATTTATATTCAAAAGGAGCAAATTCTCTCATTACCACTGTGTGTGTATCAACACGCATCCAATGACTGATTCATTAACATTTTGCCAGTGTGATTGTGTGTGGATATATCCTGTGGGCAACATTCCTCTCTGCCAACACCCTCACTGACGTCTGCACAACAAAAGTTAACACAAACGGGATAGTTGTCAGAGCAAGGAACTGCAAATCCTTCAGAATTTGCTGACAGTGCTAGTTAGATCTGCTCTTGATGTATGTAATGTGCGCTCCAAGGTGTACGTAGGTGGGTGCGAAACCCTTTTCCCAGACGGAGTTCGATTGTCAAGCGAAAGTCATCGAGACTGACGACACAAACAGAGAAAAGAAATAAACGAAATAATCCTTAATAATGTAATCCAATGTCGCCATCGCATGAATGGGAGCAGGCGAGAATACCAACGCACACCCACTGAATGAAATCGAAAGGAGTCAAGGAAAAAGGAAAAAAAAAATCGAGACACACATGCAGAGGAGTGTAATAAATAATTTTATTCCGTACGCGTTCCGTTTTCGTCTTCTTTCTCATAACGCGTGGCTCACATACTAAATGCGCGCATGAAATTGGAATCCTTCCTTGCACCGCAGGAAAAAAGCAGACGGTATGTAGCTCTGACAACTTTATTCTGGCAGCGAGCTGAGGGGAGACACTGTCAACCCACCCAACCCAGCGACACTAATTTCCGAAGAATCCCGCGATAATGGATTCCGAACACGTTCGGGTGACGAACCTTTTAAATTTGGCAGTTCCGTGTGTTATATTAGTCGACATTTCAAAGGGATTAAGATGACGACGAAGACGGTGCGAGGCGCGGTGGGTTCAGAAGTGTGGGTCGCCACGTACCGAGTTTGTTTGCTTAGAAGAACTTCTCCCGCTGCCAGTATCAACTTAACTCCCTGTTAGACTGCACAATATATAGACTGCGAACTCTTTGAATTGGACTCGAACTCACACTCGGAGGCTGCAGGCTGATTATTGTTATTTAGCTACTCGTTGTGTGACTTGGTTTGCTAAGCAGCCACCGAAACCACCAGCAGTTACAACAACGGTACAGTTTGCCGACAACCAAGGGAGTTGGCCTTGCATTCGCAAATTGGTCACAGTCACCGCTGAAAATCATAATGGCGATCATAAGCATTCATAACGACGACGAATGCGTTTCACGGTCCTTCCTCCCCATTTGACAGCACTTCCGCAACGAATGCGATTTCGTTTTCATTTCACGGATCGGGTGACAGGATTTCGTTGCAGGATACAGATACAGGGGTGGCATGCGACGCAGCTAAGGGCGGAGATTTGCCGATATTAACTTTATTTTTCTTCAGAGTTAATCGATTACGCGGTGCACAGCACACACTGGACGAAGGGTGTCGGATTGATGTGTTCGAGGGTAAATCTCGAATGTGCATAAAACGAGTCGTTCGAATGAAAAATGGTTTGAGCTTAGGGTAAGGGGGAGTTTAATGGGCCCCAGCTAACCTGGACGTAGTTCAGTCAGTGGTCCTTTAGGAAATTTAAATATTTCGTGAGTTTTCAACTAAACAGCTATATGAAGCAGAGACAATACTGAGACCACCAACTTCGGCCGATTTCCCGTTACTTGCCTACAAGCTATATTTTCATGGGTTGGCAAACGCTAAGTGCGTTAGTACTGTTACATAGAAATTCGTATTGACAAATGTCACGTAACTTCAAAAATTCCGGCTCACCAACACACTCGCACCTTGCATATGCCACTTCCGCTTTGGGCAAAGCTGCTGACAGCGTTCATAAAATTTTGTCCGTTAAATTTGAAATTATTTATATACGTGCGGATAGTATTTTTTTAGAAATAAGTGTACATTTGCTTAAATTATTTATGAAAACTTGTCAATGCAGAATGGTTGCATGAAAATAAAAACATTTTGAGCAAATTTTCTTCAGTTATTAAAGAAAAATTCACAAAATAAATCGATCTTAATGATATTGAAAAGAGCTAAATACACAACCATGTTTGTCAAAATATATTCTAGTATATAAAACATATATTTTAGTTAATTTTACTAACCAACTAAATCAAATTATTTGCCTAACAATTTATAATAACTAACCAATGGCATTCAGTAATATAAAATTGTAATTTTTGTGTGTTTTTGCATGTCACACTGATTCTTCTTTGACATAACACCGATAGGAATACAAAATGGCGAATTTGAAAAAAAAATTGAGGGGCCCAGCGGCAAGAGGATTGTGAGTTGGGGGTCTCAGTATGGTTTGCCTATGATATGAAGTTACAACCATAGGTACTGCCCACAAAGAAGATAAAGGGAGTGTGAAATATATGCCTGTCGTTATAAAAATTGGCTACCAATAATAAACATTAAAAATGCAATTGAAGCGGGTTGTCAGAGATCTCAGCACACAAGCGTGAAAAACACTTTAAAAATTGTTAAAAATGAGTACAATACTCGTCGGAAAACTGAGTAAAAATGCTACAAAAAATGCACTTAAAAGCGAGCCAAAAAATTAAACCGAAAAACTATCTAAAACGGGTCGAAATATGAGTCAAAAACGCTTCAAGAACTCATCTAAAACTCTTCAAAAAGCGCGTCAAAATTGGGCGAAAAAATATTCAAAGGACGCATGCAAAAGGCTTTGAAAATGCATCGTAAAACTAGACAAAAGCCTCAAAAACGAGTCAAAAGAGGAATTGAAAGCTTTTAAAAACAGCGAGCCAAAAAACGAAATCAAAAACGCCTCAAAAATGGGCCGAAAAATTAGTCGAAAATTGGGTAAAAAACTCCTCTAAAAGTTTTAAGAAGCACGTCAAAGAGCGGGCGGCATACCTATGAAAAGACGTCAAAAAATGCCGCAAAAACGACTCTAAAACCCTTTGAAAATTTCATAAAAAAACGGGCAGAAAACAAATCAAAAGACACATAACAAAGCAAGCCAAAATCAAACCAGAAAGACGTCAAAAATGGGCCAAAATCGCGGCGAAATAGGGGGCGAAAAACGAGTCAAAGACGAAGTCGAAAACGCAACAGAAAGCGAGCCAAAAAACAATCCGAAAAATGAGTCAGAAATGAGCCAAAAAAAATCACAGAAAATGCGTCGAAAAAAATACTCTTAAACGCTTCGAAATTCGTCACACGACGAATGGAAGATGCGCTGAGAACGCATCAAAACCGAATCAAAAACCAAAACCAAATTCGACCAAAAATGCACCGAAAAATGTGTAAAAATAACGCTTCAAAAAATCCTTTAAACGCTTTGAAAAGCGCGTCAAAAAAGGACAAAAGACACATGAAAAACGCTTCGAAAACGTATCTGGAAGCGAACCAAAAAAAAAAAAAAACGCGTCAAAAACGCTCATGAAAATTCACCGAAAAGACAAACCCAATAACGTGTCAAAAACAAGCTGAAAAACGGGTCAACAATTTTCAAAAGACAAATCGAAAACGTGCCAAAAAAATACCTTAAAAAATGATAAATAAAGGCGTCGAACCGAACAACGACGACTAAGACCGAATTGCAAGCAACGTGCCCTTGATCTCACATAATTTGACTTTCTTTGAAGTTTTGATGTTTAATAGATCTAAGTAGTTCATACTGTCAAAGTGATCAGCGTCAGTAGATCCTGTTGAAAAAGTTTCGAACCGAAATCCAATCCACCACCTTACTTGACAGTAGTTCTTATTTAACACTTGCTGAATATAGTCACATTCAACTTTTCAAGTCCAATCAGTCTCCCTATACCAACTCATCCAAATCAGACGGCCACATTTGCATTTTTTAATTAACTGCCGCATTTTGGCACAAACTTCCCTTATCTCCAGACTATAGGAGAAACTTTTCCCAAACTTCTAACAGCAATTTGCTTCCTCTCTCCCAAATATCCAACATCCACCCCAAATTAGGAAAAAAAGAAAACTTTCCCTTATCTCCCCTCTCCCATCAGGCGCATAACAAACGAAATTACGAATCAAACTCAAGGCGACAATTAATCTGCGTCCACGTTAATTGAATGCCATTCTTCTTACTTCCACCGGGTACCGACTACCGACTCCCCTACCGTTATCTCTGTCCTCCTGATTGATGCATCCACAGAGAGCATCTAAATTCATCTCAGCTGAGTTCATTAAAATGAACCACCGCATCGACGAAACAATAAATTAAATTTGGAATCAGAATGCGATATGCGATAGAAATCTTCAGCAACCACCATCGCATCGGCCGCTATCTTCGCACCGGCAATAGGGCCGTCATCTAAGGAAGACTGCAAAGAGACTTTGACAAATAATCCCTGGTTATGAATAATCAAAGACGTCACTCAGTGGCGGATCGGCAGCACTTGAATAAAATTTCAATAACATTGGCCCGATGGCCAGTGTCCATGTCCATAGTGCGAGAGAGGACTGATGGTGCCAGCACTTGCAACCGACAACGACAACGACGACGACGACGACGACGACGATGGTTGGGTGGTGTCAAGACAGTCAACCCCCAGTGACGTTTTCATCTACAAGCCATGCCGCCGCCGCGCCGTTTGAAAGAAACACTAGCCGAACCGAAACTGGATCAAGCAACGAGCACCGAACAACCACGAAAATGAATTGTGTGCACTTCCTGCCGCCAGCACACTCGCAGACCACCATCCACACAGACACGGGAAACATAATAGAGCATAAAGTAGCAGCAACTGCAGAGATGGCAGCTCTCGGAGCTGCGCTGGCACAACCTGGACCTGGAAGGGTCATAAATTTTCACCAACAAAGCGACAACCTCAGCCTAAAACATATATCTTAGAGCTGTCCGTCCGATTGTCGACTTTAGCCACCTTGAAAGCAAGGAATGCATGCCGTCCATGAATATATGCCTTGGCCTCAGGCTCACTCCATACCCCAAGAGCATGGCCTCCCGGACGAAATGCAATCCACTCGGCCGGCCGGCGGCAGCAGCAGCTATAGTTGGTGCGCTGGTTGTCAACCTGGAATTCCAAGAGACAGGGAATCCTATGGGAATCCTTTATCGTTCTTTGGGGCGAATATATGGAACAGACAACCGGTGAGCGCAAATGTGTGTGCTGAACGAGAAAACGATATCTTTTAATATTTGTGTGCGCAATGTTTCGAGTTCGTCGGGCGGTCATCTTGATCCTTTCGGGCAAAAGCAGCCGACCTCTCATACCCCGCGCGCCACAGCCAATGGAAGCCCATCGCAACTGCTGGAGCAGTAAATTTAAAATTGTTGAAAGGTATTTAATGGACATGGAGAGAATAAGTGACATTCGGTTTACATTGGCGACACAGAAGATACATACACTTATATACGGGAATATGGCGAAGGGATCACAAATCATTCGGCGTGCGCTGCGAGGTATCTCGTTCGGTTGTCGCTTGCTCTGCGCATTTGGATTGGCGGACTTTCGTGCTACACGCTTTGCCTTATAGTGAAACAATAGGCTAACGCTGTACCTTATGTCGTTTGTCTGATGGATTTACCACTGGAAACGGTTCCAGGGGGCCAACTATGTATTGGCCTCTAATGGGAGCATTGCATGTCGCAGTCATTCTGCTTATAGGCGGCAGAAGTTGTAGATAGCTGCAGTCAAAACTGATGCACATGTTGTAAATGCTTTAGAGCAGATCTGCACAATTTTACAGAGTACAACGGAGGACAGCCTTAATTGAGTGGGCCCAAATGGGCGAGTCTTGGCACACTCGAGACGGAACTGTCTTAAAGACCCACCCAGCCAGTGAGGTAGCCGTGGTAACGGGTAGAAAATTGGGTGACATTAGCACTCATACCAATAGCTCCAACTATTCAGACGTTTGTCAATGTCCAGTGGCAGTCCGCATCACGGATTATTTCACCAACATCAGCCTATCAGCTACCAAAAGTGGTTTCTACAAGCTCCTTGATGGAGCTTATGAAAAATGTCCTTAGTACGACTCTAAAATCGTACTCTGTGACTTAACGCATCAATTTAGACAAGAAGGACATCTTTGGTAGTAGAATTGGTATGCGTAGCCATGATCCCAGGTCTGAAAACAGACTTAACGTCCTTATATCTAGCATACGGTTCCCCGACTTTGATACAGAAATATGTCTGTCACTAAAGATGTCAAATTGATCATGTTGCGAACGACGTTTGGAGCTCCGTCAGTGTTTTAGAGATCCAAGCCTTCCAAGATGCCAACACGGACTCGGACCATTATAATTATACCCCGATGTTTGAGGTACGAATGCGGGTATGAGGTACTCTGAGGATATTAAGCGTTAAACGACTGCAATCGCAACACACCGCCAAACCTTTTACCGATCGCGAATCCGTCAACTTGGAGTGCAGCCCTATGCAGCCAGCAGCAAGTACGGAATGTAAATGGTGTAGGTACCAAGAGTCCATCAGAAACGCAGCGACGGATAGGCCCGACGTCATAGTTTATGAGCACATGCAGCTACAGAGAAAGGCGAGAACAGCTCGTAATCTTTTCCATAAAAAGAGTGTACAAGATCATCGACATCTCAGGAGGAAAAGGAAAGAGTACGCGATCGATGAAATAGAAAAATGCTACCACAATTGTACCACAAGCTAAACAAATCGTATCAAGGACACAAGACCCGAACAGAGCCATGTGAAGATGATCTAGGAAGCAAGAAGAGCCACAGCCGTTGTTGGGAACATGGAAAAGAACCAAACTTTTAGTAGAATCACAGCCACCTTTTCAGTATGTTCAACTGCGAAGTCGACTAAAATTTGCTGTCAGGCAGTAGGAACCAATCATCGTGGACAGTGAAAGTAGAGACTTCTGACCACAGGGCCAAAGTGAAGTGAAGTTGGAAACGAATTTAAGGCATATAGCCAAACTGGAGAAACACTGAATAGATCCTTGCAGTAGGTCTCCAAGCACTTTGACTCGCTCCAATTTTATGAAAGGTAAGGTGCTACATCTATGAGGTGCTAGAGCTGTAAAAACTCTTGTGGATAGACGTCCGTGGTTCAGAGTCAGCTTTTGAAACCAAGGTTAGGTCAGTAAAGCCAATTACATCAGCCTTGTCGCTTTTTTTTAAACCAACTTTTGTCATTAAATTAGTGAAATTTAACTGAAACTCTTGAGAACGAAGTCCCTCCCTGTCGTATCTAAGCCTCTTTGAATATCTATCATTTTTAGAGCTAGCCTCTGGACTGTTCGCAAATTGAAGCACCCAAACAGCAGCCACCAGAAGCTCTAAATTGAGCCCTTAAATAGTTCCGCCACACTTAATTCCATTTTGCTCCACTTGAACTCTTCACGGCGTAAAATCTGCCGCTTTACAGAAACTACGCAACGCGTAATATCTTTGCACCACAGACTTAAATAGATATATCCATAACCAATGCAACTGGCCCATTCATGTCCGAGGAGCATGTAATCAGCCCCAGCCATTTGACATTGTTGCAGCCACTGCTTTAGCAAAACAACTGCTCTCCGTGTCACCTCAAGTGGATAAAATCTCTCTATTTACGTGTGATCCCATTATTCCCGACCGATAAGTTCGCAACTCCAAAGGGAAGCAGCACCCTACCAGGTAATCATCCTACCCGCACCGCAGCAACCGGCATTCCCTTAGAGGTTCCTGAGCGCAGCCCGATGGTGACGGTGACTACTTAATGCATGTTCGAACAAAGAGTCTGGAAAGTACAACCAAACGAACCAGAAGCCGGCGGCAGACGCCGGAGGGATGAAGAAGATTTTAGGTGCCGACCAACGCCGAACAAGACAAACAACAACGATGAGCAGACCGACAACAAAAGCGGAACAAAAGTACGAGCACTATGCAAACGAAGCACGATTTGCCAATTTCCAAATGAACATTGTCCGCAGCACGAGCCCGCGCATGAGCTCTTGTCGTTGCCGCCGCTAAGCCACCGAGTGTATACACAATTGAACCATAATTCATCTATCAAGGTGGTACTCAGGCAGAGCCCTATATACAATGGTCCTCTCCAACCCTGCGGAATGTTGGTCGTCAACAGAGCGAAGTTGGTAAGCTACCCGGAAGCCTTAAGAAATAGGTACCTACACTCGAAAGAATTTTTATCTGCGCGTCGAATTCACTGCTGGATGTGCGTGATAAGCACACATATTATGACCTCATTCTGTGGGATATCCTTCTTTAATTTTCAACACCTTGCTCGAGCTGTTCGATATAGAAGCCATATCCCACCCCAAAGACGAATTAAGCGCATCGTCCTTTACGGTCTCAATTTATCACCAGCGAAACAACATGAATTTAATTTAAAACAACGGATTCCACTCGATTCGAGTGTATTTCCACTGAACCCAAACCATCATGCATCACTGACAATCCACGAGCACGAAGTAAGGGTGCTACAGCCACGCCACCCCGCCCAGGCAAAACCCCATTCCACTTGCATTCCTCGAACTAAAGCCGGCAATAAAATTTATCATAGTCGCACCCGAACGCCGAACTCCGAGAGAGAGGGAGATAGATAGAGAGAAAGAGAGAGGGAGGGGGACTCCAGTGTGCGAGATAAGGAATTTCTCTGCTTTTTAATGATAATGACGCCAATTTGGACGCGAAGGGCAAGGGATGCCGTACGACTACCCCGGAGACTGGATCCTGTTGTATTGCTTTGGCTGGTATTGCGATAGCTCTCGCTTCTCATCGGTAGACCCAGAGTGGATTTTATTACACCTCATTGTTCTTCGCCAGGGTGCGGACTGCGGATGGATGATGGTTGGTGTGTGCTCTGTGTACCAGGAACCAGCAACCAGATACCAGAGTAACGGAGAGAAGTCACTTTTATTAGCTCATTCAATGCATTCCGCTTTTGTAGTTTTATTACTATTTGGCCTTTTGTTATAATTTTAATGAAGATAAAGTTACTCTGGTGTGAGTTGTCTGTTGACTGTGTTTATGTGTATTTCCCAATTAAAAGTTACATTCCTCGGAAAAATGGAGTTAAATCTTAGAAACAGTTTGGCAGGAAGGAGCT
Organism: Cheilosia variabilis; assembly: GCA_951230905.1. Lineage (NCBI taxonomy): Eukaryota > Metazoa > Arthropoda > Insecta > Diptera > Syrphidae > Cheilosia > Cheilosia variabilis. Next base: position 57,617,604 of record OX579677.1, on the reverse strand, counting down.
ACCAAAAATACAATTAACGCGTGAGGGGGAAGTTAACAAGGTGTCGAGGGCGGCGAGGGCTACCTATTCGATTAGCGAAGTAATTTAGCTCCTTCTTAGAGGAATGTTAGCCGCTTCTGGGAGCTTACCTTGTGGATACAAGAATTCGACTTTAAAATCATTAGTTGTTACTCTTATAAAGGTATGATGAATAATTTTATGTAAAGGCGAATTGGGGGACCCCAAAGAAAATGAAAGCAGGGCTCACCTATTTACACAGTTGACAATACTGCCCGGAGTAGACCTTATGCCTCATAGACCCTTTCTCTTTGGTTACCTGCCTCCAGCTGCGCACTACAAGTCAGTAGAGTGCCTTTCCACTTCTAAATGCCACAAGGTTTTCCAATACTTCCTTCGTATTAAAATTCAAGACCCTTTAATGGGGAAAACCATTCTAAAAGATGCTAAAGCCTGTAAAGTGTAATGCAAGCTAATATCTATATTTCTAGGCTCTACGACCTCGCCAGGGAAGGTACAAAAGGATTCCTTAATAGAGGCCACATTGCCAGAGCCCCATGAAGGCTCTACCGTCTTTTAATCCAGTCTAATACATTTCTACAACCGGAAAAGATTCAACGAACAGAATATATTCAAAGAGGGTCTCAACTACAACGGGACAGACGTTTAAAAGACCATCCTTAGAACCATACGTCTAAAATTCAGAATCTTTAAAGAAATTTGTCCAGAAAGCGTGCCATTTTAAGAGAGAACTTTTTTTGGCGACATTATCTGAATTGTAAATATGTAGATATACCAAGAAAGTTGTGAATCCAGGTACCGGTATATAGACTTTAAAGACTGTGAAGCCCTAAAGACTGAAGACCTACCTTGGAGGTGAAGTAAGGAACTCAGGTGCTAGGCTATAATCTAGCAACTTCAGCCTTACGACCGACGGAATAAGACCGTGAGATCGGCCTATAACGTGTGTAAAGGCTCGCAACGGACATCTTCTTCCAATTATTTTATAAACTAAGCCTCGCAAGACTTGGTATGTTTAGTCTTCTTAACGTACTTAATGAGTTTCATCAATTCTGGCGCTTTATTCAAGCTCTTGAGATAGTAGAAAAGAACAGAGCTCAACAAGATTCACTCCGCGTTACTAGTAACCATTTATAGCGTCCAGGCTAAATCTGTGGTCACAAGAAAAAACCGCTAAAGTCTGTTTTACTCATTTTTCAGGAGAGCAGTTTAAAGTTTTTGACAAACGCGTGAAATTCCAAGTGACTCTATTGACTTTAGTGACTTAAGCTGTTTTTAAGGTTTTTTTGAAATTATGGCCACTTTTTTAAAGGTATAAAGCTGAAAAAAATGTACAAAATAGATTAGAGTACGCTGAATCTAATGGCATCAAAATCTAAATTTCGTCTAAACTCGACTTTAGCGGTTATGGTTTGTGGCCACAGAAATTTTTCCAACTCAGAGTGGCGAAATTTTCAATACAAAATTGCATGCAAAAAAAAAAAAATATGTTGAGGGTTAAAAATGATTCTTAGTCAGTTAAGAGAAGTTCAGTTAGTGCTTTATTATCTGTGGATATTCAACATTTGAGCGCCAACATTTGAATTTGGGCGCCAACAAGTGCATTATCACAAATAGCCAATCTTACCGCGGTTATCCTTCGAACAGCCCATGTCGATCTAATCCCAGCAATCCATTGAACTCGGAAGAAAATATTTGGCGCAACAGGTCCCTAGGCCTAGCCTCCCAAAACCATTCGATTTGTGTGAGTTTTTAATTTTTGGGATGAATGGAAGGGATATAGAATTTTATGCCGGGTTGAAAAAAATAATTGATAAGCACTATTATGACAATTATACTCTCGGAAGTTTTTCAGACGTTCGCGAGAGGTAGCGCTGTTCAAACAACTTTAAGCTGTAATTTGTGTTTTTCGGGGATTCGAACCTGGGACCCCACGCTTAGTAGTCCAGCACTCAGCTTACTTTTACGTGTTATTATAATCTTAACTTTAAACGTGCCATAATTCTAAAGACTTACAGCTAAGATTCCGATAACCTGCAGTAGCTTCCCCGTTTTTATGCCCTCCACAGAAAGGTACATTCACTTTGTCATTACATTTGTAACGCCAAGAAGGAGTCACCGGAGACCTCATAAAGTATATATATTCTGAATGAGGATCACATTCTGTCTGTCTGTCTGTTAAAAGCATGATAGTGCCCAAAGGAATTGATATAGGCGAATGAAGTTTGGTGAAAGGACTTATTTTTATTGTCGTTAGGTTGGTATTAGAAATGGGCTATGTCGGTCAAGCAGTTCTGGTACCTCCCATACAAAATCAATATAAGGCCCATGTGTCTCTCTGTCTGTTGTTCAATGTAATTACGTACTACCTCACATGCCTAAAACTTTGCATGACTTGTATGCAGTGGAAGGTATCAAAGCATTGGCCAGGCCGATGATAACACTTTTACTTGTTTAATTGGAAATTGAGCTGTTAAGAAGACTGGCAACCAACCACTCGTGAAGCCCTGCACTAGAACCATTTATAGATTTCAGGCTGTAGCCAAACTCTCTACCATATCTACCCATGTCCCATATTTTTAATTTGTATGGCAACCCTAATCGCATTTGAAGCATTTAAATAGTTCGACGGGTATACCTACGCACTGTACCCTTTAAATTAAGAAAAAGCTATTTGCACCAGCTCTATCGCTCGTTTTGCAGTTCATTCTGAGACGGCAGGTCTGTGTCTAATGTTTACTTCGCCGGCACACAATGTTTTATTAATAAGAAAAGCACTTCCAAACGTATTCACATCAAAAGGGGTTGCATACCTACACTTGCCACCTCTGTTCACAATTTTAAGGCGAAAATAGCGACACCCTCACTAGGAGAGCTCATTTTATGTTAATGCAATTTTCCACACCGGAGATTCCCACTTACGTCGTCGTTCTGCGTATCTACGGGCGGGCCTCTTATTTTACCACAGCTCCTGCAGCTCGTAGGTAATAGCATCTCGTCTTGAAATGAATTCGATTTGACTTACTTTCGCTCACACCTTTGGGTCACCCCGCACCCTACATCATGCGTGGTTGGGAAAATATATACTAGCTCACTCAAGTCACATGTATGTGTTTGTGTGTGACAGAGTTTTATCATTATTTACTTGAAATAACTTCTTTTCTTTGGATTCATTTTGGTTCATTGTTGCGGGAGGGAAACCATCACGTTCGTCAGTGCGCAGTGCCCCTCCACCCATTCACCTATTACCCAGCCTGACTACAATTTTGCTACAATTTTCCACCGACATCATCACTTTTATCATTTTATCTGTGTCTTTCCTATCTAATAAGAAGTTACAACACGTTATTGTTTCCAACCCCCATATATACAGCTCCACCCCCCTATAACTCAACATTTTTCTATTCTTTTGCGAGTGCACACACATCCAGCACGAAATGAGCAGCGTCCCTTATTCAATTGTGTTCTGTTTTGTTGGCGTTCCCCAGGAACTGTGCGGCGGTCGGAGAAGACATATCCCATCATAATTCTTGTGTACGTGTACTCGTAGTAATAGGGGTTCGGAAGAGCACCCCAACAGAACTGATGTTTCGCCAACGGATACGTGCGGCAACATCTGGAGGAACGCTGACAAAACTGCATTCTCCCGCCACCCGCTTGTTGGGAAACAAATATCAAAATTAGCGCACTCCCCACGCAAGCAGGCGTCTATTCGATGTGTCGGTATCATCCTGGCAGACACACACACGTGTCGGGGATTTTCCAACAGAGTTTCACACTTTTTTCGTGTTAATAACTTTTGGATGAGTGACAGAAGCCAATTGCGGATTGCAAAGGGTTGCCGGTTGCCGCTCGCTCCTGCTGGTGCTGTGTCAGTGTATACGCATAAATGCCACCGTTTTGTCCGTGAGATGATGTTGCGGTTCGAGTTGGCCATACACCCACCCCCTGCGCTCTTATTGAGTCGTAAATTATGATAAAAATTTAATGAATGGTAAATTAAGGCGATAAATTATGTTTGTGTGCTACTCTATTGTGTGCGGCACATAGCTCTTGTTTAGTGCTTTTTTTTAAATTAAACTTTCTTAACTGGCGCAGGGGGTAGGTGGCAGTGGCAGGCCATCGTCATTGACGGTGTCTGCGTATGTTGTAGGAGTTGGGGCAGTGGGAGATGGGCTTTTATTGTTCAAACATTTCGTAGTTAATTTGATTGTTCACGCTCGTAAAAATAATGCGATTCACAATGAGGAACCACCCCCGCAACTTAACGACATTTCGGCACACAAACGTCCGGAAGTAATGATCCATTTGAGTTATGACCGATAGTAACTCGTGATTAGCGAAATTTTGTGTTCTTTATGGAACCACCCGGCCGAGGTATGGAAAGGAGCCTTGGACTTTTGGAACTTTTCTATACAAAGATACATCAAAGAGCAATCAAAGAAGAATTGTTATTGTCCATGAATGGGCGTAAAAAGGGGCTTTCCCAACGACTAGTCGAAAATAGGTCTAGGTGCCTGTTTCCTGTTCTCCTGCTCAGTGAATGGCATGAACTGGAATACTGAGCGAGGAGTCTGATTTTGAACTCACACGGAAAATCGCGAAACTTAAACGTCGCCTGACAGACATCTGAGATTAAAACTATTCAGAGAAAGCTTCACAACTCAGTCGCTTGGGTTCGGCATGGAACTGTGGGTCTTTTTCATTCCGTCGGAAAATTAAAACCGGCACGAAAATATGTTTCTGAGAATTAGGCGAAGGCCCTTTGTATCAACTTTTAATTTATTATTAGCTAATAATTTAAATAAAAATATGTTTCTGCGAAGCTTTAGGCCTACCACCCTCTTTGGATCAGTTGTAGGAACTATTTATTTTATTTGTTTTTATGTGTCAGTCCGTTAGGGTGTACCCCAGTCCCCAAAACTTGATAGTCCCAACTAAAGTCTACCGAAACTCGTCCTATTTTCCCCTCAAGCGATCCTTATCGGCTTCGAAATTCCTGAGGTATACATACCGTGTAGTTGCTATCATAAATAAGTTTTATCTGGACACGAACATAATTTGAGGAAAAAAATAAAAGACTTCCCCCGGGGAAAGCATATCAGGTTCATCTAAGATTTTGTTTCAACCCCAACAATACACAGTACAATGGCCCGAGGGAAATATGAAAACAAATTAGCACATCTTTCTTTGAGAGTCCATTCTCGAGCCGTCACAACACAATGGAGATATGCGCACATGAGCACTGTCCCACTAGGGGTTAGTTTGACGGCAGAGGTATTCCCAAAGCAGTGATCTGTGTATCTGCGCTTGAGTGCAACGATTCCTAGTAAGCCCCTTTAAGGGGTTTCTGTATATACGTTTTGTGTGGGGTTGAAAAGGCAGTCACTATTTTTTTTCCTGTGCTAAAGCGTGCTAAAGATTTATTAAATCTGTAGATAGCTTACACTTGTATGTGGTGCACAAGTCAAGCAGCTGCAGTTGATAAAGTCAGAGGGCTGGCGTGTGGTCGACCCAAAGAAAAATGGATATTGGACGGCACTAAGTCGCAGGGGGAAACAGACGTTTATACATAATGTCCACGCACTTTATTGAGAAGTTAATCTGATAGTACTACATTCCATTTAAAGGTGGACTGCCCCAAGGCTCTATACACGGAAAGAATTGAAAATCACCAATTGCAAAATTTTGAGTTGCAATTTACGATTTATATATTTGTCGCAAATCACAACGAAGTTTTCATGGATTGATACAGAAATTGGTAATTTGACATTGAAAACGGCGGAGAATACCAAATTCTGTTTGTTGTAATTCACGATTAGAAGTATCAATTCGAGCTTCTTTTATTTGTAGTGATTTGCGAGATTGTTTGGCGCAATTTACCACTCTAATATGTCAATTTCTCAAACACCACTTCACAATCTCAAATTGCGAAAAATATTTTTTGGTGATTTACCAACACTGAATGATGAATCAATAAAATCTTGTAATAATTTAACACATGAAACTGAAAACGTATATTGACGTAGAGAAGTCATAAATTGCAAAACATTTTTTGTAATTTCCATGGAATCAACTACCTGATGTGTGGATTTTTTTATGCACAGTTCATAGTCCATGTACCTATCGAAATCCTTTGAAATCCTTTCTTTTTATAGATAAATGTATGTATGTGGTATTGCTAGACAGCTGCAATCAAGAAACCAAATCTTCATTGTGCACATTGCGTGTCGGTGCAGAGACAATCTTTGCTTAAAGCAGTCCGGTTAAAGTTGTTTAACTAATGAGTGTACTACTAATTATAAAGCATTCTGGAATATATTTTGTAAGTACCTATTGAATAATTCCAAAAACGCCGAAGTATGCATATAGATCTGTATTTTTTTCAGAATGTACATCTCGCCATTAGGAAGGAAGTATAAATTGGAATGGATTCTAAAATATGTAATCGAGAAGAATTGTAAAGGTTCGTATCAATGTCAAGTTCATCTAAATATTTTGTTTGCATTTTAAATTTCAGCATAGACCAAAAAACCATCCCAGACAAATCCCGTTGTCTCCGGACGATATGGGGCCGCATGATTTTCTTGGATATCAGAAGGAAAAGGAATTATAAAATATGACTCTAAATATGTATTCGAAAATAACCTAATTAATAAAACTATGCATTCGGATTTGTAAATCACAAGATGTAAGTTTCAATTTGAGAATAAAGTTATCTAATTTCAGGATAAAATATTTTCAATCTAATACGGCGATGCCTCAAATCACTACTCAAGAAACGTGAATTGCAAAATATGAATTGCAAATTGATAAAAATAAGTTGCAATTTACGACTAAGAATTTGTAAATTGCAACTTCAGAAGTATTAAATCTAACCCTGTTAGTTCGCAAATCAACACAATTGAGTTGCAATTCAAGACTAAATGGTCTTGAATTGCAGGAAATCGTAATTTACAACAGAAAAGTGGTAATTTACGAATTGTTTTTGCAATTTACAATCCATGTAATATCAAATTGATAACTATTTGTGTCAAATTGCGATCGGTTATGGAAATATATATTTCTCGATTAATCGCATTATTTATAATGAAAAGTGTTGATTCTCGACTTTTGAGGGTCAATATCTTCACTTCGCACAATTTGTAGAATTGCGAATAAAAAGTCGTGAATTAGTAAATCCTTAGCTAAGCTCTAAAACTAGACAAATTTTCGTGATTCTGCGCTTATTTTTCTTGATTTGATCTTAAAATTCTTTCCGTGTTTATATAGAATAGAAAAAAAAATTAGCCATCATTTTTTGGTTTTCTTCGGAATGTCTCAAATTTGAAGCAAAATGTTCGTCGTGCCCGTTGAGCATGTACTGTTGAGACAATTCAGTTTCACCTAATGGAGAGCCTAAAAATTTAGATCTATCATTTCATATGGCTCCCTAATATGTTAAGCAAGATCTACGTCCAAGTAGCTCAGTAAACTATAAAAAAAAACCTCTAGCAACACATAAAAAAATCAAAGGAGGCAAACTTATGCAACGGAAGCGATAAGACCAATCTAATCGAGGGCATAATTTCGATTTCAAAACAATTTACCGGGTTTAGTTTATCTATCTCATTCTCATATACCTACCGCGCATATAACTGAAAACCACACAATCAGTATCATCTGGGAATTCATTCTACACTGGCACATCGGGTCGGCTGGCACTCTTATCAGTGAGAATCGTTTTAGACACCGGCTAATAATATTAGAACTAGTGTAACGCGACAATTTGCTTTGTAAAGACGTCCCGCCATGACGTGTCCATGTACACCAGTTCTATTCGTGCTTGGTGCGATCGGGGGACTTGTTTACATTTATCTCGCATGGAACTTTAACTACTGGAAAAAACGCGGCGTGAAAGGCCCTGAACCTACCCTGATCTATGGCAACCTGCCGTGCATTGTTAAGCGCAATCGACATATGGCCTTCGATATGCAAGACCTTTACGAGTGAGTGTTGGAGATTAGTTTAGATTTTGGGCATAAAATTGAGCCTCAGCACTGAAGTGACCAAATGGGAGATCCACAGAATTTACACAATTCCTTTGGACACATAATTGCTTTCGGTACCTAAAGTTGTATTAAATTAAATTGTCCACACGAATGGTCGTAAATGTAAAACATCAGTTGAGTTCGAGTAATGACCTTCACAAAACGAGCAAAGTGATCTTCAGATTCATTGCATTCTATTAATTTGATTAAAAATCGTAAACAAAACAAGACCCTACGTACATAATAACGTCGTATCAGTGAAAACAAGTGCGCATAAACACAACAAATTTTGCGTACTATTTTGCATGGGCTTCTTTACCCCACCTTTCCCTTCGTGGACGGGGTCATCGCAATTTGCCGCCAAATGAACGATTGTTGTTTACACATCCACGCGACTGCATTTAATAAGTGAGAACATCATCTGAAGGATAGCGGGCTGAGTGTAAAAATTTGTTGCACTGTTCCTTTACTTTTGTAGTATTATATTTAATAATGGAAAAGACTGTCAAAATGGCAGTGGTGGGGATAAATTCTCTCACAGAGAGAGACACTTACGAAAAAGTTAGGGAACGCTTTTGAAGTAATCTATGAAAATGAAAAGTCGTTAAAATATCGTATAAACTCGAACAATTTCAAATCAGCTGTTAACTGCAAGGTGACTGACAGCTTTTTCAATTCTTACACCAAGAAATTTATTGGGTAAAAATTCGTAAGTTTCTCAGTGGAGGGGTAATTTCTTGCTCTCTCGATGACGCTCTCTTTTACGAATTTTTCCAGTTAACACGTTCGCGGACAAGACGGCATATGCCGTCAATGGTTAAGAAAAGTAACGGATCATGACGTCAAAGAATTTTAGGTCTGTTATGACAAGACGGGATACCCCGTCTAGGAATACATTATATGTCCATACTACAGAATTATTTGTCCTACCGGAGTCCAATTTTCACTTCACTGTGACCTGCGGAATCATTTTTTTTCACCATTTTGGTCTAATCCCGGATAAAATATCTCTAAAAATGTCGGAGATATGTGTGTGTCATTCTAGCGTTCCCCACCGAAAATCATGTGTCCGCGAACGTGTTAAGGAACGGCATTGAGTAAAAATTCGTAAAAAATCTTAAGAATTAGTAAAAATTCGTAAGATTTAAAAGTAAAGGAATAGACCTATTGTCATACGTGCATATACGATGCAAATCATACATTGAATTTTTACCTCACAACCTGGCTTAGTACGCGTAGTGCCGTTCGGTTTGTGTTTTTTGTGACTGGCAACATCACTTTTTGGCGGACGTCCACGTTGCCAGCTGTTCGCAAGACAGAGATGGGTAAACATTTTAGTAAATCACGGGTGGGATACTGGGATAGAATTCTGTTACAAATTAAGCGACATATATTTATTTGCTCCTTTCAGGAGACGACAGAAATCATGCTTCTTGTTTCTACTTCCGTTTTCTGTCTGTCATTTGTAATGGTTTATGAAACTATTTAATTTAAATTGCATACTTTTGGGATAATTTTGAAAAATTTAATTTTCACTTAAGTGGTAAGTAGCCTAAACTACTACCTGTTGCTATAGCGGGATACTAATAATCACATTTAGTATAAAGTTCAGATTTTACGAGCTCACAATGGGGAAGTTTTCCATACAAAATCACACATTGTGAGCTACAAAATATTTATTGTGAATGTTAAAAATGATTATTATTAATGATTATTTTCTTATTCGTTAGTCATATCAAAATCTTAAAAAAATAAATAGGTACCTAAAATCTATTTGGATTGGTTAGTTGGGTGTAAAAGCGACAAAAGGTATCTTAACTGCGGGGACAATCCAAGAAAATGTTTTCTTTCGTGGAGTGGCACCAACAAATAAACATTCGCTTTTAAGATTGCATGAGGTCGAAACGTTGAATAAAAAGTGTTCGTTTGTTTTCCTCCGCGTCCACGATTTTTTTTTTCCGTTTTCCATAAAGTAGCTCCTTTGTGCACCTGTGTACGTATATACATTTTGTTTTTTACAAAATCGCCTCCTTCTAAAATTAAAACACTTTCGTTTACATTTACGGAACTTCAAAAACGAAAGGAATTTTCGTTTGTAAGAAACCAATACAAAACGTAATCTATTTATTGCTCCTCAAAACCCTATCAACGAAAGACTTTCTCGTTTCGAGCTAAAGGAAAACAACTAAGCGTCTTCTCATACGTTTATCATTTTCTATTATTACTTTTGCATTTGCAGCATGGATATAGCGATGCTGCTGATGCATCTCTTTCGTATCTAAAATGCGGAAGTAATTTTCGTTTCGATTTATTTTCTTACAGAGACTCACCTCAAAACTGAATAGTTGGAACTTTAGAGTAGAAAATTTAATCTATTTTACAGCTTTATAAGTTTTTTTTTTTAAAATTGGCATGTTTGTTTAAATAGCTGAATATACTCCGAAAGTTGGTAATTTCGTGGCCGTAAAGATTTCAGATTTGCGAAAAATCATTCCACTTTAAAGTTTTAAATTATTAGTATTAATAGAGCTTTTTTTGACAGAATAATAAATTAAACTGTTAATAGGTAATGACACTTGCTATCAGGGCTTTCGGCTAATTTAACGTTTTGACTCCCTCGTTGCTGTGGTCTTCCTATGGACCTTCTGCCATGTTGCTACATGCCCGGGCGATCTATCTCGACGACTTTAGACTTTACTATTCTGATGTTTTCGGGAAAAGAGGTTGTTTGTAGATTTCTACTGCGTAAGAGCCTTAATGAATTTTGTGTAAAAAAATGTTTTTGGTGGTAGCACATTTTAAAGTTATGTTTGCGGATACTTTTTGAAAGGTTAACAAGAGCTACAAAAGCTATCCTTATTCCCGACCGGACTAGAGGAAAAGTTAAACTCTGTTGCAATTGTTGTGCGCCGTGAAGTTAGCACCCAAAATAATTAAAAAAAATCCTTAAAGTTCCTAAATCCATAGAACTACTACAAATTTGTATCAGGGACTATAGACCTATCGCAGCTATTCCGAACTTTAGGTACTAAGCTCACACACCCTTTCACTGACCCCAATTTATTATGTTGCAGTAAACTTTTTAGAGGTTGCCCAAGGAATTGTTATAAATACAGCCGATAATCTTTCGGAAGCAAACTATTGTCAATTATACTCAATTCCTCGTGTAACCGACATTTTTTACCAATAAAACGTGACAAAACAGCCATTTCTAACAAAATCATTATTTTTTTATTCACATAGAGAGTGGAAGAAAACCGGCGAAAGTTTCATTGGCATTTTCATGACGCGCAACCCACAGATCTTGGTGCTGGATCCGAAATTGGCCCGCGACATCATGGTGACCAACTTCAAGAACTTTCGCAACAACGAACCATCGTTGTGGGTAAGACTATAAAAAGGTTCCGCTTTCTACTGATTTTTGCGACTATCTACCGCACCCTCCTAGGTAAATAGAAAAAATGGAAAAGTAGAAGAAATTTCCGCGCGCAATCCCTTCTTCTCACCGCCAGAGCATTGGAAGGAGAAACGATCCGACGTATCGGGTGGCCTAAGTGCCAACAAGCTCAAGTTGGCCTACCCGATAGTACAACAGGCGTGCAAAAAGATGTCGAACTTCATCAGGACATCGCCCACCAACGCAATTGACTGCAAAATTGTAAGTAGTAGTACGACTTGCGCGGAACTCTTTTAAGGCAACAGTCCATTACACACAGGTCTGCTACAAGTACACCCTGGAGATCATAGCCGACTTCGTGTGGGGCATTAGTTCGGATGCGTTCAACACGGAGGCTTCTGAAAACCCCATGTTAAAGATGTCACGGAAAATGTTGACCAATTCGTTTCTCGCCGTTGGGTTTTATTACATTTCCGGATTGGCGCCGTTTATCAATAATTTCGTGGAGAATCGGCTTTACCCAGCTGACACAGACGAGTTTTTCGCGCAATTGCAAAAGGATGCAGTGGAGCTGCGGCTGCGGAATAAGAACGATCGTCCGGATTTTCTGAACTACTTGATTCAGTTGCAGGAAAAGAAGAATATAAGTCACCTGGATATGGTGGGGCATAGTTTGACAGTGTTGCTGGATGGCTTTGAGACATCCGGATCGGTCACGTGTCATACTCTGTACTATGTAAGGGTCTGTGATGGAATGAGTGTGGGCGGCACTGACTTGTGACTATTTTTAGTTGGCCAGCAACCAAAGTGCGCAGAAGAAGCTTCGAGAGGAGATCGTGGCGAATTTGGACACGGAAGGCGGAATAAGCTACGAAGTCCTGTTGGATCTTCCGTACCTGGACCAGTGTATAAGCGGTAAGTGGGACTTGAGATTTGAATATGACAGAAGAGGGATCAGGCTGCAGTTTGTCTGTTAAAAATGTCAAGTGTAACCAACTCACGTCTTACCGAGCCCAGTCCAACAGCCTTCTTAAAAAGTATGGGCAGTAAGTATTTAGTAATCCAAGGCTTCATTTAGCGCCCTCAGTGTACATATGGAAGACTCAATACTGGACTTGTTTACTTAAGCAAATAAATTTTGAATAGATTCCCCCTTCCAGAAACCATTCGGCTGATCAGCCCCATACCGGTGTTCTCGAGGATATGCTCGGATCAGACACAATTGGAGAACGGCAATGGCGAGAGTGTGAAAATCGAGCAAGGAACGGTTTTGCATATCCCAACGTATGGATTCCACCATGACGCGGACACGTTCCCAACCCCCGAGGAGTACATCCCGGAACGTTTCGATGACGGCCGAGCGAAAACATTGCAGCAAGAAGGGCGCTTCTTCCCGTTCGGAGAGGGACCTCGGATCTGTGTTGGTGAGTCACCTCCCCTGAAACCGCTTTCCTTTCCCAATTTCAAAGTCTGTTGCTTGCAGGAATGAGGTTGGGCCAGCTGGAGAGCAAGGCCGGCGTTTTCGAAGTTATAAAGAACTTCCAGCTGAACATCCTCAAGGGACACACTGCCGGGACTATTGACCCTTCGGCGTTCATTATCGGCCTGTCGGGTGACTTGGTAGTTGAGTTCCAACCGGTCGAGAAATAAAATGGAAATGGCCGCATTTAGATTACGATCTGTTTATTCACTGTAACCGCTTGTAGCGGATGTATATTCCGCCCTTCAGGTTCAAAATGAAGCCCATAGGCTCAATGGAATTATCTGCAACAGTTCTGGTGTCATCCAGAGTCAGTTGAAAGGTTTTGACCACTTCAGCGACTGCGGCTTTCGCTTGGGTCAAACCGAACGTCATACCTAGAAGGGGAGCTCATGAAGAGGGAACTTTAAAATATGTGCAAGACTACCTAAACATATCCTCGGACCATTTCCAAATGGCATATAGACCCCAAGGTCCTTGTATTTTTTTGCTCCTCCGTTGTCTTCGCTGAAGCGCTCGGGGCAGAAGTTTCCCGGCTCCGGAAAGTACTCATCGTCGTGATGGTATGAGTATATTGAAATCAAAACAACGTCGCCTTTCCGCACTTGATGCTTTGATCCGTCAGTGTTCTTCAGCTCGCAAGGCTCTGTGCAGAGTCTTGACATAAATCCCAGCGGCACGAATATCCGCAAAGTCTCTAAGAGAAGAGGGTAGCCCTTACTGTCTTTAAAGTCACAAATCTCTGCGTGGATGCTCACCGTTGATGACCTGATCCAAGTAGGGAAGCCTATTGAGATCGTCGAATGAAATTGAACCGTCCTTGGCAGAGTTCTCCTTCAATTCCTCCCGTAGTCTGGCCTGACACTCTGGATTTCGAGACAGCTTAAAGAAAGAAAGACCTGATCCATTATGTCCAAGGCATTATGTGCAACCTACCAAAAGCAAACAGTGACTGATGAGGCTCGCCGAAGTCTCGAAGCCATCGAACAGGAAAGTCAGATTGTGGGCCACGACATCTGTAGTTGAGAGATTCTTCTTCTCCTTCAGCTGAATGATGTGCCCGAGGAAGTCCTGCCGCATCTCTGCGTCTTTCCGCAGCTGGAAAGACATTTCTGTCAACTTTGTAAAGAATCTGTCTGTCACAGCTGGGAAGACGCGAATGCGGAAGAATCTCCCAATAAACGGGATAAAGCCCAGTATGAAGAAGATGGCCACTGCTCGGAACGATTGCTGTATCATTCGGTTGGCCATGTCCACGAAGGTACAGTTGTCCTTTTGGAAGGCGTTTGCTTCTATGCCCCAAACTACATCCGCTACCACCTCGCCAGTGAATTTCAGCGCGATCTACATTAGAAAAGCTGTGCAAACACATCTCCTTCCAGTTCAAAACACTTACATCCTTCGTCTCTATGGCGTCCAAGGAGTCGCGGCTGTTTTCATTGATAAACTCGACAAGCCGTTTGGCAGCTTGACAAATGACTGGATACATCGCTTTGGTCTGGAATGTGAAGGCGGTAGTATTGAGATTGAGACACACGCCTGAAACTTACTCTGGAAACTGTAAGCCCTGGCACAATCTCGGACCGCTTATTTTTCCAGGCATCACCCGTCATCACAAATGGATTTCCACCCGCAATCGGTTCGACTTCCTTGTCCATCTGCGGATTGTATAATTTATAAATCACTGGCACAGGCGATTGCTCTTCAACTCACCCATTTCGAAGACTCATTGTCCATAAAGCACTTGAACTTGTTCACCAGAACTTCCCTCGCCAAGACGGGGTCAATGATCATTATTTTTGGATTCCTAGTCATGAAGACCCCCACAAACTTGGCCTTACTCTTGAATTGCCTTGAAGATCAAACATGAGTTAGAGGCGCGAAAGGCGTTCAAGACTTACCGGTAGATGTCGTCCAGATCGTACACGATGTTTCTCCTTCCCGTGATGGTACAGGGAAACGTTCCGAATAGTGGCCATGGCTTGGGACCGGGCACTCCGCGTTTCTGCCAGTAATTGAAGTGTGATCTCAGGTAGAAATAGAAAGCCAACAGGAGCAACGTAAATAGGGCCACAGGGTACACCAATAGGTGCAACATTTTACACAAGCGATTCACTTTGCGAAGCCCTCGAGAGCTACTGCGGTAAATGTTACATGGTGTTTGCTTATTTAATTGAAAACCGGGTGATAATAAGTTGGCCAGCTCTTTCTGTTTACACATTCCAAGGCCTTATCGAGAATTAATTGGAGTAGAAAGCAATATCAAGCCTCTTGTGATAGCCTTTACGTGCTTATCGGGCGGGAAGTCTTATGCTCAACTGGATGGAGGGTAGCGGTGCTGCGACGAAGTACTGCTAATTGCCCACCGAAGAAAGGTTATCAGTGAAAGAAATTAACCGCGAGTGCGTTCTCCCCTAACAGTTAAGTATGGGGAAGACCAGAAGAGACCATGAAAGAGCCTTGCTCCCATACTGTTTATTTACTTGCAAAATAATTGAGATAAGGGATGCAGTGTCAAGCTATCACTGTTTAGCTTTATTAGACTAAAAGGTCCAACTAAGGTCTCTCGACCTGAGAGTTGTATGCTGGAGTTTAGCGTGACCAAAAGAAACTTCACTGCATCCGCTATGATTTGATCTTTGAGTCGGAGAATCGGTCTTCATTGTCGACTCGAAACCGCCTGCTGGAAAGATCAACGGTCCAGAAATAACCAAAAAAGTTTCAAAAATCGACCCAAAATTCGTTCGATCAACAGTGAATATTATGGCAAAAAAAAACCGCAGAAAGTTGGATTTACCAAATCTCCGCACGCGCAATTTTGCTGGAAACGGGACAGAGAAATCCGTTTATCCGCAGTCAGTGTTAAATCAGACGCCTAAAGTGTCATGGATGATCTAGCCATAATAATATATCTATATACATAAAAGAGTAGCGTGATTGAGTTAACCGCTAATTGGAGGTTCATGAAAGTTTCAGGATATGTTCCACTAGTTTTGTAGACGCGCACTTAGAAGGGATTTTTCGATGCGACCCTGCCTGCCCTTTTTAGAGAGGTGTTTCTGTTACTCGCGATACTTCAATCGTATAAGCTTAAAATTTTTTAAGTCTATAGAAAATACAAAACCATCGAATACCTATTTCGCCTTTTTTCAAAATTCGAATTATAGTATAATAAAACGGAAATAAACACAGTTCCGGCGACCAGCATTTCTGCAATCACATGAAAATGTTTCCTTTACTGATTTAAAATATAGTCGCTTTCATGGTAAAATGACATAAGTCGAAAATGTATGATTTTCAGGAGACACGTTTAAAGTTTTGCGTCATACAAAAAAAATTGTTTGTCTTGTTAATTAAAAACAATATACAAAGTTACATACGATTGAAGTAAAGGGTGATTTTTTAAGAGGTTTAGAACTTTTTTTAAAAAAAAAACACAAAAAATTCGAAAAAATGAATGAAATATTTATTTGAATCGATAGTTTGAACCTTGCAATTTAATGTTTAAAGATAATTTCATGCAAATGTTGACCGCGGCTGCGTCTCAGGTAGCCCATCCGCTGAGTCCAATTTTGGCATACTCTTTCACACATATCGGCCGGTATCTCACGAATGAATGCATGGATGTTGGCTTCCAGAGCGTCAATCGAAGCGGGCTTGTCCCTATACACATTAGCCTTGGCATACCCCCACAAAAAATAATCTAATGGTGTCAAATCGCACGATCTAGGCGGCCAATTGACCGGCCCGAAACGTGAAATTAACTGTTTACCAAACTCGCCTCGCAATTGCGCCATTGTTTCGCGTGCTGTGTGGCATGTGGCACCGTCTTGTTGAAACCACATATCATGCAAGTCAAGAACTTCCATTTCGGGCAAAAAAAAGTTTGTTATCATCGCTCGGTAGCGTTCACCATTGACAGTAACGCTGCGATTCGCATCATCTTTGAAGAAATATGGCCCAATAATGCCGCCGGCCCATAAACCGCACCAAACAGTGGCTTTTTCGGGATGCATTGGAAGCTGTTGCAATGCTTCTGGCTGATCTTCACTCCAAATGCGGCAATTTTGCTTATTTACGTACCCATTCAACCAAAAATGAGCCTCATCGCTGAACACAATTTTTCGATAAAAAAGCGGATCCTCGGCCAGCTTTCCAAGAGCCCATTCACCAAAAATTCGGCGTTGTGGTAGGTCGGCTGGCTTTAGTTCTTGCACCAGCTGTATCTTAAAAGGCTTTACGCCCAAATCCTTCCGCAAAATTTTCCACGTAGTGCTGTAACAAAGGCCTAACTGCTGGGAACGGCGCCGAATCGACATTTCGCGGTCTTCTGTCACACTAGCTGATACGGCCGCAATATTTTCTTCACTACGCACAGTACGTAAACGTGTTGGTGGTTTAATGTCCAACAAAGTAAATTTGGTGCGAAATTTGGTCACAATCTTCCGAATAGACTGCTCAGAAGGTCGAGAATGCCGATCATAAAATGGAAGCAGCGCGCGATGAACATTTCGAACCGAGCACGAATTTTGATAGTATTTAAAATTCAATAATTTGCAAGCGTTGTTCATTTGTAAGACGATCCATGGTTAAATTGCAAACCAAACTGAAGCTGTTTGACAGTGACACAAGGTACTAAACACACGTCAGCTGTCAAAACCAGTGTTGCCAAAACCAAACCAGCTAAAAAATCACCCTTTACTTTTCTCCGTTTTTCAGATAGTACATACATTTTTATAAAAAAGGCAAAAAAAAAACCTTCGGACTTGCGAGGTTTTGCAAAAAATCTGATAGTTTCTTAAATGTCTATTTTCTTATTATGTTGCAAAAGTGTCGTTTTGTCCTGAAATCAAATAAAATATGCCGAAATGGCACAAGAAAAAAAATGGCATTGAGGTTGAAAAATTCCAGGACTGTTAGTGGAAAATCGAAACGACACTTTACACAACGTGGAAAGTAGAAGAACTTAGCCGATTAGACAGAAAAAATATATATATTTTTTTTCGTGTGTTAAGGCTGGTACGCAGCTGTTCCGGAACGAAAAATCCCATACAAAACTGACACAACGAAATCATGAACGAAAAATTTCGTATTTTTTTTCGTTTTGCAGTACGCAGCTGCTGCAAAATGATGGCGGAAAAGTGGGTAATTTTAGTAGATTGCTTGGTACAATTCTCCACACTTTTTTTCGCACACGTTTATTGTCCGGGGCATTATTTGCTTGCGAAAATTTGACATTTGTAGTGCAGTGGTACCAGATTTTATAAGATATGGACCCAAATTTTAAAAATATTGTAGCCAATAAAAGATGTATAAAGATCAAAAGTGCGCATTTTTCTTTGCAATTCTTTAGGGCTACTTATTCTGATTACATTATTTTTAAAGACGACAGTATTAAATTTGACATAAAAGCAACACAACACTTACTCATAATTGAGAGACTTTTCAAGTTTCCATTTTTCAATGGGTCGTATGAATAAAAAATAGCATTTGCTTTGAGTAAAAGGTTTTAGCAAAGTAAAAGCCCTTAGCAAATGCTTTGAATCGGTATGAATAAAAACCTAGTTTGCTAAATTAAGTTCGAAAATTCGAATATAGCATTTACTTCGCTGTACATGTCCTTGCCTTGCAATTTCTGTCAAACTTGACATGTGACAACTGTCCGGTGGTTCTTTTATTTTGAATTTATTCTCCGATTGCACCTGGAAACATAAATTTGATTTGCCAAATCGCTTGCTGATGTTTGATTTCTTCCTCAGTTGTCGGAAAATGTATCCAATCATCGGCTTGTTGAACTATTTTTTCACAAACGTACCAATTAGTTAACGAAACGGTTGACTGATGAACACCAAGATCTTCTCCAACACCAACCTAAACACATAAATTTTTCACTTGAATTAATTTTGAAATGTTTACCTGAAAGAACGGATCTCCTAAATTTCTTAGGAAAGACTTAATTTTCTGGATATTTGAAAGAGCACCACCATGCGTCTCAAAATTATCATTCAAAAAAGTATTAGCCAAAATGTCCACATTTTTACGCGTGAAACGAAACAATTGCTTGAAGATATTATCGTCACCAATTCTTCTTTGTTTATACAGTTTTTTTTATTAGCACGAACGTTAACAACAACAGGTACATAGGTATAATGTGAAAACTTATCGCATCCATGTTTTGTTTGGTTTTCCTGCACGAACAAAACTTAATTTAAATATTTATAAACAAAACATTGAAAATTCACAATGCTTAGATTGTTTTATGTAAAAAAATGTGCGTATAAAATATTTAGCAAAAGGCCTGAGTCAACTAAAAAGCAGACTCAGAATTTGCATAGCATTTGTCTGATAAGTTTTATTCATACCGATCTGAGTAAAAGGTCAGTGTCGCCGCTTTTCGAACATGTCAAAAGTTGGAACTAACAAAAATTGGTTTTTATTCATACGAAATGTAGCAAATGCTTCGATTTTGACATTTCTCTTGAGTAAAAGCAATTGCTACGTTTTATTCATACGACCCAATGTCAAAAATGTTGAAAAAAGGAACGCCTATGGAAACGAGTTATTTTATTAAATTATTTCGAAATGGACCTCCAGTGCAAGTGAAAAAAAAACTCAATAGCTACAAGCAAGAACCCATAAAATTCGGATTTAATATTCGATTTGGCAGCAGAAATCTGAAAAGCCAAATCGGAAACGATATTAGTTATACGAAAGAAAACGTTCGCAATAGAAGTATGTATTTAACAAGGTAAATTAGGATAAATCCCAAATGACAATTGTAAGGAGCCAGTGAAAAATTCGAGTAGCCAAATCAGATATAAATAGCCAGTGCTGGTAAGACTGCTACTTGGGTATCAGCTGATGGACCCCTCCACATCTGTCCATTTGGAGACCACCGGAAAATTTCGTCCCGGAACAGGTCCGTACCAGCCTTTAGGTAGTGCTGTCGTAACTTTTCAGACGATTATCGTCGAAATGATAGAGCTCCAAAACTAGCAACTAAGTTCTCAAATTACAACTTTGAGAGCTTAATCCAGTTGATTTCCCACAAATATAATGAAAGCTGACGTTTGTCAAAAAAATTCGAGCAGAATATGGCTCATTTTGGTGATCAAGGTTGCAAAAACGATATCGTTTAGAAGATCGTCGATATACGTAATCTGCCCCCAGACGGCTCTTTAGTATTGGGCACCCCTGTAATCTTCCGTGCTAGGACTGCGTGATGTTGTAAATCCACTACAAAAATGTCATAAAAAACGCTCTGTATCTCTCCTCTTCTGGAATGTATGCTACATGAAAAAATAAAATCGAGAACATTTTCCAAGCCCCGAAAGTATTGCATACTTTGCATTGCTTCGACGTCAGTTCCTGTCTATCCCTGCGCTAGTTAAATGACCGAAAATGTTCCAGAATTCGCTGCAAAATTCGTAAAAAGAGATTTGTCCCGAAAAGTGCTGAATCTTTTAAATGTTATTGTTAAACAATAATGCTAAAAAATGATTTCGCAAGAAAAAGTCTAACCCCGAAAGTATGCACTCATTTTTACGTGTCTTTTCTCTGTAACGCCATTTCAACCAAAGGAACTATACTCTCAGTTTCGCTTATCTAATTTATTTTACTCAACTCCTTAAACCGAAGGTATATGCCGCCCTTGAGATTCAAAATGAACCCCTTCGGCTCCAACGTGTTGTCCGCCACAGTTCTCGTCTCGTCGACAGCCACGTGGAAGTTCTTGATCACCTCGGCCACAGCCGACTTGGCCTGGGCCGACCCGAATTTCATTCCTAAAGTGAAAGTGTTAATGAGACTGATTTGAAATGCAAGCGAAATAAATTACCAAAGCACATTCTTGGACCGTCGCCGAAGGGAAGGTAGACCCCAAGGTCCTTGTACTTCTTCGTTCCGCCATTTTCTTCACTAAACCGCTCCGGGATGAATTTCTCCGGCTCTGGGTAGTACTCCTCGTCGTGATGGTGTGAATAAATGGCCAACAAGACTATGTCCTCCTTCCGAACCTGCAGCTTGGACCCGTCCGAGTTGGCCAGTTCACACGGCTCTGTACAGATTTTCGCCATATACGGCATCGGTATGAATATTCTAAGGGTTTCTGAAAAAGAAAATTTCTAAAGCCTTTGTATTGAAGGGCACTCTCTAGAGTCTCACCACTGATGACCTGATCCAGGTAGGGCAGTTTAAGCATGTCCTCGAACGAGCACTCGGAGTTTGCCATCAGCTCCGTACGCAGTTTATTTTGTACGTCATAATTCCTAGCCAACTGGAGAAAGTATTAAGCGGGCTTTCGAAAATGCGACCCAAACCTACCAGAAGCAAACAGTGGCTAATGAGGCCCGCGGTGTTTTCGAAGCCAGCGAACAGAAACGTCAAATTGTGCGCCACCACGTCTGTGTCGGAGAGACTCTTCTTCTCCTTCAGCTGAAGTAGATGTCCGAGAAAGTCGAGCCTGTCCTCTCGATCCTTGTGAAGCTGGATGGACATCTCCGTCAGCTTGGTGAAGAATTTGTCAGTGATTGACGGGAAAAATCGTACACTACAGAGACGTCTTGCGAACGGGAAGATCTCGAACAGGAAGTAGTACGCGAACGCTTTGAAACTCTGATGAATCATCTTTTTCGACATTTCGATGAAGGTGCAGTCAGCCGTTTCGAAAGCGTTCGCTTCAATGCCCCAAATTATGTCGGCCACAACCTCGCCAGTGCACTTCAGTGCAAGCTTTATTAAAAACGATCTCATGACACTGATCAATATGGACTCTGAAGCATTAACTCACATTTTTAGTCTCGATTCCTGTGGCCGCATCCTCCGGGTTGTTCTTCAGGAACTGCACAACCATTTTGGCGGCCTGCTCCACCACGGGATACATCGCCTTTGTCTACAGATTTAAAACAAATTTAGCTATAGATCAAAGCAGAGATGTGCCTTCTACTCACTCTGGAGACCGTCAGTCCGGAAACAATCTCGGACCGCTTGTTCTTCCAGTCGCTGCCTCTGAGGAAAAACGGATTGGAGCCCGAAATCGGCTCGTGCTCTTTGTTCATCTGAAAGCAGATTCATTGGAATACGTGACACATGACTGACGCAGGGGCGTTGCCCCGAACTCACCCACTTCGAAGACTCGTTGTCCATGAAGCACTTGAACCTATTCACCAGGATATCCCGCGTCAGTTCGGGATCGATGACCATGATCTGAGGGTTTCTCGTCGCAAAGACGCCCACAAATTTCGCTTTGCCCTTGAATTCCCTTGAAAAGATACCGTTGCAATGAAATTAAACACAAAAACCACTGCACAAACTCACTTGTAGATGTCATCCTGGTCGCATACGAAATTCCTCTTCCCAGTGATGGTGCTGGGGAACGTACCGAACAGTGGCAGTGGCCTTGGACCCGGAACACCTCGCTTCTTCCAGTAATTGAAATGCGTCGTCAGGTAGATGTAGATGACGGCCAGCAGCACCGCAACCAGTGCCAGGGGAAATATTAATAAGTTCAGCATTTTTTCATGCGCTCGACGATGAGAAGTGCTCAGGAGATACTGCTGTTGGGCTAAAAAAACAACAGCGTTGGGTTGGGCGGTCGGTGAATTTGTATTTTTAGTTGTTGATAAGTACGCATTTGTTTAAGTGGGGCAGTGTGAAATTTACTTTGTCTGGCTTATCGAACAGCAACTCTTTGTGCTCCTCCAGCGTGTCGCATACGGTATACATACGAGATACGACACACAAGAAATTTGAATGCCATTCCGATTTCGGTGAGTGTTTCGTGGAAGTGTCTCTGTCTCTACGAACTTATCAGCTGTTTGGCTGGTAAAACAATAAACAAAAGCACACAAGCACGGGTAATAATGGGGGCGTAATAAACGCTTGATCTCTGGTCTGGAAATGCTTTGCAAAAACAGCAAACCAACCTAAACAAGTTTACTAGAATTTTAATTTTATTTTATTTGACATCAGTCACGGTAGTTTCGCCGAAAACACAGTCTGTTTCGGCTGTGGCACTAACCAGAGTCACAGTGGCTTTTAATTTTAAACTGAAGACGGCTGGGGATGGGAGGGGATTTTGTGCATTTTAGTTGGCACTGGCCATGGTCAGTCGTGCAGTCGCTGTTACGTGCATTTCTGTTTGCGTCAGAATTTAGCAGATACACACCAAACGGATTTTTTTTTTTTTAAATTGATTAAAACGAGTTTAACGACCCCTACGGCTGTGAGCATGACGTATGTAGGTATCCGCTGTTTTGTGTTTGCTCAACCTGTCATCTTTGGAGGTGGCTTTTTGCTGAACTGTTTTGATGAGGATCACATTCGACTTACATCATGAGGTGTAAACTCAGGGGAATCACGTACCACGCGAAATAACCAAAAACGTAAACAAACCACTGTATGAACATTGACCAGAAAAAGTGTTTTATTTTTCTTTGTTCACTGACAAATCAACAGAGATTGAGAGCTGTTTTGTTTTTGCTTACTCAACCACGCGCTCTCTGTTCACTGTTCCACTGTTCGTGGGTTCGTCATCGTCAAGCTTTATGCGCGTTACTCAGCTTGCTCGCTCCGAGTCCAAATGTACCTAGACGTACTCCGAATTTTACTCATATCACAATGATAGGAGAAGAAGGCTTGAGGCATACCGCATACATATGGTACGTACAAGTTGTTTTTCTGCTCTGTGCTATTACGAATGTGGGCTTTTTTGTAAACAAATCGCGACCTTGGGAATTTTTAACCTTCTCGTAAAATGAACGTAATAAGAGAAAGATATTGTTTTCGTCCAATTTTTGTTTCCTTTTTGTTTTTTCTTTGTGAAATTTATTATAACTCGTTCGGCAGTACTAATCTAGAACAACGATGAGTGGATATTTTGACGTTTAGGCTACAGTGACGATCCGGTTAATATAATAATGAATAGTTCTGTATTCGATGACGATTTATGGTTATTATTATTATGGATTATTTTCTCTATAAAAACATATAAATGCTTTTTACTTTAGCAGCTCCATTAATTCTTACAAAATTCACGTAAACATGATAAGCTGAACGAGCAAACATAAAAATCGATTACTAAATCTATTACTTAAAAACTATTTAAGGTTTTTTTTTATAAAGATTCTGCCTAGTTTTTGAAGGAAAAAACAAAATTTAAGACTTGAAAATAGTGTTGAGATTTTTTTCTTCTTCGATTGTTTATTATTTGTAATTTTAAAATTACTTTTATAACTGAAAAACTATTTGGGGTTTTTTTTTTATAAAGTTTCTGGCTTTTAAATTTTAGAACTGAAAATTGTGTTGAGATTTTTTGCTTTTTCAATTTTTTATTACTTTTATTTTTAAAATTACTTTAATAGCTTAAAAATTATTTAAGGTTTTTTTTATAAAGTTTCTGCCTATTTTTTGAAGGAAACACAAATTTAAGAACTGAAAATTTTGTCTTTTTTAATTTTTTATTATATTTAATTTTAAAATTACTTTAATTACTTAAAAACTATTTAGGATTTTTTTTTTATAAAGTTTCTGCCTATTTGAGAACTGAAAATTGTATTGAGATTTTTTTTCTAAAGTTTCTGCCTATTTTTTGAAGGAAAAAACAAAATTTGAGAACTGAAAATTGTATTGAGTTTTTTTTTCTTTTTCAATTGCTTATTATTTTTAGTTTTAAAACTACTTTTATTTACTTCAAAACTATTTAGGGTTTTTTTTTATAGTTTCTGCCTATTTTTTGAAGGAAAAAAAAAAATTTAAGAGCTCAAAATTGTGTTGAAATTTTTTTCTTTTTCAATTTTTTATTATATTTAATTTTAAAATTACTTTATTTACTTAAAAACTATTTAGGATCTTTTTTATAAAGTTTCTGTCTATTTTTTGAAGGAAAAAACTAAATTTGAGAACTAAAGATTGTGTTGAGTTTTTTTTCTTTTTCAATTGCTTATTATTTTTAGTTTTAAAATTACTTTTATTTACTTAAAAACTATTTAGGGTTTTTTTTTTTTTTAAGTTTCTGCCTATTTTTTGAAGGAAAAGTTCTCTTGAGAATTTAAATTGTGTGTGCCATTTTTGTTGTTGTATATTTTAAGAATGTTTTATGAAGAGGTTATTGTAACCTCTTACAAAGTCCTTGTAAAGGACCTTTTTCTAAAACCTCCATCACCTTAAACTACCATATATTTTTTTAATGTTTTGATTGGAGGTCCTGTTTACATAATTTCGCTGAAATCCTTAAAAATTACAATATAGTACCTCAAAAAATGACAATAAAAATATGCTATGGTTTTGGTTTTCATGCAGATTTTAACATCAGGGTTATAAAACCCCTTAAAAGGACATTGCTTCTAAAATTTCCTTAAAAACAAACATACAAAGCTATTTAGAAGTGTCTTGCAATTGGTCTTTCAAAATTTGAATTTTACCGAAATATCCTCGAAATCATTAAAAAGAACATTCCACCAAAGCGTTTATAAATTGATACATTTTTTCCCCTGAGTTCCTTAAAGCCCCAAAAAAGGTCATTGGTACCAAAAATTTCCTTCCAAACAACAAAGCAATATATACACTCAGAAAAATCGCTTACTTATAATCAACCAACTTTCAGTTAAAAACTACCAAGTAATACTGTTAATATAGCTCCTACTGGTTAATGGACTAAAACCGAGCTTAAAGAAACCGCTTAAAAAAATTATCAATTTCCCCTCCAAATTTTCTCAATCGTAAATATACAACTAACTCTATATATTTTAACCAACTTTATTAATTTGTTTGATATTAATCTAAAAACTTGTTTAGCATCTGATAATGTATGTTTTTTTTTAACAGTCCCTATGTATTTAAGCTTTTTGTATTGGTAGTTTCAAACAACGCATGGGTACTCGTTTTTTTTCCAACAGAGACTTAGTTAATTTTAGCCCATATTTTTTCAACCGAGCACTTGATTAGAGTCAGTTTTTCAGCGTGAAGGCAGTGCCGGCTCCAGCCAAACTAGCGCCCTGTGCAAGATTTACAGAAAGCGCCCCTTTTTTCATATTTGCACACATGCATACGTGTTGTCCACATCACCTTGAAGTAGCAACATTGCAAGTGCTGTGAGTTAATGTGCAAGTAATATTCAGCACAGGTGTGATGGATGTTGTTATTTTGGGCTTATTTGAACAAGCATTTTGTTTAAAATGCAAATGGCTTTTCTTTTCCTTCTTTCCTAGCAATGCGCCCCAGAACTTGGCGCCCTGTGCATTTGCACATCTTGCACATATGGTTGGTCCGCCCCTGCGTGTATGTAGGTTTTGTTCAGAATGTTTATCATGCTTTGTCGGTGGGCGCAGTGGTTAGTGTGCTGCACTACTGAGCTAGAGGTCACAAAAATTATATTTTAAGTTTTTTCACCGCGCCATGTCCCGCGAATGTCTGACAAACATTTGAAAATATAATTGTGCTGCCAATGCTTCTAAATTAAGCCGTCGGCATAAAATTGTACGTCCCCTCAATTCGCACCCAAAAAACTGGAACTCTCGCAACAGAGTGAGTCTCGAGAAAATCAAGGAACTAGGGTAGACACCTCTGCGGACTTTTTTTGTGGAGCTTAACTTATGTCCCCTAGCTTTATAGGCTGTTTTAATTGTTCATTTGTTGTGAATATATTTAAGCAGTTGATGTAAGATCACTGATCGTGACATGGAATTCGGGGAAGTAGCAGCTTAAATTTTAAAATTGTCGACCTCACAATTATTTGAGTAGCATTTTCGAACAGCAGCCGTTTTGCGTTACGCGATGTGCCTTAAAGTATGCTTCGCAATAAATATATCTGCATTCAGCTATCAAAGACGTTTCTTTCTTCGAAAGCATCAACATCTGTACCCAACGTTATCTAAGAGCCATTCGTTAAAAAACGAATCCATCAGTCCCCTTTGAACCCACCCAAAGCAGGCTCATCGAAAAGAAATACATTCTTAAGTTGCTTCACTGCAATATTCTCATTTCGCCAGTTTTCCTGAAAGTAGGCTAGAGAATAAATGGATCCGTTATACCTTTGTATATTTCAGTGTCCTCGCATCAATGTAGGCATTTTAAAATTAAAAATAATTTTTTTGAGGCGTACAGCACACCTCTGGTATCACGTGTAATTCATTACATTCCGATCAACGATCAATAATAAACACGATCAATAGAACTGACATAGACGTGATTTGCATTTGGATAGCTTGGTTTTGAACTGAACGCGCCTTTTCTTAAGTTTTGCATCGGCGGTACCCACTGTGTTCAACCCAAGGAACACTTGTATAGCCAAAAGCCAATTCACCTGATTCAGCTCCACTCCAAAAAATGTATACATCCCCAACAGACCGCTGCTCACTCACTTCGACACATAATTTGCCCCCGAAAAATATTCAACTTTCGACTTTGCATTTCAAAAGGTGTGTGCAGTGCCGCATAGTATACAAGTTCACAAAAAAACCCACATTCGTTTAGACTTAGTTGCAGTTGAGAAATTCGCAAACACAGTTCGGGAACAAGTCAAACCCTAACCGAGTTTAAATTAATAATCAAAGTTGCCCCGAAAAACTTATAACTACCTAATGCACTGCAAATATCCGTCAGAATCACCTGCACCAGGGGACTGCGCAATTGCTCGGTATTTCGACTGCCGTCAAACAACAGAACAAAGCGTACAACTTGAACCTGGATTTATGAATTTTTGTTTGGCCACTCCACTGCCATTCCATCGCTCTCAGACAAAACTATTCACATGTACACCGAATACCGATACACATTTCTCGCCCCGAGAAACTTCTCGCAGTGAAAATTGCAATAGAAAGTTTTGTTCATTTAAAGTTTAACCCGTTTTGTGTGATTGTCGTAAATACAAAGTGGGGCCAACTGCATGTATAGGTACCAGGGCAGGACTTATTTGGAGAGTGCACATTTCGTAAGCTGCACCAGGTGAGATTGTACAGATACGAGTATATCTCGAGAACTCTGTGGAACGCCCATTCGCGATGCCAGCACTTTTGACGCAAAGAGCACTTAGGGCTTAGTGGTGCCAGGTCTCGGGGAACGGCACTTAACTGCTCGCCCCTTGAAACCCAATGAAATGAGCACTTTACTGGAGCAACACATTACGAGTGGCAGCGCATTCGGCGAGAAATTTACCTCTGATTGCATTAGGAAGTCCTTGCTCGCAATAGCCAGCCGTCTTCTAGTCGTGTTTATTTAGCGTAATTTCATTCCTGCCTCTCTCCTCGGTGGCAATTGGGCAAACAACAACTAACAAAATAGCAGCAACGTCAATAAACTTGGCGAGAAGAGCTCAAGACGAAGAATCAAAGTTTCCTCTGTGATGCCAGGCACTGCATCGCGTCGTCCTTGCAATGGCGAACTTATGACAATCACGAAAGTGTGTTGCACAATATTCGACGGAAGTTTGGGTAGAATGCACTCAAGTCTACCAGACGTCTGGAGTTAATTTGCAGCAGAGATTTTAGGAAATTGCTGGAACTGTTCTTCCAAAAGAAGGATGTGCGGAGAAATTAATTCCGCCTCGCAATCAGGACAATTATGAGTGGAGTAGAATGGCGGAATGATGGTCGGGCAACTCTCCAACCGAAGAATTTCTGACGAGTAACCTAGCCTGGGCTTTGCATTTGCTGATTATTGCAAACAGGGAGTAGTCCTTGCACGCACATATAGTGGTTTTGGGTTGAGATGGGGATGTAGGGGAATGTATTTATAAAGTAAGAAATTCGCGCTTTAATATTTACGGAACTAAAGCGATTGGCAGGAAGTGTTGCAACTGCTAATGAATAAGTCAAACTTGTTTTAGTCTTTCTTTAAATATATTTTTTCCAAATCTACACGTTGTCAATTTCCAAAACATGATCCACTTAAGTTAGAAAAAACTGCCCAAAAGTTAGTTCCAAATCCATTTAAAAAATGCGTTGGAAAAGGCGTCAAAAACACAAAGATGCGTTGAAGAGGACATTAAAAAATTCCTGTAAATATAGTTAAGTTTCCCATAAAAATGGTCCAAAATCCCTTCGTAAATCATTTCAGAAGACGTGTCAAAAGCGCCAACAAACGGGCCAAAAAGGCGCGGAGAAACGAGTTGAAAAGCGCACCAAACAGCCTGCCAAAATATCGTCAGCTTACAAGCAAAACTGACTAAAGGCACCAAGTGACAAAGAACAGAAACAGGAACAGAAACTGACACAGAACAGAAAGTTTTTTCGTTCTGTAGTAAATTCTGGTTCTGTTTACGTTGCTCGCTCAGCTACACAAAACTGAAACAGAAACAGACCCATGTCGCTGTCGCAAAATATTGGGTGACGGTCATTATACATTATTTGGTGATTTCTCACGAAATCTATTATACTCTCCTCTTTGTTGCTGGCAGCAATAGAAACAATCAATGTAGACTTGTTTACGTTCTGTCATCAAACAGCCATTTTTCTGTCGCTAAATTCTGTTGCTGAAAAAATGATGTTCTGTTCTTTGTCACTTGGTACCTTAACTGCAAAGAAGTAGGTCGTGGGAAAAAGCAAAACAAGTTTTTTGTTTCCTGAATTTTTTGTGCATAAAGGCGGATAGTCAACCAACAATTTTAAATGCTTTGCACATTTCTTGGAAAAATATCAGATAGGCAGTTTTGGCAGAATTTTCTACATGCTTTCTATTATAAATACTTACCATCAATAATACAAAATATAACTTTTGGCAGTTGGTCAGTTTTGTTTGTTCGCCGACAATATGCGAAAAATTGCTCCAAATGCCCCAAGAAACGTGCTAAAAATTAGACATGAAACGCCTTGCAAAATGCATCAAAAACTCGACATAAACGTGTCCAAGACCGCCGGTAAAAGAGTCAAAAACACACCAAGATGCGTCAAAGAACAAGCCAAGAAACAGTTTAAAAAACGCATTAAAAAAAACTGTGAAAAAATACAATAAATGTTTTTCAGGAAAGGCGTTCAAAACCTTAAAAAAATCAGTCAAGCTATATCAAAAAGGCTTTGAAAAACGTCTCAAATAAGCTCAAAGCAAACATGTTAAAAAAGCGTCAAAATCGAGACAAGAAAAGGACGAGAAATTCGCCAAAAAAACAAGTCAAAAACGGCTTTAAACATTCGTGATTGACTTGCTAAGAAAAGGTATGTACGTTCAAAAATGGACAAGACAGCCGTTTGGGCGGCGACGCTTGGCCTCCGTAAAGTGCTACGACTTGGCGGCGTTAAACTTTTTACGACGCGACGAACCACCAACGATACCTACAGGCTTAGCACATTATGCGTGGAGCATAATGTTTGTGAATCTCCACATTTTCGTAACTTGTGACCACCAACCACCTTGGTGGTATCAGTATTTAAACTGAGCTTTCGAATACAGCAGGGATATATTCTTTAAGGTGAGGCAATAATTTAAGTCAAGATTAGAAATGACTCAACGCGAATATGCCAAAGTTGACAGGATTAAAAAAATCAGTAAAAAACAAACAAGCCCTAAAAAATCACGTGTATATCAAAAGCACCTCCAAGCCGATATAGAGACCTAGAAACGCCCCAAAACTCATTCACACCACCCTATATCCTAAGCTAACATGATTCGGCCCCAACCCAGAGCCCAGTCCAGTCATAACCCCTCATTGGAGACCCTTACAGCCCGGCAATGACGGTGACGTCGAGTTAGGAACATTAATTATAAATTTTCCATTTTGAATCAACGCGGACTTTTATGGGAAAAGTGGATTCATAAAGAACCCTCTGCATCCCTCCGCGCACCGATATGACTTCATTCAAACTTTTGTCCTTTTGAGCGATTAAGGAGAGGGGAGGATAACGTACCACAAAGGCTTTCGCTGTTCCGCAGGTCATAGCGGCTACGCTTCCCTTTTTTACGATTATATGAACTTATGCGGCTTAAAAAGCCCCCTAACTCCCATCCTGCCTTATTCTGGTGTATATTTATGCAGTTCCAAGTGCGAGTCCTTTCCCGCCAATACTGCCTGCCTGGCTGCTGCTGCTTCCGCATGCAAGCTACTATTATGCAATTATTATAATGGCGATAGTTGAAACGACAGCTACTGGACTGCTCCGCACGGGGCACTGGGCTTTTGTGTCCTCGTTACGGTTATTTTGCGTTCGTGCATTCACGGGTCACAGGATATTTACACATTTTTTCGCCTCCCCTACCTCCGTTGCCTGCTGTTGCGTTGAATGCGATTAAACTGACATGCGAAATGAATCTAAAATGGTCAAAGTTTTTATGAAGTAATTTACACCGTGATTTATGAGCGGGCAGTTAGCGGTATGCTGGCCCGCTTGCACATTTGTTAGCCTAGTGCTCAAGGGGGGGGAGAGTTAATAGTAGGCTGCACTGCAACGACACTGGGTATTATTTTCGCGCTAATAGAGAGAATAATTCAGCAAAAGGAGAAGCGGAAACTACACTCGCACTGATGTTGTTTTAATTCAGATTTTAGTCATTAGCATTAGCGAATTATGTTTAATTGATTTTCATTATAAATTGAAATTCTGTAATCAAAACAAAATGTCACTGATCCATTGAATTTAATTTGAAATTAGTTTTGGCGGTCAAATGACTTGCAAGTGCTTTGATGTTTTTCCACCTCTGGGGGTTTTTCAAATAGCTACATGCTATGTTTGTTTTTTTGGGGTTCTACCTGCGATTGAAAATAATAAACTCCTAGCTGCTGGGTGGTTTAATGCAACGTTATGAGTTTTTTGCTGCTTACTCGAACTATGGACCTAAATTGATCGGACTTGTTATAATGAGACTAACCTGATTTTGAACTGAGCTTTGTTAAAGTGGTTATCCCAAGGCAATCGTCATCAGATTTAAACAGATTAGTGCTTCGATTTTTTAGCGGATATGTAGACAATCTCTAGGACGCACTTTCAGTGGTACCTCCGTTTTGCTTTTTTGGCGAATTATGTTTTGTTTGTTTATAACGAAACATATTTCACAGAGTTTGTCTCATTGAAAGAGATGCACAGTCCAAATCGCGGCCCGTTCTCAGGTACATCCACGCTGAAAAATTGCTTCTAACGGAGTACAATTTTTGCTATGTTAAAAAAAGGGCTAAAATTTACTAGTTCTCTGTTGAAAAAAACGAGTATCTATTCGTTGTTAAGAACTACCGAGGAAAAAAGGTTAATTGCAAAAAAAAAAACACACTTTATCAGTTGTTTTCAACAAAGTTTCTAGATTAACATCAACCAGTTGGTTTAATTCTACAGAGGTAGTTCCAGTTCGTTATTTACGACCTATACAATTTTAAGGAAATTTATAAATCGGTTACTTTTACACAAGTTGACTCGGCTATTTTTAATCCACTAACTCTGTAGGAGCTATATTAAATTACTTGGTAGTTCTTACCCGAAAATTGATTGATTTTAAATAAGCGATTTGTCCGCGTGTATCTTTCTCTAAATTTCGGAAATCTGGTCGTCTGTTTTATAACGAGTTGCTGAAGAGGTTGCTTCAACGATTAGCTCTTCTTTTTGGCGGGCAACAAAATGTAACAGCTCTATGGACGGTGGGTTGTGAAAGCAATGTGGTTTTTTAACTCCCAAGATTGTCAACGAGAATTGCTCCGAGGTGGAGTATTCTTCCCTAAGGCAGGAAAAACCACCCATACAATCCACAGTTTTTGTCCCGTTGTTGTAAAGATGGGTAGTGCCCATATGCTCAACGGCTACAGTTGTCTGATCCTCCATTTATTTCGAGTATTAATCTCTGGGGATTAGCAACAAAGGAACGCAGGCATCCATCAGAATGTTGAAAAGATCTAGGACTATTTATTTTTTTTTCGAAATTTAGTTTCCATTGGTAAACAGCGGCGTCCGTGTGAATTCTTTCGAATAAACACTGTTACTTCTTGATGACTTCCAGCAGAAAGACCAACTTTCAACGACCATTTGACGGTTCACCAGACTTATGCATGTGTGCAAATATGAAAAAAGGGAGCTTTCTGTAAATCTTGCACAGGGCGCTAGTTTATCTGGAGCCGGCACTGTATAGCATAACATCCAAAACGGTACGATGGGTAATTTTGAGACCACCGCTTTCAAGATAAAGGAAGCTAACAAGTTTTTAAGAAGTAGTTCCACCTTTTATCGCATAGAGCCATAAATTCACAGATTTTTCGTTTGTCGTCTTCGATAGGGAGTGACTGTATTCGCGCCCTCTGAAGTGACGCCTATGTGCACGTGATAAAGGCGTCGTATGTTGATTTTAGATACCATCCATTTGCAGGTCCAAGCTTTATTTTTATTTCTTTTGGCAGGGCTTTAGAGCTGTTCAGCTTCTCGGATGATTTGCATGCTCCTCTAGTTAGGGAGACAAACTCGAGGGTCTCAATTCGGTCTTACAGGGCGATAAGCCAGTGAAAAAAGCGTGTAGACCACTTTTATCACAGACCTTAAAATGATGCTCGTATATTCCCGAAGAGCATGCGGAGTTCTGTGAAGGGATTCTGTGAAAAAAAAATAAACAAAAATCACTTTCGCATTTAAAAAAAACGACAAAAAAATCATTTAAAAGAGAAAACGTATATTCTGTGAAATAAAAACGTTCAATTGTTTGCTTGATAAATAGGTACTGCTTATTTAGCTCTTGCAAATAGATATATGAAAACTAAAGGAGTCAGTTGAGATTTTCGAACTTTCGCTGTGCCACGGTTTCTTTCGTTTTCGTTTTCTACAGAATCCCAGCCCAGAGTTTAGCTCCAAAGACACGGATGTTTTTTTGCCACTGACTTCGAAACTTTAAAGTTGTGTTGTGTCCGCTTTCATCTGCGGTGTCCATTTTAGATTGTTTCCAACTGCGAACTTTTGTCTTCGTTTTTAAAAAGGCAGCGTTAGTTCAAAGAAAGCTTCTAGGACCAGCTGTAGGACAGGTCATGCCTCTACAGTTTCATAATGGACGACTTTTCTTTAGGTTTGTTTCCTCTAGGTACCCAAAACTGATGCCGATCTTCAATGAGGCACTCTTCGGGCGAAGATAGAATCCCTTATGCGAGCTTTTCGTCCCGCTTCTTAGCAACTCTTTTCATTCACACCGTGCACCGTGTCCTTGTGCCAAAAGAAGATATTTAATTTGCTCTTGCACCTTTAAGGGCTTTCAATTTGTGTTCAAAGCTGAAACAAATATTCCACGCACCAATGAAAAGTCCTTGCAGTGGTGAAAGCACAAGGCAATCAATAGCCAATTGACAACGCAATGCACATGACGGTCGTCATGTAGCTTCTCCTGTCTGTACCTCATCGGACAGCTCTGTATGGTAATGGTACTTCAAACGGCCGACTATGGCGCGTACGCTCCAATCTGAAACAAAGTTGCTCAACAGTCCGCGAAAGGTAAAAAGGCCTCTTTCAAACAATCTCTAAACCCACTGCTACTTCAAACAAACTCTTCAATCCTGTTCCAACATACGAGCGCCGGCCGACTGCAGCCATTTCAATGGGAGGAAAATAAAGAAAAAAAACACGAACAAAAAACTGAAAACCCTTCCACTTGATCCATTAACAAATTGTACACCACTTCATCCCTTGTAACGAACGACGCCATCCGCTTTTTTTTTGTCCCTGCTCTGCACAAAGTAATCCACTACAAAGTGATTTTCGTCCGCAGAGCAGCGCAGCATTCAGTCGCATAATGATGAGGAGAGGATGTCCGTGTCCGTGGCCGTGGCCGTGTCCGTTGTCCGGATCTGTTTCTATTCCAGGTGCTGCATTAAAGGTGCTCGGCACAGACACACATCGGAGAAAATGGGCCTCGATGGGTAAGAATAAAATTAAACACTGTTCTGGTGGAGGTAGAACGCTAACCCCATACGCTGGATGTACAGGTACACGCACGCAACCCGGGGGCGACCAGGTATTCCAATTATTGGATGTTAACATAGCGTTTCGCGTTCAAAGAGCTCTCCTCGCCACAGAGTGTGTGTTCGTATGGACTTTGTTCGTTACGCTCTCTAACTCGGTATCGGGCAATGGCAACGCATCCTCCTGCGCTGCACCGCATTCGTACAAAGGCACCCGGCCAGAGGGAATTAACTATATCCCCGAGCGAAGGAGTACAAACCAAGGGTCGACCGTCAGGAAAAAACGGGAAAAAAAAACCGAGAGGCTGTTTGCACAACGCAGGATCTCGATGGCCGGCTGGGTGCTGGGGTGCTGGCTGTGGCTGGGATCTGCTTTATAACGTACACACCTCAAGCTCTAGATACCGGTGGTCGACTCTGTGTGTCTGTGTGGCACAGACCAGTACAAACACTCAACGCCCAAACAAAATAAAGGATGCTGAATGCAAATAGCCCTCTGTTGGCTTCGCAAATATTCCCGTTGATGTTTAATTTTAATATTTATCCTGTTTTTCAGTTATGTTATGACCAGGACTCTCTCCGTCTCCGTCTCCGTTTCTGCGGTCGGGGGACTCACACAGGTACAAGGGACCAGACCACTCTGCTGGAAGAAGGGGCCCTGTTCTGCTGTCGTACAAGAGGTACAGTGCATAATAATCAACCCCCATTGACGGCCAGGCGAGGAAATTAAATTTGTCATCAACAGTGGACATGGAGTGTCTCTGTCTGTTTGAGGACTGCAAACAGAAGTGCAAAGTGGTGTGTAGCAACAATGCCAGGACATAGTCGGCTTGTGTATGGGTATGGGTGATGGTCGGTCGTTCGTCGTCGGAACAGCGGTACAAATGAGGGTTGCACGCAATCGAAAAAGTAAACATTGAACTGCACAAGATGCACAAGGCGCTCTGGGGCTGTGTACATGGTCCTGTTGGGTGCCGGAAATCACCCATTGCCTTCGTGGAAAAGAATTTAATCCCTGAAAAAGGATTAGACATGGGACTTGTATGCTGTGTGTGAGTGTGTGTAGTCCTGTGGTTGCGGGATTATGTGGAATTATTCATTGTTTCCATTCGATTGCTGAATTCTTGCGTTTGGTGGGTCTGAGCATGGTATGCCGATCGATATAACCGTCCGTGCGGACGACAAGGGGCAGAGGATTTCCTTCCGTCGAATATGGCGCATATCCGATAAAATTTAATCATTTAAATACGAATTTGCTTGCGGAGCTCACATGTCGAAATGAGGCTATTTAAAGTCCATATGTGAAATTGGCTTATAAAGCGGAGAGCTCGTGCAGAAAGAGTAAGGCACTGCGAAACGGTAAAGATTAAACGTTTCGCATCCGGAAGATTATTACTTTTAGGAACGCATAATGGTTGATTTCCCTTGCGAAGGCATTAAATCGCCATGGGAATGGTGATGCTAGCTCCGGCCTGTCTGGAAGTTTTTTGAATATCCTGAGGCTTGAGCTCAGTCCTAGGCATGGGTGATGCGTATGTACGTAGTTTATGGGAATGGCAAGGAGTTGTGCGCACAATGACAATTGTGTCGAAAGCCTAGGCGCTTCGGTTGGTAAAGTTTTCCTTATGTCGGGGGGTAAGTATTTCGAGCAAGTGAAATTTAAGCGAAGTGCTTAACTTCGGCCGTCCCCAGTTTTATGTTGTTTCTTCAAGTCTCGCCTCAAGACGAGATAGTCACCTTGGCATGTATTAAAGCTAAAAAAAACGTTGAGGGTAACGAGAAGAATCGGGAGACTTTCTTGTGTGAGCTATGCACTGAAATCCAGCAATTGGAAAATTGCTGAAAATAGTGGACGAAGTGCAAGGGGCAGCTTCTAATAGGGCGATTTGGTGGCGAGTGATTTTAGATCTATTCCTTCATACAAGTGCGTGCAAAAAGAGTTGAAAAGAGTTGAAAATCTAAGAAGAATTAGAGCTAATCAGTCCTCGGGGAAATAGCTAGTGGTAGTCGGCCTGAGCGGTTGAGCTTTGAAAAGGGGTGATATCGTGGTCGCGTTTGGCAACAGAACAATGTGTTTCGCTAATCCTGCAAGCCAGCTCGTACGGACTGCTGGTTCTTACCTACGAGGAGTACACACCTTTTGGACATATTCACAAAAAAAATTGTGTACCAAAATCAAGTGGGAAATATCAGAAGAGGCATCTCTATACAGAAATTGATTGCAATCGATACCAAACATTTTTGAGCCCCTAAGTTTTCGGCCTACATCACTGACAGGAAGTAGGTGAGTACGCAGTTTCTCTGGCTGATTATATTCCTAACAGCAGCATTGATTCATCATCGCAACTTGGAACCACGATTTGTCGTAGGGCCTCATAAAAACGGACTTATATTTCGACCGCTTTCTTTTATGTTTTTCAACAGTTATCTAAAAATTATTAAGGGCGCCTTTTATGGTTATTACCAAGTGTAGGAAGCTTATATTTTTAGCTAAAGGGTGATACCTCTTATTCAAGACTAGTGTCGGAAAGACCCCGGAACTGAAAGGTTGTACCTCAGCCTTTGAAAATATGAGCATCGCAATATCAGATCTATCAAGGAAGTCTACAGGAATGGATAAAGCAACACTCTGTTAAATTCGCATTCAGCGTCTATGCTACGACTTCGGAAGTACACTCTTAATAGACTAGAACCCATGGCAACCAAGATCCCTCTGTGCTGGAATTACAAGGTGCAGCATTAAATTGACTACAATGTTCTAAACAAAAATATGTTTCGAGTGAATAATCGTCCATCGATCTTCAGTCTAGTGTAAAGTTACGTGAAAGGCTTAGGTCCTGGAACGTTCCCTTTAGTATCTTCCCTACGGGCAAAGCGCGAACGCCATAGGTGTATGCCAGATCTATTTAGGCGTAGAGCGCCAGAGTGCTATATAGGCGTAGCGCGCCAAAGTAAAAACGAATCAGTTTAAGTCAAGAATAGATTCTGCCTTTATTATTTTCAATGCTACTCTATTTATATCAATTTTACTTAACCTATCCCCAGAGTATTCCAATGTTCGAGTTCAATGTTCATGCCGCAAGTCGGTCATACATATTGGCTTGCAGCTGAAAATTAACGTAATTCGATCGCGACACCTCATTACTCATTGTGTTCATGTTGCTTCCCTAGAATGCTATGAACTTAAAGTGGATCACGAGAGTTCTGCTCGTCGTCATGTGTAATGTTTTTATTTATGAATGAGAGCGTTAGATTACCGAATCCGTTTGTTTACGTTTGTTACCTTTATTTTTGTTTGTTCTTTCTTTAGTGTTTGCAACGTAAGCTGAATAGTTGAGTGGGTACACTACACTAGTTCCTGTTGCAGAAACTAGGCACGGACCAAAAAGCCTAGTTACCCTTATTATTTAGGAATTATACAGCTTAACAAACCTCTCAATCAGTATTCAGCGTTCTAAGTTCAGTTGGCTTTAGAAGCTTTTCGGCTGAAGTCTTAAGTATAATATAACAGACTTATGTCCCACTTCGGGAGGACATTTATGTTCAAAATTTGAATGTGGAATTATGCCCCACAAAAGTGGGATACAAGTCCATAATTCTTTTATCAAAGATGGGACCTAATTCCAACATTTTGTAATAATATGTTATTCAGACAGACATTTCTTGTAACCATAAAAATAAACCACACATTTTTAACACATTAGTGTCATAGGTACTAATACAACAATTTAATGTTTGTTATAGCGAAAAGGAAAAAAAATAAACAAAAATCAAAATGAAAATAAGAAAGTGGGTAAATAAGTAAAAAACTTCAAAGATAAACATGGAGCGAGTTTCTTCTATTTTCTCTTATTTTCTGAAACTAAAAGTCAATTTATTTTCTCAAATTCAACAAAATAAAAATCAAATATATTCGCGAATTTTTATACTTATTTTCTTAAATGTATTTGGTCGAAAAACATTTTCCAGAAAAATTGAGAAAGTAGGTCGCCCAAAAAAAAATAATATTTTGTTTTAATTTACATTTTAAACGATTATTATTAAATATGAAAAATACTAAAATTTCGAACATAAACGCACAATGGATCTATGGCTCGTGGACTTATGTGCCTGCGCCGCGCTATGACGCCATCGAAACTACCTATGGAAAAAATCCAAATTTCTCATACCGACGGGCTGAGTGTTTGTCGTCATCTGGAGTTTTTAGTCTGTGGCCACCGAGGTTTGATGACTGTATCTCGCCCTTAGTTTCGGAAGCACACTTCTTTGCAGCGTTTTGGCTACTTAAGGGGCAAATTGACCCCTTTTTAAGCCTCAAGACCCTTGGCCCCCACTTTTTTAAAAATGATCAAAATGTCCCCTTTTACAGTACACTCAGAAAAAAAAAAGATTGTTAAGCGAAGAATTTTCAGATTTTTAAAAAAAATTTTAAGTTAAAAGTTCTTGGTTCAAATATTATTTTTGTTAACAAGAACTCGTTTTTAAGTTCAAGAATTCAGCGTAAGAATAATATACTCTCTATAAGTATTTTATTACATTTTTGCCAACAATTTCATTCTTAAATCAAAGATTTTGATATTTGGGTTCATTTTAACCAACGAAAATTGTTGGCACAACAGATTTTGTTCTTAGTGCAAAAATATGAAAAAAGTGTTTCGTATTGAAGACATTCGTTTTTTTTGTTATAAATAAATGGCTTTGCTGCTGTTTTTTTTTTTGCTATACTAGTTTCTAATGTTTTTTCAGCGGAAACGCTGCTGCTTTGTAACCGACTGGTCTACTAAAGGCTTTCCTGTTTAAAAAACCACCCATCTAGATGCAGTTTTGAGACTGAACTATAAATCTTCTGTTTAACTGAAAGACCCTAATTGGGCCTTTGGACTCGGCATAAAATCGTAGAATCCTTCCATTCGTCGTTGCGAGAAGCTAGGCCCAGGGTCCTTGCGAGCCCAACTATTTATTTATTTATTTCACCTTCTCGCCCCTTTGCGGACCAAATTTTGTGCCAACAGTTGTGTATGCCTTCTGTTACCCCATGGATCACCCACAATGAGCCCCTTCCCTTCCACATATACCTACCCCATTGTCTCCTTGTAACGCCAATTCCCAAGCATCTCTTCACTTCCATTACACATATTAATTTTTTCATCTCCTGCCATTCGTCTTGCGTTGAGCCTGAGTGCCTCTTGCGCGCCCATTCTATCCAATAGGAAACTTTGTATCCCGAACATTTCTCAAACTGTGCAAAACTAATTAAGAAATTTAACGAACCTTTAATTCCGCACAAAAAAGGACCACCCCAGGCACATGAACTGCAGGAACTCAAGCCACGCCGCCGCCGCTGCCGCCACCGACCGTACCACACCGTCTTCACCACTAACCAGGCCCCGTAGTATATACGAGTCGCAAAACTATGCAAACACACAAGGCGCGCTCGCACCATATCCGGGGGGGTGCTCCCAGCCCCACTTGAGTTTTTGGCTGAAAAGTTAACAAACTTAACATTTCTGGGGGGCGGCAATAAAACCGAAATTAAAATTCCCATAGTCAACCGCATGCATTAAAATTTTCTCCTCCATATGAGTTTATAACTTTCCGCGGTTGTCAGAAGCGCGCCTTTGTGTGCGTGTGTGTGTCTGTGTGTGTGGAGACGTGCAGAGTGGTTGCATGAACGTGTATGCTTTAGATTGGGAGTAATAAAATTTTCGAAAATTTCATCTCGTCCTTGCACACTACATCGGCAAAGAGAGAAGAAAAAAAAAACACTTAAAAAGGATTTTATTACTTTTTGCTTCGTTATTCTTCAAACAATTTCCGAGATCATAAAAACTTGTCATTATCTGCAACGTAGTCGCTAGTCGGACGAAGGCGCGCGCTTCGTCACCGAGTACCCTTCAGTAGTTGAACACTGGAGAGGAGTTCCCTTGCACTGGTTGAACAAGGATGTTTGTGTGCATTATAATCGTTTACGAAAACACATTGTTATCCTGGGTGGAAATGCACACACAAAGTCTGCACAAAGCGAAGCACAGGATCGTAAAAAACTCAACTTGGCTGGGGGTGGCAGTGAAGAATACCGTCACTAATCTCAGATGAGACAGCGAAACAACTATACACAACTAGAGAGGAAGAGATCAAATTAAATAAATATTGTTTGTCTTTCAAGGAGAATTCCTTCAGGATCTCATAAATTTTATTCCATTACGTTGCCTTTGCAGGGAGACTGCACAGAGACACACTTTCCTTGGGAATTCTACATATTTTTTTCTCTGCTCCTCTAGAAATTGGGTTTCTTCGGTCGCTTTGGAGTTTCCATTTCCATAGGAACAAGCGGCGGCGTAGCAAATAATGTTTAGCGGGCTGATGAGACTTGCCACGCATAAAAACGCTGCGACAACGCAAACATCTTTCGATATTTACTTTTATTACGGTACGCAAACGAGTTGGCATACCTTTGCATCCTTTGGATTCCATTTTCAACTCGCGTATAGTTGCTCCCCGAGGGAGGACTACGGTTCGCTGTGTTCTGGGTATGTGAATTACAATGCAGTGCAATCCCAAAGGGATCATAAGATTCGCAAACGTTTTATTTATGCTCGCACTTAGGTCCCGTCGTCGCCCGCGCCACTGCGTTTCAGATCAGAGTCCTGGATGGGGTTCGCTGCGAGACAAAATGTGAAGTGAGGTGAGTGGTGGGGGCTCGGATGTGGCAAAGGCCTTGAATTGTTTCAGCAGTAAAGCTGCAAGAATTGCTGAAGATTGGGTGAGTTTTCCACGCGCCATTGCTTTAAACCGAATGAAGGAGGGGGTTAACTGCACAGCGGATTCCGTGGGGATTTTGCGATTACACTGGTAAGAAATGGTTTTACTGCTTTCCACTCTGGTGCGGGGCTTGAATTATAGGTAACGTCTCAAGTTGCCTACTAAAGGGTGATTTTTTAGCTGGTTTGGTTTTGGCAACACTGGTTTTAACAGCTGACGTGTGTTTAGTACCTTGTGTCACTGTCAAACAGCTTCAGTTTGGTTTGCAATTTAACCATGGATCGTCTTACAAATGAACAACGCTTGCAAATTATTGAATTTTACTATCAAAATTCGTGCTCGGTTC
The DNA here is from genome assembly GCA_951230905.1 of Cheilosia variabilis. Taxonomy (NCBI): domain Eukaryota; kingdom Metazoa; phylum Arthropoda; class Insecta; order Diptera; family Syrphidae; genus Cheilosia; species Cheilosia variabilis. The sequence goes on along the minus strand of OX579677.1, from coordinate 57,575,733 downwards.
GAAATGTTCATCGCGCGCTGCTTCCATTTTATGATCGGCATTCTCGACCTTCTGAGCAGTCTATTCGGAAGATTGTGACCAAATTTCGCACCAAATTTACTTTGTTGGACATTAAACCACCAACACGTTTACGTACTGTGCGTAGTGAAGAAAATATTGCGGCCGTATCAGCTAGTGTGACAGAAGACCGCGAAATGTCGATTCGGCGCCGTTCCCAGCAGTTAGGCCTTTGTTACAGCACTACGTGGAAAATTTTGCGGAAGGATTTGGGCGTAAAGCCTTTTAAGATACAGCTGGTGCAAGAACTAAAGCCAGCCGACCTACCACAACGCCGAATTTTTGGTGAATGGGCTCTTGGAAAGCTGGCCGAGGATCCGCTTTTTTATCGAAAAATTGTGTTCAGCGATGAGGCTCATTTTTGGTTGAATGGGTACGTAAATAAGCAAAATTGCCGCATTTGGAGTGAAGATCAGCCAGAAGCATTGCAACAGCTTCCAATGCATCCCGAAAAAGCCACTGTTTGGTGCGGTTTATGGGCCGGCGGCATTATTGGGCCATATTTCTTCAAAGATGATGCGAATCGCAGCGTTACTGTCAATGGTGAACGCTACCGAGCGATGATAACAAACTTTTTTTTGCCCGAAATGGAAGTTCTTGACTTGCATGATATGTGGTTTCAACAAGACGGTGCCACATGCCACACAGCACGCGAAACAATGGCGCAATTGCGAGGCGAGTTTGGTAAACAGTTAATTTCACGTTTCGGGCCGGTCAATTGGCCGCCTAGATCGTGCGATTTGACACCATTAGATTATTTTTTGTGGGGGTATGCCAAGGCTAATGTGTATAGGGACAAGCCCGCTTCGATTGACGCTCTGGAAGCCAACATCCATGCATTCATTCGTGAGATACCGGCCGATATGTGTGAAAGAGTATGCCAAAATTGGACTCAGCGGATGGGCTACCTGAGACGCAGCCGCGGTCAACATTTGCATGAAATTATCTTTAAACATTAAATTGCAAGGTTCAAACTATCGATTCAAATAAATATTTCATTCATTTTTTCGAATTTTTTGTGTTTTTTTTTTAAAAAAAGTTCTAAACCTCTTAAAAAATCACCCTTTATATAACTGAGGGGATGTGGTAAAGTGGCATTTTTAGAACTTTTCCTTTCGTTTGGAGTTACCCTTTTAAGGTAGAGAATTCGAGGAGGGAAGCCTGGGATTCGTAGAAAAGAACTATCAGCATGACGTGGTTAGCCTCCCATATTCATCAAAAAACTTGTTGCTGATTTTGCTAAGCTTTAACTAAGGGAATAACTTGCTACTTGATGAAATCAGGCATCAAAACAGAGTTGAAGTTAGTCCTTTCTATAGATGTTCCTTGTGTCTGAAGACAGTCTGAATACAACTCTAATCAGGCGGCTTTATGATCGCACTCCCTTTTTCAGAGTTCGGTTAGGTAATCCATTTCTAGGGATGTTAAAGAGAAGACTTCAAAGCATTTGACCTGCTTAGCTACTTACAAAATGAAGTGCACGACTGGGTCGAACTTAACTTTCTCGTTAATCAAAAGTTTTGGTGCAAATGAAGTGGGAGTTGCTGATTGTGTAAGCTCCAAATTGTTGGAAATATTTTTAGGGTGCATATTCAATATGGTTGAAAAAAATGAGAAGTTGCTAAAAATAGTTTTTACATAGCTGTTATTGAATTTTCATTGGAAGTGGGGCATTGTTATTTTTTCAAAAATATACCGAAAATATGTAAACACAGACCGGAAATTTTTAAGAAATATTTAAGAAATTGATTTGTTAGAATATTTTGAGAAAAACTAAGTACGGGATCTTATTAAGAATATTTATATTACCTTTAATATGTATTTTGATCATAATCGTTAGAGCAATTTTTGTAAAATTTGACAGACAAAACAGTTCCAAATATTGCCATGGTTAGTTTGAAAAATACCTACTATTGCCTAACTATTTAGCTGAAACTCGAGTACGAGTAATTGTTAGGGATGTAGGCATTACTTGGTTCTTAGGGTTTTATCGAAATAGAAAATGGGGTTTTCGAGATATGAGCAGTTCTTAAAATTTGCGTTTTCGGTTAATTAATCGAATTGAAAATTAAGGACGCAATAATTTTGAAAACATAAATTTTACGCTAAGTTTGCATTTTGGTCAAAATCGTTATTGCCGTTTTCAGGTAAACTAAAGAAAACTAAAATTTTCAAAAATGACTTTTTTCAAAAATCGATTTTACGATAATACAGAGAAAAACTGAGTTTGCCATTAAGTTAGAAATGAGCATATTACCTTAGAAACTAATTTCTGTTACAATCGTATGGACCGTTTTCGAGATATGTCCAGCTTTCAAAAGTACCGTTATCCGATTTTTAATCGTAAAACTGAACATGCAGTTATGATACCCTCACCTACTTAAGCTTAAATATCAATTTTGGTTAAAATCGTTAGAACCGTTTTCAAAAAAATCAACATGGTATGAACATTTTATATGGGAAGAACCGTTAATATTGAGGCTACGGAAAAAAAAAACAAAACGGCCCCGAACTGTCCAACAAAGTGAAAAAAAAAAATGCAAGGAAAGTCATATCCCACTGAAGTAAGCCATATAATATGACCGCAGTGCCCCAGTCCATCAGCACCACCCGTGCTTTCCCATCCGTGGCCACATTCTCCATTATCCTGTTCAATTTCTGACTCCGCCATTAACATTTCCCATTCCTGATTAATCACCTACGACAATTCCATTTGTAGATACGCATAAAAAATATCTTCTCCCTTGAAATAACTTCACCTCTCGAACTGAAGGACACCGTAGAAAATACACAGTACGCAGGAAAATGTTAAAAACTGCCAAGGTAGGCGGTAGAGAGAATGTCAACTTTGCTGGCAGTCGTTTTTATTTTAAAGGTCTATCAGCCTCATAAAAAAAAAAGATGAAATCACCATATCCTCCCCATGAGGACACTAATGTCAGAACAAATAAAAATTCCCTAAAAAATGCGCAACGCCTCGAGCCCGTCAAAATCATCAGAACAACACAGGAGCAGGACCCATCATCAGGCTCGTTTTCATTCTCATCTCATTCCACAGTCGGCAACGACGACGACGACGACATTCTCGTCCATAGCCCGCATGGACGGGTCAGGCCAGGCGGCCGTACAAAATTTGAATTTATAATCGCAAAGGCATTTTTGGGGTTGCCCAGGATATCTCTCCATTTGTAAGGTGAACATATGCCAACGCTCTCCTTCGAATGCTGTTTCAGATCCGCCATCCGCATCAGTCGAGTCCAACAACACATGGCCGAGTCAGAGGAAATTCCCTGCGGAGCTTAGGAAACATTTTATGCAAATGTCAAAGCATTCCGGTCGTCGTCGTTGTGCTGATGCTCATGGTACAATGAAGACGGGACTGACAGACTGGCAGGCGACAATACGACTTCATGTCATACATCCACCCACCGACTGAGTCGGTTGCTCACACCAAGGAACACATAACCTCTCGGGCGACTGGTATGCAAATGTTCTATGTTTTCTGAGGAAGCCTTCGGTTTTGGGCTCCCCTGCCTCTCCGTCGCTTTTTCGCCCCTCTGCAAATGTTTTTGTTTCTTGGTATCAGACGAAATTGTCCATGTTTTCCCATATGGTGCTGTCCCACCAGAATCAACTGCCAAAAGGAAAATATCCTGGGTTCGAAGTTTTTCCTCCTCTGTTATGCCAGTGTGTGGCTCTGGATCCCTCAATTACCACGGCCGGGACTCGAAGCGAGTGCGGCTTGGAAGGGGTGCGGTATTTTTTTTTCGGACTGATTACCTATGCGGAATCGAAGGAAACATGATGAGACGTGCGGGTGGTGGTGGTGGTGAACGTGTCGTCCTCTGGAGACGAAAACACGGACCAAACTCGTGTCCACTTGATGGAGATTTAAAGACGGTCAGCGGGCGATTGCGGCTGCGGTGACGGTGGCGGCCGGCGTCAGGTGACAATGGGAGGAGGTGTACATGTGGGCACATCAGGACGAACCAAGAAAAATATATTAAATTAGAATTACTACCGGAGGTTCGAACAGGACCAGGAGGTGTTCGGAAAGTAAAGTTTTCCGAGAAACAAGTTTTGTCAAACCAATGGGGGGTTTTAAACTAATTACATTACTGAGGGGGGATGCTGTGCAATGTTGGTGGACGAAGGACATGACCAAAATAGGTGGGATTCGTTTAGTTCTGTTCTGCAAATAATCCGCCCCGGGTGGGTGAGTGGTTCAGGTGAGATCCATGAGTGTCCGGGAGTATGCGTTGAGCGTGGCCTTTTCATATCCCTGGTGCCAAGTTTAATTACCCTAACTGGATAGTGGATACAGCTGGAAGGAATTCTTCTAAGTTCATGTTGATGCTTTGGCAATGGACTGGATTTGTGTAGGATTTATTCTCAATTAGCTAATTAGGATGCAATAGCAAGGTAAAAGGCGAGGCTCCGATATCACATGCTCAAACTTTGATTTATTTGATAATTCTAATAGAAGAGGTGGGCCCAGGTCCACTCCGGACTGTTGCGCCACCTAAGTCAATCGAAGAGGTGTCTACTGTCTTCGGAGATTCAATTTCTGTTTAAATTTCTATGCTACCACAGCTTGTGAGCTTCTGTACAGACTTCGGTTTAGCCGCATAGGGTAGGCAGGGGTCTTCCTGATAGATCGGCCTTTTAGGAGTTTGTAGGTTGCTAAGAGTTGACAGAGGTGTTGTCATTGGCTCTAAGTTGTAAGCTTAAGTAAGTGAACTCTTTCTTCACAGTTGGAATCTCGATTTGGCGTTGCTTATTTTGTAGGTGGAAACTCTGATAGCCCTCAGATGACAGAAGGGTCTAGAAAAGTGCGGAGATCAATTGCAAGAAATGTGGAGTTCGAGTTGAATATTGCGCTTTTTGGTTTGCAGATTGTGGTGGCGCAGTGGTAAAGTGTTTGCTAAATAAAAAAATATACAAATTGTAATTAAAACAAAATTTCTAGTAAATCGCAGCTCAATACGAAACTTGCAGAAATAACGGAGGAGATTTTGACTTTGACTGACCTGACATTTCATTTAGTGGTACTTTGGATGAGCATTTTATGGTGCCGGTGCCTTATGGGTGCGGCAGCTGTATAGGGGAATATGGGGTTAAAAGTAACAGAGGTACTAGTAATGTTAAGGAGCAGTCTACACGGATCCTTGATTGCGATTACTTCCGCTTGAAAGACGCTGGCTGCGTTGGGGAGGCGGAAGGATTTGACCCATTTCCAAAATCGTAGAGAAGCAGCGTAAAATTGAGTCTAAAAAGTGTTTCTTTTAGCCCCGCTCTCCCCTACAAGGGTAGCAAGTTTGTAAAGGGTTTTTCAATAAGAGCGCTACAAAATAAATAAATAAAAAAATAAAATTAAATAAAGCAAAAAATGTTTTGGATATCAATGAAATTCTTTATGCCTGTGAAAGGACGTTCGATGCCATTGTGTATGGAATTCAATTTCTTTTGCATGGCCACCACGGGCACGCTTGCAGAAGTCCAGACGCTGAACCCAATTTTCGACGGTTTTCAAGCATAAATCGGCCGATACTGCTGCAATTTCACGTTCGATATTCGTACGAAGTTCATCAATCGTCGCTGGCTTGTTGGCATAGCCCATAGACTTGACGTAGCCCTACAGGAAATAGTCAAACGGTGTCAAATCGCACGACCCAGGCGGCCAAGCGACTGGACCATTTCGTGAGATAACACGTTCTCCAAACTTGGTTTCCAATAAATTGATTGTGACATTCGCTGTGTGGCTTGTGGCGCCGTCCTGTTGGAACCACATGTCTTCCAAGTCCATATCATCCAATTGGGGCCAAAAATATTCGGTTATCATTGAACGGTAGCGATTCCCATTCACAGTAACGTGCCGGTCTTGATCATCACGAAAGAAGTATGGCCCAATGACGCCGCCGGCCCATAAACCAAACCGTAATTTTTTCGGGATGCAATGATGACTCATGGAGTACGTGTGGATTGCTGCCTGACCAATACCGCATATTTTGTTTATTGACGAAGCCATTCAGCCAGAAATGAGCCTCATCGCTGAAGATGATTTTTCGATGAAAATCCGAATCATTTTCAAGTTGTTGCTCAGCCCAATTCACGAACATACGACGCTTCTGGTGGTCAAGCGGCTTCAGTTCTTGCGTCAATTTAATCTTGTAAGGATGTAGGCCAAGATCTTTTCGCAAAATTCGCCACAACGACGTCACAGAGATGCCCAACACTTGAGAACGACGTGTGAGAGACACATTTGGGCTTTCTTCAACTGAAGCCTCAGCGGCAGCAATATTCTCGACACTACGGCCACTTCTTTGTCTCACTGGCACGGAAAATTTTGTACTGTGCCTGTGGATTCAAATTTGTCCACTAGACGCTCAATTGTTGATCTGCTAGGACAATTATGACGACCATAAATTGGACGTAGCGCTCTTAACGTTGAGGCCACTGACTCCGAATTTCGGTAGTAAATTTTAATAATTTCGACTCGTTGTTGGCTCGTATATCTTTCCATCATGAAATGGTAAACCTTACTGAAGAGAAATTTCAAAAGAGCGGCAAGAAATTCGGCGTCGTTTGCTGAATGAACAACTCCTCCGTTGGAAATCCCTAGATCTCCAGCTTTTCACTTCCACCCTACATCACATCGACCCATACCGGGTGTAAATCTCGGTCATTTGTCACGATGCGAGGTTTCAAATTTACTTGCTGCCAGAAGAATCATTTTTAATGAGCATCGTCCTACCGCACAGACCTCCCGCTGCTGATGCTGACTCTGATGCTACTTACAATCACAAGGATTCAACTCGGAAGGAATTTTATTAAATTATGAGCGCACAAGAATCCCCCAGAGTCAACTACCGGGGGTTGGATTTACTGCCTGACGCTCGTCCGTGTTTAGTCCATTTGCGCGCACCAGCAAATTTCATGGGCCGCGCATAAATGTCAATTAGCTAATGACAATTAATGGCTTCCCCGCACCCGACCAGGAAAAATATTGCGAAGGGTCCTGCTCCTGCGTCCTCCCTGACGTGGGCGCATAAATACGAAACTAGATGATGGGACTGGAAGTTTCAATTAATTGGATAGCCCAAGGAATCGCATACAACAGGAATTCGACTTTAATTGGCAAATCATTCGGTGGTGTGTGACATGGGCATGCAACTGAATGCCGTTCTGTCAATCAGCGACGACACTCAAGGCGTCAACGTTGGGCCACTTCATCTTGCGAGACGTAGCACGCAATTAACACTCGCCCCGTCAGCGGATGGGCTGCGGCAGAGTTAATGGGATCTGCTAAGTGCGATGGTGGCACCAACTGCCACTGGCCACAGCGTTATAGGAAATTAGTTAGCCCCCACGAGTCACGACGACAAAAACGGAACGAGTTGGACTTGAATCAATCAATTAGTGTTGCGTGTGCATCACAATTACAAACGTCAAGGAGACCGATCCGCCCCGCTCCTTTGCCCAGTGACGCTCTGTCATTTCGCAAATTGAATTGCTGGTCGGGCTGAGAAGACGACACGATGACAATGGAGATGACTCCAATGAACCGAGCGGTCTCCTTTGTGGTTGTGGCGGGATTTGAATGGAGGCCAAGGATAGCGCTGGGCTGCGGTTCCCTTAATAACTATATTTAGCGAGGAAGGAATAACGAGAGCCGGCTCTGTAACAATGGTAGGTCGGTCATGTTTGTGTGTTTGTTGCCTTTCCGTACTCCTTCGCTTGGCGGCCAGGCGCTGATTTATGTGGCAGAATGCTCGCAAAGGTATTTCGAGCTAGCTCGAGTTTTTCTGCCAAGATGAATGTACTCGACCGCATGTATATGATTCAGTGGATGGCCTTTTGTGTCAGAGCAGCTCCGAGGATGTGGCTTTGTATTTGCGTATTAGTTTGGGGTCATAAATCGCTTTATCTCGCTGATCGTGTAAATGCTGTGTGGGGATCGGAAGGACTTCATTGTTGTGTTGCACAACTAGACCGAATGTGGTCGCGGGTGGAAATTGCAGAATGAACATCGGCGACGTTGTAAAACATTCCAATTTGTGGTCCAGGTATGGAGCAGATGTGAGTGCTCAGCTGGAAGTGTATGCAATTATTGGGGTATTGCATGCGGAAGAATGGGTACCTACAGATATTTTAACATATTTTAAATGGGAGCTTTCGGCGCGTAGGCTAGCCGTGTGAATTTGGATTAATAGGTGACTCTGAGGAAATTAAACCGACTCTTGGGATCATTTTAACATATTTTGGTGATGTTTTGAATTTTCAGGTTGATTTGAAATGATTTCTGATCTTAGCTCAGTTTCTATAAAAACCAGCCTCCAAATCGCCATTTCGGGAACGAGTTATACATTCACGAAATTAAGTTCATTTTACGAATGAAACAAAAACTAGCTCCGTCACGTATTCCTGTTTTATTTATGACGCGATCCGACCCCGGATATTCTTAAAACTTGTAAGTTTTAATGGGTTTTCTATTTTAAATGTAAATTTTGATAGCACTTTCTTGGAAAAAAAATTTTAAGTTTCTTAAAACATTTCTAAAAAGAGGAATTTTATCAAAAACATTGACCAATTTTGAAATGGGAGTTGTTTGGCCTAATTTTGAGAAGACTTTTGGTTGCCTATTTACCTTCTACTCCTATGGCACATAATTATGGTCTTTATCTCAGGGTTTTGTTTGGTAGGTATACAGAAAAAGGGTGGGTTAAAACGTTAGAAATATGTCTCTCCAACCTGACGCTTTTTTTAATAAAATTTGTGCAGGGATTTCAAATTTTGAAAGAATTCCCATCGAATTTTGTTGCAATTTTTGGAAGGTTTTCAATATGGTAAAACGGACGAATTTGGGATAATATTTTGGGCACTTTTTGAGACTACTTTTGTGAAACGATTTATGAGGGCTCCTCTGTCCATTTTTCATCTGTAGATTTTAGTGGAGTTTCCTCAAGAGGTTTTTAATTTTCTGATCTGATTTCTGTTTCGAATTTGGGATGATCATTAGGAGACTGCGGCGCATATTTTTGTAGGCCGTTTTTTTTTACTATATCAATTGATTTTCTGAAAGTGTTTTCAATGACTTTTAAAAGAGGCAACTTTTGATGTGATTTTTTAACGCTTCGCAATTTTCGGGGCGACTTTTGATACATCTTCTGATGATATTTTTTCTAATTTCTGACGCTTTTCATTTAACGTTTTAAGACTCATTTTTGAGCGCTGAGTTTTTATGCGATTTTTGCTGCGTTTTTGGACATACTTTCGGGCGTTTTTTCGTAAAGATTCAAAATTCAATTTTTGGTCACTTAAAGTATCATTTTGACGTCTTTTTAAAATAATTTGGGGAGCCTTCTTTTTAATTGTTTTTTTACGAAATTCAGGCTTTCGTTGATGAGGTTTATCAGGCAGTCCAAACCCTATTTTAAATAAGTCTTGAGAACAGGTTTTAGATATAGGATTTTCTGTATCAATAATCGAAACATATTTTTAAGAGTCTTTCACTAAAAATTTAGAGCCAGTCAGTGGTGTGTTTTTATCATAAATACTTCTATCTATAAATTTCTTTCAATTCCGATGAAACATTGGAAAATGTTTGTTTATGTGCCGCTGCCGATTAAAATAAGTAAAACATTTAAAGCAACTGGTAGACAAAGGGTTTTTTTCAGACGAAGCGAACGAACCTACAATTTGATGCCGAATTAAAACGACTGCAAAGAAGCCTTCGCAGGACAGTCACTCATTCGGATAATTGTCAACGTTCGCGAGAGGTGGTAAAAAGCGGTAAAAGGAACTCAAATGTTTACGTGAAATTAAAGGGACTTGAATATCAGACCTTTCGGTCAGCATCCTAATTAGACAGTGCGCAAAGCAAACTAGTATTACTCCGTCATTATCGCCGTCGTAAAGCAGTTATTTTCGTGACAAGGAGAAGCGTGGATTATTACATAAGCAGCAAAGACCTGAAAAATGCTTTCTATACTCGCAACAGTTGATACGTTTTCAGCGTTGAGCGATCATGAGGCACGGTTGTGGAAGAACTAGAAAAGGTACCTCCCAAAGAAAATAGGAGCACTCCAAGGGAAGGCATTCGCAGATAATAAAAAGCTGAACCTGCAGAACGTAACATAAACTATTTTCAAGTAAGAAAATAAAATATTTAGAAAAATTTTAAAAATCGGATCAGAGAATCTGGACTTCAGCACGTGCTCTCAAGCGGAACATTTTTCGTTGACTTCTGAAAAAGCTTCCTTGCACGTATTCGCAGAAAGAAAAAAAATTATAGAGTGCTGCAAAAACAAGTAAATATTTGAAAGTTTGATATCTAGTTCAATGTTTTGGTTCGCGTTTACTTTTTTACAATAGATTTATTATTGTACCTACTCTACAGTGAACGTCAGCGAAAACCAGCTACCTCCATGAGACGAGCTACATCCCTACATGAACGACTGAAAAAAAACTTATAAGCTTCTGTCCGCCGCTCCACCGACCGTATCAATAATTCACAGTCCCAGCCAAACAAATACAAACCCGCTGTGTCCTTAAAATTTATGCACGTACTCGTTTACCAGATAAAAAGCCGCAGCGAAATTTCCTTCGAAAGAGTTTTGTGTTCATAAATTTTGTTGGAACGAGAAACCCCCAAATAAAATGCACAATCACACAAAGGCATCCTTGGCTCGTCAATAACTACCGCGCTTGTCGTCGCAAACTTCTCTATGCGAATGCGGTCACCCGACAACTAGCCGCAGAAAGTACAGAACAAAAACTCTGCCTAGATAATCAAGAGATAAAAATGTCAAATTCAGAAGCGGTTATGGCATGTGCCCCTATATTTGACCCAGTCCCAGTGACCACCATTCGAAAGGCCGCCCCACTATATGGACTCTTGTGTGCGCTAGTGCCATAGCCACATACAAGACAAGAGCTCATTTAAATTCATAAACGAAACTGCTCATCCTCGGTGCGGAATAAATTGTCATAAACTCAACTCTTTATGGCGTCTTGAAAGGCACACAAATTTTCTCCTCGACTAGCGACGAATGGAAATCGAAAATTTATGGACCTCCACCATTCACCGAAGCCCACCCCGACCGATCGCTCCCATATAATTGCCAGTCAGTTGTGTGTGGCTCTTGGCCGACTCCGTCTTGGTCTTGGATATCGGCTATATATACCGTCGTTGGAAGTGAACTTTTACTATTGCCTTGGGTTTGGTTTTCCATCTTTTTTATTTGTTCCTCCTTTCTCCGTTTACTTTCGAATTGAAAGAAAAACCAATTCGGGGAATAGTATGCTTAATTGAAGGCTTCAAACGTCCACTAACCGATTTATGGACGAGTGTGGTGATACCGGGCTAGTTTAGAGGAGGCGAACGATTCAATTGGCAAAACCCTCTGACCACTGAGTACTTCTTTGACTCTCTGGTTCTGTGTTCGACCGCAAATTGAGTTTCGGAAAGATGAAGAAGAGAAGAAAAATCCCAGCTATTCCCCATCTCGGCGGCGATAGTGGGCATCGTTTCTCCCAGAAACCGCACCGAACAGCCGAACAACCGAAAACTAAATCTTAACTTGGAAGGAAACAGTTTTGTTTTCTTTTTGTTGTTCGGTGAGCCGGGTCAAGCGGAAGGGTTAAGTGGCTTCATTTGTAAGCAAAGTTTGAGCGGCGGCGCTCCCACACCGACACGTCCGGAAGGCGCAGATTGTGAAGTGAACTGAAGCCCTGGCGTTGATTGGCAAATGTATTCAAATCAAAGTTAAGATGGATAGGTGCTCGTAGCAATGGTATGGCTGAGAGTCCTCCGTGGGTATGAGGAAGTGGAAAAGTTTTGCCAACATTTGCCCCGAAGTGCGTGGTCGGATCAAGGGTGGTGTGTGTCAGCAGCGGACCAGATAACCGTTCCGTGGAGCGATGTTGTGAAAGAAATAACAAACTTTGCTGGCATATGAATTATTAAGCAGGATTTGCTAAAGTTAGTTGTATACACGGGTAGGGAGCGGTTGGGGATGGTTGATTTGTGTCTGCGCAAATGTTTATTCGACTAAAGAGTTGGGGTTGAACACTTTTGACGGACAATCTGTTGTTGTTGTTCAACACAATGTGCCCTGTTTTTTGATGAGGTGAACGGGAGGCTAGTCAGGATCACTTGGAGAAGGAAAGTTTGGTGTCCTTATTATTTTACCCAGAAGGTCCTGGACTCGATAAAGAATCCCGCGATAAATAGCGAATTCCGAAGTTATTCCAAGCTAAGGAATATGATGGAGCTTTTCTAAGAAGCTAAGTCAAGCTCGCTGAAGTTGGTTTCCCTCAAAGAATTACACAGCCTTGAGTACGTTTTTACTGCGTTGGACGCCGTCAAGGAGGGCAACTGGAACGCTACCAGTATTTGCGCCGGCAGGGTCCAACGACCGGAACGCTTTGGTGGTTATGTTGTATCCCAATCGACGGCTCACATGGGCTACCCACAAGACTTACGGCCGAAATCTCAGAACAAAGTCTCAGCTTTAAACAAATTTAAGGTCTAGCAGCTGCGAGTAACTGATACCTAAACCGATATCCCCTTCGAGGCCGGCTCTCTTTTTTTTGTTACAGTAAGACGAGGTGACTTCTATGGACGAATATAAGAACCTGTACCTTTGGAAGGCCTTGAGATGTATTCACCTTGTGGTCGAAACTTCATCGAAGTCGGTATAGCCAAAATCACAAGAGACTGACAAAAAGTTTATCTCTGGCAGTTTTTTCTCAACACCCCAAGTGAATTAGGACTTCAACCACTTCCAATGTATGTCGGTATGTGTGACATAACACCAAGTACACAATGTCATGACCAAAAGGGGTTTAAAGTTACATTTGCTACCGTAGAACGTGCCCATGTCAGCATCACCTGTTACCACTGCTGCTGCCTTTCATTACATTTTGACAGTTTGCTACATATGGAAGATTAATGTACCATTTCGCACTGGAACATAAAAAGGACCTGCCAGATGATTTCTTACTTCGGCACAAGTTGAAGTTATTACATCTTCACTTTAAAAGTTGAACCGAAGCACGCACTTGTCTGCGGAGGGGTGAACTTCAATTAATTTCCATTAAAATGCGCTGAATGGAATTTAATTTCTTTCAACTTGATAGAGAGAGGGCGGCAACTGATGGCGAGGAAGTCTCGTTCTTTTTATTATTTTAATTTTTCCTCCTAGACAAATGGATGTAACGGATGTTGATTGCTCCCCCATGCTCATACATCCAATGGCTGTGAAAATATTTTCATCCCCTCAAGGGGTCCGTTTTTTTGTGTTTTTTTTTTGGCAAAAGGTCGATGCCATTCAAACAGTGGACAAAAAAAAAATTAAGATATGTACAGCCAACATTGTCTGGGATAAAATTGGAATTGATGATGTTCGGTCTTTGGCGCGGCGCTTCGTTACACAAGTCGAACTGCAAAGGCGGTCCCAAGTGCATAAGAAGAGTCGGAGCGCCGTTGTTGTGTGCTTCTAAAACAATGAATAAATTTTACGTGGGGTCCGTGGTGGGGCGGCGACTTTCGACGAAGACGAAGGAGGGCATCAATATTTCATCCCTCTAGCCCTCGCCGAAGACAGGAGAGTATTCTAATTTACTATTCATGAGATAAGGATAAACGGTTGTGACCGGTAGACCCGTCGCGTCGTTTCGACAGCACAATTTTCCAAAGCAAATGTGGCAAGGAGTGGATGCCGCTGCCTTGCCGACATTACTGCGGATTCAGTGATAAATGATCATGTACTTAGTTTGTGTTTGTTTTTTTTATCTTCATGTGCCGAAAACATAATTTTAATTGGACTCCCTGTCTGAGCTCCGCATCCTTTCAGCGCACATGTCCTTCAGAGAGGATGTGTGCCACACACGTTGAACGTTTTATGGTCATTGGTAAAGTTTCCGCATTTAATGGGTGTTTTTGGCAGGGGGTTGCGTTGTTTTTTTCTTCCTATGACAGGATTAAGCGCCGGAAGTGGCCAATGAGTCATTTTTTTTCTGCCAGCAAAGCCGCCCAAACTTTTAATTGGACAATTGGTATAAATTTATAGCAGGCAAGTGGCCATAAAAATATAGTTTGCCACATGGACAATTAATCCGGATTAAAGTGTCGTTAAGTCTCATGGAAATAATGTACGAGCGCTTCCAGTTTTTGGGCAGAGATGTATGGGCGTTTCGGGGACACGCGCAGCCTAAGCTTAGGACAATGATTGAGTAAATGTCGTTAGAAACGATTCCTAAAGTTCGCGTGGGGCTTTGCCTCTATGAATGCACGCGAACGCAGCATGGATACCTAATTTATTTTTTTAAGTAAGACCATTTGGATAGTACTGTCCTGGTAAATGTTTTTCAAACTAACTTGGCGGAGGAGCGTAATTTATCTAAAGGGGAAAAGGACTTCCTGCGACTTTTGATGGACGTATGGACCCTTTGTGAAGTCAGATCTTCGAATTTATTATTTGAAACTTAGCAAGGATGGTTTTGCAATGAATTAACTAATGTACTGATAAAGAAGTTGTACCCTTTTGTAAATCAAGAAAGAAAAATAAAACAACATTTGAAAGAAAGTCAAATTAATTTTAAATAAAATTTTTAAATTTACTATTATTATTATTGTTTTGTTAGATCGTTAAGTGTTTTGTTCTGTTTTTCCAGTTGTATTCAAAATTTCAATTGCACCCTTTTCGTTCGTTTGCTTTCTGTATTTTGGCTATTTCAAAGGTAAGTTAGTGATTTGTGAAAACTGCGTGCGATTTATAAAAAGTTATGATCATTTACAGTTCGATATTTGTTACGATGCCAAAAGGAGGTCATGGTAACATTGGTCGGCGTTCACAGAATGCATCACGACACCGAAATGTCATAGCACGTCAAACGGAAGAGGAACATGCTATTGAAAGGGAATCAGCACGAATCAGAATGATTCAAAATCGTGCGCGACAGTCAGAAGAGATCAACGAAGCTTACAATGAGCAACAACGATTGAGAAGAAGAGAAGTTCGTGCTCGGCAAAGTGATGAAGCAAGGTGTGAGTGCGTATGATCAACTGATGAAGGCTGTCGATGAAGGAAACGGTGGACTATTTTTCCTTGATGCGCCCGGCGGTACTGGGAAAACGTTCCTGATATCATTGATATTAGCAGCAATACGTATGCTCAAAGTGGCATTGCGTTAGCTCTCGCATCTACCGGAATTGCTGCAACACTGTTGGAAGGTGGAAGAACAGCACATTCAGCACTGAAGCTTCCGTTAAACCTGCAAATCAATGAAAATCCTGTTTGCAACATTTCAAAGCAATCAGCCATGGCAAAAGTGTTGAAAAATTGTAAATTGATCATATGGGATGAGTGCACAATGGCGCACAAACGATCATTAGAAGCACTTGATCGAACATTGCAAGATTTGCGCAACAATAATCACCGGTTTGGTGGCGTGATGATACTGTTGGCGGGCGACTTCAGACAAACACTTCCCGTGATACCAAAATCAACAGCGGCGGATGAATTAAATGCATGTCTGAAGTCATCGTATTTGTGGCGATACGTGAAAACCATTTCATTGAGTATGAATATGCGAGTGATTCTGCAACAGGATAGAACCGCAGAAGTTTTCTCTAAAGAACTGCTAAAAATCGGAAATGGACAAATTCCGGTTGAAACTTCAAGTGGTTTAATATCCATTCCACCTGTCATTTGTCAATTCACCTTAACGAAAGATGAACTCATTACTAATGTATATCAGAACATTGGTCAAAATTATCGTAACTACGATTGGTTGAGCGCACGCGCAATTTTAGCAGCGAAAAATATTGATGTCAATGACTTGAATTGGACGATTCAAAATCAAATTCCGGGAGAGCTGCGTTCATACAAATCGATCGATCGCGTTGAAAACGAAGACGATGTCGTCAATTATCCAGTGGAATTCCTAAACTCTTTGGATTTGTCTGACATTCCGCCTCATCATTTGCGTCTTAAAGTTGGATCTGTCGTCATTATGCTAAGAAATCTTCATGCCCCGAAACTGTGCAATGGAACCCGACTGATTGTCATGAAGCTAATGAACAATGTGATAGTGGCAAGGATTTTAAAAGGGCTGTTCAAAGGAGAAGAATGCCTAATCCCGCGAATTCCCTTGAGTTCAAACGATTTGCCATTCCAATTCAAACGTATTCAGTTCCCAGTGAAACTTGCATTTGCGATGACAATAAACAAGTCACAAGGGCAGTCGCTGGAAGTGTGCGGCATAAATCTGGAAAAATCATGTTTTTCACACGGCCAGTTATATGTGGCATGTTCCCGAGTAGGGAAACCATCCTCACTCTTCATTTACGCTCCGGAGCAGAAAACAAAAAATGTAGTGTATCGTGCAGCTTTAAATTGAGTCATTAATATATTCTTTGTTTTAGTTTTCAATAAATCTAATAGACTTTAAAGAAATTAATACTTGATTTTATTATATTTTCGCCAAATATTGGCCGGGACGAAGTCATCTGTTAAGTATCGCTAAATTTCGATCAAAGAAACAAATTTCAGGTGGAATCGTGAGTGCTTGAAATTAATTCAGTCAAAAAATATATTTTGGGCAAAACGAAGTTTGCCGGGTCAGCTAGTTTAATATATTTTCGAATATTTTTCAAAATAATTTATTCGACAAACCTGAGCGGAGACACCAAACTGACTGTCATTTTTGTACTATAGCACATTTCCGGTTACCTTCCACCATAAGAATCCAAATAAATTACTACCCGCTCGTGCTCTTAATGCGAAACAAGGTCTATACGACTACCCCCTCAAATTTTGTTCATTAAATTCATTAGCCCCTCAGTTCGGCAATTCTGCCGCCTAATTCTAAGTGCTATACCCTCACCCCCTTGCGGCAACTTTTTCAGACTTTTGCAATTAATCGCCACAAACAAGGAAACATCTGCAGCAGCAAACATCGCCAGCAACACAGCCGCACCAACAGCGAAACAGCGGCGAACGTGTGTCACTCAAATAAAAGCGCCCATATGCCATAGGACAAGGGGTGCGAGGATGATCCGTGGCGCCCCCCCCCCCACTCCATTCCGTAATTGAATGCAATCTGCTTTGGTCACAGAAATCCAACATGAAGAAAAAAAAAATGCCAAAGGACACAGAAACCGAACACACTCTCTGGACAAATGTAATTTTCCACATGACCACGCTTCCGCTTTTAATTGACCCCGCACGGCATACAGCGCGACCCCTCGACGTGCAGCCCTTAAACACACAGACCCATCAGCAGAATGAATTAGATGCGACACTTTCTTGCTCTTAATTTTATTAGTCCTTTTGTCCGCACTGATTGCATCACGAGATGACCCCTAGCGGTCCACAAGAGGGGTGAGTGGTGGACTGGGATTGCAATTAATTGGCCTCCTTAACCTCATGCAGGCGATTGCGCGCCGACAACGACCGACACCGCCTCCGCGCATCAATCAACTTGCTAACCTGTCAATTACACAGCAGCACAACACCGCAAGTATTCAATTACACCAAGGACAATGGCGTCTCGAACGTCGCGTCGCGTCGTCGCTCGGCTATAGAATCAATTTTCAATAGAGGGGCTCGAATGAGGTTATATCACCAAAAACGAAACGTACGTCCTCCAGTTCTTCCTTCGCGATCCTTAATGGAATAAGTAATGGATGTGTACACTGTGTATGTGTACAGAACCAGTGAGGTGCTCAAAATTGAATTTCTTTCCATAGTGGAACGGTTTTTGATTTTTTTTTTTTTCTTTTTTATTTTTTGTCCGTTTCTGTACTCGAATCTTGAACGATGCCGCCGCAGCGTGCTGGGTAGCTATGCATTAGAATCACAAAGGAGCACAATTTTACTTAAGGCGTTGTCGATGACGACACCATCCCCAGAGCCGGAGTACAATTGCCACCCTGGCAGCCCCATCGTCATAGCCGTCATCATCATCCGCCCTCGTTTATTGTAAAAACCTCTATCGTTGCCGTTCGAGTGAAATGTAAATATGCTAAGGAGGTCCTGATATGTGAGAGCATTCGAGGTTCGATATTGGTAAGCAATCCCGTTGCGGGGGCGGACAAGAACACACATTTTTGGCAGCGCACCCTCGGCAATAATGAGGAATGTAGTGGTGGTACTTCATCTATTTCGCGAGGGGAATTCTCTGAAAGGATCTGATGGGGATGTGGGCTCGGCGGGCTAGGAGGTGCCGGCGAACGTACTTACCGTCAATTACAATGCGGTACACGGAGTAATATGGTGGCTTTTACGATGTCGTTGAAGTACCTATCTAAATTGTCGCGGTGCTGTTCTTGATTGCACGTTGTTATGAGTGGATGCAGGATATGGGTGATATGGCGATGTGTTCGAGGGAAACCCATTATCAGATTTTTCTTTCCTTCCCCCGAACTGATGTCACAAGTTATGAGTGACACAATTTTATTGGTTTAACATACTTTCTCCATCTCGCTGATGGTTAAGTGATGATTGATGGTGGTAGGTGGTCGTGGTGTGTGATGTCTCAAGTGGAGCAGAGAGCGAAAACCCGCTAGAGGATGGAATTGTACGCACGAATGGTGGGTTGAGGTCAACATTTTATTTAGAAAGGAACTCTGTGCGTTCCCAAAAATGTTGACGGAAATTTGTTGATTTAATGGCGAGGAATCGCCTGATTGAACATGTCAGCTTCGGGTATTTGGAGGAATTATGCTTGAACAAGAGCACACAAGGTGAGGTTTGCACGAATTCACTCTAAAAGGCGTTTCCAGCTTGAATTCAGATGTTAAATAGAGGCAAACTTACGACGCTAAAAGGGTCGGCAAGCCAAGTACACAATTACACAATGGAAGGGAATACATGTGTGATAGCATTTTCTGCTTCAAATTTTGAGCCAGGGTCGATCTAGCTTAGCTTGAGTCTAAGATGACAAAAACTGACTGACGAGGTCCAACAGCCATGACTAGAGTTATTGATCTAACACGGTTTACGCGAACACTGCTTCAACCGTTTGTATAAAGAGATCGAAAATAACATTACGAAGAAGAAGAAAACTCGAGAGTTAACTGGGCCATATGCGTTGTCCCGGGGTCAGATTCTATAAAAACGAAGCGATCAGACGTTTTCGTGCGCACGAGTGCTTTGCACTATGTTACACAAGCATATTTCTTCGGACACACGAAAACGTTTGAACGTTTCGCCTTACAGAATGCCGACCCAGATCTACAAAACACAAACACAACATGTGTAAATAGGGTAAGCATTATGTACTTCCAAGTAGGCACCAATCGGACAGCGAATAACTTTTGTATTTAATTTAATATTTTTAACATTTTCATTTAAGTCAAATCGAGTCAAGAACGAGAAAAAAATACTAAAATTAGAAAGTTTGAAGAAGGTGTTTTGCCTCAAGAATTGTTTTCTTCCAATAAGATTTTTTCTCTTAAATAGTCTATAGGTTTACTTGACAAAGAAACTGTTAACTTAAACTAATAACATATAAACCAAGAATAATTATTCTCGATCAAAGAAAGGATATATATGTTGAATACGGAATGTGACCTAGAGAACTTTTTTTTTATTTCAATAACTCTTTTCTTAAGTCGTCCATTTATTATTTAGACCAATTTATGCGAGCCAACATTTTTTTTTAAATTTTTTTTCTTTGGATTTGCAAAGAAATGATTTTCTTCGGTCAGTAAAGATTTTAGAACTAAATGGAAATAAATGGAAACAAAGGAATTACTGTTTTTTTTTTGTAATTATTTTTATTAAGAAAAGCACGGAGCTATTTAAATAATTTGAATTATTTTAACTTATATGTTACCTTAAGCCAAAGTGTTCTTGTTTTTATAATTTTCATGTCTAACGTCCAAGTTTTCGTTGTCTTCAACCTAAAGAGCGGTGCAGGAAATCTTTTCTTTGGAAAATTCATCTGTTTTTTCAAAGTAAATTGAAAAAATAAAAAAGTAAATCAATCAATCAATCGAAATAAAATAAAATAATAATAAATAAAAAATACCGCTGCTTCTCGCAAACAATTCGTAAGACAAAAAACTTCTATATGCCTCTTATATCATTGTGGTTTCAAATATTCCGAAAATAACGAATTCCCGTTCCCGTCTGAACTAAAATGTTTGTAAAGAGAACGAGTCATAGAGGAATAAATGGAACAACAAAAATATAACATTATCCAACTGAATTCACGATATCGCAAATCAAAATTACATTAACAGTAGTTATAATATTAAAATAAAATAGCTTCCCAGAATTATAGACGACCCTTTTTTCTAAATACTTTTACAGCACTTTACTCAGCACACTCTTGTCTTGTCTTGTATTCAATATTCATAAAAGTGAGGTGACTAAGAGGCTTTTGGTAAAATAGATACCTTGTTACGGTGTTGGAGCAAAGGGGCCCTTAAATGCGCGGGACCCGTAGCATTTGCTATACTCCTACTACGTGGCTGCTCCGCCACTGACAATGGACTGACTGTTTCCAAACTCGAAGATGGGCAAAAAGATGTGCTCGTGCGCGACTCCTTCTGTATACTAGAATTTGGTTATTGTGTGCAGCGTATTCCAAAAAGTGAAGCAAAAATTAGGAGTGAATTTCTTCTGTCGTGTCTTTCTCGATATAAGAATTCGTGTCATATAAGCAGTAAATATCGCATAACCCCTTCCACCCCCTTTTTTATCAACAATTTTCTTTATTCAAGAATTAATTTAAAGAATTAAGATAAAAGTTTAAGTTAAATTAAGTTAAAGAAGAAGAATTTGTTGACTTTTAAATTTTCTCGATTCAAGAAACGAAATATATATAGATATACCCAACAAGTGAATGTATAAGCGACTTTTGTTGAATTCTGCCACGGAGCCTTGTAAATTTATAAATATTTTTGTGTGGCAAGACGATGCTCATTAAAAAGATATGACGTGCGCCGCTAAATACCGAAATTTTCGCTTGCATAATGATCAAGGTTACCCATCAGGATATAAAATTGTATGGATTTACAAGGGCTACATCTACATAATCTAAGAAAGATTCATCATACGATTCCGGACCATAAATTTCAATATTTACACTAAACTAGTGTGGGGCACTTTACTTTGTCCATGACGAAAGCTTATCTCCCAAACAGTTCACCCTACCTACGCCCTCTAAAATTGTTTTCTTCTTCAAAGTCACGGCAAATGCAAAGTATGTTTGGGTTATTTAAAAAAAAAATGCCTCCACTCTAAACAAAACCAGGTTCCAACAAACCGATTTCAAAATGAAAGTCAATGGGTAAGGGAAACCACCCACCCATATCGATTGCGTGCAGGCTCGACAGCGTTCGCCCCAATCTTCTGCAATCCCATCATCAATTCAAACTGTGCAACTGCATAAATGCATGGATGCGCATTCACAACAAACCCTCACTCTCGCATACTTCCATACATCACTCACATACTTAGACTTCCGCTCGAGTCTCTACACATCGCCAGTGCCAGAGCGTACTCGCATCGACCATTAAACGGAACATAATAATTTATTGACTACTTGGGCAAATATTTGGCCAAATTCAATTTATTCTCCCAAACATAACTTAAATACTAATTTTGGGTCCGAGCGAGAGTTATTTAGGTGCACCCACACAGTTGCACTTGCACCAATGATTTAAAATGCGCCATCTCCGCACCTGGTGTGCCTGGTGCATATGTGTGTCCTGAGCATTCCCCTATCCAGAGGGTGGCTGCCATGGTTAACAAAATTAATGGAACAATGAACATTTTAAAACCGCATTAGAACACACACACAGATTCGGAGTGGTAAATACTTGAGCTGCATTCACCTCACGCGGGGTGAGGCGCCACTGCCCATAATTGAATATTCGGATATATAGATGACTTCGGGTTTTGGGCAAACATTTAATCGTTCGATTTAAATAATTCACCCAGCCAGACGGGGTAGTCCCATCGCCACACCCCAGCGACCATCGAACAGCACAACAATAACCAACGCACACACACACACACAGTCGAACAGGAGAGCTTGTAATTTATTGAAATTGGCCCGTAGAACGGCCGGCCGGACCTAAGGCCAGTGGCTGTGGAGTGCCTGGTTGCTGGCCATCGGCCACGGGCCTCGTTAATGCGTTCAGGTGTTGTATTTACAAAATTGATATTTTATGCATTAAATCGCACACCGCAACTCCGTGCGTGTTTGGGGGTGGGTGCGTGGGCCCAATGAAATCAATCACAGAAGGATGTAAATGTCAAAGAGAGCACGGCAGTTCCGCCACCGAGGAAGGATGCACAAAATTTGTCCCAATTTCACTATCAACATGCATCGTGCCGCGGGGGTGAGATTGGGGCTAGAGATTCCGCTTATAATTACAACATTGCGCGCATTCGCTGGTCAGCGGTCACTACGATTTAGGCCCGACAGCATGTTTGGGGGTTTTACGAGTATCCTTGGAAAGTACATGATGTGCGTGACGCACTGTGCGCCGCAGCATCGGAATGGAGTTCACTATTTCGTTGATTATTTCGTTTGAATGCATGCAAGGGAGCTAAGGGATGGAGGCGAGTGCCATTTGAACGCACAATTTACGATTACAATGGAGATGCGCCGCCAACCGATTAAACTTTCAATTTATGGACAATGTGTAATTTCGGAGACTATTGGTGCGAGATAGCACTTTTGTTGGACCGTACGGCCGGCGGGGGCCGACGATGAATGATGACATTTACGGATTTGCAATTTAGTGACGCGAATTTATGCGGTAATCGTTGCATTTTGAGAGAATATGCAGCGATGTGAGTGCGTACGCGTGGGAAAGTGTTGCACACTGTATTTAATAAGGGGGTTCCTCGGAATTACGGCTTGGGTGGGGGTGGGTTTTCAGTTGAATTGGTTTCGGTTGCTGAGGTCTTGTAACTTTAGTTATGTGGGCATGAATAAAGTGCGATGACCCATGCTGATGGAGGGGCGGTTTTTGGGGAAGTCCACCATTAGGCACTAGGCCTTGGGATGTGCGTTCAATTGAGTGAGAGGCGCTGAGTTTGTTTGTTGAATACTAACCCGTTGTGGCAGTTAAAGCTGGATTGGGTCTTAAATTACGATTCAGTTTATGTTCACAATGGATGCAGTAGACTGCAGATCGATCCTCTACTCAATAAGTTTCGATAGGACCGGATGTTTATACCGAATTTATAACATGTAACTCAAAATTATAATTAATTTCTTTGGGAGATGGTCCATCACTCAGATATTTGGTCATGCCGGCGGGCCAAAGGGACTTTCCCTAGGTATTCGTTGGGTGGACAAGTCGTATCAGACCAAAGCTAGACCCTAAAGACTCTAAAAGTTCAATCTCTCTCGATAGACTGCATATCAGCGGTGTAGTTGATGAAATCTCTGGGCACTTTCTCAGACTAGCAAACGATTTTTGCGGAAGCTGCTTGAACAATGATAAGAGGGCAAAGGAGGAGATTAATCTCTCCTTTTTCTATATTGGTACGTAGCTGTCTCTCTGCGACAAAAGAATGCTCCATCTGCAAGCAACGATTTAAAGATCTTGTCTCAGATTCTTGAGGTACCTTGCGAACCTTATATTGGTCTAAGGTCGACAGTTGGTGGCAATCACTTCGACTTAACTTAACTTGAACTTGAAACCTTGTTTAAGCTCACCTAAGCTGTTACTCTATACAGCATTGAAACCTTGAAGTGGCCGTCTGACAGACATTGTAAGTATCGGTTGCCTATAGATATCGGGCGCTCCTTCTTCCGCCCATTTGGTGTGCGCCCACTATTTCGAAGCATTACCTACGCATTTTTAGCCCTCGGTCTTGCCCATCTTAAACTTTTTCATAGCTAAGCCATAATCCTGTATATACCTCGAGTTTGGTGGACTTCATTTCCCACTGACTGGCTACGGGTTTCGGTTCTCCAGCGATAGTCACTCACCCAGGTAGGAGGCTACTGAAAGTGCCGCCACTTACAGGCGGCTAGACTTCTCCGCTCTTTTGAGGAGTCTGCGCTTCAGTCTTCTAACCGACACCCAGTTGCTTATCGTAAGTCTGAATGGGATTTCGATTGCGGAACCCTATGATCTGCTTAAGCTTTGGAAGCTCCATTAGACCCATTTTCAAATGACTTTACGCTCAGAGCTTAACATTCTCGTCCTCTGACACTTTTTCTCCGTATATTTGCAGACGCTTTTTTTTGAGGTGGCTGGCAAATGGAAAATGAGACGAATAGCCTCCATTCCTATCCTTTAAAGCGCTTAAAACCAAAGCCTTCGTTCGGAAGATCAGCTTCGGTTCATGGCTTGACTTTCTTCACCGCTTGCATCAGCGAACCTTGGTTTTCTGCGTTTTAGGCAACGAGTTTACAATATGCCTTTGTCCACCTTTGTCCGTCTTTACTTCAGTCATTTGCGTAGATCTCTATCTTATACATAATGGCAACCATGCAGCATACTGCGACTCAGTAATAGGCCCAAGATGATGAAGCTTTGCACTAGATTAGCCCACCGTGCATTTCTGTGCCGATACCGACTCACATTGCGTTCTTTGCTAGGTCTTTTGTTTGAACTTGAGTAAGATTCTGTAGTTTAAGAGGTACCTCTCATGACCCTCTTAGGATCATTTGTAGAAAAGTTTTTCTTTTACATATTCACGTTATGTATTCATTTTTTAATAATACATTTAATACATTTACAAAAGTTAAGAGTTAGATATAGAGTTAGGTTCCGAAAAAGAGGCTTGATATACGCGTGTATACGTTGCACGAGGTCGGTGGTAAAGACAGACGTCAGAAGATGCTGTCATTTCTGTCGCTGTTGGTGGCAGTGTCTCCCCTCGGGTACAGGCTGCTGTAGATGCAACAATTCCCTTGGCATATTAAAAGCTCTTTATAATTGTTCCCTATTTATGTTGGCAGTAGACCTCCCAAGTAACAATTTGACTTCCGTAAGGTGCTATCGAAGCTATTACACCTCCCGCAATATCAACTGCATAAAGCCTTATGGAAACACATTTTTCGCACTTTAATGCAGGCATCTACATGTTTAAGACTTTCTGAACAGCTTGCTAAGACCTTGCTGAAAACACAGCTTCTTCGTCTGAAAGGCAATTAACATCCACGGTAGGCTATTGCTTCCCAAAAGAAGCATCTCACATTTATCAGCAGTAGGTTATTACTTGGTAGGGCCTTACCGAAACTTTATGGAAGCTTTATTTATTTGTGTTTTTTATTACATTTTTCAGTTTTCGATTTTCTTATTTTTTTTTATCTTATTAATAAATATTTTCAAAGACTTTTTGCCATTTTCATGGAGTTTACATACTCGTTATAATTTACATTTTATTTGCATGCGTCGCAGTGAGAATCGAACATGGGTCCTGCTGCGTAATAGTCCAAAACACTCGTTAAGACTTGCCATAAACTTGCAGCTCACTCGAACGAATTTGTAAGCAAAAAATTTAGTGTTACCTTATATTTTTATGAGTGGAAAGTGTTTATTTAAAATCAAATTGTTGACTTATTTTTTACTGTGCTAAAAGTGTTTTATTTTTTGTCATTTTTCCCCATGAAATGAAATTAATTTTTACCTCTATAATGCCTCCATATGTAAGTTAGGAGGAAGTACGAGTAAGTGCTTCTGTACAGCTTCCAATCGCAAGCGGTTGACTGCATGGCCGTCAGAAGCTCTAAAGAAGCTTCTAGAAAGCGCTTTGAACCACAAGCTTTATCGAAGCAATTCACTCTCCACACATCTCCAGACACATTTTCAGAAGTCTAATAGAGATCTTATCGAAACTTAATTTCATATCCCTCTACAAAGCCCGTGTTTATGCTTCGTAAAGGTCTTACTGAAGTTATTATCGCAACAATTGCTTCGAAATGGATCAACTTCGGTTAACAAAGACTATAGAAGCTTTATCGAAGATGTTGCCTACAGAATTTACAAATTTGAACCTTACAGAAGTCAAATTGTTACTTGGGCTGCATGTAAGGAGAAGACTGATTATTGACGGTGTGTCTAGGACAAACCTTTTAGTCACGATCTTCCTTTCCTCCACTGCAACTAGACGAATTCTCATCTAGATATCAAACCGTCGCATTGTGTGTGCGCCTACAAAGTGTTTATATTTGTCCAGTGGTTCCCTTTTGTCAGGTTCCTTCAGTAGCACATTGCTTGTTGTGGCACATAGGTACTTGAGCAGTTTTTAGGTGGATTTTTATGGGGGTATGCTATCAATATTTCACTAGAGATGAGGTTATGTCCTATGTCTCCATATTTGAATTCAATGCCGGTGAGCGACTTAGAGCTTCTTTATCCGACCTCAGTTTTTATGTTTACTTGCTTTTTCGCATATAGAAAACAAAGTCCTGCTCACTGCCTGTAGGCTGAGAACTTAATTCCATATATGGTACAAAACCTTTTGTAAGTGTGGTTTGATAACGAAGGTTCCTTCCCCGAAATGGAAGTCCACGAGGTATTTTTTGTTTCCTTCTACCCAGCTACGGGCATTTGCCCACGCAGCCCACATACTTACAACTTACTGACAGCTTGATTCAAATTAAAGCGAAATTATGAAATTACTAGTTCAGTGTAGAACATCCAACCATCGTCCATGGTCCTGCTCATTTGACAACCAGATCGCAGCCACTGCATCGCATTGTTATATTTGGCACCACTCAACAACTTGAGTTCCTAAACACTGCAAAACTTCCCAAATTACTCGTGCAAGTTGAATAAAAACCAAGCAGACAACTTGTCGCGCAAGTGGATAAGAGAGCGATTTTCTCCAGGAGTTGCACTTAAAAGTTTTTCCCCATCAAAGGGCAGAGCGCACAAGACCACGGACCGCGTAAAGTTTCCCGACGATGACAACGAACTCAAATTTGCTAAGCCCGAACGTGTCTCGGGAGTTTTGGCGAGCAAGCCAAGTCGAGGTCCACCACACCCATCCACCGCTTTACTGGAACAAGAAAATTGCGTGGTTGTTCCCTGTCCGTGTTCAATAGCATCTCGCGTCATTGAAACCAAGACCAGTGTGCTGCAGGTTCAAACAACGGGAACACCCATCTAACAGTTGGTAGGTTCAACTACCTGCCGTTTCTAAACCGATAGCCCCAGCCATAGGTTGCATAGTACCAGTAACACGGATAATTGTTGTTGTTCACCAGCGCTCACATGGTAGTCGCTTCGCTACTGGGTCGCCATGTGGGTATAACTATAGGTGTGCAGTGTGCGATTCCCAGTGACGGCTAATGTCTGGAGAACTTCCTGGCTGCCACACCGGGGGATACATTTTTTCTGTACTTTTTTTCTCCCTAACTTTGATTGGCCACTTGAGTGAGTGATTTGTTAATAAAGTCATTACATCAGCTAGCAGCAAGGTGATGGTATGGCTATACATGCAGTTTACAGGTCATGAATGCGCGTTCTGAAACGATGCCGGAAGGTGAGACCGGAAACTCGCTGGAAGAAATCACTTTGAGTAACGTTGCTTCCGCGACGCTTAATGATATAATATTCGCTGCTGTTAATCGCGTGACTGTGATTAGCTTCTGTAAGAGCGCGAAATCCATAGAACTTTGCCAAATGACTTAATTTGCACGAGGGCAAATTATAGCCCTTTGCTGTTTGCGATCAAGTTTGACGAAGTTGAGACTTCATTAGATCCAATTCACTGCAAATCAACACTTTCATGTATGGAATCGTGAATCACGAACGTGCGGGCTCAATTTGCAAGTGCGGAACTTTGGCAGAATCTGGGTCAGTAAATACAGTTTTTATTTATTTATGGGAATTGGCAAGGTCTCTGGAAGGGTGGGGTTCTGGCAAATTTAGAAAATAACCATCTAACCGCTGAGGAGGAACATGTTCACATTTTGGCGGAAAACTGGACCTCTGCAGCCCTGCAAGTTGGGTTCCGTCTTAAGGATGAAAGCTTTTTATGGTGACACAAAGGCGCGACGTTTGGAGGCCTGGAAGTTTCAGTTTTAATTCCATCACTGGTGGGACGTTATTTACCATTATTCAATAGGCATTTCAGTAAATTTATAGGAGTTTGTCTTTTTGTATTCGGATTTGAACTCACATCACTCTAAAGCACCCAACCCCTATGAGTTTTGTAGGCAGCCTAAAGCTTAATGAGGACCAACATACTGTGCTTACATCATCATAATCGCCCAACTCATTCAGCAGATATACGAGTTGAACAATTTTTGCAATCTCGGGATATACAATCAGAAAAATATCGCAAGCCAAATTCTAGTCCGATCAGGCTTATTCTTAATTTTCTTCATTCTTACGTGCTCAATCTGAAAATAGACCGAATGATTCTTAAAACAATAAAAAAATCGAAATTCAAGCTTTTTATTATTAATTCAAGCCTATGAAATATTAAAATCTGAATCATATAACCTGGAAACATTTTTTTGCACACAAATAAAGGATCGAACAAGAATTATATTCTCCAATCAAGCCCAAATAATCTTAAACTTTAATGATGGCTTAATGTGCATACCAATTAAGATCTAAACGATCAGGGGCCTTTAACACAATACAATAAACAATAAACAAGTGAAATTCAACAACTGTTGTAAATTTGTGTAACACGTACCAACCAGTCTGCGAGCATTTCAACAATGAAGGGCTTATTGAAGCCACAAATTCAAATATTGGAGGTAATCGCATTCAAAGTTTATAAAAAATATAACAAATAATCTGCTCAATTATGCATTAACTTCATTTCTTCTTTAAAGATGAGTTATGTGTTATTCTTCAATATTATGAATAAATAGTGGGAAACAAATTATGGAATGCGTTTAGATAAAAAAAAACATGTAAAAGTTGGTGGCTTATCATGTTACTGAACAGATAAATACATTAAAATTATAATTATTTACAAAATAAAAAAACTTTTTTTTTTACTAGAATAACTTTTTTTTGATTATTTTTTTATTTTTTAATGTTTTTAGAAGAAAAGAATAATAATTCGTATATTGGTTTTTGAGAATTTTTTGTTCTTTATTCAACGACTTCAGCTTCTGTTTCAACTTGAGAGTCCACGGAAATCAAATTATTGTGAAAAGGATGGTTAATTGGAGGAATATATGGTAGCAACGTAGCAACGATTTCACATTGAGCAACTTGGCTTTGGATATTTTCACGGGCTCAGTATATTTTCTTTTAATATGGCTTAAAATTGCAGCTAGAGGTCTTCCCTACTTTAAGATATTGACATCAAAAGCCAATTTTTGTTTTGTCCTTGACAGTTGTCAGTAAATATGACTAGCTCCTCAATATTCTGTTTATTTTAAAGAAACTTCATCAGGACAGAAGATACCTCATCTGCTCCACGTTTGGCCTGGTTTTCTGTTCATACGTACATGTGACCCTTGTCAGCAGTGCAATCATGCACTCCAAGATTGTACAACCAAATTTTTCGGCAATAAAGCGCAGGCCCAGTGGTAAGTTTTGGTATAGGCATCGCTTGTTGAAGATCGATAGATATAACACATATGTTTTTATTGCTTTTGGATCTCTCCGTCTCAGATTTAAGCAAATCTTGCATTGCCTTAGCTCGAGCCATGTGTAAATTTATCTTGGTAGTTAGATCTTTTACTTCCTGTTCAGCATTATTTTATTTAGCCAAATTTAACTTTATTATTGTTTCATTACAAGTTTTACAAGTATCGGACTTCGGCAGTTTAAATCCAATATTAAGCTCGGTGCAAAATATGTGGTGATATGCACTTTCTTTTACCGTCTCAATATTTTGATCGTTGCACCAAGGTACATACAGCTCTTTGTAAAGGCTTGCAATGGTCATGTCGCAGTTAAGGTAAGTTTTTTGCAGGTTATTGGATCGACTGTAGTGACTCTGATACTTAGGAATCAAATTAATGTGATTGTTTTAGAGCAATTTAACAAGTGGGAAATTTGATAATGAGAAGTGTCGGAAGCAATTGAAGTTGGATTTGGTGTGCCTCAAGGGTCTGTCTTAGGGACTCTCCTGTTCACAATTTACATAAATGATATTAAGTGCGTTTTAAAATACAGCAAATTGGCTTTGTTTGCGGATGATGCAGTTGTCCACATCTCCGGTAATAATAACATAGACAGTAAAACAAAGTTACAAGAAGATTTAGACTCTATTAACCAGTGGCTTGTTGAAAATAAACTTAAATTGAATATTGAAAAAACGAAGTTAATGATGCTGAACGAGAGAAGCGATGACATCGATATTAAGATAGGTGGCGTATCAGTAGAAAGAATAAATGTTATAAAATATCTAGGTATTGTTTTAGACGAAAAGTTACTGTTTGGAAACCACATTGATTACATTTGTAAAAAAATCGCAAAAAAAATAGGATTTTTAAAACGAATTAGAAATCAAATTTCAACTATCAGTGCAATAAATATATATAATGTTATCGTAAAACCACATTTTGAATACTGTTCCACTATTTTGTTTCTATGTAAGGAGAGTAAGATTTTAAGACTGCAAAGACTACAAAATAAGGCAATGCGATGTTTACTAAAGTGCAATAGATATATGTCAATTCGTTGTATGTTAAATTCGTTAAAGTGGCTCTCTGTGAAACAAAGAATAATTATGAATGTTTTAGTGTTTGTACATAAAATTGTAAACAATCAAATGCCTAGGTATTTATTTGATTATATTCATTTTATTAGAGATTTACAACCCTATGCACTAAGAAATAGAAAGGACCTAAGACTTCCTAATTTTTAAAATGCCAATTCACATAATTCGCTTATATATAAAGGTTTTAAATTATACAATAGTTTGGACAGTCAAATGAAAAATCAAACCAACCTAAATGTATTTAAAAGAAATGTAATAGAGTTTGTTAAATCCAATTATTAATTAAGAAAATCAATTATGTAAAAAATAACTTATTATATATGTAAATAGTTTAATTAAACTAAATAAATAATAATAATAATAATACTGTTTCTGTAACTTGTTTCCAGTTACAAGTTACAAGTGCTTAAAGAAAAGAGAACGCATTTGTTAAAAAGTTGATTAATTCTGACCGATGGTGACCGACTTGTTAGAATTAAACATTTGCAATAGTGTTTGCAAAGTGATAATGCAAGAAGATCATTTAAAATTTATTTAGTGAATACCTAACAATTTGGCATTACACCAATTTTTTTTTATGCTGAGTCAGGCAGTGACAGTGAGAATATACGAAATATAAAAGGTTTAAAAGAAAGAATACATTTCGAAATAGATTCCAATTTGTTCGTTGAAAAATTTCGGGTGACAGTACAAGTTATTGATTTCCTTACTGAAAGTCTCTCCCATAAATTAAAGTTTACTTAGAAGTCTCATCTTCTCCGACTCCTCGCAGACTGACTTGTTGAACTGATCCAACAAATCGAGGGAAATTTTCATGCTTAACAATTGTTATAATTTTTCTTGTATTACAGCTTTATAACACACTGGTCAGACTAATATAATTCCACAAGTACCTATTGACTTTTTGACTTGTTGTTCTGTGTTATAGGCCCCAGGATATACCAATTTATATTCTCAATCATGAAAAACTTGCTTGATGGATAAAAAAAAGTTCATTTATTCCCATTGATATCTCGTACAGTTTACGTGTTTCCGTAGTTAAATGTTCTTTCAAAAAATAAGACAGTGCAAAATTATAATAAAGTGCGTTTGATAACTAAAATGGTGGAATTAATAATACAATTTTAATAAAATATATGTCTGATTTCAATAGTCCATCCTTACATTTGTATCCTTTAAATAATGGAAAGACACATTTTAGATTGAAGTCCATTTAAGCATTTTTGTTTTAATAAATGAATGTGATTTTTAAAAAATAAATTGTTTTATTTTCTTAAACAGGAAAGTAATGGAGTTAATAATAAATTCGACAAATAAAATTCTTGAAGCATTCCGAAAAAATGTAATACAGTTCGTAAAAGCAACCGATGGAAATTCGAGCAGTTGCGTTAATTGAGGTTGTTGCTTTAACCCAGTCACAAAAAAATGTGCCTTGAATTAGAATTTAAGGTAAAAACCATAGTACACAAAATAAAAGAATATTGTTCGTCGTAAAAGAAAATAAAAGGAATATAATTTAATTCATTTGAAAAAAATATTTATACTACATTATGTAGTACAGTTAATACAGTTTTTGGTTAAATTGCTTTAAAATATTGGGAAATGTTCGTTTGATTTTTCTTAGAGGATATATGAATGCCAACGGGCAGCTCTCTCAGTTGTTGAAGAGTCAAGGTATCTT
Source organism: Cheilosia variabilis (assembly GCA_951230905.1). Classification (NCBI taxonomy): domain Eukaryota; kingdom Metazoa; phylum Arthropoda; class Insecta; order Diptera; family Syrphidae; genus Cheilosia; species Cheilosia variabilis. The sequence goes on along the minus strand of OX579677.1, from coordinate 57,543,360 downwards.
CTAGTGGAACCGAGTTTTCTTCAGCCCATTGAATGCACCTACGATCTATATGTGTTTAAAATTCTGAGAGAAGTAGCTGTAAAATAACTGTAAACAGTAAAACAAATCACAAAAAAACCGAAACAAAAATTAAATGAAATAAGAGCATGGATGGAAAGTTGCATTTACCGAGACGCAGATTTTTGAAAAGTTGCAATTACTGAGTCACTAATGGTCAAATTTTAGGTGTTGCTTTAACCGAGGTATTGCGTTTATCGAGGGCGTACTGTATAAGGATAACCTCTTTTTATTTAAATTTTTCTAATTTCATTTCAAGAGCTATTATTCTGTGTTTTAAGGAGAATTATTCTTACTTACTGGTGAAAAATAAGCTGGCTTAATTGAAGCTCACACATTCTTCATTGCGTTATGTTTAGAGTATACATAAGCTTTATTTAAGTTTAAGTTTTTGCATTCTTCGACTGAAATGACTTTGGGCTTAATTTGAGCCTACACGTTCTTAATACTGTTATAGAACAATCTTAGAATAAGAATTAAAGGTTAATTAAAAAACATACTCAAAGTAAGATTTTTGTAGTTGGATTAAGAGTTTCCGATCTTAACAGACTTTCGTCAACGAATAGGCTTAATCTGACACTGATTATCTCGATTTTATCTCGTTTTTACCCTGAGTGTAAATTTTTTTTCAGTCTGACGATCTTGTGCTCAATCTCAGCAAGGTATATCCCAAATTTTGAACGAGTGTGGTGGTAGGTATATGAAATTTGGTGGGCATAGTTAGATAGATAATCATTTGTCGGGAGAGCCTTAATGGGGCTGTGGCCTCTTTTGAAAGTAGCCTATTGTAACTTCCCTGATGAGGTTTTAGAGCAATCTTTTCACACCATAGGCAGTCAGGAAGACAAAAATCTTCTCTGTTACATAGAAGTTAGGGGCTTCACTAAAACAGTTTCGAAGTGATTAATGTTTTCAATCCGCATACAAATCAAGCTCAGAATGAAGAACAGACAAAGAAAAGCGAAATAGCCATTTAAAGAACAGAAACCCGTCTCAACTCAGGATATCCATCACGTAGAACCTAAAACCACACCCGAAAGACGTGCAACTTCAGCCCCACTCAGCAGCTATACCCACATATGCCATCATCATTACCCCATCATCCTGACGGATGTGCCCCCAAACACAATTAAAACTTAAAGCAGCCATCGATCCGGCCTGTCATCTCCCACTTGGTTATCGGTTCAATGGATGAGCTGCAGCCACTTTAAAAGTTGATCAACTTTGCAACGATTACACAGTTGTTGCATCCCATATACCTACTCAAGAAACCTCGTTATCATCGCCCGGCTCCTCGTAAGTCTCAATCGATTTATGGCAAGTCCTTGTGCTATGATGCCGCATGAGAGATGCTGACCGCAAACACTGACCCGGTTTCGCTTTGGAGCCGCAAAACTTATCTTCACCGCACGAGATGACCACAGACCGCAAAGTTACGCATTCAAATGCGACTTGCATTTGAATTCACATCCATTTCCGTTCACCCTGCCTGTGCTGTGCGCCGATAAGCATATGGCAAGGACACTATCATTACGAAAAGAATGAGAAAACTTGAGTGTTGCACAAACACTTGTACGGGAGTGTACTTCAATCCCTCAATAGGCATGTGTTGCTGCTGAAAGTTACACACACATACACAAACATACGGGCACTCTTAGTCGGAACCGGATCAGAGTGGAAGAAAACAAAACGAAAAACCCCTCACTGGCGCTATTATCTCAAGAACTCTCCACGCACCTATTAAGCCAGCCTCCCCCGGAGGACGATTGCTGAACGATGACATGTTATGTCACAGCGAAAAGAAAATCACATCGCGCAACACAAAGCACAATGGCTTAGGCGAGGGCACGAGTGGGAGGACGATTATCAACTCCATTGTCGCGCCCTCATCGAAGACACTCCAAGGATAATGAAGACAACATGCGGATATGTACGAAAGACGACGGAACTCATTGTAACCATTTCCTTTGACAAATGCGAGGAAATAATCAAGTGAATGGAAAATAATGCCGGAGAGGTGATGCGTGGGGGGTATACTCAAACTGGAAGTCCTCTCTTGCGACACTGTGTGACAAATTATTGAAATGAAAAGGGTTTGCCTTTGTCTTCCCTTGGTACGCAGAAGTTGCCAACTGGTGCCAAATGAGAAGTCACTCAACCGACTGTGCTGGCAGAAAAGTTTAAACAAATATAGAAAAAAGGACACTCATCCTCGGTGCTCATTTTTCACCACACATCCAGCGTGTGTGCGGGGACATTGTGTGTGCCTAATGAAGGAGCAAGCAAGAGAATGGCAAATGATTGCTCCTCGAGCTAGGATTGGGCTTTAAAAAGAGCCATGGACACATGGAGACGCTGCAATGAAGTGGAAAATATTTTACCCTTCTGGGTGGGGGTGGATTGTTCTTCTTCACCTCCAGTGATGCTTTCTTCGCTCGGTTGTGTCATCATTGCTTCATTGTTCGGCTCTGACGCGTAATGGAAATTTGCCGCTTCACCGAGTGGCAGACAAATGATGTTTTCATTTGAGATTTGTGGAGAGCACACAATGTCACTTTTGCGTGTGCTGCCGACGTGTACTAAGCGCGGCAAACTTGCATACAATGCGCCGTCACACACACATCAGCCAATTCCGCGGAAATGAGGTCGAAAATTGAATTTTTCCAACGTGCTGAATCGAAACACTGGCACAGCGCAAATGAAACAAATGGAATCCCATGTGGGCGCATCCTTTGCGGGATATTCTGCGGCTTGTGCGGGAGTTGCAACGTTTTTATGTTGACTGTTTGACAGATGCAAACTCATGTGAAAAGTTACATGGAGTATCCGTGTTGCTGCGATCAAATTATTGAGGTAATTTTGGAATTCCCTGCAACTTGGCATTGATTTAATGGGCGGTCGGTGTGAAATGTTGCAACTTGGAAGCAAAATTGCAAGCTGTGCAAATAATCTGATGTCAGTTGATGGGGTGACGCAGGTGTGGGTTTAGGTTAACTTTAGGTAAAGGTGTCGGCATTCAGATAATGCGTACATGACGCTTTGGTCGAAAAGAGATCACAAAATATCAAGCAAGAGACAGAAAAAATTGGATGTGGGTTTGCCCCTCAGAACCTCATAAGCCAACGAATCAATTTTAAAATATTTTCGAAGAGAATTGACTTTTCGTTATCGGAAAAGTGATCATTCAAAGTGGCCGAGTTATAATGCTTAATCTGCAAGGGATACTACCGTTTGTACCGATAGTCAAGCGGCGATTCACCTTCAATTCCAAAATGCCCAAAATAGCCGCCTATCTCTCAATGAGATTTGCATGTCCAATGATCTCGTCACTAACGGCACAACTTATACCTAGGCAGTGATGGGACTTGAGAAAAGCGAAGCGTTGGTAGATAGCCTTGACAAAGGTGGTAGAAAAGTGGTAGAAAACAAAATTTGCCACGGTAAATAATTCATTTATTTATACCAATAAAAAAAAAACAGGGAAATAAAATGAACATAAATCATTCATTTCTTATTATTAATTTAAATAATCTTTAAAAATGACACAAACAAAATGATTACTTCGTATGGCAACCGGTCTGCGAATTTATATTTTGAAGCACATTTTACCAGTAACTCCGGAGGTTTGAAATCTTCCCCGTTCCCCAGAAGTTCCTTGGCAGCTAAGATCATCTTAAATTAAATTTTCCTCTTTTTCAATTCCTATGGCTCTTGATATTATTTAAACATTAAAATTTTGTGTGGTAAACGCATCAATATAAAAATTAACAACAGAAAAAACGCCGTAGATTTAACTCATCATTAAACACAAAAAGGCGAACTATGTACCGCCTAAAATTGATTAAATTAATAACATGTATTTTTATAGTTGAACCTCTCCATTGAACGACTTCATAAATTTCCGGGTCGGCTTCTTGATCGTTTTTTCCGCACTAATGATTGAATCGAGCTGGTCCGGTCAGATTTTCTCAGTCAACAAAATCAACCAAAGCAGAATGTGAGCAGTTTGGGAAGTCTGCGCCGAAAGTAGGAATCACTGATCGGATATTTGTTTCTCCATTTCACATTCGATAAATGTGTATAATATCGGTAGTTGCGACCTGTGAACATGGTGGCTCGGTAGTTGGTATGCTGGAAATGTGCCTACAGCGCCACCTGTTGAGAATTTTCCGAATTTTCATTTTTCCTAAGCCATTCCTAATTCAAGACAAACAAAATACAAAAAAAATCATTCAAATCCGTCGAGCCGTCGAGCAAAATGGAAATGCATGTGTTTTTTCACGCACACACAACACACAAATACGTTTTCTGATTTCAACTAAACTTCATAAAGACCATATATCGACCAATACCAAAGGTGTGTGAAAGTTTGGTTAAAATCGGTATATGCGTTAAGGCGTGAATCGGCGACAAACGAACAGAATGTTAAGGCTCAATTTTTATATATTTAGATTTCAGAAATCTTTTAAAAATGTTTATGAAATGTGTACGAATTTCTGAAATGTTTCGCTTTTCTGGACACACTTTAATATGCCAAAATAAACTCAAGCGGTAGCAGCAAAATATTGCTCTTGTGTTGCATATTTGAACATAAAATACTAAATTGGTTTCACAAAAATATATTTGAAATGAAAATGTATGCAAATTCCATTCAAATATGGCAGTACCCTCGACATTGCAAGTGAAATGACATGTGCCTTGTGTGACGTCACGTTGAGAAGAATGTTTGCAATATGGCTGGTGGCAATATGAAGTTTGAAATACCCTGTATTATCTGTTTTGTTTCTGAAAGCAACTGCTGCCACAATTCCAAAATTAAACTTTTCAATGATCCGTTTTGTTTTATTTTCGTGATCTGATTATTTTATTTAAATTTAAAGATAGGAAGCGCTTAATGAGAGACCCTTTATAAAATGTTAGTACCTTCCTACTACCTCTTGAGTTCATTGCTGCTCTCTGAATTTTGGATGTGTGAAAAATTGTGCGCAGCGTTTTTAAAAAATATTCCCAACTAAGGGAGGGTTCTTAAACAGTGATCGGGGTTCGGGAACATGGGAACCAGTAAGTGATGATACATCTTTTTTAGTCAATAACAAACAAAATTTGTTTAATGTTATTAATTGCTCATCAATTTTAGTGACCTTATTTCAAGTTAATGAGAAAATTAGACTCTTTTTGAGTAAATTTGACCTTGAATCCCTTCCGCGATGCATTAAAGTTAGATAGAGCAACAATGGCCATAGTCCTCTCCACATTAGCTCCAATATCTGCTTTACAGAGCTCCCACATTGAATGGAAATTTCGTTTCATATCTTAAAGTAAAAAAAAAAAAAAAACACTCATCAGTAAAACAACACAAAAGGTCATCGCAAGCTCAGAGATCCAGTGAAAGCAAAAGAAAAATCCTCATAATACAAACAGCAATGGATACGCTCCTGTAAGCACATAGGTCCATCGCTATACCATCACTGCCAGCCATATCACGTCGGTCGGTCGGTGGCAGCTCAAGGAAACTGCCAACTGTGGATGCCCATCAAAGCGCCTTTAATAAGGCCGCAGCGGCGGCACTGTCATCTGTCAACGGATTTGTTTTGGCTTACGAAAGGCAAACACAAACGCAAACCCTATAATGGGGGATAACGCGAAAGAATATGCTTCTCCTCGAGCTCGAGGTGCCATTACCACTGCGCTGTCTCTCTTCCGTTCGGACAATAGTGTTATTGTTGTTTTAAGTTCGCTTTGCCTTCTTTTTCTCCTCGCAGCTCGCAGGAAGTTCGATTTGTTGTTGACGCTGTTGCCCTCTCGGAAAGCGACTCATTGTTGGCTTCGCCTCTGCCGATGGCTTTGTTTTCCTAAGGTGGCACTTTCAGCTGATTGCAATAATGAGGCAGCAACGATGATGATGACATTTCTCAACCATGCTTCGCTTATTCCGAATCGGAAACCTGACGTTTTTCTACCGATGAATTGAGGAAAATAAATAAATTTCCCCCCTCCACCGCTGACAAAACTCTCTCCACGACGAGGAGGACCAAACAAACGTTGATTCCTCGCCTCGTCACTGCTGTGGGTTTGTTGTCTTTTGTATCGGGAGCACCGCCCTGGAAGCAATGAGGTGACTTTGTTGATTTTGGAAAACAGTCTGCCTGTTGGTCTTTTACGTGTTTTTCTTGTTTTTATTTTTAACGCGCGAAGGTCACAACAGAAGCACTTGTGCGTAAGTGATACCGGATTGGAGTCGAACGACGTCAAGAGTGGATCGTTTGAGTGGGAGATACATCTCTAAATTCATATCGCCGGCACATAGATAATAAGTTTCTCCGCGGTCTATGGAGACAGAAATAAAAGTTCGATCTTGATTGGGGATTGTAAGTGATTAATCATCACCAAAATTTTTTTTTTCATGAATTCGCCTCAGTTTTTTGGTCATAAAGTAGCAAATGACAAATTGTGGCGGATGCTTGTCTTTTCAAGGACACATAGATAAACAGTAGTTGGTGTGTCTCATTTTATTTTTTTTGGTTAGATTTATGGCAGCGTTTTGCAGACATTAGGAAACAAATGATCTATTTGTAAGGAGATTAAGGGAAGAGAGAAAAAACTGTCGCATTAGGGTGACCAAGGACATTGTTGAAAATCGGAGTTGTGATGATAAATAGTTTTGCCTCAGAGAGATATGAAAAGTGAATGACAAAAATTGCCAACTTGGCGATATAAGTTCCTGGGTTGGGGCGAATTTTGAGGACTGTATTAGGAGTGACGGACAGGATTTTATTGACGACGCGACTTGGAGAAAACTCAAGTAATGGAGTCCATTGTAATGAAGCTGGATTGTGCTGAATGAACTTTCGTAGCCAATTGTTGTTCCGTGACTTGTTTGCTTTTGAAAAGTTAAGTTGGAACAGGAAAGGAAGTGGATGTTGCCTGACTGATGCAGCGCACAGCGGGATTCCGTTGAGTAGTAGCAGTTTCCCCAAAGCTGAACTTGCTTTAGCGAGGACTTGCTTACGAAGCACTATAATCTGCCTACTTTCCATGCCACTTTTCCTACGTCAGCCCCACATGTGAACTTAGCACTCAGTCAAGAATTTCTTGACTAGATTCGTAGCCTAAGCTCACCGTAGACGTCAACTTAAACGGCCGTTCATATGAAGATCTAATGGCGTTTTCGATTGAAGAAAAGAATTGCCCTTTCTATGAAAAGAGCAAATCCAGAAGTGCTCTTTCGATGTATTCTATGTTTCATTGAAAAAAAAAGTGCACTTCTAGGTCAATTCTTAACACGACAGAAGTGTCCGGATTATTTTTACAGAATTGCCCTGAACTCACCAACACATACTAACAAAATGTCAGATTGAAGTGTTTGTTGTGCTATTAGAAACAAATTTTTCGCTATGTGAACCGAAAATATACAATTATTCGTGTAAAATGTAATCTTAAATTGAAATATATTGATTTGGCTGTATTTATTACTGCAGAAAACAAAAAAATAGTAGCAACAGAAAACCAAATCTCTCATATGGTGTCTACTACTATTACAAAAGTGCTCCAACGAGTTTCATTGAAAAGAGCAATTCTGAATTTCAACTGTGATACATCAAGTCAGACATCTGTCAGACTTACTAAACTAGATACTTAAACGTCCCCATTGACTTAAGCAAACATCAAAGATCAGCTGTTTTAAAAAAGGAAAATATACTGACGCCCTGCTTGTGATGAGGTTTTGAATGAGCCGAATCGGCAGATCGCGCTTGAGGCCCAGGTCCACCCTGGACTGTAGCGCTACCTAAGTACGTAAGAATAGGCAGATCTTTAAGGAGGCAATCTGTCAGACGCCTGAATCAAACAAGCTCAGTTACTGGAAGGAGATCCATATCATATTTACACTTTACAGTCACAGTGAGAGTCACATAATCTGACTTTTTTCTTCGTTTTACTATTAGCAAGGTGGGCGATGAGGCTCACGGCCAACCTGAGACAAACTGAAGAAGAAAGCAAGAAAGATATGAAACTCTCTAACTCTTAAACAAAAGCCAGTCGAATCCACTGGGTTCTGCTTGAAGGAATCTGAGAACTAACATCTCTTTATCAATTTGCTTGAATACCTTATTTCTGCACCTATCTAAAGGGCTTCAATTTATGATCATTGGTTAGGCCTCAGTAAAGCAAATAAACAAAGCGAATGCATCTAGGTCCTTGTTTTAAACGGTCTTTATTAAATAAAATAAATATTTTCGTGTAGAAAATCAATTCACGAAATCGGTCGTTTTGATGAAGAAGTGAGTGGTGAATTCATCTTCTATGGGTGCTTTGAAGTTGCAGTGAAATCGCTACTCCTTAAGAGAAGAATACTCCAGCATCCTTGTTTACATTAACAAACGGAATAAACTGAGCTTTAAAATAAGACATTTTAGGCTTTTTATACCCGAAACCGATAATAATAATACAGTGGGCTATGATCTATTTTACCCCAAGTTTATACAAGGTGGCGCAAAAATAACCTTCCGATGTTTTTTGGCTGTAATTTAAAAAAAAAATGAAAAACTTTGATTCTTCTTGTGGATTATTTTTATTTGGTCTTTTAATTTTTTTTACATCAAGTCGAGAATATGATGTCATGTAAATGGCCGCCGCCACAGTTGATTGTCATTTGAGCCCTTCCGGCGATAGGTCCTCACATTCTTGACGAATATTGTCTTTAAGAGCTGCAAGAGTCTGAGGCTTGTTGACATAAACCCGCGACTTCAAAAAGCCCCACAAAAAGAAGTCTGGAGCGGTCAAATCAGGCGATCTTGCTGGCCAGTGCAAATCGCCAAAACGGGAGATTAGGCGCCCGGGAAATGCATCCTTCAGCATATCGGTTGTGGCACGTGCAGTGTGTGCCGTTGCACCGCCCTGTTGGAACCACATGTTTTCCAATCCCAATTCATCAAGTTGCGGCAAAAAGAACTCGTTGATCTTTGCTCTGTAGCGCTCACCATTCACAGTAACCGTTTGGCCCGCGACGTCTTCGAAGAAAAAAGGTCCGATGACTCCTCCAGCGAAAACAGCACACCATACAGTGACTTTTCAGTGCCCCAGAAGCGTAAATTTTGCTTATTTACGTACCCGCTATGATGGAAATGGGCCTCATCACTCATGATTATTTTTGATGAAAAATCATCTTCCTCTTGGTGGTGATTAAGGATGACTTGAGCGTATGTTAGACGCGATTGGCGGTCAGCAGCTAACAGCTGATGCACCGTCTGGACTTTGTACGGAAATATCTTCAAATCTAGTACCAAAATTCGCTGTTCAGACCGTCGACTGATACCCATTTGCGTGGCACGTCGTCTGGTCGATGTCGACGGCGCTTCCATGACATCTTCGGCTACAGCAGCAATATTCTCTGCAGAACGGCTACTCCGGGGTCTGCCACGCCTGGCAGCATCTCGTGTTGTGCCAGTCTCTTCGAGGCGAGCGGCTAAATGTCGCAGTGTTTCACCAGTAGGCGTTGGACGGCTAGGAAATCTGCGAGGAAATTCACGTTGTGCCAAAGTCACCGACCGATTATTGCTCAAATAAATAGTCACCAATATTCCGCGTTCTGGAGCAGTGTAGCGTAACATTGTTTATTAACGTGTATTTCGCATGTGTTTACTACACAAATGTAAAAACAGAACTGACATTAGGGACCAATCGCAAAATTTATAGCATTTTCTGATAGGTGGATTACTTTTGCGCCACCTTGTACCTTGAAGAATTGTCTCCAAGATTCTTTGGCTAGAGTTTCCATCTATTTTATCAGTAGCGAACGTCCGCCATTAATTTCGACACAGCAATCAATTTCCATCTTCGTACTAAACTATTCGCCTGAAAGTTGCTAGCACCCCACACCTCGTCCCCTTTGTTTTCTTTCAGTTCTTACTCCATTTCAGTGCCCAGTGCCTCCTTTTAAACTGTTTAAATCCATCGGACACGCTTTGTTTATGCCAAAAATCTCGAATCCCGAATTTACTCAGCTCTTGTTTGCGTACGAAACGCGCTGCTATATACCGCCCCCCAATAAAGGCGAACTCAAAAACAAAACCTCTCAAACGAAATTGCATTCCACACCCACCCTTGATAAAGCAGCCGAGTGTTTATTTAAGGGCTTAAGCTATTTTCCATAATCTTGCATCCAGACTGGACCGACATAAAACAAAAAACACAAAAAACTGAACAAAAAAACTTTTTAATCGAAAAACATCTTAACAATTTTTCGGGAAAAATTCCCTTTTAAGAAGACTTCCATGTTCCGGTGCGTTACTGTTCCATGCCTTGGGCAAGAGCCTTAGTGAAACGTAAATCTCAAGGATTTCGCCCAAAACTAATTTTGTAATTTCTGCTTCGGTGTTGTTTTTTTTTTTTTTATTTATTTCTCCCGTCTTTCTCCGAATCGAGCAGGGGGAGAAACAACAATACTGCATTTGAAGCGAGGAATTGTTTTAAAACCAAAAGGGAGTCTGTCGTCCGGCACCAGGATCATCTCATCGCAAAAGAGAAAAACTTTCGCTCATAAATGCAAATAACCAAATCAAAACTTTTTAATTGGAATCTCGTTATAAATACTTTGAGAGTGCATACGGTGTATATGGCAGCGGAGTGCGAGCCAAGCGCGATGCAGTCCAAGTTTTCTAGCGAGTTGCGGCAGTTGCAAGGTCTTAGTCGGATATCATGGACAGATTTCGAGAGCAAAAAGCGAAAAAAAGAACCATTAAACAACCGGGAAGGGCTATAAATTAAAAGCTTTCGATGTTTTGTAATTGCATTTTGGAAAAGTGTTGAGGGGCGCTTAGTGGTGCTGATGAGTGTTTCCGCATCACATAAGCGCGGCCAAGTCATGAGAAATTATGCAGCCATTTTTTTTTTTAGTTTTTCTAGGTTATTGGATTAAGTTTACCCAACATGGAGCAAATTACGGTTCGAAAGTTTCCGTCGTGATCGATGGTGAAAAATGTTACTTCTGGTGTTGGGGCGATGATGTGTTGATAGCTTGACGCCGGGCAAGCAGCAAAAACAATTCTAATGGACTGATTTTATTTATGCACACAGTTTGGATGGACTGTAAGTGTAGTGAGTAAGATTACGTTTAACCATGCAGAGGGGGCTAAATCTAGAAAACGGTAGCCTTTCAGGTCAGTAGAGCCCACTTCCCACTTCTTCTCCAAAGAAAGTGTTGCGAATTGACCACCAGTACGTTATAATGTGGAACCCTTCTACTTACTGATTCTACTGAATATTTCATGTGTTGATTGGTTTCGTCAGTTGGTGCGATAGGATCTCCGCTGTTGGATGTAAAGTCCGACTCCGAAAGCTTCTTCGTCGAAGACTGCGTGTCTCTGACAGAAAAATTCGGAATAGTGATATCTAGGATCGACCCATTGACTTTTTTTTGCACCGTTATACCTAGCAATGTGAATGGTTCACTATAGGATAACTCACCTGTCTCGGAAGTTTTAAAGCCATATGAGAACTTAGGAGCTCTGCTTAGACGTACGCACAGTGGCTTGTGGTTATTGCGTTAGACTACTCAGCGTGGGGTTCCAGGATAGATTCCCGAGAAAACACAAATTACGTCTTACCTAATGTTTTTTTCCACTGCTCCAGCCAAACTAGCGCCCTGTGCAATATTTACAGAAAGCGCCCTTTTTTCATATTTGCACCATACATAAGACTTTTCCACATAACTCATTAGGTAGACTTTCAATGGGTTTTTTTTATTGAACAGGGTGGAATATTTTGAGATTATGTAGGTAAGAAGTGAACTTGCATAGGTCTAGTGGGATTTTTTATTTTGCGATATTTTGAGTTAGGTTCTCTTTTAAGTTGCAACATTACAAGTGATGTGATTTAATGTGCAAGAAATAATTCAGCAGAGGTGTGAGACAGTATTTGTTCGCGCAAGATAAAATACATTTTTCGTTCTTGGCAATGCGCCCCCAGACCTTGCGGACCTGTTGCCCCAACAATTTATTTAATTTATTTTTATTTGAAGAATATTTATATATGCATTTTAAAAACACCGTGTGCACGGTTTACGTACCAAAAAGATAAATGAATGTCGCCCATGTCCCCCATGCAGTGTTGTTAGCACTCTCTCTTCAATTATCCCAATTTTTTCCTTTTTTTTCCCTTTTCACCGTACTCAAATTCCCTTTTAAAAGCCCATGATACTTTTTTGCGTCAAAATTTTTTAAAAACAAGTTTTGTGTTACACGGAAAGAAAATCACGTTAAATTAACCTAGAAAATTTTGATAAAAGACGATTTACAAGAGCGTTTTTTTATGGACATTGAGTATACTTATTGATAATCATGGTGAAATACAGGTGTTTTGATAGAATTTCACTAAAAATTTATAGTTTGAATGTTTGTTTTTTTTGCTAGATTTCTGAAAATCCCACGATTTGGTGCTTTTTCCCTTTATCCCACGGAAGGCTTTTCGGACATCGAAATTTCCACAAAAAAGGGATAAATCCCACGGTATAACAACACTTCCCCCATGACAGTCGGTTCGGGCTAAATGTACAAATTCCTTCTGCAAGGCGATAAAAAACCGACGCCCCTTTCTCAAGCTGAGTGAACTAATCGACGATTATAGCAACAACGTTCGTCCACCTGCTCAAGTCGAACAAAGGTCTTAAATCCGCAAATTAAATATGAACAAGAGTGTTGGACACGATGTTTTTAGAAGAAGAAAAGTTCTAAGCTGCGACAACTATTTAATTTGGGCATACGTCTCCTTGATCACCGATACAAATTTCCAAAACAGGGAAGTTCCTGGAAAACTGCCTAGAGAATGATTCTCACGATTTCAAACGCGCCGATAACAATATTTATAAAGGGGGCCTGTCCATTTGAGAGTAAAAATGCTGCGAGCAGCACTCAAGCAGCTCTCGAGAGCAAATTCGCAAGTGGACATAGTCTTGAGAGTAGTTCGCGGCGAGTTAACCTTTTACTCTCGAGATTCGAGCCTTTTGAAAGTCACTCGCAAGTGGACACATGTTCTGATCACTATCGGAGATTAGCTCGCAAAATTCCAACATGCTTCGTATTTTGCGAGCAGCTGTCGAGAGTCGACATGGCAAAACAGTGGACATCGGAGAAAATTAATCGACTCATAGAGAAATATGAACATTGAATTCGATAATATTTAAAAATTAACTTAATTTATGCCCCTTGAAGTATTTTTAAATTTACGTTTAAAAATACAATTTTTTATGTTTTTTTTTTACCCCCAAATATCTTTTAAACTGTTGAAAATGGCTGGACAGACTTCTCTCACAATTCTTCCAATCGTAGAGAGAGGGATACGATATTTGGTATCTATTTTAAAAATAGTAGGCCCAACGGATTGAATTATATATTCTATTTCACTTGTTGTCAAACGGCAAAAATCCCTGAACTTTTGAGCATCTTCAATTTGAAGCTCTCTTGTAAGAGTAGACCCTGCACCGAGTTGAGGACAACGTTCTACCCATGGTTTAATCCATCATTTCTTTTATGCTTAATCTTACCGAGAGTAACTCTCAGGTGGTATACTTTTCAAACGCATAATCGCAGGTCTATCAAGGTCGATGATGACTTCACCGTTGCAAAATAGATATCGGGTAAGACGAAACATATATGCCACTCGTGCAACAGATCGAATTTCTCACGAAAAGGCACATTTCGCACGACCTTCAACACTGGCCACTGAGTACATTTGAATCTTCGCTCCATCACATTCCCAAAGCTGCCAACATACCTTCCGTTCGGTTAAATTAAAGACAACAACCGATATTTCCCTCAAATGTAAGCTAGATATACCCGAACATATGCCCAACCCAATGGAGACAAACGTCCTCCTGAAATGCCATTCAACAAAATGCTTATTATTGCCTTTCTGCTGAGGAATATGCCATTCGAGACATTTATCTACGTCTAGGCTTAATAGATGTCAAGCAGAAGGACCAAAAGGAAACGTCCAATTACGATTCCAATGAAGCGAAAGCAATTTTAGCAGAAACTTTGTCAGGAAATAAGTTGATGGCTTCCGTTTACAGGCGCGCGTAATGTTTCTCGACTGGTATTGTGATGGTAATGAAGCGACATCAAAACGGAACAATAGAAGAACGTATTTTGGCCATCCAAGCATCTTTCTCCCGCTATTGTCTCAGCTATATAGGCCTCTCGAAATGTCTCATTAACAAATGCGTGACGCATCCATAAACATCGCTGTTCACTGCCAATATTCCGCTGCGAACGAGTCTATAAAGTTTATTGACTCCTTTCGCTTCAATTCATGGCGTTCGCATGTAATAAAGTGGTAAAATTTGCGCCCCCCAAAAAAACAAGGGGGGTGAAAAAAACCGAAAGCTCATAAATTTGTTTAGCTTGCCTTGTGCATCATTGTCGACTTCATAAATGCGAAGGCATCTGGCAGTTTAAAAACCATTTCGAATGGTTTACTGCCAGCTTCGATTATTTGTTGGCTATATTTGCATCCCTTCGCTGCAAACACCCCCAACCGAACCCATTTAGATGGCAATATGTGGACCTATGCGGCAAAAACACCCTTCAGAGGGGGCTGAATTAGTTTTAGGTGTCAACTTGATATACAGTCACCGTGTATTTATTGGGATGGCAACAGCTTGACAGTGGCAGTGGCAAAAGACACAAGTTGCAGAGTTGCAATAAATCACCCCATCGCTGCATCGCCGCCCCACGCAATAATAATGTCGAGCTGAGGGCAGTACCATATGCATCTGTATGTGTGGCAGAGTGGGGGTGGCCATTTTGAAAATTCTGCAATAACAACAATTTGCTCGTCAAAAAATGAGGGAAATAAATTACTCGCATGGAAATGGATGGTGACTTGGGGAGCCATACCGCCAGCGTATACGTCGTGCGGGGAGGCTGTGCCGAGATAAAACTGCCGACCGGCGTTTCCCATTTCGTGTTTTTTTTTTTTTGTCTGCGCTCAATTTATGAGGGGGTTGAGTTGCCATTTGGACAGCGTATTGTTTGGCACAGCGGGCGGCTGATTTGGGCTGATTCAGACTGATTTTGAGCTGCAGTATAGACCTCGGTGCGGGTAGTGTGCTTTGTGCGTGAGTGAGGGGAGAGAGTGGACAAATTTAAATAGCAATTTAACTGATAACAGGGTTCTTTTTGCGAGTAAAGGGAGCGGAGATAAATGAGAACATTTTGTCGTCACGCTGCCGCTAAATGAGCAGCGTTATCATTATTTTTATTAGAATGGGGATGGGTTTTGATGCACGAAAAAGGGGGAGCAAATGCGGATCGTGGGAATAGTGAGACGAAATGCGAGCTAGGCCAAAAAAAAAGTTCAACACAGTGGCACCTAGGTATATGAACCTAAGCATTATGCGGTCCCTGTCGAACTCTAGTTAGTTTTAACAAAATCGGGATCCGGTCGAAATTCTGCTTTCGAAATTCCGCTTTGCGAAATTCTGTCTTCTCACACAAAAATTCTGATTCACGAAATTCAGCTTTACAAAATTCTGATTTTCAAATTTAAAGCAAGAAAATTCTGCATAATTCTGTTTTTTTTTTTTAACAAAAATGTAAACGACGAGAAAAAAGAGCAGAAAAAACTATTTTAAATTCATAAAATATTAAAAATTATTTACTTTTAATTTTTAAATAAAAATAAAATTAAAACTAAAAAGAAACAAGAAAAAATAAATTAAATATTGACAAAAAATTTGTATAAGAAAAAAAAATATCTGCCTATTAAAACAAAAAAAAATGCGAAATTTAATTAAAACAAAGATATGAAGCAGTCACAAATTACAGCTTTTATTTATTATAATTTCATTTGTTTTCTTTTTATACATCATTTCGGCAGTATAAAAGGACAGCCGACATGATTTTTAATCAAAACTCCTTCGACAATCGACTCGGTAGGATATTCGAATACTCTAAGACCATTTTCCTAGGAGGTTCGTTGTAATCATCTACTGTTACGCTGCGATTGATGGTTTAGTGGACAGACATAAACTTTTCCTCAGTCTTCCTAAAAAATATCAATAGCAGTGTCGCTTCTTTTGTTTACTTTCGTATTTCTATAATAAAAATAAAATAAAATCGTATATTTAAAAAATACCCACGACATTTTTAACTTCCACCATTACGTAGTAAGAGAAAGATATTGTATTCAAACAAAATTTCGAACTCGAGATGTTAATCAATTCTGACATTACGATGAAAGGCGAACTCAAAAAAGTGGGTCGCAAAATTCTGTCCGTCGGTCTGTCTGTATGTCCCAAGGCCTACAGCCTAAGCGGCTGAACGGATTTCGTTCAAATTTCGGATTTAAAGTTTTGGGGCTTACAGTTCGGTGCCGTTTTTTTTTTTTTGCATGGTAACCTCAACATTAATGGTACTCCCCATACAACATTTTCATACCAGTTTGATTTGTTCGAAAACGGCTCTAACGATTTCAACCAAAACTGATATTTAAGCTTAAGTAGGTGAAGTTAACATAACTGTATATTCAGTTTTCAGCTGAAAAATCGTATAACAGTACTTTTGAAATTTAAACAATATCTCCAAAACGGTCCATACGATTGTAACAAAAATTCATTTCTGAGGTAATATGTTCATTTATAACTTAATGGCAAAGTCAATTTTTCTCTGTATTATCGTAAAAAGGATTTTTGAAAAAAGTCATTTTTGAAAAATGTAGTTTTCTTTAGTTTACCTGAAAACGGCAATAACGATTTTGAGTAAAATGCAAACTTAGAGTAAAATTGATGTTTTCAAAATTATTGCGTCCTTAATTTTCAATCACTGGAAACGCTCGCTTTAAGAACTGCTCATGTCTCGAAAACCCCATTTTCGATTTCGATAAAATCCTAAAAACCAAGTAATGCTTACATCCCGAAAAAAAGATTTGCTTAAATGACTTTGAATTTCAGTCAGACTCGCACTAAACGAGAAAGTTTCGTTCGACCCAGACGTGCACTTTATGTATTTTCCTCTCAGGAGGAAATGAAATGCTACAGAAAAAGCGCCCGCTTTTGAACATTTTCCAAACCTTTTTTTTTTTGTTTGCAGAATTTTGAAAGCTAAATTTTGAAAGCAGAATTTTGTAAAAAGAATTTCGACCCATCCAGAATTTTGACGCCAACCCAACAAAACCATATAAGCAGCTGGTATTTTTTTTAGTACATCGACGGACATAGAGCTCTCAGTCTCAGTATATAGGTAGCTTGTATTCAGGCACTATAAATAGACTCGAAACGACTCTAGATCAAGTGGGAGTACTTTGACACTTTTCGTACCCGTGATTTGTATCAGGCTTCACACGCCATAGTGCTTAAGTTCGTCACTATGGATGAAAGTGTAAACGGATACTTGCGATGAGTATAAAGGCGAGAAAAATAAAAAGTAGCCAACAGTAGCCTGAATCTTCAGCAAAGCCTTTACTAACTCTGAAATATAATGCACCGTCAGGTATGAGAGCCAACTTCTTAGTATTTAAACATGACTCGGCCGCCTCCGATTAAATGGCAAAATTTTGACACTCAGTATACACCACATTCCTCCGAGCTTGTTTGTTTATCGTGCACCTTCATAATTAATGACGAAATTCC
This sequence comes from Cheilosia variabilis, assembly GCA_951230905.1. Lineage (NCBI taxonomy): Eukaryota > Metazoa > Arthropoda > Insecta > Diptera > Syrphidae > Cheilosia > Cheilosia variabilis. Next base: position 57,525,680 of record OX579677.1, on the reverse strand, counting down.
GTGTGCGCCTATTGTGTGCCTTCATATCCGAATTCAATCAAAATAATTGCGACGTACAGCCGGGAAAAGTACGACCGCCAACACAATAAGCCCACAGCCACACAGGCGGTACTCCGAGCTCGTTACCTAGTCATATACAACCTCCAATCGCCCCACAGACGATGCTCCTTTCACTGGGAGAGGTGACAAATCGACAGACTGTTTACCGTGACGGAACTACAATCGGAAATTGCATTCATTAAATATGAAAACCGCTTGTGACAATTATGACAGTCAGCCAGGTTGGGTGACTTTCGCGCCAGCTTAACGGGTGTGAAAATGGCCGATAACTTTAATTGAATTGTAATTAAAATTCTTTTATTGTTTACCAAAGGACCATCAGGCAACCCATCCAAACGCATAGTCGCATTCCTGACATTCGATTAAATCGTAGGATTTTTGATCTGCGCGTCACGGTGGGAGCGATTGACTTTGCATAGGGAAGGGGATGAAACCCGATTGATGGGGGTTGATTTTCAGACGACACCGTATCACTGGAATGTCCCAAATCACCGAAACAGGGGATCAATTCTGAAGCTGTAGTTGTTTTTTGCCATCACTTCCGGTGCATGTATGAGGGGTGAAAACGCAATTACGGTGCTGGAAAGGCTTTCATCCGCCGTATTTGCTGTCGGAGGGTGGAAGGACTCGAGGGGGAAAAAAAAGTCAGTAGAGGCTAAATTGAGTGCATAAAGCGATCCACACCCCCTGCAATCGATGCGAAAGATGATTGCATCCATTTTTCTTGATTATCCACCCCAACCAAGTGGGCGGACATCATGTGTATGTGTGTTTAGTTCCGATTGCTTTCTTTGGGTCGGATTTACTATATTTATACGTGCAGAAGCGGGTGTTGTAACGTCTTTGGAGGTGGAGTTTTGAGTCGTGTCCCTTATCGGGTGATTTTGTGTGCATTTGCAATGATTTACGAGTGGGATTAGGATTAGGTAAGTTCACTTTTATTATCGACGTCAATCCCCCTGCGCTTTTATGACGAGACTCGTCAAAGACCTTCTTGGTTATCCGAAACTCAAACAGCGCAGTTCAAACGGAGGAAAATTAAGCTGCATGCGGAATAGTGGGAGCCAAAGGTGGATTGAGTCGTCACATTTGTGGAACGGTTTCTATCTCCATTGACCATAAGGTAAAGTTGTAGGCTTTTGATGTCGATTTTATGTGTCATTTGTCATACTGCTTTGGTGGTGCGCGAGATATTAGGCCGAGGTACTACAGCACTCGTGTAAATGGCAGTTGTAAAGATGCGCAGAGCTTTTTGCGTTTTAAACCTCTTTCAAACGGTTTCGAAATTAGATCCTTATGTCGTTTTCCATTGGGCAAAAAGAAGCGTCCGGAAGAGTCCGGAATCGAAAAAATCACTCCTGAAACCGTTCCATTGGCACAAAAAATACTCTTCTGGTGATTCTGAGGAGAGAATTTCGCTTCTCGATTTGAAGTCAGAATCCACTCAAGAAGCACTCATACAAGTGTACTTTATGTATTTTATACAAGTCAGCTGACAGCAGCCGTAGACTATTTTTTGGCAGTTCACCAATACTTTTGTGGATTCTTTCAAAAGCAGTTTTGTTGTTCCATTGGATTTCAGAATGAGTGGATCCCCGAGTGAAACCAATGGAAAACGACATTATTGATCGTCTGATGGAAAGACAGAAAAAAGGTACGCCTAAGACAAACAAGTCGAAAGTTGAGTGGAAGTTGCATCGAGTGAGTCGAAGTAGCTGACAGAATTTGCGACTGACATAGAACTCAAAGGGCTTTACGTATAATCATTCTTAACTCTCGGACTTAATATTTTGTAGGTCACAATATGCAGTTTTGTATGGAAAATTTCGCCATTGTGAGTTAGAAGAATTTGGCCTGGATTTGAGTACTAAAAATGATTAATAGTACCTATCTCGGAAAGAGCAGAAGCGAGTTTTTGGGTGGAATAGTGCTGATCTAAGATCAATGCAAAGTTGTACCTACTGAAAGGTAGAAAGAACGTTTTCAGACCACAAGACCCGAACAGAGACCCAAGTACATTGAGATGTGCAAGTAAACCCTCTCACAGTTGGTGTTAAGAGTATGGAAAAGCTATCTCTGATGCGGGCTATTAAATGGCGAAAGCAAACCAAGAGACTTCTATCCACCCTACCAAACTGAAGACGGGATCCAGTCGAAATTCAGCTTTCAAAATTCTGCTTTTGAAAATTCTGTCTTCTCACACAAAAATTCTGCTTAACGAAATTCTGCTTTCCAAAATTCTGTCTTCTCACACAAAAATTCTGCTTAACGAAATTCAGCTTTTTTTAATTCTGCTTTACAAAATTCTGATTTTCACTGATTTTTACTCTTAAAAACTACCCACGACATTTTTTATTTTCCTCCCAAGAGGAAATTAAAGGCCACAAATAAAAAGCAGGAAAAGAGGAGTAAGAATTAGAAAAAAAAAAATGTTCTCTCCATCTCTGCTTTACAAAATGTTGAAAACAATAAAAAAAAAAAGGTTTGGAAAATGTTAAAAAGCGCACGGTTTTTAATTTTAGAATTTCGAAAACAGAATTTTCAAAGCAGAATTTTGTAAAAAGCCATTCAGAATTTTGACCCCAACCCAATGAACACATTGGAGCCTCTAAACTGCATCAACATAGACCCGTCAGTCACCTTAACAATAACATTGTTCACAAGATACTCTTTGCAGTGAAAGTCTTGAGCTGTTTGTCATTGAACGAACTGCCTCCTACCGGCGTAGTCTTAGGGCCGAGTAGCTCACATCAGTTTAAACATTTACAGTGTGACAGATCCTAGCGTCAGCCCAAGAAGTCCAATCTCTACCATCGATTTTAGGGTTCCATACGAAAGAGTTTATAGACCGAGATCGCTGATGTCGAAAAAAAAGGATTAGGAAGCTCTGTCAAATGACTTCTTCAACAACATTCTTGAGGAAGTTGAGAAAGTCGACATCGCAAGGACATCATTTTCGAAAGTTCTTCAAAACTACTTTCATGTGTTTCAGAACTTCCACGAACTGAACAATACGTCAGAATAGACATCGGCTCTAAATTTGAGGTAGTAAGACCTTTAACTACCTTCGATTTTGTGAAAATGGCATTACATGAGATTTATTAGCTGAAAACGGTAACTTAGTAGTATGACTTTGACAAATCACAGTAAGACCACAATATAGAAGACTATTACTATCCCAGTTCCGCTGTATGGCACTGTAGTACAGATATCTGTAGTCATTTTGATCACAACATTTTTTGAGTGACTTGCCCCTTTGCATTGACACAGGACTTGGAGAAGTAGACTTAGCAGCGAACTTTACAATCTGTGTAGCCACATGGACTCAATGAGAGAGTTGAAAATTTAGCGTCTAAAGTGAATGGACATAAAGCTCCACCTTGAAGAGCTTTCTATACACTCAGAAAAAAAAAGATTGCTAAACGAAGAACTTTGAGAGTCTTAAAAAATTGTAAGTTAAAAGTTCTTGGTTCAAATATTATTTTTGTTAACAAGAACTCGTTTTTAAGTTTTCAAGAATCAGGTATTCAGCGTAAGAATAATATACTTTCCATAAGCATTTTATTACACCATTGCCAACAATTGCATTCTTAAATCAAAGATTTTGGTATTTGGGTTCATTTTAACCCACGAAAATTGTTGGCATTCCATTTTTTTTTCTGAGTATACCAAACCAGAAGGACTACGCAGGAAGATGTCGCCTTATGTCGAGCGCAGAGAATGTGGACCTCAACCAACTTGGACTGAGTACCAAACAAAAGCGACGTAATTTATGGAACGTCATGAAACTTCAACAACAATCTTAAAAACATACAGTAAAATTTAACTGAACGAAATTTCTCCCTTATCCGGCTCGAAGGATCAAAAAATGTTTGTGTAGCATTTTTGTTTAGTCCACTTATCCATTGTAAAAGTCGCTAATGTAGGATGCTTATGTAAACCTCCCATAACTCTCGATCTTCTATCACTGATCAAAGTTATAACTATCTAAACCTAGGTCTGCATAGAGGACGCTTATCTGACGGCACGAATTCCAGGGGACCTCTTGGAACCCGAATGCAATGAAGGTGAAACATGGATCGCTTCCTCCTTTAAGGTAGCTGCTCGTATACTCTGCTGTTCCATGATAAGATCTCTGCGAATCACAGCAGCAGAACAACGAAGGAATCTCCTTTCGGCAGCTTGTATTCGCGATCTTAATCTTTCAGTCAATGCAACTTTTTGTTATTGTAAATCACAACTGCTGAAGTGCTGAAAAATGACTGACTCTAAGAAAAATGGAGATAGATTGCTTGACACATTAATTTTTGAATTGCATCACAAGAAGATGGGGTACAATGAAGCCATCCCAAGCAGATTTGATTGAATAAAATTAATTTCCATTAGTTATCGCATGGCTTGCTCTTCTTATTGTAAAGCAACCTTCTGAACAATGGCTATTGAACGGAGCTTATTGAGCAGCAGTTTCAGCAGGTGGCCCATCTTTTACCTGCCAGCTGTCACTTTCCATCAACAGCTTACCGAAAACTTTGCCAATCCCAGTCTTTCACAAATATACCCACTCATAGCTGACACAACAGAACGACATTGAAATTCCTTTAATGCGAAACAAATACCGTGCGCGTCTCCATAAATTATAAAACAAAACTTAAACTTCCGATGCTTGCAGTGGTTTATACTTGGAAAGAAGCTGAATAAATACCGAAGATTACTTGGGCTAAGGTCTTGCGCGAGACTATGGTGAAATTACTATTCCAGTCGCCCTCGTCTGGAGCCTGGCAGTCCCGTGGAATGTAGTCGAATTCCCTCAACCTCGTCGGCGATTATTATCCGCTGCGTTGGACCAGAAAAGTACTTCACACCATTGCTACCCACTTAATCCTCTTGTGCGGCATGGCTGGCCTCTGAGGCAATAGCGAAACGCCATCGGATTGATTCCCCGACTCATAATACAATAATCCTCTACACACAGATGAGTTGTTTTCTTTTTCAGCATCAAGCTGAACTTTTCCGTCTGCGATTGGGTGAATTGGGCGAAGTTCTCCTTATCTTTGACACTGCTTTTCCTATTTCTCGGAGATAGGGATTTGCATTTCAATCGGATGTCGTTGTCGTATAGTATCGCGTCTTTCTTAGAGTGGATCAATGCGGAACTGTGCAGACAAATTCGCATAAATTCCACCTCGGCTCGCCTAGTTAATTAAAAGTCAATAAATCATCGACCATTCCGAATGGACTGCCCAAATGTCATTCCATCGTCAATTCGTAAAAATGTAGCAATTAAGACGTGCGACTTGTGCCCCTTTTAATTTCACACCCACTCGCCAGCTGTCACCTTGGCTAATGAGAGCTGTCATTTGGCTATACTCTTCTTCGGGTTGGGCAACGCGCAACTCTATTCGGTGGCGGTCGTTTCGCTTTGAAATTGACAAATCCATTAAAGTCCCATCCACCTTCTGGGGTTTATGTGTCGTAAATTTGTCGTCCTCATTAATTTCTCTACGTTTGCGGCTATTTTTAGGCGTAGATGTAGGGTGTCATTCGAGAGAAAGCTTGAAGGGCCTCCTAGCCGACGAATAAAATTCATTTTTATTAATTGGGAATTTTTGCTTTATTTATTGGAGATCACTTGTAGCATAATAAAACGCTTCCAAACGAATGGCTTCTTAAATATTGAAGAATGTCGTCGAACACTGCCAATGACGAAAATAGATTAGAAGATGTGCCCGCGTTAATTAGAAGCTATTCGAAATGAGGCCAATGGATGGATCCATGGGACAAATTATTGATTTATGAAGGAAAGGTTTTCGGGTGCATTTTTAGTTTGACAAATGTTGTCGATGAGATAATGAGCCGACCAAATAAATGCGCATGGCACAGTATTGGGGATATTTCTGAAGGACGAGGCGAGGACTACTGACGAACATTTGTTTGGATAGTAAAGCTTTAGCGTCTGGACGTGCTGCTCAATCGTGTTACTTTGGTGATTTAGCATCAATCAAGCTGAGTGAGTGAAAAATTAACACCAGATGAGACAGACGCCATCAAACTAAACAAACCAAACATGGCCGCCACAGGCTGCCAACATCGATCCGTCCCAATTGAAGTACTCTTTAGAGTTTGGTCAATTTTAGTCATTCAATCGCAAGACATTTTCCACGTTAAAACTGTTTTTTTGATTTCTCTAGGCCGTCCCAAGTGGTCGCGACGCACTCCAAAGCTTCCTTACAACATCCTGATTCTAAGCCGATTTCCCTGCTCCACAAATTAGAAGGTCATCGTCTTCCACAACATTTTGTCGCTAATCTAGTGGATTTTTAAGACTCCCGACGATTTTTAATAAAATGTTGTCGCTAAAATAAAATCTAGTGAATTCTAGCGATTTTTTACTACCAAACCCTGGCACTACAATCATGTTCAAAAAAGTGGCAGCTCCGTGCCTGTTTAAAAAAATTTACCACTGCGTATGGTTGGTTGCACACAGCATTACCACTTGTACTACATATGTAGTACGAAGTGACAACACAAATGCAAAACGCCCTTAAGATAGGCTTAGATTGGTGTTCTAAGGAACATCTTTCCATAAATCCTAGTAAGGCTATCATAGTTCCCTTTACTAAGAGAAGAAATTTGAACTTACGTCAAATCCCCATCAACGATAAAACTATTGAGTACTCCGACGAAGTCAAATATCTCGGAGTGATCCTAGATAAAAGAATAAATTGGAACTCCCATATAAACAACAAAATCAAAAAAGCAACCAGTACGTTCTGGGCTTGTCGTTGCATGTATGGTAAAACATGGGGAATCTCCCCAAAGATCACTCATTGGATCTATACAATGATGGTTCGACCCATCATTACTTACGCTTCCATAGTATGGTGGAACAAAGTCACACAGAAAACCGCCATTGTAAAGCTCAACAAGATACAACGTCTAGCATGTCTAGGCATTTCCGGAGCTATGCGGACCTGTCCTACGGCTGCCATAGAAGCCCTAATGGGACTAACACCACTCCACATTTATTTCAAAAAAGTGGCAATACGCAGCTCAACAAATCTGCTACAATTGAAGGAGATGGACATCGGTGATCACTCGGACCTGATGAACCTTCTCTCGGAGATTAAGGAACTTGACGTGATCTGCTCGATCACAGACCGCCTCCCAAAAACACTATGTTTTAACAGGGGATTCTCCACGGAGATCACTAATAGAGAGGCGTGGGCTAGCGGTAGCCCACCAAACTGCCAAAAAGGCATAAAGTGGTATACGGATGGTTCCAAAATGGACTCAGGGGTCGGAGCCGGCATATTTGGACCAAACCAAAATATTGCAATACCAATGGGAAAAAGCCCAAGCGTATTTCAAGCAGAGCTCCATGCCATTAAAGAATGCGCAAGCCTCATTTACAAATCAGGTATAAAAGGCGCAAACATCCACATATTCACGGATAGTCAAGCAGCTATAAATGCCCTTAGCTCACCCATCATTGACTCCAAATCAGTCTTACACTGCTTCAATACCCTCCAAACACTCTGCACCAGAAACAATACCAAAATATGGTGGGTTCCTGGCCACGAAGGAATTGAAGGAAATGAAAGGGCCGACGAACTGGCCAGAAAAGGTTTGGAAACACCTTTTACAGGACCTGAACCTTACTGTGCAATCCCTAAATCAGCGGCGAACCTCGCCATAAAAAGCTGGGAACACAACAAGTGTCTCTCACATTGGGAAAGCTTCCCAGGCCTAAGACAGGCCAAAAAAGTAATTAAACCTTTCAGAAAAAATGCCAAAAAGATTCTAAATCTACGTAGGCATGATGTCAAAAATCTAGTTGGCTACCTAACAGGGCACCATGGTTTGCGATATCACCTAAATAAACTACATGTAGCCGACTCTTCGGAGTGCCGGCTATGTCTTGAAGAAGACGAAACAACTGAGCATATTTTATGTGAATGCCCAGCCCTCTGTGGTATCAGAAGGAACTTCTTTCTCAGGGAAATTATAAGCCCAGAAGAAGTAAAGACATCCTCTGCTGAAATCATCATCAGCTGCATTAGGAAAGTAGAAACTCTATTAACCTAAACAAACCTTTTCTGATCCTATGGCACAATAGATCTACTCAGGTCGAAGAGCCTCTTTATCGCGTTGGCGAGTCAGAAATAATAAAAAAAAAAAAAAAAAACATATGTAGTACTGTGCTACATATTTGCTGGATTCTTCAACGCCGTACTACATACTACATACATCGCTCGGTAGCGTTCACCATTGACAGTAACGCTGCGATTCGCATCATTTTTGAAGAAATATGGCCCAATAATGCCGCCGGCCCATAAACCGCACCAAACAGTGGCTTTTTCGGGATGCATTGGTAGCTGTTGCAATGCTTCTGGCTGATCTTCACTCCAAATGCGGCAATTTTGCTTATTTACGTACCCATTCAACCAAAAATGAGCCTCATCGCTGAACACAATTTTTCGATAAAAAAGCGGATCCTCGGCCAGCTTTCCAAGAGCCCATTCACCAAAAATTCGGCGTTGTGGTAGGTCGGCTGGCTTTAGTTCTTGCACCAGCTGTATCTTAAAAGGCTTTACGCCCAAATCCTTCCGCAAAATTTTCCACGTAGTGCTGTAACAAAGGCCTAACTGCTGGGAACGTCGCCGAATCGACATTTCGCGGTCTTCTGTCAGACTAGCTGATACGGCCGCAATATTTTCTTCACTACGCACAGTACGTAAACGTGTTGGTGGTTTAATGTCCAACAAAGTAAATTTGGTGCAATTTGGTCACAATCTTCCGAATAGACTGCTCAGAAGGTCGAGAATGCCGATCATAAAATGAAAGCAGCGCGCGATGAACATTTCGAACCGAGCACGAATTTTGATAGTAAAATTCAATAATTTGCAAGCGTTGTTCATTTGTAAGACGATCCATGGTTAAATTGCAAACCAAACTGAAGCTGTTTGACAGTGACACAAGGTACTAAACACACGTCAGCTGTCAAAACCAGTGTTGCCAAAACCAAACCAGCTAAAAAATCACCCTTTACATCGTTACCCTAATGTACTACATTTCTTAAGATCCGTCTAACCATTTTACTTTTTTACGAACAACAGTTCGAATTTTGCCCCTTTTGCTTTTATAACTAAATAAATAGGTTTAAAAACTTGGCATAGTGCAAATCTTCAACTCGCACACAAAGATATCGCAAGGAATGGGAAAACAAATTTTCGTGGGCCGACTGTAGGGGCCGACTGTAGGTCTGGCAAACGCTTTTGTCGCGCTTCTCTGAAGTCATTTGTTTGCAATATGACTTTGCTTGTCAGACAAGAACTCTTACCCATACACATTTCCAATTATAATAGTGCAAAACAACTCCAAGTGTGTCCGACTGTTTTAGAAACATAACATATACTTCGTTTGTTATACTACTTAATTTAAATTTCAATAGAAAAAAAGCAGGTACTACATTTTTTTTGTTGGCTAACGTACTACATTTGCTAAAGATTTTAGTGGCAATGCTGGTCGCACATGCCAATAGCTGGTTGTTTAGTAGGCGGCGTCGCGACGGAGTTTTTCATGGCAGATTTTTTTTTATGAACGTCGTAAGAACAAATTGCGGAACCAACTTTCAACGCTGACGTTAAATTCAATAATAATAATAAGAAATCAATTAAAATTCGAAATAGATGAATACATCTTTGAGTTGGAAATTAATAATATGTAATTTTTAACTTCCTTTTTTTCCAAAAGGTTTTTTTTTCTTTACTTGAATTTGTTGATTGTTTTGTTTTTTATTTATTTTATTCAATAATAATTTACTTTTAAATATTAAGAATGTATTTTTTGAACTGATACTTTCAGCTTGATATTTTAGTGAATTCTAGCGGATTTTTGCGACGCAAAAACTAACATTTCTAGCGGATTTTTTTTTCTCTTAGCGGCAACACTCCAATTTACAGTATGATTGTTTTCTTTATCAAATTGTTTTAAACCGACTGACAGGCCTGGTGTTAGGTGTACCCTTAAAGTCGATTACACTTGTAGTCTGTGCTCCAAATTTCAACTGATATGTTGCAGTCTCGAAAAATGTTTCCGTGGACAACTCTAAACGCGCACTTTATGGTGCCTCCTCCTCGCCGTAAATACTTTTACTGGTTCACTTCATAACGAGCTGCCCACTTACACGTTTTAATGTATCCAATTTTATTATCCCCATCAAAAGTTCTGAAACGTCGCAATCTACGACTGAGATAATTAATTACATACGACTGTCTACGGTGTTCCATAAGCGAAATATCATGTTAAACCCCGCACACGCTACGAGAGCGCAATCATTTTTGATCCGCCATAACAAATGATCATCTCCTGCGACATGGCGACATTTTAATCCAGAAGCCAACAACCTGCCACAATCGTTCATTACATGAATGAAATTCTATTTTCGGCCAGCATGCGTCTCTAACGCTAGAAATTCGAGTTCAAATTCAAGAAAGAGACTCTGCCGCAGCCGCCGTCACTGTCGCTTATGAATGCGTTGCGGGCATAGGTGGAGGATCTATTTTTGGGCGGGCTTACGGGCAGGCGAGTCATTGTGCCAAGCCAACACTGCTCCGGTTGATGGAATTTTAATGATGAATTTATTGCGATCTCTTTAATTCGCCACGAATTAGGATCGTAGCGCGTGATCCGACTGAAATAGATGCGCGCAACCAATAACCACCCATTTGTGTGTTTGTTTGCGGTGCGTGCTGCAATTGTGTCCCGTGTGCCGTACCCGCGGCCGCCTGCACCGCAGCGGGGGACCTTTGTTCGCTCGTCGTATAGAGATGTTATTCTTGTGCTATAACTGCGGCGGCTTGAATTTATTATTTAATTAATATCTTTGAAATTCATAAATGTCTGCTGTCAAATGTAGGTGTTGCTCTGGCATAATGTTGTCTACTAAATATGGAGCTGGCAGTATCCTACGTAGGAGGGGGAATTCGTAATTAATCGCAAGTGTTGGTATGCATTAATTGGGATGTTTACCACGGCTGAGGAGGTTTTGTCGAATGCAAGGCAGATAGTCAGAGGTACATCAGGGTGGGAGAGGGAACTCATAAATACGTTTCGGTCAAATTGACCACCCATGCGGAAGGGCATTTCAGCGAAAAAGTGATTAGATAAAGTTAGATTAGGGCAATGCATCGGTGATAGTTAGATCCATCCCAAGTAGCATTCGAATACACATTTTAGGCCTGGCGACGTTCTGGTGTCAATTCGTGATCCCATTTAGGAACCTATGTTTCGAAACAACGAAGTAGCAGTTCCTTTTTTGTTTCGGAAGTGGCGCAACACAAAGTAGGAATTGTTTTTGACGCAAATCCCATATACCATCTTTGAACACACAATTTCAGCCCAAAGTGTGAGGCCATACAAATTTTCAACACAAATTGGGAAAAATGCCTTCTTAATGTTTATAGTTCTATTATTGTGTATTTATACCATATATTTAATTGTGATTCATTTTGTGTTATGTACCAAGATAATATTCTGACTGCATCAACCATTTTATTATAAACAGAAAGCAGCTACTGAAATTTTATGCGGAACATAATTTTGCCTTGAAATGTTACTAATGTACAGGGTCCGCCAAATAACTTTTTTTTTTTTGAAAATGCTATAAAAAAAACTACTGAATATTTTCTCAAATTTATTTTTTTATTTGAAAGTACAATCCTTCCGGTTAATAATGGAAAATAATTTCATTCAAATGGCTGCCTCGGCTGGCCATGCAGTAGCCTACACGATCGGTCCAATTTTTAAGCACATTATCGATTGTGTGCAGCTGTATTTCACCAATGGCTTCACGAATATTGTCCTTTAAAGCGTCAATTGTCTCTGGCTTATCGGCGTAACACTTATCTTTTACGGCACCCCACAAATAATAGTCCAACGGTGACAAATCGCAGCTCCGAAGTGGCCAAACGACATCAGCTCTGCGGCTGATAATGCGATCTTCAAAAACAGGACGCAAAACATCGAGTGTAGCTTCGGCTGTGTGGGACGTAGCGCCGTCCTGTTGAAACCAAATGTTGCCAATATCCTCCTCTTAAATTTTTGTGAACAAAAATTCGTTCAACATGGCCCGATAACGATCGCCATTGACTGTAACGGCCACTCCTTGCTCATTTTCGAAGAAAAATGGCCCAATTATGCCTCTGCATCAAATTCCGCACCAAACAGTGACTCGTTTTGGGTATATCGGCTTTTCAATGTATGCGTGTGGGTTTTCTGTGCCCCAAATGCGACAATTTTGCTTGTTTACATACCCGCCAAGATGAAAATGAGCTTCATCTGAAAAGATGATTTTTTTGGCAAAATCGGCATCTTCGTGTAGGCTACTGCATGGCCAGCCGAGGCAGCCATTTGAATGAAATTATTCTCCATTATTAACCGGAGGGATTGTACTTTCAAATAAAAAAGAAATTTGAGAAAATATTCAGTAGTTTTTTTATAGCATTTTCAAAAAAAAAAAAAGTTATTTGGCGGACCCTTTACTTCGAAAAAAACATTGATCCTTACAAAATATTCAAAATCTCTCTTATAATTATTTATGCTATTTTAAATGCTGATAAGGAGCATTATAAAATCAGTATAAAATAGTAGTAAAATATTAATCTATTTAATTACACCAAATCCACCAAAACTGTAATTTTAAAATTTCTTATTTTCCATTTTCTTTTTTTTTTCTTAATACAAAATGGATACCTAACATATTCCTATTTGGTAATGGTAAAATATTCATAATCAGGAATTGTGTTCACGAACATACATCTCCACACATTTTACATGCTGCATACATAATGTTTCATTGAAGAAACAATTTTGACACAATAAGGTACCTGTGTAGATATAAAACTCCAAGCTAGGAATATTCCTAAATGGGAAACGTTACCTAGCATGTGTCTTGGTAAATTTTACTTGTTGGGAATATTTTCTGGTAACAAAACCGTCTTAACGACGTCGCTCATGACACATGACACATGAAGTCGCAAAACGCTCCTTGGGATGTGGACCCAATGATTTGACCTTTAATGGGGACAGGCCTTGTGTTCTTGCATTTATTGAAAGCAGGAGCTTTCATGTGTTATTGCATTGACTTATTATATATGGACTGCTAGTGAAATGTCACTTCCATACAATCTCTGCCCAGAAAATGACGCCAACATAACTAGCGCTCGTGGTTCTATGCGAAAAATAAATGAAACAAAATGACAACCATCTTGGATTTCTCCATAGAATGCTAGAGCCACCTATTGGGCGTGAGTGGATTTGCCAAGTGAAACGGTTGAAATTCAAATTGTTGCGGCATTGTTTACAATAGATGTCATCTCGAAATTGTGCTAGTTTAAATAATTAATAATATATTATAATAAATAACCAACAAAATTTTAATAAAAAATCGTTTTTCATTGTCTCATAAATTGCACAATTATCGTATATTTATTGAGAATTAGTTTTTTATGTTGTTTTTCATTATTAATTTTAGAAATATGATGTAAAACACTTTAGCGTATATTTCAATCACATTTCTGATCAATAAATACTTATGATTGTCAAGATTGTCACATTCAAGTACATGAGGATTTAATTCATCATATAAATTGCTTACATCTATATTTCTTACAGTACTTATATCTGCAACGAAATGGAAACGTCAGATGTGAGTTTCCAATTTATTCCGCTCCGAAACACGAGAGCTAGCGCTTATATTGGAACCAACGCGAAGTTGTCTACTAGCAGTCCATATATAATAAGTCAATGTGTTATTGTTCTAAACTGACAGCGACTTGAGAGTTAACCGAAAAAGTGTCCTTCGTGCGTTTCTTAATTTTTTTAATTTTTTCCCAGGCCACTAGACAACGTTTCGGACTGCTACAAGTCTCTAATGACACCGAACTCTTATCCAAAAAAAAAACGAATCGTTATGCTTTGTTCCACGCTCAAAAATTAGCCCTAACCGAATGCGATTTTTGCTCGGGTTAAAATTAACCAAGTCTCCGTTGAAAAAAACGAGTATTCTTTGTTAAAAACTACCGAGTTCTTATCGACCAAGTTTCTAGATTAATATCAATCAAACAAAGTAAGTTGTTTACAGTTAAATAAATAAAACTAATTACCTAATAAATAAAATTTATTTATTAAATATTATAAATTAAATCAGTTAATAAATTAAAGTTATTTAGTTTGATATTTACGACCTAGAAAATTTGGAGGGCAAATCGATAAATCGGTTATTTTTAAGCGAGTTTCCTTGAGCAAGTTGACTCCGTTATTTTTCATCCACTTACTCGAAAAACCTATATCAACAGTATTACGTGGTTCTTTTTAACCCATAGTTGGTTGATTTTAAGAAAAAAAATATTTTTCTGCGTGTCCGAATCCCTGCCCCTATCAAATTGGAAGCCTTCGCATGGACCCCATTAAACCAGACCCCCTTTGATGGGTTTTCTTACCGAACTACTTATAAATAAATAATAGTTGGCGCAACAGGTCTGTAGGGACCCTAGGCTAATTGAGATTCAGAAGCTTTCTCAGAACAATTATACTCTCGGATGTTTGTGAGGCACTATTTGTGCTCATGGGAGATAAACGCCAACACGCTCTTTCTTTGGTGTGCAAGCACAGATCTATTGTACTAAGTCTTTAAAAACCGTGTATCTTGCTGACGATGTCTTAAAGATTTCCGTTTGAGGCGAAGAAGGGGGGCCTCCAATTGTCTTGTACTTCTACCATAGGCCTATGACATAGCTCGGTGGATTCTTCCCTAAGAAACGCAAACTAAAGATTGAAAAAATGTGGCAGAAAACGGCCCAACGGGAAGCGAGAATTCCAGAGGGCCGTCGTAAGACTTAGCGTGTTTCCTGAAATACTGTGGCAAAAAGCGGTCCACTCAATGCAAATAGTTTCTAGTTTACCCAACCCCAGGCCAGTAGTGTATTTAAGCCTGAGTGTAAGTAAATAGACCATAGTATATTTTTGGTGCAGTCATATCCTCATTCTTCACTGTCTTCTGAGCTTGGAGTTCGATGGAGAAGTTCCCCACTGGTAGACTTCTTCCAAACATCCGTATTGAATCATATCTGAGACGGCCAGAAATGGAAGCAAGCTTTATCGATTTGCTCTCAGCCCTTTCTGTCCTTGTCATTACACAGGTTTTTGACGGTAGTATGGCTGTTACTCTTGTAGCGCTGGGTTTCAAGTTGAACACGCAAACAGATCCAGCTCCAGTAGTCATTATGTGAAACCGATTAAAGGTCTGAAAGCTGTCGAAAATGATCCCAAACAAAGTTCCTGATCCAACTCAGTTTGGATTTTATGTGTTAAAATGTTTTTTTTTTTGCGGTTAACACCCACGACGGTATTTGGCTTTTCACCTTCTCTGACAGTGATGAATTAATGAGAAAAGTATCATCAAGTGGGTCGCGCGGTACACTCTCCGAAGCAATTTGCACGACAGTCTGAAATTATAAAATTACCTACCCCTAATTTAACTTTGTGAAACTTCCATCAACAAGGCCGCACCTTTTTCCACAACCATCCAGCGCGAAATGCAATCAAAAGTATAGGCACTGGCTTTTCAGGGATTAATTGAATGACTGATTGCAGGGCGTTTAAAGCCGTTCAAAGGCCAAAAAGATGTCTCACTTAATCCTCTAGTTCTTCTTTAAGCTCGCCTTCTATACCAAACTTATTAACATCCCATTCAGTTTGGATGTAGACAAAAAAAAAAAAGAAGACAAAAACGTGGCAGCAGCGATGATGATGATGGTAGCGCGCAATGATGGTATATACGGTATACCTCATCGTGGTATGAATAATTTATAAGGTAAACGAAAGAGAAGAAAATATTTTTTCCGAAGGAATTTGTTCCCCAGAATAAAGTCGGCGAAATAGAAGATACTCGTACTATTGGGGGCAAAAGGAGGAAAAACGAAATGACTAGGAACAGATAATAAAGTCACCCTAAAGGAATTTGGATTGTTCGTCATCTTCCGTTCTGTTTCGGTCTCTTTTTTGCGTCGGTTATTTTGGGAAAGCATTCAGCATTCCGCCCTCGCACCCGGCGAATCATCGAAACGAATATTCGTTTTCGTATAGCCCCGGCTGGTGGAAGGTAGATCTAGGCATGTATACAGCACACCGTCTTTCCTCCCCCCCCCCCCGCCTTTATGGTAATGAACAATCATATTTCGTACGAGTACAAAAGAATACCTGTCATATTTTTTGTTCTGCGCTTTGGAGTTTCGGCCGCTGGCTAAAATCAAGCACACCAGGAATCAGGCAGGATCCTCTTCTGGTGAAGGGAGACGGTCTTCCGCCACAAAACCACTGCTGCTATTCTCCCCTGGGACTTTATCAGCAATAAAGAAAGAGAGTTGTAATTTTGTTTTCTTACTCCTACTCCTATGCGAGACTGGGAATGTAGGAGATTTAGCATGAAATGTCGAAGTTGCGTATTCAAAGCTGGGAATATTTTTAAAGCAACTTTGCTTTATAAGACTGTCTACTTTAGTTGGAGTAAACGTTTAAATTTGAACGAGAATTGGCTTTGGTGTACTCGGAGATGGGAAATCGACCTTGGCACTCGGTTTACTTGGGAGTAAACAGATTTTGAGTAGATCATCCTCAACTTTAGTCGACTTTTACATGCCCAGCACCAGCAAGACGAATATGAATTTGCGTAGAACAGTATGGCCTTAAATAATTTGTGCAAATTGCCAAGGGAGTTAGAGCAGCTTTTTTTGGGTTTAAACTGTTGCGACAAACTCCTTAACATATTCAGGCTGTGCGGAGTTGGGATAACATTCTACTTGGAGTAACTTCGATTTTTCGCAACTTGTCATTGCCAGATTTGCCTCCGGTTTTAATAGATCCAAACCCGGTACTTCAATTGGGAATATTTATGTAATATTTTCGTTTTGTAGGCCGTCAAATAAAAACTTTTAGGTGAAATGTTAAAGGTTTTTCCAGCCTTCCCAATTGTTTACCTAAGGAGGAGGCGTAGAATATTGGTGCATGCAGTGAAGGAAGAAACGAAGCCCGTGGGTGTTATATCCTAATTTTTCTTTTGAATTAAGACCCGAGGACTTAAATTCCGTTTGTGTTATTTCACTGCAACTTTTACAATACCTAGATATCCCTTTAGTTGTTGTTACTTTAGTTTTTTTTTTTTTAATTTTTGTGCACATACCTATTCTAAAAAGTAATAATTTAAAATGTTTCACCGACATTTTTAAAATGCCGCCATGAAGCTACACATCAAAAATATTTGTAACAACAAAATCGTCCCAAAAAAACAAAATGTAGGAAGAAAAATCACAGCCAAAAGCGCCCTGGAGAAATACATCGAAATGCTCATCTAAAATCCTTAAAAAGCGCCTCTAAAACGCCCGGAAAATGTTACGAGACGCTTTCAAAAAAAGCCTCAAAAAGCATAGTAAAATATGTATTTTTTACTAGAAAACGTCCCAAAAAGAAATGTAAAAGAACAACTAACAAAACTGCCCAAGGGAGCTGACACGCAGTAAGCGACAAGGAACAGATCGATTGAGCGACGTCGCTCTGCCTATAACGAAATCGGTAATTGCTCGAGGCTTTCTTGGCCACCGCCATACGTTTTCATATGCCGCTTGTCGCTCACTGAGTGACAGCTTCCTAAAACCTACCGAAAATTGCAGGAACAAATTTTCGAAGCCACGTGTGTAAAATCACCGCAAAATGTTTGAAATAAACTTCCGAAAAAGGAAACGGAATTTGCCTTGAAATGCTACCACACAATTAAGGAAAAAATCGAAATAAATCTTCAAAAATAACAACAAGCCCGCAACGTAGAAATTTATTAGAGTAACATCCCAAAAATAGCACAAAAAAACAAAAACTCCAAGGAAAGCGCTGCAAAAATCGAACCAAATATCTATCTACCTAAAATTATATTTTAAAACGCTCTAAGAAATGTCTCATTAGATTGAAAACCGCCAAGCAAATGCCCGGCTGAACTGTCCAAAAATCGCGCTGCAAGTAAGAAAGACTTGAAAGTCTTATATAACATACCAAAAATTGGCCCAAAAACCAAATCAAAAATCAGTAAAAATAAGGCCAAGAGAAAACTGACCGAAAAACCGTATTTAAAAAATCTGACGAAAAAAAAACAGACGCCAAAAACGATCCGCAAATATCACCGGAGACTTTCAAACCACGCATCAAAAAACGACCCGAAAATCGGATATCGGATAGGATACGTTTCAAAATGGCCATATACAAACATTTGCTGAAAAACACATAAAAAAAAATCCTAAAAATGGCATAAAAAAAAAACTTAAAAACAAAACTCCATGGAAAACCCCCTAAAAGTCGAAGGCGCAGAGTCGTACAAGGAAATACCCAGAAAAACTTAAAAAATATGAAGAAGTAAGTTCCCCAACATTACCCCTAAAGTATGCATCGATTTTGATGTACTTTTGTATTTCTGCAAATATATCTGCTCGCTATGCACGTGGACGTGTACGTGATTACAGAACCGGAGTTGATTGCCTCAAAAATGTATTCGAAGTCATTCCAAAAAATAGACCCACCGATGTCCAACGGGCATCCTAAAATCTGGGTCTGACAAAAACCCCCCAAGTGCACCTTCAACCAGAAACCTAGCCCGCCAATCCCTACAGCACTTGTCAAAGCAATCTACTTTTAGTGGCTTCACTGGTTCTACCAATCTTGGACAGACTACTTCCCCAATAAGCTTTCCAAATCCATCTCGTATCCATCTGCACCAATCCAACCGACCAGGTTGGTCAGTACCCAGCAGACACTAATCAATTTATCTCGACAACGCCGTCAGCAATACCACAACGTCACATATTGTATCGAACATATGTACAAAGGAGCGTCCACAGGTACCACAGTCATGGAGATCTTGCCAGCGACCATGTGCCCTATGAGCCATCGATAAGGACAGCCCCAGCACTCAAAGGGGAAAACTTTCAGCAAAACAAGCGTAAAACAGCTCAGCAAATGGACAAATTTATTGCCTGGGCGGCGACATATAGTCCACACTGTGTTAATAGCCCATAAAAGGATAATGTCAGCAGCAATGAAAGACGAATGACTTGCTGCACTCGATGGTGGTGGTACGTCTTGACTATAGGCG
This sequence comes from Cheilosia variabilis, assembly GCA_951230905.1. Taxonomy (NCBI): domain Eukaryota; kingdom Metazoa; phylum Arthropoda; class Insecta; order Diptera; family Syrphidae; genus Cheilosia; species Cheilosia variabilis. The sequence continues at coordinate 57,506,428 of OX579677.1, read as the reverse complement.
AGCCACTCCATCCCAGGATGATGAAGGACAATATCGAGATTCGAGAGGCGACCCAACCAAATGACTTTTCGGCCAAGTCCAAGAGATGTGCACAACAATCTTACACCACCGACGACGGCAGAAGGAGCTCCTTTCCATTGGACTCGCTCACACCATTTGGTCATTTATCACGGAACAATGACCATGGACGATGCGGACACTGGACGACCAGGAGGAGGCACAAGCAGAAAAACCTCCGAGTCCATTAGGGTCAGAGTTGTCTTGTCTCCCGTATACACAAACACATGCATGTGGGCACCGGTCAGAGCTAGAGCTCTCTGATATCATAATTGCCATTTTATTGGGCGGTGTCATTGTCAGATTCCAAGAGAAACATTTTAAAAGCATTCAACCAGAGTTCATCTTCGCTGCAACACTGTTCGACGTTCGCCAGAGATTAATGTTCGTCGGCGACGTCCGTGCGCTAGGTGCGATTCGATTATTTACAGCTGAGTGATGTCACAGTGGGTTATCAGTCGCAAAAATTGATTTATCCTGAGAAGTCGGCGAAGGTTACCGATACGAGGCGAAAGGATTTCATTATACCTTCTTGGTGACGATGGTGGTGGTCGGTGCGGGATGGAAACCTTGATCGCCGTTAACATGAAGGTGGACAGCGACAATCGCTAAATGTCAAAACTAAGTGCACTCTATGATATCGCAATGCGAAAGACAGACAGACGTGGAGGTACATTCAAATGGTTTTTGTTTGCGGTAATGGACCGTAATGGTGGATATTGTAGCGGATGTCATCGCATTTAATGTTGGCTTTTAGGACTCTTTAAGGAGATTTGCTCTGGATAGTGCGATGGCGGGGCACTGGGACATGAGGTTGTTTTTGCTCGACCGTTAAATGAATACAATCAGAGTGCAGGTGCTGGGAAATAGCCTGTGGGAAGCCTATACCGCACTTCCTCATGCAACCAAAAGTGTCAGGCAGGGGTTTTACTATGCCAAAGTATTCAAGGAGGACATATCTTCGGTATTACAGTATGCAGACTACAAAGCTTTTTTTTGTTAAAACGGACTAATGCCCAGTGGCTCAGTGTTAGTATGCTGGATAACTGAGGGAAACGTCTCAGGTTCGATCCCCGGAAAAACACAAATTCCATCTAAAGTTACTTTTTCCACACCTGAAAGGTTTTCTCAATTCAGCCGTTCGGACTCGGCATAAACTTGTAGGACCTTTCCGTTCGTCCCAAAAAAAAAAAAAAAAAACTGACACAAATCCTATATATACGGACCTGTTGGGGTGATCATTTTTAACTTTCTCCATTACGTAGTAACAGAAAGATATTGTATATTCGTACACATTTTCGAACTCGAGATGTTAATCAATTCTGATATAACGATGATAGGCGAACTCAAAAAAGTGGGTCGCAAAATTCTGTCTGTCTGTCTGTCTGTCTGCCTGTATGCCCCGAGGCCTACAGCCTAAGCGGCTGAACGGATTTCGTTCAAACTTCGAATTTAAAGTTTTGAGGCTTACAGCTCGGGGCTGTTTTTGCTTTTGCATGGTAACCTCAATATTAATGGTACTTTCCATACATAATGTTCATACCAGTTTGATTTGTTCGAAAACGGCTCAAACGATTTCAACAAAAATTGATATTTAAGCGTAAGTAGGTGAGGTAAACATAACTGCATACTCAGTTTTCCGCTAAAAAACCAAATCACGGTACTTTTGAAATTTGGACATATCTCGAAAACGGTCCATACGATTGTAACAAAAATTAATTTCGAAGGTAATATGCTCATTTCTAGCAAACTCAGATTTTCTTTGATTATCGTAAAATGGATTTTTGAAAAAAGGCATTTTTGAAAAATTTAGTTTTCTTTAGTTTACCCCAAAACGGCAATAACGATTTTGACTAAAATGCAAAGTTAGAGTAAAATTGATGCTTTCAAAATTATTGCGTCCTAAATTCTCAATTCGAATCACCAAAAACGTTTATTTTAAAAACCCCATTTTCGATTTCGATAAAACTTGAAAAAGCAAGTAATGCTTACATCTCGAAAAATAGCTTGTACTCGGTTTTCAGCTAAATAGTTAAGCAATAGTATTTTTCAAACTAAACATTCCAATATTTTTTACTATTTTGTCCGCGAAATTTAAAAAAAAATACATATTAAAGATAGAATCAGTATTCGAAATAAGATTCCGTCATAGTTTTTCCTAAAAAATTTGAACAAATCAATTTGTTAAATATTTTTCAAAAATTACTACCCAAATCCCAATCTGTGTTCACATATCTTCAGTATATTTTTGAAATAATTACAATGCCCCACTTCCAATGAAAATTCAATAACAACTAATAACAATTCCAACTTGGAGCTTACACAATTAGAAACTCCCACTTCCTTTGCACCCATTTCTTTTATCTAGCATCGGTTCTCAGATCTTTACCTACCTACTTAATAAAATAAGAAAACAACCAACCAAACTTTTGATGAAAGAGAAAGTTACGTTCGACGCAGTCGTGCACTTTATTTTTATTAGCACAAACTTTAACAACAAGAGGAAAGGCAGGTATAATATGAAAACTTACCGCATCCATGTTTTGTTTGGTTTTCCTGCACGAACAAAACTTATTTTAACTATTTCTAAACAAAACATCGAAAATTCGCAATGCTCAGATTGTTTTATATAAAAAATATGCGTACTTAGCAAAAGGTCTGAGGTCTGAGTCAACTAAATAGCAGACTCAGAACTTGCATAGCATTTGCTTCATCATTTCATCATTTCTGCATCACCGAATCCCTACAAAAAAAATTATAAAAAAAAAACCAAACCATAGAAAGCAAACATTCTTAAGCTGAGCCTTCAGACTCCCGTCTCTCTCTTTCTTTTTCTTTTCAGATTCAGTCCAATCTCAGCTTTGTGGGCGCAATCCATTTCAAAGCGACTGCCATTTTTTATGCGAATCGTCTTATCTCTGCATCCGGCCCAACCCGATTCGAAAAATAGTCAACTTTTAAAGCCGCCGGCAGTTAAATCGCTGCCACACCATATCCTCCACTGAAGGACGTGCAAAAATCCAGCGAGCAAAAATGAACATCCTATTGAACTGTAAAGAAGGTCGATTGTGTCTACAACACCCTCAAAAACACAACTGCTGTGTGCTTTCAACGCTGCATGTTTTTCTAATGTGAAAACTTTGTCTTGTTGCGCATTTGCGCGCACACACTCGTAGCCTAAGCCTCGAACAGCAAGCGATGTCGGCAGATGCACTACAAAAAGCCCTCATCACCAACAACTCGAACGAGCAACTATTGATGGTATGCGCCCGAGCCATTGCTGGTGGTGGGGCTTGCGATGGAAATCTCCCCAAAAAAAAGTTATGGAAAATGGAAGTCAACGGGCGAACGATTCGAATCCTTCCGTTTTGGTGCTCTCTGGTCGTCGGTTTCGCTTTTGTGTTCAGCCGGAGCTGAAACTTGTCTGCTATGCAAATGGCCGGTGGAAGGAGTTTGAGTATCTGAATGTGCATCTGTGGCCCATACTGCCGCCCCCTCACCAAATCTCGATGGTGGCCAACTGATGTGTGGACAAAATTATATCTGTTCTGTTTGATTATTCGGCATTATTGCAGGACTGGTCCATGGCCCGGCTCCTTCTCGTGCAGGATGTGGTCGAGGGACCCAGACAAACAATTTAAATGTAACTACTGTCGAAAAATGTGGCTCTCATGTGAGTGGGAGCATCATCAACAGCTGCGGGGCTTAACCGCATTGCTTCACAGGACACAGATGGTTGGGGGTCTTTTTTTTTTCCTCGTTCGTTGTTATCCTCTCTATCTCCACAGCAGCCTTGATCAACTGATAACACTGCGGGCAACCCGGTAGTACTTCGATATGCACATGTGAAGTTATAATGGCTGCACTCTTCACTTTGCCTGTATAAGGAAGTGGTCGTCGGACGAGCTCTTGCTCTGTCTGCATTCTCTCCTCGGGCTTAATGAGATCTGTGCTGGGTTTTTCTTCAACGAGCGACCCATGTCGATGGGGCACATTCGGTTTCGGAGTCGTTTACGCTTGAGAATGCCATCCAAACACACCACATCGACCGGTAGAAATTTTTAAGGGTGTTCAGTGTTCGGTGTTCGGTGTTCGGTGTTCGGTGTTCTTATTCTCAATGGCCATGTGGATGGCTGCAGATACGTGGGTGTTCAATTAGGGGTAAGCAAGCGTAATGTTGCAAATATAGTTTTAATATGTGCAAATGGTCGAAAGGGTCAAGCTCAAGCGGCATTACATGCAAGGTATAGTCGGGTGGCGGTCTATATGGCTTGGTTTGTGGTCACCGGACTCTGAATGACCCCCGGAGCTGCTGGGGTATGAGTGCATAAATGAAATGAGAACTAATTGCTTGCATGTGTGAATAATAATTTTTGGAGAACCCTGTTATGTGTTGCCCGAAGGTGGACTCGCTGGTTGCTGGTTGTAACTTGTGTTTTTGAACGTCGTTCGGACAATAAGGCGAGGCTATTCGAAAGGATCAAGTGGTGGGTCGTAGTCGTATAGTCGTCAGCGCCGACGGGATAGTTTTAATAGACGTTTCAAACTTTCCGGATCCCTAATGTGGTGCTAATAAGGCGGAAAGTGTTCTTTAATAGATTTCGATGTGAGTTTGGAAGGTGTAAGAGCGTTCCTAGGAGGGATAGTTTAAGTGTCGAGTGATTTTGTGTCTCTCAGTGGGGAATAATGGTATTGGGTGAAGGTGGTCTACAAGAAAAACGAATGTCCAGGATGCGTTTCTTTTGCGATGAGGCACTCATAGGAACCAAATGTGGGACGTCAATAAGGAGGAGTGAGCTGTGATTCGCATACAATGCCTTACAACTGTTGATTTCGCTTGCATTTTAAGTGATATAAAGAAATTAAGGATCGACTCGTTTAAATTCGGAAGCTAGGTTGGCTAAGCTTTTGTTGCTGCATAACTTGCTGCTGATTAGCTGGTGAATTCTAAAATATACAGTGGAGGGCAGTTATAGGTCACAACTGGAATCATTAGCGGTCCGGGAATTTGTGGAATCTAGCCGTGCCCCGAACCCGCATATAAAGAAATAAGCTCTGCAACTCAGTGCCACTCAAAACACGGTCTGGGCAATGGGTGAGCTGTTCAATAGGTTTGGCTACTGAATATATACGCTCGTAGAGCTCTACGCCTGTGTCACAAGACAAGTGAAATATTTGCTGAGTAAGTGATTTTCTTTGATACTGAAGATTAGAACCGATGTTAACTAAACACTGGGTCGCACAAAAATTTTTTTTTCTTATTTTATTAGGTAGGTAGTTTAAAATATGAGAAGCGATCCTAGATAAAAGAAACGGTGCATTAGATATACAAAAAGTGTTAAATAAAATCCACTTTTGGGATGTTCGTTTGAAATGTGGTAGTACATCAAATAACAATGTACGTTTTTATAAGTCAGTCAACTGTCAGCAACAGGTAATTGCCCAAGTTCTCGTTAGAGAGTTAATCACTTCATGTAATAAGTTCTTACACTTAACACGATTTTTGAGTACAAGAATAAAAAGAAGTATTTCGTAGCTTTGGTTGCATTTTTGTTGTAAGTGGGATTGAGATTTTTACAAAAAATATTCCGTAGATATGTGAACAAGATCGGGATTTGAGTAGTCATTTTTGAGAAATAATTTCAAAACTGATTAATTCGGATTCGGATTTGTTTGGATTAAAACCAATGTTCTGAACCTTTTTTTGGAATAGGTACTTATAATTATTTTTAATATGTACTTTTGATTAGAATCGTTAGAGCGGTCTTTGTAAAACTAGGCAGGCAAAACTTCAACAAATATTGCAATCGTTTTAGGTGATTCGAATTGAAAATTAAGAACCCAATAATTTTGAAAACATAAATTTTACTCCAAGTATGCATTTTGGTGAAAATTGTTTCAGCCGTTTTCAGGTAAACTAAAGAAAACAAATTTTCGAAGAGAATACTTTTTTTGAAAAACCACGACAATATTGAGAAAAATTGAGTTAGAAATGACCATATGGACTTAGAAATTATTTTCTGCTACAATCGAAGACCCAATCCTAGGTGGGCTCATGATCAGTGTTCCCAGACTGTGAAGACTGTTCCCCTTTTTTTATCAGCAAAGGCAATAATTTTCCCCTAAATTCGACAGAAGTTCCCCTTTTTTTCCCCTAAGTGAAATATTCCTTTATTTTTATATGAAATTTGAATTTGAAATGATTTTCTTTTCTATTGGACAAAACGTCAAATCGAGTGAATGCATTCTGATACACAAAAACTCTTCCGTAGACGTTCGATTGGCTGTGTTCTTTCGTATTTATTGCGAACATTTCAATCTAAGTAAACTTTGAAATTTATTTCTAATGGAAATGCGTTTATATTTTACTTTTATTTGTTCTATTTTGCCCCTTTTTTTTAAAGTTTTCTCTTCGTTTTCACCTTTTTCATCCTTTTTCATTTTAAGCAATCTCAATCTGGGACCACTGCTCGTGATAATAGTGGGATAGTAGACTGCTAGACTGTACTAGAAGAACCCTGAACGAAACCAAAAGTTGAGACATGCACTAAAATAATCAGTTCACACTTTCACAGCACCTTTTTTTATATAATATGCTTGCTAGGCTACTTTACTTTGCTTTGCCATGACAGAGGGGCGGATGAATGGACAGCTCTATGGTCAGCGTTGCCAACCAACTTGGACGAAAAAAATTCCTTACTTGAGAAAAAAGATGCATTTTTCAATAAAATAATACCTAAAACAAATTTTTTAGGTAAACTGAAACAATAAATCAAAAATTAAACACAAATATAAAAATATAAAGAAAAACAATTTTTATTTCCAAAAAAAAAGTAAAATTTTGAATCACCGAAAAAATTGGTAATAGGTGGGTTCAAAGTATTGAACATAGCCTTAGTCCAGCTGATAGTCTTGGTCATTGAAATCATACTATTTGAAACAAAAGAAGATGCCTTTTTGGTAAGTCATCTTTTTGTTTCAAAACAATGCCTAAAAGACATGAATAAGCCTTAGTTCTCATCACTGTCTATGGTAGTCCTTTGAGTAAAATCGCCACTTTACATTCGTGGATGCAAGCTCCTCAGCTGCGTTTTTACATCTTGAAATATATTTGCAAATCGATTGGTGGCAAACTGACTTTCTTTCTGTTGACTTCTGGGTATAGAAAGTGTAACTGTCCAGAGTCTATGAGTACCAAGTCGCAGGGACAGCTAGTGAGCATTTAAATATTTTTTCGCGAGCATCACTGCTCTGAGATCTTTAAATTTTTGTGAGAAATACGAATATACAGTCAAATCCTCAGAAATGTTCTGAAAAACGACTCAAGGACTTAGGAAGAAACGCGGTAAAAACTACGCAAAAGACGATGACAAAACAACCGACGTTAAATGCTCTCACTGCGTCAATCTTAGTCAGCTTAAAGGTTCGAAGGCTCTACATCCTCATTTGTATTTATAAAAAAAATAAACCAATCACTACCTCCCATGCACAAGCTTAAGCTCTGCAAAGCTGCATAAATCAAGTTGGGTTTAGAACTAATTTATACGACTGATGTTGATGTTCCTCCTAAATCTCTGACAAGAGATCCATCATTCCGCTGCAAACGAATTTAGTTCTGTGATCCCAATGGGAGAACTTTCAATTTCCGACCTTTTGTCTGCTCCTTGCGTGGGAGACAACACCATCGGCAAGATTCAATGAAAAACTATAAACTCCACAAAATCTCTATCGCCCAATCCCAACGTCCGATTCGAATAACACAGAAGAACCAATAAATTAGTGCCCGCCGAGGAAATCCCCCAACAGAGATGATCGCAAAGTAATGATTGATGGCCACACCCCGGGACACGTGATTCTTCTCGTTCCATTGTTTTGTGGGTCACAACAATCGTTCACCGTTCTATTGTGTTTGGCTGACACACGAACATCTCATGTATGATGTCATGCCTACCGGATTGCGCGCCTCCGACGAAGATGATAAATGGTCGGGAAGTGTTTTCTCAGTTGAGAGTTTGTTGCTTTGTTTTTCGGGTCCGCAGACTCTCTTACAAGGACACATCACAATCATCGTTGCTATAAATCACGTTCCGAAAGCAATGCCTTCGATTGGATTGCGATATGCGAGTATGTCTATATCTATACTGTTGGACTGCAAAATTGTTAACGGTATCGTAACACACAAAAATTTAATTACTCATGTTTTTTGGTTTTATTGGAGAGAGCACAAGCGCCTTATCGTGCGCCCCATCCACTGCAACAGCATTGCAGACGTGACTTTTCAATTTCCAACTGAAATAAATTCAGCCACGGCTACGGACGGATAGATGTTCGATATTTCATGAGGAGGTGTCAGAATGTTTTGATTACTGTTAGATGCGAGAAGATCAAAGCGAAACCCAAAACTAATTAAAACATGATGATGAGTACACATGGCTGGGGTTGGTACACGATCAGCCGACTTTGTACTTTTGTAGTCATAATTACCCCGCCGCCGCCGCTGCAAAGGAGTAAAGGGATGCGAGCATGAAATGTTGATTTGGTGCATGTTTTCGGACTGGGATTTGTCGCCCGGAATGCTGCTAAGTCGTTACACAGTGCGACGTGACATTTAGTGAAAGTCGACTCCACTGCGGCTGGATAATTAAATATATTTAATAAGCGACTGGTGTAGTTGCGTGCCTAATGACCGTGACGGATGATTATTTTATGACGAATACGATGCGACAACAATGTCTGCGATACTCGAAGCGGATGGTTAATGGTCAGGCATTTGATTTATTTTTTTTTTGATTTTGGGTTTGGTATACTGAAGTCGAACATGCCTTTTGTGGAATATATCAAAACTGCGTTGTTCGTATACGTGGTGCGATGTTGTTTCTTCGTCATTTGGTACGCACGAGTGGCAAGAGGTATTTAAAGAAGACTTGCTATCATAATTTAGCTACACAAAGTGGCGGGCGGAATTTCGGTAAGTGTACAGTGGCACGTCGAGATGGAGCGGGCTTTTTGTTTAGGGCTCTTATTTATTTATTTATTTGTCACCAAAGAACAAAAATCTTTCATAGACATAAAGCCACAATATTAGTACTTAAAGTTACAAAAATATGATACAAAGTAAACGTAAAGCAAAGAACTATGACTGTACATTCTCAAGTAATTTTCTTTTTATTGAGGAAACTGGCAAATTAAAATCGATTAAAACGACATTTGCATTATATACGGACATTAAACCATTAATTGAGGAAGAAAGACCGTATTTTGTACGAGATTGGCCTACACTAAAAAATCGCGAGTTACGTGGGTCGAATGAAGGAACATTAATATTGAGAAGACTTAGGATGTCCGTTGAATCAATTTCTTCTATTAGAACCCTATGAATAAATATCACTCTGGCCACCGTTCTCCTTACCTCCAATGATTCTAATTTAATTAATTTTAGTCTAGATAAATAAGGGGGTAAGTTGCTAAGATCGAGCCAAGGAAGTCCTCTAAGAGCGAATCTTAAAAATCTTTTTTGTAAAGATTCAATTCCATTTATGTGAACTCTATAATACGGACGCCACACAATAGAGGCATATTCTAATATAGACTGCACGAAAGCGCTATACAGGGTCTTGAGAACATAAACATCCGAAAACTCACAAGCATATCGCCTTAACATTCCCCATGTTCTGTTTGCCTTTTTGTGACGGACTCAACATGAAAAGTAAATGATAGTTTGGTATCTAAGAAAACTATACCATCAAAGGAATACGTATACAGAACACTTAGAAATGTTTAAAGAGAGGCTGCTTTTAGAGCACCACAGATGAAATTTCTGAAGGTGTGAATTTAACAGGTGGAAAGGGCGATTATCGTATCTTAGTAACAGCGCGATCATATTCCTTACTGGCAAACATTTTGAGCTAGGTTAGCTCTATGCAGGTGGTTATCTGAGTCTGCGATCAGAAGAGGACTTGAGAGATTTTGAGTATCCATTCTTTCGTTTCGTAAGAGCTCTGCCTGTCGTGAACGTTGAGACGAGATAAACCTAAAGTAACTTATTGGCAACAATTTTTGCCGATCCCAGATCCTACAAGACAAGATTCAAAAAACCAACAAATCCATTACTATGCTTAAGGGAAAGACTCACGAAAACTTTCGAAAAAAGCTTCGCATCAGTGTGTGTACCATGGAGGAAGTCATTTGCCTTATAAATGTTCCAAAACCATGGATGTTATATCAAATTTCACATACCCACCTATGTCTTTGTGGAATATTAAAAATCGAAAAGAAGGTTTTGAAACCTTAGCTGTGTTCGATTTCGGTTTATCAGAAGCGAAACTCGCGCCATTTGTTGGCTTCCATTAACAGCTTTGGTTTTAAATTTGATTCTTTTTGAATAGGGGGTACAGAAGGTTTGATTTAAAAAAGAAAAGTCTATGATTTTCGACAATACTTTTGACACTTTTGTGATTTAGGTACACTTTGTATTTATAGAAAGTCGAAGGGACTTAGGAGCAGATAAATTCTGAGATGTGTTGATCATGTTGACACATTTTTGGCGCATGGGACTGCCAAAAACCTCCTTTCGAACCATTCACTTTTAAAGAACCCGTTCAGGGAAATTAAAAGTCGAGACACGCATACCAAAATTACCAGTTTATAGCACTTCATTTCAAATGCTGGCATACCCTTAGGCTGAGTCGAAGTGGGTAAGTTACTCTGAAGTTTTTCCTTTATCGAAATAGATGCTCAATGAAACAAACCAAGTACGGACTGTTTAAAACGAAACGGGTATACCCGCTCCTCATGACGAGCCCGCTTCGTTTATAAAACAAACTCTTTGTAGAAGAAACTGTGCGCTTATAAGCGACCATTAAGTATAGCTTGTGGCTTAAAATACTCAGAGCGGTGAATGATATTTTTTTTTTACAGACACAAATTAGTTTATTTTCAATACTTTTTCAAGAGTCCCCCAATTTTTTTGGACTTCTGAGAACTGTTATTATTTTTACGGGGATTCTAAAATAATTATTCTTAAAATCCCCGATAATTTTATCAGATGTAGTGGGAAAAAGAACCTGCAGCACAAAATACATGGTTGGATATTTCTATTTGTTGTTTAGCCTATGCCTATCACAAATAGCTTTATTTAAGGCGAAATTTTATTCAACTCCTTCTGACGAAAGATTGTAAAACTGTTGCGTCAACAACAGATCTGTTGAGAATTCCCTTCGACTTCTTTCGACAGACCTTGTTTTACCAGCTGTAGTGAACTTTTTAATAAACATTCACTCAAATTTATTGAGCATAATGTACGACTTGAACTTGATAGCTGTCAACGATTGAAAATCAAATGTTTAAAAGATTAGAAGTCGCACGAAATTTAGAGCGAAAACTCTTGATGGATTTTCTTACATTAATGACCAGTTTTAGTAAGATTCTACAAATACAAGATTTGCGTAGGACAATGAAGAATCTTTCTCGTCAACCTTGGAAACTCATACAGCAGTTCGGGGAACAATTATTTTCATCAGATATAACGAGGAGGGAAAAAGGCTGATGGAATACCCTCTTGGCTGTAGGTTGAATAGGGTTTGAGTGCTATTCATTTGTCATATTTGGCCCTCTTTAGTCGGATATCTGATTTAAGGGTTCTCAAAGAGTAGCGCTCTGAGACTTTTAATATTTGATTCGTTGACTTTATTTCAGTGACCCCATTCTGAGGACTGATTTACTGACTTTCTTGTGTTAACTTGATTTATTTTCTAAGGTTGGATTTTTTTAATTGTGGGTATTAGCTTTCCCGATCAGTTTTTTGATTTTAATAAGACTCTCGATCGACAGTAATGACCGCTAGAAGTTCACAAGGTTGAACTATGTACTCCTACTTCAACCGAAGATCCAAGAGAAGTGGAGTTTTTGTTCGCATACAGACCAACGGATTTTATTTGCATATTAAAAGTAGACAGACAATGGAACAATTAGTTTAATTTATAAGATCTTTCTAACCAACCAATTGCTGTCAGCAGTGTTGCCTAAAAATAACGAAAAGTCTTGTTTTTCGGAAACAAAAAATCAATTTTTCAAGATTTTGTTCGAAATATAAAAAGAGCGATATTTAAAATACAATTTTAAAGTACTTTACTACTAATACATAATTCACCTAAATATCTATAAAAAAAACGTTGGTCATAAATTAATGTTGCTTTTTGAGATTTTGGAACGTATTTCAATTAAATTGACTTAGAACTGCATTGCTAACCTATATCAAGATCATTGAATTTCGGTTCATTAAAGCTCAACAATTCCTTTGTAAAGATATAAAAATTCAACAACTGTTTCAGTACATACTAATCCATTTTTCCAAAAACACGTTACATCAGTTATTTTATCAAATTCGTTAAAATTCATGTATCCTTAGAGTTGATGAAAACGTTGAGACAGAAATAATAATATAATAATGGAATTAATAGAAAACGTTTTTTCAATGTGCTAGATTTAAAAAGTTCTTGATACCAAAAATTTTGAAATTTGATGATTTCGAGGTAAAAAGTCTTGTACATATTTTGGAGCTCAAAAATCTTGAATTTGAATTTTATTGAATAAATTATAATTTCACATTAAGATTAATCTTATTTCCTGTGATTGGCTTAAAGTTAAACAATTTAAGAATCATACAAGAAAAAAAAGATACATCTTCTAATCTGGCATCACTGGCCAGAGTGACACAATATTTTAGTGTGTGATGCGTTCAGCTTCAGATAACTAGGATCAGTTCCCATCGTCACCATTGTTAATTGCGGAGCTAAAAACAGCACTGACAGTTGTGACAGTTCAACAAAGAGATGAATCGAAAAGAACAGCAAACGAAAGTGTGGTTGGTTTCGCTGTCAACGGCTAACAACGCACGCAACCTGACTGACATTTGTCCTAATCCCACAGATGCAGGGACCTTCAAGTCGGCGAATTTTACTCTGACATCAGCAAAAGCTGTCTCAGTCCAAAATGTAACTAAACTTCCAATCGCTGCTCCAAGTTTAGTTTAGTCTACAAGTTGAATGTTAAGTTTGAAATGCATCCTTCGTTAGAAGTCTGACGGGAGTCTCATCGCATGTGTCACTCTTTTGGTTGACCCGTAGATTGATCAAGTGGCTTGCTTTTCAATTGACATTTATGCAAGCTTAAAAATTCCACCTCATTGTCACTTCGATGTGTCAAAATAGTTTAAAAGAGGCAAACACTTTGAAAAGAAAAATTCTGATTTTTGATGTTTAAAAAATAGTTGCCAAATCGATATTTTAATTGACATGTTCTTGGAACCTTCAGCTAGCTCCAACAAATATTTATTCCAACAAATATTGTGACCAAAAAGACACGAGCTTGTTTTGCGAACTAACAATGAACAGGCAATTTATTTGGAATCTTTTGAGACATTTTTGCCAAAATTAATCGGCAGGCAGAGGCGCTTAAATAAATTTGAACAAACCATTAACTTGATGAATTGTTTTGATGAAATTTTGCGTGCGAGTCAAAATTCCACGAAACAAATGAAGAGTTCCAGTTCATATCAAAGACCACTTCAAAGGCTGTCTGCGTGAGAAGGAGCACTTGCTTGATTAATTTTTGTGCCTTCTTCGCAAGAGCACCACCTGCGTCATAGTGCCACAGCCATAAACGGAAAAGGTGGCAAAAGAGTCTCTACAAACGACACAGAGAACGATATCGCGCTCCATAACTGATAAGAAATTAATTATTTTCAATAGACACTCGAAGCTAAAGTCCACACTATAGAGTCGATACGATTCTCAAGAGATACGTCTACAAAGCGAGTCCGGAGTCCCCCCATAAAAGAAAAACATTTTAATTTAATTTAATTGCAGTTCACACACACCAACGCCAATGGAGTGGCCCAGTCATCCCTAGTTTGGAACTGTCACCCTCATAACGACTTATTCTCGCTAGATAGTATTTAATTTTGTTAATTACTCCCCGTTCGATTGGAAGGCCGCCGCCACTTGAGTTATCTTCAAACTGTCCGGTTGCGAGGATTTTTCTTTTAATTAAAGTATATCGAGCGGGCAAATGTGGCAGTTAAAACGCAACCCCTAACGATGGCGCGCACACAACCCGGGGGTGGCAAAGCAAAAATAAAATAAAAATCGAATCCACCGATAAGACTGAATGGGTGCAATAATTACTCCCGTGTCTGTCCACATTTTATGATGGCTCTCTTCCTGGTTCGTGTCCACTGGCATCACAATGGTATATACGTTTTTTTTCTGTCAGTTCCATTTCGCCCTTTAATTGACTTTCAAATGAGTCAATTAAAAGTGCCAACCAGAGCGGAGAGATAACTTAGACGCGCGTGTTTAATGACGTTCGTCCCACCCACTCGTCACAGTCTCCCATTGACGGTCATGTGCCACCGGATGATAACCGTTTTCATGGCTTATTACGAGGATAAGACTCGTCATCATCGCCAACTAAGCTGAGATTTTAATATTGCCTCTTCTCATCAGCAATAATGGGGTAACCAATAAAAGACGACGAATGATGATGATGATTCCGAGAATACAGCGTCCTCATCTGATGTTTAACCTCTTCAAAGTGACCCGTTAGCAGTGCACGGGGTTTATGACATCTTGAAGATGGATTTTTTTATGGCCCACCAAAAGGGTCTCATTTCCTAACGTATATCCACATCGATGTTAATAAGTGATAAGAGGCGTGCTTAGAGCGTGTCTAGTATACGAGTGTGCGGAGATTAGCTAAGGAGTATTTAATGCAAATCTGTGTAGGTGACATGGCTGTGAAACTAGCTCAAGGTTATCGTGGTGATGTCTTTAAGCAAGTTTATCGTTTGGTTGTTAAGAGATGTCTAATCTGGGAGTAGCTCTTTGTGGCACTTTATTGCGGCCGGGATATAAGTGGTTTCTCATTAGGAGGACTAGAGTTGGGTGGATGAAATCTTTTTAATAGTCGAGATTTTGCCAGTTGAATAGGGGTGCGTTCGACTTGGAACTCGCATATATGGACTTATGAAAACGTGGCTTGTGCAAGTGGAAACTTCGTGATCTTGTCATATACTCCAAAGGTGTACACCGGGCTATGTGCAGACCTCTAGGCAAATATGCGAGAACTGCAAGTGCGAAACGGACTAGACGCTTTGCATCAGTCTAGGCAGCGTGACAGTCTACCAGTATTTTTCCGTTCCACATGCCGATATTACGCACCTAAGGGCGATTTTTTGCTATTGCTTCAGGACAAGGATTGGTCTCCATTGTCCAATAGGGGACGAAGATCCTCAAAACGCCAGATTTCTGCAATATGATTTCATGCGATGTAAGTTGAACATGTTGAGGTTGAACGACGTAGATGGTTAGATTTGAGCAAGTTACTGTCCCCAACACCCTTTACCACCCAGTAATCCACCATTATGCAGGGTGTCCGCCGGGAAGGTATACTACTTTATTTTGCCGCCATTTTGGTAAACATTAGTCTTGACAGTTCATATTTGGCAGTCGTAGTAGTAGTAGTAGACACGTGGCAAATTTATTATGGAAAAATATTCGATAAACCAACGTGTTTTAATCGTTAAAACATTTTATCAAAATCAAATTGAAATTTTTGGGAGGCACATTTTCATTTGAATGGATATGTGAATAAACAGAATAGTCGGTTCTGGGCAATGGAAAACCCTCAAATTATTCATCAGTCACCTTTGCATCCATTAAAAGTTACAGTCTGGTGTGCAATTTGGTCAGGAGGAATCATTGGACCTTACTTCTTTGAAAATGAAAACGGCGTAACGGTAACTGTGAATGGGGAGCAATATCGTGATATGATTGAAAACTTTCTAATGCCACAACTTCATGCTTTAGGCTTGATTAACATGTGGTATCAACAAGACGCTGCCAAATCGCATACAGCCAGGATTACAATGGAATTACTGCGAGACCTCTTTCCACAACAAGTTATTTCGATAAATCGTGATGTTGATTGGCCTCCACGGTCGCCTGATTTGACTGCTCCGGACTTCTTTTTGTGGGGATATCTGAAAAGCAAGGCTTATGCAAACAAACCAGAAACGCTTGAGCAACTCAAACAAAATATTCGTGATGAAATTAATGAAATACCGCATGAAATGTGTGAGAATGGAATGAAAAATGTGCTCAAAAGGGCTCCCATTTGTGAGACTAAGAGAGGCGGACATTTACCTGATATTGTATTCCATACATAATTGCCGACATTAAATAAAACATTTATCAATATAAGATCCATTCTCTTTCATTTAATCAAAAATTATAAACAAACAAAGTAGTATACCTTCCCGGCGGACACCCTGTATAAGGGGACATTTTCTGCGGTACCTTATGGTCCCACAAACTGGTCTTAAATGCCAAATTCCGCCACGTAACACCAAAGCCCAATGGAGCTCTCGTCTATCGCCGACGAGGAGGAGACCTTCTACGAACAAACGAACAAAACGAACTTGTCACGGTGAAGAGGGTTTAAAAGTCAAGGTAGGAAATGCCCACGTATGTCTGAGGCATATTACCACAAACATGGATCAGGCAACCGCAGTGACAGTCTCGGGCGATATGTTGATTTTTGCAATACCAACCATACCAACCATAGGTAGGAGACCGACAGTTCTGACAGACTACCAACAATTGAGTTCACAAGCCGTTGTTTAAGAAGTAGCCTATAGTGGACAGCCGAAACAGGCAAAAGGTTGATATAGAGACTGCGCAAGTTGATCCGTATTATATGATTGCGACGAATCAGCTGCAGCTGTTGGAAGACGCAGATGGTATTGCTCACGTGTAATACGACAACTGAGGATATGACGAATATGCGTATTCGACTGTACTGCTTTACTGGAACACGTCAACTTCCTTAAGGTAATTTTTACCTCGAAGCATGGGACATATACGACCCTTCTTCTCTACAATCTATACAGGTGTAAAGGCTGTTAGATTTAAAAGCTTTTAAATGGACATTGCTCCATTAGTGTCCAAGTAACCCTCCTGGAGATCTCTGAGCGCCGCCGGCCGCCTATCAATGTGTAGCTTGTCATCGCCATTTCGCTTATAAACCTTGCTCACTGTGTGGCATCATCAACTACGTAAATCTTAGACAAGTTAAAAGGCCTTTTAACGGAGGTTTCTCCTCCGAGGTATATACCAACTTCAGTGCCATTAATTTTATGGGAGGTCGTCATCTTATGGACTGTTATATTCGGTATTCAGTAGGTATACCTCATTACCCGTGTTAAGCTATATTTTCCCATCTGTTTTCGATTGCTTTGCCTCAAATGCTGTCACAAAAGATGACCAGTAAAAGTCGTAATAGTTTAGGACCAAAAACGCAGCCCTGTGGAACACCATAGTGGAAGTTGTTATTTTACCATTGCCCAGGTCCAGTCGTACATATTTTTGCAAGTGGTAAGAGTTGAGGACCAAAAACGCAACCCTGTGGAATACCAGATTCTGTTTTTATTAAAGTGGAAGGCATTTGCAAGTATTTAGTTACTCGCAGTTGCTATACATTCTTACAAAAGGCTACCTGCTGAGAGCACTAATAGAAACTTCACCTCTGTTCAAAACAGCTTTAATGTCCTAAAAACAGCTTTATTTGGTTTCTGCGTAATACGCTTTTTTACAGCTGTTAAACTACAAATCTGATCGGTCGACAATTCCGCCTAGGTATAGCCAATGGTAGAGAACTTGAGTGAAAGGTTTTCCCACACTGAACCGATCATTGATCTTGCGGTATAATTTCCAATCATATAGGGAGAATAACTTTTTTTATAAACTCCATCCGCGATACTAATAAGCATTTTAAGTGTCCAGGCGGCAGATTCCGTATAACAATAATCGTCGGGACGATGTCGTTTTTGAAACTTTGATGACCATAAGACTATCGTCAGCTTTCTTTCATTACATTTGTGGAAAATGAATTGGATTAAGGTCTCAAACTCGTAATTTTGGCACTTAGTTGCTACTTTTGGAGGTCTATCGTTTCGAAGATTAACGTCTGAAAAATTACGGAATGAGTGCCCAGGATATATTTTTCGAACTCACAATGGCGAAATTCGTGCAAATTGTGACCTACAAATATTTTGTATATAGTGTGGAGGTTTAAAATGTAAGGCACAATCTCTGTTGAAGATTTAAAAAATCATCCAAAAATGCCTCATCAACAGAAAAGCCACTTAAGCTTGTTGCACTTCAACACGTTTCACTAGCGCGACCCACAACTTACCTCGCGGCCATGTTAACTCACAGCGCAGCTGACAACAAACAAAAGACATGTCATAGCACAACAACAATTGCAACCAGCAATCGTCATCTGAGAGGTGTTGACAAGTACCACGACCGATATCTAGATGCAAATTACAAGCTTGTTTCTGTGGAGCTACTACTTCTGCCTTCTGCGAGAGGCTGAGCTCCGAAAACAGAAATTCCGTCTACTTGTCTGGCGGATAGTCGTGAGAGATTGTCCCATCGCGTTATAATTAAATCGAAAGGAGAACTGCCCGCTCCTCTGGCGCAGGTGACACGGACATGGACATGGACATGGACATTGCTCCCGAGTGACTGATATCTTCACATCACTGCAGCAATGCAAATTAAAAGAAAATTATGGACAACCATGAACAGTCGGGCTTAATGCATTTGCGCCCAAACACACACATCCACAGATTGTCAGGAGTGGCAAACATGGCTTCCCAGTTTTTGTTTGTTCCGTCTTGTTGACCAAAAACAAATACTCTGCAGGTAAGTGATCTTCCACTGTTTGTCGTCCACGACCCTTGGTTTGAATTTTCCCAGCCACAGCAAGACAGCCGGGGGTAAGTGTAAGGCCATCTCAGTCGCCTCGGGGACAGGTTATAAAAATATCTGCCATTCCTTTTAATTGATTTCCATGTTGCCTGAGGTTTTATGGCCGCCGATAAAAAGTTATGGCATTTTTATGGCAACGTCTGCTTTCGTTTTGATTGTGTGTCTTATGTATGGATTATGATCCTCGAATCGGGAGTTTTGTGTTTTCTGATTGCGCACAGCCAGTCGTATGTCATTTAATCACGATCACCCCGTCGGTCGATGGATGTAAGATTCGGCTCGACAATCCGTTCTTTTTATCCAATCGAATAAATCAAGCAGCCTTGACGGACATTTATGCAAATTATTCCTGAGCAATGTCCTCGGATTATTTGTCTTTCTCTCGCGCTGTGCCTGTTGTTTTATGGACCGGACTTGGTGCGGCGACGATGATGGTGAAGGGAAATCTTGAAAATCCAATAAAATTTTACTGCACCCGATGGCCGATGCTCGTATAATAATTATTCAAATCGGAGAGAGTATGGGTGCAGAGCAGGCGGGTCGCGGGTGTGTTGCACAACTGGGAATGATGAGCAAACAATTTTATGGCCATTAGTGGGATTAGTTAAGCGATTTACACAACATTATCGAAAGGCGATAGATTTGCAGGGATTAGTAACACTTTGGGTAAGTGAACGAAGGAGGTTTGCGGAGTGAGTGCGAGTGGTCACTGGAATGAGTAAGTAGGGCAGATGCAATTTCGAAAGAAAGAAAAAGTTCAAGCTGAATCCAATCTCGACAGATTTTAACATGTGACTTATGAGTAGGACTAGCAGGTGACGGAGATCGAGTTTAAGCAAGGGGTGTCCAGCCATTTGAAATTTGAAAGCGAAGAGGTTTTGAGTGTAACTCTCTGTGACTGATCAACCATCCAGAAGAAGTGCAGTGGGCTAGTAGGGTTGCTAGAAGAAACTTTCAAAAAATTCATTTCTGTGTTAAAAAATGTCGCGCCAAATGTCAACGCTGCAAATAGATTAAATGAGAAATATAGCCTGAGATGGTAAATTTTTCAAGGGAACTTGGTGCATTTATGTGAGAATGGAAATAGATTGGCGCTTAGCGAAATTTAACGGGACATTTTTTTTGGGGGCCGAAAGTTGAAACTATTTACATAGAAGACGATTGGACCCATTTCGTTAAAAACTTTGGCTTGAAAGCTCTGGTTTCGTTAGCAATGAGTCGGAGTGCTGAATAACCCTCAGGATTGTTAAGAAGGGGTCCTAGATGTGGGACCCTTGTGGAATACCAGATGTGGCCAACGACCAATTGAATGTCCTTGAGGCAACCACTAAAAAGTTTGTTTCCAAGGTAAGAATATATCAATTGTAACAAGTTCAAGTGAGAAGAATTGCAGCCAGCTTTGAAGTCAAAATTCCTTGATGGGAAATCGAAAAATAAAACAAGCAAAACGAGAGCGAAACTAGTTATCTACTACCGGCAGTTTTTTTTTATATATGTACGCTAGTTAGACGTGCTATGGAATATCACTGTTTAATATTTTTTTAGTATTTTGTATTTATCTAAATATATAAAAATTGAGGCTTAAAATTGTGTTCGTTTGTCGCCGATTGACGCCTTAACGCATTTACCGATTTTAACAAAACTTTCACACATCTTTGGTATTGGTCTATGTATGGGTTTTGTGAAGTTTGGTTGAAATCGGAAAATGTATGTGTGTGCTGTGCGTGCGTAAAAAACACATGAATTTTCATACATTTTGTTCGACGGATTTGAAAGATTTTTTTATATTTTGTTTGTCTTAAATCAGGGATGGTTTAGGAAAAATGAAAATTCGAAAAATTCTCAACAGGTGGCGCTGTAGGCACATTTCGTTTTTCATCTATCTCCTTCTATATAAATATACATATAAAAATAAGTCGACGAGATTTAAAGCGACACCTGACCTTCAAAAAATTGCGCACCAATCGTCTAAGAACATGAAGAGCAAATTAATATATTCCCGTAGAGGCTGCTGATTTGACACCCAGAGTTGCAACGCAGTAGAGGAAGACCTTACATTAAGTGGCGCCCACAAGTAGAAGGAGACTTAAAACGACTTGGAGTGCACAACTGGCTGCAGTTAGCACTGGGCTAACTAAAGAGCCTTATTAGTTGAGGTCTAGGTTTACCCTGAACTAAAGATCCGCTCAATTAAGTGAGTAAGTTGTTGGACGTGGCCACCCCGAGAAGTTTCGGTGCATTTTCAAAAAAATTGGACGACCCCATTAATTTGAATACTTCGAATACGTGAGTTCAGCTACAATCTGTACAATTGACAGTAAAATCCTGCACGGAGCTCAAGCCCTGACTACATACCTTGGGACAGTTAAAATATCCACTAGGGCACCTCCAAAACTCTCCTCAGCACCTCAAACACAGGTCTTCATTGTCACTGGCGAGCTTAGATATGCATATTGAACGTGGTAGTTCTATCGCTAGTCCGGTGCACGGTAAAAAGTCGAAAAGACATAACGATATTTATCGATATACTTAACTACAGGAATTGGGTGCTCGCGGTGACGATTTGCAGAGCACTATGGGACTTGGCTTTAATTTGTCGTCGTCGGTTTCAACTCTCAACCCAATACCCGACTACCGCTTCTTGTAGATGATGATGGTCTGGTGACACTCAATACGGAGAGTTGTTTTTCATCATTGTCGGTAACTACTAATTCATCTTGTGAGCGGAGCGAACTGCGATGATAGTTATTGTGCTGCTAGCACTTGTAAAGGGTCTTTCATTAGCGACTTGACAACTTCAAACTTTGAGTGTGAACGCACCCTTAAACCGACTACCGAACTGTCAATGTCAAAATATTCAGTAAAATCAACATTTTCATCATGGTAAAGTACACGAAGGATCAACGTTTACAAATAATTAACACTTACTACCGAAATCTCAAGTCGGTGGTCGCAACTTTAAGAGCGTTACCGCTAATTTTCATCTTCAGCGATGAAGTGCTCTTTTGGTTAAACGGCTTCGTCAATAAGCAAGACATGCGTGAGAATCCTCATGTGCTTCATGAAACAGCACTTCATCCGCAATAAGTAACTGCTGTCAACGGTGGCGTCATTGGGCCGTTTCTTTTCGTCGATAAAAATGACCCGTCACCTTTCGGTTAATGTTGGAACGTTATTTCATTGAGCAATTGCATGAATTGGACATCAGTGTTATGTGGTTCCAATAAGACGGTGCCCTAAGCCACACAGCAGGTGCAACAATCGAGTTATTGAATCTCAGTTCGGTGAACGTGTTATCTCGAGAAACGGACCCGTCTATTGGCCGCCGAGATCGTGTGATTTAAATCCTCTGGACTTTTTTAGGTCTACATGAAATCATTGGTATATGCCAACAAACCGGCGACGTTAGAGGAGTTCAGAGCCAATATTGAACGAGAAATATCGGCCGTATCGGTCGAAATGTGCGGCCGAGTCATCGAAAACTGGGTTCAACGAATCGACTACTGTTTACTTTCCCGTGGTGGACATAATGAACGAAGTCGAATTCGACTCATAAATGTTTTGATAGGAATTCAAGCCGATAAAATCTTTTTTGGGATATCTCAAGTAGTTTGCATCTTACTTAAAAAATAAGTTGACAAGTCCATAATGAAAGACCCTTTACTTGCAACTGTCACAGAGATGATGTCAAGATGATTGATTTCAAGTGCTACAGAAGCAACAAAATACCTTAAAACAACGTCGACTTGTCATGCCTACTTTCTAAGGCTAGGAGGCCAAAGGGAAAACAATCTGTAAACCTATCTGGCTTTGGATAAAAGCAGTCTCTGTCAAGTTAGGCGATATCAAGTCTAACTACTCACAGACAGTTTTTAGGTGGGAAAAAACATAAGCTTAAGTAACAAGCAACAGCGCGTCGAAATCAGATGTAGATAGTCACCTAATTTATTCGAAACGAAGTGTGTATATAAAAATGATTGTTGAAAGCAATTTAAATACAATTTCGATGAAAACACCCCACCACGAGTATCCTCCGGCCTACAAACCACCAGTCGACTGAATAAATAAACAAGTCACGTAACCTTTACCATAACCGCCGAGCCGCGTGCCATAATAAATATTTATGCATAGCCCACAGAATTGAATTCGAAAACTGTTTATGTAACCCAGTCCGGTTCACCTTTTATATACACAGAAACAATTTTTTTTGCCTACCTACATTTTTTTAGCAGCGGCCTTTGCAAACTATTTCTAACAAAGTTATGAACCCAACCAGCCAACACATACACTGCTCTGCAGCTGCATTAAATCGAGAGACAAGTCTCCTGTGACCCGGTGTCCAGGAAACCTCATATCCGGAGGTCCATTCAAACAAGCTGCAGCGCGCAGTTATTTTGTGGCTCACCAAATTCCTATATGAAAACGGTAAAATCATCGCCCCAGTGGCAGAGCATATCCTACTATACGATGCACGCGCGCTGACACATTTCCCAGCGGAACACGAACACAAAATTGGTGTAGAAAAATGAAATTATTTCCCTCGAAAACATTCGCCTGCAAAAATATCAATTTTCATTTTTCCACTCTGGCGGGCATACATTTCACTCCTTGGCAATTCATTTGAGAGCGCCAAAAGGACTGAAGCGCGAGTACAAAAGTTAATGCGAATTGCGAACGCATCGATCAGTGGCGCGCGCGATATCCATTCAGCGCGATAAATTATTTTCCATAACATTTATATCCGCATCAGTGCGAGAACTCAATAAAATACTCGCATGTAGTCGGGCCAGCACCCATGGGAGATGCCGGCCTCCGTTTAAAAGTATGTGGCCGATTCAAAGGACGAATTATCTACTGACTAACGAACTCGCAGGGATCGCCGAAGCGAGTGGGCATCGCACAAAGGCCATGTAACAAGTTTGCTGTCAGAGTTCCTGCGAATGTATCCTTTTGTGTCCGCCTCAACCGGCATTCCTCGACAGTTATGGTCGATAATTTTTTAATTAGCTTTTATTATTGAATTTGTGTATATTCCGAGAAAAAGCCTATTCACACCCATGGCCTGGTCAGCGGTGCTGCCAATTAAAACGAGATAACACGCTAGCATGCCTCGAGCATCGCCGCGGCGTCGTCAGAATTAAGGAAACATTGCCATTGCTTCTTAATTACGGTCTTGGAAAAAATGAGTTTCAGACAGCGACAGGAAGAGGAAGCAAACTAAGCATTTTTATGAATAGGCGCGCTGAATAAATTTCCGGTCGACAACTTCAATGAAAAAAATCTTAATTTATGCAAATCAGCGACAGTTATGGGGGCGCGATGTGAAGAAATGTCTGTCGAAATCTGTACATTTCTGCACGGTGCGGGTGGGGCTGCAAGTCAGGATAACGAGGGAGAAATCATTGAAATTCATTAGAACATTTTTCATTCATTTATTCGGTGTCCTTGGGGTGATAATTATTATTATGATTCAATTCTTGAGAAAAGAAAAAAAAAAACACCAGCTCTCCTTGCGATGGGTTCGTCTTAGTATATTTTCGTTCGCCGGAGGTGGTTCGTCCTAATTAGGACACATTTCGCAAGAAGTAATCTCGACGGGTATTCTTTGCGCGACGAGTGATTACGTATTTCTTCCTTTTTTAGTCGGTGGTTATTTTTTGTAATTGCATTATTAATTTAAAATACCCCGAGGACATTTGCGTTGGCTGATGGTTGTGTCTTGTGTGTGTGGGATGTGAGTTCGTTAATCTAAATCTTTGGGGACCCAACTTTGTTTGTGACAAGTTGCGTAGCACAAATTGGAATTTACTGAAGGGGGGGGGGGGGGGGGGGGGAGTGGAGCGCGTGCGGGTTTATTTAAAGCGAATATTGGACTGTTTCTGACATAGAGTTGTCACGAACTTGGTAAGTCAGTGTATACCTATTAGCTAAGTCAGTTGGAAATATCAGATTTCGTCGGGCATGTGATTTTTTCAAACGTCTCACTTCTTGACAAAATTGTGCGAAGCTCGCAAGCTCGCAAGCCAAGACCAGAGGCACAGTTTTTCAAAAGTCTGTGAAACTACTTCCATACGCCGGATACTTTGCTGACAGAGGAAAGCGAGCTGGCGATGGTTTTGTGCACGCATCAGTACCAGAACCGGCAGAAATGAGGTCTGTTGTGAATGAGAGCAGAATAAATTGTATGCCGTCAAAAAGAAGAGCCACACAACATCGACGAATCGGACAGAACGCCACCACGGGCAGCTACAACTTAGAGTTAGCTTGAGCCTACCTCGGCTCAGCTATTAACAATGAAAATTACATCACTTCACAAATCGAGCTAAGAGTTACACTTGCCAATTGATATTCCTTTGGCTTGATATGGCAATTGACCCTCATTGTCCCATCAGTCCTGATTTATGGCTCAGAAGCATGGACGTCAGCAAAGGCTAATGAAGATCTCATTGCACGGAAAGAATTGAAAATCACCAATTGCAAAATTTTGAGTTGCAATTTACGATTTATATATTTCTCGCAAATCGCAATGAAGTTTTCATGGATTGATAAAAAAAATTGGTAATTTGACATTGAAAACGTCGGAGAGTACCAAATTCTGTTTGTTGAAATTTACGATTAGAAGTATCAATTCGAGCTTCTTTTATTTGTAGTGATTTGCGAGATTGTTTGGCGCAATTTACCACTCTAATAGGTCAATTTCTCAAACACCACTTCACAATCTCAAATTGCGAAAAATATTTCGTGATTTACCAACACTGAATGATGAATCAATAAAATCTTGTAATAATTTAACACTTGAAACTTAAAACGTATATTGACGTAGAGAAGTCGTAAATTGCAAAATACTTTTTGTAATTTCCATGGAATCAACTACCTCATGTGGAATTTTTTTATGCACAGTCCGTAGTCCATGTACCTATCGAAATCCTTGAAAACCCTTTCTTTTTATGGTTGAATGCATGTATGTGGTATTGCTAGACAGCTGCGATCATGAAGCCACATTGCGTGGCGGTGCAGAGACAGGCAGTCGGTATTCAATATTTGCTTAAAGCAGTCGGGTTAAAGTTATTTAACAAGTTCGTATGGATAGTGAGTGTACAACTAATAATAAAGCATCCAGGAATATATTTTGTAAGTACCTATTGAATAATTCCAAAAACGCCGAAGTATGCATATATATCTGTATTTTTTTCAGAATGTACATCTCGCTATTCGAAAAGAAGTAAATTGGAATGGATTGTAAATTATGTAATCGAAAAGAATTGCAAAGGTTCGTATCAATGTCAAGTTCATCTAAATATTTTGTTTGTATTTGAAATTTCAGCATAGACCGAAAAACCACCCCAGACAAATCCCGTTGTCTCCGGACGATATGGCGCCGCATGGTTTTCTTGGATATCAGGAGGAATACGACTATAAATATTATGTATTCGAAAATAACCTAATAACATTTTCAATTTAATACGGTGATGCCTCAAATCACCACTCGAGAATCGTAAATTGCAAAATATGAATTGCAAAATGATAAAAATAAGTTGAAAATTTGTAAATTGCAACTACTCAAGTATAGTAAATCTACTCCTGTTAGTTCGCAAATCAACACTATTGAGTTGCAATTCAAGACTAAATGGTTGTAATTTGCTAAGGGAGGAAATCGTAATTTACAACAGAAAAGTGGTAATTTACGAATTGTGTTTGCAATTTACGATCCATGTAATACCAAATTGATAACTATGTGTTATTTGCGATCAGTTATGGCAATATTTATTTCTCGATTGATCGCATTATTCATAATGAAAAGTGTTGATTCACGACTTTTGAGGGTCAATATCTTCACTTCGTACAATTTCTAGAATTGCGAATAAAAAGTCGTGAAATAGTAAATCCTTAGCTAAGCTCTAAAACTAGACAAACTTTTCGTGATGCTGCGCTTATTTTTCTTGATTTGACCCTAAAATTCTTTCCGTGTGGTCGCTTCGAACGCAAAATTATTTGAGTGGTTTTCGGTCTCACTTGCGTTGACCGGCTTTGCAGAAGGAGATTTAAAAGCGAATTCTACGAGCCGTAGAGTGATATCGGCTTGGTCAGAAAAGTACGTATCAGCCGTCTAAGATGGATACCGACTCTTCCGATTCCAACTCGAAGGGGCAACGCAGTAGAAGATGACCTCGCCCAAGGTGGTGCTAAGGGGACACCTCAACCAACTGGAGGCAGTTAGCTAAGGAGCGCGCTGACAGGAGAGGCTTATTGGTTGGGCCCAGGTCCTCCCCGAACTGTAGCGCCACCTAAAGTAAGTGAGTAAGTAAGTAGACCGACATATTTCACCCAACATTTGCTTATGACATCTCGCTGTTGAAGCACAGCCGGCTACCTCTTATAAAACGCGTTCCTGACATCAGATTTCAGAACGTAAAATCTATAAACTTTTGATCTATTAAGCTTAAGGACAACCCTGCTTGCAAAAACAACTCTAAACGAGACCCCTTAATCGATTCAGCAGACCAAACTAAGAGCTACTGAGGGGCTAGCTCCTCGAGTCAGAAAGGAGGGCGCCCAAATTTTCGGAAGGAGATTTTAAGAAGACCACGAATATAGAGCCATTGAATATTTTGGGACGTGCTACTTTGCAGAGGTTATGCTGCAAAAATCGACAATCTTCCTACGAGGGCTAGAGAAAAACGTTCAGTAATCGCTTCTAAGGATGTTGAAGGAACACATTTGCGGACTTCAAACGGCTGAGACACACTCGATCTGCTGTTAGGAAGAATGATCTATTTACCTTGCCCGACGTAGGTCAAAACTTTCGTTCACCCGAGCAATACGAAGTTAAAAGAGCTGGATGAGCAAATGGCTCCTTTTCGAGCTTCAAGACCCGTGGCCCTCACTTTAATATAAATGATCGAAAAGGCCCCTTTTTTAGTGAAAGTAAGATTTATTCCTTATTGAACAAAGACGACTGCAAGAAATTAAAAAAAATATCTTTGAAAGACAACCTGAAACTAACCCTAAAAACTCTACCAAAGAGCTTAAATTTTGCTGTCAAACTTGTTGACTCCCAGTAGAAGCTCTTTACATAGGCCAAATTTGTCCCTGCAAAATGTACCTACCTATTTGTCGATTTGTCGAACCTAACGATCAAACAAAGGCTTCCACCATTCAAATTGCAAAAAAAAAAAAACCCATCCTTACTATAAGCATCACCATTCGCCAAAACCACCCAGCCATAGGATACACCCCCAAGCCGACTGTAATTACAAACTCTTTAACATGCGCTCTGCGTTCGCTCAACTGTCAATTAAACAATCACAATTAAACATATTTTCAATTAACGGGCCGACATTTTTAATGAACTGCCATCATATTTGAGTGGAAACGGAAAGACACTGCACACCTCGTTATGCGGTCCGCCAGTCACGTAAACCTGATAAATCAGCAATTCAGCAAACAGGACACGTTTCGATTAGCTTTATTGGACATCTGTCTGCCCCCTACTTATACTTTGGCGAAAATGAAATAAAATATAAATTATGCCCACCTGCATTAAGATCAAACGAAGGGTTCCAGTCATGCGAGACGCGACTGTTTGCAGCGTTAGCCTTAACGCAAGCATATCCTTATCCATTAATGGCGAATCGAAAAATCAGTTTTTTTTTGTTTTTTTTTTTTTCGTTTTGTTAGTGCGAGCATTCCAACATCCTGCTCACGGAACTGCAGTGCATTAACACCGGAAGAATGAAAAACGGGACAGTTCAGGACATAAAATAAATACCCTGTGTACCTGCATTAATATTTATACAAAATAAGCTGCACATCCTTTCTAGAAAAAAAGGTATTCTAGGTGTATACCGTATACACACGATTTCGCATTCATTACGATAATCATAATTCCATCCTGCAAATGGCTGATGCTGCTGCTGGTGGTGCTGCTGCTCGAACGGTAGGTATACCCATCCAGCTGTCGCATGGACTAGTACCTACCGGAAGTTGGACGTAAAAATAATAAAATTTATGTGACTCGCTGTTAAACCCTAATCCTCCCATTGCGCCATGCTACAGCGTACACAATCTGAATTTCATAGCCATCATCCAGGATCCAGCCAGCACACTGTCGCCTTTTGTTGTACACACCCGGCCATTCCTATACGGTTACGGAGCCACGGAGCAGTGCAAAAACCCCATAAATAGGGAAAAGCTTCGCTCCGAATCCCACTTAACACCTGTAAAAGTGTTTTCTTGTGCCCACCCACTGTGCCGTAGATAGTTCCGGAATCCGGAATCGGGAGTATCTACCCCCGTTCGCTTAAATGCCCGGGGATTGACTGAATTGCTCGCATAAAAATCCCATTGTCGTGGGGCATTAAAAGTGTCAAAAAATGGAGAGCGAGTCGCGCGGAGCTTACACCTAGCTACATATATACGGGCGAACAAGTGAAACCCCATTCGCACCGCGCCCGTGCTACGTGCGAATATGATTTATGGGTACGATCATTAATCATCGGGGGGTGATTGCACCTCATGCCGGGCGCGAGTGTTTGGATAGAGGGTTAATTACACACAGTGTCCGAAACTTGTAGGAACAAGGACAATTTTTAAACTGCTATCGCACGCACACACACACACAATAACAGCGAATGGCAAAAAGTTATAAACGCGGCGAGAAAGTCCTGTTTCGCTACCGATGGCTACAAGGACAGTGTGTTCAGTGTAAACGAAGCCTTTTGCGAGAAACGAATGTTACTTTTATCGGTGTTTGGCGGAGGCATGTTTGGGTTAATGATGGCGTTGGTGTGCTTTAAAGGGACGACGGCGGCGTGATGTGGCTCTGACGGAGGGAGGAGTGAATGGGATGTAATGGATAAAGTCTATGGCGCGGCTGGTAAAGGTACTTTTATTGTGTTTTGTTTGGGTAGGTATTTTTTTTTTTTTTGAATTGTGGATGCTGGACCTGCGGAACGTTTTGGTGGTAATTAAGTACGGAATGATGATTGGATTTTTGGGTTTGACTGAAAGGGGGAGACGGGCTTTCGAATTGGCTGTGAGCACTTCAGAATGGCATTTTATGGCGGAAATGGGATTGCGAGGTATGTAAGACCTGGTCCCATGTTCCGTAACTCATGCGATAACTTATCGCATCTAAAACTCAGGAATATTTTTCCTCAATTCATATCGTTTTAGTAATAGATACCTACTCGTATATCAATGCGATAATTACAGAACATAGGCACTGGATACTATGTTTCATCAACTGTTTTCGTACAAAAGGAAAGTATGTTAAGCCGCGAACAGAGGTACGAGCTGCAGTGAAGGACAAGTCGGCTGGGAAACAGATCCAATATCTACCTCTTACAGATATTTCACTATCAAGTGCTATCAGAGGTCTGAAGTCTGAATGACTAAGGAGTGAACGCTTAAGTTTTTGAACTTGAAAACCTCCCTGACTTGAAAATGCGCTAAGAGCTCGATTTAAAAAAATCCCTTACAATTTCCCCAGCACTACCTCCATAAGCACAGACTAAAAAATTGGCTGCAATAGGCCCAAGTAAATATAAGTAATTGACTCAAGCTTCTACAAACCATTCATGAATGGTGCACATTTAGAACGAGCAAAATGAGGTCATTTGGTTTCTATATTTCAAGTGATGCCGGTCATTTTTATTAGAACAGCCTTATAGTCCGACATTTTCAATGTCCGTACCAGTTCATAAATAATTATATGAGTCGCTCTAAGCCTGTAAAAGACGATCCCCGTCGTAATAAAAGCGTAATAATCTCAATCCAGGGGACAACCTGCCGCAATGTCTCGGACTTCATATGGCTGAAACTGGTTTTGCACAGCCGGTGTGGTGGCAAAAAAATAACTCCCGTCTCCTCTTTGTCTGCCACGTCATGTGTCAAATTCCAACTGACCATCAAATGCGTACTGCGCCCTCTGCTGGAAGGTAGAAACGTCGGAGTATTAACGTGCTGCCACACACAGTCCGTGACCAAGCGACATAAGGCCAAATCTAGAAACATGAATGTGGCCTCATGTCACTGTCACATAGCGTTTGGCTTTATGTCACTTTCAACGGTGCAGGGAAATAACTTCGAGCGAGAAATAATTTCCCTTTTTTTATTTATGAATTACCAACAAGTAAATTCGCGCGATATATCGAATATGTTACCTCCCCTTCTTGGGGTCAATGTTGGAAGGATGAGTATAAGAGAAGTTTCTTTAAATGCATGCGAAACAAACCACCAAACAGCATGCCCCCCGCCCCCCATACATATTCGACTAATCGCACGAATTTTCACAATAAATGTCTAGGACGAAAGCGTTTTGCTATTTATTACCTTCTTAAATTCTCAAAAACAAAACGCTTTGGTCCTAGAAACACCTACATAGAATATTACTTATTGAAAAAATCTGGAAAACTATACATATTTGGTCTTATGTCTCAAAACAATTTGGCCTTGTGACGTTTTCGGAAGGCGACATAAGACCAATTACTAAAATTTGGCCTTGTGAAGCGCCCCAAAGAGTCATAAGGCTCTAAGAGACTCGTCAGAATGTTTGACAAATTTTGAAGCCTAGCAGGCCAAAAGCAACAAGGGTCACATCCTTTAGAAATGTTGATCTTCCAACAGGTCATCAAATGCATATTTAGAATCAGCTCCAGGTTAAAGGTAAAAATTTTAAATATGGATTAGGACTCGGAAACCCCACCGAGTCGTTTTTATAATATTTACTGGAGAGGTATTCCAACTTCAGCTGGGATCTAACTCGGCCCACTTCGAATTCGTACAGTCTTAGAGCCGAGCGCATGACTTATAATCTTCCTTTTCATCCCTCAGAAAATCAAAAACAACAACATTTTCGGGAAATGCTTAATTTCTATATTTTATATACAACCCATCATCATTTTTAACTCACTCGACTACGTAGTAAGAAAAAGAGAAAGACAAAACATTAGACGCTTATAAAGGGTGATTTTTTAAGAGGTTTAGAACTTTTTTTAAAAAAAAAACACAAAAAATTCGAAAAAATGAATGAAATATTTATTTGAATCGATAGTTTGAACCTTGCAATTTAATGTTTAAAGATAATTTCATGCAAATGTTGACCGCGGCTGCGTCTCAGGTAGCCCATCCGCTGAGTCCAATTTTGGCATACTCTTTCACACATATCGGCCGGTATCTCACGAATGAATGCATGGATGTTGGCTTCCAGTGCGTCAATCGAAGCGGGCTTGTCCCTATACACATTAGCCTTGGCATACCCCCACAAAAAATAATCTGATGGTGTCAAATCGCACGATCTAGGCGGCCAATTGACCGGCCCGAAACGTGAAATTAACTGTTTAACACCAAACTCGCCTCGCAATTGCGCCATTGTTTCGCGTGCTGTGTGGCATGTGGCACCGTCTTGTTGAAACCACATATCATGCAAGTCAAGAACTTCCATTTCGGGCAAAAAAAAGTTTGTTATCATCGCTCGGTAGCGTTCACCATTGA
This sequence comes from Cheilosia variabilis, assembly GCA_951230905.1. Classification (NCBI taxonomy): domain Eukaryota; kingdom Metazoa; phylum Arthropoda; class Insecta; order Diptera; family Syrphidae; genus Cheilosia; species Cheilosia variabilis. The sequence continues at coordinate 57,474,044 of OX579677.1, read as the reverse complement.
CAGTAACGCTGCGATTCGCATCATCTTTGAAGAAATATGGCCCAATAATGCCGCCGGCCCATAAACCGCACCAAACAGTGGCTTTTTCGGGATGCATTGGTAGCTGTTGCAATGCTTCTGGCTGATCTTCACTCCAAATGCGGCAATTTTGCTTATTTACGTACCCATTCAACCAAAAATGAGCCTCATCGCTGAACACAATTTTTCGATAAAAAAGCGGATCCTCGGCCAGCTTTCCAAGAGCCCATTCACCAAAAATTCGGCGTTGTGGTAGGTCGGCTGGCTTTAGTTCTTGCACCAGCTGTATCTTAAAAGGCTTTACGCCCAAATCCTTCCGCAAAATTTTCCACGTAGTGCTGTAACAAAGGCCTAACTGCTGGGAACGGCGCCGAATCGACATTTCGCGGTCTTCTGTCACACTAGCTGATACGGCCGCAATATTTTCTTCACTACGCACAGTACGTAAACGTGTTGGTGGTTTAATGTCCAACAAAGTAAATTTGGTGCGAAATTTGGTCACAATCTTCCGAATAGACTGCTCAGAAGGTCGAGAATGCCGATCATAAAATGGAAGCAGCGCGCGATGAACATTTCGAACCGAGCACGAATTTTGATAGTAAAATTCAATAATTTGCAAGCGTTGTTCATTTGTAAGACGATCCATGGTTAAATTGCAAACCAAACTGAAGCTGTTTGACAGTGACACAAGGTACTAAACACACGTCAGCTGTCAAAACCAGTGTTGCCAAAACCAAACCAGCTAAAAAATCACCCTTTACTTTAACCAGAATTTGCAAAAATTGCCTGTAACTGTGAGCTTAAACTTATAAAAACTCGCATTGTTATTCGATATTTGATGCCATATCAAATGAATAACCTAAAAGTGAATTTAATTTAACACTACCTATTCTTAGATTTTATGGACGGTTGCTCCAATTGACTCAACTAAACTTCTGATGAACGAGAAAGTTTCGTTCGACCCAGTCGTGCCCTTTATTTGATGGTGCCTTCCGATTTGTCATGACGAATTAACAAGTATTCACCAAGAAAGTCGAATATTTGCCTGCGTAGAAGATGTAAAAATATATATTTAAAAAAAAAAAAGAGAGACTAATATCATCTGTTTGTTAGAAAATTTATTAAAAAACGGTCATAAAAAGAAAAAAATCACTTGTTGTAAAAAAAACTCAAGAAACTAACATCTTTTCATTCATTTTTTTAATATTTCTGACTCGCCAACGCGATAAAGAGGCGCTTCGACCTGAGTACATCTATTGTGCCATTCATCTGCTTTTTGGTTTAGTCTTGGCGACCTTTCTGTCAATTATTCTAGTTTGTTCCTCAAAAAATGCTTCTCTGGAGCATCAGTTAAAATAGCTGATTTTCCTGCCATCCCCGAAACCGTTCTCTTTCTTGGACCTGCGTTTGAGTTGAGTAAGTCCTTCAATTCCATGTGTCCATGTTACAACTAGACCCATCATGAAATTTAGCGAAAACTTGAATCCACAAAAATCTTATATATTACGTCATTCAAAATATCCATAGGATGACACATAGATGGCGTTACTAAAATTTTTTCCGCAAGATTTTTATTTAGTGCCTTCAAACGATAAAGCATTGCTTTTTGATGAAAACTCTGATCCATCGAGACAAATGGTAGAGAAGTGATTGCTGAATTTTAACGGGGTCGTACCAGCACAAATGATGCCGAGCGCAGTGGACGCCCAAATGAGGCTGTCATTCCAGAAAACATAAAAAAGTCCACAAATTGATTATGAACGATCGCAAATTGAAGGTCCAAAGATATCAGATGGTATAGTGTTTTTACCATTTTACACGATCATTTGGGTATGCGAAAGCTCTGTGCAAAGATGGTGCCGCGTGGGCTCACAGTCGACCAAAAACAACAACAACGAATTGGTGCTTCAGAGTGTTTGGCGCTGTTAAACCGCAATAAAATCGAATTCTATCGTCGATATGTGACAATGGATGAAACATGGCTTCACTTCATCTCAAGAGAATGCTTGCTGGAAAGAAATTTCAGTCCAATGATGAAGTAATTGCTGAAACTGAGGCCTATTTTGACGAGAAAGAGTAATCGTACTATAAAAGTGGTATCGAAAAGTTAGAAAATCGCTATACTCGTTCTATCACCCTCAAAGGCAACTATGTTGAATAATTAAATCGAGTTTTGTCAAAATTTCGTTTTTTACTTAGGTACTTATCCTACAGACTTATTCAATGACCTTTTATGTATGCAAAAAACAACAACAAATAAACGCATTATACAAGGTGGCGCAAAAATAACCTTTCGATGTTTTTTGGCTGTAATTTAAAAAAAAAATGAAAAACTTTGATTCTTCTTGTGGATTATTTTTATTTGGTCTTTTAATTTTTTTTACATCAAGTCGAGAATATGATGTCATGTAAATGGCCGCCGCCACAGTTGATTGTCATTTGAGCCCTTTTAATGGCATTTTCCATCACTTTGGCCAAAACTTCCGGCGATAGGTCCTCACATTCTTGACGGATATTGTCTTTAAGAGCTGCAAGAGTCTGAGGCTTGTTGACATAAACCCGCGACTTCAAAAAGCCCCACAAAAAGAAGTCTGGAGCGGTCAAATCAGGCGATCTTGCTGGCCAGTGCAAATCGCCAAAACGGGAGATTAGGCGCCCGGGAAATGCATCCTTCAGCATATCGGTTGTGGCACGTGCAGTGTGTGCCGTTGCACCGTCCTGTTGGAACCACATGTTTTCCAATCCCAATTCATCAAGTTGCGGCAAAAAGAACTCGTTGATCTTTGCTCTGTAGCGCTAACCATTCACAGTAACCGTTTGGCCCGCGACGTCTTCGAAGAAAAAAGGTCCGATGACTCCTCCAGCGAAAACAGCACACCATACAGTGACTTTGAGCGGGTGTAATGGCTCTTCGTGGGTTACACGCGGATTTTCAGTGCCCCAGAAGCGTAAATTTTGCTTATTTACGTACCCGCTAAGATGGAAATGGGCCTCATCACTCATGATTATTTTTGATGAAAAATCATCTTCCTCTTGGTGGTGATTAAGGATGGCTTGAGCTTTAGCGTTCTGGAGCAGTGTAGCGTAACATTGTTTATTAACGTGTATTTCGCATGTGTTTACTACACAAATGTAAAAACAGAACTGACATTAGGGGCCAATCGCAAAATTTATAGCATTTTCTGATAGGCGGATTACTTTTGCGCCACCTTGTACTACAAAAAGCAGCCCTCACTGTATGCGTGTGAAAAGCAATACCAAAATTACAAGCAAAGAAAAATGTTGCAAAACATCTGATTTTCCGGCCCTCAAACAGTACGGCTCCTACAAAACTTTGGTAGAAACATCGCTTGCTTTGGAGAAGCTCTACATTTTTTCCCGCTCACGCGACTCTTAATTTTAAACTTTTATATGTTAATTACAAATATGATGTACATATAATCACAACTAGCCCCCGTTCCTTTTAACCCCCTCTTCCCCTACTTAAGACAAAGCTTTATAATTTCAATTTAAATTACCCAATTTTTTCATCGCACCGATTACATGCGGCGTTATTTAAAAACTGATTTTTATGAAACATCTACCAAATAAAAGGAAGATTTCCCCACGTGAATTCCCGCAGGCAATATTTTTTTCACAAACGATATCAATTAGCTGAATACAGAGTTGTTGATTTACATATCTACAAAATAGAACGAAACAAAGGAAATAATGCACCTAAAATGCCTCAACAGAAATAAATGGTACTTTTTAAACTTTTTTCTAGATGCAGTCAAATTTTGGTCGCAGATTTTTTCTGGTATATATCTTTACCGGCCGCCTCAAAGTTGGCCCTCCATTTCGATATCGATAAAGCAAGACATTTTGCCTCTACATTTTTGTGTCAAGATGTAGACCACCTTACATATATCAACTACCATGTTCCATGTTTAAAACAGACAAGACATTTGAGTAGGTACCTTATAATGGTACTTTGGGTGACTTTGACTGTAGTCGAAAAATTCCCTAAAATACAAAAGTCATACAAAAAAGATTTAACCACCCTCGACTACCAATTCAAAAAGACATCCAGACAGATTGATGAGCTGTATGTACAATTAAACTGAAATACAACGTCCAGCCGATCGACAAATCATAAAGGCACACATACTCCCACCTCGCATGTACATTGTACATGTACAAGTACTTGAAAAACTGCGAAGCCGACTATACCACGTTTGCAGAGCTCATTAGCTGCATGCTCTTTCGGTCGCCCCAAAACCACTGAGTCATAAATTCCGCCTCGCAATAATAATAAATGTAATAAAAGTAGTGAACAAGTAGTGCTCCGCTATAATGGTATCCGCACTTACCGAAATTTATTGCTTCAATTGAATATAGTCGTGCATCCTTTCCATAGCAGCCACACACATACCCCATTGCCTATTTACGGTATACACCATTTGGAGCTGACTGCTCGCATTCATTCATTTCGGAAGTCCAGGGTAAATGATAACTCCAATTTTCTCATTGGCCAGGAGTTGAGTTGAGTGGCCCCACAACCAAAAGCCCTGTCCTGTTTAGCATAATGCACATGACAAGGTTCGTTTTTCGATTTCATGCAAAAGGACCATCATACGACAAGCAATGCCAATTGGGGTGTGCAAAAATTGCTCGTGAATAATTTCGTGTCGCGCTTGTGTGTTTTGAAATAATTCCAAAAGTATCTGTACGAAAGAGTCCTCATCCTCAGTCCTTTGTATACGATTATATGTTGGGGAGAAGTTTTATTGCCAATTCAGCATTTCTTTGGTGAAGGCATTGATTGTTTGGGTATAGGTTTTTGTCGTGCCAGGACAATAGGTGGTACAGGAACCCCAAACCATGCCAGGCGGTTGCTCAATGAACTTCCTGTTGTAGTTTGTCATTTTCAATTGCCGACCGAGGACTGGGATGGCATGGCTTTGGAGTGCATTTGGAGCTTTGAGTCCTTTGTCACTTGGCTGTGTTAGAATTTGGGAGTGAAAATAATTTAAGGATATGTCGTCGCGAGTTGGTAATTAGAGAGAGAGTAAGATACGATTTGGTATTAGCTAGAGGGATATTTTTTTTCTTATAGAATCGGTTGCGTGATGATGTAAACGCCCGCCAAATATGGCAAGTTGTTGAAACAGATAGTGGAGATTCCTAGGAACTAGCTGGTGGTAAGAGTTTCCAACAAAATTCACCTCAATTCTGTATTTGGATCCGGAAAAGTGGACAATTTTACAGAAGATGTAAGGCTGCAGTGCCTCAGGCAGAGACTTTCCACTCTTGGAAAACTCTTTAAGTAAGTAAATAAGACAATTTTTCAATGACTGGCAAAAATTATAGTCGAGCTATTTATCGTAATTTATTTTATACTACTAAAAATTAAATATCGGCAGTAAAAGACGTATACCTTGGAGGCTCTTGTATTTACCGTCAAACAACTCTTTGAACAAGTCTATATTCAAAATATCTATAGATGTAGCAGACAGACTCCAAGCCAACTTCAGTGAAAGACCTCTGATTGAAGACGATCGAAAGACCGAACTTCTGTATAAGTAACTTCGCTATCCAAAAAGCCAGGGCTATGTGAAGAACCGAGTCTATTACCGAAGATGCCAAAATATGTATACCTCAGACAGAGACTTGTCCACTAAGGTTAGCTTATAAAGGGTGTCCCATAATTCACGCAAAATTTTAATTTTGCGCCACTTAATAGTACAGTGATGCCAACGGAAAATAGGATAGCGATGTGACAGCTGACAGTTCGGGGTTAAGGCTGTTACGCACCTGTTCCGGAACGACAAATCCCATACAAAAATGACACAACGAAATCATGAACGAGAAATTTCGCTCTCCTTTTCGTTTTGCAGTAGCAGCTCAGTGTTGCCGGAGAGAAATATTATAAGGTAGTACTGCAGCCAAAAATGGGGAGTGTTTTAAAAAAATAGTAGTACAGACATTTTTAAATCTAAAAAATAAAAATTTGAGCACAAATTTTTTTTTCTAACTTTATTTAAAAAAAACAAAACATAAATAAATAAATTATTATTTCTAATAGTTAACAAAAGTATGTATAAGTAAATATATTTTGAATTATAAAAAATCTGTCTTACGGCAGATAGCTTTTTGATTTTTTATGTCTTTCTATAAGCTATTTGTTGTTTGTAAGTTTCTTATTACAAGACGAATAGAATGGCGTTTTGTCGATTTCCTTAAGAAACGCAAAATCACTCAATCATCCTTGACGGAAGATTTGCGTGCGATTTTTGCTTTCATCAGCATCAGAAATACCTAAAAATATAGCTTTTCGGCAAGTCTCATGTCTCAGTACACGGAAAGAATTTTAAGATCAAATCAAGAAAAATAAGCGCAGAATCACGAAAAGTTTGTCTAGTTTTAGAGCTTAGCTAAGGATTTACTGATTCACGACTTTTTTTTCGCAATTCTAGAAATTGTACGAAGTGAAGATATTGACCCTCAAAAGTCGTGAATCAACACTTTTCATTATCAATCATGCGGTCAAACGAGAAAAACATATTGCCATAACCGATCGCAATTTGACACAAATAGTTATCAATTTGATATTACATGGATTGTAAATTGCAAAAACAATTCGTAAATTACCACTTTTCTGTTGTGAATTACGATTTCCTCCCTTAGCAAATTACAACCATTTAGTCTTGAATTGCAACTCAGTAGTGTTGATTTGCGAACTAACAGGAGTAGACTTACTACTTCAGTAGTTGCAATTTACAAATTCTTAGTCGTAAATTGCAACTTATTTTGATCAATTTGCAATTCATATTTTGCAATTTACGTTTCTTGAGTAGTGATTTGAGGCATCGCCGTATTAAATTGAAAATGTTTTGTCGTGAAATTAGAAAACTTTATTCTCAATTTGCAACTTATATGTTGTGATTTACAAATCAAAATTCATAGTTTTATTAATTAGGTTATTTTCGTATTCCTCCTGATATCCAAGAAAATCATACGGCGCCATATCGTCCGGAGACAACGGGATTTGTCTGGGGTGGTTTTTCGGTCTATGATTATATTTAAATAACAATAAAAATATTTAGATGAACTTGACATTAATACGAACCTTTACAATTCTTTTCAATTACATATTTTAGAATACATTCCAATTGATACTTCTTTTCTAATAGCAAGATGTAACTTCTGAAAAAAAATACAGATTTATATGCATAGGTACTTCAGGGTTTTTGGAATTCAATAGGTACTTACAAAATGTAATCCAGAATGCTTTATAATTAGTAGGACACTCACTATCCATACGAATTAGTTATATTTAAATTTAAACAACTTTAGCCCGACTGCTTTAAACAAAGATTGAATACCGACTGCCAACTACCAACGCAATGTGCACAATGAAGATTTGCCTTCATGATTGCAGCTGTCTACCAATAACCACATACATACATTCATCCATAAAGAGGAAGGACTTAAAAGGAGTTCGATAGGTACATGGACTAACGTGCATAAAAAAATTCCACACATCAGGTAGTTGATTCCATGGAAATTACAAAAAATATTTTGCAATTTACGACTTCTCTACGTCAATATACGTTTTCAGTTTCATGTGTTAAATTATTACAAGATTTTATTGATTCATCATTCAGTTTTGGTAAATCACCAAATATTTTTCGCAATTTGAGATTGTGAAGTGGTGCTTGAGAAATTGACCTATTAGAGTGGTAAATTGCGCCAAGCAATCTCGCAAATCACTACAAATAAAAGAAGCTCGAATTGATACTTCTAATCGTAAATTACAACAAACAGAATTTGGTATTCTCCGCCGTTTTCAATGTCAAATTACCAATTTCTGTATCAATCCATGAAAACTTCGTTGTGATTTGCGACAAATATATAAATCGTAAATTGCAACTCAAAATTTTGCAATTGGTGATTTTCAATTCTTTCCGTGTATGATTTGTCTATGCATCAAACGACAATCTCAGATAACAATAAAATAATTACCGAACTTACAGATGAAAATTGCATGAAGCCAACGAAAAACAAACTAGAAAGAGATTAATTCCCCTTTTGCGGACAGTTTGGAACATAAAAGTGCTGCCAAATTTGCATTAAATTTAAAGTGAATTAAAATAAAATTTATTAAGGTTGAAATAACACTTTGCTGCAAGTGTAAAATATTTTAGGTATTTAAAAAAAATAGGAGTACGAATGTGAAAGGGGGGAGTACGGAGGTGTTGAAAGTAGTACGATACTCCTATGGGAGTACTTTCGGCAACATTGACGCAGCTGCTGCGAAATGATGGCGGAAAAGTGGGTAATTGTAGTAGATTGCTTGGTACAATTATCCGCCCTTTTTTCGCACGTTTATTGTCCGGGACATTATTTGCTTGCGAAAATTTGACATTTGTAGTGCAATGTTACCAGATTTTATAAGGTATGGAGCAAAATTTTAAAAAATATTGGAGCCAAAAAAAGACAAACTCAAATATAAAGATCAAAAGTGCGCATTTTTCTTTGTAATTCTTTAGGGCTACTTATTCTGATTACATTATTTTAAAGGGCGACAGTATTAAATTTAAAATAAAAGCAACACAACGCATACTCATAATTGAGAGACTTTTTTAGTTTCCATTTTTCAATGTTAAAAATGTTTAAAAAAGGAACGCCTATGAAAACGTGTTATTTTATTAAATTATTTCGAAATGGACCTCCAGCTCCAGTGCAAGTGAAAAAAAAAAACTCAATAGCTACAAGAAAGAACCCATAAAATTCGGATTTAATATTCGGTTTGGCAGCAGAAATCTGAAAAGCCAAATCGAAAACGACATTAGTTATACGAAAGAGTACGTTCGCAATAAAAATATGTATTTAATAAGGTAAATTAGAATAAATCCCAAATGACAATTTTAAGGAGCCAGTGAAAAGTTCGAGTAGCCAAATCAGATATAAATAGCCAGTGCTGGTAACACTGCTACTTGGGTATCAGCTGATGGACCACAAATTATTTTCCGCTGCCTTTTCGCAGACCACCGGAAAATTTCGTTCCGGAACAGGTCCGTACCAGCTTTAAAATTGAGCGCCATACGAAAGAAACATCGAAGCAGTTCTCGAGAGGATTGCTGACAGTCGAGGAACATCCATGTGGCTGGTCAGGCAGTAACAATTAATGGTGTTCGTTATCGTGACATGATAACCCAGTTTTTAATGCCTAAATTACAAGATATGGATGTGACCAACATGTGGTTTTTACAAGACGGCGCCACATGCCATACAAGCAGAGAAACAGTTCAATTACTGCATGAGTCATTTGCTAATCGCGTAATCCGCCATTTTTGCGATCAGAAGTGGCCATCCAGATCTTGCATTAACGCCATTGGACTTTTTTCTTTGGGGTTTTTTGAACTCAAAGGTCTATGCAAACAAGCCCACTACCACCAACACTTCGAAAGAAGAAATTGGGAGGTGTATTAATAAAATTCAGCCACATTTATGCGAAACGGTCATAGAAAATTTCAATAAAAGAGTACGTAATTGCCAGCAAAGCAGTGGCGGCCATTTATCCGATGTGCTTTTCCATACACAACCAAAATCTGTATACTATATGAACCAATAAAACAATTAAGCTTTCTAATTAAAAATCTTTATTTTCTTTCACAATTACATTTTGGGTGAATTATGGGAGACCCTTTAGTTGATTCTATTCATCAAACAAGTCCAGAATGCGCCACAGTGCGGACTGTTGGTACATTAGTTGAAGTGACCTCAAACGCCTTGCAGAAGTCCGCCTTCCAAATATTGCTTAACACAGACACCTAGAAACTAAAACAGTTGATGCGAATTTGAAGCTCCTCCTTTGTGGAAATTTTCGACTGCCTTTAATAAAAGAATGACCATCCTGATATTGCCCATACACATTTCAAACTCCTAACCCTTCTCCACTATCTTCCCAACACACCTCACATTTCTAAGCCAATGCAGATTGAAACTCCGACCCAGGAAGTGGAATTCCGGTCCAGGAGCTCCTATCATGCACGAGTAGCTGCCATGGAACTCTTCAAAAATTAGCTAAAGCAACAGTCGACAAAGACACGGCAAACGTATTCCCATTTAAATATGTAAACTCCAATCGAAGCCCGACCTGGCAGCTTGTGCGCTCCCCATTCCGGATGCAAAAAAAAACGACAACAAGACGAAAGAAACATCAAAACATGTTACAGTAAATCGAATTGACTGCATGTGTGTCTCTAGCCCATTCTCTCCCGGAGAACGCATCGCATACCTTACCCTATACCTATGCTCCATCCATTCAGGTATTAAGTACGTGTACATGGTGCCACTTCGCATTTCTCTCCAGACTGACAGCCATATCTGCATATGCAGCAGCCCATTATTATTCCGTTCTCAATTGGAAAAGAAAATAAACACCAAGGTGGTAGTGGTGGAGATGTAGTGAAAAATACCAACCCTTCCTATCACGGGATCGCTCCCATGTAAGGATAATAAAACGAAATTGGTTCTAGGTTAATGCAAAACTGAAACACCAACTGGGGTCGTATCAATCTCCCATCAAATTCGCACACACATGAAACACTCTTGTTGGTGTGCTTCTTCGTACAAAGTCAAACCCTTCGTATTAGTCCAATCCCGTGACCCTTTCGCCCCGAAAATTCTAATATAATTCCGCTTGTTAAGCAACTTTATTACTCGTTCTTGCCGTCATATTGTCAGCAGCTCGGTTGATCCATAGGAAAAGGAGGAGCACCCCCGAACCGACGAGGGGGCAAAAAAAAAAACCAAAAGTGTCAACGTCATAACTTTGCTGTTCATTTAAGTTTGTGATCCTGCGACATAAAACTCGGTCGTCCATAAAAAAAAGTTGTTGTGTGTGTCCTTTAATACGAAATTAAGCAAAGCGGCTTCGGCGTGGCGTATACTACCGGCTACGTACGGTAAAATGTAATATGCATGCTTATTTACTTGCTCCTTTGAATTTACGATGGAGAAGGCCCACCCAGAGGATGTACATGTACACTGTACACTCAAATCGGCATTCCGGCGGAGTACACACATTGATCCATGCCTATGCGCAATTTTTAACACGCTTTGCCAGGCAGTCGTAAATTTGTCCGGGATGTGTATCTGTATAGGTATATAGGGATGAATGGTGAAAGCTTTAAGTCAATATTTTGGGGCCCGCTTCTGGGCTCATTTCATTACTCTATGCATTGTGCTGGTCGGTGGTGGTTGTTTGAGTATATTTTGGCGTTGAAGGATCAAGGACTAAAGAAAGTATTTATATCTCGGGAGAACTTGAGTGGAGGAGTCTTATAGTTCCACCTTCAAGTCGGGAAGGCAGCCATTGCACTAATGGAGCAAATCCTGTAAGTGCGGTGTCTCGGACAAGATTTTCATTCACGTCTTTAAGCAAAATGTGGATAAAGTAGGAGCTCGTGAATTAAACATAAGAGACGCATCCTAAGCTAGGTATAAGCCAGTCTTACTGCTGACTATCTTTTTGACTAAATGACTTAATGACTTAGTCCGAGTCGGACAATGGCAATGTATCACTACAACCATACTGCGACGCCTTTTGACTGCTTTAGATTAAGGCTCTTGTACACAGACCACATATAGCTTTGACCACTTAGGTAAAAAATGTGAGTTTTTCGGGCTTGATTCCGAGGCAGATCGTCTAATACGCTGCGCCAACATATCATTTATAAACATGTTACAATGGCAAGTCAGTGAGCTGCCGGCTCTAGCCTCAAGCCTGCATAAAGAGAAGAATTGAAGCTTAAGGTAAATGCGACCCGATCTTTTATTATCAGTCCTCAAGCCCGTATAGGGAGAAATTGAGCTCTAGATCAAGTCCACTCATCACGACTCCACGGTCCTTAAGCTCAAACTAGATTTGGATGACTAGATTTGGATGACTTCAGTGAAAATAACACCCTGGTATATTTGATAAAAATTAAGCTTGATTCAACAATTTTTTTGTCAATATACGTCCAACAAAATGTTTCTATCAAATTGACAACATTTTAATAAGTTTTATCTTGTCTTAAAACTTTTGTTGTGATGATAAAAACAATTGTTGTTTTAACAAAAATCGTTTGTTTGTGCGTAACAAAAGTTTTAAGACAAGCTAAACTTATTAAAATGTTGTCAATTTGATAGAAACATTCGTCCATAGTTGATATTCCTTTTCTGCAAAAGCACCACTGTTGTCCACCTGAAATTGGAAAACCTATCTACTACCTGGGTTTGGTATATTTTTGCCTTTTCATGTGCGTATTACGACCGGCAAACGTGTCAGGATAATGGCTGATGCGGAGAAGAAGAAGACTGGCGTTATCAGTCGCTTCGTCAAGCTTACGTGCACCATTTGCATGAGCCGCTTATAAAGGAACTTGGTACCTTGAGGTTTGGTGAGGTGAGGCTTTCAGCTTCAAGATCCACCATCTGAAATAGCACCGAGTGGGATTATGACAGACGAAATGTTCCGCTGTTTCCACACATTTTAAATCCACTTGAGCCCAGTAGGCTTAGATTAACAGAAGAAAGTTGGCCCTACAAAGCCACTTATCCTTCCTACTAAGAGACAGAAGTTAAACGAGAGATATTTCTCTGCTTGCCAATATCCATCAGAGTCGCGCAATCGACAGCTGTGCTCACAGAAAACCCACCAACCGTCATTGAAACATCACATAGATGCTGAGAAGACCTGTCTATTTTGGGGCCCTCCGAAGTTTATCTTGCAAATTTGTCAGCGGATAACCTCCTTTTTGTACCAAAGTGACCGAAAACCTAGTGTTGAAGCCCAACTCTTAATAATTATTTAATGTTAAAACTATAACACAAGCTTAAAAGTATTTGCAACTTTGAATACACAGATGGATCTCGTACTAGCAAGGAGTTTGAAAAATTTGCCGACCGCAATTTCCGGAATAACTCAACTCCTTTTTTTTTACTAACCCTCAACGAGGTAGGCAAGATATTCCCCGTTTTGTAAAAAATAAAAATTTATCAGAAATCGAACTCTTTGCTTGCTTTTTCCTTATCGATGCCAATCATTTCGGAGCACCGCCATCGGCATCCCGCCACCAAAAGCTTTTGTCGTAACAAGTCTGTTCAAAGCCTTATATCCACATAGGGCTCTCAAGTTAGCTTTTTCCAGCCACTCATTTCTGGAAGGACCGTCAAATTTTTGCCGATTTCTGTACAAGGACGAAAGAACCAACAGAGAGCATGGCACGGCTCGACGCTTACATACCAGCAACACCAATTATATGGTAAGCACGGACTTTGCTTTCATGACGCAGTTGAACCTATTGTGAAAAGCCTCTGTTTAGGGTTGGATTGACACCTTTATCGCTGTTTCTCCTGTGCACATGATTTTGAACTCAGCCTCTTCCCAACAAGAAGGGCCACACGTCCTGTCAACGATCCCCTTGTGCAATTAAGCTTCTCCGAGCTAAAATTTTTCCAAATCTTCTCAGCAATTAAGCTTCTCCAAGCTAAAATTTGCCAAATCTGCTCAGCCTAGATAAGGACTTCAAGTTTTGTCATCGTTTTTAAAAGGTCTTACAAATTTTTATATTGGGCCCTACCTTAAAAAAGACCTTGTGTGCGTAGAGCGCCGGAGGACTACCAAGCCCGTGATCATTCGGGTGAGCTTTTTTAGGCTTTCTGTCTATCTAAGCGTAATCAATAAACTGCGGAACTAGCTTCACAAAACACCCCCATAGGTATGTTTTACAACCCCCTCAGTGGATACTTTGCCTGCAAATTCTCGGATAGAAACGTCTAGCCTCCCAATCAAGTCAGTCCTTCAAAATAACCGACCCGCAGACATTCACAGTCATTGAACTCATGTCTGATGAGTTTTCGGCCTCATAGGCTAAATGTACGCACTCAACAAAGTTCTTTTTTAATTTCAGAACCCACAATGAAAGGTACACCCAACACTGCGTTCGAGGGCCAAACCGCCGACAAGCACAAAACAATTCACCGACCATGTAACAGCTGCAAATATGATTTCCCATTTGGAAAAACCATGGCAAGAAAACCGCAGAGAGCTGTACAGCGCACACCCACTCGCCCATTGGGTAGGTGGCCACTTCAAAGATCCAATCCAATCCAGTTAAGGCCAGAGAAAAAGAACACCACCCACGCCAAATGCAAACTCCAACAATCAACCTGACCGAACAATTCCGCTGTCCGAATGTCTTAATTAGTGCACCGGAAAATACACACAAAAGCCGCACACACAATGCGCTCCGAATAGAAACGCAAACGGACGGAATCCAGGTGCGTTGCATTCCGTACTGGGAAACGGGAAAAACTTCCAATGAAGACATCAACCCACAGTTGCAGCATTCGAGTGCACATACCTCTGCCACCATTTACGGCTCAGTTCTGTGCCGAACCGCCGACCGACCATTGTCCTCTCATTCGTGAAATGTCCATTTTAATTGCAAGGAGTCATACACACACACACACACACACATGAGTAAATTTTAATTTTTATTGCTACACCGTCTCATTGAATTGCTTTAGGTAGTCGGCCACCCAGGGCAGCAGCTCCGCGATCCTTGTGTACACACCCGGCTTGTTGGGAAGCGCGCAGCTGATGCCCCATGACACAACGCCTACGAGTTTTCTGTCCACTACCAGCGGGCCGCCGGAGTCCATTTGGCACGCGTCGATTCCGCCCGCAAGCACGCCGGCGCACAGCATCCGATCGGTGATGGCGTACTTCATCAGGCGGTTGCAGGTGGCCTGGTTGACGACTGGCACGACGGCGTACTGCAAAAATTCTGCAACAGGACCGATTGTTGTGTAAAAGCCCCAACCGCTGACAAGCGCGTCCGTACCGCTAGCTACGTCCTCGCGATACTTTGGCAACGCAATCGGCTGCGCAGTGTCCGAGAACACTATATCCCTCGCAAGGCGGATCATCCCGATGTCGTAGTCCATGTTGGATGGGGTGAAGCCATCGTGGTACTCGACACTCTCCACTGGGATCAACTGGCCGCCAAACGACTTAGTCTTGGTGCCAACGCGCACGGTCATCAGGGGCAAGGTTTCGGCATCGACAAATTTCACGCAATGAGCGGCGGTCAGGATGGTGCGCTTGTTGATAATCGATCCGCCACACACATGCCGGCCGTAGTTGGAAATGGACGCCATCCATGGCAGGTCTATTGCGGCTGCAGAATTGCCGCCGACAATTCGACTGCTGATCACACTAGCTCCCCGCACCAGGGGTGCCCAGAGGCCGCACGAAATCGCAACTATCACCAATGCTCGTCGAAGCATGTTTGCGTGCGTCGGAATAGTCTAATTGGGCTTTTATCGGTTTGATGGTTGAGGGCAGATAAGGCGGCACTAGATGCTTCTACCTTGTTTGCTATCGTGTTACATAAAAAGGCGATAAGAGCAAGTCACCGCTTGTGAAGCCGCTCTGCTCTCTATTGAGATACCACTTGGGGGAAAAGTGTTTTTTTAGCACCAAGGATGTGAGTGATTTTTTGGGGAGGGCGGTGACGCTCCAAGTGCGTGGCTTCCTGCTTATGGCACTTGGAGGTCATAAAGACTGTTTGACTGCTGCTTCAACGTCTTGCCCATCTTGCCCTCGACTAAAATCCGAAAGCTTATGGCAAACGATGACTCCTTTCTTATGCCACGCATTGGGAGGACGAGCGTCTTAAATTGGACAGGAGTTTGGAAAGGGAGTCAGCGTTTAAAACCCGCCGGCAAGGCAGTACTGCCTCCTTCTAAATATGAATATACCTCTGGGGCTATCACCTCGCGGACCCGGCCTTGAGTTCCGCATCCAGATACCGCAATACAAGTTTTTACCTTCTGCCTACAGGAAGACCCGAAAAGGTGTAGTAAACGTTCACTGTCAGTCGGAAAGGCCGTAGCATGTTTTTCATATCAATTATCAGAGATCCATCAGGCAGGCTTCCCCTGAGTCAAGTTGAGAAGGTTGGGTCATCTCTGACGCATATCCTCTACCCGGGGTTGCCTATGACAGCTCAGAGTCAGTGGTGGATGATCTAGATCTAGAGTTATGCAGGGTCCGCTTGGGTTTTCTACACCCGTGACTCTCAAAATGTAGAAGGGGCTTTTAAAATAGACGACGAAGAAGATTCAAAGACGATTTTACCTAAAGCTCCTTCTTTGGCTAAAGGCTAGCTATAACGCGTGTCCACCCCCAAGAAGCTACCAGTGAGCTTCCGTATTCTAACGACTACCTTTTTAATTTGGGGCAAACTCGGCCTCCGTTTATTTGGAAGGTTTATAAAGAACCAAGCTCATCAGTTTATATGAATCTTGACCCAGGAGAAGGTAACCAGAGAGAGTCACCATGGAACACAAAACAAACAACAAGGAAATCCACTTTGAATCAGACTCAACTTTATTACAGCTCATCGTACCGCGCTAGATAGCCCCTGATCCAGGGCACCAGCTCCGACACCCGCGCATACACACCCGGCTTGTTCGGCAGCGCACAGCCGTTGCCCCACGACACGATGCCGACGAGCTTATTGTCCACAACCAACGGGCCGCCGGAGTCCAGCAGACAGGCGTCACGTCCACCCGCGAGTAGACCGGCGCAGAGCATGCGGTCTGTTATGGCGTTCTTGTGCAGCCGTCTGCAGGTCGCCTGGTCAATAATAGGCACAGTGGCGTACTGCAGATACTCCCCCATAAGGCCGAATATCGAGTAGAAGCCCCATCCGCTGAGAGTGGCATCAGAGCCGGCTGGCACATCCTCTCCGTGCTGCGGCAGCGCAATTGGCTGAATGAACCGCGTGAACGTTATATCCCTGGCTAGACGGATCACCCCAACGTCGTAGTCGTAGTCGTTCACCTGGGGCGTCCTGTATTTTTCGTGAATCTTATAGCTATCCACCGCAAACAGTTCCCCACCAAACGATTTGGTCTTAGAGCCGACGCGCACTTTCAACTTCGACACCACCGTGTATTTCAAACAGTGGGCAGCGGTCAGTATAGTCCGCTTGGTGATGACGGAACCGCCGCAAATGTGCTGCCCCACGTTGGAGATGGAAGCCATCCATGGCAGGCTTATGTTGATCGCAGCCTGGCCACCAATCACACGCGGCGAAAGAACACCACCCGCAACAAGCGACACACAGAGGCCGCCTAAAATCGCGACCAGAACCACCAGCGTTTGTCGAAACATCACTTTGTGGGTGCCGCGCTCTGCTAATTGGGCTTTTATCGGCTCGACAGATCGATATCGCGTGCTGATAACACTCAATTGAAGTCATTAGATCGATTGGATTGCGCGACAAGTGGTGATGTCTCAAGACTGGGCCACTTCACGAGGAGTGTTTGACAAACATAATGAAAATGTGTACACCACCGCCGCCCACGGACCCATTCGAACCACAAATGGAAATGATGATCTTGTCAATATTGAGTAATCACTTCGCTGGTTATAATCCAAGATTAATGCTCTTTCGTCGGAGGGAGTGGTGACAAGGTGTATGTGCAAGTCATGAGACCGGGACCACCATCGAGCGCTGATTAGTTTGGGGAAAAGAAGGCGCAGTGATCTTGTCATGTGGATCGCGGTTTTGTTATCTTCCTTATGCAAGATCGCGTCGTATAGGTGCTCTGGCCATAATTGGAATTATTCAAATGTCGTGCGGCTTAAGACATGAGTGAGAGCATGCATGGTGTGTGGGATGCGGTTGTTGGGTATTTTGTCCCCAATTTGTTGGGAGATTATCGCCGGCTGGTGGTGGTGGGCTGCAATGAGTGCGGTACTAATCTTGTTAAATTGATCTTAATACCGTGGAGTGGATTGTTGTGAATCGCTTGCGCTATGTGCTGCAGTGGAACCGAAGTGGCTTGAATGGTTTACCAAACGTAAACAACATTGAAGTCGCCGGCTTTCACTCTATTAGGCTGTAATGGGGGCAAGTCTATTGTCAATTGGAGCGGTGGGCTCCGTTTTGTGTATTCCGTTCGTTCAATATAGGACACTGTTTGAGCTTGAACAGTGTTGGCGACCACAAGTTTGTGCGGTATAGTGACTGAAACCCTCATGAAAGTATTTATGTCCTTGGTGACACTTCAAGACAATTTCTGTTCCCTCAACTGACGGATTAATTTGTAACAGCCTCCTCAAACTCTCCCCCATCCAAGGTCAGAGACAACTCCAATCGATGTGTCCTCTCCTCCTTAGCGCTAACCAAATCAGATAAAGCAACAACGCTCAGAAAACTCACCCCGGCGACACAATGATGTCAACCACGAAGCCAACCCTTCACAAAATGTGTTACGCATCTTTTGTCCGAAATGGATTCGCCCACTCCAATCGAACATACCATATACACAAACCACGTAATTTGTCATTTCGAAAACCTCCAACTACTCAGTCTGTCGATTTGGGAAATATCAGACATTCCACGACCGCACCAGACGCAACCACAACCCAAACCGACATTCGCGTACGTCTGCACATATTTACACAAAATGTCAAACAAAATTTGTGGGTAATCTCTGAAAAAAGGGGGAGGATGCTGCCGCACAACTATCCGTCGGTCCAACCTTAAGGGATGTTTTGCCCACTTTTGCTCACTTCCCAATCCCTTAATTTGAATAGTAATTAAATATTAAAATTACAAGCAAAAGTCTTTGATTTAATGTTAAGCCCGAGCGTACACTGTGCCGCACTCTGTGCAAATAGAATCGTATGCCGCCTCCATTTTTGGGGTGGGCTTAGAGTATTTTGGGCGAACGCTGAGATGTTCCTGGAAATCTGCTTAAAACTTTCAAATTGCTACTTCGGCTGAAGGAGAAGTGTACGACGACGTGTGTCTTTCCGCAGCTGCTGTCGTTGTCGCTGTCAACATGCGATGGCATTTGACGGCGAACTTTTCGTCGCTTTCGCTAGACGCTGTTGCCATCTTAGCCGCAAAGTTTGCTCAAGAGTGCCGCGCTAAATAATAAAAAAGGAAACTAAACTTCTGGTCGTGGTCTCATCAAACAGGTGTTGCAGTTGGGGGGGGGGGACTTTTTGGAAGCTGCTTACACAGTTGCATAGGACACTTTTGGCATTTGTCTTCCTGAGACGAGGGTGGGTTACTCTGTTCTGGGTGCATTTTCATCCAATTAAATGTTTCATTCAACCGTAATGGAGTGTTAATGCCAACACAATGCTGATGCTTTGGTAAATGGCACACCAAGTGTGTACCACGTAAAAGCGTCACTATCAGCGAACACAGATCGCACACAAATGTGGCCCTCGGGCACGACAGCAGCGAGGAGAGCCCGTGTGGTGGGTGGTGAGGACAACACTGTGTGCGACAAGATGGGGTCAGATTTGTTAAGATCTAAAAGAGCTCTTTGACTGATGGAGAGGCATAGCCATGTAGAGTTTCTGTTCGTGGGGATTTCGATGTCCGAAAAGCCTTTCGTATGGGAAAAATAAAAAAAAATAAAACTCGTGGGAATTTCAGGAATCTGACGAGAAATAAAGTGCACGACTGGGTCGAACGTAACTTTCGTACGTATCTTTTTTCGAATACTGATTTTATCTTTAATATGTATTTGGATCAAAATCGTTAGAGCGGTTTTGTAAAATTTCAAAGACAAAATAGTACCAAATAGTGCAATGTTTAGTTTGAAAAATTCGATTGCGTAACTATTCAGCTGAAAACCGAGTACAATTTATTGTTCGGGATGTAAGCATTACTTGGTTCTTAAGGTTTTATCGAAATCGAAAATGGGGTTTTCGAGATATTAGTAGTTTTTAAAGTGAGCGTTTCCAGCGATTCGAATTGAAAATTAAGGACGCAATAATTTTGAAAACATCAATTTTACTCTAAGTTTGCATTTTAGTCAAAATCGTTATTGCCGTTTTCAGGTAAACAACATTTTTCAAAAATGAATTTTTTCAAAAATCCATTTTACGATAATCAGAGGAAAACTGCGTTTTCCATTAAGCTATGAGAAATGAGCATATTACCTTAGAAATTTATTTTTGTTACAATCGTATGGACCGTTTTCGAGATATGGCCAAATTTCAAAAGTACAGTGATTCGATTTTTTTAGCGAAAAGATGAGTATGCAGTTATGTTAACCTCACCAACTTAAACTTAAATATAAATTTTGGTTGAAATCGCTTGAGCCGTTTTCGAACAAATCAAACTGGTATGAAAATTTTGTATGGGATGTACCTACCATTAATATTGAGATTACCATGCAGAAAAAAAAACAACCCCGAACTGTAAGCCCCCAAACTGCAAATCCGAAGTTTGAACGAAATCCGGTCAGCCGTTTAGGCTGTAGGCCTCGGGACATACACACAGACAGACAGACAGGCAGACGGACAGAATTTTGCGACCCACTTTTTTGAGTTCGCCTATCATCGTAATGTCAGAATTTATTAACATCTTGAGTTCGAAATTTTGTACGAATGCAATAAATTTCTCTTACTACGTAATGGAGAATGTTAAAAATATAATTGTGGCAAATTTGTGTTTCGGTTGGGCAGAGTCGACTGTACATGCTACACAGAGATGTGTGTAAGAGAATGCTTATGTGATTACGCTACCCGCATCTACAACTTTTTGTACGGTAAAACAGCTCTTAGGGTCCCAATATGAAATAAGATAGGTCCAAAGCTGATTTCAAACACTCCTCAAACATCTAGATAATAATTCATGGGGTCTTTGGAAGTTTTAAGCTCGCAGATCGTCTTATAAGAAATGAGGCGACTCCAAACTAGAGTTGGGTTCCGGACCTGTATAGTTCCTTGAACTATGTCCTAGGTCGGAAACATTTCCTATCTTTCAACCCTTTCCTTTCCTCTCCCATTTCCATTAACGAAAAAATGAAAAAATTCTATCGCTTAATGGAACTACATAGTTCCACGGACATGTTTCCGGGAACTAGTTCCATTTCAAAAAAGAATCTTTCCATGTTTGTCCATCAATGGAACTATTTCGCGCAACTCTACTCCTAACTTATTTCTTCTTTCAGGTTGCATTCTCGGAGTGGCATTCTACTTAAAAATTTGCAAATGGAAAAATGATAATCTTGCTGAATATTGGAGCAAATTTTAAGGACCTGAAGTGGGCTAAGTATAGTCCTTAGGAAAGCCACAGTTTTTCTTTAGCTCAACAGACGAGACTAAAATGTCTGAACTGGTTTTCAAGCGGGACGCCGTCTCCTAAGATGTAATCCGCAGAAAATTGGACAGACAGAGAATAGCCCCTGCAACTTCTGAAGAGAATTAAACCTCTAAAGGTGACTTCTGCGGAAAGTAGTAGGTGTCCAAGGAACACAGATACTCTGCCCCCCTCTCCGCCATACACGCAGCGTACATAGAACACAGAAGTAGGTATACCGTGGTTGTTGCCTCATCACCTTCCTGGAAATAAATGCCACCGCAACAGGACTCTCCTGCTTACACTGTGCATTTTTGAAATACAAGGGCCCACTACTCCCACTGTATCCGTTCTTTCCGAACACTCTGTCACCGCGGACATTCGTATTGCTGCTAACGTTTTGACGATAATGGCATTTCCTTATTAAATATTTCATCGATGGTGCTATTGCTTTTTATCGTCACTACATCATTTTCCCGGGAAAAACACAACGGCTATCGCGACTAAGCTGTTGCGCTGCACTCCACTTATATGGCTGCCATCACCGTCGGAATCTCCGTTGTGCATCAACGACTTCATAATATTTACAAAAGTTATTGCTGGCTATATCGCGGATCTAATCTTCCACCCAGCATCGGTCCATGTGCCAGAGCAAAGACCGCGTGTGTGAGTGTGAAAATACCATCGCTAAGTAGGTATCTGCAGCGATAGCTGGGAAAAGCCTCCCATGCAAAGAGTGCACCTATCTGCGACAGAATGTGTCGTTGTCGTCGCGGCCGAGTCGAGGCGACACAATAATAACATCGGAACGGTGCCCCGCACCCCGACACCCTTAGGTGTCGCCACGACACCATCGCCAATACACCGATTGACCATTATCTCTGGACAATCTGCAGCTATGATCTGACATAGTCTTTTAATTTTAGCAGCGTGCGCACGCAAAAGGAGCGGGATCTATCTCTCCACTTGTATGCATAGCAGTGGAGCTTCTTTTCCATGCTGCTATACTGCTACCGCCGCTCCTGCTGATGGAGATTCGGTGTTCGATCGGGGAATTTCGCGGATATTCGCAAAACTATGTGTGATGTGGCCTGCCCCGAAAGGGGTAAACACGATGACAACGCGCGACTACGCTTTGAGTGTGATGTCGTGTTCGATTTGGGGGGAATTTCGTTTTCTCAGACTTTCCCTATGAAATATCTTAATCCGTCATTTTGGGCTTATTGCGCGGCGGAGTTTGGCTGCGAAACGGATATTCCGGGAATTACTTGCCGCACAAGAGGTCAGACCACATCAGGGACTAGATTCGGCGTTCACCTGCTGTGTGCACAGGAAAAAGGTGTTAGACGACACTCTTGGCGGGGGCTCAGTGTGCCTGGTGTCGCAAATGGCAAGGATTGGAACGTGTTGCAAGGTTATCAATCGCAGATTGGGTTACATGCTCGCATAAGTGTGTTGTGCTTAATTGAAGAGTGTATTCGGGAAAAGTGTCGAACAGCGCTACGGGGATGTCAAAGCGTGATAAATACTAGACGCTGCAAGTGTATGCTTTTGGAATAACCGTGTGGAATGTGAGCCTTTTCGATGCGGATATTAAATACGTATGCTATATGTAAGAGTTTGTGCGAGTAACCGTTACCTGAGGAAGTATTGGGTCGCCGGCCCGGTTAGGCTGAACTTGCTAGCCAGGGAAAGGCGCATCGTCTGATGAAAATGCGATAATTTATAAACTAAATGTTGATCCATGCTAGGGCCTATGTTTTTTTAAAATGTGGTTTCAGAACAGTTGATGGAAACAAAATTAAGAAATTTGCTGTCTTGTTGGGGACAAATTTTTTTGGGTGTTTTGTTTCTATCGACTAAGATAGTGATATTTGCTGCATTACTTACCCTGGAGCACTTTACATATAACTGCCCGTGCTTGAAGCAATTCTTGCTTAAATCAACTCCCGCATTTCTTAAAGTTTGATCCTGTTACTTATGGATTGTCATTTCAAAACAAACATTAATAGGCAATCGAATCGGTTTAAACTGAAATGAATAATTACTGTGAATTATTTGTATTCTTGGTATAAACACAGCATCTCTTTTACCACACCCAGGTCAAATTAAAGACTCATGTCAAGCATTATGTTGCTTATGTTATGGGAACTCCAACTTTTAATACCATTTTATGAGCATTGAGGCCATGGGCTGTTAAAAACGCTATTTAAAAACTCTACTCTATAAAAAACGAAATGGGTAATTACCCACGATCTGGTATCACTGAAAGCTATACCTATCTGATATTTCTTTCATATAATTTTTCTTTTTTTGTAAGCAAAACAGAGGTAAACATATTTTTCCTACATATTTGACATTTCTTTTATGGGTTTTTTTTTTCTTAGCAAACCACACAGCATACTGCCTCTGTCTGTCTCCCTCTCCGCCACAGGAATAAAATAAGGTTAAAAGAGATGTGAATATATTGCGCGGTTAGTGTGTTTGATTTGAGAATGAAGTGCATATCCACTCACCCAGGTGAAGCGTGACAAAAAAAGAAGCGAAACCAAACGATAAAATAAATTACTCTTGTCAATTTTTTTCCGGAATTTATAGCGATATAGAGTTGAAACAAAGTGGATATTGTGGGCCTATTTATCCTCTATAGGACTGATAAAAATGCATCAGAATATATTCAATAGTTTCTAAGATTTTTGCATTTAAAGACATGCAGTCAAATTCAATCTTAGTCGAACAGAACTACACCAATTTTATTTATATGATGATATGCAAGGATAAAAGTGAAACTTATAGTTTTCTATTTAGGGGACACTTAAAATAAGAATAAGTCCATAAATTGAATATTTTAGGTAAAAAGCTGAACATCTGTAACTGTAATAATAAATATAGGGAATCGCTTAAGCCTCTCTCAATGTCACTTACTTTTGACGTGTCTATACGTGATCTTTGGTGGGACGATTTCAGGCTTTTGTGGAAGTAAGAGGAAGAAATGTATATAATGGACAAAAAAATTTTAAGCAAATCCATTTTTCAAGTTTAAGGTTTCACGCCGAACTGTTGTCTTCTACTAAAGTTCTTTGGAGCTATCTACAAATTTGACAGAATTAACAAAGTTGCTGTTTTTGTTGACATATTCTAAAAAAAAAACTTTTAAGCCAATTTTTTAAGTAATGGACGACTTGGAAACAATTTTAGTGCTTACCTACTTTACATTGACCTCTAATTGCGTAATACATTATTTCGACTTCCAATAGGTAAGCTGTAAAAATAGGATTGTCTTAGGCCGATCTCAGCATTTCCGAAAAATGTGATTCAAGAGATTGAAATGGCGAAATATATTTTACATTTTCATGGGCTTCAGATGGACTTATTTCGAATAAAAGGAAAACTAATTTATAATTATCCTCCTTCAGTAGTTTCAGACCTACTGGGTGATTTTTTAGCTGGTTTGAAGCATTGCAACAGCTACCAATGCATCCCGAAAAAGCCACTGTTTGGTGCGGTTTATGGGCCGGCGGCATTATTGGGCCATATTTCTTCAAAGATGATGCGAATCGCAGCGTTACTGTCAATGGTGAACGCTACCGAGCGATGATAACAAACTTTTTTTTGCCCGAAATGGAAGTTCTTGACTTGCATGATATGTGGTTTCAACAAGACGGTGCCACATGCCACACAGCACGCGAAACAATGGCGCAATTGCGAGGCGAGTTTGGTGAACAGTTAATTTCACGTTTCGGGCCGGTCAATTGGCCGCCTAGATCGTGCGATTTGACACCATTAGATTATTTTTTGTGGGGGTATGCCAAGGCTAATGTGTATAGGGACAAGCCCGCTTCGATTGACGCACTGGAAGCCAACATCCATGCATTCATTCGTGAGATACCGGCCGATATGTGTGAAAGAGTATGCCAAAATTGGACTCAGCGGATGGGCTACCTGAGACGCAGCCGCGGTCAACATTTGCATGAAATTATCTTTAAACATTAAATTGCAAGGTTCAAACTATCGATTCAAATAAATATTTCATTCATTTTTTCAAATTTTTTGTGTTTTTTTTTTTAAAAAAAGTTCTAAACCTCTTAAAAAATCACCCTTTATAAGCTTCAAAAATGCAAAAAAGAAGTGTTAGAATAGTAATTTACAGGGCTTAAAATCTTAATCCTTAGTTTTCCCAGTGTTCTTAGTTTTAAAGATATTTCCATTGAAATTTACACAAATTTAGTATTTTTATATTTTTCCAATTTCTTTCAGCGGTTTGAGTCTTTGATTTCTGTCGTCTCGTTGCAGGGGACTCGTTTTTAGAAGCAACAAGAGGCTTTAATCTAACCGAACCGATATTGGGGGTAAATATTAAATTAAATTAAATTGCATATTTTAGGGCAAACTGTCAATCCGCTTCAATCCGATTGTTAACTTACTATGATACATAATTCTTAACATCCCTATGTCTAGTCTTGGTTTTTAAGTTTTGTAGGTACATCCGGAAAAATAAAATAATCATCAATGAACTCTGCCAGATATTATTCCTAGTTTGGCATTTAATCTTCAATCCAGTGATTTCGAGTGTTTTATCCCTCCGAGAAATTTTTTTGTGATTTTTAATATGTCTAAGTGATAAAAGGTCCATTTAGCTATTTACCGATTTTTTTCTTTCATAGTTAAAAGTTATATGTTATAAAGTTTTTCACAACGCTTCGAAAGCTCTGCTAAAGATAGTACTTTCTATTATATAAGCAGACGTCGCGTCGGTGTTTCGGCAGCAGATCGAGATCGCGGAAAAGACGAGGGAGAGAACCGTGACGAAAAGGGACTTGTACACACAATCTGGGATATTGCCACATCACCCTCTGCTTCAATTCTTTTACCTTTGACTTACGTATGTTCACTCAGAAAAAAAAAGATTGTTGGCGAAGAATTTTGAGATTCTTAAAAAATTGTAAGTTAAAAGTTCTCGGTTCAAATATTATTTTTGCTAACAAGAACTCGTTTTTAAGTTTTCAAAAATCAGGTATTCAGCGTAAGAATAAAAACTCTCCATAAGTATTTTATTACATCATTGCCAACGATTTCATTCTAAATCAAAGATTTTGATATTTGAGTTCATTTTAAACAACGAAAATTGTTGGCATTACAATTTTTTTTTCTGAGGTACAGTGTTTTTCGTTTAATAAGCTTTGGCGCAATGTGCCGTTCTCTTCAAAAGACGTTGCGCGACACCAGTAATCATATTCATTATTCAGTATAGATTTTCGGAACTCACAATGGCGAAATTTTCCGTAAAAAATTACCCATTGTGACCAACAAAAAATGCATTTTTAAAATGTGAAAAATGATTTTTAGTAAGGACCGTGGACTTCGAAAGTGTAAAATATGAACTCGCGTTGGTCAGTGGTCTGGAAATGTATACTACGAACGAAGGAAGTGCCTAACTCTTGAAGTCAAATAGCAACTGTTCCATTTCTACATAAGAATCTAGCATGCCGATGACGAACTTTTCTGCTTCCTTGATGTTTTGATGTGTTCCTACGGGCTTTTCTTATAAGCATTTTTCTGAGTAAGACAACGAAAAATCTGAATCGTCAGTTAAGAACACTACCATCTACTTGACACTTTCGAGTTCTGAGACTCAAACCAGGTGCTCCTGTTCTTGTTCAGCGGAACTGAATGAAAACCAATTATTGAGACACAAAAATAAATAGTTCACGGGACTAAATCAATTATCATTTGAAGGCTTTTTTGGAGAAAGTCGCCCCTGACTATTTCATTGACCCCTTCCTGCTGAGATAAATGTTCAATAGAAAAAACCTAAAGCTGCCCCTGTCCGACTAATGCAGTCCCAAAATGCGGAATTCAAACTCTGGGTAGCTCACATTTCCATTTGATATCAATTTCATTCCGAATCTCACCACACAAATAACAAAATCGACCTCTTCAACTTTGTATGCGACTTTGTTCGTTCCTTTCGATGGTAGTAAACAAATCTAACCACTGCAAAGCTTCCTTCCATGTTGGAGCGTCATAAAACAGCGCCAATCCTCGGGCTCAATTTAAAATTAATTCATAAACTAGCCACAGTTCACTTCCGCGGGGCCTTTCATTCCCTCAGCCTGGCAAAACATCACTTCGTCCACCTCACGAAGCCCAATTAAATGGAAAACAAATCGTAAAATAATTCTAGGCCTAACTGAAACAAGTTAGAAACAGAGTAAGTATATCACCGCAAACTGGAAACAAAGTAAACATCTCCGAAGTGAGTGGCAAGAAGAGATCCTTCTGGCATACATTCAGTTCCAGCACGCCATGAATAAACATGGAAACGATTTGCTTCATAAAATTTTATATCGCCCCAGCAGCGCTCCATCACAAGCCAGGAAAAAATATCGGAAAGCCAAGGTGGCCAAGTTGGTTGGATGGCAAAGATGCAAAAGTGGTTCTCCTCTGTGTTCGCGCGCTATACAGTCGCAGTCGCAGAGCCAATCTGCAATCTGCGTGTAATTATTTATTGGAACCCCTTAATTGGAATTTAAGTATTAATTTGCTTTGGGAAAGGCAAACAAAGCGCATGCACCAGAAGGATGTGCAACATAGTTGCCACGGAACACTGCTTCGCCAGGATGAACTGCGTGAGGGAACAATTTGATTGTTTTACTCAGACACGGATTGCCGGAATGTCTATGAAGTACATTCCGGGATTCTTTTAAGGACAATTTTTTGAGGAAGGATGCCTCAGGATGGTGTCGTAAAAAGTTGCCCTGCCCCAGTCTGGATTTCCAAGGAAATATCGATTACGAAGTCCGTATTTAGGTGAACTGTCTGCCATTCCCATGTGGCGACTGTCCTCTGATGTGAAGCTCTTTAGCATTGTAGTCGTAGGTCCTGCTGGTGACATAATGCAGCATCTGCATTTAACATAAGCGGAAGACCAGTTTGTGGTGTTTGTCACCACAATATGTCACTGAAAGGGGCACAAGATGGCCATGGAATGTCCAATAGATGCATCTGTGGTGCTTCAAGAGTGCCAAATGCCAATTGTATGAGGTATTTTTGCCTCTAGGTACCATAAGGAGATTTACGCCTGTCCCTTGCTCATGCATATTAAAATTTGTCAAATGGATAATCCGTTCAGTACATCAGGCACTTGCTGCATCGATTCGGTAGATTGAGGTTGAGGGTGAGGCTCTTCACACTCACTCATCATACGCAGTAGGGGAGCAGAACCCAAGTTGTTCAAGTCTTCAACAGTGCTCCCAGAATGTAAAATTTTGTGCTGCGAATCATGATCAATTGCAAACCACTACGCCTTTTGCAAACGAACGAGTATTAAGAACATCTCAGTCAATTTTTGTGCGTCCCAGAAACGAGAAGCCAAGTTTTACCGGATGCAGCGACCCCACTTACACCAGCTTTACTTTAATTGCGACTTATATACGTACCTACGGCACTGTCGGAATTTATGCGCTTCATTTTAAAATCTCAGCCGCCCACACCAACCCAGGCAACAAAATAAAAGTGAGCCACAGCTTTGAGTAACTCTGGCACAGCCCCCAGCTGTCAGCGATTGTGTGCAACACACCCCATAACTTTTGTTCGAGATAAGCTATCGACAACTGCGCAACGAAAGTGTTGTTCCTGTTCTTCATCCCTGCAGTTTTTCTCTTCAGCCACTTCACCCCCGTGAATACCGAATGAATTATGCAAAGTTTTCCCTTCCAGTGGCACTATAAATATACGACAGCCCCCCCCTCCCGCTCCGAACTACAAAGCGTTAGGTAAGCGAACCAAACTGCAACACAAAAAATGTAATTTATTTTCTGAGACGTCAACTTCTTTACGAGTGCCCTGGATGGGTATATGCAGCAGCGAACTGAACTCAATGTAGAGAAAGCGTCTTAGCTGCTCCAATGCCTCCACTGTGTCTGCTGGCAGTGGCGGTACCAAAACGCCACTTCCAAGGGTTGAGGATAACAAGGAGACAAAGAGAAGAAAAAAAAAAAACAGCCAGCAAGGGTGTTGCAATAAATCGTGAAACTTTATACCGCTCTTGCTCCGCTTTATGTTCGTCCTCGTTGCAGCGGTTGCCGAAAGGAACGGCATCCCCGTGCCTCCCAAGATCGATGCACATGTGCATTTGTGCATATAGGAGTTTGGTTTTTGTATTTGAAATTTTGGGCGAGTTTTCGGATGAGAATAGACGTCATGGGGCTCGGGGAGCGTGGAGTGCGTTATCGACGCCGATGAATTGTGTTTGAACACAAAAAGGGTGAAAAAAAAACAACTTTTTATGTGTTGCGCCATTTATCAAACTAACGAACGGGAGGATAAAGCGGTAGGTGGTGCAGTCTCTGACCGATATTTATACAGCTATCCTCCCATTCGATTTTCACATGTGTGTATTGGGTTTCGCTCAATTTTTGATGACACCAATGGATCGACATTTCGTCGCCTGGATTTTATTGCTCCGAAAGTTGGCGATTGCGACGATTGCTGGATTCGAAGACTGTCATAAAGGATGTCGGGGGTAATTGAGCGAATCCGATGGCGGATAATAAAGAAAAAGTTCGCAGTTAAAGACATATTGCCAGAGTATAAGGTGAGGTTTTGTGTAATCGTTTGAAGGGCGCTCTGAGCCATTTGAAGTTTGGGTCATTAAATTTTGTTGCAGTCCATAGAAGGTCTGATGGAAGTTGTCAGTTACTATTGGGTTACAAAGTCGATGAGGAGTGAAGTAATGCTCGTTGGCTCCAAAAACAACGCTGAATGCAAACAACTTTTGGTGTCTAGTGTAAAGAATCATGAACGTAGGGTAGACTAGATGGTCAGGTTATAGCTATAAACTACATTCTCTTCTAAAATAGCAAGTATACATTGACATTGGCGAAGTATAGAGCTATATTTGAAGCTTGGCGCATGTGATGGGATATTTGCTACTTAGGTTATAAGTAGGGAACAGATTTTGTTGACCTAAAAAATCAAAAAAATGCAAAACTAAACTGTGAAAAAGGCTAAATGCTTTTATTGAAAAGGAAAAAAAATGGTAAGCTCAGATTAGTAATTGGTGCAAACTTCGGAGGTGTTTCGGCAATTTTACTTTTTAAAATTTTATAGTTAAGAAGAAAGTGCACATAAACTTAATGAATATGGCAAAAAAAGGCAGAAAAAAAACAAAATTGGTAAAAAAGGCAAGGTCCACAAAATCCGTTCCCTGGTTATAAGCAATGACAAAATACGTTAGCCATTTCTTTTGGTATTTGCGTATGCAAACAATTGCACTTGCTGCTGGCAAAAGGAACTTATATGAGTCAGATATCAAGTTATCACTTAGCAAACTGGGAGCCATAACACGGCACTCCAAGAAGACAGGGCTACGCAGCAACAGGGTGCTGAAATTAATTTTGGTACAGATAATTACTAGAGTTGTAAGCCCATGTCAAAAAAATTTGTAATATTGTAAGTGGTAAATCTTGTGCTATGAGTAGTTGCAAGGGTGTTTCGTAGGTCGCTGTAGACTCAGCCTACATACTGCATAAAATCGCAGTGTCAACAGAAAGCTGAGTCGGTCATTCGACAAGTTGGTATTTGAAGACAAGATGTGTTTGCGACTTTGTGAGTGCTAATGGCCGAAATATGCACCAATCTTGTCTTTTCGTATTTTATGATGGTCCAAAAATAATGCACGATGTTAATTGTGTTATCTGGATTGGTCAAAATTATTACGCAAAATTCAGGTTTTCAAAATTCTGCCCTTCAAAATTCAAAAGCGCGCGCTTTTTAGCATTCTTCGAACCTTTTTCTATTGTTTTCTAAATTTGGTAAAGCATTTTCTTTTTCAATTTGGATTTTTCTTCAATTTCACTTCATTTTTCATTTTAAGCTCCAATTTCCTTTATTTATATTTTTGCTTTAAAGTCATATTTTTTCTTAAATTTTTTGTTTCTTTTTCAATAGTTATCTATTGTTTTATTATTATTACAATTTTTCAAAATTTAATTTTATTTTTTTGGTTTCTTTTAATTTTTATTTTTAATACATATAAATATATTTTTTTTTTTACTTTTAATTTAAATTTACAATAAATTATTTTAGCTAGGTACTATTTTTTTAATTTAATTTTTCTTGCAGCATATTATTGCTTTAAATTGGAAAACCAGCATTTTATAAAGCAGAACTTCCAAAAGCAGAATTTTTGTGTGAAAGGACGGAATTTCGCAAAGCAAACATTGAAAGCAGCTTTTCGACCCCATCTCCTTAAGGTGTTATTAAATATCACCCTCTAACAATCTCTCAAGGAAACAACATTTACCAACGATTACCACTGACCAAAAGTCCATGCAAAGTCATTTTCAATAAGAGACACATTTGAACTGACACATCAAATTGTAAAGATTGCGTGGAAAAATTGCAGCTGTAGACCACTGACAATTAGCTACAACTGGCTTTAGTCCGCCAAATTTTAATTCATACATCTGCTGAATGAGGTGGCCGGTTGAAATGAAACAGGACCTAGATCTTTTTAGGTTTTAAGCTTTAGTCATTTTTCCGGGAAGTTGATACGAATAAGGTGAGTAGTTTTAACGTAATGCCTGTTCAAGTCCACTTATAACAAAGACAAAATTTACAATTTTAGAGTCACTGTGAATGCAATTATCGCTGCTTTGGTTTCCCTTCGATGTTAGTCCCTGTCATTCCGAAAATTGTCTACTTTTTGTCGCAACGTTGGCCCATCTCAGTGCAGCTCTTTCGATTTAACTTCGAAAGAGCTTCGAACTAACTGACTACTACTGCAGTCTCAGGAAGTGTCTGAGTCTCAAAGTCCAATCCAGATCCAAAATGTGGATGGTCCGAGGAGAATGAATAAGACGAATGGATTTCCAAGCTGAGCCAGGGAATCCAACTGGACAAGAGAATGGTTCTAGGTAAAGCCACAAAATCAGTTGGTATTATGAAATTCCATCCTAGCTTATGCGACCAAAGGTTCGTTGCCTATTATCCGTGGTTTAGATCTTCTAAAATATTTTATTTGATTTATTTTTGTGAACTGTATGTGAATTATATGGACGAGAATAAGTTTCATATGGTTCTGATTATCTTCACCAACGACCTGTTAGCATGCAAATGGGGGTCACTGTAGGAGAGCTAAATATTAAGATTATTACCAATGGCTTAGTATGGTAAGTAAGTAGGTATATTGGACAACGGACCGTGATGTCGCAGGTTCAACCCCCGGAAAAAATTAAACAAACTTCATCTTAAGGCTCCATACTTTCGAAAAATTGAGCAACCACCCAACAGTTTAATTTTCGGAAATAGCTTTTTGAAATTCTAAAGTAAATTCACGCCCAAACGAGTCCTGCGAGCAGTAACGCTTGGATTCCACATATAGACCTGTTTCACCAACTCGTGAATTTATATAAAATGTTCTTCTGGTGGCTGCAGGACATAAGGCCCCAATGAAAAAAGGCCCCAAAAGAGAAAATGAAAGAAGGCCCCAAATTTCATAATGAAATAAACCCCAATTTCAAAAATGAAATAAAAACCCAAATTTTTTTGTTTATTTAATTGCCTTTTTTATTCAATATATTGTCTTCTTAGAAATTAATTTAAAATCTATTATATATGTATTTTTAATTAAATATTGCAACATTTCTTCGTAACATTTTCTCCTTTTTTTATTCATTAAAAAGAAAAATAACGGAAATACCTAAAAACAAATTTGTAAATATTTTTAAATTGGGATTTTTAGTAAAATAAACTATCTAAAACATTAAGAAATAATGAAAATTTGGTAAAAAAATCGCGCGATTGCTAAATTTTTTTTTATTAAAATAATGTATTTAAATACTTAGTCAAAATATCCAATATAGATGACTAGGAGCTGGTTAAAGCAACCTTTGGGAATTATTGTAAAAGTTCCGTCCATTAAATATCTTCTATTCGGCTGTGGTATATTTTCCTCTATTTCGCTTATTACTTTTAAAGACGAAAATAAAAAAAAAATAGTTTTTGGTCTTCAAAAATGAAATAAGGCCCCAAAAATTAGTTTTGGGGTCTTACTTCATTTCTTCTTTTGGGGTCTTGTTTCATTATGAAATTTTCATTAGGAAATAAGGACCCAAAACAGGAAATAACACCGCAAATTTTTAAAAAATCGTTGTTGTTGCTTTCTGTAAAATTTTTTGGGGCCTTATTTCATTCTTTTTCTGGGGCCTTATTTCGCAGAGCCAAAGTAGGTAGGTATATCAGCGAGAACCGAAAACTCACTTCAATTCGAGAAGTTGCATTTAAAAAAGCCGGTTCAGTTTGAAAAGGTAGTCCTGATCTGGAGAGCCCGACAGCATTTAATGTCAGCGTTTTTGTTACACCTCACACCGTGAAGGCAACGTCAAAGATAACATACAGCCCATGGATCTAGGACTAACATGCCACCAAAGCCAAAGTTCGCCGTACCTACCCACAATAGGAATCCATTTCCATTCATCTCAAAGCCAATCCTTCCTTTCCAACTCTGCATCCCATCGCATTGCTCGCACTGTTTCGAAAGTCGGCGAGAAGAATCCCCGCCGATATTAAATATAGGGCGCACGAACTTTCCCTATACCGCAAAGCACGCCACCATTCATTAGGTTCAAGCGCCAACCGATTGTATTCTCATACCCCATTCATCGACAATCGAAGCGAATTCGAAATCTGGGCGTGTATATCGAGAGGTGAATTCTCCAAAACATTACACACTCTGGGTGTCCACACCTGGAAAAACGTCAAAGAGACCAGAGCCGTAGCCGTTAAGTCATCCCAGCGCGAGTGTTGCGCAAAAGAAAGCGCGCACTCATAATTCGATGGTACACTCGAGAGTCGAGAGTCGAGATCCCCCGTCCCACGGAATGCTCTCATCGATGGGGCGCGCGAGCGAGGTGATCGTAATTACAAACCTCCAAATCAAATTAACTTGTGCCCTTTAATGGAATCACGATCGAGACCGAGCGACGCGGTCCAGCATCACCAGTTGTGCGCGGCTTCTAACGAGTTATGAGTCCACGAAGGTGCGCCACGCCACATCGGCCGATGATGATTGTCAACAACAATGCATGACATA
The DNA here is from genome assembly GCA_951230905.1 of Cheilosia variabilis. Taxonomy (NCBI): domain Eukaryota; kingdom Metazoa; phylum Arthropoda; class Insecta; order Diptera; family Syrphidae; genus Cheilosia; species Cheilosia variabilis. The sequence continues at coordinate 57,439,769 of OX579677.1, read as the reverse complement.
CGCGATCACAATTTTATGATTGTCGCAATTATGTTCGCCGCTAATCTGCGCGAACGCGAACGCGAACCCTGCGCCGAGGGTTCTTGCCTCTATCCGAGTACATGTGGGTGCGCATCAGTTTGGGCGGCCCAGCATCAAGCACCATGTGAGTATATTTGGAGTGGAGGGCTTGGCTTGGCTTCGAAACGGAATTCATGAAGAAGACTCCAACTCCACTCCCTCGATAGAGTGCACTTTCGTGGATTGAGATTTGGCCGCAGCGCAGCGCAGTCAACAGGCACGGGGGAATTAGCGCTACAATTAATCGAGGGGAAATTAATAATTGCTCTTTGGCGCGGCGTGTGCTTCGGTGGCTGCCGACCAATTTGTCATGGTGCGGCTGATATGTCATCTGTGACAGACCGAGATCGATTTTTCGTTAGTTGCGTCGTCGTTGTGGGTGTCAACCATCTTCAGCCGGATGTTCGTTCTGTCTGCGGATCGCGGTATAATTGATGGATTGTGGCGCACGATTGATTGGAGTAGGAGGACTGTATTGCGCTGCTTCCTGACGTATGCGAGGACATTTCGGTTGGAAAAATAAATCTATTCAAATGCATGGCATACGGCAACAAGGTGTGTTGACCTCATCTACTCAGAAACCGTTCATAATTCGCGCAGCTAACTGAGGAAAGATTTGTGGATAACGCACCACACCAGCTACAACGACTAACCGACTAACGAGATGCAACAAACAACTGAACTCGTATGAACGTATGAAGACCGTTTCCCCGACCATTTGGTCGCCACAATAAAAGTCCACATCACTCGAAACACTTTATGAGATACACAGGCAACCGCAATCCATCGAAATGCCAGCCACTCAAATTCGCCCCATGTAGGATGTCCATATAATTAACGTCCGGCAGTCGCAACTCCTTCACATGGCCACAAATCAAATCACAAAAATTCCAAGCCGCAGGATTGACCAAGACTCGTAATCGAATAAAAATAACCATAAAACAAAAACGGTCCGGTCCGCCGGAATCATAATCATTGGCCAAGCGAAAGAGATACTCTACACAGTCGTGAGTCGTGCGAGTCCTGACCATGACACGACGACTGGAGTGCACTCTCTGTGCGACTGAGACTGAGGGTGGCTACTGACAGCCGCATTCAATGAGAAGATGACGACGACGATGGCCAAATTCATTGTCATCCCATTGAACGGTTCTCGGTGCTGCTGCAGCAACAACAAAACGCCGGCATGCAAAAGTGAAATATGACATTCGCGGCGTGGACACTCGATGTGCACAAGCTGGTGGCTCCTTGGACATAGGACACAGCGCCAGCGTCTTTCGTCGTTCCGCTATTCGGGACTTTATGACTCCTGGCCGGACTGACTCATATGCGATCCATAATTTCCGAGCCCATTCAATGGATGTCAGTGGTTTATTGTCGCAGTGACTTTAATCGCACATTGGGTGGGGTGGGGGGATGGAGTCAACCAAGGCAAGCCGAGCAGGCCACGGGGCCACTCGTTTAAAGTATATGCACACACATTGGCTATAGGAAACGTGCTCAGCATCTTGGACTTGGTTAGGCAATGTGTGTCTCTATGTCGTCAGTATACCGCGCGCACACACAGTCATCATCAGAGTCTTTCAGCGAAATTTATTGAGCGCTTAATTATGAATGCCAAGCATATCGTCATCAGGGAAGAGAGCGCCGGCCATCCAGAGTCGTGATTTCCATGAAAGCAATAGTCGGCGAAATAAATTTCCATTGCACATCCATTATTGGCGGAACTCTAGCAAGGACAACGGCATAAATCCTAAGCAGAGCCATGGGCCAGCAGCCATTGCAGAAGCAGCTCGAGCCTCGCAAGTGGACAGATATTTGCTGCGGTGATTAATTGCACGGCGTGCATATACGATGGAGGGAGGCGACCCCGCACTACATTCGCCGGGGTGAGCTTTATCCCTGTGCCGGAGGATTTATGGGGTTAAGGAAGCCTCCTGACCGCATGGTAATGAATGGCGGTCATGAAGAAATTCGGCCATTTAAATGCATTCAACGCGCAGTATGCTTCCACTTGGCCCGGCTACCCTGACGCACGAGAAATGTGTTTTGTCAGAGAGTTTTCTAGTTTTATTGCCCTCGAAATGGCAAAGGGAAGTGTGGCTGGTAGTTCTTTTATGGAACCGCAACCGGTTAGATACGTGTCGCCGATTCATCACCATCCGACCCGCAGTCAATCTGCGGATGAATGAGTCTTATTTGTTCCAAGTTCAAGGCAGATTTGAGTAAACATGACATGTCCTTATCACTTGGCCCCTCCCCACGTACCGCGTCGTCCTGATGACATAATTAGTCAGACTTTCAACAGAATTACCAATCTTTGTGCGAGTCCCAAAAATGTAATCCACTTAATCCGGGCCGTCCGCCACTGATGCCACCCACCATCACTCTCGATCGTCAACCCTTTCGTCAGTTCATTAGCGCAAGAAAATCTCTCCAGCTCTTCTGGCAACTGCACCGCACCAGCACCCCCAAGACAGACAAAAGCTGAAAGTAAACAAAAGAAGGATGCTCATGAGAGGATTAGGCTCAGAGCCAGTATCCTTTTCGGGTGAAGCAAAATATTAGCATTCCACTCGCTGAGGCTGAGAATTAGAAAGTTCCATTCCGAGAATCAACAGCAGCAAATTAGATTTACCCGGACGAAAACTTTGTAACTCTCCTTCATACGTCATTGACATTGACACAAATACGTAGACGGACGTACTCCTTGTGGGGCTGGGGAATTAGTTGTTCGTCCTTTGGCTGGAAAGAAGGGCAGCACTTTGGCGTTGACTTTATACACAAGTATAAAGCTTTGGAAGTTGCTCATTACGAGATTTGTGGAGGATGGGCTTCAGGGTCCGGTTCAAGTGCTGTCGCTTTAAATGAGTAGAGAAAATTTCACTTTTTAGACTCGGAATGAATCACGGACAAGTTTGAGCAGCAAGAAGGGTTGAAGGGTGAACTGGCGGGATATGGAAGAAAACTACATGAGCTATACCCTTGTGTCGACCAGTGGCCTATAATAAAGGGTGATTTTTTAGCTGGTTTGGTTTTGGCAACACTGGTTTTGACAGCTGACGTGTGTTTAGTACCTTGTATCACTGTCAAACAGCTTCAGTTTGGTTTGCAATTTAACCATGGATCGTCTTACAAATGAACAACGCTTGCAAATTATTGAATTTTACTATCAAAATTCGTGCTCGGTTCGAAATGTTCATCGCGCGCTGCTTCCATTTTATGATCGGCATTCTCGACCTTCTGAGCAGTCTATTCGGAAGATTGTGACCAAATTTCGCACCAAATTTACTTTGTTGGACATTAAACCACCAACACGTTTACGTACTGTGCGTAGTGAAGAAAATATTGCGGCCGTATCAGCTAGTGTGACAGAAGACCGCGAAATGTCGATTCGGCGCCGTTCCCAGCAGTTAGGCCTTTGTTACAGCAATACGTGGAAAATTTTGCGGAAGGATTTGGGCGTAAAGCCTTTTAGGATACAGCTGGTGCAAGAACTAAAGCCAGCCGACCTACCACAACGCCGAATTTTTGGTGAATGGGCTCTTGGAAAGCTGGCCGAGGATCCGCTTTTTTATCGAAAAATTGTGTTCAGCGATGAGGCTCATTTTTGGTTGAATGGGTACGTAAATAAGCAAAATTGCCGCATTTGGAGTGAAGATCAGCCAGAAGCATTGCAACAGCTACCAATGCATCCCGAAAAAGCCACTGTTTGGTGCGGTTTATGGGCCGGCGGCATTATTGGGCCATATTTCTTCAAAGATGATGCGAATCGCAGCGTTACTGTCAATGGTGAACGCTACCGAGCAATGATAACAAACTTTTTTTTGCCCGAAATGGAAGTTCTTGACTTGCATGATATGTGGTTTCAACAAGACGGTGCCACATGCCACACAGCACGCGAAACAATGGCGCAATTGCGAGGCGAGTTTGGTGAACAGTTAATTTCACGTTTCGGGCCGGTCAATTGGCCGCCTAGATCGTGCGATTTGACACCATTAGATTATTTTTTGTGGGGGTATGCCAAATCTAATGTGTATAGGGACAAGCCCGCTTCGATTGACGCACTGGAAGCCAACATCCATGCATTCATTCGTGAGATACCGGCCGATATGTGTGAAAGAGTATGCCAAAATTGGACTCAGCGGATGGGCTACCTGAGACGCAGCCGCGGTCAACATTTGCATGAAATTATCTTTAAACATTAAATTGCAAGGTTCAAACTATCGATTCAAATAAATATTTCATTCATTTTTTCGAATTTTTTGTGTTTTTTTTTTAAAAAAAGTTCTAAACCTCTTAAAAAATCACTCTTTACAACAATACAGGTACTTGTAGTACAAGTGCATTTTTACAAGTGAATTTTTACAAGTGTAACAAATTTCTCTAATACAGAGTGGCAAGTACAATGCTGACCTTCTCCACTCTTATAGAAAAAATCTAGAGGCACTTGTAAGGCTTATGGACTTGTGAAGTTTTGAACTTGCGTTGTGGCCTTGTAAAATTGTGAACTTGTGTACTTGTGAAATTATTAACTTATGGACTTTTCGAAAAATAGTTTCGTGCTAAATTGCTTGGAAAGTAGGTATTCGGTTATCAGAAGTCGTTAGGGCATAGAGCGAATGGACGTTAACGCTTCAGACCGAGGGGATGTGAGACTGGAAGACAGTATGTAGACAAACGTAGTAGAAGAAGACAGTTTTGGGGGTCTGAGACTTAATTTTGTGATTAAATGTTTGACTCTCTCTCTCTCCGAGCTGTGACCTAGCCCATGACTAAACGCTGATACAAACAGCTTATGTACCAGTAAAACAAAAAAAAAAATGTGTGGAACCCCGTCCCCAGCTTGCCACTAACACCCCATTTCCGCAGTTTCGCTCCCCTTATTAGATTACACCATGCGTTCCTTAAAATCATAAACGCGAGACATCTCCTTCAACACGATGCTTCCCGATTAAGCTATCAACACAACCCCTAATCTGTTCATTGCACATGAAAATAAGTTGGAAGAGCTTCCTTCCGGCTACGCGCACGTTCTTAAATTTATGTCAGGACCACACACAAGCCTTGCATCCAAGCGAACGCATCTCTCTGCTGCAACGATTATCTTGCTCACCAAACAATTCCATCAGTGGACCGTTCCTTAATTTTGTCTGAAAATCTCCCTCCAAGAGGTAGAATCTAAAACGAACAATATTTTCCCTTGAGCACTACATATATATGAATATTCATGTATGTACAGTCATCGGCGTTACCAATTTATTTCCAGGCTAATCCTTAAGTGGCACAACAATTGGAGCAGAAATTAGATGCGCTACGCAAGTACACGAGTAAAACTGTCCTGTAAGCCTCTTTGATTACGAACGAGTACGAGACGAGTATGGGTACGAGTATTGTTGTTATTTTCAAGTCACCCTCGCCATTGCGGGGTACGTATAACGTATAACGTTCAACGTGTAAGTGACAAAAAGAGGCGGCTTGCAGAACTTCCCGCTGTAAATTATTTAAATCAATCCGCCCTATGTGAAAGCTGCCCCAGCAAGTAAAAACAACACCTTCCTACCGCGCCAGGCGACTTGACACACACGCACACAAATGCCCTGTGCAAAAGGTAGAATATTTTCGTAGGAAAATCGATTTCATGGGAAAAATCACACATGACTCCTTGTTACCGTCCTCGAACCCCATGTGTGCGCCTGGAAAAGGTGAGCTTTTGTTTTAGCGTGTCGTTTTCGAGTTGTGATTGTGATGTTTTTACTGTTCTTCGTTTGTCTGCAGCAACAAAAAAAAAAAAAAAAAACAACACCATAGGCAAGGGAAAGTGAATGTGTTTCGTGTGTAAGGATAGACATAATTGAATTTCCCCCAGCACATGGGTGCATGTGGAACCCATTCGCCAGATCGATGAAACGAAAAAGATTTCACGTCACACTCGCGAATAAATTCCTTTTACTGCCGAATCAAGGTTAATATCGTCGAGAGAAGGCAATTTCGTTGTGCAAAGTCCCAGACAGACGCATTTTTTGTAGTCGCTTCAGATTAAAAGGGCTGACACAATCGGAATGAAAATGCTCATCTCAGTTCTCGGAGCAAACGCTCGCGTAGATAACATCTTCCAATTTTCCGCATGTGCTCCTGTGTGCATAGCGTACACTGACTTCAATTATTGTATCCCATTGTGTTCGGTTGCTGTTTCTGTATTTGTAGCAGCCAAGACCGGTGCTAGACGACAGGAACACTGACGGCCTGTGATTAGATCTTGAAATTTCGCCGGCGCGCACACAAGCAACAAAAGGATATCATTTTCATTTGATTAAATTCCTTTCGGGCTTTTGTTTTGTGCGGCCGAGGATTGCTTCCTTTCAAATGAATTCGTCATCATACCCATGTATTTGCATTTCAACTGAGCCATTGCATGTCCTTTAGCCAAAGCGGTATGGATTTGATTTAAACAAAGACAACGGGCCTCTCAAGGAGGACAATCGAGTTAAAAGGGACTCTATTCACCGGAGAAGGGAATTCAAATCAAGGGGTCCTCGAATCAGTTTTACATGGCCGCTTAATGAAAGTAAATCGCGCGATGTATGTTAAAAGCGGAACACCGCCGATCAGGGGTTGCGTTTGTGTACCTGGTCGCGATACCAGCGCCACTACGCACAAAGAGTATACGACTCATACTGTTGTGCGGCTTTGAATTGCGTATCCTTTTTGCGGTATCAAATTACGATGTCACCATTGTTGTCGGTAGCATTTGAACTTTGCCGTTTTTTTTTTTTTAATTAGCTCAAGTAGCTCGCTACCCTCCACCACAGGGAATAATGTGTGCAGCCTTCTCTGCTGGGACAGCCACAGCACGAGACAAAGGATTCCCAGTTAATTTTTGCAAATGAGGGCAGGAATAATTATGTTGACCTTGAAATGAAAAACAAAATGAGAGGGTATACGCAATCACAAAGGCACAGCGAGTTAAGCGGTCAATTTGGTGTTCGTTGCGTTCGGGTAATAGGGTTAAGCTAGGGTTCAGGCCACAGCATACAGGACATAGGCATACGTTTCAAAAGGACTTGAATGGGGGAAATGTTGGAAGGAGCTTTGTATTTGTGTGTGTCTCCGAGAGCGGTTCAGAACAGAAGGCGTCGTGACTCGAACAGGACTTAGACGCAGAAGACAGGAGGAAAAGAGGCTAAGGACTATCATGTCGGTTAAGCTTGATTAGAAACTCCGACTTTAAACTGTGTGAGTGAACATAGCTAGAAACGACTGAAGACAAAAGACAAGACGCAGAAGACAAAAGACAAAAAGACAAAAGACAAAAGACAAAAGACAAAAGACAAAAGACAAAATAAAAAAATTAATTAATTTAAAAAACCAAAAAACCCGACTGAATAAATAAAAAAGAATTAAAAATATATGAACAAGACGCGTTTAAGTACCTATACCTAACTTATTGACAATCGGAGACTATATACAAGGTGGTCCAAAAGAAGTCATCCGATGTTGTTTGGCTCTCATTTTTTTTCTAAATGAATAGCTCCGATTCTGTTTATTTGAACCTTTAGAATTTTATTGGTCAAGTCGAGAAGATGATATTGGCCAAATCGACGCCGTCACAATTGATTGCCATACGGGCTCGTTTTATGGCATTTTTCATCACTTCGGGCGACAGATTCCCGCACTCGCGTCGAATGTTATCCTTGAGAGCTTCTAGGGTCTCAGGCTTTTTCATGTAAACACGGGACTTCAAAAAACCCCACAAAAAAAAGTCTCGAGCGGTTAAATCGGGCGATCTTGCGGGCCAGTGCAAATCGCCAAAACGAGAGACGGGGCACGCCGCCTTCAGAATATCGGTTGTGGCTCGCGCAGTGTGTGCCGTAGCTCCGTCGTGTTGGAATTACATGTCCTCCAGTCCTAATTCGTCCAATTGCGGCAGAAAAAATTCGGTTAGCATGGTCCTATAGCGCGCACCGTCCACTGTTGTCGTTTGACCAGCGGCGTTCTCGAAAAAAAATGGCCCGATGACTCCTCCAGCGTGAACAGCGCACCATGCAGTAACTTTGAGCGGGTGTAGCGGCTCCTCGTGCATTACTCGTGGATTTTCGGTGCCCCAGAAGCGATAGTTTTGCTTGTTCACGTACCCGCTGAGGTGGAAATGAGCCTTATCGCTCATTATGATTTTGGTTGAAAAATTGTCCACTTCGTCCTCGAGATTAAGGATGGCTTGGGCGTAGGTTACACGCGTTTGGCGGTCGACAGGCAGTAGCTGATGCACGGACTGGACTATGTACGGTAACATGCCCAAGTCTTTGACCAAAATTAGCCTTAGGGACGACCGGCTGATGGCTAATTGCGAGGCACGGCGTCTGGTCGATGTTTCCGGCGACAGCTTGACATCCTCCTCAACCGCGGCGACATTGACATTGACATTGGCGGCCATTTGCAAAAATAAGAGCATCTTCCAATAGGGTGATCTCTTTTGGCCCACCTTGTACCTACACAGTCTAACAAATATTATATTTATGAGTATTGAGTACCCTCTCCGATTGCCAAATAGTTAGTTAAAGGTAGGTACATAAATGCGTCTTGTTCATATATTTTTAATTCCTTTTTTACAGTCAATTGGGTTTTTTGGTTTTCTAAGTTAACTTTTTTATTTTTATATTTTAGCCTTTGACACTCCGGGGAAGAATACGAATATTATGATACCTCACTCTTCAAAATCGGTCAAGCCGTTTAGGCTACAGGGCGTCCCCTAGGAACGCACATAACCCTCCCTGTGTCCAGTCGGGTATAAAGACAAGGTTAATGCAATTTTGAAAGCCAATCAAATATATTTAAAGTGCTGCACACCCCAAGCTTATTTGATCAGTGTTGTAACTGCTGGGACTTGAGATAACCTTCCAGCTGTGGCTATTCTGAGAAATATCGCAGATTCAAGCCGTTACCACACAAACCTAGCTCGGCCTTTCGTGCATGAGACATACTTAATAAAAACTACAGTTGCCCAATCCAAACAAAATCGTGTTCCACTGATGCGCACGAATTTGTCAATAAGAACAGGGCAAACAAATTTACATCGTTTATACTCATCAGGGTCACATCAAAGAAGCCAAACATTCCACAGTTACACCGACTTTAGAGAGGACCTTTCTCTTTGCCTTTGAGAAAACACTTCCCTGACTCATCATCCCATCAATTCAAGTCACATGCAGTAATTCAGAAGGCATTTCACTAAGTTTGCCTCATTTGCGTACCGCATCCAGAGCCCAATTTCCCAGCGACTTAAACTCGTTCCAACCATAAATTCACACTTCAACCGAGAATGCAATCAGCTGCATCAATGACCTCGTTAATCACTCAGTTATCTTGCTTACAACTGCACATTCGTTTAATTTCGAGATATCATCTGATTGCCCTTTCACAAGTCCACACATCCATTGCGCCCTGTTCCGGCCAAGCCGTTGCCCTGTCCCCACATGGCGCGAAACAACAATCGCTGTGAAAGGCCGATCGCACCTACATTTATATACTTATTGGAGTGCGCTCTTCCAATAGTGCAACCCACCCTCCGCGGGTGAGTACTTTCCTTTTGATGTGTCCTCTCAGTGCCCAGAATCAAATTGAATCGACTTGCAGCCACCAGGGCCCATTAATTTATGAGCTCCACTGCACAATAAGGTGAAAGACATGAAACGCATTCGAACAGCAAAACAATCAAACCTGGTGGCTGAATTGCTTGTACTCGTGCCACCATATCGTTTGGGCTATGCAGCGCTTGCTTGGAGCCATCTTATGGTGCGCAACATTTCACTGCTCCTCTTCCAGGCAGACGGTGTTGGATGTGCCCCTCCGTTAGATACTTCCCAATAAATTTCACGGCTCGTTAGCGGACAATTTATGCGGTCAAAAGCTGGGTAGCTATGCTGAGACAAAAGTAAAAGTAAAACAGTTACAATTAGGTATTCGACCCGACCCTCACAGGAATTCGCGAGGGAATGTCTTCCTGCCCAGCGGGCGGCAATCAGCTCACAGCTCATATGCAGATTTGCCGGTTCTCACAATTAAACACACTTGTAACTGTGCGCTCCATTGCAGTCTAATTTCCTGAAGGGCACAAGGTCTGCTTTTTTTTGCCGCATGCGGTCTTGGCAATTTTATGCTTGGTTTGTAAATTCGAAATTCATTCGCCATCCTTGCGGAGAGAGCCTCATGCAGATTAGTGCAGACATTTACATAATAACATACTGCAGTCAAGTTACAAGCTAATAACACTCTAAGAACATGTGCCGTGAATTTAATTTTTTCGGTCCGCAAAGCTGATTTATATCCAAGGTGTAAAGAGGCGGAAAATTGTAGCCGTGTAGATGGAATGCTCTGAGAAGATGCATTAGCTGCGTCCGAGGGTTAAGTCTATACAATTAATTAGCGTGGAAGTGTAACTGATGGATATGCGGAGGAATGTGCCTGCCAAGACCGCGTGCAACTGAGATGAGAGCTTGTCTTTTTGGATTCGCCACAATGAAGCAATGCATCGGACAGACAGTGAACTCATTTCCTCTATTTTATTAGCCTGGACAGACTGTGCTCTATTTAAAATTGGGGCTCATCAAAATATCTGACGGTGACGGGTCTAGCCACCGAATCGTATTCGTGTTTCCGTGATTGTAAATGTTTTAAGAACTCCGGTTGACCAAAAGCTTGAATAACTTTTTATGTCTTTAATCAATTTTGACAAATTTGGGAGGTTTTTGAAGACCAGGGGTCAGATTCTGTAAGACGTTTCGTGCGCACGAATGATTTGCCCTAAATTGTAGAAGTTTTCCGTACCAGGTTAAGTTTTTTAAAAGTGCCAAAGAAGCTCAGTCGAATCCTGTAGAGGAGCAACATTTTCATTGTCTAAAGCAGCCCATGGAAAAATGTCCTTCACTTTTTTTAAGTTTGTAAATTGATGGCGAATTTGTGGACTTAAAGTTCCTCTTAAGGTCGGCTAAGTTTTCACAATTCCTCCCTTCACACAAAATATTTTGTAGGTCAAAATACGTAATTTTGTATGTACAGTAGAAATCGGTTATAGCGATATCGAAGGGACCTTAGAATTTCATCGTTATAACCGATTCATCGTTATATCCGGTACAATGAAAATAAAATTAAAAAAAAAGAAAACTTTATGAAAAAAATCTCTTTAAATGCTCAAGAAAATTGTTGAGGAAAGAATTCACTAATTTTGTCTGTTTTGTACATTTAGTTGAGTAAAATATTTTTCGAAGAGAGTTGTCCAATGTTTGGATTCCAACGTTTGTATTTGAATTCGAAGCGGCCCATACAGGATTCAGGACCATGAAGCGGTTTGGTGTTGCCACTGCAATTAGTGCTTCGTTTGCAGATGGAACGTGTATTTCTTTGGTCTCCTCATCTTCAGTGGCATTATCGTCATCGTCGTCGGTATTAGCATTATTCAATTGAATATCTGACACAATATTTAACACTTAATGAACTCTTCAGAGATATGGATATCGAACAGGGCATGCCATGAAATTACATGCACAGACCAGTCACTGTAGTGGCTACAGGAAATTTAACAATTGTCTATATGTATAGTATGTGCATACATAATATCGATACATATTTAGGGCAGAATGATGTACGAAAATGTGAAACCAAACATCAAAAATTTTCATATGAATAATTTTTTTTCACGTACTCATTGCCCAATGAATGTTTTAAGTGAGAGATTCAAAATTGAGAACCTGATGTCGGACAAAACAGTGTGCGATATTAAATTCACCACGATATTTTCACTTATTGAACGAGAATCGCTTTTTAGTACTGAGTGAATCGAAAAAATGAAAGCGAATGTGAAAGCGATTTATTCGATTCACTCTTTCACAGAAGCAGAATTGACCCCCTGGACACTAAAAATGATAATTAGTATCGCGGAATGAGACTTAGCTGCGGATATAATTTACTTACTTACGTTTATTGAAGTTCGTCCCCATTTATCATCACTAAATCTTAACAGGCGTCCTTAACGAATTATGGTCTTAGGACCTTTTCAGCCAAGATACCACACTTAAGTTGACTAAACCGTGAAAGTCTTTCGCAGAAAGTGGGGCAGGTTGCTGAATTAATTGAATCTTGTGTGAAAAGTAATGCAAGTCTCTTTTTTTAATGCTGTTGCTGGCTGATTAGCCTGTGTCAATGTCGATGTATGTTCGTCAATAGGCGTTTCTACCCGACTTACAGTGTCAGGGGAACTTCCGTACGCAAGTCTTCCAGTCTATATATCATTGACCAGAGTTCCATATTGAAGAACGCGGGTAATACAACGCACGATGGCAGGACATTTCTAACATTTAAATGACTTAGAAACTGAGAATATTAAATTACCAGCGCAAGGAAGCGCGACGCATCACTTCACAACGCTATGAGGGAGAAGTTATAGAATGGATATCTGATCTACAAAATTTAATATAGTGTCTAATACGGACGCATTTGAAAGCTTGAGAAATACGAAGCCTGTGTATAGGCTTTGTGAAGTTGAAAAATTGGTACGTTACATTATTCAACGCTATTTAATATTCCCACAAATTTTATGTCTGCTCACATGTACCATGTATTCAAACATCCCGCATGAACCTACATACAGCAACAGCTGTATGGAATTCAATTTACGGTAGCTCTCGAGGACAACGCAACATGGCGCAACAGTCAAAGCTTCACGCATTACAACGTATAGCGTAGTTTTAACGGCGTATTCCACTCATATTAAGCACTGGAGCTATTGAAGGGGTAAATTAAGTCGGTCTGGATTAAAATAGCTAAGGACAGCTGTATCAGGCAGGCATATCTTCTAGGTAGCCAGAGAATGGCATCCTTGAATCAAGTCGACGTCCTCTTTGCTGGTAGGTACTGTCCAGCACACTATGCCTGCTGTGCCACTGGGTAAAGATAAGAACATGCGGATATCTGATAATGAGTATTTTATAGCCTTAAAGGACCACCTCTGTCAGATCACTGAAGCTATACAAATGCGGCGTCTTGGAGGACTAGGCAGTTGCATTTTCCTAAAAGGTATTTTCTTCTAGTCCAGCCTCCATATTAGTGCAGTATTAATTAATTCGGTTTTTCTTGAAAAAATGTTGGAACTTTGACCTTTTATCATGATTTGGAGTCATAAGCAGGTCCGGCGCTTGGTATAATCAACGAGAATTATTATTTCATTGTAGCTGAGCAGCGCTGTAAGATGACAGTTCTAGCTAGCTTCACTAGCACTAACTCCTATTGTCCGGTATAGCATAAAGACGCTTAATTTACAGGCAGTACACAGTGAGTGTGGTTTTTTATAGCTCCCTCTATGGTAAAACGTGGTACTGTGCACGATTGCCCAAAAGAACCAAGCTCAAGCTCTCAGATTGTATTCATTGTACTCGAAAGTGATGTAGGAATATTTTCCAATAGTATGTGAAAATATTGATTTTATGAAGGCGGACGATTTGCCGTACCCACTGTTAATCTACCCACTATACAGTCCAACGCCAAAAACGTTTATAACTACCTTTCCATGTGCGAGAAATATGCCTCCCATACTAGTACCGAAAACTTGCTGCCAACCAAATTCTAATTTACGAAACATCAGAGACCACTTTTAGCCAGCCGGACTCAACAATCATCGCAAATATGCAGTTCGGCACTCGGACGCAGCATCTGCACTGGGGAATCCCTCAAAACAAACTGGATTTTCAAATATTTACAGCGCCAGCAGTGTAATCACTCCTAAGAATTCTCGAAACTCACATATCAATTGAAATTGCAGCCAACAGGATATTTGCCCAACGGACACCAGGCCCAATGTTTGCGAATGAACTGCAAACGAAATTGTTCAGTGCTGGCGAAACAAAACCCAAAGCAACCAAGGAAAGTGGGTCATTCCGGCCAATTTCGCGATGCGTTTGCCTGCACACCACTCACGCCACAGAAGTGGATTGCGACTGCAAGCCCGCATTAATCGCATAACTTCTGGGTAATCAGGTGCCTACGCACGAGTCGCGCACATGAATACGTAAGTACGCACTTAAGCGCTTACAAGTGTCACCTTTGCTTACTTAAGCGCCTGCTATTGCCTCTTCAAGTCCAATCATGCAGGGACGACTTGGGGTAGAAGAGATGTAGAGAAATGAAGGAAAAAAAAATCAACTGGGGAGCAGTCTCCTCAATCTCTCTTTCTCTCGCTTGGAAATTCTATCGTGCGCGTAACACAAATCGAATTAAGGAGTCATTAAGCTATAGGTACTATATAACTGCTGCTGTCACAACAGAAGTGCACTCTGGCGAGAAGAGAAGAACGAGGTCTTTACGCATTTAGGCGGACGTAATTCAACTTGTCAATGAATTGAGTTCATTTCCGGTCGGTTGCGGTACGAAGCCGCTCTGGCGCTGGTAATACAATCTTTGCGTGGGGTAGCAGCGCACTTGTAATCTGTGGAAAATGAAATGTTTGTTGCCATTGGGCATGTGAATGTTTCAGGTAAAATTGTGGTGCTTCCGTGTAAGCCCTGTTGGGGTAGAGCTGGGGCAAATCAAGCGAATGAAATTCCGTTTTGAGTGTGCTTTAGTTCTTCTGTTACCATGAAAGTGAAAATTGGCCAAAACTGACACCGAAAATATGGAGTTTTCTAACAAAAAAATTAGTAGGCTGAGTTTTTATTTTAACCCCCTAGGCTTAAATTAAAGCTAAGGGAAGTCATGCAGAACTTATAGAGGCGGAATAGAAGACAATCTTCAGTTTGTTGTAAAACTTTTTGAATTTTTTTTATTATCATTATTATCTAATACATAAAATAGGAGAAGAAAAGTTAAGAACCACTTTCAATGCCTTAAACACAACATATTCGTTTGATTTTTTTTTTTTGAAGATTGTGCAGAGATGCTATGCTGTCTGTAATTTTATTTTCCAATTTCGTGTGTGTTAGCCATGTCACTACAATGGTAGATTTTCTACCACTGAGCGAACTATAGTTAACTCAATTTCACTAAAAAATGTAAAGCTATTCTAAGGATATTGAAAAGTTCAACAAAAAAAAAAGTTATTTTGTAAATATATTACAGCCCTTAATAAATGCCTTATACTTTTTAAGCGTCCCGTATTTTTTTATATCAGAATTTTAACATTTTTTCTCAAATAACCCAGGGACTAAGCTTGCGAACGTCTGACAAACATCCGAGAGTATAACTGTCATGAAGGAGCTTCTTAATTAGCCGTTTGGACCCGGCATAAAATTGTAGATCCCTTCCATTCGTCCTAAAAATGAAAAACTCACACGAAACGAATGGTTGTGAGAAGCTGGGCCTATGGTCCCTACAGACCTGTTGCGCCAACTATTTATTTAATTAAGCTGAGGAATCAGTCGGGGTCGATCAGTCTTTAATGTGCTGAATTACTAAGCGGTGGTTTTACCTTCGACGAAACACAAATTACACTTTTCTAAAACTGCTACCATGCATAGTCCATACCTCTCATGGAAGTCCGACAAAGATTCGAGAGTATTTTTCAATGCTTTCAATGAGAAAGCTTCTTAAAAAGTCGTTCCTATTTGAGAAAAATTGCAGGCCCCTTTGTTTTGCCCTAAAAATAAGACTTACACAAAACGAATGATTTTTAGAAGCAAGGTCTTATATCAGTGTGTTCTATAGCCCAAACAGTTTTTCTAGGAATTCTCCTCAAAAGCCCCAGCTATGACCCTAAATACCTCATTCTTCTTTTCATGGTTTCATATTCACTGCCTCACTGCTTTCTAACTTCCGCACTAGATGGCGGTAGTCTTATCAGATTTTGATCTCCGCTAGGCCGCCCTAAGAACAGTCAGTAAACATCTATCAACAAATTTTTAGATAGTCGTTCCACAATTGCTGAGCCATCTGTTGAGACATCAATCTGATTTGCCCTTCCATTGCCTCTCTTCATATGTTTATCTTTCCGGATCTAGGTAACTCATCGAAGTTGACCAAATGGAAGAAAATGTTTTTTAAGCAAAGCAAAGTTTGATTAACTTTTTAACATGGATTAAAAAAACTATACTCTGCTGATCGCTAGGGGAAATTTATGTGGCACCTTTCTGGCGATGTTTCCGTGCCACTGGTATATAGTAAATAAATAAAAATATAGTATAATAAAACTATAGAGGTAATCTTTAATTCCTAAATTGTTTGACTCACTAGTTACCGAAAGATTCAATTTTTACTGTAATTCCTTTGTTAAAAAGAGGTCAACGGTTCACGAATTTCGTTTTTCTGAAATTAGTAAAGGTAACCTGGTTGATGTCATCGATACTGATCTTAGCAAAGCTTTTGATCTAGTCAATCATAAATTGTTGCTTTATAAACTTACAAGACTGAATTTTCCAGTCTTCCTTAAAATTGGCTTTCCTCCTTCATCTCGGATAGACTCCAAATGTTAAGTTTTGTGGTCATATTTTGAAAAATATATCGGTAACCTCGGGCGTCCCCCTAGGAAGCCATATTGGAGCTAATCTTTATATTATTTATGAATGACATCGTTAAATTCGTAGCTGAATGCTTTTTGTTGAAGGCGATATGGTTGTGAGTTTTCGGATATTTATGTTTTCAAGACCTTGTATAGCTCTTAGAGGACTTCCTTGGCTCGATCTTAGCAATTTACCCCTTATTTATCTATACGTTGAAATTAATTAAATTAGAATCATTGGGGTTAGGAGAACGCTGGCCAGAGTGCTATTTATTCATAGGGTTCTATACGTTCTAATAGGAGAAATTGATTACGGACATCCTAAGTCTTCTCAATATTAATGTTCCTTCAGTCGACCTACATAACTCTCGAAATCTAGTGTAGGCCACTCTCGTACAAAATACGGTCTTTCTTCCTCAATAAATGGTTTAATGTCAGCATATAATGCAAATGTCGTTTTAATCGATTTCAATTTACCAGTTTCCTCAATAAAAAGAAAATTACTTGAGAATGTACATGTACAGTCATTGTACAGTTGTTTGCTTTACGTTAACTTTGTATCATATTTTTGTAACTTTAAAAATTAATATTGTGGCCTTATGTCTATGAAAGAATTTTTGTTCTATGGTGACAAACATATAAATAAATAAAATGCTTGCAGCTCCATCTATTTTCAGCGAGAAAGATCACACCAAATTTAGATACCAGTTTATACCACTTTATAACCACTTTGACTGTAGGCAGTCTCATTTCAGCCTAAATCCGAAACAGGCCCTCCACATTAAGCTAGCTACCACCCGAACTCATAAAGCACTTTAAGACAACAACCCCTTTACCTTTAAAAGTTCAGAAAAACAAAAAAAAAACTAATTTGTTCACCGTAAACAATGCTTGGGTATTGTTTTCGGTGAACAAATTAGTTTTTTTTTTGTTGCCTCCACTTCAAACACATCGATTGGCACTGTTTTCGACTTGAAGATACATACACACGGGCAAGGGGCAAACACACGCCGACATTACCCCTCTAACTATTATAGATAGAGACCCACGCAGAAAAACAGCATCAACTGTGCGAAGGATGAAATTCAATTTTCTCGGCAATTCTAAAACTCATTATCTTCTTTCCTGATGGCCTTCTATACACCGCTGTGTGAATGTGTTCTGTTTGTCCCATTGCAAAGTCGTTCAAACGCTGTTCTCTCTCTTTCCACTGAAATTGGATGTCCGTACTCGTCTCACCCTTGGGAAGTGAAGATACCTTCAACATAATAGCCATTGATGCCTGCAATGCGCTTTGCTACTTTTCCGCAAAAGGAATTCACCTAATCCAAGCGTAATTCCACTATAACCCCATCAATTTAACCCACTCAATCCCCCATGTGCACCCCACTGCCAATGGCAAGGATGGAAATAAAAAAAATAAAAAAATAACACAAACTCTTTAGTGTCCCTCTTTAGTTGTTTTTATCATTTTAAATTTCGTTGGTGTTCGGTTGAGAAGAAAATTACACGAAGGATGGACACGGACATGGGACGCCTGTTGCGGTGTATTTAGCAATAATGGGCAGTACCACCTCCGGTGATTTTAATCACCGGTATACCGTAAATTGTCGGTTAATAAAGCTGCGCGATATTAAAACCAATAAACGATATAATCGATCGGTGCGGCTGATAAATGTCGATCGGTTTTATGAAAAAGCGCGGTCACATGTGGCGGACGAAATGGAATCCGTGAGTGTAAATTGTGATTTTTTTTTCGCAGGAGATCGTCTTAAGGATGAAAATTAAATTAAATATGGTATCAGAAACCAAAAAGAATGGATGGGATTTTTATTTTGTGGAGTTTATCTGATCGACACAAACAACTGGGCGGAGGAGTGGCTTGTGAAAGTTGAAGACAAAAATGATCCTGTGCCGAAGTGTTGTCAAGGGCTAGAGTCGACGTTTGTCTCAAGCTTTGACCCAGTATGGGATGTATTTCAGTTTTGGTCGTTCTTTTCCTCTTTTTTTTGTTCGTAAACGGGCGGTAGTAAAAGTTTTCAAAATTTAAACGATCACAAAAATCGGTTTTTGGGGGTGTCTGCCTTTCGGTTATCGGTAGCTGTCAATTCATTTTTGGACACTGATATACAAGCTGTTGTCAAGAGCTTAACTTCACCGCTGTCTTGTAGGTCTTAGGGTGCATAGGCGACTACCTATAACAAAATCAGTAATCGTTCACAGCTTACGTGGCCACCGCCACACGATTTCAGTTTTAATTTTTTAAAGAGTCGTCGCTCAATCGCTGAATTGCTAGTCGCTCACTGCGTGGCTGCAGTTGCAGTCTTAGAGGTCTGTCATTTAAAATGCAGTACAACAACAACTCAGTGACTCTGTGGTATTTTTTTTTTCGTTGTTTAAAGCTCATTTACGAAAGAACTTTTTGGGTAAACATTCGCAGCATATCTCTGTAATAAAGCGGAACAAACCTGTACAGGTGGTAACGACTACCACGAGACGTGTCGACAAGCATATTACGCGCTAACAAACCTAACGAAATAAGTCCCCAGGAAGACCGCCCCAGTGGCAGAAGACAATGTCAAATTGAACCTTCTAAAAGGTAGCTAGCTCTGGCAAGGTATGAAACTAGAAAAGAACTGAAACGATTGCAACAAGTTGTTGTCAAAAAATGTATGCGCTTCTTGGGAAAGACTCGTCAGATTGGTCAGTTTGGGAAATTTTTTGTAGGGAATAAGTCCACCCAACATCAGGAGGGCTGAGCTTGGTCTCAAGTCAACACTTGTGCCACCTCCTACCATTATTAGCAGAAATGGCCTTATGTTATAAGACTTGAATAAGATTTCGAATACAAGCTCCCAAGATAGGATTCCTCTGTTGTAGTGCTGTGTTGATTCTCAGGAATCGTATAAAGAAGCTTAGAAATAAGTGAGGTTAGCTTCTCCGATAAGATGGGTCCATCTTGGTCCGGTTAAGTTTTACACTTGATTCCTGAATTGTTCAATTATTCTCTTCAAAGTTGATGGTTTTAAATCACTATGACTAAAATTGCGGACTGTAGCTGACAGACCTTCATTATTTTTAAAATATTGCTCAATAACGAAAATGTGTTGTTCTTTCGTTTAGCGCTCCATTTTTGCTAACCCCGAACAGTAAGCTGTCACATTGCTGTCTTTTTTTACGTTCACATCACTGTACTATTAAATGGCGCATTACAAGATATATCTTTTTTTTTAAAGATTTTTGAGCTCTAAAATATGTACAAGACTTTTTACCTCGAAATCATCAAATTTCAAGATTTTTGATATCAAGAACTTTTTAAATCTAGCACATTCAAAGAACCTTTTCTATTGAAGAAAAACGTTTTCTATAATTCCATTATTATATGATATAATGTGAGTCGAACAGAGCCCATGCACAATTTCTGTATCAACTCTATATATACATGATTTTCAACGAATTTGATAAAATAACCGATGTAACGTGCTTTTGCAAAAATTGTTTAGTATGTACTGAAACTGAAACGGTTGTTTAAATTTGTATCTTTACAAAGGATTTGTTGAGCTTTAATGAACCGAATTTCAATCATCTTGATATAGGTTAGCAATGCAATTCTGAGTCAATTTAATTGAAATATGTTCCAAAATCTCAAAAAGCAACATTAATTTATGACCAACGTTTTTTTTTTTATAGATATTTAGGTGATTTATGTATTAGAAGTAAAGTACTTTAAAATTGTATTTTAAATTTCGCCCTTTTTATATTTCAAACAAAATCTGAAAAAAACTGATTTTCTGTTTCCGAAAAACAAGACTTTCAGATTTTTTATCTGGCAACACTGAGTAAGATCAGTGCTGGCAAATTGCTTTGGGGCGAGCAAACGATTCGTTGGTCCCAAAAGACGGAAAAGTACTGAACAAGATCACATCCGTTTAACACCTTTTATGCGAGGAGTCTCGGTCTGTGTGTGAACGAAATTTCAGAATTTCTTATTTTTTTCCGACTCCCCAAGCGTGAAAATTGTGACGACCATCATACCATCGTCAGCATATCCCCTGTACATGTACATTGAACACTTATGGACGAAGCAGTTAAAATTTGCATAGCCAAACCATTTCGAAACGCCTCCCATCGAATAAAACTTCCTCTGGCTCTGGTTCACATTTCCATTCCTGAGAAGTTTCGACACAAGCCGGACTAAAACCAATCTATTTCCAAATTCAATTCAAATGTGCTCGGCGCTCACCCGAATCTATCGGCAAAGTGATCAATAAACAATCCCCATCTCATCATCTCTCCGGCCAGCGAACAGATTTACTCATTTAGGGTAAACACCAGCGACAAGATGACTCTTGTTCTTGTGGCGTGGGGATTGAGAAAACAATAAAACTGTGGAAAATCTCTCACAATTCGTGTCAATGCTTCAATTGACATTGGCAGCGCCATCGCCATAGATAGAGGGAAGCAGCAGAGCCGCCCTCCAGAAAGCAATCACTGGAAGAAGTATGGTAAGAAAAACTATAAAAGTTTACTTTTTTTTGTATTGTTATTGGGGGACATTTGGAGCTGGGAGAGGTCGCCCTCCTGACCGAAAATAAATTGTCTCAAAGTTTTGACGTCGTAATTAAGTGTCCCCCAGAATGGGTATGTAAATGGGTGGTGAACGCGCGCAACGGGGGGCCCTGTGTTGAATAGTTACAACTACTACAAGTCACAAGAGTTTCAGTGGTGTTATTCGAATGGAATGACTTTCGGATGGAACCGCTAATGAAGATGATTGCCCTGAATGTTGCCCAATTGGATGACTGTTCTGACTTTACAATGAATTTCGAGGCAGTTAATGTGTGCGTTTGAGATTGTTAGCATGCGATTAGAAATTAATGAACGTGTCGGGAAGGGGTTTCAGTGCTGCTAGGATTTTTTATGTCGGTGCTTTTTGAATTAAATGAATTGGAGCCTCAACAAGAATGTTTATTTGGAACGTAGCCTCCTCCTTCGAACAACAGTCCGCATGTCAAATAAATTTCCCGAGATCAATAATCCAAATCGCTGTACGAGTTATTATCCCAAATTAAAATCCCGCAACGATTCAATCTTCTCAATTAATTGCATTCCACTCGCTGCGTACAAAGTTCCGCACAATCGAAGCCGACAATCTAATTTAATTGAAGAACGTTTCGACGCGCGGCGGTCTCGCTTCACAGAAAAAGATGTGTTGTTGTGTTCCCCAGCCCTTTACACTCGCAGGCATAAGAATGCAAATGAAATTATCCTTCCACTCGACCCGACCGACCGATGCGCCCGTCACAAAGGATACCTACCCATTCTGCTGTTGGACTGCCGCTATCAAGATCACAGGATATTAACGTCGCGTTAAGAAAATCCACAAACACATGCACTGTGCTCCATCATAATGGCCTCCCTAATACGCTCATTCAAACTTTGGGGTGTTAATTTGCCGTGCATATGCGGCGCGAACACGCCACGCATATAGGTTATGGGTATAGCGTATAGGTGCTCGTTATATGCGCGAAACAAAGAGCACAACACGTGAATCAGCAATCAGCGCTGGATCTTCCAAAGTAGGAAACAAATGAACTGCGAGGCGAGCACTGAGTCCGCCTTTAATTACCCGTCAAGATAAAAGGGGTCATTGGGAGGATGCGGAGGAGCCACACAACACCGGTGCAGAGTTGGTTGCATTTCCATTCTCAAATCGAAAATCGATTGCTTGGCTTTTTGGTCGTGACTACATTAAGCGCTGTTGCGCTTGGAGGAGTTTCACAGGATTCTCCTGCCCAAAAAAATCGCGTTCTGGCGTTCTCCTCCTGCAATGCCAGTTCGCTGTGGACTGTCCGCCTTAAAGATCGCTCTAGCTGATGACGGGAAATTATTTTATTACAAATCGAAATTGTTCGGAGCGGGCGGAGTCGAAGGATGTTTTAATCCGCGTTTGTTCAGTCATTCAATAAATTCCAATTTTAATCATAATTACTTTTTTGCCAATTGTATAAGTGGTGTTGGTGTGGACCGCTCCGCTTTGGTTTAGTATCGTTTTCATGGACGGAGGTGTGTGTAAACTGTAAAGATATGGCTCTATGAGGCTAGGAGTTTCTGGAGCTGTGCAACTCGGACTTGTAGCTCAATTAAGAACCACGGCTGGGACTGGATTCAAGTGCACACAGTTTTGCCTTGATTACAAGTGGGTGGAAATATTTTCCCAGACGTGCACAATCATCGGCAATTTGGAGCGGAATTCTTCCGTTAAATTATGGGATTGCTCTAAATAGACCTGAGCTGAGCATATGTTGTGTGTTCATCCCGAGAGGAGGTAGGCGAATTAACTACATGTGCCAGTGGCCATGTTAAAATTACCAGCGGTACAGATGGCGGGTCCATCGATGATATGCTTAGCTGATGAGTTCTTTAATGGATCAGTAGCCATAGCTGCAGGGTGTTGCGCATACCTCCGTAGAATGTTGGCGGGAATGTTCTACAGGCACTATGCTAGAATGAGATGCTTCTTTTGGCGTTTTTCTTTTTTAGTTCAGAGCACAACCTGAACTGTTATACAGGGTGCTTTTTTTTAGAAGTATAGAACTTTAAGTTGGCAACACTATTTTACCTGCCGGCCATTTTGTCAGCTGTCAAGTGATTTACTTTTAGTTTGGTTTGCCATTTCATCATGAACAAGTTGACAAATGAACAACGCTTGCAAATCGTGCAAATTTATTTCGAAAATAATGGTTCAGCTCGCGAAGTTTACCGCAAGCTCCGTTCATTTTATGGTCGACATAATCGTCCATCAGAGCAATTAATTCGGTTAACCATGGATCGTTTTCGCACGACGTTTACTCTATGTGATAATACGCATCCGCAGAGACGTCGAATAGTGCTGGTAGAGTTATTGGGCCAT
The DNA here is from genome assembly GCA_951230905.1 of Cheilosia variabilis. NCBI lineage: Eukaryota > Metazoa > Arthropoda > Insecta > Diptera > Syrphidae > Cheilosia > Cheilosia variabilis. The sequence continues at coordinate 57,416,319 of OX579677.1, read as the reverse complement.
ACTTCTTCCGAAATGATGCTGGAGAGTCAGTTACCGTTAATGGAGACCGGTAGACTATTTTGTTCCCGAATTGGATGGCATAAATGTGGATGAGATGTGGTTCCAACAAGACGGCGATACATGCCACACAGCGCACGTCACAATCGATTTATTGAAGGAAACATTCGATGAGCGCATAATTTCGCGGAATGCACCTGTCAATTGGCCACCAAGATCGTGTGATTTGACACCATTGGATTATTTTCTTTGGGGATATGTGAAGTCGCTCGCCTACGCCAACAAACCAGAAACGTTAGTGGACTTGGAAGCCAACATTATTGGCGTTATTGCCGACATACAGCCCCAAATGCTCGAAAAAGTGGTTCAAAATTGGACCTCTAGACTTGGCTTTATTCGAATCAGCCGCGGCGGCCACATGCCTGAAATCATATTTAAACATTAATGGCATAAAATTATCCTTCCAATAAAGCCAGATTGATGGACATTAAAACGATTTTTTTGTGTTTTGTTTCAATTCGAAGTTCTATACCTCTAAAAAAAACACCCTTTACAAAAAGTTCGTGTTTCTTTTTTAGCTCAGATATATCAGAGGTCAGAATTTGTGTTTCTTTTTTCCTTCAGAGCACGATCAGAGCGCGCTCTATGAGCTCATAATAAATTGACTGAGCATCCTGAGTACTACTGAGACTACACACTTCCACTCACATTTGACAAACAAAACAAAACAAAATAGTTGGAATGGCGGACGAACCTTGTAGTTCTGGAACTTAATATTAACCAATTTAATAAATAACAATTAATAAATATTCAATTTATACGTATATTTACAACAAATGACAGCTATGTGCTCAAGTGTGTTTCATAAATACCTCAGAACAATCTGAGCACGCTCGCTTCAGTTCAGAGCGCGCTCATAATGCTCGAGCTCAGTTCAGAAAAACGCCTATTATGGCGGAATGTGATTTCGCATGCTAAATGCTAGAATAAAAGACGTTGGTTTGTGCTAGGGTCCGTCTTTCTAATAGACATATTTCCAGGCCTTACCATAAGACTGCTTAATACGCCGCTTATGGCCTTCAAAAAAAAAAACCCTAACTAACCACATGTCGGTTGGGTATGGATCATCGGTGACCGATCACTTTATTTATTTTAAAACCTTCCTTATTAAAAAGGCGGACTTATAACGATCAACAGCGACCCTAGAAGATTGCAAATAAATAACCAACCAAAAAATTGGTGCAACAGGTCCGTAAGGACAATTCTTCTTCTCCACAACCATTCGTATTATGTGAGTTAGATATCCAATTTTTCGGACATATGGGGCTTGCAATCTTACGCCGAGATCAAACGGCCAATTGAGAAGCTCTTTCATGACGGAAGTTTGTCAGACCTTCGCGAGAGGTGACGAAGTGGAAAAAAGCCTTAAAATGTAGTTTATCTTCTTCCGGGGATCAATTCTGGAACCCCTCGCTTAGTTCAACACACTAACCACTTAGCCACTGCTCATAGGTTTGCAGATAGGTGTCGTATGGAAATATGTTCTCAGAAAGCGAGCTACAAAGTTTACGCGTCACATGGTCCCATCAGTTTTGGAAAAGTCATGTAGATAGGTGATCTCATGGCCATTGCGGATTTATATCTTGTGGAGCTCTCATATCTCGCATTTCAAGAAATAATTTCGTGAAATTCTCCTGAACATCTGCCATAAATTAGCGACTTGTCTTCTGTGGCTGTAGATTTGTTGCATGTGTAGGATCTCCTATTAGACGAACGTATGCTGTCAAGTAGGTTAAGTGGACTTTTTTGAGGTTCAGCTACAAATAATGAACAATATTCGAGGACTGGCCAAACCTAAGTTTTATACAGATCAAATGGCTACTTTTGGCTAAGGTACCTCCTAGCTCATAGTTGGAAGATATGCGGTATCTAACCTGGGATAGGTAGTGATCTTGCAAGATGGGATTAATGCGGCTTGCTATTGTTTCCCGCATTTACTGCTTGACTCCAAGATGCGTGGATTCCTTGGCATGGATGGGTCGTGGGTGGACGTACACTTTCATTTTTTGTTTTGTCCTCTGGCAATTCTCTTTATTCATTTTATTCAACTAACAAGAGTTGTCCCTTTCTGTGCATTGAAAACGACGAATTTTTCTTTTCCTCACTTCAAAGTTGTGTCCAGATCTTCATTGAAAGGTTTTTTTTTGTTAGCAGAGGCATATTTTTCAAGGAGGAAGATTGGCAACCGTTCTGAGTTTGTAATATCGAGCTAAGTTGCTCTTAAAGTCAAATACCACTTCATTGGTCACCGGCACAACGTGAAATCTGCTGGAGAACTTGTCCCCTAAATTTCTTCCCTCTTTTGGTAAATACATGCATTCCACTCTTCGTTTTTGTCTTTCAATAACAACAAAAGATCTATCGCATGGTAAAAAACTGTGTTCCGGTTCAGTCAAGTGATGTACAATGAGGCTTATACCAATGTGCGACTATGTGCATTGTTACCTTCATGACAGGACAGGTCTCAGTGTGCGCACTTCTAGTACTTTTGCCCGTATTCTCTAGGACTCATCTATGTACAGAGCTGTCTGCATGAGTAAAATTATTATGCACACATACTCAGAAAAAAAAACATTTACAATTACTACGGAGCAAACACCGGACAACTCTAGGAGTCTTCTTATTCATGCTCCGTATCAAGGTGTATGCTAGCTCCAAAAGTGTGTTACCCTTACGAAAAATCAGCGTGGAGGTCTTGTCATTGCACCAAACGATCGCACACGTTAAGGGCGACGCATCGCTCTCGTACAAAAGTCGATCTCGTCGATGTAAAATATTTTGCATGCGGTGACCTCACACTGAAACTGGTAGCTCGTCGAACGATGCTCTGTTGAGTCTAAAAATGGATTTTATGATTAAGAGATATGGCGGCTATAACTCGCTGAACCCAACATATTCGACCCTTTGCAGAGCCTATCTTTCAATTTGCCTTAAGAATGCTTCATGTTCACCCAGAAGTACTATTGCAGCGACATGAGCAGAGCAGTAATAATAAACCAACCCTCCAGTTGATCCTACATGTCAATGAGCTCAGTTTAATCAAATACCTTGCATTACTCTGGAAGAGTCCTTAACTTTGAATATCTTTGTAATTGCTTGACTCCGATGAAACAATCAAAAAAATTTCTTGATTTGCGTGTGTAATTCACCCGTCATTCCTCCCAAATCGCGAAGCACTACTCCAGATAGCAAACTAAATCTAGTACAATTCTACGGAAAATACGTAAATCGGAAAAACTTTGTTTTGAATCACAACTACTATAATCAACATCAGACTGCCTTTGATATTTAAACTACTTCATAAAACAACGACCAATACTTCACGTTTCCTGCGCTAGGTCACGCTATACCTCAAACAGTTTTCGTTTCATGTATCCCCACCCCACCACTAAAGCCAGTTAAAGCTATAACTCAAACAAACCCTGTGCCAACTGCCATCAAGTGCCTCGTGCACCTAAGATGTGATTTGAATTGAAAATCCAGCCTGCAGAATTCACTAAATTAGCTTAAAACAGTCTTTCCTATGCTTTTCCGTAAACAGTTGCAACCTACGTGACCACTCAGTCCGCCAGTCCACCATGGTGGGTACCGTTCTCGTTCTCTTGGTCATTAAATTTAATGCAATTATCGAGTTTGCAATTTGAAAAGTCCTTCACATAAAAGGAAAATGACACTCTGCAGAGAGTCCGACCGACCGTCGCGACGGCGGGGTGCACACACGAATATTAATTACAACCCCCATTTCGAGACCCACACATATTTACAGCGCACTATAAAAGGAGTACGGATTAAGGGACTATTGATGGCCCCAGCCCCCTTGCAACTTGAAATCGATCTGCCTTCAAAGGAAAACCAAGAAATAATTTCTCTTTTATCAACGAGTAGCAATCAAAGCGGTGATGACCAATAAATTCACATCCATTACTCTCATGCGGAGTACTTACCGTATATCGGTACATGTGTTCCTTTCTGGTTGCCTTTATCCGATTTCATTAAATTGCCGTTAAGCAAACATTGCAACAAAATAATTTCACGAAAATAACATATCACAACGGACGGAGGTGAAATTTATATATACTTCTCGTTCCGTGTCTTTGGGGGTCCAGCCTCCCGAATTATCCTTGTCAAAAGTAATTGGGAGACGTGTAAAACAAAACATCTCATTTCGGAGAACACGCATTATACATCATCGGCTATTCATCGCTTTCAGATGAACGATGGCGATGACTACGCGAATGTGTGAGTGCCTGTGTATGTCATACAACCAGCTGGCCTTTAAATTGATTCGTGTAGCATTGTCGGGCGGCTGTCGGGTCGGCAGAACGTTGGGGCCACCTATAAAGCCCATAAATAATGGGGTCATTCCGGACAAAATCTTTGTATCAACTCTCGATACAGGTATATATGGAACACATTTTGTTTCAACCAATTTATCAAAACCGATGGAGTAACACAGCCACGGCAACAAATTCAAGAAATTCGCGAGGTTGTGCAGAGGTGGTGGCGGAGGGACTTTGATGAGTAATTCAAAATAATTATTCTCAATTTTGGCGATTAAAACATTTCCAAGATGATTGCGCGTTCAATCGGTATGTGAGAGCGAGTTGCGAAGGAACGCACAACACAGACACAGTTGCTCGAGAGGTGATACGAGATGAGCTTTTGAGAGGCAATGTAACCCAGGTACTCCATCACTCCATGTGAAGTGCTTTTGAAGAAGGATCTTGGGAAGAGTGGCTGCAAAGTTGACTTAGTCGGAAGATGTAGGTGCATGGTGAGTCTGAGTTGGTACGCTCAGTCGATTTAGAAGCCACTTTCTATCATTCGGTTTTTTGATACCATATGGCAACACTGATATCCAAATCGCCTATTATCTGTCTCCGAGTAAATTTTTTTTGATTTTTGTTTCCAACGAACTTCCTGAAGTATCTGTTCAGTCACTAGAGGCAAAACAACTGTTTAATGGGTGACGTTATTCTGCTTTTAGCTCTCTTGCATGAAAGGTCTGCAGAAGAATTGAATTGAATTGAATTGACAAACACATTATGAATTTTGAATTAAAATGATAAATAACAGGCACTCAAATAAAAAAATTTAGTAAAAATCTAACTTCCGTCTATTCGATATGGCACAATTTTGCTTCTGTTCCTGTTTTTGTGTTGCCAAATTTGTTTAGATGTGATTTTTATGTGATCATTTCTCTGAACAAAATTTATGTCATTCGGGATAAATTTCTTGTTTTACTTTAGTTTTTCTTAAAATGTCTAAAAAATGAAAAACAAAAATAGAGTACAGACAAATTTGTAATTGAATTTAAATTTATTACACTTGTTTAGACGCAACAACTTTTCAAAAATTCTAATTTAAATTTTAATGACTGAGAAGAAAGAGCAAAATAACACTTAACTGTCTCTCATTTTAAGCATATATTTCTGGTTTTTCCATTGAGAACTAAATCTCTAATTAAAACAGACACGAAGGAAATTTAAATTTATGAAAAAAAGTTCTTGCGTCTAAACAAGTGAACCTCACTATATTAAATTTAAAGTATGATAGATTTATTATATAGCTACAGATCCATTTTGAATAAAATATGGGGAAAACAAAAACATTTTTGCACAAAATATGATTGCGATTAAAATATAGGTCAGGAATTTAATTTGTCGAAGCAAACTGTAAATATCCAAAACGATAATCATAATAACAACTTGGGAAAAAAAAATTAAAAGTTATAGGTACCGAAGAAGGATGGAAGAAATATTTTGTGGAAGTGTGTTAAAAACCCAAGCTTAACTCGTAAAACTCTGTAGCTTAAAATAAAAATGCTGAAAGCCGGGTTATGTAGAGGATAATTCAGAGGCTCCTTGCTGAACTCGATTTGGAAACACGTTGTAAAAAAAGTATAGTAGGTATATACCTAACTACGAAAACAAAATAAAGAAGCTACAATTCGTTCAAGAACTTAAAAATAAACCCATAAGGTGTGGAACCAGGTTTTATTTCAGCCTTTTTTGTTCCTTTTTAAATTTCAGATTATATATTTTTTTAAGTAAAACTTATTTGTCAAAATAATTAAATGCCAAAGTAAAAAGTTAATTATATTCATTTTGATGAATTTAAACCAATTGATTTTGAAATTAGAATTACATGTGTTCACCTGTTATTTAAGTTAGCAAACTGTGTATTTTTCTTTTCACTTCTTTCTAGAATTCCTAAATTTTAACTTTTTCTTTTGCCGATTACTGTAGGGTGTAGAGGTGTCTGCATAATTATTATATTTAGGTATATCTGTGTACTATACCCATAAAAATACGTGTACCTACTTGAATTAAATTAAGAAAACCGAGTGCAAATGCAACAATTAATATTTTTTTAGTAATTTTTAATTTTAATACATGTTGTTTTTAAGTACCTACTTTCTTAGCTACATAATTTCTTACTGTATATTTGTTATAAAAAATTTATTAATACTTTTTCTTGCTTGCAATAAATAAAACCACATAATTGGAAAATAATATTAATTTTTCCATTTTATTCTGTAGCCTCTTGATAAAATTGATGTGGATAGGGCAACGCTCCCAAAAACCACTTTAGAACAAATAGTTAACAAAAATATTGTTCCAATGTTATTAGTAGAAGCCACCAAAAAGAAAAACAATATTTTTTTAACCTTAAAACAAGAAAGAAGTTCCGAAAGGGCTACGGAAACAGAGCCATTTCCAGAATGAAGAAAATATAGGTTGTCATTTAGCAGAGGTATATACTCCAAGTCCTTGCATGAAATTCCAACAGGGATAGTGAAGAGAGTCCACTGCAAGTCCTTCCAGCTTCCTCACGTCAATCGATCAGCAAAAAGCAATTACATGCACAATTTAGAACGCTTTTGTTTCAAGCCAGTCAGCATTTTAAAATTCATCCACCCAGCTATTCCTGTCTACCATTCGGGCTACCGGTGCTTACGCAACACCCAATGGCAGCAAAACTTGCCGAAACGGGTGTTCCAGTAGGAGTGCAAAAGCCCATCTACGAGAATAATCCGAACGCAGAACTGTGCGCCCTTGCCTACGTCTGCACAGAGGATTCCCCTCTCGCACAAGGCGAGGCAAAAACAATCGCGCCGCAGAACAACACGAAGATCCCATTAAAACTGACAACTCGAACAGTTTTTTGTTCTGCCGAGCCTGAGTGCAAAAGCACCCAGCAATGTCTGGAAGTCTTCTTCTCCGCCAGATTTTTAGACGGCTATGGCCAGTTGCAGCAGTATATTCGCTTTTAATTCCCCCATCTCGTCCGATGATGGCTTTAAAGGTAATTGCCTGTTGAGACTGACTGTTTGACATCGCTGTTATCCATTTCGGTCGTCGCCATAGACAGCATTTATAGAAAATAGAAAATCCATCCCATGGTCATATCTATTTCTGCAAGGCTGCAGGAGCGTTTCCCAGCGTGCCGCACTGTCAGGCTGGCAGCATTTGCGTCAAACGGACTCCAACTGATTGACAGTGCGGAGAATATGTTAATGCTGCCCTTGGCGAATGATATGCGTTGCATCATTTTAATTTGAGTAGTCTTCCGTATTTCTTTTCTTCTGCTTGTGCGCCCAGTCCTTGAAAGAAAGTTGGCATCGGGAAAACTTTGTCTACCATTCTATGGTAGATTGTCTGGCCCGTGAACGTAAACGTTAAGTGCGGTGTTTCTCGCTGTGGTGCGGGAGACTGTATCTGGGATGCTTGGCAAGCAAAATTCTATTATATGGAAACATCATTTGTAAATTGTGTTTGCCTTGCATCCGATAGGGGTAGAGGAGACGCATAGTTTTACAAGGATCTTTGGTGGGTTATCTTGTTTCAAACTGGAGTTGTGATTGCGGAGAAAGGATCAACAAATTGGCGTTTATCTTTTATCGTTGTGCCAGAGCCAACCCAGTGCAAGTTTGACGTCTCGTTTTTTATCGTGTCTCTGATGAAGTTTTTTTTTTCACCACCATAGAATATTTTACAAAAATATGAAACGGAATCGATTTGAAATTTAAATCAAAGTTGTTGGCGTAAAGATAGTTGGAAAGTTTCAATAGAACTTTGGTCAGAATGGCGCGACATGGGATGGAGAAAGGCCTCAATTTTTGTAGTCATGCTGTCCAACATAATGTTTTATTATTTTACTCCTGAAGGAAATCAAGAGCCTTGTCCGAAGCGAAACGTAGCTACAGGTGAAGTATCCTTCCTGGAGAAGGATGGAAAAAATTTGTCGCAGCATTATGCCCAACCGGGGTTGAAAGACTGAAGAGAGCGACACCTCAAGGAACTTAACCAAATATGGAAGAATATGGGTTAACTTGCGCCATTGAGCGGTCGTTATAAATAACTCCGAAGGCGGTTGAATTTAGTTTCCGGTGGCGGTATTTGAAAGCCTAATAGAGGCACTGTGTACAGCTTTGAACGCATTTTCTTCTTGCACAATGTTAACCCTTCGCCGATAAAGGAATATTTTTTGTTTTGTTTGTGATTTGAATACTGACACTCCTGCAAAAATTATAGGTAGTGCTACTGATGTGAAACTACACGCTTCACTTCGATGTGAGCCTCTGCCAAAAACTGTTTGCTGCCAGTTGCGAGAAGGCCGTCCAACAACAGCCTAAAGGGCAGTAAGCTTCACTGATTTCATTCAGCGAGCTCAAGACAATCTAACCCGGTCTTCTCGGATATGCCATTTGTCTTTATGGCGCTGTAGGTGGCTTAGAAAGATGTTGAAGTTGGGATCTGTGACTGTCTACTCATAAGGTTCATTAGTGCTTTAGCTGAGTTTTGTAAGTAACAAAATATCTGGCCATAAGCAGCCTAGAAGAGAAAGTGGAAACTCGCCTTAGACTGAGTTCTATTCAGTGTTTAGTTCCTTTTAAAATAAACCAATCCACAATTGAAATGAACTTGAGCTGAAATTGTGAGTCTTAAGCTGTTGCAATTGCCTGGGCTATACGTATACCTTGTTAAATTATGTCCTCGTAGAAGACACGTCTGATGATGGCAGCTAAAAGATTTCTTTCCGGCTATTGGCGGAACTCATTGCTCTGCACAAATGATCTTACTCACATTAGATGGCGCTTACAGTCAGGGACGGATCACGGCCTCAACAAACAAGTCCCTGTAGCAAGCTAGGTCCCGGGATAGCTGCTTCTAGTTACCCACGCCATATTGATTGAGGTTGTTTCTCTCCACCTAAGGTCGGAGCTTCCTTTGCTTCGTTGTTATTCAAAGACTCTTCAGGCGGGTGTTTTTCTGTTCATATTATCCGCACGTCCTATAACCACCTCTGCCGTGGTATTTTAAGCTCCAACGCCGATGAATAGCCCGTAAAGCTTGTCGTCAAATCTCATTCTAAAAACACCGCCGATATTCAAAGAGGAACCTCTTAGAACGCTTTGAGGGAACAAGCTCGTCGGGTGATATGACAGATCTCAGATTTGACCCTCAAAGCGTTCCAACGGGTGATATGATAGACCACCCGACGAACTTTTTCCCTCAAAGCGTTTCAAGAGGTTTTCATCCGCTTTCGGTGAGGTCTTTCCTTCAGGGCTATGCTGTTGCGCCGATGTGCTTAAGGTTTGTCCATAATCTCCCTGGTTCTATATGAGAGACGGATTTACTTCTTAGATGGCTTTGAAAAGCACGACTATCCTCCTCAGTTCGCCTCAGAAGAACTACTTGCGCCTTTCTAAAGCATGAACCGTCTAGACTTGTTCTCAATACTGCAATGCGCCTAAAACAGGCCACCCCAACCTGCCTGTCGGCCGATCAGAATTTCTGTGATAGCTAGTTGTGGTGGTTAATTATATTGTCTGATGTCGAAATAGTTTTTAATGGCCCACTGCACCTGCTTGCGGCCAATACATGGTTTATGGCCAAGTCCATAAAGAGCTGCTATGCTCAATTCCAGGGTTTGAAACGGTCCATAAAACGCCTTAAGTCCCATTCACATTCTTTCCTTTTAATCCCCTGTACCCTGTGAAGCTATTTATTTCCAACTGCCAATTAAACAGTTTTAGGTCACATCTACATAAGCCCAACGTACATCAGCGCATACCTTCTCCTTGAGAGTGTGCCACAGATCTATTTTCGGCGCTCTGATTAATGATCCATTTCTATCGAGCAACGCGAATTATTCATCAACCATTTATAAAATATTTTTGACATCGGAAATTCTTAACGACACGACTTTTACAAGTCAAACAAATAAAATGACAAACTCAGAGCTTCTGGCTACCTGAGTAGCCCCACGCTCTTTAGCATCTAATCAATATGCCTAATTTCTCCGATTCACGATTTACGATCGCTTCCCACAGTGGAATTCTCGACAGTTTTACGACTTACTGTAAAAAAAAATCTAGACAATTAAAACGTCAAAGCAAAATGCAAATGCCCAAAATGCCAGAATGAAATCCAATACAGGGCGCAGCCCATCAAAAGCTGTCATAAATTTTATTACTCACACAAACCCGTTTATAGTGCGGAGCAAAACGGGTGGAAATGTCATCTCGCCATATATACTCGTACCTATGGCAGGTTGGGACCGTTGATTGGCCCCCGTATACACCGTAAATTAGACAGAATGTAATAAAATATCAGAGAAAAAGTCTGAAAATCTGTGGAAACGAGCCATAAAATCGCTGAACAATTTTATTGTTTGTCGATTTTTTGTCATAAAAGTGCATAAATAAAATACGCTTACAGGGAAAAGGGCGACGAATAGCCCCAGCACACAACACCCCGGACGGCATTCTTCTCTGGCGATGCGGCAAATATTTATAGCCCGACAATCGGTCGGCGATCGTAAATCTAATTTCGGACCAACCTGAGTGTTTATTATATATACAGATTTTTTTTCTGGTGCAGATTTTCATTTTCCGTTGGACCAGAGCAGATTGAGGGATGTAGACACGTTGATGCAAACAACGGAGGTGGGCTTTGCGTATTTTTTGCGGGAGTTAATTCCGGTCGACAGAAATTGAGCGGTTTCATTGTTGAAGTCTCAGGACAAGGGTTGTTTTCTTTTTCCAGCCACCCACCTTCACAAGGGAAAATAAAAGGCTGTTTGTAATATGGCTGCACGGAGGTAATTGGAATTTATTTCATATTTTGGCGTCATCCCTTCCGGCTATTGGGTGGATGGAAAAACTGTGTCGCACGGTGTTTGGAACCGGTGTTTAGCGATGGTCAAAACAGCATTGCTTTGATTGACACAACTGGTATGACCAAGGGTACATGGCTACATGCAAGCGTGGCACATTATTCATTTATTTATTAATTTATTTATTTCATCTTATAAGAACAACTCATTTTAGATTACTTTGCACTAATTTATACAAGAATGCGATCATTGTTACAAATTATAATTAACTTACAACTACAGACTTACAATGCTCCCTACTCATATTGAAATCAATTAGGTTTTTGTATTTATTGTAATTTATGCAAACCATAGTGATAGGCTCATTCAGACCATGATTAGTTCTGTGTGTAGGTGGCATAAAGAAAAAAATTTCCCTAGGTCGAACAACACGAGGAGGAGCATATATATTAAATAATGATAGCAAAAATGACGTTTAGACGTCATTGGCAAGCATTGAGGAATAATATATCCTTCTTTTAGAAAGCGGTTTCAAATTTAATAAGGAACATCTATCGCCGTAGGTTGGAAGATTATTATTCCAGTCGAACTTTCTTAGAGCATACCTTTGAATTTTCTCTATGCGAGATTCAGCATTGCGGTAAAAAGGATTCCAAACAACACAGCAGTATTCCAATATCGAACGAATCAAAGTATTATAGAGAGTTTTAAGTGTATATGGATCATTAAAATCCTTAGAGTTTCGAAAAATGAAGCCTACCATTTGATTAGCTCTGCCAAATATGTAGTCAATATGCAAATAAAAGTTTAGTTCAGTGTCAAAAATGACCCCCAAGGTTGCCACTTTGGTAATTTTTTTATTGCTTTTTGAGTTTTGGTAACTTTTTGAGCAGGAGCACCAAAAATACGAACTCGATATCCCTTAGTGTTTCAAAATGAAAGCATTGCATTTGCATATGCGTCAGCACCATCCACGTAAACCTATTTTGTTCAAAAAATTGCTGAATACACTTATTTTGTACTTTTGACAGAATGATGGTGAACTTTGAAATGTTTTTGTTATAAGAAAAAAAGGCTCGGAAATGGTAGATGATCCCATGCCTTCTAGCTGGTAATTTTGTGCACAACGTTGATGACTTTGTTTAATTGCTTAGACTGACAAAGTCTTACTGAGTCTTATGTTTTATAAATGTTTGTTTTAAAACAAGCTATTTTAAAAATCAAATAAAATAATTTCACTTTAGAAAAGTATGCTTTTGGTCAGCGAAAGTATTTAAAGTTGATATTACTATTACATAAGTAAGTTAAGTCTTATTTATTTTATTTTATAAAGTAGTCGTTGTTTAACTACTTAAATACTGACAAACCTAATGTACCAAATTGAATATTTTAAAAGATTTATGTTTTTTTTGTGTTTTAAAAATGTGTGCGATAATAAATAAAAATAAAGTGATAGGAACTCTACACTTTTCTTTTAGTTTCGAAGCAAATGGATGTTTTAACACTATCATTTTTATATTATGTTCGTAAATCAGAGAAAAAAAAAGTCTTAGGATAGTGATAAGGCATTTTCACATTGGCTCAAGAATATATATGTATACTATTTTTTCTCTTTGTGTTTTATCTACATCTCCAGATTTTTGGTAAATTTTATCTTGTTTTTTTCTTTGCAAGTGGCAACCATGCCCCTAAGTCTTTTTGGTCTGAAGCTCTACTCAATTTTGTATTTTGTAACTAAAAAATATAGTGAACTTTTTTCTACTAAAAGTAAGAACCGAACATTTCTTAATATTAAAATAAAGGCCATTAAGAACACACCAATCATTTAAGCAGTTTAAATCATTTTGTAACGCTAAGACAGAGAGACAGACAGAGAGGATTTCATCATTTGTTAAAGAAATAAAACCAAGGTCAGTTATATGCTCAGATTGACCCGAGAAACTGAAATTAGTCACATAATCTTCACATAAATAGCATGCACTACGGAAGAAGGGTTACGGGGGCACATCAATGTGGGACCTACGTGTTGACAACTGAAAGTTTAAACAAATGTGGAGGCCTTTTTTAGTTTTTCCGGCAATTTACACTTTCTAAAGGCAGTTTTTGGGACCTTCTGATTCAGACAGAAGTGATTGCGTGATTGATTGAAGGTCGACCAACCTTGCCAACCCCACAAAGGAATAATCAACCACCTTCCCGTGGGTCCACCATGCCGCTCCAATCGCAGCTCAATAATGGATTCCAGTGTGAAAGATTACAAGTGCGAATGGCAACGTTTTCTCAATGCATTAGCCAGCCTTAATCAGATTCCAACTACTCAGTGATATGTCACTGTCCCGGACAGGGCCTGCGCCATTCCTCAAACAGCCTATCCTATCCTGCGATCGCCTACACAACATTGTTGCAGTTGCCGATGATCGGCCCGATTACGGCACACGATCACCTGCGCACCCACCACATGCATGACTAAAGATACTCCCGCCATCGCATGTGCACCGTCGCGTCGGTCGCTACCAACAGATTGAGATAAATCGGAACATCGATGGAAGGGTGTCGTCCCCCCCGATCTATGCCGAAAATAAATGCCATCTCGGTGCGAACTCATTAAACGCTTAACTGGCGATGTTGCTGCGAATGTAATTAAATTGTTAACAGCCAGCGCGAAGAACACTATGCGATTTGATTAATTCGCAACATGGTGTTTCGCGGCAGGTTGAGATTACACACGGACTTCCTGCGACGCGCCGCTTTCGACCGAACTGCAACATGATGCAAACGAGGGCTCAACGAACTCTGTCGAGATAAATGTGGCAAAACGATTCGCGCAACATTCGCACGTCGCATGGTAAGGTTCGCCGTAAGGCGAAGGCTAGCAGGTTACTGACTGCAGTTATTGATGGAGCCTGCTGCTGCAATTAAAATTGCATAAAGGAATGCAATGGGATCCTCTTGGCCGGCCAAATCCAGTCCAATTCACCTGCAGTGATGGGCCAACGACTGCCGATGCTGTGCGAGATCAATCAATGGGCCAGTGCGCGCATGAGTAATGCGCCGTGTCTCTCCGTGTCGGCCGTCGGCCCACATACAACAATAAATATTTGGGCTTCGTTTATGCTCCGAGGAGGAGGTGTGAAGCCACGGTTCTCGGCATCGACTAATCGCCCACAAACATCTCACTCCGCCGATGTCGATGATGCATTAGCATTCGCTTGTGGCCCGGCCTAGGAAATCCTCTCTGCTGACGCGCGATTATGAGACTAACAGACTGCATTTGTTGTCGTTGCACAAAAGTCGTGATGGAGCCTTCAGTTTTGCCTACGAGAGAGCGCAGACTTGCGGTGTGGTACTTGCATCGGGATGGAGTGGAGTTTGATTGAACTTATGGGTGGCCTTTCGCTTGAGGGCATCCCGAGTACAGCCCGCCGCACCTCGGCCTCTCCTTGCGCGATATATTGAGCCGATAAAGCGCGAGTGATGAGTTCTACTCAACTCATAGGGCGATCTCCCCTCCTGGGCCGATGATTATATTTTAATTACTTCACGAACAAGTGGTAGAGGAATAGGACTCTAGGTGAACACGACCCGCTTTACATGCGCCATACCTGAGTGGCTGGGCCCTGGTTGCCAGTTCCCTGTGGCCCGGTTTTAATTGCTAATTTCGCTAAGTGCGCTCGCTGCTGCGGCACAATGTTTTCCGCTGGCGGCTTGAGAGGTGGTCCAAGGGAAACTTTTCTCGATTGTCCCGGCCGATATGTAATTGAATCGAATGCTGAAGGATGTTGGGTTTGTGTCAGGGGGGAAACTTTGTATATCTGTGTGCTTTCTTATGATGAACTTTCGACGACGGGTTCGGCAAAGTTACGACAACTGGTTGGAGGGTATTGCCTTTTTTTTGTCGATGCCCCTCCACCCCGTTCTGTGCAACGTATCTGGAATACGCAATGTAATTTAGTTGAAGGACTGCCTGTCAGTATAGACTGTGCCGTTGCTTTGTGTCTATTTAACGTGATTACTATGCGAGCAAACATTGCCTTGGCATTCACATTCGCAATTCGCATCTTGCGCCAGGGTTCGCCTCTGTGCTCTGTGTTTGTTAATTGGGTGTATATCTGTATATACGGAGGAGGGGAGCACGTCAGGCTGAATGCTAAAGTTTGTGTTGCCGTTGCTCCTGCCTCATGAAAATTAGATGAGTGTATTTATGATGATGGAATTTCGAAAGGTGGGTTCCAGCGTACTGCGGTTGGTCTAAGAAGTGAATTGAGATGTTTTTTCCTTTTTTTTTATAAATATTTTCCTGACGTTTATATCTATCGAGTTCATTGAGAGCGGTTGGCTGTCTGGGGAAGAGAAATGAGTTGAGGGCTAGGAAATAAAGTTTTGCCAAGTTTTGGAACATAGCTCGGGCTGTGCGATGAAGTGCAAACCGAGAGGGTAAATGGAATCGAAGGGTTTTGAAAATTCGGTTCGGTTGGGGGTTAACCTTGTAGAAACCTTTGCGCAAATTAGGTTATCCAGGGAAACTTCTTTAATTAATAGAAAATCACGTACGGACAGAGCAACGTATACGCAGATACTAAAAGATGTTTTGAACAATTGAAGTAAAGTAAAAAATATTTTTTTATTTCCATTATCGCTTGCGTAAGCAAATAGTGCGAGAAAACTGGATTCTCCCAATTTGTACCGCTAATTTCTGAAGATTATCCTTGCGACTTTTTGATGGTAATGACGAACTTCTTAGTTTTTTGTTTCCAGTGATTTTGTTATTTATTTTTTGTCTTGTACCGTAATTATCTATATTTAAAAAAAAACAAAAAAACAAATTGGTAACAAAATTACGAGCGGTAGAGGGACACCTACGCTTTTTCCCACTTCATTTTATTACAGGTTTAAAAACAGTTATCACAAAAGCATGAAAAAACGACCACCACAGCCCGCGAATAGTTTACCCAGGCTTAATTTACAAGTAGGTACCTACGCTCATTAGGTATTTATTGTAATTTGATAGATGAGCCTATTTTAAACTCATGTCAACTGTTTTTTTTAACTATTCTAATTTCATAAGCCCATTTAACATAACCCTCTGTGTTTTGTGTTTATTTTAAATTTGTTTTTTTTTTTCTAAACTTCCGACTCGCCAAGGCCATGTGAACGGAAGTCGACCTTTAAGACCTGTTCTGCCGAGATCTTCAGAAAATATCATTTAAGCTATTTCCTAATGTAGCTGATAATGAATTTAGCGGAGGACTTCCTAAATTTTTCTGGAGTTTTCCCGGAAGAACAAATTTCCACCTTTATTGCGAAGATCAACTATAAACCGATTGACGCTTAATAGAATTTATCAATTCAAATAAAAATGGGTATGTATTGCGAAAATGAATTGAACAAATTGTGTGCTATTGTGAATGCCTTGTGCGTCTGACAGATGTTTTTTTTTTTTGAAGGAACGTACAAAAAGAAAATCATTAATCAGAAAATCAATAAAATTATTAAAAACAAAATATAAAATGACTGCAACTGAACTATTTTTTGATGAAGATGAGGAGTTGAATAATCCTGGTATCCACGAAATTGCTAGAATGCGAAGAAGTTCGAGGGATGCATCCAATCCTTTGGAATTGGAAAGCCAAATGTAAGTCTAATGGTTTCGATTTTCAGATAAAAATTAATTGATCTGTCCGTGGTCTACTCCATTTAAATTTTTTTTTTAAAACCGAAATCGAAGGATGCATTTTTTATCTTTTCCAAGAAATTGATTGCAATTTGAGGCCCTGCAAAAATATTCGAGCTGTGGTAACAATTTTGAAACTAGCAACAGTGCTTAGATTCTGTGCACATGGGAACTACCAGTTGAGTTTGGGAAATGACTTCAATATTGGTATTGCACAATCAACTGCAACGCTTGTCCTAAAGGAAGTTAAAGTTGTCCTACAAGAAGTGATGCAGGTAATTGAAAACCATGTGTGCCCAAAATGGACAAAGTTCCAATCCACCGAGGAGGAAGATTGATTGATTGATAAAAGTTACATTCCTAATGTCGTAAGATTCTTGGATGGTATACATACAAAGATCTTTCTAAAGTTTTTCCTTCCGAGGAGTTTTTTTCTTCTGTTGCTCAAAACCTTCAACTGGAAACGGCTCAACCTGATCTATAGATTGTTCATTGTGTTCAGTTGATTTACTTAGGTAGCGCTACAGTCCGGGGTGAACCTGGTCCTGGGCCAGTTGACTTATCGTATTCAAATTCAAAACCAAATTCTCTTCCAGGTGGATTGTCGCATCCATTCAGTCCTAACCAACTAACAACAGCTTCTCCTAAATCGCTGAAATTATGAACCCTGTTTGGGCCACTACCAGTGGATGTTACTTCTATTTTGTTTTCAGTTTTCTTCTTATTTATTTTCCATTTTAGATCGATCCATACTCTCTCCCACTTTTCTGAAGTTCCTTCTGGAGGCCCTAGGTTTTCAGCTCTACCGCAATTATTTCCCACTTCGTATTTGCTACAGCTTTGGAACAAAATCCCTTGGCGAGTTCCGCGTGCTCTTCCATCAACTGGACCTGGATCTGCATAACTGTTTTTGGTTACTCACAACACTCAGAAAAAAAGAGTTTTGAGATTCTTAAAAATGTTAAGTTAAAAGTTCTTGGTTCAAATATGATTTGTGTTAACAAGAACTCGCTTTTATGTTTTCAAGAATCAGGTTTTCAGCGTAAGAATAATATACTCACCGTAAGTATTTTATTACATCATTGCCAACAATTTCATTCTTAAATCAAAGATTTTGATATTTGGGTTCATTTTAACCAACGAAAGTTGTTGGGATTACAATTCTTTTTTTCTGAATTACTTTTTGAGACCTTTGAAAATAAAAAAATTCAAAATTTATCACTTATTTAATTGGCAACTCACATTTTTTAGTTATTTCTTTGGCACGAACTCATCGATGGCAAATTTACGATTGAAAGAAAAATTGACAGCTGACAAGAAAATCCATGAAAATTGTTGTTCACAATGCCGATTTTTTTCATAGATCACAATCGATTTTTAAAAAAAATTCACAAATTATGAAAAATATTGACAGTTGACTTGTGACTGTCAACTGTTAATATTTAACATATTTTACACCTTTTAGTAAAATTGATTGATAAATTTCAATTATTAACTGATAGTTGATCTTCGCAATAAGGGTTTTCTCCTGATTCTAGATAGAGCTGTGCATTCGAAAATGATGTGCTAACCTCTTTCGGCTTCTTTACGACACAGTCGGCACTCCGGGGAGTCGGTTGTTGCATGTACTCCTTCAAGTTAATCCGATACCACAAGCTCCCAGTCAGCGTGTTGATATTGTTAGTGGAATTTTGTACAAATTTTCGGTTCATTTCTTGAACAGTCATTGATTTTAAAAGAACCGTCTTCACCAAGTTTTTGTTACTACGACCGTTCATGATTGTTTAGACAACCCTATATTTTGGTTCAATAGAGGCAAACTTGGATGGGCTTAAATGGTTCCAGTCTAGATATTCTAATCCTGATTTTTTAAAGTATACCTGTTCAGAGCGTGAGCCTTATCTTTACCTCCATTGACTCAGAGGGTGTCGCTCTTAGGGTTCCATTAAACCATTAAGACTTGAAAGATGAAATAACTTATCAATAGCTTCCAACCTTCAACTGATTCAGTCGTATGTTAGATGGGCTGTGTACCGGCACGCCGCACTTGTCGACCGTTTATCAAGATGCATTCCTCTGCCTTTTTAAGCGGCTTTCTATTGAATTGAGCTTATAACCCAGTCAAGCCGCCACATAAAAAGAGGCGCACTTTCTGGTGCAGCTCTGAGGTTTGTCTTTGCCGGTTTTGCTTCAAAATTCCGACTTGTATGACTTGCCACGATGTTGAACGATTTAGCTCCTACCTCAGCACCTCCCTTCAAAATAGTATGGAATCGTGGAGACTCCTTATGACCGTAACTACTTAAAAACCTAGTACTCCAACTTGAAATTTTGCAAAACGAGTGCCCTGATCTGCTACCCTTCCACCTGTGGCTGTCGCTTACATGTAAAAGACACCATACTCAATTTCAAACCCAACATTGGTTGTCTATTACCCACTCAGTCATCTTGACTCTATAAAACTCGAATGCAAATTGCCAGGTCTGTAGCTATGTTTTTACAGCTTTTTGAACGACGTTTCCCACTCTAAGCCTAACATCACTATTCAGCCATTATCGGGCCCATTAAGATGGACAAACATCACAACAGCCTCATAAAATATCGATTACCAAATGACCGCTTTCGGCCGCCATTCCATTCGTCTGCCTCCGTGCGAGCCAGAACAATATACTCAGCACAACTTTATGTATTCATTAAGATCGTAAAAATTCCTTAATCTCTGGAAGGCGGCGGCGGTGGCGATTCGCAAAAAGAACTATGTGTGCGCGGGCCCACCAGTGAGACGCCGGCCCCCGGATTGGACCCAAATTGAAATTCTTGCTCGCTAATGATGTTCGCAATTACACATTGCGACAGCGCGCGCTCTTGAATCCCATAAAGTAATTCCGAGGCAGAAAATTGCCATAATTTCCATCATCATCATCCCCATCTCCATCATAATCACCATCAGCTGCATCAACGGCAGGAGTTTATATTGCCGTCGTGAATTATAATAATTCCATATGCCCCGCATGACTCGGCGCAGACCCTCAGCGCACCAGCACGCACGTAGAGAACGCGAAGGCCGAATGAAATTAATAACAGAGAGGAATCCGAATCCGAATCCGAATCTGAATCTGAATCTCAGCTGAGGAAGACTGAGCCTAGTGTACAAAACCCGCACAGATGTGAGCTTCAGCTTCAGAAAAGCAGAGCACTTTGGACAGAGCTGCGAAACTGAAGCTGGAGTATGGGGGATAGGCACACACACCGCTGCTTCCCATGATCGCGCTTGGTTTGAATTCAATATCGAAGTTGGAGATCCCTCTTGCACTCCATATGCGATTCGCGCTGTATATGGGACGCGAGCAATTTATGATTGGAATCAAAGGCGAAGCGCGCGCATATGCGATCAATGGTGCGGCTGCGCGCATGCAACTAATCTCTACTGCTGCGCGGTCCGCGATAATAAATTATAGATGCGGACGGTTTTTCTTATTTTTTTCCGTTCACTAATTTGATAGATTGAATCTTCTTTCGGGGGAATCTATTTGCTTCTTTGATTGCTTGCTGGCGTTTTTTTTTTCTTTTCTGTCCGCCAGTGGGCTGAGTTGGTGCGCTCTCGTGGATGTGGGCTCCTTGTAGGTGGATGCAATTAGCGGGCAGACTTTTACCGGGATATGAACGTCTTTTACGGCGCGTCGTTCGTGTACACGCGAGCTCATTAAGGGGCTCTCAGCTATCTGTGTTGTTTTTGCCAGGATGACACTCAATGAATTTGGAATTACCCCAGAGGAGAGTCGTTAAGATGGGAAGGTTCATTAAAAATGCAGTAAAAACGGTCGTGTTGTATAGAAATGGAAGCCCAGTTCTAGAGAAATCTGAATCCAAATGGGCACTTAAAGTGTTCGAAAATGTATCGTCTGGCGTCTGATATGGATGTGGGATGTAAAGAGGACTAGGCCAATGTTTTAATATATATACAGCGTGGCACAGTCTGTCATAAACGGCCAAGACGTTCGAATTGTGCATTCCAATAATAACAGCTTTCTCTTGAGGAGGATGGAGTTTGGTAGACTCCCCTATCCTGTGTCGTGTGTTCTTTCAATTATAGTTACAACCATTCGTTTCTCAAAGTTCTCGTATACCAATGGCAGGATAGGACATCTTGGCAACCGGCAGCTATCCCTTGATGTAGAAGGCGACTTTGCTTGCCTCAGCGACGTTTGACGAACATATAATTTGTCGTTGTAAGAGAGAAATTCTTCAAATGGTTCCAACGGAAAAGACAGCACATAAGTATATGGAAGTGAGTGTGCGAAAACCAAACGATTGAAGTTTCACCTCAGAAGATTTAAAGAGCTGTCCAGTGAAGGTCTGTTAAGAGTTTGCAGTCGAAGGGAACCGAATCGCAATAAAAATGAGTCAAACGTTTTGAAAAACTCGTCTAAGGACGTTAACAAAAACAGTTCTAAATACAACTTAAAAAATGCAACGGAAAAAGTGTTGAAAAACATGTCCAAGAATCTGTCAAAAAGTTTTTGAAAAAACGCGCCCAAGAAAGAGCAAATTCGGTTCTAAGAACACGACAAAAACCGAGTCCAAAAACATGCCAAAAGCGCACACAAAATCTTATCCAAAAATGTGTCAAAAAACGCTGCAAAAATAAACGAAAATATGTTGATAAAAGCGACCAAAAACGAATATAAAATCCTCTTAATACGAATCCAAAACATGCCTCGGAACGCGCCCAAAGTCGTACAAAATAATTCATTCAAAAACTTGCCTGAAATCGCGTTCAAAATATTAAAAAAAAATTCTCCAAAATGTGTCAGAAAAGCACATCGTAAACTTAGCCTGAAAACGTGTCGAAAGACGCCTCCAAAATCGTTTCTGAAAACACGCCAAAAGCCCGCCCAAAACTGATTCCAAGAATGCAACGAAAAATGATGAATCGCGCCCATGAACTCGTTCAAAAATTGTTCAAAAAATGCTTCAAAAATAAACAAAAATACGTTGATCAAAGCGTCCAAAAACTAATATAAAAGCTTCTTAATACGAATCCGAAACGTGCCTCGTAACGAGTCCAAAGTCGTACAAAAAAAATCATTCAAAAACTTACCTGAAATCGCGTTCAAAGTATAAAAAAAACGTCTCCAAAAAGGTTTTAAAAAAACACCTATCAGGAATAATACCCTCGGAATGTTTTCTATTCAGCAATCTCATTAACATTGCTGACAAGGAAAACATTTCCATCGGAATTTGTTAACGATACCCCTGATTATAAAATTCCCCTAGAAACGTGTCGAAAGACGCCTCCAAGATCGCACTCAAATCGCGTTCAAAGCCGCTCTCAAAAACGCGTTGAAAAAACTTTTGGAAAATATCTACACCTACTACCTACACATTTTTGTACAACGAATGTTGGTCTTATACTAGTATAATGTAAACAAATTCAAGTGTTTCTGGTTAGACGTTAGAAACGTTAACATGGCCTTTAATACCTGCTTATATTAACTCCCCACGGTCGATCGATATGTTCGAATTTGATTGATCAATAGACAGGCATTAGGCTCACAGTTTTTCAAAGCCTTTTTGATTTTAAGAGCTTTTTTTAAAAGCATTCTCACTTCTCTAGGTTAATTTGGTTACAAAAGTACTATACCTCAAAAAAACCACAATTGCTGCATTTTGTGCGTGTTTTTCGTACCAATATAAGCTTCCTTCGCTACTGGTCAGTGGTAAGGGTCACCCTCTGTTTGCTTTTATTCGACTGAACCAGTTGCCGGTATCCCACTACTCCATTACACTTCCGATTATAACAAGTGTTCCTGTTCACTCGCCATATTATGCAGGCTTAGTGCCTAAGTACCAAGTTTCTAATTTCGAAATGTTTTCGCCATGTTTATCGCCGTACAATGTACGAGTCTGTGTTTGTATTACGTTTAATTACACCCAGTAAACAAAACTCAAATAAATCATTACTTCATCAGTTGTCTCGTATAATGGCTCCCCCCGCCCCCACTGCGTCTGCACTGGTGTCATCGCCGAACCAGTGATTGTGTGTCCCTCCTCAGGCTGGGGATCCTACAGTTTACTGCATGTAATTAGCGAAGGATTAATCGACCGAAACAGAATCAATATTGATTGCTCTGTTCTGTGTCGTAATTATGATGGATTATTTAGAATTAATTGTATCTCTCGCAGAGCGGCTCCACCAGCAGCAGCAACAGCACCAGCAGCACTGTCTGCGTCGGCAACAGCGGCCCGCTGCTCAATTAATACGGGATTAGATGGTAATACCGCGCGTGCTTTATTTACATTTCGATGAGGCGACAACGGAATTTTCAAAGTCCCGTCAAACGAATGAAGGATGTGGGTGTTTCAGCTCGAACCTCTTTCCACTGCGTGTAGACTGTACTCGTCTGGGGTGTTCACCTACCAACTGTCGAATACAAATGGCTGACCTTTGCCAGCAGCACAACAACAAAAGTCGATCACAAAAGCTCTCCTTATAGGACAAGTCAATATAACCCCCCCTGTGGCAACACCCAGCAACAAAGTGCCATCATCATTACCATCATGGACGTCGTATCCATCGTCGTCGTCGTCATCAGCAGATAAATGAGATGTAATTTCGATTCAATGGCCAACTAATGCAATTCGACAGCTCGTTCAGTTTCGAAGACCGCAATGCTGGTGTTTAGACCACTGGCGTACATAGGTACTGAGGTATTTCATAGTCGACTGTGTGCTCGGAAGAAATACTCCTGCACTACTATCCGCCGGAGGAATGTAAATAAAAGTGCCAGATGGATGGATGCTTCACTTAGTCACTCACTCCGTCTTCCAGAGTCCAGCTCTGTCTCTCTGGATATCGAGCGACGTTTGTTCTGAATACAACTTAATTCGAACGACAAATGAAAAATGACGAGGGCGGAGGTGGATTGCAAATACAGAAAGAGTTGGTCTCTCACTCCATGATTGTGCAGAGCTTAGTGGTTGGAAGTTCGAACCGATGGCATCAGTGGCTTGTTTTTTGTTTTTTTGGCGGCTGACTACGTGAAACATACATGGGGTGAGTTAATAAAAATGTAAGGGGTTCCTTCGCGAAGCTGGTTTTGCTTCAAGTTTGGGGGCCAATTTGCAAATTCGCTAAATGGGAATTGACAAGGTTAATTTGGGGGGGTCAATGACTGCGCAGTGTGGACATGGCAATTGCAGGCAATTTTAAGCAATTTCAAGGCCTCTCTGCGCGAACGGTTTTGAGTGGGAAATAAACTAATTTATTTATGACTTTGATGATGAGTTCAGACTTCAGATCTTGCAATCAGCTGGAATTGGAAGAGTAGTGGACTTTTAATTTGACAATATTGTAGCAGAGTACATTTTGAGTTCATGGCGAGTGGTTATGGAGGGGTGCGAGGGGCAAACAAGCTCGCGGAATGATAATATGAGCTGGAAGGTCACCAAACGGAGATGATTTGAGGAATTTCACGAGTACCTGGACCCTGTTATGTGGGCTCTACCCAACTATAGTTGAGGTAAGGCTGCCGGTCCCCAGGTTGTCCGGAACATTGGATAAGAGGTGCAGGGAATCACTTGTAAGTTGCAACTTGGACTTGGGCCTACTTTTACAATTTCTAGATCGCAGAAGTAACTATCCAAAAGCGGTCCAACGACAGGTAGGTTCAAAGCAGTTCATATATGCGATGCTACAGAGGCCATGCAACAACAAACTTGATGGTACGAGAAAGTCCTACTCCCTGTGTCAAGGTTTCAACGACGGCCAAGACTAAGAGTGCGGTTTTGAGAGAGTCATATAAAAAAGCGCGGCTTTATTGGCAAGTTGGCCGAAAGCGGACCAAAATACCAGCGTGGTTCCTTAAGGGTTCTATACGTCGGGACGTCTTCTAGGTTAAGGTTGGCAGGAACGGCCAAATGACAAGTGCTGTTCCTGGGGCAGGTTCACAGAAATCGAATCCACAACGAGAGCTTTTTTGAGAAGCTTCGCGACTCGGGTGGTGGGATACAACATGGCTTCTACATGGATGAGGTGGGTCAGAGCATCATTCAGAGGTCCATCGATAAAAAAGACCCTATATTATATAGAAGTTTTTTTTTTATTGTTCATTAATTAAATTTAATGAATTTATAAACTTTTATTTTGGCTTAAAAAAAATATTATTAATTTATATTATGTATGTGTAAATTTTTATTTGAATTTTTATTTATTTTAAAAGTAAATATTATTTATTTATTTTCAGTAATTAATATTATAAATTAAAGAAATTAGAAATAGAAATATTAATTAATAACAAATAATATAAATAAATTAAAATTAAACTTTATTAATAAAAGACAAATGTTAAAAATAAGTAAATAATAATTTAGATATGAAAAATCTAATGAAATTCGATTTGATAATAAAATTATGATAAATAATTACCTATATGTAAATAATATAAATATGTAAATAAGATAAGTCGTGCGGGCAGCACGAAATGTAACAGCAAAAGTATTCGCCATACATTCTCTTAAAAGTGGTATCCGGCGTATAGAATCGGTAACGTAGATAAGAGCTATCCCGAATGACACTTATCGACAAAAAAGGAAGTTTGAACTGTAAAGCAAACGAAACTATTTTTGTAGTGTGTATATGCAGCTGTTGGGCGGTAAACATTTCGCTGCAAAGGTTAACAGCAAAAATACCGCTCTCTCACTAAAAACACCTACAGGAAAATGGGTATATAGCTGCACATTTGAGGTAGTAATCTTTGTAAATGGCCGCACATTAGCTATAAGAAGACAACTGAGTGGTAAAGGCCTGGTCGAGAAACACCTGGACAGTCTACATAAGACCCTTATACCATCCCAGTCTATGGCATACTGAAGCACAGATTTTTGAAAGTGTGGATGAAGATGAAGGTCAGCAGTTATTATATTGAATTTCGGGACAGCTTGTAAGGTTGTGCGGGTGTGATGCAACAGCGAGCTCTACAATACGTCTACAAAGAGTAGGACATGGAAAGCGAATGGACCCTCTTGCTCTGATGTAAAGCGGCTTCGGAGCAACAATTAAGTTAAAGGAAGACCTCCGCCTAAGTTGAAGGAAGCTAAAAATTCCGCTAACTGGAGCGTCGTATCAAGGTTAAGGTCCAGGTTGACAACTGACTCCAGGTATCGCTTGCTCTCTGTTGCGGTCACACCCAGTATTCCATTGAAGGCATGCCTTTGAGTGAAAACAGCAGGTACCTCTATCAAACAACAGAACGGGTCGCAAGATCGTTATACAGTCTTTGCAGGCAACATGACATTTTCAATTTCAAAACCTTTCGAAACAGATAGGCAGATGAGGGGCATATGTGCTACTACAACAGCAATCAGTGTGGTCTCTCGAATATGCCCGCACATATGAAACAGGGCCGAAAATGTGCCGAAAACCAACCTAGTTCCTGTTATCCAAACAAGCAATATATAAGCTTCCGCCTATATAAAGGGCACTTCTAGATCTTGCGCAAAAACTTCAAATCGATTGTCTGTGCTCCACCCAGGAAACTCCACTCCACTCCATAGCAACAGCGTCATCATCCGTCCATGAAATTCGGTCGCTCGTCCCAACAAAAGGCTCAAACGTTCAACCAGAACTCCGCTTAGCCTGATGGTTGCCAACCGAGCGCAATCAATTTCAATTCCGAACAGACCCAGCTGCCCATTTGACCAATCATCGATTATAATCTGATGCCACTGCTGCTACTGCAGCCAACAATGAGGCCCGTTCACTCTTAGCGCACAAAGACACTTTATCAATGCGGCTATGATGAACCACAAAATGCTTCCGCGACATATCGGCATTCGAGTCCGGTCATCTGGAAAATCACCGACATACCTATTATTACAGTCTAATTTTATATCTCTCATTGTTGGGTAGGTAGTACCTAGTGCAACCACCACCACCGCCATCTGCATTGGAGCCATTTAAGGAGCATAAATCCACAATCGGGCCCGCACCGCGCCCCCAAACACGACGACTCAAATCAATATCGATAATGCACCGAAATCGGGACACACAGGAACCGGCACTGAGTGACATTTTTATGCTGGCAATTTATTTTAATGTCAACGGCAGTCCATCCACATACAAATTCTGCAGCTAAATGCGAGTAGGTTACTCTCCTCCTCCTTTTTTTTCTGGAAGAGTAGATTCAAGCGCCACAGCCAAGTAGATTTCTGGTCCAACTCTTCGTCGTTGTTTTCCCATTAATTAATTTGCTTTTGCTGTGTGTGTGTTTTTTTATAATTATTTCCTAATTAATCAAGTCTGACAGGCATGTACGCGACGAAAGCATCGTTGGCCGATGATGCTATGTCAACATATGGCCGGGAAGTAGTAGTAGCACCAGTTTCGTCCCGATGACGTTGGACGACTTAAACGATGCGGTAATTTGTCATTTCAGGTTATTTAATTAATAATTGCAACCGACACATGTACATGTACACGACACAGCGACAGGATGAGGTGGTGCAGCGAGTGCACGCGCGCTCAGCTTCATGGCCATGCGTCGTGATGTTGGTATAACCGAGAGGACTGACTACCAGATGTCATATGTGGACGGAACTGGGCTGTATTATGTGACAGCGGCTTGACTTGAGCTCGACAACTGTTTACGAAGTGATTTGCTTATCAGAAACATGTGCGGTTCATGTGGATTTCAAGATTTGTTTGTCGGCGCTTCTTCCGACGCGGAACTGCGGTTAATTTGTGTGTGCTTGACAACTGTCAACGGTTTTGAATAGTTGTTGTTGATGCAAAATTTCTGCAATCACGGACTCAGACTCTCGAGATCAAAGAGGGAACAATGAGTCACTGATCGTGATGTTTGCACTGTACATACTTGCAATGTGATGATTTTCCTGTCCGATTGCTTAGATAAATGGTGGCCCAAAAAAGTTAAGGCTCCTAGGAACAGCTTTTCTATTATTTTTCGCATGATTTGAGAGCCCTTCATCGGACAGTAGTGCTTTCTAATGTCTGTCAGAAGTTCATGAGAGGTGGGGCAGTGGAAAAAGATGAACGAAAAAACGTACAAAGTTGTTAATTTTTTTTTTTTTTTTAAATAAAAAATAAAAATTAAAACGCGCGCATTTGTACAAATTTTAATTTAGTTATGTTTGAAGAAGTCGGATAGCCTTTTGTTTGCCAAACAGAAAAAAGAAAGAGTAATAAAATAAATTAACTTGGACAAAATGCATGGGTGAATAAAACTTGAAAAGCTTCAGCTTGAAAATTGGAATATTCGTTTCTAATTTCCAAGCTGTCGACACAAAATAAAATTGTATTCAAATTTCCAAGCAATTCCAACTTTCATGCGTTCTAATCAGGCTTGTGCGATATATCGCAAAACGCGCGGTATTTTTTTTCTATTTTGCGGTGTAAAATTAGAATTTGCGATCTCTTATTGTTTGCGATGTTTGCTATATTTTGTTTTATTAATCATTAAAACAAAATAAAATACTAATTCAATAAAATTCTTCTCATTTGAAAGCACTGAATACAGCCATTATTGCTTTATCAAAAATATTTATGCTAAATTCAATTGAAGATGAAGAAGACGTGAACGCGTACATTGAACCAGTGTTTATGACACGGGGCTGGCGGTTACGAATTGGTTATCGTTGGAAGGGTTCCTTTTTTTACTGAACTATTAATTTTTCGAGTATGGAAACGATTCTTTATATAAAATTATTTCGAAATGCATTGTTATAAATGTGCAAAAATCAATTTAAATGGGTTTCCAGTGCAAGTGAAAACAAATATTTTTTTGCCGCCAACTGAATACAAGAACCAATAAAGTTCGGATTTTATGTTCGATTGGCAGCAGACATCTGAAATCTCAGATCAAAATCTGAAAAGCCAAATCGAAAACGACATAATAATAATTTGTTCCTTTTTCTTTGTTATTGTTTTCTGTTAACTAACCAAAAATATTAAAAATCAAGTGAAAATCAAGTTTGATGTGTTATTATTTTTATTTTTAAGCATTTTGCGATAACTTTTTTGTAATTTGCGGTTTTTTGCGGAAAAAAATAGCTAAGAATTGCGATATAGGCTTATAAAAATCTGGCAGGCCTGGTTCTAATTATCAATCTTTGCCTGTGTGTAAATAGTTGGCTTTAAAAAAATTGTTCACGACTGGGTTGCACGAAACTTTCTCGCTCAGGGGAAAACAGCGCGTTAATCAAGGCTGTAATCATTTTGACTAAGATTAGAATCGGCTTCAAATTGCCAGATCTTTTTATCGCAAAATTTATACGAGTATATCATGTCGCTGTGCCATCAAAGGAACAAACCCTATGCTAACAGTGAATCTAAAAGAGCCTAGAAAACAAATTTTGAAACAGATATCTTTGTGTGAAGTTTACTGTAGCAGAATTGTGAGACACACTGTTCTGGGTTATTCGAGCTGTGTGTCTCACTATAGATTGTACTCTTTTTGAATGCATAAACGAATTCAGGAGATTGCAGGCTTTTGTGTAATAAGCTATTCGAATTTATAGACCGATCCAAACCAATTGCGGAAGGCACAAATTTAAGCTCTTCCAGTTTTGTGCTCAGCACAACACCATTGACAATAACGCATCGCCTCCAAAGACCACCCCAAGTAGTGTGACACACAAAAGCCCACCGGGACCCCAAAACCGCAATGAATTCAACTTGAACAAATTCTTATTCCGCACGTCCTTGCGAACATAAAAATCAAGTTGTTTACAAGAGTCCAATTAAATTTAGACCACAAAAACACAAACCAAATCTACCTGGGTGTAACGTACCACCCAATCCCATCCCGACTATACACATCCTTTAATTCGAGTACAAGTCTGCATGTAAAGTCGCTTCGCACTATACAATTGTCTGGCACCTGGGGCGTAATTGTCTGCGTCGTATGTGTGCTTGTGTTGTCGTGCACAATTTTCCCTGCTCCAATTGTAGACGTCCTGTGATTTCATTGTGTCCAAGTGACAAAAGACTCACTACGGGTATACCACTGCCATGCACACACAAAGCGACAAAATTAGCATCAACTTAGTTACAGTCACACACGCTCCCACTGCTAAAAACAAAATCCCAAACACAGGAGCAACCTGACAGGAAATTAAACCGAAACGACTCGAGAAGAAACGAATTTGCTGGCGCAAAAAAAAACTAGAATGAGAATTTCAAATTCATTGCGAATGTCCTTCCGAGTGTGAGATCGCGTAATGCTTCATTATGAAATCGGATTTCACTTCAACCTCCCCCTCCATCTTTGTTCAACGACAATTTTTTTGTTTCCATTCGCACTGTATGCCTGTGCAACAGGATAACATGGATGCACACACAAAAGTGCATACCGAGTGCGCCTCGAGGACCTCAACGAAGAGGCTGCTGTTGCAACACCTACCCAACGCGTAAATATGTCGTCTGGCTTGAATAGCTGCAGACTGAGTGCAGGGATGCGGTGCGAAAAAGCTTCTTAGAACAAAATGAAAAAAGAAACCTTTTGAAAGCCATTTCACCGCCGAAGAACGAGCGCAGCAGGAACTTAGCCTCAGAGGGTGCAAAAGGACACGGAGGTGTTAAAAGCGAAGCGAACAAAACAAACAGAAAAGGGAAATTAAACTGCGTTTACGACCGAAGGTCCTTGGAATACTTACAAGGAAATTATCTCGTTTCTCGTGTCCTTAACATTCACCCATGGAAGTTGTGTATAGACGCAGACGCCTTCGCGGGAGTACGGGTCTTCGTGCGGAGTACTTTATAAATCCTCTTTTGTTTTTATGGCCATACATAAAAACGGATGAATGTGAGGGCATAAATTAATTCGTTCTGTTAGCTTAGCACACATATAAACAATACCACTAAGCTGGAGGCAAGCAGCAGCATCCAAAGGACGAATTTTCTAATCTGACAGGCAGTGTACAGACTAAGAAGAATGCCCAATAATCAGATTGCGGTATACTCTGTAACAGCAGGGGTGGTGTTGGTGTCCTTTTGGATGTTCTCCTGTAATGTGTACACGCACACCAAAGACACGAGCAAAGAAACGCAAAAATTTACCACTCATATGATAAAGCACGTCACTCTAGGGCGATCCATTTTACTATACCCTCGTACATCGTTTCCTGTGGCCAAAGTTTATTAGAAAAAAAAAACAAAAAAAATGATAATTAGTTTGCCCTTGGAGTAGAACAACAGCTTTTGCTTTCAGTATACACATAAATGTATCGGAAATTGGCGAGGTCGGCTGGAGAGGAAGGAAATTTCATTAACCTAAGAGAATCATTAAAGGATTTTGCGTGGATTTTCTGGGAAAGCGATAACAAGAGCATCCCTTTGCGGCCATGTAAACATCCTAATGTCATTTCCCTCCGAATGTAATCATAGAAAATGTATCTGTTCCACTTGTATGGAGCTTGTCGTCCTTGAGGCGATGGTCTTTTATGTTCGTATGCTTATGTTTACCGCCAGCCGCCGTCCTCCGTGCTGGTGCCTACTTTGTGGTTTGTCCTTCAATTTTAATTGGATACTGAACGAGGCGATGAGTATGTTGTCAGTGTGGTTGCGGTATAGAGCGCCAGCGAATAAATGACACCAATACCAATGGCACATGTATGCAGCTACCTACATGACATAATACCTGCAGCAACAATGACAACAATTATCTTGGAGGGGAATTCTGCGGTTAAAAATGACAGCTTTGCCAATTCCTTATTTTGGGGGTCTCAGTGGAGGGCATCTAGAGAAGGAATTTCGTTTTATTTGTGACCCGGACCGTGTAATCTCAAATTCTATCTCATTCACGCTTAGCAGTAATAGCCAACGATTATCGGCCCTTAAGTTGCTATAGTGGAGTCAAAGTAAGTCTTCTGAGCACAATTTGTCGTACCCAGTCGTTGGGCAATTTATTTTTGGAAAATTTAGACGTGCTGTCTGCTGGTAAAACGCTGTGCGTTATTTGTACTGATTGCGATACGCTCATTCGGTCCAAGAAAACTGCCCAGGCTGCCGCACTCCAAACAATTGCAGAGTCCCGAGTTAAATACTGGCAGTGCTAGCATAGGTTCCTACCCTACATTTTGAAAATGAAAAGCTGCTTTGTCTGCTCCGTTTTTGAAGCAATAATTCGCCACGTTCCTACCCACCAAAGCTACTTAGTCAAAGGACTGATTAGCGTGGAAGGCAACTACATTTGCTATAACCTTTAACAAATAAAAAGAATACGACGTGCTACTGCCATTCATATTCCTACGTACGATCCGAGCAGGGATGACTAGTACTGGTTCAACTTGACTCGCCTTTAGATTGAATGCCAACAAAGCGCAGAACCATTGCTTGAAGTTTAAGAATTGAATTTACAAAGTCTAAGACTTTCACAGGGACAGATACAACTATACCGCGGCCTGTTACTAGATAACAGATGAAATTGTTTTCGAGGTAGGTAAGCACCTTGGAGCCACACAAAGAAATTGTCTTTATGAGCTTCGGGCAAAGATAGAAAAGTGTTCAAGACTGCGTACAACGTAACTTGGTAATTATATTTATAAACTCACAACCAAATTTAGACTCGACATTAGGGCAGTAGTCGAAATTAAAATAAACTTTCAAGTTATCTTTGATTTTAAGATAATCGAGACTGTAACTTTTGATTCGAAGAAAGTCGGGTCTAACCCATTATTTAAGATTAAACGCCAGTCTGAAGAAAAGTCAACTGGTCGTTTTGAATTCAATTAGGTAAGTTGAGTTGGTAAGTTATATTAATATGTTACAAATGTCGTATCTCAAAATATTTATAAAGCTTTTTTGTTTGTCAAAAAAAAAAAAACATTTCATTAATAATTTTCATCATTTTTCTGCTGTTTTAATGTTATGAATATTTTCAGGTCCGTGTGTGCAATGGAATTTTTAAACAATGGAAAGCAACTAAAGAGAAGCCGCAGCTTAAATTGGACGCAGGCAATGCAAAAACTTTTAGTTAACTGTGTCAAACCAATGGCTGATATCATTGATAGCAAAATTTACAATGCTGCAATGATACAGGCGAAAAACTTAGCATGGGAAAAAGTTGCTTTTACATTTCATTTAAATCGAGCAGTGTCTTGGTAAGTGCTCAAAGAATTCTTTCTCATATTTTTCAAACAGGTATACTTTTTCTTTTATACAGTTTTCTTTTTCGAGAAAACGCAGCCTCATTAACCATATAAATATCAGAAAATATATCCTCATCGCTGCTCAACATTATTGAAAAAGTAAATAATTAGAAGATAGGTATACCCAAAATACAACCAGCTGCCAATTTGAGCAAATTATTATAAAGCTCAGAAAAAAATTATAACGCATTTGAGTTATACTGTAATAATTTCGCTATAAAGTCAGATGTAGTTAAAGTTCCGATTACTTTGATTTTTGGTACCTACAAATTAAAAGTCGGAACTATAGTTTGTTTCGAAATTAGTTAAAATGGAGTTTACTGTTTGGTTGTTGGTAATCCCCAAAAACTTTCTGAAAAGAACCAAAAAACATCTCTTAGGTCGATCAAAAGCCACAAAAAGGCCTTTAAATGATCTCTCAAAATATTCCCCAAAAACGCCACAAAAATAACCTGCTGCTAAAATGCCCTGAAATTGTCTGTGAAAAGAGGCGCAAAATCGCCCCGAAATACCCAATTGGAATCGATCCGAAAACAGGCCACAAAAGCACTACTCCAAATACCTATGCTCCAAAAAACTCAAAAAATGCAAAAAACCAAAAGGGGAAAATGCACAAGGTATACCCGAAAA
The DNA here is from genome assembly GCA_951230905.1 of Cheilosia variabilis. Lineage (NCBI taxonomy): Eukaryota > Metazoa > Arthropoda > Insecta > Diptera > Syrphidae > Cheilosia > Cheilosia variabilis. The sequence continues at coordinate 57,382,670 of OX579677.1, read as the reverse complement.
AAATGTTGCATAAAAGCAACTGAAAGACGCACAGAGATCATACCAAAAATAGCCACGAAAATCCATGAACATTGTTACAAAAAAAGTCCCGCAAATGCTGCATCAAAAAAATCTACAAAAACCGCCAAAAATCGTCCAAAAAATGCTATGAAATTTGACTTGAAAAACATCCCACAAGAACAAGCTGTAAAATGTAGATAAATTCATTGCAAGCCAATCGTTCCAAAAGTCAGTCTAAATTGGCCAAAATCGCTCCCAAATACTACTAAAAGCCACTCCTTTAATGCACCCCAAAAACGCCTCGAGAACTGCCACGAAAATTGCTCCAAACTCTGTCCCGAAAAGCTTAAGCTAAAGTCTAAATGAAAACTTAAAACTCCACTAAGAAAACCATCCAAAATCTGCCATCCAAATCTCCGAAAAACCACAAAAACGTTCTGAAAAATGACACAACAACCAACGGCAGTCGTAGGTATGCCGAAGTTGCTCATTCAAGAAACGCGAGCGTTGAGAGAAAACGCTTGAAAATTTATATTCCAGTCAGCGTTGCCAACCAATTTGGACGAAAAAATGCCTTACTTGAGAAATAAAGATGCCTTTTTCAATAAAATAATGCCTAAAATCAATTTTTTAGGTAAACTGGAACAATAAATCAAAAATAAAACACAAATGTAAAAATTAAAACAAAACAATTTTTATTTCCAAAAAAAAACTAAAATTATGAATCACAGAAGAAATTCTCAATAGGCAGGTACAAAGTATTGAACAAAACAAACATAGTCTTAGTCCAGCCGATATCTTGGTCATTGAAATCATAAATTAAAAAAATGTTGAATCAAAACAAAAAAAAAAAATTAGAAAATTATTTAAAATAAAAAGAGATTCCTTTTTGAAAAAAACAATCCAGCCTTAGCTATTGAAATAGTGCCTAAGAGGCATGAAAAAGCCTTAGTTGGCATCACTGATTCCAGTCCAGGTGGGGTCAGACGTTCTGCGAAACGAGTATGGATACCTGGGTGCAACTTGCTGGCTAATCAGTCAGTAATTTTTGCTCGGCAATATTTTCCAATTCAAACACAGCAAAGGCTTTCCCTTTGTTGGTACCTAAATGGCTCCAGCCAGAGGTGGTCTTCAAAATTGTCTCTACTATAAGATTACTCTTACTTACTCTCCCATACACATTTTTAGCCAAACCTGTGTACATGCACCCGTTCCTTCCAATGCAATACTTAAAGTCGAATTGTTGGACCCCTAAAAATCGAATAATGACCGTTCCCTTAATTTGTGTAATCGCTTATCCATTGCAGCGCCACCCATTCAAACCTCGTTCCAGACCGAACTATTTACGCCCCAATAAATCTCGCATTACATGTCATCAATCCCCTCAAAGCAATCCGTCTATGCGCATCCAGACACTACACACAGTTCGAGCCGCATAATCCACTAAAATATCAATTTCTCGCAATTGAACTAATTGCTCATCAATCGAATTCCGTCGGCAACGCTATCTCTGAATGTGTGTGCGAGCCCCATCTGTAATTACACTCGCTGGCCCATACCAAAATGCGGCGGCGGATTCCGACTCCTTGTGCCTGGGCAGTGCTCTCCCATCCTCCCGGTCGCCGCAATCAACCCCCCCTGTGTATACGTATCCAGGGAAATTATTATGTGGTAATTTTATGGTCTGGCCGATTGTTACGCAGAGATCTACGGTTTGCGATAAGATTCCCAGCCATCGATAGTTGTGTCCAAGTGAGTGGTAGTGGTGGTGGTGGTGGGGTGGATCCACTTGGCCATGGCAACAGCCCGTTTGGCCCCCCTAGGCGTTGATTGTGATTATTGTTATTGCATGCATCCTGGTTCCGTTCCGTCGAAATCTCCTTCACAGTCATGCTCCTATTTAGCCGAGATTCGCTCCGGGCCGAATGGGTACCTACTTTGTGCATAGTTACGGCCATTACCGAACCGAATAAATCATCCTTCGGAATAGACCTCCAATTATTTGTCAATTTATGTCTCCTTCAAGGGCAGCAGACCATAAATAATTGCTGCTGGTGATGCTGCTCTTGTAGAGCTAGTGCTGGTGCCTTCGTCTATCTATGTCTATCTGTGGAAGGATAATTCCGTTCGGGCTTAACGTTTTGTCTTGGTCGGTTTTTCCTTTTGCATTTTGTGAGTCTCCGTCTCCATCGCCAGGATCCGATTACTGGCAGATAGTCGTAGTCTTCTCGATACGATTGTGCTGCTTCTTGGGATTTTCGTTTTCTTTTCTTTCCTCCTTTTTTTTTTTTTTGTTGAGAGGGATGATTCTCTGCTTCGATGGATCAAGCTGGCTCTTGCTCGTTCCTTACCTTTATCAGGAGGACGCAATTTAACCGGATTGAATGGGACACCCTGACCGACGGCGACGAGTGCTGAGCATCATTTCGACTGATGAAAGGATACCTTACTGTGCGGGCCCGGGTGGCAAATGGCTGGTTGCTACGCTTCAATGGAATCCTGTCACTTTTTCCCTGAGATTTGCAAAACAGGATATTGCATGGCATTCAAATCGACAGCAGTCAATGCTGTGCCACCTATCCGTATCTGCTGAACCTTCTGAAGAGGATGTGGCATGAGTGGGCAGGGGCATGGGGCTTATACGAAGAATTGGATTGCTATTATTTTAATTTTGCACCGAGGGGGAGTCTCCTCTCTGCGAGGTGGAGTGAATTAAAAGGGACACACCGAATTGGGAAGTACGAAAAACACACAGAAATTCACTCCTTTACGATTTAGTCCTTTGAACTGCTTCTCTTCGGCTCCTCCCTCTTTGGAGTAATGTAATCCTTTTTGTAATCTTGTTTTCCTCTTGCTATCCTTTTGACACTGAAACCCTTCTACGTTAAATTTATATCCTTCTTGTCGATTTTATCACACGGGGCGAACAACAAACCGTGAATGCCGGTGAATCAGTTCGGTGTGACGTGTTTAGTCCTTTCACACTCACACACCAGACTTGCGGAGAAGTAAATTCGTGGCATATTTGATACTGTGGAATTCGTGTACTCGGGGAATGGGTGACTCTCTCTCTATCTCCAGGAGACATTTTTTTTTCTCTTTTGAACGATTAATGGCTTTGGGAATGTAAAAGTGTCGATTCTTTTATTTATTTTTTATTTCTTTATCATCCGCCTGTGAAGTGTTTTCTTTTTTCAGTGTTGGTGTTGACGCGCAAGGACGAATTTATTGAACGTGATTTTCAATTTATTGTGTCAGATTTTGTTGTTGAAGAACGACCCCAAGCGAAAGCAATGTGCCAACTCGACAGCGATGGCGAAAATTGAGCAATCGTGTTGAGGCAGAAGGCATTAGTTGATCTCCACACGGGAGTTGGGATATATTTTTTATTTTTTTTGCAAACGTCCTTTGGGGTGGGTGTGTGAAGTTCGTCGTTGCTGGACTTGGTGATAAATCTGTCGGTGGAAATGGAGACATTGGGTTTGGTATGGAATCGGTATTATGTACGGGGACAGATTTATGATGTGAATGTGACACAGTTTCGAAAGCATTAAAGTTGACTGGGCGAGGCATTGGAGAATGTGTTAGAAGGTCTACTGCATCGCCAAGGAAGCCAAGAAAAGGCAGTACTTGAGTGTCACTAAGTACAACCAGTTTCTTGAGAATGGTTTGTTTTGCCATTAATTCGCCTTTCTTCAATGGAAACCGCTGTTGGCCCGTGTAGGGTTTGAAATAAGACGGGCCTGCTTCGAGCAACTGCTAAGTAAAATTTCTCCGAACAAAAAAAACCTATGCAAAATCAGTTGTCGGACGCAGAATAGGCGTAGTTTGCTATGAAACGTAGCAATCAGAAGAAGTTAAACTTGTCTAGAGATATAAAAAAAAAGCTATGGGAAGATCAAAAACGGTGTTAATAGAGAAACTCATCGGCGAAATAGAGGGCATCCACTCACGTTAGGAAAACGGGTTTACCAGGGCTTGCAAGACGCAAGCTCTAAAATGGGAAGTGCGGCTAAATACCGAAAGCTATGATCTCTTCATCCAAAAATTGGCCCGTACATGGATGACGATAAATTTCGACTTATAAAGCGAGCCTATTCGCAGCGCCAAATCCACCCTCTCCGTTTTGAGCTCAGCTCACTTCCAATTGAAGTTGTTCATTTCGAAGCAAACGTTTTTGTTTTCCACTGTTCAGATTCATCCTTGCAGCTGCTGTGGACAGATGCCATTCATTTGTAATACGACTTGGAAGCTCAATTTTTTGTACTTAAAAGACTACTGAATGACCGCCGATACTTACAGTCTGCATGGCTTTTCTGTTACTAACAGGTTTATTACTGGCGCCTTTTTCTCTTCCACATGAAGATACGAGTACGTGTCTGAACATTTCAAGCGTGATCCTTGCTCAAGCTCCGCTGCAGTTGAAATACACCTCTTAGATTAGTTGGACTAGCACCTCTTGTAGGTAGGTAGGTAGGTACCTAGTCCATCCTTTAACGTGCTGAACTATCAGCTTTAGTACAATATTAGGTATAAACGTTTTTTTTTCTTATTTTTAGGCTTCATCGAGTTGGATGCTAGCAGAATGCTGCCTTCTTCCAGGTTTTCTTACTTTTTTTCCTTTTTTTAAACTCTGAAAACCATTTTCAAAAAAGAGGCCCTCAAACTTTGCACATCTAAGGCTTCTTGTACTTTAATGAGATTTGCCTTAAGAGCTTGGCGAAGTTTCTGTTTTCGCTGCATCTTTAACGACTCGGTTACATAAACTTTTCGGGAAGTCTTTCGAATGAGTTCCGTTCCGAGTTCCAATGTCACTCTTATACCATGCTGAAGGTCGGCCTCATAGTAAGAGAAGGACTGAACGCACCGTTTTTCATTCATGTCCTCACTGCTAAATTCCGTCGCACTGTTAATGTAAATCAACCTTCGCAGTTAACTTTGCATAGCGGAATGTCAACTTCCAAACTGCCTGGATGGTCTCAAAAGATTTAAAGCGGTTGCCTTTGGTGCTAGACCGTTCCCACCAGCAATGGGCTATTGTTGAACTACTTACTTGTTTCAACGGGTCGTCAATTCCAAACCCTGAAAGTATCCACTTCCACGCCGACTTAGCTTTTCTTAAATAGTCAAGCTTGTAGATAGTATGTTGTCATATATAAGCCATTTGAAGCTTATGACCAGCCAATTGATCTGTCAAAAAGTCGCGCCTGTCGACAGTTGCAAAAAGGTGTTCCTGGTTTAAGGGCGATCGCAGGTTTTCGCCGTTTCTAAAACTTAGAATCACATGCGTGATCCTTTGATTATGAGCAGCTATGTGTATCTTCGCATCGACCTTACTATGAACTGTAGAAGCTGCAAAGCAGATGGATCAAATCACAAAACTCGTATGGGCAGTTCAAATAACCTCTTGCGGTGTCAGAACAAAATTTGTGACAACTGGTAGCCTATGGCGTAGCCTCTACCCAGCCGCACTTCTTAGTGCCCCCTTTGGCTCTGACTAGAGTTTGCTTAGTAGCTTGTACTAACGACTTGTGTAAAATACTCATATATAAATCAAGACCAAGTCTAAGCGACTTTCTTCAGCATTGACAAATTCTTGAGGCGATATTCATTGGCTTGTTGCATTTTACGCCACGATAGCTCAAAAGAGGTGTAAATTAAGAGGCACAAGCTCAGCTCTGGAAACCTGTAAGCACCGACTCGTCGTAGTTTATTTTAAAGCCTCAGAAGCAAAAAGACATCAATTGGAGTTGTAGAGTCTCCTGATATTGCTGGGCAGTTGCTGCTCAAAACTGTTTTCCATTACAATCCCCTATTTCCAAACCATTTCAGCTCTGCCCAGTGATGCGATTTCTACCACCCGGCGGTCCACTCAAAATCAATTTCCATCATTATGAGCAGTGACACATCCGCGCGGGCAATGTGCCCCCCAAACAAGTATACCTACCACTAGCACTCTATAGCATCACCTTATCGAGGAGGCCGTACTTCAAATCATTTATTATCCTCGTCGGTGAACTTTGAAGCGAAACTTTAACTCACCACAAGGACATCACCATGCGGCCGACAACAACGCGACAAAATACGAATAAAAGAAGAAAAAACGCGCGCCCATCGCTGTTTGTCATACCGCCTGAGGCCGCTTGCAGCTCTTCCATCAGCTCCTCTTGCAACATATCCCAGAACAATTTGTCACGCTGAGTAAAAAATGAGCGACCTTCCTCTGTGTCAGTGATTTAGCCGCACCGCGCACAGCTATGAGACCGGCAACCAGCAGCAACCTGAACTGAATACGCAATTTGTTGGGCAATTTATTAATATTCCATTAACATATACCTGCTCTGGAGAGCTCTCGGTGATCTCTCGCTAGTCTATAAGTGCGCAGCTTGAATGGGCACTGGGCAGCACCTCATCTTAGAATGCAGCCCGTAGGCGATCTGTGTGTGTGCATGATAGTGGCATGGTTGCCTCCAGAAATCTCCAACATATGATTTATGTGATTGGGCCAGATTTGAATCGACCAACAGAGACAGAAAGAGTCTCGTGTAGTTGTAGGATATATATACCTACATTGCGAATGAGCACACGGTGATAAGTTATTATCCTGTCCGATGAGTCTCCATCAGTGATTAGTTCCCTGTGATGCATGTCTTCGAATCCAGAGCTGCGATTCTGGTTTGCCATTGCGATTGATGAGTTTTGATTTCTCGGAACTTCCTACTGCTACTCTGTGTCATAGACTGGTGACAGAAGATGCTCGACGTGGACAGTTGGAGAATAGTGACGGGAAGTCATGCTTGCTAAAGGTATTGATGCAGTCTTCAATGATGTGAGCGATTTTGGCTATGAAAGTTTGATAGGCAAAGTAGGCAGAGGTTTCTTTTACCTGGGAAATGGTAAGCAGACATTTTAGCTGATGATGAGCCTTAGAGCAATTTTCGAAACAGATACATCATCCTTTATCATGAGGACCGAACTGTGTCGCAGACAAGTTATAGTCGAAATGTGATTCGGTTGTAAAAATTGGGCTCATGTCGAAATAGCTATAGCGGTCATTAGGTATAGAGCCCTTTGACTATAAGTATGAGCTCAGAAAAAAAATATTGTAATGCCAACAATTTTCTTTGGTTAAAATGAACCCAAATATCAAAATCTTTGATTTAGAATGAAATTGTTGGCAATGATAAATATAATAAAATACTTATGGAGAGTATATTATTCTTACGCTGAAAACCTGATTCTTGGAAACTTAAAAACGAGTTCTTGTTAACAAAAATAATGTTTGAACCTAAAACTTTTAACTTACAATTTTTTAAAAATCTCAAAATTCTTCGCTTAACAATCTTTTTTTTCTGAGTGCACCATTCGTGTCTCAACTGATGGAATGACAACTTTTAAGATATTAGCCAGGTTGGAGCTTCTTTTGATCCATTTTCGTATGTGTTGAATCACAAGTCGATAAAGATCGTTTCAATCGATCAGACATTCCATGAGGCGTGCTTTTTGAAGCTACTTTTGGTTGCTGTGTTGGACTCTTGCTTCGCTTGAAAGCGCTGGCTGCGTCAAAGATTAAAAGTTCAAATCAGACCCCAGAAAACTCGGATGCAGTGGTAGGTACCCCAAGTCGGAGACAACTTCAAGTCCTTTAACGCAAACCTACAAGTTCACACTTACAGTTGGCAGTTGAAGTTGTCTACAAGTGGGGCGGAGATCAGCATCAGACATTTTATTGTAACCCTGTGCTAGCTCCCCGACAAAAGCTGCCCTAATGCGATCATTTTTCCAGGTTTTCAATGGAGTCCGTGCACCGTGGCATTAGGCAGCCGTTCTCTAACTTGGATCAAGTCCGACATGTCACCTCTACCCATGGTGATGACATTGAGACAGTAGACACCGATTTATGAAGGCTTCACTAGGGTATCTCAAAAGCGTGGCCCTTATAACAGACATCTGATTATTTACTAAATAAATAAAATAGTGGATTTGAACACGAATCATATTTAAACTGCTCAACCAAGCCGAATGGAACTGTCTGGGAAATATAGCTCTAAAAATGGAGCACAATTATTTTTCTCTATTTCATCGCAATCGGCACACTCATTCTGATTTCTGATGCACTCAAAGAGCTCTAGATGTGAGGTCGCAGATGTCTCTTAGTGGGAAACGCTTTCGCATCAACTGTTGGTAATCTTGTGTCATTTCCTTTCAAACTGTCTGCTTACAGTCAACAAGTGCTTTCAACAGTACGGACAGGACATGTTTCCTTTCTAGAGCGTAAGTGGATTCTTTTCGTTCAAAGAGCCGAATTGAGCTCTCTTCTTTACATCACTCGAGTCCATGCATTCTTTTTTTTTGTCACTTAGAGCTCTAACGTCCAGCTCCTTAAAACAATTTTGAATACGCGTAAACCTTACTCCACAACTGCAGTTCGTAAACGTGTAAACCCTATTCAAATCCGTTCCTTGCTTCTTAAAATTAGAGCGGACATCGAGTTAGACGACTTTGGAAGACTCTTTTAATACGATGTAGTGATGGTGATGCTGTGAGACTATACTCAGGACTCAGCTGAAAATGGAGCTCTACAAAATCGTGAAAATGAGGTTATACGCTCAATCGCAGGGAAGGAAAAGCAAAGGCCGAAGATTTCCAGTTTTCTACGCATTTCTCTCGGCACCCCACCAAACAAAATTTTCCTTCCAAAAGATGTTGCGATTCATTTCGAGAGCCACAACCGCTCTACCTTCAAATCCAACATTCAGCCATAATTCAAATGCAAACGCTGTTGCCACACTATCGCCTCCAACAAATCAGGCGAACAGCATTTTTCAACCAAAATTCGCGACGTCAATCGCCGAAATCTCGAGAGCATGCGCCGCACGCCAGTTTAACTCAGTACGACATCTCGTTCCCATGAAAAATGATCCACATTTATAAGAGTCACCTTTCCGATCATAAAAACAACCCGAGTGAGCACCCGCAACGACATCACGCTGTATATGCGCTCACGTGCACTCATATCCGTGCGCGCCAATCACATTGCAATAAAAACCGATTCCGTATCGCGACGCGCGAGCGTCACACAGAGAATGTGCAACAGTCGCCAAGCATGGAAATGGTAATGCAAACCACCACAAGCCACACTGCCGCCATGGCCGCACCGCCCCACGTCCAACAACGCGGTCGCATCGACGTCCACCGGGAGGCGAACGAGAACATTGTCTTCTTAATCTGGAAATTTATGTAAACATTCCTCGTTGCAAAACACCTGAACCTGCTGCACACAGCCTCAGCCAACAAGAGGTGCTCACGAAATTCCTCGGTGTGGAGCTGCTGCTGCAGAGTTGGAGGAACGCGAACGACCATGACGGCGACAAAAAAGGCGATCACAGTGCAAAAATTGCAATTCACTCTGTCGTCGTTGTCGTTGGGTCCCATCCGCAGCGGTACACTCATATTATATAGATTATAGCCACACGAGTGTGAGGACTAAATTTCTGGCAAAGCCTCCTCGTCTGAGGTGGAAAAGGATTCCACAGCACTTGGGAATTACATTCCACTTAGGCCGCGGTACACGAGGACGGTATGCATCTGTATGTCCCAGGACGCGGATGCTGGGCTCTGGATCAACTGGAGCTGATCGAGTCCGAATCCGAGCTCATCTCATATCACGGGAGGTGGCGTATATGTGTGGCGATTGGCGAACCGGGTGCATTGCACAATAAAGTCGTGCAATTAATACATGATCCTGAATAGATTGCATTCGCACGACTTTTAAGTGGTACACGTGTTCCTGCTATCAAGTATATACCAGCCGCTGCGGTCGGTGGTGGATCGACGAAGAGCGAGCGAGCATCTTCCAGGCAGAGGCTTCAATGCTCGGTCCGTGCTGCATGAGTTGGATTCTAGAACTGATTACGGATTGAGTTGGGCAATTTTTTTTTTCCTCGTTGTGTCTGGTCTACCCGCTAGCCATGATGTGGATGAGACCCGCCGAATGTGTATAAATCGAAGACGGAGAGTGCATCTCATGCCATGACGAAGCTTGGAATCACGATGCACAATTTGGTGGTGTTGGATGATCTAACAGCTATCATTAGGTGGCAAATCATCTATTGCCTCATGATTTAGAGGCTTCGAGAGATGGCGGCATGGCGAGGTCTCTACGACATCGCTTTGTATAGGTATAGCCTGTGAGAAGTGCGGTAGGAAGCTGAGGAGCGATGGGAAGTTTTTTTTTATGGAACTTTCATATCGACTTAGAATCGATGCATGACATCCAGAGACGGCTGTCTGTCTGTTAAGCTGTAATAAACTGCAAGCTATAATCAAAGGAACACTCATAGAAGAAAGATTGTTAAGAGAAGAATTTTGAGATTTTTAAAAAATTTAAGCCAAAAGTTCTTACTCTAACTATTATTTTTAATAATAAGAACTCATTTTTAAGTTTTCTGAAGAATTTCTTAGAGTTGGTGAAACCGGTCAAGAGAATGCTATAAGAACTGCTCATATTGTCCGTCTGGGAACTGTGCTTCGGCAAAGGCACTTATCTAATTTGGTGTCTGGTGAACCGCTGGTTTTTGGCGGAGTAAAGTCGGTCTAAGGGTCGTAACTTTAGCTGAACGTTTCTTGATCAATACACTCAGAGAATAAAAAATTTTAAGCGAAGATTGTTGAGTTTTTCAAAAATTGTAAGCTAAAAATTCTTGCCTTAACTATTATTTTTGATAACAAGAACTCGTTTTTAAGTTCTCAAGAATCAAGTCATTCGGCTTAAGAATTATATACTCCCCATAACTATTTTCTGCGTCTTGTACGTAATCAAAAATGCAAAAGTGTTTGCTCACGAATAACTTTGTTAGGCTAAGTATTTTTATATTTAATTTTCCTTTAACGAATCAAGCTTGGATATTCAACAATAAATTCTTAAATTAACAATTATTTTCAAGTATTTATTTTGTTGGTATGACATTTTAATGTTACCTTTCAAAAATGGAAGTTGTCTCCCCAAGTATTAAATTGTTAATTTTTGTTTCTCGTGTGTAACGGTATAAGAATTTATTGAGAATTTATTCTTGAAAACAAAAAACAACTTCAAAATAGAACCAACAATTTTTTCTTCGCCCAACAATTTATTCTCGAACTAGAATCGTAAAGTAACTGATCGCTTTGAGCAAAAATTTCATTTGTGGTTTATCAGCGCGTCAGTGAAGTTAAAGATGGAAAGTGAAAGTGAAGTGAATATAATAACAGCAAATGCACAAATAACAAACATTGAGAACGAAGTCCTTAACTTATATTTAAGTTGGGGAATATCGTACGTTGGAAGAGTGCCGGATTTCCAATCGTGAAATACTCAAAATGATAAACTCCCACGAAATAGAGGATGTATTCCACCAAAGATAGCTAATGGCGGACCGAATTAAGTTCCGATACGGTCTTAATAAATGGAGGTAGGCTAATCATGTAAGTAAATAAAAAATAAATAAAATTAGTTGTTGGCGCAAGATGTCCGGATATATCCCTATGCCTAGCTTCTCACAACCATTCGTTTGTTTGAGTTTCAATTTTTTGGAAGAATGGAAGGGTCCTACAATTTTATCCGGATTCCGAACGGCTGATTTGAGAAGCTTTTTCAGGACAATTATACTCTCGGATGTTTGCCAGACGCTCGCGAGAGGTGACGCAGGAAATTATTTTAAAATCAATTGTTTTGTGAAATCTGCGTTATCAGTTATGAAGATACTTAATATTTTTATGTCCGAAGAAAATTGTTTCTTGATATGTACGGAAGTAAAAATATTGTTTTCAGACAAATTTCAATCATATGAAATAATAATAAAAGAGTTGTACGTTTTTAGTTTTATGTAAATATTTAACTGTAGTTTGATATAGATTGAAATAAAATAAATGTTTTGTTTATCCACATTGATTGCAGTCTATTCTTTTTTGAGATAAAGTTTACCGCCTATAAACCTTTAAGCACGAACAACATTTTACGATTGTTTAGAATTAAACACGATAAACAATTTGGACCACCCTAATCCTAACATCGATCAAACTATACCTAACAAAATTTTGCATTTTCCATAGGAGCTATATCAGCATAATTATTATCACTATCTTCAGGTATCCCATACCCATTCCCATCAAAAGCCATGCACATTTACAGGTGCTCGTCGATCCAATTACATTAAATTGTAATTTAATGCTGATTCGTCATTTTAGCTTATAAATTAGAGTATAAATAGCCATAAGAAGAAATAAAGTCCCTTTACGTTTAGAAGTCATTAGTTTCATTTGCTACCCCCCACTAGAGGTAAGGAGCAATAGCTGTTTTTTATTATCAGCGTGATCTGATCCGAATCAGATCACGAAAATAAAACAAAACGGATCATTGAAAACTTTAATTTTGGAATTGTGGCAACAGTTGCTTTCAAAAACAAAACAGATAATACAGGGTATTTCAAACTTCATATTGCAACCAGCCATATTGCAAATATTCTTCTCAACGTGACGTCACACAATGGACATGTCATTTCACTTGCAAAGTCCGGGGTGTTACCATATTTGAATCAAATTTGCATAATTTTTCTTTTCAAATATATTTTTGTGAAACAAATTTAGTATTTTATGTTCAAATATGCAAAACATGAACAATATTTTGGTGCTAGAACTTGAATTTATCTTGGCATATTAAGGTGTATCCAGACCAGCGAAACATTTCAGAAATGTTTATGAAATTTTGACAAACTCAAAAGATTTCTGAAATTAAATGTTTATGAAATATTCCAATTTTATCCTGTTTTGGACTAGAAGAAAATAGTGTGGTAGGATTATTAGCAACGAGTAAAGTTTTTATTTTTGTGATTTTGGTCTCGGGAATCACGCGACACGCGATTCAATTCTAATAATCGTATTAAATGAATCACTTTATCATTAGGTGTTCCAAGCTTTTCTGGACATTTTTATTTTATTTAAAACATAATACTAATCGAAAAACAGCGCTCACTTTCTGCAGGGAAACTTGTAAAACAAAAATTATTTCCCATCACGATTGGGTAACTGTGAAACATTGCACAAATGTTTTTTTGGTGTCCAGATCCAAACCAGCAAAACATTTCATAAACATGTTATAAAAATTGGTTTGTTTAATAAATGCTTTAGATATATTTATGGAACATGTAGGTATTTAATTGTTTGTCAAATGTTTGGATGATCTGGATATACCTTTCTAGAACGAGAAAAAACAAAATAGCTCGGAATACGGACAGGGCGTTTATTCGAATGCGAAAAAAAAACAATTGATTTTTTGTGTTCCATTTTTTAGTCTGGCAACGTGATTGTGTGGCTATCGTTTACAGGCTCACCAACATTTAAAAATAAAACAAGCCACCTAGTCGGAAATAGTAGTAATAATTTTCAGATCATGATTCGTGATCTCGATGAGAAGCAGGATCATGTGCTGTTGTTGTAAGTGCATGTAAATCGATATGGATCATAGCTGATAATAAAAAACAGCTATTGTAAACCAACTCTGGGATCAAAAGAGGTTCCAGGTCAAAACAACGATGTTTCGAACGGAATGTATAGGTAAGTTAAATTGTTTGTTTTCAAAAATGGAAAATTAAATATGCTAATCATACTAATAGTTGAGAAACCAAAAAACATGCAGATATATTTCCTTTACAGAACCATAAGGTAAGTTGAGACTGAGAGTATATTTTTGAATTTTATCATGTATCAGATTTTATTACGAGGTTTTACATTTTGACTTTTTGATTCAACAATTTAATTTTCAAATGCTGTTTCTTCTTAATTTCTTCTTATCACAAATACGTAAGTTCTAAAAATTTTAACATTTCCTCTCGTTGATGCAACAATACTATTTTCAAATTGTAAACAATTTATTGTTGGGGTAACGATATATTGCTCTTAAAAGTCTGACATTTTTAATTGTTGAAGTAAGAACAAAAATTGTTGGCTTTTACTAACAACTTATTTTTGGCGCAACAACTAATGGCTCTTATGGTTCTAACATTTTTATTTTTGTTTTGAAAATGTAGGTTCTTGCATCACTACCAACACTACCATTCAACAATATAAATTTTTGGATTAATTTTAACCAATGAAAATTGTTGGCATAAAGTATAAAATTCTTGGCATAACAACGTTTTTTCTGAGTGTACAAGCTTTATTCATAGTATGCTTTCTTGTGCTAGTTGTTGTATTTAGCCAGATGCAAAAATGCACTTCTTTATTGTCGAACCACGTTTGCCATTCGACAATGGACATCTACAGGTGCGTTGTTTTTAAAAAACAACGCTTTGAGGCTTAGTTAGTGTGGAATTTTTTTATTAAGGGGAGGATGTATCGAACCTTCTTTGATTTTTACTGCAATTCGAATATAAGTCTCTCATACCATCGAGAACGACTTTGGTTAATATTCGAAAACACGACTAGCGAGTCCGAACCGTTGTTAAGAAATGGAGCCCCTCAAGCTCTAATGTTCCCTTGGTGCATTGCAAATCTGGCTCCAATTTTGGAGTCCACCTAAACCTAAGGAAAAGCCTGGAAAGGATATTGACATTGCCTCTTGATGGACTATATAAATACCGCCGTTTGACATGCAACTCCAGTACAGCTCGCCTTCGCATCCAACATCAGGCATACTCCTTCAATTCAAAACGGTACAGTCATATGTATGCATAACCCATCACGAACTCACTTCTGGGGCTGTCTCTCTTGAGGGAAGCACTTGAGCCAACCGACGAAATTAGTATTTCCAAGAAAATTTCTTCCTTTGTTCGCAATGACACGTCCTGGTCCTGGTCCTACTCCCATCTATATGGCGTTTGTCATGCTCAGGAGAGTCAGTAAACTGTACACAATCTCCTGAGCACTGGTTGACCTCATTTCTTCAGGGAATGAACATTTTATATCTGTTCCCCACATGCACTTGACAAATTAGTCCTTACCACACTCGTTGCTCCCTCCAGTCACAGTTTGTCCTTAAGTAAAATTCGCCACAAATTCACTCAGCACGAACAATGGCATGCACACCAGCAGAATGGCGAAGCTCGCGCTGGCTTGAAGTGCTAGACAAACTTTTCCCCCCTCGTTCGAAGATATGTTGCTAAAGTACTAAAGAATTTTAGTGCGCTCTACACCCCTGCTGGGCAGATTGGTGCCAATATTCTCTTTTGATGCCACACATACAGTCAGGCACGACTTTTGGCAGAGGAGACCGAGGAGAGCGAGGAGATTCCCTTCATTTCCACCTGCCACGCCCATGTTTACACCCTTGCGCTAAACACAAATCCCCCTTCGTAAACTTTTATTATCCTATCCATGGCAAACGCATTCCGCAGACACAATGACGCTAGTTCCACCGAATCGAACAAGGACACCATCAGCCCGAGGCGACAACTTACATATACGCCGCGCCGTCGATTTGCTCCGACTCCTTTGTTGGATGGAGATGATGACGACTCCGTGCGAATGGTGGCGCGAGTGTCTTGAAAGCATACGGAACCGAAACTTGTATGACGGGAATGTCCTTAATCTATTTTTTTTTTGAAAACTTTTTCGGCGTCATTTGGTGGCGGAGTGGCAGTAGTATTCCCCCCGTCAAAGTGCATCCAAAACGGAATGACTGAGGAAGCTAAATATGATTTTTTGTCTTCCCCTCAAAGGGAACTCGCCGCCGCCATACTGAATTATCTCTTTTTCGCTTTTAATTACAATTTCGTTTTCAATGCCTAATTAACCCAATTCCTTCCAGTAGCTGCTGGGAGCGAAGTCAGGGTTTTGCTCCTTCTGTGTCCCGTTGTGTGACATAAACAGTGTGCTTTGTACCCCCACCATAACCATAGACCACATTAGGGTTGAACAAATATGTTTCCCGAGGTGGTTTGCGATCATACACTGTGACTTTGTGTAGCTGAATCTTTGAGGGAATTCCCGGTTCTTGTGTTTGTCTCTTGTGAAACGGGGAATATGAATAAATTAGCAGTCGGGCTTTTTTTGCTTTGCAGAACTGCTTTTATATTTTGTACAACGTTTTAATTGAAATTAAGGAAGCGCGGGCTCAATTTGAAGTCGTTTTGGGTTATAGCTTAATGAGGTACCCAGAAACGAGCTAGTTTTGCATGTTAAGCCCTTTCTGGGGGAAGTTTAAGGCTGTAAATATCAGAAGGAATTGGACTAAAGAATGAAGTGACGGAAGATGACGGCCCCATCCGTCCTACTTTGCCAATTGGTCAAATGCACATAAAAATGTGTCTTCAAAGGATTAAGGGATTTTTACACTTTTTTGTCAAAGAACAGTAGGTATGGACCAGAGGACAACTCATTTGGCTCGATAATAACAATCCATTGGAATTAAATACCTAGTAAATAGAAACGGATATCAATGAGATATGAAGTCGTTCTCGTATGGAGTTGGTGCAACGGGCCCATAAACAGAGTCATCCAAAATTTGACACATTTATTATTGTTTTTGGATTTTTAACTTTCTCGATTACGTAGAAAGAGAAACATATTGTAGGTACCTATTGAGATGCTAATCAATTCTGACATTACAATGGTAGAGGAACTCAAAAAAGTGGGTCGCCAAATTCTGTCCGTCTGTCTGTCTGTCTATATGTCCCGAGGCCTACAGCCTAAACGGCTGCCCGGATTTCGTTCGAACTTCGGATTTGGAGTTTCGCGGCTTACAGTTCGAGGTCGTTTTTTTTTTTTGCACGGTAACCTCAATATTAGTGGTACTTCCCATATAAAATTTTCAAACCAGTTTGCTTTGCTCGAAAATGGGTCTAACGATTTGAACCAAAATTGATATTTAAGCTTAACATGACTGCATTTTCTGTTTTCAGCTGAAAAATCGAACAACAGTACCTACTTTTGAAATTTGGATATATCTCGAAAACGCTCCATAGGATTGTAACAAAAATGCATTTGTAAGGTAATAAATATTATCATTTCTAACTTAATGGCAAGCTCAGTTTTTCTCTGTATTATCGTTAAATGGATTTTTTTTAAAAGGAATTTTTGAAAAATTTCGGTTTCTTTAGTTTACCTGAAAACGGAAATAACGATTTCGACCAAAATGCAAACTTAGACTAAAATTGATGTTTTCAAAAATATACCGTCATTCATTTTCAATTCGAATTACCGAAAACGCTAATTTTAAAAACTGAAAAACTGCTTATATCTTGAAAACCCCATTTTCGATTTCGATAAAACTTTAAAAACCAAATAATGCTTACATCCCAAACAATTACTAGTTTTCAGCTAAATAGTTAAGCAATATTATTTTTTTAAACTAATCATTGCAATATTTGGTACTGTTTTGTCTGCCAAATTTTACAAAAATTGCTTTAACGATTTTGATCAAAATACAAAGATAAAATCAGTATTCTTAATAAGAAACTCGAAAAATTAATTTCTAAAATATTTCTCAAAAATGACGTGAAGTACTCAAATCCCGATCTGTGTTCACATATTTTCGGTATATTTATGAATAATAACAATGCCCCACTTCCAATGAAAATTCAATAACAGCTATGTAAAAATCATTTTTAGCAACTTCTCATTTTTCGCAACCATATTGAATATGCGCACCCTAAAAATAGTTCCAACAACAGCAACTCCCACTTCACTTGCACCAAAACTTTTGATTAAAGAGAAAGTTATACGTTCGAACGTTGGACCCAGTGGTGCACTTTTTTTTTCAAGGCTTGGGCGATTTAAGGTTACTGTTGTCCATTTTTTTCTGCAAATGGCCGGCCATTAATTTACACTCTACGTTCATACCGGCTATAGTTGCTGTAGCTCGAAATATTTTTACAGCTCCTGCAATTTGTGCCATGATGGGCAATTTAAAGCGATATTAACTGTGTGCGTATATGAGTTGTCATTATAGTTTAATTAACAACTCTACCTTAACAAAAGTTCGACATCGATTTCCCAACAGGAATCGTCAGGTTAAACCCGAGAAGTGAGCATCGTTGTTACGCCTCGTTTTATCTTATAAGTTCTTAACTCCTTAAGCTTTCCGATATGGGGGCTTGAGTTTAAAGTTTCCAGGCAAGAAGGTGCTTGACTCTGGCGTTCATTACAGAATCTCCGCGAGTCACATGCCAAAGTGAGACTTTGTATTACCGGATACCGGTCAGTACTCAAACATCCTGATCCTATTTCCTACGGAACCCAATTGCAGACCGATAACTTACCTCTGGACACGAAGTCAGCTTTCCATATAACTGATTGATCCAACTGCCTCATAGCTGACCCAAAACTCAGCATTGCCGGTGAACAAAATCCAGAGGTACGTAAACTTCTCCACCTGTTTGAATGGCGCTCCACAGAAAAGCCTGTTAGATCTAGGTCAGTTAACACTTTCAAAAGCCGGAAATACATTTTTGTAAAGCAAGTAAAGCAAGCTTTGAAGTACCGCTTCAAATATAATAACCCCACTTACCCTGCACCCCATTAAATCTATATCAAAGTATCCCGTTGGAGACATCAAACCGCCCCCCCTTTCTAGCGTCCTCTTGAAGAAATTTTGCAATCTAAATATAGCATCTGTTGCTCATCAATCATGTCATCCAGACTGCAGACATGGCTCGGCCTTTGTGTGTTAATTCTGAGGAATAATAATTCTGTGTCGCTCAATTAAATGATCGGGGTCACTCAATTAAATTCATCTGATTGCCCAAATAATTCTCCGCAGCTTTTTGTGTCCAAAAATAAGAAGAACGACAACAACTGCTGAACTGAATCATAAAATGTACAGGCAAAAAACAAGAGCAGACCCCAGACCGTAGACCGCACATCTTTCTGCTAATCGGCGGTGGTCCATAGTGGGCCCTATAGTCCCCAGATGCCGGGATGGGTCTGTGTACTGCTCCTCTCTGGCTGCTGGCAACTAATAATTCCCATCGTGTCGTCGTATGCCATAAATTAAGTGAAAAACACTCATAACTCTCCAGCCTCACATGTTCTCAATTAATCACACGAATTTAACAAGGCACTTTGTGAAGACACCACAGAGTGGGTATGGGTATTGGTTGGTATATGCTATGCACACTCACTTTAGCATTCATTTGGTTAATAATTTCGATGCGCTAATTATTATCTCCCACTTGAGTGTCGCCGGGTGGATGTGGCTTCTCTCTGCAGGCGTTTTAGACGCTCCAAACGATTGTCAGCCGTCGACAATGGAGCAATCTCTGGAACTCTGGATTTGATATGAAAAGCATTTATACATACGAATTACAAATCGGAATAACAGCAACAGAACGAGCGGAAAAGTTGGAAAAAAACGGAGAACAAGACGAGATTTTTTATTTTTTTATTTTTTCATTCTGTGGCAGTTGGGTGGAGAACAGTGGCGGAGGAGCTGCGAAACCATCAGAGAAAGGA
This sequence comes from Cheilosia variabilis, assembly GCA_951230905.1. Classification (NCBI taxonomy): domain Eukaryota; kingdom Metazoa; phylum Arthropoda; class Insecta; order Diptera; family Syrphidae; genus Cheilosia; species Cheilosia variabilis. Next base: position 57,363,245 of record OX579677.1, on the reverse strand, counting down.
CTTTTGCGCCATGTCACACAGTTGGAGATTTAGTTGCACTGAGCAGAGAAGACCGGCTGCAGCATCCAAGCAGGGGGGCGAAGTGTCACCAGCAAAAGATGAATTTATCACCAGCAAAAGTCGACAGCAGTGACAACACAGAAACTGTGCGCGCAAGGAAACCCAAACAAAAGTAGCAGGCGGGCAAGCTGTAGTATAACTACGACTGCCATCCGGTCGCATGAATGCAAGCCTTTTGATAGCGCTGCGCTGGCGATGCTGTTGCCCTGTTGGGGTTTGGGTTGGGCGAAGAAAATGCCCTTAAATTGAATGCGAATGCAAGGGGACTGCAACATTGCTGCTGCAATTATTATTTCGTTCTGAAAGGGCGTGCGTGGGAGGGAGTGTACGAGTGGACAAGCCAGACCCACACCACTGATTGTGTGCTTTTCTAGTCCATGATTAGTTTTCAAGGTCCATGCGATATTGTGTATGTTATGCGGGAAGTTTATATCTACTTTCTGAAGAGTTGAGTCTATTGTATTTGTTAAAGGCAGCAGTTGCGAAAGAGTGCTTAAAGTTTAACGATAGCGGAGTTGAAGTAAGCTGAAAATTTTGATTTGTTTACTCTTTGACGGGAAACAAATGGAAGTAGCAGACAATTGTATGATTCAGAAGACAAATATGTACGATTACATATGTAGTTCGCAGTTGAGCAGGAGGTTTCAGGTTTAATCAGCAGAAAATAAAAATTAAAACAATTCGCTGCTCTATATCTTTTACATGCGTTTTACAAGCATCACACAGAAGGGCTGCCATGGCTGTCTAGGACAAACAGTTTCAAAATCCCTGACTTTGGAGGACATCATCAACCTTAAATAAGATGACAAAATAAAAACAAAAACTAGGTCCATGAACTCAAACAAAAATATATTTCATCTTTAAAATAACATAAATTAAGCGCCTGATAAAATGTTTACTTCTTTTCTTGGCGAAAAGGGGATGAAACAAAACAAATTATACAATGGGCTGAACTGCTGAACGAATGGCCACCTTCAATTAAATTTTACAATTTGACATTAGAGGGTTGTAACATGGGAGTTCATTTTATATTTTATATCAGATTTGTATTGGTTCTGTTTTTCTTTTTAATTCAGAGTTCGATGATTTTTTGTATTTTCCAAATGAAAATGAGCCTTATTGGACGTCGTTAAATTTTCCCAAAAATACGATTTCGGTGATATAATATATAGAACACCTGTGCAAAGATTTTGCTGTGTCACCAAGAACAGGCTTTTCGGGCCAACTGGATGTGAGGCTAACATCTAAAAGAAACATCGTGACTCCATGCAGCAAGGAAAAAAGCTTCAACTACTGTAGTAGATAGGCCTCCGTAGTCCGTGGACTTTCATGATTTTAGGGACAGACGAAAGCTTATAGATGTTCACGCGATCTCATACTCAAAGCTCTGTAGTTCGTGCAACTAAGGGATTTTTCTGCAAGACCGACGGTGCTGGCATTCATAATTCGTTGTTGGTTTGCATTTTTTTTTTAATTGAGTTAATGTGTGGTCTTTCGTAGTTTGGCGCGGCGGCTAAGACGTATGTCCTTCAACAATCTTATTGGGCCTTAGATGGAATGTTGCTTTTTTGGTCAGATGGATGGGAGTTTTATCTAGGTAGGTCTCTACTCGATAGTCCGTTCTGCCTTGACACCGGGATGTCGGTCGTCACCGTCTTCATTCTGCAGTTTGTTTCCAGTACCAACTGCCACTAAACTAAAAGGTTTCCTTTTTTTCACCTCAAAGCGGTATTCTCTTTTTTGGTTGCTTTCGGGCCTCGTTTTTTTGGTATAGGTATCTGAAAGTAACTTTTGGTACATTATTCCCACTACAGCATTCAACAAAATCTTCTTCTTTTGGAGATATTTCTCAGTAAAGCTTGTAAACAGCACTCGTTTTTTGATACACATCTTACTGTAATGTTTCGCAACAAGGCATTAAGTAAGTCAAGCTTAAGTCATACACAAAATCGCTTTTAGCTCTTCTAGAGCACTTTCTTTACCAGCTCATAGGATACCTCGACTCAGCGCTGGTATTTCCATAGGAAGATTAACTTTCTACCTAACGCGAACACTTCAAGCTTCAAGTTAGTCCACAGAAAAAGACTGGTGCTGAAAAATCCGAAGGCTAATAAAATACAAAATCGAAATGCCATATCGAATTAGGTATGTACGCCGAAGGTTCCTTCGGGTAAGACCAGATCTGAAGACTGTGAAAAATCGCTGGCTCCAATAAATGCGCCCGCATTGTCTTCGAAGAATTCACACAAAACGAATGAGAAGCTATGCCAAGGAACCTATACCTATACCTATGTTTCCAGAACTTTTTTTAAAGAGAACATGTCCTCTTTTTTGTCCGCGATATATTTTATACTTTCTTTTTTCGCTAAAATCTTTTCTTGTTCCTTTTTTTGTTCTCTTTTTTAATACCTTCAAATTCAATATAACAACAAATCCCTCATTTCAAAACTTGCTAATTGTAAATTATTTCCTCTTTTTCTTTTGAGGTATATGGACAAGGACATGGACACGCTACGACAACTTTTTTTGTTTTTCTATACCAAAGAGTAACATTTCTACTGGGTTCATATTACCTATTGCCACTGTTTTGGGACTTAAAGCACTTTGGGAAGACCTGCGAGACTCACTGTTTGAACAGTTTTGAAGCGCCTTAGGTCCAAAGAATCTGGATTTTCGACAATAAATGCAAGAATGCCTTCCACATTCGCTTCAGTTCATATGCAGTCCGAGATCATTCAGTTCGGAGAAGAACAGCTACAGCAAGTCGTTGGCGAAAGCATTCTATTAGTGCCGTAACCATTTCTAAAGAGGGTATAGATTTCAAAACTGAAAATTTCGGCTTAAGGGCTAAAATATCCAAGAAATTGTTTAAAATTGTTTAATTTTTTAATCCTCCAAAGGAATCCCGAAGACTTGTTCCATAATTAAACCCAAAAAAAATAGTAAAACGAAAATAGAGGAGCTATGACTTTACCAAATTAAGTTCCACCTTGGTACAGCTCTACACCAGCACCTGTGCCATTTTAACACTGGCGTAGGTCCACGCAAATCTAGAACCAGTTTAGCATGATACATTGGCATGAAAAGACTTCCACCACAAAGAGATACAACTTATGAACAAGATTCCGCAAAAACTAACCTCTCCTGGTGAAAGTTTTAAAAACAATATTTTCAAAAAATCGCAGTCGAGGGGAACTCCTTCTTCGCCACTCCGTCTAAAGCCCACTCTCCAAAGCTCAATACAACATTTTTGGATACCAAGCTCGCTTGAGGCATTTCCGTTGTCCCATCACAGTGTGTGTCAATCTTAATCACCTTGCCGTTTCTTTTAATAGCCAATTTAGTGATTGACATCTTCCTTGTTCGATTGTCACACCACAAGCAATCATCGTCAATTTATTTATCTTGCAAAACAACGAATAACACCTCCATCAGCCCATCAGGCCATCAGCCCATAAACGACAGATAATCTCTGGCAAATTGCAATTTATCTCCTTGCCAGAGAAACAGAGAGCGACCAACTCAAATAAAGTCATACCCACCGTCACCGTATAACGTATCTTGAACAAAACGAAAACCGTTTAACCGCCCGCTTTATGACCGCGAACAAGACAGGAAATGTCCGTAATTTGCATACACGTTCAAGAAGCACACTGTCAGCAGTCAGCCGCGAAGACTGCAGTCAACATGACACATTCTCTCACCTCATCCGATACGTACGTGCGATGTCGATGTTCCGATGGCGGCCGATAAGATCGAACACCTTTTCAGCGAAATTCAGTAATAATAGCAATCGCAGCCCATGCACGCCATAAATAACCCCACACCCCCCATCGGCTCCGGACGGGTTTATTGTGGTGGCCCAAAGTTATTGCGAATGCCCCTTTTTCGGGGCAATAAAGGTGCTGAAAACTTATTTACGATTAACGCCAGAATGGCCAACTTCATTTGAATATAAATTCGATTCGCAACCAGCCTGATGGTCCGGGTCTATTGTGTGCCAACATTTTAGGGCACTCAGATATTTTTGAATTTTTAATTATGAGACCCACCAACCGGCAGTCGGCATCGGCACTTGGCACTGTTGCTTCGACTCCGATCCGAGCGAATCTGGATGCGAAACTCGCTGAATAAAATATGAACTCCAACTCCAAGTGACAGCTTGCGTCTTTTTGGCTTTTGTTCAGCAGTGTAAACTCGGCCCGACAATTTGTTGTCTTTTGTGGCGCGATTCATGATTAATGGCAACTGCTGAATATTTAATAGGCCCACGAACGAGCGCGAGTTGCTGTTGTGTTGATGGGACATTTCTATTACTTAATTGGTACTAGCGGTTTGTTTGAATTTTTTTGAATTCGCCGGAATCTATAATTTATTATGTGCCAAGTGGGGGGGGGGGGGGGGGTTGATTTTCTTATGTTCTCCTATGCGGCACTTTATGCGATATTGATAGATGGGGATTCGCCATTCCGGCCATTTGAATAGTCCCGCTTAAAGATTCAACTGGGACTGCGGTTAATGGACGTGAATTTGACGTCGTCAGTTTTATTGACCATTCTTGTCGAAATGTCGCATTAAATTCGAGTGTGCAATAACTCATTGGGTTTGAAAATTCGAGTCTGATAGCTTTTGGCGTGTTGCGGAGGAATGGTTAATTTGGCTCTGTATAGGGTTGATGAGTTGAGATCAGTCATCAGTCTTTGACAGGGATTTAGAGGAGGAGATGATCGATCTACAGACTTTTTAAAAAGATAAATTTAAGGTCACGATTGAAGTTCAACAGTTTGTCAACTTGTTAGGTGATACTTTTCATTTTGCTGAGTTCTTTTTTATGGTAGTCAGATCATGCAGAAAATGGCCTTATCCTTATCCTTGTTTGAAGTCAATTTGTAGCGTAAATAATATGACATCAGTTTTCTGACATGTGTCATCAGTTTTCAAGTCGAAATGAGTCAATCTCTACAACGGAACGTCCGAGGTCCGACGTCGTAACTTCAGCAATGCGTGGATTATGGAGGCGTAAGACGTGGGACTACATACATTTTTGACGGGCAGATGGTAGAATAAGTAGTTTTGGACAACACCCTGGTGAAAGGCGTAGAGGGCTCCGATTAAATTTAAAAAGAGCACCAAAACAAACGATGGAACATATTGATATGGATTCCATAAGATTATTCGGCCACGACAATCTTTCAAGTGGAATAGAAAATATGAGGTAAGCATTGCGAGTAGAGTGCAACAAAATGGGAAGATTTTAAAGAGCAGTGCCAAGAAAGATTAAGATAAGCTTCTTCATCTATTTATAGAAAGAGCTTGTAAAGCCGAGAGTTTTCCTTGGAAATGGAGGAAGGAATTGACGGCAAGAGATTTTCAAAAAGGTAAACCTACGGTACAGAACCGGAGAGTTATATTCTATAAGCGATTTGGGAGTGGAACCCTATAGCTTTCCAGATTGTGCGAAACGCGCGGTATTTTTTTCTATTTTGAGGTGTAAAATTAGAATTTGCGATATCTCTTATTTTTTGCGATATTTTGTTTCATTAATCATTAAAACAAAATAAAATACTAATTCAATAAAATTGAGTTACATAACTTGATCTTGCTGCAATACTAATTTGTTCCTTTTTCTTTGTTATTGTTTTCTGTTACCTAACCAAAAATATTAAAAATCAAGTGAAAATCAAATTTGATGTTTTTTATTTTTATTTTTTAAGCATTTTGCGATTTTTGCGATAACTGTTTTGTAATTGTGCGGTTTTTTGCGAAAAAAATAACTAAAAATTGCGATATAGGCTTATAAAAATCTGGCAAGCCTGGTAGTGAGATGTTATTTATTTAAGGATTATACTTTTTTTTACCAGTGACATCCAATTTTTCAGCTGCTTCAAAAACATGCCACCTTTTCGCAGAAAATTACGATTCACGCCCTCAAAATACTAGTGAAAAATAAGTCCTCGAAATTGGACTTCAGTTAGAGCCAATAAGAAGAGCCATAAAATCATTTTTCAACACAACAACAACATTCAACAAAATCAAAACCGTGATTATCGTCTTATGTTTTTTTAAAGTTGTGTAACTAACTCTAAAAATAAAGACAGCTTTTGGAACTGACTTTTTGCAAGTGTAACACATTTCTGTAACACAGAACCACAAGTGAATTGCTGCTGCTATCACCTCTTGATGAAAATTTGGCAGGTATACAGCTGTCGTCGGGGTAAGAATAAATCCAGGAAGATCGGAAGTTATCAGACATTAAACTTGAATATGATGGACCATTTGACACCAATTTTTCTTGTCAGACAAAAGCAAGTTTTGATCAGCATGCCGTCTAAGACATAGGAAGAGCTGATGCTTTAATGATAAAGGTGACCGAATTCTTTATTGCTCAAGGCCTAAATTTAAATAAAACCTCTCCACCTTGACGAACTGCTTTTGCATTACCGTAGGATGGATCCACTTTTCCAACGCCTATGGGCCCCAATTTTCTAAGATTTGGAAGAATTGTATGTCACCATATTATGATATGCCTGAGCTGATTTCTTACCTCATTTTGTGCAAATAATCACAAGTAGGTACCCGCGTCCGGTAAGGTAGAAAATAGCTCTTACCTGGCTTCTCCGGCCTGTCCAAACTGCGATGCTTTCGACCAGTTTCAAGAAACCCACAATTCCGTGGTTTCCCTTGGTATGGAATTTTTGCCGATTATGACAATTTTGCCACCGACATTCATATCAGTTTCCGACTGTATCTGCCCAATCGTGTGATCGACTTTAGTATTTACATCGATGACAGTTTGAGGTTACATTAAAATTATCAGAGGGCACATACTCTCAGAAACAACAGCAATATTGGTGCTCATCCATCGAGTACCAACCTCAGCCAAAACATTTCCGATTAAAAACTAACCCGAGAGCTGGAGTCTTTTCAAATTCCGTTTCGGTATCAATTAGGATATTGAAAATTGGGCAGACATTTTTTTAAAAACTTCGTTTGAGCCTGTGGAAAACCCACTAACCTAATAGCGCCATCTCTCAAAAGTCAAGGGAAGAGGTGCAAACCACGGTAAGTGTAGCCTTAAAATATTCCATCGTATTGTTAAGGATTTCCCTTTTAGAAATAAACCACCAATTCAGAATTTTGAGCGTGCGCCTTTTATTCCCGCAATTGAGAACATAGCCTGACAGTAAGGCGAATCTCATCTATGCTTTTAGAGCTACTATAAGCTGTGCCATAAAATCTAGCCAGCACCATATACGTCAAGAGGGATATAGCCTTCTGGTTTCTGAAATCTGTTGTAAGTTATTATTGTCATCATCGAAGATTCACGACTATAAAAACTGACGAGTTTGAACATTTTCTTGGACCGGTAAGACACACCTTTCAGCCTCTTTTGAGCAAAACAAATATTTGGAGACTTCTTTTAAATAAGCTTTAATTTAGAAACTTGTTCTGACTTTTTACACCAATAGTTAGAGACTGAAAACTTAAGTAACTACCTGTTAAAGTAACATAAATAAATAAATAAATAAATAAATAGTCGGCGCAACAGGTCTGTAGGGACCCTAGGCCTAGCTAAGTTTCCGACTTTCACCCGCGAACTAAACAAACTAATTAAGTTTAGTAGTTCAGATGTGCCATTTACGTACCTTTCTTAGTTTTATTCTGTCAATATTCAACCAATTTTTTTTCGTCATTTTATATTTGACAACTCGAGCAGGCAGTGATGCCAACTAAGGCTTTTTCATGCCTTTTAGGCATTATTTCATTTTTAAAGTATGATTTCAGGGACCAAGACGATCTGATACTTTGTACCTATTTATGAAACTAAAAAGTGATGAATTTTGTTCCTATTAAGAATTTCTTCTGTGATTTATTATTTGAAAATTGCATTCGTTTATTTTTTTATATTTATGTTTAATTTTTGATTTATTGTTTCAGTTTACCTAAAAAAATATTTTAGGCACTATTTTATTGAAAAAGGCATCTTTTTTTCTCAAGTTAGGAATTTTTTCGTTAAAATTGGTTGGCAACGCTGCGAGCAGGTCCGAATTTGTTTGCACCGCAGCTAGATGCAGTCAAAATTAATTTAAGAAATGCTTTCTGTCTACGATTTTTAAGAACGGGAGCTTTCAGTTGGCCGGCTGTCGACTGTCGATGTTATTCGCTGCAAGACGCCACCTGTCAATAAATCAGTTCAAATAAAGAGTAACCTTCCCTTCCCCCACCTACGCACAGTATACGACATCATAAACTTATTCGTGTCAATATTGACAGTCGAATAGATCTTGTTTTATTTAAAACTAGAATGCTGAGAGCACTTACGACAGTCTGACGAATGAGTCGCTACCACTCATATAGCACTGAAGCCGTAATGTCATTATTATTATGCGAGTATCATAAAACATCATCCGCATTGACACATTTGATTTATCCGATTTTGACATTTATTGCAACCGGCATGGCGTACACATGCATAACAAACAGTAAGCGGCAACTGGCGAACCGACAAGTTAATCAATCGGTGTCACCAGTGTCATGATTATTCTTCTGTGGCAGAAACTTGTCGGTGGAGGCGGTTGCGAGTCTGCACAAAAAGTTCAGTCAGTCTCTCATAACTCCACACACACACACAGCATCGAGTTGCTTTTCCATTTGTCTTCCTATAAAGTATAGCCTCACCTTAATGGGAATAATTGTAAAACGTGTGATTTACCAAAATTGATTCGGCGGCGGCTGTATACAACTCCAAGTTGGATGCGACTTCGATTCTAATGTAAGGCGCGTAATATTCACCACACTGTGTCAGTTGATTTATTTCCGACTTTACAACTCTGCTGCCGCACGGCTGTTGATCATGCGCATTGCGCAATAGCTTCAAGTCCACTCGGCCTAAGCGGCTGTAGCCGTGTAACTATACTCTTGGGAACATATGGGGCTGGCAAAAAGGTTATCACTACGGGCTGCTTGATTGGAGTCAAGGAGGTGAGAATTTATTATTGAAGTCGAGTTTCGAGTATGCTTTTTGGGCAAAAAATAAAAAAAACCAACCGGCATTGTATCGGAAGAGAGCAGTGGTAGTGGCGGCGATAATTACCTCATTTGGAACGAGTAATTGAAGTATAGAGGTGCGAAGTGCCGATTGCGAAATTCCGATTCCGATGATATGAGCGGGTGTAATATTTATTGGCTCATGGATTGGCTTGGTTTGGCTTGGTTTGGCTTGTTTCGGCTTGGATTGACTTTTGGGGGTGAGCGAGGTGTGTGCACGTTTGAACTACAATAGCATTTTCGCTTGGCGTTGTGGTGTAACGTGGGTTAAAGGCTTGCTGTGTGCGGTTTCTCTGTAGAGGAGTGAGTGTGCTTACTACATGACCGACCTTCTCTCAGTGGGGGGAATGACTGTGATGAAATGATGCCGGTGTCGGAGGTCATGGGTACCGCGCGAGCAATTGTCAGAATGAGGAAACTTTGTTTGAAGAATTAATTTTGATCGTACTCTCTGTCTTGGAGAGAAGTGGGCTATTACCTTTATACACCTAGGCCTAGGGGGTTTTTGATCGCAAAAATTAAGGAATGTTGGTAGCACATGTGTGGCAACATGTTTTGGGTGATGTTATTTCCAGCTGCTCTATATGCTTGTTATGCATCAGGAAATAGGAGGCGTCTTTAGTCTCTAAGGGAACTAAGAAAAACATTGCAATAGCGACATTTGGTTTTGTAATACTCCTGAGTTCACCGCAAGGTACTTAATCGAATGCTTTCTCGTTGAGCGTTTTAAATTTGTTGTATGAGAGGTGCCACGCGCCATCGGCTAAACCTGCCCATATTTTAATAAATATCTTACAGATACAATATGCATCGATTTACCAATTTTCCCGGCGACTCCCGCCATAACTGCCAAGATATGAGGTTTCAAATCGGTTTTTTCTTTAGTTTGTCATTTCAAATTTTATTGCATACTGTCGTGCTCGTGCGCCACCTATCGTAAGTTTTGAAAGCTCTACCAAAACCTTTTCCCTTGTTTAATTTTTGTTTTCCAAAGTTTAACATCGATCAGTTGGGTGGTTTGTGCGTCTTTTGGTATCTTTATAGACTTAAGTGGGTCTGTTTCCTGTTTGCGGTCCTGTAACTACTGAACGAATCGACCAATTTAGGTCATATTCACGCAAAGTATTGCCTATAACGCGTTTATGGCTTTTACATATATTTTTTTAGATCCGATAGGCGGTGCTGTAGTCAAATTCTTATGAATCTTTTAAATTTATGGACCAAAATATATCAATTCGCGGTACATATTAGCTTAACGCCAAAATCTACAACTGATAGGTGCCACTGTTACATATAGTTTTACAAGGTAAACACAGCTTAAAACCGAAGTTAAGGGGAGTCCATTCAGAGAGGATGAGTCTTAATTATTATTTTAATTTCTAGTCTAGTCCGTGCTTTGATTTTGTAAGTTTTTGTCAATATTTGTCATTTTCCATGTATGTGTCGAGATAGTTCCACTCAAAGGGACCGAGTATCTGCTGACATTGCATCACGACTCATTCGTTCCATCCATGTCGGATCTGGCCACCTGTCATAAAAAATGAAATACAGAAAGACAAGGGGTGAACCATATCCTATTTCCTCCATAAGCACCGCAATCTCATCACATAGAAAGACCAACGCTTAACCTAATTATCGACCAGCATCCACCTAATCCTACGTAATTTTGACGTCCGCACTCGAATAGTTGACTGGCTCGTCTCATTTAATTAATTTAAACTTTTTCCCGCAAGATCCTCGACCCGGACGCAGCGACACCTCACCCAGGATGTAATGCACTCACGTCTAGGTACAGAGTCCAAGGAGCAGTAAAATTAATTAAAAGATGTCACATAAAACTGAAATGACCTCGTTCAGTGCGAGGATTCTACGAATAGCTTGTCCCTGTCCACAGCTAGTGCCAAAGGTTTTGTTTCCGTTACGTGGGATTACGCTTCCAGCAATTAGCTAATTGGTTTTAATGGCTGCTGTTAAAGTCGAAACTACTCTCATTCACGTCGTCCACTGGCCCAACGTGAACAAGACCATTTGCCAAGCTTTAAGTCGCTTCTCCATGTCTCGTATGCAACTGCTGTAGGTATACCATGAGGATATAAATACACGAATGATTGATGGACTTTGCATAAGAAAATCAAAAGTCAGATGCAAACAAACGGAGGACATGCTCGCTCTCGCATAGAACATGCAGAAGGACCTTTGTGTGAGCGAACATGACAACAACGACTGTGGAAATGTGATGATGGACATCACACCAAAATGCGGACATAAATGTAAATCCACGCTGGGACTTGTGACTGTGATTGCTCTGCTCTGTGGCGGCCATTGTATTCAAATTTCATGTGCGGATAAGTTCTTGAGTAATGGTCGCTTTGTCATCATCATCATCAGCATCATCTTCGGAGTCAGCGTCTTCTTGGTCGTCTTCTGTGTTTCTTTTGGTCGTTCCACTTGTCCGTTCGTTTGACATGAACGCTCATTTTGCGTGGAGAATTACCCAGAATGGGATTGTGTTGTGTGTAGCTGTGCTCTTTGAAGTTCTCCGCCAATATGACAGTTGCGCATTCGCACTTTAGTGCCATTGCGAATGCAAATTCCTTACGGCTATATGTGAATTCAGAGTCCGAACTCTGGAGTGCGTTGTCCGAAATTGGCAATTAATGTGATTTTCCTGTTTTCCGTTTAATGATGGTCGCAATCTGACGGGGAAATTAAGAGAAATAAGAGTTTTTATGCCACACACTGAGCGGCGGAGAAGCGTAGCCAAATGGTAGTCCTAACCTGAATGCGAGTTCTGTGGGAAGTGCGAATTGCAATGGAATCGCCGATTGACAAGGGTCGGGTGAAGAATAATTGAACAGTCACATGAGGGGCCTTGAGGGATTGGAGCTGAATATACAAATTCAAGATTTTTGCCCTTTATTCCGGAAATACGGTCCTCCCTTCCAGTTACTTCTTTCGAGAAAGATTTTTTTCTCCAATCATAAAATAAATTCGTAATATTTTTCCGCTTTTCTTATAAAAGGTGGTGCAAAATTAATCAACCAATCGGAAGATGCTATAATTTTTTTGCAAATGGCGTCGTACGTCAATCATATTTGACATTTGTGAACTAGACAGCTGCAGTATAAAACAGATCAGCAACGGAGCATGGAATATTTGTGTCGATTTTTTTACCAATAATCGGTAGGTGGTGAATTTCGAATCATCATGAGCGACGGCAATACGGTCACTCTTACTGGCGAACGCTACAGGGCCATGATAAACGACTTCTTACTGACGGAATTGGATGAGCGGGGCTGAGTGAACATGTGGTTTCAACAAGATGGCGCACACACAGCACGAGCTACAATGGATATTGTGAAGGAAGCGTCTCCTAGTCGCGTAATATCCCGTAGTGGCGATTTGGCATGGACAGCAAAATCGCCCGATCTAACCATCCCAGACTTTCTTTCTTTCTTTGGGGCTACTTGAAGTCGGGGGTGTATGCCTACAAGCATCAAACAATCGCAGCCCTTAAGGAGAATATTCGACAGGAATGAGAATAGTTATCACCGGAAATCTTGCGCAAAGTCAGGGAAAATGCGATCATAATTTCCACTTAACCGAAAAAATTGTGGAGGTACAAATAAAGAATTCCATCGCTGAAAATCATTTTTACTTATTCATTGAAGAAGTTCAAAAACAAAATTGGATGATTAATTTTGCGCCATCCTGTACTAAAGGCTCTCTTCAGTCGATACTGTTAAATCGAATTGCAAACACCTATCAGCGATTTTCTTTTAGTGTAAAATTAGTGAAAATATTTTTATATTATATATTTTTTCCTAAAATTGCCAAAATATGTATAAGCTTTTTGCTATTTCGAATGGCAATGTATAAAATGTTATTAATTTAAGTTTAAATATTAAAATTATTTGCTGGTATATTAAATAAGACGGGCGCGAATCAGAGAAGCAGCGGATCGGCTTCATCAACTAGCTATTTGGGCAATAAAATGTTCTAATTCAAAATATAAAATTGCATTAAAATCGTTTTAGTTTTAAATTAAGTTGTTTAATACAAAAACCTAATTGCTAACAGCCTTATTTATTAGAATTTTCCCTTAACCCCTTAACTCGAAAAAGTCTACTTTTAGTAAATATAGAGAATTAATTTAGTAATAATAGGTCCATTCGCGTACTTTCACGAGCGAATTGAGCGAATTGAGCGAAACTCTCTCAGAAAGTTGAAAATATAAGTACTCCAAAGTACGTGGATACACTTCGAGCTACTTTGAGGCACTTACATCTCTGAAATCTAATCCATAATCACGAATAAATTTATAACTTACCTTTTTGCAACATTTGAAACGTTCTAGGAGAACATTCGACCACCACCGAATTTTCTTTATTTTCAGATATTTTATTTTTGTGTACAATTGATTTTTTTAAAACGGATTTTGAATTGAATTTCGTGTCATTTTTGCGCATTTGACATTTTTTATATCAGTTCAGTACCTACTTGCCGGTTGAAATTCTCTGAGCTGTTTCGAGCCAAGAGAGGAACTGCTCGTTACTCGTTATTTTGCTAATTTTCTCTTTTTCTGTCATTTTTGATGAGTACTTACGTGTATAGACTTTGTGCGATTGCGATTGCGTTCGCTCTTTAAGAAAGCGTACCCACCTCCAATCTACCCAATGATTTCAGCAGGGTTTCTGTGGAAACGTCACGTAAATGTTGTCTCTGTTTTAATGGACCACCTTTAGTTCCAGCCTCCAAACGCCTCTCAACCGATCACCGTCTTTACTTAGAAAACGATCGCAATCTTGACGTTCACTCTGACGTTCAAGAGACCCCAAGACCTATACTAACAAAGCAAAGCAAGAACTTGCCGTTAACAAAAACGAAAGCAACTAAAATTCTCGATTTCGCGAAACCCATTACCTCCGTGCCTGGCCGTGTATTTTTTATTTAATAATCTGCATCATGACCAATCCGCATACAGGTCCACTTAATATGCAAATGTCCGCCTCTCAACAGCCCATTGCGAGCATATCATCGGCCAACAAGCTCGCAAATAATCCTCGTAAAGTGTTTCAATTTATCGATGGTGAGTGCGTTTTTGACACAACACATCATCTGTGGCCATCTTCGAACACCGTGTGTAAAAATGACTACGCCACAGCACGCCGGACTCTCGGGCGAAGGTGCGCGCTTAATTAAGACTCCTGAAATAAATAACCCACTGAATTGCGTTCACAGCCATTACGACGATGAACTAATAGACACTTTATGTCGCAACTGCGGCGCGATGGGCTGCGCTCATTAAGTCCCCCTTCGCCGCTAGCCGACGCCATCAGGATTCCAATTTAATTTGTTCGGCTGGTACTAAACCGACGGTTTGACGATGGTCGCCGATCGAGCGCTGGTGCAGCGTTGTGCGTTGTGCCCCAATTAGAGGCAAAGTCGAACGCGCGCACCTCCGCCTGATAAGCGTCCTTTGGCCGCGTGGACCCATAAACTCTGATGCGGATTATTTAATTGGCGGAGGATCACTGCATCTAGCGCGTCGTGTTCTGTAATAATTCGCCTAGTTTATGGTATTCCGTGTTGCAAGTGACACTCGCTGACATCCCATTGGAATGCGCAGCCAAGTTTATGGCGACGTGTGGTTGCTACTGCCAGTCGCATTTATACCTCTCCGCAAAAGCGCCACTTCAAGTTGGTGTTTCCTTCGTTTTTATATTTTTTTTTGTTTCTTCTATCTACGCTCTGTAGAAAGGACATTCAACTTTTTAAGGACCATAAAGCCAACGTTATTGCCATTGCTCTGCGTGTACACTTGGAATTCTATTAAAACTTTCTCCGGCTCGCATTTGGGCACTCTCTGTCTCGGTCGGTGTATGTGTGCGTGTATTGACTTTTCAATTGGTCCTTGTGGGCATTTTTTTGTTTTTTTTTGTATTTTCGGACAGGAGAAAGTTTTAATTTATTTCACTTCTATCCTTTTGGCGTTCACTTTGGAACCGGCTGCGATGGTGTACGTCTGTGACGGCTTCAATGGGAAGAAATTACCACAAAGTGCCGATGGGAAAAGGAACCGACTCGGTCATGCGAATCGAAGCGAGCGACTCGCCCATCGGAGGCTTTCGATTGAGTGGAGCTGGAGATGTGCTTTTTATGTGTGATGCGGGTCGGTTCCATACAGACCCACCGTTGCTGATGATGTCCCATTTAATCAGCTGCACACAACGGGTAGATATATTGTGTTCATCATCATCGTCATCGTCGTTGAGCCAGATGGGAGAGATGACGGTTGACGTCTCCTTTTTGGGCAACCGAAACGCTTTTTAATGCCAAGCTATGTGTGCATTTGGTGGCTGTGAGTGGTCCTTTTATTGCTTTGCTCTCTGTCTTCGACCAATTTCGGGATTAGTCGAGTGGAAGTCATCTGAAGCTTTTCGGTTTTTAATTGGCGAATGAGGAAAGTGATGACGGTTACATGGAGAGGATTAGTTCCGCCGACAGTCTTGGTTACTGGAAGCGAATTTGATTCATTTCAGCTGAAAGATACCGGAGTAACTTGTTGGGCTCGGGGCCTGGACTGAACCAAAATTGTTGGCAATGTAAGCTTCTCCGAGGTGCCGGAACATCAAGATGGATTTTATTATTGCGGTTTCTCAAAGACTGAGACGATAAAAATCGATTTCGTTGAGGAATACCTCTAAATATATCGCCAGTAATCGATACGGAGCTCCGACCAATTGCTATCCCCCCGTTTCTATCAAAGGTGTTTGAAAAAACTATTGTGAAGCAGATACAAACATATCTATCGATTAACAACCTGTTAACTACCTGTCAGTCTGGTTTTAGACCTAAGCGCAGCTGCAAATCTGCCCTACTTTTTGTTTCCGACGAAATAAGAACCGCAATGGACAAGGATCATATTACACTTCTAACGCTTTTAGACTTTTCAAAGGCTTTTGACACTGTTAACCATTCAATTTTATGTAAAAAACTGCGTAATTTCTTTGGGTTTTCTATAGAGTCATGTAAGTTGATTCTCTCGTACCTTAGCGGAAGGCAACAACGCGTGGTGGCAAATGGTCAATCATCGATCTTTCTCAATGTTTTGAATGGAGTGCCACAGGGATCAATTCTTGGCCCAATTCTCTTCTCACTTTACATAAATGAGCTTCCAAAAGTTGTTAAACATTGTCTTATCCATCTTTACGCTGATGATGTGCAGCTTCTGATAAGTCGACCGTTTGGGGAAAAGAATGATGCCGTTGCATTAATGAATGAGGACCTTTTTTTCATTTCTCGTTGGTCTAAGAGAAATCATCTGTGCCTAAACCCTGTCAAATCAACAGCCCTCACCATCTATCGCAAAATCTTTGATTTATCAGTCTTAAGACCACTGAATCTTAAAAACGAAGGAATCGAGTATATTAGCAGCTCTAGAAACCTTGGAATAGTTTTCAATCGTACCCTCACATGGAACGACCACCTAATTAAAGCAATTGGTAAAGTATATGGTAGCCTCCGTGTTCTCCAAGTCACTCGAAGCTACATCCCCACAAAATCCAAACTTCTTCTTGCCAAAACGCTTCTACTACCTACATGGATGTGAAATTTTTTGCAACTTGGACTCTGCCACTAACCGCAAGCTAAACGTCGCATATAACAACATTGCCCGTTATGTCTATAATCTACGTCGCTATGACCACGTTTCCACTTTTGCTGTTCGCATTTCTGGTTGTTGTCTAGACAATCTATTAAATTTTCGCTCACTTAGCTATCTACATGAAATCATTCAAACAAAACAGCCTGATTATTTACACGGTAAACTGAACTTCCCTCATTCAACAAGGTCTTTTGCTCTTATACTACCTCGATACAATTTTCTTATTACTGAGCGTCAATTTTTCGTCCATGTTATTCGCCTCTGAAACTCCCTGCCCATAAGTATGAGAAGTGTAAAGAGCAGAAGAAGATTTAAATGTTTACTTTTCAAATATTTGGAAAATCATTGATAATATCTACCTATTTATTAATTTTTTATTATTTTGTTTTCTCTTTTTAAATTTCGATTTCTTTTTAATAAGTTTATAATGATGCAAATAGCTTAATAAATAAATTAAATTCAAATTCTTAAATTAATTTAAAGGCTTTCAGAAATTTATAAGACTCTTGTCTTACTTTGTAAGCGATTCTGAAATAAATAAATAAATAAATAAATAAATAATCGACGAGATCCTCCTATCTTCGTTGAGAAGGAGGCAAGACCCACGGAGTTCTCAGAACTCTATACACAGCTTTTCTGTAACAATCCCGGGCACAGTCAAATTGGCTGAAAATTGTAACCATCCTAAAGGGGACAAACAATACCTCACCGGACTACATGGTAAAGATCCATCGCAAGAAGGGCTTATCGATTTCCAGGACTGCTGAAAGTAAGTCCTATCACTTTCCACGATCTCTGAATCGCCTCCGCAATCTGCGGTAGATTTAAGTACATTTTTGAAAGGTCTAGGAAGTTAAGTCAGTGTTGACGAATTTTTATAACATATTAAAGACAGGTAAATCCAACATAAAGGCAATTTCCTCAAACAAAAGTCTGTCCTTTTTAGGAAGATCTGTGCCCATCCGGCGATTTTATATCAGCCAAGGCCAATGAGCTTGCGAATTTCACGATAGACGATTATTTTTTGAGTCTTTTTATTAAGATTTTTGTTTCCACTGGTGAATTGCAAGCTATTGAGATCAATATTCGCCGCGTTATTTGTGAAATAAAGGCCCAACTGCTCAAAAGATTGGCTAACAATTTAACGGACAAAACGCGCCTAAGAAACAGCGAAGAAGACTATGGGCCTTACTAATAACTAATAAGCATTTTTAACCTTCGTAAAAAATATTTTGTAGGTCACAATACCCAATTTTATTTGGAAAATTTCCCCATTGTGAGTTCGAAAAATGAAGCCTGGACACTAAAAAATATTATTAGTATCTCGGTATGAGAATATAACTTTTTGATTGAAAATTAAACCCTGCAGACTTTTAAAAAAAACTCTCTAGCAACTTTTAATACAGTACAAAATATGACGCACTAAGAGAAACACACATCATTTCCAGCAGCTTAACCTACCGGTAAAGCCAAGCCTCATTGACATACCTCAAATCCAAAACCGTTGTTAGCTCCTGAAATACGACTTTCGAGTGCAACGGAAAATCTTTCAAGTGCTTGAAATAAACTGCAAAATTTGACATTTCAAGACCTTATACGGGGTCCCTCAAAAATGCATATATTTTGACTGCTTTCATCGATTGCACTTGATGGTGGATTCCCGGGCGAAACACAATTTTTCTCCATGGGTGGTGGCAATCTCTCTCTAAGTCCGAATGCATTCCAACATAACATGGAAATGGAAAATCTCTTATACCGACGGGTGGGGGGATAAGAAGAAGTCGTTGTCCATCCGTACACGAACCGTAGGAAAAATGCACACATTTGCTCAGATTGTGCACATATCTCCGGACTAAGCAATACCGACGAGCAGGACTAACAAACAAGCAATATCAAGGAATGTGCATTTTGTAAATAAAAAAGATTTCCCATATCCGAGAGAAGAAGCAGCATTTTCTGTGGTCATTGGTCTCATAAAGTACACGCAGACACTCAACTTCAAACAGACGCTCAAGTACAGAAAAAAAGAAAATAAAAATTGGAAAATAAGAAACTACGAGGAGGACATTGCATCCCGAAAAGTTTTTCTTGGTGCACAAGTATTTTCGGCTGGGGTAGGTATACCTTGATAAATATTTTCATCCTCGCCAGACTCTTACCAGTGGAACTTATTTATTCGCATTTTGCAAAGTTTTAATGGTTTGTTGGTCCTGAATGGACCTGGACCCGCCTCCAGCGCAGCGTCCGTCTTTCACCCACAGACTCTTGTGCTAATGTTGTATATTGTCCGGCGTCCATTCAGCCCCCCAATGAAGATGTGCTCTCCTGAGTGCAGGAGGTGCCGCAATTTTATCACTTCTGTCCGATCAGCGTCCTCCTGGAAAGTGCCTCGAAGGTACTCCTGCTCCTGGTATACATGGTTTATTGCCATGACATGCCGAAGAAAGTAATTGTGTCTTTGTAAAGGAAGCCCACCCACCTTAAACCTCTACAATGGAAAAGGATACTACATGTTGCATGGATTTTAATTGGTTTCGATTGGAAGATGAAGTGCAATCGACATTGGACACTTATTATGGCCGAGCGAGTCCTGATGGACTTCAATTTATTTTTGTATATTTTTCTCCGTGAAACTTTATCAATTAAGTTCCGTATTTATTTTCCTCCTTTGTTGGGGAAGCATTTCTCAAATGAATGTTTAATTATCCTTCGTATTCTTATCGTCTTGCGCTCCATTGTCGCGTTTTTCGTTGCGCGCGACAACGACATGTCCTTAAAGTAAAAGCCACCTTCGCAATCTCCATTAAATCTTCATCAGGGATAAATTATTATGAGAGCAAAACGGAAAAGGATACAGCGTAATGGGATAAAAAGAAGTACCTGCAATGCCAGCATTGCCATAGAGGCGGATGTGAGAATGATGGAAGCTTAGTGGTGTTTACATTTTTGTACATACTTTTCCTTTTGTTGGAGAGTGGAGTGTGATCAGAACAAAAGCTTGTTTTGGGGACTTGCGGATATCGATATCGGAGATTGAGGCAATTTACGATGAATGGGTCAGGATGTGGTTTATGGGGCTCAATTTGTGTGTGAGTATAGTCTGTGAATGGTCTATTGGTGGGGATTACATTGGCCATTGCCAATGCGAGGTGAGGGCGTGAATTTTTTTTTTTAATTGCAGGATATGATGACATTTCGTCAGGAGAAATTCGTGCACTCAAACGATTGGCTTAGTCATAAAATAAACATTCAAAATGTGCTCGCGGACATAGCTCCTAGTTGCGGTTATACCTGTTTCACTTAATTGACGGTATATAGGTTTGTAGAAAGCTACCTCCTGTTTTGCGCATTCCGTAATAAATTTGGTCAAATGTGGAGGTTTCAGGACACACAACTGCAGCTCGATCAGATTGGCGACGATTTTATAGGTAAAGGGTGATTTTTTAAGAGGTTTAGAACTTTTTTTAAACAAAAAACACAAAAAATTCGAAAAAATTAATGAAATATTTATTTTAATCGATAGTTTGAACCTTGCAATTTAATGTTTAAAGATAATTTCATGCAAATGTTGACCGCGGCTGCGTCTCAGGTAGCCCATCCGCTGAGTCCAATTTTGGCATACTCTTTCACACATATCGGCCGGTATCTCACGAATGAATGCATGGATGTTGGCTTCCAGTGCGTCAATCGAAGCGGGCTTGTCCCTATACACATTAGCCTTGGCATACCCCCACAAAAAATAATCTAATGGTGTCAAATCGCACGATCTAGGCGGCCAATTGACCGGCCCGAAACGTGAAATTAACTGTTCACCAAACTCGCCTCGCAATTGCGCCATTGTTTCGCGTGCTGTGTGGCATGTGGCACCGTCTTGTTGAAACCACATATCATGCAATTCAAGAACTTCCATTTCGGGCAAAAAAAAGTTTGTTATCATCGCTCGGTAGCGTTCACCATTGACAGTAACGCTGCGATTCGCATCATCTTTGAAGAAATATGGCCCAATAATGCCGCCGGCCCATAAACCGCACCAAACAGTGGCTTTTTCGGGATGCATTGGTAGCTGTTTCAATGCTTCTGGCTGATCTTCACTCCAAATGCGGCAATTTTGCTTATTTACGTACCCATTCAACCAAAAATGAGCCTCATCGCTGAACACAATTTTTCGATAAAAAAGCGGATCCTCGGCCAGCTTTCCAAGAGCCCATTCACCAAAAATTCGGCGTTGTGGTAGGTCGGCTGGCTTTAGTTCTTGCACCAGCTGTATCTTAAAAGGCTTTACGCCCAAATCCTTCCGCAAAATTTTCCACGTAGTGCTGTAACAAAGGCCTAACTGCTGGGAACGGCGCCGAATCGACATTTCGCGGTCTTCTGTCACACTAGCTGATACGGCCGCAATATTTTCTTCACTACGCACAGTACGTAAACGTGTTGGTGGTTTAATGTCCAACAAAGTAAATTTGGTGCGAAATTTGGTCACAATCTTCCGAATAGACTGCTCAGAAGGTCGAGAATGCCGATCATAAAATGGAAGCAGCGCGCGATGAACATTTTGAACCGAGCACGAATTTTGATAGTAAAATTCAATAATTTGCAAGCGTTGTTCATTTGTAAGACGATCCATGGTTAAATTGCAAACCAAACTGAAGCTGTTTGACAGTGACACAAGGTACTAAACACACGTCAGCTGTCAAAACCAGTGTTGCCAAAACCAAACCAGCTAAAAAATCACCCTTTAGATGTAAATCATCTCCCTTCCGTTCGTCCTACAGGCAAGGCCCACGCAAAGCTTCTTGCAAAGTTCTTCCATTGGCATGCAAGTCCCTAGGAATGATTGCATTTTAGGACTCATACGTAAGCTCGTAGAAATGTCTTAGCTGGGAGTCGTCCTTCTTTATGAGCGTCAGTAGTATCTAAGCTTTTGTCGAGGTATTGGAATTTGATTTTCATTATATTGCCATAATATTCACTTGCTTGCTGAATGGTGAAGACATATCGCCTTAGCCTGTCTTTTTACCAAGTCTACATCCAAACGTACTGTACAGCGACATCAATCTATCTAGAAGAGTGAAGGTCGAACAACTGAGGTGGTTGGGTCATGTAGAGAGAATGGACATGAATGCTCAAGCCCGGAAGCTCTTCGAATCCACACCAGTAGGACGGCGAAGTAGAGGAAGACCGCAACTTAGGTAGCGTACGCAAGTTGAAGGGGACAATCGAACTTGGCTTGCGAAACTGGAGACAGCTGGCTTAAGATCGTGATGGCCCAGGTCCATCCCGGACAGTAGCGCCATCTTATGTCAGTAACATCCAAACTGATATTTTTGCTGACGATATTTCGAATCAGTGACAATACTGAGACCACCAACTCCGGCCGATTTCCCGTTACTAAAACTACGTTACCACCGGAGATTAACTCCACCAAAGTTGGAAGCATTTATTTTTGCATTTTTTGTATGTTTTTGCATGTCACGCGGATACTTAAGTGACATAACACCGATAGGAAAACAAAATGGCGAATTTGAAAAAAAAAAAAAACTGATGGGGCCAGCGGCAAGAGTATTGTGACTTGTGGTTGGGGGTCTCAGTATGATTTTTCTATGTATCGAATTTAGACTGCTTGATTGTAGGCCTCGGATGATTTTGTACTTTAGGACTAGGAGTACCACTTTTAGTGTTGCACTGTATGCCCATGAAGAACTGCTCAGTTGCAGTCGTCAATGAAGTCGGTTTATGCTCACGAAAATCTTTAAAAATTTTAGTGTTTTCCTGTCAACCATAAGATGAGGCCTTCTTTCATCACCAAGTTTTTTGACACAAGCTCCAACTCAATCTCGAGGGTGTTCTTTGCTGAATTACTATCTGAGAAGAGATGTCAGGTGTCAAGGATGTTGGGAAGCGAATGTCAATAGTAAAAGGAACCTATTCAAGAAAATAGGTACCTACGCCTTACAGGTAGCCATTTTTTCAATTTTTCAATTAGATTTTATACCATGTCGGCTTCTCAAATACATCGCGTGTCGGTTCCAGTGACAAGTTAGGGTCAGCAGAAGTGGTAATACTACTTCGGCAGGATTTCTTATTGTACTTTAGGTATTCCCATCGCTACTTGTAAGCTTGTGATAAAAACTGGATGCTGTCGGAAGTACAAACCATAGAGGGATAGCTTGTAAACATTCAACAGATTTGGTCGAACCTGGATCTGAAACTCCTGATCTCACCCGATTAAACTGCCTATACTTATCAGCGCATCAATAGGTGTCTACTGGCCACTGTCTTATACCCAAGATGCAAGACGGCTTGACCCCTTTTTCTGTTCAAGCTGTATGGACAAGGATGAAGAGATGCTTTACTTTCCCTATACCTACCCGGCTCTCTCTTACCAAATGCCATCTGGGAGCATTCTACTTTAGGATCTTAACGATCTAAAAATAAACGGACCTTCAAAGGCTTTTTTACGTTTCATTTCAAAGTGAAAGTGATGAAGAGTGTGGGCATTTTATTGACAGCTACTTCAACCTAACCTAACCTAACTTTTTCAACCGAACTCCTTTGCATCACATAATTATAGCCATAAAGCTGTTGCCTCTTTAGAGTCTGAGGCCAATAAACTGTCATCTGTTGGCTCCTGCTCTGTCGATAGGTAATATTTTTTGAAAGTCTTCGATTTAGCCAGAAACTATTTAAGATGAAAGATGTGTCTGTTGTAGCTACATATTAAGGCTACAAAAATACAGACAAAATCACAAAATCTGACAAACGATGTTTTGCGTTCAAGCTGATGGTGTTGCTTTGCTTAAATTTCAAAACAAACTTTGCGTTTCCTATTAGATCGGCAATAACTTCGTAAAATACAACGTCGCTAAAAACTTTGCTTCCAAACGCTGTAGGAGCCTTACACTCTCATACTTGGGTCGTCAATGAGTGCGTTTATTAGTTTTAAGTTAAATACCTATCAGCTCCACCATATCTGCATTTCAGGTCCATGAGACTTCATCGTCATCATAGTTCATATCTAACGAGTTTTTCGACTTCCGATCGAGAACATTGTCCGAAGACCATCATTGCTTCCCAAGGCAAGTAATATCTCTAAAAGCTTTTCCAAATTTCCAAAGCAAGGTAGATATTGGATGGCGTCCATTGATACACCATCGGGACCATATAAATCACAGTCTTCCATACAGAGTACAAATGATCTTTCCTAGTCCAAATTTGGTAACCCTTTGTAAGAAATACTTAATGACACCATTCACGCCCATTCAGAGCCGTATAAAGAAAGCAGAACTTTTCCCCAATCTCTTCAAAGGTCAAACACCCCACCGGAGTGATCATGCAACTTTGTAGCAAGAAACTTTTTCTCTCTATCGACTGCTATACCTCAAAATTCAATTAATCAACCGACAACATTCGAACAACATTGCAAGCGCGCTCCATCATTGAAATTGGATACCTCTTGCCAGTCGTGTTGGCAATCGCAATGAGCCGAAACGACACTTTTTGGGGCCAAAGGAATCCACCTTCACCTGGCTGACTTCTGAGGACACTGCAAGATTTTAGCAAGCCCAAACGAAAACATCACCGGATCGCTGAAAAATTATCCGCATCGCATTCTGCTTTCCGATCACGTTGCTCCTTGCAAATGGCATCATTAATTTGGCATTCCGCTGCGCACGCCAGAAACGATCCCCGGGCGGTTTTTTTCCGTTTTGAAATTATGAATTCCTGAAACTAATTTATCGTGACAGGTGTGATCATAATTTTGTTTGGAATGTCGTCCGCCAATCGGTTTGTGTCCCGATAGTGCAACAAAAGGCCAAAATTTGATCGCATATTGTCAAGTGGCATGTTGACACAAGTTTGGCTCCATTTTGAGAGCCGTCATTGTGCGATAAATCATCATTAGCTGCCCAATGCGGCTATCTTTGTCAATTGACAGCGCAATTAATTAGCGTTGACAGATGAAAAGCCCCAGCGAGGTGGGTCAACCAGCCATAGAGATTCTCTTGACTGCGACACCGCGTGTCATGTGGGTTCAGAGTTTGATCGTGAGCTTCTGCCGATGTTTTTCTATC
Organism: Cheilosia variabilis; assembly: GCA_951230905.1. Lineage (NCBI taxonomy): Eukaryota > Metazoa > Arthropoda > Insecta > Diptera > Syrphidae > Cheilosia > Cheilosia variabilis. Next base: position 57,338,399 of record OX579677.1, on the reverse strand, counting down.
AATGGGCTTAATTAATGAATACCGACAGTGGCATGGCTGGCGAGCTGCCGTGCGATGCTCCAGGCTCGGTTCCTCGCCGATGCTTACCTCCGTTATTTGATGGAGAATAGGTATGTCAATAGTGTGACCAGTCGACAAAAAGAAATTGTCATCGATGCTGAACAATGCGATGGAAATTAATTTGATTGATGGATCACGATTCGGGAATCGTGGTAGGAAATTTCAATGATATAATTTTTTATTTTAATACTTCTCTCTGGGTCAATTCATTTCGTTTCAGATGTAGCGCGGTATCGTAGGTAAAGCGTGGCGTTAATTGAGAAGGGAATTTCTTATTTTGCTATGGAAATGCCCGAAATATCCGAAATTGATTAGCGTTAAAGTTAACATGCTGCAATTTGTTGGCACCGCTCTGACCGACTTAATGGTGGATTCTCTGGGAGGGACGAAGGTTGTGTTTGGGTGGACTTCATAATTATCTCTCTTACATTCCAAGTATTTTATGTGAACTGGGTCGTGACAGTTAAACAGGCTGGATCGCTGAAAATTGATATTTTTGAGTTTTCAAAACTGAACAGAGAATGCTAGGTATGACATTGCCACTCGCCATTTCTGAGCTTTGCCTAAAATGTGAGGCCACACTGCCGCACGCTTTCGGTGACCACATTTTTTAATTCAAAATAATGAACAATAGGAAAATAAACAAATTTACAATATTTTAAATTATTCAAACGTACTTTGTAAAGAAAAGCTTAAATATAACCAATTTTTTGTACTTGATTAACTGTTTGCTCTTTCAGCAAGTGTGACCACATTAGTATTATTATTTTGTTCATTGAATTAAAATCTGAATATTAAAGAATTTAAATAAAATAAAGAACGATTAAAAAAACTTCTAAAGCACAGAACATTTATATGTTTTTGTATACAAAACTAGCTGACTCGGCGATCTTCGTACCGCCTGAAATGTATTAAACTATTAACATCCCTTTTGATAGTTGAACCTCTCTATTAAACGAATGAAACTCCCTTGGAATTAAATTGAGTTCAATGCTTAGAAACGGCTTCATAGATTTCCGGTTCGGCTTCTTGATCGTTCCACAGCAGCGCCACCCAACGCGTCCAAAAGTATACCAGCTTCCTATGTGGAACCTAACATACCCATCCACAAAATTCCATTGAAATCAGTTGAGTGGTTTCGGAGATTGACTACAGCGCCACCTGTCAGGTGGCCACCAAAACTATCGTATCTTTAACATATCCACAAAATTTCATTTAAAGTATGTTCACTAAAATGCCTATAACTCGTATAACCAATTCACATACAAAAACCGTAAATACATACAAACCTTGGTATTGACGTCACCTTTCATTTGAAGTTCGCAGAAAAGAATCGGTTCACGCATTAAGAGAACATCATTCAAACACAATCTGACATATTTTGTATATATATATAGAAGGAGATAGATGAAACACGAAATGTGGCTACAGCGCCACCTGTTGAGAACTTTCGGAATTCTCATTTTTTCCAAACCATCCCTGATTCAAGAAAACAAAATAAAAGAAAGTCATTCAAATCCAAATCACCCGACTATATAGATGTTGTGTGGAAAAAACCCAAAATGTACTGAAGTTCATGTGTTTTTTCACACACGCACAACAGACACATTCGGTTTCCGATTTCAGCCAAACTTCACAAAAACCATATATAGACCAATTCCAAAAATGTGTAAAAGTTTGGCTAAAATCGGTATATGCGTTAAGGCGTTAATCGGCGACAAACGAACACAATTTTAAGGCTCAATTTTTAGATAATATATAGATAATTCATAATGAACATCGTCTTCAAGTACAGAACTGTTCATTTTTATAATGAACGGCGACCCATGGCTATACACATATTGGGCCTTACCAACAACCAAACCGTAAACTCGAGTTTAATTAATTTCGAAACAAACTATAGTTTCGACTTTTAATTTCTAGGTACCAACAATCAAAGTAATCGGAACTTTAACTACATCTGACTTTATAGCAAAATTATAACAGTATAACTCAAAAGCGTTATAATTTGTTTCTGCGCTTTCAAATAATTTGCTGAAATTGACAGTTGGGCGTATTTTGAGTGAAATATAAAAGATGGTTGCTTGGTTTTTTGACTATATCATTGCAGTGCAGCATTGTTAATTCTGCTATCAATAATATCAGCCAATGGTTTGACACAGTCAACTAGGTAAAAGTTCTCGCATTGCCTGCGTCAAATTTAAGCTGCGGCTTCTCTTTATTTGCTGCCCATTTCATATTTCATATTTATTTATTACAAAGACTGAACTTTAAACTTTAATAATGGGTTAGACTCGACTTTCTTCGGATCGAAAGTTACAGTCTCGATTATCTTAAAGTCAAAGATAACTTGATTATTGGTACACAATTTATTTTAATTTCGATTATTGCTTTAAAGTCGAGTCTAAATTTGGTTGTTAGTAAGGCCGATTGTCTATTTTTCTTATAAAGTAGTAGCCACTAATCAGTTCAATTTAAATTTTGAATTGGGGACGTTCAAGTATCTAGTTTAGTAAGTCTGACAGCTCTCTCACTAGATGAAACTCGACTCTGATTGGGGGAAATCGGTCGTGAGAGCAGATGTTTCAGTTGACGTTTATGGAGGGGTAGCCGAAGAATATAGTCGAGAAATTCATGACTGAGTACCAAGTTGACAGTTCTCATATAGAAAACGTGACGTTCCCGACTAATCTAGTTTTTGCGTTCAGGTTACATCTCATCCAGACCAATCTAGTCGACTTAAGATGACTAGATTCTTGAATGCGGCCATTGTATTCACTTAAATCCACAAACTTACTGTGACAGCTGGTTTCAATGGCGTATTTACTTTGGAACTTTGTCACGATAGTTCTCCAAATTCAATAAATTCAGTGTAAAACTGTCAGAAAGGGGAGTACAGTTTGAATCACTTCAAACCGGTTTGGTCTTAATGGAGACGATTAATTGCTCTGTATTTTTGTCACATTTTTAACAATAATTTGCTCAGCTAATGCAAACGCGCAAATTTTCATCGCAGCAAACTTCGTTACATTCGTGAATACCGCATCTTCTATTGCTTTTTTTTTTTACTCAAGGCTTAAAAGTTATAAAATGGAAAATCTCAGATATGCATTTCGACAGTCACTGTTGGTGGTCAAAAAAATCTGTTGAATTTGGGAAAAGTGCTGTTGTAAATTTAAAGGAATCAAATCAAAAAATATATTTGTAAAAAAAGAGCCAAGTTCTCATATACAGAACAAACAAAAAAGAGGGGTGACTAGCCAAAAGTAATAAACATCTTATCTAGAAGTAAAACAACAAATTTAAAAATACCGCTTTGCCCAAAATTTATGGATTTTGTAAGTGGACCGACATAAAATTTAAATGTCCTTTATCCTACAGCGAAATAAATAATTCTATTGTGCAGTTTTATGAGAAATTTGCAAAATTCTTACACCTTAAAGTTAAAGCTCAAAGGCGTTTTTATAAAGATAAGATTTTAGAGAAAATTTTTGTTGATCCTTTATAGACTTAATTAAGAAAAAGTTCGGACTCCTGATTGATTGTTTTTTTTTGTTAATGATGTTGATGCCTAAAAAATTTCGAAACTATGAAACTATGTTCCACTTTTCAAATATTCACCAAGTTTTCTTTTAAATAATTAAAACCTAAGCTTCCACCAAAAAAATAAACCAGTGAGCGATTTTTGGAGTATAAAGCTCTTCCCGTTTGTCGTTCTATCGCCAAGATAGCCAATTCATTAAAACTCTGTACCTTCTGGAGAGTTTCATTGTAACCTTTCCATCTTCCCAAAAAGCAGACATTCCCTTTCATTTCAAATGCAAAACCTGAAGGAATGCGTACCCCATGTGCTTTTCAATGCAACACCCCAGACCCATAATAATTATAAGACCAACACTTTGAAATTCGAGGTATTGTGGTCAAAATCATTTGCAAGTCTGCGTGCCTCTGCATACATTATTGAAAAGCATCTAAGGCATCATAAAGTGCCACCCGGTAGATCCTTCAAGCTGAAAAATCCTTCAGGCCATGGATTCCAATGAATTAATTTAATTTCCTTGAGCTCTAAAATATCCTTCAAAGCATTACAAGCGACAGAGCTCATCTATTCAACAACATGTTTGTATTGTATACACACATTCGACGCTGGTATCCCTTTGTGTCTTTACGCACAGTCTACTATTAGACAAATATTTTATCTTGCCAACAATTTGATTATATTAATCGAATTGACAAGGCTGCAGTGAATTATTGAAATAAATCCCAAGAACTAACAATGCGTTGTGACAGACAGACCTGCATCTGTATGGACGAGAAGAGCTCCGATCGATTCTCAAGACAATTATTAAATTGACTGAAACAATTCATTGTGAAATTCTACCGTACACAGCGCCGGAGCCGCAGCCGGACCAACCATATACATTCATTATACAAAATGCACATGCACGTATTGGGGCTTTCGTTTTGTTATCCGATTGTGTAGAGAACAATATAATGCCACAGGACCAATAATGCATGAACATAGAAAGTGCATGCAAATGGTGGGATGAGAGTCGGTGCGGACAACAAATGGGATGGCAAAAACTTCTGGCCATTGGTCGGATGTACAAAAGGCCACATACAGTGTGGGTGGCAAGGGAAGAGCTAGAAAGAGCTGTCTGCGAATTTATGAAAATTAAAGTAGCTCTCAAGGGTGCAGGATTTATTAATTTCAAAAGACAATAATGCTCAAATGCACTCTGAATATGATGGGCCATCTACTTTTTGTCTGAGATTAGAGAATTGGGACTACTGACTGCACCGCAAACGCTTTTGAACTATACGCTCAGAGCTAGAATGACTTAGTCAGATGATATTGAAGTTTTGTTGTCTATCATATCGTCTGCTTACATATTTCAGATACTGTCCTTCAAATTACTATGAAGCTGTTATCCCCAAAGTCCACGAACTCCCTTCTACTGTTATTTCGGTCTAAGCCAATCAGCCATGAAGTTCCATCACGTATTTTAGAGCGGAGCTGTCAACTCGAACATTGGTTTGGGCCTGTAAGGTGTTATAATTGGGGCTCAACCTAAATGTCTGTGGAAACTGGCCAACCTTAAAATTTGTAAGTCCATATCTACGTCTAGAATCCATTAGCAACTCGTGGTGACTTCATGTCAGCATTTGCATATCTATACTCCACTCGACGAGAAGGTTTTTTTAATAAAATGAAAATTGGGGGCTGAACCGGTCAACGAAAGGTGACTGTTTATGGAGTATCTTTTTAGCAATAGAAGACCAACAAATTCTGTGTTTTACAAATATAATTTTTGTGTAAATTATTTTAAAGACGTTAAAACACAGAAAAAAATGAAATTTTCATTTTTGGGTTACGTTATTGAAAAGAATTCAAAAACGGATCTTTTCATTTTACGCGCTGTTTTTTGAGAACTAGTGACTGTAAAGATTTTTACTACACTAGGAGAAAGACCTGTAGATAGGGTTGCCATAAAAGAATTGTAAAAACGCGGGACAATTTTCTCAAAAAGCGGGACATGGCGGGACATTTTAAAAATATATGTTTTAATGACTTCATATGCTTTTTTATGTCATAACCGCCGGAATGCCCAATCGAAAATTTTATGGAACATAACTTGCACTCGGCTAAGTGAACGTCAGTTGTTTTTTAGCCACCAATATGTTTTCTCCCAAATGTTATTGCAGATTCGTTTATTGTTTTTTAATCTGTTTCCACTTGTGTTATTTTTGTATGCGTACCGACTTGTACTGAGCATTTTTTTATTATTATTTTTAGCGCTAAACGAAAACTAGAAGCTTAATGAGCGCAAATACCTACTGACAAGTGACAGTGCAGATTTATGTTTTGACAACAGATTGAGTGTGTTCAATAACAATTGCGGCGAAATTTCAGTTCAGACCAGAAAATCTAATAGTGAAAATATCTTTTTATAAGATTTATTCAACTCAGAATAAAAAATTAACGTTGACAAAATATGGAAAATGAAATAAACAACTATATATGAAAATGAAAATGTCGGGACAATTTTCTCAAAAAGTGGGACATTGGCGGGACATTTCCTTAAGCGGGACACTTGGCGGGACAAAGGTTCAAAAGCGGGACTGTCCCGCCAAATGCGTGACATCTGGGAACCGTACCTGTAGACCGACTTCATGGCGTACTTACAAAAGGATTGAAGTTTGAAGACTGCCTCATCCCATACTTAACATCGCAAATCTTTGAATATTCGTTTACTACTTCGCGTACGATTGCAGTTCCTGACTGTTTTGCAGTTTTTCTTGCTGTACAGCCTGTTGCGTCGACGAGCAATTTTCGGCAACAACTTTAGGCCTCTTTTCCATATGCAATATAACTTTGGATCTGGATAGCAACAACAAGGATTTGCTTTCAACACAGAACCACACAATAAACTACAACTGTACGTGGCCAGACCACACCATACGTTGACCACTCCAATATTAAAGTGCATATCTTTTCCCCCCTATGGATATCGTTGGGCGGAGAACCAGTAGGTAGTAAATATTATAGCATGAGGAATGGAGACATGAACATTCAATGATGTGATGGCCGAATTCATGAAAGACATTAGACCCGCTGAAGCAATCATCTTTGTGCAAAGCTGAAACCATTTGGAAACGGCCCTCATCCTTTTCCCAACTGAAAACTTTCCCTCGACGATGTGGTCCTTATTTTTGCTCTGGAAACGGATTCGCTTCATGCACATGCTCTGCAAATTGTCAACACGTTATCGGGTATATACCTACTTGTTCAAATAAAGTTGCTTGCCACCTACGCGCCTACGCGGGTGGCGCCTCCAAGAATGGCAGTCCTTGGAGGAGGCTATCATCGTCGTCATCATCAGTGTCATTACCATCGCCATTGACAAAGTCTTAAAATAGATTCTCGTGAAGCACAGATCTGTTCGGGGGTGGCTGTACTGTGTACAACCCGAGAAGGAAACGTTTTCCATAATGAGTCGCCCCAAAGGCTGTTATTCGACACAACAGCAGGCTGCTGTTCGGCTGCTATTCGACTGCTGCTCATCTCGTGTTATTACTTTTTGGCCACATAAAAACCGACATTAAAATAAACTACGTACATAATAATATGACCACGGAATGTAAACCAGTTCGGTCCCATTGCGGTCCCTCTGTGATACAACAAGAAAAAAAAACGGAAAATTGTATCATCTATATGTGTTTGCACGGGCGACATCCTTAAACCACTCGTGGTGTCCTGTGTATATTTTTATTTAACTTCTCCCCATCAATTACTCGCAATGGCCCGAAATTGGAGCCAGTCTCCTGCACTTCTCCGTTTTACTTCATGTGGCCAAACATAGAACCCCTACCCCAGTAAAAACAGGGCCGGTCCTGCACCTTGGCACATAATATTTCATGGTCGCGTTTGTGTGTTCCACTTCACTCAGTGAAAAAGTTTTTTAATAAATTTCCCTCTCTCCTTCGGCGAAAGGGACATACGGGATACGAACACATTTGCATCTAAAAAAATATTCTGAGATGGGTTTGGTTAAATTCCTCTTTTTTGTTTGGGGGCGGTAAATGCTTTCAGGGAAGATTCGCTACGGAATGTTGCTAACGGGAAGGGAAACTTTCAACTTTCCATCCCTTTAATTAGAGCTGAATTTTAAGGCTCCCATCGAAATGAATGTAAAAGGAAAAAAGGATAAAGGCAACTCCAACTCACTCGATTTGCGGAGTTCCACTTGATTCCCTTGGGAATCTCGGTTGGATATGCACGCTGTTTTCGGGCGATGTTGATGTAAAAAGTCATAAAGTCTGTCGGAATCCAGAATACGGCAACGAAAGCGAAAACTCTGGGAGAAAACAAAACGAAAATGTGTCCAAGGGACGAGTGATTAATTTTTGTTTTGATTTTTTCCCTTTTGGCTTTCTGTTCATTTCGGCTGTTGCAGGAAGAGGGAGGGGAATAATTTCAACGATTTGCGGTTCAAAGGATTCTTTTTTGTGTTTCTTTTTTATGATGGAAATTGTTTTTGCAAATGCTATTGAATGTTGATTTGGCGCGCATCGCTGCGATGAAAATTAAAATGCGCTCTCGGCTGCGTTTAAGGAGAATTGAAATGCGGGGGCAGGATGCAATTTTTTTTTCTGCGAAAGTTCTTACTTGCTCGAGATTTTGTGTAGCATTAGGTGGAGGCTGGCGGATGTGCAGGGTGCACCTCTTGGGAGTCTCTTTTATGTCTATGAACATCGGAAGTTTCCAGACAGGCTTTTAGTTTGTTACTTTCGCCTGACAGGAGAGATGCGCTGGAAGTGGTTGTAATTGAAATAAATTGTCTTAGGGACAAATATGCTGGCGGTGGTTGGTTTTGTTTTTTTCATTTACTTGTGAAGGACGTGTTGTATTTTGAGATGGAAATCCGAGGTAGATTCCAACTTTTCAGATATTTTTATGCGCCTTGAAGGTTTTACAAATTTCTGATCAAGCTGTTTGTATAGCTTATCGAACGGTGTTTCAGCTACTACATAAATTCAGCGAAAGTATTTTAGGAACTCGGCGTCTAAGAGGGCGACGTTTGGAATTCTATTTAACAAAAATTATAAAATTTGTTAGGGTTTTATTAAAATATATGGCTACAAATTTTTCTTATGCCGTACGCTGTGGCGTCCGCAGGGGAGGGCCTCAGGCGCTCACGTTTGGCTGTTGCAGTGAGGCAATTTACCTATAACTTTGGTAAAAAAAATCAAAACATTTTTAGGCGTCGTTTGATTAAAAGAGCCATCTTCTAACTTTATCTCAGAGAGACGATAGATTCTGTTCAATTTAACAGTAATGAAACGGTAATGAAACAAAATACGGAAGACTCAGACTGTTACCGTCCACCAATGCCGCTATTGGGGCCTGTCTTCTGGTGACGTTGATCCAAGACCTAGGTTAATATAGGGAATAGTTTCTGACTTTGGTAAAAGGCACGACCTTATAGCCTTCAAGAACCTATGCTATAGCTACTAAAACAGCCTACTGATAATATGCTAAGGTGGAACTCTTTGTTAACTGAAACTAACCCAAAGCCTCAAGCAGCTTTGATTTTCATTTCTTTTCTGTTATCTGTGATGATCGTTGCGGACAATATTAAGTGGCGGATCCGCTACGAAAGACTCCAACAGCAGCCATAAAGATGCAAATTCGTCGAAGTCACATTTTGCCAGTGAAGTAGGTTTCAACTGCTTACAATCGCAATCTTGTTACAATTTACACTTTATAGACAAAAGTGGTTTTGTTAGAGGCAACGCTTTGTCAGGTCACTGCCACCCATGCGCGCAAGGGACCAGGGTTCTCGAAAGCATCGCTGAGTTAACAGACTTTTAAATATCGGATTTTTTACCAAGCATTATTTAAAAAAAAAACCTTTTAGGCTATTTTACTCCCAGACCCGCACATCCGTACCGAACTCTAGCGTCTTCTGTAGTAAAGTGCTGGAAGATGGAAACAAATCAACAAATCAACCTGTAGCAAAAGGAAGGCGAGGCCTAGAGGCGCTGAGCTAAAAACTAGAATCGTGTTCCTGTACATTTGAAAAGTGGGTTTCCGTTTAAGGAAACCAATTTTTAGACATAGTGTTTTAAATTTTTTCACAAACACTTTCACTGTCGAACCTTGCATTTATTATACCAGCGACACTTTCACCGTCATTTTTCGCATTGTCTCACATTTTCGTAGGTGAGTCTTACCGCCCTGGAAGATTGCTGACCGTTTCGATTCTGCCCTGAAATTCTTCTAAGTTGTAGCCGTCTGCAAAAATGTCCCTTTAAGTGATTTCCAAAATTTACTCCTCTTGTAGGCTAACAAATTTTGGGAATGATTTGAAATTAGTTTGGAATTAAGATCTCAATTGGGTATATTTCTGCTTCCATGTTACACTTTATGAGAGGACTTCCTCTACTGAGCTTTTAGACACATTTCCGAATATTACCTCATTCTATTAAAAAAGAAAACTATATTCGACTTATTTTGATGCACTTTTTTTTATTTTACGACCTTTTTAATGGTCTGCGAAAATCTTCTACAGCTTATAATTTAAGGCTACCCGCTAGATCAGTTGATTAGCATTTTAAACTTAGCCATGTACGCCTTTAAAATATTTCCACAGGTAAAAAAACAGTAGCATTGGGGTATACTTGTTTTAAGACTGCTTTAAATATTCTGGACTAGGAAGAAAATTAATTTCCTTGCGTCAAAAATATTTCAACACTAAACTTAAATATGATAAAATGTTCAAGATATCTAAAACCTGCACCTACTGATGATACTGAGAATTAAAATGCGACCTTAAGTTCCTTGTGAAGGACTCTGTTCAATATTTTTTTGAATATGAATACCTCGTGTGCGTCTATCTAAGCGCAACGAAACAAATGTCGAAGAGAGACATTGGCTACACACACTTTAAACTTATCGGTGTATGAGCAACCGATCGGACCTCTCATCGATGGAATTCCATCAACTGCAGCGGAAGGATACATACGTGTCCTTGGAATCGATCGTCCGCATTCCATGAACAACAACAGCTAAAGGATACAGACGTGTCCTAGTGAAATAAATGTTCATATTCACAAAATCGTTTTGTTTCTATAATAATTATCTATAAGAAAAACTTAAACTCGAGGGAGGCTCATTTTTTTATAGTCAAACACTGGTTCTGTTGTTGGTGGCAAGTCAGTCCTTAGGGGACGTAATACGTCAATTTGTCGTATTGTTCTGCTGATTTGGTCAGGTGTCGGAAAAGCACGTTTGTCATCAGTCATCTGAACTGTGGTAAATCTTTTGCTGTCTTGCTTAATGTGGTATACTATTACCACCCCATTTGTTTGAAACCGAAATCAGAGTTTGGAAAATGTGCCAAAAATATTTTGAAGATCAAGTCAAACAATACATTGTGTAGGTCACTTAAAGCGGGTGTACATTAGGAGGCTTTTTGCTACCGAAATTGGCAACTATCGGGCAATATAGAGTTGCGACTTACACCTCAACCGCGCACTGGACAAGTAAAATTAAGCCAATTTGCGCCATTTGACACGAGCAACATTCGATTTTTGTTTCTGTCGATGTCCCAAGAGCAACACAAATTTCTCGGCTATTTATAGATTGCATTTAAACCATTTTTAATCAGTGTTTGTTTCCACACGACATACACGGCTTGCCATCAGTGCCGGCATAATCAAATAAATAATATTAAGTTCATTGTGCCGGATATGGGTATCCGGTGAGAGAATCTATATGAAGAAGTACTTTCGCCTAATTATAGCCCACGTCCCATTTTAATTACAAAACCGTTTTTTTAGATACACAATAAGTTTCCACAACAACTAATCATACCTCATGCAGGTATGGTCGAGTTTCCTATACAAATGTCTCGAGTCTTGACTTATGGCTGCCCTCAAATAATTAAATCCATAAACACAGACTGGAGAGTTGAACCATTTAGTTTCTCATTTATCCTCACATTCGATAGACACCTGATCTCTCCCAGTCGACCAACTAAAATAATTTTCATACCCAATTTAGGATTTGACAGCCTCCAGACCTACTTAACATTCAAAAAAAAAAACATATACCCATAAACTAATCAATCAGAACGCATTTACGAGTTGTTAGCTTGATTAAGAAATATACAAAGCGGGCAATTAAAAGCCTACCACCACCGGCCGTCCTCCCAACCGACAGCCCAGAGAGAGGCGTCTCTCTTCGTGTCCGTAATTAACTACTTAACAATGTAAATTGACCAGCAAGTCCCATCCTAGTGGTCATAAATAAAGAAAACTTCCAAATTAATTAGCTTTTTATTGTAAATTACACTCGTGCTCTTGCTGGTTCGCTGAGAGGTTGCCTGGGAGCCACGCTCAGACTGAAACTGAGACTGAGAGTTCAGTTCTAATCTTCTCGTTCTCGCACTCGGCCGAATTCCATTTGAAATCCGAATCCGATTCCACGTCGTCTATGATCTAAAAATAAAGAGCGCTGCTCTCCGCCGTCGTCGGCGCCCCTCGCCAACTGTCAGCCTGTCAGTTTAATTGTTTGTCCATTCGAAGCCACAGTGAATATTTTGACAGCAGGTGAAATAACTGAAAGGCACCGCAGCATATATGCCCAGAATAGGCCATGCCTGCGGGAAAAAGGCACCGCTCCAACTAGCCCTTCGAGGAGATAATAACAATTCGACCGTCGATGGAGGTTTTTATTTTTTTTTTTTTGTTGTTGTTGTTCTTGTTAGCCGTTGAGCGCACATATTGAATTATGTGGCCGAAATGGATGAATAAAATATTGATACAGATTTAACAGAGCCCGATACCCATTGGAGGTGCTTCCCTTTCCATTCGCAGTAGCGCTGGAGAGATGTCAACTGGACGGCAATAAAAAAGGGTTTCGCCTTACCAGAACGTTCATTAAATTTGAGCAGCAGCTATGGGGAGGCAGCCAGCCGCAGCACTTTTGCTGCCGAATCTCAGCCGACTGGGACATAAATATTCGATTCTGTCGTCGGACAATGAGAGATATTGTTGTGCGAACGCATAGCGTAGCCGTTGCGACTGATGGCAGTTGAGCAGGAGGAACGCAAAAAATAAAAAGAAACGGACAATCATAGGGTAACCGATCTTAGCATTTCATAAATAAAGTGGAACGCGACATCAAGGTCGACGTTGATCAGACAGCCAGTTCGCATGGCATCCTCTGACAAGTCATGCTGATGTGAATTTATTACTGTAATCCGAAACCCATATCGGCTGTGAAGGGAGCAATTGGTTTCGGGTAATCGGAAAAGTGTTTTGACGAGGAGTTCTTTTAGAGGTTTTCAAAGACGTTTGGGTTGAAGGGGCTTGGGCAAAGAGTTCAATGGGAAGTTTTTTACAGCGAACTTGTTAGAAATGCGGGAGTAAGTCGTCTGAGATGGCTGTGACTGGAGGCAGTTATAGCTAAAAACCATGCCGACAGAAAAATCGGCTAGAGTCCATTTCCACAAAAAAGTGAAGCTCCCTGTGCGTCTTTTACACCCTAGAGGAAAGTCATAGAAAACCCTTTTAAAGCAATGTTCCTACTAAATATGATATCAAAGATAGCCCAATCTCCACCCACCTCGCCTGTCCGTATTTTGATCTTGCCCTTCACTGAGACTTGACAACTTGCAGCAGTGGCTCAAAGGCTGTTTCGCTACTTTAAACAAGAGAGAATCTCAGCCTTGGGTCCTACATAAACCAGTTTTTTGCATTGGCTGTCGCAAAGAGGGTTAAAATTCGTGGCCGGCCTTATAGTACGGATCTCTACTAGGCCCAGATATAGGGAGGAAGCTATAACGGATATGGCTGACGAACTGACAGAAAAGAGGCTTCAAGATGTGACACTTTAGTTGACCTTTGTTGTCTGACAGAAGAAGGGGAGAATAAAATGCAACCTATGAGTTAAAAATTGGTGTGACATTTAAGACAAGCTGTAAACTATCATGGAAGCTTTGAGCTGAATATTTCAAAGACGGTGTAACAATCTGTTACTGTTTGTGGTTGATGCTCGAACAATGGAAATTATGTCTCAAGATCGACGATTTCTGAAGACATTTAGGTGATGAAGAGGTCTACGACGAAATACCCCATTTTAACTGCCAGTATCCCCGAGCCTCTGTCCCATGAGGTACAGATTACTTCAAAGCTAGTAGTCCCGAGAAATTTTTTAAACTTTTCCTTGTCTCAATATCTTATCTTTGCAGGTTGCTTCTGCGAACTGCAGAAGGGCTTGAGAGTGTCGGGTGATGAATACAAAAAGTATAGTACTAAGAGGCCATAGCTTTATTTCTTTTTTAGGTGTAGGCTAGAAGAGCTTAACTAGCTTTACTTACCCAAACTCATAAGCTAACCCTAGATCAGATCAAAGCTGCTCAAGAACAGTAATTCTGTGATACTGCATATTAGGGTGGAGCGAGATTTTTGTTTTCAATATTTTTTTCTCCTGTGTTATAAATTTTTGACCCATGGTCTTAAATGTATAAAATCCAAATTTCAGTCTTCAGTCCAAATTAACATCTTCAGGTGGCGCACTAGACTTGAACTTTGAAGTATAAAGCGAAAAAAAGGTAAGTATCTCAAAACGGTCGAAATGCATTAAAATATTTTTATTTTTTTTTATTAAATATTATATTATATACATAGATACAAGAACCCAAAGACAAACGAAATTCAATTTTTTTTCCAGAAAAGTTAACTATACTTATTTCGATAGAAACTGATCTGAATCTGGCTCCGATATAAGTTCTTCAGTAACAGTCTTTCGATGTGATATGTTGTCACATGTGTGTTGCCAGAAATTTTCAAATGCTAAATAATATGCTAAATTAATAAATATATATTCTAAATTATATGGAGAAATAAAATAAAATATGCTAAGGTTTAAAACAACGACTTTATCAAAAAAAAAGTTAAAAAAAACAATAAGCCATAAATATACGTATATATTTACTGTCTGTAATGGAGCAGAATGCAGAAATTCACGGCATTGGCTTTTGATTTGATTTTTGTTTTTAAGGTTTAACACTGTCATACAAATCTTCAGTAATGCCAAATTTAGAAAATTTTTATGGATGCGCAAAATATATACCACGAAAATATTTCTTATGATGAGTTTTTACGTTAAAAATATAAAATTTTATTAATACTTATATGCAATTTAAGGTTAAAATATGCCAAATTTTGAATAAAAGACGCCAAAATGGTTGTCAGTGTTAGCGATGAATAGTGTTTTATCTTTACGGCCGTCAAAATAAAGTGAGGATATAGGTAATCCACAAATAATGTTTAATTATATCAAAATAAGTTGGCAACATATTATCATTCAGCTTTTGTGGGTCACAAAAAACAGGGAAACTCGAATTTTTTGCTTAGCCTTGAATTTCTTTTTAATTTGTAAGTAATTTGCGGCAACTGAAAGTAAAATCATAGGTTCCCGAATTAAAATAACTCTAATTTGAGAGAAGAATTTAAAAATATTAGGTAGATATTCATTTTTTTTAAATTCAAGTCGTCTGCGCCACCTGAAGATAAAGTCATTGGTTCCTGATTTTTTTCATAAATGATGTCCTAATAAAGGGCCACCAATTAATAACACAGGAACAACAAAATTAGAAATTTGTTTCTGTTGACATATTCACTCCAGCCTATACTACACATGCTTACTCCTACACTCGGCTCGGCCTACCTATATAGAGTTTATAGCTTCTTTCTGTCCTATCTACTTTTATTTTGCTAACCAATCCGGTCCATTTTAATTCATACAGCTTCAAGGTGACCAAGATCATTCTCGACACTCATTTAATCTGACAGATTTGACACTCACAAGGCAGGGCTTCAAGCTTAGGTGCCCGCCGAGTTTAAGACACTCCCTGGCTATGATAACATCCAGCGTTGCCACAATGATACAAGTGTAACAAAAGTGTTACACTTTTTAATTATTTTATAATTTTGTTACAATGTTACTTTTTTTTCGCTTTGTGACACTTTTTCCCATTAAAATGTTTTTTTGTTTTTCTCGTTAAACAATATTGAAAATTTGAACAGCCAGCACTTTTTTCTTTCGAACAAACTTCTACCAATTTCTGTCAATGTATTTGTTTGTTTACACAGAGCACAAGTTGTGCAAAACGTCAAACTGCGAGTGGGAATGGGAGGGAACGAATCCAACAAGATTTTTCTGTATTGCCGCGTCGCCGTTGATAATGTTCTACATCTCGTGGTAAATAAAGTTTGAGGAATAGAAATTGAAATCTAATTCGATGGTCAATAATTTTGTTTCTTTATTTGCTTTTTTTTATTTGTTAAACACAAAATAGACAGGTAGGTCAATAAAGAGCTTTGTTTTGTAAAATTTTAAAATTTGTTCAGTTTGTTACATTCTTTTTCCATTTGTTACACTTTTTGAAAAAATTTGTTACACTTTAAAAAAAAACTGCGGCAACATTGGTTACATCATAGTGATGAGTGCTCGCATACATTCCTTTATAACAAAATGTATTTCATTTCGACAGCCCGGTTTGTTCATAGTCCTGCCCCCTTTCCGCATAGCTCCGATGATATATCCTATCTCGCGGAGCAATCAACCAGCCAGAAATCATTTCCAGGCACTTAACATCCCATAAAACGTCATCGCAGCAAACGTGGTCACATCCTAAATCATCATTAGCAAAAGTCTCCTGATAACGAGCCGCGAATGCAATCTGCGATATAGATACCTGCGCGGTAACCAGTATCTCGTCGAGATTAAAATTCATTTTATTTGCATGAAAATGAAAACATCACCTCGCGATGGGCAAACGTGGACAATGACGACGACAATATCGTTGTCGCCACGCCGCGGTCGTTTGTTAAATAAAATCTCGCCCCCCAGAGCATAGTGGAGAGAGGAGGAGCACCACAATAAGACCTACGGATCGTCTCGCGCAATCTTATCTCAAGCGACATTCAATAAACGATTACTACCCATGTTCCAATTGTGATTACCCAGCCAGTGTGCCAGAGTGGAGGATTCCGTGTCCCACTCACCACTATATAGCGCGCACTCTTTTGTCCGGCTATCTCGCGCACAGTTTTGTTGTTTTGTTGTTACAGCTCCGATATTACCTTGTTCTCCATGCGCGGGCTTCCTCCGTCCTCGATGAAACATGCGAAGACATCGATAAAAGAAAATCAAACAACAACGATAACGTCTGCGGTCCACGGCCGTATAATTATCTCGCGCAGAGTCTTTATTCGGTCCTTTACGATCCGATCCACAGTCACACTGCATAGAGCGTGTCTTTGTGGTGGTTGCGACAGAAAGAGAGTGAATATCAGTTGGGGGCATCACATAAGATATTCGACCAGATTTCAGATGCATATACATATGCGGAGGGGGGCAAGGTGAAAATATGACTGGCGATCGTCGTTTATGGCCTCAACAGGAACAACAATTTATGATAAGTAAATGTTATGTCCAATTTAAAATTGGAAGCACAGGGTAAATGGATATCAGTGTTTGGCCGTCTGGGAATAAGATATGCGGAGTTCCACTACGGATATGGACTTTAGGTGGATATTTTCAATTGCCAGCCATTGAAGTTTGTATATCTATACTCGGAGTCGTTATTGGTTATGGATGTGATGACAGGCGGATGCCAGTGATCTGGAAATAGTGTTTTCCGATCAAATCGCATAAATATTTTAGGCCGAAGGATATCCGATTTCTAGGTTGTAGGATAATGAAATCTTCTAAGAGATGACGCAAAGTGCATTGGGCGACTTTTTCCAAGAGGGACCTTACTTACAAAAGGCTTTCGGAAGACAAATTACTCAATTTTGATTCAGTCGACAAAAGCTACAGCAAATTCTGCTTTTGGAATGTTGTCGAAGCGTAGGTCTAGGTATATAGCAAGTGGATCAATATTCAACCTAAATCTCTTCCGTAAAAACTTCGAAGCTCTACTTTGATGGGGTTGAGACACTTGCAATCGCAATATCACCGCAACTGAGGTAGTTGACATAAGAATCATGGCAATTGGGAAAAAGTTGTAAATAGCTGACGCATAATGTTGAAAAAATACCCATATGCGCTGTAAAGGCACAAAGCCATACAAGGAAGACAAAAAGTGGGAAGTAGGATCAAAGCGTTACGTTTTTTCTAGAGCTCGTCAGTGTTTGTAGAACTACGTGCAAGCTTGTTTGGGGTTTTCTAAAGATGAAAAGAAAATTGTTTGCCTACATACTTCATAAGAAGCATAAAAACAGATGGCAAAACAAAAGACTTAACCCGCTCGCTGACACTAATTATCACCATGTTAGGGAAAGACCTTAGAAAAATTTCTGTTCGCTAGTGGCCCATTAACTGTTGTCCCCAAAGGGTTTGGGAAGGTTGATTTCCACAACTCGAACGTTTTTGTCCAAAAAATCATATCCGAAACTAGACACGTCGTTATTATTCAAGGCACAGGAAAAAAAAAATTTTTCCAAACTGGAAGTAGAATATAAAGTTCGGTTATGGTCGCCAAACCAATTGTTTCTTCTTCGCAACATTTCCCGTGCATGATTCAAGAACTAGACCAAAATTTAAAAGTTTTTCTTGATTTAAGAAAACAAATGTTAAATAAAGTTTTCTGCCTCAAGAGTTGTCTTACTCCAATTGCATTTTTTTTTTAAATCGTTCATAGCTTTTCTTGACCCAGGAAAATGGTTGACTAATTATATAGTACATGCTTTCAGAAACAATTTTCAAAAAATCAATAATTTATTTCTGAAATTCTGAACAATTATTCTTGATCAAAGAAAGGATAAGTTGAATGCGATCCAGATTAACTCATAGGAAAAGGAAGCAAAGAACTTTGAGTTTGGGCATCACGATCATATTCCGAGACCGAATTGAGTTCGAAATTATTTTCACATATAATAGACGGAAGAAACTCAAATTGGGCCCTTACTTGCTCCATTTGTCGTCGATTAGGTGACGAGGTGTATGGACGTTTTTTTTCCAGAGATTCTGAGTTTTAAAATAAAGTCATTGCATGTCATGGTAATGATTATGGTATAAGAAATTTAATAGTAGGGTGACCATCGTACTCCTTTTTCGCCTTAAAAATTACTTTGTCCACTAATATTCAAAATGGGTACAGAAAAGTCAAACCTTTTCATATATATTTTCACTTAACACAAAAAGCTTACCCATTACTTATTTTATTCTCTTTTAATGTTTGGACATGCAAAGCCTAATGCATACGACGTGCTATACAAACTTTTACAAGTGAATACACCCATTTAACGAATCTATTTATATATAAAAGAGACTAACATTCGTGTGTGCACTCATAACTCTAGAACGGATCGTTCGATTTTTACGATTTTGAACCAACGAAGGATATAGGCTGCTTTTTGAAATAAGAAATGAAAGTTTGCATGGAGAACCGCAATTTGCAAAAATAGACTGGATAAAAAAACGGGACAGTGCCACTTCCAGAACAACAAGAAATAAATTAAAATTTTTTAAACTTTTTTCGCTTGGTCAGCTAGTTTGTTAAATAAAATATTTAAAAATATATCAGCATTTTTATTTTTTTTTTTTCAAATATGAAATTGAACACTAAGAGCATTTTGATGTTCGTTAAAATTTGGGTCTCCTCTAAAATTGTATAACCTTTTCTTGTTTTTCAATCTCGTAACACCAACTTTGCTGGGTCGAATAAACCTCGATTTGGAAGTCTAATTTCCCACAAGTTTTTAAGCAGCTGGGGGCCTTGTATCGCGTTAAGTCCAGTTGGACTTCTGCCTCGATATAGGTAGTGAATTTAAAAATTTAAGTCTGCTTTCGACAGTTAGTTAAAAAATGTCCATTATACGCTGCCCTTTAATGTCAATGGGCAGAAAACATTGACTCGTACATGAAATCATGCACTCAATGTATAGAACTCGAAGTAGCAATGCGACGAATATAAAACAGTGTCTGCGATACGTGTGGGAGTGCCGGGTTGTTGCGATACCTAAGTGTGAGAGCAGCGTAAGTTCCAGGTTGTATGCCAAAGTACACATCTGCGAGGATATAGAATGTCAAAGACACAAACAGAAGGGGTACCCAAAAAACTGATGGTAATGGCTGTGGACCACCTCAGAAAACGGTCCACGGACGTTTTGACAGCATCAAGATTCTACGGAGATAGCTTAAAATATCTCTATGTTTCCTAAGAGGAAGGCTTCTCTGAATCGTAAAATAAAAATGAAGAATATCAAAACCAGATTGTCCCTACCAACGAATGCGCAACGTTATAAGAGGACATTATTCGTCTGAGGTTTGTTAGAATGTAACCAACTTATTTCCCAACAAGGAGTCTTTAGCAAATATTTCGTCTTCATGGACAGTTTAACAGAACAAGTGTGATGGTAGTAAAATTTACCGTGTCACTGTTGAAGTAAAATTTGCAAGAAATCCCATATAGGACCGTTTTGAAAATTATTCAAACGCTTGTTTTCCTTCATCACTTTATAAATAGCCTTCTCGGTTTTTGTCATACCGACTGCGACCTTATTTCAAAGCTGTTCGTGATGAAATATGGAAATATGGAGTTCCGCCCCATGAATGATTTATAACAAACGATAAAAACTAGTAAAACAAAGAGTTGGTGATCAGAAGTTTCCTACTTTACTAAGCAAACAGGCTTTTGCGTCGGCTGCCTATTGTTTCGTTTTTTCTACTTCGCATTTTGTTGCTTTCTTTACAATTATTTCTGTTTACTTCGTAGTACCGTGTTTCATTTTTGTTTTACTTTGGTTTTCAATCACTTCGCCCTACAATAATATCGCATTTTTTTCTCTCTCTTTTTACTCGTTTTGCATTTTCGTTAAAAGTGTAACGAATTATTTATGTCAATGTTATCTCACTAAAAGAATATTTCGCATTTTATTTTTAACAGGTCATTCAATAAGTCAGAAAAAAACAAAATTTTGACAAAACTCGATTTTATTATTCAACATAGTTGCCTTCGAGGGCGATACAACGAGTATAGCGATTTTCTAACTTTTCGGTACCACTTTTATAGTACGATTTCTCTTTCTCGTCAAAATAGTCCTCAGTTTCAGCAATCACTTCATCATTGGACCTAAATTTCTTTCCAACAAGCATTCTCTTGAGATGAAGTGAAGCCATGTTTCATCCATTGTCACATATCGACGTTAGAATTCGATTTTATTGCGGTTTAACAGCGCCAAACACTCTGGAGCATCAATTCCTTGTTGTTTTTGGTCGACTGTGATCACGCGGCACCCACTTTGCACAGAGCTTTCGCATACACAAATGTTCGTGTAAAATGGTAAAAACACTACCATCTGATATCCTTGCAAAACCAGCTAGCCCGTGCACCTTCAATTTGGGATCGTTCATAGCCAATTTGTGGATTTTTTTTATGTTTTCTGGAATAACAGCCTCATTTGGACGTCCACTCCGCTCTGCACCATTTGTGCTGGTACGACCCCGTTTAAATTCAGCAATCCACTTCTCTACCATTTGTCTCGATGGAGCAGAGTTTGGATAAAGTTTATCAAGCCATTGTTTGGTTTCCAATGAATTTGTTTTCAAAATTCACTTTTTTCCATTTTTTTTCAATAACAAAAGTTGCTTCACACAAAATACTATAACTCACGAATCAATAGTCAGATTGCTGTCAAATTTATACACTTATCGCTAGTATTAAATAAAAATCTTATGGAAGAAATTCGAGTGACGCCATCTATGTGTCATCCTATGGAATTTTTGAATGGACTTATATTATGTCGTTTTCGATTTGGATTTTCAGATTTTGATCTGAGATTTCAGATTACTGTTGCTAAATCGAACATAAAATCCGAATTTTATTGGTTCTTGTGTGTATTCAGTTGGCCGCAAAAAATATTTTTTTTCACTTGCACTGGAAATCCATTTAAATTGATTTTTACACATTTTTAACAAACGCATTTCGAAATAATTTAATATAAAGAATCGTTTCGAAAAATTAATAATTCAGTAAAAAAAAGCAGCCCTTCGAACGATAAACAATTCGTAACCGCCAGCTGTGTGTCATACACATTGTGAAATCTGAGAAAAAAATCGAGATTTCTCTAAGAGAGTCAGATCAAAAAAAAGATAGATTTTTTTGGCAAATCGAACTCAAAAAATTGATCTTTCTGCCAAATCGAAAACGACATTGGAATCTATCGTTTTGGGGTGTGATCTTTTTGTCTGTAGTGCGATTGAAACCGTGCGGGGCTAGCTTTTAAAAAATAAATTAAAATTTTAAAAATAATAACAATTCTATTTCTATCGTTTTCATTTTTATTATTTTAATAACAGTATGCGACATAGAAAAATCATACTGAGACCCCCAACCACAAGTCACAATCCTCTTGCCCCTGGCCCCCTCAGTTTTTTTTTTTCAAATTCGCCATTTTGTTTTCCTATCGGTGTTATGTCAAAAAAATATCCGTGTGACATGCAAAAATAAATGCTGCCAACCTCGGCAACCGTGGGGAAATGTGAAAGAGTTCGGGACTACCACATTTTTTCATTACTGAACGCCATTGGTTAGTTATTATAAATTGTTAAAAGGCGAATATTTAGATTTGTTTGGTTAGTAAAACTATCTAAAGTTGATGTTCTATATACTAGAAACACATTAGGACAAACATGGTTGTGTATTTTCTGCTTTTGGATATCATTAACTTCGATTTCGTGTGTAAATTTTTCTTAAATAATGAAGAAAATTTGCTCAAAATGTTTTCATTTTCCCTCAACCAATCTACATTGTTAATTTTTCATGAACATTTTAAGCAAATGTGCACTTATTCCTAAAAAAAAATATTATCCAAACGTAACGAACAATTTCAAATTTAACGGATAAAACTCTATGAACTCTGCCAGCAACTTTGCGCACAGCAGAAGTGTCTCATATCTCCTGGGAGTGTGTTGGTGAGCAGAATTTTTGAATTTTCGTGACATTTGTCAATACGATTTTCTATGTAAGAATACTAGCGCACCAAACGTGAACACTCCATAAAAATATAGCTTGTAGGCTAAGTAACGGGAAATCGGCCGGAGTTGGTGGTCTCAGTATTGTCTCTGGTATGCGATATGTGAATATTATGCTTTGTTTTAATTTTATTAATTTTTAAAAAAGTTTAGCAATCTGTAGAATTAAAAAAAAAACAAATACCTAAATTTAATTTCTTCAATAATATCGCCATTGTTTGTTTTTTTTTTTTTTTCTGTAAAGAGCCCAAGGGCACTCAAATACGCGAGAAACAAACGATGGCGAAATAATTGAAATAGAAATAAACAAAACCCGAAATAATCGAAAAACTAAACAATAAAAGGCGAAATGAACTTAAATCGAACTAAGCAAAAGACTAAATACATTTTTTTCGAAACAAATATATGCCAAATACTTGAAAAACCTATTAATAAAAATGCTGATACAAGAAAATGCGAAACGACTGAAAAGAAACAGCAAAAAACAAGATAAAAAAGACAAAACAATCCATACCCATTTGCGTTATATTGTCATAACGGTGCCTATATAAACAAACTACATGTACCTAAAGAAAAAGCTATTAACTTTTGCCTAGAATGGGGTAAAATGTTGTTAGCTGGGTTTTCCTAATGGCAACTAAATGAGTGACCTTTCACATTTTGAGAAAACAAGTAAACGAATAGCTAGCAACATGATTCTCAACGATTTGATTCCCTCCACCAACACTATCTGATTGAGAAGTGTATATCAGAGAATCAAGACATCCACCCAGAGGGCAGACGTGGCACGGAAAACAAACAACCCCAAACAAATTAAGCCCCGAATTCAATTTCACGACTCTAGCCACGGGGGAATCCTCCTAATAAATAAAATAAAACAGCGCCCGGCGAAACAGCGCACCACATGCATCGCGCCCCGCACCGTCAGAACGGTGCGAATTTAACCCGCCAGCTATCAAACCGAACGAAAACCACTCACGAGACTCCTCCAAAGGACACGCGGACGAATCGAAAGGCACACAGCCACACACTGGTACTGGTACTGGTATCGCAATGGCACTCCAGAAATCGTATTTAAGATCGCAGCAGGTAATATTGACAGGTGATCGCGAATATTTCATTAAATCTTATTTCGGCCACAGAGAGGAGCGTAGGCCGATCGTTTAGTTCCTGAGAGAGATCGACCGACGGCCGGCGCGACTGACCAGTGACCACCAGGAGACAGTGCGTGAAGGGTGAAGCCATGTTTAAATTATGGCCAATCTGAGAAACATTACCGCCATTATGAGCTCTGTTGGCATTTCTCTTTCTTTTATTCGTTGCGGCCTCGGCCAGGTATGCACGTTAGTTATACTCGGATTGCAGATTTGATGTTTCGTGCTTTTGTTGGTCTTTTTATTGCGTGATCCTTGTCCCCGGTCCCCACGGGCGGCGGCCACTCATTTGCCATATGGATACAGTGTACAACTCGTATGAGAGTGGATAGCTATATGCTCGAGAATTATTGCCTGGCAATAAAACGACTCATATTGGAAATTTATTTTTACGATTGCAGTCGCTTGTATTGTTTCTTCTTTTTTTTATTTTTACGAATGTTGATTATTCGCCTAGCGCGGCGGCGGTGGTGGGAGATGGCCCAGCAAAAGTTTATTACTTCCCTTCCCAGGGCAGCGCGGATGGTAATTATAAAATTTGCAATCGAAAACATACCCCGGTGGCTGTGCAATGTGTATCTGTATATGTATAGGCAGGGAGAAGAAGTTTACTGATTGCTTTGCAAACATGCTCAGTGGAGCAACTTTGTTGCGGATGCTAATCGTTTTATATACGGTTGGTTGACTGGATAGATGTTGTTTGGATTGAGTTTTCGAACAAACAGATACATCATCCAATACAATGCGCTCGGATGTATGCTTATGTTCTGTAATGCTGTTTTCTTTTTCGTTAATTAAAATTCCGCTGTGTAGGGATAGAGACAGCTTCTAAGCATCGGGAGATGGATGTTGGTTCCTGTTGATAGTTTTATCGCCAATTTGCATTCCGATAATGTATATGGGAAACATCATGCTCATACAGAATGTAATCGTTAAATTGTATGGATCTGTGCAATGCCTTACAGATGGGACTTGAAGGGGTGCGAACTTGGCTATGTAAGGCGGGTGCAAACGAAAACCGTGTAGACACCAATTAATTGACTTGCTTGTAGATAGTTTACTGCAGGCTTTTGCCTCTACCTGAAGAGTGGAGGAGGACCTACGACACGACTGACTTACAAGGGACTTTCTAGTGATTCACAGGGTGTCATCCCTCAACAGATATTACGCCGATGCGACAGTTCCCCGACATTTAGTCAATGGTTGAAGAAAAAACATTGTCATATTGACGAACGGCGTTCATCAACATAAAATTCATTGATATGAGGTACTTTTTATCAATATGGAGAAAGAATTCATGAAAATTTTTTGACGATTGATGAACCGTTTTTCAATATGAAGAAAATGCTTTCATACATTTTTTGGGCAGGATTCTGATGAGATTTTGGGGTATTTTCTTATGAACTAGGTTCATCATTTCACCAAAACATTTCATCAATATGACGAAAACACTTATTTTGATGAATTTAGTTATTTGTTCATCCAGTTGATGATTTATTCTTCTAATTGATGAATGGAATCAACATATCGAAGTATCTACGATTGCGAAGTTTAGAATTTTCATCATTTTGAAAACGGCGCTCATCGTATTGATGACAGCTTTCATTATATTGAAGACTGTGTTCGTCAAAAAACACACTTTTGAAAACACACGATAATGGGTATAATTCTTGTTTCGTTTTATTCTATACAAAAATGGCTGCTCTTTTCAGGTTTTTTCCAAATTCGAATGAATTACAAAAATGCCGGAAGTTGTATATATAAAAATATAAAGAGAATGGGAAGGAGAGTTTCACACAAGAGTGAAGTTAGTTGGAGTTGAGAACAATCCGCAATGACTTAAGGCGAGGGCACAAAATTCCTAACTTTACACTTAAAATTTTATTAAGGAGAATGTTGATGTAAGTGTTCATCTTATAGATGAACTCATTCGTTATATTGACGAAAGAAATTAAATTCACCGCTTTATTCATTATATTGATGAATGGAATCATCATATTGATGAATTTCTTTCATTTCTTTCATCGTTTTCTTCAATGTGAAACTGTTTATATGATGTATGCTGTATAATATGTGTATTGTGTACACACACAAAGATCATTAATACTCACTCATGCAGCATGCACCTTTAAATGTATTCATGTGCGGATAATTTTATGACATTGCTCACATTGCGTAAGGTGCCATAGGAAAAAATCGTGAGTGGCTTACCGACGAACAATGAATAGGTAATAAAAGAGTCAATATATGTGATTTAAAAATTTCATCACATAATTATATGTTCACCTTTTAATTAATTTTCCCCCAAAAGTATTCATTTCTATTTTAAAATTAGTTTTTAAATTGCTTGCAGTTGAAAAAACTTTTTAATTTACATTTACTACGTGTGACTGATTTTGCTTAATAAACTGCGGTAAATAAAATTGAAAGCAATTATTGAATAAAATTGAATAAACTTTCGTGTAAGAATAGTGGAAATATAAAAAGTCTAATTTCGATTACTCACATTAAATAAAATGTTATCAATATTTAATAAATAGCATAAGTATATCTTTTAATTTATGTGAAAGTCGAAAGTTCCCGTACACTTTTTTAAGTACCAATTTATTATGATATTAGTAGAACGCAACTCGTATCATTCAAAATTTACTCTGCCATAGATGTGCACAAACAAAAAATCGTGGGCATATGTTGCCAGAAAGACTGATAAAATTAAGTTAAAAATTTCCCATAAAGAACTCTTATCAGTTAAATTTTATTTATTTTGGTGTCATTTTCTACACAGATTTTCCTTTGGTAAGAAAATATTGCCATATGGACTAAAATGTCATATGATGTAACTCGCCATAGATACATAAATGTAAATTAAAAAAAAAATCTAAAATACATGTTATATGTCGCTTTTAAGAAACCATACCTAGGCAATTGCAGGACCAAAAGTTAAGGGAAATCATTATAAAATTTTCAAAATCCATTTAATATTAATATTTAATTAATCTTCGGTTATATTTATATAAAATATATAAATAATAAAATTCAGTAGAATGGATCAATAAGATATTGATTATGACTACATAATAACAAAGACAAAAACGCATTTCATACACAAATGTATGTGCATGTACCCTGTGCCCCTACCTAAAGAAATGCATATGGCAGAAAAATGGCCATTTTCGATTCTAAGAATTGGGCATCCAATATCAATGAGATAAATAATACACTATTTAAATTTTAAGCTTATTTCTTCTTTAAATACATATGAGGACTAGATAAATTGACTAGACAATGTTTTTAATTGGGTTTTACAGCCATTGCAATGATTTTGAAAGTCACTGGGAAAGTAAAAATAGCTTTGAAATAAAACTGAATATTAAAATACTCAATGTTTCTTGAGCGCGTGAGTTTTTGCGACTACAACTTATTGACAAACTCATTTTCCTTTGAATATTTTGCATTCGGATACGAAGAAATGCAATTATTAAACTCACATAACATTGCCTGCATTATCATTTTCATGACATTATGTTCGTTTAGGTAATTTAGCATCCTCATCAAAGCGGGGAGGCTAGTTTACGATTTTTTTCGGTGTCAGTATTTTTATTAGTGTAGAGCAATCTTACAAATACATGAAAACAAATTTGACAGCACAGAAAGTGTGCATCATATTGATAAAGAAATTTCTCAATATGATGAATACATTTATCACATTGATGAAATTAACGGTGAATTTCGCTTCATCATATTGATATACAATATAATATTGATGAACAAACTTGATGATGAAAACATTACATATTCATCATATTGATGAGATCCGTTTCATCATATGAATGAAAAAATTCACTTGACTAAAATTGATGAATTTTTCGTCATGTGGATGAACTTTTTAATAAATATGTGTATCTTTTTGGTTCAGTGTAGCTCCCAAATTTGCTCACATCTTGGCGGCTCTGCGAAATAAGGCCGGAAAAAAATTAATTTGGGGTTTTATTTCCTTTTTTGGAAAATTGAAGAATTTTTGGGGCCTTATTTAATTTTTGAAGACCAAAAACTTGTTTTTTTTTTATTTTCGTCTTTAAAAATAATAAGCGAAATAAAGGAAAATATTCCACCGCCGAATAAAAGATTTTTCATGGACGGAACTTTTAAAATAATTCCGAAAGGTTGCTTTAACCAGCTCCTAGTCATCCATATTCAATATTTTGACATTATTTGAAATAAAAAAATCGTTTCAATGTTAGCACCGCAGGCGAAAATCGAGCGATTTTTTTACCAAATTGTCATTATTTCTTATAGATAGTTTATTTTACTAAAAATCCAAATTTAAAAATATTTACAAATTTGTTTTTAGGTATTTCCGTTATTTTTCATTTTAATTTAATAAAAAAACGAGAAAATGTTACGATGAAATGTTGTAATATTTAATTAAAAATACATATATGATAGATCTTAAATTTATTTCTAAGAAGACAATATATTGAATAAAAAAGCAATGAAATATTTGCACTACCCGACGAATGCCTCGGACAAAAATTCAAATTATGTCTCTCAAAGCAAAATTGCTGGCGCATTATCTCGTCTGGACGACTTCCTGTGATGGTGAGTCCAAGTTATTTTAAAATTCAAAGCACTACTTCCGGTATCCAGCGAATATTCCCGCATTAGCCATGTTTACAGTGCACTTTCCCTCAAAAAGTAATAATACTAGTTCAAGTACAGAGCGCCTTCCAAAGGGACTAGAACTAAGTGCAGTGCAACGGATGCCACATTCATCGCAGTTTTCTCGTGCCTGCATTCTTTCACTCTCCGGATGGCGCATCCTGTTAAACACGATAATAGCGTCACCCGCACACAGAGGTATATATTATTACGGGTTGGACGCAAGTGAGATGAACGACAGGAAGAGCTAAATGATGGTAATACCAGTAAAGCACAGCTGCCATTTTATGAATAGCGCAATGAAAGGACCAACAAAAAAAAATGCTTTATGCGATTTAAGCTCCTCACATTTTGTTCGCTCTTCCTGGAGCACTCGTAAATTTCACGGGCAATTTGCTCCAGGGAAAGCATGCACTGCATTTAACCACTCTCCAGTTGTGAACGCTGAAAGGATGCTGCATAGCTCCGACACAATGCACCGCACAGTCATTATCGTGTGTTAGTATAAATGGCGTGTATCCATATGTGGGTGGAATATGAATGTGTGCAAAGGACGCTCGTGATTGACCCACTCAAGTGTGAAATTTGGATAAATCCTATCAGCAGACACTGGTCTTCTATTAACAATTAATCACACTCATTACGAAGCTATTCGCCCGCTCCCTCTCTCTCACTTTACTGTAAGTGTAAGTGGGAGTGTGACTGTCATCGGCAGGCAAAGTCAGACAAACAGGCACACACGAACAATAAAGCAATCATTTGTCAAACTGCTCCGGTGTGAAAGAATTGAAATTGGAGCAGTATGACATCAGGATACCAACCCCCCCGGCTTCGGTGAGACAGTCACTTAAGAGGACTATTTGTAAGCCAGGACGATGATGACGACAACGACGACGACGATGAACGAGAGCCTTCAGTTCATTTAATAAAGGAAGTGACACAGCCAACATGACACACAGCACAATGACGACAATGACAATGACGCCGACTACTACTACCTCGTCTACGAAGACGACAGCGGCAACACCTTGAGAAAGGATAATTTAGGGGTTTTCCTTGTTAAACGAACGCCGTAGGAGGACAATGTATTGTCATATTCATCTCCTCCTCCGCCTACTTTTTTCCCTCACACACTGTGCGAGAGTGTGTACCTGTCCGAAATAATAGGGCATCATCAAGTTTGTTCGCAGCAGCAATACACCACAAAAGGATCTGTCCTTTATCCTTTGGGGTGCTGCAAATAATATAAGAGCACCCTCTAGAAGTACTGAGAAACTTCCTCCACAGCTTTCGCCATCGATAGTGTAGAGTCAGATTTAGAGTCCTCCTATCTTCTGCTGCTGAGAGCTGAGGTGTCCTATTACACCTTGGCAAGCACACACAATGGATCGCTTGGTGGTGTGTCCTTCCTGGAGGGCGTCTGAAGTGTTTTGCGCCATTGTTGCCACTTAAGTTGTGGGCGGTAGTCGATGGTAGACTTGCAGTCTGCCTGCCAGCAGATGGGGCGAGCCGGGCACAAACTTTAAAGCTGTTCGTATCTATGGCTTCTATCGCACTTCAGCGCCAGTTTCATCCGGTAAACCTTTTCGATAGAGCGCATCGTTCAAGGGGATAATTTCTCATCGCCAGATTATATTATTGAAAGATAATTTTTGGGGAAAATGTTGCCTTCCTCTTCCCTAGCCGGGATGGGCGAGGAAATTGGTATCCTGTTCGGTTGTAGATATGAGTCATAAGGGAAGAAATATTAGTCCCAGACGATGATGTGACTTGTGGCATGATTAAGCTGCGTGAGTTATGGGACTGCACGTGCCTAGTGCGTGGGCAAAATACTGATGAAGGCAGTTTGCATTTGCACGCCATTGCGAGACTATGCCAGACGGTTTTTATTGCGAATGCAAGTGCATGATGTTTCTGCTGGATTGTGTTGCGCTATTGAGTTATGGAACGGGAAAACGGTTGAGCGAGTGTGGAATTCGGTAGTAAATCATGCGCGAGTTAAAATGCTACGGCCGGGGGCTTATGAATCAAATTCGTGGCAGTGAGTTATAGGAGTCATTGCTGTTGCAGGTGGAGTTTCCATCGAAACCAAACCGATAGCAAACAATGCTGCCCCAAATGGGTGTTGCATTGACACGGTAATTTCGTTTTTAACGCGGCGATTAGATACGGTCTCTGTTGTGATGCAGAGTTCGTCACACCAGGAAGTTTGTTACGGTCGCAAGTAACTGAGGGAGCTGGTCGTTATTTTTTATGACTTCATTGACTTTAGTAGGGTGCGTCAAGGAGCGGCATACACACGTTTCTAGAATCAGTGATGGGTTTCTAGTGGCTTCCGTCGTTTTGGCTGCTGAGCGTGGATGGTAGCTGCAGTGAGTGTAAGTAGTCATTCACATTGGACTAAGACTTAGTATATCACCAATTTAAATAGCTCCAATAAATTGCCAAAAAAATGTATGCCTAGACCTACTGAGTTGAGTCAAATAGTTTAAAAAATGCCTTTTTAGGTATAGGGTGTAAGGAATAGAGGTGTGGGGCAAGTGCGGTCCATTAAATCAATTTAATCAATAGCTCGACTTAAAAGTCACATCAGAAGATCAGTGTTTTCAATCTGTGGCAACCGATAGCTCTTTATCTATAGCGATTACCCTTCACCCTGATAAGTTCCTTATTCAATGACAAACACGTTTTTTTTTATAAATAAAGGCAAAAATAATTACATGGGGTAAATGGATAAGAGCAACCTGTTTTGTTAGTTGCATGAAATATTTGCTGAAAAATGCTATATCAGTGTTGTTAGCACTCTCTCTTCATTGATCCTACGAAGAGTGGTAATGTTTCCCTTTTCACCGTACTCAAATTCCCTTTTAAAATCCCACGATACTGTTCCCACGAATGTTTTTTTTGCTAGATTTCTGAAAATCCCACGATTTGGTGCTTTTTCCCTTTATCCCACGGAGGTCTTTTCGGACATCGAAATTCCCACAATAAGGGATAAATCCCACGATATAATAACACTGTGCTATATACATAAATAAGACGACATATATTTTTTTTTGAATATCTTTAAAGACATATTACTGAAAGTGTTAAAAAATAATATAAAGAAAATACCTGTTCTCAATTTCACAGCGCACGTTACTAAAAATCATTTTTAGTGTCTAGATAAATTTTACGAGCTCAAATCGGCGAAATTGTCCTTACAAATTGATTGATGTTTGTTTTTGCTACTTTTTTTTTTAAGTTAAAAAACCTGTCTTCACATCTTAATGAATGTTTTCTCCATAAATAAATTAGTCAATCCTACTGCAATAGTACATATGGGCTCTGCGACTAAAGCAAAGGCATGATTAACACCTTTGCACCGAAATGGTATTTTTTTTTAAATTTTAGTATAAAATAATAGGTTGAAATGTTCCTTCCTAAAGCCTAAGTGACTAACCGCGTAAATAGCTTTACTGCGACAAGAAACGAAGTGATTTTGCAATGCAAAAAAAAGTTACCTCTCCGAACTCTTTGCAAACTTTGTTTGCAGCATAAATAAAACATGTTTGCGGCTCATTACCATGTACACCAAACTTTTTTCATTTTTAATTGTAAATGTTCCGAGTATGCATCGCAAATTTAGCATTTGACTACCTACGTTTTTTTTCACAAAATTTTATTTTTAATTAAACAATATTAGGTACACTCTTCCCAAATTTAGCATTTTTTTTAACTTAAGTAAGTTATGCGATCTAACTTCATAAAAAATTGTTTAATATTAATTCTAATAATATCTACTTTATTTTTGAAAATAATAAACTACCTGTCTATCTGCATTTCTCCGGCTATATCCAAATGCAATCCTAAAGAATTATTCAGATGTACAATTTTAAATAACACTCCTCAATCACGCCTCCCATTCATTCAATGGTTAATCTATAGATAATGCTTAAAAAACTTCAATCATAAAAAGCTATATAGCAAAATATCAAAAAAACCGGGTAAAAAACTCAACATCATCAACAAAGTTGGCGGTCAAAATTTTCAAATTTTCAAAATTCAAGAATTTAATACTCTCTTGATACACCCCTTTACAAACGACCAATTAATAGAAAGGAGTATGCGAGCACCTAAAGAAAGTTAAATGCGACCCAGTTGAGCACTTTTGTCTGGATTTGTTTTTCTTCTTCGTTTGAGACTTGGTTCTTGAGCTTTCGACGTGTTGTAAGATTTGTTGTAGGTAGATTATACTTTTCCGGAGATCAACTTGAAACACTCGCTCAGTAGTACAAAATTATTAAATGAAATAAAGCAAATATTGCTAGTTTTTACTAAAAACAAAATACATAGGTAGACAAAATTAGCTATTAACAATTTCTAAAACATTTTTCAAAAATAGTAGGTTTGTATAATACGCGATTTTGTGGACACTTACGAAGGCGAATAATACAATTAATTTTTTAGGTACCTACCACAAACTCCAATTAAGCACCGCATTTTCCGAAACATCCCACTGAAAAAGCGAAAACTTTCTTCCCTTCGTCAAACCAATTTCAATTTAAAACAAAATGCAAATAAATTTCTTGTCATTAATTTTTGTTTTATTTTATTTTTTAAATTTAAATTACTTTTTACATAGTTTTATGGTAGGCCTAATGTACTTGTATATACTCAGAATTCCATTCCTCATTTTCTTCTGCGTTCTTTACTCGTGTCATATAATGTTCGTAATTCTGATTACTAAATTTACAAATCAATATTTGTTGAGATTTATTTTGTTTTTTTTTTTTTACTTTTAACTAAACAAAAATATAATTTTGGCGTAGGCCAGCAGGATACGCGTAGAGATAATTTAATTTCTTGTTTTACTTTATTTCATATACTCTATTTATATAATATATATATATATCTTAGTACATATGTATTTCTTTTTAATAAATTTAGTAATTAAGAGTTCTGTAGTTAGGTAATAAAATCGATATTTATATATATAAAAAAACTATTATGTACAGTCTTCGTAATAAAAAAAAGAACAAATGCAACTCTTTTTTCTTCGTCAGTAATGTATATTCTGTTTCCTTTGTATATTTTGTCCGATTTGATTTTATTCATATTCTTATTTATAAAGAAAAACAACTCTTGGTAAGTTTGTTTTGCAAATTGGATATAGAAAAAAATTGTATTTATGTTAATAATGTTACTTTGTGTGTAGGACTTAGGCTTATGGTCATGGGAGGTTCAAATTAATGTGAAATCAATGATAGTTCTTAAGTTAGCCAAACAGTTTTACTTTTGAAAATAAATTTAATATTTAACAACAAATGACAAATACAAGATTTTTGTTTCATTTTCTTTCTAATATTTGTTTAAAAATAAAAATTGATTTTTCACATAAACATTTACAGAGAAATGTTTGTTGTTTTATATAATTTTTTTTAAGGAATATGATCGTGCTCATTTTGTTTCTTATGTTTCGTTTTTTTAGTTTTTTCTTGCAACTTTAATATATTTACAAAAAAAACATCGATATATTGGGTTTAAGATTTATTTATTCACAATCAGGTATAAAACAAGAAGCATTTAGTTAAGTTTAATTTTGTTTTTTTGATTTTAAACACCAATATCTAAATTTTGTTATGTATTTTTTTATTTTTTTTATAAATGAGGTACTGGGAGAGGGACTGAGGGTAGGAGATGAAAATCTATAATTGAGCACACATTTGTATTGTAAAAGATCTAGTTCTTTTGCTTCCTATATTTAGTTTACTTATGTCTTATGGGAGGACTTGTTTTTTTTCTTGGGGACTTGGGATATAATCGTATTTACTTTTGACTTATCTGTTAACCCGAAAAAGGTTTTCGACTAGTTGGAAATTAGAAAATATATATATGATTTTTAGTTTTGATTTCAAATTGAAGTTATGTTTTTCTTGTTTTTTTTTTTTTACTTTTAGAGACAGTAGCAACAACTATCGAGGTATTGGGAGTAGGCATAACATGCTGTATAAACTTTTCGGAAACTTTTCTTCAACCACAGATTCGTGAGTAGTTTTGATATTGATACCTGGCTTACAACCTGACAAATCATTATTGTTATGAAGCGTTTCTGACTTTTGGGAACTAGTTTCGACTCGATACTGAAAAATGTTCATATCAGTTGGTTTCATATTCTTATGAAAGTATGAAAAAACAAAATCTTAGTTCTTGTATTTTACCAATCTGACCATAGTAAAAAAAATCGCATAACTCTTTACATAAGTACGTCTAGACGGGTGTTACTAGCTCAATGGTACGTCCAATTCAGCCGCGTAAGCTATTGTATGTTAGAATGCGAACTATTGAAACCTTTAAATGTTGTGATTTTGGTAAACCAGATTTTGTAGATTTTCAAGTAGATATCTGAGTAAAATTTCAAGACTCCCAAGATACAAACTTTGAAGTTCAGTGGACTTATTTCTTTAATTTCATTATATGCGGGCTTTTGAACAAACGTTTGATTTATCTTTGAGTTCTAAGGGCAGTTAAGACTGTTCAGTTCTTGTAGTTTTTTTTTTAGATTTTGATTTATTTACACAAATCGTAAACTCATAAAAGCCATATCAAAGAATTCATTTTTAATGTGGCTCTGAACCAAACTCTGTCAATTTTTTTCCTAAAAGATTTCTTGGAGAATTTTCGTCGACCACCTTAAATTGTGACATAAGCTAATGGAAAGGTGGCGGAGGGTTTAAAACAAATTTCTGTCGTCTCGAATGTGTTTTCTATTGGATTTCAATATCGTACACAGGGTGATCTGAAATATTTATTAGACTCCTAAATTTAAAACAAGTGCTTGGACCGTGTCAGCGAGGGTGATCAAATTTTTAAACCATATGTTTTGGAAAAGGATTTTCTAACAGAACTGTTGTCACATGGGAAACATTTGAAATTTTATGGACTCACCAAACAGAGTTTCTTACGCTCTCCTCCTCGTAGATAATTCAAATTTTTCTGATAATCTAATGTGATCTTGCTCTGTCTAATACGCATTATAATAGCTTAACACTTTTACATTGTTTTTCGAAGCGTAGGTATATAATACCTTTTTCATTAAACATTTCTTTCTGAATAACATTAAGACCCGTAATCATTAGGCTGTGGAAATATCATCCAAAAATATGGCAAAGCGCCGAACTGATATGATCTATCAATAGCTATGTTTTAAATTTCAGCTTCCTCAGCCATACAGACTCCCAGTAATTTTAAATCAAACAGAAGATGGAGTAAAGATAGCTGGCGAGGAGCAAAATCATTATCACACTCAGGCAGAATGCAGCTCACCCACGGTGACCCTAAAGATGATGGGCCTTACTTAAAGTCATTTTTAACCTTCACACTAAATATTTTGTAGGTCCCAATATGCGATTTTGTATGGAAAATTTCCCCATTGTGAGTTGTGAGACCGAAAAATGTACACTGAGCACTAAAAAAGATTATTAGTATCGCGGTTCGCGGGATATACATTGTAATAGTTATACGAGCGATGAATTGGAACGTTCAACTCTAGTTTACTAAGTCTGGCAGCTGTCTTATTTGATGTTTTCAGTTTTTTTTTGGCCTAGATTGGTCATGTGTACAGTTTTTTTTAGTTGCCTAGGACCCTAGGCCTATCTCCTCACAAACATTCGTTTTTGTGTGAGTTTTTAATTTTTGGGACGAATGGAAAGGATTTAAAATTGTATGCCGAGTCCAACCGGCTTATTAGGAAGCTCATTTACGAGAGTTTTACTCTCGGATGTTTGTCAAACCTTTGCAGAGTTTGTCAGACTTAGCCACTGTGTCTATGTATTTGAGAAATATGCGAGGAATAATGCGACAATTGCCTCTCACGAAGAAGGTCCAAGACATTTTCTGTCAAATAAAGTCCAACGCTTCCTTTCTTAACAGAATATTTAAGCTGCACATTTATTAAAGGGGAAACTGTTTTCCTCGATGGTTACTGATGAACTGAGGCTACCACTACCACACATAAATAAAAGCGATCGGACGAAAACAAATAAGACGGCTTCATTTCAAGAGAAACCATGCCCTGATATTTATGGCCACAATTTGGACAGATAATAATCCACCCGCCATTTATCATAAAAAATAAACGAAAAAAAAAATAAAAATATTTTATCACACCAGGCGCACCAAATGCCCATCAACCGTGACCGCTGTGATGCCAAAAAAAAAGCAATAGTCTTGGCCACATCTCTTCCCTAATTATTCCCACAATTAAGTGTTATAAGGTCTCTCACTCACATTTCACCGTTGCTTCAACCGTAAAATTTCGAAATTAATTACAAAAATCTGTCGTTCTGTTCAGCTTTTGACGACTACCATTAATTAGGCTCTTTCTGCCTCGTATAGTCTGAGATATTGATCTGGAATAGAGGTCATCTACTCCCACAAGTCTCGCGATAGCTATCTCTACTGCCCGCTCTAGTTGTTTTTTTTTTTATTTATTTTCTCTCTTTTTAGCTGGAAGCTAATTTATGAATTTTGCGATTAATATCATCGGGCTATCTACAGATGGAACAAAATAAGGAATCAGTATGCGCAATCATTCTCAGGAGACAAAACAGTTCAGGAAAACAAACAAAACACCCATTCACTCAATTTCACGTCCACATATCATTCACGCTCTCACGCAGTCGAAGAATAGAAAATAAAACTCTGCACATATCTCACTCATTCACATTGCAGTTTTGTTTAGTTTTTTTTTTATAGTTTTTTTGTTTTTTTTTTATAAATCTAAGCATCACTCAAGGTTTATGATTCTGACCTGCGCCGCACTAACTCTATCGGTTTTTCGTTCGTAGTAGCAATTTAGGTTTGTTTGTGTTTATTGTATTCTTTTGTTTGTATGCTTGTTTTTTATTTTTAGTTCTTGTAGTAGTAGTTACTTTGTGTAGTTGAGGGGGGGATGGCAAGGCCACTGAGGGAGGAGGGCGCTTACACTTTCAGGGCGTTTCTCGAACAAATCGCCGGATTCTTACACAGTTCGGGTGGTGCTATCGAGGAAGTTTTTAATGTTGTTGACGCACCCGATGAGTTGCTTTTGAGTGCCGAGGCGACTGGAATGGATACGCCGAGATAGGAATGCGAATCATTCTCGATGAGTGCGGCTTTGTCACTTGGCCGCCTTTGGTTGCGTAGGATGCATACGTACACGAGCAAGATGACAATTAGGATAATCGAACCGGCGATCATGTCGAATAGAAGGGGGTTCTGCATTTCCGAGAGTGAGGTGATTCGAAGGATGTTGAGATCGGGCTTGGCGACGGACTCGATTTTGGAAATGTCCGCGTTCTTCTGGTGCCAGTTGAAGATGAAGTTTGTGTGCTGGTTGATGGACTCGCTGGACTGATCATCGAAGGGAACTCCACCGCTGTTGGTGTTTGTTGAAGGAACTGTTTCTTGTACTGAGTTTGAGAGTTGAACGACTGTTGAGGTTGGCATGACGGTAGTCCGTGGCGATGGCTGTTGGTTGCGATCGTGACTGATGGTTGCCTCCGAGGTGTCGATTGTTAGTGGCAGGGAGCGACTCATGGCACCCGTATCCTGCAATTAGAAGAAGGGACGGTTTTAAGTTAAATTGTTGTACCGAAGATTAAGTAAATAAATAATTTAAAATTAACCATATCTGTGCTTAGTAATAGTAGGTAGTTTGGCACCCTGCGCAGCGGCTGTAGAGCGGTTCGGTAGATTGGGATGCAGGGGCTTCCCACCTACTGTGGTTTTGAAATGTGGCAGTTGATTGGGCGTGACATATATGTTCTAAAAAGGTGCGTTAAGGCCACTTCAAAGTTTGTTTCCATATCTCCGCCTAGAGAAGGGATTTGATCATTTCTGATTGTGGGACATGCGGTCCAAAGCACACCGTTTCGAGTAAACAAAAATTGCCAGTAAAGCTACAAACACAATCACTATTGACATTCTTTGCTTACACAAGACTGATGCTGAGGAAAGGCTTGATCGCGACATCCAATCTTCTGTTACGTGTATTTTTCTTTCGAATTTTTCTCTGTTCCAAATGTAACCTATTTTTGTAGTATCCGTCGTGGAACCACTCTACCTCACCCAGAACTGACTAAAAAATACAACAACAACACCACGTAGTAAGATCATTTTCACCTCGCCCTCTTATGCAATCCTCTTTGCAGGAATTTGGTCAACAAGCTGTCCACCTTTATCCAACCTGACCTAAATAAATCACGAACTTCGTCTCAATCATAAACAGAGTAAACAATGACTCGACTGATTCTATTTCCATTGCTGAGGCGCTTAAGCCATCTCTTGTCCGCACTTGTGCTCTTCGGACATACGCAAGTCACCCGAGGAATTATTCCAGCACTCGAATTCCTCGAAACAAGTCAACCGATGCTTTTTCGTCTCGCAAACAATTAGAGCCGTTGTGCCCTCGGATGTTCATCGGACCCGCATATCTGGGTAATCTCTTAGAAAAACAGATCAATCACTGCATTGAGACTGCTCGTTGAGGAGTCTATGGAGGCAGCGCATCAAAGGGGCTCCCCGTTCATCTCCATCGAAACAGACTGCCTCAAGTACGAGATATTGAACTCAACTCGCCTTAATTGATGATCGGCTCGAGCATGGGCTTCGATCGACAATTCATTAACCACAATGGCTTCTCGTGTACATACACATATATTGTTGATGCTACGAGTCTGCAACAATGACGGCTATGGTTACAAACATATTTTTTTTGTGGTTTTGTTGTTTCACCATTGTTTAGGGTTAATACACTGCAGTACTATTATCATCATCAACTGGTTGGGTGTCTTGCTCTCTCACTCTCTCCAATTATAAAATACTAATTCACAGCGAGCCCGAAAAACAAACAAAAGACCCGCTCTGGCAATCATCATCAAGCACAACTGCGAATTGGAGTATCTCATTGTTCGCGGGTAGCTTATTGTTAAAGTGGAGTTCAATTAACCGCCCGAGAGAGTTTCTTTCAAATACAGCACCAACAATTAACTGGGCTGTCTAAACAATGTCAATTACTAAATATCTGTATGTATAAGATGTGGGAAAACTCACCTTATTCTTGCAGGTTACTTGCACTCGATACTTTGTGTCGGGCCAGAGGGATAGTTGTACGTTGAATGACTCGGTGAGAAGGTTGCCCATCAATCCACCGCCGGAGACTTCCCATGTAACCAGACACTGATTGGGTGTGCTGAGCGGTGCCCAGGCCACATCGACCAGGACCAGAGAGTCTTGCTGCAGCATCGAAACCGTGCGCAGAGCCCAAGTCTCTCGAATCGATTTGTTGATCTTGGGCAGAGTACGGAGCGCGCATTCATCCCAACACTGCAAAGAGAAGAGAAATCGAAATGGATTACAAATTTGTTGTCAGCAATATTTAAAACATTTAAAAGCAATAGGTAGGGAATAAAATAAATAATTTTTTAAGTTTTCCAAACGCGGAACACGTTTTTTAACGATTTTCCAAAAACGGTGATTGATCGATCGATTGGAGATGTTTTATTTTATTTAAGATAACCTGATTACCATAATTTTCCACACAGACTACAGTTGTACAACATGTTAACCTTAAACCTTTATATAAGTTAATCCCAATCGAGCAGAGGCTGATGCCCAGACTGCAGCTGTGTAGCTGTCAACCACTTTGAGTGAAGTGTCAACCATGCACTGACGTCTGTGAAGAGTGATTTTTTTAAAGTTGGATTTTTGCAGCACTTTTTCCAGCTAGAACTATTTTGACATCTGATTTGTGTTTATATTGAGTTGTCATATCACACTGACTTACTTCCATAAGCAATCGTAACCACTTGTTGAAAATCAGACTTCTAGATTGCATTCATGGTCGAAAAATTTAGGAAAACGGAGTAGTTCTGAAGTTCAAAGAGGTGGAGTTCATTTGCGTAAGGTTCAAAGATTCATAGATTCAAAAGTTAAAAGGTTTAAAAGTTCAAAAGTTGAAAAGTTCAAAGGTTCAAAAGTTCAAAGGTTCAAAAGATCAAAAGTTTAAGGTTCAAAGGTTCAAAAATTCAACGGTAGCTTTTGCGAAGTGCATGTGCAATAGGCCATCGCCATAGGTCTTTTCCCAAAAATATTTTTCCCTGTCAACCTCAACAGTCAGTATTTGCATTTTTTATTTTTTTTATTTAAAGAAGTAAGGACAGGACAATCATCATTTCAACTCTCGTCGCGTATAGTTCACTTGGCTTGTGATTTATAAGCTTCTCAACAGATCACCAAAGACCCACATCCCAAACAGGGAAGGCTTTAACAGTGCAAGCAACCAATTCCCCCCTCATATTTGTACACTTTGTGTCCAAAGTTAAATACCAAACTTCCATTCCCACTTCCTATTTTGAATCGCAACAAAGCCACCCCAAAGTGATGGGTCAAAAATTTGTCCGTTGGCACAATTGAAATATCTCAAAGTGCCCACTTAATATCCGTTTCCCCCTGGTCGCTCGACGAAACCCTACCGCCTGGAAAAAAATGGAAAATAAAGCAAAAAAAAAATACAAAAATAAATCCCCCCGTCGAACAACAGCGTATCCAACCCAAACCAACAGAAGAAATACACAACTTCCGCTGATGAATTGATGAATGGCATGTAACATCTTGTTACTGTCGAAATGATGTTTACCTTCCGAGAGTTGCTGGTGTATTTTCGCCAACCATACGAGCCCCCCGCTGCTGTGCCATTCAAAAGCAATTAATCAAGACCCGACAATAATGAGAATCTGCTTCGTTTTTCTGTCTCTCGGTCTGATGGAGTTTCTGCTGCTGCTGGTTGTCTCACCCGCAATTTTTTGCGCACTCCTTCGGTCATTCATTTTGTAATTGGATCGAGTCTTACAGGAAACGCTGTTAATGAAGGTACTGTCTATCGGTTCCGTGGGTGCGGATGCACCGTCGAGGGATGTCCAACATTGAACACACTCACATCCGTAATTAGGACGAGGGTATATTCCCACCACACGGATCGATACCCCCAAAGGGGCGTTGTAATCCCAATATTAATAAAATCGCAACCGTCCGTGTTGTCATCTGTGATTAATTGCACCAGCCCGGTTAAGGGGGCGTTCTCTCGATTACTACCGCAAATTGAGAGGTCATCGCTGTGTGCTGCGGAGGAGACGGATTCGATCGATAATGTCTAGAAGGAGCCAGCTCTGCTGTGCTGTGCTGTCGTCGTCGCAAATAATGACACCAATAATGGTCACACTGACCTAAGGCACTGCATGGCCAAGCCTTCCTAATGGACTCTTCTGAATGTGTATACAACAATTTGGCGGTGACAAATTGGTCGGCAATTTTGGACACATTTTCTCCGGTCGGCCGGTGGTGATGGTAACGAGCGTGTTAACTATTTACAACAATTCATTATGTGGAAATTAGCCAAACAACAATTTGGTGGACAATTCGGGGACGATTTGCATGCCTTTATGAAGGTTGCGTGATTTGGGACGATTTTTCCGTCGAAAGTTGTTGCTCCACCCCCTTTGCGCAAACAAGGCTCACTTACCTTCCTACAGCGACTTCGTGTTTATCAGATGCGCGCTTTTGAAATTGTTTTGACATAGTTATCGTGACTTATCTGCAGCAATTGGCGAATGATGAATGAAGGCTTTTTACAGCCGATATACCTTACCTATACCGTTGCCCGTGATTTATGCAAATTACCCGGGGATAGGAGTATCTATCCCTCTCAAAAAGAAACAATGAAATTCAATTTCCCTCCAAAGACAATTTCTGTGTCTGCCATCGAAAGATTGAACATAAATTTCAAGCCTGACATTTAGCATTTGCCATTTCATTAGTTGCTGCCTGATCCGCGAATGTGCGTTGTCTTTTTTTTCTTTTTTCGTTTCCTCTCTGTTTGCACAGCCAAACAAAGTTCAAAGTTTGGGCCCCCACCTCGTAACGAAATAAATTCATTCGTTCAAAGTTTCACTTAACCAAAAGTGTAGACACAGAAGTTTGTCAATTACCAACATTTAAACGTTAAACGTTTTATACGCAAATTGCGTGAGCAATAAAAACGAAAAAAAAAAAAAAAACTCCAAAGAAAAACATTTTTATTGTCTTTTCTGGGGAAAATTTATGGCGCTGTCGCTTTTATGGGAAGTTTTTCGTTCGTTTCAGGGGGGCACTCTGTGGGTCGATAGTTTTAACTGCGGTCTCGAGAACCCACCAGTGAGTGGTGTGTGAGCGTATGGCTACGATGATTGATAATCAGTCAAAAGGGGGATATAAATGTCATTGTTGATGATATATTTCAGTTCCATTTCCGGCCGGAAGGGGGCGGCGCGGCGAATGCTAAATATGAGTGACCTTCAGTTTTGACAGGACCATAAATAGGCATGGAGGTTGACGAAGGTAAAAAAGGTACAGATATGGATATAAAGTCAGACATTATGGGCCACTAAAAGGCGGTTATTAACTTTTGCTTGGATGTGATGGCTTTTGACATGGAAATTTGTTTTATGTGATGGGATGATGGCAGATATTAACCTATCGGTATCGATTTAGATTGGGC
This sequence comes from Cheilosia variabilis, assembly GCA_951230905.1. Classification (NCBI taxonomy): domain Eukaryota; kingdom Metazoa; phylum Arthropoda; class Insecta; order Diptera; family Syrphidae; genus Cheilosia; species Cheilosia variabilis. Next base: position 57,295,417 of record OX579677.1, on the reverse strand, counting down.
GTCTATTGTGGGTAGTTAGCTGCGTTATACCTGCAGGCAGTGAAGTTGACCAATAAACGTAGCCTATCTCGGGTAGAGGTATTTTATTTCTGTAATGTGTTCTCAAATACTCAAGGCTTAGAGACTTTCAAAAATTAGAGCTCGAATTAACATTTTCCGCCTACAGACTGAGGGCTCATTATGCCAATGAAGAACGGTTACGCCTTGTGGTGGCAGGGCACTCAATGTGCGGGCTTTATCAGCAAACTTGAAGCCCAATATTTTCCACTCGAAATCTATTTAAGGACGGTGGTGATATCTTCCACTGAAATATGCACTCTTAGCCATTTTTTCTATTATTCCCTCCTTTTAATGTCGAATAATGCAACACCCGAACGAAAACAACAATAGACGATTACTCCCGCAGTCCATACGCGAACATCTAAAACTGTGCGAGCTGGCCGATTGCGACGAAACAAAATCTAAATCTTGGGCCATATTCAGGCCTTTGAAAGGTTGAGATAGATTTTGTAGGTAAGGTCCCATCGACAAAAGGAGTAGTAGCGTAAATGCTGAACTATGGGCGACTTCCTGTATCCTACATTTCAGCAAACTTCTGCCTTGCAGCAGCCTCTTCAGATAGAGATATGTGCCAACGGGCTTAGAAATCGCCCAGCTATAACCATCGAAGTCATTCAACGGTCGATAAAAACTGTGAGGGTCAGCGCATAACAAAAAGTTTCACTGACGAGCTAAAAAGAATTTAAGATCACTGGTCGTTTAAAATGATAGGAGGCTATGGCCGATGTAAATGCTTCTAATATTTATCCCTGTTATTTGTGCAACACTTTTTACACCTTCAAGCCATTCCTCAAACTAACCATACCTACGAAGGTAGGCTATCACACCGCAAGTCATGTTCCCCGGACATAGTTAAACTTCAGCACGCTCAATGTGACTGTTTTATGATCCCTTCATTAAGTGACCGATGTAAAGGAATGCTGTTAAGCCTACTTTGAAAATCGTCGAAGTGATCCCCAAGGTTTTAGAGCACTTACAGGACGTGAGTTTGTTCACTTTAAGTTTGAGTAATTAGGAGTCAGAATAGGTCAAAAATATAAGACTCGATCTATGTAAGTATGCTGGTTTTAATACAGAGACTTGGTCAACCATCATTTTCTCTATTGAGGATCGTTAATGCTTCGTCGAAATTATACTCTGGGGACCAGAGATACAAAGTGTTTGCGGAAATATTGAAAAATCTTGCAAAATCTTCGACTATCACAGCAAATTTCGAAACTTGTTTGAGCCACATTTTGCTACATTTTTGCATCGAAATACTAAATAAAATTGAGAATTGACGACAATTTGGTACTGGTAGGTGTAAGTTCATCTTTTCTGACATTGGCCCTCTTTTCCAACTACGACAAGCTGTCAAGAAAAAACGTGTAGTCCAAGAAACATATTTCAGGGTCAAAGCTCAACTTTTGCAAAACTAGTCACATTATGAGTGTTTCTTAAGTTACGCGACGTTTCTAAGTTACTCGCAGCAAAGCCACCAACTTATGTCGAAACTATGACCATTTTATATACCTGGCTATAAGTTACTACCAAGGTTATAGGCCTTGAGTGCCTATAACCTGTGTACAGGTTTTACATATTTGGAACACCTCTAGTAAACGAGATCTATCAGAGTATTCAGGTGGCCATAGTTCCCAGTGAAAAAATGTCGCAAAATGTTGAGCCTGCTTAGTCCAATAAGAGGCTGTAAACAGAGCCGTCCATATCCAAAGGGACATCGACTGATAAAACGAAGTAAAGTATCGTTCATCTTCTGATTTATTGTTGGAACTTATTTTGAAGCATCGGGCTATAAAATTTTATAGCTGGTTCCTTTGATTTTATTGAGCAGATCGTGTCAAATATCTGATTTTTTGACAAGATCTATTAAAAAAAAAAAAACTCTACCAAGCAGACACCCCCGATGCAGAAACCTTGATTTTTTTGTACACTTGATTTATTTCGCTGGTTGGTCTATTTTTTCTGTGGCTGCTTTTTATACTAAATAATCGAATGAAGTCGAAAGGCACTTGCCAGACGGCAAACGGGCCGAAGCAGTGTCTTCGAAATAGCTGAAAATGCAAGAGGTCCTCTTATTTTCAAAGCTAGACAATTTAAACAATCGTCATTTTAAGAGAAGAAAGGCCTAACTGCTCCCCAAGAACCCTCTTTATAGAGTCAAAGTTTAGGGTATTTGCTGGTTGGAATTGGAATAGATCAGCATCAGGGGTATCAAACTCAAACTCCTGAAGTGTCAAATTTTTGTCTTATGCATGACACCGGAAAATATAAAAAATTAATAGGCTTATAAAAAAAATATTTTATTTAAGGAAATGGTTATATATTTTTTTAAGTAGAGACGTGAGAAGCTGAAATATTATTTTAATGATCTAGAAGCTTGGCAAAGAAACATCCACTAGGTGCATTCCAATTTCAATTCTGTCGCACATGAAATGAAAAGATTACTTAATTGATGCCGCGTACCGCATTTAATTGTCTCGAGGGCCGGTCATAGCCCGAGGGCCGTATCTTTGACATAAATAAATAAATAAATAAATAGTTGGCGCAACAGGTCTGTAGGGACCCTAGGCCTAGATTCTCACAACCTTTCGTTTACGTGAGTTTTTTGGGACGAATGGAAGGGATCTACAATTTTATGCCGGGTCCAAACGGCTAATTGAGAAGCTCCTTCATGACAGTTATACTCTCGGATGTTTGAGTTTGGGTTTTTTCGGGATTAGAACCTGGGACCTCTCGCTTAGATGGATTAGATGTAGAAAAAAGGCCTCCGAGCAAATTTGACTTCGTAAAATGTTAACATTTGGAGTGTTTTCGGTTAAAAATAAACTGTCTCTGTGATATTACCATCACCGCATTGACGGACAACTGATGGAAGTGCCATTCAAATCACTATCAGTCTTTGGTTGATATACCTAATATTTTGTTTATAAAAACTAACCAAAAATCCAATTACCTCGATCCGGTGTGAACCATGTTTGTTTCGCAAAAAAAGAAGAAGCATGTTAACCTTAATTTCACTCACCACGAGTAACAAAAACCCAACCAATCTAACGAACTGACTCTGCCAGCAAAAGCCGCTATTGATACCAATTTATATTCAAATTTCATAGCACACACAACGTTGCGTCCTTCACATGCGGTTTTTGTAAATATTTAACAAAAACTTTTGCCGCAAAAATAAAATACCACCGCCTGGTGTCCCGGCTCCTGGTGAACAACAGCATCAGTAACTCTCAAGTACACCAACCCAGTGTATTCGGTGTATCATCACTGTCCGTCCGGAAAACAGAAAGAACAAAAAAAAAAATAATAAAAAACTTTTTAATGACCATTGTAGTTGGTGATTAAAATGTTTACCATTTTTGTTGGAGTCCACTGCCATTCCACCGGAATTGCACCTTTTTTTACGGCACGGCCAGCAGAGAGTCCACCATGATGAGGACCCATAATGAAACAACTCCGAGCGCTATACAATCCATTATCCTTGGAGTCCTTGTAGCCAACGGACAAAAACAAAAAAACACGAAACAAGTGAAACCAATAAAAAATCATAAAGTATCCTCTCTTTGCGAGTATTTACATTCCCTGACAACTAATTCAATTTAACACAGGACTTTATCACATGTACATATATTTGTGTAGGTAGGTGTATGCGGGCCCGACTCAAGTTCGGTCGCAATGTCTGCCTCATTAATATGGAATGTGAATGTGAACACTGAACAGTGAACAGTGAACACCTCTGTTGTTCCCGTTTTGCTGCTCAACTTTTCTGTCAGGATAATAAAAATAGCAAAAGGCCGGCTTCGGGGATAAAACATTTATAAATCCGCATAATAACGCAAACAAAAGATAAAAATCATCCATCACAGGACACACTGATTTAGTGGGTTTTAATGTCTTGAATTTTATTTGCAAAATGGATTGCATTCGGTTTGTTTTTTGCTTTCACTTTGGTACACACAAAAATCCACTCGCACCAACTTCGGTCGAATTTTTTTTTCTGCAAACAGAACCTCAAACTTTTCGCTAGGATTTAGTTGGCACGAGTGTGACGTGTTTTTTTGTGTGCACTCCTCCTGCATGCATGTCATTCAACTGGGTCCCTCCTGTGCGTTCCTTTTTTAAGGACAACAAAATTAAATCCCGATGGGTGCGCATACGAGTCCGACATGTATAGGTTTGCAATTTGTGACTCAAGGTGACCTTTTTGGGTTTGTTGTTCGATTTGGGGTTAAACAACATACTACGCCAGAGAAGATTAATGAAAAATAGTTTACCATTGGTCCCGGCGTCGATTTTTCCCAGCTGCAGGGAGCAATTAGTTTTGCAATGCACCAGCAGATGTGTGTGGGAGCGACCCCTTATCTGGACGATCAATAAAATGAGTGTACAAGTCCAAGGATAGATTGCATTGCATTTTGTTTTAAGAACGAAGACCAAGGTAAATATACAGGAGAGTGATATGTATTAATAGTATTTGCTTAGAGAGAGGGGGACATTTGACGATGCCAAGAGAAAATGAGATGTCAAATGTTGTTTTTAATGAATGCGATGTGGAAAACCGGAAATTGGTACATAAATCATTGAGTTGGAGGTCAGGTTAGTGGGTGGGGTGCAAGGTGAACAAAGTTTAAGGATACGTTTGCTGTGGAGATATGCACGTTGCTAACAGTTTCAATGGAATGTTTGGCACTTGTTTGTTGAGTGCAGCTGAGTCGTCGACAGGAACTTGAAACTGTACCTGCGACTGCGATGGACGTTGCATAAATGTAGCACTTGGTGTGTAAGGACGATAGGTTTATAAATCGTTTTCTAAGAGAAATTTGTAGGCTTTTTTCGCAGTGCCTTCATTATGGTTTTCTGGACTAAACTGCAACATTAACTTTTGCCACAAGTATCTAGACATGCCGCCTCTCGAAGGTAACCTTGCGATGACAATTGTCTGAAAATTTAAGTAATTGGGGCCTTGTTTGACACACTCCTGGTCCATTAAGAAGCTGTACACCTAAGGTTCATAATGAAAATATTATGCCAACAATTTATTTACACACTACCAGTGCCCACAACTTTGGTGGCGTTTCTTTTAGAAGTTGTTAGTCATAGAAGTAAGTACCCCGTTGAGAGGTCTGAAAGGCGACAGAAGCAGTCAACTCGGACTTAAATGGTTGTATTAATGTCTTGAAAGGAAGAGGGTGACCGAGACAGTTTATTATCGGCCTATGATCTTTAGCAGTCCATCTGAGAGAATCTACCTTACAGCCCAACACCGAAGATTGAAGGGATGTACGGAGGAAGGTATCTTCTGAGGCTGTGTGTATAAGACCTTTCAGACTCTGTAGCGCTCATGAGGGTCAAGGGTGCAACATCGGGTGACGGTTTGTCTCTACAGAACATTGAATAAGTAGTTTCCTACTTGGAGTGTGCCTAAAAGAAGTCAGTCAAAGACCCCATTAGCTGCACTGACCTCACCCTGAACTGTCTATATTACTACAGGAGTAAGTTAGGTGTCCAATGCTTTCAGTGACGACCACGAGAATGTTATTTCGGAAAGCTTACTGATCTACGGCTATAAAAGGTTTCAAAGTGAAGTTAACAACAACAAGCTATACTGCTCATGGTAGCATATGCGACCAAGAACCCCCTCCCTATGGCTTAGTCGGCCCAAATGATCGCACAGTACACAATCCATTCAATAGCAAACCGAGAACCTCTAGTGAAAAGCCGCCCAACGTGTCCACCTTTTATCATCCGATCTACCTTATTATAGAGTTTCCCCAAATCGATGCAAAACTGTCAAATTAAAATTCCCGCAGTCAATTTTCGGTCGCAGTTTACATCAGCTCCCGTCACTTCACAGTGTAGTTTGAATTGCACTCCCATTGACCACCAAATAAGGCCGACAAAACAAAGGGTGTGACTCCAAACGATTGCTATCCGCAATACTACACCCAATTGGCTGCACATAGCCACGGAGATTTATGTCCTCGACTTAACTATCTAATAATGTATCGATGTTGCCAAAAACAAAAATAAAATGTATGTGTCTCCCAGCAAAATGTCACGTGGTTTGCTTATGCAAATTACCATCGTCACCTCCTAAATATGGAAATTCCTACCTTTGGCTCCTGGTCCACCGTCGTCGTTGTCGCGTCAGTGAAAAACTCGACAAGGAAAAACTTCACTTCACGAAAGAAAAATAAAAAAATAAGAAAAAAAAAAAACCACGACGCAGTGACAACGACAACACGGCGTGCAGTCGCATAAATTCCATAAAGGTGCGAAAAACACTGTAGCGACGTTAGCTGTCGCTTAGCGTCGCGCTTTATAAATTAAAAGGCTGTGACTGCTGCTGCCGCCGTGCGGATAAGGCCATAAACCATGCCCGGTCGTGGCATAATTTACTGAAAATCTTGTCCACAAACACACTCTCGGAGTGCATCTAATAAATTTCCCATAGGAATTTTCATTGAAAGCGAAAATTATGGTGAACACGGCTATGTCGGGAGCGGGACTCCCACCACCTATAGAGGTGCCAATGACATAATGGTGGCGCCCATTCCCCGCGCCAACTATGGCTCCAAATTTGGAGACCAATCATTCTTTCTTTTTTGGGCTTTTATCGGCGCAGCTCATCTTCAATCTGTCAGCGCGGGTCTTTGGCTATATATGCGCTCAACGAGTCAACAAACTGAAAACGAAAATTTAAATTAAAAGCCAAATGGGTACACGATTCCGCCCGAGATAAGCTATACGGGCATCAGTTTAAATGTATGCGGTCTCGCTCGCGTCGGTCGGTCGGACAGCAATGACGATTTATGAACCCAAATGGCCTTATAATGCGTCCGACATGACACACAATTTACGACAGAGTCTGGCAACGAGTTCATGAATTAAAAATGTTATATACCTTCGGCTGTGTGTGGTTTTGCACAGAACATGTCGTCGTCGTGCGGAACGGATCAAATGACGTACATGTCGCGCGAATCATGTAATTCCATATCCTTGGGCCGGCCAGCCTCGCAATTCAGGGAATTCGAAATAATTAAAAGTGGGATGGCCATCAATCCGCCTTCGAGTTACATCGAGTTTGTTGGTTTTTGTTCTTGCCATCTCAAGATCTGTTGATGACAGTTGAGGTTGATAGGAAATCCGATGCTACGACTTTCAGTTGTCAATGTGGACTTGATTTGAATTCCCGAGAGATGCGGTATTGGGTTTCAGTCGACATAATGGAGATCATTTCCATTACGTTACAGCTGTGGTTATTTTCCCGAAAAAAAAAAACAGAAGACCCAGTGTGAAGGGTTTTCCAGGGGGCAGGACGGAGCCGACGGAACAGCACGTAGCGGCGCAGTGGTGCGCACAAATTAAGTGGTCATTTAATTTTTCCCTACGCGTACGTGACTATAATGCAGCATTGCGAGTCTTTTTCCAGTGGGTACTGTATACGTACTACACACATGTTTCCACTTTTCTGGCCGTCTGTCGTCGTTGTAGCCGTCGTCATTTTTTCCTGTTAGAATTGATATATAAAAATTAACAACTTCCTTGCGAGACGATGAGAGGACGTGCCTTGTTGGGGAATGGCAATGGAGTGCCCAGCGTTCGCTGGGAACTACTGTTTTCGATGGAAGCAACACATTAAGTGCGCGATGCGATGTATGTTTGAATTGGATTTTGTGTTTTGGACACATGTGCACATCGTGGAGTGGGTTTTAATTTGATGGGTCCCGGCAATGAAGCAGCGTGTAGGTACACGGGAAAGTTATGTACAGGTTGGTAATTTGTTTGATTAGATGAGGGGACGGGCATAATAGAAGCGCCTGAAAGGTCTCTTGGAGTTGTTGGAGTTGTCTTCGTTGTAAACTTAGGAATAAAGACGACGTGTTCGGAAAACTCTGCCACTGATTAAATCGGATTCATCATCATAGATTTGACGTGAGTCCTGATTTTTTTTCAAAAATCAATTACAAGGTTGGGTCTCTGTTGGCCAAATGTTGGCTATTGGAGATGTGTTCAGGATATTTGAGTTTTAGGGGGATGATAAAGTGCATTTTCTTACAACAAGTATTTTTTTATTTAAATTTCATTCCGGAAAGGGCGAAAGAACCTATAACCCGAGATGCTTGGCTGATAGATGTTCCTCCTGCTCTTAAATTTGTGGTCTGTTGTAGTCATGTGGAGACTACTTCTTGAAGCAGCGAGTTGTCCTATCCCTCATGTCAAGGAGCTAGCAGGTCACGACCAACAACTTTTGCATTGGACGGATGCTTGCTTGTCAGGGTTAAACATACTTTTGCACCCCAAATTAGTAAAATTACTTTGTTACGACTAAAGGACCAGGTGATCTACCATACGTCAGTCGGTCTGGCAAGACTCATTGTTTCATGCGAGTACTGAACAGAACCTGAAAAATGTTATTCAAATTGGTAGATCGGACAGACGGGAACTCTATGTCTGGGCTGTGCTTCGTCGCTGTGAATCGAATATATCGTCCGAACCGTTTGGCATCTAAGAACAAGGTTTGCTGTACTACTATGTATGTAACGAACGAGCATTGATCGACTGAAAATAAACGCATAATGTCAGGCGTCGATGGTCGAAATAGCCTAGAAGTCCTTATAAATATAGGCGCCCACATAACAAGCTGCGTTTCTCGCATTAGTCAAGTATTACGATGGTTCTTGATAGACCCACCAAACGTGTGTGGGGTTTTTTACACAAAAAATAAATAAATATAGGTAATCCTGGCTCATGGAAAGAGATCTCAGTTGCCAGATGAGCAAAAGAAGGACAGGACCCGTGAGAAGTGAGAACTTTCATGACTGTCCCGATTTGGATTGAAAAATAAAAGACTAATTATGCCAATTAACATTTCAGAACAAATGTAATTCGAATCTCAAGAGCTAACAGTCTCCAAGTTTAATATAAATTTACTTCAAAATTAGTGATCCACCAGCAGCGTTCCAATTTAACCAGATGACTTCTTCCCTTCAAATTTCGATTAGAAAATAGTTGGCTGATCGATCCAAGGTGTATCGGGTGGAAGAGAAACTTGACGAATCGTATGTCAAACTTTCTTTTAAATAGGTGAACCAAACTTTTGGTGATCTGCCACACATTTCTAGGATTGAATGATTGAAATGCTGTCGGCGATCATTTCCTTGATGAAGCCTTGCAAACTGGTAGATCGATTTGTGAGCTAATTGATCGATGTAGGTAATGAGAGATATGGATCTATGAACTCGATCAATTATATTTCTATATTTAGTTCTACAAAGCACATTTTACACTCAAATGTAGAAAAATATACGGCCAAACCTAAAGGAAGTTCGGTATTCTGTTTTGCATCGAATGATATTCTGCGATCTACCAGACATTTTCGAATGTTAAATTAATTCTAGTCTTACTATATTGAAAGTAGAACTTTAAGGAATATATGCTGTTCTGGAAGATCGGTGTTGCAGTTTCCCTATTGTTCTTAAATAACTTGTCAACATTGTGGGGCTGACTCAGCGGATGTATTCTGTTATGATTGGCAAGAAATGCGTCCCGAAATACAAGTCTTTACAACCAAATTCACGGACAAAGAACGAACATAGCACATATATATAGTTTTGTTAAACCGTTCTTCTGCTAAAAGTACATGGTACAATGAATGTCGATCTACCAGGCGTTGTTGGGTGTTATATCAAATCGTCCATTAAGAAACGATAAAGAGAAGTGCATGGTACACAAGCTAGGATGGTAGATCGGGCTTTTACCTTTTAGTTCCTATAATATAAGATAAGGAAAAAATGTGTGCTAGTACTTTCCGTTGTTTGACTTGAATCGTTAACAAATAAAATCGTCGCTTAGTAACGGCAATGGTATAACTGAAGCCTTACCCTTAAAACGACACCACTTGATAAGTAACGTCGCTATTCAAAACGCAATTAATATTCCACCTATTTCAAGGACTGGATCATATTCAGGTGCTTCCATTGTATCTATATGATTAATCTCTCATCATAAAACCACCTAAATGCTCCATCTGTTTACCGAAAACAATACGCTTCCCAAATTAACCACAGCCAATCAAGTATAATCCCCCGAAAGCAAGTGCGTGTGTGCACGCGTACTTAACAATCAAATTTGTTCCAAAAATACCTTATGCCGTGTGCCATGCCGCCTTCCCACGTAGATACAATGCGTATCGGGTTTCCCCACCAGATCACATCGAAAATGAATAAGTAAAAAAAAAAATACAAACACAAACCGTAGACACTTCAACGCCACACGTAACATAAGTATCTCAAATTACGCCAAACAATGTCACAAAAGCACAGGCATGCCAGGGCACGGCGATTGTATCTGTATCTATCGATTTGAGGTGAAAATTTCCTTTAAACTCGATTGTGTGTGTCCACAATGAGCTCAATCAAGGATATTTCATTTCAACCCACTCGGGCCCGCCCTCCATCACCTACTGAAAGGCACACGGGTAACGAGATGATTTCGAGGCACAGAAAAGTAGAAGGCTACCTCCTCGGAGATCACAGGAGGACTCGCACATAACTGTAGAAATTGGATATTATCGAGCGAGAGGGGATGAAGCAAGAGAAAGGTTGAATTTATGAGTATGGCCCCCAGCTCTAGGATCTCATTTAAAGGCGAACAGATACACATGCGAGTGCGAGCTGGCGGAGACTGGGAATTTACTGCATTTCCATTGATTTATATGACAGCGAATGGGGATCCTTTTCTGGGTCCCATGTTAGTCCTTTCTCATTCGAAAAGAAAAAAGTTGTACACCCTCTGCTCGGATTTGCAGCATCTTTGATGAAGTATTTATCTGAGAAAACATCCTTTGCCTTCTGCTGCCACACTTCGACATCCACCCCCAGCCCCTGCAGCAGGGTGATATATTAGGGCGCTCCTGTCAATATGAAAACAAGTGAAAAGCTCACAAAAAGAGGATAACAACAGAGTTGTTGTGTGTGTGTGTATTCCTTAAAGGATAACAAGTTAAATGCGATTTCGAGAAGATTTTGTCTGTCTCCTCTTTGGATGTTTGTTCGGGGTGGTTCGCACAACGAAAAATCATGAATTTAATCGAAAAGCTTTGCCATCCTTTCGTCTGAACACTGCAAAAGGATCATAAATCCCAATTAGGCACTTCTTTATTCCGCAACAGAGGCAGGCCTCTTTTCGTCATTCCTGTTCGATTAAATTTTAATTATTTTAATAAATTACCCACGTTTAGCCGTGCGGCGGAGCGGGGGTACTTGCAGACCAAAAGCTAATTAGGAAATTGACGATAATGGTGTTGATGGTGGTGGTGGTGGTTGGACGGATGGTGTCCCTAGCGATGGTCGCGCGCGTGTAATTGATTTTTCTCAGTAATTACAGTGGCGCAGTGAAAAGTGAAAAAAAAAACAAAAAAAAAAACAGTTTTGCCTATAATTAGGGCCTTTAGGTTGAACCGCTTTAGAGCACGCATCCCACCCCGGCTTACCTAGGACCGGGCACCCTCAAAAAATACTATCATTAGAAGTAAATTAGTGGGCATTACTGTAATTTCCTTCGCATTTGGAAGTCATTGCGGAGCTTAGTGAGAATGTTTCCCATAATTTCCAAGCAATAAATGACCGAAACACTGGCAGCAGAACGTCCTATCCGTATGTCCTTAGGAGTTTTCTGGGTTTTTTGTTCGCCCGTCTGTGTCGTTGTGCTTACATATTTTTTTTGTGCGCTCCAATTTACTTTGGTGTCTAATGAGCGTTAGCCAACGTTCTAAAGCTGGGGGTGTGTTGTTGGGGAGTATCCTTTTATTTCCGTTTGCCATATATTAGGATGAAATGGAATTGTGTTAGAAGTACTATCAGGGAAGTGTAATGGCGTTTCTTGGAATGGTAATTGATGGCCTGGCAATTTTCGGTAAGTGGGATTTCTTCACTTCTTTGGTGTTTTTTTTTTTTAGTGTGCTTTGGCTTTGGAGTAAAGTGGTGGGAGGGGAATCATTGTAAAGTGTAATGGAAAAGGAATTACACATCGAGACATGTTGTGATGGAAATAGGAGGAAATCTACGTGATGGATGGTGTTGAGTAAGGAAGCCGTCGATGGATATATTTTGGATTCGTGAAGGAGCTTAAATGGGATGTTGTCATCATTTAATCGCTATAAGGAGGATAACTCAAAGCGAATGCCGTTGTGGATACACACTTGAGATGGGTGTGTGGGAGCAATAAACAGGGCTAACATTTTTGATGGGGCTTTTATAGGTCCGGGTCTTGATTTAGGTATTAGGCACTTTCGGAAATGGGTCTTGAACGGTTGTTAAAATTCTACAAACATTTGCACGCTGGCTGGGGCAAATAGCTAGATACATTGCGATGTGTTCGGATTAAACCAGTTGTACTTGTATGTTGTTACGAGACTACTCCGCTTTAGAAGGCTGTGAGGCTTGCGAGAGACTGAGTCACAACCCTGCAATGATGAACGATATAGCTATCTTCAGTGATAGCCAGGCAGCTGTCAAGTACTCCATTCAAATAGCATACGCTTCAAACTGATAGCACAAGAAAGAGAATAAAAGAACAGTTTAATGACCCTCTTAGCTCCAAGGCCGCAGAAACGATAGGAACGTAAGGGGACTGTAACAAGGCGCAGATTAACCCTCGAGGTTTAATTACGAAGGTAATTTTCTGCCTAGAAAGGTAGGATCACTTAGCGGTGCCGTAACATAAGGCCAAATCTGAAAATTCGTCCTTGCGACTCTTGAGGAAAAAAGCCAGATCTAAAAATTAGGCCACGTGGCTCTTTAGGAAATTTGTAGTTTTGGCCTAAAAATTTGGTCTTGTGACTATTTGGGAAATTTTAAGATTTCGCCTTAAATCTAAAAATTTGGCCTTGTGACTCTTTTTAAAATTTTTAGATTTGGCCTTGTGACCCTTAGGAAATTTTAAGATCCGGCCCACTACCACAGCACCTCATTCAGCCCTTCATCTGAATAACAAGCTGAAAATCCCAAATAACAGCGTGTTAAATGCAGGATGATGTGGATCTCTTTTGGTATAAATAAGACATCCGACTAAATCAACAGAAATCTGTAAAGATCATAGCGTAGCCACTAGTTCGCAGTAACCCTAACCTGTAAAAATCCTTACCCCTTTTGGTAGCTACTTCCTTTATGAACTATAACAACTGCGAAACGTAGACTGCCTTTAGCAATATATAGATCTTAGTGGGTCGGAAAACTAAAGGGGACTGTAATCCCTTATGTTTAGAATCGTAGTTCCATAGGTGTCCGAAATTGTCAAAATAAACACACATAGCTGGTCTGCGGGAGCTGTGAGACTAAGAGTTTCTTTGGACATATCGCCAACGATAAAAAATAAAATAAATATTTGGCGCAACAGGCCCGTGTAGCTAGTCCTTGATAATAGCTTCTCACAACCAATCGTTTGTGTGATTTGTATTTTTTGGGGCGAATTAAAGGGACCTACAATTTAATGACAAGTCCAAACGGCTGAATTGAGAAGCTCTCGTATGCTTGCAAGACGTTCACAAGCATACGAGAGCTTCTCAATTCAGCCGTTTGGAGTTTCTAAAATTACATTTTTGAGATGTATTTTTTTAATGTTGCAGAGATCGAACTTGAGATCCCTTGCTTAGCAGTCCAGCACAAAACCCACTGACCGAAATCGGTAATTTCTTAAATTGTAGTATCTTAAGCACGAAACTAAGAAAGAAGACCATACAAGCCAGCCCAGCAGGGTCTTTTACGGAAGAAAAATTAAACAAAATGTAAGAAAAATGTAAAATATAAGGTAGCCTTTCAAATGTGGCATTGAGTCAAATAAAGCAACGTCGACCACCGAAGGTCCCAACATCGGCTACGAAACGAATTTCAAAGGCTCTTAAATTTTCAATCACTTTATGTTTATTCTTTTCTATAGCTATTTCATGGTTAACTTAGAATTAAAAAATAATTTCTAGAAGCAGCTAAGCTAAAGTTGCCGAGTCGATATTAAAAACCCCTAGCACAAAATGTTCGCTTTTAGTTCTTCTTTACTGTTGGTCCCAAAGTTTGCATGTTCTTCTGCAAGATGTTCGCTTTTAATTCTTCTGCGAGGGTTCCTACGAGTGGCTACCAAAATTTGTTCATCGATAGCCGTAGATTTGCTTATCGTTAATCAGAAAGTTTGCACATTCTTCTGCAAGATGTTCGCATTTCGTTCTTCCGCGAGGGCTTTTAAGAGTCGCAAACGATTTGTTTTTCATCGGCCTTCACCACGAAAAGTCTCCTGGGGAGCTAAAAGCGAAACAGAGGCGAATCGTCCTTGTTTTCAAATTGTATTTATGCGACAAAACAGAAAACAATTAAATATTTCATTAATTATGAATGCCAACTCCTCGATTGTCGATTTAAGTTTGTACTTAAGAAACCACTTCATTTGTATACATACTTATACACGAACTTTGTACGTCGCTGTCACTCCTCATAATCCCTTCTCACTCCAAACAAATCCCAACAAGAGCCATTTAAAAAGCCAGCCCGAACATCAGTCCAAACAAGTGGCCACCGGAAATTGCCAACTAACAATACACGTATGCTTACAAAGTGATGGATCACTCAAGTTCTCTTCCATGGATAGCTTTTTGAATGCTGTTGTCGAACTTCGAAGAAAAATTTAAATATTTATCCAATTTGTCGGAGCTATTAGCTTTTGTTTTTTTTTTTTGCCAACTACCAGTCGGTGTAGGAACTTAGTATACCCTTTCAGGTTCGCTGTAGGTTAATGGCTTTGATCCCATCGATTTTTCGTTGTCATTTCGGACTCGATTCATGTTTAACTAAAATTTTAATTTATCTCTATGTATCGTGCTTGTGTGTTAAGGGATCGAAAACAACTGCGGATGGATTTTAATAGGATTTTAATGAAAAACATAATGTTCTAATTGTTTTCTGCTCAGTTTTGTTTCGTGTTATTTTGGGAATAATTGCTACAAATATTTTCGCTATGAGTCCGCATGGAAGCGAGCGAAAACAGGTGAACGGAATACATTTAATTTGAAAAACGCGGGTGGGAAAAATTATTGCTATTAATAAGTCCGGCTGAAAAGTTCTATGTCAGTTGGAAGCTGAATTAGTTGGGTGTTTGGAGAACCACTCCACCACCTACCTCCACAGGTCTACCACTATTTGTATATCCTGCTTCTATGACAAAAGCCAGATTAAATATAATTAGGCATGTCACTTGGAAGACCCCCTAGATCCACACAGCGCACGCAAACCGTTTGGTAAATTGATTCAAATTTGTCGCGTGGGATTTATGAATTTAATTTCGACCACTTTGTCGCCGTAATCTCCTTTTATGAAACATCACCAAAAAAACACATATTTTCCTTTTGAAATGTATTCACCTCTTCCAAGTTCTTCAATCAAGATTAGGAGTGTTACACCTGAGGGAGCCCAACAACAATCAACACTCATACTGCGTGTGTTCTTCGCTCTACGCACCTAATGCCCGCGATTAGTGTAAAATATAACGCGTCTTATGCATACGAACGACCAGACCAACAACATTGGCCATGCAGAGGCAGACTAACAAATTTGTCAAAACTAAGAAGATTGTTTTCCTAAATCAAAACTTATCTCCCCAGAACAAAAATGTATTCAAATTAATTCAGTTGTCCCGCTGCCGCTGCCGCCGGCCGCATGTGAAATAAGTGAATGGACGAGATAAGGAGAATGTTAATTCGGTAGTTCTAATACTCGTAAAACATCTCATAGAACAAATTATCCATCTTGTATCTGCGGTTGTGTGCCTATGGGTGGAGAGCGCGCATAGCCACCGCGCTTAAGCCGCCATTCAGTCAGTTAGCGATGGCTGTGGTGACAAAAGACCACTGCCAGACCAGAATATTCGAAATTCTAAGCCGGCTGACCCATCAATAACTCTAATGCACTTGGACAGCGATCTAAAAGGCCTGGAAGTCGGATCTGAGCGTATCTGGGGCTTATATCAATTAGCCGCCCAAAAACTGTGAGATACTCCAGAGAGCATCAGACGCCTGAAAAGTGAATTTCTATCTTCTTGAAAAGGCATAACCATTTTTTTTCGTGAGTCTTTTGTGTGGGATACAAATGCGTTAATTATGGTAAAGAGTTTTTTCGTCTCCCTTTTTAGTGTTGCGGGTCGCACCAAAGTGTGATAGTGGTTGAGCGACGTATCATAAAGTGAACGGTGAGACTAGACTATAGGCTAGCTCTAGGTATATCTTCTGACTTTTACTCTACCAGATGCTAAAATTTGAGTTTTAATTACCCAAATTGGATTGTGAAAGTTGGAAGTCGTTATAGGAAGAGATAGACAGGTATACCTAGCACTTTACTAAATGAAATGAAAGAATGTGAGCCAAAGTCTAGACTTTTCACTCAGAGAAATATAGCAAGCTAAATTCTAGTCCGATCACTTATTCTTAATTTTCTTCGTTCTTACGTGCTCAATCTCAAAATAAATCGAATGATTCTTAAGACAATAACAAAAATCGAAAATCAAGCTTTTTATTATTAAATCAAGCCTATGCAATATTAAAATCAAAATCATATCAACTGAATAATTTTTTTTTGCACACAAATACAGGATCGAGCAGGAATTATGCTCTCCAATCAAGCCCAAATAATCTTAATCCAATTAAGATCTAAACGATTATGATATGCCAAGTTATATTCTCCAATCATGAAAAATTTGCATTATGGATAAAAAAAGTTCATTCATTCCGATTGATATCTCGTACAGTTTACGTGTTTCCGTAGTTAAGTGTTCTTTCGAAAAATTAAACAGTGGAAAATTGTAATAAAGTACATGTTATAACAAAAATTAATTAATAATAATAATATTAATAAAATTGCAATAAAAAATATGTCTGATTTCAGTAGTCCACCCTTACATTTGTATCCATTAAATAATGGAAAGACATATTTTAGATTTAAGTCCATTAAAGCATTTTTGTTTTAATAAATAAATATGATTTTTAAAAAAATAAATTGTTTTATTTTCTCAAGCAGCAAAGTGACGTAGTTGATAATAAATTCGACAAATAAAACTGTGGAATCCTAAATTGGGATATGACATTCTTGAAGCATTTCGAAAAAAAAATTAATATAAGGATAACTTGGTCTTATTTAAATTTTTGTAAGTTTTTAAGACTTATTATTCAGGGTTGTAGGGAGCATAATTCTTACTGCTGATAAATAGGTGCAAAATAATGTGTTTTCGAGCTTAATTTGAGCTCACACATTCTTCATTGTTTTATGTTTAAGAATACATAAGCTTAATTTAAGGTTAAAACGATTTAAAATCAAATGAAATGACTTTGGGCTTCATCTAAGCTTACACGTTCTTAGTACTGTTAAAGAACAACATTAAAATAAGAATTAAAGGCTAACCAAAAAGCACTCAAAGTAAGATTTTTGAAGTTGGATTAAGAATTTCCGAGCTTAATAGACTTTCGTCAACGGAGAGGCTTTATCTGACACTGATTATCTTGATTTTATCTCGTTTTTTCCCTGAGTCTTTGATCAAATTTGACGAAGAGAAGGGTGTACTTTTTGGAAGGCTCTTCGAATAAATGAAGAAGCCAGTAGAGAGTGCAGCGTCCCTTTTATAGAGGACCTTGGGCCTAGTCTAGGCATTAAGGAAGCCAGTTTCGAAGAGTCACTCACTTGGCTGAGGCTCATTTCGTAACGAACATCGGTCGATACGGGTGGAAAAGGCAGAAAGGCTGCAGTAAGATATTCACCTAGCGTTGGGCGCCATTTTCAACTATACATATTTCCCAGGCGTTGCCATCATTAGTAAAATGGATGAGCAAATAATGCAGTTGGATGTGACAACTGACAAGCAGTGCAACACTGAATAAATTCCGAAGGAAATTCAACTATTGGTAGCATTGTAAGTCATGCCTCCCTTGATGGTGAAGGCCGACTATCGCTAGCATCCCATTTCAAAGCACGGAGATTTACTATAATACACCCCGCTATAAAAAACTTGTCGAAGACGGAGACTTAGCAGCTCCGGCCCGGCAATCAAATTATGGGTTTTTGGACTGGGTTTTTGATTGAACACGGAGGGGTCCTCGAAATAGTGATGCCAAGCTCACGGATGTGGTTGTTCTTGTCTTGTCACTCGTTGCATTAAATTTATTTCTAAAAAAAGTCTTGTCTAGTGAAACGCAGGGGGAAAGGTCAGTAATATAACTTAGACGTCGGGCAAGCAAGTTAAAAGGCAAACAATTGAGAAGAAAAGCCAGTGACAGACGATAGAAATAAGAAAACCCATAGCAGCCTCGCCAACAAGAGAGGACAGAATTTCAGACGGACATTCATCTAAACTAACTACGGGGTGTCAAAAAGTGGCCAACTACAATTCTGGCTGAGAGAAGGCCCGATACGAAAAAGTGTGGTTCTTTGAATTTAGCTTCTTTGCCCCAGTCGGGAAAGCTTGTTGCGAGGCAGTGCAGGATGTGAAGCACCAGCTCTGGACATTGCACAACCTTCCGAAATGCCACAAGGGTCACGTGCGTTTGAGCTATAAAATCGAAAGCAAGTTATTATTGGATTCCAGGGGGGGCATTCTTGAAATTTTTTTCTAATACTATACATGAAAGTTGGACTATTCCCGCCACTGTTGTGTTTCAAAAGGTAAAAAAACGGCTCACTTTTGCATGTGCTGTTAAAGTTAAAAAGCACCTTATTTTAGGTATGCAATAAGCACACATGTCCAGTCCAGAGTGGATGAAAATTTCTAATGCAATTCATCTTTCAGTCTGAAGCCGCTTGGGCTACAAGGCCTAGAAACAAAATCAGTGTGGGTGAAGTTGGCAAACGGTTGTACAACAAAAATTATAGTAACCAACCTCCATTTGATGTGCATCTGCGCCATAAAACTTATTCAACAAAAGTCGAAGCTATGTTGATCCTCCCCACCGAGAATCAACCAACAAAGTTTCCATGAATTTGAAAGCAAAATGTCGGCCACCACCCAACAAATTTTAAGGACTCAAAGCAACTCTAATCATGAAAAGGAGAAAACTCGCTAAAAAAAAACCCCCAGTTGATTCGTTTTTGTCATCTACACTGCTGCCAGCATCAAAAACACTACTGAACCCCCAAAGCCATCCAAATCCCAATCGATCAATCGTCCTTGTCCAGCGCCAAAGCCGTCTATAATCGCCAACACGTGTTATCTGTCACATATCGAACATCCATCGCCAAAGTGAAATGAAAGAAGCGAAAGAAAAATAAATATCCACCAAACTCTCAGATCCCATCCATCAGCATGTCTCGCAAGGATGTGACTTTTCCGCAAAAGAATCCCTTAAATATTTAATCCATTATCCGTCCTGTTTTATCCCAATAGGCTTTTTGTCTTCATGCGCCGTTTCATAATGACGGTATACAACTACCCAACACCATCACCCGCATTCATTCAATCGTCCTCACTATACCGGGAACACCATCTGATGCTTTCTTGGTATAGGAAATCCTTATTAGTCCTCCTCAGTCACACACAAAAGACAAGCGACGAAGGAATGAAAATCAAAGACATCCGTTTGTTCTTGTGCTTCCGAGAATCTCCGCACATACAGATCACAATCAGGACGAACAGCAGCAGCACCAACAAGACTCGTCGCACACAACAACAAAAATGTCTAATAATCTGCTTTGTAAATATTTCCGCCCGTTGATAGCCGGGCGAGTGGTGAGTTCAAGCACCACCCGCTATCGCCGCCACACCATCATCCAGTGAAAAGGACAAAGGCAAAGTCTTCAACTGCAGGATGAGCTACGGCTGTATATATACACACATTCGTTGATATAATTTGCAGACAATGTCCGGAAATCCTATTAAAATCCTTCTTCTTCTTTTTTCTTCGTTTTATTATCAGAAAAGTCCTTTTCTGTTTTATCACAGATAATCTGCTAAAAATAGAGAAAGCGGAAATAGAACGAAGCCATCCGCGCTAATGTGGGTGTGTATGTGGCAGCGCATCAACCCCCATCCAATCGATCGACGAAGGTCCTTTACAAAAAAATGTATACTGTTACCTGCTCCAGCTTCAACATCCCCCGCATCTAAGTCAAACAAATGTTACACGAAGGGGTGACAAACATAGTCGCCCCGATCTCCCCGTTGGCTGACGTCGTCCTCGCCTCCCCAACCGATTACTCCCATCGCCTCCATTCGAGAGCAAATATTTGTCAACCTAATTAATAATTATGCTCAGCCCAAACATGTATACAAGCAGATAATTTCGTGTCATACACGCGTCCCAGTCAAAGCAAGACCTCTCATCTCTCACCACCATCAGCCACATATACACGAAAAACAACCACCCCTTGGGTGGCATTCGGCGCAGGCACGGCTACACTGATGGGGCAAACTTTTCTGCAAAGCATTACCGATCTGTGTTTGGTTTTAATAAACTTTGGAACGTAATTTACCATACCCGACTCGTTGTCGTATAGCAGGATGTTCATGCTGTGTACATATTGAAGAGGGGCGCAGGCAGAGAAGGGGTTGAAAAATTGCTGGAATCCTTTGATTGTGCGAAAAGCGAAATGAAGTTACTGGCAGCGTAGAAGTTTATGATGTACCCGAGAGATAAAATATTGAAATAGGATCCCTTTGTGACCCAGGTAATAGGACCACGCAAAACATGAAACTCCTCGGGGTAGGATGTGAGTGCTTAGGCGTATACCTATCTGTTTGTGAGCCACGGCGATGGCATGGCCTGCGGCTGCACGTTTGTTCTGCAAATTGCGTTGAATTCTTTTCGCCCCGGGGCTGGGAGTGACATCAAAAGAAGGCGGCCACAAGCGAGTACTTTAGCAATTTAAACAGTTTGAAGGTCCTTTACGTATGGCACAGACCTTACCTTGTATAAGGAAACGTAATCTCATTCAAGAGGTGAACCCCGAAGGGAAAAGTGCTCTTTCGTTATTGGTACGCGACGGTCGTGGTAGGACCTTTAGGTCTTTGAAGGCCGAGGGCCAAAGTTGTAGGGAATTGTTTTTTTTTTCTGTAACTGTGAAACATTTTCTACCGAATTTTGGAAAATATGCGTTCTGGGGAATGGACCAAAGGTGACTTGAATTTGCCCAACAGTTTCTGTGTGATGGCATAACAAATGCGATGAACGTATCATCTCACAGGGCAGCAGATCCATGGAAAAAATGCACAATAAACTGTCCGTAGCCCGGATGGCACGTTTCTGTCCCGAAATCCCATTCATAACTCATATTCACAAATCGAAAGCCTTTACTGTCCGCCTTTAATGCAGCGGACAATACTTCGGGACGAGCGACGACGCACGCCTGGAATTCTTATTATTCCCTCAAATTGACAATTAGACGAGATCAAACTCGTGCTCATCGTAAATTCATGGCACACTACGAAGCAAAGGTCCAAATATCGCGTTCGCGTCCCTAGCCCAGAACAATGAGAACTGGCAAAACAAAAACCAAAACCCCCATGGTGACCTAAAAGCAGAAAAATAAAACGAAAACCCCCAGAAGATCGAACCGAAAAGAACCGAACGAAACGAAAACATGACACCCGATATGTGCCTGTTGTACGAAAATCTGGAAGAGGAGCCCAGGTAAACGAGACAGGCACACACACATCATAGGGCCGGCTGGACATTCTCCGTCCGTCTCGGCAAAAGGTGGTGTAGTCTTTTGTAATGTCTTCAGTTGAAATTTATACCCATCAGGGTATATTTTAAGCTTTTTTCCATTGCATGTCCATGGACATATCATGGGACGCAGTGAACCAGGAGCTGGCATCAGCCATCAGAGACAGCCAGACAGGCGTGTATCTCTTTTTCAGTCTTTGCCTCTTCTGTACATGCGAGTATCTCTATATAATATCGCATCAAGTGATGGCGGTTCTTATGTGTGACAGCTAGAAGTTGGGCAACAAAAAAGCAAATAACCCTCCAGAGGGTTCCACTGCCGCGCCGAAGGACCAACCCATTATAATTGCGGAAAATTGTTTGTATACCTGCTTTTCTGTTTGGTTTGTGTTTTCTTTTGATGAAATGTCGTCATCATATCCTCCTATTGGGATGGTGACAGTTTTTCTAAGCCCATAAATCAGTCGAATCCTCGCTGATTGGTTATGGTGGCGGTGCGATGGTGACGACGACAACGACGACGCGACGGTTTATCGACCCCGAGCAGCCACCACCACCAGTGATGGACGAAAATCCAAGATTCCGATCAGCGATCAATTATTATTCGTCGGAAATTCCATTTATTTATCAGTTTCCCGTGAAGGAAACTGATTTCCAAATTAATTTTCAGTAGTTTTTCACGTTCCTTGCCGATGTGTTGGTTGTGTGTTGGACTGGTGATTTATGGGACTGTGCGCGGTGTCTTGGCGGGGCATAGGTATGCATGAGGGTTTTGTTAATGCAGGTAGATCCAGTCAAAAGTGGTTAAGGGCAATGGATATGGATATGGAAATTGTGGCCATTCCATGGGAATTTTGAGATCGGACAGTTTGGGTATTTGAGTTCGTGGGTTCCAGTTTACCTAATTATGGTTCAGTCTTCCGATATGGGTCGGACTAAGAAGGGCGAGGGATATTTAAAACACCATTTTATGGGTTTTTGATTTGGCTAGTCGAAAATAAGACTCCAGGTTGCCTCTAAAGATGCCTAAAATCGGACCATGACCTGTATCTCATTTCATAGTTCGTACGTACCTCGAAAAAGAACACCCTATACCTACTTATGTACAATCAGGGGCAGATTCCGTATATTTTTTCTCCTTTAACACAAGGATTATTTTTTACTGTTTTATTATTATTATTATTGTTTTTATTATTAATATGCATAGCTTTTTTTATTAAATTATTGTCATAATTATTTACAACCCAAGCTCTTGCCTCATCAATTTTATTATTCGTTTTTTAAACTTTGATCAGAAAAATAAGTCAAATTCTGCTCGAATTTTTTTTGACAAATAAGCTTTCATTATATTTTTGGAAAATGAACCGGATTAAGCTCTCAAACTTGTAATTTTAGCACTTAGTTGCTAGTTTTGGAGGTCTATCGTTTCGACGATAATCGTCTGAGAAGTTGCGGAATGAGTGCCCAGTATTTGGCTCAAAAGTGGAAAAAGAGGTATGGGAGCAGGTTTATCCTCGGTGGCACTGCAAAATCAGGGCATTTTTAGCTTTCCAAAAGCATGTTTTGTGTTTCAAGCCTAATTTCAAGCTACAAGATACATGAAAGACTGCTACCTTCTTCGCCGACATTCAAGCAGCCCCTAAAATGATTATAGATAATCTAGTTCAATGAAAGGCGGTAAGGAAACGCCGTGATGCACTGATCACCATCAGGCTTAATTACTTCAAACTCGGCTATAGATGCCCGGATATAGCAATAAAAAGTATGTAGTGAAAAGGCGGATGCTTACCATGAAAGGGTCAAAAATGAAGCAGACACGTCTATCTATACTGCCCCCGATTGAAAAGTTCCATAGCCGACGGCGTAATTGGGAAAGAGGCTAACTTCTCCTGGTTATCTACGGAGGTTTGTGCCACCACGTTTTGACTTTGTTTGCCTCCAATTTTTTTTTAGGACTCGCAATGGACAACTTAGATCGCCGTGTTGAGTCTTTCATGCACAACGCTGACAAGTGACCAGCTAGCTCCTTCCTATTCCGTTTACAAAATGTTGTTAACCCAACAGATGCATAAGGGTCAACAGAAATACATTGTTTGCCTCATACCTAGTTACTTTAGGAGAACAGGGCCGACATTCTGTAAGGAGAATGCTTGCCCTGACAAGCAAATTTTTTCGTGCAAACGAAAACGTTTGAACGTTTCGTCCTACAGAATGCCGACCCAGGAGATGTTCAATTCTGATTGGGGTAAGGGTCTTTTTGGTAGAGAGGTTTCTTAGTTCCTCCTGAAGCGGAGTATTTCTGAAGAACCAATGTAAGGTAAATGTACCGCGGTTTCATCGTCTTTCATCTAAAGACGACCGGTCTCAAAAATGGTACCAACTTTCTGTAAGTGATATCGACGCTGTCATCGATCCGGAACGAAACCCACCAGCCTTCTATATGGAATTTTTTGAAAGGGCTTTATGTCGATACCTTCTGTGATAAACGACGACAGTAGACGACAGACAATAAGTCACAAACATTTAACATTGAATGGGCGTTTCGGCAGCTGCTACCGAACTCAACACACCGGAGTTAACACCCCGCCTTAGCCGGTGTCGTTTGTGCCTATCCGCACTGGCAACACAAACATGCTTTAGACACTACAAACTCTAAAGCAACGTGAAGTGCGTGTCGTGTATAACCACGCAAGGCGTACCCACCCCACTCCCTATCGACTTTATTTTTTTATTCGTCCATACCACTGGATTGCTGAACAGTAATGCCGATGAACAGTTTCTTAGTCCGGTCGTATTTTGTTCGGGGCTCATCGGAACAACGCCTTTGAGTACTCAAGAATCATTCACCGACACAGATATCGGCTCAAGAGGGTTTTTGAAATAAACCAAGGTTGCCCATAGCTGGGGCACTCGGAAATAGCCCATTCGACTTCGATCAGCAGCTGTTCAAAATTGTTGGTGTGACTCTTCCGTAGTTGGACCATTGATGGGGAGTGAACCTTCTCATTTGATTTATTTTATTTCAAAAATGGGTTTTTCAGGTGGTTGGGTATTGGGTGAAAAGGGCAGACTCTGATTGGAATCAACTTGTCGGCCCCCAATAATTGTGCTTATCTTACCTCCCCGGGTACTGGTGTCGGCTTGCGAAACTTATAAGGACGGGTCGATGTTGGCAGCCTTTGGCGGCCTGTGTTGTTTTGGTGACGTCTCCATCTAATCTGGGGTTTTTATTTTGAGTTACTGATGACAAATCACCTTGACAGGTTGCACTATATAACAGAACGGAAACAAATTTTACCACTTTGGAAGTGTCTCTCGCGCAAACTATTCAGTTTAGAGAAAAATGATATTAGAAACCTAAATATCATTTTCGAAGACCTATCCACAGATACCCCACACGTATTGGTTTGATGAAAAAGCATGTTTGATTTTCAGTTCTAAGTATGGGAAACCCCCAAAATTTATTGTTTTTTTTTCTATTTTTGTGTGAAAATCTTAATGCGGTTCACAAAATACATCTACTTACCAAGTTTCAACAGTATAGTTCTTATAGTTTCGGGAAAAAGTGGCTGTGACATACGGACAGACAGACAGACAGACAGACATGACGAATCCATAAGGATTCCGTTTTTTGCCATTTGGCTACGGAACCCTAAAAAGTGTTTCGTAATGAATACAATGTCTTTGCTGCTCTTTTTTTTTTATCTATAGTAGTTTTTTATGTGGAGGCCCCTTTTTTGGCTTGGGCTCCCTTTTTATTCCAACTTGTTTCGTTCCATTTCAGCATAGACCCGTCCTTTTTGGAAAAAACACACCCTTTACATAACCCACTTGATTGTGCATATCAGATCAGTTTAAAGGACCCTAAACCTGGCTCGTTTGGGAAGCTTTTACAAGGTAGGTTAAACTATAGGAAATATCAGACCTTTGCTATGGGTGGCGCTGTGAAAAACACCTTAAAATGCAGTTTTTATATTTCAGGAAATTGAACGTCGGACCCCTCGGTTAGTAAGCGCTGTAATCACCCGACCACTGGCATAGAACCGCACAGGTTACCCGAGACCGTGTCCTGAGATAGTTTAAAATTACAAAAACTAAACAAATTCAAAAATAAAAACGTCGGAGGCATAACTATACAGAAGGAAACGTCAAAACTCTCCTCTGGCTATACCCACCTCGGTTATTAGTCCACCCATTTGCACATGAAAAATGCATATCCACTAAAAAAATACAGCAAGTCTACGCTCTCCAAATGACTTTTAAAGTAAATCTCATCAACAGAAGACAGAACCCAATTTCGTTCATTGCAGCGAATGAAACAGAAAACGGGAAAAAAATCTGTAAATCTACAACACGACGATAAACTGGAGCATTATGCAAATTCCAATTTGCAGTGCAATTTTCCGTGAAAAATAATAACAAATTGTTTGCTTCCTCGTTGGGAAAACAAGTCGTAGTTGGTTAAGTGTGTGTTTGTGTGTAACATGCTGATGTGTGTGTATGCTTCATTGAGTTTGCAGTGC
Source organism: Cheilosia variabilis (assembly GCA_951230905.1). NCBI lineage: Eukaryota > Metazoa > Arthropoda > Insecta > Diptera > Syrphidae > Cheilosia > Cheilosia variabilis. The sequence goes on along the minus strand of OX579677.1, from coordinate 57,269,146 downwards.
ACCAGCAGCATATCTACATGTGTGCACAACATTCTATGGAGCAACCCCACCCAATCGTGGTCCTTCTTCACTAGAAATCTCTTAAGCTGCATCCTGCTTTATGACGAGCAAGAAGAAATGTGTTTAAATATTAAAGAAGAAAATGAGCTTCAATGTAATTTGTCACTGAGCACATACTCGGCGAAAGGAGTCTCCATGCTCTATCTAGGACATGCATGCGGAACTCAACTTGTTGCTGATGGTGTAGTTCGCTTCTTTCTCCTGAGCACCATCTTAAAAGAAGAAAATCACATTAAAAGCACGAGTGGAATGACGTGTAAGCCCCACATGTGTACATCACGTCCTTTTATGCCCTACAGCTGCATATATACCAAGGACACGAGTGGAGTGCGAGTGGGAGAAGAAAATTTAATTGCACCTGAACCTCGACGATGACTTTGGAGCGCTGATAGATGTGCACTCTTTTGTTGCCCGACTCTCCCATGCTGTTCTCAGGGTGAAGTGTGAAGTGCAATAGCAACAGGATTGCAACCACTCCGCATGAAGACTGTGTACGCGCGCGACCGTCTTAAAGTGAAAAAGTATCCCTCCAAAGTACCTACATAGGTTCAGTGCGCGTTTAATTAAAAAGTTTCTATAATTCAAAAGCCTGTTTGCCTCTCAATTAGGTCCTCGCAAGAGGGAAGCAAGGCCAAAAGACGTTTCCCCAAATTCTTCCGAGCGTTGTTTTAAATACATACTTTGTCTGCCGAAGACATCTGGAGACTACGAGTAAAAACGACAAACAACGGCCGGGGGGATACAATATTGCAAAAGTTTCGTACAGACGCTTTTTTACTGAAGACAAAAAAGCTAAGGGTTGCTTTGTGTATTTGCTTAAACGTCTGTCGCCGGCCGGTCAGGGGGTTGTGAGAAGTGGAAAAGTTAGAATTGACAAAACACGCAAACTTGTAAGTCGTTTCGTTTTTTTTTGTTGCTTCCCTTCGTGTTGTCCTTTGGTCCACCTCGTACCACCCACCGCGCAGTAAATGTTTGTATTGGGAAAGAGTATAATAAGGGCATATAAACACGGTATCAGATTTGTGCAGTTCTTGCGCTGCATGTGTGTATGTGTGTGTAACTTGTAAGGGAGCAGCATATCTGGTGGAATTATAGCTGCGTGCTCCAATGGGTTCTGCCAGCCACCTCCACCCGAGCTGTTTGTATTTGCTGTTCTATATTTGTTTTGTGCTGTTAAGTCGTCCCCCTGCAGTTGTTGTTTTGGGTGGTGTTATGGGGGCGGCACGGCCGAGGTAAGTTTCTCGAACCCAGTTCGGTGTGTGTATCCACTTCACGTCATCTGTCTTAGCATACATATAACATGACCTGTACAAAATGCAATTAATCATTTGGGTATTATATGAGGGATACCAGGATGGAAGTATGGGGAGGGTGCGGACTCGTCGCCGACCCGGTTGTTTGCTGGGCGGTGAGGGGTGCTGAGGGATTGTTGTTTATTTATAGTCACCACGCCTTTTCTTTGTTGTTCTTCTGACCCGTTTTTGTGAGGATTTCTCTATTCCTTTTTTTATTTGATTAGCTGGGTGTATGTGCATTCATAAATTCGCTCGATGGTCATAGTTTATCTGTATAGAGACATGGAGTCGGGAGTGGGAAGATGGGAGGAATTTTTTTGTTTATTTTAGTCGCTGCACTGTTTCGGATCAATGGTTGTTTAATGGATCTATAAATAGGAGCTAGGGATACCAGAGGGTGTCTTGAGGGTCTCAAGGTAACAACAGACAAAAATAGCATCATGACATAGACCCATGGTCACCGAAGTTACATGGACTTTGATGTGCCGCTAGCAAATGGAAAAGGCTTTCTCATTCTACCGAAAGGTAGCCATGTCACTTTCTATATATGGAAACTTTAATTTAAATAAAAATTAAATTAAATATTAAAAAAAAAAACAATTTCTATTGAATAAAAAGGAAAAAATTAAGAAAATGCAAAATTAAAAAAAAAAATTAACGAAAGAGGAGCTAAAAAAAAAATTAAAAACAATTGAAAAAAAATCAAAATAAGAATAGAAATTTGTCTCTACATCTCTGGGCGTGCTTCTGAAAATTTCCCAAGCCCTTTTTCATAAGTAGAATTTTGTAAAGCAGAATTTAAAAAACAGAGTTTAGAGAGCGGAATTTCGCAAAAAGAATTTCGACCCTTCCACAATTTTGACTGTGAATTACATTGATCAAACGAAAATAGAAAAAAAGTTAATTTAAAAAACCAAAATCCCGACTGCCTGTAAAAAAAAAGAATTAAAAATATGTGAACAAGATGCATTTAAGTACCTATACCTAACTAATTGACAATTGACAAAAGTACCCTCCGACTGCCAAATAGGTAGTTATAGGTACTTAAATGCGCCTTGTTCATATATGTTTAATTCTTTTTTTTAGTCAGTCGGGTTTTTTGGTTTTTTAAAATATTTTTTTTTTATTTTTATCTTTTTAGCCTATGACACTCCGGGGAAGAATACGAATTTTATGATACTTCACTCTTCAAAATCGGTCAAGCCGTTTAGGCTACATGGCTTCCCGTAGGAACGTACATAGGATACGCGCGAAACACATAACCCTCCCTGTGTCCAGTCGGGTAAAAAAATAGACCTTCACTCTGATAATTCCAAACTATAATGTGCGCGTTAAATAGTAGCTTCCTTAAACCTTACAGCCTCAGCGGAAGGTCCGATTCATTAACCACACATAGATCTACCAGTTGCGAAACTTGAGCCCCAAAGTAAATACCAATGATAGAAATTTGTATACGTGTATATATATTTGTATATAAAATGCGATCTAAAATTGAAGCCAAGAACTCCACATCAAAGTTTCTAGGTCAATGCACTCATTTTTGATGTCATATCTAACTGAACAATACAAAGTAAAACGGTAGACTAACTTTTCCATTCTTATGGAAATTACAGTATATATACGACTGGTAAGCAATCCTGGGGCACCAGAATAGCATTGGAAACTTGTACATTTCACTCACCAAAATTCCAGATTATGGTTTTTTTCCGCTGCGCCGCCTCTCGCGAATGTCTGACAAACATCTGAAAGTATAACTGTCGTAAATGAGCTTCTTAATAAGCCATTTGGACCCGGCATCAAATTGTAGATCCCCTCCATTCGTCCCAAAAAAATTAAAAACTCACACGAAACGAATGGTTGTGAGAAGCTAGGCCTAGGGTCCCTACAGACCTGTTTTGCCAACTATTTATTTATTTTTTACTCACGTTCGGAAATACGTCTTAAAAAGGGTCCAAAGTTTATAAAAATCGGGTTTGAATTTTTTATCATTAGGTATTATAATATAATTTTAATAATCAGTAAGAAAATTACAGCACTGGCTGCCAGGGCTTACGGTTAAGAGTTTGAAGTCCCGCCGCAATCTTTCCAACAAAAAAGACTGCCCATTAATAAAACGACAAATATTTGAAAATTATTTCGCATAAATTTAGCTGAAACCCATCAGCTTGAGTGACTTTAACGTCTGCATCCTTCATATCTCCGCAAGTAAATCCTTCCAATGGATTTTGTTTAGTATAACTAAAAGAACTATCAAAACTTAAACTCTCAAACCAATGCGCCTTTCCTCAACCAGTTTTACCCTCAATTAAATGCAACGCCTCGACAGGGCTACACCTGTTTCATGTCCTTTAATAATTACACGCAATCCTACCAAACCACGTGTGGTCCGGCACGACATACTTTACGACCAATAAATCGACTTTTCTATAAATGGCCCAACGACCGTCCTATTATTTAAATACGCGCGCTTAATTGCACCTCGATTCCCCTTTCACAAAACCCTCCCAAAAAATAAAGAAAACATTCAAAGAAAACCCCCACTTCCACAGATTATTGAATTAAATTCCGCGCTAAAAATTAATAAAACCAAATTTATTTCCTTTAATCACAAAGTGCTTGCCCAATAAATAGTCTCGCGCGAAGCAATGCCCACTCGCAATTGAATTGCCGCGCGCAGAGATTCCGAAAAATTTACGAAGACAGCGCATCACACATGGTGTACAGGCCTGCGGCATCCCAATCATTCCCCACCATCAAATATTCACTTTAAGCTTTAATTTCTCTGAGCTGGCTGGCGCAAAAAGAGAAAACAAACAGAAGATGGGATGCGCATACATAACGTAACCGCCAACACCGGACCGCAATTTAATTCCATAAAACTCCAACAGATATTAATTCCGAGCGCGCCACAACGTCCACGTCGTCGTCTCTGGGTTTCGTTGGCTATTCCCTTTTTGCGCGAGGAACGAATCAATTACAGCATCGAAAGCCGGCCACAATATAGAACTACAAGCGGACAGAAAAAAAAAACCCCTCTACAGGTACATGGCTGCAGACAAACCGAGTGAAATGGAAGCTTCAATGGATGGATGGATCTCGAAAAAGGAGCTCAAAGGAGAAAGACACACGAATCGGTAAACAGGCGTTTCGTTTGGGTTGATTTTTTGTCGCTCTAAGGTCCCATCTCTGATGCGGTGGTGGTGGGTGATGGTGGTGGCGGTGGTTCACAGGACGCTCGTTGTAATCGGCAAAGTTCTCTACCTGACAGCTCTGTTTGTCCTCCTGGAAGTGGAATACAAATACGTATACCACCGCATCACGTGCGGATAGCAATCAACCGGTTTGCAAGCTTTTGACTGTCATCATCGCAGAAAATCGGACGAAACAAACACATCGTATGCAGCGAAGGATATTTTTTTTATTTTTTGCTGGATCGATTTTGGGTAATGCGATTTATGTGTCATCGGTCATCAATAGGCTTACTGAAAAGCCCGCGGGCAATTTAAGAACAAAAATATTATATTCATGGATGGGGTTGCGGGAATTAACACGACACTCACAGGTGCGGTGATGTTGACAGGAAATTATGAAATACACCCGTGGAACTGGCTGTTCATTGCCGGCTTAGAGGCCAATGAGCTTTAAGCCAGCCGAATGGGGCTTTAATTTAACACATTCGCACTGCTGTGACATTGATCCTCAAATTAACTGACATATGGTGAGATGGGATGGGCAATTTTTTACTTACCGCTGAGCATTCTGCGTGTAAAACGCAAAGCGATTCTCTGGTGGCGTACTGAAAGGAGAAGAGAAGAAGTTGTGAGATTTTTTTTTCTTCAATAATGGAAATGTTTTTGAATTTACAAAAGTTATATAAAATGTTTGGGTAGAGAATTTTGGGCTTCAAATCTGCGATACAAAAGACTGCAGAGAACTAATATTGACGTACAATAAAATCAATATCAGAGGTCCCTTCTTCGTAGAAAAAGTGGCTTAATAGTCGGACAGGTACTAGCGTTTCAAAAACGGACATTGGAATTTCGCGGTACCTATCATAAGACAAGGAACACGTATGCCCAAAGAAGACTTCATATTTAAAAAAAAGGCTCACAATAATAACTAGGTTGGTCCACGTCAATGAGAGTCGCCCAAAACTTGGTTTAATTTTGGTTATGTATGCCAAAGTAGCAAGGATGCAAACTTGTTTAATTTTTATTTTATATATTTTTATACAAATGAGTGCCCAAACTTGCTTCATTTTCCTTGTGACTTTGCTGTTCTTCGTAAAACTTAAGGTGGCATTATAAAAATTCAATATTTTTCTATTATGTTTATTCGAGATTTAATAAATGATCATATCGATTGCCCTTTCCTATTATCATTAATTGCATTTTATGCTCCTTCGAGAGCTCTTAGAAATCGTCTTTTATTTTATGTACCTTATCATAGAGTTAATTATGGATACAATGAACCAATTTCTAGATGCCTTAGGGAATCCAATAAATATAGTAGTTTACTCGATTTTCATCTTAGTAGGGATTCATTTAGGAATAAATGAATTCTGTTTTTAAGCTTTGGTGGTTGTTTTTAAGAATATTTTTGTATTGAGTAACCTAGCGAGAACAGTAGATGTACTCATTTAATTGAAAAAAAAAATTATTTGGTAGTTCATTAAAAGTTGACATTCTATTTAAAATTTAATTAAAAACAAAGTAAAAACTAAGAAAATAGAGGTTTAAAATTAAAAACAAAGAAAATAAGCAAAATCAAATTAAAAATATAAATTTTTCTCTACATCTCTGAGCGTGCTTTTGAAAATGGAAATTCCAAACCTTTTTCTATTGTTTGCAAGATTTGGAAAAGCAGAATATTAAAAAGCGGAATTTCGCAAAACGAATTTTGACCCTTTCAGAATTTTGACTATAATTTACATTGATCAAACAAAAATAGGAAAATAAAATAGACCTTCACTCTGATAATTCCAAACTCGATATAATCTGCGCGTTGAGTGGCAGCTTCCTTAAACCTTACAGCCTCAGATTGAAGATTGTGTTTAAACCAAAGCATTGGCAAAATAGGTCAAGAAAAATTTAAGGATTTCCAAATAAAATGTAAATTGTCTTTTTTCGCCGTTAAACGCGATTCTTTGGGAACGATTTTAACGCTATACAGCCACCAGAACGCCGTCAAAAAGTCTTCCTAAATAAGATTATCAAAGACATTATTTATGTCAAAACTTCAGGTTCACAATAATATTGGTTTGGCAGGTCTTTTATGACCTGATCTGAAAAAACGTAGGTCAGAAAAGTCTTATCAAGTAAAGGTAAGTACGCTTTAAGCTAGTTTCATATAGCACTTCTTTAAAAATGGTCAGAACTTGTTCAAAAACATTCTCTATTTTAACCGCTTTTTCATTGCTTACATTTGATTTGCGAACCGGGTCAACTTCGGGCGAATTTATTGAAGCTTGTTTCAAATTTAGTACTAAAAACTAACTATAGCAAAATTTAGAAACTAATGGCTGGACTTTAATGAGCGGCATACGTGGCCAAATTGACAAGCTTAACGGACAGCATTTTGTGGTGATACATTTTGAATATTGGTTCAAGGTACAGGCACTTACCGTAACTCGATATTGGAAAATATACTCAAAGACTTCAGATTAGAAAGGCTATCACTATTCCTTGATAAAACAATCAGGAAATAAGTCGACTGCTTACTGTCTTCAAAAAAGGCCTCATGACTCATGAGCTTCAATCTGTCTTATTAAAGGTTATCGGCTTTAAAAAGTTCCCGATCAGATAAGCCTGTGTTACAAGACTTTTTCTCGTTCACTATGGATGCGAAGATGTACGCCATTCAAACTTCGCTGCATTCAGGGTTATTATGTAGGTATGGACATAAGAGATTTAAAAAAAAAATTTAAACCAGCTTTTGATAGAGTTCGATTTTTGCTCGGAAGTAGATTATTTCTAACCGAGCACCAACTCTGTAGTAGCTTTTTTAAGAGTATTGCTTGGCAGTTTTTAACCGAAAGTTGGTTGATTTTAAATAACTGACTTTTCTGCGTGAGATTTATGACACGTTTGAAATGTAAGATAAACTTATTTCTCTTCATATTTTATTAAGTTTTCTTCCTACGCACGAATTGAAACGGTCAAAAGAAAAATCATGCGCATGGCGGACTGTTGTATTAACAATTCCGCCTTATTTCGATGTCGACAGACTAATAAGTTTCACAACTTTTCATTTTATTGAACAGAAGAAATCATAAATAAAATTTGAAGGTAGTCACCTTGCCCGACAATCAAATGGCAAGTGTTCACAGGACGCTGCGCGAATACTTGGTAGTTGGTACCCAAGATTCATGCTGGCGATTTAGCGGTTACCCACAGCTAGAACTAGTTTTGAACGGGTAATATTCCCCACCAAACCTGTGTATGGTCGCATTTTTAACAGCATTTCTGAGTCGCTTATTATGTGCTGTTTGTAAACGAAAAACAACCAGACGATGTCATGTTATGGCCCTTTGCAATGCGAGTTCTAGGAATTACACAACAAACATTCCAATCCATTGGCCCCGTCACTTGTATGGCTGCCAAAAGCTGAACTGAACCATTTCACAGAACAACACAACAAGATTCCGACTTCGACATTGTATCGGATTTGCTAGAACAAATAGATACACCGACCATTTGAAATGGCTTTTGTGCTGTATGGCAGAATTAGAATTAGAGCCCACTTTCTCCCACCGAAATTCAGTGTGGCCTTTCTCACACCACCTTTGTCTTGGTGGAAAGCGAATACGTAGAGTATCTGCTTAAATTTAGCGGAAAACGTGCCTCAAACCAAATAAAACGCAAACATCACAACTGTGAGCCGCATTTATGAGTACATAACCTCACAGGTTACACTATGCCAATGACCCAAAGAAAATTATGCATGAAACGAGAATGAAAGTGCGGAGGCGAGGGACACTCGAGTCGGGGTAATCCCATATGGAAATTCCTTGGGCTTCCTCGTCGGTGCGCTCCTCCCCGGCCGGTGCCGTGATGGGAGTGCATTTCTTCTTGCCGGCCGTGTATTGCTTTCGGGATGGGTAAAGTACTCGTCTCAGGTTACCACAGTGTGTCCATTCACACCACCAAGAGAGGAAGATTGAAACAGGGCTTTGCCTTGTATACGAGGCTCTGGACTTCGGATTTAAGTCGCCGGGATGAATATTGGGTTTCCCATGTCGAGGAGCGTCACCGATTGCGTGCCTGTCCACGATGATCGGACTCAGTGGACTCTGCGCAGATGCTTCGGCAGCAGTGCGAGCACGTGTTTTGCAAGAGACTCATATAGGACGCGAATCGAACGGCGACGGTCGACGGCCGGTGTGGTTGGTCAAGGGGGCGCTCTGTGTAGGCGATAAATAAATTACCTCTTTACGGCAGTTTGCTGACTGTGATATAAAGTATCCGGGGGAGCAGCGCTTTTTTGTTTTTTGTTACACTCCATGTCGTGGTGGTAACGGCATCTCCTTTGGCTCGTAACGATTTTCATTATGTTATAACGTTCTCACTGGTCATTCAATTCGATGGCTGTCTGCCCATATTGTCCCAGCTGCCCGGGGCAAACAATTGGGCTCGGCGCGCACATGCATGCCGCAGCGCTGCTTCGTATGGACTCACGTATGGACGAGTTATTGTCGTGTATTGTGGTCATTTGATATCCATCTTTGGGGACAATGAGAGTCGGAGTCGAGTGTGGCTTTGTACGCAGGCGGACCCCGGAGGGAGTTGGGCATTTTGAATGGGCGCATAAGCTATCTATCAGATACTTTACAACTGTGTTTTTGTTAGTCTCCTGTGAATCTGTCTTTATCGCGGGTTGTTTTGTGCAGTTTTGTTTGTGATCAGCTACCGCAAAGGTGTATCGTCTGAGCTTGGATTGTTGTTGCGCTATGCGGTGGGGCATCACAATGGAGGATTGTTTCGTCTTGAGATGATATAGCGGAAGTGGATGTGAGTGTCCGGTTGGCGAGTCCAAGGAATTTTACTACATTGCTGCATATATAGGGAAATATTTCTTTCCCACAATTGACACAGTTGTTGTTGCGAATTTTGACCCAACATAAAATCTTCAGAAGAAGAAGAAGAAAAATGACCCATCTGCAGTGATGCGAACTGAGGCTTTTTCATGCCTTTTATGCATTATTTCAATAGCTAAGGCTTTAAGGCTTCTTTTTTCCAAAAAGGCATTTTTTTATTTTAAATGTTTTTCTAATTTTTTTTTTTTTAATTCAACAGATTGACTTTTTTTTTTAATTTATGATTTCAAGGACCAAGACTATCTGCTGGACTTAAACTATGTTTGTTTGTAATTCATAATTTTAGTTTTTTTTTGTAAATCAAAAATATTTTTATATTTGTGTTTAATTTTTGATTTATTGTTCCAGTTTACATAAAAAAAAGTATTTTAGGCATTATTTATTGAAAAATGCATCTTTTTTTTTCAAGTAAGGCATTTTTTCGTCCAAATTGGTTGGCAACGCTGGCCATTTGACACATTTTGTTTAGTTTAGAGATGTTTTGCCTTGCAGAAAGATCGGTACAGGTGAACAAACGTCGCTCTAAGGATGGTAGCATTTGCACGGCATTATTTGAGTCGGCAATCGATCTTAATGTCGATGGTGCTTTTGCTGTACTAGAGTGTCCCATGACGTTATGTGGAGGGCGGCAAATTGGCTATCAGTGCTTTCCGAAAGATCCATTTTTCGGATGATTAGTTGACTAGAATTCAAGCTCAATCCAAGAGAGTATTCGTTTTTCAGGCCCTAGGTTCGAGGTTGCAAGAAAGACAGAACCTCATTTTTTAAAATCCAACCTGTTAATGTTGCCTGCTCCTAACTGGAAGCAACGCTCTCGCATAGGTAGGAGATGGAAGGTTGCGAAGACTCTTCAAGGAATGTCGGAGAGGTCTAACTTTTAAGTCTGTGCATTTTCGATGTTGCTCTTCTAATTTTTAAGGCCAGTTACAAATTAAAGAAAAAAATACCTGGCGCAACAGGTTTTTAGTGACTTTTTTACTTAAGTGGAGTTACAGTTCATAGGTATAGGGAAACCAGGGCCTCTCGTCTTCAGTAAGCACGGTTCTCAGGTGACTACTTCTAGTTGCAGCTCCAAGTTGATTGAGATCGTAAGAAGATCGAATACACCTGCCTAAAGGCTGCATATACAAAAGAAAATATTGGGCGTTGCAGTGTTGGACCAGCTTGCCACTGCCTACCCTTAAAAAAAATGTATCATCCGCGCAACAAGTCTGCATATGACCCCAAGAAAATTCAGTCGTTTGTACCCACTTTCTCACTTAAGAGGCGCTACAATTTCACCTAAACAAGTGAAATTCCCCATTTAGACGAGTTGTTAGTACTTTTTCATTGAAAATAAAGAATTAAATTAAATTAAAAAAAAATTAAAATACTCCCCCCCTTTGGCTCGACCGTCTTATTTACATTGAAAGACTGAGTAGGCTGCCGCGTTAATAATTGTCTCAATCGGTTTCACACAAATCCAGACTATATTATGTACCTACGGCAAACCCTCAAGACTGATTTGTCTCGATGTTGCATATGCAGCTCGTTTAGTCTGTCATTGCAACGTCTCACCATTCGTTTATCTTTTCAATCGTTTGTGGGAGTTTATTCAGAAGCGAAGTGCTTTCTCGGTTATAGTCTGGGATGTTAAACGACACATGGATGGTACCGGCAGTAGGAGAAGTCTTACATCGGCACAAATATAGATAGATACAAATATTTTTTTTTTTTCAAACTGTCAACTTAGAACAAGTTTGTTTTTTGAACAAGTCCATCTAAGCTCTAACCCTCAGAAATATGTAATTCACCTGTCAACTCAACTGCAAATTGGCACTTTAAAATAAGAATTAAAAAACTCCCCTTCTACGGAGTAGCCCAACTAGAACTCCCCTTTAAACTGTGCAAAAACCACTTAACTATTTACCCTCGCAGTTCAATGTTGTTCCTGAGCCTCCCCAACAAACCACCTTTGCCCTCACAATTCAAAGCAATTTTCTCGCCCCAGTTACACCAACTTACACGAGACATGTCGTCGTCGAAAAAAAAAAACCTCCACAGCCAATGAATACACTGGGCCGCCCGGCCCGGCCCAGCCCTCCGGGAATCAATCACCAACTGAAATTAAATGAGAAAGAAATTGCGAATCGAATTCCTGGCAATGACGAGCACCACTCGACAACAGAAAGTACACACAAGCCATCGACGACTCAAATGGACTGCCACTTGGTTTGTGGTAACACGAGAACTTCCACAGAGCAAAGGAACCAAAAACAGGGTCCCGCCGACAGAACACAAAAAAATAAAAATAAAACGGCAACAACAACCAAAATCAATCGAGATATAAAATCGAATTCAATTCCCGGAGGAGTGCTCCTCATCCAGCCTCGTCGTGTATTATGTTTCCAAAGTCCTACCCCAAAGTCAATCAGTTGTTGTTCCGACCCCACCACCACAGTATCGCCATCATCGTCATCATCGTCGTCAGCGTTAACATCCGAGTCGTTGTCGTCGTTTTCGTCTTTTCCCGCTGCTGTTGCTGATCCATCTATAAATCAATCAATCACACAATTAAAAGAGCTCCAATGGCACATTTAGTGTCCATTTGCGAATGCCACCAAAAAGCAGAATGTCCGAAAATGTTAGATTCCCTATCGCTGGGTGCACTCGCACTATAAACCGCCACCCGAAAACACAAACGGAACAGGCCACCAACCAAAAACAGGGAACCAAAAAAAAAAAAAAAAACACGACCAACTGGCCAAAAGAATCGTTTGACCACGATTTACATACCCGAAGCTAAATCGAGATAAATTCCCGGCAGATACAATGAGAACCAGAATCCGAGCTGCAGCCGAAGCTGGGGCCAAACAATTTCAAATTAGACAAGATCGGACTCGAAAGAGTTATGGTTCCATTGAAATGTGCCAAAGCGGACACAATGGGTACATAGAGGATGCGCTGCTGAGCTGCTCTGTGCGAGTTCTTGGTATTTGCATTCGCTTTGTGTGTACGTTGCACAAAGGAGCCACAAATCTGTCCAGGGCCGTCCCGAAAAGTGAATCTTCTCCGTTCGGCTGTTGCTCGTTCGCATGCTATGCCACGCATGGAATGGAAACTAAAAGTGGATGCGCTCCAATTGCTCTGATTTTTGGGTGGGGGGGGGGTAACGTGCTCCGGCTCCTCATATATATATTTTTAGACTGAAGAATGTTTCTCTGTGCGGAAATTTATGCACCTCGGCCGAAGGCAGTCAGCCGCTCGGGAATAGGGTTAACGAATGCGACACCGATGCATAAGAAATGGGACAACATTTTCTCGGGAACACACGCTCCTAATAGAAATCGTAAGTTATGTAGATCTAATCTGGGCGGGATTAGGTGTACTCAGAATAGCTGCGCGCAACGCAAAGAAAGTGAAAAGTTCCGTTGAAGCTTCGGGTGCTGGTAGGGGTAATTTTGGATGGGAAGACGATTTGCACGGGGGAGGTCGGGTTTGTTACCTACAAAGTTAGAGACAAAATTCGCTAGTTGCAGTAGAAATTCTGGGTATTCAATCAAACATGTCCAAGACGACCTTCTTATCCAATGGGTATTTTCTGCCTACGGTCCTTCTTTTGTATCGAAGTATGGATGGATGCTGCCCTTGTGCTATGCGTCTATCTTTATAGGTCGTTGCTTGTTTGCTTATTTTTGATCCATAGTCAAAAAACTCAAACAAAATAAAAATAGGATACCCTTACATTTGTATCCCTTAAATAATGGGAAGACATATTTTAGATTTAAGATTTTTGTTTCAATAAATAAATATAAATATTTTCTAAAACAGGAAAGTTGACAATAAATTTGACAAGAATTTCCGAGCTTAATTCGTCAACGGATAGGCTTAATCTGACACTGATTATCTTGATTTTATCTCGTTTTTTCCCTGAGTGTGCCTGAACCTCCGAATGGATTTGGATGCGGTTTTCACTGCTAACTTCCGCATTTCTCGAAAGTGTGTTTTTAAATTCCCCTATTAGTTAAAGAAGCAGAGCATTCAAGCTTTGAGGAGGTTGAAATAAGTCGTTAAAAGGTGATTACACGTCCCTAACTAAGAAATAGCTCACCCAATTGAAAAATTGAAAGAGTTGTTCTTAGTAAATACGTTGCTGACTCATTTGAGCTATCAAACAGACTTCTGTGTTCTTCTAGCGCTTAGCAAGGCTAAACCAATTTCATTTATGTTAGAAGCCTCCTCATGGCTCAGTTATATATTCGATATATGTGCTTAAGTGGGTTGCTTCCTACAGCAGAGTTTCGCCTTTGAATGCGCTAGAAAGGTTTGTTCTGAATTTCAAAATGAAATGAAATTAAATATCTGTCATCCGTCAAGATCTTAAGCGCCTAGGATCCTCATTTTGGTTTTCACTTACTTTAACTATTCAAAATCGGAAGTCTTTGCGCGCTTACACCCCGTCTAACATGGCCTTGGCTCCACCTAAGACGACTTGGATCTTCTTGCGATCAAGGGTCTATTATCAAATGTCAGATAGATGCAATCGCCCCCAAAAAGTTCACTCAAAGAGTATTTCTTATTTTGTTTTTTTTTTGATACTCATTGGCCGTTAGCAATAAAACAGTTTAGATACGGCTTTCGGAAAAAAAAAACTCTTAGTCTGAATTGTAAGAAATAAAGTATTCAATTTTCGGAAATCTCAACATTTTCGCAGATTTTCATGTGACATGATTTACTTTCACTAATATCAACACTGGGCGAGTTCCAAGTTCCAAATTTGACTTTTGAATTTGAAGGTTGAAGCTTGCCTCTGATGGAACAACAAAATAGAGTCACAATATTTAGTAAAAGTTGTTTGTTTTGTTAAATTTATTTGATTTCTTTGAATTTAGAGCTCACTACCTACCAAGGAGGACTTTAGATTCGATTTCCTTTTTCTATTTAAATGCATATTATTTAATACACTTTTTTACATGAGCTTACAGGTTCTGTACATATAGTGATAAAGATATACGAGTACATATTTTTGTAACTTTTGCATCTTATCTACAAGATTTTTGAATTTATGTAGATAACCTTTAGAAAAGCAATGTATAAAATTGAATTGAATTAAGTTGACCATTATTACCTTTAAAATACATTTTTGTTCGATATCGTTTTCGAGAAAAATCCAAGTTTTTAAATTGCCGTGCAAAATCCAAAATGGCTCCGAACTTTAAGCCGAAAAACACTAAAAACGAAGTTTAAAACAAATCCCCCAAGCTGTAGGCCTCAGAAGCTAGCTGACAGACGGAATGGCGTGAGTGATATAACATAAAATTAATAAACATCTCGAAATCATTCGAAATTTTGTACGAAATAAAATTTCTCGTTTTACGAAAATGAAAAATACAATTGAGCCCGAAAAAATACAAATCGGATCGGAATTTGCTTACACAAATCCATATCATTCATTTCTCATCCCTGATCTGAACCAAATTGATTTAGATTTAAATATATCGATATTACTTTTGAACCCAAATATATTATTTTGTCGCTTGGTTAATACTTTAGAGTTAGTTTGAGCGTCCTACTCAATGAAGTGGACGATTTAAGGATAAGGTTTTTTTTTGAAGAATAGTGTTTTAAAATTTCAAACAAGTGAAAATCATGATGAAAACGGGGTTACTTTTATATCCAATGAGCAAATTCTTCTTACAAGTTAGTAAAATTAATATCAATATCAAAGTATTCTTGTAAGAGGTTATTATATTTGCTTTTTTCCTTAAGTTCTATTGCGCAGAGATGTTGATGGATTTGCTTTTGAAGATAAGGGCGGTCCAGAGATTCGACTTCATTGCCTCAGAAATATAGCTATTACATTCCAAAAAGTAAGTAATTGACTGAATCTCCTTCATTTCAATTTCTAGAAAAATATACCTACTAAAGGAAGCACAGCGGCACTCTAAAGGACTATTTTCAAAGAAAATAAAAGACCACAGGAATTTTCCTACGCTTGACTATTTTCTATATGTAGTGTAATATTTAAAACCAATAAAAATTAGTACCAAAATAAAATATTTTCGGTGTTGAAATATGTCCCATAGATATTTAAATCAAATCTAAGGAAGTACTTAAATATAATAAGATTGTATTATATTTTAATATTCCAGGGGTTTATCAAAAGCAAAAGTATTGAATTTGAGGTGAAAGTATTATATTTTAATCTGCAGTTTATTTAATTCGAATATAAATGTATTAAAATTCTTTAATTTTTCAATATAAATAAGAGTTTAATTTAAATATCTTGGCATTGAAAATTCAATATTTCACACATATCTTGTAATAGCAGACATAATTTAAAATTAATAAATCTTTTATTAGTTATTTAATTTCAATAGGTACATGGAAAATATTAAATTTGGTGTCCTATATAAATACCATAGACAAACCATACTGAGACCCCCAACTCACAATCTTCTTGCCGCTGGCCCCCTCAATTTTTTCTCAAATTCGCCATTTTGGAATAATAAATAAGGAATCCGTGTGACATGCAAAAACATACAAAAAATGCAAAGAATACAAAAATAAATGCTGCCAACCGCGGCAATGAAGAAAATTTGCTCAAAATGTTTATATTTTCCTCAACTAATCTTCGTTGTTAATTTTTCATGAATATTTTAAGCAAATGTACACTTATTCCTTAAAAGAATACTATTCACACATAACGAATAATTTCAAATTTAACGGAGACAATTCTATGAACACTGCCAGCAACTGTACCCACAGCGGAAGTGGCTCTTTTTTTTTGGGAGTGTGTTGGTGAGCCGGTATTTTTCAAGTTTCGTGATATTTGTCAACACGAAATTCTATGTAACAATACTAGCGCACCAAATCGTGACCAATCCGTAAAAATATAGCTTGTAGGCTTAGTAACGGGTAATCGGCCGAAGTTGGTGATCTCAGTATTTTCTCTGCTATATACAACCCCAAAGATATTAAATTTAACGCCAGGATTTCTAACCGTGTACCAATCCATGGTTGCATTCTCTTTACATAGAAAGTGGGCTGTGAAAAAGTGATTTTGGACTTCCTTGCCACATTGTTAAATTCACCATTCATACATCGCCCTAGACAATTTGCCAAAGTCCGACGAGATAAACACGAGTAATTAGTACACGTCCAGAATGCAGATCTTGCTGTTATTAAACTCTCATATTAGCGACAAAACTGGCTCTTTGCCAAGCCACCAGATAGCGACATCCGTCATAATCTTTCAGCGTCTCCAGCTCCATACCACCACTACTAACTCGAATGGCAACAAAAAGCAAATCAAATCAGTCACCTCATCTGCCATTCACATCGACTGAGACTGGGAAGATTTTGCTCTCATAATTCTTGGTCATGTCCTTGCCTCGGATCGCCAGTGTGCCGCAGGTGATTGCCACCACGAAGTGCCTCCAGACCAGACCTCTGCCATTTGCGGGAACCCACAGCGACTCGCGCATTCGCTATTTTTGAATAAAATGTTGACTGTGCACAACACAGCAACATTGTTGCAATTACCATCCGGCGAAAAGTGAACACACAATATGCCTCCTTCGCGCCGTCCACCTTCATGTTGTGTTTTGTCGTCTGGGCAAAAATGAGTGAATGCCCGCATGCATTACAGGCATACACCTTATGGCATAAGGCCGCAGCCGTAGCTGTAATTGCTACCGTGATTCGGCTGGAGCAGGGAACAGAACCTTCGATGGAGGTCGACTCGTGAACGTATAGTTGCAATGGCTGTGGCGGCGGCGACTATGTTCGCCAGCACCGCAGGGTGATACAACATCTCATTGTCCCGTAGTTGGTGTCTGCTGCTATCAGGTGATTAATATCAGAACGCATTCATGATTTACCGAAGGAACAGCACAACATCTCTGGGTGGCTGCGTCTTTTCCATTCGAGAACTTCCATCGTGGGGCGCCGAAAGTGTTACATCATAGGCCCGGACTGGTTATCGTTCACTTTCTCCAGCAGCGGCGGGTTGAGCATTTCTCTGTCTCTCCCTCTTTGGATCAGGATCATTATCCCGAGTTCAGAGTTGTCATCGGCTCAGGGGCACCATGATCGATGCTCAAGGAGTTCTTAAATGGTACTTCAGACGGACAGCGGCCGTCCGGGACGATTTTCAATAAGCCAAACGAAACAAACATTTCGCCATAAATCATCTCGGCTCAGCCGCATACAGCACTCGGTGTGATTGTGCCTTTTGTCTGCGGTCCATTGTGTGCACCACGGCACACTCCAGCGAGGCGCCCGGGGGCTCGCTGTCCCGCGCAATGGAATGGAGGAGAATGAAAAAGAATGGGTTATGGGTTATTGCCGAACAAAAGAGGGAACGACGCCGCAGATGATTTTTTAGAATAACATTTGTTTTCAGCCCTCTCCCCCTCTCTCCCTCTCTCCCTCTCTCCCTCTCTTCCTCTAATGATATGCTTTTCGGTTAATTCCTAGAATTTCGGCCCGCTGCCCTTCTCAATGCAGATACCCATCGAGGATCCACTCTCTGTTGGTCGATCATCATGATCATCATCGTGGTCGTCAGTGATGCACTTGTTGCATGATGTTTCTGTTTTGCTGGCTGCAATGCAGATTACATGTAGCATCCGCGCCGCACACATCACAACTCCCACTTTGGGATTATTTACATTTCCCTTTGGAGCACAGCCACAGAGAGGAGCACCAGAAGCAGCATCAATGGCATGTTGTGTGCTGTGTGTTGTCGTTTAGCCCCGGCCGGTGCGAATGCAATTCTGCCGTCTTGCGAGCTGGTCTCGACCGGCCGTGTATACCTAGAGTGGTGTTATTACAGCTCCGTTGCGTCGTCTTAGATCCGCACTCTCGCATATGGATGGCAGGCTAGGAAGAGCAACAGCGCTTCAGACCGTGCCGCAAGTTTCGTAACTGTTTTGGGGTAATTGCACTAAAATGCATGTACGACGGACGTGTGTGTTGGTATTATGCTTCCCGTTTGCGCACTCACCCAAGATGACGTGCATGAGATGTTGATGATGATGATAGTGACGAGCTGAACGGATAGATAGATAGATGGATGGCTGGATGGATGGATGGCTGGGAGAGGTGAAATGACATAGCAGTGCGTATGGCCTCGTATTATCCCAAGGGACTTCCTCGGTGAGTAGCATTTCCTAGTTATTAACAGAGAAAAAAAGAACGCAAAAGATTGCCCCAAACAGTTGGGATGAGCCAATACGAGATGGCATGATAAATGGAACGGCTGAGTTGAACTTTGATGCTTCACACGTTAGGAGATGGACAGGTCATGCACAGGTGTATCGCCGACCGAAATGTGTGGGCACATGCTTCGTGTAATCGAACAAGTTTCTCCGCCGTGTGCTGGTGATAAATGAGCTTCTCCCTGCTTATGCAGAGCGGGACTCTGTGGAGAGTGTCTGTTGTTCCTTTTTTGGGATAATGAGAAATGGTTTTGTTACAAATGGGGGAACGGTGCGATTTGATGGATGGTCAAATCAGAGATTGATTTTCTTAATCGATGTATTAACGCCTAGGGCATGTCGATCTGGGCTCATGTACTTGTACTCAACAAGTGCTCATAGCTTTGAAGGGACCTCTTACTTTCTTCTTGCAGATGGTGTTAAATTTAAAAAGATGATTTATATGAGATCTTCAATCAAAACCACGTCTACAAATCTATCCTGGGAGGGCCTCTTAAAAAACAATTCTGTGGGGGGCTTTCTCTATTTGTTGCAAGGTTTTGACTTAGAAATGGTACGCTTTTGTGCCGAACAGAGACTTCTAACAAGACGCCTGCACCCGATAGTGATAACGAGGATGCCCGAAAGTGGCAAAAGTAGATTGTAGCTCTTTCGGTCTGCAGCGCAAAGCCTCATGCCTTCGAAAGCTACTCGTATACTGCTAGTTACAAACGAAATCGCGGAGACACGGTCTTTTACGGTTTCATGTAGACAAACTCTCCGATAGCAAATCCGATGAGCAAATCTTCAATTGAAAAACTAACTAAAACCTAGGCAGGCCGACAAATCCAAGGTTGTGATCCTATTTTCAACGAGAAAGCAGAGGACACATTTTCTTAGATTCAAAACGACCTGGAACGAAAACCAAGACAAGACTTAGAGGCTTAGAGAGTTTTTGAGCTGCCGCACTGCTTTTGTGGTTAATAGAGACAGCAGGCAGATTTTTGCAACCAAAAACAAATCTCAATGACAAATGGCATAGATCTTCGTTTGAAAGACCGACGCATATGCAGCACATTCGCATGCCCTTTGCTAAATTTATAAATAGGTATAGGGTACCATCCAAACATTAACTATTTTGGGCTTGCGAGAGTATCGATTTTGCTATAGTCCTCTGATTGACGGGTTTGATAAATACCGCCATAGGACTCAAAAGCTGAGTTCAGAAAGCTCGATAGCTGGTAGAACTGTCACTGAAATGAGCACCGATTTTCATGAATTTTTCTAGATCTACATTTCAAAGACGTTTCTCAAGCGAAAAGGTTCATACCGCCTCATTGAGATTTTAAGCTAGTTCAGTGCCAAAGGACGGTTCCTGAATAGCTCAGGCTTATCCCCAGTTGAATGCAGAGTTACCCACGTCGATTTTTTTGCCACGAGTTAAAATTGTTACCATGGAAACACTCACGTTCGATACCAGAGTGGCAACTGCAAACTTTTTGAATTAACCAGCTCACTCTTGACTTTACAACCGTCAAATCTGCCTGCACCAGTTCCAGAACGTAGGTCTGTCCACAGATAACTCAAACCCAAAATGGAGCTTAGGAATTCCTGGCATGCAACTGCTTTGGAGTTGAAAATGACTGCCTAGAATCGTCTCCTTGATAACCACTATCGACCAGTCCATAAGACAGCCATCCAATACGGACTACTTGCATTCCCAAGTGTATCTCAAAGTGCACTATGACATTGTTCTGCGATATAAATTACAATTTAATCAACTCGACGGTATACTGTATGCATTTTAATTTGCCGCGCCGGTGAATAAATTTCCGTTAGCGCTGCTGCTGTTGGGCAAAACTATACTCATTTAAGCCACTGCAGCACGTCTCTCATCAAAAGTCAATTTCTTTTAATTAATTCCTCTGTCAGCTTGATATTCATTCCCTTCAGCCACCACCATACCCCATTCTGGAACGCGCTGCTCTAGTGTCCATCAAAACAGCGAACTTGACATCGCCACGGAATTACTATCCCTGAGGCCTCCTTTTGAGTCGTCCTAGAGAAATACACAGAGCTGAAGTTTCTAAACCCACAATAGACGGAATCAGCGCGCAATCAGGAATGCAGCTTCGCCCTTCTTTTGACTTGCAAACTCTCCCTACTGCTACTATATGCTCCCTTCATAGAGTCGAATAGAACGACGACGACGATGACGACAGGCGAACATCTCCTCGTCGTCCGAAGTGCATTGCTATGCTATGCGAGTTTATGCTTCCCCAGGGAGTTTGGTGTGTGCGTTGCTCCTTTCCACTCTCGGTGCGCTGGCAGTTCGTTGAGACTTTTGGCGAATCAAGCTGAATTTCTAATTCCTTCCTCGGTTTCCTTTCGGTTTCGCAGTGCCTCTGATGCCTGTGTCTGTGCCTGTTATGGCACTCCAGCTGTTTGCTGGAATGAGCGCTCTGGTTCTGGCTATACGTGCAGACACAACGTGTAATTATTTCGCTGCTGCTGCTGCTGCTTTTGCTCCGGGTTTTGTCTTGGTATCTTCGTATTAATTACACATCTTGGCGATGCCATAGCCGCACGTCTTACACCCAGAGCGAGAGCGAGAGCCTCGAACCCAACTAGGCAAGGATACACGCAACACGCGGCAATACTCGTGTAGTTGTAGGTTTGGGCTGTGGACTTCCTTCAAGTGTCCATCATCATTACCGCGCGGAATAGCGTATCCCATAGATATCAATGTTGATTGTTTGGCGGCGCGGTATCCAGCTGCGGTGTAGCTAGTTGCGAGTCAAGTGGACACCATCAGTGCTACATCGCGAAACGAATTAGGGTCTGGTACTGGTACCTGACCATGATGTACGATGACAGAGCCGCGTTGTTTGGCGGTTGTTATGCGGTGTGTGTAACAAGCATTACCAACCGCAGAATTTGTTCGGCAGCCAATTTTAAGTAGGCTTCGCCGTGGTAATCGTTGCACAAAACGTAATAGTGTCGCCACATTGTTTGCTTGCTGTGCTTTTGTGGGGTGAGATAGTGAATTGCGCGAATTAATAGAGCGGATCAACGTTGTCGTTGCTGGAATAGCTGGTCGTCTTTATATTCGGAGTTATGGTTGCGGATAAACCACAAGAATTCTACTGGTGCACTGGTGCAAGATTGTTGCAACAATTCGATTGCCAAACAATGCACAAAATGAAGTATGGTGCTATGGGTATGCCTATTTGTAGGCAAGCTGCGTTCTAGAGTTGCAGGGGATGGAAATGAAATCCACTGTCAGGTATACGTATAGCCTGTAAGATCAAAGAGAACAGAATTGGTGGAACTGTTACTGTCGATCTTCGGTGACTTACGGTTTGGTACGGCATTTAAGGTCAAGTCAAAGGCGTTCTATCCGCAGTTTCAATGAAGTCAGTTTCACGCAGAGAACTCGGCTTATGGATATCATTCAGCTGCGGATTTTGTTGTAAGTTAGGTATAAGGTATTTCGTCTTCAGTATTTTTAGAGCCCCAACATCAAAGGAGCATTTCAACTATTTAATTTCTATTTTTAATTTTTCTATTTTAATATTAATGGTACTTCCCATATAAAATTCGCATATCAGTTTGATTTGCTCGAAAACGGCTCTTAAGATTTCAACCAGAATTAATATTTGAGCTTAAGTTGTGGAGGTTAACATGACGGCATACTCAGTTTTTCGCTAAAAATTCGAAAAACGGCACTTTTGAAATAATGGACATATCTCGAAAACGGTCAAAACGATTGCAACAGAAACTCATCCCTAAGGTAATATGGTCATTTATAAATTTATAACAAGCTCAATATTTTCTATATTATCGGACCATGGATTTTTGAAAAAAAAAAAAAAAAAAAAAAACGCAGTTTTTTTTTTAAATTTGGCTTTCTTCAGCTTATACCTTAAAACGGCCCTAACGATGTTAACCGAAATGCAAACTTAGAGTAAAATTAATGTTTTCAAAATTATTGCATCCTTCATTTTCAATTCGAATGACGAAAACGCTTAATTTAGAAACTGATCATATCTCGAAAACCCCATTTTAGATTTCGATAAAACATTGCAAAATTTGTTACTGTTTTGTCTGGATAATTTTACAAGAACAACTCTAAAGAAAGAATAGATATTTAGGATAATAAAATAATTCTTAATAAGATCCCGTACTTAATGTTTATCAAAAAATTCAAATAAATCTGTTTTTTAATTACCTATTTCTCAAAAATGACTACCCAAACCCCGATCTGTGTTCGAATAGTTTTGTATTTACCTCAATACCGTTCTGGCAGTAAAAATGCAATTACAACTACGAAAAACTTATTTTTAGCAAATATTACGCACTCCTTCTCTTTTTTTAACCGTATTGAACATGCACATTTAAATAATTCCTAACACAATCAGACAAATCCGGACCATTTGCACCTCCACACACGTCCAACGACATATTCGGTTTATAACAAGTGCCTACCAAATGACTCAACCAACGTTTTGACAAACGAGGAAGTTTCTCGCGACCCAGTCGTCACAAATTTTAAGAGTTAGTTAGCAGACTATTTAATCAGGCTTGCATTTCATGTTCTACTTATGATTTCCGTTTACTTTTGGGTGAGTAAGACTAAGTGAAAGGATTTGCGATTTTTTAAATGAAAGACCTTTTGACTCAGGGAAGGTAGACAACTTAACAACTTATTTTTTTTTTTTTTGATTGATATTTGATATTTATTTCTCTTATAGTACTTATAAATATAATAAGAAATACAAATCCATAAAAAATTCAATATGTTAGAAATTACAAAGTAAAGTAAGAAAAATCTTGTGGCATTCGATATTTTATTCAGATTGATTGAAATAGTGTTGAATGCCACTTCAAAAGGAACAAAACAATTATATAGGGTGGGGTATTAAACAAAACAAAAATAAAAATGATAGAAAAAAACAATTTTTAGCCGATTTAATTCATTTAACATGATATCAATTTGTTCTCACTTCACAAAGATGCAAGAATTTATGTAATCTATATAATAACATCAAAAGTTGAGGCAAAAAGTTAGATCAAAATATTTGAAGTAAGAGAGTTTAAACTAAAGGGTGATTTTTTAGCTGGTTTGGTTTTGGCAACACTGGTTTTGACAGCTGACGTGTGTTTAGTACCGTGTGTCACTGTCAAACAGCTTCAGTTTGGTTTGCAATTTAACCATGGATCGTCTTACAAATGAACAACGCTTGCAAATTATTGAATTTTACTATCAAAATTCGTGCTCGGTTCGAAATGTTCTTTTTCGCTTTTTTATCGAAAAATTGTGTTCAGCGATGAGGCTCATTTTTGGTTGAATGGGTACGTAAATAAGCAAAATTGCCGCATTTGGAGTGAAGATCAGCCAGAAGCATTGCAACAGCTACCAATGCATCCCGAAAAAGCCACTGTTTGGTGCGGTTTATGGGCCGGCGGCATTATTGGGCCATATTTCTTCAAAGATGATGCGAATCGCAGCGTTACTGTCAATGGTGAACGCTACCGAGCGATGATAACAAACTTTTTTTTGCCCGAAATGGAAGTTCTTGACTTGCATGATATGTGGTTTCAACAAGACGGTGCCACATGCCACACAGCACGCGAAACAATGGCGCAATTGCGAGGCGAGTTTGGTGAACAGTTAATTTCACGTTTCGGGCCGGTCAATTGGCCGCCTAGATCGTGCGATTTGACACCATTAGATTATTTTTTGTGGGGGTATGCCAAGGCTAATGTGTATAGGGACAAGCCCGCTTCGATTGACGCACTGGAAGCCAACATCCATGCATTCATTCGTGAGATACCGGCCGATATGTGTGAAAGAGTATGCCAAAATTGGACTCAGCGGATGGGCTACCTGAGACGCAGCCGCGGTCAACATTTGCATGAAATTATCTTTAAACATTAAATTGCAAGGTTCAAACTATCGATTCAAATAAATATTTCATTCATTTTTTCGAATTTTTTGTGTTTTTTCGTTAAAAAAAGTTCTAAACCTCTTAAAAAATCACCCTTTATAATAATCATGGGAAAACAACCAATTTTTTACGCGCTTTAGAAAACATACGGACATGTGAACATTATTGCAAACGACAAATATCCTGAAAATTTTATCTGGAAATACTCTAACCACGGTGAATGTGTTGTTAAAAAGATGGAACGAACTTTTGTCAACACTTTTTTAAATTGAAATTGTTGCACAAAATTCGTTGATTCACACATCAGTTCAGTCAAATCGCCAGTAGGTAGCGGCAGAGGTCCGCAACAGTAAATGTATTTTTGATCAGAGCTATTTTCATTGGTGTGGAAAATAGGAAACGGTTTTATGCCTATATCTAAAATCTGGCTGATAAACTTTTTTTTTTTTTTTAGTAAAGGTGTTTCGTCAAACGAGTCCATAGATCTAGATCTTCTGCAACCGACTCTAAATCTTCAAAGGCAATCAGGAAGAGCAAAATTTCCGACTTGATCTAAAAACCTCACCCTGGGTCTATCTACCTATAGGGGGCCTAAATCTGATGGTACGAATTTCGTGGTGATGCTAGAAATACAAGCCGTGGACATGCGACAAACAAACGAAACATGGACCGCTGCGTAGCTGCTCTACACTGACTAGGTACGACTTGTATTTTTGTGTTCCTAACCAGCTTTGCCACTTTAGGGCTATTTTTTCGCAGTAGATTCTCTTAAAAAAATTATTTTTTTAAGAGAAGAGAATTTATTTTTTTGGCGGTAGATTTAAATATCGGAAAAAATGCAAACTTCAATTGCAGCAAAGTGGCAACGCTGTTCCTGAAAACAATTATTGCGACTTACACCAGTCATGGAGGAACCACATATCAACAGCTGGTATCCGTTATTTTATACTAAAGGCCAGAACCCAAATGTCATGAGTTGTGAACACATCTTCAGACAAAAGTGGCCACCGAATTGAAGACTGACAACTTAGTTCAATCCTTAAGACGACAGTACAACCGAGCTGTATTAAAATTGTCCCATACGAAAAAAATCAAAATTACTCCTTCTATCAGTAGAAAGGTAACACCCCAAGATATGTGACCTGTTTTAAGATCTTTTTTGCTTTTATTTTTAAGAAACTTAATACAGAACTGAATGTGGAGCTACTATTCGTTTGTGTTTTTTTTTTAGTTAGATATAAAAAGTCCCATTTGGTCGAAAGGGTAGCCCAAGATTGGACTGACAAGATGCACCTTATCGAAAACAGCCGAGAAGGTCATACCTATGACTGAAATTGTGTTCAGAGCAAAATGCAACGAACCATTATTCATGGCAAATAACTACATATTTTCTAATCTCAATTTGGGTCGACATTTTCTATTTAAAGAAAAACCTTTTACATGACCTAGGGACTTTGTTTTATTTACTATTCAAAGCCTCATTTACAAAACACTACCACACTTGATAGGTCGTGATCCCAAAATCGTTTCCACTCATCCACAAATATATTTGACTGATGATAGCCTACCAGTTATTATAAATTCATCAGCTGGAATTGAACTCACTTCCCGAGTTCACTGCGATTTATTAGCAATTGCATTCTTTATGTCATCATTACAGTGAATTGTATGGGAATTTGAAGCCAGAATCCCCTCAGATATGTATCTTCCAGCAGGGGCCATAAAACTTCAAGCGGATTTCAATTTTACGATGAGCTCAACTCTGAAAAAAAATGTGCACTGCCGTAAATACTGTATGGTTATGCCAGCAGAACCCATCCAAACAAGTGTGCGCCATAAAAACCATGGGATATGGAATAATCAACGCCTGCAAACGTCTGAACTGCATTAAGCTTTAATCCAATATCCGACACGACGCCGATGCCAAGCACAGCGATAGCGATGCCGAACCCGAACAGCATGAGCGAGAAATTTCCATCGATAATTCAGCGAGCAACAAACTAAAAATAGGAATTCTAAATGAAAATTTTATGTCAGCGATAAAATGAAGATAAAAGTATTCAGATACATTTCGGATACATATGCGGAATCATGTTTTGAATTGCACCAAAGAGGTTCCGAAAATTTCATGAAAGTGTGATGTAAACATACTGCCGGTGTATAGAGGCTGCGCCAAAACTCGTTAATGTTTTAAATCGCATTTTTTAGTGTAAACAAATCAATTGACGGTTAAGTGAGTTTATCGGTTGTTTATGTCTTCATCGAGTTGAGTAGGTCATTTGCGATATTTTAATGGATGTCGTTGCGTTTATGTCGTCGCCGGCTTTGATCGGCAAAACTGAAGAGATCGTCGCGGTTATGACAGGAGATTGTGCATGCCGTTTATGCAGATGCGGAGAATGTGTTACATCCTGATGGCCGCAAATTATGTAGCTGTGTTGGAAATATAGTTCTTGCGATTGCCATTTTTTTTTTTGCGAGCTGAAAAATAAGATTGCGGAAGCGAAGAGAATGCCAATGTCGGTCGGCGAAGACATAGCAAGTGAGAAGTGATGGAAAAAAGGGTTTAATGCTGAAGAGGAAGAGGTTACCATAATCAAAATTTTTCGTGCACGTTATGTGCAGATTCCATAATCATTGGCCACAATGTCCCATTCCTTTCAAGGTGGCCAAGAACGGCTAATGGGCCTTGTAGGGGAGCAACTTGTATGAGACCACGACGCCGTGGTGGTTGCACCAAAAGCGGAACAGAAGACTCTAATTTGCACCGTAGCTAGACAACTGGAACAGTTTTAAGATGACTAGCCAGCATGACTTCAGGCTATAGAAGGGAAGTTTTGCCCTGTGCATGATTACAAGTACATAGGAAAGTACAGTGACAGATATCGCTTAGAAAAAGAAGGCATGATAGATACATTTGAGTGCTTGTTGACGTTCCTCTTAGATACGATATCCATAACTTAAAAAACAGGCAGTTAGACCTATTTAAAACTACTTTTTACAAGCGAACTTTCATTTAAAACAGTCTTGAACTGTTCAGACTATTTCCTGCAGATGTTGCTGCTACAAAAATCGAAGAATGAATCAAATGTTAAAACTTACGTGCGTTGTAATTAAGCAGTCCAACGCCTTTTAGGTCCCTTGGTTTTCGAATTATTTCAAAGGATGCTGCATTCAGTATTCCTTGTATTTGAATGTTTTCTATCGAAGCTTATCCAAGCCAGTCCCAAATGGCCGGGCAGACGAGGAAAAAAGAAAATACGAAAGAAATCGTAGTATCGCAATCTGGCCTCAATAACGAAAAGTTAAGACCATCGTCCCATATATCCACGCATAGGTATATTGAATGAATTCATGAACAAGTTGCTATTTGAGTCTGTTATTGGGCTGACATGAAGCTGCTGTTTGACTATTTAAACGCAGACAGAAAGCTGTTACAAGCCCTAAAAATGTGCATGCTCTCGAAATGTACCTTCCTAAGTGAAACGTGTAGCCAACACTCAGAAAAAAAAAGATTGTTAAGATCCAATAGTTTCCGCAGCTAGGCTCTTTAGTTTATATTACCTTGTAATTTGTAATTACCTTATAATAAATAAATACTAATAATAATAAGATTTTTAAGCGAAGAATTTTGAAATTTTTAAAAAATTGTAAGTTAAAAGTTCTTGGTTCAAATATTATTTTTGCTAACAAGAACTCGTTTTTAAGTTCAAGAATCAGGTATTCAGCGTATGTATAATATACTCTCCATAAGTATTTTATTAGATCATTGCCAACCATTTCATTCTTAAATCAAAGATTTTGATATTTGGGTTCATTTTAACCAACGAAAACTTTTGGCATTTCAACTTTTTTTTCTGAACTTTCCCATAGGTAAAAAGCCCTACTACCTCGATAAGACCCATCTCACATAGAAACTAAATCATTTTCAGTGTTGACTGATGAGTTATATCCTTTTATCCTTTTCCATCAGCAAAACCGCCACCCCAACTCGGACAGAAAAAAACCCAAAAGTCATCCAACGGAGACTGGCTATTTGCTATGAGAAATATGCTTTATGCTCTCATTTATGGGCTGGAGTTTTCATCAAAAGTAGTTATATGTGCCATTAAGCAGGAGGTAACAACACGGGGTGGGGAGCAACCTTTTAGGATTTTATTTAGGAAATCATAGTCGAGTTTCAATGAATTGCCTACACTGCTTAGGGACAGCAACAATAAATTTGTAAACAAACAGTTTAGCTGGAATTTTAGCCATTTCGAACAATGCCACTGAAGCTTTTCTTGTGTTGCGACTTTTGAATTCTAGCAAATACTTTATAACCTTACTTGCCCTTGAATGCATGCCTATGAAACTTCATCTCAAGCATTTGTTAGGCTCAATAAATAAACATGAGTCCGGGTGTTTAATGTTGCTATAGAGTTCGCTCAGTGGTAGAAATTCTGCCATTATAGCGACCTGGCTTATACGCAACATTTTGGAAAACAAATCACACACAGTGCTGCATCTCTGCACAGTCTTCCCAACAAAAAACAATCACGCTAATATGTTTTGTTTGAAGTAGGTGGTGAAAGTGGTTCCTAACAGACCACGCTGACTATTCCCATTTTGTTTTAACGCCATCTGTCAGTGAGGTTCTGAAACTTACTTTCTTTACTTTGCGCTTACTGCTTGTCTGCTTGAATTTTGTCATTTTCACCCATATTTTTAACAACTTACAAGGGTGTAGGATGCAGAATTGGACTCTCCATGATTCTCCATGATCTCCCGCCACTAGCTCTAAATCATAAGGGGGAGTCCCCATACGGGCAGAGGACGAGTGTTACATATCATTCTGGGGATTAACTCAACTTGCTATATTTTGGCTAAAAGGAAACATCGCCTTAGATGCTCAATTTGGAAAAAATATATATTAAACTAAAAATTATCAGTGAAGGTAAAGATTACTGATTATTAAGAAACCAACTAATAGGTAATAAGTTTAGCTTCCCAACGGATATTCTTTGTGGTAGTTTTTCGCCTTCCAACATTCTTATACCCACAAACGACGTAGGTAAGGCGCAGGCCATATTACCTACTCCCAATCCAACGCAGCAACGCACGTAATGCTTCAAGAAAAAAAAAATACCGGCCTGCATATAAAACCAAATGAGCTGGAACGTTCCGAATTTATTCGAAAACTTTCCTTCGATGCACAAATATTTTTAAATACCTAGGAAAGTACACAAATAGCTGATGCTATGAATACACACGATTTGAAGATCTATCTTTGCGTCAGCGTCCGAATGACGTATGTCTACCTATTTAATTCGAAAAATCTCCATGATTTTATTAGACAAGTTTTTAAAAAATAAAACCGAGTGGGTTAAGCAACGTTATGTGTCAACATTTTAAAGAGCCTCTGAACTTAATGGCTGTATTTTTAAATACCTAACCCTTCTCTTGGCCAAGGTGACCCCATAAAACAGAAGGCGTCCCGAGATTCTTGCAAAATTATATCAGTTCTACTGGCATAACTTCCTTAATCCAAAGGCTTAAGCGCTCCACTTCGACTATTTCCGATCCTTCGATTTATTTCCATACATACCTATCTACCCACCTACACACGAGCCAAGATTCGTGCAGCTGCCTTCCAGTATACCTAGGTAGTAAACATTCTTCCTCAGAAACGATTTCATGTATCTGTCACTTTCAACGTTGAACTAATCGCCTGCCTCACACTTTGGAATGGAAATGCTTTGACAGACGTCAATGTAAACAATCGCATGCATCTGATTTGCATTTTCCAACAGCCGATATCGATTACAGCAAAAGATTCAAAAACAAACACACGGCGTGTTTACATTTCCATTCTTCCAAAGCAAACAGAGTGTAAACAAACAAATGATTTGCCATTGACACGACCAAGTAGGTATATAACCTCAAAGTATTTGCTGACGAATCTCTTTGTGATCTCGAAATCGAGAACCACCTACCTATCTGTGCGGCTTATCATGCCTTCCGTTCCACATATTTGCACTTCCCATCGTCCGTCTCCATTTTTATCAAATCTCCGGATGTCTGCCATGCCATGGTGGTCACTCCTTTCTTATCTGTCCGCATTGGTATGGAGCAGACACGCTGTTGTTGTTTGTACCTATATTTGATATATGGATATATGGATATCCCTAGGCAGAATACTAGCGCGGGATCTACAGTTTTTTTTCTATACGGGCATCCATTGAAACGGGTATTTTGCAACCCCTCTGCAACCGAAATGTGTTTCCATTCCAGCAGCAGCTGCAATATTCGCAGCACAGCCCTGAAATATTTCGCAAAATCACCCCTGATCCCATTCTAATTTGCATTCCAATTCAAACTTTATAGAACTACAACAACTTAGAGCAGACAGTAGTAGAATGACTGGCAATCCCCTGCCGCCGCCCCCCCACAAAGGGGGCTTATTTCAAACGGACTTTCTGCTGTAGGGATTCCTCTTTTACTGTTGAGGGCGACCCCAACCCCTAACTGGGGATTTGGCAAATAAATGCCGAATCACGTACAACCTCTAAAATGAAATTTCTGTTTACATCGTGCCTGCTCCACAAAATAAAAAAAAATTACGCGATTTCTGAAATGAACTTACCTTGCCCAGGCATCC
The DNA here is from genome assembly GCA_951230905.1 of Cheilosia variabilis. Classification (NCBI taxonomy): domain Eukaryota; kingdom Metazoa; phylum Arthropoda; class Insecta; order Diptera; family Syrphidae; genus Cheilosia; species Cheilosia variabilis. The sequence continues at coordinate 57,237,923 of OX579677.1, read as the reverse complement.
GCCACGACACTGCTGCACCCGAACGGTAAGATCGTACTTTCCTTGGGTGGGACTACTCGCCGCCAGATGGGTGCATAATCCGAGCAGAAGGACCGCAAAACTGCTCTTGAAGGACATAATTTCGTTTGGTTTCTTCGCGCAACTAACAACCTCAGAAACCGAGGAACAAAACTTTGCACTGATTTTTCCCTTCCAAGGACAACTAGTGGCACTATACGTCGCACTAGCCCAGCCGTAGCCAATCGATTTTGATTGATAAACCGAAAAAGAACTTTGTTTACACTTCTTGGCACTGACAAAGGCAGAGAGACACAACGCACTATGTACTCGTACCTACTCGTATTCAGCTTAGCGAATGAGAAGGCAGCACCAGATACTTTTTTTTCTGGATTTTTTTTTTCTTTTTGTTTACACTTACACAAACGAACAAACAAAATGGAAATTAATTAGGATTTTTTTTTCTTCTTATAATTTAGTTTCTCTTTTCAATGAGCCGACGGCGTGAGACAATACAACAACCGAAACGTCAGGGAGTCTACGCTAAACTGGAGTTTGCAGACGGCTCAATTATGTCCGGGCTACTCCGCTCAAAAAACAGTCGAAACCAATTGGAAACCTCTCTTACGAAATGGGATCCAATTGGGAAGAGATACTTTCCGGGATAGACCAAATGAAAATGAGTGGTTGCTTACAGTTTACAGATGCAGACTGGGATTTGTGTGGATACATTTTGTAAAATCTGGGAATGGTAAACAAAAAGAAACAACTATAGTTTGGAAGAGCAAACGCTATTCCCCGATGAATTTTAAGAGAGTATTTCCCCTCGCTGTGCAGACTCTGCAGATGGCAGAGATTCGAAGTTCCAATTGCGTCGAAGCGAAACCAACTCGAACATGTTCTGTTGGATAGTTTTGCTGCCGAAAAATATCTAGGGATGTTTGCTCAGATTGTTAGACTCCTATTGGAATCCAGTTTGTTGCAGCAGGATTCGAGGTGGTTGCTGGATAGGGTTTTACTCTGTTTGGCTTGTTTGCCGATGGAGGACATGCTTTCAGAAGTTTTGAGATAGTCCTTCGAGGGGCGATAGACGTAGGTTTTTATTGATGTAAGCAATTACAGATTTTTATGAACTAGAACTAGGTTTGTACCTTTCTCAAATCTCTGTGTTACAATTTTTTCAATTAAACAAGAGTCTAACCCCCGTATTAATAAACACTGCGTAAAAGATATCAACTCGTTACTCAGCAGTTACGTCAAATTTGTGTATGCTATCTGACGTCTACTAGCTACCTTACATTTGCATATTTGTTTATTAATAGGGGGTAAGTTATTTTACTAAAAATCATTATTATTATTATTTTTATTATGTTTAAGACTTTATTGTTACATAAATAAATTATATAAACAAGAAGGAATATAGCACTAGCTGGCAGGGCTTTAGGCTAATTAAAGTGAAAAGAAATTTAAATAAATAATTCTAACTTAAGTTTTACAATGCTTTCATATACAGATTTAATATTGCTTTCGGGGATTATTTATTAAAAATTAATGGCCTCACTACATATACATAATTTTTTTAGTTTTCACATCAAATATTTTGTGCGTCACATTGGATCATTTCATATTGAAAATGTTGCCATTGTGAGTTCGCAGATGGACACTAGATAAATGATTACTAATAATCACACTATTTTGTAAATGGTGGAAAAATAGAAACAACAATTCAATTTATTATTATTCTAAAATATTATGGTACATTAAGATATAAATCTGTTATAGTACTTGGTTATAAGGTATGCAGCTATTTTACAATTAAAACAAGGCAGGAATTATTTAATTTTAATTTACAATAATGAGTAAAAGAAAAAAGAAAAAAGAAAAAAAGGAAAAGTTATGTGAATTGGAGATAGTTGAATAGTCATGGAAAATTTCTACCCCACAAATTATTTGTACATCAAAAGTTGTGAAGCAAAAATAATATTTAAATAAAAAAACCGACTCACTGTAAAAAGGAACTTGAAAGATGTAAAGAAGGCACATTCCAGCATAACTAATTGGCAGTCGGAGGCTACGCATATTTTTGTTGGTAGCCTCCGATTGTCCAACAGTTATACTTTTATTTTTGTCTTGTTTACAGCTTCTTAGTTCTTTTTTTTTACAGTCAATCGTTTTTTTTTTTTTGGTTTTTAAGTTAAATTTTTCGTTTCCATCGTTTTAGCCTATGACACTCCGGGGAAGCATACGAATCTAATGCCATCGCACTCTTTAAAATCGGTGAAGCGCTTTAGGCTACATGAGGTCACGTCGAAGAACCTACCCTCCTTCTGAGTCCAGTCGGGCAAATAGTGGCTTCGCAGGAATTTCGGTCAATAAATCTTTTCAATTTTCAAACTTATACGTAGAAAAATCAGTTTGACTATAAGCAAGGAGAGTCATTGGTAAGCCCAAAGTCTTACAACACCCTCGATGCTGAGTGTCAGTAAGTCTTCTTTATTTCTATGCTTGCAAGACTAAGGGAGGTCGTGCTCAATTCAACAATTGTGTTGATATCTTCGAATAAGATTAGTTGCATTTTATTGGAATTGATTAAGCGCAAGGTCGATTGTGAGATTCCTTTCAAATAAATAAAGAATGGGAAACGCAGGGAGGACCTGTTTTTTGTTTAATATCTTCCCCCCATCATAGGTATAGGCATAAGTTAGACAGATTTGGTTTTATACGGCAGCTTATCTCCACTATAGATGCTATCAGAGGCGCCTTCAAAATGAAAATAAGTCTGATGGATCGAAGAGCTACAAATCAAAAATTTTGGATTTTTTCGGTTCTTTTCCAAAACAAATAGCCTTCGAATATTTGAATACAAAAAAAAATCGGATCCTTGTTAGTTTCTGCGGGTCAACGATGGTGAAATTTCGCTGCTATCTCAAAGCTAGAAAATACACCAGACACCATCAAACCAAACTCTCCGATGATTTATTTATTTATAACTTTGACAAACAGAACGACCGACGGACAATACTACCTCGAAGCAGGTTTCTGATGGCCGCACACTCAATCGAACATGTGAACTCTTGTGAATTGCTGCTTTTATTGGCTAAGAAGTCTTCGGTCATGTAAAGTTAAACTCTCTCTCATAGAACTCGGAAAGTACTTTGCAGGACGTATATAGTCCCCGTCCCGCCCTCGGCTCAGTTTGCGTTGATGATGGTCTGCGAAGAAGAATATTTATTAACTGGACTGAAATAGTCCATTGTTAGACCTCGGAAGTTTCTGCCATTTAAATTAAAAAAAGGGAACCGAATCAGACCAACAGAAGCTTTACAGAGTGGCGTTTCTAATGCACGCAGAAAAATCTTTTTTTTTAAATTCAACAAACTACGAACTATAAAACAGTACTGTTAATATAGCTCCAACAGAGTTAGTGGATTGAAAATAACCGCGTCAACTGTTTAAGGAAACTCGGTTAAAAATAACCGATAAAAATAATTTCCACTCCAAATCTTCCCTGTCTTAAAACTCTTTGACTGATTTAATCTAGAAACTTTGTTGATAACAACACTGATAAGTGTGTTTTGTTTTCATTTAAGATTTCTATCTCGGTAGTTTTTAACAACGAATACTCGTTTTTTTTTCAACAAAGACTTAGTTCATTTTAACACAATTTAAAAAAAAATCGTTAGATCCATTTGAGCATACGATTGTGTTGTATGAACGACTGAAAAGTACTCCTACGAATACCAACCGTCAAGGACGTGATTGCCCCCTACCAGTGCGGTTTTATTCTAGCTCTGGCATGCGAATTAGTATTTTACCAAAATGTTTTCTTGGATGCTGCTTCAGAAGATGCTCGGTATATCTTGGAGTGTTCTTGGAGAATAGCGTTTTCCTTTTGGTACAGTGGCTGATCAGGCCATGATAGGTCACGAAAAAAATCACCAATAAGTTCAGATCGATAGTCACCTTGTGGTTGGCGATTTAAGGACAACATACCACTTTACCTCTAGAGACGAACTATTTAAAGCCGAACCTATTTTGCGCATCGCTACCAAGCTTATTATTTGGCTGTCCTATTCATGACGGAAACAATCCAACTCAGACCTTTTGTCAATTGTTTGAAGTTGCCTCCATTATTTCCATCATGAACTTGTTAAATACTTCGCCTACATGACTGCATTTCGGGGCGCTGTTGAAGACTTAGAGTAGAGGAAGACCGCGACTCAGGTGGCGCACGGAAGCGGACCTTAACTAACTTAGCGTGCGAAACCGGAGACAGCTGGATGGAGTGATCCTGTTGGCTGGAGACGCTTGATGGTTGAAGCCCAGGTCCACCCCTAAAAATTCGACTTTAAAATCAAAAGCTTAAATTTTGTGAAACTCGCAAGCTAACTAAGCCGCTCAATTTCTAAAATGTCAACCCGTGTCGGTTTGGGAACAAGAACTATTCAAGTCTATGATGAGATTTACAGACAGGAGAAGTACTGTCGCTTTATAGCATATTTATAGATACTCCAAATGAAGATGTACAGCAGAAGAATTAATTAGATAATAATACATTTTTTTTCCGACATGTGGAACTCCTTCTCGGAGAACAGAAGTGAATTGTGCAGGCCTTGAAGACTGACTTCTAATTTTGCGTAACCACACTCGATATTTTGGCATTCATTGCTGAACGCACTGAGCTGTCAACGATGCGTTTACAAGTACAGCGACAGAAAGAGTTTCGTGTAGAGTGACAACAAAGTCAAATATCTACTGTCAGCAGGAAGTAAAATAATACTGTTAGTGGCCTCGTCTTACTATGCTGGCGGCTCTATAAACTCCAATTACGATTTCACACTTAAGAAGAACTGAAGACACTTGGGAAGCTACGTTTGTTCGTTCGAAGAAGGCAATAAACGGACAATTCTCAAATAAACCTCATAGGAACTGTTCGTTGCAAGAATTCTTCCATATCGTAGGTGGTTGTTTATTTAAATGTGGAATATGCAAGTGAAACTGTAGGTCCCTGCCCAAAGACCCATCGAACTTGATCTCATTCACCCCAGACTCAACTTCTGCTTCAAATTTCGACTTTATCGACCTGCAGCAGTTATGCAACATTCGATTGTGTCTGCCCAACAACTGAAACATACCAAGAGGTCAACATTTCTTGCATGTATCCATTCAAATCTACCGTTGCTAGTCGATTGAGCACTGCTCCGAAGAAGAAACAATCGAGTTCCGCCCTTTTGAAGTTATAATTCCAGAACTACACAAATAAAGATGCCGATTGGTCACACATGAGATGAATTTCCGAGAAAATGTATCTTCCCTCTTGGCCACTCTCCGAAAAACATGAATTTTCTAAATTGCCTGGGCTCCCCAGTCCAGACATTTCTAAACAGCCTCCGTTGGGGTTCAATTCATCTTCGTCTACGTCTGGCAAGTATATTTTCTTATACGCAATTACGAGTAACACCGAGTAGACCAAAGAGTTGCATAAATATGTGCTCTCCCCAAGGATGTTCCCTGTGTGTTTTGCAAACATTTCGTAAAATCCCCAGCACACAGACAATTTAACTCTGAAAATTGGAAAATGTGTCTGCAATTCATTTGGTTAATCCACCCGTACCATAAATTGACAGTTGGACAAACAAACAAACCGACAGATACACATGTCCTCCTTTTTTTTTTTTCTGCGAACGGTGTGTGCGTTTGTGTGGGGGAAGAAGACGGGAGCCGCAAATACCATCCCATCTTACACACGCCGTCGTTTCGCAACAAATTGTAAGGGATTACTCTCCCCCGATGTCCTGACAATAGATATCCTCATTCAACATTTCACATCCGTCGTTTTGTGAACACAATTAGCTGGGTCTCTTCTTCGCAAACTCAACCTGAACCTACGGTTCAGTTATCCAGTTCCATTCTTTGCGAGATCAGGTAAAAATATCTTCCTCTGATTAGCCATGGAATGGAATTCATCTCTTCATCTGGTGGATGCGCGCATCGAGCCCTTTCTTTCTTGTGACACCGTCACGACAGCCCGATGACGTTCGCTGAAAAGACTCTCAGAGCGAACAAAACACTGAGCGCGCTGGTAATCTGAGACATTCGAGCTGTGCCTCCTCTGACAAAGGCCAAGGCCTGCAAGAGGAGCTCCCCTCGCACTGGAATACACGAAGCGGAGGCAAAAACATGCAAAACAACTTACGACAACCGCCCAAAAACATAATTATGACGAAGATGAATGTAGCCCTAGAGAGAGACCGAACGCCAGCACCATATACACGATCGTCTCTGGCGGCTCCGACAACGATAGCGACAACGATGCGATGACGACGATCATGTGCTTCTGATGATCACGACGATGACGAGCGCGGCCAACATCACATTCTGCGGATCCGCCATTTAATTGGAGCTCCTCCAATAAAAAAACATAAAAAAACAACTTTTTTTTTCCTTGTTTCTGGGTCACATACGTTCTTTGTATGGCAGGACGAGGTTAAGTTAATGACCAGAATACAAAATACCCGTAACTTCTGTCTAGAAGTGGTGCAGGAGCAAAAGGACCGAACGACCGTTTTTCTAGGAAACTGGCAATTTTCTGGGCGACTTTTTTTTTCATAACGAATTTTGACTGGCGTGGTACGGTCCAATTTTGACGCTGAATTTCGACCAGCCAATTTCGGATCACGCAGTTGGCCAATTTCGTGAGGAGCGGCAGGAAAAAATGATGGATCACCGTTTATTTTAATTACGGTCCGGGGATTAGGCCGAGCAGACTGTACATATATGCGACGTGAGGGAATGGTGTAGCATGCTGTTTTGGGGTTCGCTATGGTATAGTAGCCGGATGTTGCGAAAATTTGCCCGGTGACTCAAGGCGCATTAAGTCGCCCTTAAATGCGCAATTAATACGATTGCGTTCCACATACGATTTTGCGCCGCCCAGTCTCGCTCGGGGTTTGATTGACTCGATGCGCTCGAACGAATTTTATAGCTGGTTATTGTTTTCCATGGAATTTATGATGACAGTCATCTCGAATCACGCGTGATTTATAAGGAACATCATCGAGAAAGCAAGCAAATAAAAAAATCAGCGCTCTTCGAGAGTTTGGCAATTAAATCGGTCCGCGGGAACTTTCGCGGCTGATATACAGTTAGTCCTGGAGAAGCAGGCGAAGTTAGTTGGCAGTTTTACTGCGTTGCTGACACTTTGCGGAGACTTCCTTGATGGAGGTAGAAGAGAGGGTAGAATCAGTCATGATGGTGAATAATAAGTCTTGGACAAAATGTTTGACTGAAGGTAGGTATATTCAGTGCAGTTGTAGGCTCTAAGCAGACGGAAGTAGTTAAATACGCTGAGAAGATTTTAGTGATGAATGGGTAGATACCCTGACCTGAGTGAGGATTTAGGATTATTGATCCAACGCGTACGTAGCACAATGGTCCTGCTTTCTTAGCTGGTAGCCGATCTAACCACCTCGGTCATCGACCTGATCGCACCTAACAGCAACTTTCCACTATCAAGCACCTAATACCAAGTATACTGCAACTACGCTGCACGTACGCTTTAAAGTAACAACAGGTCTTTTACAGGGTGGGCCAAATAAAAGTTTCTTTTTAAAAATGCAATAAAATGAACAAAATAATTTTTTTTTCCATGTATTATGGCTTAATTAATAAGAGCAAAAATTCCCATTAATTATGGAACGCAACGTCGTTCTGGCTGCCTCGGCTGGCTTCGCAGTAGCGCATTCTGTCACTCTAATTTTCCAAGACCTTGTTGATGGTTTCGGGCTGTAGATCACGGATTGCTTGGATGATATCCTTACATGGTTTCCGGATTGTTGGCATAACATCGGTCCTTCACGGTTCCGCACAAAAAGAAGTCCAGAGGGGTCAAATCGCAGCTCCGAGACGTCCAATTGACATCGCCGAGACGGCTGATAATACGATTTGGGAATTCGGTGAGCAAAAGATCGACTGTGGCATGGGCTGTGTGGCATATGCTGTGTGGCAAAAAGCCGGAGGTCGTCCAAATCCATGCCTTCGATTTCAGTAAAAAAAAAAGTCGGTTACCATGGCTCTGTAACGCCCACCGTTGACCGTTGACCGTTGACCGAAACGTTGTTCCCAGCCTCATTTTCATTGAGTCTCACACTCTCGAGCCACATTCTCGTCTGTGCGCACCGTACGACGACGGGGACCATGAGTATTGTCCACTAGCATACCAGTCTCACGAACTTTTTGCACAAACTTGCGTACAGCAGGCGCGGTGGGTGCTTCATTTCGGCAAAAACTTATTTTCAAAAAACCACTGTTTTCAAGCGACTCATTTCGTTCCGCGGAGGAATGATACTGACTTTCTGTCAAGATTTCGAGCGGGAAACAGCTGTCAGTGTCAAAATGACCTATGATCTAAAAAAAAACCACTAAATGGCCCACCCTATATAAGAAGTGTTGCCATTCTGATCGGATTCCGGTCATATCTGACCGAAATGTCTTCACTCTGGCCGGAGAAAATTTTGAAATCCGGTCTAACCGATTTTTAAGCGAAACGAAAAAATTCTTTAACTGGAAAAACTTTTTTTGACCTGAAAAATAATATTGTTCTATGTTCTAGGCATAGAGGATAGATTTCTACAATTTGAATGATACCTCCCATTAGTTAACGAACACACTCACAATTTCATACAGAAAACAATTTATTGTGAGTTAATACAGCGGCTCCTCGCGGCAGTCTCATTTGAATGCTCCCACCAACTGTGACTGGGTGTGTGCATTCAAACATAACTGAAGTGATTTTTGGTTTTACCAAACGCCGAAGTGGAGTGGAAACATCCTTTTTCTGCAAAACGTTGTGATGCAAAGCTTTTCAATGGATTTTCTGACCGAATTTAAAAAAGTAAAAATCGGTCATTGGGTCATTTCTGAACGGATTAATTTTTTTAGTGGCAACACTGTTTGTAAGACAGCCAGGCCTTAATAAAGTCCGCAATCCGCAGTTTATAGAAGCTGCCTAAGCGGCGTTCCAACTATTTTGAACCGATATAGAATCCGTGCCTTTCTTTAAGAGTTATCGCCTCTTTAATAACACACTGGTGGCCATGGTGTAGTGTTTAGGGCTGACACAAAATGTCGCCAGGCTCTCTCAGTGTGGCTTTTTAGAACAAATAAAACCAGTCTAACAGTTTTATATAGGAATAACTCCTAGACCTTATTTAGGTATATAACAAAAAACCAGTCACATGGTACTGCCTCACGGAAGTGGTAGTGCGCTTATTATCGCCACCACTACCTGTGCCATATCGCCACCACTACCTGTGCCATATCGCCACCACTACCGCCATCACTTACTGCGACTAATTTCCAACTCCACCCGAAAAATAAATTTAGCTCATGCAACTTTCACCATGCCATGCCACGTCTAGTGCAACCACAAATTTATTGCGCCTACATATGACATTTAAAATTACCGATCCCTCATTACATGACATCCTTGATCCTTCGACAACTAACGACAGCATAGCGAAAATAAAATCGACAATTCTTGTCTCCCACAGAACATCAATGTCACCACACACCATCGATTGTGTCGCTTGTCAGTTGACAGCCACTGCAACAGAATACAACATATACACATACAGCCAGGCCCGCATCAAGTGCGAAGACAAACGTGAGCGATGCACCGAAAAAAAAAAAAAAAACAGAAACCAATCCACAACCCATCGATCAATCGCCGCCACTTTGTGTTGTCTTTCCTCGGTCCCATAAACGTTTCGCTGACCATCTCCCGAGTCTGAACACAGCTCCAACTCTTAGCACTCATTAGTATTCCACTGGTGTTGGAATCACCTCTAAATTAATGCAGCCGCTCGCGGCCGCATCACATTCGCAGACGGTACACGGAGGGGTCGGGACTTCCATCAGCGCAGTGCCCAAAAAACGCTGCAACACGAACAATTTCAGGTATTCACATGACACCGCCTAAAACGATGATCTGCGACGGGCCGGGGGCGCCCTCCACCAGCAGGAGCACATCTCAGACAGGGAATATTATTCATCTCTGCGGAAATTCCTCTGCCGCTTCTACCTTCTAAACTTGGCCAAATGGACATGGACACGGGACGGTGACAAAACACACGGACTGTGTGCTGTGTGGGACATCGACATCAACGACAGCAGCAACATTGAAGACGACACTTTTTACCGCCTAATTACACGTACACTATCCATAGGCGCATTCGCAGTTCCAGTGCAGTGCACCTGCGTTGTAGCGACGAAAGAAAGAAACAAAAATAAGAAACCCTCCTCCAGTCTGTACCACAGCGCAAGCACTTTCGCAGGAGCACAAGCGAATCCTTAATAAATTGATAATTAATAAAACAAGTAATGTACGACACTTCGCGGAGGCTACATCCTTGGAATACCAAATAGTCGCAGCCGGAGTGCGGTGCAGTTGTGCTCGGTGCTGCCACATCTCTGGTGGCCCTGTCACATTGGTCACTACCAGTGCAGCTCCCATCAGGTAGTTCCTCGAAGCGATGAAAAATGCATCGACGGGTCTGGGCATCGGCATGAGCAATCCACTCGCATATAAGGAACTCATAATTCATGTGCTCGGTGTTCAGTGTTCGGTGTTCGATGTTCGGTGCGCGCGCGATTGCAAAATGTGATGGAACAAGTTGTAATTCGTCTTCGTCTGGCCGAATGAGTTAGTGCGTCTCTCGAGGTGTCAAGTATGCTGGCGGGGGAACTGGTTCTTGCCCCGCGCGATACTACCAAATGTGGGTAGGTGTCATTACCGGCGATCACGAGGGCACTGATACGCCAGAAGAACAATCGACTGTGGCCATATCATGGCGGGAAATTTATTAGGGAACAATTATGGGCAATTAGCGATGGATGCGTTGGTGCAAGGTGAAGTCCGTCGATTCATCAAAAACAATTCACGTGAGAAGTGGCTGTGCCTGTGTCATGGGATGTACGATTAATTAAGGAGTAGGCGTTGTGACAGCTTAACGGACCGTGAGTTGCTGGTGATGGTGGGCTGGCGCAGTTGTAATGAAGACCGCTCTACTTTCTGTGTGAATTGTGATGGCTTCCTGGATTTTTTGGGTGCGTCCGCATTATGGAATTGGAAACGACATGGAATCGAAACGAAGGAGTTGGTCAGCGAACTGTACATCACTCTTTCGGTCGGCCATCAATACAAGGCGCATACGATTCGATTCGAAGAGGCTATTTTTGGGTATAGTCGGCTTAAGGATTGACGGTGGAGGTGGTTGATGTGGCTCTGTGATAGGTGCATCACATTGCGTGAACAACGCCTGGCTGAACTTGATTTTCAGGGCAGTGACAGAACATTAATTTGGATTATAAGACGGCAGAGCCTTCATGGCTCACTGGCATTGCGGCCTCTTAAAGGAGCCTATTGTGCCTTATACTTGGTAAGGTTCCAGAGCCAACTGTTCACTCCGGAGGCGTTCAAGAAGAGAAGGATCTTCTCTGGGTGTGGGTCAGCAAGAGCTACAGAAGTGACGATTTCATCACCAAGGATGTTTTTTTTTTTCTGAGACGACGGAGAGCTGGAGATTGCATGATTATGTGGAGAAAGGATTCGTCACTCTCAAGACAGAGTCTGCATCAGGGATGAAAAAGTCGATATAATTGTATCGAATTCGATACAAATAAGTTTGCTCGAGTACAAAAGTACAATTTGCGTTAATTCGATACAATTTATCCATCTGTATGTTTCAAATTCTCGTGCAATTTGTAAAGCTTTTCCTAAGAAAACAATTAAACTAATCCAGATGATGATGTTTTTATGTCATTTTGGAAGACATAAACAAGAAAATTAATATTCAAAATCCCTTTCTAAATTTTCTGGAGTATTTTACATCAGAAGCAGTTGTATCAGGAAAATCTAATTTTACATTGAATTTTTACCCTAATGAAAAAAAGAATATTCAACAAATTAACAATGAATATAGAACACTTGCCGATTGTTAAATAATTCAGCAATTTAAATATTACTCAATTTCAGAATTTCGGGCTGAAGTTAATTTAATTAAAAACGAGTCTAATGAGCTAATGTTTGAAAATATTTATAAAATTGCTCATGCCGTTCTCGGTATTCCTCATCAGCAAATGTCGAAAGGATTTTTTCTTACCAGACATTAATAAAGTCCAAATGTCGAAACCGACTTCAAGTCGACACTTGCTGGGCTTCGATTGAAACAACAAATTTGATCAGAAACTCATCCTGTTCTGAGTTTCAAGTTCAGGGCGACATTTTGAAGATGAATGTGCAAATTAAGAGTATAAAGCCTGAAGAGCTCATAGATGAAAATTATAAACTATTTTTTTGTAGGCATGTATAGTTTTGCTGTGAAGTCATTAATGTTTTGTTAATTTATTTTTGTTTATGTTTTTGAAAATAAAATATTTTGAAATCATTTCTGTATACGAAAAAAAGTTTTCAATCTTACAACAGTTTTCGGTACAAATTGAATATAGCATTTTCCATTCGTGGTCTGCATATTGGATCCGGTGAGACGCCAATGAGTTAAATATTTTTTTTCATAAGGCCGTGGCCACTGATTATTCTTGTTAGGGTTTTCAAGATATTTCTGCCCAGATTAATCTGAAAAAAGGATTTTCTGGTGGGAAATTTGGGAAAAAATTCTGTGGCAAAATTGAACCAGACCTCATTGGATTCAATGCGAGATAGTTTCTTGATGTAGTTCCTGAAATGTTTTTTTGGTGACTCCACAGAAGGGTCAGGTCCGATGAGTGGAGTGGTTGCGCCGACTTAAGCCAGCGAAACAGCCTATTCGTTGGCAGGAAGGCCCCTGTGGGCTAGAATCCAGTGGAGAGAGACTAGGTTTTTCTTAAAAAGTTCGTAGATGGCTGAAAATGTTTCTGAGACAAGTTCAGATTTTATGACCGATGGGTCAAGAGCTTTGAGATCTGCTTGGCTATCGGAGAGGACAAATATTGTTCTTCCACGTGTGTTCGAACTTTGTATAATTCTAGCGCAATGGTTGACTTCAGCCTGGTATAAGTTGGCATCAATTTTTGCCTAGGCCGACTGACAAGTTTACTTGCGGCTACTCTGCATAGATGGCAGATCCAGTCCCTGACTCCATCTTAGAACCATCTTTGTACCAGACGAGGTCAAGTCTTGATGGATTTTGTTCTTATTTTTCCCATCCCTCCCTAGGACGATTATAGAGAAGTTTTTGATGGAAGCCATATTCCGGTAGAATTTCATATAGAAGCATATGCTAAATTGGCTTCCAGGCTCCAGAGTGTCGAGCGAAGATAGGTGACCTCCGTGGCAGGAATAGGGGTCAATGTTGTCAGAGATATTTAGATTTATACTAAACCTCATCTGCACTGTTACTCATATGACTCCTGGTGAGTTTCATAATCCACGTTGTTTCCCAAAGGTATCTCAAAGATGGTTTTCCTTATGAAAACAGTCGACCCAATCGATGTTTCAGTGGCAACTTTTATAAAAGCACACCCGACCTACCTACCCTCGTTATATGGCGCTCGGTTATTTGTGTGAAAAGATCGAGTCAAGGCAACTGATGAAACTACCCCCCCTCTGACGATTTGTGAGAGTTGTTGGCTTATCACCAAAAAGCTAAAGATTCGCCCAACATGTCGATGATAAGTCCTCGCATTTCGGTTGATTGGTGGGGTAGGCTCACGGTACTGCGTCTTTTGAAAGATCTATCTACTTCAGCCATCGAACATGAGTGCCATTGAGCTGCTTTAAGAATCTTCCCTATCATTGGCTGAAGGTACGGGTTAAGGCGACCTTTAACTTTATACTCGGCTACGACACCGGTCTTAGGGATATGTCAGCTAACGCGATGGCATCCAAAACCCGCACCGAAGAAACCTGATACATTTTTATTAAATTCGCCATAACTAGCTACGAATCTGGTCTTCACTGAGATGGAAAGTGTCAGACAGCCTTCTTGTCTAGAGGGACTTGCATCTGCCTTCCAGGCTGAGCTATCCGATCCAGTCCAAATGCTAACTCGTGCAAAATAGGTCGTGGAAAGCTGCGAAAGTGATGTATGTTTGAGGTTGTGACTATGTAAGATTCGTCGCAAGACCAAATACTTTGAGACTGGCTCCAGGTCACACTGTTATTTGGGGAAACCAGTTTGAAGGGGAAGGTGCAAGACAAAGGTCAAAGAGTAATTTCTCGGAGTCCGAAGCTTCGTTGGGCTTCTTCATTGACAAGACGGCTACTTGTCAGCACTGTAAAAGGTAGAGCTCTGCTCTAGATGGCATTTAGGTTGCTGTCCGGTAGGAGTCAACATAATCAGCACCAAGGACTTCAAAAACTCCATAAACCGAAATTTTGTTGCCCGATTTCAGGTTTCTGCCATGTGACTGAAGCCATTTTGGACTTGGCACAAGGGCTTTTCGGTGGCAAGTTGAGCAACAAAATCAGAAAACCCCTCACTTTTACCACCTCATCTATGACTATGCCTTCGCTGAAAATCGCCCAAAGTCGTCTCTGAAAAACAAATGTCAAAGTATCGCTGGAACCTGCATTTCAGCAGGAGAAAAGTCCGTCTCACTCCTTCAACTGCTTCTCATCGTGTTAGGGCAGGGTACCTGAAGCTAGTCAAAAACTTGGTTCACAGTCTCTCAGCTCAGTGACAAAGGAGCCAAAGGAGCCAAAGGAGCCAAAGGAACCAAAGCAACCCCCAAAATAGTCCCTCCTGAAGATTTTTCTTGGGATAAACTCGTCTCAGGAATAATCCGCTTCTGTTTCGTCTGCAGAAAGATACAACTTGTTCCTCGTTCCTCCTCGGGGTATGGTAGGTATCCCTACAGTAGGTATCCTAATTCGCCTCCTGCGGAGTATAGGTTATTGTTGTTGCGGATGTCAGTGGCAGTGTATCCATACTAAATGCCATCGAACATGAGTAACACGAGAACACGACACTGAGAATTACTAAAAGGATTTCCAGGGAAGCATCGTACACTCCTCCACACGCTCCACACTAACATGCCTAACTGTCACCCGTCGGCGGAATTAGGATTCTTAATTAAGTTGTTCACAATACACAAACTCCCTCGAGATGGAAGCCATGTTATGCTCTTCAAGGAGGCGCGGAGTGTGCATGCGGCAAGTGCATGTAAGAAACTTGTCCTAGTCCATCCACCCACTCGTCGGCGTAGTCGTCGACGTCGTCGTTTCCCAGAAGATATAGAAAACTTTTATCTCTAATTTTCTATTTCCACTTTCAGTTCACAAGTACCATACGTAGACGAGAGTGTGTGCAGAGACAGGGAAGCAGAGTGCAGAGGGTAACAAAGTGCTATATCATCATGCGATTTGCGTTGTTTTAAGAACGCAGTACTGGGGCAAAGTTTCTGACAAGATTCAAGATTCCATTACCTCGGCTTCTGCAGCGTCTCTGGTAAAAAAGTTTCAGGAACCAGTCACTGCGCGCGTACATGCACACCATTAAGGTGAGATTTACATTTCGGAAGTAGCATAAACTAATTTGTCCCAATTTGCATCATTTCGCTGTCATTTGCGCTGATATCGCCCAAGTGCCTGTGGATTACCGGCACCGGTAGTGGAATCATAAGAGTCCAACTACTGCACCCCCACCCACCAGCTTCTCGAGACGCTCGTCGTCCGTAACTCATCTCGACAAGGCAGTCGGTCCTTTGGTTAGTGCGGTTGGCTTGTTTTCCTTCTGGCCGGGATCTTGTGCTGCACGCATTTGTCATTCTCTTTTGGGGAAAGTTATGCGCGGTGCGCGAGTGTGTGTGTCCCTCTGATGTGGAGGCAAAAGTTTGTCTTTTTGGAAATTCGATTGTTACAATTCCTCATCTTGTGGGGCGCTTAGAGCTGAGCTAGAGCTCCCCAGGATTTACGGTGTGAATATTTATGCGGCGGCTACACCTGTTTGAATATGATTTTCTTTAGTCAGATCCAGAGAGGAGGTACCTTCTTTAAATTAATACAAAGCGAAGGATGAAGTTTGCTTTTAATTTGCGGCTGAAGTTCTACGTCGTCGTTGTTCCGTTGTCATCCTGCTCCGTACCTGAGCCAGCCCCCTAACATCGGCAGAGGGTATTAGTAACATTTGTTCAAAAGCCGCTTTTTCAGGAAAAGTGGCTCGTGGGAGGCAGCCGGGTGTGTGCTGAAATGTTTTTCTTGCCGAAGCGAAGCTGGGAAATGGCCATAATCTGTGTGGCAGCAGCATCAGCAAGTACACTAAGTAGATGGGATGGAAGGAAGGAAGTCTTTGGCACATTGTTTCAATATTTGCGTCAGCAGTTATCTCTAAGTCGGTCTGCATGGTCCTTGGCGAGCTCATAATTGGCAGGGAGAATTTATGGAAATTCCAATTCACTTTCGCCCGAGTGTAGCTGGCTATGAGGAGCTCCAGTGGGAGGCGAAGTCTAATACAATTTGGTTATTTTGAATTATTTTGACATTTTGTTCAGTCCGTTGAAGCAGGGTTTGGCAAAAGTTGCTGTAGCTTGTCGATAAAAGGACACACGTGCTTTGTCGTTGTGGACCGAAATTGACAGTGGCAATTGACCATCGGGATAATACAAATTGGGTTTGATTTTGTTGTTTTTTAAAGTTCTCTTGACGTTTTGAATATAGGGTCTTTTGTTAGCGACTTGACTTCAAGTTTTCAGTGTGAAAGGACCCTTAAACCGATTACCGAACTGTCAATGTCAAAATATTCATAAAATCAACATTTTCATCACGGTGAAGTACACGAAGGATCAACGTTTACAAATGATTAAATTTTACTACCGAAATTTCGAGTCGGTGGTCGCAATTTTGGGAGCGTTAACACTAGGGTTACCAGATTAAAAAATACGAAAAGGGGGACATCGTGAGTTTTCTAGGGGGAAAAGTGTTCAAAAAGGGGGACAACATTATTTTTTTTGAACACCAGAGTCAACAAAATGTGAAATAAAAATTAGTTTCATTAGATACACATGGAACATATTTTATTTCATTTCTAAATATTAGGAAAAAGCATCAAAATTATTTATGCACATACTTTATTTAAGAGAAACAAAATAAAATAAAAAGTAAATAAATAAGTATTCAACTAAAAAAATGAAGTATAAAAAAATAATAATAAATAAATTATTGAATTTTGACTTAATAAGGGGGACAGTGGTTTGTATTAGGGGGGACAAACAGCATTTTTGTATGAAAAAGGAGGACTGTCCCCCCTAGAGGGCGACGTATGGCATCCATAGTTAACACCCATTTTCGGCTGTAGTTGTCGTCCCAGTAGACAAGCAAACGGCTTCGTCAAAAAGCAAAATATGCGTTACTGGACAGGTGAGAACCCTTATGTGCTTCTTGAAACAGCACTTCATCCCCAAAAAATTCACTGTTTGGTGCGGTTTTCACACTCAGAAAAATATCGCAAGCTAAATTCTAGTCCGATCAGGTTTATTCTTAATTTTCTTCATTCTTACGTGCTCAATCTCAAAATAGAATCATGCTTTTTATTATTAAATTAAGCCTATGCAATATTAAAATCTGAATCATATGTATCATCTGAATAATTTTTTTTTTTTTCACACAAATACTCCAATCTCTCCAATCTCCAATCAAGCCCAAATAATCTTACACTTGCATGATGTATTAATGCGCATACCAATAAAGATCTAAACGATCAGGATATACCAATTTATTTTCTCCAATCATGAAAAACTTGCATAATGGATAAAAAAAGTCCATTCATTCCGATTGATATCTCGTACAGTTTACGTGTTTCCGTAGTTTGAAAAAATAAAACAGTGGAAAATTGTAGTAAAGTGCATGTGATAACTAAAATGGTGGAATTAATAATATTAATACAATTGTTATAAAAAATGTGTCTGATTTTAAAAGTCCACCCTTACATTTCTATCTATTAATGGAAAGACATATTTTAGATTTAAATCCATTTAAGCATTTTTGTTTCAATAAATAAATAAGATTTTTAAAAAAAATTTTTTTTTTTATTTCTTAAGCAGCAAAGTGACGTGGTTGATAATAAATTCGACAAACACAATTGTGCCACCTTAAATTGGGATATGACATTCTTGAAGCATTCCGGAGAAATGTAATATAAGGATAACTTGTTCTTATTCAATTTTTTGTAAGTTTTGAAGAGTTATTATTCTGGGTTGTAGGGAGCATAATTCTTACGGCTGATAAATAGGTGCAAAATAATGTGTTTTCGAACTTAGTTTAAGCTGACACATTCTTCATTGCCTTATGTTTTAAACTGCATAAGCTTATTTTAGGTTTAGAACGATTTAAAGCCAAGTTGTTGCATTTTTCATACTCAAAACTCAAAAGTAAGATTTTTGTAGTTGTATTAAGAATTTCTGAGCTGTCTGTTAGACTTTCGTCAACGGATAGGCTTTATTAAACGCTGATTATTTGATGCCGGTGGCATCATTGGGCCTTTTTGTTCGTCGATGAAAATGAGCGGGGATATGATCTTTAAAAAATAACTTTTTATTTTAAAGGTGGGGAGGGGGGGGGGGATCAAACCCCTGTGATCCACCCCTTATTTACGGCCTTCTTAGTTACGGCCTTGATTCAAGGCAATAACATTTTTTTTTTTGATCTATCTCAAGGAGTTTGCATTTTATTTAAAAAAATAAGTTGTCAAGTCCTTAATGGAAGACCCTTTATATATGTCAAAATCGGGAACAGAACGGTTTCTACTAGATCTGATGAAAATGCCTCCGTATAGAAGACATGACCTCCGACGACAGTTTAAGGACAAGAAAATGCAATAGGATTGCGAGTTATACGCCGTAAAATTAGGGACACACAAAAATGATGCTTTTGTTGTACAGTAAAACCCGCTTAAGAGAAACCCGCTTGAGAGAAAACCCCGCTTATATGAAACACTTTTTTCATACCCGAGTATTTGTCGACCAGTTACCTATAAAACACTCCTCGCGAAACTAGCTTAAATGAAAAACCCGGACACCTGAAATATATTTTCAGCTATATCTATTTTATATTTTTCATTAAAAAAAATTCTCTTAAGTGAAAAAAAATTTTAATCGAACAGAACAAAAAATTTGCTGAACGCTTTCACTTTTTCTTTCTCGAAAATGACATTTGAGTTTCTGATATGTAACCACCGTTTTATTTTCCAGGCCACTCCAAAAGATAAATCCAAATTTTTCTAGCTTTAAATTTACGCTTAATGGAATTTTCAAGCCCGCTTAAGTGACATTTTGTTTTCACTTATCCGGACTCCGCTTAAGTGAGATTTGTGGGAGAGAAAGACTGTGACATTTTGCTGTTTCTCTTAAGCGGGTTTTACGGTAGTATACTTTGCTACCAGAATTCGAAAGAGTTCCATCCAGGGTTCATTTTCAAGCGCTTAACCAAATATTTTTCATATTTTTCTGAGACTGAAAAGGCTTAAAGTTTTCAAAACGTACCACGTTGGCTGCAGAATTTATTTCTTCCTGTTGAGGATAAATCTGCGAACCGGCACGAAAAGTCCATTGCACATGCAGACGCAGAGTTTAATTGCGCTTGCTTGACGAATCGCATCATGTTGCAAAAGTTCTTCCTAAACTCCGCTCTTACGCTAGCCATACCCACATCCATCACTTTCAAATAAATCTCATGTGAAGTTATGTTTCCCTCGGTCGTTTCTCGCTGCCTCCCATCAACATTACACACACATACATGACAAAGCAGCAACGCTATAAAGTCATTAAAGTCCCGTGAGGAATTAATTCCAGCATTTGTTTCAACTCATCTTCAAACGACGACGCAATGTTGACGACAACTTCTCGTTTTTTTACGAGAGGTTCGACGATGTCCCCGCTCCATGGTTGGCCTTCAAATTATTTCGAGTATTTCCGTTCACCGCCAACTGACTATGTGTTGTCGTCGTCTCATAAGAGTGATTTATTTAATATGATGTGTTATGTGTGCACCATAAGGATGACAAAAAAAAAAAAATAACTTCCACATTGGCAGGAGGGCGGCGGGAGCTTCAGAGACACCATCGACCTAATCCAACACGACATCTTAAGTGTCTCCTTTATTATTTTGATTAAACAATTTTTAATCCGATTTATGCGTTATTCGCTTTCAATGAAAATGTAATTTCTTCTTTTAGGAATAATGAGAGGAAAACACACGCACACCTTGGAGTGAGCTGATGCGTCTGTGTGGTGTGGTATACGCATCGCTGATGACACGGTGGTGAGTATATGGTAATCCTTCAGATCTTGTGAATTGCATCTGTCACTTCCAGGCTGATACTGAAAGCGGTAAGCTGGCTGGCATTTGAAGGGAATTAGTGCGCGCACTGGAAAGGCAGAGGAAAGGATTATTTTAATTTTAATTGTACGAGTGTGACAGGGAAACTTACCCTTGGGAGTGATTGAAAATATCGTTTGAAGATGGTCTAGGGTGGGGTGACAAATTTGTGTTTTCGACTGCTCACTTGACAATAAATGAATTTGTTACTGCCCGGAAGGGACCGCAGACATTTGTTTTGAAAGGGCGGCAGAGAGATAGAAGACCGATTGCTTTCAGGTGTTGAGACTCGTTTGTCCTAAAAATAAAACCTCACGCTAGGGAATGGTTTTGAGTACCTAGTTGCGGGTAAGGTCCTATATCGACTTGTTTATTTTTTGTACGCATTCCTTAGTCCACGAGCTATTTAAGACCGTTTTAAAAAAGCTTCATCTTCTCTGACTTGAATCGATTCGTTTATTGACGCAGCTTTTGAAGCAGATAGGTCTTCAAATTGTTGGCAGTAGGCTTTAAATATTTCATTTCGACCGATTGGAGACTTCGACAAGCTACCCGTCTGGTCTGACTTTTTTTCGTTTTTTATTAAAATAAATATTTCGGGGGATCCAAGTGATGCCAGACTTTTCGGACTGACTTGCCCATGTTGACTATCAAAAATACGGTTACTGCCCATACAGTTGTTAGAAAAACCCCACGAAAATATTCATTAAATAAATAATTTGCGAGATTGAAGAACAAACTTAGACTTTTTTTTTCTGAGTAATTTTAATATAAGTATGCTTTTGCATTTTTTTTTCTTTTTTTTTTCCTGGAGTTAATTTTTTGTAAAAATTGTAAAACCCTAGCTCTCATATTGTTTAATTGTAGCTTATCACTAGATTATAAGACAACAGGTCTTAATGTGAATATGCATTTCTTTCTTTCTTAAAATAAATAAATAATTATATAACAAATTAGAAGCACAAAAATTAGCAAAAAAAAAAAACAAAAACAGTCTTGACTTCGAACAGTTTTTCATTTGAAATACCTTTTTTTCCGCCCTTTTAGCTTTTTTTGAAAGGCAAAATGCCCACGATCTGGCAACACTGATCCAGTTGATCTTGAGTAAGAGGGTGTGGTGGCAAACCCTGTGAAAGGCTTCCAATAGCTCACTCTTAAAATCTATATCTTATTGCCTATAGGCTATAATAGCAATACCTGGTCATCGACTGGCATTGCCCAGCTTCCAAAAAGGTTTAAGACAAGCACAAAAGTCAAAAGTGATGATGCAATAGGTCTTTCTACGAACCAATTTGCTGCGAGTTTTGATCCCAAAAAGCCGTGTAAAAAGAAAAGAAAATTAATTAAGTTGTTATACTTGTGAAGTGATAGAAGACTTGGAAAACCGACTTCTTTTTACAAAAAGATTGTCATGTTCAGTTGGTCGAATTTCAGATTTTGATTTCAGGTATACATTCTCGACAGCCGCAGTCTTAAGAGGTAATAGTTGACAAGGCGTTGCTCTATCCACCATGGATTTGTCACAACCATGCGCCCGAGAGGCTTGATTCTTGAGGCCTTCGCTCATACCGAGCTGTAGAGCCGGCTGAGAAGAAAAATGTTGAACCTTTTCCTCGATAGTTCGCCTCAAAAGTCTTTTGCTTGGCTGGACTTTTTATGTGGACGGACATTGGGTGGTGGTTAAAAATGATGCCGGAGCAGTAACTACGCTGCAACTGCAAAACTTCTTAGAACTTCAGCATTATACCAAATCCGTCCAAGCGACTGCAGGTCAATCATTGTAAGTAATAGAAAGACCGTCTTGCAAATAAGTCCATAGCCTTGATTATCGAGAGACAAAGTTGAGGCTCTAAAAAAAAACTTCCTGCTTTCTGATCACTTTATAAATCTGCTACCACTGAGTGTCTAACACTTCATATATCTAGGGCAGTTTCGAAAATGGAACATCATGCCTTGTATATCTGAATAGGCCTTTTGTCCTTACTTGAAATTAAACTTATCCCTTTTGATCTACAGGTCTCATAAGTTGTATGGTCTTAAAACGGTACTCATGCTCTTTTTTTTTTGCCCCGTCGAATTACATTTAATCAGCCATACTTAAACCAACCACCCAGACTACGTTCCAAGAGTGGAAGTGTCTTTTTATTACATTTCTATGACACATCTCAGAGTAACCTATGTAACCTACGATCTTTCGGTTCAATTTGTCCCAAAAATATAACCGGTAGGGAATGGTTGCTAGAAAGCTATGCACAGGGTCATATATTTACCCAGAAGGATATATCCCTCTAACTTCCTTTTACTTATGATTACACCAGCTATACATTCCGCCTAGACCTGAGTCCTAACCATGATGCTTCTCTAGCCAAATGCACCTACGGGTAGGTTAAGGTTAGTTCCGTATTCTTAATAAATTTCTCCCTTACCGCATTGTCTCTCAAGAAAACAGAGTTGAATATTTTCCGACTCGAAGCCTAGGCTTGCCAGATTTGTATAAGCCTATATCGCAATTTTTAGTTGTTTTTTTCGCAAAAAATCCGCAGAATTACAAAAAAGTTATTGCAAAAATCACAAAATGCTTAAAAATAAATAAATTGAATTGAAAAACTTGATTTTCAGTTGATTTTTAATATTTTTGATTAGGCAACAGAAAACAATAACAAAGAAAAACGAACAAATTAGTATTAGTATTGCAGCAAGATCAAGTTATGTAACTCAGTTATTTTAAAAGCTGTCGATGTACGCGTTCACGTCTTCTTCATCTTCAATGGAATATTGTTCGTACATATTCGAGTTGAAGGCTTGGTGCATTTCTGGGGTTGGTTTAAAATTGTTGCAGCAAATGTTTTTTACATTTGAATGAATTCGAATGCGCATCAATAGATTTAAAAATTTTACTTGGATCTTAGAACAGTTTTATTTTGCGATTGAACTAAATTGAACGGCAACGTCAGATAGAAGACACATAAAAGTGTTTTCAAATGGGAAGAATTTTATTGAATTAGTATTTTATTTTGTTTTAATGATTAATAAAACAAAATTTATAGCAAACATCGCAAAAAATAAGAGATATCGCAAATTCTAATTTTATACCTCAAAATAGAAAAAAATACCTCGCGTTTTGCGATATATATGTATATATATGTGCGGGAACCGTAGCTACCTTTGAATTTTAAACCCCGTTTCTCAAAAGACTTGAGCCACGAACATCAGATTTTTCTTTTTCCAAATTGACAGCCATATGGCCTCAAAAATAATTTCCGTCGTTTCCATTATTATTGCGGACATATGTGGACTTTAAGCTGTCTTCACCTTATATCTACTGTCGCCTATCTTCGTTTTTGAGAGCACAAGCACACTTCCTCACAATTGGGAACGAAAAAGCGCTCGTTGTTGAAGATGACAACTGTCAGTCGTAGGTGCGTTTGCTCGCTGGTTAAGGTGAACGATTGTGAGAGCTGTTCGTATCAAGGAAAATAATATTCAACAAATTATCAATGAATATATATGTAGAACACTTGCCGATTGCTAAATAATTCAGCAATTTAAATATTACTCAATTTCAGAATTTTGGGCTGAAGTAAATTCAATTAAAAACGAGTCTAATGAGCTATTTATAAAATTGCTCAAGTCGTTCTCGTATTCCTCATCAGCAAATGTCGAAAGGATTTTTTCTTACCAGACATTAATAAAGTCCAAATGTCGAAACCGACTTCAAGTCGACACTTGCTGGCCTTTGATTGAAACAACAAACGTGATTAGAGACTCATCCTGTTGTAGGTTTCAAGTTCAGGGCAACATTTTGAAGATGAATGTGCAAATTGAGAGTATAAACCCTGAAGAGCTCATAGATTAAAAATATAAACTATTTTTTTGTAGGTTTGTATAGTTTTGCTAGGAAGTCATTAATGTTTTGTTAATTTATTTTTGTTTATGTCTTTGAAAATAAAATATTTTGAATTTAATTCTGTATACGAAAAAATGTTTTCAATACAACTGGCTCCATTTCACTACGATCTTACAACAGTTTTCGGTACAAATCGAAAATGGCATTTTCCATCCCTGACACAAAACGGTGTCTGAGGGCTGTCTACAATGACAGTCAACTTCCTCAATTAAAACAAACGCCTGACGGGCCATCATCAGTCCTTATTAAATCGCGTGCCAACCACCAACAACGATAGGCCCTGTCCATATAGCTATATACCTACTGTCCCAAGTCAATTTATAGATCTCCGTTCGGCGTCTAGACTTGCCCGCTGCTACTATCCAAAGCCGAGCAGTCGTGCGCCACGTATCAAATTAGGGATCTCTTCTCACTGCACACTTGTACATATTTTCTGCAAATAACTCCCAATCACACGCATAAATCATATATATTCATGACAACTCGGCCAATACAGAAGTCGCCAATATACGCATTCGAGTCTCGCCCTGATGGCTTTTTAATGGTCCATCAGGGTACTTTATCATTTCACAGCTTAGCTTGCAAAGTTGCATTGAGTCCGAGTAAGACCTCGTCCAGGGACCCGACAGCCGACACACTAAATCAACTCCGTGTCGCGCGTCCTCCCGTCTACCACGCAGCAACGTGGTCTCATCAAGTTCACGGGCGAAAAATAAATAATGGACCAATTAAAAGTTTCGAGGACCTATGCGCGCAGCAACAAGGAAACTGGAATTTGTAGCAAAGTGCAAGATGCCCTTCATTCACACCAACAGTAGGTACACACAGTATCCAGCTTCAGCTCCAGCTCCCAGCCCAGAGACAACATTTCATTGCGTGACATCGGTCCATTAGTTTTGCTCATGACTCTAGAATTTTTATGCCGAACTTGGTCGCTCGCTGGTGCTTCCTCTCTTTGGTATCTTGTTGGGGAATTTTTGTGCAAAATGCTTTTTCGCGCGCGCATGAGTTCAGATTTTTATCAGGTGCAATCCGCAAGCTGATGGTGATGCTGTTGGTACTGCTGCTGCTGCTGCTGGTGCTGGTGCAGCTCCCGGTGCTGTTGATCTAGCTCTGGAGAGCTTGGTTTATGTTTGTTTTCGCTTTGCTTCCATTTCGGTGCGCGACTCTTAATGTTGTGCAAAATGAGATAAGTCATTGGCGTTTTTTGTTTTTGTATCTGTTTCTGTTTCTGTTGTTGTTGGTTGTTTGGTTTCTTTTTATTGTACAACAGCGCGGGAATGCTTAATTAAAATTAATGCAAAACTTGTGACTTGTGAGTCATTTCATTTGCCTGGCTTTGGGTCTGGTCTGCGTTGCGCTGGACTGGGATGGGGAGTTTTAATTTAATTGCTGTGTTATTTGTGTTCGCTGGAGTTGAGCAGCAACGCGACGTGGGAGATAACGACGCACTAGGATTTGCAAAATCCAATCATCGGGCGGGAGCGCGTCTGTGTGAAAAGAATTTATTCACACGGGAAGACGAATCGACAGCTCTGGGTTGTAGGGCTAAGTGAATCTGTCGGATATTGTTGCGACGAGTCTATCTTCAGTTAGATGAACGTACTCGGACATCGGTACAAATGTATATTATGTGTTTGCAAATGGTAGCTGTGGACTTAACAATCTGAAGTTTCGCACTGTTGCTGTAACGCAACTTCTCTCTGTTGATGCGTGAAGCTATAATGGGGAGCTAACCCTGAGGAAAAACATTTGCTACACTGTTTGGACAGATGAAGATCTTCATGCACAATGAGCACCAGAATTTTTCAAAAATCCTTTATGAAAAGCAAATTATTTTGGTGTACTTTCTCTTGGCGGCTCTTTTGTGTAAATTTTGACATTCTACCCAGACAGAAACCTAATACAGCGGCTTCCGGGTATGTGCACCAAGATGGTGTAGACTTGCGCATGTGCTTATGGATGATACAGGTGCTTAGGAAGTCTATACACGGTGATTGGTGGTCCGTTTAACCTCATTGGTAGGTATATTGGTACCACAAGAAATTTGTGCTCATTTATCACCAGAAGTGCTTAAACAATTTCAGTAAGCACAGATTAATAATTCAGACTCTCGCATTCGACGGAGCTCAGTCCCTAGAGACCTAGTCTCCGGGCCTCCTCACTCTGGCTTAACCCGCAAAATCTATCAAAACGGCCATCAACGTCATACACACCTCTGCCTCTGCCACTCATATAAGCTTGAATCAACGTTGACTCTCATTTCCGGTATATCATATCTCAATCCATGACACTGGCACACAGGTTGAAAATCCTTCCAGTCCAGCACTTAAAACATCAACTAAATAATTAACGATTATCCTTTCGATCCCTTTTTCATGCAAATCCTCGCATACATCATCTTATTTGCTCAACTCGTTCACATTGCACTGTGCATGTTGCTTTCCACGAACGTAAATAAAACACTTTGTATCAAAATCCGGACATCCACACCTCTCCATCGAACAGCAGCAGGAGCAGTCAACTCATTTCAGCCATCATTCATCGCGCCGGCCGACAGGTTGGGGTTGTTTCAAATGAATTCCATAACTTTGATTTAATTTCCGGACTCAGCACCCGTAGAACCCACAGGTATACTCATATTAAGCGCATTAATAATGCAACAACTAAAAATTCATTATCCTTTTTAGCGTAACGAACGAGTGGGCATCCGGTACAAATTACGCTCCACAGCTTCAACTTTTGCTAGCGCCCGACCATCGAGCGCAATATTGTGAATCAAAAATTCACCATGTTATTAAAACAACATTTCATTTGAAATTTATAAAGCAGCGTTAAGCTGGCTGAGCTGTAGCTGTAGCGCAGCTATGTACAGTGGTTCAACTAACCACTGCCAGCCTTCATCGGAGAGTGCCAGTTGTTGTTGGAAAGGAAAGAATTACGGCGGCATAGAGATGTATTTTTCAGTTCGGAAAGAATAATAAAATATTTAGGACGCGCGCACAAACACACACATTTGGGATAACATCTGTTGGCGAAACCACCAGAAACGGCATCATATCGTCTCACTTACCATCAGCCATGTTGGGGGTGAATGGTGTGGTTGTCTGCATAAGTAACGTGTACAAGTTTGATTCACCCTCATCGTCTGTGTTGCGATTTTGGCGAAGTCGGTATGGGAAGTCACGATGTCCTTAGAAACTGCATCAAAGATGCAGGACCGCCTCGAGGACATGGGCGCAATATCCTGACATATGCGTTTGAGTTTTACATTTTTTTTTCTGCTCTTATGGCTCGAAACACAAATCACATTCCAAATGGGGTAATAGAATTTGCAACCCCCAACGTAATGAACATTGAACATGTCTGCGATTTGATTGTTTCGTCTGGGAAGCTTATTACTTCTTTTACAGATGCAGTTCGGGGTAAACTTGATTCCGGGAAATGCCCAAGGGGCTAGTGCGTTGCTAATTGGAGTGAGGTGAGCACGAGGTGTATGGAGCGCTCCAATTTGACTGAAGGAATGCCTTTGCCAAGGGGCTGCTTTCACTTATGCGTAAATTTAAGGCCCTTTGCAATTTTTGGCTTGATCTAAGGTGGAATTAAATGCTGTTGCTGCGTGGGGTGAAAAGGCCCAATGGTGGCATAAGGCGTTGTCCTTTTTTTTTAGTATCCAGTATTGATAAAAGATTCATGAAAAAGCGGTTAAGGTCAAGCCTCAATTGGCAGTCTCTGTCTTCTCAGATGCACCTTCTCCTTTCTCTTGTCATGGTCATTGGACGCTCTTTTCAAATCGATATTTAAAGCATTCATTGACACTTTCCAACATGTCTTCGACGTCTTCTTAACGCGTTTTTCGAAGATCTTTTTTGACGTGTTTTCGAAAGCATTTTTTTATGTGTTTTTAGATATAGGTATTTTTTGATGCATTTCTAAATCGTTTTTTCAATAGGTACATTTATGACGCGAGTTTGGGCACTCTTTTTAATTTTTTAAACGTTTCTGCTAACGTGCTTAGACAAATTTTTTTAAGGCTTTTTGTTCGAATTTTAATCTCATTTGTTAAGCTTTTTCCTACTAGTTTTCTAAGCGTTTTAAGAGACGTTTTTCAAAGATTTTTAGACGATCTTTTTCACTCCGTTATTGAAGCATTTCGACTTGATTTTAGACCTGTTTTTGAACGCTCTTACTGGAAGCCTTTTTGGAAGTGCTTTTGAAGCATTCTTGGGCGATTTTGGACACATATTTTGAAGCGATTTTAGACACATTTTTGACGGTTTTCGGACGCAGTTTTAAAATGTTTTTTGAAGCGTTTTCGGAAGACTTTGGACATATTTATATGACCTGTTTTTAGACACATGTTTCGACGTTTTTTCGAGGCTTATTTTGACACCTTTAGGAATATCTCGTAACTTTTCAACGTGTTTTTGACGCCTTTTTAAGCCATTTCTGGCGTTTTTTGGGCACGTATTTCGAAGCGATTTACCGTGTTTATGACGCATTTTGAAGCCCTTTCTGTCATTTTTTAGTACGTGTTTTCAGCCGATTTTAGACACATTTTTTGCGATTGTTGTACGTGGTCTTAACGTTTTTTTTTTGAACGTTTTATGGTAATTTTGGACACATTTTTTATACCTTTTTAAACACATTTATTCGACGATTTTTAAACGAGCTTTTGACACGTTTCTTGAGGTATTTTTCGGTTAGTTATTTAATGTGTTAAAAGAGATCTAAAAATATTTTTTTTGAAACAACACTGCCATTTTTGACCCGTTTTGAACTCCTTTTTTGAGGGGTCTATAAATTTATCAATTTTCTAAAACAATTTTAGGGTTTATCAGAAGAAACTCAATATTTCTCTACTGACATTCTTTTAGCTTCAAGACAGTCTGTCATAGTGACATCTTTACCCCGAAAAAGTTGTCCGCCTATTTCCTACCATCTGCCAGTGCACACTCTCACAGTGAATTAAATTTAAGTTTTTCCAGGCCAAGTCCAGGCCTTTTCCCAGTTTAACATGTTCCCCTCTACCTCCTTCCAGCACACACAGCACCATCCAACATCCACCTCAACTTACGAAGCTAATTGCAAATTTCTTCCACTACGCACCGCGTACAAAGCAAGATTAATGGACGCAATTCGTCAAGTGCCAGGCAGTAAATATTCAGAAACGAAAGGCTGATCCCAGGATCACAACTCCTTTGAATAAATGGGAATTCGCACTTAACATACCGTGGCAATCATTAATCGAACACTCGCACCGAGCCTCTCGGCAATTTCATTCAAAATAAAAACGCACACTTCTTTTTGGCGTTACCCATTGAGAGCCGCACTTGCCGAAGGTACAGACCATCTCCCCAATCAAGCGACAAATGTCTGGACTGACTGTCAGTCGCAATTACACAAATTCAGATCTCTATTAAGTCCTCGGTCTATTGCGGGACAGATAATCCCCCAGCCGAAGCAAGACATTTGGCGTAACACTCCAATCAAATTAATTTCAAGAAATCCCCAAACTACCGAGGGCCGAGGGCGCACGTCTCCGAAAATACATCTCAAGAGGCAGCGCCTCTCCACCTCCATACACCCGGGCGATACGTGGGATTGAGACGTTTTAATGAATGAAAAACAGTTCCCGGTGCTCCTTAGTTCTCCAATTGTAACCAATTTGTTTAGCGTTTCGCAACGAAGAATGCCAGCGCCCAGAGAAGGCGAAGCCAACATCGCTCAGTCTAAATTTGGACCACCACTCACCCCGTCCGGAAGATGTACAAAATATAATGAACAAAGACTTTTTGAAGCGCAGCCAGAGCATATTTTAGGACCTTTGTGTATACGTTTTTTTGTTGCCTTCCTCGCGAGGACACTTACGAGGCGCGTTCATTATTTTCTGTCAGATGACGTTTCTGCGTTTATATGTTTGTCCTCTCCTCTTGCACAATGAGACAAATTAAATTGAATAAATTAAAAGATGCAAGTGTTCGCTTGCACATCGTGCGCATTAAGTCACTCGACAAACAAATGGAGGCGATGTGGACGCGAGGGCCTTGCCTAAGTTCGCCTGCACTCCCGTCAGTGATTTATGATGTAAAAATTGTTTGCTTTAGACATGCAGAATTTGTGCAGTACATGATTCAGGAAGATCATTAAGCGAACATACCATTTGTAAGTAGATGCGCTGCATTCTATCCGGTGCGTTGTTTTGAACATACGGTCGCCATTCATGCCGCACAATGTCTCAATATAGCTTCCGTCACATAGATTGGCAGGCCAAAATTGGTTGTTTGCTTCGAAGTCATCGAAGATGCTATGTTTTGGAACTAAATAGATGGAGAAAAACACCCAACAGCGTGGTCTGCAAATGGGGCCACGTTGCGCCTTCAATGCCCACTGAGTTGGCTTTCGAGCAAGCGCCATCTATATTGACTTTGGGGAGCACTATCAAGACGTCGCTGGAATAGCTCCATGAACGGAGTCGCAGCCAACGAAGGTTGAGGTATTGAAATCTGTATTAAAGTGGCTGAACGTATGTGGAACCTCTACCTAGCCAGCTCTTCATGGCTTAAATTCTTAAATTCGCCCTCATAAGACTCAGGGAATGTCCTCCTGGCCATGGATGTAAGATACGACGACAATTCTAGAAATAAATAAAGGGCTATAGCAGTACTCCAAACATTTAAATAGTACAACAAGAGATAGAAGAACAAGGCGACGATTTGGAAACATTTTTTGAAGAAGAGTGTGCATGTAGCAGAGTCATTACCTCTAACACACATAAGCCATGGTTTGTATTCTCAGACGCACTCCAAACGTTCTGTGCTCCCTCCGACGACTCGTGCACTAATGACTCTTAATTTATTCGATGCCCTTCGCATTTGTCCCTGTTTCTGGGGCAACAAAGCCACCTCATTGACATAAATATTTACCAAACCGCACGCCTTAAAATGCTCCCCTCAGCGAATCAACGATTTCCCGACAGTACGAGTATTTCGCGTGAAACAAAACCTTCCTCTAAGTGTTTCCCTGGAAACGGACGCGCAGAGTGCACCTTTTAAAGGCTATCACGTCCGCAGCCAGATAAACTGTCAAATTAACCTGTCAAATTAGTCGCTACAAGGGACGAAATAAATTTCAACTTCCACCGAAAGTATTTCACAAGAATGAAATTGGAAAAATTCCCTAAACGGGGATACCGCACTCAAAACGGTCCCCAATTCCCAATGCGTGCAGCGTGCACTCTGCCAATGCGTGCAGCGCAATCGAAATTCCTCGGGTGTCATTCAGGAACCCCACGACTATTCGGCCGCCTCACCATCCGCGAGCAATGTATGCTGTGGCTTTGCCGAAAATTCGTTTCTTTTCAACTAATGAACTTGGCCATGATCGTCGTATCTCACGAATGACAAATGGCCCTTCCAATTCAAAATTGATATGTCCCAGTATACCCCCGCGCTCCAGTATCATATCAGCAATTAGGCTTCGCCTTTAAGCGACCGGAATTCTTTCAATTTTCAAAATTCTATCATGCCGTTTCGTGGCGCACAGCGGCCGGCAGGACTCATTCACGGGCCAGGCACAACTAGCGACATCTCAATTATTTATCTTAATTGCGACGGAACAGCGTTCTCGTTCTGTGAAAACGAGCCAATCTCGAGGCATGGAGAATGCGTTGTCCAACATTGCGATTGGCTACGGGACTTTTGAAGTTGCTGTGCTAACAGCCTTGTATCGAGATAAGACGGGGATGCTTGAAGCATTCCAGGACCGGCTGCCAAATGGGGGGGCGGGGACGGAAAACAAAAACTACAAACACCGCTTTGGTCAATTTGTTTCTTTGTTACCGTGCAAATTCATAGAACACACAATGCAGGGGGTAGCTGGGCGCATCCCAAATGGCACACAATTCCAATTCGTATTTGCTCCAGCGGATAGACAAGGTCATAACCTGCATGGTGGTGTGAAATAAAATGCAGTGACACGTTTTCCAAATATAAAATGGCAGCGTTTTTGTTTTGTGCCATTTATTCGGAATGGAATGCGCAAATTGAATTGGACTGCCAGGAGGAAGGGGAATTAAATAAAAGTGTCAAATTGTCATTGGTGAATTTTCGAACTCGAATTTATCGATTCAATCGGAGTGGCTGTGTGTGCTGGTGTTGCTGTTGCTGTAATAAAAAGATATCATGACTGTGGTATCATGGAGAGGATAAAAGCTGGTACCTAAAGGTTTACCTAGATGGCGTTCTTTTCTGTCTTGAAGGCATGCCAGATTTTTTGGGGCATTTGAAAGTTGTCATTCAATATTTTAGTCGGCTGTCAGTTTAGTCCACAATATTCGTATTTAAAGAGGCGTTGGTTTTTGAAGTAAAACTTCTTTAGGCACGCTTGACTTGGGGGGTAAGCTGGTGAATGCGTCACGAAAGCGTTACGGAAATTGCGAACGTGAGTTGAGAGGAAGATATAAGTAAGTGAAGATAGAAAGAGAGAGAGTTACGTTTCGTGTCTTATATTACTGTAGGCGCAAGAGAGAGAGGTGCGAGAACGAACTCCTATTTCACGGTTGCCACTTTGGTATTTTTTTCCCAAATTTGGTAATTTTTTTGTTTTTTGAGTTTTGGTAATTTGCGTCATCACCATCAATATATATACCTGTTTTATTCATTATTCAACAATTTACCGAATGCACTAATTTTTTTCTTTTGACAGATGGTGAACTTCGAAATATCTCCATTGAGATATGGATAGGTTAATTAATCATATTATTTATATACAGACATAAAACAGACATAAAGGTTTGTTATAAGAAAAAAGGATTGAAAATGGTAGATGATCCCATGCCTTCTAGCAGCTGGTAATTTTGTGCAGAGCGTTTAATTGTTTAAAGAGTGACAAAGTTACAACTATTTACGTTCGGTTTGGCATTTCAACATGCATAGACTGACGTCTGAACAACGCTTCCAATTTGTGCAAATTTATTTTGAAAATCATGGTTCTGTTCGAAATTTTCATAAGCGAATTTCATTTAGCGATGAAGCTCACTTTTGGTTGAATGGATATGTCAATAAACAAAACTGCCGTATTTGGAGTGATGATATTCCTCAAGTGTATGTTGAGACACTGTTACATCGACA
The DNA here is from genome assembly GCA_951230905.1 of Cheilosia variabilis. NCBI lineage: Eukaryota > Metazoa > Arthropoda > Insecta > Diptera > Syrphidae > Cheilosia > Cheilosia variabilis. The sequence goes on along the minus strand of OX579677.1, from coordinate 57,204,580 downwards.
AAACCTGACTTTTTGGTGTGCTTTATGGGTTGGTGGAATAATTGGTCCGTACTTCTTTAAAAACGATGGTAGCCTGAACGTTACTGTCAATGGTGACAGCTATAGAGCCATGATTACTGACTTTTTCGTCCATCAATTGAACGACCATGATGTGCAGAAGCTGTGGTTTCAACAAGACGGCGCAACACGTCACACAGCTCGTGCCACAATTGATTTATTGAAGGAAACGTTTGGTAACCGCATAGCTTCACGTTGCGGACCCGTGAATTGGCCTCCAAGATCGTGCGATTTAACGCCGCTTGACTATTTTCTGTGGAGATATGTGAAGTCGCTAGTCTACGCCGATAAGCCCGAAACGACTGACCACTTGGAGGACAACATTCGCTGCTTTATTGCCGATATACGGCCACAAATGTTGGAAAAAGTCATCGAAAATTGGACCTCCAGATTAGACTGTGATGGTCATATGCCAGAAATCATATTTAAATTATAATGCCAGAAGATTATCTTTCGAATAAAGTAAATTTCATGTCAATTTAAAAAAAACATCTTTGTTTTATTCCATTTCAAAATTCTATACCTCTAAAAAAAAACACCCTTTTCAAGCTCTCATTTGCTCATCCCAATTCTTTGAATGTAGTTTGATGGTGTCAGGCAGGTACATATCTGCCCTTCAAAATTGCAGTCTACCATTTCGTTCGACATGATGGCCGCTGCACTGAATTTTACTTGGGGAGCCTTAACTGAAGCAACGTAGCATACGACACATACCTACAAATATTTGGGAGCCAATGTGAACCCAACTTCGGCAAAAGCAAGAACATTCTTATATTTCTTTAAAACTCCCTTGGAAAATGAAGAACTCCTTTCTGTGCTCTTGTAAACCGTAACTAAACTGTGACGTTAATCCTACGTGTATGCCGAGCAATTATCCACTCAAACTGACAAAATCCCCTAGAATCATAATTACACAGCTTAGCTCTGGCAAAGCATACGTCAGCTCACCAACGGCACGAGATCACATTTCAAAATGATCCCTCACAGATGGTCTCCGGTCTATGCTCCATAACTCAGGATACCTATACACATCACAAATGTGTGCAATTAGCACTGAGCCTCGGCAACGGCGCGGCGCGCGGGCAACTTCTGCAGTTACACCATGCGCACGGAAGCCTTAGCTAAACCAACAACCGCAGACTCCATTTTCGGGTCTTCAGCTACAAGACAGACACATGCACGGTATCCTCCCCTTGAATCGGATTCCAGCATTTCCCGCAGATAATCACTGTTATCGCGGCACACAATTGTACAGCCCACAGGACGGAGAAACGTGCACCACCAATTTAACGCAAAACGAACGACGACGCGACGATTTTCCAACGAATCGCCAGACCCCCGAAGATGTTGGTCAAAGTAATTTATCCCTCGCCCTTCGCAATTACTCCACAATGAAGCTGGAAAGACGGGGAAAATCCACATGCGGATGGATCATAAAGCCTCCTCGTCTCGCATAACAAAGGTCACAATCAGGACAAATTGCGTGTGTGCCTGACAGGGAGTCTTGGAATAGCTCCCCCGTGTGGTGGTCGCCGTGACCTCGCAACATCTTGTGTGATAAAGCTCTGAGACAAGTTCATCAAGCCGACTGTTCAGCAGACGCATGCAGCATGCCCACCGCAAAGCAATTCATTTCGTGACCATTCTCCTCGATTGCAACCGCAGGCGGGTAATATCCTCGGAAATCCAAACAAAAACCGTCGACGACGAGCACATGATCGCGCGTAATTGAGTATCAATTAGATGCGCCCAGGACCGGTATGCGAGATGTGCCTTCCGGCGCGGAACGCTTTTACACGTCGATCGGTGGGTCGACGCGCAACCGCGACGCTTTTCCATTTTCGAAATTTAATTGAGTTATTACGACGCGCGCTGCGTACGGATTATCTCTGCCAAAAGTCAGATGCGAGATCGCTATCTGGGTGGCTGCTGTATCCGAGAGGCAGATGGCCCGTCTCAGGACCGGGATTAGTCTGAGGGTTATTTGCTTATCAAATTGCATGCGCAGTGATACGCGAAACGTTTAATTGACTCCGAGTGGGGGATCTGGGGGAAATTAAACCGAATTTCGGTCCTCCAGTTAATGGGAAGCAGCATGTGGACGGGGCTTATGAAGAGAGTCGGCCATTAAAACAGGCATTCTTCGGAGCTGCGGCAATAAAACAAATTTCCAATAAAAACCTTCACGAGATTCAGTGATTGTCTGTGAATTGCCGGCCCTTCATCGTCGTCGTTGTCCTTTTGGTTCGGGCTGCTGCGTTTATCTCTCTGATGAAGAAGATGATGAGGAGGAGGAGGAGGAGGACGACGACGACGACGATTACGACGATGGCAAATAATTTGCCCGGCATTATGCGTTGATTCCGCCGTCATCTAGATTGAATGATTAGCCCCAACAGGGTAGTGGCAGAGCGATCGTAAAGAATACGTGGAAGACGACTGCGACCTACGACGACCTGGCGATGGACGAAGTCATATGTCACCTCGATGGAGGACAATTACACCGGTCTGGTCATAAACTCGCTTTATGGGCTTTCTGTGAGTGCGGGACTTGATTCTTCTGAGAATGGCGTGCTTAGTGCAAATTTTTGCATTCGCTGTCATGTTGCACACGATGATGGCCTCTTGCTGATGTCTCTTGGACGTTAATGGTGCCGTAAAAAGCCAATTGGAGGTATTTTTCATTTCGAAGAGCCAACCGGGGTTGTAACTGTGTCAAGGTGAATTTATGCGAGGCACTTTTAATTTTCGCAGAAATTACACTGCGAGAGAGCGTGATTTGTCTGCCGGCGATGGACGGCTCTTGTCGCTTTGAGGCTTTGGGCAGTTGTTACCAGGTTTATGTCGCACTTAAGGTGACACGTCGTTGCATTGCTGATTGGGCGAAATTTGGTTTCTATCGATGGATAGTCGGACGGTCGTCAAGGGGTCATAATTGCTGTGGACGGTGGTGGAGAAAGGCTACAGCACAAACGCGGTATCGACGGGAGTGTTTCTCTTTTATGGATACAGGTACAGATGAATGGGGATTTAACAGCCACTTGGGTTGGATTATAGCCAAACATAGCACGCTGTTTAATTTCATGCATTTTCATCGCCCTTGAGGCTCTGTTGAAAGGCAGGGTATTTGAGACGGAAATTCCACACCCAAAGTGGTGAACGGATTTTAGAGGGGTCAACAAAGTCGCCCTCATTTTGTAGCTTAGTATGAGTGCTGTCTTGGAAAAAGCGCCCATACTATCTCTCATAAACTGGAATCAGTTTGGGGAACTAGAATGAGGTTGTACACGAGAGCATCTTACACATCCAGCCAGTTGGCTGTAAATGGTTTTGATGCCACAGTAGTTCGGGCGTTAGGGCCATCGAAAGGTGTTTCCAGACCGCCGTCCATTTAGTCTGATAGGTCGTAGTTAGGTCAACTTCATTTAAGTAGCATCACAGGGTGGAGTCGAAGATTTTTTCGACAAGAGTACCGTCAACTACCCTAACATTGACCAGTTTTGAACTTTGACGTTGACAGCTCGGTTTATAGATATCCACAACTTACGACTATTAGATTATGGGGACTATCGTTCTGTAACATAATAAGGATTTACCAAATTTTGTCGATTCGTTTTTGATTTATATAGGAAAAGGTGGGTGGTCAATGTGAGGGCATTGAATTCCCAACATTGACCAGCGATGAAAATGTACCAGGAATAAATATTTTTCAAGTATATTTTTTTTCTCAAAATTTGAACTTTAACTCGAATTGCTTTTACTTACGCAAATATACCTACGGCTTACGAGATGCATTTTTGGACATATTACGAAAGAATTTCACTTCTTAAATCCATAAGAGCAAAAATTCTCTAACTAGATTGATGCTTTAATTTGTTTGCTCTTTTTGTGCTGCAGCTGTACCTAGTTAATGACTTTTTACAAAGTCTGTCCGTCAAAGACGCACTCAAGCAGCCACCATTCCTGGTTGCAGTCTCTACAGAGTCTCCATTTGATTCCATATGGGGGACACTCAACACGGCTGCAATACCTATTCCGTCTTAGACCCACAAAGTGGCACCGCTCCTTTAAGCCGTCCTATACTCACAGTCGTGCATACATTAAAAATACTCCCTTTTTGCGTCCACACAGTTTTTCTAAAACCCTGAATGCAACGAGAACACATAGAAACCCCTGATAAGCTCCACTGTTTAACTTTTTACTCCAGTTCTTTCTCGGAATCGGATATCTCTCTCCGTTACTGTCCCGATCTGATTGATTGCAAATATGTTGTGATAAATTGCCGTATCTATTGAACTTAGTGATCTGCTGTCCTGTCTTAGGATTCCCATTTTGCAATTCCACTTTGCCATTCTCCGGTTTTTAATTATCATCATTGCCAATTTATTGAGAAATAACGAAATCCATTGGGATTTAGTTGCAAGCCAAGCCAGTCCTACCCATTGCTGTGAGGATACTTGCTGTATGCACTCCACGTTTGTGTATGGGATGGGAACGAAGGATTTGCTCTACATGCGAATCAGCAGCTCGCTAAATAACACAAAGTGTTTCTCGTGATTTTTACATTTTGATAAGAAGATCCCCCTTTTACTGTGGAAGTGCCGAGGTTGTTTCTTGCACCATGATGTGCTGCATGGCGAATGGACTTTCCACCCAAGGTAGAAGACGTATAGTTGCCGTGTTACGAATATCTGAGTGCCAAGGAGTGTATAAAGCTATGGAATCTGGATTTAATGAGTTTGGGTACAAATTGTCTGCTTGGAAATGTAGAAAAATAAACAAAGTAGTGAAATGTATGTAAAGGTTTTACGAGATCGCTGGAGTTCATTGTGCAATAAAAAATGTTGGACTGTGGGGTAGTGGAGTGAGAAAACGCAACTGTGACCCAAAAACCAAAAGCGACCCATAAACTGGGAAACAACCCCGCTGCTATGTCAAGCTCTATTTCATTGAACCGTATATACATACAAACCTTGGTATTGACGTCACCTTTCATTTGAAGTTTCTAGAAACAAAATCGGTTTACGCATTAAGAGAACATCAATTCAAACGTAATCCGACTTATTAGAAGGAAATAGATGACAAACAAAATGTGCCTTCAGCGCCACCTGTTGAGAATGTTCCGAATTTTCATTTTCCCAAACCATCCCTGATTGAAGTCAAAAAAAATAAAAAAAAGCATTCAAATCCGAATTACCCGACCATATAGATGCTAATGTGTGGAAAAAACCCAAAATGTCCTGAAATGCATGTGTTTTTTCACACTCGCACAACACACACATACGTTTTCCGATTTCAACCAAACTTCACAAAAACCATGTATTGGTCTATACAATTTTCCAAAGATTTGTGTTAGGTTAAAATCGGTAAATGCGTTAAGGCTTGAATCGGCGACAAACGAACACTTTTAAGGCTAAATTTATATAGATTTAAATTTTACTTTTAAGCAATTTAAATTTCAAAGATTTTTTTTTTACTTTTTCCCTTTTTTTCAGTTTTTCCCTCGTTTTCCCCTTTTTTTAACTTTTCGACCACTGCTCCGGTGTCGGTCTGGAGTTCTCAAGAAATACGGTACTCTCGACGTCAAGAAGCATGTCCATGTCCAGTCCAATGCAAGCAGACGATAGATCTTTCCCCTGAGGGCAGCATGGGTGGTCCTGGAAACTTCGTCAACTGCAAATCGTGTTGTTAAATTTGTCTTAATCCAAGTTTTATTATATAGAGCTCAATTGCCTCTTAAAGTTCTGTTAAGAGTCGCAGCCCAAATATTAATTCGTAGAACTAGCTTGCCTTGTCTAAGTTGCACAGAGGTCTGTACTTGTAGAATGATGAACCATTCGGATCTCTTTTGCCCGCAAGCTTCACATTCAAGCTTATTTCTTTTAGAAGGAGCTGTTGCCTATTCGAAGGCAAGTTCGAGCAGCTGTTTTCAACATATATGCTATATAAAGTCGGAGAGGCTTTCTGTTATAAAGGTTCTTAGCCGCCAGTACAAACTTTTCCGTAGATCTTCGCATCCTTAGAGGATGAGTATTCAAAGCGTATCCGTTATGTTCCAAAAGAAGAAACAGCCTCAATTGCAGGACTGTTTGCAGAGCTTTTTGTCAGTGCAATCGTAGCTTGCGCGTTCCTACTCCACAGCTAAGTACCTACCCACTGCCAGGTCTTATGACTTATTTTCGATACTACTGTTTTTTCCTTGTACCGACAACCGTCTTGAGCTCATACTTCATTCTACTTTAATCCGCTGGTACATCTCCTGTGCTTTCAGCGAGTCTTTTCCATAATCTGGTGACTTATTGTCAAAGGTTGTAACCATCTCCTTCTAACCGGAGCAATCTCTTCAGATTACTATCCGTCGTATGCCTTTCAGCGAATTACTAAATCGGGCATTGAGCTGCCGGATCACATCGTTTCCTTCCCACTTTTTAATTGGCTTAGATGTCCTAGTTCCTTTCCCTTCTGATGCTTAGTCCAACTAATCAATCCGTTCATCCAATCCGCAACCCTGCAGGCACTGAGCTCCAATTTATTCCAACCCAACCTGGATCCAGAACCGACAAGTGAATGCCCGCACCCGCTGATGCTCCCGTTTTCAATAGCGCACCAAATGAGTGGGATCAACGAAACAATTTCCAATTTTCGTGCAAACTACCGATGGCGATGACTCCAACTTAACACAACGGGCAAATCCATTTCACATTTAACGAGATCTCAGCGTTGGATTAGCGCGTCCCGAAATCAAACTCCTCGAGTTTGAAATATATAAATGTACGGAGACCTGTGACTGGTGCAAGTGTTCGCTGTGCGCTCCGCATAAACATCGCACATAGCGCGCGCGAGAGAACGAATTCCAACAAGCTTCCGCCACCGACCGTCCTCCTTCAAAGTGGCATTTTTCCTTGCGATGCTATCATTGGCAAGCAATTCTCACCTTAAAATTGCACATCCTGTGCATTCCGCTTAATTTTTATAACCGAATCAGTTCGTGACAAGGGTCACAGAGTGCGAGCCAGCGAGTAGACGAAGACGGCTAATAACGCTCTTCCAAATAAAACCCCCATCGATTAATTGCAAATGTTATGAGTGGGACTGTGTTGTGTATGTGTTGTATACACATTTGAACTGTGGGAAAACGGATCTGAGCTGCGCCTCTGCTGGTCCTCCTCTTGGGTTGACAATGGGAATCTGGTGCGTGCCATACACGCGGTCGACCCCCCTCCCAGTTTCGGTTCAAACGTCCAGAACGTTTTGTGAACGTGTGTGCTGGAAAAATATTCCAATTTCGTCAAATAATCGAATCGAAGCCAAAGCCAGGCGATGGCGGACGCCTTGGCCTTTTCAGGAATTTTCCCTGTCGAACAAAGCAGTCACGTCTGCCATTGCCAACATCTATATACGTGGGGCCGTGCTATGCTGTGCCTATACATGGTATCTCTGCGTCCTATGTTCTAGAACATGGTACCGAACGTGAGGAAGTACGAAATTCACTCTCTCTCGCACGAATCGAGTCCATGGGACGAAAGGAACCTCGAAAGAAGAGAACCCTCATGCATGGTAACTTAATGATATCCTTAAGGCATATTAGCCCAATACGTGATTGGACTGTCGAACAGTGCGCACCTTCGTCCGCATGATGAATTATTGACAACATCAATCGGTGGAGGGGCGCAGACGAGAGGGATCCCAGCAGAAAGGACGAAAGGGCACAAGGTCCACTATCTGCAAGTATTTAAATACTGCTATGGGGTTGGACGAACCATTTCGATTGCATAAAATTGTATGTGAAGGTGATGTGTTGGGTGGTTGGTGGGAGAAGATGTCAAATATCGAATCAATTGGGGTAATTCCCTGGACTTTCCCAGAACAACATCATTAAGTGGATTCACGTTCGGTGGTAGAACAACGTTAACTTTGCGGAGAACATGATTTAATTAAGTACATCGTCCATCGAGGAGGACTGTGTTAAATATGACTTGGACTTGGGTAACTGATGGGTGGTCGAATAAAGTGCCTCATGGTTGGTTGCTACACAAGCTGGCCATTTACTAAATGAAATATACCTCCTACCAAGCAAATTTTATTTCTCAAAGCGTAAGTAACAACCCACTGGGGATAGATTGTTTTGTGTTGCTGACGAGTTGAGCAACTGAATCTATTAACCTGCGTGCACAGAAATACTAGCCTCAACAGCCAGTAGGCTACGCAGGATTTTTTTTATAATATACAGAGAGTAAGCGCTGACAGGTGTGGTTAGTGGTTAGTCCGTTGCACTACTAAGCGAGGGGTCCCAGGTTCGATCCCCGAAAAATACAAATTCCATCTTGAGGTTTTTTTCCACTGCGCCAGCTCTCACAAGCGTTTGACAAACATCGTAGAATATAACTCTATGAGAGAGCTCCTCAATTAGCCGTTGGACTCGGCATAAAATTGTAGATCCTTCCATTCGTCCCAAAAATGAAAAATTCACGCAAACGGATGGTTGTGAGAAGTTAGGCTTAGGACCGATGGGGACCTGTTGCGACAACTATTTATTTTCTAAGAGCTGACAGGTGACCCATAAACAACGCATTTGTTGGATGGACCAAGTACTTTCTTTTTAACTTTCTCGATTACGTAGTAAGGGAAAGTTATTGTTTTTTATACAAATTTTGAGCTCGAGATGTTAATAAATTCTGACATTATGTAGATAGAGGAACTCAAAAAAGTGGGTCGCAAAATTCTGTCCGTATGTCCATCTGTCTGTCTGTATGTCCCGAGGCCTACAGCCTAAACGGCTGCCCGGGTTTTGTTCAAACTTCGGATTTGGAGTTTGGGGGGCTCATTTCAATATTAATGGTAGGTACTTCCCATATATAATGTTCATACCAGTTTGATTTGTTCGAAAATGGCTCCAACGATTTCAACCAGAATCTGCGTACTCATTTTTTCGTTGAAAAATTTAATAACGGTACTTTAGAAATTTAGACATATCTCGAAAACGGTCCATACGAGTGTAACAAAAATTCAAATCTAAGGTAATATGGTCATTTCTAACTTAAGAGCATAGTGACAGTTTTTCTCTGTATTATCGTAAAATGCATTTTTGAAAAAATTATTTTTTTAAAAACTTAGATTTTTTTAGTTTTCCTGAAAACGGTAGGAACGATTTTGACCAAAATGCAAACTCAGAGTAAAATTGATGTTTTCAAAATAATTGCGTCCTTAATTTTAAATTCGCATCACCGAAAACTTCAATTTTAAGAACTGCTTACGTCTCGAAAACCCCATTTTCGATTTCGATAAAACTTCAAAACCCAAGTAATGCTAACATCCCGGACAATAACTTGTACTCAGCTTTCAGCTAAATAGTTAAGCAATAGTATTTTTCAAACTAAACATTGCAATATTTGGTTCTGTTTTGTCTGGAAAATTTTACAAAAACCGCTCTAACGATTTTGATCAAAACACATATTTATAATAGCAAAATAATTCCCATTAAGATCCCGTACTTAGTTTTTCTCAAAAAATCTAATAAATCCGTTTTTTAATTATTTCTCAAAATTGGCTACCCGAATCCCGATCTGTCTTCGCATAATTTTGTAAAACTCAATACCGTACTGCCAAAACAAATGCAATTATAACTGTTACGAATGGCAGCACCAGCCATTCGAGTGCTTTGCAAATTGTATTGTAAAAGAGAGTGTGGCTTCAACTGCGAAGCAGGTGAGACGTTCTTGTCTCGGCGGAAACAGGACGTTAATAAATGTGGGGTTTTTTATATAATTTTCCCCACAGAAAAAAACCGTACTTGTTTTATTTAAAGTCGTTACGGAACAATAACAACAACAAAACTGTTTTTAGCTAATATTTTCCACTCCTAATTTTTTTCAATCATATTAAACATGCATCTTAGAATATTTCGAACTACTTGGAGCTTTCGTAAACGTAATTTATTTTGTCCTTATGTGCAATAAAGTCTCTGAAAATATATATATTTTACAATAAAATTAATTATACTTACCTGCACCATAATAAATACCGGTACGAAACGCAAAACGTCAAACCAACTTAAAGAAAAAACACCAAATGGCTGCAAACTTCTGATGAACGAGAAAGTTTCGTTCGACCCAGTCGTGCACTTTATTTAATTTTGAAACGGTTGAAAGCTTGACAGTTTTCAAAAATTGAGCAATGATTCATGGCCATCCTTGGTCGGAACGACGATGGGAGTTCAGACACAAAACATGCTGCCTTCAAAAGTATTCTACAAAAAAATCATGTGCAACGGATACGTGACGGACTTCATGTTGCTATTCGTACCTTAAAACTGACGTCAACGCAATGGCAGATTCTAAGGTTTGAAGCCTTTAGATCTTATTGCAACAATTGAGTCGTAGAAAGTACCATATCTTCCCAGAACAGTAAGAAACCGTCTCGTTCTCCATCTAACTTCCACCGGTATTTTCATTGTTTATGTTTTCAACTGAGTTGCTGTTTATATTCATTATCGAAAAGTTTCTTATTATAGAGATTATTTGCGCTAAACACAAACAATATGATATTATAATGAAGTATATATTTTATATTGAAAATAAACTGTTTTTTATTATTAATTAACCAAGTGGAAAATTTGTGGGAATTTTGACTAGGTCCAAAAGGGAAAAATGGGAAAAAATTAGCTTCCCGTGGGAAAAACCATCTCAATGACATACCAACACTGGTCCAAAGGACCTCTTCGAATTCAATGGCAGTGCCTCAGAATCAGAAAAGAGTCAGTTGGAGTAGAAGTTCGGTTAAAGGAAGCTGCTGATCATTTAAAAACCAAAAACCGATTATGGCTGACTTCTTTCAAACACGTTTACCACATGCTGCCAATCCCAAATTATAAGTCCACACATGGCGGCCATTAAAGAAGGATATTGCTTACCTATTTTCGACATCAAATCTTATCCGAAACCACAGCCTTGGCAGAAGAGTTGAGAGAACTCTTATTTACAGCCCCATGCGGAACACCTTTTCAGCAAATTTTTACAACATACTTGACAGTCATTTATCTTGCTCAGTCAGCAACTACTACACGTGTAGTTAAACCCATCACGGGTGTAATAGTAAGAACCACTCCAGTTCGCGTCTACTTGGCCGCATATTCTGGCCAAAATTTAAATTTGATCGCACTCGGGAGTCGTAAAAATTGTCACCCTATGAATAAATAGAGGGTGGCAATAAAGACGGCGGCAGTAACCCGAGAACATGCTCATTTCGGCATCTTTTACGACGCGTAGGAGGAATACAAAACCTCGTTACCATTTATGCTTCCCGACGATTCTGCTGCCGCCCCTCCTCGCCATTGAGGATTATTAATAAGCAACTGAGAGTTCCATCGCCTCGACGCAATTAAAATACTGATATTAAATGCGGTTTGCCGTTTTAATGGCGCCATTAAGCAGCACAGCTCTCACATGACATGTACGTTACGTGTACGCGGTACCTTTCCCCCGTCTACAAGTGCGGGCGAGTAGATGTGTCTCCTTCTGTGTTGTGCCTCATTAATTAAGGGAACAAATCATACAACGGAACAGAGTCGCCTCCGGTTACGTTGCTCTGCTTGATTAACTTTATCTCCTGTGAAATTGAATTAAAACTAAGAAGGTGCCTCCCATACCGGTGCCTTAATCGAATTAAACAGCAGAGATGTCCCGGTGCCGGAGTGCGCGCGTTCAATTAGCAGATTGGCTTCGTCTCCTTCCCCACATGCGGAATCTACATAAACACCAGCGGCCACCTCCTGATGAATTATTTATCCGGCCAAGTCGATTATTTCATTCGCAACGACATCGGCTATAAATTATCCGCATGTCCATCAGAACAGCAGGACATAAGGATGCCCAATTGTGACAATAGCATGTCAATTGCTCGACGCGCACCATTTCGTGGACAATAGAATGCGGCGCTTGATCGAATGCAAATCCGCACACGAAGACCCTCTGCATAAATGAATTTTCAATCATCTTCTCGACGGAACACATCCTCGTGGTCCAGCTCCAGGGTGGATGATCACACCAACCAGCAGCAGCAACAGCATATAACAGTGAAGAGGAATGACAATTGGCCGCCACGACAAATGACGTGTGGGGCCGCAGCCGGGGCCAGCAAAAAGAGTGCCCCTTCATAGAACATTTGGCTGATGCGGTCAACATTTTAGCAGTCAGTGCGATCTTGTCACCAAGAGGCTCTGTCCTCACAGGCAGTAGCTCATCGCTGAGAAATGAACTTGTCCAGTTTGGGGCCGGGTATAAGTCGATTGTGCGCGAGCGCGCACCTTGATCACAAACGCAATCACAGTCACTGTTCGAAGGTATAGCTGCGTTCGGCTGACGAGCATTTCTGCATATGACGACTGTTGCTACTCGACGAAGGATTGCATTTCACTTTGGACAGGAGGTGGACAGCAGACAGACTACTCGGAGCTGAATATTTATGGCCTTATTCAGCGGTTGTGACAAGTTTAAGGCAGCACTCCTGTGTTTGACTGATGATGGATCCGGCGATGAGATGCGCACAGTCCAAGACCTGTTGTGTTTTATGTCGGAGAGTTAATGAATTGTCGGAATCGTGTTGTCCTGCTGGTGGGATATAGTACACAGAGTGCAAGTCCGTTTAAAAGGAATGTCTTGCGTTGTGTGGTGTTCAGTGGCGTCGCAAAGCCAAGTGGAGGTTTGACGACGTTTTACGCGGTGTGCCTGGTGGGTAATTTGAACCAAATTGAACGACTTGAGTTAGGTACACTTTTGTATAGAGCTATTTTTCGAAAACGCGAGGAGTCGAAGGAAAGATGAAAGGAAACTTGAGGACAATGCACCCGCAAGCAACGCAATAAAGAATAGAGTAGAAAAAGCGATAAGGAGCCAGTTAGAAAGTGTCAGGAAAGCAATACCAGATGCCTGAAATTTCAGTCAAAAAAACTGACAGAAGGTCGTCAAAAAATAAAGTGGAGAAGCAATGGAGAAATAATAAAACAGGGGGACGAAAACGGAACAACCAACGAACCAATTAGCCATGTCGGATATGCTACAGTCAAGTCGCCAAGAGTGTGCAGAAAATGTCGACTAAAACACAGCAACATGAGTTATGAAACCCCTGTCAAAAAAACGAGAAGAAAAACGAAACATAAGCCACAAGAAACGACCAGCAAACGAAACAGCAAACGTTGCATACTCGATGACAAGAAAAGTTAAAAAGCGAGAAATGCGACAAAAAACTTCAAAGTTTTTAAAAACAACCAACTGAAAAATATGTACAAAAAAGGTCAAAAAGCACGAGTCAAAATAATCAACAGCTTTGAGGAAAATGGGAACAAAATTTATCAATAAGGCGATCGAATGAAAACGTCAGAAACGCTAAATAAACTCGTTAGAAAACTTGAGCAAAATCAGTCAAAAACCGTGGGGAAAATTGTGTCAAAAAGAGGAGATGGCCGTCGAAAACTATGAACAGAAGCGATTGGCCAGAAACATAAAAAAATATCCAAAACGCATTCAGAAGGAAGGAAAATAACAGAGTTAAAAGAACGCGTATATATATGCCAGGAATCAAGTCAAAACAACAACCAAAACTACATCAAACAACTACTTTTTTTGTGGTTTGAAAATTCACGTCCAAAAATTAAAGTTCAAAACGCATACTCTAGAAAAATTGCCAAAAAAGAATGGTAAGTCAAAAAAGTTGACAGGAAAGAGACATCAAAAAGTACGTCAAAAACAATACAGAAAACACTTTCTAAAAGACATCAAAAATCAAGTCAAAAAAGTGAGAAAACCCCAACTAAAAACGCTTTCGACAGCGATCATCACAACAACTACACTTACGGCAAGAGAACAAAAATCTGATTGAAAAATGACAAAAAAAGAAAAGAAACTCAATCACCCAAACAACATTTGAAACAGTAAATTTTTTTTCAAAAAAGCGCGGTAAAACGCGACAAAATAAAGTGCACAACGGGGTCGAATAAAACTTCATCAAAATTATGGTGAGTTGTTGTCTTGTTTCATTAGTTAGATATGTAAAAATCTGAGAAGCGATGCTCGACAAAAAAGTAGTCATTCTTGAGAACTGATTTTTTGGAATATTTTCTAAGAAAAAAAAAGTAAGGATTCTTCTTTAGAATACTTATGTTATCTTTAATATACACTTTGATCAAAATTGTTAGAGCGGTTTTTGTAAAGTTATGTAGGTAAAACAGTAACATATATTGAAATGTTTAGTTTGAAAAATATTATCGCATAACTTTTATTTAGTTGAAAACTGAGTATAGGTAATGTTCAAGATAAAGAATTACTTGGTTTTTAAAGTTATATCGAAATCGAAAATGGTGCTTTCGAGATATGATTAGTTTTTAAAATTAGTTGTAAGCCCACAAACTCCAAATCCGAAGTTTGAACGAGATCCGTGCAGCTGTTTAGGTCGTAGGCCTCGGGACAGACGGACAGAATTTTGCGACCCTCTTTTTTGTGTTCTTCTATCATCGTAATGTCAGAATTGATAAACATCTCGAGCTCGAAATTTTGTACGAAAAAAAAAACTTTTTTACTACGGAATCGAGAAAGTTAAAAAAAACACGTCAAAAGCCGATTAAAAAAAGGGACCAGCGACCAAGAATGTTGGCAAAATTTGGGTTGGAGTCGGAGATGCAAAAAAAAAAAAAGATTGGAAAAGACCAGTTTAAGAAATAAATAAATCTAAACAGTTCTTTAGACCACAATCCTAGCACCTTTCAATATCTTTTTTTATATATTTTTGAGCGAATGAACATGGAAGGGAAATGCATCTTCTATGCCAAATTTTTACTCAGTAGAATATTTGTCAGACGTTCGGTGGAGAAGCGGCATTGGATTTTGGAAAACGCATCATGTTGGAATATGTGTCTTACCAGTCGTTGAACTTGACTGTTGTTGTCCCTAGACCAAATCATTTCTCTGTCAGTCTTGCTTGGCAAGCGTGTCCAACAGTAGCAGCCATGGTTACTACGAGTATTTAAATGATATGTTTCCCGCTTCCGTATTAAAAGTGCAAATTTAAAAAATTGTCAATCATGCTCGATGGCAGTTGGAAAGACGACCCTCTTTCAGTGGAATACATTTCCTTGAGTTGGCAGGACCTTGGTAACGACCTTTGTTACCCGTCCATTACCACCGATCACGAGCACCTTTTAAGACCTGCGCCTCCATTGCCCATGTCGTTCCGCCCCACCTTTCGAAGGGCATACACGAAGTGGTGTAAAACACACCTCTTCCATGCAAAATGGGTGTATACTGTATACCCGGTGAATGGTTATTTCGTAAAATTATTTACAAATTACTGCTCAAAGTAAACACCAATCATAATAGTAATCTCTCATCTATTTTTGATGCAACAAGTCCCAACGGAGAGCGATCTCCGCTAAGAGTGGATAGACTTCCTCTCGGTGGTGCGGCGGCCCTGTAGTTCAACTATTACTCTGAGACAACGATGACGTCCACTAATGACAGTCATTAGGTAAATTTCCCCAACCGTTAGTTCATACACGAGCCCCTCAATCAAGCCAAGTGTGGGTATCATCATTTCCCAGAATGACGACGACGACGACGACGACGACGACGACGACGACACAGATGTAGGCCATCAGTCGGCCCAGCAAAGAGCTGATCCGATCCTAGATTGACTGCGCGATCCAAAGATTCTGCACCACGGATTAGAGGTGCAGTGTTTAAGCAAAGTGTTTCAGATCTCTGGCCGCAGATACCATTGCGTGAAGACAAACAATGGCAACCTGCCTGCAATGTGTATACGAGAAAACATATTCTATGAAGATCATGGGCGCAGCAGCCTGCTCCAGCCATTGCCAAACACAATTGCGCACATTGGCACTATCGATGATCGATTTCCTTGGGAACGTCGCCGTTGAGTCTTTTGCGAAATTGCGGCGGAAGGCGCTTTTTATATAACGGTACTCGCCACTATGACTTTGTTGATCAAGATGATGGTTATTATGATGGTCTTCCAGAGAAGAACTGCAACAGTGGCAGCTCTAATAACACAACAACTGCATGTCTTCCACACGGCATATCCGTGTTTGATCTGCGCGTGCAGCAATTTTGAACTCGAATCTGTGATGGTGCAAGGAGTGCAATGCCGCCTTAGCCGTCAGGTGTATGCGAAGGTTTAGGTTGAGTGCAATACCCGCCTGAGAGGAAGTGGCTCAGTCAGTTACTGGGTAATGAAGTGTTCTTGTAGAGCAACTGGTTGTGGTAGCAACGTAATAACTAACACACAAAAATTCCAGTTGGGGTAATGCACCTTTTCGCACGTGGGACGGCGTCTCGTCTGTCATAGTCGTCTTCGTGCAGTGGTCATGTGAGGCTATTCAGTGGAAGTGGTTTCACGGAACGCATGCTTCAGCAGGTTGGAGTTGGAGCAGAGAGTGGGGTAGTGGTAGCACACATGTAAGTGACACAAACCTGATTAGGACCAGAAGTGTTGTGTGAAAAGCTTATGATTACACGGAGACAGACACTCATTCGTGTTTGTCATATATGATTGGGGTTAAAAGACCTTTTAATGGGTGCTTAGGGAGACTGGTTAAGATCGGCAGTTTTCTGTTAGTCCAAATTGGAGCAGGGCAAAGATGTCTTACAAATACTAAAAGGTGTTTTTATGGTTGAGAAAACCAGGGAATGGCGAAGCATATTAGCGTGTCCTTTGCTTTGATACTGCGAAATTGAATAAAATTGAGTTGGTTGTCGAAAATAAGAGCCGTCATTTTGTTTCGGTCCTTATTCTTTACTGCGCACTGTATGAGAGTGATTTCTCATACTACTTCATCATCTTTTATAAGTCTATGCTCCCGATTTAGTATCTCTTTAAGGTTTTGCGCAGTAGACGAAGACCGCTACCATAAACTAAGTATGAAGTAGACTTACGGCTTTTCTACGTCTTCCCTATTTCCTCTGCAAATTTTTCAATACTACCCCCACTCTCCCACTCACAATTTGACCGTCTGTGAATATTGTGTGATGCCAGATTACAAGATATATCTTTTTTTTCAAGATTTTAGAGCTCCAAAATATGCACAAGACTTTTTACCTCAAATTGATCAAATTTCAAGATATTTGATATCAATAACTTTTTAAATCTAACAAATTAAAAGAACTATTCTATTAATTCCATTATGATGTATAATGTCAGCCGAACAGAGCCCATGAACAATTTCTGTTTCACTAACGTTTCCATCAACTTTAAAAAAACATGAATTTTGACGTATTTGATAAAATAACTGATGAAATGTGTTTTTGGGAAAAAGTGTTTAAGAAGTAAAAACAGCGAATCGAAACTTCGCATATCCAGTCTTAACTCTTTTTTTATCTCTTCCACATTCCTCTGCAAATAATATTTTCTGGTGTAAATTTAAATAAAACAAAAATTCGCAATCGTTTGAGTAGGTATTGAAACAATTGTTAAAATTTTAGTCTTTACAAAGGATTTGTTGCGCTTTAATGAACCGAACTTCTATGATCTTGATATAAGCAATTAATTTCTAAGTTAATTTAATTCAAATAAGTATGTTTCAATATTTCAAAAACCATTAATATGACCAAGGTTTTTTTTATATATATTTAGGTGATTTATGTAGGTAGGTATTAGTCGTAAAGTACTTCAAAATTGTATTTTATATTGCGCTCTTTTTATATTTTGAACAAAATCTTGAAAAAAAAAAGATTTTTTATTTCGGAAAAACAAGATTTTCAGATTTCAGATTTTTTTTATCTGGCAACACTAATGGCGGGAGGTGTAATAAAATACGGACACTCAACAGTGTTTCTACATCGAGGTACCTCTACCCTTTTGTTGGAATTTTAATTTACCAAAAACCTTCCGTGCGTAAAAGGAAAAAACATAAAAATTGTGGGATTATCAACAATCTGACAAGAAAACATTGAAACTATATTTCACCATGAATATTAACGCACTAAATGTACATAAAAAGGAGATTTGCCTTTAGAAACAATTTCTAATACCAAAAATAATCATTATAATGTTAACTGCGATTTTTATACTGAAGATTAATTTAATGGGATTTTCTTTCCAAACACCACAAATTTTACTTTTAAAAGTATGTTTTTTTCATAAAAATACGGCCAATTTAAGCTTAGTGAAAAGGGAAAAATGAACACGCTTCGTGGGAAAAATAAACAGAGATTGCTAAGAACACTGACTGAGGGCTAGTGTGTATTTGGTGAGTTTCTGTCAATCGATGGATGCGTTCTGAGATTTTAAATTCGTTGTTTTATTTCACCACGAAAATGTTGATATTCTACAAAATGTATAATAGCGAAGATATTTTTGTTTCAATAATTTTATTGTGTCTCCTTTCGTTTGTTGTTTTTGGCGAAAAATTATTACGCCGGGAATGTCAACAGAGAAACGGCAAAGAATTTAAAGAGAAGAATTGATTGCGAAATTTAATATTTGAAATATGATTTTCGAGTTATAATCTTTTCATGAAGATTCCGTTTTTTCTGGATTCGGGACCGAAATTTATGAGCGTCCGTACCTCTGGTTGTTTCGTTTATAATCAAACGAAATCTTATTTTGGCACGAAGTACTATAAAAACTTTATTCGAGATAAAAAATAATTATAATACATATTAGTTACAAAAAAGGGGAAGCAACTCACTTTTGGTTTCCCGCCTGGCTGTACCTCAAATGTCGAAAAAAATAAAATCTTTTGCGTCTTATTACTGTAGGTTTAGGTACACTAAGAAAGGTGCTGCCAAAAAACATTTAATAGGTAATTCAATTTGACTAATGAGTGCGTTCAGAAAGGACTTGACTTGTTTTGTGGCTGTGTTTTTAACACCGTTTAATAACTCAAAACAACAAAAAAAAAAAACAAATTAAAATTTTTACAAAGTTTCAAATAATTGACATAATTAATGCTATTACATTGAAAATAATTGCTTCAGGCAAGAATATGAATAGAATACCTAATGTTAGCTCTTAGTAAAAAAAATAAAAATAGATACAATCAACGAAAATTTATTGATTTTCTTTAAAATATATGCAAATAAACATGTTTACTGATTTGTACCCTATGTCACGCATTTAAGTTTAGCTGCTGAAAGTTTTTTCATACGAATTCACATCAGACTCAAAATGTATGAAATACTAAAAGATTAGATATATTCCTCCACAAAAAAAAACACAGGTGAAAACTTTTTGCTGAATTTGCGCTCTTTAGAACTGATTTTTATTTGCATGGTGTCTAGCTACATACACTCAGAAAAAAAACTTGTAAAGCCAACAACTTTCGTTGGTTAAAATGAACCCAAATATCAAAATCTTATAAATAAAATACTTATGGAGAGTATATTATTCTTACGCTGAATACTTGATTCTTGAAAACTTAAAAACGAGTTCTTGTTAACAAAAATAATATATGAACCAAGAACTTTTAACTTACAATTTTTTCAAAATCTCAAAATTTTTCGGTAAACAATCTTTTTTTTTCTGAGTGTATAATTCGTTTCACTTGTTACCAAGAAATAAGAAAATCGAACAACTATTTCCAGAAAAATGTAGCGAAAAATTTTAGCCTGGAACTAAGAAAAACTGTTATCTAAAACACAGCCCCATACTCGATATTGAAATGAGAACCCACCTCAGGCTACCTCTCATCCGGTTTAAGCCGGAAGTGTAGGCTGGTTTGTTTCAAGTATGTGTGAGCCCCCTTTGATTAACATGGCACAAATACAGGAATTCCAACTGGGCTACATCCAAGGTCAAATTCAGCTCGTAGACAATCCCTCTTTTTTGGCTAAAGCTGTCAGTCTATTTAGTACTTAGTTTATGCCCCTACTCAGGTGGCGCACGCAAGTGGAAGGGGACCTTAACTAACTCATCGCGCAAAACTGGAGACAGCCGGCTAAAGATCGTGCTGGCTGGAGATAATTGTTGGTTGGGTCCCAGGTTAAGTTAGTAAGAAAGTAAGTGAGGCTTTGCTAAAAAAGGCCTCGAAAAGCCGGCAGCCCTAAGATGTATTTGCCGTCGCCAAAATATGATGAACTTCGTATGTGGCCTTGCTAGGTTCGCCATCATCATTTGCAATAGTCTCGTACAAGACCACTCACAAGCGGATCCTCCACAACTTTCTACCTTCCACAACCAAATCTGTCATTATAAAAGGCAGTCCCGATAGTGGAGCTACAGTATGTTGAAATCAATCTAACCAACTCATCTAAAGGGCGCATACCCGATGTCACGCGTTCCGTAGACCGTAGCACATCTTCAAGTCTAATTTGAGGTCGTTATTAGTATAACTTTAGTCTTGATTATCTCAAATCGCCATCAACCACCTTCGTATTCGCACGAATCTTTGACATTTATTTATGCAGCCCCGTCTACGCCTAATATGCATTGTCCACCGAAAGTCCATGACCATGAGTATAGCATTAGGAAATGCGTGTCCCATATTTTCAGTACTGGTGGTTTTTCGCTCCCTCATCCATCTGTTGGGCCGGATTTATCAAACTGATTTCTAAAAGCCTTCACCATCAAACCCCATGCCATTTCTCTTGCACCGCACACACAGCTAAAAGCCATCACTCGCCTTGTCACAATATTTCAGCCGCACAAATAGGCACCTATAACCATCCCACATTCAACTACACCTATTAAGAACCGAACCAACATATCATCACCAGATATACAGGTTAACCGAAAATTAATATCCCTCTCATATAACACTGCGCGCTTATCCTGTCACACACAGTCGACAGTCCAGTGTGCCGGCTGTGTACGGCAGCCAGCAACTACGGCAGATGATCTCCTCCTCCACACATCGTTTGACCCTGTGAAAAGCGATTTTTCATTCGCAAACAATGTACGCCGCATTAAGGATCATGAGCCGCGCTGCATTAGCCTCTTCGTTCGACCAAGGTCGAAATGTGCGATCCCCCAAATTAAAGTCATTAAAGCGGGGGGGAAGAAAAAGAAGAGAAATTCCCTTCGGAGCCGCAAGTCGTGCTCATATAGCGCGCGAAACGCTCAGCGATCAATCAACTGAAGGTTGGAGCGAGGAGTCTGCACTGGAGGATGATAAGCAACGTGGGTGCCGGGCGCTGTGGCCGTAAAATTAGTTGAGACCTCAGATTGTCTGCTATTGTAGACGAGCTCTGTGTCGTGCTACAGTGAACGATGCTGTGCGGCACAAATGACTTGAGTCTTGTGTATGTGTGTGAGATGGAAAATTGCTCAATTTATGGACTCAAATGGATCGATTACAGTCTCTCACAATGGAGATTCCTTGAACAGCCTCATACAGCATTCACGGCGAGAATGTACCAACGATCTGTGATGCATTACACCAGACCGAATGAATGCCAAACACAACCGCCCACAATAAATCATTTACGAGCTGTGCGCTCGCGTGTCCCTTCTCTGTGCTGCTCCTCGTCCCGGTCCGGTCCACAGGGGTACTCCATACTCGTAAGTCATCATCGTTGGTTCGTTTAGAGATCATTCAGCAGGATGCCCCGCTAGCTAAATTTGTACTCTATATGCATACGAATTGAAATTGAGGCTTATGGTAATGCAAATATGCGAGGCGAGGGTGATCTGTTCGGTACAGTGGCGGGTCTAGCAAAGTGGACGTCGGTAAAAATAAAACAGGTGGTATGAAAGGATTTTTTTTTTTGATAGATAGACTAACAAGGAACAAAAGTTGGGTGCCAATCTGATCCCTGTTCCGTAATCATCAGTGCAAACCTTAGAGCCCATTTTGAGAATCGACGGGGTTAGAAGGATACCGATAGCGGTTTACCTTAAGACAAGACTTGGCAGATACTCGCACTTTCTCGTTACAAACCGTTTGAATCGGAAACTTTGCAGCAGAGTAGCAGCACATTGTGCTTTCAATTTTCATCTGACAGATATTTTTTGTTTTGTGTTGGGAATCCGCTGGAAGTAAAAAATCATCGAAAGACATTGCAGAGCTACGCGAGGGATGCCTCTGCAATAGTGATGGACTTTAACTCATCTAAAAAACGACTTATCAGCCATTTATTTTGGAATTATTTTATGAATTTAAGGGATAAATCCGTCGGATTTCTAAACTTGTTTTGTTTAAAAGCAATACCTGATTTCTGACAGATGAAAGCATATTCGCGGAAAAATCGTTAGAGCCACGATGAAACGATCATGAAAAGGATGAACTTATTTGACGTGCGCACTAGCCAGCGATTTGTAGCTTTTCCCAAGTGCCGGTATTTTTAATCAAACAATTTGCTGACTCCATTGTGCAAAGGTCGATTTAAGACTCAAATTTTAGCCTGCTAGGTGATTGGCAATGGTCCTAAGTCCGAAGTCGCCCCTTTGACGCCGCTGTTGCATCAAAAACAGTACGAAACACATATAACCCTAAAACTCAGCACAGCAGAACAAGTTCAACATAACTTCCGAATTTTTGTAAAACGACTGTTCAAAGCTTCCTGAGTTTGAGAGGCCATAAATAAAATTTTGCAAAAGCGCACCCAGCTCCGTTCGACATTTCCGACCACGACTGTACCATCGCCCATTCGCGAAAGGTTATTGAGGCGCCCTCATGCATCCTAGTTATGATTTGTATGTTTGCTTTGAAGATCGATGGCTATGCCCCCCCAACGTTCTCGCAGCATATTCCCTTGCGTAGGCCGTAGAAAGGGAGAGCGTCCCAGGGTAATGTCCTCACACTATGTGTTTGCGATTTATGCGCTGATTGCCACACAAAGCGAGCACAGCCAAGCCATACACACAATTCCGACTCAGTGAATTATTGCACGCGGAAGATAGATGACGGATTATTTCCTGAGTCAAAGTCGAACCGCACGCCTGTGTGTGCCTGTGTGTATATAAGAAAAAGGACGACTTGCGTGCACTATTCGTGGGTGCTTGTAATAGCGACGAAGCCGATAAGCAGCAGCTCCACACAATCTTCATCCCACACACATGCCTAACGAGACTCGACGTCGCCGATGGCGATCCACCGTAGCGACTATTTGTTCGCAATTAAACAAAAGCGTAATGAAGCGTCCTCGCATGTTCTAGAGAGCCGCGCGCCGGAGGCTGCTTGGTGATGGTGTGTGCCAACAACATTGCCCAATTAGAAATTCCGAACAAATTTATTCCCGTCACCAGCAGCACAATACCAATAGAGTGTCCGCTCTACACCTACAGAGGTGGGCAGCAAGCCTATCGGCGGCATTGTTGTGCGCAAAATGACCATAGATGCCGAGGAACGCGCCGGAGTCTGCGAAGAAGTAGCTACAACAGCTGGAACCAAGTTATTGAGATTCGGATTAAGATTTTCGCCGAGGAATCGCCACACGGAGGAGAGTGCATGAGAGGATGCCAGCAACAATGCGAGGTGATGCTGTTTTGCGGACCAATAAGGCCTTATTTTCGCGTTAATCCTTAATCGATGTAGTTGGCTTATAAGGCGGTTGCGGTATTCCAGCACGCATACAGCACACATGGTGCTATCTGTGAAAGTGCATCTGAGGAATACCAAATTGGCGGTGCAGTGGGTAACGCGAAAAATCTGTGGAATACATTTCGAAGATGTGCCACTGAATTCCTTGTAGTTTTGTGATATAAGAGGTATGCTCTCAGTTAGAGAGCTAAGATGAGTGAATAAGGGCTTGGGACTTATATTCGGTCATAGAAAGCTGGACTTTTTGACGTATGGTTTTCTTTCGGACCGTTTGGCCCCTTTTAACCCTCAAGACCAAAATGGCCCCTTTTTCATTTTAAGCTTTTTACTTCAAAAGAATTCAAAAAATATCGAAAATAACGTAATGACTGCATTTGTTTTTGCTGTGCTTCTTGTTTTTTTTTTTTTTGTTATATTAGTATTTTATGTGGAGACCTCGTTTTTTTGATTCGGGTCCCTTTTAATTGCTATTTTTGAAATTTTTCAGCGGCAATGCTCCAAACAAACTCTGTTATGTGATCATTTTTCGAATCTCGAAGTCGACATAAGGACAAAGACTATCAGACAGTTTTAGGTCTCGTTTTGTCGAAAAGGTGGTTGAGGCCCTATTTTCCAGTTTCATTGCTATAAATAGAGCCGTTAAGGAGTGCAGCAAGAAGGCTGAAAAGTGTGATATTTAGTTGAGCAGCCACAAGCAGAGTCAGTTATTTTGAAGCAAATTTGTGATTAGTTGAAGGCTGGGCTAAGAAGTCTTGAGGCTTCGGAAAGTTAGCCAGAGGAAAGTCTTATGATAAGTGCCCAAAGCACGACTTTGCCAAGGTGCGTAACGTAATACTACAGCTTTAGAACATTCCTCCCACAGCTCTCATATAGACAAGGTACTTGGGACTCCATGTCAACCAAGTGGATCACAGTATTGTTACATAGAAATTCGTATTGACAAATGTCACGAAACTTCAAAAATTCCGGCTCACCAACAATTCAAAAAAAAAAAAAATAATATAGCTCCGCTGCTGGAGCAGATGAGCGAATGGAAGAGCTGTTCAAAACAACGCCTTAGATTGCGGCGCAGGGACATAAGGCCCAACTTTTACTTTTGGGAGTTATGTCCCATTTAAGTGAGACATAGGTCCCAAATCGAATTTGTTTTTGGGACTTATGTCTCACCAAATAAATATTTTTTTTTGATAAGCTTAGAGAATCTTCAATGAAGATCCCGCAACAAGAATGTATAGCCATTACCTGTCCCGATGGTGTGGGACATAAGTCCCAAATCGAATTTGGGAGTTATGTCTCTTTGAAGTGGGACACAAGTCCCAAAAGAAAAAGTTGGGACTTATGTCCCTGCGCTTTAGATTGCGGGGTAAGCAGATTATACCCAGTAAAATAAGCATACCTTAAGATGGTTCAGTCTCTGACACATAAAAGAATGACATATGAATATAAACTCAGCATATCAGATCGTCCACCCTCAAGGCCAATCCGCAAGAAAGAAGATCGACCCCCACAAGTTTGGTATGAGACCGGCAAAATAAACCGTCAGCAAAGTCATCATAGCTTGGAAAAGACGATCAGGTAGGTTTAGAGGCACGATCTATGCAAAGTTATGCCAAGTTTGAGCATCACTCATAAGACAATGCATAAAGACGATGAAGGCTTCGTCGAAAAAGAGGAAGAGACCATACCTAACTCCAAACAAGGCTTAGGACCAGGTATCGTGTGCCTTTTTCATTGTTGAAACAGATGTACGAACACGAAGCTTACAAGCCAACAACAGAGTTAACATTTTCCAAAATTAAAATTAAGCATCGACAACCAAAAATCTTGGGCTGTGTAACTGGTCGCATTTAAGTGACGACGGAACTGGCTCAAGCTTCTGGTTAGTACCCCTCGGCATTGGCTATTTTGCCAAGAATTCAACTACATATTAGTTGGATCAGTCTAGCTTGGTCTCATTTTTACTTCAATCAAAAGGCAGCTTCTTTGATTCGTTGCCAAAATGTTGTAAAAAGGTTTCGCCATGTCAATTATTGTCAGACCCTTAAGAAAACCGGTTTCCACTGCATGCTCGCTGTCATTGGGTGTACAAGTAGGCCTATCATGCTGTACCTGTATGAGAGAGAGCACATAGGTAGCGTCAGCTTAGTCGAGTAGTTTGAGTTAAAAAAAATAAAGGCAAGCTGCCAAAAGGTGGCTCCGAATCGGACATTATATCGAACAAGTTGTACTTCCAGCTTTAACATCCGAGAGCCTCATTGACGGTTTCGCAATATGCCTGCTTGACTAACGAAAACCAGCCTAGAGATGCGCCAATACCTGTCATAAACATCAAAAGCTCAAATTCCATAGCAGACTTAGTTGAAACCCAATCCAAGCGCTCGTGGTGTTGCTATCTGGACACCGCATCTTTTTGAACGACGTCTGCAGGAGCTGTAGGGTCATTGCTTCTCTAGCATCGTGGTAGTATTTTTTTAGATTGAATGATCTGGCGGAGAAAATAATTTTTGTTTTGTTGCTCTGAAAAGTGTAGTCACAATTTCTCTCCTAGTCTCTGAGTGAAAAAGGGGCGCACGTTAGGTATAAATTATTGTTCCTATTTTTCCTGGTCAGAATGACCTTTCTTTCTTAACTCTGAATTCAAACTCAACTTAACTTATTGATTACAAATACTTATAACCTAAGGTAAACAAAAAATATTGCGAAGCAAAAGTGTCGCAACCCAAAAGTGTCGCTAGCAAATTAGGGCGCTGCGTTGGTGTTTTTGTGTCTGCGTTCGTGGGCACTGGTGACCTCTTTATGGTTGGAGCGGGAAATTGGCGTGCAATTGAGGTCGTGTGTGCACGAGTGTATAGCGCAAGTTGATTGACTTGCGCTCGCCAATCTTTTGGGTGTTAACTTATATACAAACAGCCCTCATATCATAAGCAAGCCTAAAAATCTACTTCTGCTTTGTTTCGTAGAGAAAATTCCGTGATACCTCCTGAGCACAACTTGCTAGCCCAAATACCCCCGGAAGTTCAAGATTTATCTCTCAATTGTAGGAACATCAGGTCAACATTAAAGCCCAATGGATAACGTGACACTTTTGAAACAAAAGAAAATCTTTTGTTCCAACCCAGTTGAGCACTTTCCCAGTCCCAACATGCGCCATCCAAAACCCAATCTAACCGCCTCCCATCTAATCTGAGTCACTTTCCAATGGGATTTATTTGTACCAAACAAACAGCCCCCACGACCCGACACTTCCATTATAAATTCCTCAAGTTCTTTACAGAATTGTGACACTGGGTGTCAGTCCAAATGAATTGCCCAGCAAACAAGAAGAAAAGTTCCGAGTCAAAGCGCCACCTCGTTTCTTGACACAAATTTTAATTAAGCCCTCATGTCATAACCGAACATGATCTCCCGGGGCGCTGCCGCCGCCGCCGGCACTGTCGCTGAGAAAAGAATCCAAATTCCCGACTCTCGCATCATCGCAACAAGCTGCGGTTAAATAATTCATAGTTCGGTTTTAATTATGTGATCACCAAGACGGCGCGGTAGAGACGCATCAGCACCGCGGGGCGTGGCTCTGTTCGATATTAATTTAAAGCTCTCGTCTAGCAGCAGGTGCTAGCGACTTTGTGACAGTGACACCGAACCATTTCATATTTTAATTCAGTGGATTGATCATTTGCCACACCGATCGGTATCGATCCGAAGTTCAGTGGTGTTGCATTTCCGCTTTTGTATGCCAGAGGATGGGAAAACACTGAAAGAAGACTCATTTTATGGAACGGTTAATTGAAAGACAGGTTGCTTTTGTTTTAGCTAAGTGAGCAGTGACCACTCTTGGTCGGTTAATTACCCATACCAGGTATGCTTGCATGCCGTATGTGGTGGTGCTTCTTGTTTTGTTGCCGGCTTTTTGATGGATTTCAGCAGAATTCCAAGACTAGTTTATGGGTACACTAAACCGACAGTGAGGTGAGTTTTATTTTTTGTTTGTTGGCCTGGGAGATGCTCAAATTCTTAATTAAGTTCTTCGACTGTTGACTTTGACTGATATACCCGACGATTGGAGGTAAATTAGGCAGTAACGATATTGTTTCCTTATTGCAGACGAATGAAATGATGGCTCATTTAACTCGGAGTAATTTCAGGTAGTGTTTATGGTTGTAACGATTACGCCAACAAATGAGGCTTTTGTGGAAACTATCCGATTGCATGGTCTTTATTGTACATAATCGTATGGACTAATGAGGATCGCTATTTTTATTTATATTAGCAGTGGAAGCCTCTGAGTGTCTGTATTATGGTCAGGAAATCATGGGCACGCAATAATTGCCTTTGTAAAATCAACTGAACCTGCTCAGGAATCTTTTTTTGTGTTTCTGTGAAATGGTTTGTCTCGAATACCTCAGTCAATTCTGGGGAAATATCTAATGAGGCTTATTTGAAAATTAAACAAAATCTGACGGGCTGTGCATCGACCATCTAATCCCAAATATGTGGGCATCTCAAGGAAAGAATTTCAACATCAAATCAAGAAAAATAAGCGCAGAATCAGTTTGTCTAGTTTTAGAGCTTAGCTTAGGATTTACTAATTCACGACTTTTTATTCGCAATTCTAGAAATTGACCGAAGTGAAGATATTGACCCTCAAAAGTCGTGAATCAAAACTTTTCATTATCAATAATGCGATCAAAAGGGAAAAACATATTGCCATAACCGATCGCAATTTGACACAAATAGTTATCAATTTGATATTACATGGATTGTAAATTGCAAAAACAATTCGTAAATGATCACTTTTCTGTTGCAAATTACGATTTCCTCCCTCAGAAAATTACAACCATTTAGTCTTGAATTGCAACTCAATAGTGTTGATTTGCAAACTAACAGGGGAGATTTACTACTTCAGTGGCTGCAATTTACAAATTCTTAGTTGTAAATTGAAACTTTTTTTTATCAATTTGCAATTCATATTTTGCAAATTTACGTTTCTTGAGTAGTGTTTGTTTTTATCGTGAAATTAGAAAACTTTATTCTCAATTTGCAACTTATATCTTGTGATTTACAAATCAAAATGCATAGTTTTATTAATTAGGTTATTTTCGAATACATATTTAGAGTCATATTTTATAATTATTTTTCTTCCTGAGAGTCATACGACGCCACATCGTCCAGAGGCAACGGGATTTGTCTGGGGTGGTTTTTCTGTCTATGCTGAAATTTAAAATATTTTTTTTTTTTAAGAAGAACTTGCCATTAATACGAACCTTAAAAATCCATTTCGATTGTAAATTTGTATATTTTACTATCAATTCCAATTTCTTTCTTTCCTAATGTCATGAAAAAAATACCTATTTATATGTTTAACCTTTTTTTGAATATTCATTACTTACAAAATTTATTCCAGAATGCTTTATTTTATAATCCCTTAATAAGTATACCTAATATCCCCACGAACAAGTTACATTTAAGCAACTTTAAACCATCAAGAACTACTCTTAGCAAAGACAGAATACCGACTGCCTGACTCTAAAAACCGTATATTGTTGGTAAATCAGCAAATATTTTTTGTAATTTGAGATTGTGAAGTGGTGTTTGAGAAATTGACCTATGGAAGTGGTAAATTGCGCCAAGCTATATCGCAAATCACTACAAATAAAAGAAGCTCGAATTGATACTTCTAATCGTAATTTTCAACAAACAGAATTTGGTCTTCTCCGCCGTTTTTAATGTCAAATTACCAATTTTTGTATCAATCCATGAAAACTTCGTTGTGATTTGCGAGAAATATATAATTCGTAAATTGCAACTCAAAATTTTGCAATTGGTGATTTTCCAATTCTTTCCGTTTAAGTCGTCTGCAGAGCCTTTGAGTTATAGAAGGCCTTTTTTTCCAATTATGCTTCTGTCATGGTGATGTAACTGACAGCGCTATCTTTGTTTTTGCTTTACGTTCTAACGTGTAAGATTTCATATTTCTGTTCTCAGCAAGATTAGCAGAATAAAAATTCTCACGATTCATCGCTGGCTCTGCTTGACAATATTTGTACGTAACGTAAGCAACATTTTAGTATTTAAGGAAGAAGAATAATGAAATCCATTCGTAAAGAGGAGATCTAAGAGAATTATCATTAGACTTCCCACCACCAGCGGTAAGAGTCTTGCAGCATTTTTTCTAATCTTTACTGCTTCAGTTGTCTTTAACTCAATCCCAACTGCCGTGCATTTTGTTCCGAACTGTTCAGAGCTATCAGATTCCGCTCTCTTTTAATATTTGTATTGAGAGGTTCCATTGCAATGCGTGGTTAGCTATGGAACTGCTGCCTTGTCCAACTCGCTGGTAAAAATATTCGTTAAACGTTGGGAAAAGAAACCTAAAAGTGTTTCTACAGAAATAGCTACAAAGGTTTACAGCTTCCTCATGAGCTTCGTCTTATAGCTGTACTGGCAGCCTTCTTCTGATATATGTGCACAGTTGATTACTTGAAGTTAAAATAAACAAATTAAGACGTCCTCGATCTGAAGTACAACAATTAAATCAGCCTAAGCCCAAAAGAGCGTCAGGCCAATAGCGCTGCCAAATCCCAGAGAGATTTTCTGCAGCGCCCTCTATGTCTTACAAACGACTGCTCCATGTCTCCGACGATATTGTTTAAGAACTCCATTTGAACCGACCTAAGCTTCCTGAACCCTCTGTCACATATCAATGCACGGCGTGAGCCTCATTGTTTGGATTCCGTTCTTTGTCGAGTGGTGAATAATATTTTATTCATTTGGCCTATTTTCCACTGAGATGGCATACCTTTCTAATAGTGCAAGCATTTTAGAAATCGATTCAGTTGTTATAGAGATTACCCCGTACATACAAAATTCACTTTTCTAAAATAAAGTTTATAATAGGTGTGCGTGATTGTTCGCAGGGTTCGTAGCCTGGGAAAAAAATTGCACTCTTAACAAAAACAGGAGAAATATCTGGACGCTTCTAAATTATAATTATCCAATCAGTGTCTTAGTAGACTGAGACTCTCAGCATAGAGGACAGTGGTATAGTTATTTTTCCCAAGCGTTAGTTATCATAAAAATTTCAAATGTCGTATCTTTAAAAAGTCAAACGAAACGGATGTAAAACTAAATGTAAATGATGGATTCAATTAGAAAAAGAGGGCGCCAATGTGGAAGGATTGCGAGTAAGGGGTCAAAGTAAGTCCTGCCCTTTGATAAGTACACAATACTGGCTCCTTTGTGTACAAATGTTGTGTAGGTCCGTCGAGCTTACCAACTGCGACGATATATTCTCTTCACGACCCACAGCTACGACTCCAAATGACAAAACACAGGCATCAACAACACACAAGGTCGAACTGGCATTATCGCCATCGGCAGATCGCAAAATATGCCACAACAGTACCCAAACGGGAATCCCTTGTTCTACAGTTGCGTTAATTGTAGGGCGCCCTCTGTTTACTTCACTGGCCAGCCCCTGGGTCCACTCCTGGAAATAAGCCATAATGGCGTTGAACTTGGATACAATACGATATAATTTGACCTTATTCGGGCTGCCTGGTTTTGTAAAAGGGGTTGGGTACGATTAGACGCTTTGAAAAATATCGATTGCAAAAAATCGATCAACAAAATACTGACAAAGAAAATGTTGACTAAGCAAAATGTAGAGTAATCAAAATATCGACAGAGAATATGTCGATTTTTTAAAATATCGAAAATACATTGAGTTAAAAAAAGTCTCTAGGCTAACTGTTTAACAATACTCTCCATTCTTTTGGTATTGTTGTTGGCTAACTGTTGCATTTTCAATATGACATTATTTTAGAAAGAAGTAAACTGAGGTATATGTACCTTACCTCGAGGAAAAAATTAGTTAAATCAAAAATTAACAAAATTGGAGTCTTTTTTATCCATGTAATGAAGGTACACGTATGAAAATTTGTCGACAATTTGACCGACATTCAAGAAGAAAAATCGACATTATAAGTGTAGAGGTTGAAAGCTTTAGATATTTTTAAAAGTCGATTAAAACCTTGTCGAGATTTCAGCGAATGGCAAAGTCGAGATTATTAGTCGTCGACATTTTTTTTCGGCAATTCGTACGTCTCCCGTATTGTAAAAGGATTTCCTTTGATGATGTCCCCAACAGCCCTCAAAGGTAGGCTAAGCTCAGCTGCAGTCTAAATTACTAAAACTTCAGCCCAAATAACGCGCTTGCAAGATATTGTAAATTATAACGCCTTTGGAAAGTTGAAAAGAAGTCTAAAAATCAATTGAAACTCAGTGATTATTTACAAGTTTAAGTCGGCCCGTTTCTCCACTTTACTTACTATGTAATTGCAGGTGAATATCTTCATTGGTTCGGGTACATGCTTAGAGAAGTTAGAAAGATGGGACAGAGTCAATGGATTTATTTTTCGTCCACAGATGGCGTTCGAATGCGGTAAATAATTTCCATAACTCTTTCCTCTGTAAGGCTACACGTGCTGCACCGATTGTGGCGATATTTCAAAACCGAATTTCGTGAAATGTGGACCAAATGAAGGGTAAAGTTTCGTACGTAATAAGAATGTTATTTTTGGTCCTACATCTTGTCACAAAATTAAAAAAAAAATAGAAATGAGAGTTCACTTGCACAAGAAGTAAATGCCTCGCGTATTAATAGGCCAGAAGCTTTTTTTTTGTTGTACGTATTTTATATTCGGAATGAAAATAAGCAACAACGTCTGTCCCCGCTAAGCATCGACCGCTTCCGTGTGATTAAGAATGGACCACCACCACTGCCTCAACCCATTTAGGAACTGTGAGTCCCCAATTTCGTCGATTATTATTCACAAAAATACGTTATAACGAAGGCTCCTCAAATTTCCCCAACATCCGCACTCGAAAAAAGTCTTACGTCCTCCAGGGTGACCATAAACTGTTCAACTTTATGTGCCCGACACCAGATCCTTGTGACAAATTTTCGAATCTTAAACACTGCAGGCCCGACGCTCAGCAATTGATATGCGTATGCGCACATAATTCGCCCGAAACGGTTCCAGCGATTTATTAATTCCCCCCAAAGTCGGCTGCGAGAAACAGAACTCCCAAAAAATGGGTCCCCACAAACAAACAGATCATAAATTTCCACCGAAAAAAAAAAAATGAAACCCCCAAAACGAGGAGTCGCACCAGCGATCGTGCGTCGTAAATCAGAGCATCAGCATCACGCACAGTCACAGTCGGATCGAATGGAGATACGGAGGAGATTCCCCAAAACAGATAATCAAGCGGTTTTTATCAATTTCACCTTTCCTACCCGAGGAGCGCATTGCCTTTTAATTTATGAAATAGAAACGCCACTACGCGGCCATCAATTGGAAATTCGAAACTGTCAAAAATCGGTACGGCTTGGGGCCGTGGTTCGATTGTGTGACGCTATCTCTGCGAGTGCATCTGTCGCAGTTCGATCAGCGGCCATTGTGTGTGCTGCATTAGTATGCAGACGCACAGCGACGTTCTGCCTGCAGGGGTGTCGGGCGGAGTGTCACCCCTGTGGGCCATAAATAAACTAAATGGTGTTAATTTTGGGCCTTTCAATAGGGCACAATAAATTTGTCACAACAAGGCGGGGAACGAGAGGAACGGAATGTCTTGATTTTTTGAGCTTGTAGCCCCGTCCAATGTGCATAATCGATCAGAAATTCGATACGATCGGCCAGGTACCGGGATGAGTAGATTGGTGTTGTTTATTTGCCCGTTTCGGTGATCGCGACACATGCAGATACAAAGTGGAACAAGTGTCGCCATAAATTTCCGCTGCAGCCAAGATGCGCGCTCGCGCTGCAGCTTTGGGCCCGTGACGCGTTCTATTAATGGATCACGAAGTAGTGTATCCTTGGCGGCCTACTCGCGCGGATTGAATTTCCCGATGTGATTTCGATTTGTCGGACATGGTCTAGAGTGGGCATTGACAGCGGATGTGTATGGCGGTTATATGCCTGGGATGGGACTAAATAAATTCTGACATCCACTTGGAGGTGCGTTTTGGCTCGATGACAGTGCCATGACGACGATGTCAGTCGCCAGTTGAAGCCCTTTCACAACCAGCACAAGGGGCAAAGTACCAACCACAACCATTAAGGCTGTCATCGCATATTCAACGCTGGCAGAGAGGTGAGGGTCCACTATTCAGTTGGCATTGTTGGCAGTGGCAGGTAGCGCAAAAGACGTTTTGCTGAAAATAAAACGAAACTGGTAACCGGTCGGCAACAGAGAGAGAGAGATAAATCGAAGCAAGTTGACAGGTTACACACAAATGAAACCGAGATGGCAGTGATCCTTGTCTGGTTTTATTTTTTCCACTCGTATATTGGTTTCCCCGGTCCCTGTATGGGCACACTGTCCAAGTGGGGGTAGTGGCAGTTCCTTTGGGGGCAGTGCCAGTATCTGTGCCGAAGTACATGGAGACTCTTTACGGCCGAATGCGATACGATGAAGAAGATGCATTCACGCACATTGTTGCACAGGTTGAGGCGAGCTTTGAGACTGGGACTACACATGTATGTTTCGTTTGGTCGTGGTTGATGACACTGGGTTGAGGTCAGAGACAGTTAAAGGGTTTCCACTTTCCGCAGGCACGAGCTACCTTTGGAGCTGACAGTTCTTGGTACCGATAAGCTCAAAGTGCTTAGAATAGGTACTCGTGTTGTTACCGAGTTGGAGAGGCTACAAAATGCAAGAACAAAATAATGAGCAGGCTTTAAAAGTTCCCGTCGGCCCTAGCCGATTTCTATATCCAGATCGGGGCTTGACTGCTTTGTAGCTGTAACTGCGATTCGCACTTTTGACTGGAACGCTGGTTCCTACATTACAGTCTGCCTTGCTTCTAGTTCCTTTTAAGCTGCAGCTATTTTCATACAAAACAGATATATTCTGGCAA
Source organism: Cheilosia variabilis (assembly GCA_951230905.1). Taxonomy (NCBI): domain Eukaryota; kingdom Metazoa; phylum Arthropoda; class Insecta; order Diptera; family Syrphidae; genus Cheilosia; species Cheilosia variabilis. Next base: position 57,170,120 of record OX579677.1, on the reverse strand, counting down.
GAAAGTGAAGCTCTCAATATTCACCAAGATTGGGTGGGTCTATACGTACACCAAAGATTCAACCGTCACTTTGACCCACTACGGAGTGAACCGTCTCTCAACACGCAATCAAAGCAGCATGCTTGTTATAACCATTGCGTTGTATTGTGGCCCGTTTCATTGCACTGCGCTTAATTTCTAAGTGCTTCATTCACTGGGTTACACTACACTACACTGCATTGCATTGCGTTGTCCATGCAACTGCGTTTCATTGCTCTGAGTTCAATCGTCATTGCGTTTCATTGCAGTGCTTTGTGCTCCGTTGTAATGCGCTGAATTTTATTGTTCTGTTTTTTTTTTTGACTGCGCTTCATTGCCTTGCACTCATTTGCGTTGTTCTCCACGAAGATCGTTTTATTGCTCAGCATTTATTAAGTTTATGTGCACTGCTTTGCGTTGTTTTGCGTTGCGCTGTGTTTCATTAATCTGAGTTCCATTCCACTGCGCTTCATTGCGTTATATTTATATTGCTTTGCATTCGTTGCGTTGTCCTCCGTTGCTCTTAATTTCTTCTCACTTTGCTTCACTGCGTTGATTTGCTTTGCTTTGCGCTGCATCGTATTTCCTTGCGTTGCATTGCATATTATCTTTGCGTTGTTCTCCACGAAGATTTATGTCTTATTGTGCTGAGTTTCATTGCGTTGATCTGCTTTGCGCTGCATCGCATATTTTTGCATTTTGTTGCGTTGCGAAATAAATCTGTAAAGTAAGTACTGTAATACGAAGTAGGCAACTCCCTAAATTGAAAAACAAATCCCTGCCACAAGCTGTCTCCTTTTACGACCCTAGCCAATAACCACTAACTCTCAAAGCCATTATCTAATTGAGACTAAATGGCAAGGCAGATCATTAGGCGAGGGCATAAAGCCTCGCCTTGTCTGGTGCTGATGCCGATACAAAAATACCTTTTCATTGGAAGTAGGTAATAACCTTTGGCAGATGTTAATGGTAAATCAAAACTGCAGTTTCACCGTCGCAATCACTATATACGAGTATCTCCGAAAAGGATATAGCTAGCTGCATTCAATTTCACGTTTTTCCTTTCGAAAATCGTCCGTCTCCAGCTGAACCAACAACGAAATACCTTCGAGTAATTCCAATAGCACCTCAAGCTATTCAACTTTTTGAGTTAAAGCACCACCATCAACAGCAGCAGCAGCGGGGAGCAATAATTGCGACCATTACAAATTGGGATGGGAAATGGAATCCCTCGTACAAAGGCGAACTGCTCCAAGACCGATGTGCACCAGATCACTGGGATCATCTTCATGAGAGATGCGAGCAAAGAATTTGGTTTTTATGTTCGGATTCTAATTACAGCGCAGAAATGTTTTCGCTCTCCGTTTGCGTTGTTGTTTTCAATTTCGTTTCGTCGGATGGCTTGAACTTGGCAATATACTCGTACGACGTGCCACTCGAGCTGATAGGATACACTCGTATGGACGATGTCCTCCTAGACCATGAAATGAAAGTTGGTGTGCTTGTTCTTGGGCAACGCAACACCCTTTGGAAGAAGCGATTCCATCTGAAGCTGAATCGTATGTTGGCCATGGAGATGTAGACACGCAGCTGAATGTGCCATTCGAATGGGAAGAAAAATGAAACCGATTCCCAGGGGAATGGTGTGCTGGTGGATTGGGAATCAATACACAATCGCAATTGCTGTGGCCGGCCAGACTGGGCGGATTAGTGATGACTTGTTGGCTGCTTTGAATTCTGTTAGAGCGCAAAGATCTGCAGCAGCAGTGCAACGGTAGACACAGACACCACAACAGTGGTCACTTCTTGTGCTGAGATGCAATGAGTGGCATACAAGATAACCGCGCTGCGTACTCATTGCTGAAGTTAAACGATATTTACGGAGCTAATTAAGATATCAAAATGTTTAAGGAGTGGTGCTTTGCCTTGCACAGAGCGTGTGTATGGTTGGGCAGGCGAGCACGGAGCTGGATGTGGCAGTTCGAGTTGCTCGCCGGAGAAGAAGTGAGTGCTGGGCTTTTGGCACAGACTGGGGCGTGGTGTTGAATTTGAATAGGCGCTTATACGGTGGCCCGTTTCGGGCGCCGAAAGGGAGTTGAACGCCAAACTTTACAATTAGAACAAGACTAAGAATCATGTTATGGCTGCGATCTTGTAGATATTTGTTTATTTGGGATCTTCCTTACGTTGGTCTTCACATCTATGGGCTCGGCACTGCACTTTATTCGGTGTGGTGAAAAAATGTAAGGTCTGTCACGGAACTGACAGCAGGCGAAAATCGTGAAATGCACGTAGCTTGGACAATATTTAGGCATTTTATCTCTTAAACGTTGCTTGGGCGTCTCACATGCAAATACATGATTTGAGTATCCTGTCAAATTTTGAAACACACCCACTAGCCAAGCAGTTAAGGCTCCTTGAATTGCATGTTCGACTTAGAAAGGTGTAGAAATCAATCAACGATGTGGTTTTCAACCCGGAAATTTGTGTCTTTTACAGCACTTCGGCTGGGTAATCGTTCAGCTTCGGTCTTGTGGTCAACCAGTTTTACGTCGGCAGACTCATGCCAATCTTTGAAAACAGCTACTGCTCTTACTCTAACTTAAGAGATATGCTCAGCAGATCCGTCACACATAATATTTAAAGAAGACGTCTAACGACCGAAAGTTTTCATGTTTCAGATAGAAGGCATTTTTTACGTATACCTATAAAAATAACAGGAAAGGTGGGCTTTGAACTGCGTATTTGTCGGCAATTTTCCAAATCTGTTTTTCATTCAGAACTTTTAGATACAACCCAAACATTCTAGGGAACAGTTTGCTCTCATCACACTTGGCTCGAAATCAGCGTTGCCACAATGATACAAGTGTAAGAAAAGTGTTACACTTTTTAATTATTTTATAATTTTGTTACAATGTTACTTTTTTCGCTTTGTTACACTTTTTCCCATTAAAATCTTTTTTTGTTTCCTCGTTAAAAAATATTGAAAAGTGGCAGCACTTTTTTCTTTCGAACAAATTTCTACCAATTTCTGACAGTTTTTACACAGAGCACAAGTTGTGCAAAACGTCAAACTGCGAGTGGTAATGGGAATGGGAGAGAACGAGAAAATACAACAATATTTTTCTGTCTCGCCGCGTCGCCGTTGACATCTCATCTCTTGGTAAATAAAGTTTGTGAAATAGAAATCAGGCAACTGTATCGATCGCTCCGCAATAAAGTCGTTATGGAAATTCGCGCTGCGAAAACTCGTATATTTTCTAGCAAACTTAGCACTTCTTCAGTAAGTGGTAAACAGTTGTGGAATAACTTGCGCAGCCTGGGATTTGGAAAGCCGAAATATAATCGTATTGATAATGTTGATTGTAATTTGTTGAACAGGAAGTTTGTTTCTCTTCCTTTGCAGCCTTCTCTACGGGTCGCCGAGACCTCCTCGGCTTTAATAGAAAATGAGTTTCATCATCCCAGTTTTGGGTTTGTGACGGTTCGGTGTGAGGATGTTGTCGAAAGTATACTTGCGGTTAAGTCTAGCTCCATTGGGCTGGATGAAATGCATCCTACTTTTCTGAAGCTGATTCTTCCAGTAGTTCTTCCGTACGTCACTCATTTATTTAATACCATTTTGACAACTGGAGAATTTCCTGACGATTGGAAATTGGCTAAAATTTTGCCAATACCCAAAAATGCTAAATGCAATGAGTTTAGGCCAATTTCCATATTACCATTCCTTTCAAAAGCTTTTGAACGGATTGTAAAAAAACAAATGAGCGGATTTCTTAAGTCATATAATTTGTTAGCTTTAAAACAGAGTGGCTTCCGTGAAAAACATAGCTGCGTTACTGCCCTGTTGAATGTCATAGAAGATCTTCGGCAGGCTCTTGACGAGGACAAGGTAAGCTTCCTTGTTCTCCTTGATTTTTCGAAGGCATTTGACACAGTGGTACATAGCAAACTCGCAGATAAACTTCATCGGTCGTACAATTTTTCGCCTGAAGCTGTAAAGCTTATATTATCCTATCTTACGAACAGAATGCAAGCCGTAAAATTAGACGATTGCCTATCAGACTTTCTTCAAAATAGTAATGGTGTCCCACAGGGTTCAATACTAGGTCCTTTATTGTTTTCTTTGTATGTAAATGAACTTCCTTCTATCTTTAAAAACTGTTCGTCCCATATGTATGCCGATGATGTACAGTTGTATTACAGCTGTAATCTTGGTCTCATCGAAAATGGTGTTTGTTGCGTGAATGAGGATCTTGAAAAAGTAGCTTACTGGGCTCAACTTAATGGTCTCACTATAAACCCATCAAAATCTAAGTGCTTGGTTATATCTAAGAGCAAACTCGATTTGTCTTATTTCCCTCGCATTATATTAAATAATGCTTATATTGAATATGTTGAATCGTCTAGGAACCTCGGAGTTGTTTTCACCAGGAACCTCACATGGGACCAACACATCACCGCTACTGTAGGTAAGGCATATGGAGTGCTACGCACTCTATGGGTCTCGCAGCAGTATACCCCTGTAAAAACGCGTGCTATGCTTGTGAAATCCTTAATTTTACCAATCTTGGCCTATGGCTGTGAAATTTTTAGTAGTTGCAGTTTCGTGTGCAAAAGAAAGCTCAATGTTGTTTTCAATAGCACTATTCGGTATATCTTTGGGCTCCGTAGATATGATAGAGTGTCGAGTTTTTCTACTCGTCTTCTCAATATGCCGCTTGAGAGCTACTTTAAGCTTCGAACTTTGACATTGCTTTCTAATATTCTGCTTACCCACCAACCGCCATACCTTTATGAACGATTCACGCGGGCTTCTTCGGTAAGGACTGACCAATTAATTCAGCCTCGTTATTTTTCGTTGACATCCGAACGCCAGTTTTTTATTAACGCTACTCGTCTATGGAATTCCTTGCCGCGTCACATCAAAAGAATCAGTGATCCAACAAGATTTCAAATAGAACTAAAACGTTATTTTTCAACTTCCTAACCACTCTTCTTTGTCTTACCTTAATTTTCCTCTTCCTTTTATTTCAGTCCCCCAATATCCACCTCTTTTATGCACCCTCTATTTCCTCTTCTTTTTCTGATTCTTTTCTTTTTCGTTCTCTTCTTTTGTTTCACTATTAGGTTTAAGCTCTATTTTTCAAATGTATTGCCTATCACTAGCTTATAAGATAGTATATCTTACTGTGTATAGGTATCTCAAAATAAATGAAATGAAATGAAATGAAATGAAATGAAATGAAATCTACTTCGATGGTCAATAATTTTTTTTTTTTTTTTAAACACAAAATGGATTTTCTTGTGTTGACGTTTTTATTATTAAAATTTGTTTTCAGTTTGTTACATTTTTTTTCCATTTGTTACAATTTTTTGCACTTTAAAAAAAAAGCTGCGGCAACATTGCTCGAAATACGTCTATCGAACACACAAGTCACAAGTGTAGCGTTCGACCTTCTTCCGCTGCTAAGCCATTTCCACTTGGAAACCCATTCTAATCCAAACGACAGAACACAAGTAACAATCCCCCAACAGCCAGCGGCCATTTGTTTTCAGAACGAGAACGTCACCACAGATAAAACAACCGACTACCATGTATAGGAGCAAATGGCCAGATCGCGTCTATCGCTATCGCACCCGGCGCGCACTCAATGCGCAACATTTAGCCGCAATAAAGCAATAAAGTGGTAATAAATCAACTTAATTAACTGAAAATCAATTCATAAATTATTCCCGCTGTCGTATGGTGTGCGCAGTGTGTAGCTGCGCACATTAAAATGATCACTTGGTTCGCAAGGTACCTGCCGCACAGCAGAAGCATCTCCAAACTCCAACTGCGCTGAAATCCAATCCCGATGTAAGCCCATTTGCAAATTTAATCTTTGCAAAGTGATCTTCTTCCTCTCACTTAGGCCATTCCTGCGAGCGGCTGCCGCGAGCCCAAAGACGGTTCCTGCTGAAGCCGCATCCCTATACCGACCGCGCGCACATTCATATAATAAAGTGAGCGGCGTGGAATGAAGGTCATAGCGTGTGAGCTGTGAGCACGTAGCACAGGTGACTTGTGTGATACGACGACGACTGCAGCGACACTCCAGCAGCAAATGACTCCAGTTGGCCAGTGCCGGGGTAATAAATACTGGGTGCGGGTCAAATATATCAGAGGTGGTACCAGATATTCGTGAGTGTTCGCAATGCTCATGTTTTACTTTCCTGTGATTAGGCATCCTCCGCTGAGCTGGTGTGTATAAATCTGTGCGCGGTGTCTGTTGTGGTGTTTGTGTTTGTGTTTGTGTTTGGAAATCCAATATGGCACTGTGTCGCCGGTAATAAATTTTGGCCCGAGAACAACGCGGATGTAACATGTTGCAGCTACAAAAATGTCCCCAATGCGGTATGGAGCTTGTAGGAGGAGGTGTTGTGTCTGCTATGTAGTGACACTTGGCGCGCAACATCTCGGCAGTATTTAACAGGGTTAGGCTATAGGTGACGGAATCTTTGAAACTATTGAAGGGACAGTTATTTAGTGTTGAAACCGCGGAAACTTGTGTAAACGTTGTTGGGGAATTTCGACTGAACGGCGTCTGTGTTCAGCAAGTGATTTAGGCAGCACGGACAATTGGGACAGCGCAACAAGTAGCTATTGTTCACTCGAACAACAAAAGTAACTTTCTGGGCATAGTGCACTTAACCAAAAGGTAATTGGTGCAGCTAGAGCTGGGAGTACATAACGTGGCATTTCGGGATAAGTGCCGAAGTTCCATGTACTAGAAGGCACTGTAAATTGTGATTTGGAGTCCACATGAGGCAACTTAAAGGATCCACTAAAGTAGGGCGACTACGACAAGCACAATCTTCCAGTGCATAAACCCTCTCTGCCACCCTAAATGGAAAACTTACATGAATATCTCGCTTAACCAAGGCTAAATAGGAGCAGCAAACATCTATTGGTCAAAAATTGAAGATTCAAAAGCCCCTGCGAATTGGCACAGCAAACAGCGAGATCTATTAGAACTTCTGCAGCACCGGTTCGGTGGCATAAAACGAATCAAAGGTCTGCACAGGTCAAGTTTAAAAGATTACAAAAACTTTACTATGAGAACTAAACTCACAGTGGAGCTGCAAACCTTTTTCGACAACGCACCACTTCGTCTTGAAATCATGTGAGCCGGATAAGTGGACCCACCGTACCTAGTTGAATCCATTTCAACGCAACTGAGTTTCTAACGACATCATATACAAAAGACCAATGACCACGAACGTCTTTGGACTGTAAATCCACCAAAATTCAACTTTAGACACAATTTCAATGTTACACTCCCAGTCCAAGCAAAAGGGGAACAGACTAGACCAACTTTTGATAGCGACTTTCATGGGCAGCTTTGCCTGCAGCTAGGTTTTCAGAAATAAATTCAAAACTAGCTTGAGATTGCCTTCAACCCTTGATAATGCTGGCTTCGGAATAAAGTTATTACACAAATCCAAAGAAGCAGCAAACGAACCAAAGCCAGAAAAGTACCTACAGCCCTTGATTCAAAGACCCATTCTCTGTCGCTTAACAACTAAAAAAAAGTGGTCGGTCCGAATACAATTTTATTTTTTAATCTGTCGTTGTCCATCTTACTCTCGCGGTCCCGTCGTAGTACACTCACAGTGCATATCTACGGAAATGTGGAAAAGGTACCGAGGGAACCTTTTGCGGACTTCGACTGAAGATATTGACCTCGACAAGCTTTGGTTTCAGTAGAATTTTCTTTGTTCCATTGCGCGCAAATGGAACAAAGAAAATTAAACAATCGACCTTATGAACCCAGTATGGGTAACCCGAAAAGGTTTTCCCAAACCTATCTCTAAAAGGAATGAAAAATCTCTTGCAACTACACCCGGAGAAAAATGCTTTGTAAGATTGTCTTAAATATTAAATTAAATATTTTTGTATGGAATGTTTTGGACAGGTATATAGCATTGCCAAAAACTGGCACAATTTATGTACGGCATAGGTAATAAGAAATAGGCTAAATTGCCTAAGGGCCTAAGGTATTTTAACCTAACTTACAAATAAGTATTTATCCACCTAAGGACATACATAACTCTGCTTAATTCTTAGGTAAATTTTTGCATACCATACTGATTGATAGGAGCCATCTGATAGAAGCCGTCTGCAACCAGCCAATATTCCGGATAAATTTTCACCGACCATGCAAAATTGCCTAGGTTTAAGGGTAAATCTCCTTAGACAAACTGGCATACCGTTACCAAGAACTAGGTTGATTATACACATGTTTCGAAAGGTTCTGTTACCTAAGGAATATAAGGTAAGTTACCTTAGAACTTACCAAGTTAAAAATTGCCTTAGGACTAAGCTGAATTATAACGCGATTTAGGCAAAGCTTACACAGGCTTTTCTCTAGGTGTATGCAGGAGTCAGAATCGACTAGTGTCAAAAAGTATCAAAGTGGCTATGATTCTGGCAGAATATTCAAGACCAAAGAAAAGCAGAGTACGTATATTTTATAAGCCTCTTTATTAAATTTTATTTAATCTAAACACCTAAACACCTGAAAGCCACGCAAAGAACGCATTCCATTGCATCATAACTTTGTCTAAGGAACCTCCGACGGGTAACTGCTTTTCTTAACACCGCAGAGTTAAAAATGCCTGCCCTACAAACGAGAATTTGATTAAACCTTTTAAGAGGCTAATACTGTGAGCCATGATGACAAAACATATTTTTGACCTTCTAGAAGTATACCTACCCAACATAAGCCAGCATGCTGAGTTTGTTTTTCTTTTGTGATTCAAAGTGGTAGTAGGAAGCTATCAACTCACAAGGACACTACAACTACTTCCACAGCAAAGTACGATATCCCCCCAAACAGCCCCGCTTTCCACTTCCGAAATCTTCCATCAGCCTTGTCACCTGCAAATCCAACTCGCTTAAGAGATTTCAATATCACACCTTCACTTCTCCAACCGTCGGAGCACTCGCAAACATATTCAAGGATATTGCAGATTCATTATTTTGTTTTTCCCAAGAAGCTAAAGGTGTCTTCCTCCTTTTAGCGCCAATGTGGACACTGACTATATAGCCTGAATATATTTCGGTTGTATATTCCTTTCTTCGGTTTTCGGTAATGGCAGCATCTTGTCGAAATTTGAAATTTAAAATTTCTTAAAAGCTCTGATGCTCTCGCTTTTAATGATCCTTGAAGTTGGGCGTATAATACCCGTCGTTTTATTGACATTCTGTAATTTGTGCGGAGCTTGCTTTGTGGCCTTGTGCGATACTTAATAATGTACATGAATCCATTTAGGATTTATGTCCTTTGAAGATGTGCGACCACCCAAAAATGAAGAAAATAAAAAAAATATTCTTGTACCCTGAACGGTGTAACTGTTATTATCTTTGGCGCTTTATGGGCTTTGTAAATTTGCATCTGTTTTGCGACAGTAAATTTCTTTAGCAACTCGGCTTTGGCATTGTTTCTTCGAGTTTGTCTGTTTCTTTTTACGAGGACTCGCAAGGCAAACATTTTGCAAGACAAATAAAAAGCGGAATAAAAGTAAAACGAATGAGATGTGGTATCGTTAAGTTTTTGTGGCAGCATTGATGCAACATTTGATGGTATTTAGAATTTTTTTTAGAGCCCCAAATTGTTCTTAAAAAAAAGTTTTTGCGAAACATTTAAGTGAGTCATTGAAAGGGTCATTTGTGTTGGAAGTATCACGCACTGAAGATGGGGAGAGTGTGGGTAGTAACAAGCTCGTGATCATAGAATTTGATGGGTATCATTTCGCACGCAATTTTTTTGCCGCCAAATAAGGTAAAAATGGGCGAAGAGTGTTTTTTTTATATATTTGAAATGTTGCTTTCGATCATTGAAAGGGGTTAATATAGTTAAGGTTGAGCAGAGTTGGTAGGCTCTCGTTTTTTGCGAAACTATCGTGTATCTAATAAAGCTAAGAAGTTTGTGGTATGTGGATTTGTTCTAGCGTTTTAGTTTAAGCTGATGATCGACTTTTTATTAATTTCTCCGTAATGACAGACCGCTAAACATGGAGCAGCATACACTTCAAAAATAAAATTTTCCAAGACAACTCACTGAAGCCTTGAATCGATCGATCGAGCTATAATCTTCCCGCAACTTTAAACCGGGTGCTGTAAAAAAAAAGTACATATAAAACTGGCAACTCAAAGTCTGTCATATAAATTAGGTTATGGAAACATAACCTCAACTTGGAGAAATCTTCTAATTGACTTGTCCCTAAGTTTCAATGAATTCAAATAATGATTAAAAGCCACAAGACCACATAGTGGGTTGAAGTTTCCAACACTGAACCTGTGAGCACTTGGAAAATTGTTGCCCAATTTTGTGAAAAAGGACTGAACTAAAAAATGCATTGACGATACGCACTTTGGCATGCCAAATGCTAATTAACGCAAAAGTTGTCAATATCACATTTTGATTTGCAATTTGTCAAACTAAACTGAAGCAATTGAAGTTTTGGAAGGCCCCTGAATTAAGCCAGTTAAATAGTTTCCCAACATTGCGTAGGATATCTTATTTGCAATACTTTGCAAAGGCCTGAAACCCTTCATCAACACCTTTATCGACAACTATTAGTGCACTATTAGAGGTTTCATATCTGGAGGTATCAAAAAGATGTGGCAAAAAAATATCGGCGCAGTGGCTCAAGTAGCCGTTAGGACTCGGCATAAAATTTTAGATCCCTTGCATTCTTCCCAAAAATGAAAAACACACACAAAACGAATAGTTGTGAGAAGCTAGGCTTTAGGTTGCCTACGGACCTGTTGCGCTGCCTATGTATTTATTTATTTATTTTTAATAACATTTTTATTTTTATCTTTTTAGCCTATGACACTTCGGTGAAGAATACAAATCTAATGACACCTCACTGTTCAAAATCGGTCAAGCCGCCTAGGCCACTGGAGGTCACGTCGAAACAGCGAAACGAATACTTTCAACATCATAGGTACTTGAAAGGATTGTGCGATACTCCCAAGTAAAGACAGGGGTCACAATTGCCAGCTAGAACTTTAAGGTAATAAGCGACTTTGTCTGCCTCCACTTTGCTGTTACATCGAGGCACATAAGCACTTTTCTTCGGGCTCAAAAGGCAAATGAGTAGTAAATATTTTGGGGAACTAAGGAGATTCCTCATACGTCCTGGACCAGTTTTGCTGAAGCTTGAATACCTATATAAAGTGGATGAAGATAGCGTCACTCGCTTCGAGGGAAATATTCTTCGCAAAATCTTTCGGTCGCTTTCCGCTGACTTTTCGGCCTTTTTCCTTGACAGGGCTGTGCTTTCTTTCAAGTTATTGTAATACCAGCAAGAAAATTTATTTTTGAGTCCGGCACAAACGTAATTCAAACGCGATATTGAGACTAACGTACTTTTGGAAAGCTATTCAATGAAACTTGTAAAAAGGTTAATATAGACATATTAGCTGTTTTCTATTATAAGCTATGATCCATATAGATAATTAAATGTTGGTGTGCCTGTTAACGATAGCCACACAATCACGTTGCCCTTGCCAAACAAGAAATTGGAATACAGCAAATCAATTTTTTCGCTTTCGAATGAACCCTCCGTCCGTATTCCGAGCTGGTATGTCCAGACTAGCCAAACACTTGATAACAAATTAAATACCTATACATGTTTCATAAATATTTCTATGAAATTTATTAAGCACAACAATTATTATGAAATGTTTATGAAATGTTTTGCTGGTTTGGATCTGAAGACAATAAAAAACATTATTAAAATGTTTCACATTAATCCTGAAGTGAAATAATTTTTGTTTTATAAGTTTTCCTGCATAAACGGAAGTGCTATTTAAAATCAACAAACTTTTGGTTAAAAACTACCAAGCAATACTGTTAATATAGCTCCTACAGAGTTAGTGGATTAAAAGTAACCGAGTCAGCTTGTTTAAAGAAAACCCGGTTAGAATTAACCGATAAAAATAATTTCCACTCCGAATTTTCTCGGTCGTAAAACAATATCAAAACTGCGTGGTTGATATTAATCTAGAAACTGGTTTGATAACAACTGATAAAAATGTTTTTTTTTTTCAACAGTTTTTAACCTTTTTAACAACGAATACTCGTTTTTCCCAACAGAGACTGGGTTAATTTGAAACTATTTTTTTTAACCGAGCAAAAATCGCTCTCGTTTTTAAGCGCGAGTGTAGAATGCTCACGACAAAGAGCAAGTATTGAGGCTTTTTGAGCGCATTCGAATCTTCTTCAGTATGAAATTGTACAGCCCTTTCTTTTGGTACAAAACATTTAAGGCTCACCATATCGAATGCTTGTGACATGAGGCCCTTTTTGGGCTCAATGGAAACATGTCCCGAACACTTGTTCGTATTCCATTTCTTGTCATCATATTGTCTATCATTGAGAGTGGCTAAGCAATCCCATTTTGCTAACTCGCCGATCATGCAGAACTATCACACCAAAAACGTACCTACAACCTACTTATAAGATTCGTAACAAGAACTTGTCTTTGGAACACGAAAGTGTATCACAATTTTGCTCAGTCCCTGGTTTTTGTAAAAAAAAAAACCTCTTAAGCTAATAGAGCACTTCTTGTTTAAGGTTGTAGTAGGTTATGGTCAGCAGTTGAAAAGGGACCAGACTTTCAACACACAAAACGAAACTCTACAGATCCAAATGAGAGGATTCCCACCATTCGCTTGGTAATAGCACTCGCAACCCTTCTCAATTATTTTCTAATTAAATTCTCCTCGCCCCCCACATATAATTAGATGGCCTCTGTAATGAAATCGCCCAATTTCCCTCCATAATGAACCCATTACCCAGTATGAAGGGGAAAAAAAAAACTCATAACTGGGATTCATTATGTCCGGCTGTAGATTTTTGCAGCGCCAGAGCTCTAAATAAACGACAATTTGCACCTATGCCCGAGAGCCGAGAGTAGCTCTAGTGCCAAGGAAAATCCGAAGGAATCATCCAAAGAACATATCTAATAGTTAACCCCGATTCATGAGCATGGTGGTGGCATTAATTAAACATACTTACATACAGAGCGGCCACCACATTACATCACTTCATCTTTGCATCAAATTTCTCCAGTGGCCGAAATGAGATCTCTGACCGGTCGTCATCCCAGGGTTCACTGTATGCTACATCATTTACATTCCGAAATTACGGCACCTTACCTAACCTACCATACAATGCCGAACGGTCTGGAAAAAGAAAAACGGAATGTCCTTATCTATCTCCCTCTTCACATAATAGCAGATGAAAGTTCCTTTCGTCCTTTGTAATAATGAGAAGTTATTTCGCCTCGGCTTCTTTGTTTTTCTATTCGGTTTCGGTGTCCTTTCTGCCTTTTACCCTATGACCGGTTAGCGTAGGTTTTTTTTTTTTGCTTTAATTAAAAAACGAAACTATGTCAAGCACAGAGAGTTCGTCACCTCTTTCGCTTGTGCACTTCATCCAAAAGTATATTATATTCGGAACATGGAGGACAAAAGTGAGACAACGGCAAGGACTCGAATGTGAATGAAATTTTCTCATTATTTCGGAAGTGTTCACGTCTATACTTGACATACATTTCAATATTTCGTTGGAATGACTATGACGACGACGATGACAAACTGTGAGGCATGCATGTGTGTCAGGAGAAGGGTTTCACGATACGGCTGATTCCCTTGCATAACAATCTCCATCTCGTAATGGAACCAGATTATTGTTGAAAAGTTTGAAGTACACTACCGATGCAGATACTTGTTTGGGTTGTTTTTATATCGGGGTAGGATCTAGGATGTCATGGGAGCCACAACATACTGGGGTCATAGGAAGTCGTTTGAGGACACTGATGAAAGCAAAACTTTTGTAATGAAGTGGACATTGTGGATCATTTTAAGCTCTGTCAAAAGCTTAGCCCACTTCTGAACAGAAAAAACTGTCCCTAACCAATTTGAAACCTTTTCCCAATTCAGGCTGTAGAAAAACTGTTCCCACCCAACCAAAAACAAACCGATCCAATGTAGGTTTTTGTTAAAAGTTTCCAATTCCCTCTCGTTGTTTTGTGGAAAATTTATAATAAATTGGAATTAACTCGTCATGTTGAATTGTGCCATTTATTTCGGATTACAACTTGCCCCAGCCGCCCCTCATTCGCAACATTCGCATCCATGCGGACGCAGAATCATAAAATCGCCTGGCACACATGACAACAATTCAAAATTAAAATGAGCGTACGCACATCACAATCATGTTGCTGTTCGTATCTGCTTATAGTGCCGACCCTGACATTTCTCTGTGTTTGTTCTTTTTCGGTTCAGTTCGGAACGAGCTCCATTTAAGCAAATGATGCGCACACAGGACATGCCGAATTTTCCAAAAATTATTTTTGCATCAAGTGGAATGTGTGCCGTCCGCCCCCGTCCATACGTTAAATGTGATTCACCAATTTGGCAAAATGGGGATCAAGAATGAAGAGCTAAACACACACACGTACATGACTAATCCCCAGGGGTTGGGTTGTGTAAAATCGTTTCTGTTTTTCGTACTCGTTGTCGTACAGTGGCTAAATGAAATTCGAGGCCAAGAATAGGACAAATTCGTTGGAAAAACTCTGAGCGTTCTTTGGAAAATCTGGTCTTGTGTTCCACTGGCGGATGCTTGATGGTTGATGGTGCTGATGAGACCTCACACGATGATGTCGCTCAATACTGTCGACAGCTTTAGCTGATTCTACTGCTTGGCTGATGATGATGATGATGTAAGGCAACAGAAGAAGAGATGGATGAGAATGACGATGCAGATGATGTGAGTACTGAGTATCCCACGTTGAAGGGTGTTTGGGCTCAGCACAACAGAAAATAAGTACCTCAATAATGGTGGCTTAGACACTTGGTGTGAAAAAACAAAAATACAAGGTTGGTGATAATGGCAGACAGTTTGAAATTTGTTTGCAAGTAGCTTCGAGATAAAAAATACTTCCTTTGGTGAATATTCCGCAGAGGGTAAATCAGAGCCTTGGGCTGCGAAATATTTTCGACAATTCGACATTCTTTTCAAAGTTTATCATATTTTGGTTCGGTGTTGTAAGGAATACTACTCGTATTGATCACATTTTGACCACCCAGTGTCGTAAACACACCCATTGCACTAGCACAGTGCTTGAGAATGATCATCCGGACTTGACTTATTTAACTCATAAGCGCGAGTGCTGAACACAATATTTTCCTTGTAAGACCGGTGCAATATTGACTGGATGAATGACTCTCAAAAGTTAAAAAAAGCCCCTCAGACTATATTGCATCAACTTTGTCGTCAAAAGCCCGGATGACAGATAGCTTACCTGAGCTACTCTGACATATTTTGAACTAAAGTCGATGAGGACTTTTCAAGACTATTCCAGGGTCCCGATGATGGAAAATTTGGAAATGCACGTGGGAGCTTCGAGCTCTGAATAGCATGAGAGATTACCGCCATTCAGTGCAAGATGTAGCACCTACTGCGACAGCGTAAATTTGAGTGCGAATTTGTTATAAGCGCCATCACAAATTTTTACCCAACTACACATTAATAAACGTCTTATGTGAATCCTCGTCGAAAATAACTTCGTAAACATCCAGGCTGATATTGCTCTCACGCCCAACAACAAAAAAGTGTAGTATTTGCTACAATGAAGTTTTGCGTAGCTGTTATTGCATTTTTATCGAAAGTAAGGAGATAATAACAAAATAAAGTACGCCACTTGGGTCGAACGTAACTCTCTCGTTCATCAAAAGCTTTGGTGCAAATGAAGTGGGAGTTGCTGATTGTGTAAGGTCCAAGTTGTTGAAATTATTTTTAGGGTGCATATGCAATATGGTCGGAAAAAATGAGAAGTTGCTAAAATTTACGTAGCTGCTATTGAATTTTCATTGAAAGTGGGGCATTTTTATTATTTCAAAGATATACCGAAGATATGAACACAGATCGGGATTTGATTAGTAATTTTTGAGAAATATTTAAAAAATTACAAAGGCAATGTTTAGTTTGAAAAATACTACTGTTTAGCAATTTAGCTGAAAACCGAGTACAAGTTATTGCTCGTGATGTACGCATTACCTGGTTGGTTTTTAAGGTTTTATCGAAATCGAAAATTGGGTTTTCGAGATATGAGCAGTTTTTAAAATTAGCGTTTTCGGTGATTCGAATTGAAAATTAAAAACGCAATAATTTTGAAAACATCAATTTTACTCTAAGTTTGCATTTTGGTCGAAATCGTTATTGCCGTTTTCAGGTAAACTAAAGAAAACAAAATTTTTCAAAAATGACTTTTTTCAAAAACCCATTCTACGATAATACAGCGAAAAAAAGATCTTGACATTAAGTTTTGAATGACCATATTACCTCAGAAATTCATTTTTGTTAAATTAGTATTGACCGTTTTCCCAATTTCAAAAGTATCGTTATATTAGATTTTTCAGCGGAAAACTGAGTACGCAGTCATGTTAACTTAAGCTTAAATATCAATTTTGGTTGAAATCGCTAGCCGTTTTCGAACAAATCAAACTGGTATACAAATTTTGTATGGGAAGTACCATTAATATTGAGGTTACCGTGCAAAAAAAAAACGGCCCCGAACTGTAAGCCCCCAAACTCCAAATCCGAAGTTTTAACGAAATCCGGGCAGCCGTTTAGGCTGTAGGCCTCGAGACAAACCGACGGACAGAATTTTTGCGACCCACTTTTTTCAGTTCCTCTATCATCTTTATGTCAGAATTGATTAACAGTTCGAGTTCGAAATTTGGTACGTATACAATATCGAGAAATCGTATACATAATCGAGAAAGTTAAAAACTATGGAACTACCCAGAATTGTTTCTATAAAGATACTAGCTCTCCGGCAAAACATGACATATGGGTTTGTCAATGCTTCTCATTGACTTTTTCTCCATAATAGTCAAGAAGAGTATTTTTGGTCGTATACAGTCCAAAGCGAAAAGCTTATGCGACAACTTTGCTATAGCTGGTGGTTATCAGCAGATCCACAAACCAACAGCTTGGTTTTTACGATCGACATCCAGAAGTTTATAAATATGTCCCAACGTTCTGAGCTGACAACAAAGCCTCGCACCATTAAGAAGAAATACTGTGAGAAGATTTGACATTGACATTCAACTAAATTCGAAAAAAATCGCCAGAAGCTTTGTCGACCTCGTATAAATCTAAACTTATCAAGAAGGCCTAAGCAGCCAGCATTACGTGGTGAGGATCAATGCCATTTATGCTGTCAATCTATTATAAACGTTGATTTCATGAGTTTTGCAACCTACCTCTCCAAGGTTTGACGAAGAGTGTGGGCAACCCCTGTAACAAAAAAACTCGCCTACGAAGCTAGTAGAAGGCAGAAAGTGTGCATTGAGGATATAGAGAGATGCTACTCCAAGATTTATGTGGGAAAGTTCTACAAAAAGGTAAAAAGAACTTGTCAGGTGTCAAGGCGACAAGGACTTAAAATAGACCTGCTATAGATGAGCCGGCTAAAAACAAGTGTTGGACATGAAAATCACTTGTGCAGACTGTTTAATGTGGAAAACGACGAAATTGCCCTGTCAAACAGAACGATCTGGTCAATCTCGTCCATCGACGATGAAACTCAAGACTTTCACTACTAATGATGGGGGTATTGCCATACAGATGGCTGGCCAAATTATTGAAAACGAGTCGAGACGACTTGGTGTAGAGGATACATACTTTAAATCATCTCCAAGAATTTGTCGGAAAAGCGGTTCTCAGTATTGTTCACCCGATTTATGACTGTAAGCTGAAGCTTTATTTGCCTTCTTTTTAACATCGCATAAAAGGTTCTGTCTGCCGAACTGTGTCAGAGTCTAAAACCTTCTGTCAAACAACTGATTGGGCCTCGTGCAGTCTTGGGAATGGTAAATCACTGAAAAATTTCAGATCAATCCCCAGCGTCTGTCTGTTAGTCACAAGTTAGATGCACATAGCCATGCCTAATGTGGTCATTTTTGACACTCTCCTGATGCCTTAGGTTCTACAAATTGACGTAGGAGAACACTCGCTTCAAGGTCGGGGAAATTTTCACCGAAAGGTTAACACTGATGTCAAGAAAGAATTTTGACAAGATGTCTAATGTCACGTGACCTCTTTGACGCAATACTTCAGACTTCAGATAATGATGCAAAGCTCGCTAGGCAACACTAGGGTAGAATTTTGGGAAGTCGGTGAACGTGGGCAAAACGAAGTACCTACCGTCAACAAGAAGGATACGTAATTTTGACGAAACAGAAACAACGTCCCAATAAACATCTTTTGAGGTATTTGGGTCCTCGACTCCGCTTTAAAATCAAAGAACGGAATGCAACCGAAGAAGAACACTCACCAGTCGTTGATTTCTCAGGCTTCAAGAAGGAAATTGGATAGCAACGTCTTGACAAGATACACTTAGAGTTGCGGTAGGTCCTCCGCTAGAGTGTAAGGTATGTGAATTCTATTGTCGCTAGCTAAATCCCGTCTATTATTCAGCCACACAGGCATGTCTACTAATTGGTAACAATGGACACACCTCTAATGTCTAGCTTTACGACAAATTCATATAAACAGAACTGACCTACACCACGCAAATACTCTTGGCAATACTTTGCCAACTTTCTCCTTTGTCGCCGTCAAGTTGTTGTTTGCCGCACGAATCATTACTCACGTATCACGATGCTTAGTGTTTTAACGACACGACGCCACAGTCAGTGCCGTATTTCCGGCTGCGCGGGGCGACAATCAAATGAGACACGCCACACAAAACACACAGGACGACACATAACAGAAACAGAAACAAACAACCGCTCAGACGGTAATAAATCATCGGCAATCAGCCCAACCACCAACTGTCGCACAATCTCTTATCTCGGGCGGAGATCTTAAACCTTTTTGCATTCGCGCAGCCGTTGCCTTTGCCACCTTATCGCCTTTGGCACGCATCAAGCCCCCCATTCGCATCATCCCCTCGTATGGCCAATTTCACTACTACTTTGTTTGCTCTCGAATGCAAATTGACACCGAAAAAAAGCCGCCGCCACTGCTGCGGAGTCGGAGTCGTGCTCGCGATTCGAATGGATTCGCGGGGGCGCTACCATGACACCCATCCACTTCCACATGCCACCAGCCAGCAGTAGTCGTCGTCGTCGTCGTCGTTGCCGCCGCCGCCGCCGCCATCACCCCCGCTCCGTGGCAAGTATGCAAATTCAATTAAGACCTGCATGTCTCTCTGACTCTCTGCATTTGACAGGATAATTTTCTCCGCTGCTGCCAAAGGACAGTAGAGGTTCATTCCATTAACGCTGAACGCTACCCCGGCGGGGAAAGCCTGCCGAAAGGCGAAAATGTTTTATTCATGCAATCTTTCAGAGTTGCGGAGGCTTCACCGACTCGACTCCATACCGCCGCCGTCATACTGTAATCGAAAACGAAAGCAAGCGTTGCTGTGGTGTGTTGCCAGCCGATACGCACCGACCGACGACGATGCCACTTCGAATGCGAATCTGCACGCACTTGACTAAGTGCTCAGTGTTTAATCAACATCCTTGTCGCACGCAACTAAGTAATTAAGTTATCGGCGATGGCTGTTAGCCTTTGTCACAGCCGGTTGTTGTTGGCCGAAAATCGAAAGACAAGTCCAAGTCCAAGTGCGGGTCTCCAATTCAGTGGCTTTCCCAGCCGCTGATGGTGCGTTTGTGTTTTTTCAGCGACGGCCGCCGAAAACCACCCGGTCATTGTTTTCATTTCGGTTTCCACTGCCGACTCTTTCGTCGAAGGGTTGGTTGCCTGAGTGCAATTAGGCACCATTATCCACTGTCAGACAGATGTTCCGCTTCGGGCCTTAAGACTGCAGCGTGACTTTCGGTTCTTTTGTTTGTCGAAGCCGTGGAAATTCGGACACGCTCAGGCGGTATAGCAGCCTCGAATTGACACTTTTACAAGCCCATCAAGTGGGATTAGAATGCCAGAATGGGTTCGGTGAGTGCCCCAGCGATAATGATCGAATTGGAACGGAATGGTCAATGGTCATGTTGTCCATTATATTTCGTGGGTATCTTCTCTGCCGAGCTGCTGCGTGTGCACTGTGGCCATTAACAGCGGTCTAGCGGTCGGCGCAGAGATGACGGCGATGCGGCTCCGATAAGCTGAGCAAATTGGGCAGTAAAGTGGGTACATAGCACTTAAGTGCTCCAAATCATATGCTCTGCTGTGGGCAAATATACCGAACGTAAGACGAAGATGAAGATGAGATGTCTGGCTGGGTACATCGATAGCACAATGTAAATGTCTAATGTAGCTGTCAAAATGTTATGCCGTGCGTTTGTCGGAATAGAAAGTTACACGAACGTGCGCGCCGGTACTGTGGTTCTTTGGGCTTCGAAGCACGCAACTGACCGCGCAGATGAGCCAAGTGAACCAACTGAACCAAGTGTTCTAGGAGTGGAGTGGAGATGTGCCTTTGGTATGTACAATAGAGATCCGAATCGGGCTGAGAGTTTCACTTGATGAATGATTGGAGCAGGGCCGGACCAACCATATGTGCAAGATGTGCAAATGCGCAGGGCGCCAAGTTCTGGGGCGCATTAATTAATTAATTAATTTTATTTTAAACAAAAATCTTCTTCAAATAAACCCAAAATAACAACATCCATTATTGAATTATATCTTGCACATTAAATGACAGTTGCAATGTTGCAACTTCAAGGAGAATCTAACTCAAAATATCGAAAAAATAAAAAATCCCACGAGACCTGTGCAAGTTTACTTCTTACCTACATAATCTTAAAATATTCCACCCTGTTCATGTAGGTATAGTCCTTGCACATCCACTTACATTTTACAAGAGAATCTGGTTCAAAGATCTCAAAACAAAAAATACCGCAATGAAAGTCTACCTTCTAGGTGATGTGGAAACGACTTATGCATGTTTGCAAATAGGAAAAAAGGGCGCTTTCTGTAAATCTTGCACAGGGCCCTAGTTTGGCTGGAGCCGGCACTGGATTGGTCTTGTCGCTGGTTCCGCAGTGGTGCCATCTTAGCAGTTTTTGTGCTAAATGTTTAAACTTTAAATTGCATATAAGTATAAATAAAATATGCTAATGCAATCTACCATATTTTAAATTTTTTTACATAAAAACGCAAAAACTTTATACCCACTATAAGAAATATGTTCGTGGTATATTTTGTTTTATACAAATTACGAAAGCATCCATCACAATTTTCTGTATTTGGCATTGCTGCAGATATGTATGACAATTTGTCAAGCAAAAGTCAACTGCGTGAGCCGTGAATCGCTGCTCAATTAAATTTAAGTTTCTTCCTAAATGGACAGGCGAATATATCCGAAGGTATATTTGTGGCTTATTGTTTTTCACCCGATTGGACACAGGGAGGGCTATGATGTGTTTCGCGCGTATCCTATGTACGTTCCTACGGGACTCCCTGTAGCCTAAACGGTTTGACCGATTTTGAAGAGTGAGGTATCATAATATTCGTATTCTTCCCCGGAGTGTCATAGGCTAAAAAGATAAAAATAAAAAAAAGCCTAATTTAAAAAACCAAAAAAACCGACTGACTGTGAAGAAAAAAGAATTAATGATATATGAACGAGACGCATTTAAGTACCTATAACTACCTATATACCTTGTCTCCGATTGTCAATTAGTGAAACTTCTATGCAAACTATTTTGGTTACAAATTTCAATCGCATTAATTAACAAATAAAATCAATTCAAAGCATTTAAAAATAATATTAGCCCAGCAATTGAGTGTGGAACATGATTTTTGACAAAAGTGAGTTGTGACAAAAATCGTTTAACTTGTTTTGAAAACAAAATATGTATAGGAAAACTTCTTCTTCATGAAAGAGTTTCTCAAGTAGTTGCTTGAACACGGCATAAAATTGTAGATCCCTTCAATTCGTTCTGAAAACGAAAAAACCCACACAAAACGAAAGGGGTATGTTCCCTTACGGACCTGTTGCGCCAACTATTCATTTATTTATTTTTAGGAGATATGAGCAGTTCGGCCGAACTTGTTATGGGCTGGAAAGTTCTCTGACCCAGCATTGACTTAAGTTGGAAGAGCGTCGAAACGTTTCTTTAAATTAAATGCATAAATGTAATGCGCCAACTTTTTATTTTCCGTTTTTATTAAAACTGAAATATAGTACAAGTCAAGCGATCGTCATAAGCGTTCCATAAGAGAGTCAAGGTCTCAATTTCAGTGATCGGCTGGATATTATTATTTCCGTAAAAGATTTCTAAAAACTTGTAAACTTCAAGAACCGATTTTAAAACCATAAAAAAACCGTCAAAATTGAATCGTCGTCTCGATCTTGGATTTGGAAAAACCTAAAGCAAGCTCATCCAGGCGTATGGTTTTGTCCAGGGAACCACCATCAGACATTGTGTCGTGGTACCTTCTGCTAAATGACGAGATCGATATGAGAGAGATATGAGGGAAATCCCTCAATTAGCTAAGGTAGCATAGAGTAGGATGCGAAACTCAGCTCGGTGCATGTGGCAGGCAAATTGAGTTCATATCACTTTTTGCATCTGACCAGGAAGGTAGTCACTCCGAGCTCGGGTCCGCGCAGATAGTTGCTGCGCTAGGACTTATTGGAATTTTTCCAGGACACATATCAGCAACACAATTCTGACTAGAACTTAAATAGAATGGACGGGTAAGCTTTGTCGGACGTCAGTAACTCGAAGTAGTTGAGTAATTATGTAAAAATCTCGTACAAAAAGGAGTATGGGTAAAAACCAACAACTGAGGTAGTACTACAGAAACCTCAAACAACAGCTAAGAAAAATGTAGGCAATAACTGAAATAGATTTGGGAAAACATCACACACACGCAACTGGTGTTGGTGTAACATTAGAAAAATGTCGAAGAGTGTGGTGAGACTTTAGGAAAAAAGGCTAAATCGACTTTGGTGCTGCTGCTGCCGACTTAAAATTGGTACCTACCTTCGATGAGGCTAATCTTATCTCTGTCCTATATGTTGAAGGATGAAGTAAAGTTATGGCTGGTCCCGTTGAGAAGGCAATTAATGAAGTGTAGGAAAGCATAAGGAAATTTTGACTGTAAACAAGAGCAGCTTTGCTATTCAAATAGCGATTTTAATATGTATAGGTATATTTCTCAAGGAAATTTATTTTCACTAAAATTTTATGAGTTAAGGGGTTTCAAGTTTAACAATATAATTTAAAATTTTAAAACAAATTTATTGCAATTTGAAAATTTGAATTAAAAAAAAATTTGCTTCCATTTTCAAAAATAAAAAAATAAATAACCGTTGTATACTATCTACAGTTGTTGCCACGGTCAAAAGTACAGTTATTGAGAGTGCCAACAACTGTGTTCCCATATGAACAAGTTATTGGCACCCTCTGTTAATAATTGAATCTATTATTATTTTTTGATACAGTTATTTCTTATATTTACTAGCATATAATTTTCATATTCAAACTTAAATTAATAATATTTTATATAATTGCCATTTAAAATAGCTCAAGTACCTATATATTTTAAGAATTTCAGAAAAAAATTGGAAGTCCTCATGAAAGTTCACAAAATTTTACACTTAAAAATCATCGATAGGTGTTAACAATTGTATTTACAAGTATCGGCTGAAGAGAGCATTTAATATAAGAAAAGCAGGGAAATAATAACGAATTTTTTTCTCGAAAGAATTAAGTGGAAGGTAGGAAATCGCTAAACAGAGAGGTGTCAACTACAGTCTCCGTTAGTTGACAGTGTTTCCCATTTATTAATTTAGAAGTTATGCCGAAAAAAATATATCAAAATATCAGCTGTGGACAAAACAAATTTTGCCAAGGTACCGATTTGATTGGTACAACCTTTTCCAAAAGCGCATGGGGTGTGCTCTTGCACTCGCAAAAAATTTACCACAAATCTAACATCAACCTAGATCACTGCCTCCTAAGTGGACAAAGGTAGCTATATCGTTCGTATAGATAGCCACCTACCTTACTAAAGCTCAACTTACTCACTTTTTGCTAATTATAGGTGAAAACCCCCCCCACTGGCAGTCTCACGCCTCGTTAAATATATCATGCAAAATGTCACACCACAAGTTTGTATTTCCTGGAAAATCACTTGAAAAACATTTAATACACTCCTCGCGTGCCAGTTTGCCATTCATTCGGAATCAGGTTCGTACATTCATACCTACGCCCTCGCATCAGGTTAGTGTAAAAGATGTCATTAACGCACTTTTCCTTCGTGACCTCGTTATATGGCATTTATCATCGTCATCTCGGTACAGGTGAACACTTTCATCGATTAAAATAATTTCCTAGTAAAATTCACACATTAAAGCAGCACGAAGCTACCGCAATTCCGCACCAACTGCCAACCGCTACGCCATTGACCTTGCCCAATAGGAATTGTTCACTTACTGCCACAAGTCAGCTAATAGCTTCCCTCTGTCAGCCTGAAGGTAGTACTCTCCAAACAGCACCATCGTCGTCGTCATACTCGTATATATCGTAAAATGTTCCGACATCAAAGTGGGAGTCTATGTCGTGACTCGACTATTCCAATGGCTTGCGGTGTGCGTACACAGCGACTGCAGCTACATACACTCGCCTGTGCATTTGCATTGCGTTCGTGATTGATCCCGATACATCGCATTATCGCCCGCGCTCCCCCTCGCCATTAGAAGGCATCACCTTTCCATCCCGACCTACCTACGACACAAGTACCTACCTATACACAGCATGCAAAGTTTGAAGTGAAATGCGAATTTAATTGTTGCCCCTTGCAGGCGCACTCAATACCGGCAAGGAGCCTCGCGCACACACAACTTGTTCGCGGCTCAGACAGATCAATTATAGCTCGCTGGCTCGCTCTCCCCCGTGTGCGGCACCGCACCTTGGCTTCGAGTGCCACAATGCATGCAATTCGATTAATTGTTTTATTTGCATTCCCGCGATTTCCACCGGTAAATATACCCGCCTACCCTTGCAGGCTTGCGAACTGCATCAGTGTTGTGTGCAGAGCAGCCAACTTTAAACGAATTAAAGTGAAATTGCAGGGGAAATTCAATGATTTATGCTAATTGGACTTTCGTCCTTAATTTCTCGGACGATTCCGATTTTATGCTGTTTTTTTTTGTTCCTGCCCAAAAACGATTAAATTGCAATTGAAAGATTTAATTGGCGTTCGTAGAGCGGAGAACAAGGTCTTAAATAAGGCAATCAACAAATATGAGACATAAAATGTTGACCCTATTAAATTGACAAGGGTTCGACACGTCCCCATGTGCAAAAGAGGACGAAGCTGACAAGTGACAACAAGCTCACAGCGATGTGTAAACTTTTTCGATTACATTGCGCCGTGGCATGAGGTGCTTGGGCTGGCATGACACTTTAGTTCAGAACTTGAGGCAGATAGCGGGGGTGATCATTCTAAGAACGGTTTGGGATGAGGTTGGGTTTTTTTTGTGCCAGTTTTATCTGAATTTCGATAAATTAGGGATTTCAAAGAAGAGCTAGTCACGGGTTATCAATGCTTGTCGTTGAAGCAACTCTTTTGAAGCTCTGAAGGTCTACTACCTTTTACCCATTTCCACTTAGAGAAAGTAGCAACGGCACCCAATTTCAATATAGTCGTCATTTTGACGCCAGTCCAGACCTGATTCCATTGCGCGTTTCTGACCACATCATCGAGTTTCATGACATCGGTGGTGTCAAAGTATTCAAAGTTCGACTGACGCAGCAGCGCTTACTGTCTTCCTAAACGCACTTGGGATAGGTACCATCATATTAGCATTACAATCGTATTTCATTAGAAGCTGGAACTATATGCAAAGCAAACGAAAAAGAAAAGGGACTCCGTCTGCCACAACGTATACCAATCGCTTTAATTATTCGTTAAATCGTCGCCATTCATCTGCCACTTATGCAGTTTAAAACAAAACCAACTCTCCGTCACGCACAATGGGAGTTTGCAACTCCGAATTAATTGTCGTCTCTCATTTCTTTGCGACTTGATCTTTGTTTAGTCAAATTTAAGGACAATTACCGCTCCCTAGGGTGAATTCAACTTTGGGAAAAGTTTTTTCTCGCCCCCCCCCCCCCACACGCACGTGATCCTTGGGGCAATTGCGAGCCATAACACACTGTAGACGAAGTCCTACCCAGTCACATACGACCGTGTACATTGTCAATTACGTTTGAATTGACAAATGGAATTAATGGTACTTTGTATGTCCTGACATTTGTTCTTTCTACTGCTGCATAATTACATACTTTGGCAAAGGGGTTGTGTCTTGTGTGCGCCGGTTATGCAAGGGATGATGGCGAGGACTGAAATGCCGACTATCATGATCAAATTCCAATCACACAGGAACATCATATTATTTTCTTATATCCTTTTTACCTTTTTGTACTGCCTTGTAGCGTCGCCCTTTTTTCGCCCTTCCTTCTTGGCATTTGCATTTGAAATTTATTCCATTTTGTTGCTTCGTTCAAATTGGGTACAGTAAGGGCGAGGGAATAGAAGACAGTTAAGAGATACAATTCAGCGTGTAGGTAAGGTACGTTAAAACTATAGATTCGTTCGCTTACGCGGTTTGAATCGAACGCAATCGATATAAATCCATCGCAATCGCACAAAGTCTATACACGTACTCATCAAAATGAGAACAGAAAAAGAGAAAATTAGCAAAATAACGAGCAACGAGCAGTTCCTCTCTTGAATCGAAACAGCTCAGAGAATTTCAACCGGCATGTACTGATAAAAATGTCAAATGCGCAAAATTGACAGAAAACAACTTCAAAATCCGTTTTAAAAATCAATTGTACACAAAAATAAAATATCTTTATATATCGTCAAGACAAGTTTATTTCATGAAAAAGACTGCTAGTATACCATCTTGATTGCGGTTTTTGGCCTTCTTCCCGGCAGGCTTCTAAGTATAAGTTATACAGCTGACTCATGCTTCGAATAAAGGGCTCAAAATATAGCTTAGAAGATGAAGCCCGTGCATAATGCGATTGAAGTTTTGGAAAACGGTTAAAAAAGACCTGTGCAAAAGATGAGCTTGCATTTGCGTCAGGGCGTTCTGCTTTCTTTCGTTTCGAATTTTTGAATTCAATACCCGAAATACTGGATTCATCGGCCTTCACCAAGAGTGCACAGTGAAGTCTCCAAGACCGGTGGTACTTAAAAAGAGTTTTTTGCATACCTCTAACTTACAAACAAGGGTATTGCTTCTCCTACTGACCTATTTATCCGTGTAGGTTTTTGCTTTGCTGATTTTCTGAACGTGATTCACCACAAATGTTTTTCGCTGATCCCAAGAACTTTGCGTCCAGAATCTACCAAAGATTTCTTTCCGTTGAGATTCCGTTAGAATCGAACATTTTCGGTTCTTTCTTCTTTCACATTCCTTGGATAAACATGGGGAACCCAAT
This sequence comes from Cheilosia variabilis, assembly GCA_951230905.1. Taxonomy (NCBI): domain Eukaryota; kingdom Metazoa; phylum Arthropoda; class Insecta; order Diptera; family Syrphidae; genus Cheilosia; species Cheilosia variabilis. Next base: position 57,142,594 of record OX579677.1, on the reverse strand, counting down.
TTTCGGGCTTCTCGAGGTGTGTCGTGATAGATTTGTCCAGCCTGTGTTAGTCTATAACCCATTTATGCCTTACCTTCAGACCTCAAACGTTTGTTGTCTTGGTGTCTCCATTTCTTTGGATCAGATTTCCTACTGCGCTTTCTTCTACTTTGTTCTCCAAGCTCATCATTCTGTAAACCTCTTTCACTCGTAACAGAGAAATCATATCTTCATCACTTTCATTGACAGAAGTTTCAAGTTCTCTTAGATCATTATCGTAATTGTAGTCAGGATCTTTCTCATCAGCTAGAGGTAAGAAAGTTTGCACATGTACGTCAGAGTAGCCAAAATATTGGTCTAGTCTAGTAATTTTATTGAGATCCATTTTACCTTCTGGATTTGGCGAGCAAATCGCTGCACTACTTGTAGGACCATTTAAGCTATCAACGTACTCAATAGGAATATTTGAGATCTGATCCCTCATACTCTCATCATAAATCAGAATGGGAACAGAATCCACAAGAAATTTTATATTCAAAACTTTTAGTTTTCTATTTCTTTACTCGATGCTGTTATTTGTTCGTGTCAACAACATGAGAAAACGCATAATTTTCTTCTTTCGGTCTGCTATATTTGGGCCTGGGATACAAGGTATTCCAGCAACGAAAAGGCAGGCATTTTATTATTCGCATAGCTTTGAAATTATAGTTTCTAGGCTTACGAGGTATTTTTCATTAGATCCGGACATTTTTTTACAATATAAGTGCATAATTACCTAAAAAGTGGACTTTTTTGGGTTACGAGGTATTCGATCTACAGCGACGATATATCAAAGTAGTTCGCAGTGTATCCACGTACTTTGGAGTATATTTTCAGCTTTCTGAGAGAGTTTCGCCCAATTTTTCGTGTTTGACAGATTTTTAGTGCTTGGCTCGTGAAAGTACGCGAATGGACCTATAACGTTCTCGTATACCAATTATGAAAGCAAGAAACCCAGTAAAAATATTCCATAAAAATTGCACATTTGTTCCTGCTAATTTACACTTTATGCATGGCCATCATTGGGACCCTCTACTGTTTGAAATGTATATGTATATAAAATTAGCTTAAAAACCAGTCCTTCTTCTAAAGTCGAATGAACATAAATCAACCATTTTTTAAAAATCATCATAAGTGTTCTAAGAATCGCGACTCTACTGTACCACAGTCATTTAGAATTCTCAGCACGAAACGGGCTAGTAGATGGAGTGGGGTTCATTGTAAGTTGTCGTCTTCTGAAGATATGATGCATTAATATGATTCGTTACACGATTCGTGCCAGGACGAAGGACTTCTTATGGCGCAAGGATAAATGTATGTCCTCCAGAAATAATATTAATTAATTTTTGTATACGCAGCCTTAATTTCAACTGGAAAATTGTACGATTTACGGTACTATTTTCTTTTTTGCATCGCCGCATAGTCAAATTTCAGTTTTAACATCCTTGAATGGATGTTTCTCTATTTCATTATGCGTCATGATTTTCTTGAAGGAATAGCAACGGAGTGATGAGGATATGGAGGATGAGTGGTAAGTAAGGTTTTTTGTGGATACAAAAATACAGAAGTTTGTGGGAGATGAGCGACGAATATGCATAAATCCGACGTCTTTACGATGCAACTTTACTTACGAATAGCTGGCTAGAAAGGTTCAGTTTTGGTTTAACTTTTTGGCGTATTTTAGAAGACTTGTCATTCGGTTTGTACTCTCATTTCGATTTTAGCTAGCTGCTTTGAGTTGCGCCTTGCTAACTTTAGGAAATATAGTGACTCCTGGCAGTAATCTAGTTTGAGCCAATGTGGGTGCATTGAAATTGGATCACGTGAATGGGAAATAATTTCACTTTTTTGGGAAATAGTTTCTCCTAGCACGCGACAATATAAATATGTAAGCCCACAATTCATAAATATTTGGCTTTTGTTTTCCAGTTAGAATCGAATTCTCAAATTGTAGGAAATAATTTTACAAAATTTTTTGGTCGAAGTTAATACCCGATTTCAGTGGGAAATAACTTCACATAAAATAAGTGAAATAATTTGCCACTCGAATTGGCTGTGAATTTATTTCCCTGCACCTTTAGTTTACACATTCAAAGTAAATGTTCATCCTATTTTGACACAAGCTTAAGCCAACATAATCCTAATTGACGCTAGGGTCATTTTCAGTTCTAGAGACAGCTCTTAAGAACGCGATGTAGAAAAAATTTCTACAACAGTCTTCTCTTGACCAAGATGCACTAAAGGCTGAAGAATTCCAAAACCTCGAGCACTCAGACTCGATCGGTCCATTTAAGTTCCAACCATGTTAAAAGGAAACTTCATATTTTTGCATTGGGATTGGATGTTAGCCCGCCACATCCATAAAGCTTTAAAGAGGATTTTATCTTAGGAACTGAGCTGCTTGTTTGATGCCCTGAATATTCTTCGAACTGTCTCCTAAGGTATGAGTCCGTTTCTTTCAACCGTCGTTAAGTCTGTATCTCTATTCCACGCTGTCGATCAAGCCTACACCTCTGGGATCACAGGTAGCAACGGACAGTTAACTTGCTGCCTTTATGGAAACTGTTTACATTTGTCAATAAATTTAAGAGTGCTTGGTTGAGGGTCTTTTGGTCTTGCCAAGATCACTGAGATCCTTGGAGAAGTAATTTTCAAGGCCAAATCCCTTCTGGCTTTGTACAGGTGCACAGGAAGTGAAGAAAAAACCCCAGAGCCTCCCTGTCTTCGAGCCGTCTTTGGATAATAACGATATATGTTATGTCTTTAGGGATGGTATTTATAATTCAATAATGGATGTTGTTATTTTGGGTTTATTTGAAGAAGATTTTTGTTTAAAATAAAATTAATTAATTAATTAATGCGCCCCAGAACTTGGCGCCCTGCGCATTTGCACATCTTGCACATATGGTTGGTCCGGCCCTGCTCCAATCATTCATCAAGTGAAACTCTCAGCCCGATTCGGATCTCTATTGTACATACCAAAGGCACATCTCCACTCCACTCCTAAAACACTTGGTTCAGTTGGTTCACTAGGTTGAAGCCTATTTCGAAAAGGCGGTTTTCTTGGGTAGGTGGCTAAGTCATTTGGGATAACCGTGTCTGGGGACGTATACCAGTTTCAAGCTTCTGTTATTCTCTTCAGTGTTAGACTTCCTTTAGCCTAATTGGGAGGTTGTGAAAGCATTTTCTAAAAGATGTGCTCAAGCCAGGCTTGGAAAGTAGGTACGTGATCGCATAGGCTGCCAGTTTCCCGCTCCATCGCCGCAAGAAGTGTATTGAGGAGTACATGTATCTATCTATCTATCTATCCGTATTTCCTAGCAAAGAATGGTAATGCTAGAGGTTTTTAAACGAACTCGACTGAAGGCAGCCTTTACCATTCTGGGTATAAGCAACTGACTGATGGTGCGACGACTGGTTCGCCGAGTTTGACCGTCTTCTTTACCGATCGATTCTGACTCGTTGCCTTAGGAGGACTCCGACTACGGGACGCGACTTTTGCACCTCCAAAACTAGCAACTAAGTCCTAAATTACAAGTTTGAGAGCTTAATCAGTTTATTTTCCACAAATGTAATAAAAGCTGACGTTTGTCAAAAAAATTTAAGCAGAATATGGCTAATTTTGGTGATCAAAGCTGCGAAAACGATATCGTTTAGACGATGGTTGATATACGGAATCTGCCCAAAGATCTTCATTTTACTGAAATTGTATTTTACTGAGCATTTTCCAACTTGTCTCTTTCTATGTATGATTGCGGTTGCCGGACGTTCTCCTGGCCCAGAAACTCTCTTCAGAGTGGTGTAACATTTTTAGTAATAAGTATGGCTTTGAATTCAAACAGACGACCGCCTTTCGCTGAATAATTACTTAGAACTTCACTGTCCCATTGCATGCCTGCAAAGTGGTCAAAGAAAGCTAGCTCCTTTCAGCTCTCTTACAAGCCATATGTCATGACTATGAGACATACCGCAATCCGACAAAAATATGTCACTTCTATGCACAAGCCCAGCTCTTTTCAAAATCCAACCACGAATGAGGTCAAACGCGTGGATGTCCCATGTAACTATATTCAGGCTTTCAAGAGTTGAGAAGTGAACTTCTAGTTGTGCAATACTTCCAGGGATCAAGTTGAAAATATTCTTAACAAACAAAACGAACACAACAAATGTACACACGCGGGGGTAAACACATCCTTTGATTCATCTCTCGTCTCGTTGGTGAGTCAGCCCAATGCCAAGTTCTGAATAAATTATCCTACGAAAGCAATTTGCTTTGCCATAGAGAAAAGCTCACATCCATCGGCCGCATTCCATATCCGCACAGAGCCAGATTCAGACCCGAAAACGGATACATAATAGCGTCCTTCAGTATAATACCTACAAACACACATGCAGAAACCCAAAAAATCCGACTTATGTCATTCAAACTCTCTCACTTGGAATCACTTACGAACAGTGTACACAGAGACGGAACTGTTCTCCTCTTCGCCGTTGAAGTCTCATCCGTTTCTAAAGAATTCATCTCGAGAAATGTTGCTATTTTGTTTGCACACAGAGCCAGGGATAAAGATACACATTACTCGCGTAGGGTCCTTGTAATCCTTGAAGCGCAAAAAAATAATCAGCAGAATAATATTATTTCGTACAAGTTTTCTGCAGAGATTGCTTTCCATAGAGTGTATTCTCCCACAAGCCGTCAACTGTCTCGGTCGTAGGTATATGTACCTACTACTTGTGTCTTGAAATCATAACTCCAGCGAAGCGTTTTCGAGAATGATTCGACCCAGCCAACCCAATGCGGTATAGAATGAAGTCTTTTCATTAGCATTGCAAAATTAGGTTCCGTGTTTGTCTTTTGTTCATCTTAATTGATGTGACACAGAGCTGACAGGAGTAGGCGTGTTACAGCATAAAAGGTCAGACTCAGAGCAAGCTAGGTATGGTCGGGCAGCAGGTCAGTGGTCCTAAAAGCTTTGTGTGCTGAATTGATGTTTATGATGTGCTGCCTTCTGCGGAGGGTGTGAAAAGGTAGTAAAATGCTTCACAAATTAGTGAGTCGAATGGATTTGTGTGCTTATTTGGCAAACCAGAACCAATTAGTGGAAATCGTTGATGGGCGTCGAAAGAAAACGAGTGCGTGGAGTAGTAAATTAGCTGAAACATTCCCAATTTTTCGGGTCGCTGAACGGTGTAAGAGGAATGGAGTATAGGTAACGGAAGTAGGGACTTTGATCATCTGGAAATTTTCTCCTTTTGTGGCTTTATCGATGATGAAAGTTTCAAATCATTAAGGCTTTAAAAAAAAAGGCGTTTTCAAAAACAATCAAATCAAGATAGGTACAAATTTATTAACTTAACTACTACGGACAACTATTTTTAACACATTCCTCAAGCCTCAAGCAGTCTATGTTTGTGCTTCCGAATTCTCAAGAATTTGCGAAAAAGGAAAGAACTGAAAATCTGTATAATTTTCTATCCGCTGTATAAAAAATAAGGCGCACGACTTGGTCGAACGTAACTTTCTCGTTCGTCAAAACCTTTGGTGCAAATGAAGTGGGAGTTGCTTATTGTGTAAGCTCCAAGTTGTTGGAATTAATTTTAGGGTGCATATTCAATAAGGTTGGAAGAAATGAAAAGTTATTATATTATTTCAAAAATATACCGAAGATTGGGATTTGAGTAGTAATTTTTGAGAAATATTTAAGAAATTGATTTGTTAGATTTTTTTGAGAAAAACGAAGTACGGGATCTTATTAAGCTTACTTATATTATCTTCAATATGTATTTTGATCAAAATCATTAGAGCTGTTTTTGTAAAATTTGGCAGACAAAACAGTACCAAATATTGCAATGTTTAGTTTGAAAAATACGATTGCTTAACTATTTAGCTGAAACCCGAGTGCAAGTTATTGTTCGGGATGTAAGCATTACTTGGGTTTTAAAGTTTTATCGAAATCGAAATTGGGGTTTTCGAGATATGAGGAGTTTTTAAAATTAGCGTTTTCGGTGATTAGAATTGAAAATTAAGGACGGAATAATTTTTAAAACATCAATTTTAGTCTAAGTTTGCATTTTGGTGAAAATCGTTCCTACCGTTTTCAGAAAAACTAAGAAAATCTAAGTTTTAAAAAAAAATCTTTTTTCAAAAATCCATTTTACGATAATACTGAAGAAAACTGAGCTTGCCATTAAGTTAGAAATGACCATAGGTATTACATTAGAAATTAATTTTTCTTACAATCGGACAAATATGGACCGTTTTCGAGATACGCCCAAATATCAAAAGTACCGCTATATCAGAATTTTCAGCGGAAAACTGAGTACGCAGTCATGTTAACTTAAGCTTAAATATAAATTTTGGTTGATATCGTTAGTCGTTTTCGATCAAATCAAACTGGTATACAAATTTTGTACGGGAAGTGCCATTAATATTGAGGTTACCGTGTGTTTGAGTTCGAATGAAATCCGGGTTGCCGCTTACGCTGTAGGCTTCGAGACATACGAACAGACAGACAGACGGACATACCGACAGAATTTTGCGACCCACTTTTTTGAGTTCCTCGTTCTTCGTAATGTCAGGATTGATTAACATCTCGAGTAGACTTTGCTCGATTTCTTTTTATTTAGGGGATAACGTTTATAGTGGTGAAGTGGTTAGATAACCTATTGAGCTCTTGGCATGATGCCTACCTAGCTTTAAGACTCTCTTCGAAATGCTTTCAAAAGACTCTCTAGCTAGTTTGACCTGTCTTAGAGCTGGAATTTAGTCCCAATATGTTTTAATTTTAATGATCTATTCCCAGCTTTAAGTACCTAGCTAAATATGGAGCCCATTTAGGAATTTTTGAACCTTGAGAGACGGTCCGTAACCTATGGCAGATCGTATCAAGTTTTAAAAGTCAGAGGTCAGAGTTATTAGTTCTGAGTGGTCAGGTATACTTTGGTCGTGGATGGGTGTTTGTTCCATTATGGCCTCCAAGGCGGCTATTAAACATGCCAATAATCAGACTTAGACTTTTCGTAGACAGAGATTTCACTCGACTTACTTCTAGATATTTGCTACTGCGAACATAAGCATACTGCCCAACAGGACGCTATCGAGACTTTACGACAAAAAGTAGGCCAGTTCGAGATTAAAGTTTGCTTAATGATGAACCATATAAACGTCCTTCACACTTGTGAGAGAAGTGCTGGTTTAGTTTTGCAGTTTTGTTACCAATCCGCGATACTTATAATCATTTTTAGTGTCCACGCTAAATTTTTCAAACTCATATTGGCGACATTTTCCGTACAAAATTGCATATTGTGACCTACCAAATATTTAGTGTGAAGGTTAAAAATGATTGTTAGATTTCAAAACAGTTGTGATTCCGTCTGACAAGCTGAACTGTTTTCAAATTATGTTGCTGTTGTTTTGTTATTGTTGTTGTTGTTGCTGTTGCTGTTGTTGTTGTTATTGTTGTTGTTGTTGCTGCTGCTGTTGTTGTTTTTGTTGTTGTTGTTGTTGTTGTTGTTGTTGTTGTTGTTGTTGTTGTTGTTGTTGTTGTTGTTGTTGTTGTTGTTGTTGTTGTTGTTGTTGTTGTTGTTGTTGTTGTTGTTGTTGTTGTTGTTGCTGTTGTTGTTGTTGTTGTTGTTGCTGCTGCTGTTGTTGTTGTTGTTTTTGTTGTTGTTATTGTTGTTGTTGTTGTTGTTGTTGTTGTTGTTGTTGTTGTTGTTGTTGTTGTTGTTGTTGTTGTTGTTGTTGTTGTTGTTGTTGTTGTTGTTGTTGTTGTTGTTGTTGTTGTTGTTGTTGTTGTTGTTGTTGTTATTGTTGTTGTTGTTGTTGTTGTTGTTGTTGTTGTTGTTGAAGACTGTTCACTGACCGCAACCTCCTGCATTAAATTACACCTCGAACCTAAAGTCGAGATCAATTTTGACAACTTCATCCCTAGGTATTCCAAAGCTGTTCATCGATCCACGGTTCGGTATTTCTTTGGGGGTAACGCGTACAAGTCTCGCCTTTGAGAAAATCACCATCAAACTTTCTTCCCACGTTTCCACAGAAGTCGCATTCAAATATTTACGAGAGTGTATTTATTCCAGTTTTCCTTCAAAGCCACTGTTTACTGTTTACACAAAACTCCCACCTCATTTGGATAAAACTTGTCCAAACAACAGCAGGGCGATAAACATTTCGCCATACCCTGCGGTTCTGTTAGATTCTACATTCCGCCACGAGCCTCATTCGCAACAGCGATAACCCTTTACATTATCTTTCGACCTCGTTAAGTACTTAAGTACTCCTTCCTTTAATGCACCTCAGACAAACGGCGAGACCAAGCAAAATATCTACAGAAGACAAAATTTTCCCAGGGCGCTGTTTGCTGAGAAAACACTAAACTCACCTAAATCACGTGTGGTGATTTCCATAAATTCCTCGCAACGTTCCTTGCTGGCGAGTGAGTGCTATTGCCAAAAATTCCCTCAACATCCCAGCCCATTGCATGGAATAGAATTTCATGCAAATTTAATTGAAATTGTTCTCCTCATAGAATCCAATGCCTATCTCCCAACAGGACCCATATGTGTTTGCCACCCAATTCACCTATAGGAATGGCATCAGTATAGGTAAAACAACAACAGTTCTAAGGAAATGAAAAGAAACGTCGAAATTTATGCGCCAAAGCTTTTAAGGATATTTCGCTAACGGCCAGGATACGTAGGCCACTACAACTGGAGCTATTAATTTAGGAGCCATTTCCAGACCCTTCCCGGCTGCACGAGTGTATATATAGGTGAAGGCATTTCCATTATGTCAAATATGCTTTTAGAGAACATTAAAATCGAGATTAAAACTAGGATAAGAGCGAGCACGAGCATTCGAGTGATGCTGGTGCTGATGATGATGGGGATGGAGATGGAGGGCTGCTTACTTGGAGCATGGAGATGGCTCAACAGATTGCGATTCAACGATACAACCAGGTGGCGGTGATGGCGGAGGTGGGTGGGTGGCTTGAGGCCTTTTTTACATTTCCTCGCCTAGAAGTCGCTCGCTCGATGTGAAAGCAGTCTTCGCTTTCTCGTCTATATATTTCTATATAATGGGCAAAGGAAAGGCCTTCTCTGGCAAGTGTTTTTAGGCTAACTGCTTTAAGAATTTAAAGCGGCAGCGTACATAAAGTTGTGTCACTAGGCCCTGGCTTTATGGCGATATCCTTGTCGTGGGAGATCTCATTATAGATACGACGAAATGACAAACTTTTCTTCAGATTTTCTTTGCCGTCTTCGGCTTGCATGTGTGTGCACGGGCATATGTTTCCTGCCCCTGTAGCTGTGCTGGCTCGGCTCGGTTCGATCAGATGGGAGGACATATAGTCGTCTTACATCAGCTACACATCAGTGATTGACAAAGGTAAAGAAACACAAGCAGAAGCTGGTTTTTCAGGTCACGACGACGACGCCAACAACGATGATGTTGCACACAGTGACATGACGGCAACGGCGACTTGACTGTCAGCATGTAGGCCATGCTATGATTTATGAATAAATAAAGCGCCACTGAGTGACACAGTGGGAGCTTCGAGTAAATAGATGGGATTGGGGACACTTCGGGGACAGTCATTGTTTTTGTTACACACTCATAGCTGTGTTATGTTCACACCCACGTGAATAAGATCGAAGCGATGCTTCTTTTTGTTATTATACAAAGTCTGGATTTAGGCCAGGTAGTCGGAAGCACAAGTCGCCGTGTGGAGATGGAGTATGGAGAGAATTCATTACCTCTGACTGATCCTCTGCCAAGTCTGTCAAATCGGTCTTTTTGTTCTGTAGTGGGTACCTCTCAAAGCGAATGCTTAAGATAAATGGACTTGGCCAGCGAGTTGAAATCAGGTTCTTATTCCCCAGCATCCAGTTAATGGTGCTATGAATATAAATATAAAGTTATCTTGTCCTCAGTTTGGTCGTAGTCGACTGCGTTTTGTAACGAAATATTACAGCGACAAGTCTAGGCAATTGGAACGTTTGATATATTCGCAGGCATTAGTCCGAATAAGACTTAAATACTGGAAGCGTATTTTCCTTCGATCGGGAATTTAGGGGTTGTGCCTTTTGTGTGCTTTACATGCCAATACCAACGCCATAAGAGATATTTTTTCTCATTGAAGGCAGATTTTCTTGAGTGCAGACGGTATGATTAACAAAGGGGTACACTGTAGGCACACACGCATGCAATTGCTTATTCGACGATTTAATCGCCTACCTATGCTTAAACAATCTTTGTGATGCTTAAAAAAGCAACGTTCGTCTGTTTTTCCAACAGAGAAAACGACCTACACTGTTTTCGACGTGCGCTCATAACCTCCTGAGAGCAAAATCTGATCAAGAATATAGGCGATTAATCCCCATATGAGCAATCAATCGGGCAATGGTTTTGTTTTCCACTAGATTCTCCAGGATGAACTCGAGTATCCAACTTAATCCACTGTAGGATAATTGGTTTTGAACTGGTTCGGTATTAATTTATTAGATTCCGTGATTGGGCACAGAGCTCTAATCCTTTTTTAAGTGCCTGTTTGCAAATATTTCTTAGAAGCAATGTGCTTCACTATTTCTATAAATTGGAAAGCTAAGAAATGCTCGTCCGCTGAAATAGTTGCGCTGATCCAGAACCCTGTTCAATTTATTTCCAAAACACGACTTACCTTCTGCAGCTTGCTATTTCGGGATCAACTCCTTCGCTCTAGATCGATTTTTCTCGTATCGTATGGTGTATTACAAAGCATGAAGTTCAATTCCTTGATAGGTAGTTGGGCAAGACCGTCTTAGGCAATGCTGGGGTATACAAAAATGTAGAGCCCTATTGGAAAGTAATTAAAGAGAATTACAAAATACATTGCCTGATTGACTGTTTACGATTAGTTGTCAAATTTGATTTTGTCTAGTTAGAGAGTCAAACCTAAATTTATTTTTACTTCTATGACTTCCTATTGGATCGCTTGAGGGATTTGCAAATTATAATAATCAGTTAAAATAAACTATAATAATTTTCTATTAAACTAATTTTTTTTGGTTTTCAAATATTGATGGTAAAATAGGGATCGGGTCGAAATTCTGCTTTCAAAATGCATCCTTGCAAAATTCTGTCTTCTCGCACAAAAATTCTGTTTTTTTTTAGTTTTGCTTTACAAAATTCTGCTTTTCAAATTTAAAACAATAAAATTCTGCAAGTTCTGATTTTTCCCACTAACAAATATATAAACAAAAAAAAAATAGACAAACAAAAATTTTAAATTTACACAAAATTAAAAGTTAAAAAAAGTAGACATAAAATTTAATTTAAAAAGAAACAATAAAAATGAGATTATGGAAAAAAAAACAAAAAAGAAAAATAATTTTGACCCCAACGGTAAAACATTTTGAGTTAAAAAATTAAAATCATTTTAAAATTTCAACTCGGGTAAGTAGATTTTCTTTGAGGTATGGTTATAAATTTAAAAATGTTCGATGTTTAGAGAAAGAAAATAAAACTGAACTATATTATCAGATCGATATTTTAATTTAGAAATACTGACGGTAACTCTTTATACAGCCCGACAAAAATATTTAGACGGAAGTAAAATGCGAAACTATATACATTTCCTACTTGGCAATGCCGCACATTTTCTGTTAAGCTCGTCGTCGGCAATGCCAGTGTATAAGTGATTATATCAGGGAACCCCCGTGAGGTTGAGGCCCTGGACACGGCCCCCTTATGCCCTTATTATAAAGACGGTACTGAAGAAAAAGTAGTTACCCTTAATTGCATTTCAAAATTCTCGAAATATTTTGATTTATTTTATGTCGTGCAAATAAAAAAAAAAAAAAATGGCGGTCATCTGATGGCTTTTTATGAAGGCTGTTTTGTTACGCAATAAAAACCACGATGGCAATTTTGATGGGAAAACCCGTTTTATCGAAACTGCTTTATTTGCCTAGGTTAGCCGGTTTTTTTTTTTTTTTTAGGTTAAAACCGTTTAATTTGTATAAGTCCAATAACCGGGTAAACAAAATATGTAAAATTAGTCCATGATTTTATTTTTCGGTTTCCCAAGAAAAAATCGAGCGCGTGTTAAGATTTATTTAAACATAATAGGGAATTTTCGCCATAGAAAAAAATAATTCACTGAAGCTGATTCTTCACACATTTAACTGAGCTGGTAACTCCCTTGTAGACAAAAGCGGTCTATTAATGACCGAACCTCTTACCTATGTCTACGCAGCAGTGATGGGACTTGAAAAAAGCGAAGCCGTGAAAGACAGCCTTAAAAAAAGGTGGTAGAAAAGTAGTAGAAAACAAAATTTTACTTGGAACCGAGAATTTACGCATTTTCGCTTTCTATAGCTCTTGATATTATTTAAAAATTTATCGTCTTTGAGGTTAACTCATCAATATAAAGAAGAACTACAGAAAAAGCGCCAAAGATTCAACTCATCATTAAACACAAAAAGCCAAAACACAGCAAAACACCCTCACTCAAATAATTAAATATTAGCGCAGTAAATGGTGTACTGGACTGGCAGTTTTTGCGACTCAGAGAAAAAAAATTATAGCTGAGTGTGTATTGGTAAAAGTAAGGTACAATTTTCAATTTAATACAATGATGAAAAATAAATATTATTAGCGAATAGCGATGAGTAAAAGGTGGTAGATTTCGAGTTCTGGTTGGCAGAACTTCAGAAAGTGTAAAAAGTGGTAGAAGTCCCATCACTGATACGCAGCTCTAAAGCTATATTTGCAAACCGCTCCATACGGCACTACTCGATATTTGCTCAGCCGTTAATGTATTCTTTTAGCCATAAAACAAATTTAACAGCTCGACTGAAGTGCCTTTAACTACCTCAGCACAGTAAACAACGATTGTTTTTATTTTCAAGCGTCCTTTGCACTCGACAGTGAATTATCCTGCGAGAAATCGCTTGTTTTCAAGCCCTCCAAAAGCCATCTTCCGCGTAAATGCGAATCCGTTCGAGAGCAGCCTGCCGTGTCTGAATTTCACGCCTGGTCAGAGATGCTCTCTGTTATCCTTTGTGACAACCAACGGTGTCCTGTATCTGTCATTATTGCTCTACAAATATGCGTGTGACCGTTGTATATGGTTGGGTATATATATTTTTTTTTTAAATTAATTTCGAAGGACATTCGTTGGCAACGCGATTGTGTGGCGCGATGTCATATCGGTGTTGACCGCTCCACGCATCCGGGGATGGCATAGCGAACCTCTGCGGAAGCCATTACTACTGATGGCGGTCATGGTGGTAAGGACGGTGTCCTTCAGGGATACTTCCTGTCGCAGTTTCACTTATTTATTTATTTTTTGTTTCGTATTACGTACATGCTCGTGAAGTTATTGTAGATGCGAGTATTCTTGCCATCGTGCTTAATTATTATTCAACAAGCTGACACATGAAAACCTACGTCCGTTTTTTTTTACTTTTTTTGATTTTACTCGCCTTTCAGTGCGTATCCTTGCGAAAGTATAATTTTTCCCGCCAATTATTGGTGCCCCTTCGGGGGAGGTCTGATAATTTTAATGTGCGGGCGCGCTCGATGACAATTTCATTGCACGCGGCGCGGCAGCGAATGTGGCAAAATAACGACCCAGTGGCGTGGGTGGTGGATGTCGGCCCACTACTCGTATATTCGTATATCTCTCCCTTACACACATCTTTGGGGGTGAGATGATATTTTTAATTAAATACACTACAATGGACATTTTATGGATAAATTTATGGTAATTTCATTAAGTTCGGGTTTTTTTTCTGTTTTTTCGTCGTCCGCTTCTCCGGAATTGCATGAGGATATAAATTTAATTTAATGGCGGACACGGACGGTCGAGTGAGGTTACTTAAAAAACAATAATGTGCACTCTGGTGCTCGTCGGTTCCTGGCAGATAGATAAATGAGGTCAAATTTGAGTTTTCAAAGTCGAGTCTCTTTTTTTGTCTCGCAGCGATATTCTATTGAATCATTTTGTGGGCTAAAGTATAACCCCATAGCCCCCAGCCATCGACCGCACACCGCCGGAATTATTTATTAAAATTTTGCTTTTCTATTCATGCGATTTGCGTGGACTGCAAATGAATATTTGATAGGGAAGCGATTTTATTTAAAAAGAAAAAAAAATTAAACGAGAAAAACTCTCCGATTCCGATTTTATTGCTTTCCGCTCGAGATAGTTCGAATCGGATTTTAATACGGATTAACAATTTTTAATAACACACATATTCGTCGAGGTATAGAGAGGGACGGATGCTGCGAGCAGTGAAAGTAGGGACGGATGAGCACGTTACGTTTGAACTTTTCGAAATTACTCGATTTACGCAATTCATTTTATTTTATCGCTGTCAAGCACAATTAATAAAAAAAATAAAACTAAAGCAGCTGACTCGGAAATAATCAAATAGAATGCAAGAGCTGATGATGATTATTCCAACAATTTGAACAAACAAATTGATGCTGCGAAAAAAAAGTAGCTTCGTACATCCGTGACATGATTGCGGAAGGGAATTTCGAAAATGCCTGCTCATCGCTCTTCAACGTCATTGAAGTTACGAGCTACATAAATCATAACAGAATCAGTTAATGAGCTACTTTTAGTCCGTAATCAGTTTGGCAAAAGTCAGTTTTTATGCCGGAAAAAAATGTTTGCAGCATAGCTTTTTCAAAACTTGTTGACTTTTTTTTCAAAACTTGTTGACACCATGAAGTAAAGTACCTCCAGATTGACGTGTTGAATTTTCACAGGGGATCTGTGATCTTGGCGGATTCTCTGTCTCCCAAAGCGCATTAAAGTGAGTCCCTAAAACGGGTACAACTCACGGGACCTTCAAGCCTTTAAGCTGCGTTTTCGGTTCCTATTGAATTTTCGCCCACTGGCTGCAGGGACCTGTATTGTAAATGGTAATCTCCACAAAAAATGTATTATTTTTAGTTCAACGCTGACGCTGTCAAATCAGCTCAATTTTCCCACTCATTTGCGATTTTCAACATGCGATTTCGAATTTAAAATGGAAAACTGAACGTAAAATGTTTGGCCCCAGGTAACAACACGTAACCATTATTAGATAAATGATGTGAAAAGTGGATATAGGCAGGAACTGAAAACCCATATTTAGTTCGCAAAAAGCACCCTTCATCGCGACACAACAACCTCTAACCTCGCCGAGTGTTCACAGGACACAACCTTCTAGCTCTAGGTACACTGTGTAAATTCTATTGAACAAATGTGGGGAACAGAACAGTCCAGCCTGCGGCCAAATACATCGCAGAAAAACTAATATCCCCCAGGGCCATTGCATGTTCCAACAGAAGGCAATAATATTCACTTGTCATCGCATCACACACGAAGGGGAGGAAAAAAAGCACGCGAAACATGAACCCTTATTTATCCTGCAGCAGCGCGAGGTTTTCTTTTTTACGCCCGCCCATCAAGGGATGATGACGAGAAAACATTTTTGCCTACCTTCATGAAATGAAATCGTCTAGCGGTCGACGGAGAGAACTATTTCTAATTAAATTTGTATTAAGCGCACAGATGTCGCTCACACATCCCCCGGGCAGAACGAAAGAAACAAAAACCCGCCTTGCCATCGTGTTTAAACAAAACATCGAGGGCTCAAGGCTCAAACAACAGGGAACACCCTTACAGCGAGATCCAACTCGAGCCCTCTAACTCAACCACTAATTCTCATCTAACTGATGTAAATTTTTTGTTGTTGCCTACATCGTTCGACAGAACGCCCCCTTCCGCCTACTAAACGGCAGAGATGAATGCAAAAATTGATAGACAAACATTGGCGGCAACAAAAGGACCAGAGGAACTCACTCAAAAGAGGGTATCCTTTTTTTATTGGTGAATAATTAATGTCAATTACCGAGGGCAGTACCACATCTACCATTCCAGTGGCCAAGTCGACGTGCGGGTATAGGGACAAATTTTAATTACTCTCTCGGAGTCCTCACGGCGCACACTGTGCAGGAGCAACCACCAACCACTTCAAAAAGCATGGACATGGGATTTTAATTTACAAACATTTCCAAGACAATAAATCGCCACCCAAACCCCAACATGTAACAGGCAGGCTGCCCTCGCTCTGCAGCAGATGCAGTATACGAGTACTTTACTGTTCGTCTGTCCATCCGCCTGTCACACGTTCTGACATCTGAAATTGGGAATCGGGCAAAATTAAAAACTTTTCGCCTTTTGTAAATTCCACAACTTGGACTTGTACACTGTATATACCTAGTGACGATGACAAGGACGAGGGCGATGACGAGCGTCGGCAAAGTCCGAGTGTGTGTACATTCCGGAGAGAGAGAGAGAGTGCTGCGCTCGTCCTTGGGTCGAAATTTTGAAACATTGTTTAGCTGTCAAATAGGAATGTTTTGCTGCTGCATCCTCCCCTTGTAGCTGTACATATCAACACCGGATGCTGATGAAAAATAATCTCCTGTGCCATTCACACAAGTTGAATGATTTGTTCCTTCCGCGCGTCGGTCGTACAGTAGTTCTTGTCCTGGCACCCCACTCGTGCTTTCGCACTTCAAAGGACAAGCAGGATGATCATGGTGATTGGTATGCACATTTCCAGCATGCGCTGACGGATTGATTGAATTCTTTTACTGAAAGGACCTTTGTGTGTCGTTTTTACCGATTGACAGGTATACTTGTAAATGAAATCCCAACAATTCGAGTGATGGCTGCCACGAGGATGCATGCGGTTAAATATTGAGAATGTCCCCATAGTATCCGCCGGACACTAGTCAGACAGTCACTGATGGAATGACGCTGTTAATTATTTCTAGTTGACACAGCGGGAGTATTGGAAATTACATTTTCGAGCCGAGCACAAGATTGGTGGCGGCAAAGAATTGCATTTTGTGAATTGCAGCAGGCAGTTGTACTCGTATGGATTAGATGGTTTCGTTTAGCGGTGCAAGGAAAAAAAACCGTCTATCGGAATGGGATTTGTTACAGAATTTTACCTACACAGGGTTGAAAAAAGAACTGCGGTGGAAATTGATTAAAATATGTAGGTAGCTCTCCTCACCTGCTATAGGTGGACTGATTGAGATTATTTTTATTCCCACTTGTCAAAAGACTAATTAAATGTCGAAATGCCGTTTGGTTAGATTTTGTCTTTTATTCACCCCGTCCAAAAAAGAATCCCTTTCATCGACTGCAGCTATTCCTTCCGCATCGAAGCACAGTCGATACGCTTCACAGGATATGCATGGTGTTTAAATTGAATGCTGTATCACAGTTTCCAAAACTAGACGTTGTAATGTCGTATGTCGCGTTTGCAAGGCAAACCTGCCTGTCCCTATTTGTTTTAGGTATGACTGGCGCTGATTCGTATAAAGAAAACGCCACTTATAGAAATAGTGACGAACTTAGCGAGAAATTTGTAAGGAAATGTTATCAAACTGAAATAAATGTGATGATAACTCGTTTCAGCAAGAAGATTGTTGTGCAGAAGAAAAATCCTCTGATCTCTTGAATGTGTAATCGCTCTCATGTTACGTCACAGAACTACATCGGGGCATAATACACCCATCGGCTAAAGTATTTTGCCAGAAATGCTAGTCGCTTTTCAAGGCGAATAATTCCTAAATGCTACGGATTAACTGTCTACAGTTTTCATTCGGTGATTGCGTGTGTAAATGAGACCATTTGATACCGGCGCAGGCCTATTTGCGGTTTAGGTAGAATTTTTTGACTGGCAAAAGTATTTTGACAAACTCATTTTTCAAGGTTTGTGTGGCGAAAAATGCTGTTGTCGTTTGAATCTAAATTAAATATGATCGATTTATTGTGTACAGGTCCATTTTGACTAAAATATGGGGAAACGACCGAGTTATATAAATGAGAGTTATATATGAGAACAGCTTTTGTTTCAAAATACGATTGCGGTCTTTCTGATTAAAAATAGGGGAAGAATTTAATTCGTCGAAGCAAACTATCGATATCCGAATCAATGATCACAAAGGAATAATATCTGTGCAAAATTTAACTCCCTCGGGTAAAAAACGAAAAAGGTAGAAGCATGGAAGATGTTTGTTAATTTTATTAAAAATTAATTAACTTTAACTCCTAAGATTCTCTAGTTCCGAATTAAAATAATTCAGAGGCGCCTTGCTAAACTCGATTTGGATACATATTCTATAAGAAAAGAACCGCATATAACTGCGAAAACAAAATAAAGAGGCTAAAATTCGTCCGAGAGTTTAAAAATAAACAAGTGTTTTATATCGTGCGATTTATCGCTTTTTGTGGGAATCTCGATGTCCGAAAAGCCTTCCGTGGGATAAAGGGAAAAAGCACCAAATCGTAGGATTTTCAGAAATCTAAAAAAAAAACATTCGAACTATAAAGTTTTGATAAAATTCTCTCAAAACACATGTATTTCACCATGATTATCAACACGCTGAATGTCCATAAAAAACAGCTCATGTAAATCGTCTTTTATCAAAATTTTCTAGTACCAAAAAATAATCATAGCAGTGTTACAAACTGTGGTTTTTATACTAAAGGTAAATTTAACATGATTTTCTTTCTGTGTAATACAACTTAAATTTTAAAAACTGGATTTTGACGCAAAAAAGTATCGTGGGGTTTTAAAAGGAAATTTGAGTATGGTGAAAAGGGAAAAAGGGAAAAATTACCACGCTTCGTGGGATAAATGAAGAGAGAGTGCTAACAACACTGCCGTAAGGTATGACGGAAGAGAGGAAGGAAGCCGCAAGGAAAATACGCACCAGTTGCTCAGACCAGAGACAAACCATACTGAAACCTCCAACTCACAAAATCCTCTTGCCGGTGGCCCCTCAATTTTTTTTCAAATTCGCCATTTTGTTTTCCTATCGGTGTTATGTCAATAAGGAATCCGTGTGACATGCAAAAACATATAAAAAATACAAAAATAAATGTTGCCAACTGCAGCGGCAACCGTGGGGAAGTGTGAAAGAGTTCGGCAATACCACGTTTTTTATATTACGGAATGCCATTGGTTAGTTATTATAAATTGTTAAAAGGCGAATAATTTAATTTAATTGGTTAATAAAACTACCCAAAGGAGGTGTTCTATATACTAGAAACATAATATTAGGACAAATATGTTTGTGTATTTTCCGCTTTTGGTGATCCATCACAATTTTTAAACAATTACGCATTTCCCTCGCGATAGACTAATCAGGCAGTCATTTATTCTCCAACGGGATAACGCTCCTTGTCACAAAAGCCCAGTGCAACTTCTTCGGGATATTGAACTAGAGAGACACAACCGCCACCCAAAAGCTCAGATTTGGTGTTATTGAATCTGCATGAGGTTGCATTTAAGGAAAAATAATTGTTTCTCTAACACGGAGCAGAGATGAGATCGTTTTTGTAGTAACAAAAACTGCAAGAACTCGTCGAAACGGTTTGAAGACAATTACAGAAAGTTATTGAGGCTAAGGCGGATATATTTTTTTACTAAATAATTTTATTTTGTTCACTTCAAAATTTCAAATTATTTATAGATATATATTTTAAATTAATTAGAATTTATTTGTCAAAATAATTATGCCAATAACTTAACTTTATTCATTTTATGAATTTAAATTTATGTATTAAAAATAAAAATTGCATATATGTATGTTCACCCAAATTAAGCTAGTAAACTGTGTATTATTTTTTTTTACTTCTTCCTAGAATTCAAAAAATTTAACTTTGAGTTTTGTCAAAAATACTTTTGCCGATTAGTGCAGGTCGATCTGCTTGAAATACCTTTTAGACGATCACAAGTTCCGAAGGTACCTTATTGAGGCACTTTTTTATTAATTTGAACGCCTTTCTGTCTCGATAAATATTAGGTCCAAGATGGCCACGATGACCCGAGACCTATTTTCCTCCCACGATTAGTGCGCTTGACTTTTACTTGTCGATACAATTGGAGTTTATGTCGTATCCGAACGGCTTAGCTGAAAACTTTCTTAATAATACGCTCAAATGATGTTTTTCAAGTGCTTACAAGAGGTGGGGCAGTAGGAAAGACTGTATTTTTATTCTAACACTTGCTTAGTGGACCTTGCCACCAAAAAAAAAAAAGTTGATGCAAAAAATCTAAAAAGCTAAGCTTTTCTAAACTATTCGTTTGCGGGACGTTTTATTATTGTTATTTTTTTTTGATGAATGAAAGCGACCTTCAACTCTATACGGAGACTGAATTGATAAGACTTTCTTTCTCAGTCATACTTTCGGATGTTTGTCAGCTTTCGCGAGAGGAGGCGCCCTGGAAAAAAACCTTAAGATGTACCTAATTTGTGGTTTTTTGAAACCCCTCGCTGAGTAGTCCAGCAGACTAACCTCTGCGCCCCGATGAAGATGAAAAATGTGTCGTAGTCTAACATCTCCTACTAAAAAAGTGATGCCAAGGTTCCCAATTGTCAGTATCTGCATGTGAAGTTTGATAAGAGTGAGTGTACTACCTTCGAAGATGAAACTTTCCTTGTTTTAAAAATTAAGAGCGCCCTCGAGCTTGTTGTTGTAGAATTCAAAATATGTCCTCATGTACATTTCAAAATATACAGCTCACTTGACATCCAGTTGAGTGTGCAAACTCTTCTTCTGTGGTGCAAAATAGGTACCAGTATCCTTCCGACCTTTACTGCTCCTGTACCTAATTTGTGTTACAGCAGAGGGCAAAAAAAAAAAAACACAAAAAACAATTCATCTCAGGTCGTAAATTCCAGCAGAACGAGGACGACATAAATGGCGAAAATAAAACACTGAACGACTAAACTAAAGATTCATCTGTCGCCTGGCAAATTCCACTTAAAATTCATACCGCGGAATGGGGAACAAATTTTAATTATATTCCCCTTAATGAATCAACAGAAAAACCCTTCCTTTCCTGTGAGTTGAACGGTTTTCCTTCTTTTTTTTTTTTCTTTCTTCGTCCTCATTTCCACCTCCTGCGGAAGTTTCATTCTTCACATGCATTTCATTATCTCTTCAACCCTCCCCCACCCGCTTGTTTGCCGTTGTGTTGTTCCGTCGCTGTTATGTGGAGCATAAAACTCATTTAGGATAAAAATGCACAACAAGTCCTTATATGGCCCCAGCCAGCTATAGCCATGCAATAAGAACAAAATTCCATCGGCAGCGGGAGAGGCAATCCTAGAATTTCTCAACAACACGTACCCCCGCACATGGTGGGGGTTCTTCCTTCATCGTCCATGAGGGAATGGCAGCATGACATTCCACCGATTTGGCCAGCACACTTCAGCTCGCACCTTCCCAGCCAAAACTGTCACCGGAACGGTCAACACAATGCGCCCACAAACAAAGTAGTGTCGAGCATAATGCATTTTTTGTGTCACCATACCGTGCTGTCCTTTAATCAGCCAACATATACGTAGATGCTGATCCCTCCAGCCAAGCGACTGCCATACATACGCCGCGTCGTAACTAATTAGAGAAGGAACGTTCGATTGTGTCGCTTTAATTGAAAGCTGCTGTTGATGAAGCCACCTCGTCTGGGGAGGAATCCAATCGGATTCTGGCATAAGCAAATCGCGCCGACCGGGACAGAATTCCCCAAATGCTATTTTCGTACCGAAAAGAGGCGGATTCTTGGGTCTGTTCCGAGGAAAACTATTTATTTCTCGATTATTGGCTGGCGAATTCGTGGAATAGATTCACATCAAAGAGCGAGAACGCCCATTTGCGCCGACATTGCTGGCAGCGGCTCAACAATTTCCTCGCGAAAGCGGATTCCTCGATGGAAAATAGAAATCTTCGGAGTGGATGACGGCGTACACATGAAATTGCGAGAAATCCTTCAGCGTTTTGGGGTGAGTGTGTGTCTTGATGCGGCCGCACGCACACTCGATGACTTGACAAAGTGTATGCGCCTTCGTCGAAGTGATTTAATGGCAAGTGCATAAGCAAATACATTTCCGTCCGCTTAAGAAATCAAATCAAACAGTGTTGCACTTTTCAGGTAGACATGTATCTAAAGGTATCTCCGAAAGTTTCCACGACGCACACATGGGGAGGGAGATTAAAAACCTCTTCACTCGTCGCCAGTCGGTGGATTACGGAGAATCCAATCGAGGTGGCTCCTTGGCAGTCACTTGAGCCACCCGTTGAAGCGCACTTGGCTCATGTGATTTCATCGCATTTGGCGTTCAACACGGACCTGCTGGCGTGTTGATTTATTGTTCTCTCTATAGTCCACGATCTCGCGTTTAGTGGGTCAAAATGTGCGATGGAGAACAGGTCAGCGCCACAGTCCGAGTGAGCACTTGAGGCCGACAGCTGATGGACGAAGTGGTAGCTCTGCAAAAAATCAGAACTCATTGCCGAGAGAGTGTAAGCAGTGGGAATCCGAATCGGAGTGGGCGCACTTGACTTGTCCGCTTTTTTCTTTGGTGAGTCCAATTGAAATCGGTATGGGTTTAGCGCCAGTGCGCGCTTTCTTGGAAGGGACAATGGAAAGCGCTTGAGCTAGGCGTGTATGTGAAGGGTTATCGTAATTGAAAATTATTTTTTACTTCTTAAAAGCATGAAAGTCGCAACGAGGACGGATTTCCATACAAGTGACAGTAGGATCCTTCATTTAGAGACAGTTCAGCCCTTTTTGCCTATGCCGACGTTAAAAAACAACAAAATACACTTTTTTTTTTTGTTCCAAGAGATAAAAAAACGCCCTTTTTCACGCTTTTAGCTCAGTTTGAAAGGCAAAATGCCCACGATCTGGCATCACTGAATTCAGAGTCATAGTCTCATAGCCATTGAGAAGTATTAGATCAGAGCCGAATGATGAGCTAAAAGAGTAATTGATGGCTGTTGGAGTTGGCAAAAATAGGTAAAGGTCCACAGTATCAACTATGGCTACAAAAGTACTTTGGAGGTCCAGCAATTCAAAAAGCAAAAATAAAGGGGATAGGTCTAGGTAAGACTAAGACAAGCACAGTTCTCAGATATGGACAGAGATTGGCCTTATATACGAAGAAGTTCTTTTGGCATATTTGAATGGTAACAGTTTAGGAATCGATATACCGATCCGAACTTGCTTCCGTATACCGTGGTTGCTGTCTGATTTGTATTTGGTTACAGACCGTTTTGGCGGCAAAATTTCTCACTTTGGGACAAGCCCCAAGTCAGCAGTTTTAACATCGAGTTATCCTGGTTTTCTATACCCATTTGCTCTTGTTATAGTTCCACCGGCCGATTTGGCCTTCCCCTGACCCTGAAACCATGTTCGGCAATTGGTATCCCGGACCCACCTTCTCCGTTGGGCCCGTTCGTCTCCCCGGACCTTGGATCTACGTTTATTGTTTTCTCCGCTGCTGCTTTGGAAACAGGTTTCTCAATGCGCTGTGTCCACAAGCCCGGAGCCACGTTTGCCGTTGGGCTTGTTTCTATCTCCTGAGTCACGGTCGTTGTTTCTTGGCGCTTCACCTCAGAATTTGACAAAAAGCATCAAGCTACAAGCAACATGCGCCTCTTCTGCTTTTTCCCTTCGAACCTTAGAATTGAGTTCATTTTGCACTCCAATAGATCAGTCCAACTCCGGAAGATATGGGTTGTCTTCGAGGGACCCTTGTACCTGTCGCCCAAAAAAAGATTGTCTGGGGACTCCGTTTGGGTGGTTTTAACTACCGGCGCGTTTCGTGGTGGCCACGGTGCAGTAGTAAGAACGTTTAGAATTGTGATCCAATGGTTCCAGTTCTGATCCTCACAGAGAACCACACTCAGGGAAAAACGAGATAAAATCAAGATAATCAGTGTCAGATCCTATCCGTTGACGAAAGTCTGTTAAGCTCGGAAATTCTTAATCCAATTACAAAAATTTTACTTTGAGTATGTTTTTTGATTAACCTTTAATTCTTTTTTTAAGATTGTTCTATAACAGTATTAAGAACGTGTAAGATTAAGTTAAGCCCAAAATCATTTCATTCGAAGAATGCAATAAATTGATTTTAAATCGTTGTAAACTTAAATTAAACTTATGTATTCTTAAACATAAAATAATGAAGAATGTGTGATCTTAAACTAAGCTCAAAACCACCTTATTTTTCACCCGTTTATCAGCAGTAAGAATAGTGCTCCCTACAACCCTGAATAATAACTCTTGAAAAAAATAACAAAAATTTAAATAAGAAAAAGTTATCCTTCTATTAATTTTTTTTTCGGAATGCTTCAAGAATGTCATATCCCAATTTAAGATTGCACAGTTTTATTTGTCGAATTTATTATCAACTTCGTCACTTTCCTGTTTAAGAAAATAAAAGAATTTATTTACTTAAAAATTATATTTATTTATTGAAACAAAAATGATTAAATGGACTTAAATCTGAAATATGTCCTTCCATTATTTAATGGATGCAAATGTAAGGGTGGACTATTAAAATCAGACATACTTTTTATTACAATTATTTTTATATTAAATTAATATTATTAATTCCACTATTTTTGTATTACATGCACTTTATAAAGAACTCTTAAATACGGAAACACGCAAATTGTATGAAATATCAATCATTCCGATGCCAAAAGAATGAGAGTATAATGATCGTTTCGATCTTAGGTCTCTATTATCGTTTGCGAAGCGGAAATTCGTCTCGAGGCGAACGAGAAGGAGAACGAGAACGTAAATGTAATAGCCACTACCAACATGTTGCGGCTGCGAAGAAATATAAGGGACACATCTAATCCTCTCGAGCTCCCTGATACGACAAAGTTATTACAAAGATAGAAAAACTTTTATCAAGCATGTATTATTTTCAATTTTCAAATTCGTTTCTTATTTCAGGCTGAGCAAAGAAGCCTTCATATACTTACTGGACGAAATAAAGGACAAATTTGTTTTTACGTGTTTCGCAAGGTTCTGGTTACATTCCATCAATTCAACCACCTTTTTGAATTGATTGGTATTTGTCTTTTTCATACTAAAAACTAATTTCTCATGTTATAAATTTATACATAAATTATTGTTTTTAACTATTTGCGCACTCATATTGTTTTTAAAATTGTGCAAAAACGAATATTCGCGCGATAGTCACAAACTTTTATCATTCGCCTTTTTTGACTTTTAAGGCGAAGCGAATTATTTTATTCGCGAACTGTAATTCGTTCGATTTACATTCGCTAGTACTTTGACATTTAAGGCGAAGCACTTTTCTAGTTTCGCGAATTGTTATACGAATTGGAAACATTCGCATACTTTTGTGTTCGCTTCGCAAACGATAATAGGGGCCTTAATTGGTATGCACATTAATCCCTCATGCAGGCTTGATTGGAGAGTATAATTCTTGTTCGATCCTGTATTTGTGGGCAAACAAAAATTATTTAGGGGACATTATTCAGATTTTAATTGATTTGATTTTAGATTTTTGTTATTGTTTTAAGAATCATTCGGTTTATTTTGAGATTGATCACGTAAGAATGAAGAAAATTATGAATAAGCCTGATCGGCCTAAAATTTAGCTTGCGATGTTTTTCTGAGTGCACCTTTTACTAGAATAGATAGTTGGGCCACACCATCGTCCACCATTCTCAGTGCAGGCCCACATTGAAAAGGTTCCCAAATTGATGCTTTACGCTACTCCAATCGAATTCCCTTCCTACAATCGTATCCCAAAGCTGTTTATATTCTTCGCCGTGATTCTACTTCCTACCACCCGCACTAAGCCATATAACGCCGCACACAGTAGCAGCCAGTGTAATCCGCTTAAAACACTTTGCAATGACAACAAGTCAATCAGAATTATGCGGCAACGCTGAGGAGATATTGCGTGCGCCGGGCCAGACCGATTGTGATGATGGAGGTGTCTCTCCCGGATTACATGCCGACTGCCATTTAGGTGCTGCTTTCGACTTGAACATTTCCAAAGGTGTAGCCCCATTCATACTGCAGACACAAGCAAATCTAATTACAGTCGTTTGGAAAGTGTAACATCCTTCGGAGTGCTGCCGCTCCCCAATGCACTCAGCGTCAGCCTCCAACGGTAATCAAACGAAAGCAGTTCACAGACGCATAGGCACCACAATCACAACGATGCTCTAAATTTCAATTTCATTTCGCGGTACAGGTGGCACTGGTACACCGCCATTTTAAATGCTCTCTGGTATAGGTGAACTGCAGAGAAGCTTACCAGCTCCCAGGTTGAGCAGGGAATGCCATTACCAGAGAGCTCAGCTGGTCTCTCTAATTGAATGTGCCTGTAGCTGGAGACCGGTCGCCAGTCTGCATCCGCAGTGTTTGCCCAACATATTTAGCAATTTAGCACCTGATCAGGAGAGTGATTATGCGAGCCTAGACCGTCTCTATCCTTGTTTGCAAATCATTAAAATCGCTCTGACAGCACGTCCACTTCACACGCCACTGCCACTGCAACGGGCGGGTGTGTGGCCGTGGCAATTTTACTTATCAGCTTGCCGGGCAAATATCTGCAAACAGGCGGCCGAAGCCCAATATGCGCATCTCATTAGTGTTAATTAGATGACCCCGATTCACACCTTTTGCAACAAACTGTAGCAGCCCAGAGCGTTGCGTGTGTGCTCTCTGGGTGCGTCTTTGTTGGCACTACTGCCACTTCCGAATCTTATTTAATGACGAATGCGAATCGTGACAACTCGTAGATGAGTTCCATTAGTGAAGCGGCTCCTGTCGAACACAGCCAGGGACTGAGATTATGTACGGACAACAATGTCGGTTTGACTCGTAATCGTTCGCATGCAAGTGCGCGCAATGGAATGCTAATTTGAATGCATGTCTTCTAATTTATTCGGACCAGTTTCGTGTTGTTGCCGTGTTGTCGGCCATATGTCCAAGATGGTCTCAGGCCTCTTCGGTAATTACCGATTTTCGGGGGCTAATTACCATAAACAAAATTTTGTCGTCCACTGCACTGGATGGCATGTTTGTCCACCTCGCGCGGATCTCAGAACGAACCTTGTGCGCTACGTATGGGCGAAGATGCCCCTCGGCCAGAGTCGTGTCCAGCAATAAATGCGTACCTGGAATTCGTGAATGGGGCAATAATTATGCTGCTGCGCAATCGGGAACATAATTTTCTTTTCTCTCGATTTTGTTCTTTTTATTTAATTAATATAATTTTTGTGTGTATGGGGGACGTTTTATTCGGGGGACAGAATTGGAACACGATTGAGGCGAAGAAAGCAAAAATCGGTTATTTCATTGCCGAAGGGAATGAAGTGGCTGCCACAAACATCGGCGAGTCATGTTGGGATCATGTCCGACATCAGACGAAGTTCTGAAAGTTCCACACATGTTTATGTTGGGCGCGGAACATGCATGGACCGCGGTTAATTGGCCATATGGATGTTCGGTTTGGTTTAGAGAAGATTGCGGCTTTTCACGTATGTGACCATATTTGGAGAAGTTGGCATAATTCAAGACCGCACCGCAAATGGGTTTGACATTGTCGCTGCAGCATGTCTGGTTGGAGGGTGAGTGTAATTCTCACGGGGGTCAACCAAGGGACGGTTGACATGGATTTCTCAGTGCGGGGGTGACATTTGCAGCCCCATTCTCAGCTCATGTTTTGTTCAACATGTACCGGCGTATTTGCCGCATTAATTTGGTAAATTTGCGTCGGATTGGGTTATGGCCTTCTGCCGCTGAGTGGGAGTGAAAAAAGTTATTGTGGTATCGGAAACCATACTGACTTCGACGCAGTTCGGGTAGAAGTTCATAAATGAGCCGACATGTCACAGACATCTAGAAATTACGAGTATCCATGAGGAGTCTAAGAGACCACAAGATATGTCAAACTCCTGCGACCGAAGTTGGTTACTTATTTAACCAGGGGTTAGATTCTGTAAGGCGAAACGATCAAACGTCTTCGTGCGCACAAATGATTTGCCCTATGTTAGACAAGAAAATTTCCTCGTACACACGAAAACGTTTGAACGTTTCGCCTTACAGAATGCCGACCCAGTATTCATTCACACACAAGGTGAGGTCATTTATCCGCGTTACACACGATTTGAAATGACATCATCTGCTGCAACCCCGTCACCGCATTTGTCACTCTTCGTTCCCGCAATGATTGCTCAATGGTGTAGAATGTTGGTGCTGATGGATCCCAGTTGAGTATGTTAATCTAGCAAGTCCCCCCGAGGCCTCGGCATAGGCATCGGCATCGGCATCGGCACATCTCCTTAGCACGCCTCTGAACAACCGCATGCAAGTGTGATCTACGATAAAACTCATTACGTCGCTGGCACAACACCTGCCTGTGTTGGGAAACCAACACTTCGACCTAATCAGATTAGGCACTCTTAAATCGCAAAGTTCACGGCTCATTCCGAACACTCTACCGGAGGTACATCGCACAATTGACTAATGTGGCACCTGCTGGCAGTGGATACTGTACCAAACAGACTGACTAACTCTCGTCGAAATGCAAATTATCCACGCCGTGGCGTTTGTCACCCATGCACTGCATAATACGAGACGACACGACGACGATGATGCCCACAACTGTCAGTCGGACGAACTTTATTGGGTTTCTCGTTGGCTTTTCGTGGAATCCATACCCCTGGCCGAGATCAAGACCGCGCTGTCCGCTCCAATGAAGACATCGAAATTTATTCGAGAAAACTCAAAACGACGACGAGTCGCAATAATTTTGCACAACTAACGCAATAACTTCTCGCCGAGAGAGACAGCGTTGCGGAAACCCACTCTGGCTGGTTTGTCCGCTTTTGCTGCACGGTGGTGTTGCCACAAAACGAAGCCATTTGCGAGCCATGATAAAGAACAAGATAAATAAAAGAAACGGCATCTTGTACACCTTAAACGGTGACAATAACTCACCGCAGACACCGAAAGTCTGCAAGCGTTGCGTTGCCTCGTATGCAAATCAGTCGGGCGAGCTGTGCGCACCTTTTGACCGCGCTTAAGTGTCATCGCGGCCAGAAAGACACGATGGGGATCATAATTTCGCCGCCCCAACGATTGTCTTCGCGCGGGATGGTATGTAGCACTGCTAATGCTGACCGCATGCTTCACGGGCAGTGCACATTAAGTTTCGTTTCGGGCTGGACGTTTGTGCGGTTTACTTTTTTTTTTTTTTTTTTCTTATTTGGACCGATTGTGTTCGCGTTCGCGTTCGCTTTTCGGGAACAGATTTCCGAGAATTTTTTTTGCCCAAGAACAATGGACGCGGAGACTTCTTATAATGGGACTTAGAAAACGCACCCATCCATCACCGCAACCAAATTTGGTCTTCGCACTCTCTCCAGACGAAAATTGACACCATCACTTATCACGGCTGCGCAGCAGCGCGGAGCACATCCCACACACGCGCCCTGGATGGACAATTGGACATCATGCAAGGCAACATTAATGCCCTCCCACTGCCATGTTGCATTATGCAGAAACCACGACGACGATAGTGCACCCCGGCTCCACTGTCCAAATCAGAGACGATCGAAATGAATGAGTTTTAATGTGACCATTGGGTGCGAGCGTAGGCGTCACAATACGCCATGGAGCTGGTGCAGATGCAGAGCAGAGTCGGTCAGAAATGTGAATTAACGTGCCGTACAGCGCGGCAAGTTTATGGCCTGCGACGTGACTTTCGCATGTGGCGAGCAAAAGGCCCTAAAAGTAAATAATGTCCTATGCGGCGAAGTCTTAAATCTGCGCGCCCAATGAGGCACAAGCGCAAAGAAACAAAAAAAGGGAAACCTGAGCTCTAGAGCGACTCTCTCAGTGGTGGAAGTGCCACTTGATGTCAGCTTCAAGGGTTCCAAGAACGTCGTTGGAATTTCCGTTGCCAACGAGAGAAATGTTCCTTAAAACAAGATCGTGTGACACTAGAACGAATGTCCTTCGTCTGGTGATGATGATCCTCTAAATTTGGTTGTTAAAGTTTGTGACGATTCCGACCTGCTACACGGAAAGAATTTTAAGATCAAATCAAGAAAAATAAGCGCAGAATCACGAAAAGTTTGTCTTGTTTTAGAGCTTAGCTAAGGATTTACTGATTCACGACTTTTTTTCGCAATTCTAGAAATTGTACGAAGTGAAGATATTGACCCTCAAAAGTCGTGAATCAACACTTTTCAGTATCAATAATGAGATCGAATGAGAAGTACATATTGCAATAACCGATCGCAATTTGACACAAATAATTATCAATTTGATATTACATGGATTGTAAATTGCAAAAAATAATTCGTAAATTACCACTTTTCTGTTGTAAATTACGATTTCCTCCCTTAGCAAATTACAACCATTTAGTCTTGAATTGCAACTCAATAGTGTTGATTTGCAAACTAACAGGGGAGATTTACTACTTCAGTGGTTGCAATTTACAAATTCTTAGTCGTAAATTGAAACTTTTTTTTATCAATTTGCAATTCATATTTTGCAATTTACGTTTCTTGAGTAGTGATTTGAGGAATCGCCGTATTAAATTGAAAATGTTTTGTCGTGAAATTAGAAAACTTTATTCTCAATTTGCAACTTATATCTTGTGATTTACAAATCGAAATTCATAGTTTTATTAATTAGTTTATTTTTGTATTCCTCCTGATATCCAAGAAAATCATACGGCGCCATATCGTCCGGAGACAACGGGATTTGTCTGGGGTGGTTTTTCGGTCTATTTAAAATACAAAAAAAATATTTAGATGAACTTGACATTAATACGAACCTTTACAATTCTTTTCAATTACATATTTTAGAATACATTCCAATTGATACTTCTTTTCTAATAGCAAGATGTAACTTCTGAAAAAAATACAGATTTATATGCATAGGTACTTCAGGGTTTTTGGAATTCAATAGGTACTTACAAAATGTATTCCAGAATGCTTTATAATTAGTAGGACACTCACTATCCATACGAATTAGTTATAGGTATTTAAATTTAAACAACTTTAACCCGACTGCTTTAAACAAAGATTGAATACCGACTGCCTGTCTCTGCACCGCAACGCAATGTGCACAATGAAGATTTGGCTTCATGATTGCAGCTGTCTAGCAATACCACATACATACAATCATCCATAAAAAGAAAGGACTTAAAAGGATTTCGATAGGTACATGGACTATGAACTGTGCATAAAAAAAAATCCACACACCAGGTAGTTGATTCCATGAAAATTACAAAAAATATTTTGCAATTTACGACTTCTCTGCGTCAATATACGTTTTCAGTTTCATGTGTTAAATTATTACAAGATTTTATTGATTCATCATTCAGTTTTGGTAAATCACCAAATATTTTTCGCAATTTGAGATTGTGAAGTGGTGTTTGAGAAATTGACCTATTGGAGTGGTAAATTGCGCCAAACAATCTCGCAAATCACTACAAATAAAAGAAGCTCGAATTGATACTTCTAATCGTTAATTTCAGCAAACAGAATTTGGTATTCTCCGCCGTTTTCAATGTCAAATTACCAATTTCTGTATCAATCTAATTTGCGACAAATATATAAATCAAAACTTTGCAATTGGTGATTTTCAATTCTTTCCGTGTAAAGGTGAAATATGTTTACAGCTGTATAGACTGGACAGCTACTCCTTCAAGTCGCTTCGAAACGGATTTTACCTATAACCTCGACCTAGAATTGGTTTGTTCCATACGCCATTGGCACTTTTCCGAGAAAAAACGCATTTAAAGGTTTGCGTACTTGGTACTCCGAAACTGTGTGATAGGAGTATTTTTTTTAACTTGAAGTTAGTCTTATAAAGAGTTCACCTACCAATTTTCACAGTGTTTTGCCAACCGTTACCAAGCTACGTTAATTAACGTAAAAGTCTACTTTTTTGACTTGTGTCCCACCTCCTAAAAAAACAGTTGGAATTTTTTTTTTCGTTTTTTTATTTGTACATCCTCAGAAAGTTCTTCCAGGTATCTACTCCTCGTTAAAATATTCCATTTCTTAACGAAATTAAATTAACAACAACGAATTTTGTTGTGTTGAACTTACCATTCTCCATACTGTGTTTTTGCTTTCGTTTGAAATACCGATATTTTTCCTGATCTGTCAAAATTTAAGTTTAAGTTTAAGTTTAAGTTTATTTATAAAAACAAGGTATACATTAAGACTTGGTCTTTTATAGTGGAATGAATTATGTATGCAATGCAAAAAATAAAAAGAAAAAGAGAAATTCATTATATACAAAAATGGTCATGAAACATTATATGCAAAATTACAGAAAAGAAAACAAAAGAAAAATATTAATATATAAGAGTTTAGATTTTACAAAATATATGATAAGAGAAAAAGAAGAAAATAGAGAAAAAAAAATAAGAAACAGAGATAGAAATGGAAGGAAAGAAAGAAACTTGCAATGCGTAGAAATTTAAAAGTAAATATGCCTTAAATTCTGTAGAGATTTTTCGTACAGCGGCTAACAAATTTAGCTTGAACTGCGTACTGCCTTGGCTTAATTTTATCTTTGGAGTGCACGTAGGACAAACCAATTCTCAACTTTGTTAATATTTTCTCTATCTCTTGTCGCCGTGATATGCACGTGGAACAAAACAATTCTCGGAAAAAAGTTACGAAGAATTATTTGGAAAATTTGTGCCAAACGCCAAAAAATGGTTTATACCAAAAAAAAAATTTACTACCTACAAACTGTTGATTTTGGTGGATATGGGTCAAAGTCGATGTTGGATATCTCGAGATTGGAAAGACATAGAGCAAATCGAATCGCAGATTTAAAAAGAGCACACAAAATTTTCATAGAATCCGTTCCTAACTCAAAAACGACAAAAGTGACGTATGGAACAAAACAATTCAATGAGTTGATCGTCAGTGCAAAGCATGCTTGTAGTACCTTCTAGACAAAAGTCTTCATTTTCATTTCTTCCTATTCAACGCCCCAGCGTCTCTTGACTACGTTTTGCTGGACTTTTTCCTCTTTTAATCTGGGCTTGCCCATTCCATTCCGCAGATAGGCATCAATCCACTTGTCATGGAGCTCATAAGTTGACCTGGCGGGTACTCTCTTCGGTATCACTTCCCCACTATTGTCGAAATCGTTTCCACGCCACCTCCCGAGTGTCATTTCGCGAGATCGAACCCCCCGAGCGACCGACAATTCACACCATAATACCAGCTCACCACGCTTTCGACACCCAGCCCCAGCTGATATCAAATTCGCAGTGACTAACCGACCGCTTACCCATTCGATGAATAATTAAACGCTGCGCCATGCATTTCATTTCCATTCCAATTGGCGCAATCGAATAAGCGCCTCTGGGTCAGCCACACGCTCAGCCATTCACATAGGCATATCCGTAGTGGCAGAGCTTTCGCTTTTTGCATGCAGCTCGCACAACATGCGCGCTATGGATTCATAAATCTGCCAACGAAAAGTACCCTGGCACTTCAACACTGTACGCCGATGTGCATTGCGCAAAGGTCACCTCGAGAAAAACGCTGTAAATCATAATGCGCTTGCGCACACGGCCACCACACATCTGGGGGTAATTCGCACGCGAATTTCTGTTACAAAACCGTGTGTGGACACAAAATGTGTACGTTGGGTGCTTTGGGGAATTTTAATTGGAGTCCGTGAACACGCACTTTATGGTTGACACCTTGGACAACGCCGCACACAAGTGTGTTTCGGCGGCGGACATAGTGCAAGGCGCAACCGATTGTTGCAGTGTCCAGCCGAGCTCCTGAAATGTGCTGTCGAAATTTTGGAGAGCCAATGTGTCGCGGACACAATTACGTGCGTGATCTGGTGCTGCAGGGTGTCAACATTGTCATGGGGAACTATTAAAGTCCATTTGACAAGTCACAGTATGACATGCAAATAACAAGGAAATTCCACGCCGGTAAGTGGGCTAATTTGGTAGCCAGAGCTTTCAAATATAATTCTCAGCTGTTTTGGGACTGCAGGAGAATATAATATATTTGCACGCATGATGTGCGCAAAAAGTGCGGTTGCGCAAGGCTTGGCATAGCTGTCACATAAGTGACACTTTACCAGTTAAACATGGGCATTTAAGTGACCAAGTGTCACTGACGGGCGGAGGAGGCGGTGAGTAGGGGCACACCTTAGAGGAGTCATCACGGTTCACACGCCGCACGTAAACCACGCCGAGGTTCGTAGGAAATTGTCCTCCCGAAGGCCTTGTAGCTTGGAGTTCTTTCTGAAGTTAAATTGTTCTTTCTCCGCAGAGATCAATCTCACTGGCCAGCCGTAAAATTTGTCTGCTTCTTTAATTCGTCGTATTTCAGGGGAGGTAGCTTTGGACACTACACTATACAATCCTAGGAGAGGTGTGGCCTGAAAATCAGGCACTTATGGATAAGTTGTTCCCGCTTCGAATTAGGATCCAAAAAGTCATGAATGGCAAAAGAACGAAGTATCTAAGTAGCGTAAATGTAGGTTCTAAAACCGGGAAAGACTCGGAACCTGGAATACTTTCCTTGGATTCGAACCTGAAAGACCATCTATACGATTACCGGTACCGGGTACAAACAGTGTCTTTCAAATATAAGTTCGGGCGGTGAGAGAGATGAGATCTATAACTGAAAGGGATGTGGCCATCAACATCGATAACCAGACTACACCCAAGGCGCTTAAATCCATTGATGCCAGTTTGAAATAGCCAGGACAATGCCAAAGGCACGATGTAGTGCCTATATTAAATACCAGGATACTTGCCGGGCGTATACTTCCTAAGCCACCGTGGCCACAAATCGTGCGAAACAGATCTCGGGAAATTCGTAATCTAGTCCGGGAATAAGTCAGGATTCTAGTCGCAGTTTTGTGAGGACACTTACTTTTTTTTGAGAATGGACGCCAGTTGTTTCTTCATTCTAGCAAGTTTCCTATTCCGATATTTACTCATAAAAAAACAGCTATCGTTTGATTTCTGGTAAAATGTCCTGCTGAGATGTACTTCTACTGCCACGGGTTGGGTAGATGTCTGTTGTTAAGCTCGGTTTGATTCGACGATATTGGTTGTCGGTTGCAGAATACATCAACTTAATGATGCCGAAGATCGCCGCTAAACACTCAAAAGATTATGTAAGTCTTACACCTGAGGCATTGCAGTGGATGAATAATTCAACCTTAAGTCCAGTGGTAACTATGCCTGTTGCTAGGCCTAGCTTCCGCAGGTTTACCTGTACTTGCCGATCAAAAATAAATTAAAGCCGCATGCTATTCTGGAAGACCAGAATTATCTAAAACTGCAAGAAGACTATCACTTTGAGGGCTTAGAAAATTTTAATTGAAGGTTTCGTAACAAGGATCACCAAAATGTCGAGTCATACACCAAGTACTCCCAGTTTATATTGCTCTATCAAAAAGCCTTGCATACCCTCGGGCTGATTGGGAGCAAGTCACTCTGAATTGTTTTATTAAGCATTATAGCCAGTGCCACGTTGGATCTCTGAGATAGATGATCGATAAAACGAACCTGTGCTCAGTTCTATGCTAAATTTATTGAGTTGTATGAATTTAAACCTAATATGCCTTACCAGGAAACAAAGCTCAATGCTAGAAAAGGTCATAGTTCGCTCTTTTGAGTCCATCTCATTTTTCTACTTTGCAGCCAAATACTGCATTTCCTCTCCTTACGATGACATCTTCGCCTACCATGCCGTTTCTACTGTGACCCAAGGTAGCGTGTTGTACGATCAAACGCTCGCTTGATCCCAACAAACGCCGTCAGTGGCTTTTAATTTCGTTCCGAATCCCCTGCGGCCGCCTTGAGTATATCCGAACGTAGTTACCCCACCAAACGGTGCGACGAAGCTCATTTAGCTGGCAGTCGTCCCCGCCGTAGTCGCAACCTCGTTAGCCATGTTGCTGGCTCAATCTCTCCGATTTTGAGCTCCCAATCAAATAAATCACGAGATAAGCAACTCAAATGGACGATCAACACTGAATGCCCGTGAAATTGCTCGGCGGTAGCTGGCTGCTGCTGATCCCACTCTCCCTGCACAATGGAATGAAACTCACTTCGTGATTGACATGAAGCCTTACTACATAACGATCAGTCCCAAACTTAGGGCTTACTCAGTGGCGTCCGCAGCGATGGAGCTCCACCGATCCACCGATCCTCCAACCGCGCCGACCGACCTATGTACGTGGCCAGATTTATCTCGGCATTTATTGTGATTGATGTGATGGATTCTCAACTTTATTTCATTATTCCTGCCTTCAATTATAGTTAATTATTATTTAAAGTTAATTATTGGTTCGGCATTGTTAAGGCGAGGTCCGCCGAGAAGATGCGCACCGATTTCCCATAAATTGCGCCTCAAACTCTCGATTGTCCTCCCATCTATCGGCGCGCACTTCTGACTTCTGAGCATGGTACGACGGGCGATCGCGCTGCTTGATGATGCGGTCGCTACTGCTCCGGTATGGCTAATAGTCGGTTCTATTGCAACGCAGCAATGATGCAGCGAAGCGACCACATTCACAATAAATTAACCGCTGAATTTCAGTGGGATTGCATTTGTGGTGCAATGATACAGTTGGCGCAGCGTCTCTTGTACGCGCCGTGGTATAAAGTGGAATTAAATTAAACAAGATGGCGGCGGTGTTAATTTTAATGGGACCCATTCAACGATTTTTTGCGGTTTTCTTTCCGTGTGCCTTGACGGTGGAGCGCGATGAATCTCATTTGACATGGTCACATTTCCGCTGGCGGTCGTGACAGGGCTGGAGGTGTTAAAGACCGCTAAAGGTGCACAAATAAACAATCGGACTTGTGCGGTTGTACGCAAGCGTTTAATTGATTTTTTCCTCTTGTCCACAACGGCGATGATAATGATGATGACGATGGCCAGCAGGAGACTATAGTCGTGGTCGGGCAGTGCAGTGAGCGGTGATCTTGTGTGCGCTCCTTTTGGGGAGTGACAACTTGGTGGCGGGTAAGTTCTAAAGAGGCTGATGTGCCAGGTGTGTTAATCAAATTAATGTTAGTTGCTGCAGGTTGTGAGATGTGATCCAAGGAAGGAATCAAGAACGTCATGGGTGGCATTCTGCTGACAAAATTAGCGGAAGGCGCGTAGCAAGTTCGGTTTGAGAGGGTCACTAGTTTTAATTATGACGCTTGTAGGTGGAATTTTCTTTTATTTTTTAATAGAGACCAGGGACAGTCGGCACGAATACCGTCGGGAGGTACCAAGATATGGGTGACGAGTTTGAAAGGCGCTTAGTTGGTTATAGCCTTTCGCAGTCGAATTGTACCACGGATTGGAGAAGTTTTCTAATGAAGAAAAGCGAAGGCTGATAGTAATTTTTACCAGGCTTGATGCTGTAGTCGCTTTTCATAGGCTTCACATTTTGCGCCATAAAAAAAACTTACAAGACCTGAAATATCGATATATAAGGGAATGTCCATCAGTTTACATCTTAGCCTGATTTTGGTCGTAGTCACTTTAATCGGATCTTGCTTGTCCTCCTTGGTACATCATTTAGAGGAATTTAAAACGAGAAGTTATCTGAGTCTCCCGTCGCCGGTCTGAATATTTCATGCTTTTCTACTTCACACTTCGACTACATTTAAGAGTTGAAAAAATAATACGCAGCTTGGACAAATTCCAAAGCCCAGGAAAACAGAACAAAGTTTCAAAGCCGACTAAAAACAAAAACGCAACATGGACTTCTAAAAAATCTCAGAAAGCCGCACTAAACGCGCATTAGAAGACCTAAAAACCAGTTTTAGAACACATTAAAAAAATTCATAAAGCAAACCATTAAAAACATCCCAAGAAACTCCCGAAAACACCTAGAAAATTCTTCATAAAGAGACCGAGAGTATGCCCACTGAAAACCCTCCTGTAAACGATCAGAAACTCATTCAAAAACGACTTCAAATGCCTCAAAACAAACCCCTAAAAACCTCACAAAAGGCTTCATAGACCTTTAAAAAACTTCCGTAAAACAACTAGAAAATCAGTCGAAAAAAAACCGAAACTCTACTAACAACCATCCAAATAACTTAGGCCAAAAATGCATTCTTAAAACGTTTGAGCAACCGACAATAAAACGATCAGAAAGACAGTCAAAACGCCACAAAAGGCCTTGAACCGGACCTTTAAAAATCCCACGAAAAGCATCAAACCAGGCCCCTAAAAACCCCACCAAAGGCCTCATAACTAAGCTTTAAAAACGCCACAAAATTTGCGAAAGTCACCCAGAAAATTCGTCAAAAGGAGACCGCGAGCATGCCTACTGAAAAACCGCCGGTAAACTTTCGAAATACAGGCCTTAGAACGTTTCCGAAAACGAAAAGGCCTTACAGACGTCTTAAAACGCCACAAAAAACTGACGACAAAAGCATGTCAAAATACGGCTTAAAAGTACCCCAGAAACATCATCATATTCATTAAGAATTTCTTTGAAAACCTCTAAGAAAAGCGTGTGAAACGTTCAGCGAAACAGCCAAAAATGTCCACATAATTAGTTGCAAATCGCCCCCAAATAAAAACCTTAAAATGCTTTAAAGAATTACTCAAGAACTGCACCCTAAATAAACATTAAAAAAACGGCACCAGCGACTGAGTACTCCCAACAGAAGGTATAAATTTCTGTATCGACGTTTAAAACTTCAAAGGCAGCTATTCAAAAAGTACCCGTAGTCAAATCAGAAGCTAGAAGAAAAAACGGTCGAGGTTCTTACCACACGGTATCGCTCTGCTAAGTCTGTGTTAATAAAAGCATTTCAGAGTCGATGAAAAATCAGACGAATTTGCAAAAAATTTCGACAGCTGCCTTAGAACAGAAAGCTGATTCGTTTTTTGAATCTTGTCCGCTGAATCTTGAAGCAGAAAATAAAGTTCTAAGAACAAATCAACCTACCCATGGAAACTTGTATCTATAGCCATTCTTCAATAAAGTAAGAGAGGACAGATAGGACTTCTTCTGACTGAAGAAGAACTTTGAAGAAGCTGCCGTGGCGGTGGAGTTTTGAAGTAGGTACACAGCTTGCATTCTGTCACTGCCAGGTCGCCAACACAAAGTCCTTAGTAGGTACTTCTTTCAGAATCTTTTTAGAGGTTTTTTGGCGAACCAACCGCTTCACTGCTGTTTCTCGAAATGTTGTCCAAGACTGTACAACTTTTGTTCTCATTTCCATTCTGAGGCCACTTCTTCTTCACAGCAATTCTTGTGGACTCGCGAAAAGTTTAGGAGCTGTAAGGATCCGCTGCTCTTCAATTATTCAACAGCTTACTTTATGATATGTTGGCAGCCACTAATCTCAACAGGTACACTCCAGTGCAGTTTGCATGCCCAACTAAATGAGGTTTTCTTCATCACAGGAAGAACGACTGTGGACCTTCATCTCAAACAAACTGCAACCAGTACGAAAATATTTCCAGCTGCCGCTTTGCTTTGTTTCGGTCAAATTTTAAACCCATACAAACCAATTTGATGGTAGTTTGAAACGTTAATCAAGGTGAATGGCCACAAATCCTTTCCATTCAAATATTTCCTCATCCTTTTGTTATGATGCCCCGGAGATACGATTTTTTGTTGCCCGTAGCATTTCACAATGAAGACGCTTACCTGCCCAATGTCCGGTTGGGAAAATCCAATTTCCTGCCTTGCACAATAGCTCCGCATCAAGAGTCACACCTTAACTGGGCATTGTTGCAATGCCACCCATTGGTCCTTTGACACAATATATACGTGGAGTGCATGCCCTATATCCAGCCATAAAACAGTCCCCACCACTCAGACTCAGGGAGAAGAATCCGAGCGATTTGTTGTCACCAACTTGGGTGCTGTCGGAATTTTACGACCCTGACAGATGCGCCAATTGTCCAAAACGAGAATGCAATGAACGTCCCGCACTGCATATGAGTGAGCGAAAGCGTTCATTTCCAGGCCGACACAATAGACGATCGTAAAAAACGCGCAACGCTTACGAAGATGCGTCCGTCTTTTCGGTGAACAATTCTGTCTCTAATGCCAGGCAATTAGAGCTGTGCGACGACGTGGGCAGAAATGGCCGACATCCTTGCGAAAAATGCTACACTGCATGGGAAAAATACTTCATTCTATTTGCGCAGTGGGAAAAACGGAAAATCCCACTGACGAAGGACACACTCATCAGAGAAGAAGTGCAAATAAGTGCATGCAATCCTGTGAATATGCATGCATACATTTTCAAGCGTTTTTTGCTCGCTCGCTTTGTCCTCTTTCTTCCACCTCGTCGACCGTGTTACTGTATACGAGAATGTGTATGCAATGCGATGTGTGAAAGTTAAACAATTGTGATTGTCCTGTCGGATTCGTGTCTTTCTAATTTGTATTTGCGGTCCTGTTTAAACTTTAAATTGATATCAATCTGTTTGTTGGAGGGATTTACCTTCTATTTGGAGGACATAGAAAAGGATGCTGCCTGGGCTATTGATGCTGCAGGATTACGGATCGGAGATAAATTGACAGGCTTGCACTCTGTTGCTGTGTGTTTATTGTTTGCTTTCGCAGCAATTATAATAAATTTTTACAAGCGGTGTCAATGCATTCATTCGAACATCAAATAGATGTGCGCCGACCATCTGCCTGACGACTCTGGATGCTGTTTGATTGATTTTTGTTTGCCCAACGACAGAGA
Organism: Cheilosia variabilis; assembly: GCA_951230905.1. Taxonomy (NCBI): domain Eukaryota; kingdom Metazoa; phylum Arthropoda; class Insecta; order Diptera; family Syrphidae; genus Cheilosia; species Cheilosia variabilis. The sequence goes on along the minus strand of OX579677.1, from coordinate 57,101,973 downwards.
GTGTCCTTTTGTCGCACACTGAACAAGCAAACAGATCTAGAAACGGGTAGGATTATACGATTGGTAATTGCAATGGCAAATTGTGATTAGGATCAAGGTTTTTGTTGGGCCTATGATTGATCCGTTTACGGTGGGTTCTTTCGTCGTCTTCTGTAAGCCAGGTGTGTCTGTCTACGGGAGGTTTTTCAGGGACTCAGGGATGGGTAAAGGTAAATGCGTTTTTTTTGTAGTAATTGTTGTTAATTGTCGATGTAATTAGGGGTGCGGCAAGACTCAGAAGAAAAGGGATCCTTAAGGGACTAGATTTAGCTTTTGCGTCGACGATGGACTCGTTATTTGGGAGGCAGTGCCGCCTAATGTCAGAAGTCATGTACCTTTATGGAAATTTCAAAAACCTGTGAATGCGCCTCTCAGGAAACCAGTTGACACGGCTCCGAAAAATGAGGACCAAGCGCTGTTGGATTTGAATGTCCATATCGATTATAAATAGACTCGTAAGACAATCCAAGGGATTTCAAAATGAAATAGGAATCCGGGTTCAAAAGCCTAGGCACGATTCCTCACTAAGAAAGCGTCCTTTTCAGGCTAAGTCGCCCCTTTTCACAACACAGCTGACACCTTCAGAAGATGCAACTTTGACAACAATTTCATAACGAAGCTCTGCATACCTACAAATTGTATCGAATGAGCATCGATCTATAACACTTACGGATAGAGAACTGCTGAATGTGCTGAAGTATAAGACTGTTTGTATGAGTCCATAAGCAAAAGTACCTATATAGTACGCAAAATCACGTATTTAAAATCAACCAATTTTCGAATAAAAATTACCAGGGAATATTGTTGATATAACTCCTACAGAGTTGGTGCATTAAAAACAACCGAGTCAACTTTTTTAATTAAACTCGGCTAAAAACAGCGGTCGTAAATAGCAAACTTACTCTAAAGAGTTAAATCAAGTGGTTGATATTAGTCAAGAAACTTGGTTATTAACTACTGATAAAGTGTGATTTTTTTTTCAACTTATAATCGTTTTTTTTAACAGAGCTAATTTTAACCCATTTATTTCGAGTAAAAATCGCACACGGATAGGGCAAATTGGAAGCCACACAAAACAAGTCGGACCTATGTGTTGTGTGCACTTAAAGCGCTTTTGATGATCACCCACCACCCCCGCATGGTTGAGCTGTATTTGAAAAAATTGTTAAAATTATCGCAATTTATTGTTATAATTTTGATAAAGTGTTTTGAGTTCTTGTTGTCCTGTGTACAAATACGTCCAATTTACAACCAAAATGCTGAGGAAAGTGCTTAAAATTTGTAAAATGCAGAACATACGCATTCAAATCTACAACCATTTTCAGTTGAAACTAAATTCAGTTGCGTGCGAGAAAATAAGATGCGTTTTTCAATAAAATAATGCCTAAAATATTTTTTTAGGTAAACTGGAACAATAAATATAAAATTAAACACAAACATAAAAAAAATAAACAAAAACTATTTTCATTTCCAAAACAAAACTTAAATTAAAAATCACAGACGAAATTCTTAATAGATTAATTCTTAATAGAATATTCGGCGAGGCTCGTGGCCGAAGCGCCGAATATTCGGCAACACTTAGTACTTTCCGCGTGTGACAAGTTACAACTGGATCATCATACTGTACGTAGGTACTGGGTGTAAACTAAATATTACTTTAAACCCCCGTTTTAAAACTAGTTTCTTGGGAGTAGTTCAAACACAAACAGCAAAACAAAAGATTCTGTTAGAAGCTCCGAAAAAGAGTTATGATGAATCTAGTAGTACCGATGATGATTCATCTCCACTTCGAAAGAAAAGGAATGCCAATGAAAAAGACAAAAACATTGAGATACATGACAGTTTCTGGAATTGTTTTGAAGAAGTCGCTGCAGAAAATGTACGTTCAGTTGAAGGTGTGGAAAAGAAAAGTTCAGTTGCAAGGGAATTTCATCTTGTTTTACATGGCATCTGTTCGCCTTGATCGGACAGCAGACTCTTACAAGTGGTGGTCAGCAAACGCAAAACAATATCCAACCCTTTCACAATTTGCTAAGATTTATTTATCATCTCCCGGTAGCAGTGTATATAGTGAGCGGCCGTTTTCAAAAGCAGGTATAATCTATGAGGAAAAACGCAATCGTCTGCTATCGACAAATGCTGAAAAAATTGTTTTCATCCATCATTATTTACCACTGGTAGATTTAAAATATTGATCTGTTAATTTGATGCTAAATAAACGTCTTCCTGAGTAATATTGTGAGTTTTTTTTTTTCACTGTGAATACCGAATAGTTGCCAAATATTCGTGGCATCTCTAATAGTTTTAGTCCATCAGATCGTCTTGGTCCTTGAAATCATACGTTAAAAAAATAAAAAGCCTGTATGTTCAATCAAAAAAAAATAATTATAAAAATATTTGAAATAAGAAAAAATGCCTTTTTGGAAACAAAACAAATATGAAAAAGTCTTAGCTGGCATCACTGCGGCTGCATTAACTGTAACCGACTCGTCCAGTCAGAACATTTTTATGGTTTGTACATATTTCTGAAAAAATATTACTTCATATGGGTTTCTCGAGGGCAATGTCACATTTTCTAAGAGTGTTTGTTGTTTTTTCTTGTCACCTAACTGATGTCCACTTTAACTTACAAGAAGTAATTTAGCATTATTATTATACTATTTTAAATATAAATTGTTTTTTTTTTATATATTTTGTCATTTATAATTTCTTAAATATAAATTACAGTGGACGTCCAGTATAACGAATGATATAATGTTTGCTGTCATTCGTTATATCGATAGATTTTTTTACTTTTTTTTAAAAAAATAAGTCATTAAAAAATGTGTTTATTTAAACGTTTTTATATAATGCTAAATTGAATAGATGATGGTCCTACCATTAAATACCCCCGATCCACGTTCGTTATATCGGATAGCAAATCGTGGGCATCATTCGTTATATAGAGATATAAATGTAAATATTAAAAGCTTTTGTTACATCGCAAATTCGCTATATCGGATATTCGTTATAATGGCAGTCCACTGCAGTTGCATAAAAAGAATTTAAAATTATTTGGTGTGCTTTTATTTTTATTTTGGAGCATAGATTTCACAAAAAAGTTGCGTGTATTAGGCCAAAGAACTGTGAAAATGATAGAAATTTAATTTTGAGAGCAACGAGTTTTGAATAACACAACCAAAATTTGTATACAGTATTTTGTGTGCATATTGGGTGTAATTAACTACAGGGTCCGCCAAAAATTTGTTTTTTTTTTTTTGAAAATGCTATAAAAAAAAAACTACTGAATATTTTCTCAAATTTCTTTTTTTATTTGAAAGTACAATCCTTCCGGTTAATAATGGAAAATAATTTCATTAAAATGGCTGCCTCGGCTGGCCGTGCAGTAGCCTACACGATCGGTCCAATTTGTAAGCCTATTATCGATTGTGTGCAGCTGTATTTCACCAATGGCTTCACGAATATTGTCCTTTAAAGCGTCAATTGTCTCTGCCTTGTCGTCGTAACACTTATCTTTTACGGCACCCCACAAATAATAGTCCAACGGTGTCAAATCGCAGCTCCGAGGTGGCCAAACGACATCAGCTCTGCGGCTGATAATGCGATCTTCAAAAACAGGGCGCAAAACATCGAGTGTAGCTTCGGCTGTGTGGCACCTAGCGCCGTCCTGTTGAAACCAAATGTTGCCAATATCCTCCTCTTCAATTTTTGTGAACAAAATTCGTTCAACATTGCCCGATAACGATCGCCATTGACTGTAACGGCCACTCCTTGCTCATTTTCGAAGAAAAAAAAGCCCAATTATGCCTCTGGACCAAATTCCGCACCTAACAGTGACTCGTTTTGGGTATATCGGCATTTCAATGTATGCGCGCGGGTTTTCTGCGCCCCAAATGCGACAATTTTGCTTGTTTACATACCCGCCAAGATGAAAATGAGCTTCATCTGAAAAGATGATTTTTTTTTTCGCACACATTCTGCAACATTACCATGATTTTCAAAGTAATGTCGCAATATTTCCCAGCGTTGTTCAAGCGTATACACAACCATATTCGTTCAGCGGAAGGATAAAACTAATTATCTGTCAAATCAGACATGAGCTAAGTGTTACCATTCGCGAAATAAGCACTAGTTGAAAAAAAAAAAGTTAGATGGCGGACCCTTTAGTTGTCACATTCAACAATTAATGCTGTTACATTAAAAAAGTTTCTAGTTGTAAAATCTACAATAATTGCCACATATTCATAATTCGGTTTTGGAATGTACAACCATGTCCATATTACCTCTGTTAAATTGACGGCATTGGACGTCGGGTCGATTTTGACAATTAATGCAGTAGAATTCACAGCGCTTTTCAACATTTATACAATTTTTTTTTTGTTTGGGTGTATTTTACAGCAGCTATTTCACTAAAGCATAAAAGTCGACTTCAAGTACAGAAAAGGAACACAAGTTCGTTAGTATTATAGCCCAAAAAATATTCAAGTTCATTTTTCATCAAAATCCGTTTAACTTCCCAAGGTTATTCCCCGCACAAACTTATGTCAAACAAAAAGTATTAAACTACAGACTAACAGCGGCGCCGTCAGCTGCGGGCTGCCAGGAGGCATTACCAGTAACAAACCGAAACCGGTTCGACCCGAAAACAAATTAAATATTAAATACTTAAGCAAAGCCCGCTCAGAGGCTAACTTCTTACATCCGCTTTGCTACAATAAATCTACCATTGAAGTGCTAACATTGGCAATGCCTGTTCGACTCGAACAACTTGTATCTACATGTAGGCACTCAATTCCCGAGTCATCTTCAATCAATGCTGCATCCTACGCCATTCACCGCCGCCGCGTAAGTACCACGAACAAATCGTGCCAACAGTTAACTGACATGTGTCCAATATTACATACACATGGCTGAGGATAATTTCCCAAATGCACATACCTACTTGTACGCCGAAAATTAAATCTACAACATCAATCATCTCCCAACCGATGTTCAATGCCACAGTTGATATGTTAAACCGTCGAGCGAAAAGGGTTAACACCATGCTATGCCCGGCGAGCCCACATAGCGCACACGCATGATACTCCTCCCCAGCCAATCAGGCAAAAAATACCAAAGAGCAGATTAATCAATGTTAATCAAAAACAATTTCACAGCGTAGTTTCATCCGCCCGCATACGTACAGTTTTTAACAAGTTTGCCCGTTTAACTCTTAAGATTTTAACAAAACAAAAAAAAAAAATTGAAGAGCAGCTCACGCGGTAAGTATCTTAAAGATTTGCTGTTCCGCCGTGGGTGCAGCGACGACCAGCATTTCCAAAAAAAAAATATATCGTTAAAACTAAAACGGTTGAGGTTTATAGTTTGGAAAGACAATGCGTGTGAGTGTGAGCAGAAAATGTAAATCCCTATCGCCAAAGTTGACTTTCGGTTTTGTTATCTTGCGGGCCTCCCCGGAGCCCCCATGCTGATGCCGAGCGGAAGTTTGTGTGCATTTAAATGTGCATTTTACGAAGAATGTTACCATTACGATGGTTTTTCTTTTCTTCTTAGGGTCGCCAATGGATGAGGGCATAATAGCCGCTTGTCTAAGGTAGGATGAGCTCTAGACAGCTGATGACCCATATTTTGTAGTTTTTATATGAGCGCTCATGTGATATATGGCTGTGGAGATGGCTGGATTGGATGCTAAACGAAACGATGGGCTTTATGGAGGGAAGGGTTCGATAAGCAAATCGGAAGGTAGTGCTTTTGGTAATGGGTTGCGGCAGCTTGTCAAACTGGGCGGCGTGTGCGAGTTACAGTTTGTCTGGGGAATGTGTATTCCCATTTCCCATTCAAGTTACTTATCATAAGTGTGTGGGTGGAGTAGTTAAATTCAGAGATGTTTTGCTTGATGTTTCTTAGCTTGCTTTTTTGGCTTTTTCTTTGGAACGTAGAAATGGAAAGGAGGATACAACCCTCGTGACGTAGCATGGGAGCGTATTTGTGTTACATTGCCAGAGAACAGCCACCTTAGTAACAGTGCTGCCAGTTTCACTGTTTTCCAGTCAAATTTGACTGGATTTTTTCGGTTTTGACTGAAAAGAAAAATCAAATTCAGCCGAATTTTTGAAATCAAGCCGACTTTTATAATTTTTTTGACTCTATTATAATTATATCTACTAAAAAAATCAAAATAAATTTCACCTCCAATGTAAACCTAGTGTAAGCGAGCATTCGCGCAGTGGAGGAACACACCCACTGACTGAATATCTGAAATGACAGAAACAAACAGTCCAACTAACACCGGCCGCAAGCCGCTAAAAGTCAAATTGAATTTAGTATTTCTTTGTAGTGTTTTTTTTTAATTATGGCTGCTGTTTGTTCCAGTTCCACCAGTGAAAAGGTAGGGAAGAAAAAACATTTTATTTATTTTTTTCTACTTTTAACAATAAAAGCTATGTAAATTTATAGGTATATCAATTTGATCAACGAAAAGCAAATTCAAAACCAGAAAAAATGTCAGTTTCCTCAGTGCCAAATCAAGGTAAGCATATTCCTTTTATCCACATACATTTTTTTTTTAATTTCTAATCTTTTTAGGGGTCCGTAGTTAAATAGCAAAAAACGGAACCCTTTTGGATTCGTCATGACTGTCTGTCTGTCTACTGTTGAAACTTGGTAAGTAGAACCGCATTAAGATTTTCAAACAAAAATAGAAAAAAAAAACAATAAATTTTGGGGGTTCCCCATACATAGAACTGAAACTCAACATTTTTTTCATCAAACCCATACATGTGGGGTATGTATGGATAGGTCTTCAAAAATGATATTGAGGTTTCTTATATCATTTTTTTCTAAACTGAAAAGTTTGCGCGAGAGACACTCCCCCCCCCCCCGTATAATTAACGTAGTTATAAGAAATTAAGTACGACTTTTTTTTTGTTTTGTTTTTACCTACCTATTAACCCTAGAATACTAATCTTTTTTTATTGTCGCTAAACACTAATCCTCGCCTGGGAGGCTACTTTTGAAATAAACGCCTAATGAATCATTTAAAACAGTTATTTTTACCTTTTAAAATATTTATCATACTTTGGAAAACGATTTTAATTTGGCAAAAACACTTATTTTGAAGTTTTACTAGAATTTTTATAATGAAAACCTTAAATTATAAAACACATTTTTTCACTTTTCAAATAAGTGACTTCATAAAAAAAAATTAAAAATGAATTTCTAAAAAAATTGCATATAAACCAATAAACAAATAAAAACGCTTTCATAATAAAAAAAATCAGAGCTGTATCACAGGATACAAGCCCTCCACGTTAATTTAAAAATTTGCCTTTTTTAGGAAATTATTTCTCTGTACATCCAAAGCAGTTCGGCGACCTATGGTCTAGGCAATACGTATTGTCGCAATTTGCACATTACACGCTCATGCGTCGTTTAAGCAGGACAAAAGATTTGATTTGAATGATCGGCTCTTCAGGACAAGATGCAGAATCCCCATAAGCAGGCAAATTAGGCACTTCGCATAAGGCTTCCCGAATTCGTTTCTGTATATAGTGGGGCGCTCTTCCAAACGTGGCCTCTGCCCATTTGCGCAGATTTAATTCCATGCAAATAACAAAAATACTACAAAAAAGTAAAATTCAAGACTTGAAAAAAACTTACCTTAAACACGAATCCTCTCATCTCAGGCGACACCGAACTCTATAAATTCGAAAGCAAACGCAAACACACGTAAGCTATCCACCGCGTCTAAATCCCAACTGAGTTGGCAAGGAGACAGGATGTCATTGGAGTAGTATATTCTGAGAAAAATGCATAAAACCGGTAGTGAGCGGCCTCACAGGCGTGGATTAGTGTTCTAGTGTTAAATATAGTAAAAAATATATATATCTTTTTAAATATAGCTGTTTTCATTTTCGACTGTTTTTTTGGATGGATTTTTTTTTACCGCTTGACTGCTTTTTTGAACTGGATTTGGAGAGAAAAAATTCAGTCAAACAGTAAAATTTTACTGGATTTTAGCATTTTGACCTGGGAACACTGCTTAGTAAACGCTTAACACGGGTTGTTACACCCAGAAGGTGGTCTAGCTTCATCCTCCGCTCACCCCATTTTGCTGTTCTGAGACATCCTTTCTCTCTTGCTGTCTTCATAATATAGCAATTTTTAGAAAAAACCTTACCTGTACATATGCTCTGCCTTTATAGACCGTCTTTAGTCTACGCTATTTGTTGTTAAAAAAGTTAAAGCAATAGGGTAGTTCGCGACAACGTTGTGTCAAAAAAGAAGAAGAAAAAACAAGTGCAAGCTAAACAACTTGTAGGAAAACAAAACCGATTTTGTATGGCTGCAGCATAATCATGTTCAAAAATGACGGAAAAGTCTATAATAAAGTGCAAAAAACAGAACAAAAACATTGTAGAATTGGAAAGTGATGTTTGTCAAATGTATTAGGTAAAAGCCGAGAAGTAAAAGCGATGGGGATTGACGTTTGAGCCAAAAAAATCGCGAAACACTCTATTAAAGGTTGGGGAGCAGGCTCCGTAGCTAGACCTTGCTTCTCCATTCTCCTTTTTACAATTGTTTTGCTTTCAAATTTCCTAAGTACTCGATTGTACACTTTAATATTCCGCTAGTATTGTAGGCTTATTGCATTAACACCATAGACCACAATTTTTGTTTTCATTGAGCGCAGAATTGACAAAGTAGAAGTTTTGCGGAAGAAATTGAATACAAAATTTTGTAAAAGACCATTAAGCAGGGTACTGCTCTTTTTGTTCTCAAGTCTTCCCTCATCTCATGCATGAATAGAAAAAAGTCCCAAGCGGAACACCGAGCACGGCTTTACATGGTTCATAGACGGCTCTCTCCAGCACAATTACCAACTAAAAGAGGATTCCCAAACAATTCTTCAACATTACACTTCGACACCAGAAAAGTTCTAACTAGGTGGTCGTTCTGGGAATACGACAACAAATCGCTGTTACACTTGCCAGCAAGCGCGCCTATTCGAACCAAGCGAGACATTACTTTCCTTAAGTAAAGAGACTAAATCAACATTTTTAAGGAGTCCGCATGCACACAGCACGCACAGATTCATCGAATTCTGACTATGCAAATGCGCACGTACGGAAGTGTCAAAGTTAACACATCGCCGATGCCCAAACTCGTTCCGCTTTTTATTTACATTTAATTACCAACAGCAAACAGGCACACACACACCTGGCTGGATCATCTCAAACGAACCGATGGATGACTGAACCTGTATCCATTGCATCACACCGCACGAACATGTCTCGATCTCTCCAGCTTCAATTAATATGACGCAAGTGTATTTTCTTAGGACCCACTCAAAGGACCGCTTCTTAGTCATTGCTCGACCCAAAGTCACGTCGCAGTTAAATTTTGGAGAACGAAAAACCCCAGCAAGTTACAAAAAAAAATAAGGGAAACGCAAGAAATAAATAAAAATTTTGCGCAGCAATAATAAAAACTGTAAAATGAGCATAATTACACAATAAATATCACTTAAACGTTGCAAACGTGGTGGATAAAGGATCAACTCGCGCGTGTCCGCAATCGCACGCCATTACAGTACGTCCCCCGCACTTGACACGAAGCAAAAATCATAAAAAGTAATTTATGTGAAAGAAACGTGAAATCCTTAGGATATCAGAGCACAGAATTCAGAGTCCTATGCGGGTCATAGCACAAAAGGATACACCACCACAACACTGGTGCAGTTAAATAATTTAAAAGTGAACAATAAAACAGAGCCAGTAAGTGTTCCTTTTGTATTCTGGCTATGTCCTCGATTGTCTTATCAAGGGTTGCACTATATGGAGTCCTTTGCTGCTCTGGCAGGTACCTATACCTACATTTCGAATTGGCGAGATGTCCTTTTCTGCGGCGTGCACAAGCAGGTGCAGTGCGACTCTGGAGCCATGTTCGCATGTGTGACACGTCTGCCGCAGCAGGAGGCACAGAGCTAATTATCAATATACGGAGAGATGGTGCCTTCCAAATCGCAGCGTCAAGCACCCACCATCAGATAGCGCTCGGAGCCTTCGCCTGTCAGCTTGCTGTGTTGGCGGCTGCGGGAAATAATTGCCTGCACTGCTAGAGGTAATCGCGCCTCGATCTGCGGCTAAAGCTCGCACAATGACAATTCATTAGGAAATCTTTCGAAAATTTGAATTCTCAATACAAGCCGCATGCGCGCACCGCAATCGCAGCCGGCCGTGTTGTCGTCGTGCGAAATCGTGAGCCTCCAAGTTGCATAAGGTACAACTAATCGGCCAGTGGAATCAAAGATAGCTTGTGCGGTTGTACCGAGTCATGTGTGCAGAGCTTCGTGCTGTGGACAGCTGTTTGCCGCACTGTCAGATGACAAATCGCATATTGCGTCAAAACCATGCTCAATGTGCTGTGATAACCGCAGCAGTGTTAAGGCTGGCAGCGATTTTATTCCACTGCAGTGGGGATGCGAGTTCGATGTTAATACAAATTTATGGTTTTTAATTTTCTAACGGGTGAGCAAGGGTCACGCTTCACCGGATGACATTTTGAATTTGAGTTTAGGGAGTGCTTAGAAATCTTAACCATCGAACCATTCAAGTGTCATTCATAAAAATGGGCATACCTAGGTGGAAGTGCTTGAGAATAAAATAAAAGCTGTCAGCTGTCACCCCTTCAGTGTGCTGGAGTAAAGGTTACCCGATGAGCTGTCAACTGTTGTACCCGAGTGGATTCTTTTTGAAATGAATATAAAAACGTCTCTGCTTATAAACAATATCCTTCCGCACAATTTTCTTTCACCAACTGTAGTAAGAGCGGGAAGCTACACGGTTAAAAATTGGATGATAATAGCCAAGTCTCGGGTAAGGACAGGAAAGTGATACCTTTAATATAGCACAGAGTTCATGGCCTTAGATCGACTGAGTCAACCTTTAAAAATAACTATAAAAATTAGCTCAATCAGTTGAAATTTTTTTGAATCAGCTTTGCTTAAATTTAACCAAACTTATCACTACTAATGATAACAACTTCTGCTGCTTTTAACCGAATTAATTTAAACCTTTTTAATTCCTAGCAAAGGGAACCTATTTATTTTTGAGGTGAAACTCTTAAATTTGGCCAATCTGTTTTTTTCAACTGATTATCATTTTTTTGAGTGTGGAACTGATAAAATCGAAATTTTTGACACAGGAAAATCTTATCATTGACAAAGTTTTACAAAGCCATCATTGCGGAAGTAACTGCTTACAAGCAGCCAACGAGTTCCATATACAAAGTCTTAAAAATAGTTCCATTCAAGCAAAAGTTTGAGGCCCACTTTTGAGGTAGGTGCCTACCAAGATAAGATATGCCTCCATTTATTCTGCATGATCTGGGGATGGCGATGGACCCGCTACGGTGCCTGGTCTTTTGTGACGATCTTACAACCCCACTCAACCTAACCTAACCTAACCTCTTCTACATGATGTCCAATTTGTTCGCTCTTTTTTCTATGTCCAGCTTTGCCTTGGAAAATACTGAGTGCATTTAAAAATAGTAACATTTAGCTCACAGAGGACATCTGCTGTTATAACATAGGATATTTTAAACATGTATATATGTATTAAGAAGTTTTGAAATAACTAGCCAAAGTTTAAAATGTTTGCCAATTTTCATTTTATTTTGAACTTAAACATTAGACATTTCTTTAAGCCCTCTTTCACTCCGTTTTCTGACGCAGAGAAGAGATACATAGAAACAGCAACCTGTATGAGGCAGATCTTAGCTGTGTGTTTGAAAGGTCTATTTCAACACCTACAAATGACCAAGTCGCTTACGTACCTAAATAATAAAATATTGGAGAACATTTCTGGTGATTTAACTCGGTGCCTGTACATGAATGCTACTCGTACTTGAAATAAAGGCGATGGGCCTTACTATTAATCATTTTTAACCGTTATACTAAATATTTTGCAGGTCACAATATGCAATTTTGTATGGAAAATTTCGCCATTGTGAGTTTAAAAAATTTTGCGTATGGACACTAAAAATGATTATGTATAGTATCGCGGAATGCATCAAAATATTCGGTAGAGAGTTCAAATGGCATTACATCCCATTGGGGTTCGCATTAAATTGAATCACACGATTTTCTTTAAATGTTTTGAAACCAAATTTTGCACTAGCGAAGCCGCGGGCTAAGGTAAGTAGTTATAAAATTTGTTTCGTATATAACAAATATATGCGGGATTAACCTTCGAAAACTAACCAATTTTTATGGAGCATCAATCAAATGATATTTTGTACGAAAAAAAAAAAAATTAATAGCCTCTTATCCCAAGGAGCTATTATGGTTTTAGTATGTAATTATAGATACCTACGGAGCTTTTTTCAGTGAAGTTTTATGCGGCTCTTCTCGGCGTCTTTTTGAGCCTGTTTGCGGAACGAGTTTTGTGTCATTTTCCGTAGCAGTACCGGCGTTCCTTTTCACGTTCCATTTTTCGTATCAATATATTTAACCGGGTTTTAAATGCGAGTCCAAACTCCAAATGGTTCAGAACGTGCGTCACTTCGCCCTTAAATGGCTTTAAAATTTCACCAAAATCGGTGCGTGTATCTCGCTTCCTGTTGATCTTATATTTAGTATCGTCTTCACCAAAAGGGCGCTCATCCTCATGTGGGCCCCTGATATGCACTTATCTACTGACATTGCCGACGCCGAGCTTAACAAAAAATGTGGCATTGCCAAGTAGGAAATATGTACTTCCGCATTTCGCTATACAGTTTAAACATTTTTGTTGGCCTGAATTAAGAGTTACCGTCAACATTTCTAAATTAAAATATCAATCCGACAGTAGGTCAGCTTTTTTTTTTTTTTTTCTAAGCATCCAACATTTTTAAACTTCTAACAATACATTAAAAGTACCTAGAAAGTTGAACTGATAACGCGAGTTGAAATGTTAAAATTTATTTCAAACTAGGAACTCTGTTTCTTTGATGTTTTCGTTACTCTTAATATTCTTTCACCAGTATTAATTTGATGACCAAAAGTCAAATTTTATACAAAATGATGCTTTGTTTTGACTTATTTTAATTTTAAAATCCCTGAAGCGATCCAATAAGAAATAAAAGAAGTTAAAATAAATTTATGTTTCACTCTGCAACCAGCAAGACGAAATAAAATTAGTGTTTGAAGGAAAATCAACAATTACAATTAAACAATCAGTCTTTACTTGCTTTCCAATAGGGCCCCGAATTCTTGTGTGCCCAAGTGCCCCGGCATTGCCTAAGACGTTCTTGCGCATACTCGTATGCAGCATACACTGTCAAAACGCGAACCATCTTCGATGGTGAACGTTGTAATTATGCAGATCTAACACCAGAAAAGATATTTTAAGCAAGATTTTTAATAAGACTTATTTTACTTTAACAAATTGAAGCAATGGGACATTTTAACACATAAATATTGTAGGTGGAGAGGAGTATCCTAGGGACTTTTTGTAAAAGACCGAATTCCAAGTGTTGCCGGAAACTTTCTAACGGAATATGCTTAATTAAGAAATAAATATGCTAAATTATATGGACGAATGAAACCAAATATGCTAAAGTTTAAAACAACGACTTTAACAAAAAAAAAAGTTAAAAAAACCATAAGCCATAAACATTCGGATATATTTGCCTCTCCATTTAGGAGAAACTTAAATTTAATTGAAGAGCTATTTACGGCTCAAAATTTAACACTTTGACAGTTGATACTTCAAACGGACAAATTGTCATACAAATCTTCAGTAATGCCAAATACAGACAAATCTTATGGATGCTTTCGTTATTTGTTTTTGTATAGCAAAATATACCGCGAAGATATTTCTTATGATGGGTATAAAGTATGCTAGATTGCATATAGCATATTTTATTTAAACTTATATGCAAATTAAAGTTAAAATATGTTAGAGTGAGCATAAAAAAATGCCAAAATGGCACCACCTATGCTAGTAGTAAGTCATTCGTCTGCGGCAGTGTGTTTGCTGGTTGGTTCTTTTGTGGGTGAGTGGATAGAGTGGCAACACGGGGGCATTAGCATTCGCCGGTGCATGTCCATTTTTTTTTTAATTAACTCCGGACCATCGATATGAGGCACTCAGCGCCAAAACAGCCTAAGCGCAAAATGTTCGAACTGCGGAAAGTGGGTTTAAAAAAAAATAAGAAATTTGAAACACAGTTTTTTTTATTGTTCGTAGATAAGTTGAAATAGTATTTTTTTATTTTGAACTAATAAAATGTATATAATTAATAAGAAAAAAGTAGATTAAGTTGTGAAACAAAAAAAAGTGTGGCTTAAGCCATTTTGGAGTTCACTGAAAATTGTAAATCTGTCAACAAATCGTTGCATAGGCCGTTTTGTCTCTAATAAGAAAATAGATGTTCATATCAATTTTTTATCTTGCCACGAAATAAATTAAGGCAAATAGTAGGATTGCTTGCGACTTTTGCTTAGCTGTACCGACTGTTGAAATATTCTGTATAAAAGCTGCTAATAGAAGATACACCCTTACATAATTTCATTCACCGCTCTCAATTTATCCGTCAGAATGTCAACCCACGCATCAACTTCCTGCCTTCTTAGCATCATATTTCACCCGTCCATCCAACATTCCAGGCAGCCATTTGTACTTGCTGCAAGTATCCCCTCGATTCCCATCCATCCCAAGTTAATCTATAGCAATTTTCACAGCTAACAAACGTGAGAAAGTCGCAAATCCTTAAAAATTGCGAAAATCCGCGTTCTGATCACATCACGTCGAGAGGACGCCAGACGTGTCCCTTACTTATGTATAATATTCCATAAGGGCGTTGGCATAATCCTAATCCCTGCATTGTTAGAATGCGTACTTGCATCACCTTTCATTCTGGCCAGCTCTGCTCCGTTGCAAGAAAACAAATCGAAAGGATATGCCGTCTCCATCCTGTGTGATAGCTGGCAGAGGTGTCAAATGATTGTTTGCCTGTGCAATGTGCCATTGTCTTGGGGCAACACCTAGAAAAACATTTTGCACCTCGGGCAAGACCGAAGGGACACGTCCTTTGTGTTCTGTTTTGCGTAAAAATGTGTACCTGGCTGTCACATTTAAGACTGTTACACGTCCAAATTTTCGTATTTTAAGGATTTTCCCTTCGGATGCAATTTATCGGAAGATGTAAAGCCGAAAGCGGATAACACAGGGATTAAATGTTTTCCTTTTGCAGCGACAACAGCGTATGGTTTAGGGATGTAATTGTGCGCAAGGAAAACGGCAAAAGAGCTGGAAAATCACACAGGAAAACTGTGAAATTCAAAACGTCCTCTATACCCAGCAAAGGTATAGGTATATGGGAAGATGTGCTGGTGGTGATTACTGCTTCCGACCGATTTGATATATTTATATACACACCCACCTTGTGCTCATTTTATTGCATATTTGTCTATTTTTCCTGTTCCTGGTGCTGGCTGTACCCACAGTTACAGGATATCTTGTTAGGGAGATTCCTCGTTCGTTTCCACTTTGTATTGCTGTACTGGATGTTGTCGGTGTGCCGGCGGTTTGGCTGTTTCTGTTTGTTTGTTTGTTTGAGGAATTCCCAGAAACAGCACCCAAAGAGACAAGCCACTGGCAGAAGATTCCAATCTCTTTCAAGATTTGACAGTTCATTTCATTCTTCGGTGAGCTGTAAAAATTTAATCACACATACACCGAGGGCTCGCCTCCAACTCCTCCAATTCCCAGGTGACACAAGTGCTACGACGACCGAAATAAAAATCCATCCTTGCCGTTGCCGCATACGAAAATAATCCAATTTCGGTTTCGGTTATATTTTGATGGATGGCGGGCAGGGGCTGGGGCACATACAGCACAACTGCGCTGTGTATTTGCATAAGGGCGAGGGTCGTTTGTGGGGTTTTCTCTTTTCTGTGTATTTATTTTCGGATTCGATGTCAAAGAGGATCCATGTTTCAATTTGGGTGGACAGTTAAATAGACAGCGATACCCGTTGTTTGAGGGGACGAGATTTGTATTTGTAGGTGTTAAATCGTTGTCTCTCCTGCAGAGGACGTGGCGTCACCGCAGTCACATTTTATTTCCATCGTCGATCGCTGACGTCTGATAAGGCGAACATGGTCATGGTCTGTTTAATTTTTTGCTTGTGGTGTTCCTGGTAAAGGATGGTAAATTTCGTTTACAAAAGGATCACGCTGGTGCAGACGTTTTATATTTGTATGCTCCTCTCGCTTCATATACTTAGATCGGTTGACACTTTTATTGGTGGACGGTCCATCCCTTGTGTCGTAATTCACAGAAGGACGTTTCAAGTAGCCACATGCGGCGAGGGCTGCGGTGTTGACGGGGGCCACAAAACACACAAACTCACTTGTGAAACTCGTTTGCATTTAATGGGCATCCGCGGCCTCACTGTACTCCACGTGTCTGGAGACTTATTCGGAGAGTCACTAATAAGGGAGTAGGTATAGGTAATCCGCAGTCGAGTCAAACCCCTGACAGTTTGATAGGCAAGTGCATTGCCGGTAATCACAGTTATTAGCCGAACTAAGTCCACATGCACGATGATAGTGTTCAAGGGATTTGTATGTACTATGTGCGCTGCCTTGGCTGTGTCAGCGGGTGACCCAATGCCAGTGAGATGGCTCTCACTTTCATCCGGAGCCCTATGATTAATTGAGATAATTCATGTTCGATGTTTGTACATGGAGGATCCTCGTTGGCCCTGTGGGCGTCTTCGTGCAGTGTATGTCGTCGGCATGAGTCGGGAATTTTTCGTGTTTAGTGTTCTCAATTGCTGCGCGGCGGCGTTTAACATGGAAAGAGGTGGATGCCTGGGTGTAGCGTGTGATGTACGCACTAATAGAAAGCTGGTTCGGGAACAATTGGATTGAGGAGAGCACCTATTGTGGATGGACTGAGGCTACACGATGGAAGGTTGCTCGTTGCTAATAGAGAAAGCTTGTTCATTGTGTTTGGGGATCGGGCAACAGCAGATGCAGCTCTGCGTTGGAAAGTTCATTTATGGTTGCATATGGGGGACAGCAAAATTTTTGTTTCAAGTTAAAGAGCATTCGACATCATTCTGTCTTCGTTCTTATGGCCTCCGAGGCTTTGACACAGAGAACGTTGCTCGCTGTAATTGTTTTAGGATACAACCATTGACCAGAGATTTATCGAAGCCTCAAAGAGAAAAGCTTAAGTGCATTGAAACACTTGAAACTTTGTTCTTTCACTAAGAATTTCGGTCAATAATGCGACTCCTCCTTTAGACAGATTTTGTTTTTGGCTCAAAATTTGTATAGGCTTCCCGATTTCTCGAAAGTCTAATCAGCGAATGAGAGACGCATCGAAGTCTTTAGTTCTTGAACAATTTGAAATACGAAAACGGGCCCGAATTTGCCAAAGTGAGGCATACAAAAAGGTCTTACGTATACGAGGGTGAAATGATAAATCGCGACGTTGTGGGTACTAACCGGCTTTATGTGTCACCACAGCAATATTTTCGGTCGACTGTGATTTAAATTTAAGTACTGAAACTGTTGAACCTGTCACTTAACCACCTTCAAGTAATTTTAGTCCGCTTAGAAGGATACGCAAACAAAGCCCAAATTTTTTGAATTTGTAAAAATTTACAGTTTCGATGTGTGAACTCGTGTAAGATGGTAAAATGTTGACCACGCCAGAACATGGTGGCAGCAGAATGTTTTTTTTTTATCACAGACTAATCAGGGAGCCTGCACCCCGTCTAGTCAGTACCGACTTCTTAGATACATGGTAGGCGCTATCTTCTGCGATCGCTAGCACGTTCCTTCCAATTGTGCAGATCGAGCGCTCTCTAGCATCTGTGACATTGACAGAGAGAGTCCTTAGAAAGGTACAGTCCTCAGCGAGGTATAGCGTTCAATGGCGATGTGTTCCAAATATGTTACAAAAGAGGCAATCATACTGAAGTCAAAGGTCTACAAGATCAATCTTGCAAAAAATGATTTTAAAAGAGATCGATCGTAGATATAGGCAACAGTCCTAAGAAGCTTTATAATTCCTTAACGAGTACTTTCAATGGTAGTTGAAAAATCAACAGAACGATGTATAAGGCAGGGGTTTAATTTTCTGACCAAACAGATGTTTAAATAAAGCATTTACCTTGACCTTGTGACGCTCGAAGTCCTTAAACTGACTCTGTAAACAATTTCAAAATCTTTTTGAGAAAAAGTTGTCTGTCTTAAACAATAATTTTTCGTTTTTCTTGCGAAAGTCCCATGTCCTAAACATTGCGGTATGTTGAACAGAGCTAATTGAACATTCGATATTTTTGCCATGTTGCGCTTTAACAGACAAAACAAAATGCGTTTTTCTTTTTTAGTTCAGAGCACAACCTGAACTGTTGTACAAAAAGTTCGTATTTCTTTTTTAGCTCAAATACATCAGAGCTCAGAATTTGTGTTTGTGTTTGTGTTTTGAGCAGGCTGACTGAAAAGCTGATTACACATTTCCAGTCACATTTGACAGAAAAAAAAACAGGATAAGCATAATAGTTGAAATGCGGACGAACCTTGTTGTTTTGGAACTGAAAATTAACCAATTTAATAAATAACAATTAATAAATATTAAATTTATACATACATTTACAACAAATGACAGCTATGTGCTCAAGTGTGTTAGGTATTGTGAGGTATTTAACCTCAGAACAATCTGAGCAAACTCGCTTCAGAGCGCGCTCAGTTCAGAGCCTAACGCCTAAACAAGGCATTTGTGCGAAAGCACATGTGTTCACCAATGCAAAGTAGAGCCACAGTCGAAAATGATCGGTTGTCAATATCTTCGCATTTCATAAAATAGGGTCAGAGTCCTAAACACGTATCTTACTAAGCGATTGACTTTAAAAAGATAGGAAGGTGTCCAATTCAGCACTCAGAAGGTACTAGAGTTGCAAGCTTGAGAGAAGCACCCAGTTCTGTACTAAAAACTGTCAATCTGTCACAAAATCGCAGGTCGACCGGTATAGGTTGCGTGAAATGAGAAGAAATCGTATAGCCCTTTCGGTCAGTACCCAATTCGCATAACCATTGGTGGGAGTTTGCACAAACAACGAATTATAGACGGCATACCTAGCTTTGACAACAAGTTCGGTCTTCCTAATAATAGATTTTAAAAAGACCCACACGCCATGATGCCGAACTCCGCTTTGAAGACTGCTTCCATCTATTCTGGCTGGAACCTTATGTTTCGTTGCCTTTTATTCGGGTAGGCATCTACGACTTAAGCTGCAAACTCGTGAATTTTGGAATCATAGGTCCTCTTTAGGCTGTTCAGCCTAGCTGGGCAATAAACTTAGTCGCTCTATTCTATTTTAGTGTAAGCTTACAAATTTATCGAGGCTAATGGTATGGTCCCATATGACATTTTGGCGCCATTATTTTGACTATTGATTTGTACTTTTTGTGAAAATTCACAAGTAGCTCCGTTGTTAGGACGTCTACTTACAGAGGTAGCGGGAAAATGCATCGAAAGCAAGACCAACCAAAAGCGCGCCAAATCGGTTCCAAAAATTAGCCTAAGACCGCATCCCATATCGTGCCAAAAGTCCGCCCAAAAATTGCTTCCAAAAATGCAACGAAAAATGTCGAATAGCGCCCAAGAACCCATCCAAAAAGGTGTAAAAAAAACGCATCGAAAATAAACCAAAATACGTTGATAAAAGCGCCCATAAACGAATCTAAGAGCTTCTTAATACAAATCCAAAACGAACCTCGCCACGCGTTCAAAGCCGAACAAAAAAATGCGTTTAAAAACTCGCCTGAAATCTCGTTCAAAGTATAAAAAAAATATCTCCAAAAATGTGTCCAAAAACACATTGTAAATTTCGCCTAAAAACGTGTCGAAAGACGCTTCGAAAAACATCCAAAATCGATTCTGAAAAGCGCGCTCAAAATAACGTCCAAAAATGCAACGAAACCTTAAAATCGCGCACAAGAACTTGTTCAAAAATGTGTTCAAAAACGCTTCGAAAAAAAAAAAAAAAAAAAAAAAATACGTTCAATAAGCCTACATAAGGGAACCTAAAAGCGTCCTCACACAAGCCTAAAAACGTGACTCATAAAGCGCCCAAACAACGTGAGGAAAAATGCGTCAAAAGAGGAGTCTCCAACGTATTCAAACAAACAACTCGAAGGACTCGGTAAGTTACTTGAAAAAAATATTCTTGCAATGCATCAGTGTTTATGGCGGTAGCAAGTTCGAAGGGAATAGCAGGCTCTCGAAATGAGTGACATACTACTAAAAAAAAGGAAATATGAACAGTCCTTAAAACACTTTGGCCTTAAGGGCACTGTTGCCGTTTTAGTGACTTTGCCGCTATATCTAGTGGAATTTTCAAAAGTTTAGTGACAAAAATGTATTTTTTGTCACTAAAAAATTCTAGTTTTTCTAAATTATTACACTCTTGGTTATGTTACATCCCGGTATTCGAGTTTGACACTTGCAAATTGCAATATTCGATTTGAATTTGTTGCATGTTGTTGTTTGTTGATTTGTTTCGAAATTCCTAAAATTGTTCTTTTAAGAAATAATTTTAAAAATGCCTCCTATATTGAGGTAAATGAAAGTGATGAAGATGAAATCGATCTAATTATTTCTGATTTGTAGTGATTTTAAAAACTATTTTGTTTTTTTATTGTAACTTTGGGACTGAATTTTGTTGCTTTTCTTTATAAGTTAACATTATGTATTTACATATTGTAAGTTTTTGATTTATTATTCAAAATAAAAATGTTGTTAAAATTGAATATTTTTTTTTTTCATTTGTAGGTAGGAACATTTTTTTCTAGTGACGTTTTTTAAAAATCTTAGCATATTTTTATTCATATAGACTTGTTTTTTAAGTTAACGGCAACCTTGCTAAAGAGTAACCTTCACATTCAAATATCCCCATCGGGAAAATATATTCAAATTGAAGTCCGCTCGAAAGATGCACGCGCTCCCCCAACTGGATGCCACCAGCCCAACTGACGAATCAAATATCCCATGCTTATCGCTTTGAATGATTTATGACAAACACCCCTTGCAATTAAATTCCAATAAAAACTGAACGTATGTCATGATTCTCAAGTACCACCGCGCACCGTCTTCGATACGTATGGGAGCCAATGCATCTATTTTATTATTCCAATCGTTAAATGTGTCATCTGTCATTGCCAGCCGAACGCTGAACTTATTATTCACCGCAATCGGGACTCCATTTGCCGTGCGTTGAATAATTGACTCCACTTTCTGGTATCGTCGACGACGACGACAAATCACCACACCACATATCTTCAGGTGTCACTCATCGTAGGTACACACTCAGGTAGGACCGGGAATCCATTCCAGCGCGTTTCCTCCCTTATCAGACCCCCGCCAAGGAGAAAGAGAAAAAGAAATGGAAATTTTCAACTCAATCAAAACACTATCGCTGCGAAAAATCGATGGGAGATCCACGAACCACGACCGTTCGTACAAGCCGCACTATTGTATACACAGAGAGCATGCGAAGGGAAGGACCGACAAGTTTCCGGGAGGTCGACACCATCATCATCATCCAACTAATCGCGCGATGCCACTAGATTCATTAGAGATAGCTGGTATGGTTGTGGGCAATAGGCAAAAAGGCCGGCTCAAGCCAGCTATATAAAGGCAAAGGGCCCCATTCATGCATATACCGTATACCCGTACTCGTACTAGCGCGCGAGGCAATAAATCTCTTTCGCATACGTGCGCTGATCCACTCCCCAGAAGCACTGTGGAAACAGCCTCTGGAACACCGGGTACACGTGTGTGGTGTGCTGGTGCTCCTAGACGTATAATTTATCTTCGCTGGTATGAGCCGTTGCCTCCGTTGGAACGAGTGTAAGAGGCCCGTGTCAGAGTCCGTTTTTTAAATACCTGTCACTTGTTGTACGTTTCAGCTACCACTGCAAAGTAGCCCGCACCACGGATGGGAACCTGCTTTAACAAATTGACTTTGGGGGAAAACAAACACAAGCAGCGAGGACCTCCCCCTCAACCTTCGCTAAATCTTAGCACGTACGTGTACACTTCCTTTGCGCGCAGTTCCTCATATCCGCGCAGACAGTATGACATTATTTATAATGAGCTAATTACGGGGCATAAATATTCGCAGTCGACATGTGAACCAATTAAAATACAATTAAGTGGCCGGGTATAAACGTTCCTCTGCCTGGGCCTTCCAGAGCTTGTCAATGCGAAGTCGGGTCCAGGCCCAAGGGATGTGATGGCCGCACCTAGGCCCCGTACTACATTTTGTGTATGGGATGCGAGCGAGCCATTACTTTTGCGTACAGTCTTTTGGAGCTCAAGTTGATGGCTTCTAAATGATCCACATGTGGTCATGTGCTCTGAGCTCCCATGTATAGCCAGAGAACAAATGGGCAAATCTTTACGTGCCGCAGAGTGATGTATGTGTCCGCAATGGGAAATCACAGAACCTAGTATTTAAATGAAATGTTATCCTAGAGCAGTGATTATTATAATCGCTCGACTGCGGCGGATCGGACTTGGACCATCAAATATAATGCAAACATGGAAAGTATGCTGTGGAGATGAATATGGGCTAGCATGGGGGAAATCAATCTGAAACTGTGCGATGCGAATGTGGATGCTGACTTACAAAATTGGAAAATATGGAAGTTGGACGCAATGAAATCGGAGGAGTGCAAGACAAGACACCTTGGATAGTTTTGCGAATCGAATGAAGAGACTTTTGCATGTGGAAAGACTTGGCCCGATTAGTTTTCCTCAATGATTTCCGGCCAATGCAACAAGAGTGAACGTGATATAACGTTCCTGCTGTCGTAGGATGGAAACTCCGGCAGGTGCTTCCTTGTTTACTTGCAAATATCAAATAGTAGATGAGCTACTTAGGGGACATGTTTGACATGAGTGCAACAGAAGTGAATTCGAAACAGCTTGAAGATGGAATGTCAAGCTTGAGCCGAGAAAGTATTTTTAACCGTCAAGCGTCAAGCTTGTAATATGAGGTTGACTCAAAAGTTTTTTGAATATCAAACAAACCTAGAGCTCTTGTGGAATTTGACGGAATTGAACGCCCACCATTTGTTGAGAGCGTCAAGAGTTGAACTCGATACTAAGGTAGGTATAGGGTAAGACGATGGCTTTAATATCAGATCCACTGTTGAAACAGTCAGGAGACTCATATGTTTTTTGAAGTAAAGGGTTTTTTTTAGAGGTATAGAACTTTGAAATGGAATAAAACGAAGATGATTTTTTTAAATTGACATGCAATTTACTTTAGTCGAAAGATAATCTTCTGGCATTATAATTTAAATGTGATTTCTGGCATATGACCGCCACGGCTGGTTCGGACGTAGTCTAATCTGGAGGTACAATTTCCAAAAAATGGACGTATTTCGAACAGAACCATAATTTTCAAAATAAATTTGCACAAATTGGAAGCGTTGTTCAGGCTTCAGTCTATTCATGTTGAAATGCCAAAGCAAACTAAAAATAAATCACTTGACAGCTGACAAAATGGCAGCCAGTTAAAATAGTGTTGCCAACTTAAAGTTTGATACCTCTAAAAAAACACTCTTTAGCTGCGTTGATTAATACTACAGGAGATCGTGACATTAAATAGATATAAATAAAACTGCTTTTGCATTTTTTTTATTCCCTTATTCTACTCCGAACATTATGAAAACAAGTCTTAAATGAAAATTATGGATCCATGTATCGCATGGATTTGAAGAAACTTTGGACATAACCAACCTAGCACCCACTTCACAAACCAACAGTGACCCCAGGCAAGGGGGAGGGGTGCAACATGACCCTCCACACAAATATCCCACCATAAAAGGGAGCGCATTGATTCGATTGTATGTAGATATTTATATTCATTTCGAGATTTTTGTCATTCGCGATTTTTGCTTTCGAGATATCGTGGTAGAACCATCCTACAACTGTTGCTACCAATAGTGACGAACAATAGCAACCATCTGTAGGATTCTAATCGAGCTATCAGCTGTTAAGGCGTTAATAAGTGTCAGTGCCACTAGCAACTGAACAGCAGGTCAAAATTGACTCTGGCTTTCAGAAATTCATTGCAAAATGTCGCGAATAAAAGATAGGGTATGCTGTATGTCCGCTATCCAGAAACAGAGATCGAAACTGATATCTAGCAGAGAGTACTTATATCTACTATTCCAATTTACAATTTAAAAATTCAATTAAAAAAAAATATTGAAAGTAATGTAACATTTACGTTAAAATAAATACCTTATTTTCAAATTATTAAATGATTAACTCTGTTGCTTAATGTGTAGTAGTTAAATAAAATTAAATAATTATAAAAATTAAATAGGTACCTATTCGAAATACAGAAAAGTGTTCACTACCTATATCCAGATCGCAAAAGATTTTATATAAATGTAGTTAAAATAAAGATTAACGTCCTTCGATTCGATTCGTAATTTTATTTAATTCAATTATAGTTCATAATTAGAAGTAGTTTAAGTAGAAAAAATAACAAGAGAGAATTTAAAGCGACTTTATGGGTATATGACTTAACGAACTTAGCTTGGCGGTTTTTCGAACTTGACTAACTAACTAAAAGAAATGTACATGAGGATGGCCTGCTGTGTATGTATTTTTTTATTTTCAGCTAACGGAGGGTGGAAACTTTACTTGTTGGCTGGACCTTTTCCTACATAAATGTTTATGAAAAGTTGCAAACAAACAATGAGGGAGTGTATTTACAAAAATAGCCCAAAAACATCTCCAAAAAATACTACAAAAAAATGTTACAAAACAAAATTGCTCAATAAACTTAACAAGAAACGTTTCTGATAAACGCTCTAAGAAACCAAATCAAAAAATCGGCTAAAAGAGGTTTAAAAAATATGGTTTTCGGGCTACAAAAACTACCTAAAAAGCTAAAAAAAATCAGCCTTACAAACGCTTCAAAATATACCACAATTACGCTTCAAAAAAAGCGCAATAGAAAGTATCCCTTCCATTCGATAACATGGCCAAAAACCGCTTTCAAAACACCAATAACCGCCAGACTCCGACTCGAACAAATACCGAAAAATAGATTCAAGAAACGATCGACAATTCGCGTCGAAAAACGCCCCCAAAATACGCCAGCTCCACAAATCGAACCAAAAAACGCCCACGAAGAAGGTTCTAAAACCACCTAAAAAATTGGTATGACGAGAAAAATACTACGAAATAACTTCCCGAAATTGCTCCTAAAAACGTTCCAAAAATGGCACCGAATATCGACCCTAATTGTAAATTTTAATACGAGCGAGTTTCAAAAAGTCACAAATTTCTGTAGCAAAGAGTTACAAGTAATAGATAAACTTACTGCTGGATGAAAAACATGCAACTAAATTGATCCAAGCCATCATAAACGCCCTGAAAAGACGGCTCACCAATAACAAGACTGCCAAATGCCTTGTTATTGGTAAGTCGTCTTTTTAAGGAGAAATTCAAAAAAACATCAAACATCAGCTACGTCAAAAATCTGATTCGGTAGACTGCAAGTTACATTAGATAAACTCGATTATCACGAATCAATTTCGGTTTTGAAGAGCACCTGAGTTTGTTTCAAATCCAAGGATATACAATTCCAAGGATGCCCATTCACAAGAAAGTCTCCTCAATCTACATACATATACCACATAGGGTGCAACAAAAACCTATTTGCAGCTCACCCAGAAATGAAAATTGCGTCTTACACTCAAAATTCCCCCAGGGCAGTCACCAAACCGCATCCATAAATCGAGTTTCCGTTGTCACCCATCACCTGCGTGTACACATAATCGGCCATCATATTCCTCATATTGACACTGGACTGAAGCACAACTGCAATGGTCTTACAGAAGCTTAACTCAATCCAATTCCGATGGCATTCAAACAATTTCCCACATCAAGTAGTCAACATGCCGTCATCAATGGCATTAACCATCTAAAACCCACCCACAACAATGCTACTGCACTTAAGCCCCGAACACACATAACGTCCGAGATGACGTGTGTGCCCTTCGTTCGCTGCACGCCCCAGTTCCTGAGGCAATTCGTTGCACATAATCTCATTATCGGAATAAGTCCATTTCGCCCAGCTCGCCCGCGCTCCCCCATCCGAAAGTAGCACTCTCTTCCCGTGGCCCCCAAAACGAAAAAAAGATACATTCCACTGGCCAAAGCTGTAATCCCTTCAGGAAAAAAACTGGTCTAGCTGCTGTTTG
Source organism: Cheilosia variabilis (assembly GCA_951230905.1). Classification (NCBI taxonomy): domain Eukaryota; kingdom Metazoa; phylum Arthropoda; class Insecta; order Diptera; family Syrphidae; genus Cheilosia; species Cheilosia variabilis. The sequence continues at coordinate 57,075,638 of OX579677.1, read as the reverse complement.
GGTGGTTGTACTCGTATACATGTTCATCAGCCGTCGTTGACAGTGGCAGCTATCGCTGGCGTCAGCACACTCACGCTGTATAGACGATCGAGCTCTAATTCTAAGCCGGGACCATTGTTCAGCCGGTGCTAATGCATTTTGAGTTAAAGTTTATTGTTTCGCCGTTGGTTGTCCACCCCACCGTATGTCAGCCTTTAATCCACGTACGCCATGAGTTGGCGGAGATTACATATCCAATCCCCCCCCAAACATCCTCTCCGCATCAATATTGAGACATTAATCCGCTTTCCCAGCGACGCAAAAGGAACAACTTTTCTCCAAAACTAATTGGATGCGGTACTTTTGCCAAACGGAATGGTAGCGCAATGATGTACTGCTTTGAACTGTTAGTGGTGTAGTTGGCAGGTCTTGACTCTGGATGTAACAACCCAATTGGGGTTTCTCTTGAGGAAAATTGCATTTTTGTTGTGGTGGAAAGTTCTCGATCCATTGTGGAGCAGCCACCGCCGGCCGCAACCAAACACGCTTGCGACACACAACTCGGAGAGTGATTGCGCGACAAACTCGCAAACAACTTGAAATCGAAATAAGGGCACTAATGACATTGTAGCGCAGGAAAACATCAAATCTTCTTACAAAATTTGCATCCCTTTGTCCTTGTCGCTGATAGGATGACGACGATGACAATGAGGGGGACGACTGCGACAAAGATGATGAATGTGCGCGGGGAAATACCTGAGGTTTGCACTAATGCGGTTTTGGTTTGTGGCTAGATAGATGTCCTGTGGAGGAGATGTACACAGTTCCCCTCCAATTAGCAATGAAACGGAATCCTTTTGTTGCAACTAAGTTGTTTGTTTTGGGGGTTTTGCTGCCAGAGGAGTGCTGCCGTCGTAATTAAGTGGAACTTAGGGAGAAACTTTTGCGGCCAAGTGCGGTTAAGTTTGCCATGTTGTGTCACTCTGAGGAGGGATGTTCTCGAGAAAGTTTGACTAATTAGATCTAACAACAGAGATCGTCGAAACCGGTAAAAATGACTATTTAATGACCTCGTTAATACAGCTCAAGGGTAGGGGCGAAGATATTTGTTTTTAGAGCGCCCTTCAAGGAACGGATTTTCTGCTGCTTTTGAATGAGTTGAAGAAGCAAAAATGAGGTTCGGTGTAAATTATTCGATTCCCTAAGCTGCAACACTGAGAAAATTCGTCCGAAAAAAGGCCTACTGATTCTGCGACTAAAGCAGAAGTTCCCAATTTTGTTCGGATCAAACATATTTGGCGGGCCCCCATATTGAAAGTAACAGAAAACATCGTTCATTGGAGTGCGGTTTGGATAATTTTATGTTTGACAATAAATGATATAAAAATAATTATTTTAATAATACGTTGCAAGTTTGAAGAATGAAATTTTTTCAAATATTTACTTAAAATATCCTTAAAATTAGGCTTAATGTCCGACAACTGAATGCGAAGGTCTGGAGCTGCGTCCAGTCTTTTTCTGTATTTGTTTTTTCTGTAAGTGACGCCACGGCACGATTATGTTTTTCGAAGAGAAACTCCTTTGACCCTTTCGCGGAACCCCATCAGAGGTTTGCGGAAACCCATTTGGGAAACGCTGGACTGAAGTATTTTCCTCGTGTCGGGTAAAAACAAATAAGGTTGCGGTAAAAGGATCCATTTGGAACCGAACCCTAGCCTCTTAAAGCCTTTCGTTTGTGCGAATTTCTGACTGGTGTAAAATGAACTTATTAATTAAATTAAAAGGAAGTGCATTGAGGAAGGAAGCAATGCAGTTTGGCAACCATACGATGTGCGCTAATACGCAAATATTTTGATTTTCCGAACTTTTTTTAGGGCTTTAAATGATGGCGAAATTACATTCCCGGGCAAGGCCGTAGCCAGACAAATATTCCGTGGGGGAATGTGATCTTTAAAAAATAACTTTTTTTTTAAAGGTTGGATTTTTTTTTTATTCTGTTCTCGTTTTAAAAAGTGCACTTGTTAGGAATTTGGGAGGGGGGGGTCAAACCCCTGTAACCCCCCCAAGTTATTAACTACTGCTGGTCGTAGACAGGGGCAAATGAGCACAATATGAACATCGGAACCGAAAGACCCTGAGATTTGTTTTAAAGGTCTTAATAGGTACCTAACTTTAAAAGCTCCAAGGGGAGGGTCGAAAACTTTTTTTAGAAACTTTCTATATTTAGCAGCGCTTACAGCCATGATTCGGTCTTGAAGTGAACCCATAGAACAACCTCCAAAAAGTTGATCTTTTCAAATTTATGACCAATTACAAGCTCTGGACCGCCGATTCCAGCTGGTAGTGCGACACCTTTTTTTGAAATAACCTGCATTAAGGTCTGCTGAGCAGTTCCGGTTAAGGTGAAATGTCGCCGAGCCATGTTTGCAGATTTAAAACCACGGAAATGTCCGACTGTAACGAACCACATATACTCGTATATTGCAACAAGTTGCATCGGCAGTGCTCCGAAAAATGCAAGGCGTATACCTAGTGGGCATTTTTTAAGATACCAACAGAATTAAAGCCTTTTATCGACACCTCTAAGACCTCTTTTGGGGCCTAAAAGACAAAAAATTGTTAAAACTGTTAAATATTTTCCAAATTTTTCAAGTCAATTCTTTGAAAAGCAGATACCCACTGAACATATCGACCTTCTTCCTTTAACTGTCACAGCTCTATACTATGGATCTCCCTGCTAAAGGTCGTCTTGCCTCTATTAGGTGCATTGAAACAAATCTGAATAAGACACGCCTAACCATACCTTGACTGTTGCCTCTTACAAAACCAACCTAGTTATGAAAGACACACAGACGCATATCCCAAGTCTGACCAGAACAATACTCGAAATTAAGGTCTCCGCTCCCGATGCTATCACGCCCAAACAACTGTAGTACACACATACCAACAGCAACACCCATCCACCCACAGAAAATGCAACCGCCCTGTCGTGCATTTGTCGGTTCGCCGCTCTGTCAATCAAACCAGCAAGACAGCGCTGTTCCTTCTCCATCCTACGACCAAAATAAAGAACAGCACTATCGCTTGATGGTAATGTGCCGCCTAATGAGGTCCACATTTTGAATTCAGCCGTCCGTTCGTGCGCTGCGTTTGCTGCAATATGCGCTCCGATCTCAATCGCGCATGTGGCGTCGTCTCATATACAGACTGCGCTAACATTTGCATAAGCGAAGGACGCACAACGGCGCGAAAGTTTCGGTTTCACTTGGAACAGTAAGGTACCGCGTCGAGACAGACCAAATGCAGCGTTTCTACGAAGCGACTCCCTTGCTCGCATCGCGTCACCAGGTCAAAGGTGCCATCTATTGCGAAAGATTTCCAAATCACCGCTGCGCGATCAGCCCACGCACTGCAGGGGGCACCTTCGCACTATGCTCAGACTTCAATGTCTGTTTCCCATTCAAATTCACATTCATAGGCACGACTTGGAAAGACTCGACTGCGTCTTCACAATTCGGATGAGAGTTGAGAATTTCAAATGTAGCCATAGGGCAGCGCTGGCAATTCGCCCGGTAGGTCTGGCGTGGTAATTCGCAGCCACTTTTGTACAAACACTTTTGTGTCTATTTAGCGGCAGCCGCCGTGGATTATCGCAGCCGCTCTACCCCTCCCCCGTTCGCCACTATTGACAGCTTAACCATTCAAGCATCAAATTGGCCAATCAATCGGTTGATCTGATAAGACTGCAAGACGACCACGGACAGTGCGGTGGTTGGCGGTGGTGTGGAGCATGCGCGAATTCATCCAAACGATCACAGTAAGTACAAAAGTACGAGTACTCGAACGGTTGTTGGATAGGTATATACGGTCTTTGAGGAACGAAGTCGTGAGTCAGGTGCGGGTGCGGTTTTTGGGAGAAATCATTTAAAGGCCTCAATAGCGAGCCGTGTAATCACCTGTCAAAGTGTTTTGATAAATGATTGCCCGACTTGTAGGTACGTGGGATGTTGCTGGCTGGAAACACGAATGTGGGGTGGGCACCACAAATTTAATTAAGTTCACTTAAAAGAAGATTGGGCCTGGAGTTTGTTTATTTTATGGGATCGGCATATGGATTTTTTTCCCAACTGGTTTGGCTACTGCCAATGGATCGATTTATCTTGTAAAATTTTTTTCCAGCTGAACTATAATCGATTTAATTTTATTGTCATGACCTTTAAGCTGTGTTTCAGTCGCAGGGGTCGGCGCCGAAATTTAAGATTTTACCTTTGTTTTGCAGATTCTTAGAAGAACCAGTCATTGAGGTATAAGGGACAGATTCTTTTTCAAGCCGGAAACTTGAACCTCGTGCAAGGAACAAGTTCCGAGTCCACAAGGTAGGTTTGAAGAAAGGGTGTAGGTTGTAAGAGCAACATAAATAACTTTTGTTATTCATATCGAGCACGCTTTGACAAGCCTGCCTACAAATGATCGAAGTATCACCTCGTCAACAAGGCATTCTGTAATTCTGTAATACAATAACGTTAGCTACAACAGATATTCTTGATAATTGTCTTTATTTACGCCCTCTTCCACTTGTGGCGCAATCGACCACACAAGAAAACGACACCCACGTGTACACTCTCTCGACTGTGTTTCTTGTTACGTATATGCAAAGAGAACATCAATATTTTTAAATCGAAGTGTTATATAGAACTCCGTCTGAAAATGTTACCACTCAAGCAATATTCGTAAGAGAAGAGGCTATACAAACAAATCTCTTGCAGCAAGTACAAAATCTTAAGCAATTTTCGGAAATCAGCGGACTCGGTGGCAAACACTTTAATAGTCTGTCCATTTTCATACAAGTACTGTGACTTCACTTTCTTCAATGTTTCTTGTATCTGTGATCTTTTTTTTTTAATCTTTTCCGTTGAATCTGTGTTTCAATATTATTCAATATGTTTCGACCCGTTTATGATCCAATTTTGGGTTCGTTTTGGCTGCAGTTTCTTAAAAGTTTTTGACTTAATTTTTGATGTGTGTCTGACTTGTTTTTGATGGTTTTTTTTAGCATTTTTGTTGACGTATTTTTACGTGATTTTGGACTTTTTTTTCATTAATTCGACCTGATGCGTGTTTTTGAGCTTGCTTGTTTTTTTCGAAGATTTAACGTCTTTGGACGCATTTTTGACTCGCTTTTGATATTTTATTCGTTTCTGATGCAACTTTCGACGGTTTTCTTCTGACGCATTTTTGGACTTGTCAAAATGCATATTTGGCTTCGTTTTTTTCCGTGTTTTCGACTTGTTTCTGATGTTTTTTTCGAAGTTTTTTTGGACGCATTTTTGACATGCAATTTCGGCCCGTTTTTGACATTTTTAATCTCGCGTTTCTGATGCAGTTTTCGACAGTTTTTTTCTGACGCATTTTTGGACTTTTCAAAATTCATATACTTGGCCTCGTTTCTTACGTGTTTTTCAACTTGCTTCTGATGTTTTTTTTTTCGAAGTTTTTAACCTGTTTTTGGACACATTTCTTTCTGCAATTTTAGCTCGATTTCGACATTTTTTACTCGTGTTTCTGATGCAGCTTTCGACGGTTTTTTCCTGACGCATTTTTGGATTTGTTAACATGAATATTTCTTCGTTTCTTACGAGTTTTTCGACTTGCTTCTTATGCTTTTTTTCGAAGTTTTTAGCCTGTTTTTGGACGCATTTCTGACATGCAATTTTGGCCCTTTTTGACATTTTTAATCCCGTGCTTCTGATGCTATTTTGGACGATATTTTCGGATTTGTTTTTGATGCATATTTGGCCTCTATTTGTACGTCTTTTTTTTGTTTTTTTTTATGTGTTTTGAATCAATTTTCGGACGGTTTTAAGAGCTTTTTTTTCGATTCGTTTTTTTTTTAACCGTTTTTTACATATTTTATAAGTTTCTGACGTGTTTTTTGACGCATTCTTAACGCATTTTTGGTCGTGTTCTTGGCGTGGTTTTTAACTAGTTTTTTACGTGTTCTCGGTTCGTGTTTCTAATGTTTTTTTTTCTAAGTTCTTAACGTGTTTTCTGACGCTGTTTTCGATACGTTTGAATCTGTTTCGGATGCATTTTTTGGGGTATTTTTCGACTGATTTTTCACACGCTTTTCGATGAATATTTGCCCCAGTTTCTTGAAGTGTTTTCCTACACATTTGTGGGTGCGGTTATAGAACCCTTTTGAAAGTCGTCTTTCTGCAACGTCATTCGCTGCTCCATTAGTAGCATCTTTCGGAGTGCACCCCATTAAATTTAAATACCTTCCAGAAATCCAGCCTCTGTCTTACTTATCGCAAGATGATTATCCATCTCCTGTCCAAGACGATCTAATAACGTGATTATCGCCGTCCTTGTGAGCCCATGTTCCCCCGATCGACTGCAGCCAAGAACAGATGCTTTCTCTGTCGACTTTATCCGAACAAAGTTGTACCATTCCATTAAAATCACATCGCGCCGCACCAAATTATGACTGAGCACAAAGCGATTGCCTTCGAACGATAATCTGCGCAAAATTGGTAGCGTTTAGCAAAACCCACTCTACCCGAATGTCGGGATCGCTAATGATGCGCTTACATGCGAATTTCGCATTTCCGAAGGCCCCATGCCCCCGAATGGTAATTACTTCATTTCCCTCGCAACGATGACAAGCGCTGACAGGCCCCCGAATCAGGATTCACATAATTTTCGATCAACAAAATGCAACTAAATGAATTTGTTCCAATTACAGTCGATCAGAGTTGCTGAGCTGGCCACCTGCGATTTCGTCTTTGTCGACTCATCCTCTTTCAGCTCCCACTAAGGCGGATGCGTGGACGAACGGGGAGATCGTCAAATTCCACTTCCTCCAATTATCCCCCAAATTCGGATTCGGATGGCTGCCACTATGCACGACCACATGCCAAATGGCCCCAAAAGAAACGAACTCATCATCTTTCTGTGGGTAAATTAAGTCACCGTGTGTCGATTAGGAGCGTAGATCGGGCGCAATTACATTCTGAAAATCGCCTCCAACCTCCGCTCCAGCTGTAATTTCGGTTAAGTCGCCCCCTCCCCTGGACGATCTCCGGCTTTGTTCGGGCAAGAGTTTGAAAAATGTAATGCTACCATAATTGCTGGAGTCATCCAGCGTGAAAGAGTTTTCTTTGTGCGATTGGATGGCTCCGGCTCCATCGTCGTCACACAGATAGTTGCTCGACAACGGAGAACAACAACAATGGCAACCGAGAAAATTAGATTTTCGTTACGCGCATGGTGGTGGCATGGCTTTAAGAAATTAACACTGATCGGCACGGCGGACAGACGCGGGACTGTACGGGTAAGGCTACTGTACGCGCGCTTGTACCCCAGTGCGACGGATTGTGTTTTGTTACGGAAAACGGAATCAACGATGGACACAACAAAAATTCTCTGACTAATTCCGTGGACAAACTTTTGGGACCAAAGCAACGGATTGGTGCGACTTGGTCTGGATACTACTATGGCACTTCTTATGTGCTGTCCGGTCTGCGACGGATCATTTACAATTACCAGGTGAACAAACAGCGGTGGATAAACACTTTTTGTAATTACGATGGGTTATGTTATGTACCTTGGTGCACGGACAGTGTGTAGCATCATTACACAAGAAGAAGAGCTGCACATGTGAGGTGTACTTTGTTATGGTTTGACGATGACAAGGAAATGTGAGTACATTGTGGGATGTTGGTTTTAAAACGCTGAGTGGTCGTAAATATTATTCTTTCATTCGACGTTTGTCAGTTGTCGTACCAAAGGCAGCAAGGCATCGCCACCGAAATGGGAGTTGTGATGGAGTTTTTGGACTGTGAGACGTGCCAAGGGATATTGCCTGACCATGTGAACCAGACTTAAGGCGACGAAGCTGGTGGGTCTTTCTCTATTTCCGTTTTCACAATCGACCAATAGACATTAAATAAAAAATTGCGATTTAATAAACGATTTAAAAATCATTTGTTTTTAATTTAAGAACAAAATCAAAGTCGCCAAACTTAAGACAAAAATGAATTTCTTAAAATGCTTTCCAGAAGCGCAGAGCTCATTTTCTGTTTTCAGAAACCTCTAAAATTCAGAAAAAAAATTTCTTAAATATTGTTGGAAAGAGGAATTACTAATAGTTAGTTGTGAAGCTCTATGACAAAGCGTATGGTTCCCGAGTGTTAAGATGTGGCCCAATAACAAGTGTTGTCCTACAACATAAGGCCCTGAGCAACTAATACTAATCATTGTTCCTAATGGGTAGCAGAATGACAAGAGGTATGATTCGAGCACAAGTTTTAAGCGTGACTTTGGTGGATGAGCCTGATAAGTTGCCAAAAAGGGTTCTCTTCCGCAATTCGAAAGTCAACCACAAGACTCATTTATGTCTTATGTTTGTGGAACACTAACACTTAGATAAGAACAGTGTTTTAATATCGTGGGATTTATCCCTTTTTGTGGGCACCAAATCGTGGGAATTTCAGAAATCTCACAAAAAACATTGAAACTATAAATTTTTGGTAGAATTCTATTAAAACACCTGTATTTCACCATGATTATCAACACACAGAATGTCCATAAAAAACAGCTCATGTAAATAGTCTTTTATAAAAATTTTCTAGTACCAAAAAATAATCATAGCAGTGTTACAAACTGCGGTTTTTATACTAAAGGTTAATTTAACATGATTTTCTTTCCGTGTAATACAAATTTAACTTTTAAAAACTGGATTTTGACGCAAAAAAGTATCGTGGGATTTTAAAAGGAAATTTGAGTATGGTGAAAAGGGAAATGACCATGCTTCGTGGAATAAATGAAGAGAAATTGCTAACAACACTGCTTCAACAATTGTTTTACAGCAATTTAACATGTGGGAAAAGGCAATCCATTAGTTAAAAGATTGATTAATTCTAACCGACAGTGACCGACTTGTTAGAATTTAACATTTGCAATAGTGTTTGCAAAGTTATGATACAGGAAGGTAATTTAAAATTTATTTAGTAAATACCTAACAATTTGCAATTAAAAATATTATTTTTTTTGATTCTTAGTCAGACAGTGACAGTGAAAATATACGAAATATAAATGAATTTAAAAACAAGAATAAATTTCGTTGAAAAATTTCGTGTGACAGAACAAGTTGTTGATTACCGCACTGAAAGTCTCTCCCACAAATTTACG